>OY728119.1:1493989861-1498789861 GCA_963277665.1 Viscum album | reverse complement strand
GTCCCACACATCGCTAGATAATTTAGAGTTTTCCATGACTCAATCCAAATCCAGTTCCGTTTCTAGGTTGTGGTCCCCTTACACGATACCAGTAATAGAACCTCTATTAATAAAACATGATATATGGATAATGAGGTATAGGTGGGAACAATAACATTCTTATTCAGGGCCCAAACCACTACCAACATGCCACAAACAACTAGCTAATATCTAGTTTGGAAGGACTCAAACCATATCCAGTTCTGTTACTAGTGATTGGATTCCATACATAGAACCACTATGCCAACCCCGATCGCAAAAATATGTTATATGGGTATTGGGGTAATGGTTGGAATAATACCATGTTTATTCTGGTCCCATCATACCATAAACATGCCATGTGACCCAAGATAATTTTTAGTGTATAAGTAATCGAAACTGAGCTAGTCCTATAACCATAGAGTGGCCTCTTTACATGGTACCACTAAGCCAACACTGATCAGCTAAAACTAATATTTTTTTTGAGTAATACAAGACATAAGGGTGATATCAAAAGGATCGTCGTTATAGATAAATATTAATAAATAATATATAAAAATAAATCAAAATATAGGTACACATTATACAGCAGACTCTCATCCAATATCAATTACTTCATCCATCATCTAGAGTGACCTTGATAATACTTATATCAAGAGTTATATGGCATTCATGTCCATGTAATGCATGCTTGAATATTATGAGCATGAATCTATAGTGGGTTTGAAGTAACTAGACATGAGAATGTTATGTAATTTATTATGCATTAATGTTATGATAAGTAAATAAATATAATATATTATAATAAAAAAATTTAATTAATAAAAAATCAAAAAAATTCATTATGTTCTTAGATAGCCACCATGGTTCTTAATTATTAATTCATTGACTAGTTCTAGTAATACTAAACAATAGAATATAAAATTATGTTCCCTTTGAATGATATCATGCATAACATATTTTTTTAATTATGTATTCTGGGTTTCACCATTAAATAGATAATCCCTTGGAATAACATTATTTCTCCTATCTCATATTGCTATATTAGTGTCACATAACTAAAATGTTTTAAAAATATAATAACATGATGTAACAGATTCATATTCATGTCACTTTGGAATCATAACATCAAATTGTTAATATCTCAGTTAAACATATCCAATTAAATAGTGTAACACAAATTGTTTTTGGTAATTTTTGGTTTTAGATATTTCATTAAATTTATAATTTTACAAAATGTTAATGCTCAGTTATTATCATAACTATTTTAATTTAAAAACTATATAAATTAACCTTTATCCTTTTATTTTAATATTTTATATTAATATGTGATAAGTGAGTATTATTATTATTTTTTATTTGTTTCTTATTTTATTTAACACATTAATTTTTTTATTACTGTTATTATTAAATTATGAATGTTGGACACTCTTTAAATTCCCATGTTTGAAATTATTTTTATGATTTTTATTTTAAATTATATTTTATATTTGGATACAGATTTAAAATATGATAATAGATTATATATATAATATTTTTATGAGTTTTGGGAGATATTACTTGTTTTATGGTAGATGATGCCTTGGAATAAAATACATTTTGATTAGAGTATGTTCTTAGGATGTTATCCCGGTCAAGGTACGATTTCAAATATCATTAAAATTTCATAAGTGGGTGAGGTATTGGTAGTGTATATAATGTTTATTAGTTTCATATTCTTTTAAATAAAAAAAAATTTATATATATTATATCAATGTTATTATTTTTATAGCATTTATTTTTTGGGTTGAATGAGTTCGATCACCACAATTGTGACATAAATATTTATATTGACCACTATCACTTAATGGTTTTAAGAAAAGTGTAGGAAACCATATTTTTTACAAACTCACCCATACATATAAACAAGGAATGTTTTTTAGTATACATGGACATATAATATTTATCTATGAATTCATTAGTATGAATATGAATTTTTTATATAGGATATATATTGTGTTGATTAAATATATTGAAGATAACTTTTGGTAGGAGGTTAGGTTAGTTGGACCAATGTCCATTATACATTATTAAATGTTATGTATCAGAAATTATATCCTTAATTTTTATTTTTATGTATTTTATTTAATCATGGATGTTAGTTTTACAGGATTGTACATTGTTTTCAAATAAATATTTTTTATTATGATACATACATCTTTCCTTAAAATTATTAGGAGATGAATTGTATAAATTGCCCTACTAATAAGATTAAAAGTCATAATGTGATCTATATGAATAATTTGGTGGATGTGTTTTGTTTATAGAGACATGTTCAATTGACATATTTTCTATAAAGATATGTCATGTTGGATATTTTTTAATGAATTTTATGAATTATTATGTAATAATCAATGGAATATCCCACCTTAGAATACGATATAACCATAAACACTTGTCAACAACCATTGATAATGCATATGTTAAATTATAGTCATTTAATGATCCAACTTGAGTATTAAATCAAGGATACATGATGTGTCTTTACAAAATTGGATAAAGGTGTTTTATTTTGGTTATTGAGTTAATTAGATATAGAATCATGATATTATAACATGGATGTATTCATAGGTTCCTTATTATATATAGAATCCATAACTAA
This sequence comes from Viscum album, assembly GCA_963277665.1. Lineage (NCBI taxonomy): Eukaryota > Viridiplantae > Streptophyta > Magnoliopsida > Santalales > Viscaceae > Viscum > Viscum album. The sequence goes on along the minus strand of OY728119.1, from coordinate 1,498,787,202 downwards.
ATTCTATGTTATAATATGAATTTTTTTTAAATATGAAATATTTGAGGAGTAATTTTTTAATATTAGTAATACAAATGTGGGATAATAAAGGAATAAGTATATGTCATAGGGTTTAATGGGGAGGTGGGTTTAAAATTGCATCATGTATCACTATAGTGGAATGTATATAACATTAATAAGTACACCGATTGACAACGATTAACATAAATGGTTTCATAATGATGATTCAACATTAATTAAAACACATTAAAAAATATTTAATATGTTCTTGAACAACAGATCCATGATAACATCATTAATTATAATTGGTGGAGCTTGATTGAATTATATGATCACGAGAGATTTTTCTCATATAAGTAATGGGAGTGACCTATATTTATTTATTTCTAAAAATAATAATCAATTATACCCATTAAAAAGATATTTCATGTTGTTTTTAGAAAATATTTTAGTTTCCAAATATTCTATTGAAGGGGATCATTTTTTAAATGATTAAAATGAATGATTTAATATTTGATAATGTGGAAAATTATATGAAAATAATTAATTTTTTTGGAAATTAACTTTAAAAAAAAGTGGTCAATATAAGAAAGCATTTTTTTCATTTGTTTTAATTTAATTAATTGTTTTGGAGACATGTTATTTTAATTGTGTATTAGGTTATGTAGTTTTCTTTATGATTTGTAAAATATTTTTTGTAATTTAATATCTTAGAAAAATAGAAGAAATTTTATTAAAAAATTGGTATCTTGAAAAAATTTTAGAATTTTTTTTTGTTTATTAAAAATAATGGAGAGGGGAATGCATTTAGGGGTTGAAATGAGATTTTTTTCTTGATAAAAAAATGTAAAATGGGTTTTAATGGATTAGGATTTGATAACATCTACAAAATGGACAAACTAGGTTTTATATTTGGAAAAAAATATTTAAGAGACTAATTAATTATTATTCGATGAAAATGAGTTGTAAAATGATAATTTTTAATTTTTACAAGAGTTTATATAATTTTTATATTATTATTTTATGTTTTAGGGTGATTTCTGTGAACTTTTTAGTTAATTTATCATATTGGTATTTATTATGTTGACATAATATACTGTCATTTTTATGTGATTAATTTTTCTTGTAAAGGAATTTCTAGTGATGATTCATTGCCATGTGGATCTCCATGAGGTGGCGTCTTATTTTCTTATCATCATTCTAAAAATGAGTGTGTGTTAAATTATAATTTTAGTTTTTATATTTTATGATATAATATTCTATGATAGGGTGTGATGGATTTCTTTAGAATAGTTATATCTAATTGATGATGCGATGTTAATAAAAATGCTCATATTAATTTAGTGTCTGGAACTATTAAACTTCTTAGGGATAAGATTTTCTTACACTGGTTTAATTACAACACTTCATCTTATTAGGTTCTTTTATAAATATGTTTTATTTATATTAAAAAATACTGGAGAATTTTAAATTTAATGAATATTACAATTGTTTTAAATTTTTATGTTTTTATGTTAAATTTTCATTATTGAATTAACTATTTTTTATTAGTATATAATATATATGTTTGATTATTATTATATAATTATTGTTATTATATAATTTTTAATAATATTTATAAGTATAATTATAAAATTTAATGTTTTTTATGGTTAATTCTTATTATCGTTACACTTATTATTATTAATATAAGTATTATTAAGGTTAGTTATTTTATTGGAAAAATATTAATATATGTATATACATGTAAATTTTTATGATTTTTATTATTAATTATTGTTATCAATCGTTAACAGATATATATGTGTGTGTGTTCGTTTTATCGTTGTTTTGTAATTTATTACTATCAATATATATATATATATACTTTTACAAACAATATTATTATAATTTTAAATTGATATTATTATTTGTATTATGAATACATCAACACATGAACACATCCACAAAACTACAAGAACAACATGGGTATAATATTTGTGGTCATATGGTATATTTTTTTAAAAAATTGGATTGGGTTCAGTGTTAGGATATTAATGTGATTATGTTTGGGATGATCCTTTCCCCATAACCATTCAGCATAGAGATAATTTTCAGGACTATACAATGATGAAAATATAAAAATATCCATAAAAATTGAAAACATGACTAAATAATTGGATCTTTTATAAATAACAATAATATAAAATAATGATTGATAATTTGTTTTATATTCAATCTCTACCTCTCTCTCCCAATCTATATTACTCCTATATTTCCTTGTACAAATTTTATTTATCCACAACTTAGTCAAAAATTAATAATTAGAAATGGTATCACATTCTCTAGTAGAATTTAAAATCCAATTTCTACTAGGGTTCTTAATATATTTCATAGAGTGAATCTGAATTTCCATAGTAAGAAATTAAAGTTTTTGATAGATTTATCAATCCTCTTCCAATTCAATTAATATTATCCTATATTAACATAGGATTTAAGAATCATTGAGGTATGTTACATTCAATTTATTTATTTTTAAAAATGAATTTGAGATGAATATTTCCAATTATTATTATTATTATTATTATTATTATTATTATTATTATTGAGTCCCGATAACTGTTATATTGGGCCTCTACATTGTTGTTATAAATATAATTTTAATTCTTCTTTATAGAATATTTATTAACATAGTGTCTGAAATATTAGTGTATTCAGTTTATAGATTAATATATTTTAATTTTTTTTATTATTTAGCACTATAAAAATATTTTTTATATTAATATTATAGTAGATATATTTCATAACACAAAACACATAAATTTAATTGAATTGAGATGTATCATAAAAATATTTTATTTAAATGTGACAAATTAATTGATTTAATGAGTATGGATATGATTAACCACATTTGGAATATATGTATAGTATTCTATCCTAATATAAATGTATTAAATATAGAATATTAAATAGTTATATAATTTTTTTGGTAGTAGTTTTATGCTTTAGAAACAAATTTTCATTAAAAATGAATTATATTAAAATTTACATATGAATATTGTTATTAAATTGTATAAAATTTATAAATTTTATTCTAAAAATGAATTTAAAATTTTAAAAAAGAATTTCTATATGTGGTAATTTTTAATTTTTATAACTATTTTTATTTTTTAGTGAATAATTAAAAAATACTGATTTTTATTAAACTACAATATCATTTTATTTAAAAGTAACATTATTATTTGAATATGATCTTTAAATAAAAACAATATTATTTAATCTTGTTTATTTAATTAATTAAATAAGAATCAATATTATACATGATTATGGAATATGTTTATTTTTTGGGTGTATAAATGCATTTTTTATGAGAACTAGTTTTTATTGTGTTTTACATATTGTTATTGAAACTTATTTCTTCTTCTTTTATAACATGAATCCAAAGAAAATGTTTTTCATATTTGGAGTTATGAGATTAAAATTTGGTAAATATTTCACTTTTATTTTTTATATGAATAGTAAGCTTTGTAAATATTATTAAAACAAAAAGTGTAAATTTGGTAATAAAGATAAAAAATAATTTATAAAGACTAAAATAACTATAATACATGTATTCTATCTATAGGACTAATTTTTTTCAATCATCTGCATCCAATATTATAATTTATTTTAATTTTCATCCATTTTTCTTTGATGATGACTTATATATTATTTTATATAAATATAAATTAAAGCATGCCAATATATTTCTTATAATATCTATATAATTGAATGACATTGATAAAATAAACATACTATAATTTTTAAATGGTTCAATTAATGAAAAAATATTTTTTTCCAAAGTAGTTTATTATAATGTTTTTCTGATTAATAAAAACCCCTAAATACTTACGCAACGTCAATTAGTGATTGTACATGTAATGGAAGAAATGTAAATAATTTAAAAATCACTAAAAGTAACAATTTTATGTGGGATAAAGTTCCATATAAATTTTAAATATTGATATATCATAATAGATATGTTTTGAAGGATTATATTATTATATTATTATTTTCAATAAATTTCTAATTTCAAAATATATTAATGGTTCTTAATATTAAAATAGAATATTTTTATGTTAAATAATATTTATTTTATTTAATTTAAAACCATTAAAATCATGAAATAATATATTTATGATTAGAAATGTATTTAAAATTCCACCATTGGTGACTTATGATCTAATTGAATCCTTATAATTAAATATATGACCCATTAAGATTAAGAAAATCATTTCTATAGTTATGGTTAAAAATGGATAACCAATTGGATAACCAAAAATATAATGTATAAAATGAAATAAAAACATGTCAAAATTTAATTTCATATTTATATTAAAATCATATTATTAATATCTAATAATACATGTTATTTGGTTACAATTTTACAGGAGTTAACACCTATTTTATTATAATATTTTAAATATATCCAAAAATTAAATTAATGAAATTTTATGAAAAAATATTTTTGTAAGTAATTTAAAATAAATAGAAAGACTTTATTTTCATAATTTAAAGATATATGGTTTAAAATATACAGTAGGTTCCATTTATGGGTTAGTTTTATTTTAATGGTAATATTCTATAACCATACAAAGTAAAGAACAATGATATTGTGGTAGTAATCAAAATGGGTAATAAAAAGTTAAAATAAAGATATATGTGTGATAATATTCACCTAAAAATGTCAATATTTCGTTTTGTAGGATAATTTATACTCATACTAAATATATATTATGAATATATCAACATGGTCTACCATATAATTGATATTTATTTTATATTAATTTAACACACTATGAAATTTTAAAAGTTCCCCTCTAATCACTTATATTGTAGAAATATTCCCCTAAATTCCTTACACACATTGATACATATTTCAAAACCAAAACCTACTATGTTTCCTTTTAAAATTACTTATAAAATATTTATAGATTATTGTTTTATTAAACTACCATTGCAAAGGTACTTAAAAATGGATCTAAAATAAGTCTACTAGAGAATATGTAATCATACTTAATAACCATATCAAATTTATTTCATCTTTTAATTGAAATAAATCAATTTTTACCAGTATAAAATAATAACTATAGTATTATAAATATATTTATATTCTATTCTTTATTAAGTTAAAACAATATTTTATCACTTTTTATTCTGTAAGAAATATGAAAACATCACACATGCATACATATTACTTACAATATCCAAATAGTGATGAAAATAATTTTATATTCAAAATTTTCATCAATGTTTATAAATATATATATAAAGAATATATAAAATACTTATTAAATTATTATAGTTTTTTAATTATAAAATCATATATACCTTTATGCCATCAAATCTATTAGAAAAAAGATAACCTTGCTCGTGGATATGTGTGGACTTCCATAGCCATGAAGCAATGATATTAATTGTTTTCACAATAAATATACATTAATAATTATTTATTTAATTAATAAATGTTATATAAATATTATAATAATTATTCTATAAATTTTAATTATTATTTACAATTTTTTACCTTTATCAACAACTAAAAACAACATTAATATAGACGTATGACCTACCATCTTTCTTAACTATGTAATTCATTTATCTATCTCTGCATTTTATAAATGGAAATAAACATGTAAATAATGAATATATAATATATTTATATTATAAATAACACTATATAGATGAAAGAACCATGATCAATGTGCGAGGATCATAAATAGAAAATAGAAATGCTCATAAAAATGAAATAGTTACCACATGGAAATGATGATTTATTAAATAATTATTAATAAATGGGTGTCAAAATGTTATAATTGGATCATATATGATATTATGAATTTTTAAAAAATCTGGTTTATATGAATAATAAATTGAAATTTATTATATAGGATTTTATAGTTTTATTAATGATGTTAGTCTTTTGGTAAATAGATTATGTTCGAATCTTGTTACTCTTTATAATTAATTATTATTATGTTGCCAAGGTAAAATATCATGATATATATCATATTAATATCATGGATTTTTTATCTTAGGGTAACTTATTAGGAAAATATTTTTTCAATTCATTTTCATCAATTTATGTAATAAGGGGAACGAAAAAACATTTACACAGAAATGAGACATTATTAATCCCTTTGGTCAAAAATATTTTAATTCCATATCAATATTTTTTAAAACTTTTCAATATAGTTTTTTTCATATACAGTAATTTATGTATATTTATATTTTAACTGCTTTTCTATTAATTTTTATGAATTGTTTGAAAATAATATATCTTATCATTTCCTAGAATAAGTACATTGGAATTATTATCGAAAATATGAAAAGGAACTTTTTTTAACATACATAACATGAAAAAATATTTACAACCACCATAACCTTTCAATGGTTTTTTGATTTGATTAAATTTTTCTAGGGTTATTTTCAAAGAAAATGTCTCCATAAAATCTGGTAAATTTTTAAATTTTAATATGTGATATAAAATTTAAAAGGGAATTTTTCTCAAAGCATATTCCAGAAATATTATACAGTAATTATTCACCAAGGATTAAATCCATTTATGTTACATAGGATTTTTTAGGGATATGATTGAATTATAACATTTTTACTATTTCTATATATGGTTAATTTATTGATGATGAACTATTGATGAATCCCATTAAAATAACTGAAGGCATGCACTCTAAGATATAGTGTTTAAATGATAAAGAATAAATTTATTCAATTGAAAGCTATAAAAAATAACAAATAACCAAAATAAATAACATATAATGTAAAATGTTTTTATAGGATAACTTTTATAACATAGCATCAATTAGTTTTATATTTTTATTGAATTATTAAAAAATTGTACACAAATATACTTGAGGCTTCAATTGATTATTCATCAAACTAGGACATGATTTTATATTCCCATATTATTCCATCATCAAAATTATAAATCATCAATAAAAACATGTTAGTTTTCAAGAAATATGTTATGAGAAAAAAATAATTAAGTTAAATTAAATGAAGACATTAAACCCATTAGTAAATAAATAGTTACAAAAACTATCATTTTAAAAAATAAACATTGGGCTCAAAATCAATATTTCATTAATGAGGAAATATATTTTTATACCTAAAAAATTTTCAAAACAAACATCCTAATTTTTTTAAGGAAACCAATACAAAAAGGGCATGTGATATTAAAAAATCCTAATGTAATAATAAGTGTATCCTAACTATATTTATTACATCTCATGGTATACATCGTCCCAATATTGATAATGTATACTATATGACCCCATACATAATGTCTCACAAGAAACAAACATTAAAATATGAATTGATGTGATATGTGGATGGACCTAACATAACATATTCATGATTATATGTTCCACAAAATGAGATTATAAAAAAATCATAATCATAATAGTTGAATTATTTCATCATCAAACTATTTTGTCATCCAAGACAAGCATTTTCAATTTTTCAAATTTTACTTTTATCTAAAACTGAATAATTGAAAAACAATTTCTAACAATAAAGGATGAAAGTTTTTTTCATTAAAGAACACATGGAAGATTATAAAATAAAACAAAAAATAAAATAATGGTTGTGGAAGTTGGAATTTTTTTAGTGTTGTATATGTTAATATAAGACATTAATTTTTTCTTTAATAATAAATGTAAAAACATTTAATATAAAAAACGTGACATGATAAATTTTTAAAACCATTGAATGAATGTAAAAAAATAGATATAAAACTTTATTTATAATTTATGAGAAAAACCATAACATAATTTTAATAATATATACATGGAAGATAAATATTTTTAAAATATATTTGAAAACATTTAAAATATGATTTTTAATGTAATGTGTCTCTTATCTCATGTCTGAAGCACTAGGTATAATATTTATCATCCAAAATTAAAAATATAGGTTAAAAATTTATATTATTATGTTTATTTTTTGAGTTTATTATTCCATAAACTAACATGTAATATAAAAATTACCCTCCTATGAATTTCATGTTGGATATTTTTATAATCATTTTATTATATGTAAAAAATTACATTTGTAGTTTAGTTATGGAAAGCGTTGTCATTATTATATCATCCCAAAAATAATAAAAATAAAATAAATATGATTTTTCAAAGAAATTATAATTGTATAACAAATCATGAATGATTGTTATGAAAAATGAACTATGTTAGAGTTATGGATATGGTATGTTATACATATACATACATAAGATTTTGATTTTTCAACGATCATTAGAGAAAGTTGGTAATTATTTGTTTTATTTTATCAATATTATCATAACTAACATATTAAAATGTTAAATTAACTTATAAATTTTTTCATCGGATGTGATTATGGAAAGTTAATAACATTTCTTCATGGATGTGGTTGTCCACATGAACACATAAATAATGTAATTATTTTCCAATGGCTAGAAAGGTAAAAAATTAAATGATGAATAATCATTTAAAAAATCCGGCCCATAATATCATACATAATCATTAAATGCATCATTATAGCCATCCATGTGTGATATTTCAGACCCGGATGCCCCTAACGGTTCCCCGAGACCGGTTAGCTACATTTCCTCAAGCATATCCGCTAGAATGATAGAGGATTTTGACTAGCAGTGGGGGTTGAATGTATGTGTGTGGATAGACTAATCCTTCAGTATGAGAGTGGAACAAAATGTATTTGTAATAATAGATAACTAGGAGAAGAATATATGTACAAATGACAAAATAGAAGAAGAAACTATAAACACTTGACAGGTAACCCACGATAGCAGAAGCACATATAGACAACCAAGATATAATAATCAAATATAAATTGGAAACTAATTCATATAAAAAATGATGATTATGTATATCATTTACCTATAATGAAAGCATAATTGATATAAAAATCCAATAATCGTACTATATATGTTTTAGAATAAGAATCTAAAAGTTTATCCAGGAATCTTGAGATCCTGAATGGTTAACTACTACCCATATCCATAATAATTCATACATTAATTCAATTATATTTAAGAGGAAGAATCCATTTATCTATAAATTCATGAATAATTTTTTCCTCAGTACCATTGGAGGCTATATTGGTTGTGAGAAAAATCTTAATAGGCCTACTCCAATAGTGTTTACAAATATCTAGTTTGTCTATACAATATGAATCTATTTAGATATAGTAAATTAATGAAATATTAATAATTGAAAAAGTCTTGGCTCGGGTTCCTAAAGGAAACCAGGTTGACACTACATATTTCTACCATTTATAGAGTATTTTTGAATGATTAACAAGGGACGTAATGGAAATTATCATAGTATTATTGGATCCATGAAAAATATTGTATCACCGAGCGGTTTTTAGAGAATATTTTCATTAAATAATTTTTATTCTTCTACAGAATTATTTGAATTAAATCATGGGGTAAAACTAACTTATAGATTATCCTAATGTAAAATAACCATTATATCGTAGTTATTAGGGAATAATTATAACAAACAAATGAAAATCCATTATGAATTCATTGGCTATTAAATATTAATAAAAAAATAAATCAGTCAGATATTTGTATTATTGAGTGAATTACATTTGGTAATGAAATTAATGAGATATATGTGTTATATAATTTATAAAATATATTTAATATTTATACAATTGATATTTTAATTATATGATTTGAATAAAACCATATTTTATATATAAGAACCTAATTTTTAAAAGGATAATTTTACAACATTGATTGGAGAGCCCATTTTAAATTATGATTTTGAATCATTAATTATCTCTATATCCCATCATAAAAAAAAGATATTTTAAAGAAAGATATAATAATTTACATTAGATAAATTTTTGATCTTTTGTGATTTCTTTTCTGTTTTTATGAATAGTAAAAATATGTTAAATTTTAATTAAAAACAAAATTTTTCATTGAGATAATTTATGTGGATAAATTATAATATTGAACGGTATTAAAGTATAAATATAATTTATTTATACCATTTAATATAATTTATTACTTTATAATTAATTTTACATTGAATTCATAGGAAAAAACATTTCAATCATTTTCAATGTTTTAACCTTTAAAACATATTTTATTATTTCATCAATGGGATTTATTTTAAATTAATTACTGCAACATCATTGATTCCAATTTGGAAAAATTGATTCAATTTTTTAAATCATAAGGTATAAATTGTGTGACTATGTACCTTTTATTTTTTAGACATTATGAATAGTAACATCAGAAAGTATTTTATTTCCCATGGTTAAAGGGTAAATGTGGTAAGTAAGGGTAAAAAATATTAATTTAATAATATAAAACTATCATAAAACGTGACATAATACAATTTTATGATATATATCCGATCATGGGCATAGTTCGGTGGATTTTGAGACCCCATTTATTCACTTATATGTGAAAATGACATTTTATAAGAATTAATTTAAATTAATGATAATTATAACCTAAACATATATTTTTTACAAAAGTGATTTGGATATAGCTTTTTATAATAGACCTCATGACTATAAATAAGAATTATAAAGATAAAAATATTTTTTACATCATGGTATTTTCTTAATAATTTTCATAAATTAGATAAATATATTTATTTATAATACAATATATGATGTATTGATTGCCTTAATAATAGAAGATTCAAAAAAATTAATTTAAAAATATTAAAACAAATGTAATTTGATTAGTTCTATATCTTACAAAACTTTTCTTGATTATATTAACATTTTTTCTTGGATTTAATTCTTTAGATTCAATGGAATGAGGTTGTTATGATTTTTAAAAAAATTAGTTATGAATAGCGTCTAAAATTGACACAATCTATAACTTAAAACATGAAATAGTGTCTTAAATGATGTTAAATTTCATAAAATCTATGATTTATCCAAATCAATATTATAAGTCCAAATTATTCATAAATAGATTTTCCTAGGTCATTTTACAAGATATGGTAATTACATTAACCCAGAATGTATAAATAACATTATATAGGGGTATGATTAAAAAGGGTAAAATTAGGGTAAAACAAAAAAGATAAGGACACAAAAATATTCTAAACATGTCTAAAATTTATTGCATGATGATTATTAAAAAAAAATCATATTATCATTGAATTCAATAAGTTATAGACCATTTAGAGTCGAATTTTAATTTATAATAAATTAATATTTTGAGAGATTCCTAAAGTGTCACCTCCTCTCTTATAAAAGGCCACCACCTCCCGCTCATATTCAGTTTCTTTTTAGACGTCACAAAACAAAATAACCATTTATCTTCTCATCTTTACTAGTAACATTATAGTAGTTATTGGTCTCTGAAAATACCATCTCTAGTGCCCTAAGGGTAGATATAAATGATGCACGTCGAGGAAGAGGTATTCTATTCTACCAATTATTTCAAATTTATTTCTTTTGCTTATTTTTCTTGTTAAGTAGTTTCATTATAAATATATAAATAATTGTCTGTAATATAATGATATGTTATTTTAAATATTAAACAAACCTACATCACATTCTTTCCATCCTATGAAAAACAAAATCACAGTGTGTGTGTACGTACGTCTTACCATCTCCACAACGTGGTGTAATCTATTTTTCACCACCACTATACATGGATGGGTATAACATTGTAAATAATAACTATATATGATTATTATAACAAGATACTTAATCAAAGATACTATACACCATCCACTTCAATACCATTCAACAATTATAGGGACAATATCATCCCTCGTGCGTACGTACGACTTACTATCTCCACGGTGCGATGTGATTTGTTCTACACAATTCTTATTAAACCATGATTATATAAATAAATACAATGAATAAATATTATATATATTATTATAAAAATATTTTTATAAATGAAAAACTATAATATAAAAATAAAAATAATATCTTATCTGACATAACATACATAAGAACCTAAAGCAATTAATACCCAAATAACGAGTAACAAATGAAATGTCACTAACAAATCGATGAAAATATGATCCTAAATGTTATCATAAAAATTATTATGATTCTGTAATAAATAATTACCATTATCTAAATCATCATACATATGGTTTAGATACATATAAAAGATATCAGGCTTATGGTAATGGATAATTTTGCAATCTTATTTTTATCCGAGATTGGTTATACATAAGTATTTAATAGCGGCATATTTATCATTCCATTACATGTTATCTATGAATATTATAATAAAATTTTTACTATTTTTCTATTTATTTTAACCCATTTTCAATTTTATAACATTGATTTTAGGGAATCATTCTTACTTTTACCATATGAGTTACTTTTTTTACTTTTCTGAAAAAAGTATGAGATAATTTTTTTTATTTGTATGGCATAAAAGGATTTTTACATTCTCAAAATTTTTAATTTCCTTGAAGCTCCCCCTAAATTTTTACAATGTTATTTTTACGTAAAATTATTTCTTCTACAATTTTGTTATATTTTGAGGAAGGAGAACATTATGAAAAAATAAATAATATTTTCCTCAGGAATGAAGCTCAATTATTTTATAAAAAATTTTTCCATGCAAGATTAAAAATGTTTATGATTTTATCCATATTATTACATTTGTTTTTTTTTTGAAGGATGAAATAATTTTTATGAAATCCATTTATGTATTATTTCATCTTGGATTGATGTTTATGAAAAACAATTTTATTTTAATGAGATATGTTGTAGTGAGTATTTTTATATTTTTGTGGCATAGATAAGAATGGTATCATTATGAGATGGGTGGGATCAATATCTCCTTATAATGAATTGGGTAATGATTTATATCTTATAAGATATACATGGATGGGAAGTCATGTAAATATGGTTTAGTTATACATGGATGGAATGAAGAGAGAAATTGGTTCAATAATGGACATTGTTCACTATGATGGTCTTGGAAATGAACCTTGACTAATAATAAATTATTTTATATGCTTATGTGCATATTCCAAAAAAATTAATCTGTTATGTTATTATTATTGGGATTACATTTAATTTTTATGATTTTTCCATGACATGATATCATGATCTTTATATGTAGGATAAGATTTTCAAATGTTAAGTTCTTATGAATATGATATGGTTGTTATTTGATTTTTGTACCCATAATAAGAATTTTATCACACCATTTTATATTCTTCTTTTCCCTAGTATATGAATAAGGGTATTAAGTATGATATTCCCAATAAGATTATATTTATAATGAAATAAATGAGGGACAATGTAGATGTTTTATGAACCAATTGTTTATGTTTCATAGTTTCTAAAGACACTAAACCTATATATTTATGTGATGGTTTTAATAATATGTTATAATAAATATACTTCAATTATGATGTGATATAAATGTATGTAAAGAATGGGTCTTTATAAATATCACAGTAGGGATTCCATGTCCAGTATCAATGTAAGTGAAACCATGCTATATGGTATTATAAGGGAATTCATGTCCATATTGTTTCATATGGTACATCATGCCTATGAAAACCCTGCTTTCTAATACAACATAAACATTCTTTATTACATATAACTTCACTTGATGCAACAAAGAAGATCAAGAGGTTTAGTGTCTTTGGGGCATAGGATCATTACATAAAAACGTTAAACGTGAAATACAACATCTTTATTGAAAACTTCCTTTACATGACCACTACATTCCTTCGTACTTAGCATTGCATGGGATAACCTGAGGACATGCATAAGAAAAGGGTGAGCTGTAAATCCCAGTAAGGGAGTACACATGGAATAACATGAGGAGTACAATACATGTTAGGCAATAGGCATATCAATAGAGCATTAAAGAAACATGAACATAAAGGCATGATAAAGCATTGTAATCATAACATGGAAATGTGGAAACAACACTTAACATTGAATTAGAATGAGCCAAGGCTCATTGCACATGGAGAATGAGTAAACCGTCATTGCACTTTAAGCATGAGTAAACCCTCGTTGCACTTTAATTAGCATGAGTCAACACTCATTGCACTTGACGTATCATGATACTATACTTTAGCCAATGCATTGGAGCTCTAATAGGGTGCACCCTTCTTAAACATTTCATTTCATGCATAAGCGTAACACATGGATAATAAAACATAGATTCATAAAACATAATCATTTATTCCATGATAATGGAATGTGGAATTCATACATGAAACATTATAATCAATAAGTAATTGTGCATAAAGGTGAATACCCTTGATGGAGAAATGGGCATGGTATTCACTACACAATGATATTGGCTTAGAAAATCGGTGTGATTTCGGCAGCGTAACGGCATGACATAAGAATTCATAAAAATGGTTGATGATAGAGAAAGGTGTTCCTCATCATATTTACATGTAATGGAAAGTATTTAGGTCATATAGATATGTGTCCCAACAATTGAAAAGAAATTTAGAATCATGATACAAAATTATTGCTTAAATATAAAAGAGGAGAAAAAAGTTCCTTTCGGAATTTCAGCATAGTAACAGGTGTACATGGGAGGCATTTAATGAGAGAGAAAGTGGTATCCCATCATTCAAACAATAAGAGGGAAGTATGGGGGAGGTGAGAAACCATACCCCAACATTCATAATTGAAATTAAAATGGCAATACAACTTAAAGAAAATTGACAAAAATGAGAAAGGAAGAAAAAACCCTTACTTGGAAGTGTGCATCCAAAGGCTAGAGAGAGGCTTGTAAGAGGATTCTTGGGAGCTTGGGGCACCTTGAGAGGATTATAGAGAGAGTAGGGCAGAGGTTGGATGAACTCTAAGGGCTTTCATGGAGGAGGAAGTGGGAACTTGGGTGGGTTTATATTGGAAAGGTGAGGGAGTTCTTTATTATTTAGGTTTGGGACCCCTTATATTAAAATAATCCAAACCACAAACCATCAAATGGTATTTTCCCATGGTTTCTGGAAAAGGAAAAAGGAAAAAAATATTTTACAAGGCCAAGGTCCGATATTATTAAAAAATTAGGGTTGATTATGTGGAGGTGAGTCACACTCCCATGGAAATTAATTTAAAAAGCCAAAGTGTTGAATAAGTTTTGAGGGCTCCATTAATGCTTTGAAAAGTAAGTCAAACAAACCCATAACCTCATTATTTTAATGATAAAACACATATTGGCCGAAAATAATGATTATGGTATTTTATTAAATCACCATTGGGTCATTATGATGTCATAAAACACATTATATATTTAAATGGTATTTAATTTTTAACCAAAAATTTGACTGTCTCAGAAAATTATAAAAAATTCACCGTTGGATCTATATTTTTATACTTTTATACATTCTCATTGAAAACATAAACCTCTTATTAATAATTTGGAAATTAAAATATTCTATGGTTTAATATTTGGTATTTTTCTGATAAAATTCTGATTTTTATAAAGAGTAAAAAATACGACATTGTAATTCGAAACTGTCTTTTTATCTAATTTATTTATAAAGTTATATTTATTTTTTAAATGGTTTTAACGTGTAATTGGAATAATTTTTAATCTTTTAATACAGTTTTTTTCATTGGAAGTAATTTCACATTTATATTTGGCATAAACAGATGTTAATCTTTTAATAGTTTTTTATTTTTCAAAACATTATTCCTCTATTTGACAATGAGAATACATGTAAAATAATTTATTCCTAATATTTGATTAGAATTTAAAAAATAGATTCAATATTTTCAATCATAAGTTAAATATTTTTTAAATATGTTCCATTTATTTTTGAATATAATGAACAGTAACATCGGAAATTATTTTTATTTACCATGGTTAAAGGGTGAATTAGGTAAATAAAGGTAAGAAATAATATTTTTATAATATAAAACTACCCTAAAATGTGTCATAATAGTACTGGATGAGATATGAGTGACAATGACCATATATGGGTAGATTTTAGGACCCCATGAAGCCACTTGGTTGTGATAATACGCTTTTAAAATAATTAATTTCATGTATTGGGAAATATATTATAAAGATGTATTTTTTAATGAGAAAATTTAATTTTGGATTATATAAATGATATATTAGACTATAAATAGTTTCTATAAATATAAACATATTTCCTATTTCATGGTATTTTATTTATAATTTTAAGATTATATGTAAATAAATGTATTTGTGAAAGAATGATGATGTCATGATAACCTTATTAATAAAATATTAAAATAAATTATCTTAAAAATATTAAGTATATCTAATTTGAACATTTAATTCCATAAAATTTTTTTATGATTAAAATTTTATGTCATGGATGAGGTAATTCCATTTTTTTAAAGAATCTAAATTTTATGACTTTATCAAAAATCAGTCAATAAATAGTTTTAAAATTGATATAAAAGAGTTTTTTTAAACAATACTATTTTATTAAATGATTTAATAGTCCTAAAAATCTAATATTAGGAAAATGAATTATATAATGTTAAATATTTTATTTATGTTCTAATTTTGGTTCTCTTGTAATTTTATAGAAACTATATTGACCATATATTATGAAAATAATAGAATACATGGTTGGAGTTGATGTTTTTAACTATGGGTTAAAGATAAAATATAATGATAATTTTGTGACCTAAAAATTTCTAAAAAAGGTTGGATGAAAATATTATTACACATAATAATATAATATTCTACATAAATAAATTTGGTATCATTATTAACCTAATATCAATTTATAATAAATTAATATTTAAAGACTTTCCTAAAGAGGCTCACACCTCTCCTATAAAATGCAACATCTCATTCTCTTTTAATCAAAAATACAAAGTTAATTGGCTTGGCCAACCCCTGAACAAATCTCCTCCAAAAATACCTAAATTCTTCCTTGATTCCCAAATTTAGGAATAAATCACACCTAGGTAGACCTTTTGTGATATCAAAAAAAGATACTCAAAAAAGAGATAAAGGTTTTATCAACTATATGAAAATTATATTCTTTTCTAAATTTATTATTATATTATTTTCATAATGATGATTTAAATATAGTATATCCTATATTTTGAGATGTTATTATAATTAAGGGAAATAATTATACATACTTTTATCTACCCCGCTAATAATAATATCACCAAGAGTGTGTACGTAGGGATAACCGTCTACAGGTTGTGGTGTAAATTGTTTTTAAATAATACTAAATTTGGATGTTTATAATGATGAGTATAATGTATTTAAATAAAACATAAAAATTTAATATTCTCCTCAATAATTAATATAAAATGCAATTTAATATCATTGAACCATTAATTGAATTATATCATCATGCTTGCGTATGTACAACCTTCCTCTCCATGGAGCGATGACATTAATTATCCACGTTAACCATTAAAAATGACTTTAAAGTATATATAATAAATTTTAATGTAATATATGATTACATTATAATAATTTTTTTATGTATATATATATATCATTTAATTTCTTATATTAAACTCAATAATTAAAAGAATACAACGTTCATGCGTACGTATGACCTACCGTCTCCATAAACAGTGTATTACATTTCATATATATATCAATTATATTTATTTCTATACTAAATATTTAAGATATATGATTTTTTAATTATTTATTTATTGAAAATATTATATATGTAATATTATCTAGAATAAAATTTAAAATCATGTTTGATAAATAAAAACGACTTTTACACAAAACGTTATTTCAACATGGAATTGATAAATAAACGAGTAAAATAAAGTTAGAAGTGAACAATATATAATATTGTATATATTATGATAGTTCTATTACAAGTTAATAAACGTGTTTAAACAAACTATATATGAGTTTCAAACACAAATTCATGAAACTAGACCAATGGTAAGGGATAATTTTGAAATCTTGTTTTTATCGAAGATTGATTATACAATGTTATTTTCTAAGGGTATATTTATCATCCATGGAAATGTATTATGAAAATGTTTCAATAAAATGATTAATATTATTCTATTCATTTTTAAACTATTTTTAATCATTTTTTCATTTAACATATGGTATTGAAGGAATATTTTTATCATTCTCTATACGAGTTACATTTTGACATTTCCAGCAAGAGTATGAGAAGAATGTTTTTTTAAATTACACATCACAATCATATCATTACCTCTTATTAATTTTTTTTAAAGGAACCCTCCTATAAATTATTTAATGTTTATTTAGTACTAAATTATTTCCTATTAATATTTTATGGTGTTTTGATAGAATAAATTTTTTTGAGGAATAAAAGATATTTTCCTCATGAATTAAGTTCAAGTGTTTTATCAAAAATATTTCCCATCTAGGATGATGCTATTCAAATAGGGTTATTTTTATATCGATATTATTAACATGATTTTATTTTGTTTATTATAGATTTCTTTATTAAATCAATATATATTATTTGTACTATGTTATGATTTAATATGGTTTAAGATACCCATTGTATTCCTTTGGCTATGCTATGATTAATGATTTATGTTTTTGTGGAACATTTAAGAATTATTTAATTATGATATGGGTGGGACCGATATCTCCCTACAATTCATTGGGTTAATATTTATATATCATGTGATAGATATGACTGGATCAGAAATTAAATTAGGTTCAGTAATACAGGGCTAGAATGGAATGTAAATATGGCGTAGTAAAACATGGCTGAATGATAAGTAATCCCTGTTCAATAATGTTATTTTTCCACTATGATGGTCTTAGAATGAATTCCTTGGATACTTTTTTAAATCATATTATGTTATTATTTGTTTTCCACAATTCCATGTTTTATGCCAATAATATTTTATCATGGTTAATCATTATTTATGATCAATTTATTACGTACTGCACTGATTTATTTCATGACTCAAGATTTTGGTATTTAAACTTTATGTTCATATTTTTACCTTATTAGGTTAATGCTTTCCTTATGTTCTCTATTTTTACAATTACTGAGAATTTGAGTTCACTGTTTTTTTGTTATATTTTCCCCTGGATATTAAAAAATGTTTTAGGTAGGAATAAAATTGGAATATCTTTATAGAAGATGTTGAAGATATTTCATCAAGTTAGAAGATTATTTTCCATGTTTTTAAAGACCCTATAATAATATGGTCTTAGAGAGTATATTTTTTTAATGTATTAAACATTCCAAAATATAAATTTATAGTTCATGTACGTCATGCTTTGGTCGCTATAATGTTTTATTAACACATTTTATGATACCAGTATTTAATAAATGTATTTAGAAACGTGAACCCTTTAATTAACAATAACCAGTTAAAATTGAAATGATTTTAATTATTTAAGGGGGGTGGTATTTATCATCTATAATATTGAGTATAAAATAACAATAATATTGATGTAAAGTTTAACACACATCACCATGATTTAAAAAAAATGGATGTATTATAAAAAAAATTATTAATTAAATGTGAAATAAACACTGAATTGGAAGATATGCATATGAATAAACTCATTAAGAAGTATATTTATACATATATTAATCTATAAAAATGCATTGAATTATTATTTGGCAATAATCACATAATTTATAGAAAATTCACTATATGCTTCAAAAACTAATTTCCTTGAAAAATTATTATATTAAATTTTTCTTATGAATATTATAATTATATTTGACCTATTTTAGTTAATTAAATTTATTACATAAATTTAAAATTTCATTTGGAATATTGAATTATCTTACAGTGATGTTGGGGTTTTTTAGAAAATATTGATTTCATAGTAAATAATGAAAAAATATAGATTATTATAAATGTGTATCTTCATTATCTTAAAAAAACCAATTATGTTGTTAATTTTATCATAATGTAAAAAACTTGATTTTAATTATATATATTTTACATAATTATATTATAATCAATATTATAATTTATTTTCATAAGTGATATTTTTAGGGCATAACAAATATTTTTCTGAAAACTATTTTTTTTACATTTTGGAGTTTTATATAATAATTTATTTTTTCCACATTCAGAATTTTTTTCAAAACAAAAGTGTTATCTTATGATTTAAGAGGGTAAAATTAATAAATACTTCCATTTTATTTTTAGTCATTTTGAACTATGTATTTCATAAATATTATCATGTTAGTAAGGATAAATAGGTTAATTATGTTTTCTAATATTTTGATAATGACCAAAAATAAAAATAAAACTGGTATTTAATATATATGATGTTTTTTAATATAATCATCTGAGTTTCAAATTTATTTTAATTTTTAACATTTATTTTTAAATTACTTATATATATTAAATTAGGTAATTATATTGCAACAAATGTCACTATCTTCTTTCATATATCTATAAAATTTGTTGATATGAAAAAAGTGTTTTATTATAAGTGTTATATTGAAATATAAATTATTTATTATCATAGTAAATGATTTTTAAATTTATATTATGAAATAATTAACATAAGTTCTTAAGTAAGGTCGACTCAATGCGTGTGAAACTTAGAGAAGAATCAAGTAAATAAATTGAAGAACTATAAATCTAATATTTTATGGCCTGTTAAGGTGTTCAATGAATTTAAAGTCAAATATATATTATTATAAAAGATTATAAGGTTTATTTGTTTTTTTATTGTTATCATGTTGTTTTTAAAGTCAAAATATGGGAGTTGTTCTCAAAATAAAATTAATAGTATTTTATTTTAAATAATATTTATTAAAATATTTATAAATAAAATAAATATTTAATAAAAAATTAGGACGTTAAGTAGGCTTAAATTACATACCTTTTTCATTTATGATACAATTATCCTTGTATAATTAAAATTATAACCCTTTAATGTTGAAAAATTCTTTACTTTAGTTAATCATAAATGTGGTTATCCAATGGGTTAATCCAATGGTTATGTTATAAAATGATACCAAAAACTGTATAATTATTATTTGATAGTTATATTTCTACCATATAATTAAAAAAATTAATACATTTCCAATGGGAACATTTTTACATGAGTGAAAAACATATTGAATTATAATATTTCACCTGTTTTAAAAAACCCATTAATGATATTCTTTAATAAACAATATTTTATTAGATGATTTATAATGAATAAAAAAACTATTTTTAACAAATTTATTGGTATATGGTTTAAAATAACAATTATTTTTCATTTATTAGTAACATTCCTTTTCTATGGCAATATTCATAAAACATAATGAGTAAAACACATTAATATTTTCCCAATTTTCAAAATGTGTAACGGGAGTTAACTCAAAAAGATTAGTGTAAAAAAATAAAATAAATCTATAAAATATTGATTAGATGAGATTATTTTGACTCATTGAATGAATATATTAGAAATATATCAATTTTAATCCATATAAACAGGAATGATGATTTGTATTTGTTTAATACTTTAATATATTTTAAAAGTACCCCTCTCCTCACTTATAAAAGGAAATTATTATCCCATATTCCACATTATCATTGTGACATCTAGATTACTAAAACCCTCCCCCAATAATTTTTTTAACATGCTTATCCTATATATGTATTCAATAGTCTTCTTAAAGGACCAGTACAATGGTCCTTGAGAAGGGATCTGGATAATGTATACCGAATAAAAGTAAATCGTCCTTAAATAATCCCTCAAATATCAATATTCATATACATTGAACAAATCTATTCTAATATTCCTGAAATTATAAATCCAGTTTCATTCATAGGATTATATGTTATTATGAATATGGGATAATAATTTTCCATTTATATTTCATCCTATGAAAAGTGAAAGCATTGATCATTTGTACGCAAGACTTTTATTCTCCACACAGTGGTAGAATTCTTTTTTAATCACACTTTTATTTTATATTGTTATAAATACAAAAATAAGGAATATATTTTAATTATATGATATAATTAAGACTCTTAAATATGAAACCAAATATTCTCTCACACATTCTAATATAGTAAAAATGATAATGTCGATCATGTATACGCGTGGAATAACACCTCAATGAAGTGATGCGATTCATTTTTCAGCAACATTTTACATGGATTATAAAATGAGTAGATTTAATTAATATATATGATATAGTAAATATTTTTATAATTTTAATTATTATTTAACTATATTGTTTTCAATCACTTGGAATGTGAAAATAGCATTCAAATGTAGGTGCAACTTGCCATCATAATGAATGGTAATGTTAATTTTTTTATAATTACTATTTATTGATGATTATAAATATTAATTTAATTAATATATATTACACTTATATTTTAAATATGATTTTTTAGATAATGGGAAAAAGAATAATGTACAAGTTCTAAAACCATAAAACACATAATCTCAAGAAAATTGATATAATTAATACTCATAAATAGTGATTTTAATAAGGAATTAATAATAAATGATTTTGGAAATGTTATAAGTGGATCACATATTATAATATATGTATGTAACATTATCTTGTATAAATAATTATAATAAATTGAAATTTTATTATATAGTTTTTAGTAACATTAAATAATATCAAATAGGATGCATGGAATTTATGTTAAGTTATAACTACTAGATAAAATTGTTTTTAAGTATTTTATGAGGATATGTCATGATATATAATTTATGAATCTCCCAACATTTCTTATCCTTTGTTAATTTTTTATAATATTTTTTTTATATCATATTCCTCACTTTATATTCTCATATTACTAAAAGAACATTTTTCATGAAAAATTTTCTTATTTCTCTCTTTGTTTGAAAATAATTGTTTCTTACATATGTTTTATAAAAATAATCAATAATATTTTTAATATTCCGATTTTAATTTTACTGTATATTTTTCCAATGTTTTTATTTTTTTTAAAAATGATTTTTTCATTATTTTCCAAATTATGTACTTTTTAATTTTTACCAATAAGGATAAGTAAATATTTGTTTTAATGTAAATGATATGTATGAATTACCCACCATCACGACTACTGAACAATTTAATGATTAATTTTCTAGGATAAAATCTCCATTGCTATTTTAGAATTTTCGATATTTTAAAATGTCATGATGAAATTAAAATGGAATTTTCCTCGATATATAATCCAGAGATATTGTAAATAAAATCGATCATATTTGATAATATCAATGGATGTTATATAGGATTTAGTAAGGATATGATCCAATAATACCGTCATTTGTCTTTCTCTGGAGGGATTTTAGTAATAATATGAAAATGTCAACGAACCCATTTTTCATTTCTGTGGGATAAGATTAGATGAATGTTTTTATGATCATGTGAAATACACATGAATGTGTTTATAATTATGTGTTGGGTGATACATGAATTATTATAAAGACCTATAGATTTCAAGATTTTTTTTTCTTTAATTCTTTGGAATTTTACGAGTCCGCAGTTTCTGACGACGTGCGATTCTGAGGCCCAGAGTGACCGGAATGATCTTTCAAAGTTTTGTTAAGCATAAATTAACACGCGTATGTAGTTTTCCTAAAAAAGTGGAATAAATCTTAAAAGGTTACTCAGATCAAAAATTCAAGCAACCATTGCACTAAGGATGGCTGGTTTACCCTAGGCGTGACTTAAGATTAGTCAGTGCGGGCCTCCTGTGAGAAAATCCAAAAAATGGCATAACCATAAATAAAATAATAAAATAAAGTTATATTTTTATTCTTATAACTCACAAACCGTATTTCAAATTAAAAATCCGATACCACAACTGAACCTGTGAGGGAATTATTTATTTAAGAAGACACTAATTTTGGCCGGCACGGGCAACCAGAAATAGTTTGTTTTTTGCCGCAAAGAAAATAATTAAGTGGAAATTATTTTATTATAAAATTCAAGACTTCTAAATGGTAACATGGATTGAATATTTGAGAGTATCATTGGGTTTTTTGAGGCATGTTTCACCTAGGCAGCGCCTAACCACGACTACAGTGGGTCGTGGGAGACTGATAATAATTTCTCGAACTTTGTTTCTGGTAAATTTAGTAAATATGTTAGTGGTGTTTCATATCTTTTGAACCAGTGCTCAGAATTGAAATCTGAGGACACTGTTGAACTCACAACACTGGTATTTTCTTAAGGAGGCCATTACCATAGTTGCGTTCTGACGTGAATGACAATTAGTTTTTGGGGTTTTTAGATATTTTAAATTAAAATTCGGTGTGAAAATTATTTTTATTTTGGTGGTTAAGACATCCAAGTGGAGGTTGGGGGTGGGGGCCACCAGACCATAACCTCCCATGATAGGTTATGGTGGTGAGGTCCACCTGCACATAACCTCCCTTGGGAGGATAAATTTCGGTGGGGACCACCCATGTTTCAAACCCCCCTTAACACCCAATTTAAGTTGAGAAGACTCTTGACCTTCTCCACTAAATAATAGAGCCTTACCCACATCATTAATTAAATTGGTTATATCATTTAATTAAAACTCACAACCTCCCATATTCGAATTTTTAATCCATTCAAAACTAATTAATTAAATTATTTGTCTCATTTAATTAAGCACAACTCTTGTGTGTTATTGTGCCAACAAATAATAGACTTTTCCTCTATTATTTTTGGTTGGAAACTCGGTGGTGCTTGGGGAACTCTTGGAGAAAGCTCTCAATGAGGAATCGTTCTTCAAACAAAGAACGTGAAGAATGTGAAGAACACAATGAATGTTGAAAAAGTTCTTTTTCCTTCTTTAATAGGGGCAAGAAAGGGAAACGTCACCCACAAAGAATGAAGATGCCATCCTTGGATTTTTCTTTCCCAAAATCAACGAAACGACGCCCGCTTCCCATGACTTCATCAACAATTATCGACAATGAGGTAGGGGTTCTGTTCTAGCGTAATATCATATTCTTTTTCTCTTCTTCTGATTGAAAATTATTTGATGCGTGTTTTTAAAAACAATTGAAAAACATCTCCTCCCTTCTTATTGAGACAATTTTTATCACTTTAAACGCGGAGGATGCGGGCCGACCTAACACGGCCCAAAATCCTCTGTTAATTTCTTATCTCTTGTGGAGTTCAACAACAAGGTGTTAAGGCAATAACGATGAAGGAGGAAATGATGATGGTCGCACTACCCGCGACCTCTGCAAATCACACCACCCCCGCAGTGCACCAATTCTCCCGACCAAATGTCGCCGGCCAAGCGGCGCCCGATCTGCATACCCGTGACATCCCCGGCGCGCTACCCGCGGCCCACGCCTCGCCGGTGCGCTACCCGACACCCCTGTGCCATGCCGTCGCGCTGCCCGATGCACCCACACCAAGCCAGCGGCCTACCCAGCTTTCCGGTGCACTACTAGGAGCCCACGCGCCCAGTCGACGGCCTACCCGACCCCAGCTAGTGGCCTGCCCAGCACCCTGGTGCGCTACTAGGAGCACACACACTCAGCAGGCGGCCTGCCTGACCCCTACCAGTGGCCTGAACGGCACCCCCACAGCCCCCTGTTGCAGTCAGCTCGGCCCCCTAGCGCACTGCCCGCGCCGGAGAGTGCTGCCCCGGCGCACTACCCGACACCCCGGCACCCTGACTGGTGCACCCGCGGCCTGCCCAAAGTCCCACCGGCCTACTCGTGCCCCACGCAGACTACCCGCTTTCTCCCGACCACTAACATCCTGAGCCATGCCCTTCATAGTGCTGGATGAATCGACCTTGTCATTCCGGCCAATACAACCTATGTTGGGTTAGTCATGATACGGGCCGGGTCGGGCTAGACTGGGTCAGGCCGAGTCGGACTGACCGGGTCAGACCGGACCCGTGCTCATTATTGATCCTTTACCTTCTTGGGCCATATCTTTGGCACCAGATGTCCGTTTGATGAACTGTCAGCGGTGCTTGTATTCATGGAGCATAGCTGTCCCTTTGAGTATACCCCACTGGAGTTCAAGTTATTATTGAGTCACGGTCCGGTTGGTTCGTACACGAATCCAACCGGACCCCCGTGACTAAAATGTTAATAACTCACAAACCGGGTGTCCGATTGATGCTCCGTCTGTTGCATTAAGACCCCTATGACGTGGCAGTCCATTGAGATACTTACACATGAGACTTAGTGACACTTGGAGTATCTACAAGTAGCTCATGGAGAATATCCTCCTAGAGACGAGCATAAAGAATGTGGATACCTAGTAGCTGTAGACCTGATGCCTACTTGAACAATTCAACTCGGAGTGATTCGATTAGCCCAGTGGATGGAGAAGCTGGTTTGGTATTAGACCCATGGTGAACGGAGTACCTGGGTTGGCAGCAGACCTGCAGTACTCGACAGGAGGAGTACCTCTGACAGCTATTTGGGGGAGCACCCAGTTTGGCGGCAGACCCACATTGGACGGAGTGCCTGGTTTGGTAGAAAACCCGTGGTACTAGACATGAGGAGTACCTCAGCAGTCTATGGTTAGTGAGTAGTGCGTCAGATTTGTGATAGTGCCACTATACTCGATAGAGGAGGAGTTCTCTAGCAGTCGTGGTTTCGTTAATAAAAAATCCAGGTTTGAGCTGAGTCAATGACCTTTGTGTTTTCCTCATGATTGTGATGAGTTACTTGATAACATAGATATATGTATTGGAATATACCTATGTAATGGTTATCCAAAGAAATCATACTTTGTGGTTTATCTTTGTAAGCTTTTGTGAGACCATGAGGGTCTCTGGGTCCCTACTGAGTATCGTTATACTCAACCCTGCACGGGCTATGCCCGCACCTCGTTGTTTTTGATACAGAAGACAGACATCGCAGATGGAGGCCCAGAGCGGTAGGACTGGATGGTACCCAGAGGAGGACCACTCGGTGTGATGGCACATGGAGCAGACCAATAGACATTGAGTTATGAGGAGGACATCTGTACCTACCCTTCAGGTAGGAACCCAAAGGATGATCCAGGAGATGCTTTCATCATTTAGTTGTTTCTCTTTTTCAGTTGTATTTTCTTTCAGTTTTAGTTGTACCTTTTTGTTGGGCTTGTATATCTAAACCATTTGTACTTTCATCACACTTTTTATACAGTTTTACTTAGTGTTTGCTTATAATTGTACACTGGTTGTGTGTGTTTACATTTTCTAATGGCAATGCCTTCCCAGTTTTAGGGAATTATGCCTTTGGTGCTTGTCGCCAGCCCCTGGCCTATAAAAGACAGGCTTGGAATAGTCACGATATGGGCCCCAGGGGACGGGTCATGAAAAATTAGTATCATAGGAGTTAGTTCTACAACATAACATAGGACTATGATATTTTATTTTTATGAAGAAATAGTGTTATGGGTACCGAGTGTGGTCTTCGGTTCAGGAAGTCCAGTGTTGGTGCGGTGACCAACATATCCATACACCAGGACCCTGACTTCTAATTTCTGACTCAGTGCACAAAAACACTGATTGCGTGTGTGTCTTAAAAAGTTTTCTTTAATTCATCCAAACCAGGTCATCTCACCACGTATAGTATTTTCACCGTGTCACATCTGTTCAGGATGCCTCCACGTAGACATCCAGTTGGATTTCCGAGAGAGTACCCGATGACAGCCCACCGAGCGAAAAAGTTCCAGTGTAGGGCCCTCTTACTATGTTGGCACATTTAGGTGGTGTAACAGTAGCTCCACCACCCGTTGGGCAGCTGATGCCACCACGTGCACTAGCAGACAGTGCACACCGATTGAGTGTGTTGCACGAGTTTCAGTGGTTTAGGCCACTGAGAATACGAGATGAGATAGATTCCCAGGCTGTAGAGGACTATATGGAGGTGATTATTGGAGTTTTATGCCTAGTTGAGACACTAGTAGAGTAGATTTTGATCTTAGCTACTAATATGTTTCAATGAGTAACCACTAGAATGGTCCGCATAGTGATGCATTTTTGGTACTTGGACCGTTTTCCAAGATGGTACCTTGGGGAAGTGTGCCAACTATATCACTACCTATTGGTTAGCAGACACTACCAGTGGTACCGGTACAGGACACATGTAGGATTAGTTCTTTAAATTTGTTTCATCACCAGATATCCATCATGTTCTAAGGCGAGCCCGACCCACAGATGGCTGCGGACTATCCGGAGGAGGTGGTTGAGAGTTCCCTTCACCTTGTACAGTTTCGGCAGGATGACATGTCGGTAGCTGAGTATTCATTGAGATGTAACGATAATTCCTAGTACATTATGAATACGATAAGATTATTGCTTCAGGGCTTGGGCCTCCGAGTGAGGTTTGTTTAAGGATATCCGAGCCAACACTTGTTCCTTTGTGCATTCCTACCTATGTTAGGAAGCTAGAGAGAACCATTGTGATTAAATGTTCATTGGCTGAGCCGATACAGCCAGTAAATGTTAGTAGAGGAAAAGTAGGAAACTAGATCCAGTCTTAGTTATTTGGGCATATAAACTATTTCGGAATGAGGAAGTATTAAGGAAAGATGAATCTACAGAGAAGTAGACCAGGAAGTAGAGCCAGGAGAGCAGTATGAGGTAGTGTACATTTCGACATGCTACAACCACCCACCTTTGTAGTCCCCACCAGGCTTAGGGATCTGGAGTGCAGTGGAAGAGAATAGCTACATAAAGTCAAGGAGTGTGACCCAAGGGCTCTAGGAATGATTCGAGGTACATACTGTGTTTACTACTAACTACCGTATCAATATACATAGGTACCAATCATTCAATCCTTCCACGAATCTTGTCCCAAACCTAGCATTTCTGGTTAAACTGTTGACTTGAACCTCACATCTGGAGATACCATTGTGAGTAGACTCAATAATCACACTTACGTCGACCATTTGATCTGACCCTCAAGGTGAGAGTTTCGGTTGGAACATCATGGTGATAGTGTCGAGGCCTTATGACATTGATTTGGGTGTAGATTGGACATTCACAGTTAAAAATCAGATTAACTGTATTAGGCACAAGGTTGTGGTTTATATACAATGTTGGAGGAGGGTTTTCCTTGGATGGAGAAAAATGAAACCCAGGTATCACAAGATCAGCTCATGTATAGGAGGGTGCAACTAATTACTCCTGAGTCGGCCAACTGGAGATAATGACATGTGGAATTCGAGGTTGGAGACCACATCTTTCTACGGGTCTCACCTCGATGAGGTTTACAGAGATTAGGCTGATACATAATGTTATCTGTAAGGTTAATCAAACCTTTTCGGGTCCCTAGTAGAGTTGGCGAGGGGGCTTACCACTTAGCTCTTCCACCCTAGTTGTACCGGGTGCATGACGTGTTCCACGAATCCCAGCTGAGGAGATACTTTCACGACCCTTCCCTAGACGTCGACGGTGGGGAGAATTTTTTAAATATTACAATGGAGATTGAGGATCGAAAAGATTGGGTTTCTCATGGATGGTCGATACATCTACTTCACATTTGTTGGGAGCATGAAAACCTTCAGGAGAGCACATCGGAGCAGAAGGCACAAATGCATGCTCAGTACCCCCATTTGTTTCCCAAGTGTGTGTTATAGCATATGGGGACGTAAAGACCTGTGGTGGGGGTAATGTAAATACCAAGAAATTTCAAGGAAATTTTTTTCATAAATTATTTGAATTTTACGATTCCGTGGTTTCTAACGCCGCGCGATTCCGTGTCCCGGAGGGCCCGAAATGATCCGTCAAAGATTTGTTAATCTTAAATTAACTTGCGTATCCAGTTTTCTAGAAAAAGTGAAATAACTCATAAACGGTTACATAGATTAGAATGTTGATGCCACCATTACGCTTAGGATGGCAGGTTCAGCCTAGGTGTGACATAAGTTTAGTCGGTGTGGATCTCCGGTGATAAATCTTGAAAATGGCAAAACCGTAAATAAAATAATTAAATATAGTTAATTTTTTTTTCAAATTCTTATAACTCAGAAATGGTAGCTCAGATTAAAAATCCTATCCCACTGCTAAACTCATGAGGGATTGCTTTATTTAAACAGATACTAACTTTGGCTGGCGCAGGCCACCAGAAAAAGATAGTTATTGGCCAGAAATAATATAATTACGTGACATTAATTTTATTGTAAAATTCATAACATAGAAAAGGTAACCCAAATTGAAAATCTGAGTGTATTGTTGGGTTCGTTGGGATGTGTTTCACCTAGACAGAGCCTAACCTCGACCACAGTGGGTTTATGGTGACTGATAATAATTTTTCAAATTTTTTTTGGGTACGTTCAGTAAATGTGCGAGCGGCATTTTACCTCTTATGAACCAGTGCTCGGAATTGAAATCTGAGGACACTTTTGAACTTGCAATGCCGGTATTTACTCAAGGGAATATTTAACGCAGTTTAATTATTAAGTGAATGAGAGTTTGTTTTTGGGGATTATAGATATTTTAAATAAAAATAAGGTGTGCAACATATTTTTATTTTTTGTTGCATAAAACTCCAAGTGGAGGTTGGTGGTGGGGGCCACCAGACCATAACCTCCCATGAGAGGTTATGGTGGTGGGGCCTACCCATACATAACCTCCCTTGGGAGGATAAATTTCGATGGGGACCACCCATGTTTCTAACTTCCTTTAACAACCCATTTAAGTGGAGAAGACTCTTGACCTTCCCCACTAATTAATTGATCATACACCACATCATTAATTAAATGGGTTGTCTCATTTAATTAATACTATCCACCTCCCCTATTCGAATTGTGAATTCATTCCATCCCAATTAATTAAATGAGTTGTCTCATTTAATTATACACAACTCTTATGTGTTGTTGTGCGAAAAATAATAGACTTTTCCTCTATTATTTTTGGTTGCAACTCAGTGGATCTTGGGGAACACTTGGGGAATGATCTCAACAGGGAATCTTTCTTCCAACGAAGAACGTGAAGAACGTGAAGAGCGTGATGAACGTCGAAGAACATGTTGAACGTCTAAGAACTTATTTTTCCTTCTTCAACTGGGGAAAGAAAGGGAAGAATCACCCATGAAGAATGTCGATGCCATCCTCGACTTCTTCTTTCCTGACGTCAATGAAACGACACCCACTTCCTGTGACTTCATCAAAAATCATCGACAACGATGTATGGGTTTTGTTCTAGCATAATATCCTATTCTTTTTTTCTTCTTCAGATTGAAAAATATTTGATGCGTGGTTTTAAAAACAATTGAAGAACATCTCCTCCTTTCTTGTTGAGATAATTGTTATCGCTTTAAACGCGGAGGATGCAGGCCGAACTAACACAACCCAACATCCTCCGTCGATTTCCTTTCTCTTGTAGTGTTCAACAGCAAGGCGTTGAGGTGACGACGACGAAGGTGGAAATGACAATGACCGTGTTCCCCGTGACCTTCATGAATCGTGCCGCCCCAGCGATCACCAATGCTCCCGACCAAATGTCTTCGGCCAAGCGAAGCCCGACCCGCCTACCCACGATGTCCCCGACACGCTACCCGCAGCCCCGCGCCTCGCCTGCGGGCAACCTAGTGCCACCGCGCCACGCCGGAGTGCTGCCCGGCGCACCCATGCCCAGTCGGCACCCCAACACGCTCCCAAGTGCACCAGCGCCATGCCCGTGGCCTTCCCAGGACTTTATGGCGGCATTCCAGGTACCCTGGCGCCCCACTGGTTCCACCGCGGCCCGCTACCGCAGTTTGTCCAGCACCCCGGCGCGCTGCACGTGCCCCAACATGGTGCCCCAGCACGCTACCCGGCAACCTAGCACCCTGCCCGGTGCACTCGCGGCCTAGCCGGAGTCCTGGCGGCCTACCCGTGCCCCACGTGGTCTTCCCGCTGGTATACCAGCCACCGAACTCCCAAGCCGCGCCCTTCACGGTGCTTGCCGAACCGGCCTCGACTTTCAAGCCTGTGCCATCTGTGTGGCGGCATCCGGCCGAACAACCCTCAAAGTCTGCTAGGCCGCGAGCAACAAAACTGTTTGAAACATAGGGGGATGACCCACCCAATGGGATGGGCCAGACCCAGCGAGTTTGAACGGATCCACCCAGACCAGGTCGGGCCGTACTCGGTTGGGCCGAGTCTGTCCGACCGGGTCGGATCGGACACGGGCTCATTACTAACCCTTTACTTTCTTGGGCCATATCGTTGGAACCAGACGTCCATTTGACGAACCGTCAATAGATCCAGTATTCATGGAGAATAATTATCCCATTGAGTATACCCCACTAGAGTTTAGAGTATAGTTGAGTCATGGTCAGGTTGGTTCGTACACAAATCCAACCGGGCCCTCGGGACTAAAATGCAAATAACTCACAGACCGGGCATCTAATTAACGCTCTGTCTATTGTGTTGAGACCCATATAACCTGGAAGTCCTTTAAGATACTTACACCTGAGACTTCATGACACTTGGATTATCTACCAGTAGCTCGTAGAGAGGATCCTCCCTGAGATGAGCATAAAGAGTGTGGAGACCTAGTAGCTGTAGTCCTGACGACTGCTTGACCGATTCGACTAAGAGTGATTCGATTAGCCCAGAGGATGATGATCTCGGTTTTGAGGAAGACCCATGCCGGATGGAGTGCCTGGTTTGGCAGCAGACCCACAATACTCAACAGGAAGAGTACCTCTGATTTCTATTAGGGGGAGCACCCGATTTGGCCGCAGACCCACAGCGGACAGAGCACCCGGTTGGGCAGCAGACCCGCGGTACTCGACAGGAGGAGTACCTCAGTAGTCTAAGGTTAGTGAGTAATGCCTCAGAGTTGAGACAGAGCCACTGTACTCGACAGAGGAGTAGTTCTCCATCAGTTGTGGTTTCATTAATAAAAAATCGTGGTTTGACCTGAGTCAATGACCTTTGTGTTTTCCTCATGATTGAGATGCTTTACTTGATAACTTAGGTATATGTACGGGCATATACCTATTTAATGGCTGTCTGTTGAAATCATACATTGTGGTTTATCCTTGTTGGATTTTGTGAGACCATGACAGTCTCAGGGTCCCTATAGAGTATCGTTATACTCACCCCTGCATGGTCTATGCTTGCACCTCATTGTGTTAGATGCAGACGACGAACAACGTTGACGGAGGCCAAGAGTGCCAGGACTGGACAATACCCAGAGGTGGACCACTCGGTGTGACAGCACACGGAGCAGTCCAATAGACTTGGAGTGCCGAGGAGGACATCTGTACCTACCCTTCAGGTAGGAACCTAGAGGAAGATCCAGGAGCTTCTTTCACCATTCAGCTATTTGTCTATTTCAGTTGTATTTTCTTTTTTGTTGTAGTTGTACCTTTTTGTTGGGAATGTATTTACAGCCCCTTTGTACTTTCAGCACACTTTTTATATAAAATTACATAGTGTTTTCTTCTGATTGGACTCTGGTTGTGTGTGTTTATGTTTATTAAAGGTAATGCCTTCCCAGTTTTAGGGAATTACACCTTTGGTGCTAGTCACCAGCCCATGGCCTATGAAAGGCGGGCTAGGGGTAGTCACGATATGGGCCCCGGGGGAAGGGTCGTGACAATTATATATCCATCAAATGAAATTGATAACGTTTAATGATTTATGAGATAAAATGGTACATGGGACATTATCCAAATCCTGAAAAAATAGGGCACACTGGAGGTTATACCATTCCCAAAAGAGGGCACACTAATGGTTTTCCCTAGCCTAATGTAGGTACATGGATGGGTAGTCTGGGCCTAATATATTATTAATTTTATAGTGAGTATCATAGACTTAATATAACAATTATTATTATGACACACATTATTCCACTCCTTTGTGGAATAATGTTTTACCTATTTTATGATCTAATGGCTCAATTCATTTGATCCTTTAATGATTCATGTCTCATGAACAACCAAAATTTACTCAATGACTCTTGTATATGATCTATGAATTAACGAACATGATTTTGAATGGGTAAAATCATATTATAATACCCATTATGACCATGTTTGGTTCAAATTATCATTAAATTTCCCCTTAATTAACCTTACTTGTTATAAGTGCTCACCATTTATTTGGATTAATTTCACCAAGATATGAATAAGAGATTTAAATACGATGTTTCTATGAAGGGTGGTGTTTTAAAAACTATGTGGATGATGATATATATACATTATGGGCCTATTTTTTATATATAAATGAATAAAAACACTAAAAAATTATGGTTATGATGTAGATCATAAAGTAATGTTTATAATATTAATCAAACAAGAGTTAATATATATATTTGAAAATTATGAGAAAGAATTTTCAGGCATTATAAAAGTTATTTTAGGGCATTTAAAATGGTTTTTATTATATTTTCATTTTTTACAATGGGATTTAAAAATATATTCTTTTTACTGATTTTGATTATTGGTTTTCATTTTATGATAATGAAATTTTATATAATTGGATTATTTATATTATTGTTTATTTGGTTCCTAAAATAAAAAATGTTGAGCTTTCAAATGAAGCATTTTGAATTGTAAATAATTGATTTATGGAATGTGTATTTTGAATTGATTTTTATGCTATTACACGTGTTTTATAATTCAATCATTTAAAATAAAATAAGGATTTTGTGTGGATTTTAAATTTTTTAAAAAGTTTTACTAAAGATGATTTGTTTGAGGTATGCTTTATTGAAAATAAAAATTTATTGGACAAAAAACAATCATTTCTACAAATATTGATCAGATATTTTAATTTTTCTTATACAGAGTTGTTACTGATAAAAATTAAATTTAAAAAAATTCAATTGAAGTTGTGTTTTGGCGAAAATTTAAATTTTCAGTAATGAGAAAATTATTATTGGTTTCGTCTAATAACGGTATTTTTATTGTGATTGTGATTTAATTTTTTCTTTATTTCCAAATTATTTTTTTAAAGTTTCATTTTATATTGCTGATATTATCATTAGAAGATAAAATAATCATTTCATGAATGTTTGTATGAAAAATTACATTCATTAATAAATTGATATCAATATTTATTTTTGGTTATTAATAAACCGTTTTTTTGAACATTTATTTTAATATAATTTTTGAACATTATTTTGTTATATTGTTTCGAAATAATAGTATAAATTATTATTTTGGATTAAGATTTTGTTTTCAAATAAATTATAAAATATTTTTAAGATAATTTTTTAATTTATATAAAACTATTGGTTGAAGTTATAATTTCCATTAAAATTACAAAGAAGTGTTCAATTTTAATATTTCATGATTTGAGAGATTTTTTTCACATATTTCTAAATTGTTTTACATTATAGGTGATAATTGTATATTCTAAATTTTATTATATTGATGAAAATGAAGTCTAAATATTGAAATCAAGTTTGATTCCAAAATTGTATAAGAGTAGCAAAATTGTAGATTATTAACATAAGAATAAATTTTCCATATAAATTACATCTAGAGATTCACATGGTTCCACCAAGGATTTAATTACATTGATTTTTTTAGATAATTATTTAGGTAATTTTTTGTCTAGTTTCATTATTTATGAAAGGTTTAATGATGTAGTGTTCATATGTCATGGGGTGGTAGAGATAAATTCCAAATTGGTATTTATCTAGGATTTTTAATATTTTGTGTATATTATTGATGCACTCAAATATATAAAAGATGTGGTTGAAAAAAATATAGTTATGTTGTGTTTGTATTTGAGACTTTATGAAAGATTTTAGAATCAATATTGATGATGTTGATTATTTAATTTAATTAATATGTTTGAGTATAATTCAAATGAGAGATTATGTAAATGGTACAAGATGAAGTTAAGAAATAATAATTAATAAGTAAAAAATAAAAAAATTAATAGGTGTAGAGTGAAGAAGTGTTTGAGGAAATGGAATAACAAATTGAATTACAAAAAAATAGGACAATTATTTATGTAAGTGGGTGATGTTTTATAAGTACATACACTTAATCAGTAAATATTATATTATAGTTAAATGATAATTAATTTTTACTATGTTATTGAACTTCATATAGGTTTATAGATTTAATGATTTATATCATCATTATCAAAAAATATGTATTGAATCACAAAGTGGGAACTTCCTATTAAATTCCATTTTCCAAAAAAACTATACATTTAATATGTTCCATGCTTTATTTTCATGATACAATTTCACTATTATAATATTATTATCATACACATACTTTCTCATCCATAAGACGAAGTAAAAAATGTTTTAAAATGTGGGATTAGAATATTAATATGATTAAGGGAAATATAAAAAGAGATAAATAAATTATTATTACATGAATAATCATGTGAATATTTCCCTTTTCAAAAAATATTGGGTTATTAATAAAGATTATTTTACATAGTAAATCTACATATCATGGAAAATATTTTCATAAATAAATTCATAAGAAATATAATGGGGAAAATAAAAAACATGACGGATTCTTTACAATTATTCAATCATCTAAAAAGTTTTCAAAAAGATACAAATTTCATCCTTAAGAAGTATCATATACATTCATTTAATTATAATTTTATTATATTAACATGTAAACTCATATTAATTTCATAAAAACCATATATATAATTGATAAATCATGTAACTAACATGAAAAATTATTTCTATATCACTTTTATAATCACTCTTAAATATGGAAAAACCAATATCATCAGCTTCCAAACCCATTGCTTTGGAGGGCTATAACTGACCCACTAATTAATGGGTTTTTATGGAACAACCATTCTTGTGTTTATAACCAAACAACAAGTAATTTTAAAAAATTCCAAAAATAAATAATATAATCATAAAATGAGAAATATTTTTTTATCATTAATATCATAAAACATTATTTTTGCCAATAGGTGAATATTTTAAAATATTTTAATATCCTTTTTATTTAAAACCCATATGGAAAATAATCTGAATAATGGAAAAGTGGGGATTTCATCGAATAGAGATGAAATATTATAATATAATTCAAATATAAAATAATTTTTACTATGGATGAAAAATTATTTATCATCATATATACTTAAATAGAATGTTCTTTTTTTATTCTGTAATGAAATAAAAAATAGTCCATTTAAAATACAGAAAATTATTCTTTTTGATAACCATTTAATGAATTTTATAGATGGAATAAAATGTCCTTCATACTCAATTTATTTCCCTATAAACACATTGATACCTTAATGTTTTTAAAAATTATAGACATGATATAAAAAGTGTTTTTGTTAAATTATAAAATATGATTTTTACAAGAATGTCCTAAATGTCAAGCACAAATTTTCATGTGTATTCATTATATACAAGATGAATTACCATATTTTAATGATCTACATTACTAAGAACAATTTTAATGTTTATTATTTATTTTATTCTAATAATTTTGATTTAGTATTCAATTACGTAATCAATTATTTCATAATATATGTTTTGATGCTATTTAAATCATGTGCCCAAAATAATATTGATAGGTCAACTATGGTCAAAGTGTTCATTATTTAATCATCAACTACCAAAATAATCATGACATAATTATAATTTTTATATATCATTATTACTATTTAACCCAACTATGAAATATTTGTATGATATATGAACAATAATACAATCATTGATATGGTATGTTATACGTATGAATGATTAATGTTTCTATTATTCAAAAATCATTATTGGAAAAAGGTTAGTATTATTTTATATATGCATAAATATGATTATAACATAAATA
Source organism: Viscum album (assembly GCA_963277665.1). Lineage (NCBI taxonomy): Eukaryota > Viridiplantae > Streptophyta > Magnoliopsida > Santalales > Viscaceae > Viscum > Viscum album. The sequence goes on along the minus strand of OY728119.1, from coordinate 1,498,749,599 downwards.
CCAAGTTATTTATTTAAAATTTAATATATATATATATATCCCCCATGCGATGATGAGATGAAAAACGAATCATATTTTTTCAGGTATGGAATAGTTCAGACATAGACATAAACCACATTATCATTTTTTAATGAATGTAAAAGTAATATATAATATGAGATATTATGTTTTAAAAATGATAAATGTATTATTAATATCACATATATATATATATATATTCTATTATAATAACCATGTGTAAAATGATGAGATGGAGAAATAAACACATTGGTTTACGTAGCGGTAGTCCTTTATACACATGAATGATGGTGTCACTTCCCATTTGTTATAAGAGAAGATGGATATTTATTTTTTAATTAAAATATTAACATATAATATGTAACACCCCAGGTAAATAAAGAATATGACATTTTCATATTTATCGATATTTTTTAATAAAGTATTAATATTAATTTAAAGGGTTGCTATGCTCGATGGCATAACCAACACACAACAACGAGTTTTTTGGGAATCTTACGTTGCACTCTAATAATAAAATAATATTAATTTAAATGGTAGTTAACATGTAGCCGTTGTAATGGCGGTAATGGATAGAAATAACTAAAATATGATTATATATGTTTTTAAATGTTTTTACATTTATCCAATAAAGGATTGAGGCTTAAAATACGGAATGAATTCAATTTTAGGAGTATATGCCCTAGTTTTCACTAAAGGTTCATTTATCACCTTTTGATGTTGAACCATCATTAAATATAGTTTTTTTCACTCTTAAATATTCTTTTGGACCAAATAAAACTCTTGTTAAGAATCAGGACATCAAAATTTACTTTGTGTAAATTTTTGGTATCATTCCGATAAAGTTCATTTTTTAATTAATAGTGTAAAATGTTGTATTTTAATTCAAAACCTCTTTTTAATCTAATTTACTTATATGACTAGATTATCCTTTGAATTTGTTTTAAAGTGAAATTAGAATATATTTTTACCATTAAATCCAATAGTGTTCATTGGAATTAATTTCACTTTGAAATCAGACTTAAACCAGTATTAATCTTTTGATACTTATTGTTTCATAAAAACACGCTATTTGCTCTGACAGCGGGAATTAATTATTAAATTAATTAATGTGACTTATATATTTTGAATTTTGTAAAATAGGCTTCATTTTAGAATTCATAATATCAAATATAGCTTAGGGTGAATTTTTGGTAATTTTCTGAAAAACTTCAATTTTTGATGAATAGTGAAACCACTATGTTGTACTTATAAAAACTGATTTTTCCATTAAAATGAAAATTTTCCATCTTTGTGTTTTGAATTTCGAAAATCTGACATACATGGTTGTCATTAAGAAGTAAAATGTGGTTCAATTGGATAAAAATAATTTTTTGGTGAATAGTAACTTATTAAGTTTTTAATCGCGATTAGAGGTAATTAGTGTAGTTTAAGGTAAAAATAATGTTTTAATAATATGAAATGAACTTGACACATGTCCTAACCTCATTGGATGTGTAATGGCCGACCAAGACAATCCATGGGTCAACTTGGGGACCCCATGGAGCCACTTTGGTTGGGAAATGACATAAATAACTTTTTATTTAATATAAAAGTAAAAATGACACAAACATCATATGTTTTACAAAAACAATTTTTACATGGGGTTATAAAGATCATATTTTTTATTATAAATAGTCATTGGAAAGATAAACAGATTTCCTACATCATAGTAATTTTTTTTATAATTTTTAGACATTAAATAAAATAAATTTGTTAGACATCATAATGATGCAGCGATGACATCATTATTTAACGATTAAAATAAAATGGAAAGATAATGTAAAATCTATGAACTACACATGTCCAAAACTTATTGGATGGGTGTATTTCGAACCCTTATCATCTAATCCACGAATTATTTCAATGTGGGAGCTTTTAAAACCAAAACACATTTTCAAATAAATTAATATTTCTTACTTTCCAAAAGTGCCCCTCCTCTCCTCTTATAAAAGGCCCCCACCTCTACCTCATTTCACACACTCCTCAAGCCTTTGGCTCGGCCAACCCCTGCCCATTTACTCTCTCCACATCCCTCTACTCATCCTAGAGGATTCCCTTTGGGCAGAATCCTTTCAAAGGAAGCCTTTAGGCTCAAATCAAAAGGAGTTACACTTTTAAAGGTAATTCATTCTCTCTTGTTCATTTGTTTTATTTTGCTTCTCCAACCACCTAAACTCTTTTTATTTACTTATTTTGTAACAAAACCAGTATCTTCAATATACTAGGATGTTTTTATAAGATTTATTTGAGATACACTCTCATACAACTACATCAAATGGTTAAAGAACATACGGTTTCCGTGGATGGCGAAATTCTGCCTCCCGAAACGATGATTGTTCAATACTCATTTAACACCTTCAAAGGTGGCCATTATGATGTCACTATTTTTATATATGATATATAATATGTTTATGTTTTACTTATGCTTCTGTACTTTTCATTTGTGTCTTACCATTATGGCTTCCATTATGGGTATACGCGATATCTTCATTTAAGGAAGTGCGGACTACCGCCCACTCAAAGTGATTTGATTCGTTAAATACCATATGTGGGACATATAAAGGATGGAACTATGATATTATATATGATATTATACTGGAATTATAATATACCTTTATATCATTATTATTCCATTCTATAAAATACGAAATAGAAATGAAAGTAGCGTTCATGCGTACGTACGACTTACCGTCTCCATGAACGGTGCATTTCATTTCTTACCTCTAAATGATTACGTAATGTTATAAATGCGTGAATGTACTGGATATATATGACATATATGATATCTACATAATGAATACAAATCTGTATATAATAAACATTTTCCACACGAACAACATGTAATTATAAGAAGTCCACTTTTGACTTAAGAACCAAATATCGGCAAAACAAATATCATTAACTTAAATGATTACATAATGTTTATGACATGGTAATAAGTGATATAAAAGGAATAATGAACTTCAAAAAGGATCTTAATGAAGTAAAAATTAACTCAAGTTTATTATTCAGGAGATTAAAGAACGATCGAGTCAAGTCGGACCCAAGGTAAGTGATCCTACTCCTCTCTTTCTTTTTAAGTACACACTTTTATGTCATTCCTTTTAAAGCTCATCTTTCTTGTTATTGGGATGATATTTTATATTAAACTTACTTTAATTTTTATTTTCATGTGTTTAGAGACCCTATTCTCTCTCATCAATCCATTTTGGAAGTTTTGAGTGGCGCCGTTAGGCTGCCGAACTTTCGTAAGAGATCTACCCTCTCTCTTTCTTTTTAAGTACTCTCCTTTATGTCACTTATTTTAAGCTCCTATTTGTAATGTTGGGGGATGTTCTTTTATATTCTTTCTGTAAATTTTATTGTAATGTGATGGGATACCCAATTTTATCTCATCAATCCATATTCGTAAGTTTTATGTGGCGACGTTAGGCTGCCGAGTTTTCGTAAGGGATTTTTCATCTCACTTTTATTCCTGTGAGATTTATGCTACATTTGCCACAAATTACATTGAGTGGTGTATGTGCTGCCCATTATTCCACTCTTTGTGTAATATACTTTAATTTATGAGTATTTACATCAATGATCTATTGTCCTTCTTTCATGGGGTGTATGTTTTGAAAGATACCCAAGTCAGTAAGGGAACCTTTCACCCTCATATTTTTTAAAAGACTTCTTTTGTTGGGTATTTTAATTTACATATTGTTATGTTGGGATATGTTCTCATATATCCTTATTGATGTAAATTTTATGTCCAAGTGATGAGATACTCTTTTTATCTCTCATCAACTCTTTTTGATGTGATGCCATTAGGCTGTTAAGGGAGCTTTTTAACCCAATTTCGATTTCTTTGGGTTCAACATGTAGTCAATGAATATGTCATCCATTGAATATGTGTGAATGACATTTTATTGTTTTACACTTAATATCCACTTATATTGGGTGTATTTATATTTTTCATACATATTTTTGAGATTGATTTGTCCTTAATTTAAGGATACCTTCTTTATAAGGGATTTCAACACATTTGACATTTCTATTGAGGGTTCATTGTTGTTATGCACCAATTCACTATTATATGGTGTATATACTGTCCATTGGAGTATTATATCATGAATCCATTTATTCTCATGATATTATAAAGTTCTGACTAAATGTTATTCCTCAATTGTTGTATTCAAGTGTATCTAATTTTGGTAAAAACCCCTTTAACCAAAATATCGTTTTAAATGTTTTAATTATTTGTTCTTATTAATATCCATGTTTTCATAATGGTTTTAAGGATTTATTTATATGGATATTTATGGTTTAAAGTTTTATGCTTCAAGGTGGTATGTGACATTTGATTCAAATATCTCTTTATTAAATGTTTTAAATGGTTTTGGAAATGGTTTCTTTTTGAATGGATTCATTATTTCAATATACTAAAACGTTATATTGTGATTAAAATGTGGAAATGCTATGTTTCCTTTATGCATGTTTTATGTGATATGATTATGTTATGGTCCTTGGGCATTGTTATGAAGAATGGGTGGTTCCGTGATAAACTAAGGGTGGGTGAGCCCGTTATAGCTCTCCAATGCATTGGGTAACGCGAAGGAGTGAAACGTTAAGGTTTCTCCGAAGAGATTTAGGGAATATACTGTGATGGGTATTCCAAACGTAACAAAGAGGGTTACTCCCTACGTAAGAATGTTATGAATGCCTCAGGTTACCTTTATGTCTTATGATTTCTATGATTTATTCATGGTTTGATGAGGTAAGTTAAAGTGCCTTTGTTTTATGGGTAAAGTATGATTTCATTCTTATGTATATATGAACTCATGTTTCCTTTCCATATTTTTTATAACCCTTAATGAGCTTTTTATGCTCATACCAAGTTTTTGAAATGTTTTTCACAGGTCAAGGGAAAGGTACATGATGTGATGATAGTGTCAAGGATTTTTCAAGAAAGAATCCATGTTTTTTTTCAATATGTTTCCGTTGATGGGAAGAATGAATACTATATTTTATGTAACCACTTTGTTTAAATGTGGAATGTAAAGCAAGTTTCATGATCTAATTCTCTAAAACTCTATAGCTGAAAAGATCCTCAATGTGTAGTCTTGTGATAATTGAAGATTATGTAAGGTTTAAGGCTGGGGCCTTATAGTTGGTATCAAAGGTCAGTTTAGATAACTTTAGAGGATAGGGTATTCTCTAAGCACAAGTGACATTACCATAATGGTTAGGATTTTAGAAAGAGTCCTAGTTTTAGATAAAGTGAATAAGTACGTATATCTTAGTGTTTATCTTCCTCATTAGTACATGATGGTTATGTTGATATACTCACACTGAATTTTTTGGTTTTAGTAAATGGCTGGATCTAGCAGGCACCAAAGTGACAATGGGTATGAAGGAAACTGTGGTGGTTCTCTGATTAAGATACTGGATGAGATGGGGGATTCAATGAGGAATATCAGGGTTGTTCTAAACCAATTATAAAGTAGTCTTGATAAACCACTTCAACCTTGTTGAGTTCTCTAATGCATCATGTACGAGATGGCCAACTCGATGTGGAAATTCAGGTAATAATTATTAAGGTAACCATTAGGGTTTATATGATCCTTACTTTTGAGGTAATTATGGGTAATTATATGTTCTAATGGAAAATGAAAGGCATGAGATAAACTTGAGGTTAAAATATGTTATGATCATCTTTGAAGATTTTATCTCATTTTGGGGAATGTTTTAAGAATTATATAGTTTTGGAAAAAGGACAACACGCAGACCGTGTGACTACCCGTCGCGTCGGACAAAGCTGTGGGAATCGAACCCACAACCAAAGTGCGACTGGTATTTATCGCCTACCACTGGACTACGTGAAGTCCCTGGTTAGTTTGACTGATTCTTTTTAGTTATATGATTTTATGAATTAAGAGTAAGTTCATTTTGGGTTATTTATGAAAATTATTAACCTATCATGGAGGATATGTGATTAGGTTAATTACTTTTCAATATGAGACTTTATGAGCCACTAATGTTGTTTGGAGATAAATGTTACAATTTAACTTGGAAGACTATGTGACTAAATCCTTCAAATATTTGGGTTTCAATATTATATTGGTTTAATTTGAAGAATTTTATGGACAAATTGTATATCGGATGGTCCTCGTTGAACTTTGGGTTTTGTTGGACAAATTTTAGAGATTAAGCATAGATTTTCTTTTTAAAGGGTTATCCTTTTCTGGATTATCTGACCTTGCACTAAACTTTATGGTTTTGGTTTTGGTTAAATCCTAAAGACATGGGATGTATATAGATCTCTTTTGTGGATTAGGTGATTCTCTACAAGTTGATTATAGTACTCTTAATGCGAACAAGTCTCCCTAAATACTCGTCTTTTGGAAAAAATATGAGTTTGATTAAGGAATCTAGTAAAAGTAGAAAGTCAACATGATAAGTGATTATGTTTCCTTATGAATAAATTCCTCAATAAAAAGTAACTTAAAACAAAAATGTTGTCTGTTAACTTTTCCTACTGGGGAATCGAATACCGTTTAACCCATCACAAGTTTGTGATTTTCTCATTGTTAACTTTCCTCTAGACATGTTTACTATCACTCTCCCTCAAGAACATGACCCTTTGCTTTTTCTTCCATGTCCATGTTTTTCTACATGGAATCCTAGTATGGGTTAACTCGGGTGACCTCTGTACTTATCTTTCTTTATTTTAAAGTGATTGTTTTACCGACTCTTGTTCCGATGTGGGACGTTCAAGGATGTTTCGAAGATCAATTTTAAAAATTGCGAGGACACAATTCCAAAAAGTGGGGAAGGATGTAACACCCCTGGAAAATAAAGAATATGAAATTTTCATATTTATCCCTATTTTTGAATAAATTATTAATATTACAATAAAGGGTTTCTATGCTCGATGGCGTACCCAACACACAACAACGAATTTTTTGGGAATCTTACGTTGCACTCTAATAATAAAATAATATTATTTTAAATGGTAGATAACATGTAGCCGTTGTAATGGCAGTAATGGATAGAAATAACTAAAATATGATTATATATGTTTTTAAATGTTTTTACATTTATCCAATAAAGGATAGAGGCTTAAAATACGGAATGAATTTAATTTTAGGCGTATATGCCCTAGTTTTCACTAAAGGTTCACTTATCACCTTTTGATGTTGAACCATCATTAAATATAGTTTTGTTCACTCTTAAACATTCTTTTGGACCAAATAAAACTCTTATTAAGAATCGGGACATCGAAATTTACTTTGTGTAAATTTTTGGTATCTTTCCGATAAAGTTCATTTTTTAATGAATAGTGTAAAATGTTGTATTTTAATTCAAAACCTCTTTTTAATCTAATTTATTTATATGATTAGATTATCTTTTGAATTGGTTTTAAAGTGAAATTAGAATATATTTTTACCATTAAATCCAATAGTGTTCTTTGGAATTAATTTCACTTTCAAATCAGACTTAAACCAGTATCAATCTTTTGATACTTATTGTTTCATAAAAACACGCTATTTGCTCTGACAGCGGGAATTAATTATTAAATTAATTAATGTGACTTATATATTTTTAATTTTGTAAAATAGACTTCATTTTTTAATTCATAATATCATATATAGCTTAGGGTGAATTTTTGGTAATTTTCTGAAAAACTTCAATTTTTGATGAATAGTGAAACCACTAAGTGGTACTTATAAAAACTGAATTTTCCATTTAAATGACATTTTGCCATCTTTGTGTTTTTAATTTCGAAAATCTGACATACATGGTTGTCATTAAGAAGTAAAATGTGGTTCAATGGGTTAAAAATATTTTTTTGGTGAATAGTAACTTATTAAGTTTTTAATCGCGATTAGAGGTAATTAGTGTAGTTTAAGGTAAAAATAATGTTTTAATAATATGAAATGAACTTGAAACATGTCCTAACCTCATTGGATGTGCAATGGCAGACCAAGAAAAGCCATGGATAAACTTGGGGACCCCATGGAGCCACTTTGGTTGGGAAATGACATAAATAACTTTTTATTTAATATAAAAGTAAAAATGACACAAACATCATATGTTTTACGAAAACAATTTTTTTATGGGGTTATAAAGATCAGATTTTTTATTATAAATAGTCATTGGAAATATAAAAGGATTTCCTACATCATAGTAATTTTTTTATAATTTTTAGACATTAAATAAATTAAATTATTTATGACATCATAATGATGCAGCGATGACATCATTATTTAACGATTAAAATAAAATGGAAAGATAATGTAAAATCTATGAACTACACATGTCCAAAACTTATTGGATGGGTGGATTTCAAACCCTTATCATCTAATCCACGAATTAGTTCAATTTGGGAGCTTTTAAAACCGAAACACATTTTCAAATAAAGTAATATTTCTTACTTTCCAAAAGTGCCCCTCCTCTCCTCTTATAAAAGGCCCCCACCTCTACCTCATTTCACACACTCCTCAAGCCTTTGGCTCGGCCAACCCCTGCCCATTTACTCTCTCCACATCCCTATCCTCATCTTAGAGGATTCCCTTTGGGCAGAATCCTTTCAAAGGAAGCCTTTAGGCTCAAATCAAAAGGAGTTACACTTTTAAAGGTAATTCATTCTCTCTTGTTCATTTGTTTTATTTTGCTTCTCCAACCACCTAAACTCTTTTTATTTACTTCTTTTGTAACAAAAACAGTATCTTAAATATACTAGGATGTTTTTATAAGATTTATTCAAGCTACACACTCATACAACTACATCAAATGGTTAAAGAACATACGGTTTTCGTGGATGGTGAAATTCTGCCTCCCGAAACGATGATTGTTCAATACTCATTTAACACCTTCAAAGGTGGACATTATGATGTCAATATTTTTATATATGATATATAATATGTTTATGTTTTACTTATTCTTCTGTATTTTTCATTTTTGTCTTAACTTTATGGCTTCCATTTTGGGTATACGCGATATCTTCATTTAAGGAAGTGCGGACTACCGCCCCCTCAAAGTGATTTGATTCGTTAAATACCTTATGTGGGACGTATAAAGGATGGAACTGTGATATTATATATGATATTATACTGGAATTATAATATACCTTTATATCATTTTTATTCCATTCTATAAAATACGAAATAGAAATGAAAGTAGCGTTCATGCGTACGTACGACTTACCGTCTCCATGAACGGTGCATTTCATTTCTTACCTCTAAATGATTATGTAATGTTATAAATTCATGCATGTACTGGATATATATGACATATATGATATCTACATCATGAATACAATTCTGGATATAATAAACATTTTGCCACACGAACAACATGTAATTGTAAGAAGTCCACTTTCGACTTAAGAACCAAATATCGGCAAAACAAATATTATTAACTTAAATGATTACATAATGTTTATGACATGGTAATAAGTTATATAAAAGGAATAATGAACTTGAAAAATGTTCTTAAGGAAGTATAAATTAACTCAAGTTTATTATTCAGGAGATTAAAGAACGATCGAGTCAAGTCGGACCCGAGGTAAGGGATCCTACTCCTCTCTTTCTTTTTAAGTACACACTTTTATGTCATTCCTTTTAAAGCTCATATTTCTTGTTATTGGGATGATATTTTATATTAAAATTACTGTAATTTTTATGTTCATGTGATGAGAGACCCTATTCTCTCTCATCAATCCATTTTGGAAGTTTTGAGTGGCACCGTTAGGCTGCCGAACTTTCGTAAGAGATCTACCCTCTCTCTTTCTTTTTAAGTACTCTCCTTTATGTCACTTCTTTTACGCTCCTCTTTGTAATGTTGGGGATGTTATTTTATATTCGTTCTATAAATTTTATTGTAATGTGATGGGATACCCTATTTGATCTCATCAATCCATATTCGGAAGTTTTATGTGGCGCCGTTAGGCTACCGAGTTTTCGTAAGGGATTTTTCATCTCACTTTTATTCCCGTGGGATTTATGCAACATTTGCCACAAATTCCATTTAGTGGTGTATGTGATGCCCATTATTCCACTCTTTGTGTAATATATTTTCATTTATGAGTATTTACATCAATGATCTATTGTCCTTCTTTCATGGGGTGTATGTTTTGAAAGATACCCAAGTCGATAAGGGAACCTTTCACCCTCCTCTTTTTTAAAAGACTTCTTTTGTTGGGTATTTTAATTTACATATTGTTATGCTGGGATATGTTCTAATATATCCTTATTGATGTAAATTTTATGTCCAAGTGATCAGATACTCTTTTTATCTCTCATCAACTCTTTTTGATGTGATGCCATTAGGCTGTCAAGGGAGCTTTTTAACCCAATTTCGATTTCTTTGAGTTCAACATGTAGTCATTGAATATGTCATCCATTGAATATGTGTGAATGACCTTTTATTTTTTTACACTTAATATCAACTTATATTGGGTGTATTTATATTTGTCACACATATTTTTGAGATTGATTTGTCCTTAATTTAAGGATACCTTCTTTATAAGGGATTTCAACACATTTGACATTTCTATTGAGGGTTCATTGTTGTTATGCACCAATTCACTCTTATATGGTGTATATACTGTCCTTTGGAGTATTATATCATGAATCCATTTATTCTCATGATATTATAAAGTTCTGACTAATTGTTATTCCTCAATTGTTGTATTCAAGTGTCTCTAATTTTGGTAAAACCCCTTTAACCAAAATATCGTTTTAAATGTTTTAATTATTTGTTCTTATTAATATCCATGTTTTCAAAATGGTTTGAAGGATTTATTTATATGGATATTAATGGTTTAAAGTTGTAAGCTTAAAGGTGGTATGGGACACATTTATTCAAAAATCTCTTTATTAAATGTTTTAAATGGTTTTGGAAATGGTTTCTTTTTGAATGGATTCATTATTTCAATATACTAAAATGTTATATTGTGATTGAAATGTTGAAATTCTATGTTTCCTTTATGCATGTTTTATGTGATATGATTATGTTATGGTCCTTGGGCATTGTTATGAAGAACGGGTGGTTCCGTGATAAACTAAGGGCGGGTGAGCCCGTTATAGCTCTCCAATGCATTGGGTATCGCGAAGGAGTGAAATGTTAAGGTTTCTCCGAAGAGATTTAGGGAATATACTGTGATGGGTATTCCAAATGTAACCAAGAGGGTTACTCCCTACGTATGAATGTTATGAATGCCACAAGTTACCTTTATGTCTTATGATTTCTATGATTTATTCATGGTTTGATGAGGTAAGTTAAAGTGACTTTGTTTTATGAGTAAAGTATGATTTCATTCTTTTGTATATATGAACTCATGTTTCCTTTCCATTTTTTTTATAACCCTTACTGAGCTTTTTATGCTCATCCCAATTTTTTGAAATGTTTTTCACAGGTCAAGGGAAAGGTACATGATGTGATGATAGTGTCAAGGATTTGTCAAGAAAGAATCCATGTCTTGTTTTCAATATGTTTCCGTTGATGGGAAGAATGAATACTGTCTTTTATGTAACCACTTTGTTTAAATGTGGAATGTAAAGCAAGTTTCATGATCTAATTCTCTAAAACTCTAAACCTGAAAAGATCCTCAATGTGTAATCTTGTGATAACTCAAGATTATGTAAGGTTTAAGGCTGGGGCCTTATATAATATAATATAATATTGTGTTTATTTCATCATGGATTATGATGATTTGATGTAAGTATAAAAATATACCATAAAAAGTTATGGTTATAAACTACACCTCATCTCGAAATAATATTATACATTTTACAAAATAATATTTATGTGGTTGGTTTTATAATCAAATGAAGGCCTATATGTCATAGGGAGGGATTTAAGAAAGGGATTTTGGTAGGTATTTCCTTGGAAAAAATGAATTTTATTTGTTAATAAAAGATAATAAGTGGTCCCCTTTTATAACATACATAATGGGAACTCTTGGAATTTTATAAAATATTAAATTATTATAAATTAATTTTACTATTAAAATTGACCCAAAATTATAATATTATAATATAATATAATTATTAGAATAAATTATATCATCCAATATAATTTACACATGTTTTGGTAATATGTTTACTCATAACTATTAGTTTTACCACTTCGTTATCTATTTTGACAATTATAATGCTATAAATATATTTTACTATTACGGGGATTCGAAAGATACAGAAAAAGGAAAATATAACCATTTATAGACCATAGTTTATATTATCAACCATATTATAATAAAATTATAGAAAATAGTATTTTTGGAGTGTTAAATTATTTAATAAAATATTTATTTATAAAATAACATTATTGTATATTTTTATACTATTCATTTTATTTCATTATTAAAGCTATAATAAAATAATGGAATTTAAATATTATTAATTAAAACCTATATAATATTTCATTTTTATGTAATAAAATTATGGAAATTTTTTTTTCATTCCAATAACATTTCATTTATTATTTTTATAATCCGTTAATTTATTTTTCTTATAATTGAAAAATTATTGTGCAAAAATTCCGTAAGATTGTAAGGTAATAATTTCTTCAATATATATTGGAATTAAATTAGATTGATATAAAACTAATTTATATATACTAAAAATATTTATAATAGAACTGATCCTCAGTTTATCCTTGTTTTAAGTAGTTAGATATAATAAAAAAATGAGAATAAATTTTTTTTTCATTTCTTTATATAATGTAATATAAAGGTCAAAATTGTGGAAAACTAGAAGGACATATATTCAAATTATGGATGACTAATGATAATATATAACCAAAAAATAAAAAAATGGGTAGATCATATGGTTATTATTTAGTCCATATCATAATATTTTTAACCATAATTACATAATTATCCCATTACAGTGGTAATATAAATTATTAATGTTTTTATTCATAATGTAAAAAAATGGGCCCATGTTAAAAAAAATTCCAACCAATTAAATAATATTGAATAAAATTTTAAAAAATTCAATTTATTTTGGTGTAAAATTTAATTTAATGTTAATCTCACAAATCGTGATGAAAAAATGATTTTAAAAAAATTCCATTTTAATTACATAAATCATTTTATAAAAACTGAATTCATAAAATCCTTTTAAAATAATATAATTTTATCATGTATAATTAAATGAAAAAAATAAAATTAAAAACTAATATAAAATGGAATGTTACATTTTAAATATTTTAATATAAATACTATTATAAAAAAATCACTTTTTTCATTATTAAAAAAATTAAAACATTTATATAAATTCTAAAAAATTGGTCTTAAGAATATTTTTACATGAAGTAGTAAAGAATTAAATTAATTTTATAAATTAAAATTCGATAATTTGAATGTCATGTGTATAATTAAAACCACATATGGTATAAAACCAAAAATAGTTATAAATAAAGATATTTTAATTTGACATGTAAATAACATGATATTTTTAAAAATAAATATAAATTTTTAGAAAATAATTAATGGATATATGAAAATTGTTTATATTTTTATTAACTTTGTTTTTATATTATTCTAATTTTTAGAAATTGCATTCTCATAATTTTATTCACTTTTTAAACAAGTGGGTATGTCATTCCCTCATGGCATTTTCAAATTCCCGAGTTACTTCATCAATCACATATATTGTTTTGAAAAAATATAAATTTATTAATTAAATTATTCCATAACACATTATCTTTATGATTAACAATATATACTAGATATTCCTCATATGTGGTTTTGTCTTTTAATGGATACACATGATGGATTAAAACATGAAATGAATCTGACAGATATTTTGTTAACATTGAAATATAGATTACATTTGGTTCCTAGGATAAAAATGGAGGCAAGAACACTCTGTAGAAAACTCATCTAAATGTTTTTAAGATTTAATATGATCCAATAATCCATAGATATAAATTCCATATTTTACCAAATGGAATTACATTTTCCTTTGAGAGATATTAAGAGAAACCATATAACCATCCTAAAAAGAACAATCATTCCTCTAATTATACATATTATACTTTTTATCTTCTATGAGCCATAATCCTATGTTTCTGAATCGTATTCACCTTATTAACCATTTTAATTATCAATTTTATCCCCAAAAACGTTGTTCCACATAATTCATCCCAATAAACATGAATTTGAAGTATATTTCAATATAATACCACAAACGTTTCCATATGTATAATAAAATAATTTTTTTATAAGAAAACTCGACCAAAGTAATTGGTTGATCCTATATTCCCTTTTATTCCATTGAAGAAGCATACATAATGCATAAAAAATTCGGAATCATTTTCCATGAATATCGATCAGTCTGAGGACGAAAATCTGTAATAAAATTTAATTTTGTCCCCAATGACTTTAGATGTCCATTCCACAAATTTGAAGTGAACCATTGATCACAATGACATACAATAGAGAGACGAACTCTATTCTATGCTAAAAATATCATAGAGATGTAGTATGGAATGCTGATATAAATAAATATTATATTTAATGGTAAATAAATGAAATGATTTACTCAGTCGATCAATAGTAACAAAAATTGCTTTATTGACATGATATTTCATCAGTAATCCTAAGATGAAATCCACTTAATTATTTTTCCCATTTTAGATGTTTTAATGTAATTATATGAATCATCTATTTTTGTAATTATGTTTTCCATTATCATTTTTAAAATTCAAACATTTTATGGTAAATCTAAAGATATATATTTTAATTTTATTCTACTAGTAATATTACTGATTGTGTGTATATATATAATAGTGCTACTAGGGTGAATGGAAAATTGGTAACGATGAGCTTCACTCAAAAAAATTCTCTTTATTTTGGAATTACAAGGGATACATAACCATTTTTTAAAAATGATAACACCACTATCATTAATATTTAATTTTCATAAAATACCCATTATAAAAGATTCTACCTTTTCCAATAGAATATGTTACTCTTTATGATATTTTATAATTAATTATGATTGAGATAATTATACTAACACTTGATGAAAATGATACGTAGTTTATAATTGTATAATTTCTATTTAAAAATCATCAAATCACAAAACACATGATCATGTAACAAATGTAACATGGTTAGTGTAAATTATTTTTATTAATCAATAAATTAACCACTTTGTTTTAGTTATCTGGATTGTAATGAATTACGCAGTCATAATCCTTATCAATTACAACTATCTCCCCTATATCATGGTATACTCTTTCTTATTTATTTTATACGTCAAATTTTGATGAAAATTATATGTTTGACTCTTGGATCCCAAGAAATGAGGTATCAATATTTTTATGGAATTTTTTTTCTATAATAGAAGGCCATGTGTATGATAATTTTTCTCATGTAATTTTAATTTATTTAAACCATTTACAATTATCTAATCATTATACATAAGGAGACAACCAATTAATATTAATGAAACAATATAATAAAGGATAAGTTCAATTTTTTTTGATGGAATATGAAATACTGGAGCATTCACCGATATTATTTTCAGATCCTAGGAATATTGATAGAATTATTTTTTTCATAGATGAATTTACCACTCTTAATGTTAATATATTAAGGGGATTTATAAATAAAAAAATATTTCTATAATCCATTTGTAATATCTTTCTAATACAAGAAAAATTTAAATCTATGTAGCAATTTTTGTTTTTGAAATTCATCATCCACATTCGTTTAAGGTGGATAAACAGTTTTACCATCATTATTTATGATATCCCACAGAATAAAATAATATATAATAGTAAATTAAATTTTAGAAATTTTTTATATGACATATTTTTTTTGGTTTTGTAGATAAATCCTTGTATATTTTCCATGATCCTTATCATTTTTTAAATAAATTATGTAATGAATAATAATATAAACCATAAAAGATAAAAATATTCCTAGAAAAATCAATTCATATTGTTTATAAATATAATTAGGTATTTTATAGACCTAATTTTAACAACTACAAACTCATAATCCTCATATATATTCCAAAATAATATTTTCAAAATTTAATCCTCCTAATTTTTCTATTGGAACCCAAACATTATGTCTTCACATGAAAAATAAAAATCTCCCTTAAGCTAATGACAATGTAATTGATATAATGAAATAATTAATTATTATTAATTTCAATTCTATACAATTCTGTAAAATTAATGGAAAAACACAATGAATCATCTTTCTTTTTAAAAATAAAAATATAGTCACTATAAAGTGAAATTCTGGGAAAAGTAAATCCTTTTTCAAGAAACTGATACAACATCCTTCCCAAATATATAATATCGTATTTTACCAAACAAAAAATGAAGAATTCAAATTTTCATATAATTAGGAATAAATTAAATCCTTAATTCAACTTTCTAGTCTTTTATAACATCAATAAACACATTAAGAAAAAATGAAATTATTCTTATACTACCAAAAAATATGTTATTTGTACAGTTTCAATATTTTAAAAAATATGTTCATGATATATTTTATTTTTATATTTTAATATTATCTTATCATCTAGGTATGTTATCAAAGGAATGATTTTATGTTTATAAAATTGAAAACACATTTTATAGAAAAACTTATTTAGTTCTAAAACATATTTTATATTTTTTACATTGATCATATCCATACTCAAAATAAACTCAAAGTTTTTTGGGGAGATAAATTTTTTTATGTAATTTCATTCCATAGACCACTACAATTATTTTCCTATAATCTAATTTTTAATTAATATATCCACTATGTGTTTTACCATTCTCTGTAGATTTATTTCTAGTTGTGTAATTTATAATTTTATAAAATGTTTCTTAATAATGAATAAATTTGCTGAAAAAAAAACCAATAAATTAAACAAAAAAATCTAAACAAATGATAAATATTCTTTTTATCCCTTCATTTGATTTACCAACATCAATTGAAGTAGTTACGAAGGATTTCACCATACCCTTCTTCTTATAGTCTGGATTCATCTCTTTATTTTTGTTCTTTGTTGGATACTCATGCTTTTAATGACCTATCTTACTAAATTTTAAACACATTACTTCCTAGTTATACAAATATTCTTTTTCAATATCCAATATTATTTTAATTATAATCAACATCTATATACCATGAAATACCACATCAAAACAAATTCCATGATATCATTATGTGTTCATCAATGTTATTTTATAACACAACTATCACAATTTAAAAATATGATTTTCTTACCTTCATATTTATTTGATAGGTTCTTTACCATTATCTCCTATATAGTCCTCTCTTACTGATTATTATTATAGAACAGATGATTATCTGTAAACAAAATTTTATCTTTATCGCATTCCAAACAAGTTTATCATAACAATTAAATTTTTGAGGCAAAAATTTCAATTTGTATATTGATTTGATTGACATTAAATTAGATTAATCTTATTATCGAGATATCAAATAAAAATTAGAATGTTATTTTCTATTTAGGAAAAGTTTTCCTTATACATAGCCATTGATTATTTATACATTTTTTTCAATTCTAATAATTTATCTTCCATCTTAATCCAAAAAACCATTGAAAAATATTTCCCAAGGATAATATTTTTAAATTAATCATATTCTAAAGAATCAATATCATCCAATTCTATGATATTATCAATCATTGAGCACCATTTTATGGATTCACCATTAAAATGTTAAATATAAATAATTATATTTGAATGTTTTGAGAAACCCATGATATAAACTATATTTTATGGATTTAATCCAACCATAAAAAATAACTAGTTTAGATGATTCACTATATTTAGTTAGATGTTTCCTATTAAAATACTCCACTATAGACACATTTCAATAAATTGAACATTGTTTCTCTCTTTCAAGGACAACCCCAAATATTTATAGCTTATTCCAACCGAGCTACCATAGTGAGGAACTACTGTATTTAAATTTAAAGTATTCATGGTTTTTTATTTAAATTTAAATATTCTTTTTGAAACCTTCCAACAACAGTTTCCTTTTTTCCTATGTACAAAACCATTCAGAATACATAGAGTTTAGATGAAAAAATATGGTAATATTCACTTTCTATAAAATTATTAATATAAAATATAATCCTATTATGGACTTTTTTAACATTGTCATAACATATAATATTTTTAAACACTTAATAACAAAAATTATGAGCCAACATTAAAAAATTCATATTATAATAGCTTTAGAGAAAAAGTTATTTTCCTGCATTCCCAAATATATTTTACGTTCATTGTTTTATTGAATTTTTTCATCATATTTAATGAAATAAGCATTACTTCAGAAAGTTAAAATATCTATTTAGTATCCAATTTTTCCAAAAAATAATACATTTAAGACAGAACATATATTCTTTTTGTGAAACATCTTAGAAAATTTAATCTTAATGTCATCATTATCTCGAATCACCCATAAAACACTATGAATAATATTTAATAAATGGTATGAGCATAATTATATTAATACATGACTTAAAAATTGATAAATAAATCATTATTCAATGAAACCATAAAAAAATATTATTTCAAAATTAAATTTGGGTTGAAAATAAATATGTTATTATCTTTTAAATAACTTTATATACCCATTTATTTTTAAAAAGCATTTTTATAAAATGTTATATGAAAAATAAAATTCATAATGGTTTTTTTCAATAATAAAAAATCATAAATGGTTTTCAAAAAGTAATACATTTAACCCTTATAAAGTAACATAAACATCTATTTTGACAAAATATTAATACATTATCCTTTGAAATTTTAATATTCCCCTAAAACCCATAAAAATTAAGAGAATAATTGTGTATGAAACTTGTTAAATCCTTCAATATATCTGTTATGAGTTGTCATCAAAATTGAATAACCAATATGGTTGACTTCCATACATAATTGTATTAGATGGATATTATGGACCCAAATATCCTTATTTTTTTTCAAAATCATGTATACATAGTTTATAATAGAATAACCTAAAATTAAAATAATTTCATAGTAACCATAACATAAAAATAAAATATGAAATTTATTTCATTACAAAATTATTTTTATCATTGATAAGCGAGAAATTATAAATAATGAAATAACAATTACATTTAAAACCCTTTTTAAAAACACTCAAAACTAAATATAAGTGTGGTTATTCTGAATGAAATTTATCATTATAAAGGAATTAAAATATAAAATAATGGTTTCAATGACAACAACTATCTTCTTCCCCACACACTATAAAATTTAACATTCCATTTGTATTCTATAATAAAATATAAAACCTTCTATATAAAATACATAAACATATTTCTTTAGAAAAAAATTTAAATTATGTAAAACATGTCATATTTTGTTTAAATTCATTTATTTAATTATAAATAACTATATAAATTATTTTAAAGTATAATCATTTGAAAAAAATATTTTTTAAAGGAAACTATAAAAAATTATTTTTGAAAGAAAGTACATTACCTTTAATATGACATGTCATGTACATTATGTATCAGCTTGAATAATGACATTATATTAGATTGTTACACATATCATAACCATTTTAATTTTTATTATTCATTTTATTTTTTTGTTACCTTGAAAAAATTCAACTACATAATCAATTTGTGTTATGTTAGTATTGTGGATGATATTTGGATTATTTATCCAAAAACAACTAGGTAAGATGACTATAGTTAAAGTGGCCAAAATTTTATCATATCTAATATAATAATCATTTCGTAATTATCATGTTCATACCTCAATTAAATTTTTTAATATTAGTACGAAATTTCTTTAAAACAATGAACTACATTACAATCATGGACATGGTAGGTTGTATGTACACATGAGTAATGATTTTATTTTTCAACAATCATAATTCAAAGAAGGAGAGTATTATTTTTCCATTATAGAATGATAATTATGACATAAATACCATATTTTTTAAATATACTGATATATATCATCAACGAGGTGTGTTGATAAATAATTATTCACATTGCTTTGTGGTGGCGATAATCTACACGTATGCACGAAGAACGTTAACATATTTCTATTAATGGGTATGTAAAAAACATAATTATATATTATCTTTATATAATTAAAAATATTAAAAAAAATATAATGTATATACATTAAACACATTAATACAAAATGATGTGTGAGGATTTTAATGAAATAGATATACATTAATTTATAATGTGGTAGTCCACTATACACACGAACAACAGATTCATTTTCTATTTGATGGAAGGGGAAAAATATAGGTTATTAAATCAAGATAATAACTTATAATTAAATAGAATATACTACTTTAATTATATCAAATTTCATTAATATGAATATATTATGTTATATAGAAGTAGAAAAATAAATATTCTTTGTTTTCAATAATACATCTTCTTCATAAATCTCTTACAGTTTACCCCAAATAATGTCCTCTATTAGTTTTATGATAAAAAAATACAAAAAAATATATAGGTAATTATGTATGGGATATGAGAAGATATTTTCCAAAAAAAATGATTCTTTTCTGAACAAAATAGAATAAAAGGTTTCACTTTATGAGAGAGGCAAGGGAAACACTTGAATTTAGTTAAAATCATAAATTGAAATAAATTAATTATCATATTAAAATAGCTAAATTTTGTTAATATTATAAATAACTTTTTGATGATTCAAAATAATCTAATTCAATAAAATTCTAATTCTATTAGAATACAGTTTTACCCTTATCATTTTGGTTTATCCCTTTGTAATCAATTTTAACAATTCATGTGATGTCAATATTGTTTACTTTATAGCGGCTGATAAAGTTACTATAAAAGAAAAAAGTAATTTATGTTGATAAAGGGTGATATTTAAAACCACATCTAATTCACTTGAATGAACTTATAATTTTTTTCTAGTTTTAAACTATTATATAAAATATTATTTTCTATAAAATAAAATTAATGTCAATATTGAACTATTGATTTGACTGACATCTGAAACAACAAAAAATTAATGGATTTTGAAAATAAATATTTAAAACATATCTAATATTTCATTTTTACCTATATAAATATTATTATGCAATAATTCATACAAATCATATCACTTTTAACAATCTTAATATCATTTAATGAATTTTCTATTTATTGAATAATTGTTCTTTTAACATTGTGCCAAATTATAAGGTAATAATTGTATCACTAAAAATTAAATATAAATTTCCATGAAAATAAAACAAATAATAATTATAATTACTATTTATAACTAAACATATATTTTTTTAGACTTACGTTAAAAAATTAGAGCTAATAAAAAAATGTGAAATTACTTTTTTTATATACAATAAGTAAAGGTAAAAATCATATCCAAATGAAAGAAAAGTATATATATTCAAATTTTGGATGACTATGAATTATTTCAATTATAAAATAAAATTACAATATGTTTTTGGGTTCCTTTTTACTCCTAATCATAATATTTTTATCGTAATTAAATGATTTATCTATTACCATGGTAACGAAAATTATTATGGTTTTTATTCATATTTTAAAAAATAAAGGGAATTATTTACCAAATTAGAACCTAATTATTCTAAAGAGGTCTTTAATTTTTTTAAAAATTTCATTCATCAATGCTAATAAAATTAATTGAAATTTAAAATAAAAAATCATGATGACAAAAAAAATTTAGAAAATTTACTTTTTAAGTATAAAATTAATATTATATGAATTTCATCAATTAAAATAAATAAAAATATTATATTTGGATCTTGTTCAATCAAAATTTGATAGTTAAATTTTAAAACACTTACAAAATTTTAATACATTGAAATTCTGTGATATATTTTTAAAAATAAATTAATTCTCTTCATGATTATTCATTATAGTGAACATTAATTTCGTATTGAATTTCAAATACACGATTTGATTATTATGCTTCACAAAATAATAAGTTTATAGGGTGATATGTGAAAAAATGAGTATAAAACAAATGTCACATAGCATTAAAATATTATTAATTAATATGATAGTTATCACATAGATATTATAATAGAGGGAATGGATTTCATTAACTAAATTTTGATTATATATGTTTTAAAAAAGTAAATATAAATAATTATTCAGTGACCAATTAATTATAAATAAGAAAAAATGCATTTTTAAAATGAAGGAAATTATTTTATAGAAAACTATTTTTTAACATAAATGTGTTTTATATAAAAAAAATAAACTAAAATTTTTGGGTTCTCAATTTTTTGATATTTATATAATTAGTATTGACTAAAATGATTAATATTCATATTATCGATTTTTAAGACATGAAATAAGAATAAATCAAATTTTACACATAAATACATTAAAAACATTATGGAATTTTGTGAATATATTTTCCAAAAATATTTATATAAAATTATTAAAAAATAATTTGATAATAAAATCATCATTGAAATAATAATATCAAAATTAGGTTATGGTGAGTTTTTAAAAATTATTAATATTTTGATGAATTGTTAAAATAATGAGTATAAATTTAAAATTTACTTTCTTTATAATTTTTTAAAAGTTAAATTGAAATTTAAATATTTTATAAATTAAAATTAGTTGTAATATTAATCGATTAATCTAGTTTATGTCAATGTAATAAATTCCATGTGGAATTTTGATATAAAAAACATTTTAATTATTTGAAAAATATCTTCCTAAAAAAATATTTCTCAGCTCATCTTGGGGACTAATTTAAATTAATATCATTAAATTATGTGATTTGATTCTTTGAAAAAAATTCCCATAATTGAAAGAATATAATTTTAAATTAAAATTTTCAATATATTTTATTGACCATAATAAATAGTGAGTGTATTAAGAATTAATTACCATAATCAATGTAACAATTGGTTTAATATGGGATAAACTGAGATAATATGGGTGAAATGACTTATAAAAATGTCTAAAAATAATTTTATGGAATTAAATTTACTATTAACTCGCTAATATTGTAAAATAATCTAGGTTAGACAGTTTTGAATTTTAAAAAACACTAGAGACTCAATTATTTTCAAAAATACCACGTGCGTCCTCTCAGACATATAGATAAGGACACCCCCTATCATCTTTTCTTCACAACATACAAACATTATGGTTTGGACCCTCCATAAAAGAATTTCATTGAGACGACAGTCCCCAAGAAATATAATAATTATATTTGACATAAACCAATCAAAGGATGGGTTTTATTTCAAACCTAAAAAGGATTCATTAAGAAGAGGCATTGTTCATCAACAATAATTTCTTCATCTTTTATTCCTGAACCATTATTAATCCATATTATTATACTATTTTATAAAAAAATAATTATTTAAACTAAAATTTTATTTTTTTATTTAATTTAATGACCTACATTTCACCCCACTTCATTCAAATAGGTTATGAAATCATTGTTCTTCTATACGGCCGACTACCACCGCATGAACTGTTGTTATTATTTTTACATTACCCCCTTTAAAATATGGAAATAATGATGAATTTAATATTTATATATCATATTTAATATTGTATAATTTTTTAAATTTTATATGACACATAAACTCATGACTTCAATATTGTGGGAATACAATAACATTTCTCAAGAGTACGGACGACTACTACCTCACAAGCCAATTTGATTATTTTACTCTTTACATTAAATGCACTAACATTGGATTTAATGAAAATATTTGATATATAAAAAATAATTATTATTAGAAAATAATAATACATATTTTAAATATTTTCATTCAATTTGACAAGAAAATGGAAACAATATTCTGGCGTACGTACGACCTGTCATCTCTATTAACTGTCTATTTCATTCTCTATCACTAATTTTATGAATTAATATAAATAAATATATAATGACCATATATTATATTTTCATTAGGACTAAAATTATAGAGATGATTATAAGACCAAAAATAAAAAAATCCCGACATATACCAAAAATAATGTAGTTATTTTACGAAACATGATTTTACATGGAATTGTTAATAAGCATGTAATAAAAGGATATAAGAAAACTATATATGAAATTATATATATTATTATAATTACATAATATATTTATAATATAAATATATTTATTATATAGTTGTTTTTAAGTTTCATTACAAGAGTCTGGACGGAAAGTAACAAATTTCTAATCTAATGTTTTTTTCAGGATAAAAAAAATTCACCACTCATTTATTTTTAGTGGTAGATATAATGAATGATTGAAATTTTATATCATGAATACAATTATTTTAATGATATTTAATGATTTATTTTCTGTTATGGTTTATTGGTTTTTATGATTCAAAATATTTCTAAAGCGATAAATGATTTTTTTCCCAATTTACCTTTTTTGAGACTTATGTGGTGCTATGAAACTATCTTATTTTATAAGGTGACTATGCATCCATTATTTACATGTAATTTCATGAATTCATTTAATACCATTATTTTTAATTATTCAATTAATTTTATCCTCAAATTGACCTTATGATTTTAATTCACCAAGTAGTTATAGTTTTCTTCTTTAATATCATCCTTTATTACGATTTTCCATGATTATGTCTCCGCTGATGAAATATTATAATCTATCACTAAACAATTCCCATTACTATTTTTCTAGATTCGTTATTCATGATTTTTTAATGTAATAAAATCATTTTACCATTCTTTCGTACATATAATCATTGAGAAAATGTATTTAATAAAAACTTTCATTATTTACCTCGTTAGTCAAAAACCAGTTTTCATCCAAAACTATAGTTTCTAAAAAAAATTCATTAATTTATTTATTATTTTAAAATATATTTATTAATTAATTTTTTACCTATTTTTTAAATTTTTTAAAAAATGTTTCAAATGAAATATTCATGTTGTATTCTAAATAATTCATGTTTGGAATTTATAAAAAATGTCAATGGAATATTATATTAAGGTGGAAGACATGGAAAAATATTCCACTTATCATGAAAATTATTTTATATGAATATTCCTTTAAAATTTTCATGTTTAATTTCTATGAAATTTTTTTTACAAATGTTTTATTACATAAAAAGCCTTTTATAAAACACAAAAGTTATTTTCCACATGAAATGATTTAAATGATTTTAATGATTATTTTAAATGTATAGAATGTTATGTTCAAATAAAATGATTTATAAAATAATTTTTATTATATAGATTTACATTTATGGAAAGGTTTTTTTCTTTAGAAATGTTCCAACTATTATATTAAAATCCTTCTCCATATAAAATTATATATTTTGTTATAATTTATCAATTTCTAAGGATATTAATCAAAAAACTAATATTATTCTTTCTATTAATGGTTTATTATTATGTTGAAAATATGCTTATGAAACGCATTTAAATTCCACGGTTTATACCACGATAGAATTCTTATTATAAATACTTTTTTTCCATGTGTATTCTATGATGAAATGATAAAATAATTTTTAATGCTGTCTCTTTTCGACATGTTATGATAAGATAAATTATTTTAGAAACCATTTTCTTTTCATGGTTTATGATATAAACAATATTTTATCATCTCATGGACATATATGTATGATTATAATTATCTTATTGTGGTTACATTATAACCAAGGAAAATGGTTACATAATAGACTTGGATGGTGGATACATTATAACCAATGATTGGTGGGATGTATATCTACATTCAATGTATTTCTTTTAGATTTATATATAATAAGATATTTAGGATATTAATTAAGGGAGAACATGGTTTAGTAAGGTAGATTTTTTTCTCGAATGGTCTTGATAGAAAACCATAACTAATATGAAGTTATTCATGGGACTATCTTTAAGGTACATAATTTTATTCATGAACCTAATTATATGTTCAGACTTCAATGTGTGAAGATGATTAAATGTTCATAATGTTATGTTTGGACCTACATTTTATTTCTATAATGATTTTTGTGATCCCAATTTCACAAACTTATGTTTATGAGATGGAATTATTACAGTTCCTTAATTTAATGTGTATTCATGTTTCTATTTATAGATTTTCACAACAGTATAATATGATATTTATTCTAGAAATCTATGTCATATTTCTATTTTATTCTTTAAGGGGTCATGTTTATTGATTTCATTATGTTATTGTTTCAGGAACAATTACTAATTATTTTAAGACATGGGATTATAATCATTGATATAGAGGGTGTGGGATTCAAATGTTAATATCATGTTATTTTCCCTTATGATCATTTCAAAATTATTTGATCATTGATATCTCACTTTCTTATCCTTATAATGCACATGATCTCACAACTTCTTATATTTTGTTTCCTCATATTATGAATAGAGATTTTAATTATGTTATATTTGTCAATATTTATAAAGGGGTGATATTTATTAATGATTTTGAATATTGTTTACCATGATATGAAATTTTTGTTCATTTTATCTAAATAAAACAATTATTAAGCTCCCCGGGTGTTTGTTTATGTAAATTATTTAATATTAATCAAATAATTTGTAATATCCATATGTGAGAATCATGGGTCACAGGATATGGTATCAAAGTGTAGTTTTTGTTATCCTTTTGAAACTAATAGGTCAAAACATTAATTACATCCCTAGGGATATTTCTATGGATATGTATAGTAATGTATCTAATGATAAGTCTAAGGATGATTCAATGTTTAGGAAAATGTACTGATATTTTTGTAAAGGATTGAACATGTTGTTTCCATTAAATTACATCATTGTGTAGATAATGGAAGTGTATATGGTTATAGAACATAGGTACATAGGGGTAATAACATTTAAAATGATGCATTTTGTAAGATTAGATAGACATCTGCTGCATGAAAATGGGAATTTGTCTACACCTAATTTTACACTCTTGAGGTATATTCTTTGGAAATTCCCAAACTGTTTATGATCCATCATTAAAGTATAAATACATGATAACTCTAAATCAAATAGTATAAACCTAAGGATTCATATATAAAAAAGAATCTATTATTATTTAGACATCCTTTATGTTATTTTGATGATTATTTTCCCCTTTATGATTAGAAACTCTCACTCAATGCTTTTTTGGTTTTATGAAATGTTTGGAATAATTAAGAACAATTTTAACATTAAATTTGGTGGAAAATTTATTAATAAGAATCGAAATGGTATGATGGATAGAGTGAAGGATATTGTCAATATTATTAATTATTTATCATGGAACATGATTAAAAAAGAATAACTTTTATATCTCTAGGAATCACTACAGAAGTAAAAGATAGAGTTCACTGAGATATTGGGTAGTGGAGACCGGGGAAGAATGATGATTCAGTTTCCTATATATCGAGAATGTGAGAAGAGGCACACCATGTGATTTCTGAAAGGAAAGAGATGATGGTTTATATATGGATAAGAAATTCATATAGTAATAATTTTCATAGGGAAAATTTAAATTTAAATTAATGTAATGGATGATAATATTGTTATTTCAAATTTATTATCATTGTATTAATGCTTTAAATTTGGAATGTATATGAATTATGATCATTTACACACCGTGGGGAAATATCATGAATAGAATCATCAAGGTTGTGTGATTAATGGTTACACTACAAAGGATGATGAGACAATGGATAACATATGAAAGGAAAGTGTTATTAGGGAACAAGATGAGGATGCCTTGTTAATGGATTAATGATGTTGTAGAATAATCTAATTCCATATTTATTTTAAATCAAGAATTATGTTATATAAATATATATAAGGATTATTTTTATAGGTTTTTCATTATGTATTTTTAATAATATATTAAATGGAACAAATGGAATGAGAAAGTGAATTAAATATCAATGTGAAATTATGATTAAGGGAAGATATCACTTAATAAGTTTGGGATGTTGAGATTTTGATACTGGGATAAACAGATTTTAGACATGAAAAATTGAATAACATCATATTTATTCCTTGTAAAATCAAAATTATTTTTTGAAAAAAATGGTCTATGCTATTATTGATAGAGTTTACAACATTTATTTATTAAAAGAATAAATCCAATATTCTATACCTAATTTAAGGAATAAGGAAACATGCATGTTTTCAATACGGTATAATGGTAACTTGGGTTATTACTATGTTTCAAGAGAGTGATTTATTTTAGAATTCACTCATTTGGTACGTGAAAATCCAAATCCCCATTATGGTATATGATAATTAATCATGCATTCAAATTGGAAATTTAGTGACCTTCTTTATAAAGTTATGGATTTTAATCTTTTTTTATGGATCATAAGTTTATCCATTTATAGAATTTTTAAAGTTGAAATTTGTATGAGACTTAGATATTAATTTCACCATATGTTGAGTTATCTATATTGTATGACCACTGATGTCATTTTTTGTGATGATAACTGAAGATTAGTGGGATGACATATCATTATATTTATGGATCTTATGTTCTATTAGTTATTTAGGAACAAAAAATTATATTAATTTTTTATTGTATGTGATGATGATTAAATTGAATTAGGTATAACATATAATATATTATGCTTATGAAATAGAATAAAATCAAGTATTAATATCTTATCATATTAAATATTCAAATTTTTTAAAATTATCTAGAAATTAATTTTTTTCCCATTATATTCATTTTTTGTGATAAAAATGACAAATTTGGAAGGAAATGGTGCTTTTCCCGAGAAATGGAACCGTCCTATAGAGATTGGACATGACGTCCCTTTAATACTATAAGGTAGTTACCCTAGTAATTTTTTTACAATTTTTTTCCACTCATCTTGATTTTGTTCTATTTTGAAGTCATTTCTAACGAGTTTGTTTGTGGAACCATAAACTCCCAATGGTTCTGTATCAATGGGGACATAATTTTCAAAGTAAAGTTCTCTTTTGGTTTTTTGACCTGCACTTCTTATGAACTATTATTGATCTAGGGTATGGGAGGTTAGGATCATCACACAATTTTGGGGGGATTTATTTCATACTATGGTAATCTCTTCTAATTTTATGATATGTTCATGAACCCTTCAATAAAATCTAATTATGATGTGCTTCTTCCCAATATTAGAAATCAATTATTAGAATGTGTGGAATTTAGAATCATCTATATGTATATGTTGTTCTTTATCAATAGTGACATATATATTGGAGGATATCCGTTAATGGAATCCCTTAATATACTATTTAGATATTCTCTGGTCTTTATTATAAGGATGACAGTTTTCTAGCCACAATGTGATGCACTCTAGAATTAAGATTGATCTAGGTAGATGAATGTCACTCTATATTTTGGAAATATATTGAGAGATTAGAATTTTTTGATGTAGGGATCGAACCCCTAAATTGAATTCCTATGTATCATTGTGATATGAATCAGAACCCATGTAGTTGAGTACAACTAAATGGGGCACATAATACATTTTATGTTCGTGTGATAAGGATTCAACCATATAGTTTAACGCCATGTGCATGAATGTATAGGATAACAAATCCTAGTAAATGTTTAGTATGGGACATATGAAAAAATAAACTAATGAATTTAGAGTTGATAATAATTCCTAAATAGAATTTGAATCCACTAAGTATATAACCCAAAAAATTTCATGTTTTATTTAAGAGTTGAATTTCTACCTCATTGATTGTTTCTACGTATACCATTTATATGGGAATGAAATCTCACATTGTTCGGTGGTGAGGAAACATACCTATGAAGTACCTCAAGGGTATGTCTCTTAGGGGAGTATATCCCATTGAGATGATAGGTAGGGCCTTAATTCTCATAAGGATACCTGGATGTAGGTAATTATGACTGACGATTATTCTTAATAAGTTTTCCTACTGATCTTGGGCCCCAATTGTAATTCCTATGAAAACCAATTAATGAGAATAATAGTACTATTTGTTCACTATTTCAGGTGGATTTTGTGGATTTCATGATCATTTATATCCCTTAATCCCAAATGAGTCAATATCAGTGTGAGAAACAAGATGAAGTAGAAGAGTTGGCAATCAACACACTTTTCATCCTTTGTTGGTGGAAGAGTCTAGGGATATGAACATGGTGGTCAGGACTATGTTAGAAGAGGTTAGGGATAGGGAACTTCCATCTATTGAAATTATATTGTATGAGAGTCCAATGTAAAGAAGTAATGGAGGTTATGTACAATGTAGTGTAGAGAAGCAGGACTTCAACCTCTTATAATAAAGGCTTGTGGCTTACACCAACATGGCCTCCTTAGAATCTATTCTATATGGGGATGAGGATCTAAAAACATATTGAATGGAAAAGATAGTGTGATATTTACCCTTGCTTCCAAGAACAAGGGTCTTTTGGTCTTAGATATGAGAAAGGTATACATTGTCCTTACCCAAGAATATGAGAATATGAATTCCTCAAAACATTCCCCAGTGTAAGGGTCCTCATGAATGTAGATATACAAATCTATAAATACCTAAAGGGTTAATACCCTATGTTATGACATTTGTGGGATAAATATGAACATATAAATACAAATCCAAATGAGTGACACATTATTTTTCTTTTTTACTTGGTTTTATAAGTCCAGATGTCTTAGTGGAGGATTTGGTGTGATTCCTTTCACACAAGGCAGAAAAATGTAGATATTTCCTGTAATGAATGGATTGGAAGAAGGCATGATGGATGGATCACGTAAGATAGAAGGTAAGATGAACCAAGGAGGCTCATGAACGGTTGCACTGTGCAAGTAGAGCTAGGAAAACTGATATAAAATGGGTAAAAAAACACCAATGAGATTACACATGAGGGATACCTTTCACAAGACATGAAGTGTCTCAACAGGTGTTTTTAGAGGTATGTCGTGTATATCCCGGGTTAATTAAGGGTTCCTCATGGTAGTATTCCTTGATTAAGGGATGGGTTATTGAATCATGTGAGTGTTGTTTTATTTAATCCTTATAAGGATCATGTTTTTTAATTTCCCTTTGATCACCACTTATATATGTATTATATTACTACTTAGAAGGATTTAGAGGACTTGGGTGAAGTACTATGGTGATCATATTTTTTTGGATTTTCGTAATGTACATCTATCAGAATGATGACCCTAGGATCCTATTTATAGGAAAATATGGACCCTAAGCGAAGGCTCTGGTTTACACAAGTAGGTCTCACGCAAGTAGGTTGCACAGATACCTTACTCACTGATGGCGCCTAATGATATCTTGGGTGAACTACCCTTTTTGGTCCTTGAGATATTTGGATTTCATAATTTAATTTCTCCTCATATTTAGGGAATCATTTTTTTTTATTTTTCATCAATGTGATAAATTATATTGTTAACAAGCCCCCACCCCCTCAAAATTATATTCCATCTAAGAAATAATTTCCAATAATTTGGAAAAAAAATGAAAAAGAAAGATTAATAATAAATACATATGTGCTTGGTTTGACCTTCTGGTATGACATGGAAGCAATTTGTACTAGTGTTCATCAGTTTTTATAAATAGGTCCATCATTATGAAAGAAGGGTCTCACAAAGAATAATTTTTATCTCTCCCCATGGAAGTCTTCAATGTAGACTCATTTAATTCACTCCTCTTCTAAAGGATTCATTCACACAGATAGAGTATGTATTTGGATTCATGATGCATATTCATGACTGGGTATATATTTCATCATGACATCCTTATATGAAAGTTTCACAATACACCTAAATGAGATACTTTTGTGACACAATTCATTTTTTGAATTCCATTACTTTTGTAGTTTTCTATAAAAATGGACCAAATTTTAAATTAACATGACATTCGATGGAAGGTTCAATGGCAGCTAAGAAGACTTTAGTTTCTAATGAATTGTCTAGTAAATGGGTTATGTAGATGATGAATATCAAAGGTAACAATTATTTTTATATCTATGCAAATTTCTTTTAATCAAACTTTCAAATCTGATTATTCATAACTGGACATATTCATACCAGCTAATCATAATTACTATGATTGGGATATGGGGTTCACTATTGTATTATCCAAGAGCTTCATGACTTTCGATTTAATGTGTCTATGGTCATATATAGACCCTACCAACATTTTGATTTTTTTTCATCGCACTAATTGTTTCGTTAACAAAATATGAAAGAGATATTGGGGGAGAGACATGGATTTTTCTTAGTCCAAATTATATAGTATTTTTATCCTTACAATATTTTTACCTTTTAAGACTCAGTCCCTTGATATTTTCTAAAACATATTATGAGTAGGACAAGAGAGATAAGGCTTGACTTTTTTTAGACTTTCCTTTGAAGGTTCTCAATATTTTGAGAAATATATATCTTTTTGTGGGTTTTTTAATGTCACACATGTTGAACTAAATAAGCTACTATTTTTGTTCAAAGAGATTTTCCCATGATTTTGGGGATAATAACCCCCAAAAAATATTGGTGTATAGGAATGATTTAATATTCATCAGATACATCTAAAGAGAATCTTGATCCATGATTATATGGTTGCAGAATATAAGAGTTGATATTTGAAAATATAGGGGGTATCTCATGAGAAGGAAGTTAACACTATTTAACCAACCCATAATGAATGTTATATTATGAAAGTCCTACTCGGACTGGTGCTATATAGTCATGTAGTGGTATTCTAAGGCTAATGTCCAATTATAGGGGTGACTTATGCAAGGCCAATGGGGGTATATAATTTATTGTTAGGTAAAGGAGTATCCATGAATTTTGACATTCTATTACTCTTGGTTGAAGGATTTGTATGGATATTTGGATTTCTCAAGACCTTAAGGGGTGGTTTTCTAAGGTATGATGTATTAAAATGATTGGAATATTTGTGTTGACAATGGACAAGAATGTAAAACCACTCATACATGTATTTGATTTGTGAAGGAGGGTACATTTTGATAGATAACCAACGTCTTGGGGTGATGGTCTCTTTTTGGCAATGGATGAAGGTATCATGCATTTTTAAATCATACACTAAAGATATAATGTTGTGAAGTTTAATGTCATGAATAAATGAAATTATTCTGTGTAGTTTTAAAGTCATACAGTAATGAAATTATGTTTTATAGTTTAATGTAATTAAATAAGAATATTATAAGGTTAATTATTTAAATTCATTAGCATTGACCGGAGGATTTTTAATGCTATGATTCTTGGTAATCTAACAAGAAATATGCTATGACATTTATCTATGAAAGGATAATGTTGGAACATTTTAGTTAAAGATTCTTGGATCTGAAGGGTGATATGAAAAAAGGAAAATGATATTATATGAGTTCTCGCACGAGAAAGAAGATACTAGTAGATGGAAAAACCAGTACAAGGGATTTTTCATGCAAGTCCGACTGGGGAAATTACTGCATAGGAAATAGTGGAATAATTTTTAAGACATACCCGTTATATGGGAATCATATGAAAGGACAATTGTGGCGAGTACAACATTGTCATGAAAAAGATCTCTCAATAATTAGAACATTCTATAGTTAAAATATGATGAATTTTTATAGACATTTAGAACATTCCAAGAACAAGGGTTGGCATGTGGATAATGTAAATTAATATATAAGGGGAATTTCAAATTGGAATTTCCAAAAGAATTGGGAAGAATTATTCTCTACATATGTCTAAATAATGTTTAGAAAGTAAGGTGCCTATAGTTCTAGGTCATACGACAAAGACCATAAGATTATAGAAATGATGGATGTACATTTTCAAATTGGAAATGATTTTTCTAGTATGATCTTCACATATTATGGGGGAATATTTAAATCACGGTTTGGGAAACTTTTAGATTGGGATAAAGGATACTAAATAAATATTTAGAGGATGACTGAATGATTTTAAAATATGTGTTTTAATAAACTATTTTAAAATACATAAAAAGAAGAGGAGGATTCTTCTATTGGAGAATTTACTACTAGTCAAAAAACATGTTTGAGGGATTATTTATAGAAGGACAATTGGGTCATGTACTTCATAGCCAAATAGTGTAATCCTTTACCTGGTTGGTACGTTATGAGGTCTGTTTTATGAAATTCTAACTGGGGCACATACTTCATGGTCATGGAAATGAGCCCTCGGGTTTCCAAAATTTTATCACTAAATGCCATATAATGTTTATAGATTTTTAAATGTATTAATGATTTATAGTATTAAAAGTGAGAATAGGAATTGATCAATGTTTAACGAAATCATTGGATTGATACTATCCATGATTTTGGAGTTTAATGCATAGATTTTACTCATAAGTAGAAGGGGAAAATATCTTATTTCTATGATGGGTTCTCAAATAAGAGGACCAAAATAAAAATCTCCTGAAAAAATATTGATTGTCTATAGAAGAGGGGGAATTTACTTTTGACCCATGTCTAGGGGTCGGGATTAAGGCCTAAGCATCACTATTTATCACAATGGGATGATAATCAAGAAATATGTTGTTCTAGAGATTCCATGAAGTTTGAAGTCTCATAGTGAAGAAGTTGGTCATGTAGTTTAAAATCAAAAAGAATGGACAAGAGAGATTATAATGTGAAAAGGAATATTATGGTTTGTCTAGTGTGTAGAGCCTATGCATCACTACAAGTAATGTTGAAGAAAGAATCCAGTCACGTGTTATTATAATAGATACTGATTTGTACAAAAAGAGAGAACATGCATTGGATCTCTTCATGTATATATGACTTTTATATGAGATAGTAGGGGATTTTAAATGTTATAAGGTTGTTGGGTATAATATTGATGTTATGGGCATCACAATATATCTCATAAGGACGAGAATAATGCAACACATATTTGTTTTTGGACCGTAATGCATGCCATCATTAGTTAAGGATGAATGGCCTACCTTTTAAAGTCATGCATCTAGGACCATTATATCCTAAATGTTTATAGATTCACTATACTTATATAGATAAATTATTTAAAAATATTTTATCCCATGTGAGTTATGATCAGTGCGAATAAAAATTAGTGGTATATGTTTTCCTTATATGACAACGGTATTACAATGAAGGATATGTGCATTTCATTTAAATGGTGTTTGATATAGGAGATGATATATAGTTATCATTGTGTATTTCATTCATTTGAGAATCATGGTTTATATATTTCTTGATATTGATTATTCTTTAACATCATGTCATTAGGATAGAGGTGATTTATCCTTAATTTATAAGAATATTGTGGTAGGAATTGAAATAGGAGATATGGGTTTCACGACCTATATCAGTAGGATGAGAATCGAGCAACATGTAGTTCATAAAATAATTATTTCTCAGGATTGATTCTTTCACAAATGGTGTGAAGGGGACTTTTTTAAAATTGTGTCTGGACATACGATATGGGATATTGGTGTCACAATATATGTCAATTGGATGAGAATCGAGGCTCATATAGTACTTCAAATTCCATATAGTTTAATGTCCTTTGGTGGAGACCTTGTTAAAAAATGTGAGTCAATAGAAATATTATAACTGGGCTAGGTAATATGACTCGAGTGTCACTATATATCATTATGTGTGATGAATCAATTCACATGTAGTTCTTATAAAAATTTCCCATGCAGAACTATGATTTATACATATAGGGAATGAAGGGGATTGTATACTTTTTGTGGTCATGGATGGACCTACAATATTAGATTTGGGAACCACTATGTACCTCACTAGAATAAATATCAAGAAAAACGTATTTCTTAACATGGATCTACAAAAAATATGGGTTTTAACATGTGAAAATAGATTAAATATTTTCTAGAATAATCTATTGGCCTAAGACCCAAGATTGATTCATAATCGAGCCATAAGTTCTAAAAGAGTGGCATGTGTAGGTTAAGTTAATATATAGTGGGGATGTAGAAATGTTTTCTTTTTCTGCATGGTTGGGAACAATATTGTAGATCCATGCATCAATTCGTGTCTAATTATGATGATAATCAATTCACACATTTTTTTGATAGGGGTTCCCCATGTAGGCCAGATACAGATATAGATAAAAATAGGTCTCAAGTGTCTCTATAGAGTGGTGATTTTGTGAGTAGGGATAATGATAGGAAGATAATCATATATTGAGGGAATAAAAGGATTATATACTCATGGTTTTATAGATGATTTCATAATTTTTATTTAGGGAGACATTAATAGTATTTTTTAATGTCATGTTGTGAGGGAAAATCGTTCTTTTTTAGTTTCATGTTTTTCAACAAGGACCTCATGCCATGTAGATTATCTTCATAATAAAAGAACAATGATACAATGTTATTTATCATCATGAATAATTGATTTATATGATTGTATGTAGTTTGATGTCCTATATCAAAGATGATATCTTTATGATTACACTAAGTAATTCTTTAGGAACAATGCATTGTTCAGAGTTGTAGTGAGTTCTACATCTATTGATAATAAGGAATAAGCTTCAGAAGAGAAGAAATTATGTGTGGATTAAGGTCATTCACAATTTGGTTCAATCATTTGATGATTCTTTCCTGGTATCATTGGAGTCCTAAGGACTAATATGAACTCTCCTTGGAGGAATGAATGCCAACATACCTTCTTGATAATGTCACATTCATTGCAATTATGATATACCTCTATGTGATGCGAGGTATTCAATCTCATTTCATCGTGTTAGTCTAGCTCATCCATTCATTTCAAGGAATTCTCATCTATGGATAGCTGGTCACAAATTAAAATATAGAACAATGGACACTTATCCTCAATTGGAAAGACGGTTATTATTCTGTACACCAATGAGTATGGGGTCGTCTACATTATAGTATGTGTTATAGTTCTATAATCTCATAAAGAAATGAAATAGCATGTATTAAATTTTTTTGTTTAATATTACATCAATTAATCCAATGTTTTTCAATTTTTTAATTTTCATACTGAATTTGTTATAAAAACGTTATAATATTTTAAATATTTTCTTTTTAAAACCCCACATTCTCATCATGTCTGTGCGATTAAATTTATATTAAATTTTATAAATTATATTATTTGAATTTTAAAAAATTTACTCCATATTTGTAATTAGAATAAATTATCATAAAAAATAAGTTCGATTGATTTTTTTTCCAAAATGAATAGTGAGTTTCATAACAATCCATCACTGTAGTTAAGGTGAAAATGGGTTTAGTCAGGGAAACTAAAATGATAAAGGATAAAATGACGTATAAAAATCTATAAAACTATTATATGAGTTTATTTACACCATTAAATAGAAAATATTATATAGTTGTTAAATTTTTACACATTTGATATATGAATAAATTTGGAGATTCCAATTATTTTAAAAAAATCAAAATTTGTCTACTCCCCCACTTATAAAAACCCACGCCTATCTTGTCTTCTTCAAGAATTCAAACTATTTTTTTAGAATCTTTTTGACCAAATAATAGTCAACCTTCCCTGACCTCATCCTTGAATCCAATGTGTTTCCATTAACCCACCATAGGTTGGATATTAGGGATAACCTAAGGATGATACTTGATGAAGAGTTAACATTCATCAACATGCATTTTTTCATTTACTTATTCTTCCACCTAATTATGTTATTATTATTACATGATTATATAATAAAATAATTATCTTTAATTTATATATATAGTTTTTTATTTTATGTTAATTACATATATCAATCTCTATTTCAATCAAATGGTTAATGAAATTCAACATTCATGTGTATGACATACTACTAACTCGTGAATCGATGTTATTCATTTTTCCATCAACACATCTAAATATTGCCTATAATGATGTATTTATTAATTAGATATTATATTTTAGATAAATTATCATTTATTAATTTATATATCACACATACCATCATGATTTACATTTTAAAGAATATAATAATATCACTCATGTGTAAGATAAACTACCTCCCCACAATGTTATGTGATTAATTCGTGATTTACATGAAATATATCACTAAAATTCATAATTAAAATATGTGATATATATAATATTTAATTGAATTTGGACTAACAATATATCATTTAATTTTATTTCATTTAATAAAATAAGAAAATGAAAACATCATTCATGTATATATATGGACGACCTTCTCTATGAATGTTGTATTGATTTTTTATCACTAATTTTATTAATTAATATAAATACATATATAATAAATTTTATTTGATATTTATATATATTTTAAAACACTAGAGGTGGTTAAAACATTATATATTTAATATTACCAAAAATAAAAAATCTAAACAAACATGAATAAAAAGGTATTTATTTCGTAAAATGTGAGTATAACATGGAATTTTTAATAATGATGAATTTTGAATCATAATAAAACCAAATATTGTATGATATATATAAATATAATTTTCTAATATATCTATATTAAAAATAATTTTACTATAAATTATTTATTAACATATCTGATGGATTTTATGACTTAAGGTAAAATATTTATTGTCTATATTTTATTTTTGGGAGACATATAAAAGTTAACTTCTCATTTATTTTTTGTGGTGTATATATTGACATGATTACAAGTTATATCATGAATTCCAAAATTATCATGATGTTTAAAATTTTAATTATTTTTATTATACATAGGGTATTGTGATTTCAAATATAAATTAAGAGATAATATATTTTTAACTCAATTTTCATCCATCAAGACTTATGTCATTTTATGTTCCAGCTTTATTTAATGATGTGAGTATGATACCCATTTTATTTGTTATATTATGAATATATTTATTTCCATGATATTTTATTATTCAATTAAATTTTTCCATTACATTTTAATGTCCCCAATTCTATAGAATTTTATGTTACAATGTCACCATTTATCTAGATTATACATTATTAAGTCTCAAATGATGAAATATTACAATCTACCTCCCATTAAATATCATTATTTTCCTTATTATATGGTAATTAATGATACATTTAATTAATATAAATTTTTTTCACTATTTAGCAGACAAAATAATTGGGAATTTTTTTTATAAAAACCAAAATTATTTCTCTCCTAAGATGGAAACTCATTTTCTTCATAAACCATATTTTTTAAAATGTTTTAAAAGGAGTTTATAATATGTTTCTAATGATTTATAAAATAAAATTTTATCATTGTATTAATTCTTTTTCAAAAAATATGAAATTAATATACATGTTACCTTATAAATAATTCTTGTTTGGATTTTATCATGAAGGTGGAAGGAATAAGAGTTTATCAAGTAAAAAATAAAGAAAAATTATTTTCATGATGAGCATTATGTTATTTCAAGACTACATTATATGTTTTCAAAATAATTTTAAATGAAAAATATTTGTTTTAATTATTTTTTACAATTTTCATTTCAATGATAAATGGGTATTTTTCTAATGAAATGTTTTAAATGATTTCTAAAGATTCATTTATATGTTTTAATTCTTATTTTCACATAAAAGAATTTTAAAAATGATTTATTTTTAAAAAATGAAATCTCAAAAAAAAATTAATTAATAAATTATCCATGTTATCTCTGAAAATCCTTCTTCATCTAAGATTACATCCACTGATATAATATATTTTTTATAGGGATAGAAACCTAGCATGTGATTATAAATATTTCACTAAATGGTAAATGTTTATGATGAAAATAAGTAAATTAATCACGTTTCTCTTTCATGGGTTATAGGGTGAGAAGATTCATATGAATCCCTATTCTTTTTCCATTAGTCATGCTACGATGAAATGATAAAAGGATTAAAAAACATTTATCTTCTCTATAGGCTATAATATGACAAATTTCTAATGAAACACATTATATGTCATGGGTTGTGATATGATGAATTTTTTATGATATTGTCATACATATATATATTATTTTCATTTTTGTGATAAAAGTTACATTATAAACATGTATGGTGGTTACATTATAACCATAAGCAGTTAAAATGCTATAAAAAATATGTGTGGGACCAATATCACCCAATAATTTATAAGGTAATGTTCTATATCTCATGAGATATATCAAACTGAAATAGATTGTGTAATCTATTCAATAATGGAATTTTTACACTATGACAGTCTTGGGAGTGGACCATGAAAACTATGATGTTATGCATGGGCTTATATGTAATATAAAAACATTATGTGTGATCCAGTTTATATGCTTGCAATGTGATTCTTGAATCTGATTACCTATACAAAATATGATGTGTGGACCTATATCTTATTTCCATAATTTTTTATGTGGACCTGGTTTCAGGTCCTTTTTTAGACTAGGGCCTAATTTATTTTTTATAACGTAATGTGCGAACCCAGTTCTATATATATATATTTACAACATTATAATAATACGTTTATACCCATAATCTATGACATATACCAGTTTTCAACAATCATGGTTTGTGTTTTTATATTTCCTTATTATTCTTGTCTTATAAAGTGCATATATTTATATGATAACTCACTATTATCATCTTTGATTTGTAGGGTGTTATTTCTAATGTTACATTTAGGTTCTCATACCCTTACACTGATTTCATATATATATATGACCATTAATATCTTTGTTTCTTACCCTTTCTAAATATCTAATATCACCCTCTCTTATGTTTACGATACCCAAGTTTTGAACAAATGTTTTAAGTAGTGAATGATTAAGAATAGTACTGAAGGGAAATATCTTTATTGGAGATGTTACTGATCATTCGACAATATATAAGATTGTGTTCATAGTTTAAAAAGACACTAAACTATTATATTTATCTGGTGTTTATGTTTTTAATTTATTAAATATTCATCAAAAAAATTTATATCCTTTTATGAGATACTAGGATCACTAAAAAAAATAGAGTTTTACATCATAAATACTTTAAAATAAAAATTCACTTTCATATTTTTTTAAATTTTTAATATTCCATAAAATATTATTCATTCAGAAAATTATAAAATGTTTTTTAAGAAAATTTTGTAATGATGAATTAATAAATGAAATTCATTTTATAAATTTTAGATTCTGTAATTTTGAATTCATTATTTTATGTAGAACCATATATTGTATATATCTCAAATTAAATATAAATAAATATTTTTATTTTGAATGAAAAAATATGTTAAATTTTTTATATTGAATATATATATATAAACTAAAATTAATAAAACCAAAAAATTATTAATTTTGACAATAACTAATCTATTTAATTTCTCTTAAAGTGGAAAACAGCTAGAAATTTTGATAGGATTTAGATACTGTAACAATATCTTGGATGATAGTTAGTTATTATGATTACAAATAGTGAATTACGGATAACATCATATTTTTATTAGTATTTTACATATATATTTTCTTCATTTTTTATGTATTGTAACGAGTGTATAATTATTTTATGTTCTTAAACCTCAGTGAAAATAATTATTGTTGGAAATATATTTGAATATAATAAAACTCATTTATTTCTTTTTTAATGAAATTTTATGGATTTTTAAAATTCATTTTAGGAATTCACTAGATGAATTATTTTTTATTTTATCATTTATCAAATGAACAATTTGTAAAGATAAAATAGACTCATTAGTTCAGTAGAAAAATATAGTTTACAATTATAAATTTGTATATATAGATAATAGCTCTGATAAAAAAAGTATGTATTCTTATATCCGTATTATCAATTTTATATTCTTTATGAGTTTCCATCAAACAATTCTTCATGAACTAATAAGTAATGAAAATTTTGAAAATAATTATTCAAATTAATAATAAATTTAATTACAATGGAAAAGTATAATACATACTCTTATAAATGAAACTAATAAACTACACATTTGAAAATATTTGATAGATCATTATTTAGTGAGAGATAATTTAGAAAAGATTGGTAAACGAGTGTTAATGATGTTACTAAACTCTAGTTGTTTATATATTTTTCAAATTAATGATTACTATATTTTATGAAATTATGTCATTTTATCAATCCCTGAAAATCTTGACTCCCATATTTCATTAGATTTTTGTTTTCTATCTCAAACTATTTCTTTGTGCTTTTTACAACGACCCGAACATTTTGAATAATATGTTTTTCATAAATAATTATTTTATATTATTTTATAGACAACATAAATATATATTTTCAGTTACGAGTTTAGTAAAATTTGCACTGTAAACAATCGTTCTTGAACTATTACTTGACCACTGGTCAATTACAACTGTTATTAATATGACCATTGAATACTATACTCTTCATAGTGATTTAATGTTATAATTATTATTTATAATTATAAATAACAAGAGAAATTTAATATAGAAATAATATTTGATTCACTAATCTAGTAGATTAGTGTCATATGATGCCTATTTTTTATAACTTGGTATGGAGGTAGCATCACTATTCTTTTCTCTTGACCAATCCCAAGCTGAGCAACCACAAGTGATGCTTTAATGACATTGCATGTAGGAGAAGTTCTAGTTAGTATAAATTACCACTCGTGCTATGTTAGTTGATCGTCCCCATTAATATATTACCATTTCACACCTTACCCCAAGGTTATATTTTTGTATTAAAAAAGTTATATAGATAAAGTCCTTATTAACTTAATTAAAAATCCCATTTTATAAATAAATCGTTTATTCCATTAATTCATTTTCAGTTTAGTTTTTCGTAAAAATATGATGAATTTGATAGATTGATTTTTCATACAAAAATTTTAATTTTTATAAAATATATTATTATTATTAAAAACTATGGTGTTATTAATAATGTTTATTTTAATTAAATATATTATTAAAATAATCTTATTTAAATTTATATGATAAAATAATTATATTTTTTGAAGTGTCATAAATTTTATTATGCATTTTCTATATGGTATTAGTTTAAATAAATAAATATTATTTTATTTAAAAGGAAAATTTATTATAAATATAGAATTATCTTGATAAAATGAACATATTTTTTGAAATCATAACATCAAAATTAGGTTGGTGCGGATTTATCATCACTTTCTAAAATATCTTGATATTTAGTGAATAAAAAAAATTATAGTTCTCAGTTTTTAGTTTTATTAATGGCATCATAATGATGTATTATGTAATATAAAATTATGATTGACTATTTCTTATTATAAAAACCTAAAAGGTGTCATGAGTGGCCAATAACATGGAATATACCATGGGTAATCCCATGGTTTTGAATTTTTCTATACCTAGATGTCCAACGAAATTAATAAACGAATACCCCACTTTAGCTATAAGTAATCACCCATTTCTACATTATATTTCATTAATAATTCATCCTCCATGAAACGATAATATTTTTACCTATCATGGTTCTCTCCAATAATGTCCTCTCTCTCCTAGTGACCAAATCATCAGTTTTAGGAATGACTCTTCATAGTAAGGGAAATATCAACATTTATTTTACATTAAAGTTCACTTTTTTATACTGTATGTATTTCATATTTCCATGAAATATCCATATTGAAAAATTATTATTTTTATCTACTATATATATATTGTTTGATGAATTTTATTTCATTTTCTCCTATATTTTTAATGTTTTATGAAACTATGTTTTTTACCCGTTATGCTATCAAATTTTCTTCTCAAAATTTCCATCCATTTCCCATGAAATTATCTCATTTTATTTTTTTCAACATATAACACTCATTAATTTATATGGGTATTCACATATATTTCAAAATTATGTATTTTATTCAAGTATTAATACTCATGAAACCACTTTTCATTTTTGTGGGTTAATAATTACAAAATGATCCTTTATGTAGGTACTTTTTTTAAACCCCATGATTTTTATATGAAATATTCTTCGTTGATTCTCCATTGGTTATTTATAATATGTTTTATTATGATATATGTGTCAAAAAAATAATTTATATAGATAAAGGGATCCTCTTATTGCTTTCTAATACATTGTGTAATGAATTAAATCTATAGAGATGGCATGTTTTACAATTCATTGGTTGGTATCCTTTGTTAATTTTATGTCACCTTAGTGAAAAACATTGTTGTTATGCTTATGAATGACTAAATTAAATGTGACATCCACATTTCTATATTATGATCTAGGTTGTTTTAATTATAATATACCCAATGTTCTATTTTTCATTCCATAATGATATTCCCCATGTTCCTATTGATATTCCTCCAAAGAACATGTAAAATTTCACCCTTCCTTTCCACTACTCGGCGTTATCCTCACCCTTTCCTTTGACATATGTCCACATGTTATGATATGTACCAAATATACTTATTACTAACATATGATGAATACTATCATGTGGATTATAATAATTTTTATGTTTTTATTTATGATGAACATTATTTATAGAAAACTAAGCATTAAAATATAATTTGTTTGTACAATGTAGTGAAAAGTTATGAAAATAATAGGAATTAT
This sequence comes from Viscum album, assembly GCA_963277665.1. Taxonomy (NCBI): domain Eukaryota; kingdom Viridiplantae; phylum Streptophyta; class Magnoliopsida; order Santalales; family Viscaceae; genus Viscum; species Viscum album. The sequence goes on along the minus strand of OY728119.1, from coordinate 1,498,705,148 downwards.
TTCATAGTTGCTATAAAAGTACTATTCTGTTATGTTTTATAATTAGTAACATAAATCATTGGGAAGAAACCATTTTAATTTATTATATATAACCAAAACATCCTTATATATCATTGAAATATTATGTATGTGATTTCATAGAAAATGAATCCCAATCTGGATAAGATCATGTGCATGTGGTTATTGAAAACCTTTACATAGGGGTACAAACTCATAAAAGGTTTATCTATCCTAACTTGGCATAAACTGGTTCATGACAACAAGACTTGTTTTACTCTTGGTTTTTCACTCATGGGGGACATCTTTGGTTTATCCAATGGTTTTTATGAAACAATATAATGGATTTATTTAAAATTCGTTTTTTGTTAAATAATAACATATTTAAAAATTATTTTTATGACAGGAAATTATTTTAGAACAATAAGATTAATAAATTAAACAGATTTCTCAATAAGGTTTTCTTTTAGAAAATGGGTGAATATAGGATAAACTGTGTAAATAGTGATCATAGTGGAACATGATCTGAAAAACTTCCAATAAAAACTAAAATGGAAATATTCATGAAAATGATGAATAAACTGATATGATTAATGATCTATAAATTGAATCAAGACCAGATACCAGATTCAACTAGAATGGAACAAATTTTTGTTAAAACATTTATGCATTAATAGAGACCTTCTTTGAAATGATCTACTAACCGATTGAATGCTGAATAGTGGATAAGCTCTATAGAATTAATTTTTTCTATAATTCATTGTTTGGAACAAGATAAAGTATCTTTAACTATGAAAAACTTATAGGAAGACGTTTTTCGGTGTTTTAAACACATTATAAATAATAATCCATGAGGGATGAATGATTCAATAGAGTAGTAAGTGTTTAGGGGACTTTTTTTTTACAAAATATTTACAACATTCATAGAGAAAGAATTTGATGAGATGAAGAAGAAGAAAAATGAATCTTTTGTAATATATGAGATGAACATTACGATACATTACTATTACACTTGTAACATTTTGATGGATCCTAATGGTATGTTTGACAGATTATTCTATGGACTAAGTCCCCATCTACGAAAGAATCTAACAAACCACGACTACGAAAATAACGAGGATATCATGCGGATATCTATTAAAGTTAAACTAGGATTTCAGGAGACATAGTGGTCCCATATATCAAATGAAAAGAAGTGATATTCAAAGACAAACAAGGGGATAATATTTGAACATGGAAGATTATGAAAATAATTAAATGCTTCCATGTGAAACAAATATGGAAATAAGTATTTCGGTAACTACAGTCAGGGGGTGGAAATTTTACCAGTGTGGTTGAAGTGTCTATATTTATTCGAACTATCTTAGTGAGGTGAAACATCAACCTTTAAACATAAACAAAAAATGGAAGATGGTGCATTCATGTCCTTAAGTCTATTGTTTCATGTGTTGACAGCTTGGACACTTTTCCAATCATTTACCAAATCCGAAGGAAATAGTGGGAAGTCATCATCAACCTTATCATTGTTTAATGGGTCATGGTTAGATGTTTGCTTTTATGATATCTTAAGTTGAATCTCCAAATGATTTGGTGGTAGGTAATCTCATTTTTCTCTCAAATCTATAATATGATTATTTATTTTGGTTCTACACATTTCTATATTTCATCCATGTTTTTATAGAATATAGAATAAATCCATAAAATTATATAAGTGTAACTACTAGTCAAGACTACCAGGGAGATTTTTCATGCATCAATATAGTTTATAATCTATGGTATTAGCATAGTTTACCATTATATCATCAGAAATATAATAGTAACTCCCATAAAATAATTCAACATTATACTAGGGAAGGACTGGATCTCAAATAATAATACTAAGATCAACTGAAAGAGAAAAATATATATAATATTGAATGGAAAACCTACACATCTCTTAAAACAAGCCATATATTACCCTCAATATTGTCTTGAATCACCTCTCATATCCTTCAATATGTATATAATCTGTGATGATTATGAAGTAAATAAATGCAAATGAATTTTGAGTGTACCATCATTTAGGAATACATTGATAAATTTCCAAGGGAGTTACCTAGCTCCCCCAGAAAGGGATGTTGAGTTCTCCATTGAGCTCATTCCTAGTTCCAAGATAGGTTTATATACGCTGTTTATAAAAGAAAATGGTAACATGGATAATTTAAAGAGCCAACTTCCTGATCACTTGGATAAGGTATTTTTTTATCCTTGAGTGTCTCTCTGAAGTGAAAATTTTCTTTTTGTAAAAAATAAGGAAATATCAATATAGATATGATTGATTATTTATAACATAATGGTATCAGAGAAAAATAAGTACCCTCTTAAAGTAATTGATGATTTATTTAACAAGATACTTGGGAATCAATTATTCTCTAGGAACCACCATTGATCTTGTTATCATCAATTGATGGTGAAGAGATAAGATATTATTAAGACTTCCTTTCAATAAATATATAGGAATTATTAGATTTTTTGTTATTCCCTTCATCTTGACTAATTATCTTACTATTTTTATGGATTTTATTAATAATTCTTTAAAGACAACCCAGATAACATTGTGGAAGTTTTCATTAAATATATTCAAATTTCATCCAAAAGTTGTGAGGTGCGTGAGGATCATCTAAAGGTTATATTGATAAATACATGTTAGGATATGATATTTTTATAGATCAATAAATATTCATTTTGGTTATGTCATTTTCCCTTCTTAGGGAACATTTTAACCAATGACGGAATCTCAATTGGCCTGCTGAAGACAATGTTTGTTAAGGAGTGGCCTCATTCTGAAATAGTAACCATGATTCATAGTTTTCTTTGGTTTTGTATGATATTATAGGAGGGTTATGGAAAAAATTCGCTATAGTCTAATCCACTAATACTGTTATTTAAAAAAAGGTGCTTTGTTTATCTACACAAATTACAATGAATACAATTTCCATGAGTAGAAGAAGTGATTAGTTATTGCACCCATGATAACACTTCCCTCTATCATAGAATGATTAAATATTATTAAGGAATTATATATGAAACAACATGGGTGAATACTCCTATAAAATGGAAAGGTTATTGATTTTAAATTTCATTAGGTGAAGCCTCATGAGTAGAACTATCCTATGAATGATCTAGAGAAATATGTGGTTAGTTTTTCTATAAAGATGTTGAGGCACTAACTTTATGGTGATAAAAGTGGTATATACATATACTATCATTGTTTGAATTATATTTTTATGAAAAAAGAATTTATCATGAGATTGATGTGGTTGGAACTTCTTGAAGACTATGACTATTGAATTCATTATCATACCATGAGATCAAAAAATGACACCGATGTATTTAGTTGGAAGATACCTATTTTTTCACAATGATGTGGATTTAAAGGGATGTTTGATCAAATACAAAGTTAATCTATAATTGGTAATTATATGGGAAGTGACATCATCATCCCTTTACTAAATAATTACTCCACAATAATTTTAAAGGAAGATCATGAAATCTAAAATTGAAGATCCATTGTTACAATAGAAGTTAGTTTTTGTGAAGATTTGAATGTTTTATAAGTTTAATATTGATCATAAAGGAGTACATAAATTTATTATAAGGAAATTTCATCCAAATATTATGTAAATAAAAAGTAAACTGATGGATGATGCCCATAGATCTATATTATCTATATATCTTGGATGAACTAATATGTATGCGTACCATCATAATCATTACTGGTGGGCTAAAATGAAAAGGGATAATGAGGACTACACATCATGGCTAATGGTGTGTCAACAAGTGAAGGCAGATAGAGACCATCATAAATGGGTATTATAACTACTACTTGTACCAGCATGTATGAGGAATAACATCACTATAGACAATTTCACTCGTGTCCTGAGAAAATACAAATAAAAAAATGTGATGTGTGTAATATTCGGATAACTCAGAAAGACTTAAAATTTTATATATCTATTCAGTAATATTAATCCATTGAAAAACTCTATGAGATATATTTAATGGAAGTGATTTATCTCTATAGAGATCTATATTATATTTTTTCTAATCACGATCCATGAGAAAAATTAAAATTTAGAGGATGTCTTAAACAATCTCTAAATAATTATTTGAATTTCAGGATATCCTATCACCCATATTCAAATAGGCAATATAAAAGAACTATTAAAACAATAGAGGACATGGTGAGAACATTTTCAATGGAATTTAAATATGGATGGGATAAATGACTCTCATTAGTTGAGTTATCATACAAAAAAAGTTTCCATTATAGTATTAAAATTGAACCATATAAATCTCAATTTAGGAGGAGATATAAAACTTCTACTTGTTGGGATGAATCTAGTGAGAGAAATAATTTTAGACCTAATCTTGTAAAAGATATAATAGAAAAGTTTCATGCCATCCAAAAACAAAGAAAGGATTATTATAGATAAAAAATGTCTATGATAATAACCATAAAAGATAATTGGAGATTGATATTGGAGAGAAATTATTCCTTTAAATTTCACCCTAGAAGATAGTAGTGTGGTTTTAGAAGAAATGGAAGCTCATCCTTTGGTATACTGTCCTCTTTGAAATCCTTCATCACTTAGGATCAGGAGCCTATTGATTTGAACTTCTTCAAAATATACACCATGTTCGTGATGTTTTAAATGTATCTCTTTGGAGGATGTATATAGTGAAAACATTCGATGTACTAAATCAAATGTTGGTAAAACAATAAAATGACCTATTTTAATAGTAGAATTCAATGGATATCTGGGATATTAGTTTCATGTATCTATACAAGAAGTTGTCCCACCATGTGAATGTTTTTTGGAGGAACCACAAATATATTGATGAGACATGGGAACTAGATGAGACAGTGAGGTAAAACATCCCACAATATTTCTAAACCTAATTAATAGATAAAATTTCCAGATGGAATTTCTTAATGGGGGGTTAATGTAACAACCCATTTTTTTTAATAATGTTTTTTGAATCTTCTTGTTATATTATTTTTCACTCAACATAAATATTACTCTTTACAAATAACATATCACTAATTTGATATATGACTGTATATTTTTGTCCATTTTATTACCATTGGTAAATTATGAACATTAGAAAATATGACCATTGGAATATATACTATTAATAATGATTTTTAACATTATAATTATTATTTATAAGTAAAAATTAAAAATTATAATTAATAGAGAATGATGATCCAATGACCTCATCTAGTTGAGTTGTGTCACACGATGACCATTTGTCATATCATTGAAGGATGGTAGAATTAATGTGCTTCTCTCATGATCTATCCTAATATGAGATTCAATATGTGAGGCTTGAACAAAACCACCTTCAAGAGATGTTCAAGTTATTGAGAATTATCACTTGGAAAATGTTAACCAAGATCCACCATGAGTATATTACCATCATAGACCTTACCATTATTTCATATATTGATGTTATAAGGGGTTATGTGTCATGAAAATATTTACATAATGTATAATATAATTGTAAAAAAAATTGTTCCATCAATTTCATATGGAGTTTAGTTTTTCATAAAGATATGATGAATTAGGCAAAATTGTTTTTTCTGATAGAAATTATTCTTTAGAAAAAATATATTATTATTAAAATAATATATGGTGTTATTAATAGTATTTATTATAATAATATACTATGATTAAAGAAATAATATTTAAAATTGATTAATGAATTATATTTCTCTACTATTAGATATTTTAATATGAATTTTACTAAACATTGTTTATCCTATATTTTTTTATTAAATTATTATTTTTATATATAATAGATTAATGTATCATAAAAAAGAATTATTATGAAAAAAGTAAATATAATTTTTTAAATAATAATTCTAAATTATATCAATGTGAATTTATATGAATTTTCAAAAATATATTTTTTCAGTTAATAGTTAATATATAGGTTTGATTATTTTGTTTGATTAATGAAATCATAATGATCTATTATATAATAGAAAATTATAGAAATTTGTTTTGGATTATAATAAAGAAATATTTTTCCCATGTGCGAAATTAAATATTAAAATACCTTGTGAATGCTCAAGTTTTTTATTTTTCCTCTACCTCAGTTGCCAAGAAAATTAATAAACAAATTCCCTATGTTTCTATAAATAAACACACATTTCTCCATTTTCCTCAATAAAAAATTCATTATACATGAATATATGATTGGTTTACCTCCATGGATTCATCGCAAGGTATCCTTTGGAAAACAAGGTCCCAATCATTGTGTTTTAGGTGTTTCTCTTCTAGGTAATGGAAATATCCTATTCTCCTTTTTTGGGATCTATTTTTATGTGGTATGTCTTTAAAATATAGAAGATATATTATTTTTCCATTTTATTATATATGTTTACTATATATATAAAATTTTAATAATGTGACACCATTTTCAACACTGTTTTTAATATTTTCTAAAATAATGATTCTTACCCATTGTGATACCGAATTTTCTTCTAAAAATATCTCTATTTTACCAATGAAATTATATTATTTTCTAATGCGATTATCTAAACATTTTTCATTTACAATGGTATTAATAAATATGTTAAAATGATTTATTTTATTTTGGTATTACTATATATAAAACCCTCCTTCCCTTTTTTGTTCTTAATAATGACATAAAGATCTTATCTTTAAGAACATTTCATAAAAAATTTCAATGATTTCTATATGAGCCCAGTTTATTTTATTCAACACATGTTATTTATGAAATATTTTATTATGATATATGTTTCTCAAATTAATTAAAAAATATGAACGTTTCACCCTAATAGTGATTTGGTATAGAATTTAATCTCTAGAGATTACATTTTCTATGATACCTTAGTGAATAACCTTTGTAATTTTTATGACATATTCGTGAAAACCCTTACTGATATGCTTATGAATGTATCAATTAAATTATATGGACACATTTATTGGTAATTATTCTTTTTTTTAATTTATTATATTCCTAACGTACTCATTTTCAATCCATAATTATATTCCTAACGTTCTTATTGATTTTTCTCAAAATAACATGTAAAATGTTTCCCTTTCCTTCATCTACTATGAATTATGCACCCTAATTCATTTGATGTATGTCCTTAGGTTATGATTTGAAGTATATTTAAATATAAAGAACTTATGATGATAATTTCAAGTGGATTATAACTGTTTTTATATTTTAATTTAGTCTTTAACGTATTTTCATGAAACTAAACATTAAAAGATCCATTATCTGTACAATGTAATGCAACGTAATGTTAATAGAAGGCGTGATTCCTAATTCTCCACTATTTCCATACATATTTATATATCAATTCCTTTAATATATTTTATAATATTTTTTTTCTAAATATTTTATAATCGTAGAGATATCTAATATTATTATTGGATTAAACATACTCTATTACATTACTTGGTAATAATTATTATAAAATTAATTATGACCCAAAAATGATTTACCAAATTGATTTTCAATAATACAATGATGGTGTGTTTAAAAAAATATTTTTCTTTTGTTAAGACAATATATAAAAGGAATCGTTAAAAATTTCATTTGGTTATTTGATGTTTTTATCACATTTTGTGAAAAATTATGTTTTAGTTGTTGGAGTTTTGTTTATGTTATTTTTTAGAAAGGGGAATTAAAAATGATTAGTTATTTTAATCATTTCAAAATTTATAATTTATTATCTTGTATAAATTTTCATACCTTCAGGCAACATTAATTATAAATTGTATCAAAATATTCTTTGTCATTTTTTGTATATTTTTTAATATAATGGTAAATTTTCTTATTCCTCTATTTTATGTTATGGGATGACATTGAATGAGTTTGAGTAGTAGAGACTGATTTTGATGGTGTGATGACATTGTACTTCATTGAATATATTATTAAAAAATATTTATTTTTATTTCTCTTATATTGATTTTTAAACACTTAAAGATAGAATATATACAAAATTGTTGACTTTAGTGGTTAATTTTATATATGATTGGATCACAGAGCGGTGGTAGACCACAACATAATCGATGTAAAAGTGTTTTTTATGGTGTTTGGAGTGAGATTTATATTTTAATTCATTGGAATATTTTTTCATGAATGATTGAGAAGTTTACCTCTTTAATAATTCGTAGTTGGGATGAATTGGTCTTTGAATTTATTTGTTGATGTGGGTTATACTATGTCATCCTGAAATTCGACATTCTTTAGTATATGAGACATTTATTTTCTAAGTGGGGGAGAGCGTATGTGTTGTAATTTTATTGATTAGATAAGTAACATGATTTTAGAACAACACCAATGTTTCATTTTTTTAGTTTTTACAAAACAATGTGTAATACAATATGAATGGAGTACTGAATGATGGTGATAACATTTCATGGGATTTTGAGACCATTAAAGGTGAGTATAAGATTTTAGAGGATTGGTATAAAATGATTAAATTAAATATGTAAAATGTTTCTAAAAAGATATATTTAAATCATGTAGGTTGTGATTTTCATTATATAGTATATAGTGAGTGATCAATTAAAGAACATGTGTTGATAGGAAAATAACAAATATGATATTTGGATATTGATTAATGAATGAAATAGAATGATTATAGTGACAATTTTTTCTTACTAAAATGATTTTTTACATGTAGATGTGTTTTTGGATGACATGAATGGGGCCCTTATACCAAGAATTTAGTCAAATAATGTGTTTTTTGAAGAATGATGATCATATCCAAAAATAGAACCCTAATTCACGATTTCAGAATAATTAAACGAAAAAATTAAAGTAGTGTCATTTCCTATTGTTTTAAAAAAAGTTGATTTCAAAATTATATAATGAGATTAATATTTTTTTAATGTCATGGTCTAAAATATAGGGATTTTTTTTAATGGGAATGAAATTTTTTGTGGATTATAGACATTTTCAAGTATGTGATATGTTTTTTTAATAAATTTTATATGAAGAAAGTGGATGAAATCTTGGTAAAAGTGAAAGCCTCCTGAAATATATAGTTCTATGAATAGGTTAACATGGGAAAGATATATGAGTTGTGGTTACTGTTGTAGTATAGTTCCATGAAGAAGGAAGATGAAATATTTAAAAAAATATTAATGTATCATGAAATATAATGTGTCATGAACTGGTATATGATTTCAAATAAAATGTTCCAATAAATAGGTATGTGTGGTGAGGTAACGATTCATGAATTTAAAATTAAGGGGATTGTTTTTGTAATTAACATTATGAAAATAGAAATTTTCATTATTTTATGTACATTAGGTATTTACCAGTAATATAAGACACAATATAGAGGAAATATGATAGGAAGAGAGAAACTAGGTAAGGGTTAATATTGAGAGAAAAATGACCAGAATTTTCCAAGGTCTAATGTTACAAGAAGTGTTACATGAACCACCTAATTACATGAATAGTCATCCATGAATCACAATGTACTAAAAATATATTCTATTCATGAACCCTTATTTACTACGATTAATTATATTTCATTGAGGAATAGTTTTGATAATGATTCATGTTTTTGAAATTACAGAAGAATAGTTTCATGAAAGTAATAGTTTCAAAAAGGAAAAAAAATCATGAATGTTAAGAGTTTAGACAAACTAAAAGTTACTTGAATTAACGGAATTGAACATATGATTCTGGTGGAAAATAATTTCTAGATGAAAAAATCATGAATATTATGAAAATAGTGACTTTTCATAATATATTATAAATCCTTATTATTACAATCTATGGTAGAAGGCCTACATTCCTTTAAACCACAGAAATCACTTCATCAACGAAGTATGCAATAGTATGAAATATTTAGTGTGCCTTGGATTGGGAGTTTCCAAAACCAAAATTATTTTATTTGAGTAGACATGTATTTAATTTAACGTTTTGAAATCATTTATAAATACCAAACTAGTGAATCTTTATGAATTCTCGTATTTCTAACAAAAAATTAATGTATTCTCATTGGACTCTCCCTTAATGGTGAACCATGTAAAAATTTATTTTTCCAATTTATGTTTTGATTTATTATTTATTTTTTTATCACAGCCTGAGGTTAGAAAAATTATTTATCAAGTGAAATTTTGAAAATAGATAATTTTAATGTGTTGAAGAAGTTCTCAAAGTAACATTAACATTACTACAAAAATAATTATAAATTTACCTATAGGAAATAACCCTTAAAAATTGAATTTTATTGTGTATTTTGTCTATAATTAACCTACATTCATTACCAATATCATTTGAAATTTGGGTTTTAGATATTTATTTCATAACTTATACATATAAAAACAATATATTAGAAAGTGGACACTTCTACTCTGTAGCCTATTTTCTCAAAAAAATCATTCAAAAGAAATTATTTTAAGATTACATGAAAACTCGTTGGGGCATTCATATTGAATTCATATTTTACCTTTCCCAATATCTTCTATCAAATTTCAGCTTTAGTTGTGCATATGCGATGAATTATAATTGGAATAATTATAACAGGTGTGGTAGGGATGGTTCTCAGTTATGGGCATACTCTTCAAATTCAGTTATAACCAGTAGTTTTCAATGAAAATTTTATACGTGTATCATTGCTGGGCACAAATGTAAATTAATTATGCACCTAGGAAAATGTGTAATAGTTTTGGAAAATATGGTATTATATAGTTAATCTATCACACTATTTATACACGTTTTTATGGTCATGGTTAATTAGTTCTAATGGATACTACAATAAAATCAAATGATTTTCTGATTATAGGTATCTATCCACAAGACTATGTAGTAAAACAACATCACATAGTGTATGAGTATCCAGAAAAGGTAGATATAGTTCCAAAAACTAGTGAAAGTTATAATAATTATTTCATAATCAACAGTGACTTCTTCACTTGATACATGTGCCTCTAATTCATTTACATCTATACATTTTTTGGATACGATTAAACAGACAATGTTTCCTATTACATTTTTATGTAGTTGGAAACACATTTTAAGAAGAGGAAAGAGTTGGGGTGGTAGTGTCTTTATTGTTTGTCATCGATAACAGATACAAATTTATTATGATATTTATTAATTCTCAATACATTTATGTAATATTTCATCATCAGGATAGATTTTTTTTATTACCATACTGAGATTGATTGTTATCATCATCATGTTTTTTATTTACTACTGATGGGATATCTCGATCCATTAATGGAGAGTAGGATCCAATGTCAGGTTATACATAACCTTCACACCTAATGAAAAAGAGTTGTTTATATATATTATTTGATCTTAATGGTGTTTATTATATTTTTTATGTTTCTTACATTAATTTTATACTTTATGTCATTTTTTATTCTCCTAAATTTTCTAAAGAAAAAATTTGTTGTCTTCCTCTAGGGAGGTTAGTAATGATCATAAGTTATATGGTTCTAGGAACTCTACCAATCTCAATACCCTCATTCTGTATGGTCTATAAGATTTTAAAGGTTTAAAGATTTAGTTGGATTATTTTAAAGATAACATATTTATTCACAATAATTTTTCTGTTTGGTTCACCATTATGTTTTTTTTAAAAACCAGATGGTTCACTCAGATTGTGTGTTAATTATTAGAAGTTAATCTATCTGTTATTTTGGAATAAGTATCATTTACATTGTGTGGATGATTTTATTTACCATTTAAATTGGAATAAATTGTTCTCAAAGAACGATCTTCGGTCAGTTTATCCTCGTATTTGAGTTTCAGACTCCGATATACTGATGATGGATTTCGGATGTAGGAATTGGTGTTATGAATATAGTCTGATGTCATTTGGTTTTATTAACACTGTAAAATTATTCATGGAATTGTTAAACAAAATATTTTATGAGAATGAAAACAGTTTTACTAGTGTTCATGGGTGATATATTGGATTTTTTGTTGTATGAGCATGAGAATGAGAAAAATTTAATTTTCAATAAGAAAATCTGGAGGATTCAACTCTAAATGGAATCTTTTAGATTTGTAGATTTTGATCCATAAAGTGATGTTAATATTTGATTTGATTCTTGGGAGTGGATTATTGATAAAAAAAATTTTATTGAATATTTTATGAATAATAAATGATATAATTTACCAAAATTGTGTTAAATCTTATTAATTATAGAATAATTGGTAATAGATATTACATTTGAATATTTGTTAAAATTATTGATTTCTCCATTAAAGTGAACAATTTTATTTCAGTATGAAGTTTTTTTGTGAAGTATTTTAACATAAATTTCATTTATAGTTTTCATCACTCAATGGGATATACCATTCATTAATGATATTATTTTAGGATCAATCATTGGGTTTGAGTAAATAGGCCATGAGGTCAAAGATGGATTTTACTCACTAAACTAGAAACCACATCCTATATGGTCCATAAAAATTTCATCTATTCTTGGATAGGGACCATATATGGATATAATATAAGGGACATAATTCCTCCTAAATCAACCTTACATAACAATATATTTTTCTTGTTTTTTGGTAAAAAATTCAGTTCAATAAAGAATATAGTATTTGGATGAATTTCAAAATTCTGACTCGACAACATTTATAAACCTAGCATCCTCTACACTCTATAAATAAATATTTTCCTCATTTGGATGGTTTTAGAAGTTAATTTAGATATTTAGTTATGATTATTATTTTTTCACTCAATTTATCATGTAATTTAAGAGGGTGATCTCATGAAGCAAGGATACTTTCATCAATGCCTTCTTCTTCATCTTCTTCATGTTGTAATGTTCATCTTCTTATAATAAAATTATTATCTTCTCTTACAATTCAACTTTTTTGTTAAATTTTATTATTCTAAACTAATACATTTGGGGATGGAAGTCATTAGATGAATTGCAACTTATTTATATGAATTCTAAATATATTCACATGAAAATTGATTCTAGGATGACTACACAACTCATAGAAGTGTATTTTTCATAGTAACTGGTATAATTTTCACATTATTCAATATTTTATTAATAAATAAGATAATATAATTCATATATTGTAATAAATTAATTTATTATCTAAATTAAATGAATATATGTATTATATTCAACAATTAACACCAAAATCATGATGTTGAGTAATGTGTGAATTATGAGAGCGTGATCTTAATTATTAAAACAAAAAACACCCAAGACAAATTTTTACTGTTCAAATATATTCGATAAACACAATTAATACTTTAGTATATTATGAATATGATCCCATATTCACCATTGAGAAAAATATATCCTTTAAATTACATTTAATAATGGTGCTATGATTGCATCATCCGACGCTAGATTAGTGTTTAATTCATTCCATATTTTTTGTAATTAAAATTTCTAAAGGTTATTGGATTAAAACACTAGTGGATCATAACTAAGTGGATTTTGATTAGAATTATAATTATTAACAATTTTGTGAAGTTGTACATTTATATCAATACTTCATTTTAAATACGTTTTCTCTAAAAGGAATAATCGTATTAGGTTTTCTTAATCTCATTAAAAAACAAAATCTAATCTCCTTAATGTGTACTTATTATTATTTTATAAATGATAAATAGTCCCCCATAATTAAATTTAATTTTTTTTTTAATTTATAAAATACCATTAATGCTATATTTTTATTACTTCATCATTTGAGAGACGACCTTGGTTAGCTGCTCTTATAAACCTACTATTACCAAAACCAAACATCATTTCCATGCACCCATGAAAGTGCCTTTCAAATTCATAGGGTTTCCATGGGATAACTATTTTTTTTAAAATTCTTAGAGATTTGATTTAAATTTCATTTCATTTTATTATTCATTTCCTTCATTATAATTTACAATTTAAAAAATTTACTTTTCATTATTTTCTTCCATTTTAAGACCACCAACTCAAACTTCTCATATTTTTATTATGTTGTAATTATCATTATCACATTTTTATTTTATTTAGGACATGTAATAATATTGAGTATCTCATAAATCATTACCCTAATATTGATTTCATCATTAGCTATAGAACAAGAAATTTTTAGTCTATGTGGTGATTTAAAATTCACCCAATTGGTGAATTCCAACATTTTAGGAACATTCTTTTTCAATGAGAATCTCAATCAACCAAAAAAATAGAATACATTTATAAATATAATAATAATGAACATCATATAAAAATTATATAATTATAAAAATATATTAATTATAAACCAAATTGTATTTCATTCTAATATATCATATCAGAATTTAAAGTAAAATAATTTTTAATTAGCCTTCTCTTAAAATTTCATTTGTTATCCATTTTTGGATCCAAATAACTCCTTAAAAAACTTAATAAGGGTTTCACAAAAATAAAAACAAAAATAGATTATGAGGATATAATAAAACTACCATCTTTCTCATTCTTAATTAAAATAACTACAAAATATTTGATGTATTATATTCAACATGAAGATGTATCTTTTTGGAATTATTTGACACATCTTATTCAATAGAGGGGTTTTACTAAATTATGAACCAATATAATTTAAAAATAGATCTCATGTATCATGAATTCCCACTGGGGTGTCATTCTATTATTATTTTATATAATTCCGGAGTCATTTTAAAAGATACATGAATCAACAAATTAGTGAAAAAACCCCCATCCAATAATTATATTAATGCCTCATGCCTATTTTCAGGTTCATGGTGGATTCCCTAACTATAGTGGAATTGGTTGAAAAAAATAGTTGATACACATGACTTGATCGATAATATGGAACATAAAACCCAATAATTTTGAAATTAAGGTACACTATATGGTATTGAAGTACATAATGTATGTCCTTTATCTATTGAAAATTATTTAACTGATAATAATTTGGATGAATTTAACACTGTGGAGATTACAAGATACAGATCATTAGTGAAGGTAATTCTCGATTAATGTTTTTGGATAAACTGTATTTTATGGTTAAATAAGTGATTCATGAGTCCTTGGATCGTTTTGTGAGTTTCAATGTGGTTCATTACATGAAAAATTAGAAAAGTGGCCAAAAGGGTATATTTTATTGTTGGTGCACAATTACTGTAAATTGTGTGCTAGACCCAAGAAACTGTGAATCTTGGTGAAAATTCTCAACATAGGGCTTACACAAGGTTACCATAAGATTTCATAAACCATGTAGGGTTCTCCAAGTAACCATTCAAACCAACTTACCATATACTATTTCTTGTACCCAGTTTTTGAACGGTTTATAAAATTATGTAGTTAAACTGTATACCCCATCAAATGTTGAAAATTTTATTATTTTTTCATCACATGGTTTTTTATATTTCCACTATTTTTTCCTTCATTTAGAAACCTAGTTCCCATGGTTATGAACCGATATCACCCTCTCCATCCATATATGATTCTACTTCTATTATTAGAAATTTTGATCACGTGTGGGTCTAAATAAGATATTTTTGTGAGTTAACAAGCCTTATTTCTCTATTTTTTGTATTTTTTCATGTAAAATCACTCCTCTTATTCTGAATCACCAAACCCCTCAATTATCTAGATGATTATATGTGTGGGAATTCAAATCTGTTTTCTAATGAATGAATTACTGTGATCATGCATGTTGTTGACTCCATAACATGAGGTTAGTGGTATTTATGATTTTTTAAGAAAGTAATGATTTGTTATAAGTATATATGTTTTTTCCAATGTGTTCCTACAATATGTTCCTTTTCATTTGATCAAGGATCATGTTTATAGATTTAGATTTACTTTTTAAAGACTTCACATACCCCATTGGTTTCATTGGTTATATCAGATAAATCATAGAACTAACCCTGGGGTGTGCTGAATCATTCAAATGGGGAAATGAATTTTGGAATCATAAAAAAATAGAATAGTTATAGTAATGGGTATTAAGATAGAACATGGTATCCAGGCTTGGTGAAATGGGTAAAAATATTTGAGTATACTTTTTAATTGTAAATTAGACAAAGTTCCTTGAAATATTTTAAAGATGGGTTTTGTGGTATTGATTGGGCCATGGATTTAAATGAATAATATGATTTTTGGAATAGATGAATTTTATAAATGTTGGTATTGACATAAAATTATTTAAAAAATAGATATAAATAATTTATTTTAAATTATTATTTTAAATGGGGGTGTCACCCCTTCCCTGTGAAAATGATTAATGATGGTTTGGAATGATTGAAAATGAAAATAAAGGCCTTCCAGAATTTTTTTTTTCAAAAGGAATGACCTATGATATAAAGGGTGACTTTAATATGATTTCAATTGAATATATTGAATTTTGATATAAACCAGATGTGTTTTAACGTTCATATGGGAAAATATTCATTGAATAGATAAATTGATATTTGAAGTTGATCCCACAATGTTTTTGTTGGAATGATTATGAGGTGAACTGAAATATGAATGTTTTTAATTGATGATCTCAAAAGGTGTTGTTTAAAATTAGGTAAATTGGTAAAAATGAAATAAATTGAATCAATGAATTTATTAAATTATATAATTTATAATAAAGGTAATTGGTTTAAATGGGCTATGCTATGTAAACGAAAGGGTGTCAATGGGTTAAGGCATAAGGTTTATTTATGTGTTAAATTAATTGTGCAATGTGAATATTATTTGTATTCATGGTATATGGATCATAACATGGTATGTTGAAAAATTAGATAAATATTTAATGTATGGTTGGGATTTCAGACTAAGGCTCTATTATTGCGAACATTTGGCCATGGCATGTGTTAGGATATTGTACTGAGACTCTACACTTACCAAACACATTTATATAGCTTGTTTACCAAACTGAGGCTCTGAGATGTTGATAAATTTTGATTAATGTAATCATGTTCACAAGGATTTGTAATTTGGGGTATTGAAAAAGGTTATACACCCATGTGTCGAGTTAGACTAACTCTCTATACTGCACCCCATAATAAATGGGTTAAGGAAGGGGATGATGCCCAATTCCTCTGATAGTTTTATTCCACCGAGAATGAGGAATAATGGTGAGGATGGAGCATTTATCATGATTTGATTATCCTTTGCGAGATAAAGACATCATTTATTCCCTTATGCATGGTAATATATCTTCTTAGGTTGTAGTTTAAATGATATGATTCCAGACCCATGGAACAATAGATGGAGTTAAATTTATTAATGAAGATGAAATAGGAGATGTACTGGAAATAGGGATGAAAATAACATCAAATAATATTATAGATATTGGGTAAGTTAACATTGTGATTATTTAATCCCCTTGTTGTTAAATCGGCCTTTCACCCATGTTACTTAGCCTAGACACCTAGTGTGACCTTAGTAATTTGTTGTTTGGTTAACATTAGATAACCAAATGGCTAAAATGAATAAAAGAAAATGATTTAAATGTTTTACACTATTTAATTTTTTATTTTTTACTCATTATACCTATATACCATTTTTCATACTATTTCATGATTTTTATACAATTGGTGGTGTCCTAATGAGGTACAATCACAACCTTCTCTGGTCTTCATGAAACATGGGTACCCAAGAAGATGCTACATGTTTTCAGTTACATGTTCAGGACAATGTATTGTAGTTTATTTGTGCATGGGATGATGGGTTGGAGATTGGGTTTCATGACTAGGTTGGGACTCAGGACCACATTATGATTCCTTTTATATTTTTTTCTTGGTTCACAATGTTTTCCTTCCTGACATGTAGAGAATTCACTAAATTTTTTCCTAACATGAGTACATAAGAACTTATCAAATCTTGTTACTTGTTGATTTTTTGTTATTCTTGTTTATTTTATCTATTGAAATTATGTATATTGTATCTTCACTTTGGTAAGTGGGTATTGTCTCCCCACATTCCTCTTAGGGCCAGGTTGCAAGTGTGTAGCCTCTATTTTACGGGGTTGTCCGGCTGTGGTCATGTGGTGACTCGGATTGGGGAAATGGTTTTAGTAGTTCCAAGGCCTAGGATGATTTCAAAGTGGTATCAGAGGAGGTTGGTTTTTCGAACTATTTGGGATTGGCAAACAGGAGACTAAGACATTATTGGGACTTAGTAATGAGCTCATCCCTAGGTGAATATATCCCCACATACAAGGGAAAAACCATGATTCCAGGGTTCAGAAATGATGTTATGTTTCAGTGTATTATAAATGGTTGATATTTACATATTGGGTGGTTTACATTGATGTAATGTTATTGATTTAGGGAGTTTTTTGTATTTTCCTAACATTTCAAGAGAGTGTGTGCGGGTTCCTACATCATATTAGGATCATAGGATAAGCATTTCATCTAAATTATTTCTATGATTGGCTTTTCAATGAAATGATGATGACCCAAATGGGTATAAAAGGTTTAATTGAATGGAAAAATGGGAATTGAAAAGTGGGTTAAAATGTTTTTTAGAAACATAAATATATGATTTTGGAAAAAGGAAATAGTTTTTAAATTTTATTTGGAAAAACTGATATTTTTAAAAATAGGGACTTATAAAAAGGTTTTTCAAAATGTAAATGAATGGTTTTTTAAAAGGATATGATTAAATAGGTGAAATAATTGTTTAATTAATATGGTTAATTATGTAGAAAATTGGGAAAATAATGGAACATAGGGACACCTGTGGTGTTTTTCCCTTATGTTGGTCATTGAACCCTTGAAGGGGGGTTTTGGCCCATGGGAGTGTCTTGGTTTTGAGACCATGGTTTTCGAGATATGTTATCATGTTGAGTTGGGTGTACATATTAATGGGATGTTAATTTATATTTCTATTGTTGGGTTGTAACCTTGGGGCTATAAAGTGATGTTTGTTAATGTGAATGTGGTTATCTTTGTGGATTGAGATGTTGAGTTTTGTTTTAAATGATCAACCAGTTGTTTAGTTCATGGTGCTAGTGTAAATGTGTTAGTTTCTTTATTCTGGGATGTAGATTTAATGGTTTTGGTGCATTAAAAATAGTGTGTTTGAAATGAAGGTTGGGTGAATTCAATGAAAACTCAACTGTTTGATTTGGTTGTGTGGATAAGAAAGATCCGGAGAAATTTCCATGGCATGTATCCATTTTGAGGAGTTGGAATTATTATAATTTTTCAAATAACTATTTATGGAGGTCGATCAGGGTGTTAGTGCTTATGGATTCATGTGGCATAATAAGATTCATTAATGGTTAAATCAATACATGATGGGTGGCCTAAAGTTTCAATAAATGTAATTGGATATTCTTTGGGCTAACCTTGGGAAAGAACTTGGATGCTTGTGATTGGTTGAAAGGGTGTCCTTAAAGAGTTCGACCATATAAAGACTCTACCCTTGGTTTTGATGGAGTTAGGTGAAAACATTAATGATTTTTGGGCATATATGGAATGAGTGATCAAAGTGTGGATGAGTGATCATTATTTTAGAGAACAAATATGCGAGGTGGTCATTGATTAGGTTGTTGTTTAGAGTATTTTTTCCAGGTTATATATTGGTAATGCCTTGGGTTCGATGAAGATGGTAGACCATGTAGCTTGTCCTGATTTATAAGCGGATGTTTCTTACAATCATTGGTGATGTATGGCTCGTGTGATCTAGATATGGGATTTGTGTATGGTCAAAGGAGAGTGTGATATCATGATGGCTATGATGTGTACCATGTGGTAGGAATGTGTTATATATTCACAATGTTATTGGGATTTGTTCCCATGTTTTTTGTATTTACATGCATTTTTTTCCATGAAATAAATTTGAGTGGTCATGGGCAAGCAAGATACTTGTTTTTTAATTGGTGGAATGAATCATTGAGTATCTGTTTTGATCAGTTGGAATATATATAGAGAACTCATTAGGGTGATAATAATGGTGTGAAAAGAAATATTGGATCATAACAGCAAGGAAGAGAGTCATGAGTGAGCATTACGTTTAGGTGGAACTTCTCATTGAGTTGTGGTGTTTTTGTATGGATGATACATCGCTTGGTTGGGAAGACCAAGGAATCCAGTGAATTGAGGTTTTCTCATGGTAGGAGATGAAAGTAAAAATTGATAGTTATGATGGGGTTTTTCAAAAACCACTTGACATACTTTTACTAGCGACAATCATTCCCAATGTCATGTCATTGTCCAGGTGCATTGAGAAGGCTCTTGATTTACACCTAGAATCTTGAGTGTGGTTGGTCGGTTATAAACACTGTGTGTGATATTCTAATGGAGTTGTATGTTTTTGGGAGCCATATGGTGTGGGATTAAACCATATAATAGTTACAAAGAGTTCCTCAATATTGATATGGTGGTGACAAATTCCATAGGCATCATCCTCATATGTCTAGAAAGAGTAGTGAGTGATGTTATTTTGGTTATTATGGTGAATGTTAAATGGCCATGTCAATGTTTAGTTGTTCAACTTTAGAAAGGGTGTGAATCTATGAAGCTCTAATATTCTTGAGGAATTCAATAATAATTATACTTATAAGGTGTCAAGAGTTATATTATTGATGATTGTGTGGAGAAAGCTATGAAGTGGATGTTGTATCATCGCGATGCCAGTGAGAAACTAATGAGGTGCATGTTTTGGTTCCTCTGAGGGAAAATGGGTTCATTGTGGATGTGGTGGATGATTGAGATTAGTGATGGAATAATGTTTCAGCTAGTTCTGAATGTATATGATGCGGTCAAGTTAGAGATATGTTGAAGGGTGATGTAGAGAACAATAATGGTTTGGAGAGTCATGATTTCCCTGATAGTTTATTTTTACCAGTTGTCGGGGATGACTTTGGTGGGTGAAAAT
This sequence comes from Viscum album, assembly GCA_963277665.1. Taxonomy (NCBI): domain Eukaryota; kingdom Viridiplantae; phylum Streptophyta; class Magnoliopsida; order Santalales; family Viscaceae; genus Viscum; species Viscum album. The sequence continues at coordinate 1,498,684,320 of OY728119.1, read as the reverse complement.
AGATAAAGGTGTAATTCCTTGAATGAAAAGGGAATCGTGATGAGGTAATGTGGTGACATACCAATAACAAAAGTTTGAAAATCAAAGGATTGAGTTGAAATTTCTTTAATTGAATTATCAGTGAAAATGTAATATTTGGGGTGGGATGTAAACCACATATGGTTAACAACCCAAGGATAAACACTAATTAGTAATGGAAATGGTGTTTGAGGAAAAACCAAGTTACACTCAAATTAGTATGGAAAATAAATGTGTTCAATCAATATGATTTCAATGGAATTGATGAATTCTAGTGATGGATGGGGTTTCTTTAGATGGTTGGACATTCAGATATGTTGTGAAATTTTATTTGAGTTGCCAATCCTTTATGACTCTATCAGTTAATCTTGTGACAGGTGGTTCGAGTTGAATTGAATGAGGTATGATTCATCTTGGTGAAGCTGTGATGGTAAAAGGATATGGATTTAATGCTTAATGGTTGAATATAACTAGATGAATAGTGTGTTTGGGGTTATACATTTCAAATGTATAAAATAAATCGATTCTGTTTGGATTCCATTTGAAAACTGGTGTATTTCGTTAGGTATTAATAATTCAAGGTGTCCCCTAGTGATTTAGGGCTTGGATAAATAATAATTTTTTAATAGGACCAGGCTGAGATGGAGCCAAGGTATTTCATTCATTATTTTATTTCAGGATCAAAAAAAGAGTGTTATGGTTGGTTCTTCTTGGTTTGTTTAATTCCTAGTATGTATCCTTTATTGTGGTGGTTTAGTGGGTAATAATGTTCAACTCTCTTTTTCCTAGAGGGGGTAATGGTGTGCTGATGTGGTTGTGTCCTCTAAGAGAATCCTTCTGTGATTTTGTATATTTTTATGAAAAATTTCCTCATGTTTGTAATGATCCCTTAGTCTGACCATTTTTATGACATAGTGATGACCAGAGAGATTCTCTAAAGGTGATTGTTTATTATTGGATCCATGGTCTAACCTTTTGATCATGAGGTCCTGGTAATTTGTAGAAGTGTGGTTCGAGGATGAGCCATTATATGGTTGGTAGGATGTTAGATCACGATCATTAGTGAAGGTAATTAATTGCTAATTTTTTTGGGTAATCACTATTTTGTGTTTAAGGGTGTGTTTCTTGAGATAATTGGGAGTTTTGGAAGTGTTTTGGTGGTGAGGGACATGAAAAGGTAGAGAAGTTTTCAAAATTTTAATAGTACATGGTTGGTTAATGGTAAATGTATACCATGAACCGTGTCCAGGAAACCATGTGACATGTTAACTATTTCATATAAAGGGATATCACATAATTACCGAAATTTTTGTTAAATAGTGTGGGTACCTCATGTTAACATGCATCTCAAATTACCTCAGATAGTGGCGTTAACATTGTTTTCACAATGATTTGTAAACCCTAAAGGTAAATCTTGCAACCCATTGAATTGTGAAAAAAATACATTTTTTCCATCAAGGTTTTTTTATATTCACAACCATTTTTTCTCCCATTAAATGTTCACTACCCTATTTGATGAACTATAATCCCCTCACCTTACATGGATGATTATCCTTTCATTTATAAGCATTTTGAGTGTGTTTGGGTGTGATTCGAATATCTGGGGGAGTCTAACAAGACTTTTTTTATTTTATATATTTGGACTTATATATTTTATCCTCTTATTTTGAATTCCTAAAAACCTCACATTCTAATTCGATTTTTGGTTGGGTCATTAATGGTTGTTTTCTTCGAAATCAACATCTATGATCGAGCATGATGATTACTCAGGTCATGAGGTAGGTGGTCTACGGTCTTTCTTTCAATGTCTTGACCTTTTATATGTGTATGTGGTGATTCTAATGTGTTTTATTGTTCAATTAATTGTTATTTAACCATGTATAGATTTTTGTTATTTTTTTATGTGGGATACCCTTCACTAACCACATTGGGTTTGTCGGTGTGACACCCTACATGGACCTCATTATGAGCATGATGGGTCATAAATTAGAATTGGGTATGTTGGATTAGTAAAAGTGTAAATTTATTTTCTATATATATTATTTTAACATTCCCAAGGGACCTTGAAATGGGTTTAAAGATATGTATTGGGGTTTTCACCTGACCATGTAATTTAGTGATGAAATTGATATATGGTGGTGACAATTTTTTGAAATGACGTGTCAACCATAACTGATTTTTAAAAATTATTTTATTATTTTATTTAAATTGATGATTTAAAATTTGGATGTGACCCCTTACTTGTAAAAATTATTAATTATGGGTTTGAATATTTGGATATGTAAATGAGATCCTTGGGGCCTGTATTTTTATCACAGAGGAAGAGACATGTTTTAAATGGTGGCTTAATAATTCTTTCATCTGAATGTATCAAATTTTTATTTATATAAAAATATTTTTTAAGGATACATTGGGACTATATTCATTGAACTAATATATTGGTTAGTAAGTTATATCCTATATTTTTCATGTTGGAGTGATTATAATGTGAACTAAAATATGAATGCTCTTAATTTAGGATTGCATAAGGCAGTGTTGTTCATAATGATAAATGTGAAAAATGAAATAATGTGAATAGATGAATATTATAAATGGGATAATTTGTGACAACAAGAAATGAGTTAAATTTGTTTTCTATGTAAATGAAAAGGGTTTCAATTGGTTAACTAATAAAGAGGATTAATTTGTTAAATGAAATGTAAAATGGGATTGTTATTTGTATTGATTTTATATGGTTCAAGAAATGGTATATGATGGAATTGGATTAATATATAATGTATGGTTATAATGTTGTAGTGTGAATCTATGCTTCAGAATGTATGTTCATGGTATGGAATGGGATGTCAAAAAGAGACTCTCTACTTCCAAACACATGGACATGGCTTGTTTACTAGACTGAGGCTCTAGGGTTGTTGATTAATTTTCATTAAAATAATAAGTCAACATGGGTTTTTAGTGTGGGGTATTGACTAAGATTTTATACCCACATTATGAGTATGAATGTGGCTCTAGACTTTTGTCTCTAATGAACAAGATATGGAAGGGGATAGAGATTTATTACCATAATAGTATCATGAAACCCAAAACTATGATTTGAGGTGATGATAATGTATTTGTTGTGATTTTTTTTAATTCCAGTGAGATAGGGACATGATTTATATCCTTGTGAATGGTAATTTATCATCCTAGGATATATTGTAGATGATGTGATTCCTAAACCATGGAATATATATCACGATAGAATATTAATAAAGACTGCATAAGTGATGAAATAGATGTAATGATGAAAATGACTTAATAAATATTGAACTAAATGTTATGTGATAGTTGAGATTAGTTATTTCCTTTATGGTGTAATGTGAGATTCACCATTATACCCATGCTTGGACTCCAATGTGACCTAAGTTAGTTGTTGTTTGGATAAAATTATGGAATCAAATAGGTAAAATGAATAATATATATATTTAAATATTTTTCTATATTTCCCTGTTTTATTACACTTTTTACTTACATACACTTTTATATAGAATGGATATTATGATAGACCCTATTTTTGGGTTCCTACAGAGTTGTACTCACACCTAGTATTGGACACCATGACATATGGTTACACATGTAGATTATACATATTCCTATGTACATGATTAGTATAAGGATCATGTGTTTGGTATTACACGGGATGATATGTAAGAGCATGGAGGTTGGTACTAGGTTTGGATTCTTGTAACCTGATGAGATTTTATAAGATAAATTATTTTTAATTTATTTCACATCTTGTGTTGTATGCTAAACCCAGATTATCTTCCGCAATACACAACACCGTATTAGCTTGCTATATACGCAACACTATTTCTTGGTTCGTGTTACACAAAATTTCAAGTTCGTTTGATAGAAGTTATTCTAGGCAATATTGAGTGTATATATATATATATATATGAAATGTACAAATGAAATATGGTTTTATTCTATTATAAATAACAACAAAGGAATCATTCCCTACAGGCAACCCTAACTTGGCTTCCATTACACACAATCACGACCTTCCTCAATAGCATGTGTTGTATACAATACCGAGTTTCACTTATCAATGATATGTTATTAAAATATTATATAAACAAGCTGTTATTAATAGTAATACCCACATTTTAAAATTTTATAAGTTTTATCATTCAAAATGGACATCATTTTTGGATTGAAATATTGAAATTAGCCTAGAGTGAAATTTTGGTATTTTTCTGAAAACATTCAATTTTTAATGAATAGTGAAAACACTGGGTTACTATTTAAAAACAATATTTTCATTTAAATAATAATTTATTTTATTTAAATTTATTTTAGGTCAAAATATATACATAATACTTATATATTTTCAATGTAATTCAGTGGAGTCATTTTATGATAATTTTAGATATATAAAAAGTTTTTTGGAACTTTTCAACATCTTTTACCCACCTCCAAGGAGAATTTAAAATATTAAATAGAACATAATTTTACCTCTTCTGTGAGTGGAATTTCAAAAATACTAGAGACACGGTTAATATAATGGAGTAAAATTTGGTTCAATAAGATAAATATAATTTTTGGTGAATAGTTTCTTTTTAACTTTAATTACCATGGTTAAAAGTAAATTGGGTAATTAAGGGTCAAAATGATTTTATTATTACTATAAAACATGTCCTAATTCTATTGGATACGTGTAATTCATCCAAAAACAACCCTAATAATATAATAATATTATTTAGGTCCACTTGGATTAGATTAGGACATTTATTATTTTTTTATTTTGAAAAAGAGTTAAAATAGTAAAAATCAATGTTTAATAAGTAAAACATAGTTTATATAAGGTTATACATAAGATAAATTCTACTATAAATATTAATTAGAAAGAAAAAAATATTTCCTACATAATGGTATTTTATTTATTGTATTTAGACATTAAATATTTTAATTTATTTGTGATACAATGATGATACAATGATTACCTTATTAATGAAATATTAACATAATTGATGTTATAAATGCCCAAATAAATGTAATTTCAGACTTTCTATAAATTCAAATAATTTTTTAGGTTATTATGACTTGTTATTACTGATACAATTTCGAACTAATCATACTGTTATGATTTTCTCAAAAATCAATTACCAAATAGTGTCAAAATTGACATAAAATAGTTTTTAAAACAAATATTATATTATTAATTGTTATTTTATTCCTAAAAATCTCAGGCTTAGGAAAAATAATAAGAAAAGGTTATATATATTAATAATGAACCACTTGGTGTTCGTTTGGATTATTATTGTAATTTTATTAACCATATATTGTAAGAAAACAAGAAGACATGGTAAAAGTTAAATTATTTAACATAGAGTTAAATCTAAAGGATAAGGTTAGAATAGTAACATAAATTTGATTAAAACATATTTGTTAAGTGGATTTTGACCCATCCCCACCTCAGCTTCGAAATAAATCAATTTGGATCTATTAAAAACTGAATATGTCTTTATTATAAAATAATATTTTATATTTTTTCAAAGGTTCCCCTCTCCTCCATTATAAAAAGGGAACCCATTTCCTATTCTATTCACACACTTTTGAGCCCTGAATATCAGCCAAACCCTACCCATTTTACTTATCAACTTCCCTATAATCATTATAGAGGTTCTGGTCTAGTCAAAAGTCCAACTCTAGTGCCTTAAGAGGATGCTTAAAGGAGGTTCATCGAAGAAGAGTTAATCTCTTCTACCGATTCTTTCAAGTTTATTTATTCTTCAACTTCTTCTTTTTTAATTGTTTCATTATAATGTAATAAAATCAATATCATTAATATAATGATATTTTATTATAAATATTAAACAACCCCAATTCACCTTATATCCATCCTATAGAAAACGAAATCACCACGCGTGCGTACTTACAGAATACCGTCTCCACGCTGTGGTGTAACATGTTTTCCACCACCACCTTACTTGGATGGGTATAATGGTGTAAATAATAACTATATATGATTATTATATCATGATACTGATTCTGATATATCTTCCAATCCAATTCCATTCTATAAATATGGGAACGATATCATCGCTCATGCGTACGTACGGATTACCGTCTCCATGAAGCGAGGAGATTCATTCGCCTTGTTAACCATTAAAGAATGATTATAAATTATATATAATGAATAATAAAGAAATACATGACATGAAAAAGCTACTGTATATATGTATATATATATATATATGTCATCTACTTACTTCAATTCTTGTCAATAAGGAAAGGAAAACTGCGTTCATGCGTACTTACTGCCTAACTTCTCCATGAAAGGTGAATTTCGTTTCATTTATCTATCTATTATATATATATACTAAATATATATGATATATAAATCATGATTTACATTCTGTAAGTAATTAAATCATGATATAAGTAAAAATAATATCAAGAACAACATGTCCAAACACGTACATTAAATGAAACGATTTTACCAAAAAGACCACTTTAACATGGAATTGACAAATGAACGGGTAATATAAAATCATAAGTGAATCATTATGATATAATAAATATTATTATGGTTTCTTAAAAAGTTAATAATATGTTTAAACCCACTATATAGGAGTTTTAGACACGTATGGATGAAATTGGACCTAAGGTAAGGGATAATTTTCAATCTCATTTTTATCCACGATTGCTTATACGTAAGTATTTACTGGGGTTTTGTTTTTCATCAATGTCCATAAATTGTTTTTCATAATGTGTTTAATATTCTTCCATGTATATTTAATGTCATTTTTACCCTTATTTTACTTCTACTTTGTGTTATGGATGGAATATTCCTTTTGTTTACCAAACATGGAGTTTTTTTTTGAATTTTCTGACAAAAGTAAGAGGGAATTTTTTTAAATTATATGAAATAAACGGATTTTTATTGTTTCATAACCTCTTTTCATCATGAAGCATACTATAAAATATTTCATGATTATTTTCAATAAAATCAATTTCTTTAAAATTTCATGGCATTCTGTGAAAATAAAATGATTTCAAATAAGGAAGGATATCTTCCTCATGAATTCTTTTCAAGTGTTTTATCAACCCATTTTCCATATAAGATGACATTATTTCATATATGTATGTTTCATGTATAATGTCTCTATTATTTACATGGTTTGATTTTTCTTATGATGAAATGATATCAATTTATTTTTTATGGATTATGTTATGATGGGATGATGTTTATGAACCCCATTTTATTTGTTGGGTTATTATGAATGATGTATGTTTATTTTGTAGAACACATAAGAATGATTTCAATATGAGATGGGTGGGACCTATATCTCCATCCAATGAATTGGGTAACGATTTATATCTCATGAGATAGACATGGCTAGGATGTTAAGTTAATCTGGTTCAATATTACAGGATTGGAATGAGGAGTGAACTCGATTCAGAAAGGGACTTTGTTCACTAATATGGTCTTGGCAGAAATGCCTTGGATACCATGGAAATAATATCATGTGCTTAATGGTTTTCCCCAATTACATTTTGTATTCCCATGCTATTTTATCATGATTGATGTTCTATTGTGATCTATGCCTTACATACTACCATGTTTTATGTCATTGCTCCAGATTCTGATGTTTAAATATTATGTCCATGTTTTGAAGTTCAAATGTATATGGTTTGTTTTATTTTATCCATGCTTTCCCTTACTAGGAATTTGAGCTCACCCTTTATTTGATTTTCTTCCCCTAAGAAATAAAGAAAGTTTTTAGGTAAAAAAAATGAAGAACTTTATGGAAGATGCTGAAGATCTTTCACCAAGATTAAAAAATTATATTCCATGTTTCCAAAGATACTATGGTCCTTTTTTGCTTGTTTTTGTTATGTATTAAGTATTCTACAAAAGTAATGTAATGTCTATGTATGTAAAGCTTTGTGTCTCTATAGTTGGTATCATAGGAAAGGTTTAGTTAACCTTTGGAAACCAGGATGCCAAAACTTCAGTGAGATCCCTAGTGATATTTCTAAGATATGTCTATGGAGGTACCTAAGGTTAAGTATAAGTATAGTTTATAGTCCTAGAATTACAGAAAATATTTTATAATTAAACCTATAATGTTAGATATTGAAGGTAATCCACATTTATTATGTTGTTTTACCTAGAATTATTCTTTCCTCTCACGCTATTCTTTTTGGGTTTTAGATGATGGTTGGAACCCAAAAAAACCATGTTGATCAATATAATGGGCAATGCAATGATTGTCCTCCTGAACAATCCAATGTTATTGGAAATAGAGTGCAAAATCATATTGCTAGACTTACACAAGTTATGTATCATTCTGGACTTCCAAATTAGTAGAGAAGGGAACAATATTCTATTGGTTCCTTAATGAGGAAATATCCACCTTCTTTTAGTGGGTCTTTTGATCCACTTGTTTCTGAATAATGTATCTGTAGCATTGAAAAGATATTTTCCATAAATCGCTGTTAAGAGCATTAAGAAGTCATTTTTTCTCTTTACCATTTAGAAGGTGAAGTAGACCTGTGGTGGACTCTAATTAAAAACACAAGGCCCCAAGATGAAATTGCATCCACGGAAAGGGTCGAGTTCAAGAACTTGTTTTTCAATAAGTACATCCCTCGTAATCTTTGAAAAAAGATGGAAGAGGAGTTCCTTGAGCTTAAGAAAAAGGATGATGAACTTTTTGGTATATACGAAGTGAATTTTACAAGGCTTACAAGGTATGCATCTGGCATTATCGTCTAACTTTAAAGTAAAGTTTATCGAATCTTCAATGGCTTAAAACAACGTCTTCGAAGGGAATTAGTTATAAGAGACTTAAGTAGCTATGAAGAAATTGTGTGTTGTGCTATCAAGGTAGAACTGGATGTTGGTGTAACATATCGATCTCATGGTTTTGACAAGAAAATAAAGATGGAGTTCAACGAAAAACCTCAGAACAATGTTGAAAAGAAGGTGAATGTTTCTTTATTCTCAATGTGTGGAAAAAATCATGGTGGAGATTGTCTCAAATGTACTAGAAAATGTTTCATGTGTGGAAAAGAAGGACATCGTGTAAGTGAGGACCGAAGTAATGGGAAAAAGGATTTTAATGATGTGAATAGAGAAAATACTATAGAGAATGCTCCACCTATACTTCAACGCTTCAAGTGCAAGTCAATGCGGCATTATGTTAATCAATGCCCTAATCTAAGGGTTAATGATGATCGACATGAGCATCCTCTTATTGAAAAGGACAAAGCGTAGTCACAAGAGATCACTATTGGAAATTTTGATTATGAAAATGATGTGGTGGAATGATTATGTGTTTATGTTACGAGATTCCAAAATTGTAGTCTGGAATGTCATTTTAGTAACGTGGAATATTGAAATATCTATGTATTAGTCCACTGTGGTTTTCAATAATTTTATGGTACCATTAACCAGGAAAAGTGATTGAAATATTTTTGGAAATAAGATGAAATGCACATAACGAATGGATAAGGGGAAAATAATTTGTATGATAGTATTCATGAGATCATGACTGATATAAGGACAATGTGATATCATGGTTTGAGTATATAGAAATTTTGGGACATTGGTAAGTGGAAAGAGTCAACTTTTGACAATACTCATGTTTTCACTAAGGTTCTATGGTAATACATGATTAAGGAATTCACATATTTGGAATGTGACCAATAAGATATATCATATGATAAATTATTGTATTCACAACATTGATAGATGAAATTTCCAATAATCGTTTCTTTATACTATGAGATTTGACAGTTGTATTTTAGATAAGTCTAAATATTGGAAAGGATTATGTTGGACATAAGTTATTATTGTTTAAGGCTAGAAATGTTTTATATTATTTTTGAAATGTCATAATTGTATAGTTTTATAAAAAAGGAAACCCATAGGACTGGCGACAACCCGTCGCGTCGGACAAGAATATGGGAATCGAACACACAACTAAAGAGAGACATTCCTGCTTCGCCTACCACTGGCCTACAAGAGGTCCCTGGTTAGTAGAAACTATTTTTATTATGTGGTATGATAGATGAAGTATAATTCCATTTTAAGAACAATATACGATTAATCTCACCATAGATGGGCTTATGTATATAACTACTGCTAACCTTATGTTTAAGACAGATGGAATGGCCTATCGTTCTATCGCACGATCTGCTAACACCTCTCGAAAGACAATTCAACTTCATTTCTTTATGATATGAAGTGGAAAATTTTCAAGGCACAAACAACAGTGAGATTGTACCAAAATAAACAATGTATTTCTTCTAATTCAAAATTTTCAACTTTAGGGAAATGATATTGAAAAGAAATGTTGTCCTAGTGCTCTTATATCTGATGAATCATATGGTACCTTAGTTCATCACAAATTTATGGCTTTGTGATTGATTTCTATTTCATATCCATGTTATCTACCACACTCTATCAGAACGTGATTGTTATATTTCTCTTTCATATCCATATTTTCACCTATGTTCTTCTATGTGGAAACCCAGTGATTAGTTAATTTGGGTGACATTTACGTTTCATAATTTTGTTTTTAAAGTAATGTTTTGGTATTAATTTTTATGATATGGATTTCTATGAATGAAACTCTAATATAATAAACCATTTATAACCACGACGAATTTCAAGGGAGAAATTCAATTTAAGGGGGTTAGAATGTAACACCCTGAGATTTTATAAGATATATTCTTTTTAATTTATTTCATGTCTTGTGTTGTATGCTAAAACAATATTATCTTGCGCTATAGATAACATCGTATTATCTTTCTGTAAACACAACACCATTATTGGATAGTGTTACACAAAATTTCATGTTCGTTTGATAGAAGTTATTCCACGCAACATTGAGTGTATATATATATATTCAATGTACAAATGAAATATTGTTGGATTCTATTATACATAACAAAGACAGAATCTTTCCCTACACGCAACCCTAACATGGTTTGCATTACATGCAATCATGACCTACCTCGATAGTGTGTGTTGTACACAATACCGAGTTTCACTAAACAACGATATGTTATTAAAATATTATATAAACTAGCCGTTATGAATAGTAAAACCCACTTTTTGAAATTTTATAAATTTTATCTTTCAAAATGGACATCATTTTTGGATTCGAAATATCGAAATTAGCCTAGGGTGAAATTTTGGTATTTTTCTGAAAAAATTCAATTTTTGATGAATAGTGAAAACACTGGGTTACTATTTAAAAACCGACATTTTATTTAATTAATAATTTATTTTATATAAATTTATTTGAGGTCAAAATAGATACATAATACCTATATAAGTCATTGTAATTCATTGGAGTCATTTTATTTTAATTTTAGATATATAAAAATTTTACTAAACTTTTCACCATCTTTTACCAACCTCCTAGGAGTATTTGAAAATTTACAAAAAACTTAATTTTACCACTTCTATGAGTGGAATTTTGAAAATTCGAGAGACACTGTTAATATAAAGGTGTAAAATGTGTTTCAATAAGATAAAAATAATTTTTGGTTGAATAGTATGTTTTTACTTTTATTTACCACGGTTAAAAGTAAATAGGTTAATTAAGGGTAAAAATGAAATTATTATTACCCTAACACATGTCCTAATTCTATTGGATAAGTTTAACACGACCTAAAACAACCTTAGGAATATAATATTATCATTTTGGTCCACTTGGATTAGATTAGGACATTTATTATTATTTTATTTTTAAAAAGAGTTAAAATAGTTAAAATCAATGTTTAATAAGTAAAACATTTTTAATATATTGTTATACAGTAGATAAGTTCGACTATAAATAATAATTATAAATCTAAAATAATTTCCTACATACTACTGTTTTATTTATATTTTTTAGAAATTATATAATTTAATTTATTTGTGACACAATGATGATGTAGTAATTACCTTATTAATAAAATATTAACATAAATGATGTTATAAATGCCAAAATAAATGTAATTTGAGTCTTTTTATAAATTAAACTAATTTTTAGGTTAATATAAAATGTTATTATTGATTCAATTTCGTACTAATCATGGTGTTATGATTTTCTCAAAAATCAATTACCAAATAGTGTCCAAATTGACATAAAATAGTTTTTAAAAGAAATGTTATATTATTAATTGTTATTTTATTCCTAAAAATATAATGATCTTAAAAATGACTTATATAATGTTATATATTAATAATAAATCACTTTTGATTCATTTTTCTTTTTATAGTGCATTTATTATCCATATAGTTTATGAAAACAAGAAGACACGGTAAAAGTTAAATTATTTAACTTAGAGTTAAATCTAAGTGATAAGGTTAAAATAGAAACCTAAACCTGTCTAAAACCTATTTTTTGAAAGTATTTCGACACATAAACACCTTATCTTAGAAATAAATCAATTTGTATCTATTAAAAACCTAATATGTCTTTATTATAAAATAATATTTTACGTTTTTCAAATGTGCCCCTCTCCTCCCTTATTAAAAGGGAACCCATTCCCTCTTCTCTTCACAGCCTTTTGAGCCTTTATGATTGGCCAAAACCTGCCCATTTTCCCTCTAAAATTCAGTAGAATCATTATAGAGGTTATTTTTTCCTCAAAAGACCAACTATAGTGCCTTAATAGGAATCTTAAAGGACGTTCGTCGAAGAAGAGGTAATCTCTTCTAACGATTCCTTCAAGTTTCTTTCTTATTCAACTTATTCTTTTTTAGTTGTTTCATTATAAAGTAATAACATCAGTATCAATAATATATTTATATATTATTATAAATATGAAACAACCACAATTCACCTTCTATCCATCCTACGGAAATTTAAATCACCGCACGTGCATACGTATGAAATATCATCTCCACGCCGTGGTGTAATCTGTTTTTCCACCACCACCATACTTGGATGGGTATAATGGTGTAAATAATAACTATATATAATTATTTTAACTTGATACTTATTCTGAGATATCAACCACTCCAATTCCATTCAATAATTATGGGAAAGATATCATCGCTCGTGCATACATATGGATTACCGTCTCCACGATGGGATGATATTTATTCTCCATGTTAACCATTTAAGAATGATTATGATGTATATATAATGAATAATAAAGAAATATATGACATTAAAAAGCTACTATATTTTTGTATATATATATATATGTCATCAACTTACTTCCATTCATGTCAATATGGAAAGGAAAACAGTGTTCATGCGTACGTACGACCTACCGTTTCCATGAACGGTGTATTTCATTTCAATTATCTATCTATTATATATATATATATTAAATATATATAATATATAAACAATTATTTATATTCTATAAGTAATTAAATCATGATATATGTAATAATAATTTCATAAACAACATGTGCAAACACGTACGTTAAATGAAACGATTTTACCGAAAATGCTGCCTTAACATGGAATTGAAAAAATAACAGGTAATATAAAGTCATAAATGAATAATATATGATATAATAAATATTATTATGGTTCTATTACAAGTTAATAATATGTATAAACCCACTATATAGGAGTTTTGGACACATACTGACAAAATTGGACCTAAGGTAAGAGATAATTTTGCAATCTCATTTTTAATTTAGATTGTTTATACGTAGGTATTTACTGGGGTTATATTTTTCATCAATGTCCATAAAATGTTTTTCATAAAGTGTTTAATATTCTTCCATGTATTTTTAAAGTCATTTTTACCCTTCTTTTACTTCTACTTTCTGTTATGGATGGAATTTTTCTTTTGTTTACCATATGTGGTGTTTTTTCGACTTTCCCAACAAAAGTACGAGGAGAATGGTTTTTAACTTATATGGAATAAATGGATTTTTATGGTTTCATAAAGCCTTATCTTAATGAAGAATTATATAAAATATTTCATTATTTTTGTCAATAAAATACATTTATTTTAAATTTCATGGCGTTTTGTTAAAATAAAATGATTTCGAATAAGAAAGGATATTCTCCTCAAGAATTCTTTTCAAGTGTTTTATCAAAACAATTTTCCATCTAAGATGACATTATTTCATATTTTTATGTTTCAAGTATAATGTCTCTATTATTTACATGGTTTTATTTTTCTTATGATGAATTTATATTCATTTCTTCTATATGGATTATGTTATGATGGGATGATGTTTATGAAACCCATTTTATTTTTGGGTTATTATGAATGCTGTATGTTTAATTTTTGGAAAACATAAGAATGATTTCAATATGATATGGGTGGGACCTATAACAACCTTCAATGCATTGGGTAAAGATTTATATCTCATGGTATAAAACTGGATGGAACAATAAGTTAATCAGGATTAGTATTACAAGACTAGAAGTAGGAGTGAACTCGATTCATAAAGGAACATTTTCCACTAAGATGTTCTTGGAAGCAATGCCTTGGCAACAATGGAAATAATATCATGTGATTAATGGTTTTCCATAATTAAATGTTTTATTCCCATGATATTTTTCCACGATTTATGTTCTATTGTGATCTATTCCTTACGTACTACCATGTTTTATGTCATTGCTCCAGATTTTGATGTTTAAATAATATGTCCATGTTTTGAAGTTCAAATGTATATGGTTTGTTTTATTTTATCCATTCTTACCCTTACTGAGTATTTGAGCTCACCCTTTATATTATTTATTTTCCCCATGATATATAGAATGGTTTTAGTTAAAAAAGAAAGATCATTATGGGATATATTGAATCTTTCACCAATATTAGAAGATTATATTCCATGTTTCCAATGACACTAAACTATTACTGTCCTTTGATGTCTGTTTTTGTTATGTATTAAGTAATTTGAAATATTAATGTAATGTTTATGTATGTCAAGATTTGGTTCTCTACAATTATGTTCTTGTATTAGAGTCTTTTAAGGGATTTTTACTTGTTACAAATATTATGCCTTTTTAACATGTATAGTATTCACTGATTTTTTATAGCATCAATACTTTTTTATTTATTGAATTATGTTGCATGTTTTCCTTTTTTTTCAATTTTTTATTTTTTTTGTTTTATTCTAATTATGTTTTGGATTGTATCTAATATGTGGGTAAATTATATATAAGTCCTTTTTGAGACCCACACTACAAGTCAATAGCCTCTAGCGTATAGGGAGTTGTGCCTGAGGTCATGTGACAACCTATATCGGGGACCTGTTTTAGTGGAATCTAGGATGAGGGTGATACAATGAGGAAATATTATTTGGATCAAAAGTCATCATATCCCACACATGCCAAGACTTGTGGGATATTCATTGGAACTTACCACCCAACAAGTTGTTTACCCAAATTATAGGAGTTGATTGATTGTGTAACGGTATTCCCTAATAGATAATATATGTAGAAAAATAACCACATCCCAAAAATTTCTATTATTCCATTGCGAAAATATACATCAAAGGATGAAAAGATCAATCTATCATGAGTAATGGGTCTGGACAATAAAAAATTAACCATTTTCATAAAAAATCCAATACCCTCTACCTTACAAACATGGTTTTCAACATTCCCAAATGATATTTAAATCCCAAGAATCAAAAAGTAAACAATAATAAATGAATTACTAACAAAAGGTAAATTTTAATATGAGTGATATTTTGAAAAAAAATTGATCTTAATAGATATAATATAATGAAGATTCAAGGTTCTTAGTTGAGTAAGTTTAATAAAAATTAGAGATAGATTTCCAATTCACTCCAAGAACTTGTATGTATGATCTATCGAAATATTACATCACAAAATACTCCAAATATATTGGGTAATGTGAGTTACATAACATTTCAATGAGGGATGTAATATAATAATAAATCTATACCCACCCATCCATCAAGATTTAGCCAACACAAAGAGATTCCCCCATCTTACCCAATCATTGAGAAAATAAATGTGATTGGAAAAGGTAATAAAAAATAATGATATTCCTCCTAAACCCCTTCCCATTCCTAATATATTTGTCTAAAAAATATGGATAAAGATTCATTTCAAAATGGGGTTTTGAACACGTTCAACAACATTGAGATAGACATCCACTTTATTATGGACAATAAGCAAATACCAAAGTATAAATCTTCATAAATGAACATTGTACTAATAAAAGGGTGATAAAGGTAAATGATAGGATAAATATTTTAATGATTTTGTTATTACTCATTATATTAAATCATGAAATTCTAATAACATCAATGAATCTGGAGACATTCATCTTCCCATGCACCATAGGGGAGTTATAATTTTTATTCATTATTTGTTTTCGTAGCTTCCATAAATGTGATTGCTCAATTTGTATTGTCTTATTCACTAGCTGGTGAGTTGAATCTGATCAAGGTAGTGGTGGTGTTTATGAATAGATCTAAAACAAATCTAGTAAAATTTCTAGAGGATTTACTTGTTAGCATAAGTGATATGATCTTTCCAAAAAAATTATGTATTTTCGAGATTTTTGAGATGAGGTTGCGATATTTAAATTTAAGGATTACCTAAAGTTCCCCTCATTGGACCCTTATTTTTTATCTTGAATTTTTTACTAGTATTTAATAAATATTTGCATTTGGATTATACTTTTATTATAAATATTATGAGTATTAGTTCTAGTTATAGGTCTATGAACACTTCTATGAGTATTTCAAATCCATAAACCTATTTTTTATTTGATTTTTATGTGGATTCATATTCTGATTTTGATTATTATCACTATAAATATGAACTGGATGCTATGTATACTATTATACATGATGAATTATTCAATTATTATGAATATTAAAATTCTAGTATTGATGTTCATTGGGCACACATTTTTATTCCATCAATTGTTTTATCCATACATCACCCCTACATTGGAACTCAATCCATTACCACCAAATATTAAATACACATACTTGTTTTTTTGTGATATATTACCTGTTATAATTTCTAACAATATCCCTTATGAACATGATGTAATGAATTTTAATATTTTGAGGTAGAATATTAGAGAAATCGGTTAGACCTTTGATGAAATATATAGTATTGGACCCTCAATTTTCATCCATTAGATTCTATTGGAGGATGTGGCTAAACATGATTGGTGGAAAAAAGAGGCATAATATAAATCATCTAGAAGCTGGTAAAATGTGGATGAGAAATATCTTATGGATGGTATCATTTATCCCATTTCAGATTATCAGTGGGTTATTCCTATTCATGTTATGCCTATGAAATGTGGGGTTACAATTATTAGAATGAGAGAGAGTAGTTATTTCC
Source organism: Viscum album (assembly GCA_963277665.1). Lineage (NCBI taxonomy): Eukaryota > Viridiplantae > Streptophyta > Magnoliopsida > Santalales > Viscaceae > Viscum > Viscum album. The sequence goes on along the minus strand of OY728119.1, from coordinate 1,498,666,999 downwards.
ATTGAGGGTGAAAAATGGTTGGCATGTGTGTATAGATTATATGAAACAAAATCAAACCACTCACACGGACCATTTCCCCCCTCCCATTTTTATAAAATGTTTGAATGAATAGATTGAAAGAGACACTATTGTTTGTTAGATGAATTTTTTAAATATTTTTAGGATTTTAAATATATAAATGATTTAGAGAAGAAAACATTCACCTGTATATTTGATAAAGTTTAGTAAAGAATGATTCTATTTATACTTCTCAATTCCACATGTACCATCCATAGATGCAAGGTGACTATTGTTTTAGATTTCATTGAGACCCACATGGATGTTTTTATGGACGGTTTTAGAGAGTATAAATATTTATTTGATGTATGTATCTTTAGTTTGAGAATGTTCTTGAATCGTTTTATTGAAAATAATATAGTATTAACTATTGGTAAATTTCATTTCATTGTATATAATCGTATTATCTTAGGGAATGAAGTTTAAGAACATAAAATAGTTGTTTATAGATATATGATTGATATTATTTAATCCTTTTCATATGCTTCTTGTGTGTGAGATTTTAGATCATTCATAGTAAAATGAAAGCATTTATCGATGCTTCATTAGATATTCATATATGATCTCTCAACCCTTATACTGATTGGTTCAAAAAGATATTGTAATCTTCTTTTATGATTCTGGAAAGGTGATGAGATAAATAATCATACGACCACTAAATTGATCAAACATCCCCCATTATGGGTTATTTATTTTATAGTATGCATGACACATCCAACTACAATTTTGTTTCTGTCTTATCTCTGAGTGTGGAAGAATTATCCCTTGATATTTATTATGCATTGTAGACTATGGATTCAGCATATGAAAATTAAACAAAATGTAAAATAATTTTCCTCTAATAATATTTTCTTTAGATAAATTCCATTTATGTTTTCTGGATCTAAAGTAGTATTTTTTTTGAAAATTTTGGTCTGTGGTACCTCTTTAATAATTCATATGAAAATCCATTACATATCCGTTGGATTTTACTTATTTAAGAATTATATAGTGAGATAATGGACAAGAAGGGTTTAGAGAACATGGTGGAGGACCATATGATTATTATTACTAACACACTAGAGGATGAGACCATGTAACATATACTACTTAAGGACAATTTACCCGAGGTGAGTCTATATTCCATATTAGGTATGCATTATTGGTCTAATGATTTAGTGAAATACATTAATTCTTATGAAATTCCTGAAAATTGAAAGAAACATCAAAAACCAAAATTAATAAGTTATTCTAGGTTTTATATGTTTTATGATCCATAAATTTGGAACATTTTTAACGACCAATTCATTTGAATATGTTTTCTCAATTCTGAGTTTGAGTATGTTATAAATTTTTTGAATACACTATATTTTGGTGGATTCATTGGACCAAAAAGAAGAGCTAGGATGGTCTTGTAATTTGGATTATATTTTATTATAATGTCCCATGATTGTCATGTGCTATGTAAGTCATAGTCACATTTCCATCAATCTGAAAAAATAATAATTATACAGAAGATTTCATAATAACCCATATAATTATGAGATATTATCAATGTTTGGGAATTGATTTTATAGGTCCTTTTACATGTTCATTTTGATTCATATATATATTTGGTATTTTTTTAGTAGGTAATAAAATTGATTAGGCGAAGGCCACTTGAAAAATTATTCTCATATTGTAGTGCATTTTCTCAACACACAGATATTATGAAGGTTTGTAGGACCAAAATCCATCATTACTAGTCACAGAAAACACTTTTTCAATTGGAATCTTCCATCCATAATTAATTATAATGGTTTTATTCATAAAAAATCTATTCTATACCCCCAAAAAAATAGACATGATTAATTTTCAAATCAGTAGTTGATTTTTTTTATTGAAAACTGTGGAGCCAAATAAAAATCATTTGGGAAAGAACATAGATGATAAATTGTGGTCTTATAGGACAAAATAAAAGAAACCCATCGGTATGTCCCCATTTTATTTTGTTTTTTTAAACGCTATCATCCTCCCAAGGAATACTAGAATCGAGAATTTTGGGTTATAAATTACTGTAGTTTTGATTTTGTTGAAGTTGGAAATATGAGGGTACTATCAATTCATGATCGTGTTGTGATTCAATTGTCATCATATGATAATGAAATGTTCAACAAGGAATGATAAAAGGTGGCTAATTATTGAATGATCCAAAAAGGGAGTTTTATGCGGTGTAACAATTTTAATCTACAGCTCATGAGAGAAGATGATGCTCGGTATGTTGTGTTCTATATTGGTAGGTTATTATATTGTATCTAATATTATTCCATATGGTGTAGTGGTGATAGAACTAAATAAAATAATAATGATCTTTACAGCCAATGGGAAATGTTAGATGTAATAAATTGAGGGGCTTCCTAGAGATTTTTTTTACTTCATCACACTTCATGACCAAATCATCAATTAAAAATATCAGGGAATTACTAACCATTTTTATTTTATCATATTTTTCATATTTAAAATTATTCATTTCATGTAAAAATATCATCTCATTTGTTAACATTGTGGACAATAAATAAATTTACGAGTGGTGTATGGGATAACATTTTGGGGAAGCTATTTAGGTTTTAAATTTATTTTTTTTGTGTTTTCAATTGGGCTTTCTGTTGAATATCCAAAAAAAGAAAAAAGGTGAAAAAAATATTAAAAATATAAATCTTATAACATGATTATTTACGCATGAACTTATAAAAACTACATGTTATAAAAGTTAACTGGTGTCATGATAATAATAAGAAATATTTCTTCAACAACAGTTTATTTTAATAAAAATATAAATCATCAATGAGATTATTGATCTCTTCATTTTAAAACCTTCTCAATTTTGAAACAATAATTAATTAAATTTTTTCATGTTAAATTTTTTTGTTGCTTTCTCTAAACAAATTTCCATGAAACCTTGACTTTTTAAATTATTCACACTCAATAAAAGTCAAATCCTAGTTAGGTAAACATGATCTTATGTAAATAGTCCATCCATACATTCATTTCTATTTCAATTAGTTTCATTACTATACTAAATTTAACTGGGCATGTGTTCCTAATATTTGATAGTAGTATTCCATAAAAAAAAATCAGAAATAAAAAAAATACTAAAAAATAGTTATTTTTATAAATATGGGAGTGATAAAATATACTATAAATAGGGATATTTAGGTCGGGAGCTGAATATTTGACTTCTAGATATTCTTATATTAGTGTGTCATGAAATTTGGTTATTATCGAAATCATAATTTTTCTCTTGAAATAATCCATATAAGTATAATTTATTATGTTGACATGAATATACTGAATAATGTGTGTTGATACTAGCTTGAAATGGTTGGAACACACAATCAATGGGAATTAACGACATGGTATAACCATAAATTATTTCTATATTATTAGAGCCATTAATATCACTATATTTGTTATTAATAAAATTTATAGGATAATGAATTAAAAAAAAATTTGAGAATAGACCAAGATGATATTATTAGTTTTCCTATATCACAACATTAGATAGGGATATATAAACATGCATATCCTGTTATAATTTTCCAAAATAAAAAACATGTGAATTTTTTGAGGTGTTAAAAAGAATATGTGTTGGGGAGTTGAATAGATAATTTGTTTTTGAATATTTTATTTGTAGTGAAAGAAATAATATCCTCACATTATGATTAATATGTTTATTTATATAATATTTGGTATTTAATAGATCATTTGAAAATATAATGAAAATTCTAGTTTTCCCTAATTAAGGGGAATTAATATTTTTGTCTTAAATATTTATCTATTATTTATTTGGATAAAAAAAATTCTAAGAGTATTCATCACATAATCATTTACATATCTAATTTTGGGAATGTAGTCTGGATCCTTTATATGATTGTAAAAAATGTTACCTGAAAAAAAATAGACTAGAATCACTAGATAGGACACCAATTCATTATTTGGGCATTAAATTCTTTATCTGTGTTTTTATTGAGAAAACATTTGGAGAGAATATAGAGGAGTAAATTCCACAAAAAACATGCTTTTGGGAGGATACATAGTTCATGCGTTTTCAATGCCAAAAAATCACTTCAATTTGGATTAAAATATTTGGATAAATTTCGCCATTCACTATTGAAACTACATATAACCCTACCCTCCCCTCAAGTATATAAATTGTAATTTTCTTCTTTAAAAGTATTTGTATTTGAATTAGTATATTTAGGGAATAACAGAATTGGTTTCACTAAATTTTTAATGATATTTCCAAATGGGGAGATCTTGAAACAACGAACCCTCTATAGAATAATTCTTCTTCATCGTCATGTTTTAATGTTTGTGTTTTTTAATAAACATATTATTTTCTATTTCAATTATTCATTTTTTTATTTTTATTTTTCTCTAAGAATTATTTATGTTCTAAAAATAAATATTATAGATTTTATTGTTTTACACCCTTTCTAAACATTTCAACGTATAGAATATATCTATGATGATTACCCCACCAATGGAATAATATCTGTTATTATAAATTGATCTAATTCGGCCCTTCTTCACTTATAATTACCAAATAAATGACCTACTATAATACAAATAATATGATACAAAATTTTATTTTTAAATTAAAATAAACTAAAAATGAAATTGAATAATTAACAAAATACTCTAGAGGCCGAGTAATGTTTGAATTGTGAGAGCATGATATTCATCATTAAAAACCCACATGGGAAAAATTTATAAATTCAAATATAATATATAAAATATATTAATACCTGGAATGATTGTCAAATTTGGGTTTTACGATAGCATGATTTAAGGCTAAACTACAGTTTAATTCATTTCCCTTTGTGGAAAATTTAGTTATCATATGGTTTAAGGATTTAATAATTTGGTGATAATAAGTTAGTGGATATTAATTTGTATTAAGATTATTAATAAGTAATTGATTCAGTGGATTTAGTTTTATTACAACTTCAAAAATAATAAAAAACAAAAATCACATGAGAGAACCCATGACAACACCATTCAATTAAAAGTTTATCCCGAGAATGTGAAGGATTTATTCTCATGGGAAGAGCCAAAACAATATTTGAGATTGTGAGCTTCCATGGTTTTATTGGATATTATTGATGGTCCATCATGTATTTCCCAAAGTTGGCATCACAATTCACTACTCACACAATGAATGGGTTCATATTCATATGGGATGAAAGGTTTCATTATTATTTTGATAAGGCGATACAATACCGTGAAACTCCACTTATTCTTATCGTACCTATTTATTATAAAGGGTTGGTGTATTTATATGATTATTATGGTGTAGGAATGGATTTTGGGCTTATACCGGATAATCATGTGGTAGAATACGGATGTCATCAGCTTCAATCATATGAGAAGAATTTCCATACTCAATATATTGGGACTTTTACGTTTACGAAATCACATAAATAATGTCATAACGAAATTTTTGGTTAAAGTTTCATGGTACTTTCAAACAATATTTTTCTGATCAATAAAATTTCCCATAATTACTTGAATAGCATCCAATTTAGGTAGTTGGAATGCCTATAGATCTTTGAATTTGAAATCCTATACACCATAGGGAAGGGGAATGTCATTGTATATGCTCTCAGTAGGAAAGTACCATCTCTGGTTGTCCTAGAATTAAAACAGGGACATAACCTTATATGAAACCTCATTCATTTTCACATGGATAATGAGGTGTGTATTTTATATACTATTTTCAGTAGTGTTTAGTAATCATCATATCTCTTTGATTATATTATGTAGGATCAATAGTAGGATGATGGGTTCAAGGGATTTTGAGATACCCAATATAGTGGGTATGCCATTTATAATTGCGCTCTATATTTATATGGTATTCTCTATTTTGTGTAACCTTTATTCCTCACAACAACTGGGAGGAGATTAGTTTTTTTGATAGTCATATTTCATCATGGTCTATTCATTCAATCTCTATAACGATGTATTATTACATTACATATTGATTCTGGTGGATGTGTATACTGTTTGTCATTTTTTAATTTTGTACCCCATTGTTAAACCTAAAATTAGATAATGTAAGGTAATTGGATGCCTTATAGGCTGCACTAGTCTCTTACAATGATTTTTTGGAAATGTGACATGGTGTTCATAGAATATTTTGAATGATTTAAAATAACTCTACAATGTATGAATTCTATCTTGTTGGTAATTGAATTGTTAAAAATTTTGCCTCACAAATTTCAGATGAAGAAGACAACTAAAGATAAATACCATGGTATAGTCTCATATAGGAGGTATTAAGGAAGAATTATATTACCACATCCATTATTTAATATTAGGATCCTCGATTTAACTCAGAGTTCTGTAAGAATGTCCCCAAAGTGATGGGGACATAGATCAGGTTTGGTAAAACATACCATCCACAAACAACTGGTTAAAAAGGGACATGCAATTCAAATCCTGAAGGATAAGTTTAGTATTCACATCATGGATTTTGGTGGATAATGGTATAAAATTTTTTCAATGTTTTATAATTATTAAATCAAAATTTCTCATATGTTGATTAGAATTGATCCCTTCAAGTATTTTAATATTCACCTATATAAGTCATCTCTTTGTTGAGAATTGGTGCATGATACATTTATTATAGGGCCAAGTCTCCTTCAATATATGTCAATAATGATTTAGGATATATGTTAACATCTAGTTCTATATAAGAGTCGATATAAAAAATATTCATATTTTTCATGTCATCCTTTAGAGTTTTTGGTCGATGGTCTTGTTGTCTTGATGGTTTTTCCATGGTTTGGTCACTATTATCTTGGAAAATAGTGGAGGTTATATCTAAGATACATTTTATTGTTTGATTTAATAAAGAATATTGGGATGTTTTATTATCAATAGTAATTTCTAGTTCAGGTATGGCTATTCATGAGGTTTTCACAATATTTTTGTCTAGGAAGTATCACCCTTATTGCTCTCACATTTTGAGTTAGGAAGTTATATATCTTGAGAAATATGTTTCTATAGTTAAGAATCCAATGCAGATCAATGACTCACATATAAAAGTACTATGTTAGAAATTATTTTCATTGGTCAGTGCTTTATGGATTCACATATCATGTTTTCATGAGTCTTGGGAGTGTGAGTCCCTAATAAGGGAGGAGTGGAGTCACCTCTTGACAGACGCAATTCATTCAAGTGATTGCCCAAGAATGGAATGTCTAATAGTGTAGAGTTTGTATGATCTCATTACCTTATTTTAGTCATTATTACAACCTCATTTCATTTCCATCTTTTTGGTCTTTATTTTGAGAATTCCAAATATATAGATCCTTTGATGGGGAAATGTCCTAATTCTAAAGGATGGTATTTTTGGAATTAATGGAGTATAGTAGTAAATGATAAAAAGGCTTACTATGATATCATTTGGTTATCCATTTAAATTGGGTGATTTTTATAATTTGTTCTTCAGAATCTTCCTACTGAAATACTTCATGTAATTAAAGAGTTAAATGATGTGAATATATTTCCAAGATGATTCCCTAAACTACTTCAATTCGTAAAATGTTTACACGTTATGGGACAGGTTCACATCATGTAATTTTTTTTATACAGTGGTGACGAATTTTTAGGCTTATATGGATTTCATTGATTACTTGTTGTTAATTAGGGAGTCAAATCATGTAAAAATTATCAATTGATTGTTTTTAGGCACTGAATACCTTCATTTTTTCATTCGTTGAAACCATCTCTCTCGATACCAATGAACTCTCCCTGGGGAATTTGGGGATCTTTGCTCCTTCCATATTAGTTCATTTGGGGACTCATATTTGTTTTGCTGAAGTTGTGTTTCTCTATGTTAGTGATAATTATACTTATTCATTTCCATCGATCGATGAAGATTCAATATAACATATTTTCATACATGTCCCTATTATTCTACTTCTTCACATGATAAATTCTTGATCCATTATGTTATCCTTCCCAAGAGGATAACCCTTATCTTTGTTATGGTTAAGCCTGATAACATATTAAGGTAAAAGTTGTATTATCTTCTTTAGTGTCTATTTTTCTTATTTAATTGATCCATATATGCAATAAATTATTCTTGCTCCTCAATTATTTTATTTTAACTATTCCATATTGGTGGAACCCATTGCAGGCATGTACAACCTGAGTTTGAGGTAGGTGGTTCCATGTCTATGACATATTGGGTGAACATTATTTATATAGGTTTGTAAATTATTTAATATATGAATTATAATGATTGATTTGTTTGTGTATAAATGGGGTTTTTAGGAAACATGTGTTTCCACTAGTTTTGGTAAAGGAAAATGTATTTCCAATGAAATGTGAATTGGATTTATGAAATGTTTTAAATGAAATTATTTTGAAAATGTATAACATGGGATGTCTAGGTTACATAGGTGGAGGAAGTAGAAATTGTCTATTTTTAATACTATTGGGGGTTTAATCATCATTTGTTCCTTATATACCTAGGCATGTTTTTATAGGGACTTGATATTCCCATTGGGAGGTCCAGTTTCTGGGATGTTCTACAATTTTATTACTCGATGCATATATATTAAAACATGATTAATGGGATTATCTATGCTTCAGTAAGATAATTATAAAAAGGGTATCCTTTATTTATCCTTAGAATAATGTAACATGTTTATTGGTTTTAACTGCTTTCGATTTCATATGAATTGTGAAACCTGATTGGGTGTGACAGAAGTGATGTATACGATGTTCTTTGATACATTTTTTCTGGATTATTTGGAAATGTAGAGAATGGGAAATGATTTACCATTATTTACTTAGAAAAAATAGTAAACTATTTATTATTAATTGTTTATATAATGTTTTACATTTTCATATTTTTGTACATATACTTGAGAAAAAAGACCTGGGATCAACCCTATTGATCCTATTTAGCATAGATCCTTTGGAACAATTACTCAATGTAAATACATTTCTTTTTTTATCAATGTAGGGAAATGGAATGTGACATATTTTTGGGACAAGTTTTTTAATGTGTTTATATATCTAGGGGTGATATGTTGGGTGTTTTCCCATTTTATCACATGAAGTAACTTTTTTTTGTTTCTCACATCATTTGGTGTTGTACTGGTATCTGAGATTCTTTTTAGATGCTTTTGAGTGTCATTGCTTCTGATATTTAGTATTTATAAAATATATTTTGTATTATTCTTTTCCCTATTTTCATATTCTAACTACATGTATACCATATTTTCATATTAAGTTGGAATAAATCATTCCCTCTAGTTATTGTCAATGTTTAGGTTCTAGATTCCCCCATGGGGAATAAGAATTCCCATCATGTACATGACCGTGCAGATCATGAACCAGTATTATAGCGTATCCAAGTCAAGTTCATCACATTCCAAATATAAAAATAATTTTTTAATATTAGAAAAAATAATTTGATGAATTTTATTTATAATCAAAAAAAAAATATATGAAGAGAATATGTTTTTTATAAAATTCATTTTGAGATATAATTTCATTTATACAAATTGAAATTTAATGTTAATTACAGGTATACAATTTTTATTATTTAAAATCATATGGAATATATTTAATTTTAAAACACATCCAAAATAATATTTTACTTTGTAAATACATTAAATGAGAATACTATTATCAATATGATTCTACATTATTAATAATTCATTGAATTTTTTTTCACAAATTATCATAAATTAATTCTAAGCAAATTTTAATATTTTGACCATATAAGGAAGGGTTATTTTTTCAAAGTAGTTATTATAATTTTTAAATAATGAAATATCCATATATTAATTGAAAATAAAATCTAGTAAAAATAATCATTTTTTCTATTTGTTTGATAAATATCAAAATAATTTTATAATGAATATAACTCTACAATATATAACTATATAATATTGGAAAATGGATTATCTTCACATTACATGTAAATTCTGTAATATATATTTTCATTCCATCCCATTATTAATGTTCTTGAAGAACTATTCAATTCTTATTTTATAATAGGATAAATGAAAACATGGATCTATGATTATCATTTAAAAATTATCTATTCATCTAGGAATCACAAAGAAAATTTAATATATTTCTAAATAATAAAAAATAATATTTATTGACTTTAAATTTAGGTAAATTAAACATTAATAGAACATATCATTTTCAATAACCCAGAATCATCCTTTTATGCCCGATTAATTATATTGGACAACACAAAATAAATTCAAACCTAAAACAAAATAATGGATGTTCCTATAAGTACAAACTCTGAGCTAATTTTCATCAATTCATGATCTAAAGACCATGTCAAAAATGTCACATGATTAATTTAGCATTATTTTTTCTGATCAATAAATTAGATACATTGATTTATTTTTCAAAGATGATAATGAAACTTGATGTGATAATTTATAATCTTTTTTAACCATTTTCTAAATCTCATGTTCAACTCTATCTGATTGAATATGTACTAATATATTATAAATTAGTTTATATTTCTAACTTGGTTCAAAATAAGTGACATCACAATATTTTTAATGAAAAAACATAATAAATATAGATCATGTATAGTATAATTTCACTCATGTATTCTTTTTTTTCATGATGAATATGCAATTACATTGTTATTATGCATGAAAAAACAACCATTTCATTTCAAATAACAACCAATTTAATCCAATAAGTCAAAATTTCTATAGGGAAATTGAAAAAAAAGATCATATGCCAATATTTTTTTAGTTCACGAAAAATATCATCACACACTTTATTTATATGAATTTATCTCTTTTTTATGTATACATAGGTAGTGGTCATAGAAATCATGAAAAGTGTTAAATAAACACATTTTATTAACCTACTACTCCAATAAAATTATGAATCATTGGGATATTTGTTTTTCATGGCCACACCCATGAGATTTTTCAGTATGTATAACAGTTATTCCATCTATAGAAATAATATATTCATGGAAACCAATTTGTAGCAACAAAAAATCAAATATATTAAAAAAAATATTGTTTGGTTTATATTATTGTATTTAATAAATCCCAAGTGTCTTTCATGATCTCCATTCCATTTATTATATCTAAACATGCAATAATTAATCTTAACAATAAACGTATCTACAAAATAATGGAAAACTATACTAATAAAATCCATAAATATAATTGTTGTATTATAAATCATAAATGGTACAACCACAAACTCATAATGCTCATATATATTTTAAAACATAGTCACTAGAATATCATCATCATTTTCCTTCTGCTAATGGTACCCCAAAGAACGATAAATATTTAAAAATCATTGTTGTCATGGGTGTAGAAGAAACAAATCAAAGATATGTTGAAAATGATACATGATCTTAAAATTTATCCTTTTTAAGGAAATAAATACAATCTCATGCCTCATAAACCATCAGTTTTCTTATTAATCAATATAATAATACACCAAGGTGAAAAACATGGATTGATGAATCATTTATCTAGCAATTACATTAATTTATTTTTAAATTCTAAAATTTCTACTTTTTTCATTTGATAAGGGTATTTATAAATTGGTCTAGTAGAAAGAACTATGCCAATAGTGATTTCCTATTTCCAATTAGATATAATAATTAAAAACTCATCATTATAATAATCCATATTTTTATTCATTACTCTAGAATTATTAATTAGAACAGTTTCATTTTTTTAAATGATAAGAAATTTAAATTTATTTTCCATCCTTAATTACTTTCTCAGATTATTTGTATCTTATCGAAGGTATGAAATCAACAAACTAAATGTTATTGTTTATGTAATATAGTTTAGCCGGATAAACTGAGATACAATCCAAACACAAAATAATATAAAACTCAATTGTGGTTAGATGAACAATATTTCTATGAAAATCTATCCCACCAATAACTATAGAAAATTTAATATAATTTTTTTTTAATATTACCATCCATATCTTTCAACAAATGATATATATTACATTAATAAGTGATATTTCCATTTTTCATGAAAATTAATTAGAAATAATGGATTTTGATGTTTCAGAGTCATATAGGGTACTTTAATAATTCAAATAAACCTATTTCATACCTTCCACAACATTATCTGATGGCTCTACAACAATCATAGTAGTAATTTGAAATTATTTATTTTGAACTTTATGCTTTCAGTCGTGATTATATCTACCAAAATTAACAAACATTACACCCATGTTATCATAGCTACACTAATCATTTCATCTAAATCATTTCCCTAATTGACTGATAAAATTGACCCCATTATTTTGTTGTTATAGATAATTTTCAATGATGTAATGAGCCTTTTGGAAAAACATACCACACTAAAAACACTTTATATAGTTTACCATACTTTACTTGAGACGATTTTAAACACAATTATCATAAGATACTTCAAATTGATTTCATTAACATCAGATTTAATTGAAGAATTCTATTTGGTTCGTTCCATGAAGACCTTTATATAATTATTTTTATGAAATATACGATCATCAGTGAATCCCATTTCCAAATTCACATCACATTGAATATGTTTTTTTATGAATTATTAATTCACATGGAGATGATTCCATTAAATATCATGGTTTCCATATGTAGTAAAACAGATTAATATTTCTATCCATATCCAAGATAAAATATTTTACATACATGGCCAATAATCTAAAATTGGTTTCATATACCTGTATAAAATATTAATAATTTTTCATAAAAATCCATGAATTGTTTATCCCTCCTGAGGCGAAAAAAATGAAGAAAAAATTTATCGATTAATAGATTATTAAATTTCTCTCATTCCATGAAATAAAATCAATCAATATATTTTGTATTCTTATCCAAAGACCACAATAAATTATTTTCACCATCAAATCAATAAATGGAAATGGTAACTTTTGATAATCCAAACACCCTAGAAATTAAAATTTATTCACCAAGGCATTAATCCATCCTTTTGATAGTGTTGGGTTATAAGATACAGTAATTTCTGGTGATTATTACCTCTTAATATTCAGTATCATCATCATGTCCCTTACCTATTATGTTATCTAATGCTTATTTTTGATACCAAATATAAGGAAACAAACACAAATGATAAATATTCTATGGTATTTGGACTATAAATCTATTTTTTATATTCATGATATAATTATATTTTAGTGTTTTATATTTTTAGGTTATAACCATTACAAAATGAAACCATATATTTAAAATTTTACACCTTTTAAAAGTATCAATTTTTTTCTAAAAAATAAATCATTTAAAATTAATGGTTTTTCTATTAATGAAAAATTTTCATGGTCTTAATTATAACTTCATATTTTAACTTTCCCATCCTTAAAAACTAATAATTTTTATAAATTCTTGGATGATCAGAAATGTATCCTTAAAGAACATAAAAAATGAATAAATCAATTAGTTAAGTGAAAACATTAAATTAAAGGAATATATTTCTTTTAAATCCATATTATCCAAAATAGAATAATCTTTTCATTTAAAAATTTATTATAATACAATTTGAAAAAAATACTTTATTGAAAACACATTAGAATTAATAGAAATGTTTTTCATGCTCATTAGGACATAAAATTAATATAACTCTTACAAAACCCTTATAAAAACACTAAAAATTAGAATAACCATTTGGATGACTTCCAGTAAAATACTATATTGAACATAATAATTACCCAATTAATTATTTTACTAAATATAGACAACCATATTATAATCTATAATAGTTATGCATGTTTTTATCTAGTTTCACAAATAATATATATTATAATGGTCTCACCTGACTCTATTTGGGAAGTTACAGTGTAAAAGATATAACGATATCATTTGCGAGCTATTATAGGGGTCAAACCATAATTTAAATAATTATCAATGACTATATCCTGAATAAAACATTTTAATCTTGAAGAGTTTCAGCATTAAACCCATTAAATACTCTTTTAAACCCTATGAAAACTATTTTAGCTAAAAAATAAAATTTTATTTTAAAAACTCATTTTCACTACTAAAATACCTTGAAAAGTGGAAAGAAGTGTTTTATATGACTGAATTGCCAAAAGGCTTCAATTTTTATTAATTTTGTGTAGTCCCCCTTTATAAGAAAAAGGGGGAAACCTTACATGACTTCAGGGACATACAAACATCAACATCAAATGAATGTCAAAGACCAAAACAATGATACTAAGAAATGCCCCTCCCCAGTATCATCATCAGTATGGAACCTCCACCTGTGCGTGATAGTTCAGCAAGCTGTCCCGTGTAAAGGTGAATAGGCTCAGTACCGATGGAAAAGTCATGCCCTATCAAACTACCAAATCTGAAAAGTCTAACACGATGAAAGAACCTGCTCTAATCCTCGTTTGGGGAAAATCCTAGTAGAAATTCAGGAAGAAGCATCCAAAAGTTAGAAAACCTTGTTGCTTAGATCCCCTCAAACAACAAACAGAACCATAACATCATATCCATGGAAAGAACATCATTTCACATACATTATCCAAACTATAAACAACATCACCTTCACTGATCAGTGCAAACTGTATATCCAATAACCCGAACACCAGCAGCTCAACCAAGAAGAATGAAATCCAGAGAAAAAAGTGTACTAAGACCAAATCCCAACAACAATTGGCCACTATCCAATCCCAATCATCATCCAAAAAAAGCATAAGTATCCGCGTATATCACATCAACTAAAACACATCCAAAACTATTGACAACCAAACACTAGAATGAGTACCTGACATGGATCAACCAACACAAAATTCCGCACATCGAAAGCCAAGAAATACTATTAGCAGTTGCTATCCAGGCGAACACTAATCCCACCAGACTCAGCCAAATTCCAGCAACCCTCCTCCACCATGATTGCAAAGTTACAGGATATGACAAACCAAGACCCCATAAAAGATTCACCAAAACATAGCCCGAGAAAAAATGCAGAAGCTGAATCCAACACAGGAACAATAGCTGCCCTATTGTAAAATTAAAAACGAAGCAATGAAATGTAGAACCTGATGACATTACCCCGAGCACCATAGTTTCTGGAACAACCACATCTTAGATCAGAACCTCAATCCCCCGTCACCACCAACCCATCCTGCTCGGAGACCACAACAGACCACCCCATGCACACATCAGATATGAGACTACAACCCTCAGCCGCGTCACATGGATCTCGACTACTGAACTATCACCAAGCCACAAAAAGTAGCCTTATCCAATGATGGTGGAGTGAGGTGGGAAGCGACCAGCAGCGATGATAAATGTCAAGACGACCAAGTCCAAGAGGTCGCACAATGTCACTGTGAAATAGAAGCTTCCGTCTAGATCATCAATCAACGCCGAGGTGGAGAGACGAGCTGATATGAGGTGGATGGAAGGAGGCAGTGACTGGGAAAAACCCTAGAGCTCTCGCACCCCTTACGGGTTCACCCTCCTCCCCACATAAAAATGAAATAATTTAAAGGAAACAAAAAAATAATATTACAAATAAAATGGTGGGGAAATTAATTTCCAGTATGTACATTAAAAAAATTACTTTTTTCTATTGTAATAATATTCAAACATTAAATTAAAATAATCATATTTTAAAACTGTTGAAATAAAGTAACATTAGATTCCATTTGTATTTTTTGTGTATATATTAATATATTAATTTAATAATTTTAAAATCTATCTTTGGGAAGATATATTTTTAGAAATAAATTATTATATTAATTAAAATGAGGTATTAATGTAAAGTGTCCATTTAAATGTGTATAACACATTACATGCATTATTTATCGTCCTCTTCATTAAAAATATATTTTTATTAATCCCATAAAAGATCAAATTTATTCAAGATGACTGTTATAATTATTTCTTATTGTGGGTCGGAATGTTAGGAAAGGTTTGGGGAAGATATTGGGAGAACCCAATGGGATTTGATTTGAGAATAAATGAGAAGTGCTGTCCTTTTATAATAGAGGGGAGGAAAAGTATTAGAATTTATATAAATAATAATTTCATATAAATTATTTTTGATGTTAAAATTGATCAAACTACATAAAATTTGATAATATTATGAGGATTAGTAAAAATCAACTCATCCAATAAATTTTCAAATTTTTTCATGGAATTTTTACCCTTATGTTTTTTAACAACCTTATTAAACCTTTTCACTCTTACCATGACCATATGGGGTTTTAACCCTTGAGAGTAATGACTATACCTTAGATGATCATAGATGGTGACTTAATTTATTAAATTTTTATAGATTCAAGATTCAGATACCCAAGGATGAAATAGTTTAGGTTTTTTGGGAAACTAGATTACATACATGACACCCATAATTAAATAGTAAATGAAAATAAATTATAACATAATAAACATATCAGAATACATTAATATAATTAAATGGACTCTACTTTAGAACATTGGGAACAGAATTATACTAATAGTGAGTTGAAATACTAATTATGGTAATATATATTTTATTTAAAAATGAATAAATAAGAATAAAACAACATGGCAATGTAAATATCAGAGAACACATTCCATTTAAAAAACATGATATTGAATTATCAATATCGAAAGTTAGATAATTTAAATACATTCTATTTAATGGATAAACTATGGATATAATGAATCCATATATTTTATCATATTAAAACATCTTGGATAATAACAACAATAATACAAATATCAATGGATGAAATTTTAAAATTTTGATCATCATGATTGAGGACATTAAAGCTCATACCATCAAAACCTTTCACAATACAGTTAACAAATACAGGTAGAAACATATTCAATTCGGAAAAATTATTTTTCTAATGAGAACCTATCAAAACGTCAAGGGGATATATGTTTTTTAGTCCCCACCCATTACTAACTATCCAAATAATTCCAAATATATCATGTAATCAATTTAATTAAAAGAAATTATGACTTATCAAATAACTGTATTGAATAAAAGATATAGATTTATCAATAATTCCCATGATAATCAAATAAAATTAAAAGTTAACACCAAATATAAAAATTGAATATGATCTAGGATATAATGATATCAATCACCCAAGAATATGTTCATTTATATTATTATAATAAAGTTATTATTTCTACCCAAAATTACCTTTCAAAAATGAAAGTAATATCAAAAAATTAACTTTTACCACTTTATAATTGTACATGCTAAACACCATGGGTGAGATAATTGAATGTTAAAAATAAAATATCAAGAATTTTGTGATAATAATGATATAGAAATGAAAATTGGAGGTATATGAACAACATATAGTGAATTGATGCATAATAATAAATACATTTCAAAGGAATGTAAATTGAGATGAAATCTCTAACTAATTTTTATCTAATGAATAATAATACCCATAAAATAATAAATTTCAAATGAAACCCTAAATACAATGAATATGAATGTATTAATGATATAAAATAGAATAATGGAATTATATACAATACAAAAATAAAACAGTCGTGAAAATGTTGTATGCCTCATGAAATAAAAAGCGTGACAAAAATCCCTTACATTGCATTCAATTTTGTCTGAGAAAACTATAAAATATTATATAATTGAATAATAATGTTATTAATTTATAACTGAACTGTATTAATTTTTTTTAATAAAATATATTATCTTCTTGTAATATCGTGTAACTCATTTTTTTAATAGTTATTATTTATTTTCCCTAAATTGGTTGTATAATTATTAGTGTGTCAAGTATGTTTTGACTTATTACTTGTTGTTATTATTAATTGGATATTGATTTAATCATCTCTATAATTTAAATGCTAATATAATTTTTATATATTTTTATTATATTTTATTTATAATAATCCATTATATTTGGATATAATATATGAAATAAACCATCCACGGAGATAGTAGGTCATACATACGTATGAACACTACTTTTAGTTTTATACTGTATTAGAAAAATGAATATATATATATATATATAATAATTTTATTATCATATCTATTTAATATATTTTACATATTTTTATTAAAATATCCCTTAATGTATTCTATGTATTGTGTGAATGAATCATATCACTTTGAAGAGGGGGTAGTCCACTCCTCAACAAATGATGTTTTCATATACCATTTAATGGAGTGCATAAAAGTACATGTTAGATACAAAACACATAAGAATAAAGCCATTATAAATACTACCAATAAAGTATAAAATCCAAAAATACATCAATGAAATTATTAAATTCTATATGTTTGATATATATACAATAAATACATCATTATTTCAAACCATTAAATGTTTTAAATTTGAGAATGACCAACATTAGATCGATAGACGTAATACCACTATAAAAATGAATGATTATTGTGTATGATTGTTTATGGATGTGTGTGAAAGTGTAAGTAAAAATATTAGCACAACAACATCTCAAAATTTTAAAGATTATATGATTATTATATATGAAATATATAAGAAATAATTTAGGGAGGGTAAATATAAATGAAATAAATATGATCGTTGGAAACAATTACCTATTATTCATGTAACTCAATTTGGATTATACCAAAAGACATCCTTGGATTGATTTGTAACACATTAGAGTCTTATAGGATGAGTGTTTGGATTTTATGATGTTATTTAATCATATTTTGGATGATGAAAATGGCACGAGAGGTGTAAAAAAATTTAGGGATGATTTCTATATTATAGTGGAGGAGGAGTGGAATTCATGTATATTTTTTAAAATGGAATTCCACCCAAATATTTCACAAGTAATTTGGAACAAATAATAATAAAAATTATATTAATTTTGGGATATGGTAAAATAATAAATAGGAAACTTTTTTTGGAAAATTTTGTAGTTAATTTTGTCCCATATTATTAAGGATTAGTCCCTTATTAAGATTTATTTTGCCATAACTGGCGTAATTATTTTTAGCTTTATTTACGAGTATTTTTGGTAAAAACAATTTTGACCTTATTAATCATTATATATTTCTATTATTGCAAATATGGATTCCATTTTTCCAAATTCCAATAACATTTGTGGTAGAAATTAAATTAAATTTATTTTTATATGGGGACAACAATGTGGTGCTTTAGAGTAAAAATATTGGAATGTTTGATATTTTTTTACATTAAATTTCACAGTGAATATTTTTAAAATGACCTATAATAGAAAAAAAATTATAATTGGTTTAAATAAACATTAAAACCATTCATAAATATAATTTAGCATTCTAAATAAATTATATTTTGTTTCATGATTTCTATTAAATACAATTTCCATAATTTATAATTTTGGGGTGTTACATTATCACAACATTAATTAAATTATTTCACTGTAATTTAATATTGATATTTGTAATCAATGTATTTGTTTTTTATAATAAAATATTTTTGAAAAATACCCCATATTACATATGGTTAATAACATATCTTATTAATAGGATGTAAATTGAAATGCGAAGGTTGCCACAAAACTAGGCTTCTGAAAATGAGAAAATTAGTGAAAACATGGATATGGGGGAAAAATATAACTATCATCTTCCAAAGAAGGGTGATGTAAACAATATACATGAAAATTTTGTTGATTATACATATATAAACAATATGTGTCATTACAAATCGATGATATCATCAATAATGATTATAATAGGACAATATATTTTAATTCAAGACCATTTTCCTAGAGTTGATGAATTCATTAATGCCATATAAATATAAAGAAATATAATTAATTGATTTTATTCTATTTAATGGGAACAATATTTTCCATTAAATTTTTCATGTAATATTTGGATATAATTTATTAAAAAAGGTTGTTTCATTTAGTTATGTAATTCATTATCCTATGAAACCTTTTCTAAAGATCAAATTAAACCATTTAATAAATAGTGGACCATTATAAAAGATGATAATAGAACAATTAAAAATAATTATATTGATGTTAGTGGTGTCTAGTTTAACTTTAAAAAATCAATCATCTCCCTATCACAACTTCATAATCTCAACATAGGTAACATATTATTCATTCTCAATCATGTTTTTTCCAAGAAGTTTAACATTCCCCAAAATCACATTTCAAATTTATTGATACCAATCAACATAAATATTTAAATCCATGATGAAAACGTACATTATTATAATCATTATATGTTTAATAAATTAAATTATGATAAAATCATCAAGGAAATACTTTTACAACATATTTTTTGGATACGAACACAAATGAACATTAATCATTCCACATCAGTTGTGTTAATAACTGATGTATGAACTTGACCACTTATTTTATTCAGATTTATATTCCATTGATGTTGTGGGAATTCATTATCATTGTTATATATCCCCTTGTATTTGTAACAATTAATATCATCATTTTCTTTCTTTCCTTTTCTTTTTTTTACAAGGGACACTTTTCTCCGAATTTATAACAAACTCCCAATCCTTTCAATCATTTCCTAGAGTGATTTTTCCATAGTTATTACATGTTGAAAAATACTCTATTCCCATTTCCCTTTACCTTTAATATTATATTCATTTATGTTCTTCTCTTTATTTTGTTTGAATCCATAATCTATGTTTAATTCTTTCTCTACATTGATAGAACAAAAAATTACCCATATTATTTATGAAACATATTGATACACCAATTACCTTAGGATAAATTAATTAAGGCTCTAATGGAAATTGTCAATCATGAAAAACATGTTACATAGGAAATATATAACATGAATTTATAACCTTTTAAAAGTATCTTTATAAACCACAACACTTTCATACACAATATGATTTAGACTAAATAACATTGTCTTAAAATAAGTTTTTTTCCAACGAGTAAAATATTATTCAATGAATGTGTCCCTAAAATAATTCTATTCCATGTTTTATTTCCTCTTGGTCTATATTATTCTGGATTAATGAGAACTATTTATTAAAATCTCTATTATGAAAATAAACTACAAGTGTAACCTTTCCATTTTCACCACATCCTAATTCCAAAAATATCATCTCCAAATACATATTAAATTATTCATACAACATTTGATTAGTAGTACCAAAATTTGATAGGGGACTCTTTCACATAAAGATATCCAAATGTAGGGAATATATTTATGGAATAGACTTCTCCATCCATTAAAGGTCACATATCATAACATTATTAACTGAACCTAATATATACGAATCATGTTAGGTTCTAATACCAGCTATATCATTTTTCGCAATAGGGAAGCCTATATATTTTCTATGAGTATTGATATCATTAATTCTACTAGACATCATTTTTAAACAGTGAAACATTGTAGATTGGTTCATAAAATTGAGAAATTTGTGACCAGTAAAAACCATTTTCATGAGTTTCAGACCATGTGACCAGTAAAAACTATTTTCATGTACCTTGTTACACATGAGTAAGGAACACCAAACATTTTCAGAGTTCTTACCCCTATGTATATCTATTCTATAAAAATCTTCACATGTAGTATTTGGCCATGAATGTATCAAAAGTTAGAGTCACATAATATCTATCTTAAAAAATTTAATGGGAATTCTTCTATAATTATCTTCAATGTCTATCATACGGGGTTCCCCTTTATATATGTTTCTTTAATCAAGTTTGAAAGGATGATTATATATCTTCTCTAATACCAATTATAATAACCCAACCCAAAAATAATGAACTGGTTCTTTACATTATTATATTAGAAAATGTAAAACATTAAAATCATAATAGACCATATAAATTATGAGTTTTCTAAAACCTTATTTTATACAAGACACCTGAAATACATTATAAAAATAAAATAAATCAAAACATAAGTTAAAAATCAATATATATGAAACTGATTCAAATGTTCTTATTCATAACCTAAGGGGAGGAAATATAATAAGGGTTATCTCAAATGGTCATTAATGATATTTATAGTTGATGAAATTATGAATCATTAATAATAAATAAACATGGAATGGAAAATAACTAAGAACCCAAGACATTTAAATAACTTGATAAGAACTAATCAATATGGAATGTTTAATAAATGAAACACATAAAATTTAATCAAGAAGATAATAATTAAATGAATAAATGGATTTTATCATATATAAAACTCATAGAAGTTATTAATGGTAACTAAAATATTCCGGAATGAAATTATAAATTTTTAGACATCATATTTCGGGCACATAAAAACATATACCATCAATACCTACCACAAGACAGTTTAAAAATATGTATAGTAACCCATTTTATTTGGAAAATTCATTTATCTCCTAAGAACCAGTTCATGTATCGAGAGATTATATAATGTTTGGTCACAACATGTCACTTTATATCTAAAGAATTAATCATATACCGAGTAATGCATTTAGTTAATAGACAATATTCTTTATCAAATAACTGTATTGAATAAAACATACAAATTAATCAATAATTCCCCATTTTGTCAAATAACATATAATGTGAACAACATATGTAAAAATGTTACATGGTTTAGGAAATAATAGTTTCCATCATCCTTGAATTTGAATATTTAAATGACTATAAAAAACTAATTTGTTCAAGAGAATGTTCATAATTACAAAATAATATTAGATTAAAAATATAAATTTTACCATATGGTAAACATTCAAGTTAAAACCCTTGGGTGAGATAATTAAATGTAAATCAAAATTAACATGAATTATGATAGGATCATGGTATTAAATGAACATGAGGAAATACATACACCTCATAATGGTAACTTAGTTTGGAACAAAATATTATTCTCAATATAATGTAAATTGAGTGAAAATCCCTAACTACTAGGTAACTATTTAATTATAATCCCGATGAATGAAATAATTTCAATTAAAACAAAAAATACTATGAAAAAAAATATATTCATTATTAAAAGAAAATTGGTTATGTATATACAGAACATAAAAATATAATGATGTGGTGAAAATTGAGTTTTCTTGAGAGAATGAAAAGAGAAAAAAATACCATACATTACATTAATTTTTTGGTGAAGAACCTATAACACCATAAATAATAGTTTTCACCATGTTTTTAACTTATAAAATAAGTATAATAAAACTTATAATATATTATGTCATCTTATTATAATACCTTATTACCCACTTGTTAACAACAATTCATTATTATCACTATTTTGGGTGTTAATTCCCTAGGTTGTCGAGTATGTTTTTATTGTTACATGTTTTTCTTATATATTTGATCATGATTTAATAGTATTTAAAATTTAATGTATTAATAAACTATAATATATATCCTATATATAAGTATTTATAATAATCTAAAATATTTGAAGATAATAAACGAAAAGCATTGTTCATGGAAATGTTAGGCTATATGTACATTGGAACACTACTTCCATTTCATTTCCATATTAAAAAATTAAATATAAATGGTATATATATGTGTGTGTTTATTATAATTTATATACAATATCTATTTCATACATGGCTGATTTTGTTAATTAAAATCAACCTTAATAAATACCATTTATAGTGTGAATGGATCAAATATCGTTGAGGAGGTGGTTGTCCACACATCCATAAACGATCTTATCATATTTCCACAAATGGTGTGAATAATGGTTTTTGTTATATAAAAATTAAATAATAATAAATACATTATAAATAATATATATAATAAATAAATTATAAATCTATAATTATTTCCATCATTTAAAGGTTGTTAGTGGAAGAATATACCACATTGGTTCGGGATGTGATAGTCCACCGTACTCAAGAAAAATGATTTTGTGTCACATTTAATTGATGTCTGTGAAATATTATATTGAAATATTAGAATAAATAATATTATAAAATTGAATATAATGAGTTTATTATATTATAATGATATATAAATAGTTTAATCGGTGGAAAGGTTAATGCATGAAATGTGATCGTTCGAAGACATAAACTCTAATTCAGTTAACTCCTTTAGTTTTATACTAGGATACTTAATTGGACTACATTATTCATAAGGTGAATATAATTGTACGAGGGGAATGTTTTGGGATATTATTTTAGAGGGTTTTTGGAGATATTATTTAATTGAGATGTGTGAATAAGTGGTAGGGTTAACTACCATTTTATAGTGCAGGAGGAGTAGAATTATTATAAAATTTTAGAAGGGAATTCGACCAACGTTTTTCCCAATTCCACTTGCCAAAAAATTCCAAATCCATAGTAATAGATTATATAGACTAAATATTAACATACAAAGGATTTTGGACAAAATTAATGTGCATTTTCCTCATAAGTATACATTTTAGTTCATTGATATGTTTAATTTTACCTTAATCGAACTAATTGATTTTAACATCATTTACTAATATTTTTGGTATAAACCAATTTAATCATATTATAAATTATAAATTACTCTTATTGAAACTATGGAATCCATTTTTCTAAATTCCAATTATATAAGTGGATGAAAATATTTTAAATTTAATCCCACACATGGGACAATAAATCATGGGTTTTAATAAACAAATGTTCAAAAGTTACCTTTGTTTTTATATTATAATTGAATTTCAAATTGATTTAAATTAACAAAATTGGATTAATTTATTTATAATAGATATAAATAAACTGTAAAATCCAATAAAAAATATAATAAAACATTTATATAAATTATTTGAAAATTTACTATTGAATTAAAACTCATTATTTCTCACAATTCAACAAAAATCAACAAAAAAATATGAATAATTTATCTGAAGATAATTTTGAAGTAATTATTTAAAAAATTAAATTTATTATTAAATATAAATTTTACAAAACTTCATGAAATTGATTTTAATATAGGATTTCAAATAAAACCTGTTAAAACTACCTCTAAAAATTACATGTTTTTTATGTAAAATTTGGTTTGTACTTTTCATATTCCTGTCAAATATATTGGATGAATTTCAAAAAAAAAATTGATTAAATAAATAAATAAATATATACTAAATTAAAAACAAAAAATAATTTTAATTTATTTAGTATTTTAGTATAAAAAGTCTTTCATATAATAAAAATATATTTTTATAAAGACACTTTCTTTATATTCAATTGGTTTTATATTAATTTATTTTTAATTTTAATGCAGTAAACTGAACCATAAATTATTATAAGCTAGTTAATCAAACTCATAAACATAAATTTAATATCTAGGTTGTATCTTGTAATATTAAATTATAATATATTATTAACATATCATTGTTTAGTAAAACATAGTCTTGCATGTAATGCAAACTACCGAATTAAATAATTCTTTTATATAACTCAGTATAACTCAGGGTTGCATAAAATAATATATATAGAATATATTTATTTAAAATACTAAATATATATTAACATCTCAGGATGTTACATTCCTTTCTATGATGTGGTTTCTATGTCATACACATTATTAAATAAAATATTCTTACTTTATATATTCAGGATGTCACATTAAGGGTAAACATAATTACTATAAATTGAAGTTAAAGATATAAATTGATCATGGTTTATTTTTTTACCATATAATAATCAATATTTCAAATATTTTATTTTTAGGAATATTATATCATTTTGAAAAATATTATTTTCCTCAAATATCAATAATGTCAATTGTAGACCAATTCTTTTACATTAAATTTTAAAATGTCAATAAAATAAATTAACATTGACATGAATATTTTAATAAACTCATAAATATTTATTATTTACTACAAAATTAGTGGTTCTTTAAATTTATTTCAAATTATAATATGTATAAAATTATTAATATCGGTTCATTGATTTATCAATATATAAAATAATTATCAGTTTTGTGTTGTGTTAGAAATTAATGAAATTATGATAACATTATATATTATAAATTAATGAATATCATGAAAAGAAATATTTTTTTCATTAAAAGTTGAATCTATTATCAAAAACACTATCTAGTTATACTCATGAAAAAATTACTATATTTATTAAAAAATGATTCTGAAAATATTCACTTATATTTACATAAAATAGTTTAAAGTCTATAATAACACACAAATAGTAAAAAAACGACTATATATTAAACATTTTCATAATTATAGATTATATATCATCATAGAATAATATTCAAGAAGTTTTGGGTTTATATTTGATATGCACCATTTTATTTTTATTTTAATTACCCATTATATCATTCAACATAGTAACAAAAAATACAATGGTGATTTCTTCTATTAAACAAAAGTAAAAATTACTATTTAAAAATTAATCCTTATTCAAAATATTGAGTCATTTCTTAGTATTTAGAACATATATTTGGGAAATTTTAATTTTAATTTTAACCAAAAAAATGAGTTGCAAAACAGTATTTAAGAAAAGAACATTTTTATGAATAAAATGATTCTATACCAAATAAATGCATAAAGATGAATTAAAAAATCAATAGGATTATTTTAAATCAATATTAATTGATGAAAAATAAAATTTATTTTCTTAATACTTTAAATGAAAATGTAGCTTTCAAGAAGAGTCAATATGTTTCACTATTCATTGAAAATTAATTTTTTCCAAGTAAATTGTGATAAATTAATTCTAAAATTATTTTGATATGATTAATTCAAAATTGAATTTAATTTATTAAAACTATATTTCTATAATTTGGATATAATGTTAACACAATATAATATATGATAACAAAAATCTGTTAGAAGTAATTTTTTTTATTTTCTTTAAAAAAAATCATAATATTTTCTTGATAAATATAAATCTATTATATATTAATAAAGAATATGAAATGAAAATTATTTATAATGATTTTTTTACATTATATGTCACATGGATTCAAATCCCTCTTTTGGTTTACTTTATTCAATCTTATAATTTTATTTTGAATTAGTCTATAAGTTTATTATGGATGTATATTCCGATTTATTAATTTGAAATACATGTATTAAGGAAGTTTCCCCTATTACGAGGAGTATATGGAACATCATGATTGAAGAACATGAAATCCTATACCATCAAAACCTCTCACAATACAGTTTACAAATACAGGTAGAAACATATTTAATTTGGAAAAATTATTTTTCTAATGAGAACCTATCAATACGTCGAGGGGCTATATGTGGTCTTGTCTACACCCATTACTCCTTGTCCAAATATTTCCAAATATAATGAGTAATCAATTTAATTAATAGAAATTATAACTTATCAGATAACCATATTGAATAAAAGATATAGATTTATCAATAATTCCAAAGCTAATCAAATAAATATCAAAGTTAACACTAAATATAAAAATGGTATGTCATCTAGGAAATAATGATATCAATCACTCAAGAATATGTTCATTTATATGGTAAAAAAAAATTTATTGATTCTGCACAAAATTACCTATCCAAAATGAAAGTGAGAGTACATAGATAACTTTTACCTCTTTATAATTTTTCAGGCTAAACACCATGGGTGAGATAATTCAAATGTTAAAAATAAAATATCAATAATTTTGTGATAATAATGATATTGAAATGAAATTTAGAGATATATGAACCACATATAGTGAATTGATGCACAATAATAAATAAGTCTCAAAGGAATGTAAATTGAGAATAAATCACTTACTACTATGTATCTTTGGAATAATAATCCCCATAAAATAAATAATTTCAAATTAAAATCTAAATACCATGAAAATGAATGTATTAATGATATAAAATAAAATAATGTAATTATATACAACACAAAACGTAATCAGTTGTCAAAATGTTGTATGCCTCATGAAATGAAAATTGAGACAAGAATCTCTTACCATGCATTCCCTTTGGTGTGAGCATACTCTAAAATATTGTATAATGGAATAATAATGTAATTAATTTATAACATAACGATATTAATTATTAGTAATAAAATATATTATATTCTTATAACATCTTGTTACTCATTTTTTTAATAGTTATTATTTATTTTCACTAAATTGGTTGTTTATTTCTTATTTTCTCAAGCATGTTTTGACTTATTATATGTTTTTATTATTAATTGTATCATGATTTAATAATCTCTATAATTTAAAAGATAATTTAGTCTTCATATATATGTTTTATATTTTTATTTATAATAATCCATTATATTTGGATATAATATATGAAATAAACCATCCACTGAGATGGTAGGTCATATATACGTATGAACACTAATTTTATTTTTATACTGTATTAAAATAATGAAAATAATATATATATATAATTTTATTATCATATCAATTTAATATATTTTACATTTATTATTAAAATATCTTTTAATATATTCAATATATAGTGTGAATGAATCATAAATTATTGAATAGGTGGTAGTACACTCCTCAAAAATGATGTTTTTATATTCCAATCAATGGAGTGAATAAATATACATGTTAGATAAAAAATACATAAGAATAAATCCATTATAAATACTACCCATAAATTAAATAAACTAAAAGAACATCAAAGAAATAATTAAATTCTATATGTATCATATATATAATATAAATTCATCATTATTGCTAACCATTAAATGTTTTAAATATGAGAATGACCAATATCGGTTTGATAGGCGATATCCCACTATACAAATGAATGATTATTGTGTATTACAGTTTATGGATGTGTGTGAATGTGTAAGTAAATATATTAGCAAAACAACATCACAACATTTTAAAAATTATATAATCATTATATATGAAATATACAAGAAATAATTTAGGGAGAGTAAATATAAATGAAATAAATTTTATAATTGGATAACTTTACCTCTTATTCAGGTAACTCAATTTGGTTTATACCAAAATACTTCCTTGGATTGATTTTTAACACATTTGAGGCTTATAGGATGAGTGTTTGGATTTTAGGATATTATTTAATCATATTTTGGGTGATCCAAATGGCATGAGAGGTGTGAAAAAGTGGGTGGATGATTTCTATATTATAGTGGAGGAGGAGTGGCATTCTTGTAAATTTTTTAAAATGGAATTCCACCAACATTTTTCAGATGTAATTTGGATCCAATAAAATTAAAAATTTTATTAATGTGGGGATATGGTAAAAAATAAATAGGAAAATGGTTTTGGACAATTTTTTATTTAATTTTGTCCCAAAAGATTAAGGATTAGTACCTTACTAAGGTTTATTTTTCCTTAACTAGCGTAATTATTTTTAACCTCGTTTACAAATATTTTTTGTTAAAAACAATTTTCACTTTTTTAATCATTAAAAATTGCTATTATTGCAAATATGGAATCCATTTTTCCAAATTCCAATAACATATGTGGAAAAAAATAATTTATATTTAATCCTATAGAGGGACAAAAATGTGGGGTTTTAGAGTAAAAATATTGGAATGTTTGATATGTTTATACATTAAATTTCATTGTAAAATTGTTTTAAATGACCTATAATAGAAAAAAATTATAATTTATTTAAATAAACTTTAAACCTAATAAAAAATATAATTTAATGATCTAAATAAATTATAGTGTTTTTCAAACATTCTATTAAATACAATTTTCTTTATTTATAATTTTGGGGTGTTACATTATCACAACATTAAAAAAATTACATCTCCCTAATTTAATCCTGATCTTTGTAATAAATGTATTTGTTTTTTAGAAAAAAATATTTTTAAAAAAACCCCATCTTACATATGGTTAATAACAAATCTTCTTAATATGATGTAAAATGAAATGTGAAGGTTACCACAAAATTGGGCATATGAATATGAGAAAATTAATAAAAACATTGATATGGGGTAAAATATAACTATCATGTTCCAATAGAGAGTGAAGGAAAAACTACCCATGAAAATTTTGTTGATTATATATTTATAAACCATATGTATCAATATAGGTCCATGATATCATCATAAATGAAGATAATAGTATAATAATTTTTTATTCGAGAACATTTTCCTAGAGTTGTTGAATGAATTAATTCCTTAAAAATGTGATGGAATATAATTAATTGATATTATTCTTTTTAATGGGAACAATATTATACATTAAATTTTCCTTGGCATATTTCGATATTATTTATTAAAATAGGTTTCTTCATTTAGTTATGTAATCCATTAGCCTATGAATCCTTTTCTAAATATCAACTTAATCCATTTAATAACTTGTTAGACATTCCCAAATATGATAAAAGTACACTTAAATATAATTATATTTATGTTAGTGGTATCAAATTTAACATTACAAAATCAATCATCTCCCTATCTCAACATAGGTAACATATTATTCATTCTCAATAATTTTTCTTCCATGAAGATAAACATTCCACAAAATAACATTTCATTGTTATTGATACTAATCAACATAAATATTTAAATACATTATGAAAACGTACAATTTTATGATCATTATATATTTCATAATTTAAATTATGAGAAAATCATCAAGGAAATACTTTTACAACATATTTGTTGGATATTAACACAAATGAACATTTATCATTTCACATAGGTTGTTTTAATAAATCTTTCATGACCTTGATCACTTTTTTCTTCAGATTTGTATTCTATTGATGTTGTGGGAATTAATTTTCATTGTTATATATCCCCTTGTAATTGTAACAATTAATATCATCATTCCCTTTCGTCCCTTTTCTTTATTTTTACAAGTGACCCTTTACTCAACATTTATAAAAAACTCTGAAACCATTCAATAATTTCTTTGAGTAATTATTTCCATAGTTATTACATGTTGGAAAATACTCTCTTCCAATTTCCCATTACCTTTATTATTATCTTAATTTATGTTCTTTTTTTATTTCATTTGAATCCATAAGACATGTTTAATTCTTTTTCTACATTGATAGAATATAAAATTCCCTATATGATTTAAGAAACATATTGAGACAACAATTACCTTATGAGAAATTGATTAAGACTTTAATGTAAATTGTCAATAATGCACTCCATGTTACATTAGAAATATATAACACGCATTTATAACCGTTTAAATGTAGTTTTATACACCACAACACTTTCATTAACATTATTATTTAAACTAAATAACATTGTCTTCAAATAATTTTGTTTCTAATGAGGAAAATATTTTTCAATGAATGTGTCTTTAAAATAATTCAATTAAATAAGTTCAGTTTCCTCTTAGTCTATATTATTCTAGATTAAGGACCACTATTTATTATAATATCTATTGAGACAATAAACTACAAGTGTATCATTTCCCTTTTCACCACATCCTAATTCCAAAAACATGATCTCCAAATACATATATAATTTTTCATACAACATTTTATGAGTAGTTTAAAAATTTGATAGGGGGCTCTTTTACTTAAAGATATCCAAATGTAAGGAATATATATATGGAATAGATTTTTCCATCCCTGAAAGGGAACGTGTCATAAAAATATTAAGTGGAAATAATATATACAAAACATGATAGGTTCTAAAAAAACTATATAATCTTTCTCAATAGGGAAAACTATACATTTTCTATGAGTATTGATTTCATTATTCTGACTAGTCATCATTTTTAGACAGAGAAACATTCTAGAATGGTTCATAAAATTGAGAACTTTGTACAATTAAAAATATGGAATAACATATATCATAAATTAAGAAAATTATGCATAAATAATCTAAAAAACATAAACATGATTTTATTGGGGATATCATTACTTTCAAATACATTGCAATGATTTTTAAAGAAAACATAAATTATCATAAATGTATTTTCCCCGAGTTTCAAACCACATGACTAGTAAAAACTATTTTCATGTACCTTGATATGCACGATTAAGGCACAACAAACATTTTCATAGTTATTACCCCTAGGTACATATATTTTATAAAAATAGTCACTAGTAGTATTTGTCCATGGATGTATCACAAGTCAGAGTCACATAATATTAACCTTATAAAAATTAATGGGTGTTCTTATATACATTTCCTCAATGTCTTTCATATGGTGATTTCCCTTAATATATATTTCATAAATAATATTTCCATGGATGTTTATATACCTTCTCTAATACCAACTATAATAAACCAACCAAAAAATAATGAACTAGTTCTTTAAATTATTATATTGGAAAAGATACAAGATTAAAATTTTAATAGACCTGATAAATTATGAGTTTTTTAAAACCCTATTTTATAAAAGTCACCCAAAATACCTTATGAAAATAAAATAAATCACAACATAAGTTAAAGATCAACATATATGAATCTGATTTAGAGGTTCTTATTCAAAACCTGGGGGAAGGAAATAAAATATGGGTTATCTCAAATGGTTATTAATGGTATGTATAGTGGATGAAATTATGAATCAAAAATAATAAATCAACATGGAATGTTAAATAACTAAGAACCCAAGCCATTTCAAAAACGTGATAAGGACTAATCAACATGTAAAATTTAATAAATGAAACACATGAAATTTAATTAATAAACTAATAATAAAATGAATCCATAGATTATATAATATGTAAAACTCACATATGATATTAATGGTAACTAAAATATCGCAGAATGAAATTATACTTTATTAGATATAATAGTTCAGGTACATAAATACATATACCATCAATACCTACTACAAGACAGTTTAAAACTATGTGTAGTAACCCATTTTATTTGAAATTTTTTTTTATCTCCTAAGAACCAGTTGTTGTATCGAGGGGATATATAATGTGTGTTCTTATCTTTTCACTTCATATCTAAATCATTTATCAAATACCGAGTAATGGATTTAGTTAATATAAAATATTCTTTATCAAATAACAGTATTGAATAGAACATACAAACTAATCAATAATTCCCCATTTAGTCAAATAACATTTAATGTGAACAACATATGTTAAAATTTTATATGGTTTATGAAATAATAGTTTCCATTATCCTTGAATTTTAATATTTAAATGACAACAATAAACTAATTTTTTAATGACAATTCTCATAATTACAAATTAATGTTACATTACAAATATAAATTTTACCATATGGTAAACAATCAAGTTAAAACCATTGGGTGAGATAATTAAATTTAAATAAAAAATAACATGAAGTATGATAGAATCATGTTATTAGATTAAAAAGAGGAAATATATACACTACATAATGGTAAATTAGTTTGGAACAAAAAAATATTCTCAATAGAATATAAATTGAGTGAAAATCCCTTACTAGTTTGTAACTATTTAATTATAATCTTTATGGGTGAAATAATTTCAATTAAAACACTAAATACTATGAGGATATATTTATTCATGATTAAATGAAAATTGGTTAAGTATATACATAACACAAAAATATAATGAAGTGGTGAAAATGGAGTTTTCTTTAGAGAATAAAAAGATAGAAAAAATACATTATTTTACATTTATTTTTTGGTGACCAGCCTATAACACCATAAATAATAATTTTCATCAGGTCATTAACATATAAAATAAATATTATAAAACATATAATATATTATGAAATCTTATTATAATACCATACTACCCATTTGTTAACAACAATTCATTATTATCAATATTTTGGGTGTTAATTCCCTTGGTTGTCGAGTTTGTTTTTACTTGTTACTTGTTTTTCTTATAAATTTGATAGTGATTTAATAGTATTTAAAATTTAAAGTATTAATAAACTATAATATATATACTATATATATGCATTTATAATAGTCCATAATATTTGAAGATAATAAATGAAAAGCATTGTTTATGGAAATGTCAGGCTGTATGTACGTTGGAACGCTACTTCCATTTCATTTCCATATTATACAATGAAATATAAAGGATAAATATATATTTGTGTGTGTGTTTATTATAATTTATTTACCATATATATTTCATACATGACACATATTTTTATTAAAATCAAAACTAATACATACAATTTATAGTGTGAATGAATCTCATATTGTTTAGGAGGTGGTAGCCCACACATCCACAAACGATGTTATCATATTCCACAAATGGTGTGCATAATTGTATATTTTATATAAAAATTAAATAATAATAAATATATTATAAATAATATATATATTAAATAAATTATAAATATATTATTATTTCCTTCAGTGAGAGGTTGTAAATGGAAGAATATACCACATTGGTTCGGGAGGCGGTAGTCCACCGTACTCAAGAAAAATGATTTTGTGTCACATTTAATTGATATAAGTGAAATACTATATAGAAATATTAGAATGAAAAATAGTATAATATTGAATATAATGAGTTTATTATATTATAATGATATATAAATAGTTTAGTAAGTGTAAAAGTTAATGAATGAAATGTGATCCTTTGGAGACATAAACTCTAATTCCGTTAACTCCTTTTGTTTTGTACTACGATGCATAATTGGAGTGCATTGTTCATAAGGTGAAGATAATAGTATGACTTGATTGCTTTTGGGATCTTATTTTAGAATAATTTTGGAGATATTATTTTCTTGAGATGTGTGAATAAGTGGTGGGGTTAACTACCATTTTATAGTGCATGAGGGGTGTAATTATTTTAAAATTTTAGAAGGGATTTCCACCAACGTTTCTCCCAATTCCACTAGCCAAAATAATTTACCAAATCCATAATAATAGAGTATATAGACTAAATATGAACATACAATGGATGTTGTAAAAAATTACAGGACATTTTCCTCATAAGTATACATTTTAGATCATTGATATGTTTAATTTTACCGTAATAGAACTAATTAATTTTACATAATTTACTTATATTTTTGGTATAAACCAATTTAATCATTTTATAACTTTTAAATTACTCTAATTAAAAATGTGGAATCCATTTTTATAAATTTTAATTAAATAATAGGATGAAATTATTTTAAATTTAATCCCACACATGGGATAATAAAGCATGGTTTTTAATGAACAAATTTTCAAAAGTTCTCTTTGTTTTTATATAAAATATCAATTTGGAATTTATCTAAATTAAAAAAATTGGATAAATTGATTTATAATAGATATAAATAAACTTTAAATCCAATAAAAATATAATTAAACATTTAAATAAATTATTTGAAAAATTACTATTGAATTAAAATTCATTATTTCTCACATTAAAAAAAAACAAGACAGAAAAGTGTGAATAATTTATCTATAGATAATTTTGATGTTATTATTTAAAAAATTATTTGTATAATTAAATATAAATTTTATAAAACTTCAATAAATTTGATTTAATATCAGTTTTCAAATAAAATGCATTAAAACTGCCTCTATAAAATTAAATGTTTTTTGTTTGTAGAATTTGGTTTGTACTTATCATATGCCTGACAAATATATTGGATGTATGTAAAAAAAATTTGATTATATATATATATATTAAATTAAAAACAAAAAATAATTTGAATTCATTTAATATTTTAGTATAAAAATCATTTCATATAATAAAAATTTTTTTTTTATAAAAACACTTTATTAATATTTAATTGGTTTTTATATTCGTTTATTATTAATTTTAAACTAGTAAATTGAACAATACATTTAAATAATATAGTTAATCAATTTCATTACAATAAATTTAATATCAAATTTGTATCTTGTAATATTAAATTATAATATATTATTAATATGTTCATTGATTAGTAAATATCAGTCTTACATGTAATGAGAACTATCGAACTAAATCATTCATTTATATAACTCAATATAACTCAGGGCTGTATAAAATAATATATAAAGAATAGATTTATTTAATATAATAAATATATATTAACATCTTAGGATGTTACATTCCTTTCTATGCTAGGGTTTCTATGTCATTAACATGATTAAATAATATATTCTCACTTTATAATTTCAGGATGTCAAATTAAGGATAAACAAAATTACTATAAATTGAAGATAAACAGATAAATCGGTCATGGTTTATTTTTTTAACCAGATAATAATCAATTTTACAAATAATTTATTTTTATGAATACAATATCATTTTGGAAAATATTATTTTCCTCAGAAATAAATAAAGTCAATTTTAGAACTATTCTTTTACATTCAATTTTAAAATTTCAACAAAATAAATTAACATTGACATGAATATTTTAATAAAATCCTAAATATTTATTATTTACTATAAAATTAGTATTTCTTTCAATGTATTTGAAATTATACTATGTATAACATTATTAATATCAATTTATTGGTTTATCTATTGATTAAATATTTATCAGTTCTGTGTTGTGTTAGAAATTAAAGTAATTATGATATCATTATAGCTAATAAATTATTTAATACTATGAAAAAAATATTTTTTCATTAAAATTTGAATCTATTATCAAACATACTATATAGTTATCCTCATGAAAAAATTATTATATTTATTAAAAATGATTCTGACATTTCTCACTTCTCTTTACATAAAAATGTTTAAAGTTTATAATCACACATAAATAATAATAAAGGACTATATATTAAGTATTTTCATAATTCTAGATTATATATCTTCATACAATAATATTCTATAAGTTTTGGGTCCTTATTTGGTATGCACCATTTTATTTTTGTTTTAATTACCCATTATACCCTTCACTGTGGTAACAAAAAATACAATGTTTACTACTTCTATTAAATAAAAATAAAAATTACTATATAAAAATTAATCCTTATTCAAAATATTGAATCACTTTTTAGTACTCAGAATATATATGTGGGAAATTTGAATTTGAATTTTAACCAAAAAATCTTGATGAAAAACAGTTTTTAGTAAAATAACATTTTTAAGAATAAAATGATTCGATACCAAATAAATGAATAAAGATTCATTAAAAAACACAATAGTATTATTTTAAATAAATTTTAAATAAATAAATTTTAAAACTCATGAAAAATAATATTTATTTTTTTAATTGTTTAAATGAAAATATTTCTTTCTAGAAGAATCAATATTTTTCAATATTCAATGAAAATTCATTTTTCCCAAGTAAATTGTGATAAATTAATTCTAAAATTATTTTGATATGAATAATTCAAAATTGACTTAAATTTATTAAAGATACATTTCTATAATTTGGATATAATGATAACACGATATAACATATGAAAAGAAAATTTTATTTGAAGTAATGTTTTTATATTTTCATTGAAACAAATCGTAATATTTATATAATAAATATAAATCTGTAATATATTAATAAATAATAAGAAATGAAAATTATTTATAATGAATTTATTACATTATATGCCACATGGATTCAAATCTCTCTTTTGGTTTAATTTGTTCAATTATATAATTTTATTTTGATTTAGTCTATAAGTTTATTATGGATGTATATTCTGATTTATTTATTTGGGATTCATACATTTATGAAGTTACTCCTATTAGAAGGAGTATATGGAACACATTAGAACATGAAACCAACAAGATAATGTAGTACCGACTCTTTGGAGTCCGTGAAATTATATTTTATTATCATATATTGTGGTTCTTTCTTTAGGGTTCACTAAAATAAGCTTATGGTAATAAATATTGATAATTTATTTAAGTGTAGTGGGGGAGTTCATGATGTCGTAATGGGAGAAAATACATGGATGGATTATGATAGTATGCGGGATAAGGAAATAAATCTCAATGGTAGTACTATTATATGTTTTGTTTTATTCATATATTTAAAGTTCATATTAGGGTATATTCAGAGATAAATAAGTGATATCATGTTATTTTATTTTACTATTGACCACTCTTTTACTGATCATTTATATTATTTTAGGAGATTATAATTCATTAACAAATTGAAATTTTGGCTCTTTTTGATTTCCAGCATTACATTCACTATTACAGTAAGAATTTTATTATGATTTATAGGATATATTTGAGTTACAATTTTTTACATTCTTATTTTTATTTTCATTTCCCAAGATAATCAAGGTTTTTATATTGATGGGGAGTGATATAATAAATATTATATATCAGATTCCAATTAATTATGGGAGATTATATATATTTTTATAGAGATTTGAATTATAGATATCAGCTACAAAAATTGGTGCGTGGTTTTGAGAATAAATCCATCTTTTGGAATTACTCTATAGTAAATTGATATATTTTATTTGGTTCTAGAATTGATAGTGTTGGTCATTTTTCTATGTTATTTATAATTCTATGTGTCTATTTTTATTATATAAATTCACTTAAATTTATATGATCCATTTTTATGGGAGGTTATGTTCAGTAAACATTGAAAAACATTTATTATGATAACTATCACTATTAGGATTTAAGGATAACGAGTAATATACAATTGGTTTGTGTACTCACCACATAATCATGATAATGGTTTAGTTTTTTATATTAATCTATATAAATCACTGATAGATGGATTTATATGTTTACATATACCTCTATAATTAATTATGTTGATTCTTTTTAAATGTTATAAGGATTATAATTTTTAGTAGAAGGTCATGTACTCTAGGTTTGAGGCTGATTAATTTTATTACGTTTTTTATATTGACCTATGGGATGTTAAATGAGTATTTTTAGGCATTGAATTCATACATGGATTTTTTAATTTCACGACTTTAATATATTTTAATATAGATATATATATAGTTGAAGTTTATAATAACTATAGAATGTATATATTTTTTCCCTAATTTAAATTATGGAATTGAATTGATTTATATGGAATTATTCAATTGGGATATCCAACTCATTGAAATTATATTATATTTTTTTATAAATCATTTATGAATCAATCATGTCATAATATAGTCCACATTCCCCCCAATCATAGTATAATTTCCTTATAAATTAGTGATATACTTTTATAAATGGGGATACTTTATAGAGGTCATGGAATGATCCCACTCATGTAAAAAGAGAGGTAAATTGATTCGGTTATAATACAAAGAAACACATAGCCTTATATATCTCATAGATATATTGTAATCTCCCATATTAGATACCCATTTAACCTATAGTGAATTTGTGTATCAAATTTGACTCATAGAACCAATTTCAATCATACATCTTTTAAAGGAGTCCTAAAATTAATCATGTGTCCTATATAGTAACCTAAAAATAATGAATAAATCAATTTGATAATGTAAATTTTTGGAAATATCATATTTATGAATGAAATAATATAAAATTGGGAAACATTAAGTCATACATCCACCTCATGCACATGGAATGAAATATTCATCCAATGATTGATAAGTATTAAGCATGGTATACAAAAAAATATAATCACATACCAATTGAACATCAATTTCTTGTAATTTTATATCTAATATGATAAACTATATATATATTAAATAACGTTACATATATCTTTCATATACCCAAATATGTACCATTTTATGTGTGGAAATGTTGTTCGGTCTTCATATTCATATAACTTCGCTAATACATGCCAATATACCATTCAATTATTTTTAGAAC
The DNA here is from genome assembly GCA_963277665.1 of Viscum album. Lineage (NCBI taxonomy): Eukaryota > Viridiplantae > Streptophyta > Magnoliopsida > Santalales > Viscaceae > Viscum > Viscum album. The sequence goes on along the minus strand of OY728119.1, from coordinate 1,498,627,541 downwards.
ATACAGATCATTGAGTGTATATTTCAATATATCAACATTCACTCATTTTAACAATTAAAAATCAATAATTTTTGTCTCTTTAGTCTATATAATTAAATTATTTCGTTTTATATATTTTGAAAAACCTTAACATATTATTTAATTATAATTCCATATTGTAAACATTAGTGATTGAATTTGTAGTCAAACAAAACAAAATTCATCCTTTTGAAAAAATTAATACCCAGCACAATAGGTCCAATGAATTTATAAATTATTTTCTAAAACAATCATGTTTTTGTTTGGGTGTTTTAGGCCCAATTTTGATCTTTTTATATATAGGATTACTCAAAATGTGAATGAAAATATAGAAGATTCAATGGGTGACATTAAATTTTCCTAAATATATATATCAAAAAAATTATTATATCCTTTGGTTTTACCGTGTATGAATTTTGAATAGTTATATGTTTATTTTTGAATCTAGTTATTTAGTTGGCATTGAATTTTTAGGAACAGAGAGAAATTGAGAGGTGATATTAAATATTTCAAATCACACGCATGCATATTTTGTGGAAGTTTTTTCAAAACTCTAGAACAAAGTCATGGAACTGAAATATGAGACTATGGTTGAGTCCCCAATGTGTTTTTACTCTAGGAATGGAATAATATTTCTCAGCATCTGGTGCCTAGTTGGAGGAGATCGTTGGAGCGGTGTGAAATAATGGTTTATTAATTAAAAATAATTATTAATAAACCAACCACAATTTGTCATTCTGCACTTAGAAGGCATAGGTTAGATTCTCTCCCATGAACACAGAGGGAATTAGAAACAACCAAGGTGTGGAGGTGCCATAAAACCCCATTTTTTAAGTATATCATCACTATATTTTGTTGGATTGCTTATTGGGAATTGTGATGGACCCAATGTATTTTAATTTTACCCAGAGCTGGGATGATTTATTTTTTTACGTCTCGATCCATGTAGATTGATTTTAATGGATTTATATTCCAATTAACACAACTTAAGAAATTCTATGGGATATTTTTTTATTTTAGGTGGAAAACGTGGGTTTTAGGTGAATCAATGGAATTTCCAATTTTGAAATCTTAATCACATTGCATGTACTTTAAGAGAACATACCATGTGTTCCTCCCATTAGGGGAAAGTTGATATTATAGGGGAAAAATGTAGTGTACAGAGGGTATACATCATGTACAAGGAACATGACATGATACCAAGGACATGAACAAGAATGCCATTTATGTGGACATAGTCATGTGTATGTACACTACCAGAACCTTGGTGTGCATGAGTTGGAGGAAATCAACATGTATATTTTCATGGGTTTTGGTACATATGAATGGGCTCTTATAAATTGGCATGACAAATGAAAAATTCTTGGTCTGTTTAAATGGAATCATTTCATGTATAAAGGATATATTTATAATATGGAAATTTGGTCTGCCATGTCATGGGTAGGAAAAGACATTCCCAAGGTTTTGAATGAGGTCACACACCTTGTTATAAGACATACACACCATGTATTCTATATATAAATATCAGTTATTAAGGTAGGACATTGCCCAACACTAGTTACAAAGAGACAGACCATGTACTATGGGTACGTTCAATGTGATCCCCATATATATTTTTCTCCATACATTTTCATATTCAGGACTTGTATGAAGGACTGTCAGTATCCTGTCCTAGGTAGTTTTATGCATAAAAAGTGATTATGTCCATTGTTTTGGCAAGTGATATGTGACACAATGGGTGTTTATGGGAGTCTTGTTATGTATTCACATATGAGTATTAGTGGGAGTGCTCCCTTGATCTATCTATATGAAGGTATATGGAGGTATTATTCCCTTTACACTTGATAGTGATCTTCTCGAAAAAATGAGTTCTTAGAGTGTTCATGTTTCCCTCCAAGATAATTAGGTTAGATCGTATGTCATGTAATCATTCCTATGTTGTCTTTTAGGTAACGATGTGATCATATTTAATGGGATGTGATCCCATAATTAGTGGTTTGATCCGTTTGGGTGTGTAGTTTCATTGTTTATTCCATCTGAAGCTAGGTGGATAGATCCAAATTTGGTTTGTGGTATCATCCACCTATCCTGAGTGAGATCCATTATCCTTGTACTATGTTTTTGATTCATGGTAGGTTTTTTGGTGTCTAACATATTCCATTTATATAATCCCCTATCTAAACATAACGATCTATAGAGTTTAATATTTGGTTTATGGTGTCCTCAAGAGGACTTATGTGTCATAACCTATCATGGTGTTTAGATATTCTGGGATTCAGTAAAGTTTGAGGATTCTTACATGAGACATGGGTGATATAACCTATCAGAGTATCATGAAATGTTATGTTATAGTTATGGTTTCTTCTTTAAAATACCTTATGAACATGTTCTCTCATATGGAATCCATCATTTTTGGAATGGATGTTCTATTGGATTGGCCAGATCCAATGAGCATGTTATCTTGGTTTAATGTTATCAAGGATGTTAGGGAAATTCTATGGACATTGTGATACCATATTAGTGAGACCTATAAGAAGAGTTTTATCAAGGTCTATGGAGCTATACTCAGTGAGTGAGATATCTCGGATGTTTTTTATTTTGGATGAAAGGGCTTGTGGAGTGAAATCCTATAATCAAATTGTATCTTATAACTCATGTAGAATCCGATAACCAGTTTCATGGTTAAGTCACTGAAATTTTTTGACTATGTTAATTACATCTAGGAAATTTTGGGATTCTTTATTTATTTATATTTGACATACCATTTGAAGTTGTGGGGACTAGTCATATATAAAACATACATGGTTGAGATAAAGTTTCAAGTACATAGTATGAAGGGTTTTTTACTCTTTAATTAAATATAGTGGAATTATTAGATTCATTTTCTACTTTTAAATTTCACATTTTGGGTATATACTATTTATTGTTATAGTCACCACTACATGTGCGATAACATCACAAGTAATGTCTTATGCATAAAATTATTCTTTAGTTATAGTATTGGGATGGTATGAATCCAATGGTGCATAATTAGATTGATAGAGTGATGTGTATATTGGATGTTTTATATGATAAAATTCCCCTCCTATTGAGTATTTTGGATTCTATTATCTGTTTTTTGTGGAATTTTATTTTTCCCTTTTTTAATATTTCCACATCTTTGGTGTACATCAATTATAGGATATATGTATGAATGAATTTTTTATATAAATTGTTCTAATATAATTTAACCATTACATGTTTATATATTTGTTTCCATTATTAATGTTAGACTATTATAAGGGATCTCATGTGACTGATATACCTATTCAGTGTTGGTTTCCACCCCTAGACCTATTGGTGGTGTTCTTGGGGTATGACGGATTAGTGTTCCACTGGTTAGGTAGGTATTATTGGTATAGGTCATGAAATAGTGTTATTAGAGGTTGTAAGTCAAACCTTAAGACCCATGTTATGATATTATAGCAGGGAGATTCGTTTGGGGTTTTATGAATATAATGTTAAAAAGTAATGATTTTTTTCTATTAGGACGATATATCTAGTGTTGTAATGATGGGTAAAATATATATTCACATTGAATAAAATAAACTTTTATCAAATAAAAATATATTGACATTGGTTGGGGGAAAATATTATAATGTTCATTGTATATCATTGTGTGGTTGCTTCTATGTCCACCTTGTGTCATCTCCCTAGATATATTATTTGTTCAAGGTAAATGTTAATTTTGTTTCAGGATTTCCATAATGGTGAATGATTTCTAGCGTTCCACGATGATATTTTTATAATGATCTACCTATTGACGTGATTTAGAAATAGGGTTTTGGAAATGTCTTGGTACCGCTATGTGGTTTTCCAATCGATCCACGAGCCCTATGTAGAAATTATCGATCATGATAGTAGATATAAATTCATAAAGGTTTATTTTAATTAATTGGTTTCTATTGTAGGTTCCTCCAAGCAATCAAGGTTACTTTAACCCCTAGGCAAGATGTTACTGGCATGAGGCACTATCATTCATTTTCCTACTTATGAGGACAACTCCCAATCATATGGTGGTCCTAGTGGTGAGTATTCTTCATAGATTCATGAGGAGATAGTGAATTATTATAATATAGAACCATAATGAAATCAATATAACGTGGAAATATATTATCAGTTCTTAGAATAATGGTATATCTATCCATATTTTGATATACACAAATAAAGAAGATTCTTTAACATCGGTTGAGTACCATGACCAAGTTAGATCATTTGATGAGGTTTAATAAACCATTAGAGATACTCCCTAAATATTGTTTAATATAAACTTTTCCCATATAATTGATTTAATAAGGGTTTATGATAATATATTAGGGGTTTAGAGATATCACTTTCTATTCTCACCTATGACGAACTACTTGAGTATGCCTTGTTAATAGAGTGAATTCTCGTACAACAAACATTGAGTGTTGGTGCTAGGCACAAAATATCTCAGACCAGTAAAGCTAGTATTAAATAGAAAACTCAGTTATATGGGAGTTCGTTATTCATTATTATATGATCATGGGATGAAGTGTTTATGATTATGGGATCCCCAGATGGTTCTAGTCTGAAATGAGAGAGGTGGTGTTTTTTGTAATAGATGGGTATATCATTCATGAAATTCCCTTACCCTCCATGTTGTTGAGGGAGATAAAGTCAATGAAACATCCTAGAAAAAAAATTAATGGAGAATTTAGTTTTGTACAAATTAGTATGTGTAATAGGGCAATAAAAGGTATAATGAGGTGGATTATGGATCGATCATTTTATCCCACCACCCTCGGGTGGTCTGTGCTAGGCTCATTGAGATAGAGGATGACAAAAATGATTGATAAAGGTCACAACATACTATAACATAGAGGCTTCTAAGATTATTATAGGTATGATAGATATCATTATTAAATTTCTACAAAATTTTTATGATAAATGTGTTCATACACTATTTATTACAATTCTTTTTCATGGAATATTTAGGGTTATGTGGGGTGTCAATAAGGATTTTTGATGGTAATTATTGATGTGATTTTAGACTTCCAATTATGGGGGATTCTTCCACACATAATATTTTTAATGAAATGTGATATAAAATGTATATGTGGGACGGTGTTTTCAAATTTGTATAGTGTAATGTTGTGAAGGATTATTTTATTTGATTTATGTGTTTAGGATAGTTTGTGAGAAGGTGTTAGAGTTGTCCCTGGGTAAAGAATATGTGTAGGAAAGAAATAAGGATGCTCACCATAAGTATGTTTATTTTATCTACGTGGCTAATGTTTGGTTTGAGTTGTGATTTCTGATTTTCCTACCTTAGCTGTAGTAGCACAAAATCTTGAGTCACATTTTAATCAGTGTATCCTTTGTTTATGAACAAGTGATACAAGTGGAGGCATTATCTCGACCCATATTCTTGGAGTCTCATTGCTAGAGGACGTTTTTTAATGTAATCCAATATATAGTGTGACATGACTGTATTAAAGGGGTACCCTCATAGATAAACTTATCATTTTTGAAAAGATAGACCCGTCAAAATTATTCCTTAGTATGGATTGTTTTCCTACCATCCATGCTCAGATGTTTAATTCCAGTGGAGGTGGAAGTGTTTCCATATTTTTGGATGTATTTTTGGTTATTTATAGAGGATTGATCAAAAAAATAGTAGGAAGAGGGAATATGTGGGTGAATACAGCATAATTTGTTTTATAGATATCATGTTAATTATAGAAAAGTTGTAATGAGTTTCAAATTCCCAAAAACATGGGTGGGGTGTGATTAATTCATTCTATGGTTGTTTCGTGTTTACATCCCCATAGTGTCTTATACTTCAACATGAACAAGCACCTAGAATCTACATCAACATTTTCTTCAACATATTGGTTATATCCTATGGAGATTCATGATTTGTGGTGTAGTAGAAGGATTTAAAAAGATAGGCCTCTTATGTTCGATTGTGTACACGTGGGTAGGCCAATGTTATCCTGAGAGAAAACTAATAGACTTATGGATTGGGTCCTTAACCCTTTTGGAATTTTTTTTTTGATTCTTCTTCATTGGTACCATCATTTTCTCAACATCATTGATTAAAATAAGACACATGTGTATGAATTCTAGAAATTCCCAAAGTGGACCCATTTCAAAGAGATATCTCAAATAGTATGCTCTGAATTCTAGAGGATTATTTATTTTGGTATGTACACTCATACATGGGAGTGATAGTGGACCTCTTAAAGTATTGTGTTGTTCTTGATTTGGGGTAACCTAAGGGTGTGACTATAACAATAGATTCTCCCTATAAGAGACTATGAACACTACGGTTGCAAGGGGTAATAAGGTAGTTGACCCCTGATGTTGACACCTCTAGGTGAGGTTATTATATATTATATCTAGATGATTATTTTTAACCCTCTGATGCTTCCATTAGTTATAGGGGCATGACATGGTGATATATTTATAGAATCCATCATAGAAATAATTCCCTTGGAAATGTTTTAGATGGATTTTTAAATAGTGGTGAGCATTTCAATCATTGGAGGATTTATGATGGAACTCGTCACAATGTGATGTGAGTTTATTAGGTGGTTTGTTTCCCTTAGTACTACTCCAAATAAATGGTATATGTTATCGATATATTTTGGATTTGGTGTGGTTTCCAAGGATGAGGGTTATCAGGACAAGTTAGGATCCGTTTATACATCGATGATGGTAGAATATAGAGATCGTTTAGGATATATTATGTATTTTGATATCTCCCTTCAGTGAGGGTATAATTAATTTTTCTAGGATGGTAGGATGACCCTTGGTATTGTTGACCATTTAATTAGTTTCTACATCCAGTAGGTGATGTGGTGTATAACAAGTCCCATTAGTTATATATAGACTTGGTGCTTGGTGTTCTCCACCTTCCATAACAAAGGATACTAGTGAACATCTCATTACAAAAATTTTACATGGATGATTTAGGAATTGGTTATAGAGATTCTATTTTTAGGAACCTAGAAGTATTGACACTTGATCATAGGAGACCATTCATAGGTAAGTGATTCCTTAGGGTGTGTGTCTATTGAAATCATGGAAGGCCTCTTGAGAGATCCCTAGTATGGGAGACCATGTGGTGAGACATGATGTTCTCCTTAGGAATTGTAATTGAATTTTCAAGATGAAAATAGTTGATCATGGCTAGTGTGTAGAAACTCTAGTTTTACTATTAAAGACATTAGTATATTTATTAGAATATTGAAGATTCCAATAACTGAGTCCCCATGGAATTTTTAGGCCCAAAGATCCTTGGTGTGGAGATATTAAATATATTAAAAAATTTACATCACACACTTATCGTTTTTTTAAATGAGGTTTAACGTTTAATCATAATATCATATTACAGTTTTGAAATCGTGGTTGAGATAATAATATGGATTTTACCCCAACCACGATAAAATGCGCTTTGGAGTCTTGAATTATGATAGAGGATACTGTTAGATAGAAATGAAATGTCGGTTTATTAATGTAATAAAATTTAATTAATAAGCCCACACTCCCCCACATTTGGTTGATTACCTAAAAAAGGTAGATGTGATGTTATCTTCCATAACGATAGATAGGACAAGGAGGAACTGATGTGTGGAGTTGTTGTTGGTCATAATTTATAACATTGATCATCACAAAATAAAGGATTTGTAGCTTCTAGGTGTCATGTTATACCCAAATCATCAATGTGTTTCCATGAGGTTGTATTAATTATAAAATTCACATCCTAATTACCATATATTCCAATTTAAGGTATTAGAACCTTATTATAATGGATATAGATCATTTGGGGGTATATATGTGTGTTTTAGGGTGAAATTAGGTGTTTAAGAAGGATAAAAAGGATTTATCCTTTAAAAACCCCATGTCACATAGCTGTAGTGGATGATCACATGCCATGTGTTCTTATAATTTGAAGATGATGAACTATTTGGGGATACTCTTCATGTATTGGGAGTGCACCCCATGTTGTGAGCCTAGGTCATGAAGTTGACGACATGTGAATGGACACCTTGTAAGATGACTTGGTTGTGTGGATATACATGGCTATATACCAGGTGTATGATGATCTGATGACATCTCTAGATTCATGGTGATGGGCCATGGAACACGATCAAGTGCTATTATATACAGGCACATCCATGGTAATGTGCTTCAGCTAGGATAAGAGAAAAACATAGTATAATAATGGAATATGATGTGTGTGGCAATAATTCTAGATTGGCCCTGTGTGGGTGAAGTCACAACCAAGGGTTCCAATGAGGTCACACTCTTAGTGACATGGGGTACTCATAGAGTTTTATCCATATTCAAACTAAGTACCATGAGGGGACATGCCTACGGTTATTTTATGATATACAAGTCATTTACTCTAGGTATGTTCCATATACACCCCTCATAGATTTTTAACTCACTATTCTCTATAATTTGGACTCGGATGAGGGAAAAAGAGTATCCTATAATGAATATTTTTCAAAATTAAATTCAATAGATTTCATGGTTTTGTTTTGAGATATGTGACATGAGGTGATTCTTGCGGGAAACTTATTAGCAAGGAAAAGAAGATTATCATTGGGAGTGTTCCTTTTATCCGTCCTTGTGATAGTAAATTTTAATATTAGGTCTATTTAATAGATTTATTATACCCTTGAAATGTTGAGTTCAAATATAGTTTGATTATCCCACAATGATCTTGGGTTGGTATCCTCTATATCATTATAATTCTTATGTGGGGTTTGTGGTATCAGTGAGACCCTCTAGAATGGGTGTTGATCAACTACATAAGGAGTTAATCTATTAGGGTATGTGGTATTTTCTTTTATATAGATGATATATCTCGATTATTTTTGAGTTATCTACTAGCAGTTATAAGATAGCTCCAATATTTGAACACAAAGGTCTTTGGTATTATTAGGGTTTGTGTTGTCCCCAAATAGTCCATAGTGTGATACCCTATCTTATTATTATGATAGCTGAAGATCCAAATTGGGTTTGTGGTGTCTCTATGTGGTCATTTTTGTGATAACCTATATGGGTTCTGTGATAATTTGTGTTTTAGTAGGGTTCATGGAGTACCCCATGAGACATGGTTGGGATAACTTAAATGAATGACATGATCAACTAGGTTCCAGTGAGAATTTTTTAATTTAAAAACCCGATGAGTGTTCTATCACAGATAGATTGCATTAGGGATGGTAAGGATGTTCCTCCAGCTTGGTGAGACCCAAAAAATATATTTTCTTTTATCTATTTAATCTAGGGATACAAGGAAAGGCTATAGTACTGTAGATACTAATGATTGAAATCTGTTAGATCAGTTCTAAATGGGATGGATAATTATACCTTAAGAGTGATATTTCATAGTTGAGTTCCATTAAGTATTTCATGGTTTGTGGAGTGATTTTTCAAAAAAGAGAATACCTTGAGCTTCGCGTAGAAACCTTTTGTAGGTTGTATGGTTGAGAGCATGAGTCTTGAAGTCTATGATGATTATATATGGTTCATTAAGTGATTCCTTATGTTTATTTATATTTTACTTACTACGTGGAGATGAGATTGTTAGTCATGTATATTAAATGAATATTATATATGGAGATTTTTGTACTCTTTTGTTTGGTTTTCTCCTCGGGATTAGGGTCGAGTGGACTGATTCCATTTAGTATCCCCTATTTAATTTTGGAATTTGGATAGCCTATTGATTATTTTTATACTCACCCCTTCATGAGAGCTTCCCACAAATGTTGTTTCTTATGCATACGATTTTCCTTTAGACCATGTCTTAGGTGGACCTAGATCATGAGGGGGATATAAAACTATACCAACTATATTGTGTACCATTGAATTATTTTGAATTAGTCACCTCATAATGAGCAGGTTGGTTGATTTTATTATTTATTTTTTATATCAATTTTTAATTAATTCAGCAATGTTTCATGATGATGGATGTGTGATTTTGTTTACTGGTGCTATTGGATATTCCCACCCAAGGGTGTGATATACCAACTAGGAATTGGTCTCCAGTCACAATAAATTAGAGAACTTATTGGAATTTTGATAGGTAAAACTTTCACTAGCTAGTTGGTCCCCGATGTATCATGTCGTGATAAAATTCTAAAACAATTATGTTTAATTTGATTAAATTTAGGAAACCAACAAAATGTATATAATTTATGGTTTTAGGTGAAACATCATCAGACGATGATACAAAAAACACAATAACATTACTTTAATCTCATCACCTAATGGCAATAATCATAAAAATAAATAATCAATAGAACTATTGATAAATTTTTGTCAGATTATGGAGGCAAGGGTTTCATGTAAATGTTTTTATACCCACACCTCTATATATAACAAATATAGGAAAAATAAAAATAATACTTTTTATTTTTTTATTATTAATGTCCCCCCCCCCCACGCCCACCCACTCGTGTAATTAAATGAAAAATATTATACAATCACATTTTGAAATTTTATAATTTTTTGGTTAATTAAAAATTTTAAGGGACGATTGGTGAGGTTGATCTAGATTTTAATATGGGTGTATTAGTTCACAACTATAACATTAGATTCATGGTGTGTAAGGGTTTACATCAATAGAAGTTTATTTATTTTTTCCATAGTATTGGTTCAAAATTATTCATTCACCAAACTATTATTTCTATAATGTGGTCAATTATTATGTTACGATTTTTCATGGAAGAGATATGGTTTTCATGGAGCAGAGCGTAGAAGTTGTTTTCTTGTAACCACTATCTCATGTGATGTCCCAACATGATAGTGATGGTTGGACCAGACCCTTTATCAGTTGGATATAAATGCATTCCTTGAATGTTATTTAAATGGAAAATATTTGTGGGATTTGTGAAATGATTATTAAATCATTAGTAAATATTAATCAGTCATGACATCTGAATATTTTTTTGTGTGTCATTGTTTTTTGGATTAACATATCCTAAATATAACATATCAATCCATGATCCTATGTTTTTATATCCACATAATAATATATCATCGCGACCCATTCCTCTCATACCCATATATTTTTTATAGAACCATCGGGGGTTTGAATGAGATTTTAGTTGACTTTCATCCCATCCTCCTTGAATTTTAACTTTGGATATGGTAGGTCTTTTATTGGTGACGCAAGGTGAACCCATTACAAATATTATAATTTATTCATGTTTTTCCAATAGGGATTCTTATTAGCTAGGTTTGTTTGATTTTGGTGATGTTTGGGTTTAATTTTTTAGACAATATATTTTTATAGGGATTTATTTCATATTATTTCATTGAGATCAACCATACATTGTTTAATTATTGAACAATAAAATGTGATGATCTGGATAAAGTAACCAATTCATGGTATCTTCATTATTTTGTTTAAATTAATGGATTACCATAATATTTCCTATTTGGAAAAGTATTTAGTATTAAATTGATAAATATATTGAAATGACCTAATGAAATTGGTGGGAATAGGTCTAACACATGTGTTTACATGCTTCAATGATATTGTGCATACATAATGTTCTTGTTTTATTATATTGATGAAAATAAATAAATTTGATTCCATGTTTTTTTAGAGTATCCCTTTCCAATAATGTAAATAACACAATGATAGTAATTGAAACATTTTTATGAATAATGATAATATACTGTTGTTACTTTTAAAGATAATGGTTTGGAGTAGTAGATTTAATGAATTTGGATATCTTTTTTTATTCTTGTATAGTATTAATTGGAAATTTATTGTGGCTAGGTTTTTGTGGTTATATTGGGGCTATTATTATGTGTTTCCATTTTATGTGTTCAACTATTTTGTCCAACAAGTGTTTTAATTTAGGTCTTCAATGGTAGGGATATATGTGTGTGTTAGTGGTGTTGTGATTTTTTTCATGGAAGTATTTATGGGTTGGTTTAAATACGGTTTTTGATGTTGGATTGCATATTTTCATAGTTTGTGTAGCGAGGATACAAAGGCATTATATTGGTTAGAATGATAAGATGTGCATTATTCAATGAGATGATGTAATGGTTGGTTTTTTTGGGGATTATATAACTTCTGTGTAATTGTAAATGTAATAAATTTTAATAATGAAATAGAATGATTAAATTTTTAGGAAATTTTTTCATTAAAAATGGAATTTATTGTTTTAATAAATATATTATCACTGAAGATGATGTATAACTAAATGGAAATATGATATCATTAACTGATACTTTTATGTTTTGTTTGAGTCTATTTTGTGTTGAAACTTAAGATGGTTTTTGTTTATAATGACGGTTGTATTGAAAATGTGTGGTGCTTTAAATATTGTGGATTTTGATGATTACGATGAAAATATATTATTGAGAACAAGCTTGGTTTGGTTTATGTGTGGAATATATATTTATATATAATTTATTTTCTTGTCATTTACCTTAAATAAACTAAAAGAGTTTAGTAACCTTATTAAAACCCAAAATATTTTTGTTTTATGTTTTTACCCAAATATCTATGTTAGCAGGGATGGATGGGTAGCTACACCCTCTTCTATACTCTCATTATTTTATTTACTATAGTTTTTTATCAATGTAGATCATGTGATGAGATATGGTGGGTTTTTTTCATGATAATAGTTGGGTTTGAGGATTATTTCTTTCATTTACAGAATATCATACATCACATAATATGTGATGCATGAATATGATTTGTTATACTCTTTTGGATGTAGCATGATTGGGTTGAGAGGGGTGTGAATTTATGTATGGTTTTGATTATGTTTGGGATAGAATGCTTCCAACAAGAAATTTACACCTTACTATAGTTTGGGAATATATGATTATAACCCATCCCATATCTTCTATTGGAGTGATTTGGAAGAATATTTTTGACATTGGGGGAGAAGAGTGGAAAATTATTGGGGATATTTTTGAAGGATTCTGTAGATTATATTACTTGATTAAATTTTTTCTATATTGAATGTGATGTTCAATGAGTGTGCATTATAGAAGATAGGATATAGTTGACCTAGAAGGTGAAAGTTGGTTATAATATTTGCGCATGGATGTATTAGTGCTTATTTATGACATTTTCAAGAGAGTTATTGAGCATGATAATACCACATATACTTATTTTTATTACCCTGACATATATTTATACATTGTTCCATGTTGGTTTTGGTGGAAAACATTGTAGTTTTAGCTTCGATCATGGAATTTTATGTAATGTTTTTTTGAGTCATTTTACTAGTATTATAATTTTATTTGTATTTTCTCTCACCAATTCATGAATTTTGGGATTAATGTGGATCTTTTTATAATCATATCATGATATTGACTGGTGTTTTTATTTGGGACCTCTTATGATATAAGAGGTCAATTCCGCCTATTTGAATGTCTATTCCATCAGTTCTAATCACTAACCTATGTACTGATAGTTATAGGATTATATGGTCACACTCATATTCAATGTTAGCCCCAAGAGGGGTTCACAATGGCAGTCGATCATGAAAGACTATTATAATAGATTTTTGTAAAGATGTACATTTTGGAAATAATGATAATTGTAAGGGTTAGTAGGGGAAAATATATTAGATTATTATTATTTATGATATTGTATATTTAATGTATCCATGGCATGGGATTTTAAGGCCCTATGTGATTTGATGCATGAAACTATAGTTTACTGAAAGAACAAGATAAATGGTGCTTCCTGAGGGGTAATGACCATAAAGACATATAAGAAACATTATGGATTATGATTGGGATTTTTAGGGGTAAATTTTCAAAATTAAATGAATATAACTAAATAAATTTTTTTAAATTGATTTTTTAGTTCATGTGTTAGGAGTTTCAAATATTTATTTATAAGATTCTAACTACTTAATTACCTTGTGTGGTTTCACTTGGTGAGATCCTCTAGGATGAGCTGGCAAAATATTTGAGAGTTGACTCTGATGAGGAGTACATGTATTAGTTTGATGTCATCATGTGATTTTATATATCAAATATTAGGATTTAATGATGGAAGTATTTCTATTATAGATATAGAAAAATTGATGGAGGTTCATCTGACTGATTCCATTTTGATCTGACCAATGGAATAAAATCATGTTTTTTATTTATTTTTCATATTTGAGGATCTATATAATAGTGTTTGATTTTACATATTTTTGAGTATAATGTGGTAGAAGATACTCATGATGATTTTGGGAAGCTATTTTATATATTTTTATTCTATTGGACAATGTTGTATACAATGAAGTGTGAATTTATCTATCTTTATTTGGTGATCTAATGTGTTAGAAATATCAAAATCAAATATAAGGACCTATTTACATTATAACCAATTTTTTTCCTAATGGGGAGTCTAGATATCCTCATTTTATGAGTTGATTCATCTTGTGATCCAATATGAACAAACCAAATTTACATTGTAAATGTACATGGTGGTATAGTAGAAGGCTGAGGTCATTGGGAGGATTCATGGTCAACTAGGTTTATATCAATAGAGGAGCTATTAGTTTTTCTCATGGAGTATAGATGACAGTGTTGGATAATAAATGTTTGGGTTGAAAAGGTTTCACCCAGATGGGGATTAGCCTCTAGAATGTGTTCCTCGTATTTCATAAGGCCCCATAGTTTATGTTCCCAAAAGAAGATATTTTTCCTAGTGTCATTTTTCTATAGAGTAAATAATTTTTTTAAATATCTCACCATTCATGGGGATCAACATGGTTTAGGAAGGCATATTCACTATTATACCTAGTATTAATAGATTTCGAAGGGGTCATATTAGTAGTTAGGGAAACATGATTCTATTTTAGTGGGAGGATATAAAGTTGGTATAGTAAATTCATACATTGTACTACCTTAGAGAAATATGTTTGATTAGAGTCATGAAGGATTTCATCAGTAGGAATGTAGGGGATCCATTATTAGAAAGATTCAGTATATGAATGTTTCCAATCCAAAGAGTCCATATATCATTTGACGTACAATTTTTTTTCCTCTACCCTAGTTGATTCCATATTTTATAATAGAGTGTTCAAATCCTTTATTCAATACACAATGTATTGTGAAATGGGAATCTAGATAGAGATTATTTCAATTTAAATGATTTTGAATACACTATATAAATGTTATAGTAGTCTCCCTTATGTGTGTTGTAGTTTTGAGTTGATGAAATGGTAGCATCCATCATCTATGGATTTCATTATACGTTAGATACATACATAAAATGTAATTATTTGAATCTTCTATTTACACTCTATATACGTGGTTATTAATTATATTATAAGGAGTTTCTGGATCTTTTACATGGAGGGCCATAATTTTGTTTTTGTTAGTTATATTGTGTATTATATGAGACCTATATCTTTAGAGATACTTATATATTAGTTATTAAATTTTTTATTTGGTTTTGTAAATGTACATGTCATGGTGTTATCATGTCTCATAGATAGATTCAAAAAACCAATTCATGATGAGGTTTTGTATTTACCCCTTGTTGTGTTATTCAGTTCAAGACAGAGATACAACCCAATGACTCTTGAATTTTTATTGTTTTTTATAAAATGGAAAATTCAATTCTTATTGAATTGTATATTCACAATGGTGGCCTAATGCGAAAGCAATTTATCAGAAACAATCTATCACCATAAGGTGATCTAGTGTTATTCACACGGATGGGGGATATTGGTGTATATTTGTGAATAGAATAATAATAAGGACATTATTATCTCATATTTTTTATGATATATTCAATGAATAGAAAAAAAATTATGTTTTAGTTCAATTTTTGGGCCAAATACCATTACATGAGGTTGAATGATAAGGATATCTTGAAAGGTTAATCAATGTTTCTTTATGTGAACATTGATTTGATGGTCATACCACTAAGTGTAATAGATGCCATAATTTTTATGAAGGGAGTCATGTGATATGAGTATAATGATTTCCTAGATTAGTTTTCGGTCATTCCGATCAATGAAAACCATTTTCACTAAAGGTTATAGTAAGATCATGATGGGTATATTATCACCCTTAAATAGGTTTCTAAACACTTCTATCTTTGTTTGAAAAAATCCAAATTTTTGGTTATGGCATGTGACATACACATACATGAGAATTTAGTGTCTCAATATGGAGTGGTAATGATTCCATCATTGGTTAAATACATAGTATCATGGGCGACACATAAACAAATTGAAGTGATCCATAGTTTCGTTGAATTTTAACACCATTATTGATGGTTTTTGTTCCAATTATCTTGGTTTAAACCCCAATTGATAGCTCATAAAAGGATATAATAGGAATTACTATGTAATAATATGTGTTGTATAGATATTTACCTCTTAAAGGATATTTTTTTTCTGCTATCATGATTTAAATTTCTAAATAGGGATGATGTTCATGTAATTATATGAGGAATACTAAATAGGGCCAGATTATTCCAAGATGAAAAAAATTATAGTGATCATGAATGTGTAAATATGTTATTACCCCTTTCACATAACCATGAAAACCAATATCTCAAGTGGGTGTCGATTGTTCTTTCCTCTGAAATTTTAGAGAAATTATCTCATCATTGAGTGTTTATTGTCATTACGAATGACAATATCCTAACATATGGTTTCTAATTTCATGATAGGACACAATACCGAAATGATATATTTATTTTATCTTGTAATTTTTAGATGGGATCAATCATAAAATTAAGAATGATGATTTACTTATGGACACAATGTGATGGAATTCATAGGTACATTTATGTAAAGAGTTTAAGTATTCATACAGTATGGTGGAGGAGCTCAAAACAATGGATATTTATTCGTAGATGGTTGATGGTATCTTTTTCTTATTTTAGATTATACTAATATAAAATTTGATATTGTGGGTGATAGAGTATTATTTTAGAGAAAAATAGATTGTCGTGATATAAGATAATATCATATAAGACAATACTCTATAAAAATGGTTATAGATTTATTAGAATTGGATAACGTTTAAGTGGGGGTTTCTTATTCCCTGGAAAATTTAGGTGAAGGATTTCTATAAAGTCCATATATCTACATTGGGTGTTCATCTGAGTGTAGCTAAGATGTACCATACATTGAGGTGTTATGTTTGGTGTTCTATATTGAAATGGTCTAGGAAAAAATTCATATAATAATTCTTAGACTATCAGAAGGTATTGTAATAATGTTCTGTTCCATTGGTTTGTTGTGGTAGATAGATGTCCCTTAGTTTAATTGGGAGTAAAATATTTATGGATTTAGTAACAAGTTCACCATTATACAATCTTAGGTGTGATGATATTTGGTTGATCATTGATATGTTGATGTTATTTTTCCACTTCATATAGATTATGGAGTTCGCTATTGTAGATGTTCTGGTACATCAAATTGTGGAATAGGTGATGAAACATAATATGGGTGTTGCAGACCATCATTCATTTTAAGGATCCTCATTTTACCTCCTGAATTTACATAATATTAAACAATGATTTTGGCTCCCAATTATTCCTTGTCACATTTTTCCATCCCTATATAGAAGGGAAGACTGAGAGGACCATCTGAAAGCTAGATTATATGTTTCCTACGTGTCCTTGAAATTTTAGTGGATCTTGTGGATGGGTTTTCCCTTTGTTGTGTTTTCATATAAAAATTGTTATCATTATTCAATTTAAACTGAACTCTTGAATGAATTTTATACATGACATTGTGGATATCAGTTTTTTACTAAACTTATGTAGTCATAGTTTATTTATCATGATGTGTGGTAAACTAAAATATTGAATATTTTGATAGATAATGTGTATATAAAGGCATTATAATAATTCTAGATGCCTTATGCAGACTAATGGAGGATGCCTCTAGAGATTTATCTTAGTTATTGTGTTCTCATGATGGTTCTTCTACTCAGGGGATATAGAAGGTTTGATTTGCGACTAAGCACTCTCTTTAGTTTATTGTTCCTTTTTAGGGGTTTCAGTGCACTGGTATGTGAATCTATTATTTTTCACTTCCTATAAAGAAGAATCTATATATGAAATAGTTTTTATGATACAAGTATGAAACTAAATTCATGAATATTAAAATATAACATTTTTGGGAGAGTTGGATTTTGGGGATGAAAAAATAATAATGGGTTGGTCATTTGAGATTCGGGGTCATTAAGAGAAGTTGATAAATGGGTGATCTATTCCATTATGACATGTTATTTGGATAATTGAAAATGTTTAAAATAGTACATGGGAACATGCGTCAAAGATAAGAAGTCAATATTTCAAGATTCCAAAACCCTAATATTCTTAATGTTTGAATTGGTGTTTATCTAATTATGGTTCTTAATTTTTGTTTGTTTGATTGGTTGATATAATTTTACTTTTTGAGATGAATCTCCCTAAACTGTGTTTGAGGATTTATTTCCTGACGTTTCCTCTATGTTGGAATTTTATTCTCAATAATGAGATTCATTTATGTAGAATAAAATATAATTGTATAGAAAATCCATAAAAGTTACATTGTGATATTTGGGTTACGGTGGTGTTGATAAGAGGTTTGAGGGTGGACTGGTGGAGATTATTTGGTTGTATAAATGGAAGATGTGGGTCATAAGATTATCATTGGAATCATGTCATATGGGAGAAACTGTAATAGATTTGATATTTTCTAGTTTTTATTTATGGTGTCAACTCATATATTCCCAGAGTAATTCATTTTTTGATTTGTAGTTTTTTGTAAAGGTTTCTTGTATTATTTTTATGTTCTACAAGGTGAGTAGACTGAATAATGGTTTTAGGTTCCTCAATCATAGTTTATATCATTATACTATGTTACATTTAATATTCTGACCTATGTTAACTTGCATAAGATCAAATTAATTTATTCAGTTTAAAATAAAAATGCTATGGGGGATTTTTTTGTGAAATGTGGGTCTCCATTAGATATTGATCACATTTAGTGTAGAATTATTCCTCAAATTGAGAGTAAGAGTTTTTGTTATAGCAGCATAAAAAATATGTTATATCCTGTTATAACTTTGTTATTTTTATAAAAATGTAATCCTTCTAGTCACATTGACTTCTTTTTGATACATCCTTTTTCTATCACACTAATAGTGGCTTGGGAATGAAATTAAGGGATCTTTCAAGAACTCATTATTGAATTTGATATATGTATATGGTAGGTTTCTTATTAGAAATCCAATATGAGTTCCACCACAGTCATTACAAATTTAGTGTTATTATTATATTGGGGAATCATAGTAGTGGTGATGGATTTATTAATAGTTTATGGAGACTATGTTTTTTATTATCCTTGATAAATTTTATATTATAGGGGGTTTCATTGAAAAATATTATCCTTGTGACCACCCCTTATGTATCTAGTTATATCATAGTGTATTTTGATGCACTGGTTAAGGAATATGATTCAATAATTATGCTTTTATTTATTCTCATTATTGGATGAACCTGATTTTATTATATTTGGATAATTAATATGGATTGAACCAGTACTGGTAATGGAATATTTCAAAATTAAATTTATCGGAATAGGGTAAATCACATGTTTTTACATTATTCCATGTTATTTATATCACACTTTGTGCTTATTTACTACAAATATTAAAATTCATTCCTTTTTGTTTCACATTATGTGTTGATGAAATGGTTTCTAATGGAATAAACATTTCATGAAAGGATAATCACATAGAGATGGTAATTGATGTGGTTTTATAGATTTTTATAGTTTAATTATGTTTCCTTTAATGATAAATGGGATTAAATAGTTTTGTTGTTTAAATTGGATGTTATGTTCTAGTGTTTTTTATGTGTCCTTTTTTGGGAATTGTTTGTGGTTATTATTCTTTTGGTTATGTAGAGGATACTATGGGGTGTTTGATAAAACTATGGTATCATTAATTGTTTTTATGTTTTTCTAGGAGGGGTTGTACAGTTTGATATATATTTATTGGGTTCTAGGGATGTATTGATTTTCACAGTGTTCATTGTGTATTTTTTTGTGACCATTTGATGTCAGATGGCCTATAATAATTATTTAATGTGGTCAAGATACTATTTACATGCTACAATTGGAATCAAGGGATGGAGAATCAACCATTGGATAATGGCATGGTTGGTTGTTGCGAGGTTAATATATAACACTAGTAATAATAAAAGTACTCACTAGTAATGATGAATTTAAATGGGTAAACGGATTGAAATAAATTGATAATAAAAATATAATTGGATACATTAATGAATATTAGTAATCTTGAAAGAATGAATGAATAAATATATTGTTTTTATGGTTATCTGGGCCTTTTTTATTTCATTGTTTATCTATTTTGTGTGGGATTTTTGGAATTTTTACATTGTTATTGATGACAACAATGGTGGTGTATTTTGGTGGTAGTGGAATAGATGTTGTGGGATATAATTTGGTTGTATTAGTTAGAATCTTAATGGTTAGGAACATGTGTTTAATATATATATTTATATACAATTTATTTTCATATTCTTTTCTTTACACACCCCACATAATTGAAGTTATTCAATTGAAACCAAAATGTTTTCTACTTCAAGTAATTTTCCACCATCATTGTCAGTTAAGATGTATAGAAGGAAATTCATCTTCCCTGATTTCCCTATCAGGTGTGGTACATGGGTTTATATATGTGAATTATGTGATGATATAGAGTGGGGGTTGTTCATGGTTGGTAGAGGAAAATTGATTTATGCATTTAAAGTTCATGATACCATCACAAAATTTAAAAGTGATGTGTAGTTATTATGTGATACATGGATGTTGATTTTTATTGATAATGATGATATAATTATTGATTTTTATTGGTTTGAGGATATAGTTTTGATTGATTTAATCCAGCATGATATTCATAACAATATGGTAGGTTGGGTTGTGTAGGGTTGTAACTGATCCTACATGATATATTTTAGGGATTGAAATCATGTTATTTTGTATTAGGGTTTGGAATGGAAAATCAGTAGTAATATAGTTTCGGTGAAGCATTGATTGTATTATTTATAACCATTGAACATTATTAAATTTGTTTTTTTAATGTTTAACTTGTTGAGGAAATGTGAGAGTCGACATGGAAGGTTTTTGTTAGTTCGTTTATTTTTTTCTTAATACATCAGTATTCCATTTATAAATTTTCTAAAAAGTTATTGAGTATGTTTCTTATATGTATGTTATTATTTATCTCCCTATTATATAGAAATTATTTCTTAGGATTATAAAGTGAGTTTGGTGACTGTTCTAGATAGTAATACCATAGAGAATTGGATTGGATGTGGTGTTGTTTTCTAGAATTATTTTGGTATTTTTTTAGAATGTTATTTTTAATGTATATTAAAGAGTTATTGGATCATTATGGATCTTGGTTTAAATTTATCATTTCATAGATTAATGGTTTTATTAATGAATTCCTTGTGTATATGAGTGTAATTTCTCCCATATGTATGTTTACAAACACGATTCTAGTCACAAACTAATGTATTATTTAGGGAAGACATTGAGGGTCAGGTCACTTATGCCTACAATATATGTGTAGTAATTGTTCCTAGTGGTGGTGGTGGTTGATGACACCCCAAATAAATTACTTCATAGGGAAACTATCCATGTCCCAAAGGAATGTAAATAGAGTTATAATGGGATACTAGACTATTATATGACAACCCTTAGAATAATAATCTATGTATAATGATAGGAAATAACTAATTTTTATTACAATAAACATTCATTATATTATAGAATGAATTTGGTGGAATAATGCACATATGTAATTAGATTGAAAAAATTCTTTCTAAATCTCCTCCCCATTTCATCTTCTACAAACTCGATATTTCTGTGAGAATACACATAATTTTATATTAAAAATTCAAAATTAAATCAATGAATTATATCTAAACTTATGGTCTTTAAAGATAAAAAATACATTTTTTTGATTATGTGGTTTCAAAAAAATCATTATGTATTTTAAAATACTAAAATTTTAGTAGTACTAAGGTAACATATAGAATTGTTAGTGCCGTGGTGGGGATAATGAATGAATATAAATATTTTTATTGTAACTAATAAATCTGAACAAAATTTGGTTAATATAAAACCAAAAATATGCCACAAACAATATTTTTTATCATTTGAACATTATCATACTCAATTAAGAGTTCAACGTTTTAATTTTCACATTCATACACATAAATAGAATTAAATAGTTCATGATGTTGAACATTAAAAATTAATTTTCTGGTCATTATCATCAAATTGTATTATCCATTAACATATAATCCATTATATTAATTAAATATATAAAAAACATGGGTTATCCTTGAAACACGTGTGTGTACAAATTTCTATTGAAAATATTAATTTTATCCCATGAACAATCAAGAGAAATATTAACTGAAACAATAACAAGAATATTTTGTTTCGATGAATAATATCAAAAATACAATGTTAAAAGAGTATCAACACATATTCATTACTTCAATCACTAAGAATATAAAATTTATTTCCCAATCACAAATTACATAATATTAAATATATTATTTCTTATTCAACTAGGATATCATAATGTATAGATTAATTTTTGGTCATAATACTTTAAGAAACCACCCAAAAAGACACAGTGAAACCACTATAATTCCTCATCTTTAAGCAAATCCTTCAAAATTAACTCTAAAATCATACCTTATTCAACAATTTTGGTACGATTAACTTAAAGTATTAGCCTCTATAATTTTTGGGAATCTATTATTATTCCCTCCTATGTAAATATATCTCTACCATACTACAGTTTTATATATCATAGAATCAACCATTTTATAACTTCTTACATTGATTTTTTTTCAAAATTTTAATATCAAAATAAAAATAAATTATAAATCCTAAAATCTAAATTTATTTTATTAGATAAATATTTTACTTGAAATAACCATTGTCATTAATTAGGAATATATTTTTTTTTTTTGAGTTCACAAAGATTCAATAATAATTACACATAATAAAAATACCATAGATTATAGTTTTTCTCACCAAATATAGTATATTATGGTGTTACCATGATGTAATGCAATCTCAACTACTATGAACCATTTCGAACGAACCCTAAACTAGGAAAACATTTATTATAACATGAAATTTTTTATCATCTTTAATATTTCAAACCAAAATATGAGGGTCATTTCAATGAGGTTGTAAGAATGCTGACAATCATTATATTTGACCATGAAAACAATTGAATGGCCATGATATAACATTTTTCCCATTTTTATTCTCATTAGAATACCAAGACCATTCCCCATTTACCACTATCATAGAACAAATCCATGTTAATTAAATTTTTTGATAGTTAATAACCTTGAAAACCCATGGAATAATGAATTCCATGTTATTCTTCTAATTTTACAAACCATAATAAGAATCACATAAATGAAAACATAATTTTTTGTAAACGATCAACTGTTATAAATAAAACATCCCTAATGATGTAATTCAATGTATTATTATTTAATGTGGTTTTTGAAGACACATGTACATGTTTTTATTATTATATTTATTCATATTTAAATAATCATTGACAACAATTACCAATGTTAATATATCTATTGAAAATTTATCATCGTATAATTATAAATATACAGTTTTAATAAGTCGAATTTACATAGAAAAATGATGTTCATGACTTAATAAGTTGTATCATACCATATAAATCCCATTTATTGAAGATTTTGATAGAGCGAGAATCTTTATGATTTTCCGTTGTTCCAATTTATGATGAGGTCCAACAACTTAAGCATGAGTGGATCCATTTATGAGAGAATTTCTGTCTCATCGATATTACAACTAAAAAAACATATGTCGAACCATCCCATGAAATTCTCACAATCACACACCATACCATTATGATGTTTTTTGGATTATTAATGGGATATGTATCAATAACCTAATGACGTGAGTATATAATTTTTTATAGAATATTTAATATATTTTTGTCTTATTATTGATTTTTTATAAATATTTTTATTTTGATTCAATAAAATGAAAATTTTATTTTTGAATAATATTAAAAAATTTATTTTGGAATTTATTTTAAGGAATTAATTGATTTTTAAAAGAAATAATATTTATTAAAAGACTAATATATCATATTTTTATTAAATATATATGATTATATATTTTTTGTGAATTTAAATGTAATTCTTATGATGGTTTGAATATTGTTATTATAAAAATCCCAATATTTCATAATAATTCATTATATTATATCAAAATTAAAAATTAAAATATTTAGAAAATTATTTAATTAAAATGATTATTATTTTTCGAATCATAATTTCATAATTATCCAACATCGAATTTGAATTTTTTTTTGAGGCAGTCGAATTTTCGATTAAAAATTAAATATCATATTAATATAATTTGTGTATTATTACAACATAATGAAATGAAAATGATAAAATTAATACTATAGGAGGAATTCATGACCATATATATTTATTTATTTTGAAATAATGTGGTTTTATGTTTATTTTATATATTTTAGAAAGACATTATGAGTATTCCCAAACATATAATATATTCTATTTTTTTAAATATTTTCTTTAAGAGTATTAATCATTTAAACAATAGAAAGGGAATTTTTTTTATGTTCAAAACAATAACATATAAAATAATCTAAATGACTCCCATTTTGAATAAGCAATGGGAGAAACCACGGAAAGGTTTGTGTTTATGGTAATTTTATTATATATAGTCCAAAACCTATGTTTGAGGAATAATAACGATATACCCACTTATTACCTATATAAACACAACCAATATCTCATTTCTATTCACAAAAAATAATTTCATCACTTCCTCTGTATATCATATGTTAACTATAATCCTTCTATGGTTCCCCAAGTTCTCAAGAAGCACTTCCTATGCATTTGGAGACACACACTCATGTAAGGGATCCACTTCTTCTCTATATTATTCATGTTTCCCTATTATCTTATGCATTAAATTTCAATTTGTTAACTTTAAAACATGTATTCCAATGTAAATATTACTTCTCATTTTATGTCCAAATGATTTGATTTGCATTTTCTCCTTCATCATCCCATTTTATGAAATTTTAAGTGACATTGTTATGCTACTAAAATATCACCATGATTTTTGATTCCTAAGGAAATTTATAATGAATTCCATGTCAATATCATATCAATGGTGTTCATCATTATACATATATTCTTATATTTCATGGTAATTAAATTTATTTATTCTAAAATCCTTTATCATGGAATAAAATATGATGAAGAATGAATCGATAATTTATATTCTGTATAAAACACTTAAGAATTAGAAAAAAATGAAGGTGATGGGTGTGCCAAAAATTATATAGTGATCCATTGTATTGGGAAATATATATCATCATGGGTTTTCATGTTTTAACACCCTAATATGTCATAGTATATTATTTTATTTATCATAATTCAATAGCTTGCAATGCACACAACATTGAGTTTCAATGCCCTGTGATGTACCAATCTAGCCATGTTTTAACAAAATTTTGAAATTTTTGTACATAATATAATTTTAACTTCCATTTTATGTGTTTCTTAGACATAACACAAGAACAAAATCAAATTTTCAGATAAAAGAAGTATTTTTCAGAAAATGTAATTTTACCGTCTTTTAATAGAGAACCCTACTTAAATCCAATATATAACACATTAATATATTAAATATGAAAAAATAATATACTTCTTTTGAAGTGGGACATAAAAATTTAATTTGGATAAATTTTTGTCTCTTCTCTGATAACTTTTATATTTTTATTAATACTGAAATATAAATAATTTTAATTGAAAAAAAATATTTAATCAAAATAATTTATATTGTTAAATTATAAATTAGAATAGTTATGAAGTATAATTAGATTAAATTTTTATCATTTAATCCATTTTTGGTCATTTTATGTAATTTTACATTTAATTTGGAAATAAACACATATCAATATTTTGATAGATTTTAGTTTTCTAAAACTCACATTCTAGTTTTGACAACATGAATAATTTTTAAATTAGTTAATACAATTTATTTGTTTTCAATTTGAAGAAATAGATATAATTTTTGAATTTGGAATATAAAAATTATCTTTGGGTGAATTTTATTTATTTTTCTAAAAACATTCAATTTTTGATGAATAATGAAAAACAATGTGTTATTGTTTATAGTAAACTTTTTGTTTAATTTTTTTAATTTAATTTTTTTAAAGAAAAAAATAGATAAAAAATACCTATATTAATCTAATTTTATTCATTGAATTAATTTTATAATAAGGTTATATATGTAAATTTTTATGGAATTTTTTATCTTCTTTTACCCAACTTTTATATATATTTTCAAATTTTATGAAAAACATAATTTTTTTAATTTTATAAATTTAATTTAAAAAATATGAGAGACATGGTTGAAAACATAAAGTAAAATATGGTTAAATAAGATGAAAATATTTTTTCGTTAATAATAACTTTTGAATTTTATTTACCACGATTAAAATTAAATAGGGTAATTAAAGGTAAAAAAGATATTATACTTACCCTAACACTTTTCCTAATTCTATTAGATAGGTTTATTTCGACCAAAATAAACCCAAGGATAAAAATATTATCCTCATTGATTAACTTGGATTAGATTAGGAAATTTATTATATTTTATGTAAAGAATATTTAAAAGTGTTATATTCAA
Organism: Viscum album; assembly: GCA_963277665.1. NCBI lineage: Eukaryota > Viridiplantae > Streptophyta > Magnoliopsida > Santalales > Viscaceae > Viscum > Viscum album. The sequence goes on along the minus strand of OY728119.1, from coordinate 1,498,600,731 downwards.
TGTTTAATAGCTAAAACATTATTAATATTGGGTTACAAAAAAGAAATATTTTACTATAAATATTAAATAGAATGATAAATATATTTAATAAATTAAGGTAATTAATTTAAATTTTTTAGAAATAAAAATATATAATGTATTTACGACACAATGGTGATGCAATAATTACATTATTAAAGAAAGACTAAAATAATTGATGTTATAAATATTAAAATAAATATGTTTTGAGGATTTTGATTCCATGCACGAATATTTTTGGTTAATATGACATGTTATAATTTATTCAATGAATTTTTCTCTATAAAATAATATTTTTATGACTTTCACAAAAACAAAATACTAAATACTTTCAAAATTTACATAAATGATATTTTAAAAAAAATATTATTTATTAAATTATATAATAGTCCTAAAAGGATAAGTTTCTTATAAATGTCTTATATAATAATTGATATGTCATTAATAAGTCACTTGAGGTTATTTGTGAATTTTATAGTATGTTTATTAACCATGTAATATAAAAATACAAGAACACATGTTAAATGTTAAACTATTTAACTAATAGTTAGATCTAAAACATAAGGTTTAAATGGTTACCTAAAATTGTATAAAACCTATTTATTGAGATTTTTTCAATCCATCCCCACCGTATCCTTGAAATTAATACATTTGGATCATTTAGATTCTGAAACTGATTTTATAATAAAATAATATTTCATTCTTTTCTTAAATAGACCCTCACCTCTCTTATAAAAGGGTACTTCCCTAATCTTAATTTCACACATCCAAATCTTATTGTTTCAGCCAAAACCTAATAAAATTTCCTCCCAGCTATCCCAAAATAAACCTAGAGGCCTTAATATGAACCTAAATCCATCATAATGAGGATTTTTGTTCAAATCAAAAGGAAGAACCCGAAGAAGTGGTGAGTACTTCATCACCTTTTTTAATGTTCTTTTATTCTTCCGATTCCTCTTTTTTTGTTTATTCCATAATAAAAAATAATTAATAATGTAACATATAAATAATGAGATGTTATTATAAATATTTTAAAACCATATTTATTATTATATCCATCTTATGAAGGAGAAAGTTACCATACATGCGTACGTACGACTTACCGTCTCCACATCGAGGTGTAGTTTTTTATTCAACACATCATTATTTGTATGGGTATAATAATTAGTATTACTGATGTAAATAATAAATATAACATTTTAATGATTCTTTATATATAATATACCATCCAATAAACATATTATTTCACCACTAATAGAATTATATTGTCGCTCGTGCGTACCTACGACTTACTGTCTCAACATAGTGAAGAGATTTCGATTCCAATTGTAACCATTCCAAACTGATTTTCATTTAATGATTAAAAATAATGTTTATAAACTTAATATTATTCTTGATATTAATCAAATACATACTATCCATAACAAAAAATGACTTACATAACAAAAAATTTAACAAAAATGAATCAGTTAACACCGAAAACAATGATACAACTGAAATATCATTAATAAATAAATTTTAGAAGATTGTCTATGGTATAATATTTATGTATTATATTTTTGTAAAATTTAATAACAATGATTTCACCATTATACATGTGGTGAACCAACCATCTATTAAAGGAAATTACAATGTAAGTGGTGTTCATCCACCTTTTATTCTTATGAGATGCATGTTATATTTGTCACTATTATCTTTTTTATGGTGTATGTACTTCCTATTATTGTATTATTTGGTTAATATACATTAATTTATGTTTATTTAGATCTTCATTGTAAGGTACTTCATTCATGGGGTGTATGTTTTGTATGTTCCAAAGTCATTAAGGTAATTTCTAATTTCAATTTCCACTCATCATGTTTTACACATACATAATAGATTATTTTACTCCATGATTATGTGTGGAATCACTATTTATTTATATATGTAGTAATTTCCACTCATATTTGTGTGGATATACTATTGATACACATAATAACTCCATTGATAAATCCTTCATTAATTGATATGTACATGATAAGGGTAATCATAACTCAATTTCCACTCATTGAGTTAAACATCCAAGTCAATAGTGTTGTTTTTACATAAATATGTGTGAATTTCTTATAATTTATTTACCCTAAATATCCAATAAAATTGTGTGTATTTATATTTGTCAAAAATAGTTAATTCATTGATTTATCTTTAATCTAAGGACACAATATTTATAAGGGATTTCATATCAATTTTAATTCTATAGAGACTTCCTGGTTATTTTGTTCCAATTCACATTTATATGTTGTTTATAATATACGTTGACATATTATATCTTGAATCACTTTATTATCATGATATTATAAATTTTTTATTAATGTTATTCCTCAATTATTCATATTCAAGAATCGTTAATTGGTAAGGAACTCTTTAACAAAAAATTCATTTTAAATGTTTTAACTATTTATTCTTCTAAATCAGTATCATTAATGTCAATTTTTTAAATATTCTTTTAAATTTTTATATAGACCTGAATGTTTTGAAATTAAAATTTCATTCATATTTTTCAAAGTGGTATGAGACATATTGATTTAAAAGCCACTATTAAAAGTCTTCTTTGATAAATAGTGTGAATTTTATATGTTTTCAAGAAAAGGGTATATTTCACTCAAATAGTTTTACTGGTTATTTTCATATACTTCAATATCCATCATTTTATTTTATTATTGACTGAGGTTGACTTATTATAATAAAAACTTTCATAATATTTTAAATTTGTTATGTTTTACTGTGGATGATATATTTTTATACCATTCATGTTTTGTGGTTAAAGTATTGGCATTTCATATGCTAGTTTGAATATCAATTTTTAGATTATATTTTACCTTTTTATTTCGAGGAATGAGTTAGACTTATTAACTGACTAGTGGGGCTCGCTATATCTCCTTGATGCATCATTATGTCTAATGAGACAAACTAGTGTCTTGAATCAATGACTTGAAAAAATTTATATTTAGAGTCACGGCACGAGGCTTTGATTTTATTATTAAGATGTCCATTATTATGAATTCCATCATTGTGAGATTAGTTATTAATGATACATGTGATTGTTATACTACTATAATATCTAGATGAATAAGTAAATGGAATTATTTATTTTATATATTCCATATTATACTGATGTTTATGTTTAAGGGGCTTATGTTAATTTTTTTTAAATGTCCATAAATTTTTTTGATTATTTATGATATCTTATGCTATATTGATTATCCTTACTAAGCATCTGAGCTCACTCCTATTTTATGTTTTATTTTTCAAGGATGCCAATAAGTGTATAATGTTTTATATACTAGTTTAATATAGGAGAATAGTGGAATTCTAAACAGATTATCTATGCTGTATTTTAAGTTATAAATTTTAATGTGAAGTTCAAGTATGTAATTTATTTTCCATGAATACTAAACAGATTGTCCCTTCGGGACATGGTTTCTTGTAAAAATTCCATGTTTATGTAATAATTCACAAGATTTTGTGTAATTAAGGCCGGGACGTTATAGTTGGTGTTTGAGGACATTTATTAATAACATTGTAAATAATATTTATATAAACTCTAATGAAGAAACATTACCCAAAAAGATACATTGGGGATTAGAATATAATAACTTCTTAAATTTTTTGTAATTCAGAATTTTTTTGAGTTTTCTATGAAATACATCCCTATCGGGAAACAACATGTGGATGTGGTTCTGGAAAATATATACCTGAGAGTACAAACTCTGACAAGCAGTTTCGGGCATGACCTGGTGTATCGTTGTACCCTATAACGGGCCATACTATGCACCTGGGTTGACACTCCCAGGGGATATGTTTAGATTAATTCATATCATCCGTATAAACTGATTTGATGGATTTTTATATAATATGAGATAAAATAATCTTCATTAATACGATGGATTTTTATATAGAAAATAAGATGTCATGATATTCTCTAAAATATTTTATGACTATTATTACTCACACTATTCTATCTGGTTTTAGTCAATGGCCAGACTCCAAGGAATTCATAGAAACATTGAACATGATGTTCAACATTGGAATAATGGTAAAAATTAGAAACTAAATGGAATGTTGATAGGATTAAAATATATAGTGATCATTCCGAATTAGGATTCCAAAAATATGATCAACACCATATACATAAACCACCTCCAAAACTCAACAAATAAAAGAATGGCAGAGAATGATAATTTCTCTAGTAGTAGAGATCGTGGAGAATAGAATGCTCAATTTCCATCATGTAGTAAATATAGACAGAGACACCCATGAAAGAGTTTCAATGGAATAAGGAAATTCATTATGTGTGGGATAGAAGGACATAATTTAATGAATTTCTAAGGAAAAATGAATTGTACTATGGAAGAAAATAAAAAATATTCAAATTATCCATTTATCGAATTTTTTCATAATTATTGTGGACCTGTTCTTTACCCGATTCAATTCCCTATTCTATATGATAACAACTTGGTCATGGGAGAACCTGTGTGGATGTAAAAAAGATGGCGAATTGTTTAAATGTATTAATGATCTTTGTTGATGGGATTAATTTGGAAGACATTTCTCTTTTATGTGTAACCCTTCAGTTTGTAATGTGAAAATGAAAACTGAGGAAGAATTATCTATTCATTTGTGGATATAGTTATATTGAACCATTTGGGTTTATAAGATCATTATATTTGAGGGAATTACAAATTATTAATCTTTGGGATGTAAATGCGATTTATGAAATAACATTTTTTTGTTAAATTATGTTATAGTTATTTTGATGAACTTATCACATATTGGAATTGTTATATAATATAGTTTTTAAATAGGACAACACAAGATCGTGTGAAAACCCATCACATCAGAAAAAACTATAGGATTAGAACCCACAACCAAAGTACAACTGGGATTTATCACCTTCCACTGGATTATGTGAAGTAACAGGTTAATGTGACTAATTATTTTTAGTTAAAAGATTTTATTGAAAAATAATATGTTGATTTGGGATCTTATTATTTATCTAATGGATTTTAATAGTAAATGAACTTTTTTTAGTGTTTACGTGATAAATGATATTTTAGAACAAGTTTTCTCTGTTGGAAATACTGTATGCCAAAGGAAAATAAAATACTATGGGATTTCATTTGAAGAGTAAGAGTGGAATTTTTTTTGGAAGAATATATATTTTTTTATAGAGATTTAGGTTGTTAATATAAATGATAAAAATATAATACAGAATATGTGGTTTGGATAATTACACTTTAGAATGATTCATTAAGAGTAGTTGATGTTATCGGGAGATAAATATTAAGATTTACTATGGAAGACAATGTGATTAAATTATTTTGAGTTTTTTGTTTCAATCTTAGTTTAGATTATATTAAAGTATTTTAATGACAAATGTTTATTGAATAGTCTTTATTGAACTTTGAGTATTGTTTATTTAATTTTGGAAATTAAGATTATTATTATAACAACCCATAATTTACATACATTGTTATTACTTCAGAATTGAAACACACTTATTACAACATATTACAAAACCAGGAATGGACCGTATAGGTATAATGTCTTTATAAACTTGGAAACATAAACAACTGGTTCATAAAGCGTCTACACTGTATCCCGTTTATTTCATCATATCTATAGTCTCTTTTGACATATCGTACATAATAACCTTCTTCCTGACCTGGGGAATGAAAACATACAAAAGGGTGAGCTCAAATGCTCATTAAGGGTAAAAAAAAAGAAATATCAATCACATCATATACATAAGAACATAACTTTTGGAAATCTTAACCTGCAAAAGAGATCATAATATCATAACATGGGATAAATCATAGAAGTGAAATGTAATCCAAATAATAATAAAATAAAACATGAAACTTTGTGGCATACACAGATAATCATAGAGAATAATTTCTTGTTAGTCAAGACTCATTGCCAAGACTATCTTAGTGGACAAAGTCCATTTCTGAACCGAGTTCACTCCTCGTTTCAGTCCTATTTCGTTGAACCAGTTTAACCTGCAGTTCTATCCATGTCTATCTCATGAGACATAAAATCTTTACCCAATGCATTGGATGGAGATATAGGTCCCACCCATCTCATAATGATATCATTCTTATGTGTGCCACAAAATCATAAACCATACATCATAGCATAACCCATGTAATAAAAATGGGAATCTTAAACATTGTGACATCATAATACAATTCATATAAGAGAAAGGAATTTATAAAAATATTTCCATCACAACATATGCAAATCAATGTAATAATTGGGATAGAAATAGAACCCTTTATTATCTTAGATGGAAAATAATTTTGATAAAACACTTGAACTCCATTTTTGAGGAAAATATCATTTCTCCATCAAATTTTTTTTCCTTTCATAACATGTCATAAAATTTTAAACTAAACAAAGATTATTAAAAAAAACGTGAAAACTTTTTAAGGATAATTCTTGGAAATTTTGTTTTAAAAATCCATTCAGGCCGTATAATTTAAAAAAACATTCTTTTCGTACTTTTTTCGGAAAAGTCAAAAAGTACCTCCTACGAAAAACGACAAAAGATTCCTTTCACATCTTTTACTAAAAACTCACCGAAGGGTAAAATTGTATTTAAACAATTGTAGGTTGATGGAAATAATATTACATATTGAGGAAACATGGATGTGGATGATAAAGTACACCCCAGTAAATTCCAAAGTATAAAAAATCTCGGATAAAAATGAGATTGTGATATTTCCCTTACCTTAGGTCTGATATGCTTTGTACGTGTCCTAACCTCCTGTATAATGATTTAAATAATGTTATTGACTTTTTCTAGAATCATACCCATTGTTATGATATCACATATGGTCATATTCTTATCTTCTTATTAGTAATATTTCATTACAACTTGTTATTCGGGTGTTTATTACTTTTTGTTCTTATGCGTGTTTTGTCGAATAAATTATTATTCATATCTTTAGGTTATAGATACATAATTTCCAGAATGTTATTAGTGTAATATATATCATATTAATTCATTCAATTCATTTATATAATCGTTATGTAATGAAGATCATGTAGAACGAGTCGCATCACATCATGGAGACGGTATTCCGTACGTATGCACGAGCGATGATATCGTTCCCATGATCATGAAATTGTATTGGAGTGTATGTATACTATTTTAGAATCAATATCACATTACAATAATCATATATAGTCATTATTTACACCATTATACCCATCCAAGTAAGGTGGTGGTGGGAAATAGATTACACCACAGCGTGGAGATGGTATTCCGTACGTACGCACGCGCGGTGATTTCATTTTCTGTAGGATGGATAGATGGTGAAATATGGTTGTTTCATACTTATAATAACATATCATTATATGAGTGATACTGATGTTATTACTTCATAATGAAACAACTAAAGATGAAGAAGTGGAAGAAGAAATAAATATGAAAGAATCGGTAACGGGCATTACCTCTTCTTTGAAGTGCTTCTTTGAGACCTCCATTTAGGGCACTAAAATTGGCCTTTGAAAAAGACCAAATCCTCTAGGATGTCTCTAGGGATGTGGAGAGGGGAAAGTGTCAGGGGTTGGCCGATCTTGAAGGCTCAATGTTGTGTGACGAAGAGGGTGAGGAGGATCCCTTTTATAAGGGAGGAGAGGGGCTCCTTTGGAAAAACTAAAAATATTATTTTATTATAAGGTCAAGTTCAAATTTAAATAGCTCAAAATTGATTTATTTCTAGGATAAGGAGGGGATGGGTCGAAATCCTCTCATCCAATAGAATTTAGACAAGTTTAGGTTCCTATTTTCACCTTATCATTGAGATTTAACATCAAGTTAAATAATTTTACGTTTACCGTGTCTTCTTGTGTTCTTATACTATACGGTTAATAAACATACTATAAGCAGGAAAACGAACCCCAAGTTATTTATTATTAATATATATAACCTTATATAAGTCATTTGGACAAACCTTATATTTTTAGGAATAAAATAACAATTAATAATATAATATTTTTTTAAAAACTATTTTATGTAAATTTTGACACTATTTAGTAATTTATTTTTGTGGAAATCATAACAGAATTATTAGTTCGAAAAAAGTTACTTAAATCAATACTAACATGTCATATTAACCTATAAAATTAGTTTACTTCATAAAAAGTATCAAATTATATTTATTTGGGTATTTATAACATCAATTATGTCAATATTTCATTAATAAGATAATTATTGCATCATCATTGGGTCATAAATAAATTAAATTATATAAAGTCTAAAAATTACAAATAAAATATCATTATGTAGTAAATCTTTTTATATTTTTAATAAATATTTATAGTCGAATTTATCTCATCTATAACCTTATATTAAAATGATTTAGTTATTAAACATTGATTTTAACTATTTTAACCCTTCTTTAAATAAATTAATAATAAATGTCCTAATCTAATCCAAGTGGGCCAAAATGGTCATATTTTATTCCTAAGGTTGTTTTTGGTCGAATTACACTTATCAAATAGAATTATGACATGTGTTAGGGTAATAATAATATCATTATTACCCTTAATTACCCTATTTACATTTTACCGTGGTTAAAAAAAGAAAAAAATTACTATTCACCAACAAATTATTTTCATCTCATTGAACCACATTTTACCTACTGAAATCAACCGTGTCTCTTGGATTTTTTAAATTACACTCAAAGAAGTGGAAAAATTATGTTTTATGAAATATTCATTTTTTTAACAGCCACTTAGTAGTTTCACTATTCATCAAAAATTGAATGTTTTCAGAAAAATACCAAAATATCACCCTAGGATAATTTTGATATTCCGAATCCAAAAATTAAGTCCATTTTGAAAAATAAAATTTATAAAATTTCAAAAAGTGGTTATTACTATTCATAACGGCTAGTTTTAATAATATTTTAAAAGCATATCATTGTTTAGTGAAACTCAGTATTGCGTACGATGCAAGCTATCGAGGAAGGTCGCGATTGCGTGTAAATCAAGCCAAGAAAGTGAAAGATTCCTTTGATGATTTATATAACATAAAAGTCTCGGTTGTTACATTCTACCCCCCTTAAAATTAATTTCTCCCTCGAAATTCGTTACTTTGTAACAAACAGATGAGGACACCTCTCCCTCATCATATTCGCAAGCTCCCATGTAGCTTCTTCTAATTGGTGGTTCCTCCATAAAACATTCACCAATCGAGTGGTCTTGTTTCGTAGGAATTTTTCGCTACGATCCAGAATCTCTATCGGCTGTTCTTCATAAAAATATCTTGCTCCAGCGGTACAACTTCTGAGCTGATTACATGTGAAGGATCAGGTATGTACTTTCTCAGGAGAGATAAATGGAACACATTGTGAACTTGAGAGAGATTCGGTGGAAGCGCCAAACGGTAAGCTACCTTCCCAACACGATCCAGTATTTCGCAAGGACCTATATATCTTGGGCTCAACTTCCCCTTCTTTCCAAATCTCATGGCCCTCTTCCAGTGAATTATTTGTAAGAACACTTTTTCGCCGACTTCAAACTCTAGGTCTTTTCTTCAGTTGTCATCATAACTTTTTTTTCGACTCTGAGCTGCTCTAATGTGTTGTTGAATAGATCTGACCTTTTCTACCATTTCATCAACGATATCAGGTCCTAATATCTTTCTTTCCCCAACTTCATCCCAGCAAGTTGGAGTCCTGCATTTCCTTCTATAGAGAGATTCATAAGGAGCCGTCTGAATACTGCAGTGAAAGCTATTATTATAAGAAATTCCACCAAAGGTAGGTGTTGATCCCATCCTCCTTTGAAATCCATACATCAGGCTCTCAACATATCTTCTAGAGTTTGAATTGTTCTCTCAGACTGACCGTCTGTCTGAGGATGATAAGCAGTACTGAAACTCAACTATTTATCCAGAGTATGCTGAAGACTTCGCCAGAACTTTGAGGTAAACATTGGATCCCGATCAGATATAATAGAAAGTGGTACTCCATGCAATCATACCACTTCCTTTACATATATCCTGGCAAGCTGATCCAGAGAAAAATCCTCTCTAATAGCAATGAGGTGTGCAGACTTTGTAAGATGATCAACTATGACCCGGATAACATTATTGCCTTTGGATATTTTAGGAAGTCCGGTGACAAAGTCCATAGTGATGTTTTCCCATTTCCAATCGGGTATGGGTAATGTTTGTAATATCCCCTTAGACATCTGTCTCTCAACTTTAACTTGCTGACAAACCAATCATCGAGGGACATATTCAGCAACATCTCTTTTCATGCCATCCCACCAGAAGTACTCTTTCAGGTCCCTATACATCTTCGTGCTTTCAGGATGAATCGATAGTGAAGATCTATGAGCCTCATACAGTAGCTCCTTCTTTAATTCGGGTATGGGAGGAACACAAACCCGATTCCTGAACTTTATTATCCCATCACAATCAAGGTTGAATTCAGGAAAATTTCTCACATTATTTTGTAACTCGACATCATATTTTTTTTCCTATTTAATCTTCAAATGTATAGATGGTTGAACATTCATTTGAGAAAGAAACGATTTTTCCCCTTTCATTATAATTCCAAGATCCATCCTTTGTAAATCTATAAATATTTGATCTTTTGTGATCCTCATCATGGATAAACTGGCATAGTCTTGTCGACTTAATGCATCTTCCACCTTGTTTTCTTTCCCAGGGAGGTAATGGATTGAGTAGTCGTAATCCTTAATCATCTCCAACCATCCTCTTTGGTGCATATTCAGCTCCTTTTGTGTGAAAATATACTTTAAACTTTTATGATCAGTATAAATTTCACACCTTTCTCTATAAAGATAATGAATCCAAATCTTTAATGCAAAGATTACCACAGCTAACTCCAAATCATGTGTTGGGTAATTTTGCTCATGTATTTTCAACTGTCGTGAGGCATAAGCTATCACCATATCATTTTTCATAAGAAAACACCCCAATCTCTTCTTGGATGCATCACCGTAGATCACAAACCTTTCTCCACTACAAGGCAGTGTGAGCAGAGGTGCACTAGATAACCTTCTTTTCAACTCCTCGAAATTCTCTTCACATTCCTCCGTCCAAAAAAACATAACTCCTTTCCGATTCAACATGGTGAGTTGATTAGATAATCGTGAAAAATATTTCACAAAACTTCGATAATATCCAACCAAACCAAGAAAACATCAGATCTCAGTTACTGTTGTTGTTCTCGACCATCTTTCGATAACCTCTGTTTTTGCAGGATCCATAGATATCCTCTCTTTTGAGATTATGTGTCCTAAAAATAAAACTTTTTGAAGCCAAAATTCACAGTTGGTAAATTTGGCATAAAGCTTCTCCTTTCTCAGGGTCTTCAATATAATTCTCAAGTGATCTTCATGTTCTTACTTGCTCTTTGAATAGACAAGAATATCGTCTATAAAGAATACCACAAACTGATCAAGATAGTCTCTAAAGACTTTATTCATCAGATCCATGAAGATAGCAGGGACATTATTAAGACCAACTAGCATCACTATAAATTCATAGTGTCCATACCTTGTACGGAATGTTGTCTTTGGTATATCCTCCCTTTTGACTCTTAATTGATGATACCATGAATAATGATCAATCTTGGAAAAGTATTGAGCTCCGCGTAGTTGGTCAAATAGTCCATCAATGCGTGGGAGAGGATATTTGTTCTTGATATTGATCTTGTTATGTTCTCGATAATCAATGCAGAGTCTCATTGATCGATCTTTCTTCTTAACAAACAGAACCGGTTCTCCCCAATGTGACGCACCCGGGCATATGAACCCCTTATCAAGATTCTCTTGGAGTTGGTTCTTCAATTCCTGCAACTCAATTGGGGCCATTCTATAAGTTGTCTTTGAAATAGGCAAGGCACCTGGTACGAGTTCTATTTAAAACTCAACTTCATGATTTGGTGGAAGTCCGGGTAATTCCTCCGGAAAGACATCATCAAACTCTCATACAATGGGCATATTCTAAATCATGAGTTTCTCACCAACCATTTGAAATAAATAACCTCCATTTAGTGGAATCAAGACCCATAAGATGGAAGAAATTTCTACTGGAAGGTTATGTTCATCCTTGCATTGATAGATTATCATAGATTGATCTGGAATATGAAATGTGAATTCCCTTCTTTAGAAATTTATATGAGCTCCATATAAAGAAAGCCAATCCATGCCAACAATCACATCAAATTCCACTATAGGAAGGATCACAAGATTTTCAGGAAGCACATTCCCACAAACTTTGATCGGAGAAGAATTATAAACTTTTGATGCGACTGTTGTGCCATTAGGGGTTGTCACAACTAACTCAACATCTAATTGTTGAGGTAATATGGTGATATCCTTAGAAAATTTTTCAGAAATAAAAGAGTGGGTGGATCCAGAATCAAATAAAACATTTGCTAATTTAGATTGGACGGTAAGTGTACCTTTCACCACATCGGTATCGTACTCCACATCGCTGATAGAAATTGCATGTGACTTTCCTTTGTGTTTGGCCTTAAGAGTTTGTTGATGTTGACCATCATCATCAAACCTTGGATTTGGGCATTGATTAGCATAATGCCCCATCTCCTTGCACTTGAAACATTATAGTGTAGTAGGTTCATTCTGTGTATCCCTTCCTTTTTTTGCATCATCAGACATCTTCTTCCCATCATTGAGGCATTCAAATGCCCTATGACCTTCCTTTCCACATTTGAAAACTTTACATGTCCCTTTAAGACAACTCCCTCCATGTTTCTTTCCACACTTTGAGCATAAGGGGAAGCTCATATGCTTTTCATTGTGCTCTTTAGATTTTCCTTTTAATTCCATTTTCCTCTTCTTATCAAACCCATATGACTGATGGGTTACTCCAATCTCCATCTCGACATTGAGAGCACATCGAACGATTTCCTCATAGCTATTGAAGTCCCTTATGGATAACGCCCTTCGAAGACTTGGTTTTAAGCCACTAAAGATTCGATCGATCTTACTCTCAGGTTGGATAATAATACCAGAAGAGTACCTCGCAAGTCTTGTAAAATTTCCTTCATAGGTACCAACAGATTCATCATCTTTTTGCTTCAGTTCAAGAAACTCCTTCTCCATCTTTGTTCGGAGAATACGAGGGAAGTACTTATTGAAATATAAGTTCTTGAACTCGTCCCATTCCATGGAATCAATTTAATCTCTTTGCCTCGTATTCTTGATAAGATTCCCCCATTGATCAGCATCACCTTCCAAATGATACACTACTAAGATGACTTTATCTTGTTTAGAACGTTGAAGAACTGAAAATATATTTTCAGTAGTACTAATCCATTGTTCAGCAACTAATGGATCAGTAGAACCGCTGAATGAAGGTGTACGCTTCCTCATGAAGGATTCAACAGAATTTTGCTCCTTCCTTTGCTCATTTGGAAGTCCTGCATGATTCATAGCTTGAGAAAGTTGTGTGCGCATGGCTACAAGATTTTTCATTCCAGCTCCCATAACGTTTGGTTGCTCAGGGGGACAATCATTGCATTTCCAATCGCATTCCATATTAACACGGTTCCTTCAGGTTCCAGCCATTGACTAAAACCAAGAAGAATAGTGTGAGAAACACTAATCATAATAGGAAAACCACATAATCAAGAATAAAATTTCACAATCAAGGTCTTATCCTTGGTTATTCATGGCCATTCCTAAAACACTCAGATTGTGTTCTATCTTATACTTATCCTTAGGATTCTTACTAAGGGTTTCACATCCTAGTTTCCAAAGGTTGACTATACCTTTCCTCTGATACCAACTATAACAACCCATACATTACATACATTGTTATTACCTCATAATTGAAGCACACTTATTACAATATATAACAAATCCAGGAAAGGAACGTATAGGTATAGTGTCTTTAGAAACTGGGAAACATAAACAATTGGTTCATAAAGCGTCAACACTGTCTCCCATTTATTTCATCATATATATAGTCCCTTTTGACCTATCTTACTTAATAACCTTCTTCCTGACCTGGGGAAAAATATACAAAAGGGTGAGCTCAAATGATCATTAAGGGTAAACAAAATAAATATCAATCACATCATATACATAAGAACATAACTTTTGGAAATCTTATCCTGCAAAAGAGATCATAATATCATAACATGGGATAAATCATAGAAGTGAAATGTAATCCCAATAATCATAAATTAAAAAATGAAACTTTGTGGAAAACACACATAATCATAGAGAATGATTTCTTGTTAGTCAAGAATCATTGCCAAGACTATCTTAGTGGACAAAGTCCATTTCTGAACCGAGTTCACTCCTCATTTCAGTCCTGTTTCACTGAACCGGTTTAACCTGTCATTCCAGCCATGTCTATCTCATGAGGTATAAAATCTTTAAAAAATGAATTTGAGGGAGATATAGGTCCCACCCTTCTCATAATGATACCATTCTTATGTGTGCCACAAAATCATAAATCATACATCACAACATAACCCATGTAATAAAAATGGGAATCTTAAACAGCGTGACATCATAAAATAATTCATATAAGAGAAAGGAATTCATAAAAATATTTCCATCACAACATAAGCAAATCAATGTAATCATAGGGATAGAAACTGAACCCTTTATTATCTTAGATGGAAAATAATTTTGATAAAACACTTGAACTCCATTCTTGAGGAAAATATCCTTTCTACTTCAAAAACATTTTTCCTTTCATAATATGTCATAAAATTTTATATTAAAAGAAGTTGATTAAAAAAAACTTGAAAACTTATAAAGGAAGATTCTTGGAAATTTTGTTTTAAAAATACATTCATGCCGTATAAGTTAAAAAAACATTATTTTCGTACTTTTATCGGAAAAGTCAAAAAGTACATCGTACGAAAAACGACAAAAGATTTCTTTCATATATTTTTTTAAAAACTCACCGAAGGGTATAATTTTATTTAAAAAATTGTAGGTGGATGGAAATAATATTACATATTGAGGAAACATGGATGTGGATTATAAAATACACCCCATTAAATTCCAAAGTATAAACAATCTCGGATAAAAATGAGATTGTAATATTTCCCTTACCTTAGGTCCAATATGCTTTGTATGTGTCCGAACCTCCTGTATAATGATTTAAATAATGTTATTCACTTATTCCAGAATCATAACCATTGTTATGATATCACATATGGTCATATTCTTAGATTCTTATTAGTAATATTTCATTACAACTTATAATTCGTGTGTTTATTACTTTTTCTTCTTATGCGTGTTTTGTCGAATAAATTATTATATTCTTCTCTTTAGGTTATAGAAACCTCATTTCCAGAATGTTATTAGTGTAATATATATCATATTAACTCATTCAATTCATTTATATAATCATTATGCAATGATGATCATGTAGAACGAATCGCATCACATCGTGGAGACGGTATTCCGTACGTACGCATGAGCGATGATATCCTTCCCATGATCATGGAATTGTATTGGAGTGTATGTATACTATTTCAGAATCAATATCACTTTAAAATAATCATATATTGTAATTATTTACACCATTATACCCATCCAAGTAAGGTGGTGGTGGATAATAGATTACACCACGGCATGGAGACGGTATTCCGTACGTACACACGCGCAGTGATTTCATTTTCCGTAGGATGAATAGTTGGTGAAATTGGGTTGTTTCATACTTATAATAACATATAAGTATATGAGTGACACTGATGTTATTACTTCATAATGAAACAACTAAATAAGAAGAAGTGGATGAAGAAATAAATATGAATGAATCGGTAACGGACATTACCTCTTCTTTGAAGTGCTTCTTTGAGACCTCCTTTTAGGGAACTAAAATTGGTCTTTGAATAAGACCAAGACCTCTAGGACGTCTCTAGGGAAGTGGAGAGGATAAAGTGGTAGGGGTTTTCCGAGCTTGAAGGATCAATGTGGTGTGAGGAAGAGGGGGAGGAGGTGCCCTTTTATAAGGGAGGAGAGGGGCTCCTTTGGAAAAACAAAAAATATTATTTTATTATAAGGTCAAGTTCGGTTTTAAATAGCTCCAAATTGATTTATTTTGAGGCTAATGTGGGGATGGGTCGAAATCCGCAAATCCAATAGAATTTAGACAAGTTTAGGTTCCTATTTTAACCTTATCATTTACATTTAACATCATGTTAAATAATTTTACTTTTATCGTGTCTTCTTGTGTTCTTATACTATAAGGTTAATAAACATACTATAAGCAGCCAAACGAAGACCAAGTTGTTTATTATTAATATATATAACCTTATCTAAGTCATTTGGCCGAACCTTAGATTTTTATGAATAAAATAACAACTAATAATATAATATTTTTTTAAAAACTATTTTATGTCAATTTTGACACTATTTAGTAACTGATTTTTTTGAAACTCATAACTGAATGATTAGTTAGAAAAAAGTTAATTAAATCAATACTAACATGTCATATTAACATATAAAATTATTATAATTCATATAATGTCTAAAATTATATATATTTTGGTATTTATAACATCAATTCTGTCAATATTTCATTAATAAGATAATTACTGCATCATCAGTGTGTCATAAATAAATTAAATTATTTAAAGTCTAAAAATTAAAAATAAAATATCATTATGTAGGAAAACTTTTTATCTTTACAATTAATATTTATAGTATAATTTATATTATTTATAACCTTATGTTAAAATGATTTAGTTATTAAACATTGATTTTAACTATTTTAACCCTTCTTTAAATAAATTAATAATAAATGTCCTAATCTAATCCAAGTGGGCCTAAATGGTAATATTTTATTCCTAAGGATGTTTTTGGTCGAATTATATTTATCCAATAGAATTAGGACATGTGTTAGGGTAATAATAATATCATTTTTACCCTTAATTACCCTATTTACTTTTAACCGTGGTAAAAAAAGTAAAAAGTTACTATTCACCAAACATTATTTTCATCTCATTGAACAAAATTTTAATTACTGACATCAACTGTGTCTCTCGGAATTTTTAAATTCCACTCACAGAAGCGGTAAAATTATGTTTTATGAAAAATTCAGTTTTTTTAACAACCACTTAGTAGTTTCACTATTCATCAAAAATTGAAAGTTTTCAGAAACATAACAACATTTCACCCTAGGCTAATTTCGATATTCCTAATCCAAAAATTAAGTCCATTTTGAAAAATAAAATTTATAAAATTTCAAAAAGTGGTTATTACTATTCATAACGGCTGGTTTTAATAATATTTTAATAGCATATCATTGTTTAGTGAAACTCGGTATTGCGTACGACGCAAGCTATCGAGGAAGGTCGCGATTGCGTGTAAATCAATCCAAGCAAGTGAAAGATTCCATTGATGATTTATATAACATAAAAGTCTCGGGTGTTACAATTATTTAGTTCCATAATAGATTTTCCCTTTTAGGGATAATATTATCTAGTACTAACTATTTTGGTTTTGGTATATCTATAAATACAAAGTAAATATATAGTTCATCCATTGATGATTTTGTGATTTTCTAGAAGTTGATTATGTTGCTTTAGGTGTGACCAAGTCATCTTAAATACTCAACGTTTCGAGAAAAGATGAGTTATTGGTAGAAATTTATTATAGGAAGAATATATATTTGAAAAGTAAGTATATATTTTTATTTTATTAGTAAATATCACAATTAAATTCATCAACCTTATAAAATAGAACTTAAAACAAAAAATGTTGTCTATTTACTTTTCCTTCTTGGAAATAATTGACCATTCAAACGATAAATTTTTTTTGGTTTTCTTGATATTAAGTTTTTCATTATCATGTTTTTTATCATTCTTTATCAGAATATGAAACTTAGTTTATCTTACCAATCCATGTTTTCTTACATGTAATCCCTGTATGGGTTATCTCTGGTGACCAATGTACTTCTTTATCTTTCATTTAAATAGATATTTCATTGACTCTTTTTCTAATGTTAAACATTAAATGATGTTACCAATCCCAATTCTATAATTTTGAGGTCTCAATTACCAAAAGGGGAAGAATTTAACACCAAAAGATTTCAAAGAAAGTTATTTTCCTTAAAGCAATTCAATAGCATGCTCTACATGCAACACTGAGTTCGAACACCCCATGACTTACGAAAAAAGATATTCAAAAAGTGTTTATGAATAGTATTAAATCATTTTTGAATTTTATATACACCATATAATTTTAAAATCCATATTATGTGTTTCTTTGACATAATATAAGAACAAATTAATATTTTCTAATAAAAGAATTATTTTTTAAAAAAATTCAATTTTATCGCTTTTTAATAGAGAACCATTTATGAATATAATAATTCACACTTTTATATATTCAATTTTACAAAATAAACTTATTATTGAAAATTGAGACACAAAAATTTATATTTGATAAATTTTTATTTCTTTTTTGATAAATTTCTTATTTTGATGAATAGTGAAAATACTATATTTTAATTAAAAACAACATTTTTAATCAAAATTATTTATTGTATTAAATTATAAATTTTAAGGGTCTCTATGTATAAATAGATTATATTTTTATCATTTAATCCAATTTTGGACATTTGATGTAATTTTACATTTAAAGTGGACATAAACACATATCATTCTTTTGATAGTTTTTATTTTTCCAAAACCCAATTTCTGTTTTTGAAAATGAGAATATTTTTTAAATTAATTAATATAACTTTAATGATTTTAATTTTTTAAAATATATATCATTTTTTAATTTTGAATATCAAAATTATCATTGGGAGATTTTTTGGAATTTTTCAAAAAAACATTCAATTTTTGATGAATAGTAAAAACAATGTGTTATTGTTTATAGCCGACTTTCGATTTAAATAATAATTTTTAACACAATTTTATTTTAAACTGAAAATATATAAAAATTAACTATATTATGCTAATGTAATTCATTTATGTCATTTTATAATAAGATTAGATATATAAAATTTAATGGATCTTTTTATGGAATTTTACCCACCTTCTAGGCACACTTGCAAATTTGCAAAAAAACATAATTTTACCAATTATGTGAATTGAATTTAAAAACTCTTAAGGATATGTCTGATATCAAAAAATAAAATTTGGTTCAATATGATGAAAATAAATTTTGGTGAATAGTATCATTTGAAATTTATTTTTCACAGTTAAAATTAAATAGCATTATTAAAGGTAAAAATGATATTATAATTACCCAAAAAATGTAATAATTCTATTGGATAAGTGTATTTCAACGAAAATCAACCTTAGTACAAAATCATGATTATTTTTTATCCACACGGATTTGATAGACACCTTTATTATATTTTATTTAAAGATTAGTGAAAAGTGTTAAATTAAAAGAATAATAACTAAAATATTTTTTATATAGTTTTTCATAGAAGATAAATCACCAAATAAATATTTATTATAAATATAAAAATATTTAAAATGTCATGGTATTTTATTTATAAATTTTAGACATTATATAATTAAATTTATTTTTGACACAATATTGACACAATAATTTCAAAATAAATGAATGACTAAAATAACTGATTTTATAAATATTAAAATAAGTTTAAATATAAACTTTTAATGCCATTCACAAATTTTCTAGGTTAATATGACATTTTAGGGTTGATTTAATTTATATTTTTTGATGTAATAATAATTTAATGCCTTAAAAAACCAAATACTAAATATTTTCAAAATTGACATAAATGAGTTTTTAAAATAGTTACTATTTTATTAAGTTAACTAATAGTCATAAAAATCTTAGGATCAAACAAAGGAAATATATAAGGATAGATATGTGATTAATGATCTACTTGAGGTTTTATTTTCATTTTTTAGTATTTTTATTAACTGTGTAATATAAAAATTCACGTAGACACATTAAATGTTATATTATTTAACAAAAAGTTAAATCTAAAATATAAGGTTCATATGGGGACCTAAACATTTATAAAACCTATTTGATAAGTGTTTTTTAAACAATACCCACCATATCCTCTTAATAAATCTCTTTTTAGATATTAGAAACCGAAACATATTTTATAATAATATAATATTTCAATCTTTTCTTATAGTGTTGTCACCTCTATTTTAAAAGGCACTTTCCTTTATCTTAATATCATACTTCAAAAGCATTTTAGCTCAGCCAAACCCTACTAAAATATCCTACCAACTACCCTCTCATAAAAATAGAGTTTCTACATTGATTATAAATCCATCCCATGGAGCCCTTTTGTTCAAATCAAAAGGAAGAACCCGAAGAAGAGGTATTTACTTCATCACCTCTTTCAAAGTTCATTTATTCTTCCACTTCATATGTCTTGGTTTTTTCCATTCTAAAAATTATAAATCTAATAACTTTTATACACTTAGATGTTATTATAAATATGGTACATCCTTATTCATTATTCTAACTATCCTATAAATAAAAAAGTCAACATACGTGCGTACCTACGACTTACCGTCTCCACGTCGTGGTGTAGTTTGTTATTCAACACTCCACTAATTGAAAAGTTATAATAATGAGTATAACTGATTTAATAATAAATATAACATTAAAATGATTCTTTATATAAAATATACCATTTAATTAACATATTATTTCCCCACTAATATAATGATATTGTCACTCGTGTGTATGTATGGCTTACCATCTTAATGGCATGATGATATTTTGTTTCCCATCGTAACCAATCCAGAATATTTTTCATTTGATGATTAAAAATCATATTTAAAAACATAATATCATTCTGGATAAGAATAAAATACATCATATCAATAAAAACATGTCTTACGTATCAAAACATATAAAGTAATATGAATCTATTAACACACAAAACAAGGATACCATTGAAATATGATTAACAAAGAGATATTAGGGGATCATATATGATATAATAATTATGGATTTTGTTCTTGGTTAATATAATAAAACATATTTCACAATTATACAAGAGGTTTACATAGACTCTTGTATGGAAAAGTACAAGGCAAGGGGTTTTCACCTCACTTTTTTCCCATGAGATTCATGCTATATTTGCCACTATATAATTTTATGTGGTGTATGTACATCCCATGATTGTATTATTTGTGAGATATATTTTAATTAATATGTATTTACATCTTCATTATATGGTTCTTATTTCATGGGTTTTATGTTTTGAAAGTAACCAAACCGGTAAGGTAATTTCTAATTAAAATTTCCACTCATTTGGTTTTACACATATTTCATGGATTATTTGACTCCAAGATTATGTATTAAATAAATATTTATTTATTTATGTTTTAATTTACACTCCCATTTTATTGGATATAATATTTACACACATAATCAATCAATTGATAAATTCTCAATTCATTTATGTGAACTTGATAAGGGTAATCATAACTCATTTTCCATTCATCGAGTTAAACATCCACGTCATTAGTTTTGTTTTTAAAAAATTATGTTTGAATGTATTATAATTTATTTACAATAAATATCTAATAATATTTAGTGTATTTATATTTTTCACACATAATTATATCGTTGATTTATCTTTAATCCAAGGATGCGGTCTTTATAATGGATTTCATCTCAATTTACATTCCATTTATACTTATTTTTCGTTATGTGGGAATTCACATTTATATAGTGTATACACAATCCATTGAAATAGAATATCATGAATAACATTATTCACATGAAATTATACTGTTTTTATTAATTTTATTCCTTAATTATTTGTATTCACGCACATCTCATTTGTTTAGGCACTATTTAACAAAAATATCATTTTAAATAATTTGAGGATTTATTCTACTAAATCATTCTCATTACTGCCAATTATTTTCAAATGATTTTAAGGATTTATATAGGTGGAAATTAATGTTCTTAAATTAATATTTATTTTAAAAGATTCCTAGTGGTATTGGACACTTTATTCAAAAATCTATTTTAAATGACTTATTTGATAAATAATGTGAATTTATGTGTTTTCAAGAAAAGGTGTATATTTTTCACAAGTAATTTTACTAGTTATTTTCATCTATTTCAATATCCTTCATCGTATTTTATTCTTTATTGAGGAGGATTTATTATATAAAAATGTTCTATATTGTATTTAATTGGTTTTGTTTGACTGTGGATGTGATATTTTTATACTATTCATGGTTTGGGGATAAATTATGGAGATTTTGTATGGTTGTTTTAATATGAATGTTTAGATTATATATCACCTTTTTTCATATAAATATTTCATTGGACATAGTATTTGATGGGTGTGGGGTCCTATAGCCCCTCGTTGCATTAGTAGATCTCATGAGACAAACTAGTGTCTTAGCACTAGGTCATGACCAAATTTATATTTAGAGTCTTTGCATGAGGCCTTGAATTTTTTATTAAGATTCCTGATATTATGCATTCAATCATTACGAGAATTGTTATTGATGTTATATGTAATTATTGAACTTGTAGAATGTCCATGTGAATATGTAAATGGTATTATTTATTTTATCATTTACATATTATTCTGATTTTTATGTTTAAAGGGATTGTGTTTCAATTTTAAACCATGCCATAAATGTTTATGATTATTTATAATACCTTCTAATATATTGTTTATCCTTACTGAGCTTCTGAGATCTCCACTTTCTTTTTTTTCATTTTCATTGGATGCCAAGAAGTTTATTATGATTTATATGCAGGTTTAAACTAGGTGAATAATGGAATCCCAAATGGATTATCTATGTTGTATTATAAGTTATAAATTATAATGTGATGTTCAGGTATGTAATCTATTTTCCAAGACTGCTAAACTAATCGGCCCTTTGGGACATGATTCCTTGTAAACATGCCAATGTTATATAATAATGCTATGACTCTGGGTAACTAAGGTCGGTGAATTACACATGTTGGGATTGGTAGTGAAGAAAATTCTATTATTTATATTTTTCAATAATTATGTCCATGTAGATTTCATTGAGCTATGATTATGATAAAATATTTTATGTAGTGTGGATATTTTTCCATTTTTCCATTATTATTATCATGATATATCATGTATCATAATTCATGTGTGTGATTCCTAATATTTTTATGCCACATTTAAATTCCTATTGTCTAAAATGTATTATTAACTACATGTTATTTGATTTTTATTCACTTATTTTTCATTATACGTCACATATTTCTTATATATGCCGTGGTTATCCCATGAATCTTTAAGCTCAATCATGTTAAGGAGGTTTTCTATAATGATTTTATTTTCCAGTTTTGAGTTATTATGTAATGTAACTTATTCCAAAAGTCAATAAACTTATAAATCATTATGGTTTTATTAAATTTCATATTTTGAAAAAAATCATGTATTAATGTGTAATAAAGATAATGGGTTTCAAGGTTGGTATCAAAGGAAAGGTTCAGTATTTTTGGTAATAGGATTATAAAAAAATATAGAAAGACTTATAGATTAGGCTATGAATATGCATATATCCCTAAATTATGGTAATTATATAGTTAGTGGTTTATCAAGACAATTAACAAATATATGAATACTACTTTTGGTCATGGTTCAGCAAGATATGTAACTAGTGGTAACATATTCGACAACGTTAGTTTAGTCAAACTCAGAGTTACCTTGTACATGATAATTTTTCTTAGTACACACCATGTTTGAAACTCTGTGGAGATTCTTTTTTAAATTGATAATATCGTTATGAACAATTATCAAAGGAATAGAAAAACCCATAGGAGTATATATTATAAAAGTAGCTATGAATAATATAGATTGAAGGATAGAAATTTAAATGTTTATGAAGGAAACATATTTTATAGGTTTTCTAATTAATTTCACTAAATTATCATTTTTGTGGTTAATAGTATAAAAATAATCATCAGTATTTTTCTGATTTTTTTGTCAGTGGACAATAATATGAGTAATTGGGTAAACAATTAATGCGACAAGAAATATGATGAATACAGTAAAGAGTATCCCGACCCGATGGGAGCAGGAATGACAAACTATGTGATGATAGATCTCAAATGACCTATGATATGAATAAAAACATGTAACACGAGAGGAATTCAAATCCAACTAAAAATGAATAACATATAATTGATTCTATTATTGGAAAATTTACTCAATGTTTAAATGGATTATCTTATACCTTAATATTATAATTATTAATCAACACCATTGAGAAGATTTTCTTCATCCTTTATTGTTCTGAACAAGAGAGGGTTCTACTAATGTTATATCTTATTGAGTGAGAAGCTGAACGGTGGTGGACATTGATCCAGAACAAGAATACTAATACTGAAATCAAGGAAATCGGATGGAAGGAAATTTATAAAATTTGATTCTATAAATATTTTACTCACACTCTATGCCACCAAATGGAATGGTATTTGCATTACCTGAATAAAAATAAAGAATACTATATGTTGTTGTATATGAATAGTTTTTGAAATACTTTCACATTACTTCACCATATTTTTCATTACCATAAAATTCATGAATTACCATTATATTCATGGGATAAAACCTAATCTATAAAAATCCTTCGAGATTTGTGACATTGATAGATATGTGGAAATTATCTAATTTCCCAAAAATATTGAAATATAGATCGAAGAATCTCATGGATATCATGAGTATGGCAAGTGAAATGTGCAGTTTAATTTTTGTGGGCCGATGGGGAATTATAAGGTGCTAGGAAATTTGAACATCCCACTTATTAGAGGCGTAGAATGAAAAACCCTGAATATTTTCTATGGGGGGTGAAGAAATGATTTAGGCTTGAGAATGAAGGGAACCAAACTAATGGTTGTTGATAGGAGAAACATTTTTATGTGATAGAGGACGGAAATTCACTTATCAACCATCAACATGTTGTTAATATATTCAATGGAAAAAACCATGGAATGTTTAAAATCAATTCACCTATCTAAATGTTTTTGGTGACAAAAAACAACCTCTAAGGAATAATGGGTGTGATTTTTCTATCTCAACTACTGAGGTGGATACCAATAATGAAGAGGTGAATGTTATGCTAGTTATTCAATCATGGATAGTTAACATAAAATATTATTCATGTTTTTTTCATTTCTTAGTATCACACATTTTTTATAGTACTATTAAAACACAATCGCGATGAATCGAAGTACATGTGTCTGTGGATTAAGAAAATAGTGAAATTATTTCATCCCAAGAATATATCTCCTCCCGTATCAAAATTTGGGGGCTGAAATTCCTAGAAAACCTTGTTATACTCCAATTGGTTAAATTTGTGATAATTATTGGAATGGATTGGATTTCCCTATATAAATCCAATAAAAAATTCTAAGATAATGAAATTAGCCTCTTTATTTGAAAATAACCCTTGATTTTGTACATGTATAAGTAGTTTTATGACATATTTTTAGTACCAACATCTCAACTAGGTATATTATATCCCAATGAGTATTAATATCTTGCTCAAATAGTTGGGTTTATGGAATGAACCATCCTCAATGAAATCACTACTATCCGAGAATATGCTGATGTGTTTCCTGAGTAATTTATTAATCTTCCACCTTTCAGAGATGTTTAATTTAAATTTGAGATTATACCTAGTGTGTTAAAATTATCAATGAAATGTTATAAAATATAGGTTGTTTATCTTGATGTCCTAATGAAACAACTATATGTATATTATGAAAAAGGGTTCATATACACATGTGCTTCACCATGGGATGCGCCAGTCCTATTCTACATGATGAAGGATAGTCCAATGCACCTTTGCATTAATTATCATGATCATGAAAAGATCTTGATAAATAAAAAGTATCTTATACCATGAATTTATGACACATTATTTCATCTATGTGAAGAACAATAATTCTCCAAGGTGGGTTTTTTGGTTGGGATATTATCAATTTTGGGGGAACAAGGAGGATATTACAAAATGGATTTTCATACAAGGTACGAGCACTATGATTTCATAGTAATTCCATTTAGACTCACTAATGATCTGCATATCATCATGGAAATTATAAATAGAGTCTATACATATTACCTTGAAAAATTTGTGAAATTCTATATATATTATTTTCTTTATATTTCCTAAAATCAAAGAGGATAATGGGGAGATTCTATAGATGGTGATAACGACATTATGAAAGGAGATTTTTTTTTTCAAATCACATAAAATTTTAGTTCTAGATGAAAGAATTATCATTCATGTTGTATACCATCATAAGAAATATAATTTCTATGGACCCTTCAATGATAACAGTAATTAATGTATGCTTGAATCCCACATATCTGATAGATATATATTGTTTTCTTGTATTAGGTGGGTAATATAAAAAATTTATGAGAGTTGCCTCATGATTATCAAACCCTATAACCAACCTAACTCAAAATGGTGTTAAGTTTAATTGGAATTATTAATTATAAGATAACTTCAAAATGATGAAAAAGTTCATTATCACTATCCTAGTGCATACAGTACCCACATGTGTATAACTTTATATAGTATTCAATGATTCTTCAAAGAAGGGATTAGGATATGTGTTAATGGAAAACTACAATGTAATAGCCTACACTTTAGGGAAGTTGAAATTTTCAGAACAAAAATATAAAAAAAATAATATAGATGGATGTAGTGATCGTCACATTGAAAATATGGTGACATTATTTATTTTGGATGATGTTTTAAATACAAAAACGTCATAAAAGTATCAAGTATATAATCACATAGAAAGAGTGGAATACATGCCAATGAAGATGGATAGATCTGATCAATGACAATGAGTCCCTAATTCACTACAATCCGGTTAAAGAGAATAATGTAGAAGAGACTCTACGTTTAAAGGATATACCAATTCTATCATTGATGATAAATTAAAGGGCTCCGATAATATTATATTTTTAATGAATAGGAAAGGGAATCATATATGATGGAATATCATAAATCCTTTCAGAAATTATTGCTCAACCATACCATCTGGAGATGATTATGGATTCTCAAATAAGGGACGTATGAATTGATAAGAATGTGGAAACTATAAGAAAATTGGAATACCTAGAGTAAAATGTAAATAATGTGTCAGTTTTACGATTTGGGTCACAAATATATGTACCATAAAACCCTAAACTAAAGAAAGAGTTATTATATGATGCACATTGTTATATCATTTTTATCCACCCTAGATGAAAAAATATGTATTGAGATCTATAACAGCACTATTAGTGGGAAAATATGAAGAAGTATATGATGGAGTATAAATAAATATTTCCTCTATGTTATTAAGTAAAAGTGGAAATGAAAAAAATTCAGGGGGAAGATGCAACCTTTATCCATACCTACATGGAAATGGAATACAAATCGCCATGGACACTGTTATTAGACTTTTAAAGACATCAAAAGGGAATAATTATATCTATATTTTGGTGGATAATCGTTAAAAGACTACAGAATTCAATGATCTTCAAGAGGTTTTATCACTAGATAAACATTTATGGAAATAAATTATAGAAGCTTTACAAATGAATTAATTACCACTATTGATTCTCTCTAATTGAGATACAAAATTAACCTATATGTTTTTGAAATGACTCCAACATTCTCTAAAAACATTATTAAACATCAACACGATGTATCCCCTCAAACTGATGTTTATTCTATGAAGAAATCACAATAACATGAGGAAATTCTTATAACATTGTAAATTGTATTCATTGGAGTATGAGATAAACATCTTCATTTAGTTGAGTTCTCATATAAGAAATGTTCCCAACAAAGAATCAAAATGGCCCCATATGAAGCCTTGTATGGAAAGATGTTTAATACACCATTAGTATTGGATGATGTCGGTGTACATGAAATATTATGTATTTAAATGATCGAAGAAATGGTGGAAAAGGAAATGACTATTCAGTAGTACGTCAAGGTAGCCCAATGTCAATAAAAGGTAAATGATGATAATCGTCAATGAGACTGATAGTTTGATGTTGGAGACATGGTTCTCCTCCATATGTATCTATGGATTGAAGTCATGCGAGTTAGAAATAAGGTAAATCATTGACCAAGAGACACTAACCCCCATGAGATCATGGATCACAATAGGGTGGTGGTCTTCTGACTTTCACTCCAACCTAAACTATCTCAAGTACATAATGTATACCATGTATCCATCTTGATAAAGAACATTCAAGGAACCTCACCGATACTAAATCAAGAGGTTTTACCATAATATAATGACCGTTCATATGAGGAGAATCCGATAAAGATCTTAGATCATATAGACAATGTTCTATGAAATAAGACAATGTACCTTGTCATAGTGATGTAGAGAAACCATGAGTTTGAAGAACTAATGTGGGAACTAGAATGATGTGATGAAATAGAGTTGACCTCAACTATTTTATTGTCATAAATGAAAATTTAAATGGTGAAATTTTATGAGATGAGAAAAATGTAACCACATGAACTATTATAAATAAAATGTCACTTTTGAATTAAAAAAAATTATATGTAATATTTTTATAGAAAAGAGATGAATTCATTAGTTTTTTATATCCTACCATATTTTAATTAGAATTAAGAACCACTACCATTGAAAATATAGTCATTCAATACGGATCTCAATATTAGTAAAAATATAGGGTTTTAACAAGTCCAATTTGCTCAGACAAAGGAATTGATGGCCTAAACCAGTACAATTATACCATATGAACCCTATTTATCGGATAATTCATTGAAGATAACATCTTTATTATTTATTGTTTACCTATCCAAGGATGATATTCTACAACATAAGCATTGATGAAACTAATTATTGTAGAGGTTCAATCTCATCCAGATCAGGACCCAAACCATGTACGCAGAACCACCCCATTAAAGTATCACGATCGTAATTCTTAATCCTAGGGAGGTTGTAGGTGAATTGAAGTGATATGTATTAATAAAATAATGATATTATTATGTAAAATAATTCTTATATAATAATAAATATATTTTCTTCCTGATATTGTTACTCTATAATTGATTTATATTTTGATATAATAATTGAAAAATAATATTTGTAGATAATATTAAAATTAAATTATGGAATTTACCTTTTTGAATTAATTTATCTTTGAGAAAAAAATTATTTTAATAAAAAATTACAATTATATAATTTTTTATGGAAAATAAATGGTCATACAAATTTTTAAGTGTAAAATGTAAATTTTATAAGAGTTTGAAGACATTTATTTTCAATAAACACAACATTTCATAATAAATGTTGATTTTATATTAAAAGTAAAAAATTAGAACACTCAGAAATTAATTCAGACAAAATGAATATTATTTTTGGAATTATAATGTTAAAATTATCTAATAGTTAATATTTCATAATTTTCCATGACATATGAATTTTCATGTAAAATTGAAATTTTTTTATAAATAAAATTTCTGTATCATGACATCATAATGGACTAAAAATTTTATAATAAATACTATAATTGTTATCCAAGAAAATATTTATGTTTTTTCATTTAGAATAATATGTTTTATGTTTATTATATTTATTTTATAAACACATTATGAATCCTCCCACATATATAATTTATTTTAAGGGTTTGAAATCATTTATTTAAAAGTATGACTCCCTTCAACATTAGCAAGGGTAATATTTGGTTATTATTGGCCCTTATCCTTATAACCTAATAAAACTAGTGGAATTTTAAATATACCATGTGGTAAAACAATGGGATGGTTTTTTTGATTATTTTAGTATATAGATTCTAAAATAAATGTTTCAAAAATAATAATGAAATGTCCAATCATTTCCTATATAAATCCACCCATGATTCCATTTCTTTTCACTAAAAATTATTATATCACGTCCTTATTCTTCCATCCCATCTCTAAAGTCATAAAAAAGAACTATTAAGAAATAAATAAGCTTCTCTAAAGAAGTTAGTGTAACACACTAATGTTATGGAT
Organism: Viscum album; assembly: GCA_963277665.1. Classification (NCBI taxonomy): domain Eukaryota; kingdom Viridiplantae; phylum Streptophyta; class Magnoliopsida; order Santalales; family Viscaceae; genus Viscum; species Viscum album. The sequence goes on along the minus strand of OY728119.1, from coordinate 1,498,570,675 downwards.
CCTCTGATTCAATATATTATTCAAATTTCATTATTATTTTATGTATTCAATTTAAAATTATTAATGGTAGGATATGTATTTAAAAGTCCCTATTTATTCCCATTTAATTACCAAATAATTAGAGACCCGTTTTTTCTCTCCTTAACCAAATTTATGAACTTTTATGTGACACCATTATTCTATTGAAATATCAGAGTGATTTTCCATGCCAAAACAATTCTGTAGTGAATACTGTACCCATTTCCTATCAATGGTTATCCCCTTTATACACATGTAAAAATATTACATAGGATATACATGTATTTATTACACACACCTTTATTATGGAATAAAATATTATTATGAAAGAATCCATATTTTATGATCTATGAGGCACACCTATGTATGCGAATGAAATGAAAGTGACAAGGGTTTCTGAAATTATATAACACTACAATTCATTGGGTAAGGTTTAGTCTCACGAGATATCATGTTGGTATAGGGAGTGAAACTAATTATTTTAATGGACTATTACCATTATTATTATTTTTCATTTAACCTTGTTTAATGTTAATGATGTAGTATTTTAAGTTGTTTCCACATTTCCCATGGTGTCCTTATGATTATAATGTTATATCATGTATCGTTGTCCATGTTTTTTATTCCTAAAATTTTTATAACCCTTTTAATGACCAATCTTATGAAATTTATTTTTCACTACATTTTATTCCATATTTATTCCATTACTAGACTTTATAGATCAACCCTTTCTTATGTACATTCCCACATTTTGTCATGTTTTTTTATGTTCAGTCATGTTAAGGATGTTTGAAGTAAAGATGTCATTTTCTAGATTTATGTTGTTATTTAATATACCTAAATTTCAACTAAACTAAAATTATCAATCCTATGGTTTTTATTAAGTGTAATATTATTTAATAAATCATTTATTAATGTGTTTTCAATAGAATTGTTAATATATTTTTATTACTCAATGTATATATGGATTTGTGATATATCCTTCAGAAGCCATGAAATCTAGAAAATCAATTTTATAATCTCAGAGGATTTTTTTCATTGATACATGAAACCATTACATGTTACGATTATTCAACAACATGTATTTTTTTGACTTCAAATTAGACAACTATAAATATTATACATTATATCCAAATTCAATCAAAAAATCTCCAAATAAAATCCAAATAAACTTTCCATCATATAAAAACTATAGAATTCACCTTTAATATAATATAGTTTATGTGATAAAAAAATAAAAAACTGATTTCAAAAATGAAAACAATTTCATGAAATCCACAACTGAAAATATATCCATTTATAAAATAAAAAAATAATAGTGAAAATAACCCCCCCAAACATCTTAATGGTCTAAAAAATTCCCTACTATGTTTTTAAATCAACTAAATAATTCAAAAACAATTAAAATTTTAAATATATATTTACATAAACCTAATATTCCAAATTAAGTCACCTTGTTTAGGAAAGAATCCAATTGAATAATAATATCACAATTTTCATAAAATAAACATCCATTCACTTCTAACAAACCATTATATTTTCAAATATCAAATTTATATTCATTAAAATATTAATATTCATATGGAAGACAAAATATTTATAAACATACACAAAACAATAGAGTAGTTTGTACACCATAAAAATCAAAATAACATAATGAAATAAAAAACTTTGTACATATATGAAACACATGTAATCATAGAACATATAACATTAAAATTTTAAAAAATGACCCTAAATACTAACATTAAAATAATAATTCATTTATACACAGTTTTGAAACACACACAGACATATATTGGGAATTACTTTTTTAAATTTTTTACCTTTCTAAAATAACATCTAATGAATTATTTGTTGATGGAATTAGTCACCAACCATTTTACTTGAGAATAATGAAATTAAACTCTCATAATCTAGCCTTATTTATGAAATTCATGCCAAGGATATTGTTTAGAAGAAAAATATAGACCTTTTATTTTATTGGAATATATTTAACATTGTTTATTCCCCTTCCACATTTTCATTCATAAAATTGAACTTATATATATAATTTTATCCATAATATATAACAATGTTTCCTGATATAATAATGAAACCATCATTTTCACAGCCCACTAATAAAAATAACTTCACATTCACTTGTATATTCTGAAATTTGATTTTTCTTATAAGGTAACATTATACTACATTTTTTTCATTCTATATAATGTACATTTTTAATAAAAAAACATTATACAAGATATGTAAATGAAATAAATAAAACTTTCAACCCAATACATATTAGTATATCAAAAATGATGTTTTTTGTATTATAATTTAAAGAATATTAAACAATGATTTTGATAAAACATATAATACTCCACACAATTTTTATGTGTGATTATTTTATTTTAAATTTGTATATTTTTTATTATGTAACAATATATAAAATATTTGGATGAAAGACTACTATAAAGAGAATGATCCCAATATTTTTTTGAAACAAATTTTGATAATCATTCACTCTATATCCCCATTTTGAATTTATTTTAAAAAATATTTTTTTTAAACATACATATAATCCTCAATTAAAAAAAATAATCATATATATGGTATTTGTTTCTTTTGAAAATTTTTTAATCAATCTTATAAGAATATATATGTCCCAATATGTATATTATCTCTCCCTAGATTACCACCTTAAACATATCATTAATTTATGTGAAAAAATACAATATTTTTTTATTTAAATTAAATATTACATAATCAATATACATGATAATTATTCATTATTCTTTATTTTTTTCATTCATATATAGGTATTGGTCAACTCTCACATTCATGAATTACAATGACTTTAATAATTATTCAATCTTCAAATACCACGATCATGAATATTGTTTTATTCCAAAACACCTACCATTAACTAGTCATAATATATTTCTGTATTGTATAGAAAAATAATTTTTGCATCAAAATTAACAACTCTACTTAAATTTCTTCCTAAAAAATATATTTTACATTAATTTTGAAAATCATTTATATCTTTTTAGAAGAATAAATATGAAAATTCCTTATGGTTTTAGGGCTTGAAAATAGGGAATATGTTTCTTTTTTTTAAAATTTATTAACTATAATAATTTTTTTGAATAAAATTTTTAACTTGTTTTTAATCACATTGTATTTTTCATACAAATTTCAATAGTACAATAAAATTATTCCAATAATATTCGTGTTGAAAATATTCCAAACCAACTAAAATTAATTTTCATCTCAATTTAATGAATTTATTTAATAATAACAATTATAAAATCTTTTTCCTTTAATGTGTTACTTGAATTTATTGACAAGATGTAAAAAAATATATTCATTCCTCAAATATGACATTATATATTAAATTTATCCATAGGCACAGATGATTTTTTGGTGCACTAAATTATTCCATATCATTGATGAAAAAAACTTATTCATTATTCATCAATATAAATAGATGAATCAAGATCTTTTTCTTTGAAATCATACATTTCTTCAATAATTATATAACCATCTACTAGTTGTCCAACCATCTACTCCTATACATCATCCACATGAATAATATTTTCACAATATTGACACCAGTAATAAAAATTATCAAACAATTTCAATTATTATCATCAACCAACTATTAATAATCGGTGTTTTTAATGTGATTTATTTTCCTTCATCAGATATCCATGGAAAATTAATTCTTCACCAATTTTCTTAATGTTACTCATATTTCAACCCCTCACATTATTGAATCAAGGGATTCTAAATAAATTAGTATACTTTTATATTATTTTATTTTTTTAATATATCATATAGAGTGGCATAAAATATTTTTACAAAATTCCACCTTTATTGAATATGTATATATTATCCAGTCACTCATATCTAAAATAAATTCAGGGAACCATGTTCCCCATATATAATTCGAGACATATTAAAAATCATTGATTCTCCTTATTTGAAAAAATATTTTTATGGGGTATATTGTTCAATTTACTCATGGAGAAATTTAATCCTAAAAAACAATCCTAAATATTTTTTCTCCTATATTTAGTTCAAATATCTAAACAAAATAAAAACATTTAATTACTAAAATTCTATATTTCACTACTCTAGAAATTTTTAATTCTAATTATATATTTGAATTTATAATTTAAAAAATGGAAAAAAATTAATTGATTAAAATTATGAATTCATGGCACAAAATATATATCACCATATTTTGAATTCTTCTTTAACAATACATAATTATTTAAATTAAAATGTTCTTATAGATGATTTGTTTGAATCTCCAAACATTTATGCATATTGTTCACAATACATTCCTTTTTTGAGTAATGGAACCCCATTTTATTTTCCCTTCAGAAATTTACTTTCATGATCATTTTATCCACAATTTAAAATATTCATTCATTTTTTACCAATATGGATTATATTCAAATTCAATACCTCATTTTTTCATTCTCCTGTAACATTAATTTTATCTTCTCCAAAAAGAAATAGTACATTTATTCATAGAACTAAAGACACTCATCCATAAATTTCTTCACCACAAATATTTTTTATCAATTAAATTACATTATCATACAGATCAGAAACACATAGTAGGTTGTGTTTCAATCCGTCGTAATGAGGGTATACTATGAATTCAAATTATTTTCTACATTTTAGTTTTAGATAATCCAATTTATTTAATGTATTCCATAATTAAAAAATATGAATTATCCTTTTATATATTATTGTCAACAAATTTATGTAACATCATAAAACCAATCATATTTCAAAAATAATCACTATCATCTATATAATGGTGATTATTTAGAGATTATTTCAAAAAAAAACATTGACAAAAATATATTTTGCTTATAAAATTTGTTTTATAGTATAAAATATATCATTATTTTTATAGTAATTTATTTTATAAAAATGGTCAATATTTGTGTATCCTATAGCTAGGGATAAATATATCATCCATATAATTCATTCATAAGATGAAACTAATGCTTCAATTGATATTTCAATTTTTTAATGTCTTTCTAAACATGTATCTTTTATATGGGTCGAATCCCTTCAAAATTCCAACATATTAAATTTTTTATAAAATTTATATTTATTTTATTTAGTTAATAATTCATTTATAGAAATAATCAACAAAACCAATAATATAAAAAAATGAAAATATTATACGAAAACATTTCCATGTACATTACATGAAACATCCTTTACTTATTATATGTAACCATTGATTTTAAGTCATTTTAATACACAAATATATATTATTTTAGAATTTTTTATTTAATTATATTAATAATTATTGAAATTTTCACCACGACATTTATAATAACTTATCACTTCGTGTATAGATTTCTGGATTATTTAGAATTCATAAAGTAATGTTACAGGAAACCATCTTCTCCAAAATTATCTTCACATTAAATTTAGAATTATTCCATTTAACTATATTAGAATATACATTTTTATAACTATTTTTTATTTATTTGAGTGATCCTTAATATTTTTAGATATTTCACGAGTCTTCATAATGATCTTTGAAATTTTTTAAACATCATTCATGGATTTTAAAAAAAACAAACATAAAATCTTTAAATAATATTAATATTTTGTACCCTTTTGTTAATAATACCCATGCTTCAATTTTAATTATTGGATTCATTTAGGGAATCATTTAATGCCATCTCTTCGGATGGTGAGACAGAAGGAATCTCAACTTATTTTAGTAACATCTTCTCTATTTCTTCTTGGGATTTATCCACCTTATATAGCTGATGAGAAACCTTATCTGACATCATATTCTCCTAATCATGATTGGATATTTAATAATTCACTAAAAATATTATTTATTTTTTATAAATTTCATTAATTTTTCATTCAATTATCCATGACTATAGATCTTTTCATCAATACATTTGAAATAAATATCTTCTCACCATGATTTCTTGGTAATCAATATTATTCACTTTTTCTATTATTATACTCATCTTCAACTATATTAAAGTATTATATAATATATTTTAAATTTAAAAAATTTAAATTTATTTCGATTATAAAGAATATTATTATCCATTTATTTGTTGGCCTTATTCAAAGACTAATTCTTTTATAACCAAAATTTTCATTTTCCTTTACATTCCTTCAATTTTTAAATGTCTGAAAAACATTTTTATTTTATCTACTAACGAAACACTTAATTTTTTTATCTAATCAATATTCCTTATATTATTAACATCACAGTCTAATTGAAACAATATTGTCAAAAATAACACCAACATCTCCATATGAATATGAATATTGACTATATAACATAACCCCATTAGATAAATAACAATTATTTATACATTTTCTTTTTTATCATATAATGTACAAATTATCTGAAAATATATATTATTAAGCATTTACTAATACACCAAAACACTTTAAAAGTCTTGAAGGGAAAATTAAATTATATTTTTATCATCAATTCACAATAGATTGGTAAAAAATATTTAAAGAAAAATTATAAATTACAAGAAAATATTTAAAACTTATGGAGTTTGACTTAATCCATTGATGAATTAAAAATCTCATTTACTATAATGGCCAAATCAGCCACTGATTAAACATTAATAATAAAAAATTAAATTATATTAATCAAGAAAAATTTAATATATTTCCACCTTCACTCTCACATTATCTTCATAAATATTTCATACATTCTTCTAAATTATTTTTTCAATATTAATCCATATAAAAATTGTGAATTTATTCATTGGACGTGTTGATAATATATCATTCCATTCATTTCCATCAAACTCAATATTCTTTCAATTAGTTTGAGTCATCACTATACTATTCAGGTTTAGATTAAAAGAATGAGTTATAATACAAAACACTTCCATATATAAATTGAAAATATATGTTTACATTATTAATTTATGAATATTTTAATTATCTTTAATATCCTATGAATTTATTTTATATTTATTGAATAGTAATGATATCTATTGAATATTAAATTCATAGCAGTAATTATAATCATAACGAGAGAACATCACACCTAAAATCTAAAGCTTCCCTGATGTATTCAATGAAAAAAATAAATAATATTCTATTATAGAAGACACTACCATGAATATTAATAAGGCCCCATAATGGAAATTTACTAGGGATTGAATCCATGAATATAATTATTTTATGTTTAAAAAAATCTAACCTCATTTTTTTATTCTCTTTCCTATTGACATGTTTTTTACATCGTTAGTTTAACCACCTATAATAATGATATATTTTTATGATCATTACCAAAATAATATATGTTAAATATCAATTAAATATTAGTTGAAAGTAAAATTAATTCTTTATTTACATTTTTTATATTTTATTCTCTTATATTTTATATAGAAAAACTTTTATTACAAAACTAATTTTTTTTAAAACAATTACTGAACTAATCATGAAATTTAAATATCAAAATCATAATATTATCTATTACATAGTGAACATAGAACTTATGGAAGAAATATAATCAAATTAGAATGATCAAATGATCTTATAAAAAAGATGTTACTTAGATTATAATGCAAAAATAATTCAAAATATTTTCGTATGAATGTCTCCTAATAGTAAACATAGTAAATAAATATATATAAATTAAATTCAAATGAATGTAATTAATTACTACTATGTGAAATAAATATTAATAATTTTATAATATAAATAATTAATATAGAGTATTTTGTAATACAGGGGGATCAAATACGATCTAATATGTTATGATTTCTGGTAAGGGTGGTTTATATCAGTTTATTTTTAATTCACATTATTTTACTTGAAATATAATTAATTTATGATTATTTAAAAAATTAACTTCATTTTTTTTTGATTTTCCTTCTCATTGAAGAGTTCATCGTATTGTTAGTTTAACCACCTATAAAGATGATGTATTGTTATTATCATGACCACACTAATTTATGGTAAATAATAAATTAATTTTACTTGAAAAAATATATAATTCTTTATTAATTTTTTTTTCATCTCTTATATTTCATATAGAAAAAATTATATAAAATAACTACTTTTCATTAAAATAAAATTTAAATAACTAATAATTAAGTTTAAATCTCTAAAAAAATGTATATGTCATTTAGTGAACCTATAACTTATGGAACCAATGTAATCCTATTATAATAAAAATTATAAAGATTTTGTTATTTTAGGGAAAAATTCTGACTGATATAGTAATGTTCAAATGATTTTGAATATTTTGGTATGAATGTCTCCCAAATAGCACACATAATAAATAAATATATAAAAATTAAATTACAATGATTATAAATGGATAACACTATGTGAAATAAATATTAATAATATTCTATTATAAATGATGAATATGTAAAATTTGTTTATAAATGAGGTTCAATTATGTTCAAACAATATATGATTTTGGGTAAGGGGGTTTATTATTAATTTATTTTTAATTTTTTTATTCTACATAAACTATAATTATTTGTTCTTTTTTATTTTTTTACATCACACATCAAACAAATAATTTGAAAATTTCCATTATTACTTTGGGATTTTATGCAATTCCAAAATCTCATCATCAATTAATTCTTTTATGTTTCCATTAAATATTTCTATATGATCATTTGTTTTTCATGGTGGTACCATAGTAATATATCTTATTTTTCATAATAATTTATATTATATTACTTCTATTTTAAAAAATTATTTATAATTATACGATAATGAGATTGATGGTCTCAGTCCATAATCATTATGTAATGTTTATATCGTAGAATATGTTATATATAAGGAATATTATTGACTATAGCCCACCCTATAATTATTTATTAGAATCGAAGCTTCATATATATATATATTATAATTATTATGATTATTTATAATTAATTTTATTTAATTATTGTTCAATATTTATGTGAAGATTCTTGATAACATGTTTCACTGTGATTCATTGATTAATAAAATTTATTAAGTGTTTAAGATACTGAACCATCTGATTTGTTATGATGGGTTTACCTTGAGGTTCACAGTGTTTTAGGAGTGCACAATCAATTCCAAAAATTTTATGAAAAATTATGATATAATTTAATGCATAAAAATATGTGTAAAATATGTAATATGAAACTATAATCCATAAATATGAACTATTTTATTTTAAAGGTATAATAATAATATTAGTGTTGGTATTCAAGTGTTTAATGAAATGATGTAACATATATATATATATATATGGATTATTGTGGTTTCTAAAGCATAATCCCTTTTTATACCCTTTTCTTTTCAAAATTAACTCACAAAATAAATTTAGTGAGAATATTATTCAATTTATCATTTGTATATATATAATTAAAATTCACTTAATTTATAGTTACTTTTTTAGAAAATGTTATTAATTTATTTATGTTTTTTTGAAGGCTGTACTCATTTTTCCAATTGATTAATATAAATAAAATTATTTCACATATTGGAAATAAATATGAATACATTTCCTAAAATAATTTCTATCAAATTTTTTATCCAAAAATGTTTTTTTGTGATTTTATTTTTATAACACAATCTACCTTAAATTGTTTTTGTAACACATCCTCATCATTTATACAAAAAAATAATTCAATTACATAAAATGTAATATTAACCTCTAATATGTTGAACTTACATCATTAATTTAATACTATGAATTTAAATTAGTTAATGAAATTATTTTTATTATTATTAGTGAATGTATATTAAAATCTATAATAAATTGTTCCTTTGATGTAGTTTCCTTTTTTCTATTTTAATACATGACTATTTTTTATAACATTCATACCTTCCAACCAAGAATATAAAAGAATTATTATTGATTTAGTGGGTTTGATGAAAAGATATTATAATGTATATATATATATATATAATATACTGTTATAAACATTGTCCCCTATACACTTTTTTACATATTAATAGACATAAAAAATAATTTTCCCCTCCAAATTAAAACACTTTACAATCTCCTTAAAAAAATTATTAGGAAATAGAAGTACCTTTTTTTGATGTATCACATTAAATATAATCAATAATATTAATTTTATAGTCCATTATTTTTTCAAAAACGGTAAATGGTTTCATCAATTTTTTAAAAATATATTTTAATTACATTTAAAATAAAAAACACAAATCCATCAAAAAAATTATTTAAATGTAAATTATGATCCAATTACCATTTTAAAATACTAGATTTTAAAAAATAATTAATAAATAGATAACTAAGCACACATAATTTAAATAAATCAAAAAATATATTTCTATTGTTATATATTATAATATAAAAACATATAAAAAATATAAATTTGTTCAATAAATTTTTTTTCTTCTAATATACTTTATAAGTAGGCTATTTTAAAATCCATTTTCAATAATTTGAGTCACCTAATTATTTTTTTAACAAATACTAACCTAATTTCATTATCACTACCCTATGAATAAAATATTTATAAAATTAACTTTTATATATTTGGATATATAATCTCTATAATTACCAATTTTTACCTCTCACAGGATAACAATTTCCATTTAATTGATTCCAAAAAATCATTTTTGTTCTATGGATTTCCATTTTATTATCTTCAAACAAGTTCCCACATTTGATTTCGCCCAATTTAATATATCTCGTCATTCCAAATAATGATCAATCTATCATATTTAAATTCTACATATTTATATATTTTATTTACTTGAAATAAAATACTTTTTACCATTATTATTTTAATATTCATTGTTTATAAATTGATTAATTGTCTCCCACAATATTATAATCAAGAACCTACACAATTTATATAACTTTTTTTTAGTTTTTAACATGATTTAACCTATTATTGTTATCACATTCAGGAAATAATTCCTTGTATTTAATCTTATTTTAAAATGTATGATTCCGCATATTAATTATAAAATTAAACGATTTTTTTCTATTTTAATTTTTTTCACATAATATTAAAACTGAATTATTTTATACAATATTATAAAACATTTTATAGACACTTTTGAATTCCTTATTTTTTAATGAATATAACCAAAATACACCTGAGCCGCTTTTAACCGAACCATAATTTGTAGTCTTCTAAATTCTTGTTGCAATAATTTCTTCCAAAAAACATTATAATTCTTCCTTCATGTGTTTGTATTTAACCATACATTTTGTTAGGTTAATGCCTCCATAGGGATCAATAAATACATGTTTTATATTTTTTTAATATGTCACTTCTAAAAATTTCATAGATTTCCCTTAAAAATATAAAATTTTCGTTATGTTGTTAGTTATAATATTAAATCTCTCCAAACCCATTTTTAGGTTTTTTATTTCTAAGACATGGTGAAAATTAAATTCATCAATAATTATTTTATTATATTATTATTTATGTGTTTAATTTAATTTTCTTACAATAAATTCTTTATTTTCAACATAAATTAGATTTTTATGATACTAATATTACTTTTAATATGACCAAAAATATAAATTTTATAATGTATGAGTTTAATTCAACCCATATTATGAAAATAATTAAGAATCATAATATCTCTAATCATATGTATCCTTTTTATGTTATTTTTTCATACATTAATGTAAATAGGTTTTACATTTTATTTTTAAGGATGGGGAAATAATGTTTAACATATATATTTATCTTCAAATAAATATTCATACTTATCCACTTTATCACTTTCTAATAATATAATATAAAATAATCGCTAAATATTGAAAAAATATTTTGTGTTTCGTTGATTTACATGGCTTAATCATTAATTGGAAAAAATATTATCATCTCCCATTGTAAAAAATAATAAATAGTCTTTTCTATTCAAATTCTAGAGATTACCACTATTTATTAATCCTTTCATCATAACTATATCATATATTCTACTTATAATAAAAGAAATCTTAGATAAGTAACATGCATTCCGTGAATTGGATAATTGACATATATTGATCAAATTATGTTTCTGTCAATCTAAAAACAACACATTATATATATATACATAATTAACTATTACATAGGTCTTTATTGCCAATTTAATATTGAGATAAAAAACATCTCTAAAATATAATATCTATCAATGTATATATTCACATGTTTTAATATATTGAAGTTATCTAACATATCATGAAAATATAAAACATATAAGATTCATAAGAACTCACTATTTTTCGATATTGATTGCAATTATATATGATTTTCCTTCTATTTCAAATTGGATTTTTTATATGACAAATTATATGTAGTGGAAGTTGTGATAAATTGGTTAATGTGTTTTTAATTAAAAAATATCATCAACATGAACCAAATACTTGTTCAATGTTATAATTTTATATTAAGTTTCTATTTATTGATCCTTTATATATATGTAGAACATTCTTTTATAAATTTTATTTTATATAATATATTCAAATGAAATGATTATCTAATATAATAATAATATAACACATTATAATTTGGTTAAAATATATTATATGTTGAATTTATATATATATTTTGAAAGAATTTTACCTCATAAATTATCATTAAATCTATATAACATTTCACTGAATAACAAATTATTAAAAAATCATATATCTATAATGATAATTCTTTAATCATACATCAATGAAGATTCAATAACCATATTAATTTATAAAATTTCTTGATTACATATACTACTAATAATGGATATTTTTTACATTAATATAGTTTTAAATACTTTTGTAGAACCCCCCCCCCAATTTGAGTTACACCATCATTTTTATTTCTTTTCTTTTTTAGTGTCAATGGGATTGTTTCTTTATTTTTGAATGAAGATAAGAACTATAGTCTTGGAGATGAAAATTTTATAGGGGAAATTTATATTTTAATTTCTAATACTATGATGTAAATTTTTTCATAAGATATAATAAGATATTATCAATTTTCAAAACTATTTCCATTTTAATATTGATTCTTATGCATTTAATTTAAATTCCCCTATAAAGATAATTTAGGTGATATATTTTTTGGAATAACATAACAATGATGAAATTAAAAAGTAAATTATTGATTTTTTGTGTAAATCATTTTTACCAATGATTATTAATTTGTAATGTGATTGCATATCTATAATATGATGAAATTAGGATACTAATAACTTATAAACATATCCTAGGGATTTCCAATGATCATTGACTTTTGAGCTACCTTGAAATCAAATTCTTCGATCGTTTGTTTATGGAATCAATGGTTAAGGTCTCATCCTTCTTCTTTATATTGTATATCCTTATATAATTTATCCAATAACCCAACATCAGTGTGTTATATGGGATATGTGTATTTGAATTTATAGTGGCGAGATCATTTTTTTGTAGTAGAATAGAAAGATGGGGTTCATCTATGAAATCGTTTTAAATCATTTTGTAAATGAAATCAAGGTAGGTGTATTCTCTCCTAGTATAAAATTATAGAACTTGTTATGTTAAATAATCAGTAAATTTTTCTTCTTCATTTTTTGGAATTCTCATCAGTATTTTATGTTGGAAAAACTCATTTTTAAGTGATTTTAAATTGCAGTTTTTAAATATTTTCAAGAGTTGTTTGATTAATTTTTTAAAGGATATAGTTTTCAAAAGAAACATTATTATAGAAAACGTTTTGATATCCATGATGGTATTGGAATACATGGTATCATGTGATCATATTTCATTATATGAAGACTTGTCGAAATATAATTGGTGTTTAATTCCCTGTGGAAGAAATCAAGGGTATATCACATAGTGAGGACCTTCTAAAAGATATATTTCAATTTCATGTGATGGGATTGTCATCGAAATACATTGGACATTTGATTAAGCACCATGGAATGGGAATTTAATGGGGAAGGTGGAAAACAATTTGAATTATTGATTTATATAAATTAATTTAATTTAATATTTTCATTTGATAAACTATAGTGATATTCAAACCTATTATTTTATGTAAAATTTGATCACGTGTTCATGTAAAAGTGGGATGTTTTGGGTAGTCATTGGGGAAATTCTATTCAGTGATACTCTGTCCCCCTTCATGGGTAATTTGGTTAATTTTATTATTTATTCGTCCATGATATTGGAATGGTTCTTATTTCACACATATGAAATGGTGTTCCTTACTGTTATGGTTTGTTTTATGAAGCTACACTTGGAGAGTGTTTTCATATTTTTTTAAGGATGGTGCTTCTTTAGTTCCATTATTTTTCATTTGGAGTCTTAGTCTATAACATTTATTTATTTTCCACTGTACTCTGAAAGTTTTCATTATTTTTATTCCATCGAGTTATATATTTGATTGTTCATGAAACATGTTATTAGTTTTTGTTATATTTTTTGCATTTTATAAGATTTATGTGTTTATATGGTGAATCATACCACAATAGTTTACGAAGACCATAGAATTGTTTTCAAAACAATATTATACTATAAAATTCACCTAAGGATAGTATAGTTCCACAACTCATCAAGATAATTAGTTTGAGTGGGGTGTTATAAATTGAATTAGTGTTTTTACACCACCTAAAATTTATAGAGATATTTTATTTGTTTTTTGTGTGCTTGATTTGGGTTGGTACAATGGATAGAAGTCTATATCAATGATAAATTTATGGAATAAAAAGTTGTTCTTAAAATTTTTATGCTGTTTTTTATGTCAAAAAGGTGTTGTTATATCATAGTCGTGGGTTTATCCAATGATTCTTTCACACCATGAATTGTAATGGGACTTCTCAATTGGACTGCTTATCACATTTATTGTTCTAATTATTTTTGAAATTGTCAAAATTGTTTATTTTTTAAATTGTGGTTTCAAATGTTTTTTCATATGTTAATGATAAATTTTTATAAATTTTTTAAATTTATTTAATAGTATAGTTATTATAGGGAAATAATATAATTTCTTTATTAATAGACATATACAAAATGCTACTAGGAAGATGCAATATCAATTGGACGTATAAAATTTAGAATATGTGGTTTCAAGTTATCTATTGTTGAGCCAAAAACATATAAAAATCACAGTGATTTCATTTTAATATATTGATAGAGGATATTAAAATTATGAATCAAATAAATGGGATATTTCAGTGTAGTTTTAGAAATAGATTCCACCTCTTTTTTTAGGGTACACTGAACCTAAGAAAAGAAAAATAGTAACTAAAATGAATTAATAAAATCATCAATTTTCTTGAATCACATAATGATATGAAGACTATGTTAGAAGTTATTTTTTTACCAATTATGGGATTTTTATTTCCAAAATATATCAAACCAATGGCTTATGTTGGAATATTTTGAAGAGTTTTTCAATAAAAAATTATAAAAGTACTCATTCAAGTTAACAAGAAATAAAGATTGCATAATATTGATTCATGAAAACCTCTATGTGACTAGGTATGTGTCTAGGTTTATTCAAATAATTTCTTTAACCCCAATATTAGATTTTGTATCCCATTGATTGTGTATATCTTTGAGTAGGGATTGGAACTAGAGTTTTAGTCAATGATAGTTTTTCTTTGTATTACAGAATATACTGATATGGTAAACAATGAAACAATATTAAAAAGGGATATTATTTTGAATTATATAGAAGGTAGTATTTCATCATATATGGGGATATGGATAAAATTAAATACAATAAATAATAGAAATATTTATGTATACACATATTCTCATTCAATAGTTCATCCTCATACTACAAAATCTGTTAAATTTTCTACCATATCTGAAACTAAATCATGTTATTTATATTTCATTTCTTTTTTTCATAAGAGTAGAGTATATACAGTAATAGTAAGGAATCAACACTAATAATCAAAAATAATCCATATCAAGATGTCTTTCCTGAATCCTCATATATTAGTAATTGTAATAGGATTGAATAATATTTATCATTCAGATTCATGAATAATAAAATCTCATCAGACTATTTCATGTCCACAAATAATTATTTGTTGAGATGTTTCTAAAAACAGTTCAATTGTTTTGGGGAAACCTAAATAGGTATGAAAGACCTATCCTATTATAGTTTATAAATTGAAATATAGTGAAGTGAAATTATTTATAGTGAGTTACTAGGACCCTCTAAAAATCAAGGAAAATTATTCAGAAATCCACTAATAAGCATGTATTTTCTAATACTGGTGTTTCAAATTCATTATTTGATTATTATATTGTAAAAATAGGTATTTCACATGGAAATAATTCTTCATGTCTTATGTATAATGAATCCCCTTGGAAATTGAGATTATAGATGTTATATATTTCATGCCTGATTCATTTCAATTTGATGTATTGCAGTTTTTATTGGATTTTAGGGTCCCTGAGGAAGAAATTTTACAAAATATCTGGTATGGACTAGATGGTGGGATTTAAATCTCATATTAACTTTTAAAATTAGTAGATAATGTTTACATCCATAACAAGAGGCATAAATATTTTCAATGGTTTTTTGTATATAAATACATAAAATAAGGACCATTTGAGTTAGTTGATAGAGTAATCTCTAGACAGTTAGGACAAATGAAATTGAGTGCAACTGATGAAACATATAATGAGACACTTACTAAAATAGTGCATCGATACCATGATTTATTAGTTAATGAATTTCTAGGTTAAAACCTAAATGGACAAAAAAACATTTATCATCCAACTGCTAGGAATAAGACCTATTTCTTTAAAATTATTTGGAATATATTTTATTGATTTGCGAGAGTAAGTGTTTCTGTAAGAGGTTTTAGAATGTAAACGATTTATTAGGCCTAGTACATCACATTGTGTGGTAGATGTTTTTTATAATGAAACCATATATTAATCTCTGTATATGTGTTGATAATCATCAGTTTAATGATGTAAAAATTAAAAAAGAATTATATTATACCACAAATAGAAGATCATTTTAGTAATTAATGGAACCAGATTGGTTCTATAAAATTGAAATATTATTTGTATACCCTTCTCGTAGTTTTAGATACGTTCATATTTAAAAAGTTATTTCGCAGTATCTGTGATCACTATTAATATTTTTTCATTCCTTTGGATAGATGAATACACAATTAGTTTTCAAGGACTTGATAAACCTTAAGTTCTACTGGTATCTTGACTCATTTATGTTTTTATTCATTGATGATATTCTATTATACTATAAAATTATGAATGATGAGGAGGAGTACAAAAAAACTATAATGTGTATAATGAGGGACCATCATTTGTGTGATATTTTATCTATGTATTACTTTTGGACTCAATAAATCTATTTCCTAGGGAATTTCATTTCTTAAGAAGGAATATTAGTTGATCTAGGGATGATTCAAGCATTAGTCTCATCTATGAAATAAAATAATGTTTTTTAATTGTGAAGTTGTCTATGATTAAGAGACTATTATCACTACATCATTTGGGATTTCTCCCAACCTTCTTCTCCAATGACTGCTCTGACAAGAAAAGGTGTTACACTCATAAAAAAAGATGAATGTAGAAAACATGTTTTTGTACTTATAATACATCATATATTTTCACCCATCATAATATTTCTAGAACTATCTAATACATATGAGATATATTTTTATTTATACTTATTTGGTATTTGTTTTTGTGAAATTCAAGGGTTTTATGATGTCTCTAATGGATTGAATAAATTTACAAGTGCATGATTTGAATTATCCTTTGCATGGATTAGATTTATATGTGGTTATCCATGCCTTAAATACCAACACATATTACCTCTTAAAATATTAATTTAACCTTTTCTATAAATATAAGAAATTTAAATTCATAGTTTCCCAGTAATCCAATAAATTCAACAAATAAATATGGATGTAGTACCTCTAGATATTCAATTTTTTACTTGGTATACACAACTTATAAAGGAAATTATATGGTTGATGCATTTAGTAAGAAATTTTGTAAGGAAGTGGCCATAGATGCTTGCATCCAGTGGTAATGGATGGTAATAATTGGTAATATGATATATTTGTCTGTTGAAAAGGGAGAGAAAAAAATTTATTTTTAACATGTATAATTATGAAATTTATATGTGTGCTAAAAGAAACACATATAACAAATTCCAATTGTATCATAATTTGGTCAAACCAAATAGTGGAGAGACTTGTAACTCTTGGAAAGAGGATGAAATGTCATTATTATGATTTTATAATCAAAATTTAGTTCCACGGTTTTGTATGGAAAAATGTAATTCATTGTATATCCAATCAAAATGTGTCATTCTTATAGGTGTTCATAAAATGTACAAGACAATGAAAGAATGTATCTTGATGTCTACTATGAAATTCTAGATTATAGACCATGTGAAAATATATATGATATATTAGTTGAGAGAAGATGAACATCATAAACTTGAAGGTAGGTTTTTGTGTTATGCCATTAACTATATGTAAGTGGAATAAACTTTTGATGGATTTTATATAGGAATATTGAAAAAATTAAAGAATAGTGATGCTATAAGGGTAGTAGTGAATAAATTTACTATGTTGGAACACATTATCCCTAGAATATAACCCATCATTGTAGAGAATAAGAATTAATTTTATGATTGAGATGTGGTCAGGGTAAAAGGAATTATAGCTTATATTGAATCTATTGGAGACACATGTGCTACAAACTTATTGTTGCGATTGTAATAATATAATCTTGGAAGTAAAATGAAAAATATAACAACACATAATCGAAATTATAATGGACATTTGGAATGTGATTTTTATAAATTAGAAGATATACATAGATCATGTGTCATTACATTTGTATTTCATGAAAGGATCATGTACCCTCAAAGAAATTATCCTATAATAACATTTAACATGTGAAAATATTGATAGATCCATTTGAGGATTTGTATGGTCATCTTGTCGTTATCCTTTATGATGGGTAGAAACAAGGGATATGTCTTTGATTGGACAATGTATTTCTCAGGTGAAAAAATAGAAAATAAAAATATACCAGAAATGGATGGCTCATAGAAAAATATAATAGAATTCATATGAAGATAATAATCATTGAACCTTAAATTTTGATGTAAGTGATCTTGTTTTCATTAAAGTGTCGCCAAAACATGGTATTCTACTCTTAGGGAAATGTGGGAAGTTATGATCATGTTATATGGAACCATTTAAAACAATATTATTGATCAAAACTATTTTTTACTGATTAGGATTACTATATAGATTCAGTGTTGTTCATAACATCTTTAATGTTTCTCAACTAAAGATGTATCATCCTGATCCACAATATTTAATCAGTTGGGATCATTTTATACTTGATTTGAATGAATCTTTTACCCATGAATAGGTTTGGGTAGGATATATAGTAAAATAACCTTATGTGGATATCAATTTACTTGATACTTTTAATATGTAAGCTTTTTCAGGTTCAACATGAAACATAGTAGGAGGAAAAGGTTTTGTAGGTGAAATTGAAAAAGTTAATTTAGGGAATCATTTATATATATCTTCTAGAGGGAAGAAATATCGATGTTTGGGAGATTATAACGCCCCTAGATTGTGGTACTCCATTTAATTGTCTTTTTTGTTTTGGGTATTCGAGTCTACAAGTCATTTCATAGATATTTGAAAGAGGATAAGAAATTTATTTTGGAAGGTGAAAATTTTGAAGGAGAGATATACACATTAATTTGTAGATTTATGATACACCTTTTTTTGAATAATTTTATTTGGAAAATATCATTTTGTAATATGATTTTCACTATAAAAAGAGGATTATAACCATGAATTGGTTATTCCCCATAATGAAAAATGTGGTAATAGGTTTGCAGTGTATGTTAATATTAGTGAAATCAAAACACAAATTATATATTTATGTTGTAAATCATCCAATATTAGTGAATATTACACCATCTAGTGGTTATATATCACCAATAATCTACATCACTAATTATTTTGACTGTCAAACATATTCATGAAAATTTCTAATGATTATTTATTTATGGACTTCACTAGAAATTAATTACTCAATAATATTTGTATAAACATGACCTTAACCAATACATATTATAGTGTTTTGAAGTAGAATTTACATATGAGGAGAATTTTATTTTAATGTTTTATAGAATTAGTACAAAATCTTAGAAAATAAACACATACGTTACATTAGGACACATATAATAATTATAAATGTTTCTTCCATATAAATCATTATAAAAAATATATAATTTAATTCATAAAAACACTATATGGATTTAAGTGTGACTTAATAATCTCTGTTACACATCATATAGAAAAAAATTAAAATGGGAATGAGAAAAAAACCCAGTAAAGGATATAAATTAAAGTTAATTTTAAGTTCTCCGATGACTCAACAAATCATATTATAAAAAAATTCATTTTACCTCAAAAAATTATTTATCAAGTAAAAATGTTCATTATCCTAAATTTTAAAAATATGGTGATTTTCATAAAAACTCAAAATTAAATATATAACATATAAGTAAATAACATAAGAAAATAATTTTTCATATCAATATTATATATATTGTATCTATCTTGGAAACCTAATGGTAACCATAATAATTACTTTTCGAATACAAATCATAATATATTCCCCTAATCTCTTATGAGAAGCCCTACCACTTAAATCAATCTCAATAACCAATTCATTTAAGACCTATAATCGTATTTCCTACCCATAGTTTACCATAGAACCACCAATACTTCTAATGATTTATCAAAAACCATAACTTAATCATAAATCACTATTTATTCATATAAGAATCATTCCTAACAAAAATAAGCTTCCATTTTTTGAAATCAATTTCTTTTTTTCAAAGTCACGCACTCAAAATTGAAAACATTTATTTTGATAATTAATTTTTAAACTTGTAAATGAAGCAATAAAAAATTAAAGAAACCTTTAAATGGGAAATTCAATTTCTTTCATTTGTGTTAAAAAACATTCCTTCTGGATTTTGTAAAAAAATTTGAAATATAAACATTAAAATATGTTTTTAAAAGAATGTTCTTTACATAAAACCAAAAAACAACCCATTTTAAAAAATATATATATTAGAAAAAAATTTAACAAAATTCTATTTAAATACAATCATTAATACAATTTTTATATATATAATTGAAATAGAAATATTTTGATTAATAAATATTTATAACATTTAAAATAATGTTTTAGTTAAAAAGTTCTTTATCTTGAGTCTATCCCATAATTTAAAATATTTATGTTCCTGAAATATAATATTTTTTTATTTATTTAATTTAATTAGAACCTTTCTAATGTTTATTATTTTTATAGCACTTATTATCATGTTATAACAATTACATATTTATTTAACTTCTTGTGAGATGAATTGATGATATTCTATTCAAGAGTTCAAAGAAATTTTTTAAAAATTTCCAAAGAAAATGATTAATTAATCCATTATATCTCAAATAATACTAACTAAATAACATGAATTATTATATATCAATAATTATTTTAAATTTATTCATTAAATATGGTTGTAAAAAGTGAACAATGTTACAATTATAGAGGTTGTAAGAAGTACATACGCATGAGTAGAAATTCATTTTTTCCATGATCATTTTAGATTCAATTTATCTATAGTTTTATCAATTAATAATGATATTACTATCTTTAATATAATATTGATCATCTAAATATACTTATATATATCATCCATGTGATATGGTGTTGAACAACAAATCGCGTCGCTTTGTGCATGTGGTAATTCACATGTACGCATGAACGACAATATCAATTTTATGTGCATGGAAAGGTAATGAAAAAATAAAATATTATACTTTAAAAATGATAAATATGTATTAATTTCAAATATAATCATTAATTCTTTAATTAAAACAATTATTGAGACACTATGATTAAAATTGAATTATATCGGTTTGCGACATGATCCTTTATGGTAAACACCATAAGACCACTAAGGATGGTGTTATGAATAAAATAAGAGATATATAATGTGTGGAGGTAATATATAAATTTATTTTGGATTATCATAGAAACCAAAGAGGTTTTTAACATGGATTCATAGAGGATAAGAGGTACCCATTAAAAATAATATAGAGGGGCACTCTTATAATTATTCAAAATATTAAATTAATATAATTTAATTTTATATTCCAAATGGCTCCATACATAATTATGTAGAATATTGGATGATTAAGGGACTATATAAATTTATCCATCGAAAATTATACATTTTTTTATTTTTTTATCATTATCATTTGTACTATACCTTTTTAAAACTTTTTAACTCTTATCATGAGAACATGGAATTTTACTCTTTAAGGGTAAATATAAATACTATAAAATGTAAAAAAACTGGATCATTTAAAATATATAATTCTTATTCCATGAGTTTATCATACTTTTATATTTTATTAAAATTAAAATCATGTAGTAAAATAATAATTATTTTAAAATATATTAACATCGGTTTTGTAAAAAATTCATTACTAGATTTTTTAAAATCTCATAACAATAAGATAAATTGGAAACAACTATTATAACACATAATTAACATGTGATTTTCATCTATTAATTTCATGTATCACATTAATTATATAAAATTATATTTATATTAAAATTTTTATAATAATTTATTTTATATTTTCATTAATTAAATACTAATTAAATAATCATTATGTTATGAATATAAGGTAATTTTTTATAACATAAAATTTATAACTAAATTACCATGATGAAGATATATATATATTAGATTTGAATTTACTTTTTATAGTATAATATATCTTCTAAATAACCGTATATTAATAATTCTATATTTATAAAAACATAAATATGAATTTTTTTATTTCCTTAAAATAAAACAATATAAATAGATCAAAGGCACCCAATATGATCAAATAAGTCATTAAATAATATTTTGTATTAATTTTCTATGAAATAATTCATATAATGAAATTGAGATAATTGTTACGGTAATTGTTTAATATTTATAATATTTTTACCGTTAATTACCTAATTAACCCTTAACCATGGAAATATAAATTACTAAAGATAGTATTCACATTTTTGAAATATAAAAGAGTAATATTTAATATATATGGACCTTATAATTTAAAATATTGAATACTTTATTCCAAATTAAAAACAATAAATCGAAAAAAATATTTTCAAGTTAATCTCATTGACGGAATGAAAAAATAGGTTATTAAAGTGAAAACGTTCAAAATATTGAAATGTTTTTATATAAAAATTCAATATATATTTGAATAAAATGAACTAAATTGGATTAAAAGATGTAAAATTTATATAATAAATATTTAAAATCATGAAAAAAAGAAAATTTATCAGTATAAATTATTTAGATGAAAAATTAGTTTCCTAATAAAATTCAGAAATATTAACTATTTATCAATACATGAAACATATTAGAAAAATATGGTATATTAAGCCATAGTAACTCTAGATATTTATTTCAACCTAATTTGAATCTCACCTATTTTTGATATGGATGGATGATCTTACTAAGATTTGGATGTTTATCCTTTTTATGTTATTAAGGAGGTGTCATATTTCCATGATCCCAAAGGGCAATTGCAAAGGGGGATATGTGTACTTGAAATCAGCCTATATTGCTTATGATGTCATCAGGTGGTCTCCAATAGGATTATTCATGGATCCAAAAAATACCCAATGTTTCTTGTAAAAATGATTTATAGACCATATTTCCAAAGGCGGATGCTTGTTGGGTGTTGATTAGGAAAACGACACTTCATGACTCCATTATTCTAGAGGATGGGAGGTTGGGCTCATCACACCTTTTTGGGGGAAAATTATTTCATACTTAGGGATTCTCTTATAATTTAATAAATGATCAATGGTTCATGAATCATTGGTTATTTCCCAAATATTGTGTTCATAGATTACCTGTGGGTTGAATGATCAATCATGGATACACATGGATTATGAATTTCTGAGACAATGCTAGTTTAAGCCCCATGTTGATGAGATATAGAGTTTATCATCATCCAGGTGGAGGAAGTTTCTTTGATATCAATATCAAACCCATCGTAAGGGTTTCCTATGTATCCTCATTAGAGGAATTATAATCCACGTAGTTTAGTGTCACTTAACTGGACACATCACCATTTAAGTCCATGTAATGAGGACTCATCTGTGCAGTTTAATGTTGTGTGGAATGGTAATCTATGAGAAATGTTTGTATTCATGATCCTATGTGGGGGATTATGTAGAGGGGGTCTGGGATTCTCAACAATGATATAGTCTCTTGGTTTAATATGGCCTCATTGGGAATATATCCAAGAGATTGATATGGTGATTTAGGTAACAGGTTTGGACTTCAATGAGGCATCCTACACATCTTAGTTGACTAGAAATAAAATACCACATAGTTTTTTTAATTTTTAATTAATAGGGTATTACATAGGGGACCATCTCATCTCAACGGGTGACTTAATCTCTCATTTCATAGAGGAGATGATCTGGAGCTCAGGACTGTAGAAAGGGTTGATGTGTATCCTGGTTTTGTTGGGAATCAGATTTCTTGTAGTTCATTATGGGTTGTGCCAATGTCTTATCATCATAGGCCTCTATGCCCATAGGAGACAAGATCTGTTTTGGAATCAAGAGGATGTGAAATATTCAAAAAAGGCACACTTTCTTTTCTCTAATCTGGGAAATGTAGGATCCCACAACAGAAGTTGTCTCGGGGATGGTGGATGATGGTTTGACGAACATAACCCCTAATTGTAAAATGAATGTTAAGGTCCTTACGTAAATCTAATAATGGTAGGGGATTACTCCCTGAGGGATGACCTTGAATGTATTCTAAGAAAGGGAAGAAATGTTTCTTCTCATCCTATAAAAAATAGAGCATAATTAAATTGACTTATCACTACCCCTCATTGATTGAAAAAGCATTGGATTACCCATGATCATTAGATTGGGAAGATCAGGGTTAGTAACCCATTGTCGAAAAATAAGTTACCATGTTCATATAGACTTAATAACATTCTTGGATTCCCGACTGATGAAGGGATTAACTTCATGACTCTACCAATGATTGGTATATAGACTCAAAATAGAAAATGACGTGTCCAATGATACTTTCATATCAGTGCAATGGATTTGGAAATTGCTTTGTCTTTCTGCAGATAAAATGGTTTGCTGTGGGAATTTGGAGGATGGTATGGAAACAAAACGGAATTATCATAACTAGAAGGTAGAGAGCCTAGAGTTACCCTACTCCACATACTATTTCTTAATGTGGTGTGGGGTACCTTATGCATAGAATATTTCGATGCAGGAGGAAGGGTCTCCATGTTCCAGGGTGGTACACGGATCTAGATTTATTCTACGTACTGTGGTGGTACACAGATCTATATGTGGCCTGAGTACTATGGTGGTACACAACTTTAGGATCTATTTGCATACCATGGTGGTATGCAGAGCTGATGTCCCTCAATGCGGAGGAATTCTATGATAGATAGGGTTTCATTCTCATAGATATGTCCAACTTGGTATGCTAAAATGAAGAAGGGGAATTAGTTTCGCAAATCAAAATATTTCCATCCATGAAGGTAGTATGGTTTGCAGATCACCTTTTAGGTTCACAGTTTCCCTATATTATTATTATTTCATCTTTTTATTTTTCATGGCATATCTTTAATTATTTAAACATGTTCACGATTCTATACTTTAGTGTATTTTTTCCTTTGAAAATTTTCATCCATAGGCACCCAACTCTCCCAAAATCTTTTACTAGTAATAACTCTCATTTTCTTCCATTTATAGAGATTTTAAGATGTAGTATATATGGGAAAACAACAAATTTCTCAGAATCCCAAGGAGGGATCATCCAACCCACATAAGAATTGGTCAACTGAGGCCCGCGGTGTTGTAGATCATAGTGGTGGTAATGACAACATCAATTCCTTGAATGACAAAGTTTACGGGGTGCTATCAATCTTGCCTCATCCGTAAACTGCTTATCCCTTAGGGTGGTATGTGGGGGTGTCCCTCTATTTAATGTTTTTATAACAACATGGTTATTGGGAGAAAATTCTCTACCTATCTTCTTAAAATGACTAGTTCACGGTTTATTAAATCCTTTTCCCATTCATTATGATAACGACATAGTTTACTAGCCAATGATTCAGGAGCTAGTGTTTCATAGACCACCATCATACTTATTGGATAAAGATATACTCCATTTGAAGAACATTCCATGTAACTAGAACATGGTCTGGTTTGGTTATATTTCCACAATGGATTCCTTCATTCATTCCCTCCAATTTTCATCCCCACAAGAATCTATTAATTTTTTCAATTTTATGGGAGTATTTTCATTCCATTTGAAGATATTTTAGGACCAAACAAATTCCCCCATCATAATGGGGTCTGGTCAGAATGAAGAGAAGGATTTTTTGATGTGGAAAGTGCCCCCAAATTGAACTGGTTTGTGGTATAAAAGAGGATCCATTATGGAACATGCCTATATATAGGGGGCCCATGTAATTTGTCTTTTACTTTGTTTCTCAGCAAAAATTACTCTGTAAATCACTCTTTGATTTCCATGCTACTATGAACCTACATAGTTGTGAAGTTTATTGTCTAAAAACATCACCTTACGTTCTGAGAACAACATACTATTCAATTTCCCCTCAGCAGAAACCAATCCATTGGATATTGTGAACTAAACTATGTAATTTTAAAATTTATGTATGAAATTTCATGTTATAAGATGCTACACAGCATCCCTATACTGGATACGTAAATTCAATTTCGGAGAACTGAAAATTTAATTTCCAAATTGGATTTTATATCTCATAATTGTTAACTCTAACCATCCACATAGTGAGGCCCAGAATCTGGATTTCTCATTTTGCGAGCTGATTAACCTACTTTCTAACAAATCATAGGTGAGTGTCTTATAGGGAATTCTACATACTACTTGTTCATAGGAGATGCATTCTATGAACCATCCCCGGAATTCACTATGTGGAGCCTTTTGTTTAATGGACTTCTTTGGTCCTTTGGATTTTTCTGGCCTTTATTCATAATCATTTTAATTGGAATGAACCATTTGATTGAACATTTATTATTGCAAGAAGGTGATAAATCTTCCTTAAGCTACCCTAAATAACATTTTTGTTGATAACATTTTCACTTCTCTCCCTAAAATTTGTCATGAAAGGTGGAAATCTATAGAAAACACTATAGATGAGAAAATCCCTATCACCCCACCACATCAGCCTTTAATGAAATTACATACTAATAGAATATCTGATCTCAAACGGGTCTCCCATTAATGGATTTGGGCTTCTATTTTACACACCTATCCTAGAGCCACGTGGGGTCAACCAACCCACTGCCTGGATATTTAGCAGCACCATTACTAAGGATCTCATCTCATTGATTGGATGATTAATATTGAAGGGTATATCTATTGGGTCCTAGTTGAACTATGCCCCTCAAACATTGATTAGGGTATGTCTAAAGCCATACCAGACAACCGAATGTTATCATAGATTATTATTATAGGACATAAGAATTGAACAACATATATTGTCCTCTAAATGGGACATTTCCTCTGGGGGTTCATTTTTTTAGATTGGTGGTGGGCCTTATGCATTCATCAATTATTTAATCAATCCCATGTAGAATTATAGACTTTGGGGCTATATGTTGTTGTCTATATATCACAGGCTTATACTAATAAAACTATCACCCTTATCTTACTGCTTTTGAGTAGGTGGATCCATTACACCCATACTTTCACTTTGACAAATGGAGAGGTTTGTATTGGCCCTTGAGGTGTTCAGCTGATTTCGGGGGTCCCCATTTTCGGGGATATGTATGAATAGTTGTTACCCCCTGACTCCACCTGTGAAGATGAGGAGAGGACTCCTCCATTGGATAAAATGATCATTTAATAAGCATTGAAACATTAAGAGGATGATTAAATCATCCCAAAAGAATACATATCTTCCTCTCTGTGTATTAGTTCCTTTTCCAAGATTAATTACTTAGATACAGATGTGTGTAGACCCATGTCCTATTCAACTAAATAATATTGAAGGAATGAAGGTAGCTACTATCCTGACTTCATGGGGGGATAGTTCCCTAAATGGGGATGGGAATTAGTACCTATGGTAGACTATTTTATTGGTTATAATCCATATGTACATGTTTTTTAGTGGATAAATCTTATCGACACGAGATTCTGGAAGCCTAAGAATCATGACCTTTATCATGGCGGATCAGTTGGCCACCAAAAATTGTATCAAACTAGACATTCTTGTATTGGCCAAAATTCACTGTCTAATAGGTTGAATCCGTGATGGAAAGTCACTTCAATTGATTATTTGGACCTTCTATATCCTCTAGGATTAGATAGGATATCACATGAGAGGATACACATTTATCAATTCATTACTGATTCATTAGTCTATTCTCCATATATATCATCTGAGCACCAGTGGAGTTATGCCAGTTGGCTGGGACACATATGATAAACAGGAACATCACACAAAAAATAATGACTGATAAACGGTGGCTCGAATCAACTTAAATGACTGCTTTACCTATCGTCCTTATGATTTCCCACAAATACAATCATGAATGAAGAGTATGAAATGTTTGTTAACATAGGGTACCTTTTTTCTTTGTGGGATATTATCTTGATTTCCTACATTGTTGGGAAGCTTATCTATGAAGGATACATGACTTCATGTCTTAGTTGTCAGTGTAACTATATTCAAATATTGTGCCCCCAACTCTTAATAGAGCCTACCAGGAGAAACAACTTATGATAGCCTATAAATTATAGATAATTTTCACTTGGGAGGACACCCAGTGCAAGGTTAATCACCCAGATTATGAGGGTTATGTTCCCTTCCTTATGAATGGTTATGATGTCACCTAGAATCAATAATATCAAGATGCCCATTTTTCATATTTTGTTCCAATATTACAACTCCCAAAGTGAAAAAGGTTATGTTGAAGTGGAATCAGAAGGAATCTATTGGGAATTACCGACGAGGGAAAGCTCTTAAAAATCCTCTTGGTCCACTCCCAATGAAATTCTTGAGACATTGGGTTGTGACCTCAATAGCTATCGAGACTATCGCAGGATACCAACCGCACATCCTATTCGATGATAATTTTCCATTGGCATGGAATCAATAGGATATATTGAAGGTTCATCAATAATTTCAAAATTATCCCCATCATGCCTTGTGGAAGTCTCTCCAAGAGAGGGAAGTTTCCTTACTAATAATATCCATGTGTCGAAGCTAGCTGGCATTTGAGGAACCCAAGAGGGTGGGGAGTTACCTTCAGGTTATCAAAACACTGATCTATGCTTGGAATAGTTTCCACAAATACACTCATCATGTATATTCTATGATGCATCTAGAGTCTGATGGAGAGGGTGATGACATTGTTGGTATTCCTACTACGACTGAGGTAGGTTAATCTCTATGCTTTCCCCTAGAGTCACATAATAATTCATCTCCTAAGGGTCCCAGGACAATAGAGGAACCTAGGAATAAATTGGTACCGATGTAAACTACATCACTTCCCTTGTCCGGTCCCCCATCACATACCATCCCTATTTTAATTGTTTTTAATGATGCTTGGTGCATTTGGGATTAATTGAGGGAGAAATCCTAGAATGAAGGAATCTAGAGGCTTCTTTAAGGAGGAATATTTGAACTTCCTGGATTTGGGAGATCAATCACACCCTTATTTTTTTTCTGTTGAAGAACAACTAGATGAGGTGACCATTTATCCGAGTGAAATTGAAAAGTTCATCAATTCACTCTAGAATGGAACACACTAATCCAATAATGTGGGATGGATGGTGATTCAATTGCAATATAATTATGTAGAGAGATAGGTTGTTTGAATCAAAGCCTTATATTCAATTCCCTTTTTTGAATTTTCTAAAAATTCCCATCATTACTTTTTTAGGTGCTAGAGGAGTCACAAGAAACCGACCCTTCCCCATTCTACACCCCTAGAGGCACCGTATTTGGGGATTGTGTATCTTCAGACATAGGGGTTGATAGAGAAGGTCATCTAGTGATTTCAATCATATAGAGGCAGTCTTTTAAAACACTTTTGTGGATTTTCCTCCTTTGGATATTCTTGAAATTCCATCTAGATAACCATCCACATGGAATTCCAAGAAACATCAGTAGGAATCTGAACTATCGAAGAATGTCAATAAGGGAACTACAAATAACTTTAAAAACTATTTGACTGGTCATCTTCCCATGCAATACGTTAACAACCCACTATCACATGGCCATTTTGATGCAAGACCAATTAGTATCCAAGTGTAATTTTCCCTGGCATATATGGCTCATATCCCTTCTATGGAGGAAGAAAGACTACCAATAATAGTGTCTACCACATATTTTATTTTTTTGTTCCAATAGCGAAGGATCATTTCGGCAATGAAGGCTATACTAAATCTGTGGATCTCAGTGCACTGTATGAATATAGGATGACCCTGAAAAAATCATCTGAGTTGGGTGAGGAGTCCCAATTTCCCCAGGACATTGAATGGATTCCCAGTTTTGTAGAGTCAAATGTTCTAAACTAGATAGACACAAAAATAAAGGATGGAATGCATTGGAAGAAGATATTTAAAATGAGAATGATGGTGCTACTCTCTCAGAGGTAAAAAAAATAATAAAGGCTATTATCTAGATTCACGAGAACATATAAAGGTCTATTGTGATGTTTTTTGTATCACAAGAGAGACCATGATCTCAACCCCTAGAATTTTGGAGTCATCCATCACACCTCTCCTAGGCATATTATCCATAAAAACATGATATTATTAAGTGGTCCCCAAGAGTCTACTTTAGAGGTTTTTGGTCATGTTGGGAATGGCCTCGAGCCATATATTCTTTTGACAGACTATGGGTCTAATCTTCTTATTGAAGATATAGTACCATCTTTACAGGGTGATGATTTTACAATGGATGTAGAAGACATCAATGATTCTACATATGGAGGGTGGTATTACAGTCTTCATTCCTCTTGGCCCCATATTTTTTTTAGAGGATACTGATTTTTATTGGTTTCCATTCCAATTTCAGGATCACAACTGCAAGTACATGGAATTGTGGTGGGTGCATCAATGTTGACCATTATTGCAACTATCAAGGATGATTATACTAAGGGATCTAATCGAACTATAGTCATTAAATCAAACACCCCCTACTGAAATTAATTTTTGAATATATTTCATCATTGGGTACTGATTCTGAGTCCAATCTAGAGAACTTGTTCAGCCTTGGACCTGACCATTTGAAGTCATGGATAAAAATTTGGAGGTAAATTTATCAAACTCCACTTGTTGATATTTTGAGAAAGTTTCCAAAGTTACTCCACCAAAATTTGGTTATGGGGTTTGTAGAGTCTGATTACCATGAAATAAAAGAAATAGTGAAATAGGGTTTTTCCATTAGGGAGGAGACTATTATGTTTGAGTATCATCTTTCTAGTGTATATTATTGCAACTCATCTTGCCGCTGCATGGAAAATCTTTATTAACCAAGATACCATCCATGATGGATATGTTGTGAAGCTACATATTGTGATCAAAAAGTAGAGTTCCATAGCAGAATAGATTTACCAAAAATTAGAGAATCTTAGCAGGGAATTAGAGAACCTTATATGGGAACATTCACATATTGTGGGCTCATTTGGATAGGGGAAGTGGTGGGTAGATGAAGGGGAAAGGTATAACTTTATGGAAATAGAGGATGACAAAGAATTGCGAGGGTGTATTGAGGTTGAGACCGAAAATTTTCTATGGATGCTTCAGACCATTGAAAGCTCAAATCATACACCAAAACAACTATGTGAATCTAGAAAATGCCTTTTTTACAGTCATGTCCAACCCATATGGAGAGGCTTAAAATTATTGGTGCCTTCCATTTATTTATTCAACAAGATGAAAATATTATTCCCTCCAATACACTTCCATTATCATTTTCATACAATCTCAGTACTTTTTAAAAAAAATGTATTTTAAACAATAATATCAACCAAATATAAATTTGAATTACAATCCAGGAAAAGTGAATATTCATGTTATGCTATATTTATTCCAAAATTAAGGGGCTCTGCGAGCATAGTTTGACCATTTCTTGGGTCACATGGATAAAAAAACATCATGATATTTCCATTATCACCCTAATTTTTTCCTAATCTTGTTCTGCAGACATAGCAGGTGTAACATGAAATTGCATAGGGCACCCATTGTGGGTTTTCAACATAAAAAGATTTTGGTATCATGTTATTTTTTTGGTTTCTCAACACTTTTACCTGAACTGAATGTATCATAGTTTTAGTGAGTTTATTCTCGACTTTTTATTAGGGTTCCCATTGTGAGTTTTCATCTAGGAGAGTGTTGAATCTTTTCTATAGGCATTTTACAGTCTTTCCCACTGGACTATCATTACTGATGTTTTAGGATGAACATATTTTAATATGATTGCACTAATTTTTTCAAATGAATAGCTTGGACATTAACTTTTGGTGCATGTAACCCAATTCAGTATTCATTAACCGAGAATGTCCCGATAACCTTCAGGCATGGATGGGGGTTTTTTCTTAACACTATATTGTGAATTATGGATATGGCATACAATATAGGGCATGAAATCCATGATTCGTACAGAGATAAGGAAAGGATATCTTGAGGATGGATTTTACTTTAGTTTACATGTCATTTGTTTGGGAAACATATGCAGAGCCACTGCGGTATAATGTTCATTGTTATAATATGGTTTTCATAAGAAACTGGTCTTTATTTCTGATGGCCAGGAAAAGGTTATAGAAATTTGGATTTATTTTTCTATTGATGACCATAGTTGGTGGCCTTTTAAAGTAATGATGTTTGAATGTAATAAGGAAATTTGTATCAAAATTTGATGAAAAATCACTCCTAAATTAATTTCACCTGTATAAATTTGGGGTTGAATCCTGGTGCACTTTAATGTCACACAACCAAGAAATTTGCGACCTATACTATGAAATCATCTTAATCTAGATATGTGAGGGTAAATGATTCATTTATTCAACAATTGTTTGGCCAAGAACATCCTTCACATTTTTTCATTGAGGGTGGAGGGATATGTAAACGGTAATATGAATGGTTTCTATATTCAATGACTGTGGTGTGAAATATATGTCGTAAGTGCATATAGGGGTTGGAAGAGTTGCTCTTGAGGAAGTATTTTCTATTGGTTGACTGACCTTCATGTGGGAAACATATGTAGAGCCTCCGGGGTATAATGGGCATAGGCATTCAATCTTTTCTCCCAGACATTGACCTTCTATTTCTGATGACCATAGAGGATTATGTATATTCATTTGTTTTTGGAAACAACATATAAATTGTGAAAACAATTCTGCCAAATCAGGAAAAAAGGGAAATTCAGGTTGAACATTATAGGTAATTCTAGGAATTGGTGAAGGAATTTATATCCCTTCCATGTGATTTGTTTCTATATTTGGGTCTGACCTTTTCCTGGGAAGTTATATGACATTTTCATTTCATAGTTGGATCCGATTACGAGATTCAGATATCAGTATGTATCTTATGATTACAGGAATCAAGTTGCAAGATGTTCTTTTATGGGATGATTATATGAAGACATTATTCACGCATACAGAATAGAATTTTTATTTTGAATACAGATTCACTAATGAGGTGGGGTAATATAACGAACCTGTCTATGCAGTTTGGTTTCTTGTGGAGAGTCATGAGGGGGAATACCCTTGGATGTGACCTAGCCTAAGGGTGAATATCATGTATCAGTATCATGCGGAATAAATTTTATTCAATTAGGATGTCTATATAGAATCCCTAAGTAATCAAAGTGTAATCTAGCAGGTGTATTCTGATGAGTAGAGGGCGTGAGTATGAAATAATGTGTAATCCAAGGTTTTGAGGGTTATTGGTTTAAGAAGAATGACATGGGGCTTAGAATCTTTTCGGTGTATGGAAATCAGAAAATCCTCTATCAGGGATGGATTCTAATTTTATTGATAGGCCATTTTGTGTATAACATATGTAGAGCCACATGGGCATAATGTGTATAGTAATACAAAGGTTTCTTCAGGACACTGACCTTCCATTTCCAAGGCCATGAATAGTTATGATGGTCCAAGTTCACTAAAATCATAGATTCTAATGAAGGGAGAAGGTTGTTTTGTACATGTAAAAAACATACATGAAATGATTATTCAGGTAATTATGTGATTATTCATGGAAATTTAAGTCTCTCAATACAGATTAAACTTATATGTGAGGATGTATATTTGTACCATTATTTCGGATCAGGGCCCGATTTTAATGATCCAGGTAGCCTATGACCTGGTTCCTTGCAAATATTTTGGTCCATCCTTAAGGAGTGGGGGAACATTGGGTTTATCTGTGGTACCATAAAATTATTTTTATGTCATGTGATTAGTTCATTGGGATATAATGTTTTACGTTATGTAGTGAGGACTTCACTCATATAGTTTAACATCATGTAGAATGGAAGTTGATATAAAAGATTAATCTTCTAGTTGACGGGATGAATCCTCAATGGGATCATCCAAAGGTTTGAGGCATTCCGGTCAGGATATACCTAGTACGTGACCGACCTAAGTATGGGGAAAAGGTGTAAACAATGATTTTAGAGGGATGTGAGTAAGGAGTATGTATTGGGACATAGAATCCAATAGGCATACAAATTGGGGAAAATAATCTCATGGTGAAAAAATTTTCCATTGTTTGACAGACCATTTTTATATGAGAATCAAATAGAGATTCATTGTTTCATAATGTTCATTTTCAAAACAAAGTATTTCACATGACACTGGTCATCAATTTTTGATAGCCATGTAAGATAATAGTGACTTGAGATTTTATGGGGCATAATGGTTGATGTAAGATGATAGTATGTCTAGGTACTTGAGAAATTTCCATGCCAAGATTAGTTTTGACATAAGATATCAATTACATAGATATGATTCATATGTATGTCGAATAATAACCTTTTGAAAATTTTGCAGTGAAATAATTCAGATCCAAAATCCCCTTTATCCATTTTCATTTTACATTTAGGGGTTGGGGGGATGTTACGCTTTTTATTATTATGTGTGGATTGAACCATGATTTCTGGCTCATGTGTCACTATATATCACATTATACATAGAAAAAATCCAAATATAGTTATAATAAGAACTTACATTTTAATGTCCTGTGGATAGTACATCTTTAGAATTGCAGTTTAACATCATGCGGTGAGGAATCCTTAATTTCCCTATGAATGTATGGATTATATGAAGAGGAGAGGGGTGATTTATTTTCTAAAGGTTGGACCTAGGACGTCCAAGACGTCACTACATGTCCCATTGGTGGGTGGGAATCAAGACACACATAGTTCTAGTATCATGTGTATTTTAACGTCTAAAACAAGGAGGAATGTGAAACAATGTGAAATGGATGAGGTGAGTGAAGTCTCAAGCTTGAACATTGTAAAGGTTTCCTACATACCCCAGTTAATTTGGAATCAAATTCCACATAGTTCATGAATGAAATTCCCTACATATCTCAAATTTATATGTAGGATGCATGGATGTTTTTTAAAGTGGAGGATGGACTAGGTTGAAAAATCTATGTGTCCTTATATATCCAACGATAAATGGAATCCGGACACACGTAGTTTCTTTAGTTCCCTACATTGGTTGGACCCACTCATAGAGAGGAATATTTTTATGTTTTAATTTGTTTGATGATGGTTAAGCCATGATGAACTATTTGAGTGTCACTATGTATCTTGCAGGGGTAGGATTCAAGACACACATATTTCGAGAGCATAGCATGGTAGGTGACCATTGCTAGAACAAATGTCCCCACCAATGAGAACATCATTGGTGCTTTGCAATTTCATGTCACGAGGTAAGGAAAAATTCTCTTCCAATGAAATACTAACGTTTATGCATGGATAGGGGAACTACTAATTTTGAATGGTGGTCTGGCTAGGATGTAGAATCCATGCATATCTACGTATCATGTGAGGGTGGGAGTCAAGCAATTCATTGGTTAGGGACCCCTTATGCCAGACGGACATGTGCAATAAGAGTGGGGGGAAGGAATTTTATACAATTCTATCAAGATAATTTGATTATTATACTCCACTATGGTTGGTATATATGGTGGTATATAATGATCTCCATTCCTATGGTCATGTGAGTTATACACTGTTTGAGAAACAAGGAATGAGGAGGAGTTACCTTGTAGTATAGGGACAATAGAGGATAAAATATTGTCTTCCAATGTCATGAACTGGCTAGACCATGAAATTGGTTCATATTGCCTCTATGTATCCCATTAATGAATATGAATCATATTGTATGTAGATCTATAGTTCTATATGGTAGGTGACCGATGCTGGAGATAATGTTCCCTCATTTGGGAACATTATTGTTTCCTTGCAGATTAACATGCCACGGTAATGACTGATATGTGTCTATGTAGTTTAATGTCATGCAGCTATGATATTGGTGTTTAGTAGTTTATCTTCATCAAGAATGGATGAATTCATTGTGCTTTCATAGTGTACATTTTTAAGATCCTCACATTCATGTGGGATGTTATAAGCTATCAATCCATTGAAATCAGAGAATCCACTCCTTTACAATAAAATTTTTGTACAACATAAGGTCCTTCCCATTTTGGATACAACATTAGAGTTTTCTTCCCAATAATCATTGGGTCTCTAAGGACAAACACCATTTCTACATTAAGGAATGATCAGAGGAAAACTGTCTTATTAAAGGTTCATGCAATGTGATTTTGGTAAAATTAAATTTGGGAATAGTGTGCAATATTTTCTCATCCAACCGATCTATATCTAAATAGTGTTTTATGATTTCTCATCTATAGATTGTTGATCACACATAGTGATGAGGTTCGATAGAAGTTTCATTTCAATGGGTAGAACTGCCTTTGTACTATATACTAACATGTCTGGGGGTTTTTAAGTTGCAGTGTGGGTTGTATTTTGGTAATCCCAAAGATCATGGAGGATATTTAATAGCCATGATTTCTTATCCCTATCCACCATCTATCATAGTATGTTGGATAGGGTCCTATTTAAGTCCTCTATATATATAATGGATACTTCATGGTAAGAGGATTAATAGTTTGATTTGATACTATAATCATAACAGAGTTTGTTCAATTATGCATAGAAAAAATTGGTGTTGTTGTCTGCCAATATTTTTCGAGGGACACCGAACATGGTGACGATATTGGCTTTCACAAATCTGTCAATGTTTCATTCCATGACCTCATTGGGTGGTTCAAATTCACCCCATTTGGTAAAGAAGCTAGTGGATATGGGAAGGCATTTTAATTACCTAACTATGGTGGGAGGATATGGTCCAATGACTTCCATTCCCCAGATGGAAAATAGAATTGAGTACATATATATGTAATGAAACTCTAGGGGTAGATGGATGAAATTTTTATAGACATGGCATGAATAACACTTTTTGGTTAATTCAGCAAAATCCTACATCATAGTGGGCCCATATTATCGAAGATTCCGAATTTTTTGAGAGATTTTGGATTTTTACTAGTGTTCCCCGCAAGTTTTGGAATTCAATTCTTTTATGATGACGATGTTCTCTCCTTAATTAACTCACCTGATAAGGACTCACTCAAAGTGTCACTTATCAAGAACCATTTTCTAGTTTGTCTCCTCGAATAACATGAAATTGACTTCTATTTTTCATATTTGTTCCCTACTATCCTTTACTAGGGGGATTTCTCCCTTTTAAATATAGTCCAGTCATCAAGACAACAGTAGGACCATACAACATAGATATGTGACTTATCTCATTAATTTCTTTTCTGTTAGTTGGTGCATATGGTAAAATCATCCAACAGTGGGAAATACTGATGACTGGATTGTTCTGATCTAGATATTCAAAATGGATATCTACATTTCCAATGCATCAGTTTGTGAATTTTTTGATTGGGAAACATAAGACAATGTTAGTTCTAATGGGAATTCATCCATCATTTCTCAAAAAATGGTTCCTCATAGGGATCATCTCTTATTTCATGATATCATAGTCTCCATTAATTTTCTTGATGAAAATATATGAATCGCTTATTACCTTCGCGTTTTTGTCTTTAACATGGAGTGCTAATTCATGCTTGAAAATGAGGTCTTGGTACCCCGCTTCATTTTTAATTCATCCTTCTGATAGATGGAATGAGTATGGAAGAACAAATTTCTCTAGAGATATGAGAATGACTCCCATATCAAATTTATTGAATCTGGGTTCTTCCATTATTATTCGTATCAGGATTCTAGAGTCATTGTCGATGTGAATTTCCCACATCTGGGAGTCTTCTGTAATAGATAAAACATTCTCATTAGGTAGATCAACATCTGATGGGTCCACATCTATTGAGTGAATCTTGGAGAAACAAATCTAGTAACGCTTGGCCTTCTATATAATTATACAATATGAACCATATATCAAACTGTTGCAGGATGACCACCCATAATGACAAATGTTCAGTTAATATTGTATGGGTGAAAATTTACTTGAGAAGGTTTCTATGTGATACCAACATGACTTCATGGTACTTCAAGTAATATCTTTTCTTCTAGACCACAAATATTAATCCATGTCAACTCTTTTTGATATCTAAATAACTAGTCTTAGCATCAATCATGGTTGGGTGAGATAATTGATGTGATTCTCACTTCCGGTATCATTTTTCTATGCGAGAAAGGTTACATTGAATCACTCTATGGTGGTTACATATAGTATAATTCATCTTCCATAAATAAGACGTATTATCACCAGTGGACTAAAGAGATAAATCCTGATATCTTTGAACTTTTTTTATAGGATTCATCCCATCAATATTCTCCCCTTTCTTCATCAATCTGGTGAATAGAAAATATTTTTCAACATGGTTGGATATGATGTTTCGAATGTAATAAATATTCCCTAGAGTCCTCTCAACTCAATGAGGTTGTGTGGTAGTGAAATTCCAAATATTTCCTTTTTCTTCTCATGTTCATCTTCAAAGAAATGGTGGTAACTGATGAAGAAGAGAAATTTTTATGAGGTGATGCCGAAAGCACATTTTAGGGGTTTATTTTCTGAATGTGAAATCCCAGACGGTTGATGGTGGTTTCAAGATCCACCAGTTGGTCTATGAATTTTCGTGATTTAACCATTAATCATCGACATATAATTTGATGATCATTCCAAAAGAATTTTTTGAAAATGTGTAACATGGAGTACTGATATGTGGTGCCAACATTTTTTAAACCAAATGGAATCAAATTTTGGAAAAACACCCCCGGATATCCCTGAAGGTGGTGGATTATTTATCTCTTTGGGCCATTCAGATTAGGTAATATCCTAAATAGCTATCCATGAATGAGAGATCCAAATATCTGATACTGGTTTCAGTCAACAATTATATGATTGGGTTTGGGAAATCATCTTTCAGGAATTTTTGGTTTAGGTCCCTCAAATCGATACAGACTTTGATCTTCATGTTTTTATTTTTTATGAGGATAGTTTATTCTATCTAGATGTGGTATTGGACCTCTCAGATGATGTTAAATTTGACATTCTTTTCCTCTTCATCCTTTATCTTGACAGCCTTTGTCGGGTTCAAACTCATGGTGACTTTATTATAACCAGGGTGATCTCATGGAATGTCCAGGTGGTGACTAGCCACCTATGGATCATGACCTTGAATTTCTGTATAATTATTGAATAAAAAATCTTGATTTTTTTTTTAATGAGTCATATATCACTTTCTCTTTAGAAGGCATGACCATACTATTACGAGTAGGTCGTGAGTATTTTTTGGTACACAAGTTGATTTCCATGAGTTCATCAACAGTGGTGGAAATGGCTTCCTCAAATTCTAGTGGGGAATCCCCTATTTCATATTCTTCCTCCTTCCCTACATCCTCATCATCTTCATCTTATTCTTTTTACAGGGAAATAATTTTTGAAATTATTTCTCCCTAGATGATGGGTAATGTTAAATTTTTGTTTAAGGTTATATCTTATTCTTCGACCTTTGGAAATGATTTTTTCATGAATGATGAAGTGAGGGGTAAAAGAGTTTCCTAATTTTATTTAAATAAAGAGACACATATTCTAGTCTTAGTGAGTGAGGTAATTTTTTTGGAGTTTTGATGTTGGTTTGGGAGTATTTTCATCTTAACCTTCCGCATTATCTTAGGATTCAATGAGCCTTTAGACCTTATTCCAATGACCATTTCTAACTTAAATCATGATGACTGCTAAATATGAACCAGAATTTAAACATACGCTTTAAATATGATTGATCGAAATTGTGTATTTGACATCGAGCTAATAGAGGGGATTTATAAGAATCATTTCCAAACTATTAGGGCTAGAGACCCAGTTAATTTTATTAGATGTGGGTTGTTTTCCCATTTGTTTGTATTACTATACATCAATATAGGGTGACTCGGAAGACTCGAACGAGGACTTATCCAATTTACTTCTACTAAATTTTTTCATAACCCTACAATGTTGTGGTGAATGAAATCAGATTCTTGTCATTTCCAGCCAGTCATCTGAGTATTCACAGTGGGAGGAGATGAAACCCAGATCAATTTTTGATGAATGCTTTACATATTTTGATGCCATTTATTTTACCATAAGTGTATATGGATTTTATGTTTCTGTGCATGCTGTATTCTTCATCTTGATATGTGAAGGAGATAACTTACTGGCATTTTTCATGATTGATCTCTATTTGGTGGATTTCAGTTGTGGATATATCAGCTCCATGATCTCATGAAATCAGTAAATTCTCCATAAGATCTTAACTACGTTCTGATGATAGATTCAATAAATCCATGATTGAGAGAAAAGTTCTAACTAAATCTAACAATTTCAAAATTTTATATTTCTGATCTAAAGGCTGGTGCTTTCTGTCTTGGGGATTGTATTTCACATGCACATTGAGGGTCCTATGAATTTGATGAAGATGTGTGAGGCCTTGGTACTAGATATATAGGATCTTCTATCCTTTGTTAATTGGGTTGGGATGATCTACTCACATGCCAAAAAAACATGTCAATAATTATTCCTTTGATGGATATTTTTGATAAATTGGGTTGTTAAGGTTTCCTATCCGGCATGTGAATATTTCGGCCCCTATCAAATCCATTGGAGGGTCATTCCATAGTTTTCCATGACAGTGAAGGTTTCAGTGGGGTTGTAGCCATAAGATTTAGTTATTCCACGCATGAGTCTCCCTTGGTATCCCTAGATTATGTGGCTTCATCCTTTCGATCCCCAGTTGGGTGCAAAGTATTTGTGTTCATAACCATACTCATCAACAGATAAATGATCCATCAAATGGATTACATTGATAGAGCCATAAATCAGGTCATCTTCTAATAATGAATTTGCCTCATCATCTACCTCTGTTTTTGCAATTTGGTTGGGTGGTTCCCATTATGCCATTTGGTGGAGTTTTTCCCGTTTTTTATATTTTTTGGCATAAAATATGAGAGTGTAAAAGGCAAACATAGATTTGGTTTGAGTTTTTCTTTCTATAATCACTTTCTGCCCTTCTGGTTGGATTGATTTTCTGGCACCTATCCTCTCGAGGATCATGATGCTGAGAATGATTTATATGTTTCACTAAGATCCATTGGTGTAATGGTTGGTTGCTTCATCTATTCCTTTTGTATGTCGTGATCATGGTTGATTGTTTTCCAAGTCATCCATCTATCGATTATTTTCTTCTCTTTATTAAAAAATTTTATCATGTTCCCAAATTTTTCTTGATCGGGGGTTGAAACATATTACATGTGCACTGCCAGTGGATGAAACATGACATGTAAAAATTATATCATCTTTTTCAGGAGGTATTTAATGACAAAACAGTCATGGATATTGGGTCCCAATATCCAATTGAAGTGACAGTAATATGGCCAGTCATTAAAACCTGCTTTATCAACCCACTTTAGCTCAGGAAGAAAAGGGTATTTTAATTCATGGAAACTCTGAAGTAACATTGACCCTATTCATCCCATAATTTTTATAATTTATTTATGATTCCCTCTAATTTATTTCTTTCTCCCCCCTATACTCATCTTGATGGTGTAAGGGATGAATATTGACATTCTGGATGACCGGCGTGGTATGGTGGGGATGATGGATATAGGGCCAGTGCAGGGGTGGCTTAAGCATGATAAAATCTACTTCAACTCTCCCTCCTCTTTTTACTAGGGATGATGGGCCAGCCCAGTACATGATATTAGTTTGTTGTGAGGAATGTTCTATCATTTAATAGATATAGGAGAAGCACCAAAACCTACTTTTTTACTTCATAGGAATGAGTGGCATTCACATCTCATCTTGGTGATTATCAATTCACATGAACAATATCTCATCATTGTGGAGTGTCCAGTTCATAGAGAATGTCAGAACATTCCATATGAAGATGAAGTCTGAGAATAAATTTTTATCCCTCGGTTTTCAGTTCTTATGATCACTAATAGTTGATTTGGGAAACTTCGAGCTGAACTGGAATAGGAAATGGCGTCGGAGATCCTCCCATCCAATTATTGAGTTAGCTTGAAAACAAGTGTATCATAAGAAGGATGAACCTTGTAGTGTGAGAAAAAATTATCTGAGATTTACAATCTCTTTTTTATATAGTTGTAAAACCCCAAGATTTCAGAGTATGTTATATTTTCAATATAATTAAATATCTTGCGCAACACGCGACACTGATTTTGAGTGCCCAACAACATACCAAACTAGCTATTCAAAAAGTGGTTATGAATAGTGTTAACTGAATTTTGAATTTTATATACTATATAAAATATTAGAATCCATATTATGTGTATTTTATACATAATATATGAACAAATTCCTTTTTCCAGATGAAAGAATTATTTTTCAAAAAATGAACATTTTCTAAATTTTAATGAAAAACCATTTTTAAATTTAATATTTTTCACTTTTATATATTCTATTTGATAAAATAAACTTCTTCTTTAGAATCGGGATGTAAAATTTTATTTTGGATAAATTTTTGTTGTTTTTCTGATAACTTTTATAATTGGGTGAATAATAAAAATTTCTAAATTTTAACTGAAAACAACATTTTTAATAAAAATAATTAATAGTGTTAATTAATTATTTTGAATGTTTTAGAAGTATAAAAATATTATATTTTTATCATTTAATACCATTTTGGTCATTATGTGTAATTTAACATTTAAATATGACATAAACACATGTCAATCTTATGACAATTTTTTCTTTTTTTTAAAACTCACTTTTTTGTTTTGACAACGGGAATTAATTTAAAATTATTAAATAAAACTTCTATGTTTTGAATTTGTTAAAATAAACTTCATTTTTGGATTCATAATATCGAAATTAGCTAAGGGTGGATTCTTAGTATTTTTCTGAAAACAATCAATTATTAATGAATAGGGAAAAACACT
Organism: Viscum album; assembly: GCA_963277665.1. NCBI lineage: Eukaryota > Viridiplantae > Streptophyta > Magnoliopsida > Santalales > Viscaceae > Viscum > Viscum album. The sequence goes on along the minus strand of OY728119.1, from coordinate 1,498,527,058 downwards.
ATGTAATTGTTAAAACTGAATTTTTATTTAAATAATTATATATTTTATTTATTTTTATTTTAGGTCAAAATAGTTACATAATACCTATATATGTTCACTATGATTCATTGGAGTCATTTTATAATAAGTTTAGATTTATAAAATTTTATTGAACTTTTTACCGACTTTTACCCATATCCTATGAGCATTTGTAAATTTGTATAAAACATAATTTTACCACTTCTATGAGTTGAATTTAAAAAATATGAGAGACACAGCTAATATCAAAAAGTAAAATTTGATTAAATAATAGAAGTTTTTTGGTGAATAGTAACTTTTTAATTATATTTACCACAGTGAAAATTAAATAGGGTAATTAAGGGTAAAAATGATATTATTATTACCCTAACACATGTCCTAAATCTATAGGATAAGTGTAATTTGACCAAAAACAACCTTATGAATAAAATATGATCCCATTTGGTCCACATGGATTAGTTTATGATATTTATTAGTATTTAATTTAAAGAAAAGTTAAAACGTTTAAATTCATGTTTTCAAAACTAAAACATTTTTAATATAGGGTTATACATAAGATAAATTTGACAATAAATATTAATTAGAAAGATAAAAAATGTTCCTACATAATTTTATTTTATTTATAATTTTTATACATTAAATAAATTAATTTTTTTATGACAGAATGATGATTCTGTAATTACATTATTTATAAAATATTTAAATAATTGATAGTGTAAATACCCAAATAAATTTAATTTGAGACTTTTGATAAATTCCAGTAATTTTATAGATTAATATGAAATGTTAGGGTTGATTCAATCAATATTCATTTGAAATAATCTTGATTTTGTGATTTCACCAAAAAACTAATACAAATACTGTCAAAAATGACATAAAATAGTTTTTTTTTAAAAACTATATTATTTGTTGATATAATATTAATAAAAATATAAGGATCAGCCAAATGGATTAAATAATATTATATGTGTCATTAATGAACCACTGGAGGTTCTATTAAATGTTTACAGTATGTTTATTAACCCTATAGTGTAAGAATACAATAAGTCAAAATAAAAGTTATATTGTCTAACTAAGAGTTAAATCTAAAAGATAAGGTTAAAATGGTAAACTTAACTTTTCTAAAACCTATTGGTTGAGCGTATTTTGACCCATAACCACCTAAGGCTCTAAATAAATTCATTTAGTGACATTATTAATCGAATATGATTGTATAATAATTTAATAATTTAATCTTGTAACCCTGCGACCCTAGTTACACAGAGTCGGTGCATTATTACATAACATTGACATGATCACAAAAGATCACGTCTCGAAAGACTAATTATTTTAGTAGCCTTGAAATAAATGATACATTCATAATTTTTACATTACATTATAATCTGAAAAACAAAAATAATATAGTCTCCATAGGCCACACTCATATCCCTTAGATTATCCCTACAGACGAGTCATAATATACTTCTTCGCATCATAGGATAAATAAGACATAGAAACGGGTGAGCTCAGATGATCAGTAAGGATAAAAATATAGTGGAATCTTTCTTAAATAAGAATAAACATTTAAGGAAATGTAAGACTAAAATGAAATCCTTTTATACATGAACATAAGTATAATATGGTAAAGATAAAATCAAATAATTCCATTTAATTATTCACATTGTTATTCTAAAAGTCGAATAATCACCAGCAATATCAATAGACTATTTCATAATTATTGAATGCATAATTCCATAAATAATAAGAACATAGTCAAGGCCTTTTTCCCAGAAAACAAATAAGATTTTTTCAAATCCTTGAGCAAAGAGACTAGTGTGTCTAATGAGACCTACCGATTCATCAAGGAGCTATAGTGGGCTCCACCCATCACTTAATAATTCCAATTAATTCCTCATGTGATAAGGATTAAACATAACATAAAAATTTGTATTAAAACCCGAATACAAAATGTCGATAATTTATCTATAAACCATGAATGGTGTAAAAATAACACTTCCACAATTAAACATATCAAAAATCATTCAATATAATATCAATGTTTTGTATCATAATAAATCAACCTCAAATAATTTTAGAATCCATCAATGGATGTTGAAATAGATGAAATTAAAAAAAATTAGAGAAATATAACCTTCTATTTTGATATCTTTTAAAAGTCATATAATTAAAAAAGGAAACATTTATTTTGAAAATATTATTATATTCTTTTAAGGGAGGCTATGACAATGTTATAATGGTGTAAAATAGTTTCACCCTCCGTATAAGTAAAAAAACATTCTTTCCTCATTTTGGTCAAAATGGTTATAAAGTACTAAGTTTGGAAAAAGATAGAAAGAATACTTTCGAAACATATATGGATAAATATGGGTATTAATGAATTTAACCCATTGTCTAGTAAGTAGAAAAAATGTTTTAAAATTCAATTTTAAAAAAATATGAATGTGGAAGATATAGAGGTCCCAGTAGATACTTAGGTAAAAACAACCTTGGATAATAAAGATATTGTGAAATTAACACATACCTTGTATTTTAACAAGGTATATGGTAGGTTAACCTCTTGTATAATGGTTAAATAATTGTTATAAAATTATACAAGAACCATATAAATTAATAAGATATCATATATAATCTTCTAATATAGCTTTGTTAATGAAATGTCATTAGTATCATCGTTTCGGGTGTTAACTGATTCGTTTTCCTTTATATGATTTGTTATGTAATTATTGTTTGTTTTGGATACGATGTGCCTTATTCATATTTAAAATTATATTTATTCTTTAAAAATTATTTTTAATCATCGAATTAAAATTAGTCTTCAATGGATACGAGGGGGATGAATCTCATCGTGTTCATGGAGACGGTAATCTATACTTACGCATGAGTGACAATATAATTCATAGTATATTAAAATATAATATAATTTGATGTTATATCATATATTCAGAATCATTATCATGATATATTTATTTTTTAGAAAATTTATAATCATTATATACCCATCCAAATGACGATGTATTTGAATAACAAACTACACCACGACATGAAGATGGAAATCCGTACATACGCATGTATGGTGACTTTGTGATTTATTTGATGGATTGAATAATGTATATGGTTGTAACAATTTTATAATAACATCAGAGTATATTGAATATACTGTTGTTATTATTTTAGAAAGGAAACAATAAATAAAGAATAATTTGATGAAGAAAATAACTTAAAAAGGTGATGAAATATTTAACTCTTCTTCAGGTTCTTCCTTTTGATTAGATCAAAAGGACACTTAATTTGGCTTTCTGACTAAAGGAATGCCTTTAAGATTAAGGGAGGATAGTTGAGAGGATATTTGGGATTGGTTTGGCTGAGTCAAATGGATTTGATGGGGTGAATTTGAGAGAAGAGGATGTGCCCTTATATAAGAGAGGTGAATTTCATTTTAGGAAATGTTTGAAATATTATTTTTTTTAATAAAATAATTTTCAGTTTATAATGGCTCAAAAATGAATTCTTTAATGGGTTAGGGGGATGGGTTGAAAACCTCCTTACCAATAAGTTTTAGACAGGTTTAGTTCATCGTATAAATCTTATTGTTTAGATTTAACTCTTAGATAAATAGTTTGACTTTACCATGCCTCTTTGTATTTTTATATTATATGGTTTATAAACATAATATAAACTTAAAATAAAACCCAATTTGGATAAATAATGTCATATATAATGTTATTTAATCCTTTGGTCTGAACCATTGATTTTTAGGAACAGAATATTAATTAATAATAAAAAAATATTTTTTAAAACTCTTTTATGTCAATTTAGAGACTATTTGGTGTTTTTTTGTTAAATACATAAAAGCATTATTACATTATATAAAATTTATTTAATCAACCCTAACATGTCATATTAAACTATAGAATTACTGGAATTTATTAAAAGTCTCATATTAAATTTATTTGTATATTTATAATATAAATTATTTTAATCATTTATTATAAAAGTAATCACTACATCATCATTGGGTCATTAATAAATTTAATTATATAATGTATAAAAATTATAAATAAAATTCCATTATGTAGGAAATATTTTTAACTTTATTATTAATATTTATAGTCGAATTTATAGTATATGTACCCTTATATAAAAAATAGTATAGTTATTAAACAATGAATTTAACTCTTTTAAATCTTATTTAAGTAAAATAATAATAAATGTCTTAATCTAATCAATGTGGACCATATAGATTTATATATTATTCCTATGGTTGTTTTTGGTCGAATTATATTTATCCGACAGAATTGGGACATGTGTTTGTGTAATTATGATATCATTTTTACCCTTAATTACCCTATTTACTTCTAACCGTGGGAAATAAAAGTAAATAGTTACTATTCACCAAAAATTACTTTCATCTTATTGAAAAAAATTATACTTACCTCTATTATCCATGTATTTCCTATTTTTTAAATTCATCTCACATAAATGGTAATATTATTTTCAATACAAATTTGCAAATTCTCCTAGGAGGTGGGAAAAAGACGGTAAATAGTACGATAAAATTTTATATATCTAAAATTATTTTAATATGACTTAAATGAATTACATTAAACAAATATATTTATTATGTATCTATTTTGAACTAAAATATTTAAAAATAAAATAACTAATTTTTTAAATAAAATGTCTGTTTTGACCAATAACGTTGTGTTTTTTACTATTCATCAAAAAATGAATGTTTTTAAGAAAATACGAAAACTTCATCCTAAGATAATATCAACATTAAAAATCCAAAAATGAAGTCCATTTTGAATGATAAATTTTAAAATATTTCAAAAAGTGGTTATTACTATTCATAACGGCTAGTTTGATTGGTCACAGTGTGTTAGAATCTTGAAGTTGCATACAATGCAATCATTGTTATTATTCAAAGGGAAACGTAACATGGAATCTTGGGGTGTAACGTTCTTCCCACCCTTCAAATAACTTTTTCCTGGAAATTTCTATAATACTACATCAAAAAAATATTCTGGTGGTTTTTTATAATAATTTCCCTTGGTTCCCACGTTGCCTCTTCCATATTATGGTTTCTCCATAGAAATTTTACCAGACGATTCATCTGGTTTCATAGAACATGTTTTCTTATATCAATAATTTTTATAGGCTCTTGACAATACGATTGATCTTTTTCCAATTCAATTTCCCCATAGGTGAGTACATGCATTGGGTCAGACTTTTATTTTCTCAATAGTGATACGTGGAACACATCATGATTTTTTGAGAGACTTGGTGGCATTTCCAAACGGTATGCTTCAGCCCCAATTCTTTCTAGAATTTCAAAAGGTCCGATGCACCTGGGAAAAAATTTATCCTTATTACTGAATGATATAACTCCATTCCATGGATATACCTTCAAAAAACATGATCTCCTAATAGAAATTTCAAATCCTTCCTTCGGTTATCGGCATAGCTCTTCTGCCTACTCTGTGCTACTTTGATGTTGGTTTTGATAACCTTTAAATTTTTCATCTTTTCCACAACACGTTCTGGGCCTACGAGTTTTCTTTCACCAACATCATCCTAACTAGTTGGTGTGTGACAACTTTTTCCATATAACGCTTCATATAGTGCCATTTGAATACATGAAGGGTGTATGAACCCTTGTTTTTCCATACTGTCATTTTGAGGAGAAATTTAAATTTTTTCTTTTGAATGCTTGTGAGAGGGTAAAATGGTCATTTTACCTTAATAGATGATCTCAGATAATTTTTCCGACACCTTCGTTGGTCCTGGAATAATGTGTTTACCCTAGGACAGGAGTTTGGAGGAAATCCGAGATGTTCGAATTTTCACGGAATATTTAATATTTAATATTATTAAATTAAATATTCAATTATTCATGCAGATTCGTTTGGAAATAACTTTTAAATGGAGTGTCATATTGAAATTTTTTCTGCTCCGTTGTGTTCGGAATGGAGTGTTTAGCATAGAGAAGGCATAAACTCGTGTCGGGGCCGACCCAGGACCCGTTTTCTTCCTCTTCTTTTATTCTTTCCTGTTATCTTTCTTCTCTTTTCCTCCTCCTCCTTTCGCATGATCTATCGGAGCTCCACTTTGGCCATGTCCCATGGGAGATTTTGGAGATCCATAAATAGGAAGAGACAGAAGCAAAGAAGCGTACCGATTCGAAGCCCTCAACGCGCTGAGTCGGCGTGCGACATCTGTGGACCATGAAATCAACCGAGGCATCGACGATTTCTTCCCTAAGGTGGTAGATTTATGTTTTCACAATATATTCCTTTTAAACATGTTTTTTTATGTTTTTAAATCCTTATATTGCTTTCTTTTATTCCCATGGGGCTCGATCTGTTGTTTCGGAGGAGAAAACGGGCGAATCGGGCATTTTTGAGGATTTCACATCAGAAAACCCAGTATAAACAGAATGTGTTCCAGAGAAACAAGTCGTGTGTTCTTCCCATTTAGGGAAGATGAATTTTTCTTATGTACACGTCGTGTACATTGAGTACATGTCATGTAGTCGGTGGACGTGTGGATGGCCCCGTGGAATAGAACATGGAATAATGATTTTTTTGAAGTAGATGCCGTGTACATTGAGTACATGCCATGTAGTGGGTGGCCGTGTGGATGGCCCTGTGGAATAGAACATGGAATATTGGTTTTTTTTATGTAGACGACGTGTACAGTAAATTACAGGACTTGTAGTTGTACATGGGCATGTGTTCGGGTGAAAATAGACACAGTGTAACTTTTGGTGACCATTACACGTTGTGTATAGCAATGTACAAACTATGTACGATTACACAGGAAGGCACAATGGGTTCTAGCCATGTACTCTGTCCATCTAAATCCCCGTCTTAGTAATTTGGGGATATCTTGTGCCTCAGAAGTCAGAATTGGGTGTGTGAGTAGTCTATTCTGCGTATTTTTTCATTTAGAACGCACTGGTGGACTCATTTTGACAGTTAAAGGCCATATAATTGGATTTCTGAAGGGTTTTATCTAAATTGAGTGGTTCTTCCTCTAGTTATCGAGCCTAGTCGTCTCCTGAGGGTGATACTTGGAGAGGTTTCCAGGTTGGGTGTTCAGACCAATTTAGTAGAGACCTTTAATATGAGTTGATCTGTGAGTTATCTCCCATATCATTTTCTTTAGAGGACATTCCCCTTGTGAGACGTGCCTTTTTGGCCAAAGAGGCAGTGAGACCAGATGCTTCTAACGGTCCCCTTAGGGATGCCTTGCTTGTGTGCTGAACTTGGGAGACCTTGTAAGAACTCTCTCATGTTTTATTTGAGAGAACCCATGTTATGTGTTGCCTCTTTTGTTCTTCATTCGAGGATCCCATGTAGGATTCCTCTTTTATAATTATCCCATGTAGGATTCCTTCTCTCTAGTTATCTCGAGGATACCGAGTAGGATGATGCCTTGGTGTCTGATTTGGGGGACCCAGCAGGTGCCCTTGTTTTGACCGACCTAAGTTGTTACATCGGGTTTTGGTAGATAAGGGTTAGGGTGTCACCTAGAACCTGTGCCAAACTATTAATCTTATGGAGTAATTTTTTTAGTGTTTGGTTGGGAGTTCGTCCACACTAACTTGTTTTTTTATATCTGACCTGGGTTTTCGATGCTGTAGTGGTAACCAGAGGTGCTTCCTATTTGGTGGCTTTTGAGCCTGAAGTTAAGCAACTTATTATTTGTTGGCATGCATACTTTTCCTTTTGTGCTTGAGTAGTAGGTGGTGTAGTGTTTAAATTTGAACTGCTATGTGTTTTTGTGTACCATTGTGATATTCACCCATGAATGGATTTTTGTATGGCTGAAGCCTTGAATAATTATTTACCTATAATTGTATAGGTATTTGAATGTAATTATATCCTGATGTTTGGAAACGTTTCTTGGATCCAGGACCACCCTGGGGGGTGTGTTCTTCTGTTTAGCCGTTTGGCCAGGTTAACCGAGGGTATACCATGAATGTAGCAAGATTTAAATTTTCTTGAGAGGAATTGTATATTAATGCTGGTTTTTATATTGGGATCATCCCGGTTACTTGATTTTCATATGGAATGCCTGAGGGAAGTATTATGTTTAGACTAAGGGAAGTGTTTGTTAGCCTGAGGTTAACATTTCTTATGCCTGTGGGAAGCAGCTTTTGTTCTTGTGGGTGACATCTCGTATGCCTGAGGGAAATATTAATTATTCCTGAGGGAAGACACCTGAGGGTTTTCATTTCAGTTTTCTTATGGGAAAGGATATACATGTCTGAGGACAATGTTTACTTGAATATTCTCTGTGGTGATTTCTTCTGTTGAATCTTCCAAACTATATCATAGGCTTGGCATTGTTGTTATCTTTTACTTGCTAATAGCTTTTTGTGGTTTTTGTTTTGGCATTGGTATAAGAGATGGTTGGTCGAGGCCGAGTCTTGGAGAAACTCAAAATTGAATTATATTGAACTAGTTAGTTGTTTTTGTTTAAATTGTTCAGAGATATATTATCCATGTTGGCTGAAGAAGGTACATGTTGAAGGGGTTACAGAACCTATATATCGACTTAATGATACACGACTTGAGTGGAATGATGTCCAACGCAATTCCCTTGCACAGGATGTCCTGGTGATCAGGGTTATGGTCCCATGGATCGACTGCTGATGTGGTTTCTTGTTATTTGAATCACTTAATAATGAATATTCATATTTATGTATATGTATATAGGTATGGTACAGTACATCTGTACGTATATAGATATGAACATCAATGGTGGCACTTTCCCAATTGATAGGGATTACAGACCTTGAGTTCGACTGTGGTTGCATGTTTGGTTTAATTCCTTTTGTTGTGTTTCAGCTAGGCTGAGCATGCTACTGTTGTGTATACTTTTAGCAGCACAATTATAGGTTACTTGTTATGGAGACCAAATAAGATTATTTCTCACCACTGCATGTGAAACTTGGTGTACGTGTAGACCTTATGTTGGTATTTCAAGTTGAGCACGAGTTACATGGTGGATCGGGCTGAGGCTCAGTGTTGTATGATTGAGCGGAGTTGCTCAAGGGGTTATACTGATTGGGCTATAGTTGTTCTACAATGTTTGGAGAAAGGGTACGTGGATTGGCTCGGAGATAGTAGTAGATCCCTGTACTTTTACTTTTAGTTTCTTTTGTACATGTATCTATATGGTCGGCCCTGTGGGTGACCAATGTTTTATTATCTTCAACAGCTTTTCGGGTTTTTACAGCATTTTACTATAACAGCCTGTTCTATTTCAGTTTTTTACTACTTCCACACTCTGTTTACTTTCCGCTATGTATGATATATATTTATTTCCTTTATTTCTTACTTTGGTATTAGGGCATAGTCTCCCCACTATCACAACCTAGGCCCTCACTGCTAGTTGGCAGCCTCTGGAATATGGGGAGGCATGCTTGAAGCCATGGAGAGAACCGGCTCGGAGCACCTGTTTAGTGGCTTCCGGGTCGAGACGTTACAAAGTCGTATCAGAGGAGTTTTCTTTCCTGGTATTTACTATTTGAGATATAGTATACATGAGTATTAGGAATGTGTCAGAACCTGTGATGGATATCAAGCTGGTGCGTCGAGAACACTTAGTCTAGTAAGAAGTCGCGGTTGCTAGGGTTTGGGATTGCAATTCGGGTTTTGAGATGTTAGAGTTGCATATGATTTTCGCATTGAGTGATGCACATGTTGTGCGATGTTTTGATTTTCTATAGATATATGGCCCCTGGACATTGGTAAGATGCCAGGGATGGATTTTTAATCTTGGCCAGCAAAGGCAGGAGGAGTCTCATGCATCATACTAGGCTCGTAGGATTCACAGCATATAGGCCTGCTAGTGTATGTTTTTACTGACGACTGAGAACTTTGGGTCTTCTTGCACATACTTTTTACTCAGATGGAAAGTTGTGTGGATCTACGTCGAGATTTTTTTTTAGGATGATGACTTAGTCCTTGTGCACTGGTGGAGCAGTGACCCCAGTTAGTCTATGTGGCATGTGGTTCCTTTCTGTTCAACCATTATTAGGTGTTGTTTCTTAGGTCTGTAGTTATCTAGTCTGATCGTTGAGAACGATGTCAATAGATACCAAGTATTTTCTTGTGAACTAGACCTTCTTTTGGTATTTCTGTATATAGATACATGATGAGCATCAGTTTAGTTTCTATTCTACTTGGTTTGTGAACTCCTGGGAGTAGTTCTTTATGAGGATGCTCGGAGAGGATCAGATCCATTATAGGTTGTGTTTTGGTTTTGAATCGATCCCTTGTAGGTTGATGTCTATTTAGTTCTAGGGAAACCTGTGTGAGGATGGTTGACCCATGTTTGAATCCTAGTCAAGTTCTGGAAGGATGTAAGCATGGATCGGAGGGAGCTAGACATGCCTTTAGTGAAATCTCAGTGTACTCTTGTTAGAGTTGATCTTGCGCTATCTTGATTCTTCTTGAGTATGCTGAGATAGCTTCAACCTTACATCGAGTTCTTTTTCCTTTCATAATATTCTTCCTGATGAGGATGTAACCAGTTGTGGTTGGGCTATAGAAGGGGGGTAAGGTAAGACATATGGTGGGGAGTGCACCATTGGCCCTTTGACGGTGGTTTTCCTCTTTCTGGTTAATTTATACTGTTTTCTGTGAGCATCTAAACACAGAGTTTTCTTTTAAGATGACGTTAAGGGTATTCATATGGTGGGGAGTACCAAATCAGTCGTAGGTGAATGTCTTCTGTGTAGAAGATGATTGTTCATGCTATGAGGCTGGTTGTTGGTCAGTCTAGATTGGTTTTTCTTGCGAATGCACTGTTTGGGAGCATGGTTGCTGGTCTTTCGTTGTGCTTCTTAGGGATGAGAAGGTTTATGTTGTGGAGTTTGTAAGAACATTTGTTTTTCCGAACTGTCGTTTTGAGAAGAAATTTAAATTTTTAATGTTGGATGCTCTTGAGGGGTTAAAATGGTCATTTTACTCTACTATCTGATCTAAGATAAATCTTTTGACCACTCTGTTGGTCCTGGAATATGGTGTTCAGCCTTGGACATACGTTTGGAAGAAATCGGAGCTGTTCGAATTTTTGCGGAATATCTAAAATTTAATTTGATTAAATTAAATATTAAATTATTCATGCAGGTTCATTTGGAAATAACATTTAAACAGAGTGTCGGATTGAGATTCTGTCTAGCCGTTGAGTCCAGAATGGATATTTTAGTCTACGGATGGCATAAACTCATGTTGGGTGCCGGGGCCGGCCCGAGCCCCTTTTTCATCCTCTTCTTTTCTTCTTTCCTTTTCTCTTTCTTCTCTCTTCCTCATCCTCCTTGATCACACTCCATAGCCGCTATTCCATGGCCATGTCCAATTTGAGATTTTGGAGATCATGAAATAGAGGGAGATAGAAGGCGTGAAGGGTACTGATTCGAAGCCATCGACGCATTGAGTCAGCGTGTGACATCTGTGGACCGTGAAATCAACCGGGGATTTGGCAGTTTCCACCCAAAGGTAAGGTCTTTTATGTTTTCACCATATATCCACATTAAACAAGTTTTTTATGTTTTTAAAGCCTTATATTTCTTGATTATATGCCCATGGGGCTCGATATGTTGTTTTGGGGGTGAAAACGGGAAAATCAGGCGTTTTTAGGGATTTCCCATCAGAAAACCCAGTATACACAGTGTGTGTTTCAGGGAAACATGCCCAGTGTTCTTCCCATTCAGGGAAGATGAATTTTTCTTATGTACATGTCGTGTATTGGGTGGTCGTGTGGCTGGCCGTGTGGAGTAGAACTCAGAATAGTGGTTTTTTTGAAGTACTAGTTGTGTACAGTAAAGTACATGTTGTGTAGTGGTACATGGGCATGTGTTTGGGTGAAAAATGGAACAACGTAACTTTATTGTGAACAGTAAATGCCGTGTATAGTAAAGTACATGTCGTGTACTATTACACAGGCACACCTAATGGGTTTTGTCTATGTAATCTGGCCATGTACTTCCCTGTCTTAGTAATTTGGGGATATCTTTAGACTCTGAAGTCAGAATTGGGCATGTGAGTAGTCGATTCTGAGTGCTTGTTCATCTAGATCGCAATGGTGGACTCATATTGTCATTTATAGGTCATATACATGTTGTTTTGGGGGGTTTTATCTAAATGGATGGGTTCTTCCTCCAGTTATCGAGCCGAGTCGTCTCCTGAGGGTGAGACATGGCGAGGTTGCCAGGATGGGTGTTTGGACCGACTTAGTCGATACCATTAATATGAGATGAGCTATGAGATATATCCCATATCCTTTTTTAGATGAAGTTCCCCTTTTGAGATGTTCTCTTCTGGCCTAAGAGGTCGTGAGACCGGATGCTTATAAGGGTCCCATGAGGGATTCCTTGCTTGTGTTCTGAACTAGGGAAACCTTGTAGGAACTCTCTCATGTTTTCTTTGAGAGGAACCATGTTATGGGTTTCCTCTACTGTTCTTCATTCAAGGATCCCATGTAGTATTCCCCTTTGTTAAGGATCCCATGTAGGATTCCTTCTCTCTAGTAATCTACAGGATCCCGAGTAGGATGACTCCTTGGTGTTTGACTTGTGGGACCATGCGGGTGCCCGTTGTTTGGGCGACCTGAGTTGTTACGTTAGGTTTGGGTATAGAAGGGTTCGGTTTTCATATAGAACCTGTTCCAAACTAGTTATCCTATGGATTTATGTTTTTAGTGTTGTGTTGGGCGTTCGTCCACCTTCACTTGTTTGTTTATATTTGACATGTGTTTTTGATGTTGTAGTGGTTACAAGATGTGCTTCCTAGTTGGTGGCTCTTGAGCCTAACGCAAATCACCTTCTTGTTTATTGGGATGCCTACTTTTCCTTGTGTCCCTGAGTATTTGGTCTTCTAGTGTTTAAATTCCAATAGATGTGTGTTTCTGTGTACCATTGTGATATGCTCCCATGAATGGGGTGTTATATGGCTGAGGCATAGAATAATTATATAACGAACCACATATTACATACATTTTTATTAATTCAAAATTGATTCACACTTATTAAAACATATAACAAAACAATGAAAGGACCGTATAGATATTGTTTCTTTAAAAACTGGGAAACATAAACAACTGGTTCATAAATCATCTACATTGTCTCTCTTTTATTTTATCATATATAGATTCCCTTTTGGTATGTCATACTTAATACCCTTCTTCCTAAACTAGGGAACAGAAAACATACAAAAGGGTGAGGTCAAATGCTCAGTAATGGTAAACAAAGGAAATATCAATCATATCATATTCATAAGAACAAAACATTATGAAAATCAAAACCTATAAAAGAGATCTTAATATCATAACATGGGATAAATCATTGTAGAGAAATTTCATCCCAATAATCATAACATAAAACATGAAACTTTGTGGTATACACACATAATCATAGAGAATCATTTCTTAGTAGTCAGGACTCATTTCCATGACTATCCTAGTGGACAAAATCCATTTTTGAACCGAGTTCAATCCTCGTTTCAGTCATGTATCACTGAACCAGATTAACCTATTTTTCTAAACATGTCTATCTCATGAAAAATAAATCTTACCCAATGCATTGGAGGGAGATATAGGTCCCACCCATATCATAATGATACCATTATTATGTGTTCCACAAAATCATACATCATACATTATAGAATAACCCATGTAATAAAAATGGGATTCTTAATCATCATGCCATCATGAGATAATCCATATAAGTGAAAATGAAATTATAAAAATAATTCCATAAAAAAATCAAATCAATGTAAAAATAGGGATATAAACAGAACCCTTTATTAACTTATATGGAAAATAACTTTGATAAGACGCTTGAACTCCATTCTTGAGGAAAATATCCTTTCTACTTCAAAAACATTTTTCCTTTCTTAACATGCCATAAAATTTTAAACAAAAATAATTTGATTAAAAATAAACATGAAAACTTGTAAAGAAAATTTCATGGAAATAATTTTCTATGAAATCATAAAAATCCATTCCTGCCATATATGTTAAAAAAAACATTCTTCTCGTACATTAGTCGGAAAAGTCAAAAAGTACCTTGTAATAAAAACAAAAAAAGATTTCTTTCATATCTTTTACTAAAAACTATACAATGGGTAAAATTAGATTTAATCAATTGTAGGAGGATAGAAATAATATTAAATATTGAGGAAACATGGATGTGGATGATAAATATTCCCCTAGTAAATTCTGATGTATAAATAATCTCGGATAAGAATGAGATTGCAAGATTTCCCCTTAACTTTAGTCTGATATGGTTATTACGTATCCAAACCTCCTATATAATGATTTAAATAATACAATTTACTTATTTCATAATAATATTCATTGTTATTATATCATATATTGTAAAATTCTTATCTTATTTTTAGTAATACTTCATTACAACATGTTATTCGGGTGTTCATTGTTTTATATTCTTATGAGTGATTTTTGGAAAAAATTCATATTAATGTTTTCAGGTTATAGATACATCATATACAGAATGGAATTATTATATTATATATAATATTTATTAATTAAATTCATTTACATAATCATTATTCAATTAAGATCATGTAATCGAGTGGCATCACATCGTGGAGACTGTGGGTCGTACGTACACATGAGCGATGATATCCTTCCCATGTTTGTGGAATTGTTTTTAAGTGAATGATAGAATATCTCAGAATTATTATCATGTAATAATAACCATATATTGTTATTATTTACACCATTATACCCATCCATGTATGGTGGTGTTGGAAAAACATATTACACAACAGTGTGGAGATGATATTCCATACGTTCGCTTGTGCAGTGATTCTGTTTTTAGTAGGATGGATAGATGGTGAAATAGGGTTTTTTCATATTTATAATAAAATATAAGTATATTATTGATACTGATTTTATTACTTTATTATGAAACAACGAAATAAGAATTAGTAGAAGAAGAAGGGAATTTGAATGAATTGGTAAAGGATATTACCTCTTCTTTGATGCGCCTCATCTAAACCTCATATTATGGCACTAAATATTGTCTTTTAATAAGAAAAGAACCTCTATAATGTTTCTATGGATTTTGATAAGGGAAATGGGTAGGGGTTTTCCGAGCTTAAAGGTTCAAAATTGAGTAATGTGGAGAGGGAGGAGGTGCCTTTTTATAAGGGAGGAGAGGGGCACCATAGAAAAAACTTAAAATATTTTTTTAGAATAAATTCATATTCGGTTTATAATAGCTCCTAATGGAGTTATTTAGAATCTAATGAGGGGATGGGTCGAAATACTCTCAATCAATATGTTTTAAGCATGTTTAGGTTACTATTTTATCCATATCATTTACATTTATCTCTAAGATAAATAATTTAAATTTTACCATGTCTTCTAGTTTTCTTACCCTAAATGTTTAAAAAACTTACTATAATAAGCCAAAAGAACCCCAAGTGGTTTATTTTTAACATATATATACTTATCTATGTAATTTTTCTGATCCATATATTTTTAAAAATATAATAACTATTAATAACATAATAATTGTTTTAAAAACAATTTTATGTCAATCTTGACACTATTTGGTAAATGATTTTTTGGAAAATCATAACAGCATGATTATTTCGAAAAAAGTAAATTAAATCATTAATAACATGTCATAGTAACCTATATAATTAGTTTAATTCATATAAAGTATCAAATTACATTTATTTGGGTATTTATAATATCAATTATGTTAATATTTCATTAATAAGTTAATTACTACATCAAAATTGTGTCATAAATAAATTAAATTATTTAATGTATAAAAATTATAAATAAAATAACATTATGTAGGAAATATTTTTATCATTATAATTAATATTTATACTCAAATTTATCTTATGTATAACCCTGTATTAACAATGTTTTAGTTATTAAACATTGATTTTAACTCTTTTAACTCTTCTTTAAATAAAATAATAATATGTTTCCTAATATAATCCAAGTGGACCTTAAGGGTACTATTTTATTCATAAGTTTGTGTATGGTAGAATTAAACTTATCCGATATAGTTAATACACATGTTAGGGTGATAATAATTTCATTTTTACCCTTAATTATAGTATTTACCTTTAATCTTCATAAATAAAAGTAAAAAGTTACTATTCCCCTAAAATTATTTTTATCTTAATGAAACAAATTTTACTCCTTGATTTTAATAGTGTTTCTTATATTTTCAAAATTCAACTCACATAAGTAGTAAATTTATGTTTTATTTATAATTTCAAATGCTCCTAGGAGGTGGGTAAAAGATGGTCAAAAATATCAATAAATTTTTTATATATATATATTATTAAAAAATGACACTAAAAAATTACATTTAAATTATATAGGTATTATGTATATATTTTCACCTAAAATTAATTTTAATAAAATAAATTTTTATTTAAATAAAATATCAGTTTTAACCAATAACTCAGTGTTTTCACTATTCATCAAAAATTGAAAGTTTTCAGAAAAATTCTAAAAATTCACCCTAGGCTAATTTCGATATTGAGAATCCAAAAATGAAGTCCATTTTGAATGATAAAATTTATTAAATTTTAAAAAGTGGGTATTACAATTCATAATAGCTTGTTTATATAATATTTTAATAACATATCGTTGTTTAGTGAAACTCGGTATTGCGTACAAAGAAAGCTATCGTGGAAGGTTGCTCTTGCGTGTAACGCAAGCCAAGACAATTCTATGTATAGTGAATGATTTATTTGATAATTCATATAACATAATACATAAAAAAAAAAATTCTCATAAAATCTCAGGTGTTACATTCTACCTCCCTAAATATGAATTTCTCTCTCAAAATTCGTCACTTTGATACAAACAGAAGAGGATAACTATCCCTCATCAAATCCTCAAGATACCATGTAGCTTCCTATAATTTGTGGTTACTCCATAAAACATTCACAAAGCATGTGGTCTTTTTTCGTAGGACTTTTTCACTATGATCCAAAATCTCAATCAGATGCTCTTCATAAGAAATATCTTGCTCAAGCGGTACAACTTTTGAGCTGTGTACATGTGAAGGATCGGGTATTTATTTTATCAGGAGAGATACATGGAAGACATCAAGAACTTTATAGAGATTTGTTGGATGTTCCAATCGGTAAGCTACCTTCCCAACACGGTCCAATATTTCAAAAGAACCAATATATTGAGCACTTACCTTTCCCTTATTTCCAAATCACATTAATCTCTTCCAAGGAGAAATTTGTACGAACACTTTATCACCCACATCAAACTATTGGACTTTTCTTTGGTTGTTAGCATAACTTTTTTTTCGACTCTGAGATACTATTATGTGTTTTTGAATCGATCTGACCTTTTCTTCCATCTCATCAACAAGATCAGGTCCTAATTTCTTTTTTCCCCAACATCATCCCAGAAAGTTAGAGTTCTACATTTCATTCCATAAAGACCTTCATAAAGATACATCTGAATACTGGTGTGAAAGCCATTATTTAAAAAAATCCACCAAAATTAGGGGTATATCCCAACCACCTTTGAAATCCATAGTGAAATCTCACAACATGTCTTCAAGAGCTTGAATTGTCCTCTAAGACTGGCCGTATGTCTGAGGATGATAAGAAGTGCTGAAACTATACTCTGTATCTAGAGTATGATGAATACTTCACCAAAACATCGAGGTAAACCTCAGATCCCGATCATATATAATGGAAAGGGGTACTCCATGGAATCTTACCACATCTTTTACATATATCCCGACAAGCTGGTCAAGAGAAAAATCTTCTCCAACCGCAATGAAGTGTGCTGACTTCATAAGATGATCAACTATAACCCATATAACATTATTTCCTTTGGATGTTTTAGGAAGTCCAAGGAGAATGTCCATAGAGATGTTATCCCATTTCCATTATTTTATGGGTAATGGTTGTAACATCCCCTTAGACTTCTTTCTCTCAGCTTTAACTTGCTGACAAACCATGCATCAACAGACATATTCAGCAACATCTCTTTACATTCCATCCCACCAGAAGTACCCTTTCAGGTCCTTATACATCTTCATGATTCCTGGGTGTATAGAGAATGAAAAACTATGAGCTTCATCCATTATTTCATTCTTTAATTCTAGAAATAGAGGAACACAAACCTGATTCTTGAAACTTATTATTTCATCACAATCAATGTGGAATTTATGAACATTTCTCACCTTTTTTTGTAACTCTGCATCTTCTTTATGTGCCTCTTTAATATTCACATGTATAAATGGTTGAACATTCATTTGAGAAAGATAATATTTTCCCCTTATATTATAATTCAAATATCCATCCTTTTTAAATCTATAAATATTGGATATTTGGTTATCCTCATCTTGTATAATATAGCATGTCCATGTCGACTGAATATTTCTACCACCTTGTTTTATTTTCCATGGTGAGAATGAATTGAGCAGTGGTAATCCTTAATCAGCTCCAACCATCTTCTTTGGCACATATTCAGCTACTTTTGTGTTAAAATATACATCAAACTTTTAAGATTAGTTTAAATATCACAACTTTCACCATAATAATAATTCCTCCAATGTTTTAATTCAACGATTACCGCAGATAACTCCAAATAATGAGTTGGGAAATTTTTCTCCTATATTTTCAATTTTTGTGAGGCATAAGCTATCACCATATAGTTTTTCTTGAGAAAACACCCCAATCCCTTCTTCGATGAAACACTGTAGATCACAAATCTTTCTCCACTACAAGGCAGTGTAAGCACAGGTGAACTGGATAATCTTCTTTTTAACTCCTTGAAATTCTCTTCACACTCCTCCGTCCAAATGAACATAACTCTTTTTTGAGTCAACCTGGTGAGTGGATTATAAAATCATGAAAAATATTTCACAAAACATTGATAATATCCAGAAAAACTAAGAAAACTGATGATATCAGTTACTGTTGTTGGTCTTGACCATCTTTCAATAACCTTTTTTTTGTTAGAACCATAGATATCCCCACTTTTCAGATTATGTGACCCAAAAATGAAACCTTTTGAAGCCAAAATTCACACTTGGTAAATTTCGCATAGAGCTTCTCCTTTCTTAGGGTTATTAATACAATTCTGAAGTGATCTACATGTTCATCCTTTCTCTTTTAATAGACAAGAATATCATCTATAATGACTAACACAAACTAGTCAAGATAGTCTCTAAAGATTCTATTCATTAGATCCATGAAGATAGCAGGGGAATTAGTCAGACCAAATGGAATCACTATAAATTCATTACTGTCCATACATTGTAAAGAATGTCATCTTTGGTATATCGTCCCTTTTGACCCTTAATTAATGATAACCTGAATGAAGATTAATCTTGGAAAAGTTTTGAGATCCACGTAGTTGGTTAAATGAGTCATCAATGCATCGCAGAGTATATTTGTTCTTGATAGTGATCTTGTTACGTTCTCGATAATCAATGCAGAGTCTCATTGATCCATCTTTATTCTTAACAAACATAAAATGTGCTCCCTGAGGTGATGCACTAGGTAATATGAATCCCCTGTCAATATTCCATTGGAGTTGTTTCATCATTTCCTCCAACTCAATTGGGGCCATTCTATAAGGTGTCTTTGAAATGGGCATAGCACACGGTATGAGTTCTATTGAAAAATAAACTTGACGATTTGGTGGAAGACAATGGAATTCCTCTAGAAAGACATCATCAAACTCCCGTAAAATGGTCATATTCTTAATCATGAGATTCTCTCCAACCATTTGAGATAAATAACCTTCATTTATTGGGATCAAGACCCATAAGATGGAAGAAATTTCTACTGGAAGGTTATATTCATCCTTGCAATGATAGATAATCATTGATTGATCAGGAATATGAAATGTGACTTCCCTTCTTTGGAAACCGATATGAGATTCATATAAAGAATTCCAATCCATTCCAAGAATCACATCAAATTCCACTATAGTAAGGATCACAAGATTTGCAGGAAGCACTTTCCAACAAACTTCAATCAGAGAAGAATTGTAAACTTTTGACACAAATGTTGTTCCATTAGAGGTTGTCATAGCTAACTCAACATCTAAATGTTTTGGAAATACGGGGATTTCCTTAAACAAGTTTCAAAATAAAAGAGTGGGTGGATCTAGAATCAAATAAAACATTTTCTACATTAGAGTGGATGTAATGTTTAAATTTCACCACTTCGTTATTGTACTCCACATCGCCGATAGAAATTTCATGTGACATTCCTTTGTCTTTGGCCATAAGAGTTTTTTGACGTCGATCATCATAAACAACCCTTGGATTATTGCATTGATTAGCATAAATCCTCATTTCCTTGAACTTGTAACATTGAAGTGTAGGAGGTGCATTTTGTGTAGCCTTTTCTTTTTTTGAATCACTAGACATCTTTTTCCCATCATTGCGACATTCCAATTCCCGAGGACCTTCTTTTGCACATTTGAATCATTTACTTTTCCCTTTAAGATAATTCCCTCCATGTGTCTTTCCACACATTGAGCGTAAGTGAAAACTCATCTTCTTTTCAGTGTGGTATTTAGATTTCCCTTTAAATTACATTTTCCTATTTTTATCAAACCCATATGACTGATGGGTTACTCAAATCTCCATCTCAACCTTGAGAGCACATCGATCTATTTCCTCATAGCTATTGATGTACCTTATGGCTAATGCCCCTATAAGACATTGTTTTAAGCCACTAAAAACTCGATCAATCTTACTGTTAGGTTGGATAATAATTCAGGAAGCGTACCTTGCAAGTCTTGTAAAATTTGATTTGTAGGTACCAATAGATTCATCATCCTTTTGCTTTAGTTCAAGAAACTCCTTCTCCATCTTTGTTTAAAGAATACGAGGGATGTACTTATTGAAAAACAAGTTCTTGAACTCGTCCCATTCCATGGATTCAATTTCATCTTGGGGCCTTGTATTCTTGATTGGATTCCACCATTGATCAGCTTCACCTTCCAAACGATATAATGCTAAGATGACTTTATCATGTTTAGAACATTTTAGAACTTAAAATATCTTTTCAGTTGTACTGGTCCATTATTCAGACACTGGTAGATTATTAGACCCACTGAATGAGGGTGGGTGCTGCCTCATGAAGGATTCAACAGAATGTTGCTCATTATTTTGCTTGTTTAGAAGTACTACATGATTCATATCTTGGGAATGTTGTGTGATCATGGATAAAATATTTTTCATTCTATCTCCCATATCGGTTGGTTTCTCAGGGGGATAATCATTGCATTTTCCATCGCATTTTGCATTAACACGGTTCCTTCGTGTTCCAGCCATTGACTAAAACCAAGAAGAATAGTGTGAGTAACACTAATTATAATAAGAAAACAACATAATCAGAAATAAAATTTCACAATTTAGGTCTTATCATGGGTTACTCATGGAAATTTCAAATACACAAAGATTGTGGTCTATGCTTAGACAAATATTTAGGGTTCTTACTAAGGCTTTCACATCCTAGTTTCCAAAGGTTGACTATACCTTTCCTCTGATACCAACTATAACGACCCATACATTATATTCATTTTTATTACTTCACAATTGAAGCACACTTATTACAACATATAAAAAATAGTGAAATGACCATATAAGTATTGTGTCTTTAGAAACTTGGAAACCTAAACAACTAGTTCATAAATCATCTACACTATCTCCCTTTTATTTTTTCATATCTAGAGTCCCTTTTGCCATATCTTACTTAATACACTTCTTCCTGACCTGGGGAAAAGAAAACATACAAAAGGGTGAGCTAAATTGCTCAGTAAGGGTAAACAAATGAAATATCAATCATATCATATTCATAAGAACATATCATTTTGAAAATATCAACCTGTAAAAGAGATCATAATATTATAACATGGGATAAATCATGGTAGTGAAATGTAATACCAATAATCATAACATAAAACACGAAACATTGTGGCATACACACATAATCATTAAAAATCATTTCTTATTAGTCAAGACTCATTTCTAGTACTATCCTAGTGGACAATGTCCATTTCGGAACCGAGATCACTCCTCGTTTCAGTATTGTATCACGAAACCAGATTAACTTGTCATTCCAGCCATGTCTATCTCATGAGATATAAATATTTACCCAATGAATTGGAGGGATATATGGGTCCAACCAATCTCATAATGATATCATTAATATGTGTGCCACAAAAACATAAATCATACATCATAGCATAACCCATGTAATAAAAATAGTATTATTAAACATCATGCCATCATAACATAATCCATATAAGATAAAAGGACATTATAAAAATAATTCTATCATAAAATAATAAAATAAAATAAAACATAGGGATATAAAAATAACCCTATATTATCTTAGATGGAAAATAATTTTTATAGGACACATGAACTCTATTCTTGATTAAAATATTCTTTCTACTTCAAAAATTGTTTTCCTTTCTTAACATGTCACACAATTTCAAACTAAAAGAAGTTGATTAAAAATAAACATGAAAACTTGTAAATGAATCTTATTTGAAATAATGTTCTATGAAACCATAAAAATCATTTCTTTCCATATATGTTTAAAACAATTCTTCTCATACTTTTTCCTGAAAAGTTAAAAAGTACCTCGTACTAAAAACGTCAAGAGATTCCTTTCATATCTTTTACTAAAAACTCACCAATGGGTAAAATTGGATTTAAAAAATTGTAGGAGGATATAAATAATTTTACATATTGAGGAAAAATGGATTTGTATGATAAATATTCCACCATTAAATTCTGATGTATAAAAAAATCTCGGATAAAAATGAGATTGCGAGATTTTCCTTTACCAATGGTCTGATATGCTTCGTACATATCCAACCCTCTTGTATAATGATTTAGATAATGTAATTGACTTATTAAAAAATTATAATCATTATTATGATCTCGTATATAGTCATATTATTATCTTATAATTAGTAATATTTCATTGCTACTTGTTATTCGGGTGTTCATTGCGTTATGATCTTATTCGTGTTTTGTCAAATAAATTATTATTATTATTTCTAGGTAATAGATAAATAATTTACAGAATGGTATTATTATAATATATATCATATTTATTCATTAAATTTATTTATATAATAATTATTCAATGAAGATCATGTAGAACGAGTCGCATCACATCGTGGAGACGGTAGGCCTTACGTATGCATGAGGGATGATATCATTCCCGTGTTTGTGGAATTTTATTGGAGTGAATGATAGAATATCTCAGAATTAGAATCATTTCATAATAAAAATATGTTGTTATTATTTACCCCATTATACCCATCCATGTACGGTGGTGTTGGAAGAACATATTACACCACAGCGTAGAGACGGTATTCTGTACGTACACACGCGCGATGATTTTGTTTTTCGTAGGATGGATAAAAGCAGAAAGAGGGTTTTTTCATATTTATAATAACATATCAGTATATTTTTGATACTTATTATATAAATTTATTATGGAAAATAAAATTAGAAGAATTACAAGAAGAAATAAATTTGAATGAATTGGTAATGGATATTATCTCTTCTTTGACGCGCCTCTTCTAAACCTCCTCGTAGGGCACTAAAGTTGGTCATGGAAAAGACCATAACCTCTATTATGTTTCTAGGGATGTTTATAAGGGAAATGGGAATAGTTTCTCCGATCATTACGGCTCAAAATTGTGTAAAGAGGAGAGGGATTAGATTCGCTTTTATAAGGGAGGAGAAGGGCACCTTTGGAATAACATAAAATATTATTTTATAATAAAGTCATATTGGTTTTATAATAGCTCCAAATTTATTTATTTCAAAGATAAAGTGGGTATGGTCTTAAATCCTCTCAACCAATAGGTTTTATTCATGTTCATGTTAGTATTTTAACCTTATCATTTAGATTTAACTCTATGTTAAATAATTTAACATTTACAGTGTCTTCATGTTTTCTTACACTATATGGTTAATAAACGTACTATAACAAGCCAAACAAACCCCAAATTGTTCATTATCAATATATATAACCATAGTTAAGTCATTTGGATGAACCATAGATTATTATAAATAGAATAACAATTAATAATATAATATTTGTTTTAAAAATTATTTTATGTCAATTTTGACACTATTTGGTAATTGATTTTTGTGAAAATTATAACAGAATTATTAGAATTAAAAAGACACTTAAATAAATACTAACATGTCATTTTAACCAATAATTTTTTAAATTCATAAAAAGTCTCAAATTACATTTATTTGGGTTTATATAATATCAATTATATTAATATTTCATTAAAAAGGTAATTTCTACATCATCATTGTGTCATAAATAAATTAAAATATATTATCTAAAAATCATAAATAAAACCCATTATGTAGGAAATAGTTTTATCTTTATAATTAATATTTATAGTCTAATTTGTCTCATGAATAACCCTATATTAAAAAAAAATTAGTTATTAAACTTTTATTTTAACTCTTAACTCTTCTTTAAATAAAATAATAATGAGTGTCCTAATCTAATCCATTTGGATCTAAAGGGTAATATATTATTCCTAAGGTTGTTTTTGGTCAAAATAAACTTATCCAATAGAAGTAAGACATGTGTTAGGGTAATAATAATATATTTTTTACCCTTAATTACCATATTTACTTTTAACCATGGTAAATAAAATTAAAAATTTATTATTCACCAAAAATTATTTTTATCTTATTGAATCACATTTTACTCCATTATATTAACTGTGTCTCTTAGATTTTCGACATTAAACTCACAGAATCTGTAAAATTACGTTTTATTTATAATTGAAAATGCTCCTAAGAGGTGGGTAAAATAAGGTCAAAATGTTCAATAAAAGTCTTATATATCAATATTATTATAAAATGACTCTAAAGAATTACATCGAACATATATAAGTATTAGGTATATATTTTTACATAAAATAAATTTAAATAAAATAAATGATTATTAAAATAAATAGTCGGTTTTTAATCAATAAGTCAATGTTTTTACTATTCATAAAAAATTGACAGTTTTCAGAGAAATTCCAAATAATAACCCTAGTCTAATTTTGATATTGAGAATTCAAAAATTAAGTCCATTTTGAATGAAAATTTTATAAAATTTCAAAAAGTGGGTATTACTATTCATAAAGTCTAGTTTATATAATATTTTAATAACATATCGTTGTTTAGTGAAACTCGGTATTGCTTACAAGGCAAGCTATCGAGGAAGTATTCTTTCGCGTGTAATGCAAGCCAAGACATTGTTCTATGTAGTGAAATATTCCTTCAGTGATGCATATAAAATAATATATAAAAAAAATATTTCTCATAAAATCTCAGGTGTTACCAATAATATACCATGAATTGAATAAGTATTTGAATGTAATTATAACCTAATGATTAGAATCATTTCTTGGATCCAGGAACCCTGCGAGGGGTGAGTTCCTCTGTTTAGCGATTTGGACAAGTTACACGAGGGTATACCACGAATGTAGAATTCATTAAATTACATTGATTGGAATTGTATTTTAATGCATGTTTGTATGCTGGGCTCGGCCCGGTTACTTGATTTTCTTATGGAATGCTTGAGAGTAGTATTCTGTTTAGCCTTAGGGAAGTTTTTGTTAGCCTGAGGGTAACATTTCTTATGCATGTGGGAGACATCTTGTATGCCTGAGGGAAGTATTCGTTATGCCTGGGGGTAGACACCTGAGGGTTTCCGTTTCGGTTTGCCTATGGGAAATGATATACATGTCTAAGGACAATGTTTACATGAAAATTCACTGTGGTGATTTCTTCTGCTGAACCTGCCAAGATACATCACAGGCTTATAATTGTTTTTATCTTTTACTTGTTGATAGATTGACGTTGTTTATACTGTGGAATTTGTATAGGAAATGGTTAGTCAAGGCTGAGTCTCAGAGAAACTCATAATTGAATTATATTGAACTAGTTACTTGTTTTGGGTTAACATGTTTAGAGTTATATTACCAGAATTGTCCAAAGAAGGTACATGTCGATGGGGTTACAGATATATTATATCGACTTAATGATACACACTTGAGTGGCACGACATCCAGCTCAATTCCCTTGCACAGGATGTCCAGGAGATCAGGGTTATGGTCCCATGGATCAACTGTTGATGTGGTTTCATATTATTTGATTCACCTAATCATGAATATTCAAATTTATGTATATGTGTATACGTATGGGACTATACATATGTACGTATATAGATATGGACATCCATGGTGGCACATGCCCAGTTAACAAGGATTACGGACCCTGAGTTCAACTGTGGTTTCACCTTTGGTTTAAATTTTTTTGTTGTGTTCCATCTAGGCTGAGTACACTACTATTGTATACACATTAGCAGCACAATAATAGGTTGCATTTCGGGGAGCACTAATGAGGTTATTTCTCTCCCCAACAAGTGCACTTTGGTGTACGTGTAGACCTTTTTGTGCTTTTTTAGGTTGATAATGAGTTGCATGGTGGATTGAGGTGAGGCTCAGTGTTGCATGATCGATCAGAGTTGCTCGAGTGGTTCTACTGATCGGGCTGCAACAGTTCGACAGTGTTTGGAGATCGGTTACGTGGATTGGCTAAGATATAGTAGCTTACCCCTGTACTTTTACTTTCAGTTTCTTGTGTACTTGTATTTGTTTGGTCGGCCCTGTCGGTGTCTAGTGTTTTATTATATTGCATAGCTGTTCGGTATTTTACAACATTTTACTATTACAACATGTTCTACTTCAGTTGTTTACTGATTCCAAACACTATTTACTTTCAGTTGTGTATGATACATAGTTATTTCCACTTTTTTCTTACTCTCGTATGAGGGAATAGTCTTCCCACTATCACACCCTAGGCCCTCGCTACTATTCGTCAGCCTATGGTGTACGCGGAGGCGCACATGAGGCCTTGTGGAGAACTGGCATGGAGCACCGGTTTAGTGGCTTTCGGGTTGGGACTTTTCAAAGGGAAGCTATTGTTATAGGAAAATTCTACCAGAGGTAAATATTAATCCCACATACCTTGAAAATCATGTGAGGAAGATCATAACTGTCTTCTAAGGTTTGAATAGTCCGTTCAAATTGTCTATCAGTTTGAGGCTGGTAGGCAGTGCCCAAAAGAAGCTCAATATCCAATGATTTCTAAAGACATTTCCATAATCATGAGTTAAAATGGGTATCTCGATCAGAAACAATCCATAAGGGTAATCCATAATGTCTTAAAACTTCATTAACATATAATCATACCAGTTTTTCAAGTGGTAAATATTCTCTTATATCAAGAACATGTGCTGACTTGGTAAGACGATCAACAATGACACATATTTCATCAATCCTTTTAGGTGCCTATAGTAGCCCTATGACATGTTCATATTAATATTATCCCATTTACACTTAGGTATGGGGAGAGTTTTCATGACTCCTCCTTGCTCTTGCCTAACAGTATTAACTTATTGAAGAACTATACATCTTTACACAAAATCAACAATCTCCCTATTCATATTGTCCGACAAAAAATAATTCATCAAATCTATATACATCATGGTGCTACCAGAGTGTATAGTGAAATTGGATCTATGATCATCATCTAACAATTCCTTTTTTATATCAAGTATATCGGTAACACAATGTATTTTCCCAAATTTCAAAATCTCATCTTTATATATGAAGTCACTCAATCTTTCTTCATTCATAGCTTTAATTTTTTTTAAACTCCTCATCATCAGCCTGGGTACTTTTTATCCTTTCTAGTAAAGATGGTTTGGAAACCATTTGAATAAGTATTGATGTTTCACCTTCCATAATTATTCTCATATCCATTTTCAAGAGATCCATGAAAATAGGATCCCTTTTAAATCTCATCTTGTTCAAAGATCAAAGATCCTTTATAATAAAATCAACTACCAACTTATTTTCCTTCACTTGGTGGTAGTGTATTGTGCAATCATAAACCTTGAATAGTTAAATCCATATCCTTTGCCTCATGTTGTGTTTTTCTGTGAGAAAATATACTTCAAACTCTTCTAATTGGTATATTTCTCAAATTTTTTTGCTGTAGATATAATGTCTTTATATCTTCAAAGAAAATATTATAGGTGTTAACTCAATATCATGAGTAGGATAGTTTTTCTCAAAAATTTATTGTTGTCATGATGCATAGACAGTAACTCTTTCATTCTGCATAAGGGCACAAGCAACTCCTTTCTTTGAAGTATTATTATAAATAACAGACCCATCATTCCACGTTATTAAAGTCATGTTAAGAGTATTGAATAATCATCTATTTAGTTCTCTAAAACATTTTCACAGACTTTTGTACAATCAAATTTAATCCCTTTACTTGTGAGCTTTGTTAATGGGTTAGCCAACAAGGAAAAATTCTGGATGAAATTTCGATAATAACATGCTAAACCAATAAAACATTATACCTCAGTTATAATAATATGTTCTGGCCATTATTGTATTGCCTTTTTATTTGAAGGATAAATATAGAATCCATCCATAGAGACAATATGGAAAAGAAAAGAAATCTCCTGATGCCAAAATTCTCACTTTCTTAATTTCCCAAATAACCTATTTCTCTAAAAGTCTTTAGAATAATGCACAAGTGATTTTCATGATCTTCATAGATTTTGGCGTATACCAAGATATCATAAATAAATACCTCTAAAAATTCATCAAGATATTCCTTGGAGTCTATATTCATTTGATCCATTAAGACAGAGGATTCATTGGTCAACCCAATAGGCATTACTGTAAACTCTTATTTCCTATACCTAGTTTGAAATCCTACATTCAGAATGCCTTCATTCTTCACATACAACTAATGGTAACTTGATCAAAGGTTAATCATTGAGAAATATTGACCTCCATGAATTTGGTTGAGTAAATCATTAATGCATGGTCGGGGATACTTTTTCATTATTATTATATCATTGATTTCCAGGTAGTCAATGCACAAATACATTGATCCATCTTTATTCTTAACAAAAATGAACAGTGGATCCCCACAATGAAACACTAGGTTGATTAAATCCCTTTTTACTCAATTCCTCTAGCTTTTTCTTTACTTTCTCTAATTCCAAAGTGGCCATTCCATAATGGGTCTTTAATATGGGCATTAAACAAGGAATTAATTAAATAGAAAACTCAATTTCTCGTTCTTCAGGATGTCCAATTAATTCTTATGGAAACACATCAACATATTCTTGAACAATATGTATGTCCATTATTTTAACATTCCATTAATCAACCATTGTTATTTCATTCACTTCCTCTTCATTAATTGAATTTAGTTGAGCTACTGGGGGTGGATATAGATAAGAATTTGGTGGTGACATTTTTTCTCTAATGATAAGGTACATCTTATCATCATCAATAATTGTAACCTCCTTCTTCTTATAAAAAATTATCACATCATGTTCCGAAATACAATACATACAAAGGATTATATCAAATTCAATCATATGCTATGATGATGAGATCAGCAGTGAAGGAACATATATATTCCGTAATGGGAACCGATTCACAAAACCTTGTTGCAATGATACTTCCCTTAGGTTTTTTGACTGACAACTCCCTTGTTAAGTAAAATTTAAACTATATATTTTTTAGAAAACTAGGATGATATGAATAAATGCGATTATCTAGAATCAAATAATGCATTTTTTAAACATGAGGAAACCATTAAATTACATGCCACCATGTCTTTCAGAGCTTCAGCCTTAGTGGTAGTGGTAGCGTAATCTTGTCCATTATCCCTTGGCATTTTATAAGGTATGATTATTTTGAACTTAGGAAATTAATTTTCACAATTCCCCCTTTCTCTAAAATTGTATCATTCAACATTGACAGGCACTTTATTCCCCTTCTAATCACAAGATTGGTGGCCCTTTTCTCCACAATTATAATAGACTCCTATTTCATTCAGGAATGTACTAGGGTGTTAATTCCCATATTTACCATTCAACTATTCCCACCTTCCCCTTATTTTTATTCCCAATGTGTTCAGATGATCTCTTCTTCTCTTTATTTTCTTTAAATTCATAAGACTTAGATAATAATATTTTTGTCTTGATAGAACATGAGACAATATATTCGTATGACGGGATGGCTTGTGATATTAATACTCGATGGGGAAATGGTTTTAACCAATCAAAGAAACAATCAATCTTACTTCATGGGTTATGTATATAATCTATAGAATTCCTCAATAACATTGTAAATTTAGACTTTTATTTTTCGACATTCTATTCCACCTTTTGTCTCTGACTCAAAAATTATCTTTTCAAATCTTCTTAATGGTCACGAGGTAAATATTTTTCAAAGAAAATCTCTTTAAACTGCCTACATTCCATATTTTATACTTCATCATCTTCCTTTTTAGTTTTGAATAAATGACCACCATTGATCTGCATCTTCTGTGAGGCGACAAACTACCATGAAATAATTTTCCATTTCACTACTCGACAAAGTGTGGAATATTTTCACTAAGGAACTTATCCATTGCCTGGAGAAAATTGGATTTGTAGCCTCATTTAATGTTAGTGGTTGTAGCCTCTTTAATCGAGCTAACATTGATCCTCTGCGTTTTGGATCAGGGTGATCCGTACGAGTAAGGTTATCATTCATAACCTGAGTGAGTTTTCCCAGTATGGTGATAAGGTGATCAGCACCAGTTGCATCACAAGATCCACAATAATTATATTGAGTCGGAGGGAAATCTCTACATGGATTTCTTGCATTGATATGGTTTCTATTCCTTCCACTAGGCATAATTTCAAAACAATGGAATACACTTGATTTGTTTATGGATCGCAATACGTAATTCAAAATATGTAAAACAATTAACATAAATGAAACAATTTATTGATATAATCCATAATCCTAATAATGTTTTCATTGTGGAACTATATACTCATAAACCCTTCATAATGGTTTGTAAAAAATTAGAATTATCTTAAGCATATCTGTCAGATGTTTTGTAACCAAGAGTGCAGCAAGGCCCATTTTCTTGCACCAGTTCCCATTCGAGTCTATCTCAAAGAGGTGTTTTTTGGTTTTACCCCTAGGCACATCTATACCAGATCCACCTCTACCTACGTGTATCTAGACTAGGATGTATTTCTTGGAAAACTCATAAAATCTCAACACTACCAAAATTCTAGGATGTTCTTTAATACATATCCTCAATGTCAATCTTAGGTTAATGTTATCTAATCAGATTATTTTCTAAATATGGGATCAATGGTTTGTACTAAACATCAATTGATACCAACTATAATGCCCTAAACCTAGTAACCGAGTGTTTCTTCATTATTACATAACATCATCCTGATCACAAAAGATCATGTCTTGAAAGACCGATTAGTTTAGTATCCATGGAAATAATAGATACATTCATATGTTTTACGTTACATTATAAAATGAAAAACTAAAACTACATACTCTTTATATTCAACAATAATATCCCTTATAATATCCCTACATTTCATTCATAAAATATTATTTTCATCCTAGGAAAAATAAAACATATAAAGGGGTGAGCTCAGATGCTCAGTAAGGATAACAATATCGC
The DNA here is from genome assembly GCA_963277665.1 of Viscum album. Classification (NCBI taxonomy): domain Eukaryota; kingdom Viridiplantae; phylum Streptophyta; class Magnoliopsida; order Santalales; family Viscaceae; genus Viscum; species Viscum album. Next base: position 1,498,495,401 of record OY728119.1, on the reverse strand, counting down.
AGAAACTCTCATAAATAAGAATAAACATTTAAGAAAATGTAGGACTAAAACAAATCCTTTTAAATGTGAAAATTATCATAATATGGTAAAGATAAAATTACGTTATTCCATTTAATTATTCACATGGATATTCTAGTAGCCGAGTAATCACATGCAATATCAATAGCCACTTTCCTAATGATGGAATACATAATGCCAGACTTCATAACCACATAGTCAAGGCTTTCTGCCAATACTACAAATAATAGTTTGTCAAGTCCTTTTGAAAAGACACTAGTTTGTTTCATGAGACCTACCGATTCATTGAGGAGCTATAGCGGGCTCCACTTATCACTTACTAAGTCCAATGCATTCCTCAAATGAAAATTTTTAAACATTACACAAACATTCATATTAAAACTAGCATATGAAATGTCAATACTTTATCCATAATCCATGAATGGTGTAAAAATAACACATTCATAGTCAAAAATATAACAAAACATTGAATATAATATGGAATTTTTGTATCATAATAAATCAACTTCAAATAATCTTAAGATCCATCAAAGGATGTTGACATAGATGAAATCAAAACATTTTTTGGTGAAATATCTTTTTCTATTTTAAAATAATTTAAATGTAAAATAATTTTAAAAATGAAACATTTATTTTGAATATATTCTTATAATATGGAAGGGAAAGCTTCAATGATTTTATAGTGGAGGGAAATAGTTACACCCTTCATATATGTTAAGAAAAGCATTCTAACCTTAATTTTTTTCGAAATAGTTAGAAAGTACCTTGTTTGGAAAACAACAGAAAGATTCCATTCAAAACATATAACGTCAAATAAGGGTTTAAATGACTATAAACAATTTTTTAGTAAATAGTAAAAAAATATAAATACATTTTTTAAGAAAACACAGATGTGGATGATAAAGAAGTCCCAGTAGATATTTATCTAAAAACAACCTCAAATAATAGATTGATTATGAAATTATCCCTTACTATGTACTTTTCCTTAGTTGAGGTTATGGTAACCTCCTATATAATGGTGAAATAATTGTTATTAAATTATACTTGAAACATATACATTACTATGATATCGTATTTGATCTTATAATATTTCTTTGTTAATGATATTTCAGCAGTATCATCGTTTCGGGAGTTAACTGATTCTATTTCCTTTATATATATTGTTATGTAAGTAATGTTTACTATGGGTAGTATGTATCTTATTCATATTCATAATTATATTATGTCTATAAAAATTATTTTTTTATCATAAAATAAAAATTACTCTTGAATGGATATGATGGGGAATGAATCTCATCGCGTTTGTGGAGATGGTAATCCGTATGTACGCACGAGCGACAATATGATTATTTTGATATTAAAATAATATATAATTGAACGTTATATCGTATATAAATAATCATTATCATGTTATATTTATTATTTACATCATTTATACTCATTTTATACCCATCCAAATGATGAATTATGTGAATAAAAAACTACACCATGACGTGGAGATGGTAATCTGTACGTAGGCACATATGATGACTTTTTAATTTATGGGATGGACAGAATAATGAATATGTTTGTAACATTTTCATAATAACATCATAGTATATAGATGATACTGGATTTATAATTTTAGAATGGAAACAATAAATAAAGAGTAAGTGAAGAAGAAAATAACTTGAAAGAGGTGATAAAATATTTACCTCTTTTTCAGGTTCTTCCTTTTTATTTGATCAAAAGGGTTCTATAGGTAGTCCTTCTGACAAAATGAACGCCTATAGGATTAAGGGAGGATAGTTGAAAGGATATTTGGGCTGGTTTTGGCCAATACAAATGGCTTTTATGGTGTAAATTTGAGATAAGGGGAAGTTCCCTTTTATAAGAAATGTGAGTTTCTGTTTAGGAAAAGTTTCAAATATTATTTTATAATAAAATAATTTTTGGATTCTAATGGCTCCGAAATAAATTATTTAAAGGAACATGTCTGTATGGGTCTAAAACATTTCAACCATTAGGTTTTAGATAGGTTTATCTCATTATATTAACCTTATATTTTGAAATTAACTCTTAGGTAAATATTTTGACATTTACCATGTGTCTTTGTATTTTTATATTATATTGTTAATAAACATAATATAAACTTCTAAGAGTACCCCAAGTGGTACATTAATGTCATATATAATATTATTTATGACATTTTTCCAAAAAATAGTATTTTAGAAATATAATATCAATTTATAATATAATAATTGTTTTAAAAAATCTTTTATGTCAATTTTGACACTATTTGGTATTTTGTTTTTTTAGTTGATAATAGCATTATTACATTAAAAAATAATTTAATTAACCCTAAAATTTCATATTAACCTATAAAATTATTTTAATTCAATAATTTTCTCAATTTATATTTATTCGGATATTTATAATATCAATTAGTTTAATCATTCATTATTAAGGTAATTACTCCATCATCATTGTATCATAAATAAAATTAATTATGTAGTGTCTATAAATTATAAATAAAATACCATTAGGTATGATATATTTTTATCATTCTAATGAATATTTATAGTCAAATTTATATTGTGTGTAAACTTATATTAAAAATGGTTTATTTTTTAAACATTGAATTTAAATCTTTTAACTCTTCTTTAAATAAAATAAAATAAATGTCCTAATTTAATCTAAGTGGACCAAAGTGGTTCATATTTTATTCCTCATATTTTTTTTGATGAATTATACTTATCCAATAGATTCAGCCCTTGTGTTAGGGTAATTATGATATCATTTTTACCCTTAATTACCCTATTAACTTTTAACCATGGAAAATAAAATTAAAAAATAATATTCACTAAAAATTATTTAAATCATATTGAACCACATTTTACTTATTGATATTAACTATGTTTCTCAGATTTTTGAAATTCAAATCACACAAGTGGTAAAATTATGTTTTTTTAAAATTTGAAAATTCACCTAAGAAGTGGGTAAAAGATGGTAAATAGTTCGATAAAATTTTATATATCTAGCCTTATTATAAAATGACTCCAATGAATTACATTAAACATATATATGTCTTAGGTATCTATTTTGAAATAAAATAAATTAAAATAAAATAACTAATTATTTAAAGAAAATTTTTGTTTTAACCAATAACGCAGTGTTTTTCCACTATTCATAAAAAATTAATGTTTTCAGAAAAATAACAAAAATTCACCCAAAGCTAATTTATATATTCTGAATCAAAAATTATGTCCATTTTGAAAGATAAAATTTATAAAATTTCAAAAAGTGGGTATTACTATTCATAATAGCTAGTTTGGTTGGTGGTAGTGTGTTAGAATCTCGAAGTGGCATACAAATCAAGCTATTGCATTATTCAAAGGGATACTTACTGCCGAAGCTTGGGGTGTTACAAATCTTTTTCTAAAGTGACCCTCACCCCTCTTATAAAATGGCAAATCCACTCTCTCAAAATCACACCTCGAAATCCATTTTGCTCGGCCAAAACCAACCCAAATATCCTCCCAACATCCCTCACATCAAAATTGAGACCATACATTGATCAGAAAGCCAACCTAAGGGGACCATTTGATCAACTCAAAAGGAAACACCTGATGAAGATGTAATAATTTCACCACCCTCTTTTAGGTTTTTTTCTTCATCCAATTCCATTTTATTGTTATTATCATACCAAAATAATAAATCCAGTATCATATACATACTGTGATTATATTATAAATATGGCACAACCATATTCACTATTCACTCCATTCTATTAATGATAATGTCACCATGCGTGCATATGTATGACTTACTAACTCCACGTCGTGATGTAAATTGTTATTCCAAACTATATTTTTTCATGGATATAAATAAATTAATATATATGTAAACAATGAAAATAACATGATAATGCTTCTATACAATTATTATACCATCCATTCCCACACCTTTTAATCATTAATGAAATTATATCCTCGCTCGTGTGCACATACGGAATAACATCTCCACGACGCGATGAGATTCATTTTTAGGTTCACCATTCAACAATGATTATAAAAATATAAATTATTAATAAGTATGTAATATATTACATAATAATTTTAATGGAGATATATATATATATATGTATGTATTTATGTAATTGCGTATATCTTATTCACTTACAACTGTTCAATACGATAGGAAAACTAAAACAACATTTATGGGTACGTATGGCCTACCGTCTCCATAAAAAGTGTTTTCCATTTCATATATCTATCTATTATAAATATTTATTTTGTAAATATATATTTTATATAAATAATGTTTATATTCTGAATTTATTTAAATTATGATATAAATGATACAATCAAGAATAACATGTTAAAACACGTACGATGAAAAAAGAGATTATTACTAAAATTGTAAATTTAACATGGAAATCATTATTAAATAGGTAGTATAAAGTCATAAATGAATCATGTATAATATAATAAATATGAATATGGTTCTATTATAATTTAATAACATACAATGGTCATTATACAAGAGGTTATGTGTACCCTCAATGAAAGGAATGTGCAGGGTAAGGTTTATTTCCTCAATCTGATTATTCTCTGAGATTATTCTTGTTTAAGTATTTTCTGGGACATACATATCATCGTTACCCATATTTCATAAAAATATTTTCAAAAGGAATGTTATATGTTTTTATGGGAGGTTCTATTTAACTGGATCATCATTTTAAGTTTTTTAATGATATATCTTTCTAAACCCTTTTAATTAATGTCCATGTTTTTAAAATGATGTTAAGGATTTATTTATATGGACATGAATGTATTTAAATTATAAATATTTTAAAAATATTCAATGTGGTATGGGACACTTTGAATTAAAAATCTCTTTTAAATGACTTCCTTTAAAAATTCTGAGTCTTTAAAACAATTTCATAAAAGTGGTATTTCTCTCAAAGCATTTTACTGATCATTTTCATCTATGTCAACATCCTTTAATAGATTTTAAACTTGTTTAAAGTTGATTTATTATAGATACAGTATTCTATATTGTATTGAAGTTTTTGTGATATGTTTTACTCTCGATGTGCTATTTTTATACCATTCTTGTTTTATGGTTAATGTATTGACATTTTTTATACTAGTTTTAATATGAATGTTTATGTTATGTTCCAACCATTTAAAATGAGGAATGCATTTGACATAGTAAGTGATAGGTGGAGCCCACTATTGCTCCTCGATGCATCTGTAGGTCTCATGATACAAAATATTATCTTGCCACAAAGCCTTGCAAAGAAAAATTATTTTTAGTCTTGGCATGAGGCCTTGACTATGTGGTTATGTTGTCCAACATTATTCATTCCCTCATTATGAAATTAGTTATTACATGTTATTATTCGACTAGTATAATCTCCATGTTCTTATTAACATGGAAATGTTTGAATTATTTTTTCCAAATTATGTTCAATTTTATGTTTGAAAAGGCTATTCTTTTTATTACACATCTTTCCTAAAAAGTTTATATTTCCCACAAAATTATTTACCGTTACTAAGCATCTGAGCTCACCCGTTTCTTATGTTTTGTTTTCCCAGTATCCCAAGAAGTGTTTTATGATTGAGAATCAGGGTTATGATTAGGGAACAATAAAATTATCAAAGTAATATTTATACTGTGTTGTATGTTAGAAAGTTTAATGTAACGTTCACGTATGTAATATATTTTTATAGACTGCTAAACTGATCGGTACTTCGTGACATCTTACCTTGTAATAATCCAAATGTATTAATGTAATGCACAGACTCATGATAACTACGGTCCGGATGGTACAGTTGGTATCAGAGGAATAATAGTAAAATCATTGTAAAGTTGATTTATAAAAACACTAATTAGATAAAACTACCCTAAGATAGACATTGAGGATTAGTAATGAATAACTTCCTAAAATTTTGGTACTATAGAGATTTTGTGAGTTTTTCGAGAAATAAATCCATGTCTACATATGAGCTGGTAGAGGCGGATCTGGAACAGATGTACCTATGGGTAAAACTCAAAAACACTACATTGAGCAAGACTCAAATGGGAAAGGGTTCTTAAAAAAGGGCCTTGCTGCAATATAGGTTACGACACTGCTGAGGGATATGTTTAGGATAATTCAAAACTTCATTACAAGACATTATAAAGGATTTAGGAGTAAATACTTCCTCAAAGAATACATTTTTTTGATTATGAAATATATCTATAAACATTTCAATTTACATTACGTATTTTTCATGTTTGGAATTATGAATTGTGATTCATAAACTGACCTAATGTATTCCATTGTTTAGAATGGTGCCTAGTTGAAGGAATGTGAACTCCAGAAATACGTAGGATCCAAAAAGTAAGAATGATCACATCTTTCATGGTATTAATAAAACATTTATAAGGGAAATAGTCTCCCACTTATTCTCAACCTATGAATAAATATTATCATGTGTTAATAAGAAGAGTAAATAATTATCTGAGTCATATGGATTTGAAGGTATGTAAGAGAAGAAAAGGATGGTAGAGAGACATATGGATACAGAGAAGAGGGGAAAGAAGGATTTTCCGACATGTGATAACTGTGGAAAAGTTTACCTTGGAAAATTCTTGAAGGGAATGTGAGTTTGTTATATGTATGGAGAAAAAGGATACCATGTACTTGTTTTCAAGGGTAAAAAAATGTTCCAAATGTAAAATGATTCATCTACAAGGAGTTACGACACTACATGGATCAATGTCCCAATCATCAGAGTATAAATCAAATGATGCAATTGGATAATAGTCAAATTATGATACAACAACATATGAAGAGGAATGAATAGGGTTCTTATTAGTTTACTAAATAATTATATCATTTCAGTGTTTAATAGATGATATACAAGTTATATGAATTATGGATATAAATAAGGACTGTACTACAGTACTATTTTATCGAGGATTTGAGATTATATGGTTCTATGAAAAGTGACTCAACATCAAGTTAAAATTTTTGGAAAATAAATTATTAGAGGAATGATAAACATTAATATGGACCTAATACTGAGGTAGTAATTTTGGAATAAGAGATGGTTGATTTAGATAAATTATTTAGGATATTCTTGACTACTTTGCAATAGATTAATAGTTTCTTTTATACAATCATTGTTAGAGAATTCAAAATTTTGGGATAAAAGGAATATATCTATTTTTATATATGGAATAAGGGAGCATGAATGTAATCAATAAGGTATTATGGTAATTTTGGGTGTTACCATTTTTTAAAATAATTCATGATGAAGGTATTCATATGTTATTATGTGGGAAAAAATATCTTCATTGTGTTCACATTTTAAATTTTGGACTATATGTTTGGACAGATGTATTTTGGATTAGTATAAATGTTGGAATGGATTATGTTTGTCAATTGGATACTATATTTAAGGTTTATTCATTTATTAAGATTATTTTTGAATTATTATAAAAAGGACAACCCGGAGGTCAGGCGACAACCCATCGTGTCTGGAAAGGCTGCGAGACTTGAACCCACAACTGAATGATGATAAGGGTTCATCACCTACCACTAGCCTACATTATGTCCAATTTTTTGTAATGTAGTTTTTTTAAATAGTCTAACAAATGAATTATAAATTCATTATTTTTTGAACCTTATTCGATTACGATAAATTGGATATTTTTTAATTCTATTATCTTTTTGGTTGAAAGATGAGTTTGTGGAAGGAATTAGTTGAAGGATTATACCTAACATGTCAATTATATTTATTTTCCTCTTATTCTATGAATAAATTAATTCTTAAAATTTTGTAAAGGCATCATAAAACCATAATTGTGATATCATAATACCTTATATTTGGTTGAACCGATTGTATTTATTTCATCATTGATTTATGGCTTTGAGGTCCTCAATATTCCATTTGTTGTTCACATGATTATGATTTATGATCTCAATAAATCCCTATATATATTTAAAATTTTCCTCTAATTAGTTTTTTATAGTTTCCATCAATTTCCTCCTACTCGAAACTCAAATTTGGTGGTGACTTTTTCATTCTCTTTTCCTAATATTAAGACTAATTTTTTTAACCCAATTTCTGATGTGGTTTTTCCACAAAAGTATTTAATATTTTGAAACTTTTTTTCATAGATCAATTTCAAACATTGAGGATGAAATTTATTGAGGGTGTGGATAATTTAACACCCCAATATTTCAAATTACGTTATCACTTTAAAGTAATTCAATAACTCCTGCAACACGCAACTTTTTGTTTGAGCGCACCACAACTTTCCAAACTAGCCATTAAATAAGTGGTTATGAATGGTGTTAACTGAATTTTTAATTTTATATACTATATAAAATTTTAGAATCCATATTATGTGTTTATTATAAATAATATAAGAACAAATTCATTTTTTAACATAAAAGAAGTATTTTTTCCACAAATGTAATTTCACAACCTTTTAATGGAGAACCATTTTTAAATCCAATATTTGACACTTTAATAAAATTAATTTTAAAAAATAAACTTATTTTTTATAATGAAAACATAAAAATTTAGTTTCGATAAATTTGTGTTGTTTGTTGATAACTTTTTTATTTGGGTGAATAGTTAAAATTACTAAATTTTAACCAAAAACAACTTTTTTAATCAAAATAATTTATAATGATCAATTATATATATTAATGGATTGGAAGTATAATTAGATTAAATTTTTATCATTTAATAAAATATTTGTAATTATATATAATTTCATATTTAAATTTGATATAAACACATGTCAATTTGTTGATAATTGTATTTTTTTAAAACTCGCCTCTAGGTTTTGACAATGGGAATTAATTATAAATTAATAAGTGAAACTAAAAAGTTTTGAATTTGGTAAAATATAATTCATTTTTTGATTCATAATATCGAAATTATATTGGGGGTGAATTTTTGGTATATTTCGAAACGCTTTCAATTTTTGATGAATAGTGAAAAACACTACGTTATTAGTGAAAACAATATTTTTATTTAAATAATTATTTATTTTATTTAAATTTATTTTAGAAAAAATTAGATACATAATATCAATATATGATCAATGTGATTCATTTTAGTCATTTTATAATATTTTTAGATATATAATATTTTATTAAACATTTTACCCTGTTTTACCCACCTAATATGAGCATTTGAATATGTCCATAAAACATAATTTTACCACTTTTTTGTGATGAATTTAAAAAATCTGAGATGAATGGTTAACATTAGTATGTAAAATGTGGTTCAATAAAAATAAAATAGTTTTTGGTGAATAGTTACTTTTAACTTTTAATTACCATGATTTAAAGTAAATAGGTAAATTAAGGGTAAAAATGATATCATAATTACCCTAAAACATTCCGTAAATCTATTAGATAAGTTTAATTCAACCAAAAACTACCATATGAATAAAATATGATCCCCTTTGATCTAATGGATTAGATTAGGACATTTATTATTATTTAATTTAAAGAAGAGTAAAAAGTGTCAAATTCATGTTTTAATAAATAAAACATTTTTAATATAGGGTTATACATAAGATAAATTCGTCTATAAATATTCATTAGAAATATAAATATATTTCATACATAATGGTTTTTTGTTTATAATTTATATACATTAAATATTTAAATTTATTTATGACACAATTATGTTGCAGTAATAAACTTGTTAATAAAAGACTAAAATAATTGATATTATAAATACCAAAATAAATTTAATTTGAGACATTTGATAAATTACACCAATTTTAAAGGTTAATTTTACTCTTTAGGGTTTATTCAATCAATTTATTTTCGATGTAATCATTATGTTATGATTTTACCCAAAAACAAATACCAAATAGTGTCAAAATTTACATTAAATAGTTTCTAAAAAATACTATATTATTGGTTTATATAATATTCCAAAACATTTATCATTTTTCAAAAATGATTAGTTAATATTATATATGTCATCAATGAACCAATATAAGTTTTTTTGAAAGTTTAGAGTAAGTTTATTTACCATATAGTGTTAGAATACAAGAAGACATGGTAAAAGTTAAAGTATTTAACTAAGAGTTAAATCTAAATGATATGGTTAAAATGGTAAGATAAGATTGTTTAAATCCTATTGGTTGAGAATATTTCTTCTCATAACCAACTAAGGCTCTAAATTATTTAATTTGGAGCCATTATAAACTAAATATGGTAGTATAATAAATTAATACATTAATCTTTTCCTAAAGTGACCCTCACCCCTCTTATAAATGGGTACTTTCCCTTCTCTCAAAATCACCCCTCCGAATCCATTTGGTTCAGTGAAACCCTAAATAAATATATTCCCAACATCTCTAAATTAATCCTAGAGTCATTACATTGATCATAAATTCCACCAATGGAGCCCTTGTGATCAACTCAAAAAGGAATCACCCGAAGAAGAGGTAATAATTTCACCACCATCTTTCTATTTATTCTCTTCTTCCACTTCTTCTTTATTTGTTATTAACATACCAAAATAACAAATCCAGTACCTTATACATTCTTTGATGTTATTATATATATGGATCAACTAAATTCATTATTCTTTCCATCCTATGAATGATAATGTCACCATGTCTGTGTACGTACGACTTACCATCTCCACACTGCGGTGTAATTTGTTATTTAAAACAATCTTATTTGGATGGACATAATTATGAGTAATATGTAAGTAAATAATGAAAATACCATCATAATTATTCTATAAAAAAATTATACAATCCATTACACACATTTTAGTCATTAAGGAAATGATATCACCGCTCCTGTGTACATACGGATTACTGTCTCCATGACGTGATGAGATTCATTTCAAGGTTCACCATTCAACGATGATTATAAAAATATATATTATTAATAAGTATATAGTTTCTGGAATAATAATGGTACTGGATATATATATATGTATTTATGTACTTATATATATCTTATTCACTTACTTTCATTCGATACAATATGATAACATAAACAGCGTTTATGCGTATGTACGTCCTATAGTCTCCATAAACGGTGTTTTACATTTCATATATCTCTCTATTATAAATATTTATATTCTAAATATATATCATATAAAATCATGTTTATATTCTTGATGTATTTGAATCATGATCTAAATGATACGATCATGAATAACAAGTTAAAACATGTATGATAGAGAAAGCAATTATTTCACAAAATGTTAATTTAACATGGAAATATTTGTTAAATTGGTATTATAAAGTCATAAATGAATAATTTATAATATAATAAATATGAATATGGTTCTTGTATATTTTAATAACATACTATGGTAATTATAAATGTTGTTAAGAATACCCTCGACGACAGGAAAGTGCAAGGTAAGGGTTATTTCCTCAATCTCATTATTTTTTGAGATTGTTCATGTGAAAATATTTTCCGGGACATAATTATCATTGATAAAAATATTTCACAAAAAAAATTCAAATGGAATATTTTAACGTTTTAAGGGAGGGTTTATTTAAAAAGATCATCATTTTAAATGTTTTTAATATTTATCTTTCTAAACCATTTTAATTAATGTTCATGATTTCAAAATGATCTTAAGGGTTTATCTATATAGACATGAATGTTCTAAAATAAAAAATATTTTCAAACGTTTCAATGTGGTATGGGACACATTGTTTCAAAAATATCTTTTAAATTAATTCCATTATAAATTTTGAAACTTTTAAATGATTTCATAAAAGGGGTATTTATCTCAAATCATTTTACTAATCATTTTCATCAATCTCAACATCATTTTATGGATTTTAAACATGTGTTATGTTTATTTATTATAGATAAAGTCTTCCATATGGTATTGAAGGTTTTGTGATATGTTTGACTATGAATGTGCAATTTTTAAACCATTCATGTTTCATGGTTAAAGTATTGACATTTTATATAATATTTTTAAAAAAAAATTATTTTGTTATGATTCATCCTTTTCATATGAGGAATGCATTGGACATAGTATCTGATGGGTGGAGCCCGCTATAGCTCCTTGATGCATCTGTAGATCGAATGAGATAGACAAGTGTCATGGCACAAGTCCATGGTCTAAAATTTTATTTGTAGTCTTGTAATGAGGCCCTGACTATGTGGTTATGACATTCGTCATTATGAATTACCTCATTATGAAATTAGTTATTACATGTGATTATTTAACTAGTAGAATATCCATGTGCATGTTAATTTGGTAATGTTTGATTTATTTTTCCCATATTATGTTCATGTTTATGTTTAAAAAGGCTGTTGTTTTTAAAAAATATTTACATTAAGGTTTATAGGTCCCGTAAAGTAATTTACCCTTACTGAGCATCACAGCTCACCCATTTTTTATGTTTTATTTTCCTAGTATCCAATGAAGTGTTTTATGTTTGAGATGCAGGGTTAAGATAATGGAACAATGGTATTCTCAATGGATTATTTATGCTATGTTATATGTTAGAAAGTGTAATAATAAGGTTCTTCTTCTTGAGGAATGGGTTTCTTCTTTTCCTTTTCCTTTAATATTTTTGAGAATATAATGAAAATGGGGGAAAATTACAAATTTATGGGTACATACCATGTACTTTTCCACACTCCATGTACTTTGGCCATGTGGGATGAGAATACAGGTCGTGTAGGCTTGTCGGTGATTCGGGGTGTAAAAACTAACTACACACCATGTTCTTAGTAATACACACAGTGCAATCAGTCGGCTTGTGAACAGTAAGGTTGTTAGAGTAGCCACTAGTGGAATGATTTTACACGCTATGAAGTTGGTAATACACGTTGTGTACCAAGTCGGCAGATGAATAGTTAGGCGGTGGAATGTGGCCGCCAGAGGAGCAATTATAAAAAAGGAAAGTACACATCTTGTACTTGAGAGTACATGCTGTGTAGTTATGTTTTATCACTTAAAACAAGAAGTATCCTCATCTTTCAATAGAGGATGCTTAAGCTACCAGAGGTCCCTAGGAGAGGAGGCATGATCTTGGTAGGGCTCTAGACTGCACATTGTGACTCTGATTCCTTTGCTGACAATTTTTTTTTAAACCGTGCGGGTGAGTTATTCTCTCTTCTTGAGTGTTTCATTCAAATTATTTCCTGATGGGATGCTATTAACGTTTGAACGGGTGAATGTTATCCCAAATCTACATCTTTCTTGGTTGATTTGGGAGGAGTCGTTCACGTATATCGATCAATGGAGATCGAGTTAGGTGGTATGGCGATTATATCCAACTGTTGAGTTGATTTTGTGTACTGTTGAGCTACGCGCCCTTTTTGGGGTGTCGTAAGTCTGATGACTTAGCAGTTATGATATCTATAATTGCGTAGATAATATGATGATAAATATAAAATGCTTTTGGGATCGTTGCTTTGATCGAGGGCCACCTCGTGGGTGCGTTTCCACTTTTTAGCTCTTTTTTCAGGATAACTGTGGGTATGTCATTATGATCGCATGTTTTGAGTATTCTTAAGAGGAAGAATTATTAATAATTGATTATGCATTGGTCTCGGCACGATTAATTGCTTATCCTAACGGCAGTGTTTCATTTAGACAGAGGGGAACTTTTCTTATGCATGTGGGTAGTAGCATTTGTTCCTGAGGGAGACATCTCGTATGCCTGAGGGCAATATTCATTATGCATGTGGGCAGTCACCTTTGGGTTTCTGTTCTACTTACCGTAGGGTAAGTATTTACATGTTTGAGGACAATGTTTACTTTGAATATTCAATGTGGTGATTTCTTATGCTATACCTGCCAATTTAAAGAATAGGCTTGGAACTGTTAAATATTTATTAAAATGGAAATATAACTTATAGGAATGAATACTTTTAATTACTTTCTAGTTTACTACATTTCATTATTGCACACTACTGTAGAACATTTTCACTGACAGTTGGGCTTGAGCCTTTGGTGGTTTCCTACTGGGATTTTTTTTGTCACACCTTGTTTGGGTTATGTCTTGGGCCCAAACAGATTATATTATTGTAGGTGTCGATAAGGGAAAGAATCCCTATATAGGTACTTGATTATTGCAGAGGACTGGGAGAGCATGGGACCGAGCATACGCTTGGGATGCTTCTGAGTTCATGTTACACTATATTATTTTATTTTCATGTGCATTGTGATGTATTGTATTTGATTACAGTTTATCCTGTTTTGGATTCTTTCTTAGAAATAGAACATATTGAATCATCATATATGTATGATTGTTGTGTATGGTTTGCTTTAGTATTGTTGTCCTTTAAGCATTGTATTGTTTACTGCTTTCACTTTGGTTATGTTTATATTTTTCTACTATGCTACACTTTAAAAAATGATGGCATTTTCCCCCACTATCCTACCTAGGCCCTCACTGCTAGTTGGAAGCCTATGGAATTTGGGGAAATGCGCTTGAGGTCATGTGACCAACTAGGTTCAGTGAATTCATTGTGTGGCTTCTGGAACTAGGATGTTACAAAGTAGTATCATAGGAATTTATTTTATTTTACTTACTCTTTGGAGTATATAATCAGGGATATGACAGAATTGATTTTTGGTAATAAGTTGTTCTGGGGAGTAGCAAACCCGTGTACAGGGAAAATCCAATCTTCCTCGTTTAATTTTGATTTATCTGGTTTTTCAATTTTATAGTTGATTTGATTATCACCATTGGGTGATTCACTTATGGTGTGATTTTTATATATTATACTTGGGTTCTATATTGTGGAAACCCAATGAGATGCGGGTAATCCATCTCATGCATCATTAGGAACATGTTATAATTACATGCCATGCATAGTTTTCATGCCATATGGGTGCATTAGAAATTAGATGTTGTTGTGATAGACGACGTTCTAGAAAATGCATGATATTTTAATAGGTACCTCATTATATAATACTACAATTGTTAGGGTATTGGTACATGTTATGGTTGTGTTTATAGAAACTAAACTTTGGTTCCTGAGAAGTATGGGATCTCGTGGACCAGAATTTTGTAGATAATGATCCAGCCTTTTGTTGTGTTTTGTACTTCAAAGTGAAAGTTCGGGTGTTAAACATTGATTCACATGGAGTATGGGCTCCCATGGATCATAATTTGGCATACTAATGCTTGAAATTTATGAAAAAGGGGTTCTAGAGTAGTTTCTGAGATGTACTGTCCAGAAACCCAGACAACAAGGCGTGTGGTTCTATGAACACACCCCATGTACTCTTCTGTTCAGGAAGAAGTGAAAAAAAAATTGTACATGCCATGTACCCTATGTACATGGCGTGCAGTTTGAAACCGTGTCATAGGCCGTGTAAGCAGAAACCTGGGAAGAGAAAACATTAGAGGGAACACTCCATGTACCGGTTCTACATGCCTTATCGTGTTGACCCTGTGTCCACCCGTGTGACTAACAACACGGATGGTGAAATCCTTTCTTAAACACACTGTGTCGCTCTTGAGCACACTGTGTAGTGTAATCTAGAAATTATTCCATGTGACTAACAACACGGTTCAGTGTTATCATTTCTAGTACATACCGTGTCCATATGGAACACAGTGTGTAGTGTTAGCTGTGTATCGTGCCGTGTCTCGAACTAAACAGGTCGGCAAAGATCTTTTATTAGATGTCGTGTACCTATGGGAAACACCATGTAGTCTTGATTGGTAGGAGTCCACGTAGACATGACCATGTGGCTGGGGAGATGGAGTGGTGTCCACGGCATGTGCCAGTGGAACATGACATGTAATGAGGTTTGAGACATGCCCAGGCCAGCATCGGAACCCGACCATGAAAGGGATTAGGTGTACATGCCGTGTAGACATTATACAATCCGGGTAGTCTCATTTTTCCAGTTTTTGTGGGTTTTGATTCCTTTTCATTGGCATCTTAAATAGAAGAATGGTCCTTGACAGTAAATTATACTAAGGAATGTGTTTGACCTTTTAGAGACATGATGGCAAGACCTCCACCAGTAGTTCTCCAAGAGAGGAGCAACAATAATACTCAAGAGATGATAGGCCATGGGCTACCAGTGGATCCTCCAGCAATGCCAGAAGAAGTACCAGCCATTATACCAGACGCAAGCACGAATGCATAGTTCTGTGAAGGTTTCATGTGGGGATACTGACCATCCATTGAGCATTGTCATTTGCCACATCTATGGCAGAGCTGAAACCTATATTCCAGAAGTAGCATCCGCCTACCTTTTCAGGGGATGGCGGACCACAGGCTACGCAGTCATGGATGGATTCATTGTATACTATCTTTGAGCATCTTGAGATGCCTCTAGGATATAGGGTGAAGATCGCAACTTATATGCTGCGTGATTCTGCCAAGACATGTTAGGATATTGCCACCCAGATTGAGCATCACCGATACATGGAATGGGAGGATTTTCAGGTATTACTTTATGAATTTTTCTTTTTAGAGATGCTAAGGGAGATAAATCTTGAGAGTTCATGAATCTATAGTAGGGCGCCATGTCAGTGATGGATTATTCTGCCCTATTCACCAAGATATAGTATTTTACCCTTGTTCAGGTGGGTGATGAGATGTTGAGGGCTAGACGCTTTTTGGATGGTAATAGATATGATATCCAAGCGCTGGTGAATGTTTTCAGGTTTTCTATAGTGCATGTTATTGCCAACTGGGCGTTTATTACTAAGTGGAACCTATGGGAAGCTAGTGGTGTGGACTAGGGCGGTTCAGCACCAGTCTCTAGTACTATTTATACCAGCAAGAGGAAAATGTAGATGGAATTTTCTCCTAGTGGAAATACTATCCAGAAGAATTTTTTTCAGGTGTCCAGGTAATGTGCTTCTAGTGTGTTAAATAGGGGCACAAGAGACCTCAGTGTCTACGTGACCCAGTGGAGTGCTGAGCTTGTGGCAGGATGGGTCATCTTCATTATTTTTGCAGGGTGTTTCCACCAGCGACTAGTGAGAGGGGTTATGTGCAGACTTTGTGTGTAGGAGCAGGGCTAGTAGATTCTTACCATTCAGGGAATTGGAACACGTCAGGACGTTCAGGACAGGGTGGTTGTCAGGGTCATGGTATCCAGACACCAGGATCTCAGAGATAGTAGAGTGGGTCAGCCCAGGGTATCCAGGTTGTGTCATAAGGCCAGATTACTAGGTAGGCATATTCAGTGCAATACACCCAACACGAGCATGATCCCAAATCTTCTACTATCACATGTACTATTCTAGTTGCTTCTATTTTGTCTTATGAACTTATTGATAATGGTTCTACGCAAAGCTTTATATCTGTTCCCGTTGTGGAGATCCATGGGATCTGTGCTTCTTCTTCATTGGATATCATGATGCTAGACACTATGTTGATAATTATAATGGCATGTGTGCGTCAATGCAAGGAGTTCCCCATAGAGTTTGGTGTGTGTCACATTCTAGGGGATATAAATGTCTTATAGATGATAGCATGTTATGTCATTCTCAGGATGGACTGGTTGGTAGCCTTCTGAGCCTTTGTGGATTTCTATCGTCGCAGGGTGACTTTCACATCACCAGAGGGTGGAGAGTTTCTACGCAAGGGTGAATGGGATGTCCAGGAAATCTGAGAAATACCCTATCATCATGGGAGAGGTGGAGTGACATCCCAGATTCTGAGTTTATATCTGGATGAATATGGAACTTGTCAGAAGGATTTCCCTCCAGTTTTTGATCGTTTTAGGGATGTCTTCCCGGGCGACTTTTCAGTTCTAACTTTAGAACGACAGGTGGATTTCTCTATTGATCTTGTTCCAGGAGAGACACTGCTATCTATTACACATTAATGGATGGATACACTAGAATTTCAGTAGCTCAAGAGGAAGTTAGAGGAGTTAGATACAAATGGTTTCATCTGAACTAGTACTTATCATTGGGGTTCACCTGGCTTCTTTGCAAAGAAGGCAAAAGGTACCCTCAGACTCTGCGTGGATTATCCGATGTTGTACCAGATGACGGTTAAGAACTGATATCACTTTTAGTGGATTAATGATCTTTTTTATCAACTTCAAGGAGCCTGAGTGTTCTAAAAAATTAACGTTAGATTCAGATATCATCAATTTCACGTTAGACTATCAGATACATCACTTACATCATTTTGGAGCAGATACGGTCAATACGAGTACTTGGTTATGCCGTTCGGACCCACGAACGTGCTAGAAGATTTCATGGCATTGATGAATCATGCGTTCTGTCTATATATTGATTCTTTGGTGGTAGTCTTTATGGATGATATCATCGTGTTCTATCAAACTCAACACGACCATTCCACCCATCTTGAGATTGTATTGAGTACACTAAGAGATCATCATCTATATGCTAGGACCTCAATGTGCCACTTTTGGATGGAATAGATACAATTCATGGGTCATATTATCTCAGAGACATTACATGCATCAGACCCAAATAAAGTGAGATCAGTAGTTTCTTGGGAGCATCCTAAGAACGTGTTTGAAATACAACGTATCTTGGGGCTGTCTAGTTACTACAATATCTTTATATAGGACTTATCCCGCTTAGCAGTGCTGTTGACATGTTAGAATATGAAGGGTGTGATTTTTTTTTTTGTTCAGAAGCTTGCGAGACAACATTTCAGGACCTGAAGGGAAGGTTGACATCAACAGCAGTCCTGATACATCAACATCCGGGGATGAGCTATACATTTTACTGTGATGCATCCTGTATTAGGCTGAGAAAAGTGTTGATGCAGGGTGATCGAGTAGTTTCATATGGGTCTTGGCAGTTGAGGAAATATGAGAGGAATTGCCTGACACATGATCTCGAGTTAGATGCAGTTGTTCATGCGTTACACTATTGAAGATATTATCTCTTGGGAGAACATTTTTTAGAGTACACGAAACAAAAAATTCTGAAATACATATTTATGCAGCGTGACTTGAATTTGAGATAGAGAAGGTGGGTGGAATTCCTTTAGTCCTTCAACTTTGATCTTGCATATACACTTGGTAAGGGTAATGTAGTTGCCAATGCACTGAGTAGGAGAACTCAGATACATGCAGTGTAGGAGGCTAGTGGTGATTGGCAGGTTATGGATTTGTTCTCTGAGTTGCATTTGGAGGTGAACGATGGTAAGGGGAAAATCTATATGTATTCCTTAGCTGAGTCTTATATCCTCAAGGATGTAGTTAGGATGAGACAATTATCGGATTTAGAAGGGCTAGTTCTACAGGAGTTGGTGCATGTGAGGACCCTCTTCCTAGTTGGACGATAGGCGATGACGGGGTACTGTGTATCCATGGACGACTGTGGGTTCCAGGGGATATACCTGGAGTGTTGATGCAGGAATTTCATGCTTCAGCTTGGGCAATGCATCCTGGGGTTACAAAAATGTACTGTGACTTGAGACATTAGTATTGGTGGCTGGGAATGAAAAGAGAGGTAGCTGGTTTTGTTATGAGATGTTCCAATTGTTAGTATGTGAAGGCAGAGAATTAGAGACAAGTAGGATTGTTACAACAATTACTCAATCTAGAGTGTAAATGGTATGATGTCGTGATGGACTTCGTGACCGGTTTGCCAAGGTCACCTTGAGGTAATGATGATGTGTGGGTTGTTTTGGACAAACTTATGAATGTATCACACTTTTTGTCGATCAAGGAGACCTTCAGTGTTGATGAGTTCGGGATTTTGCATATGGGATAGGTAGTAAATCTACATGGGGGCCCACATTCTATCATTTTAGATATGAAATTTGATTTTACATCTAGTCTCTTGTAGAGTCTTCAGAGAGAACTGGGTACACAGGTGCTTTTGTGCACAACCTACCACCCTCAGACCGATGGCCAGTCAGAGCATACAATACAGGTGCTAGAGGACATGCTACGTGGATGTGTACTAGAATTTGGGGTATATTGGGAGAAGCACAAACCCTTGGTTGTGTTTTCATATAATAATAATTTTCCAGAAACTATTGAGATGGAACCTTAAGAGGTTTTATATGGAAGGCCATGCCGATCACCATTGTGCTGGTTAGAGGTAGGTGAGGTTGTTTTACTGGGACCAAATCTCATGCAAGATACTTCTGAGCAGGTCCAGTTGATTCAAAAGTGGATGGATACAACATAGTCTCATCAAAAATCTTATGCTAATCGTTGTAGATGATCCTTGGTGTTCATGGTTGGGGATCTGGTTTTCTTGTGTGTTTCACCAAGGTTGTGACATAGGCAAATCAAGAGACAGGGTAAACATTAACCGATGTATGTAGGGTCGTTTGAGATTCTGGAGAGAGTCGGGCCGGTTTCTTATCGATTGTAGTTACCACATAGGTTCTGGACCATGCACGTCGTCTTCCATGTATCTCAGCTACACCATTATCACCCATACCCATCTCACATTTTTCATCCCGAGGATGTTGAACATCATGTTGATTCATCGACTGAGGAGTGTTTGATTAATATTGTTTAATGGAGCATGAAGGTTCTATGAGGTAGGCCAGTTCCTCTCTGATGGGTACTATGGAAGTATGGCTGAGTGCAAGATGAATCATCGGAGCGGCAGACCGATGCATGTGCTCAGTGATCAGATTTTTTCTCATCTTTGTCTTCACCAAAAATGGATGGGAAATTTGAGGATGAATTTCTTTAATAAGGGAATTTTTTAAGAACCCGCTTCTTCTTCTTGAGGTAATGGTTTGTTATTTTCCCTCACCTTTAATTTTTTTGAGTAAATATGGAAAATAGGGGAAAATCCCAAATTTATGGGTACACGCCATGTACATCTCCAAACGTCGTGTACATTGGGCATGTTGGATGATGATATAGGGCATGTAGGGTTTTCTGTGATTCAGGGAGTAAAAACTAACTACAGGCTGTGTACTTAGTAATACACACCGTATAATCATTTGGCAGGTGAACAGTAAGGGGATGAGAGTAGCTACCATCAAAAGGATAGTACACTCTGTGTAGTTGGTAATACACGCTACGTACCAAGTCAGCAGATGAACAATGAGGTGGTGGAAAGTGGTCTCCAGAGGAACAGTTAGAAAACAGAATGTAAACGCCATGTACTAGAGAGTACATGACATGTAGTAATGTTTTTTCTCATAAAATATGAATTAGAATCCTCTTTTGATAGAGGAATCTTAGACCACCCGAGATCCGCGAGAGAGAAGGCCATATCATGGAAGAGTTCCCAACTGCACACTGGGACTCTGATTCCTTCAAGGACGATCTCGTTTGAACCACACGGGTGAATTTTTAACAAAAGAATTTTTAATTTTATTTTTATAAAACAAATATGTTCATATGAAAGTAATTTTTAGTAAAATATTTTTTAATACATTCAAATTGGTTTTTTTCATTTGTAAATAATTTTTCACAAAAGAAATTATTATATTTAAAATAACAAAACATATTATAATATTACAGTAATTTGGGTTGATTCCTACCATTATAATAGTAACATTTAAATAATAATATTTAGTTTTTAATTTATGCTCAATGTTTCATATCTTGTATGATATCTTACATTGTGTTTCTATTTTGAAACTAGGGGTGTCTAAATATATACCATTTAATAAATTTATTTATCATAATTTCAAATCTGGAATGAAAAGTATGTGTTCGAATTTTTAAAAACCATTTTTTAATTATTATATCTAGAAAAGAATTAAAGAAACCTTCACTTGAAAATAAATAATGAAATGTACAAAGGATACATGGTATAACACATAATAGGGTTAAATTTAGGAAAACATGGATATGAAAGTGGTAAATAACTACTATTTTTTATGAAGATTGATAGATAACATGCTTATGAGAAAGTTAGTGATCTGAAACCCATTTAATCTATAATGGTTTAAATAGTTATTAATTTCATAGTTTGAAATTTAAATAGATATCATTTTTATCAATATTATTTTTATAGAGTTAATGAATTAATTTACTACCTATATTACTAATATATGAAAATATACATACTTGAAAAGTATAGTTTCATCCAATAATTATTTCAACCACAAAATCATCTTTTTCTATAAAGGATGAGTATTCTAGATGAATTTATACATCAAAAGGATTAGTAATAACTTATTGTGAATGGCATAAACCAAAAAGGATTAAATATCTTTTTCTCTTATAATTAATCATTAACTAAAAATGGTTTTGATAAGATAAAGTAATTTACTAAAAATAATAATCATTTTTAAGATAAATAACTTCTTCAATCTATAAAATTCAATAGTGATAACCAATGTTTGACATAGATAATTAAAAAAATCATTATCCATAACATTCATTTAAAATATCCTAAATAAATACTAAAACAAAAAATTTAGAAACAATTAATAATGTACTCCTCAAAGATAAATTTTAACATTTCCCTAAATAATCTCAATCACCCATAATGCCTCATACAAAAAAATATGTTTTCATGAATCATAGAATCTACAAGATATTATGACCATTTACATAAATAACCTAAACTACTATAAATCGGCAATAAAATCATATCTTACTCTAAATTAAACATCAATATTTAATACTTAAATTAAATCCCATAGAAATGGATGATGGTTGATGAAGGAAAATAGATTTTTGAAGACCCCAAATCTAGTGATCATGATTCTTGTGTTATAAAGGATGTTTTTGGAAGTCAATCTAGTTTGATGATCTTCATGGTCATGTCAGCCAAAAGGAGTGGTTTCATTTCTTTTTGGAAATATAATCAATCGTGATCTAGCCAAAAAATAATGATGCTCATGGTTTAATGAGGATTTTTTTGGATGTGGTCAAGGTAGCGGGGAACCTCTCCTACTTTGATTTTGATTCCCCTCAACTCTGAATTGTTATAAAAAATGGTTGAATTTAAAATGTTTTAACTTATACTGTTAATTTTTATGAGTGTATGATCCTCTAAAAATATTTCAAAATTTAGAATCTATTTATTCCAAATGGGGATATACTTTGGAAATTAAAAGATTTTATACATGTAATAGATGATACGTGGGGTTATAATGATTGTAGGGTGATGACTATGGGAAATGGTTTCTACCATGATGTATTTGTCTTGGATGAGTGAAAATGTAAGGATTGGTGCTTATGATCAGTTTCTCCCAAACCTATTTTTATATATATTAAAAAATTGTATCATAAATTTGAACCTATCAGTATTTGAAACACTCAGACAACTCTATGGATTTGAATTTGTAATGTAAATTGGATTTTATGGAATACATGAATAACTATGGATATTTCTTATTATCATGGTGTCTCATTGGGTAGGATATAAAGTTGGATATTACATGTTTTGGTCATTATAACGGGATACACGTAGTGGTTGACATGTCTACCAATTTGGTGGAACAAGGTATTTTGGGTGATAGGGATGATTGTATCAACATGGATGTTTTGTATGATATGAAACACAAGTACATGAATTTTATTGTTTTGGGTATGTTATTTCTAAATTAAATAGAAATAAATCTTCATGTTTTTTAAATATTAGGGAGAATGATGATTCCACCTATAGGTTCAGTTAGGGGAAGGATAAACACCACATTTATATTTCTCATACCCTTGATCTTTGTCAATATAATGTTGGATTTATATTTCTTCAATATTAGGATAAAACAATATTTCATGATCCTGTTAAAACTAGGGGTCAATATATCATGAATCTTTCAATCACTATGGGAATGGAGCTGATTGATAGTGCCAATACTACAAAATTTATAGTCACTCTCCGTTATATTTGTGAGTCTATAAATTATCCCTTAACCTAGGATTGTATTTTATAAGAAACAAATGAGGATACATCTCCCACTTCTATAATGGGTGAGGAAAATGATGGTTCAACATACATGGTTAAATTTGGTACCATTTATAATTCCAAAAAAAAACTCAAATTTTTTTGGTCTTACTCATCTTGATGGTCCTCTTACATTCATGGAATATTAGTTTGACGGCCCTATTTATTTGGACTATATAATTGTAAATAATGGGGGTTTCACTAACCCTCTATCTGAGCAAGCTGCTGGCGTGATTAATTATGGATGTTTCCCTGGTAATGATCTAGTATCATTGGATTCATCTTGTGTTATTAATTATGGTGTCAGAACCCCAAAATCAATGTAAGAGGAAGATAAAGTTATTCCTGTTATTTTTCATGGTATTGTCCTTATTCATTGAATATCTTTAGTTAGTGTGTTAGGAAATAATAAAAACTCCCCAAAGGATATTTATCTTTCAGGAATTGGAGATATATTCTTACAACATCTACAATAATAAAAAGAAGGAATATACATAATATCATTAATCAAGAACCATTTAAATGATCAAATAATATCACCCTTGAACATTTTATTTCATAGGATGAAGGTTCTAAGAGTGATACTTCTCCTATTGATGATTGTAACGTGTCTGAAGTGGCCTGTAGGGTTGAGATGATGAAGGATCAATTGGGAACTAAAAAAATAGGAAGGAAAAATATGATGGGATTAATACAGGGATCATATTTCTTAAAACATTATGTTATCTTATAGAATTGTAAAGGTTTGGGAATTATCCCATGGTCACAACTATTAAGAAGTATGTTACGACCTATAAAACCACAATTATTCGTTTTTAAAAACCAATAAGGCAGTTTGATAACTAAAAGTCATTTAAATGGAGTTCAGTAGGTTATTATTTATTCTCCCACAACCTTTATGATTGATCCATGATATCCCTATGGGTTTCCAATCATGTGAGTATTATTATTACTTCCTATAGTAAAGATCATCAATCTATCATTATTTTATTTAGTATGAATGGTTCAGACATTCCTATGAATGTTTTATAGGTCATTAATCAGTATATAATATGGAGAGATCTCTGGATAAACCAGGAGTCAATTTTTTAGAATATTTTTTAGATTTGGAATATATTGGTTGATTTCAATGTTGTGTTATGTCCAGATGAAAAAAATGATATCCACATTTCAAGGTCATATTTTTATAAATTTTCATCTTGTATTGATAATTATGTCCAATTTGAGGTTCCAATTGTTTGAGATAGTTTTAGATAGAGTAGAAAAACTATTAATGGAAGGAACGCCAGAATATTTGATATATACCTTGTGAAATTGGATGATAAGAATCATTTTTTTGGAATGATTTATCTCACCCTATGTAAGATGCACATTGGTCATAATACATTACTGGTTGATTTCTATGTCAATAAGTCAAGGTTAGTACCTCTACCATTTAAATTCAAGAACACATATGCTATTATGTATGGTTGTAGAGATATTATCATAGATTCCTAGAAGGTTATCATCCATGGAATCCCATTAAAAATTCGACCCAAAAACCGAAATGAAATTAAAACAAGGATAAAATATTGGAGAAAATAATAAATTTTTAAAATTTCTCTATATATTAATGAGGCTAAAAATCACATTTCTAACTGTCAAAAAAAATTATAATCATTTTATTCCCTCTCTATACGAAATATGATCCCCTTCCCAGAATTATGATATTATTGTATCAAGGAGAATCATTATTTAAAATAATTTAATACTAGGTGGCTTCCAAAAAGAGATAAGAACTCATTATTAATTCAATTCATGCATATTGAGAAGAAAGAAATAGGACGAATCACTACCCCGAAAATCAATTATAATTTTTATTAATCTAAAAATGATATATATAATTCTTTGGTCACTTATTTTGAGTTCATGTACTCTGAAATTGTTTTTTATTAATTTTAGCATTGATTATATTCATAATAATATCCTAGTTGAGGAACCAAAGGATTAGTAGAGTAAAGTAAGTCTTTTCGCTCACAATATTAATAGTGTTTTAGGATTTGATGGTTTTACTAATAAATTCCTCATGTTTAATCGGGATATTATTCACATGAAGGAATTCAATGAGATTAGATAATTTTTTAATCCTGAATCGATGACCAATAGAGTGAATTCTAACATTATTGCATCAATTTCATAAAATGAAAATGATCTGGATATTAGATATTTCAGGACTCGTGATATTGGAAATTTAATTCTAAATGTGTATAGTACAATTATTACTCTTAGAATTATAGTGACTTCCAAGGGATTTATCACAACAAATAAGTTAGGTTTTACCCATGGAGGTATATTTAGAAATATCTTTATACTACTTCATAATGTGTTAACATAATGATGATAAAGAAAAAGGATGCTAATATGGATCTAAAAAATGATATTTCCATGGAATTTTATATACAAAATAAATATTATATTGTTTATATTTGTAGAATGAAAATATTCTCAACTAGATTTATCAACTTGATAAGGGTTATTATTAAGAGATTTTGGCCCTCGTATTTTGAAAATTGTTCCCGAGGGGGTTTCTTTTAATTATCTTGAGGGGTGAGTCAAGGGGATCCTTTATATGGTCTTCTACTTTTAATAAATGATTATTGTTTATTTTTTTTTACCCAACTATCTTGTCAATATTGGGATTTATAATAAAATAAAGTTTGGAAGATATTTAATTTCACCCTTTCACCTCATTTATATTGATGATATTCATCATTTTAGTCAATATGAATGGACCACCCTCTATAATGTTAATATAATATTTTGGAATTATGATGATGTTTACTATTAGGTTACCAACTAGAATATGTCCTTTATAATTTTTGTAAAGTGGGTTCCTATATGTAATAAAAATTAAATGGAAATTGGTCTTAGAGTAATGAGAGTGCGTCTCCCAGTTAATTATCTTGGGATTCCCCTATTTTGTGGTAAGGTGGATAGTTGTTCAATATAGAATATCTATACCAAAATAATTAAAAAAATAGAAACCTAGAAAAATAAGATTACGTCTCAAGAAGGTAGAATACATTGGTCTCCTCTTTGATTACCTTATTTTTCTCTATGAATTATCTCTACATTGATGGACAAGAACTCATATTAAGGACATTAAGATCATGATTCATAACTTTATATGAACTGATTCAATAACACATGCCATATACCTTTTTATTTTATCATATAAACCCATTTTGAGGTTGAGAAAGAACCAAATCAATAGTCAAAGTCATACAGTGGGATTCAAAAGTGGTGAGCCAAATTCAAAAAACAGATACACAAAACCAAGAGATCACTTTCAAGATATGCTTTCATTAGTCGAAATAATTGTCATCCTCATCATCCATGATCATCACCATCTGTTATTGTCGTCGTAATTGTCGTCATAGTTGATGAATAATCACCATGTTGTCATCATCACAGATTCATCACCATATTATAAAACCACATACAACTGATCCCCATAACCAACATCATTTCCATGAACTGGATACCTCAGTGTCAATATTGAAACCAACATAAAAAATGCAAAAAACATCCTAACATGGGGTCATTCCCTAGAGAAATGATAAATTCTCTAATGCCAGCTCACAAAACTCCAATGATCCACCGCTCTAGACCAAACTAGAGTGGAGAAATAGGACTCAGGGCCAAGGAATGGTTAAAAAACCATAACGATTTTGGGGAATGATCCTTTCTCCAAGAACAATTCTAGAAGACTAAAAACCCATAGTTAAAAATTAACTACAAACTACATGTCCATAGAAAATGTATAGAAAAATAAAAAGATACCATCAAGAGAAATTATCACATAATTAGGAGAAAAGGGGAAAAAAGGATACAAAACTTGAACAGAATCTATGAATAGATCTTGGGATTGAAACCCTGAATATAATCCCCAAAAAATTGAGATACACTGAAGGTGAATGAAGGAAATGAACAACACCGCCGCACCCAAACTCCCACCACCACAATCCCAAATCCATATGTTGAAACAACAACCCCAACCAAGATATCAGTATTTTAAATAAAACACTCTTTAAAAAATCACATGGAACCTTTTATCCTCTAATGATTACTCTTTCTAGATTTATTTCAATATAGTTATCTCCAAATTGAAAATTCGGTACTATATGTAAATACCATCCTCTGATTGGACATCTATTAAGTATGACCATCATAATATCATGAAATGCAAAAGAATATGGGTTTTAAGAAGTCAACCATGAATTGTTGGAACACTACATGGATCTTAAAGACTTTGATTCAGGAGGATTAAATTCATCATCCTTTGAAAGGTTCATAAATTGTAGATTTATAGTGAATTAATGGTACATAGCATCTATTGTCACATCCGATTAGCATAGAGTATATCATATTTGAATATATAGGTCATTAAATTTTAATTTGGTCAAAAAAATTTGCATATAGATTCAACACTTGGGTCTATTAATATTATTTATGTGATGTTTCTTCAAATATTTATTTATGGTTTTTAGTAAATAATAATACATTAATTTATCCATCAAAAATGGTAAAAAATATAGAATTTTGAATCAGTGGTTTACTATATAATGATTAATTCATCACTTAGGATTTTTATTGGCTCATATTTGTTACCATTTTTTAAAGACGGGAAATCTATTGATCATGTTTTTTGATATTGCTGGATTACATAAAGTATGTGGGTTGTTGTGAATTTCATGATGGGTTTCATGCTTAACATATGGATCATTGAGGCATTGATTATTTCCATTCATAGTCTGTGATATATTGATCAACTCTATGCACCCCTCTTGATAGTTCCACACAATTTTCATTTTTATGATTGGAGGGAATGGAATGGATTAGATTTTGATAATCATTTCCCCTATTTAAATTTTATACCTAACACAATTCACAAGGAAATTATGAAGATATACAAAATAAAAAATTGTTCAGTGCAAAAAGATTTTGATGACTTCTTTATATAGTGGTCTGATGGTGTTTCTGTAAATGGTAAGGAACCACAATGGGCTAAATCTATCAGTATGATCCTTTCAATCTCAGGGTGGCTATAATTTAATATTGATGAGCCATACTGACATGCACCAAGACCGTATGGTTCTTTTGTTTCTTTGTCACACATTAGGGTCTCGATAAGGGGTTATTTTTTATTTAATTGGAAAATGTTATGAAATTTTTAGCTAAACTATAAGATATGATCACAGTGGCTAAGTTTATGGTCGATCATGGTTGAAAATATTTATTGTTGGTGTATGAATCTGTTTTGGAAGTTCAAATATTTAATGCTCATTCCAGGAATGTCCTATAGAGAATGATGCACTCATGGATTCATTTTCTTGATCATGTGGAATATCTATTCTTTGATGTTACAAATGTGTACAGGGTGCCTAATTAGGCAGATGATGTTCTCTCGAAGAGGTAAATTAGATAGGCCAGTTCATGGTGGTCACTTGTTATCCCAAATTTGTTTTATGTGTTGGATAAAAAGGATACACGTGGGGATTTAAATACCCGTAGTATTGATACAAATTTTTAATGATTGACTTGTTTCATTTATTTTTATAATATTTTTTTCGAGCAGGCCTTCTGACCTCCTAAAACATCATATTAAAATCCCATATTATTTTATTTATATTAATCATACAGGGTATCCAAAATAGTTAAAATCTTATGAAATAAAATTAATCACTTAATCAATAATATATATTTCAATCCCAAGGTTATCTATTCAAAAAGACCTATATTCCAAAAATAAAAATAATATTTCACTATAAAAAGGTTTAAATATATAAAAACACTTTTATAATAAATTGGAAATTATATTTTCTAGTGGTATGTGATGCACCGTTACCTCCCTTAAATTAATATTTCATTTCATATATCCTTTTCGATTTCGACATGTTGTCTTCTTTTATTTTAGTAGTAATTTTTTATTTCTATAATTGTAATTATTATTAAATAACTAGAAATGTGAGATAAATCATCCAAAATAATCGTAATATGTTTTAACATCAAAGGATATATCATACTTCTGATTTCATATCTCAAAATGTAACAACCCAAACATACATTAGAATTAGAGATCATATAAACTATATTTTTACCAATACCATTAACTTAATGTCCATAAAAACTAAAAGAATTATTCTTCAATTAGCACTTTTCATATCATAAAAAGTAGTGTTATAGACACATCAAATAGATATCAATACCCAAATATTGTCTCCCAAACTATTGATGAAATAAAAATATATAATATTTATACACATATACATATAATTTGACTTATTCTATAATCCTGCTATAGAATAAATCTTATGATTTATCAAAATCACATAGAAAATAAATAAAACCCTAAATCTATATAGTATGATCTTCCATTATGCCATTGATTTCAACCTTATCATTTTGTTGGTATTACAAATCTCCAAAATAAAAATATTCACTTCCATGGTTGTATTTTTCTTGTTGAATAACATGGAATAATATAAAATTTTATAAATACAAATATACTCTATGATCCATCAAAATTCAAATGAAATTAAAATCTGTTGAATAGATCAAATTGTTTTTTTCGTGTTATTTCTTTGATAAAAAATCATTCAAAGTCATATGAAGGACAATTATCCATGTTAGTAATGATTAAATTATCTGGAAGGGATAATAAGGTTTTTTGTATCCTAATACTTCTATGTTGATAAAAAATATTTAATCTATAGAAAAATTAAAAATTAGAATAAAAAATGAATTATTTCTTGTTAAAAAGAATAAAATACCATAAAATATAAAGAATACATTAATATTCCATTACTTTATAAATATATCAATTCCCCTAATAATTATAACCTCTAAATATATCGCTAATCACCTCAATATATACTATCATAATGTCTCATAAAAGTATCTATGTCACTGAAATTATGATCCATCATAAAATCATAAAACATTGATAATATCCATAACTCTTAAGAAAACATCATAATCTCCAATGTTGTTTAAACAATCCTATTATACCAATTTCATATACCCAACCATAAAAATTACACATTCTTGTGTTTTTAACATGAAAACACATTCGATTATTTTTTTTCATTTTATAGGTTTAAGGAATTTGTAGAATATCATAAAAAATAAACCCATAAATTAGAATTCTACACTTATGATATGTATAAATTTTATTCAACCATATTATACTCTTTAAAAACACTATTTATATCAAGTAAGCTCTAAAACACACTTGTTATGAATTCATCATTACACTTAAAATTCTAATGAAAAACTTATTAAAAGATTATATAAGCACAAAGGACTCTACAGGTGACACAATGGAATAGAAATTGATTATAATGGAGTAGAAATTGATTATCCAATAAAAAATCATACACTCATTTCTTAAAAAAACAGACATATTTACCAAAAAACGAGTCATTTTTCAAACATATCATTATGATAACTTTTGAAAATCATGTGATTTTTATAAAAACTAAAAATAAATCATAAAATATATAAGTAGGTAACCTAATATATAAATTTAAATTTCTCTCTTAAATATAATATATCTCACTCAAATAAAAAAAGTTTTACCATTATAGTTCCCCTTAGAATAACCATGATTGTATATTATCATAATCTTTTTATGAGAAACCTTTCCTGTTAACTCTATATAATTAACTAATTAATTGCAAATCTATAATGGGATCACTTACCCTCTATTTATTAAATAAAGAAAACCCTATCATTAACAATTACTAATAACCACAACACAAACATAACCTATAAATCTAACATAAAATTTACTTTTACTTTTTTTAAAATATTTTACATTTTTACCAATCCATCACAGTTAATTTAGAACATTGTTTTGAATTAATATTGTAAACATGTAAAAAAATTCTCTAAAAATAAAATCTCTATGAAATTAATAAATTTCATTCATTGTGTATATGTTAAAAAAAGTCCTTTTATATTTTTTAAAATTATTTGAATGAGTATCATTAAAAAAGGTTTTCAAAAGAAAGTGTGTTATGAAAAACCTAAAAAAGATCTATTTTTGAAATTTTTTAATATAAATTATAAAATTAAAAATTGTAAAAAAAATCAATATAATTACATTAATAAATTTTATTTTAAAACGTATGGATATTAAATAGATATATATGAAACAATACATATTTAAAAAATTTAATGTAATGTATTTATTTGAAAAGTCCCTTACCATCTGTCCGACTCTTCATGTGAAATATTTTTCGTCATAAATAATAAAACATGGATAATAATTTAATTTCATTAGAAAATTTTTGAATTTTATTATTTTTTATATAAATTATTATCATGTTATAAAAATTACTTAAATATTTGTGTTCATGGTAAATGTGTCGACGATATTCATTACATGAGTCCAAAATGAATTTGGTATGATGTAAAAAAGACAAAGTGTTCATTAGTAAATCATACCAAAAATAATATAAATGAAATTGAAAAAATTAATATACCTCCATAATATTTTTAAATAAAATATTTAAATATGGTTAAGAATAATGAACTATATTGTAATCATAGATATGGTAAGTCTAAGGTACCCATTAGTAACTTTTCTATTTTCAGTGATCATTATAGAATGAAGGTAAGTATAATTTTATTATTAAATAATAATCATTATATCATTAATATGAAATTTATAATTTAAATATACATACATATATCATTAATGTGAAGTGGCAATGAAAAATGAATCATTAAGATTCATTGATGTGATAATTCACATGTATGCATGTACAACATTATTACTTTTAAGTTTATGGAAAAGTAAGAAAAAATTTATTTTATCTTATAATAATTTTAATATGAAATTAATATCATATATAAAAGTTAATTTAATAATAATGAGCAGTCATGATAGATTGTGATGAAAAAAATTATATCGGTTCACAATGTTAAAGTTTACTTAATGATAACATATTTTCCCATGTAATATAAGTATAGATGAATTTAGGTTATTATATTTACAAAGTTACATATAAGTATTTTTAAGATACTGGAGTTATTATTTCATCATTGTTTATGAAGATATTAATCAGTTGGATGAAAAAAAATCAAAACAATTAATTAAAAATGATATATTTTCTCAGAACTTATATATTTTTCTTAACACCTTAAGAAAACCGAATATATTGTTATATATAAAACAATACCAATTTAATGTGGGGAGGGATTCTAGAAAATGATTTAAGATGATATTTTTTCATAAAAAATGGTTTTTATGTGTTAAAGGAAGAGTATAATAGGTTCCCTTTAATAAGACATAAGAGGAGCACTCTTATAAGTCATAAAATTATTAAATTAAAATAAATCATTTTATATCTCAAATGGGTCAAGATTGATTTATTTAGAATATATGATGATTATTATTTGAAATAATGTCATAAAATGAAATTTAAACATGTTTGTGATTTTCTTCTCCATATCATTTAGAATTATTCCTTTTTAAACATTTTAACACTTATTATGAAAACATATATTTTTACATTTTAGGTGTTAATATATTTACTAAAAAATTAAATATGAAAAAAACAGATTATAAATGAAAATTAAATAATTATTACAATTTTATTTAAAAAAATTAAATTCTTACAAACTGTATATCATTAAATAAAATATTATTTACTTTTAAATATCATTAATGTCAATTTTGACACTAATCACAGGTTTACATTTTAAAAATATGACAACAATAAGATAAACTTGAACCAATTATTCTAAAACATCAATAAAATAAAATTTAATAATTAA
Organism: Viscum album; assembly: GCA_963277665.1. Classification (NCBI taxonomy): domain Eukaryota; kingdom Viridiplantae; phylum Streptophyta; class Magnoliopsida; order Santalales; family Viscaceae; genus Viscum; species Viscum album. The sequence goes on along the minus strand of OY728119.1, from coordinate 1,498,461,765 downwards.
AATTCCCATATGTCATTCATTATTAGAAATTATATTTATTTTAATATTTTAAATAAAATTTATTTCATATTTTTATTAATTGGACAATCACTACATCAGTATTGTGTAAGCATTAAAGCTAACTATTTTATCACATAAAAATTACAAATAAATTTCCATGTTGTATATAAATTCATTATATTTAATATTAATAGTTACAATCATATATAACATCTAAATAACATTACATTAAAAAAAATAGATAATAAAACATAAATATAATATCTTTGTCTTTTCTGTAATATAAAATAATATAATTGGATTAAAGTCATCCATGTGGCTCAAAGATGTCATAAAATCGGAACATGGATGGTTTTGGACAAAATAACTCGAATAATAAAATTATAAAAAATACAATAATTTTTTAACATTTATAATATTATTTTCACCCACACTTACCTGATTTTCCATTATCAATGGTAATGAAAATTATTAATGTTACTATTCATACTGTTAAAAAATAAAAGGTAACCATTTAATAATTTTGTAACTTCTTCTTACAATTATGGAATATATTTTACCAAACTCAAAAGACATAATTGGTTAAAATTTATCTAAAATGAATCTCATTGATGGAATGAGAACATGAGGTTTTAAGTGAAAACATTTAAAATATTGAAATGTTTTTATAACTTAATTCAATTTGAAGTTGATTATAATTAATTATATTCGATTAAATGAGATACTAGTGATCAACGTATACTTTAAAAAAGTTATCACTATAAATTATTTATATAAAAATGTTGTTTTCTATTAAAATTCTATATTTTTTCACTATTAATCAAAATATGAAACTTATTATGAAAATTATAAAACATTAAAAAATGTAAATTTAAATATTCATATTTTAAAAAATAATTTTATATTTTCAAACCTAATTTGTAAAATTGTTAAAATAAATATTTAAAAAATGATCTCCAACAAAAGGTTCGAAAATAGTCTTTTTAGAAAAATACGTATTACATGCATAATATTTTATTTTTTCTTATATCATGTATAGAAAACACCTAAGATGAAAGCTAATATTAATAATTAATATATATTTCATTAATATATAATAAATAATATGATTTTATTATTTTATTGGTATTAAACATAATTGTGAACATTGGAATAGTTTTTTATAAAAATATTTCCCGTTATTTTCAAAAGGGGTTGGTTACCATTTATAATTAATTGGTTACAAAATGTTTCATTATAATCACATTTGTAAAACACTTTCTTATAATTATGTTAATATTGTTTATTATATCCATTCTAATGGGTATGATATAATGGTAAAATTTAAATAATAATTTTTTGTTATTCATTTATACTCAGAGTGATATATCATGTACATCATGGAATATAATATTAACATTTAAATACATATGATGTTATTGTTTTTATGGATAAATGGTTATTATGTCCGAAATAAACCTTATATTAACCGCTTAATTTGATTCTCTATGAACACTATATTAGTTTCAAATACATGATATATGGATTTTTATTTTTTGTGATGAAATATTATTATGTTTTAATAGAGGAACAAATGGAAGAGGTTGATCCAAAAAAATCTTGTTATATTATTTTTTATATATTATGTATTTTATGTGTGAAAAACTCATTCTTATTGTATTTATATATCATAGTTCCCAAACATTCTCAGGAGATGTTTTATTACATGTTTTCAATTGATTTATTTTTCAATATAAATGTTTTTACTGAAAATATATTGATTTGGATTATGTTATTATCATAAATGTTGGTGGGTGTTCATATTTCATCGAACGGTGCCTTGTTTATATAAAATTTGTGCTTGATGCAGGATAGAAAGTCATAGGGGGATACAACTAAGTATTGACTTTGTGAAGGATGGACATCCACTAAAGAGTGAAGGGGTTTTCATTGTCTTGCATTGTGAATGAATGAATGGAACATAGAATAGGTATTACAAGGTGAACGTTGAAGAGAATGTAGAAGTATTGATTTTGTTAAATTACATTCCTCATCATTTTTCGTTGGATAATGTTTTTTTTGATATTATCAAATTTTATTTTATGTAAAATGTCCTAAAATTTTTGTATCATATTGGAATGTGTTGGAATGTATTTGGGGAAATCATGCTAAGTGATATACTCATCTATACTAGTAAAAATTAGTTAGTTTCTAATTTCACCTACTTATATTTACAGAAGGATAACTGGTCATACTTCTTTTTTAGTGATCCTTGAAATTATGGTTTTTCTTCTAAAGATGGAGTTGGAAAATGTATTCATCCTAGTATGGAATGGTGCCACTTTTTAGAGTCATATCCCTTAAAAATTACATCTATTTATATGTTCTTTGAAATTATTTTGTATTTAAATTTTGTTGATTTTTTTATTTGGTAATTCCTTCAACATTTAGTTGGGTTTTAATGTATTCGTTAAATTAAATAGGTTTTTTGTGTTTTATAGAAAATGAATCCCAAATTATTTACTAATACATAAGATTCTATTTATATCCTATGATTTCTAAATACTTCACATAAGGTTAGTGGCATTACAATTGTTCTCAAGATAATGAGTTAGGATAGTTTATTACACTTTATTCTTATATCTTCATCCTCATTATCCATAATAGTGTGACCCTCAAATAGAAGAAATGATCAAACATCCTTGTATATTTATTTGATTTTTATATTTATTTTCTTTGTTGGAAAAATATTGAATTTAAAATATTTATAACACAAAATTGATTTAATAATTTATTATACCATCTTCATTCATTCTTCCAGTTCATCTTTGAGTATTTACATCTTATTAATCGATACATTAGTCAAACCACTAAAATAATTTTATATGTTTCTAGTCTCATTATTCTATTATATTTTAATCAATACATATTGAAAATAAATTGTATTCTAAACATTTAGTTCTTATAAGGGTTCCTATAAGAAAATTACTTCTACTTATTCCCCACAAATGCACTCTTTAGCTTCCATATCTACTGAACTAATTATTTTTCTCTTTTTTTTATATCAAATTCATCAATACATCGTTATATCCCTACATTATGTTTTTTAATTTCTTATTATTAAACATTAAGTTATTAAATTGTATAATCATGATGAAATAATCAATAAATAACATGAATTTATCTGGAAAATCATATTTTCATTTCTAATAATCTTATTCTTCAATTTATATATAAATCTCATCATCTTGGTCATTAAATTTCTTTTATTGAATTTTAATCACTCTTATTTTTAATATAATTTTCTACAAAATATAATTTAATTAAACCACTTATTATAAATTATTGCTATTTTTTATTTGTTATCATTATTTTAATATTTATTATGGTATTTTATGTTATCATGTATTACTTTAACACACTTTATACAAGCCAATGTCATCTTATTTATTATGATTTTACCCCTATTATTTTTTGTATGAGGAAGTCAATAAACACATCAACATATTTTAATTGATTTTATTTAACTAAAATATAGTTAATTAATTCAAAATCCACATTCATAAATGACATCTCTTGTTTAGAGGTCACACTCGACATATATTTATTATAGAAAATATAATGAATTGCAAAAGACTATGTTTAATTATTTTTAAATCAATTTATTTTGTTGAATATAACATATAAATTGAAATATATATGTCACAACCTGTCCTCGGGGCTCGTGCTGTGACTACCCCAAACCCGCCTTCCATAGGCAAGGGGCTGGCAACTAGCACCAAGGCGTAAATCCCAGTAAAAAGGGAAGGCATTGCCTTTGTAAAGTAAACAACACTACAGAGAAAGCAAGCAGTAGATGTAAACACTAGGTAAAAACTGAGTACAACAGAAAGTTCGGAAAGTAAATGGGCCAGAATACAAACCCAAAACTGAAGTAAAGTAAAACTCAAAACGGAAAAATAGAAACTGAACGTAAATCCGCAGCCTCGGTCCATCCACTGGGACTCCCACCTGAAGGGTGAGTACAGAAATCCTTCTCTGCTTCTCGGGTCCAGCCGACCGCTCCGAGTACGTTCTGCCCAATGGTCCACCTCCAGGTATAGTCCTGCTCTGCAAACCTCAACCACGATCATCGTTGTCCATCGTCTGCAACCAACACAATGTAGTATGGGCATAGCCCGTGCAGGGGTGAGTATAAGCTACTCAGTAGAGACCCCGAGACCCGTGAAGGTCTCTCAAAATCCACAAAGGATGAACCACAAAGGAAAGACACAATCACGAATTGACATCTGACTCTGCTTAGTTATATGCCCATACGTATACCTAAGTCAAAATTTCTCATTCGGCTCTAACTCCCGAGCTCATGTACAACCCAGTCCACCCAGGAAAGCAAAACGTAAATCCACATAGGTTGGCACAACACAATCCACATAGGAAAGAAAAATAGGATTCAACTCACATAGGTAAACTTCTTCGTATGATGATAGAGATGATCAGATATATCCACTGATTCATCTAAGTAGTCAAACCCACAAAGGATCGATAGGTACTAACCCCCGCAATGACCCAAGAAGGTCTGACCCACACATGATCGATATATAACTAACCCCTGCAATAACCCACACAGGATCAGACCCACACAGGATCTATAAGCGCTGGCTCACACTGAGCTGCTGAGCGCTGACCCACACAGGATCGGATCCACATAGGATCTGTAGCACTGATCCACGTAGGATCGTTGAGGGTTGTATTCGTCGCCGTTGAATCCACTGAGGATCTCTGTACTGTCGTCGTCGTCGTCACAGTCGCAGCCAGCTCTAGGGTTCCCGCACACTGCAAGCTCATTCGGGAGGGTCCGCTCCACGAGCCGAAAGACTGATACATCAACTGACATAAAGTCCAAAGATGATGTATCCAAAAGTTCTGTATCGTCAACAGGAACTCAACGTCGCAGACGGCGCGTCAATTGGACGCCCGTTCTGAGAGTTATTGGCTTTTTCGTTCCAGGGGCCCGGTTGGTTTTTAAGGAAAAACCAACCCGACCGTACTCCACTTGAGTCCAAACCTCTAGCGGAGTAAACCAAAAGATCCATCTCACTTAGAGGTATCCAACAAAGTCGACGACACGTCAATCAGACATCCAGAGCTTAAGTTATGAGCGTTTCCGCTCCGAGGGCCTGGTTTTTTTCGTGTACGAACCAACTCAGCCAAACCCAATGTGTTTCGAAACCTTGAGTGCGATATACCGAAAAGACCGTCTCGTTACAAGGATTGAGTCGCCACTGACGGTGCATCGATCGAAGTAACGTAGCCCAGGATATGTGCAAAAGACCGAATAGTGTCCGAAAACGGGGGTTTCGGGCCCGGAACGACCCGACCCGAGACCCCCTGGGTTGGCCTGGATTGGTGCGGCCCGGCAGCCTAGCACACAGCGCCAGCCGGCTCGGCCGAATGGCCGAGCCGTTCGGTTTTGCGGGGGGGGGGGGGGCACTGCCCCCCGCGTGTTTTAACCACAGCCCCCCTTAATGGGGGCCACTAGCTGGCTGGCCTGGGGTTTAATCCCTCGTCTTCTTCCCTGTCCGGCCGGCCTGCCCTGGCCGACCGATTCTTGCTCCATGGGACCGGCGACGGCCGGTCGCCTCCCTGCTCCGACGCCGGTGGCCCGGAACCGGCTGCCGATCACCCTACTCCGTCGCGGCCCGGAACCGGCCGCGACCTTGGTCGTCCGGTGCGGCGCGCCGGCGCCGCGCCCCTCCGCCGCGACCCCGCTCTGGCCGCGGTGTCTTCGGGTTTCTCTGACGTGGCGCGACGGCGTCGCATCCATGTTCTATTTCACGTCGTGGCGCGACGGCGCCGCGCATTCCTTGTCGCACGATTCCGCGCGATGCGACGGCACCACGCAATTCCGTTCCAATCCACATAGAAACCAACATGAATAAAGGAGGAGGGTCAGCTGTATTTGGGCAGTCCGACCCCCTCTCTTTAATCGATAACAATTGGTTTTATTTCACGAATACGTCAAGGTAGTAATCACGAACAAAAACAAATAAACCCCTACCTCTAGTTTCCAAATTCAAGGAATAATGATCCAGCGGAGGGTTGTCGGGTCGTGTTCATTCGGCCCGCACCCTCCGCGTTAAACGGTAACATTTAGCCAAGATTGCAAAAGGCACAACAAACAATTTTATTTTCAATAAAAATAGAATCAAAACACCCTACCTTGAGCATAGCTTGAACGGAGGTTCGTCGAATAAGGATTCATCATGGAAAGAGGCGTCATGAAAGAAGATGCCATCGGCGTCGCGGTACACGGCGTCACGTAATCGGTTTCCGAGAACTCGGCATTCTTCGTTGGAGACCGATGTGTTCTTCGCGTTCATTGTCAAAGACGAAGAAGATCTTCAAGTGCCTAGCCTTTTCTCCCAATCCTCTCAGGAAACAATATTCTAACCCCAAAATAAATTAATCCCACACTTAATTTATTAACATAACATAAACTTATGAATTTCAAGAGTTTGAATTAATTCCACTTAATTAATTCATGACAAGTTGTCATCCATAATGGTGAGTTGAGGGAGTTAGGAATTTAAAGGGGTGGGGTTCGTGTGGGCCCCACCACCCTCATAACCTCCCTTGGGATGTTTGGTAGTTACCCAACTTACACCCAAAGCTTAAACCACTTAAAATAAAAATAAAAATTGTTGCATAATTTTATTTTTACCTTTCACACAAATTTAAAAACTTCTCTCGGGAAAATGCAACTCTGGAATAGGTTTTCCTAAGCAATTACCGGTGCTTCGAATCCATCGGTTCCCTCAGAATTCGATTCCGAGCACCGGTTCAAATGTTATAAATTCCCGCTCATTAGTTCACTGAACGTACCCGAGCTAAACTTCGGACAGAAATTCCGGGCACACCGGGCCTCGAAATCATGTACCGTCAGAAACTGCATTCTTGTAAAATTCCAAAAAATAATAATGAAAAAAATTTCCTTGAATTTTACGGGTCTTTACATTACTCCCACCTTAGGGCTCTACGCCCCCATAAAGATACATCAAAAACTAGGGAAACAAATGTGGGTACTAAGCACGCATCTGAGACTCCCGCTCCCAAGTGCTCTCCTAGAGATTCCCGTGCTGCCATCTGATGCGCACTATAGGAATCGACCGTCCACATAGGACCCACTCCTATCGATCCTCGATCTCCACTAGGACCTCCGTAAAAGTCGTCCCATCATCAATGTCCAGCTCCACATGGTCAATGATATGTGTCAGGTCATGCAAGTATCTTCTCAGCTGAGACACGTGGAAGACGTCGTGCACCCGGTGCAACTGAGGTGGTAGATCCAGGCGATAAGCCACCTCGCCAATCTTGCTGAGGACCTGGAATGGTCCGATGAAGCGTGGAGACAACTTTCCACCTCGGCCAAATCTCTGAATACCACATCGAGGTGAGACTCGCAAGAAGACTTGGTCACCATCCTCGAACTAAAGTGGCATCCACCTCATATCCGCGTAAGACTTCTGCCAACTCTATGCTATCCTCATCCACTCCTGGATGACCTGGACCTTCTCTGTTGTGGCCTGGACCATCTCTGGTCCCACAAGTGCTGACTCCCTAGGGTCTATCCAGCACAACGGTGATCTGCAAGGTCGGCCGTACAACACCTCGTATGGAGCCATCCCGATGGTGGAGTGGTAGTTGTTGTTGTATGCGATCTCCACAAAGGGTAGTTGGTCCTCCCAGCTACAACCAAAGTTGAGGACACATGCGCGGAGCATGTCCTCAAGAGTCTGAATGGTTTTATCCATTTGACTATCCGTCTGAGGGTGAAAGGCAGTGCTCAGACGTAGCTGCATCCCGAACGCCTCCTACAAACCCTTCCACAGCAAGGAAGTAAAAAGAGCATCTCGATCAGAGGCGATAGATGATGGAACACCGTGAAGCCGTACAATCTCCTAAAAGTAGAGACGTCCCATGCTCTCTACTGAGCCCTTCTCTCTGATGGGTAAAAAGTGTGCTGACTTGGTGAGTCAGTCGACAATCACCCAGATGGAGTCGTGTCCTCTAGAAGTATGTGGAAGTCCAATCACGAAGTCCATAGATAAGCCATCCCACTTCCACTCCGGGACCTCCATGGGCTATACCAGGCCTGCTGGTACCTGATGCTCTGCCTTCACCTACTGGCAGGTGAGGGATTGAGAAATGAACTCTGCCACAGCCTTCTTCATGCCTGGCCACTGGTGCTGTCATTTGAGGTCCTAGTACATATTCACCACTCCAGGATGTACCGCCAAAGGAGAAGTGTGAAACTCTCTCAGCACCTCCTCCCGTAAAGTAACTGGTACTAAGGTAAGTCATCTGAAAAGGACTTCGTTCTCTGCTCCAAAGGAGAAACAATTAGGTTTTTGTCCTGAGGATATATGTGCATGTCGCGTCTCACAGTCAGCATCCCCACGTTGTGCCTCTATAACCCGCTGTAGTAGTGGAGGGGTGAATGTGAGAGACTGAAGGAAGGCTGCTGCATCTCTATCCACGAAGGATATTTTCAAAGAGGCTAGCTGTTATATCGCCTCCTCAAGTAGCTAAATGCCCATCCTTCTGCTGAGAGCATCGGCTACTACGTTCCCCTTCCCAAGAGTATAGTCTATTTTAATGTCACAGTCCTGGAAAAACTTGATCCATCGCCACTGTCTCAGGTTCAGGTCCTTTTGCGAGAAGATGTACCTGAGACTCTGGTGGTCAGAATAGACTGTAAAGCACTCACCCATCAGATAGTGTCGCCATGTCTTCAGAGCGAAGACCACTACTGCTAACTCCAGGTCATGGGAAGCGTAGTTCTTCTCATGCATCCTCAACTGACGTGATCCATAGGCGATCACTGCCCGCTCCTGCATCAGGAGACATCCGAGTCCGGTCCCTGATGCATCACAGTAGACTACGTACCCTACTCCCTCCTCCGGAAACCACAAGATAGGTGCGCTGGTCAATCTCTATCTCAGCTCTTGGAAGCTCCACTGACATCTATCTGACTACACAAAGGGTTTCCCCTTCTTCATCAAAGCTGAGAGTGGTGCCGCAACTCTGGAAAAGTCCGGCACAAATCTCTGATAGTATCCAGCTAGTCCCAAGAAACTCCTCACTTCCATCATGCTCCTAGGTGGCTACCAAGCTAACAATGCCTCGATCATCGTAGGATCCACTGCAACTCCCGCCTCATTGATGACGTGTCCTAATAAGTGGACCTCGCGTATCTAGAACTGACACTTTGAGAGCTTTCCATAAAGCTGGTGCTCTCAGAGTGTGTCTAGTACAACCCACAAGTGGTTGGCATGCTCCTCCTCAGTCGTCGAGTAAATTAAAATGTCGTCGATGAAGACCACGACAAATCGATCGAGGTATGGCTGAAAGATCCTGTTCATGAGGGCCATGAACACTGCTGGAGCATTGGTTACGCCGAATGGCATAACCAAGAACTCATAGTGGTCATACCGACATCTGTAGGCCGTCTTCTGCACGTCCTCATCTCGTACTCTGAGCTCATGATAGCCTGACCTGAGGTCTATCTTCGAGAACCACCGTGCTCCCATGAGATGATCGAAGAGGTCGTCAATCCTCGGTAGCGGATACTTGTTCCTCACGGTCACCTAGTTAAGACAACGATTTTCGACACAAAGTGGCAAGATCTCGTCAGCCTTCTTGGCGAACAAAATCGGGGAAGCCCAGGGTGAAACACTGGGTCAGATGAATCCCTTGCCCTGCAAGTCCTCCAACTGTACCTATAGCTCTCAAAGCTCGGCGGGGGCAATCCGATATGTTGTAGTCGATATTGGGGCTGTCCCGGGGTACAAGTCAATATAAATTTCTACCTCTCTGTGAGGAGGTAGTCCTGGAACATCGTCGGAAAAAATGTCCGCATACTGATCCAACACTGCTGGAAAACTAGGACTCTGCACGTCAACTGCTCTTAGGATGAGGCTAGCCAACTGATGAGTGATGGGATGTCCTCTCCTCTGTGGAAGTCCATCCTGTGCTTGAAGGCTCCCTTCTCGTCGGTGAAGGTGAACATGCCTCCGACGGTGCGTACACATCGCACCTTCCACCGAAAACAGTCGATCTGAGCATGAACTGTAGATAACCAATCCATGCACAAGATGACGTCGTAAGGCCTCGACACCGCTTCAAGAAGATCCCAGCCAAAGCTCTCGCCTCCTAGAGTAAGTTCACACTTCTAGCACTAGTTTGTAATTGTCGAGTCTTCTCCCATAGGAGTCTCTAGCCATAAGGATCGAGCCAACAGGTCTATAGGAATATCCGAGCTCCGAACAAGGGCAGTGGCTATGAAAGAATGACTCACACCTGTGACTATAAGAACTAAGAAAAGTGTGGAATAGACACATATTGTACCTAGAATCATCTCGGGCGCTCCGTGTTCATAGGCCTCCTCTGCCTGGAGCTGTGCCTGTCTATGCCTGCCAAATCCCTGTGGTCGGGGTGGACCTCCTGGTGGTGGTGGTGGTAGAGGCTCAAAAGCGTCTCCCACCACCTGCTGCTCGGCCAGCTCCTCTGCCTCGTCCGCCTATTCCCTGCGGACCGCCATGGTCGACCCTCTGCCTCTACCTGTGTGTTCCCTCAACCGTCTACTGCTCCTCTGCACAGCGGGTCGGGTAGTCACAAGCTATGTGGCCCTGCCCGCCGCATGCGTAGCACTGTCTGTCTCTTGAAAGGCTGGCTCCGTGCTGTGTGCCCTGCACTGCTGAGCCAGTGTCCTGAGGTCGTCTGCTTGAGGGTCTGGTCTACCTGGACCCATGATTCATCCGTCAACTTCCTACTACAGAAGACTATGCTATGTGCCGCCCTGCGGTAGGTCTCACTACTGATGTAGGCTCAGCTAGGAAGCTCTCGATTAGAAGGGCTTGCTCCAGTACTCTTTCCTGAGTCGGAATGCTGGGGGAGATCTGCGATGCCCTGATCTAGTGTTTCAATCCCTACTCAAAGGTCCAGGATCTGAATAATGGGTCCCGTACCATGTCTGTCATGTAGCGGGAGAGATCGATAAATCTCACCAAGTACTTGGCGACTGACATGCTGCCCTGTCGTAGCTGAAGAAGCTCCTAGATGTGCACCACGTGGAGGGTGGCTGGGATGAACTCCGAGCGGAAGAGGCTCTCAAAGTCCATCCAGAGGAGAGATGCCTCATCATGCACATGGAGCATCAAGCTCAACCATCGGCCCACTGTCGCGTGCAATAGGCTCGCTACGAGGATCACAATAAGGTCTTCTGGTGTCCTCACTAACTGGAAAACTCGTACCACTGCCTCCAGCCAGTCCTCAGCTGCCTGGAAGTCCATCTCCATGTAGAACCTGGGCGTTTGCTAGCGCTGGAACTCATGCAGTGCACTAAGGTGATGTGCATCATCGGTGGAAGGGGCTGGTAGCATCGGTGGCTCAGTGGGTAGCAGTACCGCCAGTGCCTCTGCTGTCAAAGGGTCCTGTACCGAGGCCTCGTCGCTTGGTGGGCTGTTGTCGCACACAACTCTTGGAACCCTAGATGGCTGCTGTCGTGGGGCCATCCTATAAAGGAAACAGGTGCGACACGGTCAAACAGTATACCTGGTGAGCTAACATAAATTAATCACAAAGAAAACATGAAACACACATGCAATCAATGTTTTCGTGCATTAAGTCAGAAATCAGAAGTCAGGGTCCTGGTGTACGGATACGTCGGCCGCCGCACCAACACTGGACTCCCTGGACTGATAAGCACACCCAATACTCTTAACATTATTTCTCCACATAGAAAAAGATCAAAGTCCTGAGTGCTGCGGTAGAACCGAAATACTCTGATACCAATTTGTCACGACCAGTCCTCGGGGCCCGTGCCGTGACTACCCCAAGCCTGCCTTCCATAGGCCAGGGGCTGGCGACTAACACCAAAGCGTAAATCCCAGTAAAATGGGAAGGCATTGCCTTTGTAAAGTAATGAACACTATAGAGAAAGCAAGCAGTAGAAGTAAACACTAAGTAAAAACTGAGTACAACAGAAAGTGCAGAATGTAAATGGGCCAGAATACAAACCCAAAACTGAAGTAAATTACAACTCGAAAGGGAAAAACAGCAACTGAAAGTAAAGCTGTAGCCTCGGTCTGTCCATTGGCACTCCCACCTGATGGGTGAGTATAGATAGCCTCCTCTGCTCCTCGGGTCCAGCCGATCGCTCCGAGTACGTTCCGCCCAGTGGTCCACCTCCAGGTATAGTCCTGCTCCGCAAGCCTCAACCATGATCAGAGTTGTCCGTCATCTTCAACCAACACAAAGTAGTGCGGGGATAGCCCGTGCAGGGGTGAGTATAAGCTACTCAGTAGGGACCCCTAGACCCCCGATGGTCTCTCAAAATCCACAAAGGATGAACCAAAAAGGAAAGACACAATCACGAATTAACATCCGACTCTACATAGGTATATGCCCATACATATACCTAAGTCATAAATTCTCGTTCGGCTCCAACTCCCGAGCTCAAGTACAACCCATTCTACACAGGAAAGCAAAACGTAAATCCACACAGGTTGGCACAACACAATCCACATAGGAAAGAAAAACAGGATTCAGCTCACACAGGTATACTTCTTCATATGACGATAGATATGATCAGATATATCCACTGATTCATCTAAGCCATCGGACCCAGAATGGATCGATAGGTACTGACCCCCGCAATGACCCAAGAAGGTCTGACCCACAAAAGATCGATAGGTAACTAACACCCGCAATGACCCACATAGGATCGGACCCACACAGGATCTGTAGGCGCTGGCTCACACAGAACCGCTGAGCGCTGACCCACACAAGATCAGATCCACACAGGATTTGTAGCACTGATCCATGTAGGATCGCTGAGTGATGTAGTCGTCGCCGTCGAATCCACTGAGGATCTTTGTACAGTCGTCATCATCGTCGCAGTCGCAGCCAGCTCTAGGGTTCCCGTACACAGCAAGCTCGTTCGGGAGGGTCCGCTCCACGATCCGAGAGACTGATACATCAACTGACACAAAGTCCAGAGTTGATGTATCCAAATGTTCCGTATCGTCAACAAGAACTCAACGTCACAAGATGGCACGTCAATTGGACGCCCGGTCTGAGAGTTATTGGCTTTTTTGTTCCAGGTGCCCGGTTGATTTTTAATGAAAAATGAACCTTACCATACGCCAACTGAGTCCAAACCTCGGGTGGAGTAAGACAAATGATCCGTCTATCATAGAGGGATCCAACAAAGTCGACGGCAGGTCAATCAGACGTCTAGACCTTATGTTATGAGCGTTTCCGCTCCGAGGGCCCGGTTGGTCTCTTGTACGAAACAACTCGACCGAACACAAAGTGTTCTCAAACCTTGAGTGCGATATACCAAAACGACCGTATCGTTCCAAGGATCGCGTCGCTGCAGAAAGTGCATCGATCGGACGTCTGTAGCCCATGATATGGGCAAAAGACCGAAGAGGGTCCGAAAACGGGGGTTTCGGGCCCTGACCGACCTGGCCCGAGACCCCCTGGGTCGGCCCGAATGGGGTTGACCCGACCGAGGTCGGGGTCGGCCCGGGGCGCTGGCACGCGGCACCAGCGGTCTAGGCCGAACGGCCGATCCATTCGGTTTTGCGGGGGTGGGGGGGGGGGGGGGGCGCTGCCCCTGCGTGTTGTAACCGCGACCCCCATTAATGGGGGCCGCTAGCTGGCCGGCCTGGGGTTTACTCCCCCGGCTTCTTACCTGTCTGGATGGGCCACCCTGGCCGGCCGGTTCTTGCTCCACGGGACCAGTGACGGCCGGTCCCCTCCCTGCTCTGATGCCGGCGGTTCCGGAACCGGCCACCGGTCACCCTGCTCCGCCGCGGCCCGAAACCGGCCGAGGCCTTGGTTGTCCGGCGTGGCATGACGGCGCCGCGCCCCTCCGCCATAGCCCCGCTCCGGTCGCATTTTCTTCGAGTTTCTCCGACACGGTGTGACGGCATCGCGTCCTTGTTTGATTTCACGGTGTAGCGCGACGACATCACACATTCCTTATCGCATGATTCCACGCGATGCGATGACACCACGCCACTCCGTTCCAATCGACATAGAAACCAACGTGGATAAAGGGGGAGGGCCAGCCGTGTTTGTGCGGTCCGGACCCCTCCCGTTAATCGATAGAAATTGGTTTTATTTCAAGAATACGTGAAGGTAGTAATCATGAACAAAAGTAAATAAACCCTCTACCTCCGGTTGCCAAATCCAAGGAATAATGTTCCAGTGGAGGGTTGTCGGGCCGTGTTCGTTCGGCACGCGCCCTCCGCGTTAAATGGAAACATTTAGCCAAGATTTCACAAATCACAACAAACAATTTTATTTTCAATAAAAATTGAATCAACACACCCTTCCTTGAGCGTAGCGTGAACGGATGTGCGTCGAATGAGGATTCGTCATGAAAAAAGGCGTCGTGAAAGAAGATGTTGTCGGCGTCGCGGTACACGACGTCGCATAATCGGTTTCTGAGAACTTGGCGTTCTTCGTCGGGGACCGATGTGTTCTTCGCGTTCATCGTCGAACACAAAGAAGATCTTCAAGTTCCTAGCCTTCTCTCCCAAACCTCTCAAGCAACATGATTCTAACCCCAAAATAAATTAATCCCACACTTAATTTATTAACAAAACAAAAACTTTTGAATTTCAAGAGTTTGAATTAATTCCACTTAATTAATTCATGACAAGTTGTCATCCATAATGGTGAGTTGAGGGAGTTAGGAATTTGAAGGGGTGGGGTTCGTGTGGGCCCCACCACTCTCATAACGTCCCTTCGGAAGTTGGGTAGTTACCCAACATCCACCCAAAGATTAAACCACTTAAAGTAAAAAATAAAAATTGTTGCATAATTTTATTTTTACCTTTCACAAAATTTTAACAACTTCTCTCGGGAAAACGCAACTCCAGAATAGGTTTTCCTAGGAAATTACCGGCGCTGCGAATCAATCGGTGCCCTTGGAATTCGATTCAGAGCACCGGTTCAAAAGTTAGAAATTCCCACTCATTTATTCACTGAACGTACCCAAGATAAACGTATGATAGAAATTCCGGGCACACCGGGCCTCAGAATCAAGTGCCATCAGAAACTGAGTTCTTTTAAAATTCCAAAGGAAATTAAGAACAAAATTTTCCTTGAATTTTACGGGTCTTTAAAATATATGTTCAATTAACTATAATTTTGGTAAATTTCAAAACGAAAAAGTATTTTCATGAAGGAATTTATGATTTCAAACAATATAAATTACTAAATTAAACAAATCATTTTTATATTAATTTTTATTATTATTATATCATAAAAGTTTATATTATGTATATAAATGGTATCTTCTTTTAAATATATAGTTTCACTAATAAATATTTCAGTGATATTATCATATTGTTTTTTATGTTTTGAATTCCATAACATTTAGGTAATCAATATTTAATATTATTAATCATGAAATTAACATCCATTGTTCTTACATCTATTTATTTCCATTATTTTTTTAAAAAATAAAAATTATTTTAATCTGACTGTTTATCTTTTTGGAATGTAGACCTAAACCTACATATCAACAAATATAATATATTGAAATATTCCATTATTCCATAGTATAAAATTTAATCCATTTAATATGATATCAATTTATGAGTCTTTGTTTTTTCAATATTACAAATAATAAACCATGTATTGTATAAAATTGATTCAAATATGAAAAAACATACACCGAAAATAAAAACATTGAAATATAACATTAATTATAAATTAGTTAAACCAATTCTTATTCATGTTTTAACATGTTACTAATGTTGTAAACCACACTCACACTCATAAACATAGTTCAATAATATATTATGTTTTCAAACATTATATAAAAATACACTATGTTCAAACAATTCCCAAAACCAAAATTTTTTGAGTATTTTGGAATTAGAAAAATTATATAACATATAATAATATGTACTATTTAATTTAAATCATTTTTTATGTTTAACCATTTCATGTTCATAATCTAAATATCCTAAAAATTATAATATCCATGAAATAATAGGGGTTTATATATTAAAATAATGGTTTTTCACAAAAATACAAATAGTAATATCATCAAAGAAAAACGTTCAGTGTGTTGATAATGAATATATAGATTGGAATATAAATATTCTAATGATAATATTTAATCACAAAAATAATCATTAATATGTAATGGTAATAAATATAATTTAATCCTGGTAATATAAAAATATTGGGTAATGAAACCTATACACGAGCCTATATGACAAGACTACTCATAAGGTCAATATACAAAAATATGTAATACTACCCACCAATACTCACTTAAAATGTATCAAAATATATAAAATAGTACTTCATGTATGGTGGGATATAAAAATTTTATCTCACCCATAACATAATATTTTTATTACTCAATGAAATGCATGAAATTAATTACCTACATGAGTCCATAACAAAAGAATTTCCTACAAATTATTAATATTTAAAGGAAAAATTTAGTAAGTTAAATGGTTGTCATTTTAGGTAATAATCAATCATAAAAGGATATTTCATATTGATTATTACCAATATAACAACAGGTTTTCCTAATAATTGAAATTATTATGGATCATAATATTAGTGATTATTATTAATTGAAATGATTCATATAAAAAATTTATAATTTTTTTCATGGATAAAACCATGAAATGATAAAACATGTATTCATATATATTATAAAACTATGATATATAATTGTTTTCCATTGTTGGATAACTATTAATATAATATTTTCTTTCACTTTTCCACAAACTATTATTACACTTAAAGTTCTTGTCTAAGGTGGAAATAAATATGCATAACATCATATATTTATATTTTTCCAATTAAAATTTCCATAGAAACTATCCATGGGTATAATAACATACACATGGTAATTAAAAAATTAGGATTAATAAGTCGTAACTAAAATTGATGGGTAACGACAAAAAGATAAAATATCATTATAAATGAATTCACAGAAAATAGAGATGGAAAATTTTATCCTTATTTAATAATAGTTTTTTTGGATGACATATTTCTTCTATAATATATTATTAGAGAAAAAAATTTGAAATTTTAAAAAATAACACACTATCTCACGATATTTATAATCATGATAATTAGAAAATGAATAAGCCCATGATAATGAAAATTGAGTATTATTTTTAATTTTTTGGTTACAGTCCTTGGAATTTTTGAAATAATGATTTGAAAATTAAATTTTAAATATTTATTTTAATGGATGGAATTTTATAATAACCACATAATTTTTTTTAATATCTACTCATTTTCTAATTTCTTATATTAAATATATTGTACATAAAATAAATCATAATTCTTTTTAAAACAAAAATTATATATAATATAGAAATTAAATTTTAGTTGAGAAGATGAATATAATATATTTTAGTAAATATTTTGACGAGTCAAACTTATTTTAGTACATATAAAAATAATTTAATTATTATATTCTTCTGGTATTTTAAATAGAAGATCTAATATATTGTATTTTTAAATTCATCCTTAAATTTTTATATTTGAACAAAAATAAAAAAATTTATTATCTAAATTTTGTGTCTTATTAATATTTTTATATACAATTTTTTTAAAATAAATATCTAATAATGATAAATATAATTATTAAATCAGTATGTTAAAAATAAAAATTTATATGTGACATATAATATTCATACATAAATTTCAATCCTAAATATAACTTTATAACCACCCCAATACTCCTAAATATATATTAGCCTTATATAAAATAAAAGAAATATTTTCACAATATATACAATCATTATTTAGACAAATAAATCACTATATTTATTTTATATTTTATTTTAAAAATTAAGAACAATATTCTAATCAAATTTTAATGTGTTAGAATCAATACTAATATAAAATAGATTAAATAATTTATGTCAGGGGAATAATCTGAAAAGAACTAAAAAAATAATCACAAGAAGAGTATTCAATTTTATTAAAAATTACATACTAATACAAAACACTTATATAAAAAGAGAGAAAATTTTAAATTGGATTATCCAAAAACACTATAATTTTTATCCAAAACAAATTGTGAAATTGTATTAAAATTAAGCAATCGATACAAAGAGGATATATATAACCACATTGACCCCCACATAAAAACAATCATCATATAATCATTATAAATAGACACATAGTTAAAAAAATCTACACATTGAACAATTGTTTTAACCATAAGATACATTAGTCATATAAACACTCATAAGATGATAATTTGCTACTACATATTAATGGATATTTCTTATCACTATTTGTAACCAAAAAATGAAAGTATTGTAAAAACAAGAAGAAAATGTTTTAATTAATACTATTTTGTTAATGGACTATTTCTTTTTTGAATTCTAAAAAACATCCTAATTTACTACTCCCTATGTCCTTTAGTGATATTTTCCATCCACAATAAAATGGAAAATTGTATTAATGAAGAAAGAACGGCGGTGGTTTCAATAACAAGACATTTAGGACCCTAATTTACACAGAACCCGAAATAAATTAGTAAAATAGACTAATATTTTTGGATAATTGAAACTATAAAATCAATAATTTCTTATCATATTATAGGATAGATAATTTTATATTAAAAAATAAATAACTAAAACTCCCTAATATGTCCAACATGTTTGAACAATATTCTCATATTCTGGAAATTAATGTCAATGATGATGCATGGGATCATACATCAACCACAATGAAAAACCATACAACCAATATTTCCTTATTCTAAATTGGGGTTTCAAATTTGCACACCATAGCCTATCCAACCACATAGAATTCTTAGATATTTATTTTAGTCCCCAAAAAACATAAAAAACATGAATAATATTATAATTAAACCTATACAAAATAGAACTATATAAAAATAAATGGAAAACAGTAGTTTATTTACACTAATCATGCTTATAACTAAAAGTGACTTATATTAATTAACTAAAACTATCCCTATGACTAATTTCTTATTTATATAGACAACCAAAATGAATGAGGGTGAATGTAGAAATACAATAAAGAATAAATTATTCCATTTATCAGAAAGATTATTGATGTCTTCATTTACCATTCCTCCATCAAGAATGAATATTTATTAAAATAGATAAAACCAAAAATTGAACATTTTAGGTTCAAAAAAATCCATAAATGATTACAGAGTAGTGGTTATAAGGTATGAAAATAAAAACCACATCATTATTATGAGTGAATGTCCTATCCAAGACAAGATTTTTTAGAAAATCTAGAAAACACAAAATAAATAAAAACAATAAATTAGTTATTTAATTTATATAGATAAATACATTTATGAAATAGAGGGAATGAATTTGAGTATTTATCATAACTATAAAATACAATAATTCATCCCCTATCATGAAGAATCATATAAAATTTAACTATTTTAGAAATAAATAGAAAATATACCTTGTTGGGGATGCAGGGGGTATTATTTAAACAATGGAAGAAACATTATATATTTTCCCCTAATAAATTAATATATTTCAGCTAGTTTGTTAATACCCCAAATATTCCACTCTAATATATGTAATAATTATAAAATAAGAGACCCATGAATTAACATATTTCACAAATTTTTGGATATATTCAGGAATCATGTACCATGTAATGTATTGATTTTCAAAATACAAATAACATATAATTATATATATCTAGACAATATAGAGTATCCATCAAGGATTATAAAATACAAAATCCAAGATCAGTTATTTATATCAAAATATTTGTAACGTTTAATTATAAAAAATGAATACAATCAATGAAATGGAGGATATTACACCATAATTATATTTATAATAGCTTATTTATCATTATCTAAATTTTAGTAACTAAACAACATCAACATAAGAGTAATATATTTCTTCCACAATTGAATATATATTTGAACTGATTCCAAAATATCTTATACCTTTATTTTTATTTATGATTTCTATGAAAACAATTCAATATGATCTCAAATTAAAATATCTCATATTATCAATGAATTTAATTAACTATACAAAAATTATTCTTAAAATTATCCTAAATTTTAGTATCATAAATAAATTTATAGAAATATAGTCACAAATCCTTGAATATGATAAATAATTAATGAGTATAATAATATCATGTAGTATCTATATTCCAATATTTTGGTGAGACAATAATATACTAATTTTTTCTACTAATATTTGATTCATAATATTTTAATTTTAAACTATGTGCATGGATCATCAAGATATCGTTGACATCATTAAACCAGAAAAAGATATTCTTATCTCCTAAAAAATTATTTTATATATATACTATTTCAAATAATCATGTTACACACAATAAATTTTGTCTTACTAAAATATGTTTTTTGGTTTATCATTTTATGTTTTCCATATCTTGATTAAAATCATACTCACCAAGACGTAATGTGTGTTATCTATATTTTGTAGGAGAAATTTTTTTTTATTCAAATCGGAGGAGAGGAGTCCATGGTTATTAGCAATAAAATTGTACAGACCAAGAGAGTCACCCATTATAATGATTTTATGATCATCCATCCATGATCCTATAGGAACATTAAAATGGTACTCTTACTAGTGTCCCCTTTACATTAAAAATCCTCAAAAATGATGTTACCTTACCTACATGCATAACAAATATCAATATTCTTATCAAGGATTTCCCTAAGCATCATGATAATCTAGGCCAATTATAATTGTTTTATTTTTTAATTAGCAAAGAAACGTAACCAAAACATTAGAATATTATTTATCCTCAGAGACTGTAATGTTGATAAATTCACACATTATCATACCACCATACATCACCTTACATCTTATCTATTGGATTTTCAGGTACCAAAATGTCACTAAATCAAAGAATAACTAAATAAATTCTTACCCACACCATCCAACGTCATATAATTTCCCTATCCAATAATGAAAATCAATATTGAGTTGCATCCCCATCAATGAATCTTTCTACAAAACCCACCTCCCTTGGGTTCTTATTTTTCTTCCTTTGACATTAAATACCACACTCATGATTTTTTTTGAAATAAAACTAAAGACCTACCTCCAAAAATTATATATATCAGTTCCACCACTATAAATTTCACTTGGAATTCAATAAACAAGTGTGCGGAATGTTTTTCTTGTCTTTAGTTATTTCCGGGCTCTTAAATAAACCATCAAACTGCATAAAATGACATTCTATGTGAATTAATCTACCCAAAACTTTTACTATCCCCCAAATTCCGTGAAATAAAAAACCAATTCTCCATGCCTAGTTATTCCCATAACGTTTCTTAAAAAATATACATATACTGAGAACCATATCCCCTATGTTTAATAGATTACAATATAATTCTAAATTTAGAGATGCACATTACTAATAGTGAGATTCCAGATTATCTACATTTATTAGAACACGTTGATAAATGTGAAAAGAATGATTCTTAAAATTACACACCCAGAAGATAAAATTATTAAAATTGCATTTCCCTAAATATTATATCTATAGTCATCAGTTAGACTCCCTACAAGGATCAATGATCTAAAATCCCCACAATTTAACCATATCAATGTTAATTTTTAGAAAACTCTTCTTTTTGGTTCATTAATGAGTCTAATATTCCAAAAGGTAATCCCTTTTTCAATGATAAATTGTTATATAAATAAAACCCTGAATAAAGATAGATTTCATAAATTAAATCTATTGAACTAGACATACAATAATGAATAATAGCTTTCTAGCCGAGTTCACCTTCCAATAATTGATCTCTCTACAACCCAATATTCAGTGTACCATTCCTTCATGATTCCCCAAATTGTTAATCATACAAATTCTATAACTAGATGATTTCCCTGCATGAATCACAGATACCTTCCAATCACCCCCAATACATTTCAGGTAATCCTCTATATAATCATCTTTTATTTGATAATTTCCCATGCTCTCTTATCTTCTAAGGGATGAAAGGATTGGACTTTTATAAATTGAATATAACTTCTTATATCTTCTTATAAAACAAATTATACAAATATCGATGAACAATTCAACTCTACACAACATCCCATATGATTTTTGTCCATAATTTTCAAGATAATCGATATTACTCAATGATTTACTGATCATGATCTCATATTGAAGTGAGTATACTATAAACGAGTGTAATACATAATTTTAATGAAATAAAATGATTGTTATTGTTCTGAATATGGCTGACAATACAACAAGAAATAAATAATATAATGAAACATATATTATTCTATTTAGAATGGGATAACCATGATATTCTTTTGGATATTTACCCTATTGAATGCCCATATTATTTTTGTTAATCATACATCTCATATTCAATATGTTATGTTGAAATTTAAACCATAATCTTAATATATTAACCATTTCAAAACATTTATTTTCACATTGCACTAGAATTTTATTCACACCATGGATGTAATTGATCCTATCTTTAATAAAGAAAATGATTTAATCAAAAAATATCAATTGAAAAACAATTTCATATATATATATATACCTTTAGGGATGAATTAACCCCTACTCTATACCACATTTTAAGTTCCATGTGAGTAGTTCCTATGCCATAATGAAATGAAATGGAAATATATGGTCACCATGCCTTAATCCAAGCATGATATTTAAAAAAATACCTTCCACACAATACAAATAGATAGCCATGAGTTGGAGAATAATTTGAATAAAAGGTCACAACCCCAATCATTAACCCCATTTTATATAGAACATAGACAATAATTCTCCACACTATCCAATCATATTCTTTTTTATACCCACCTTAATGATAATAATAGATCCAAACATCTATTCGGAAATATAAGCTACCATTTCGTTTTATATCCTCACCACTCTCTTGAATATAACATTTATGATTATTTGATGAATGTATCAAAATGTACCAAATTAGTCATCTATTGATGAGATATTACAAAATCATATAATCAATATTATGAGGAAAGATAAGATAATGTTGGTTGAGAGAAGTTTGATCTTGGACATTCAAAACTAGAACCACCCTAGAATCCCACACCAAACTCAAAATCCCCCCCCCCCTTTAAAATAATCACTAATGTTTCCCTGAATTTATCATAAATAATGACCCATGAAACCATGAATAACGAACTAGGAATCCCATCAGACCCCGAATCCCATTACATATTCATTATAAACACTACCTCCTTAATCTCCAACTCTTTTAAAAATTTTAACTCATTATTATCCATATCCTTAATCATCTAAGGGATGTATTTTAAATAATATATCATCCATTGTTGCATAATCTTGCCTCTATCTATTATTGAAAACCAACCCTACCAAATGGCCCTAAAAATGACCCACAACTACATTCCTTGCCACAGCAAAATCCACAATATAAGACGCTTCCTCTAACCTCATGTTTATATTCATGGTAACCATATTTTATTTTATATGATCAAAAAAAGAATGCTTTGTTATGAAATCTCGAATCTAAATTATCCTAGATATTTTAATATAGACACTACTGAACTTCAGTATATTTCTAGACAGTAAGTATTTCTTCTTACTCAATGTGACCAAAATAACATCATCCTTATTCTCCTGAAAACATCATTAACTCCTATATATAACATCATTTATACCATATAGGATGCTAAAAAAGTTTTCATTTCTACAATTACACTCATGAAACTCTTTACTCGTACTCTTTTGATGATGTTTCGGCCATACTAATGGATTAACCATCAGTGGTTGATTTCAAGATGCTCTAACTTTTTTTCAAAATCCATTAGTGAGAAAATATTTGTTAGAATAAATGAAGTGATACATGTTTCTGATGTCCCTATTTTAATTCACAACAAGGGGTTAATGATTAAAGAAAGTAAAAGGTAGTTGATAAATAGAAGTATAAGCAATGTATTCCATACATTTTAATTTGGAGAGACACCAATACGATCTACTCCATATATCATTCCCCCTTTTCGATTATTATAATATTTAAAACTACTCAAAGAGAACCCTATATATGTAAGATAATTAAATGCCATGATTTGTTTTTCAATCTCATGAATTGACTTCCTAGAAACAAATTATACACAATTATATCCTCCACATGATAATTTTAAATTGACTAAATTTAAGATATAGACATTATTTGGTTATTTGGTTTAAAATTTTTAATACCAAAATGAGTTTCTCTGATCATCCAACATTGGATAAGTTTTTTGAAGAATGTTCATCTCAAAATGAAATCAATAATGAAATGTTATCCTAGGAATTTAATATTGGGGATATAATATATATATATATATATAAATTCATGGTCATTTTTATTATTATTGTATTATTTTAATCAATTTTAAATTGTATTTAACACATATTAGAATAAGAAAACATAACTATGGGATCTTACCACAAAAAATATATGTTCCCATTCCAAAATACATGTAACACTTCTATTTGTTCTTAATGAATGATTTGAGGATCTTATTTAATTTATTCTCATTATATTTCATAAGAAAATCCCAAAAATCATACCTCACTAAGGATAAAAATATATCCATTTTCCTTTGTTGAAAACACATTAATATTATAACTCACATAACATATCACTCATTTCAACCATTACTAATTTGTAACATCAAGAATGATAATAGATATAAATATATTTATTCTAAAATATTGTGGGTTATAGTCATTATGGAAAATATAAAAAAAATGTTTTTAATTCTTTTTTTAAAAACAACATATTAACATGCCTCAATCTATACATTAATATCTACTACGTGTTAACTCTACTTAAAATAATTATTCCTGATTCATTAAATCATCTACATATAATTTGATATTATTATCCATGTTTTTATTTAATTCGAATCAAAATTGACCTTTCTACATAAATATTATAATTCTAACATATAGTGAACAAATAAAATTTTTGAATACATTATACCAATTTTAAGGCAAATATCAATATTTTAATATGAAAAAATAATTTATTCAAGTATCATGCATTTATAAAGATGTTATAAAATTTAGGATTATTCTATTAAAATTTACATACTTGATATTGTTTATAAAAATAAGAAAAAAATAAACTATTTTCACCAATTTCCTCTTTATAATGATTATTTAATCTCTATGTTTATTTCATATTTAATATTAAACTTTCATCAAGTTTATTTCACATGAGTTGTCAAATATAATAAAACTACTATAATATACTTTCATACAACTGTATTTATGTTAGAATTTAATCTATTATAATTGATTATAACATTTTTTTTAAAAAAATATTTATTGACCCTATTATGTTCTTAATGAAATGAAATATTTTTTTAGTTATATATGAAATAAACATACATCTATAATCCAATAAAATAGAGCAATCATAAATTATGTAATAAATCAGCCAATTTTCATCTTTAGAAGAATAATATAACCAAACCTCATTTGAATCATTAATATAAGAAAATTATTTCTAAAAAACCTAATGATTCTCCATTGTTTTAATTTGATTCTATGTTTCTTAGTTTATTTAAAAAAAAATCGACCCGATTGATACCAAATAATGAAGGATATAAAATTTATTTATACTCCACGGTGTTTGCATGTTTTACACATTGATCATTAATTTCTAAAATTTCAAAATTGATATCATAATTTTCTTTAAACTATCCATCTGAATTTATATCAACACTTTCCATGTATACATTCACTGTGAGATAAATTTCCATATATTTCCTTTAGTAACCTATAAGCCATGGTAAAATTACATATCTGTAATCATTGATATTTAATGAATCATATCCATTAATTTTGATAACTACTTTAATCTATATATACATTTTAATCCAACTATTATATCATCTACATATATAGCCACCACCATATTTCCTCATAATTTTTTAAACATAATAAATATGATTGAATCCCCCTTTTAAGAATCAATTTTTATTAAAAAAATGATGTAGTATTGAATACCTATAATTGATATCTTATTTCAATCCATATAATAAAATATTTAACATTAATTTTTTTAATCAAAACCTTTAATTAAATATCCATATGGTTTATTGTATAGGCTTAATATCAAAGTACATCATAAAAATATCATTTTTTATATTAATTCGAATACCATAATCTTTTATAAAATAATAAATAAAAAAATATATTTTCTCCAACATTAAGAAACCATATATTTTGAAATTAAAAAATTTGTACAAATAATTTATCGGAATTAATTTTATATAAGAAATAATTTATTCTAAATCACTTTTAATTAATTTTTATACTTATTTTTGCAAAAATATTTTTAATTGAATAACACATTTTTCTATAGGCCTTGGAAATAAATCTTATACTTTGTGCATTACAGTTTTATTAAGATCCTTAATTTTTTAATTTACTCAAAATTTCTCCTCAATAATATCTTCAAAATAGTTTTTATATTTAACTCATATATATATATATCATAAAATATATAATTCATTCATTAACTACCAACATGATAAAATTTATCTCTTAAAATGTTTCCTTCATCAATTTAAACCATTAATAATAATTATATTGGAGTCAAAAAATATAAATCTTGATCATCAATAATAATGTTCACTATGGAATCCTTTAATCACATTAGTAATCCTCTTAATGTATTTAATTTACCATTGTATTCCACAAATATTGCATAATATTTTTCTTCTATACATAGTTCATTTTAAAAAATTGTGATATATAGGATTTAAAAACTGTTTTCCTGACATTAATTAAATAATTAATATGATTGAATTTTAGATATTAACTCACAAATATCATCTATAATCCATTTAATAAATCAATATATATTTTTTTCTTTCTTAAGATAAAATAATAAAAATAAAAATTAAAAATCATTTTATTGTTTTTTAATTTTTGTACCATACCTCATGTGGGGTACATCTTAAATTAGATAAAAATATTATTTTTTGATTTGTGAACTTTTATTAGTATAAATATATAATAATATTTTATTATAGAGTAAGTATTATCAATAATTAGGGTCATATGCCAAACATCTCAAGATAATCTTGAACATGTATATTTGTAATGTTTCTATCATTTTTAACTATTCAATATAGAATTTTTCCCCAAATAACATTTTCGAAAAACAATTGATACCTCTATATGAAATAAATTAATTTAATGTTTTTGGGAATACATTACCCAATCAATCATACATTAGACAAAAGTTAATAAAATATAATATATTTATAAATTAATTTTATTTTAATTAACTCACCTTTGAATATTGATGTTACAAAATTGAAGAATCATTATTATCTTCATTAATTTTCCCTGTACTGTTGTATATAATTATTCATTTTTTGAAATTTGAACATATGTGGCTGGATTTATATTAAATATTGGAATTTGTCGTGAAACATCATTCCTTTGTAAATATTATATTGAATGTTGAATCAATTGATCTACACATTTATGCCAAAATTTATTTTCATCAAACAATGAAATAAATAATCTAATATATTCAATACAAGATAATGATTTATTATTATATGTAATCCTTGAATGGAAATATATACACATTAACCAATGAAAAAATTTGTATTATTTGTTAAATAGAATTCATATCCTAAGATACAATGGTGATGTACACTAAAAAAATTATAAACCTAACTCACCACCATACACCACAACGTTATTCACTATTATTTCAAAAAAATTACTTTCATCAAGCCAATAATATTTTTTCAATCATTATTATTAAATTTTTAAATATCATTTAATCATATATATTATTATTATTATTTTTAGTTATTACCCCCAGATATGTACATATATCATCATGTATCCACTCTATAGTCTGGTAACTATATTTTAGTATAATTAAAAAACAAATTCATATTAAATTTTATTATATTTATCTAACCATTCTATTTAGAAATCATTGATCTTTGAGTGTCGAGTTCTAATTATGGAATTTTATGTTCTCCCTTATGTTATAAAAATAAAATCTATTTTATATTTTATTGATGACTTACTCAGATATTAGTTAGAATCAATGTTATTTATTATGGACATTCTTATTCTAATCCTTGATGATAAATTTTATAACATGTGTCTATATTATGTACAATAATAACTAAATAATTAGAAAAAATATTGATAATTGGGTATTTTAAAATCAATTGTATTTTATTAATATTTTATAACTTGTCTATTTTATTTAATAAATATAGATTGAAAATGTTTCATATTTACAAAAAATAAAGACCTTACTTATGTTGTAGTAATTTGAGTCTTATTCAGCGTGACAGTAGATTTTTTATTCATACTAAAATAAATTTTCGTACTAGGAGTGAGAGATTAATTCCTCACTTTTGGAATGGAATTATCATGATTTAAAACATATCCAAATCTACATTTAACTTTAAAGTGATGCCATTTTTTATAAATTCATCACGATTAACTGATGACTCTAGACACTTTTATTTTTATTTATCCACTTAAATAATTACAAAATTCGTCAACATTCAAGTGTTCATATTGGGTGACACAACTATTGTATGACCATCTAGATATCTTCTCATACTTGTAACTTATCCTTTTAGATCACCAATCCTTTGGAAAAAATTTCACTATAGGGATTAAACTATAAATTATTCTAACTTCATATTCTACCAAAATATTTATCTTAACAAAAATCATGGAGTAACTTTAATTTTTAATATTTAATATTCTTAATATTTTCTTATGAATAATATTTTTATTCTTATTATTGTTATTGAATATATAAGTTAGATTTATTAAAAACTATATTTTATTAATTTTATCATGATATCCATACATCAATTTCATAATTATAATCCATGAATTACACCATGTGTTTAATAATCCTCTCTATTTAAACTTCATAATCTTCACTAAATTCATTTCATTAATATCCACTAATTATAAACACAATTATTTATTCATTTTAATCCTTATAATATTAATTTTCATAGTTTATAATTAAAATTTTACTTAATTTAGTTATTATAGATTGTAATTATTCTTATATTTTTTATTTTCTATTATCCCCTTAATATCATTTAAATATTTTTTTATGTGTTCATTATGTTCACCCTTATCATTAACATAGTTCTTATTGGGACTATTATAAAAATAAAAGAATATTTTTCCAAGAAGTGTATGAATGTTAATAACTTCCCTTTAACATTAAATTTAAATTTATTTATAATCCTAAATAGTGATTCACTTTATAGGCATTAATAGGACATAAAATATAATTTTATCACCAATAGATACAACCTCATTCATTCACATTTGGTATGATATGTGAATTATTTTCACAAAATATAAGGGTACTATCATAAGTTCTTGTTCCCTATTGAATTACATATTTATAATGAAATTGTGTAATATTTAAAAAATCATTTTTAGTAAACTAAAATAACTAATATCATCATCACATACATATATGTTTTCTAATATTCCATTCACATAATAAAATTATGAACAAATTTATTCTATCAATAGAATCATAAAATAATTAAAAAGTTTAGATAGCTATTAATTTTTATGTTTACTTAATTTTTAATCACCCTAATAGATGTCCAATAATTTGTAATATACATCCTTTAAATATTTGAATGACATTACATTTTATGTTCAAACCATTTAACAGTGTTACAAATACAATATTCAATCATTTATAATATATTTTCCCTTTAATGTATTAGATTAATGGTTATATGTTTTCATGTCTCTAATATAGTTTATATGTATAAAAATAGCATGAACACACATTTCATGATATCTTATGTTTTGTATCGCCTGAATCTCCAATAATTTGAATTTTTTTACTATAATGATCAAAACCCCTTTATTAATGAATTTTACTTTAATAAAATCTAAATAAATAAAATAATCATTAAAAATAACAATCACTCTATAGATACATTTCAAGACATACATAAAAATTATACCATAGGGGGTTGGTTAAATAAATCTTCATATGATAAATGAAATTCTGTTGTACTGTAAACATAGTTTAATTTTCCTTTTCCTTATGATTAGTAATGATACTATGTCTTCACCACTAATTTAATAAATAAAATAATACCACATGAAATGATACCTTGTTACCCAAATTTAGGATATATTGAAATATAATACATGGGGGATTTTTTATATATATTAAAATGACTAGATCACTATTTTAAAATTTTTAATTCATGAACTATCCCACATGTTTTACAACCCATATGATAAATAATTTGTACTTTCCACTATAAATTAATGCACTTAAAATTACAAATATTGAACATTATCATTAAAAAAGAGGTTTATACCCCATCAAGATAAGAATAAAACAAATTTGGCCCTTTTTTATATTATAATTTTTGCCTGAATTCACCATAAGATTGACCTATTTCCTCGTACTATATCATCATCTTTCATTGTATACCATAAATATATCCACAATGGGCCTTTATTTTACATTTTTTGGAATACAAAAAAATATGCATTGGATATGAGTCTCTCTTATATATTATTGTATGGATTCTATCTATAAAAGGTGATCAATAATATCTAAAATATTTTATGGTCTTCATCCTATGTTTGTAGATATTCATAGATACTTAAAATTATTTTCTAAAAGAGAAGTAAGATTATCCCATAATGTAACCTCCTAGAATACATCTTTTAATGAAATATAAATCAGGAAAGATGTTCAACAAATACTCAAATTGTAGTATGTTTATTCCTCAACATGGGAAATGTGTGTTTGGTTTACTATTGGATTCACTAAAAAATTGGGCCGATATTATTATGTTCAAAAATAAATTAGGTATATATATCAGGGGTTGTTCCTTTAAAATAGTCAATGAAATAGTATCATCTTTTCATAAATGGGTACCTTTTTATAACTTATTTTTCTTTCCAACATTATGTAAACGGATTTTTTACCATGATTTAGCACCCATTGTACCTATTTTATGAAATAAAATTATTAAAATTATTTATCAAAATTAATATCCAATGTACTATAGTGATTTCATATTTACCATGTTCGAAATTCACAATGAAAAATACTTTCTCTACCAGATTCCCATTGATTTCATTTTTCTCATTCCAAATTGTTTTATATAGATATTTTGTTAGTTACCTCTCTCAAAATCTCTAAATAATAAGACATATTCCTATTCGCATCCCATTTATTGTTGAAATGTTCAAAATGTATTCCATATTTGACATTAACCACGATGTATATTAATAGGTGTGAAACACAACAAATTCATCAATTTTATCAACAATTCCGTTGTCATATCAAAATATAATTAGTACCATTCACTACTGATAAATGGAATAAAACATGAAATGGGATAATCCATTACATCTATGATTTTTTTTTGTAATAGTTCTCTAGTTTATTAAAGACTCCCTGAAACTTCCCTAATGCTTCTTCAATAATAAATTGAGAGGTTTATTCATAAATTTTCAACATTTATAGTAAACACAATCCAAAATATCATATATATATATATATATATTGGATAACAAGTACATCCATTAATAAAACCCATAAGAAAAAATAATTTTAGGGTTTTAATAATTCATATTCAACAAATTTGAAGTTGTTCTCTCTAATACAAGGCATACATTTAGAGACAATGAGTCATAAATAAACTTATCATAGTTATCAAAATATCTATAATATATGAAAATAAAA
This sequence comes from Viscum album, assembly GCA_963277665.1. NCBI lineage: Eukaryota > Viridiplantae > Streptophyta > Magnoliopsida > Santalales > Viscaceae > Viscum > Viscum album. The sequence continues at coordinate 1,498,429,955 of OY728119.1, read as the reverse complement.
TTCAAATTTTTATGTATTTAAGAAATAATTCCACCATCCGTATCCCAACCACCCCCACAATCAATTTATAAAAATATATTGAGAAAAATGGGGGTCTGAAATCACTAGTGAAAATAACACATTAACCAATCTCAAGAGAGAAATGAATAACTGAAACTCAAAAATAAATACTTATTTTACTTCATATTATTGGTTATGTAACCCATCAAATAAGAAAATATAGTTGAATCCAAATAATGGAATATATTTGAAACAATGATAGAATAATCATTCCAAATATATAGTCATCTAACATTATATATTTTCACAAACACTATATACATGAATTGAAGTAAAATATATACACAATAAACAATTGAAATATAATTTTTTATATTACATGAACAAAATAAATATGAAAAATATATACTCACTAACATGTTGATGATACTTATTTTATAATTGAGAAAAAAACTACCACCTATGTTAATGGTTTGAGAGAAAACTAACAACATATAAGAAAAAATACAATATGGCTTACAAGGTATTACATAGAATAATTTTTTTTGTAATGTAATTGATAGATCCAGGATCCCTAAAAAATTTAATTATTTATTTATGAAAAAAAGTAACATGTCACTGAAGAGATCTTATTTAGAACATAAATTATTTATATCACCAAATATCAAGGTTAATAGAGGAGTTATAAATCAATATAAACCCATATTCAATTCATGATTTCATAATTTATGCATCAATCTTGCTCAATAAAATAATTCATAAATTACCATCCTTAACAAGATTAATATTTCATAAATGAATGATTTTGAATGAACTAATGAGAATAAATCAATATGTAATTTTGGAGTTCAACAATGAAATATGATTGTAATATAATATTATTATGTTATTTATTTCATTAATTTATAATGATGAAAATATAAATATAGATATTAGATATTTGTGCTTATATTCATTAATTTAATAATTATTGTAATCAATTTTTTAATATTTTTAAACCCAAAAGTATGATTTTTTATTTAATGTAATAATGAAATAAATATTATTCTATCATGTTTATTTGTAAATGATATTCATATTTTATTTTTTTAATAAAACTATATTTAATTTTATGATCCTAATAAAAAGCATGAATTATATATATATATATATATAATTTTTGTTCTTATATTCACCACACATAAAAATTTTACTATGTAATTTTCAAACAATAAGAAATTATGAAAAAAATAAATGATAATTTTTCCTTATTTTTCTATTAGAATATATGTTTTTAACTGAAACATTGGGGCACCAAATTCTCAATTATGGGTAACTGACCTCTCAACACACACAACCAACAATACAACTGATAGAGACTAAATCTATGAAATCTACCCAAAATGATGGGTGATATTACCTCTATATATATCATCACAACTTCTATTTGGAATGAAAAAAACCATCCCATGGAGACATAAAACATCACCTGGTTTATCCCACCAGACCAATCAGAGGAAATTTTAGATCTCCATAGGTTTGAAATGGGTTCTTAGTTACCAAAACCTTATATTTTGTAATGGTTTCACCATCATATGTTATCATAAATGAGTAGTTGAACCCATTAGATATTCATCCTGAACCATCTATAAATTAGACATCTTTGAATAAAAAATTTTTATATAAATTATAAAACATTATAGAAATGTAATAATGAAAATAAAATATCATAGATAAAAATATAAACAACAACCACACACATATCAAATGTTATATGAATAGAAAACCCAGAAATAATAAAATATTTGACCAAGATATCTGATATAATCTCTACGAAGGATATAAAATTGAACCAATATAACTATAAAAAATCCTCACCTAAACATCAAGAATTCACCATAACCACACAACCATAAATTGTCCATGATAAATATTAATGATCAATAATTAATCCTATGAACTGAAAAAGGAATTAGATCTACATTCACACACATACACTAGTGTGTATGCATGATGTGAGCACAATATTCCAAGTTGGATTCCACCATATGTAGTAAATATTTTTTTTTATAAATCAATTACTAAATACTAGTTTGTAACAAATAATAACTAAATATTCCATAAAATTTTAAAAGGAGACTAAAAAATTAACAACATGCCTTATCACATTAATTGGTTAAACAAACATACAGGGTATTTTAGAAATTAATTTGTAGTTTTCTTAAAATCATAACATTCAAACCCAAACATTTCATAAATGATTTTTTATAAAATTTAATTATAAACATGAAATGTGGACCTTTAAATTTAATCACAAAAATAGATTCCTTTTATTCAATTATTTCTAACAACGTTGTAATTTTTTTTATAAAAACTAGACTTCAATTTTTAAATAAAGCATTCCAAAAAACATTAGAACCCCATATTAATGAAGAAAAACATCCACAACCAAATAAAATAACTACATGTTGTAATGACCCGACTCTTTGGAAAAGGTACAAATCATTAGTTATTTTTTCAGATCTTTATTTTAAGCTTGTGTAATGTGTGTAACATCTTATAGAAGGTTTGAGAAGTGTATGGGGTTGGTTCAGAGCTTGGGTGATTGAAAAATGGGCTTACAGGAAGTGGAGCACGGCCTGTGCACAGTCTTCACATGTTTTGGGATAAACTGTGCGGCTGCAACTAGGGGCACATGCATGGGCGCATGGCCCTGCGGACCAGTCCGCACGACCTAGTGGCTTTTTTCTAGGATTCAGTGATGTGTGCACAATTTTTGCACGGTTTGGGTAAATTGTGCCCCTCAACCGTGCGACCATGATCTGGGTGAATTTACCATTTCTACCTTACTTGTTTTAAATGCCTAAAACCCTTCTTCTTCCTCCATCTCGTGGACAGAATGGAGGGGATCCCTCTCTTGAGCTCCAAATACCTCCTCCCTCTCTTTCTCTTTTGGATTCTTCATCCGGAACACAATTCTTGATCCATCAGAAGTATTGTAATGTACAAGGTAAGGCTTACTACACCTAAGCTTACTTCCTCAGTGAATCTTTCCTTTTGTCTTATTATTTTTCCACAGGCTGATATACCTGATTTCCATGGCATTGGACTCAAAATCAGATCTCTTCCAACCTACTGTGAATCTGAGGTTGATATCAAATGAACCAATGTATAAAGCTCTAAAGTAAGTTGGTCACGTGGTTTCCAATTTTGGTTTTTGTCTTTTTGAGTTATTATCATCGTTTCATGGTTTGTCTTTTGCCAAACCCCTTATTTGTAATGACTCCTTCATAACTAGATGACCCTTGTGGTATGAGAGTGATGAATATAACCATGTTCGGGTGTTTAGATGAGGTGTGGACTTAGAGTGGTCAACTATTGGTGATATGCCTTGAGATTTAGCCCTTTTACCTTTGGACTTTAATGTTATGTCTTGAATGGGATTTTCCATGTTAGGAAAATGAGATGGTTTGGTTAGAGGTTGGCTAGGATGAGATAGACTGAACCCTTTAATGAATTGAGATGTATGTTTTCCTTATAATGTGATTGGGAATGCCATTCTTTGTTAATTTGATATGATATAATATGTATTTCTTTATATAATTTCATGTGAATGGTTATTCCTTACTGTGTTGACATGCTTGTGATAACCTGTTTATGGGCGTGAGGCATTCTTACCCTGTTCCAGATGAATCTCCGTGTGTGGGTAGGAGGCATTCTTACCCCATTCTAGATGAATCTCCGTGTGTGGGAGGGAGGCATTCTTACCCTGTGCCAACTGAATCTTTGTGTAATGGGATGGGAAGCATTCATACCTCGTGATTATATATCCTTTATGGGTGGGAGGCATTCTTCCCCCTACCAGTTACAATGCATCTTGACGAGAGGCATTCATACCTCTTTCCAGTGATGATTATTACATATGTGAGAAGCATGTATGAGAGGCATGCTTACCTTATGCCAATTATAACCTATATCTATATACTTATACCCCTTGAGACTGCTCAGAATACCAGCCATTAGCTGAACCAGGTTGACTTGCCAGGTGTCCTTACAGAACCTGAGTGGGAGGGTTGGTTATTACTTTGCTTTACTTACTTGCAGTTTTCTACAATTTTTTTTGCAAACACCTATTTGGATCACATGTAGACACCATTGGTGGTGGCCTACTAAGACTTGTCTGACCCCCAACCTGGGCGGCCTCTTTGGTACCCGTGTAGACATTACTAATGTAGGTACTAGTAGGGGCAAAGGCCCAGCTCTAGATTGTTGATACATGTATGTTATAGGTGGAGATCCAGAGAAGAGGATCAAGATTGGCTATAGATGCTTGTGGACTAATTTTGTTCACTTTTTTATTACTGTATAGCATGATTTTTATCTATTTATACAGTATCAGCATGCTATATATCCATTTTGTATCAGACACTGCCTATGTGGATTTTGTATATCTATCAGGGTTTTTATTACTTCTATTGTTTGGTTTGTATATTCCCCTTTTCTCCTATTTACCATTGGTTGTGCTTCCTCTATTTTTATTACTTGGATGTTATACCACTGTGTACTCTAACATGGGGGTACAGTCTCCCCACTGACTTACCATTACACCCCCACTTCTAGTCGGTAGCCCTTGGCCTATGGGGAAATGAGCCAGTGGTTATGTGACCAACCAGGCTCAGGGATCAGGTTGAGGGGTAGCTGGGTCCGGGATGTCACAAAGTGGTATCAGAGGTTTCTTCCATTCTTTCATTACTATTTTGAGATGATAGAATTGGAGATGGGAACACTTGGGGACTAATACATGATTCGTGCTTGGGCGTCTCGAAACCATGTACGGGGAAAAGACTAAGTTGCCTAAATTATGTTGTTATTGATTCTGATATTTACTATTATTTCCATTTCACTTTTGGGTGATTCACATGTTTTGTGAGTTTATTGAAATTAGCAATGTTGGAATTTGGATTTCAGGGGTTGACCCGATGAAATGAGGGTTATGAATTAGAACATGCATCACGATAGGTACAATATGATTAGGCAATAAATCTTGCCATGCCACTTTTAAATTTTTAGCGGCCATTGATTTTTGTTTATTTCCATGCATTTTTAATATATGTGCAATTGTGCTAACCCTTCTTGTAGTGGTGAATTAAGGAATGATGTGGTTTTTGTGGGTGTCACACTTTGGTTAATAAAGTTTATGGGCCCTTATGGATCGTAAAATGACATTCTAACTAAACAAATATTTTTCTTTAAAGGAAATTCATATACTTGATTAGCACAAGTAAATGATAAATGACATCCAAGTGTGTGTAATCATTCATTTCATGAGGAGTATGGGCCCTAATGGGCTGGGAAATGCATGTCAATAGATTATGAAAAATTTGAATAGTTGTAGGTTTTATTAAGAATTCATAAGGGAGTGGATAGGTGATCTTAGGGGTAGGAAGGCTTAGTACCTGTCATTTCTTCTAGAGTTCATCCATTAAATTGTTGGATTATTGTTTTGAGACATCCATTTTGAATTATAGCACTATTCCTCCGAGACGTCATCGATTTGAACGCGCTAAAGGTGGTGGAGATCATGTTTATGCGGTGGACGGCCCTGATCCTCCAGTTGATCTTCCTGTCGAGCCACCCATGGCTCCTCTTGTTATTCATGATATGGGTGCCATTGTGCAGTTTTGTGAGATCTTCTTGAATATGATGCAGAGTATGCAAGGTGGAGTGTGACCTTCCCTATGTATGGCAGAGTTGACCCGCGAGTTTCGGTCGTAGAAACCTCCTATATTTATAAGATATGGGAGACCACTTGTTGCGGAGTCCTGGTTGGAAGCTATTCTGACCATCTTCAAGCACCTCAAGACACCTCTAGAGAGGAGGGTCATTCTCATAGCTTATAAGCTACAAGGTTCAGCCAGAAGGTGGTGGGATTTCATCACCCAGTCGAGACGGTAGAGAGATATGATGGAGACTGATTTCCAGACCGTCTTATATGATTATTTCTTTCCCCAGACATTGAGTGCTGACAGAGCTAGGGAGTTTATGAATCTTCATTAAGGGACAATGACTGTCATGGAATATTCCTCCTGTTTCACTGAGTTACAATGTTTTTCTCCTACACTAGCTGCTAATGATCTCACGACCACATGGAGTTTTGAGGATGGGCTGTGTTACGCCATCCAATCGCAGGTTAATGTATTCAGGTTGACGAACATTTCAGAGATTTTCTATCAGGCTTTGATAACATAGTGGAATTTGAGAGAATCGGACTGTTTGAACCAGGGCGGTTCGACACCTAAGGGTTCTAGTGGATATGATTCTGGGAAGAAGCAGCGTTTTGAGGACTCTCATGGTCTTAGTGGTGGTTAGACCCTTTTCTCAGGTGGTACTCCTATCTGTCACCAATGTGGGGTGCTCGGACATATGAAGAGGCACTGCACGCAAAATCTTGTGGAGTGAAGAGGTTGTGGTAGGTTAGGTCCTCTCCACCATTTTGCAGGTCTTTTCCTCCAAGGCCTAGTGAGAAGGGATCTGTACATACTCCACGATCTGGTGTTGGATCGGCAGGATCATGTCACTCGAGCGACTGGAATACCGCCAGCCGATTAGGCCATGGTTGTATTCGAGGCTAAGGTTATCATGTGTATGACTCTCAGCACCAGTAGGTCGGGTCTGCTCATGGTAGCCAGGATGTGACATAGGGCGGTGGTACCGGCCAGTTGTATACAGTCTAGCCTATGCCACAAGAGCAGAGCACTAGACCATTTACTATACGAGGTATGATTCTAGTTGCATCTATGTTGGTATCTGCATTGTTTGATACATGCGCTTCTCACTCTTATATATCATAGGTGATTATATGAAGTTTGGGCCTCGATGTTGAGTCATATCCTGGTATGATCACATTAGATACCCCACTAGGTATCCGTTCATTGGGCATTCATCATTTTCAGAATTGTCCCCTCATGGTGGGTGGTTACCTTTTCATGTAGAACATGTATGTTCTGGATATGACAGGTTTTGATGTAATAATCTGGATAGAGTGGTTAGTTCCCTATCGAGCCTGGATTAACTGCTATCTTTGGAGATTAGCGTTTATGTCACCAGAGGGCGACATGCATATGGATATGGGAGAATGTGATCTTAGTGCGGCACGAGCGGGACTAGAACACCAGAGTTTAGGTGGTGTCACAACATAGGTTTACAGTCTTTATCTTGATGACCAAGGGTTACAACGCTCTGTTTATCCTCCGGTGGTGGAGCATTTCAGTTATGTCTTTTATGATGATTTTTCTGGTCTACCTCTAGTGTGAGAGGTGGATTTTACTATTGATCTTATACCAAGAGAATCACCACTGACCATTCCTCCATATTGGATGGAACCTAAGGAACTTCTGGAGCTCAGGAGTCAGCTGGAAGACCTGGAAGGAAAAGGCTGTATACATCTCAGTACTTCTCCTTGGGGATTAATGGTTCTATTTAAAAAGAAGGATGATAGTACCCTTCATATTTTCATGGATTATCATAAGTTAAATTAAGTGACTATTAAGAATCAATATCCTTTACCTTGAATTGATGACATCTTCGATCAGTTCTGAGGAGAGAAGGTGTTTTCAAAGATATATTTGGGGTCAGACAATCACCAAGTGTGTGTAAGGACTTCGGACATACATCGCACAGAGTTATGGATCAGGTATGGTCTCTATGAGTACCTAGTCATGTTGTTTGGGATTACGAATGCACATGTATAGTTTATGGTTCGTATGAATCGTATTTTTCACCCATACCATGATTTTTATGTGGTTGTATTTGTGGATTATATCTTACTCTATTCATGCTCAAAACATGACCATACAACCCATCTTGCGATCGTGATGAATACACTAAGAGAGCATCAGATTTATGCTATGCTCAATAAATTCCACTTTCGGATAAATAAGGTTCACTTCCTTGGTCACATTATTTCTGAGTCAAGAGATTCATTTTACCCTTAGAAGGTGAGTGCAGTAATTTCTTCAGAGCATCCCAAGAACGTATTTGATATCAGGAGTTTCTTGGTGATTGCTGGATTTTATAGATAGTTCATTCAAGGCTTTTCATGCCTAGAAGTACCACTTACAGTTTTGACTAAAATGGGGGTGAGATTCGATTGGTCAGAACACTGTGAAGTAGCTTTTTTGGAAACAAGGGGTAGACTAACTTCAAAACCGATACTGATCTTGCCGGAGCCAGGTAGAGCTTATACGGTCTTTTGTGACATATCAGGTATCGATCATGGAACTGTCTTGATGCAGGATGAGCGAGTCGTTGTATATGGTTCACCTCAGTTAAAGTCTCCTGAATGGAATTATCTGACGCATGACCTCGAGCTCGCAGTGGTTGTACATGCCTTATTCTATTGGATACACTATTTGTTGGGAGAGAATTTTGTGGTATAAACTAAACACAAAAGCCTCAAAGATATCTTCACTCAAAAGGATATAATCACAGAAAATGAAGGTGGGTCGAGTACCTGCAATCCTTTGATTTCAAACTGGCCTACACTCTTGGGAAAAGAAATTCAGTAGCTGATGCACTGAGTCAGAAAACACAATCACAAGTGGTTCTAGAATCTAATGAGGAGTTGAAGCTGATGGAACTATTTTCAGAGATGCGCATTGAGGTTCAGGAGTTCCAGGGACACATTGTTCTCTCATCCATATCGATGACATCTAATCTTTTGGAATGAGTCAGGGTAAGAAATTTATCATATACAGAAGACCTTGTTCTACGAGAAAGTGTTGTTGATGATGCCTCTACAGATTGGATCATGGATAATGGTGATACGTTATTGTTCCATGGGTAATTATGGGTCCCAGAAGACACCAGAGATGAGATGATGTGGGATTTCCATGCCTCAGAATGGGCAGTTCACACATGAATCACCAAAATGTATCATGATTTGTGATGACAGTACTGGTGTCCTAACTTGAAGCGGGAGATAGCCAGTTTCATCACGCTTTGTTCCACCTGTCAGTAGGTGAAGGTGAAACATCAGTGTCCGTTAGGGCTTTCGCAGCTGTTTTCCATTTCGGAGTGGAAATGGGATGATGTTTCTATGGACTTTGTAACTAGTTTACCTAGGTCACCTTGTGGCAATGATACAGTTTGGGTTATCATCGATAGTCTGACGAAGGTCACTCATTTCTTACCTATGAGGGAACCTTCAAGGTTAATGACTTGGAAAGACTGTATGTCAAGGAAGTAGTGCTAATTCATGGAGTACCTCATTCTGTTGTCTCAGATATAGATCCTCGTTATACATCTCGGTTCGGGTAGGTTCTACAGAAGGCCTTGGGTACGCAGGTACTTTTGAGCATGGACTATCACAAAAAGACTGACGGACAGACTGAGCAAACTATACAGGTACTAGAGGATATGTTACATGCACGTGTTCTCGATTTGGGAGGTTCATGGGAGAAACACATTCCTCTTGTCGTGTTCTGTTATAAAAATAGATTCCAAAATACCATTGAGATGACTCCCTATGAAGCCTTATATTGTAGGCCTTGTCGCTCACCCTTGTGTTCTCTTGATGTAGGGGGGCATCTATTCTAGGACCACATGTTTTGTAGAAGACTACAGAGCAGATACAACTTATTAGGAAGCGTATGCTGACAGCTCATTCTAGACAGCAGTCCTATGCTAACAAGCACTAGCGACCTCTTGATTTTGAGGTTGGGAACCATGTTTTCTTGAAGGTCTCACCCAGGTTGGGGAAAAGATGCATACGAAATTAGGGTATTGTTTCTCTGAGGTTCGTAGGACCCTTTGAGGCGGTGAAGCAGATTAGATCAGCTGCATAACAGCTTGAAATTCCATAGAGGTATCAAGCTATGCATGATTTTTTTCATGTATCTCACCAACGCTGGTACTTTTAAGGTCCGACTCATGTTTTTTAGTCTGATGAGGTTGAGCTAGATATGGATGCTTCCTTCGAGGAGTATCCAATGTGAATTGTTGACCGGAGAGTGAAGACACCTCGTTGCAGGTCTGTTTCTCTTGTACGGGTGCTATGGTAGCATGACCGGGTACAAGAGGAGACCTGGGAGTGAGAGGATGATATACGTTCTCAATGGCTATAGATTTTTGTTGATGACACCTCAGTACCCACGAAAGGACAACTCGGGGACGAGTTCCTTTAAAAAGGAGAGGTTATAACGACCGGAATCTTTGTCAAAGGTAAGGATAGTTTGTTTTTATTTCAAATATTTCATTTATTCTTGTGTAATTTGTGTAACATCCTAAGGAAGTTTCGGGAAGTGTCCGGGGTTGGTTCGGAGCCCGGGAGTTTGAGAAATGGGGTTAGAGGCAGTGGCACACGACCTGCACATGATTCGTGCATGATTTGGGATAAGTCGTGGGACTAGAGATAGGGGCACCTGTAGGGGGTGCACGACTAGGTGGACCAGGCCGTATGACCTGGAATATTTTGTCTAGGAGTTAGTGAGGTGCACACAGTTTGCACACAGTTGGGTAAACCGTGTGCCTAAACCGCATGACCCTATTCTGGGTGAATTTACCAGTTTTCCCTTACATGTTTTAAAGGCTGAAAATCATTCTTCTTCCTCCTTCCCACAGATAGAACAGAGGGGAGCCCTCTTTTGAGCTCCAAAAATCTCCTCCATCTCTTTCTCTTGTGGATTCTTCACTCGGATCCCAATTCTTGATCAGTCAAGAGCATTGGAAACGCCAAGGTATGTCTTTCCACACCTAAGATTCCTTCCATATTGAATCTTTCCTTGCATCTTATTATTTTCTGCAAGCTCATATGCCGTATTTCGAGGGCACTGGACTGTAACTCAGATCTCTACCGACCTGGTGCGAATCTAAGGTCTATATCAAGAGATCCTACATATATAGCTCTAATGTTGGTGGTCACATGGGTTTCATTTTGGGTTTTTTCCTTTTTGTGTTATTACAATTGTTCGGTGTTTTGTATTTCGCTAAACCCCTAATTTGTAATGATTGCTTCGTATCTAGATGACCTGTGTGGTATGAGAGTGATGAATCTAACCTTGTAAGGGTGTTTAAATGAGGTGTGGACTAGGAGTGTTCAACCATAAGTGATATGCCTTGAGATTTGGCCCTTTTACCTATGGAACTTAATTTTATGTCTTGAACGGGATTTTCCATGTTAGGAAAATGAGATGATTTGGTTTGATGTTGGCTAAGATGAGATATCCTGAACCCATTAATGAATTGAGATGTATGTTTTCCTTATAATGTGATTTGGAATGCCATGCTTTGTTAATGTGATATGATATAAGATGTATTTCCTTATATATTGTGATTTGAATGGTTATGCAATACTGTGTTGAAATGCTTGATATAACCCATGTATGTGCGACATGCATTCTTACCCTATTCCAAATGAATCACCGTGTGTGGGCGGGAGGCATGCTTACCCTGTACCAGATGAAACTCTGTGTGTGGGTGGGAGGCATTCTTACCTCTTTCCAGTTGAATCATTGTGTAATGGTATGGGAATCATTTATATCTCGTGCCTATATATCTTTTATGGGTGGGAGGCATTATTCCCCATTCTAGTTACAATGCTTGAGGACAGGAGGCATTCATACCTTATGCCATTGACGATTATTACATATGTGAGAAGCATGGACGAGAGGCATACTTACCTCGTGCCAGGGATAAACTATATCTATGTACTTATACCCCTGGTGATTGTTTAGAATACTAGCCATGAGCTGAAGCAGGTTGACCTGCCATGTGTCCTTCCGGAACATGAGCGGTATGGTTCGTTATTACATTGCCTTATATACTTACAGTTTTATACAGAGTGTTTATTTTGAAAACACCTATTTGGATTACACGTAGACAATCTTGGTGGTTCGCTACTAAGACTTTGCTCACACCCTACCCGGGTGGCCTCCTTGGCACCCATGTAAACTTTACTGCTGCAGGTACTAGTAGGGGAAAAGGCCCAGCTCCAGATTGTTGATATAAGTATGTTCTAGCTGGCGATCCAGAGTAGAGGACCGAGCATGGCTAAAGATGCTTGTGGGCTACTTATGATCTCTTTTTGTATTCTTGTATAGCATGTTTTCCAGTTATTTATACTATATCATCATTCCATACATCCATTTTGTATTAGACACTGCCTATGTGGCTTTTGTATATCTGTCATGATTTTTCTTACTTCTGTTGTTTTGTTTGTATGTTCCCCTTTTTCTCCTATTTACCAATGGTTGTGCTTCCACAATTTTTATTACATTGACGTTATACCGCTATGTACTCTGACATGGGGGGTACAGTCTCCCCACTAACATACCATTACACCCCCACTACTAGTCGGTAGCCCCTGGCCTATGGGGAGACGAGCTACGAGTTATGTGGCCAACCGGGCTCAGGGCATGGGATGAGGGGAAGCCAGATCTAGGATGTCACACATGCACCAATATATTAATAATTTATAATAAAATTAAAAAAAATTATATATTACATGTTATCAAATTGAAAATATAGGAGATAAAAAACAAATGAACCAAATCCATTAAATAACCCCAATGGAAATTAATAATAATGGATAAAACCATATGGTCAAAAATAAATGGTATTGAAATTGGCTCATTAGATCACTCACTAAGCCCCAATTACAAAAAAATGAAATTCAACATGACTCTTATAAACTCTTATTGAGAACAATATAAACAAATCTACATGATAGGGAATCTTTCAGAGGAAAATATCCTATGTTTGCATCATAAGAAAGAATAACATCCATACAAAACATCTACTTATCTATTTTGGGATCCATTAAATCACTCAAAATTGGTGAGAGAGACGAAATTAAATGATCAAAACATGGAAAAATAATAAAAAACACTTTCAAACAATTCTATACTTACCTCATACCCCCACACAAGAAATAAAGGCCATCATTTTATCCAAATTGATGCCTTATATAATGACATAATAATATAAAACATCCCCATTAGAGGAAAAAATTTCCAATATAGTAAAATGGAGAATTAATTAGGGTCTCATGTTCATAAGATAATTTTATTAAATTATGAATGGTAATTTAAAAATACTACTAGGTTTTAACCCTTTTTCCAATAATTTAAAATGTAACTTTGATGAAACACTTGAACCAAGATCATAAAAGAACAAATGAAAGTTCATTTAGAAATTAAAAATATTCTTGGAAGTACCATTTAAACCACCATAATAATATTAGGTGCAAAAACCATTTTATATGGGTAAAAAAATTCCCCTGTTTAACAGACACCCCTTATAAAAAATAAAAACATTATTTAAAAATCCAATTTGGCCTTACATAACTTTATATTCATAAAAAATGACAAAAACCAATTTAAAATATAATATTTAAATTAATAAGGCCTCAAAGGATTTTTTGAAACTCCTGGACTGTAATAAGTTAAATTAAAAACAACACAAGAAAATATATGGAAATTAGCTCCACTCCTTAAAAATAAATAAATATAGAAATAATGGGAAACCCATAATTGGAATTCCATAAACTTATAATTGTATAAGGAATAATTTCAAGCATACCAGAATTTCATGACATAAATTAATATTTATGTTTCCTAAAAATAGGGAATAATAATATGGAATTTGGAAAAAAAATATGGGAAACAACAAAAATTATTCTAATAAGAAACAATTTATGGGATCTCGTCATGGGAAAATTTCATAAAAGATAGTTATGGTGATGTTTGGAGGGGATTGACTGTGTGATCCAATAGTTTTTCAATCAAATCATGGTGCATGATCAATCAAATAGAGGAGATTACTGTGAATATTCAATGGATAGTGGGTCATATTTAAATTAATTTATTTAATACGAAATAAAAAACAGAATAATTTCATTATCAGGGTGCCCAATTCAAAACATCTCATTCATGGAGGCCAGCAGGTTCTTAGAATTTCTTGATTCCATCCTTAATCCAGACTAGAAGAATATGTATGGAGGAATTAGGGGAATACCCCATGAAATTTCATTTTACTGTATTTTTTTGATGTAAAATTTTAATAATTGATTTTAAACTATGAAATACTGAAGTAGCTTTCATTACACACAATAATTTCATTCTTTTATGGCTTTCGTTACACATATGTTTGACTTTTATAGAAAATAAATACAAATAATATTTATATTAAAGGTGATATCCTAGAAATAAAATTTATGTTTATGAAAATAATGTCATAACTTATGAAAATTAATGGTTTAATTTATTTTTTTCAATTAATTATAAATGAAAACAAATACCCATTGAATATAAAGGAAATGTTTGATATATTAATAATTTTTATATTCTGAATGGTGTTTTATTCAAATAAAATAAATAATTTAATATTTTTTAATTTAATTAAAAAATTTATATAAAATATATAAAATATATTTATTTTAAATTCATGAAATTTATTTTTTTGGGGAAACAAGATAAGGAAAAATCAACTTTTACTAATAAAAGATATGTTTTTCTAAAGAAAATGTCTCTGCCTTTTAATGGAACAATTTTTATAAAACAAAATCATTAAACACATATATTTTTATGTCAAAAAATAATATTTATTTATGAAATATTAATGTGAAAATATTATTTCTCTCATGTTTTAGTATGTTGATGAGATTTAATATTTTTGACGAATAGTGACAGATACAGAATTTTTATTGAAAATCGACATTTAATCAAAATAATTTATAATGATAAATTATATGTTCAATTTAATTTAACTTTAAAATTTATACATTATTCATATATTAATCAAATTTTAAAAAAACTTTATCATTATAATATTGAATTTAGATATAATCATAGTAATATTTCGAACATTTTCACCTTATAACCCAACCTTATCATCCTGTTTATGGGATTAATTTTACATCATTTTCTACCAATTCAATGGTTTTAGTTAAAAAATTATTAAAAAGGTTTATTAATATTAATTAATAATTTATAATAAGTTTAACATAATAATTTTACAAATGTTATTAGTAAGATAAATTAATATTTATTACTCTGATTATGAGAAACACAAGTTTTCCAAAGCAATAATCTATAATTTTAAGTGGTTGAATGACCTATTTTTTTCTTCAAAAAAATATATTGTAGAAATATTAATAGAATATAACTTATTTTACGAATTTCTATTAATTATTGGATCCACATGACTTTTAAAATGCATGGGGTGTAATTCTCTATTTTCAAAAAATTACAAAACTACCAGTCACCATCTTATATAAGGACACACTCTCCCTCTCCATTTCCACATTCAAACCACATAGGGTCAACTATTACCAAAAAATATAACTCTAAATATTATATCATATCCTACTAGAACAATAATATTATGAATAAATCTAGTTGAATAATCCATTAGTGCAAACCTATAAAGGATACCCAAAGAAGATATAATATTTTTCTAATTTTTGTTTATTTTATTTCCTCTCCAAATCCTTAAAATATTATTACATAATGATTATATGAAAACATTATAAAATTATACACATTGTCGTATTTTTATAAATAGGGTAAAACATACATCTTTTCACACTTCTATCATGTTGTTTACAAGATAATTGTTTAGGTTTATGTGGGACAACAACATTGTGAACAGATGTAATTCGTCTTTTTCCTTAGCACCATTAATGGTTGGGAATATTGATTAAAATAATATTTATTTATGGTAATTAGGATATTTATTATTTAATAAAGGTTATTTAATTAGTATATATAACACACCTTCATACTTTCTAATTTATGGAAATATGATAATTTTTGTTCATCTGTATTATAGATTACCCCTTGAAGCGATGTTATTCATTCACAAATTAAATGGAATTTATTAATTATTATTTTAATAATAATATAAAATATAAATTAAATAAATATAATAGTATAATGATAATATACATGTATACCATTAATTGTTTTTAATATTATAAAAAAACAGAATCATCGTTCAAGCATACATAAATCCTATAGCCTCTATGAATAGTGAATTTCAGTTACTATCAGTAAATTTTATGGATAAATATATATTCATATATAATGAATATATATTATATTTAAATCATTATTTTAATTATTTATATGATAGAATATTTATTGATGTTTTTCGAACAAGTCAAAACATAATCGAAAAACAGTGTTATTAACACTTAAAATAGTGAAAATATTGAAATATTATTAAAAATGGGTGATAAGATATTATAAAATAAACAAAAATGATATTATAAATATTAATATTTTTCTTTTATATGTTAATTAAATGAATAAAACCTTTATACATAAGTTTAATGAGCATTAAAAAAATATGCGAAAGATAAGGGATTTCATCTCAATTTATATTTCATTGAGAATTAATTTTTATTATTCACAAATTCACTATTATGTTGTGTATATAAAAACAATTTACTTGTTATATCAGGATGAAATTATTATTCAATGTATTTTATGTTTAAATATGAATTAACTTGTCTAAGGGGATTGAATAGAAAATAACATAGTCGTAAAAGTTAAAATACAATCTCACATTCTTTTATGATTATTAAAATTATCCTAAAAAAATAAATTTATTGTCATAAATATTCGTTTAAAATTACATTTATCTCAAAATATATTTTCTAATATAAATTTATATGATTATTTCCTATTTTATATACCATTTTTACTCACTGTGATTACATTGAATGTTATTTGATTAACTGGGTAAATATTGATAAATTAGAATCCATTACTCAATAAGGATGTTGATAATGCTCATTGATTATGTGATAAATTAATATATTCATTATATGTGGAATTATTTTTATTGTAATGACATGGTATAGAGATTATTTAAATAAATACCCTTAATGCATCATTTTTCTGATGAGATGAATCACATTTCCCATCACAACCCATCTGAGTGGGGCCCAAGCTGCACCTCCCCATCTCAGCCTCCAATAGGCCAGGGGCTGGTGACTAGCACCGAGTAGGCATGCTACTAACATGGGAGGTATTTCATAAAAACTTGTACACACACACACGCATCTCCGAGCCCATAAAGCTGAAAAGTAATAAACTACTAAAAATGGAAATGCATTAATACACTATAATTCCAACCAATGGAGTACGACAAGACGATAAAGTACAGTAATGTAAAACCATGAGCCAAAAGTAAAATCCCAGCAAAATAGACGTTGTAACAAAGTCAAACCTATAATGAAAGGTACTGGGACTGCAATCCATAGCCATATGAACACACCTAGTCCTATCTGATCTCACTGAGCATCATTCGGTACTGGTCCACTGTCACTCATTTGCACAAGACAAGACACGTGCAGGCAAAGCTTGTGTAGGGGTGAGTATAACAATACCCAGTAGGACACCCCGAAACCACAAAGGAATAAAACAAGGAAAATACCACAAAGGAAAGATACAGTCAGCTATACACAATATATGTTTATAGAATATATAACAAGAATATCCAGATATACTCATACACGATCTACCATCGTGAAACGACCAATAAGGTCCAACTCGAAGATTCCACTAGGCATGTGACAAGGAGAAAACACTCCTAGTTCTGAAGAGAGAGATACAAAGTGCTTGTTCTGGGAGAACACACTCTACAAGTACTTGAGAATATGACGCTCAGATGGGGATCACAACCAATAGCCATGGGGTGATTCTAAAAACTCAGTCGGAGATAATACCCTATGCAGAGGATTAGCGCCTTGGTAAAGTAGGTCACATCAGTGCCAAGAACCCTACTTAGGGTTCTAGGAATGAATAAAGGATCCGGGTCTAATTCTCATAGAGGGGATTCCAACAACTCTATTCAGGTTGTCCTGCTGAAGGGATCTTACTCCTGTATGTAGGAAATGATACCAGAACCTTCAAGGGAATGGCCAGGGGTACGAACACTAAGAAATATACTCCTTGTCACCAAAGAAAGAAGAATCAAACCTTGTAAAATAGGTTACATGGATTTTAGTATGGTTACACACCGTGTTCCATGACTTCAGGTACTACCCCTTTAAACGGCCCGTGTCATCCGTCAATGCTGTATAAAACTCAACTACACAACGTGTTGAAGGATCACATGCCGTGTTCCTTGACTTTGGGTCCTGCCTTTTTAAACGGCCAGTGTCATTGGGCTTGTTGTATTAAAACAAACTACATGGAATGTAGTATGATTACACACCGTGTCTGCACACTTGGGGTTCGATCCGTGTATGCTGGCTATGTGCCCGTACACAGTCTATGTCTGTGTCGCCTGCCCGTGTACCAGTACATGGGGTACCCTGTGTATCTGGTTAGGGAAGGTTATACACGTCATGTCCTTGGCCGTGTACCCAACCTGTGTCTGTGTACTCCCAAACTACACGCCAGGTGGCCCCCTAATGAACACATGCCATGTAGTCCAGAAAATTCCAGAACTGCCATCTTCCCCCTCGCGCCTCAACTGATCTTCCATTTTCCATTTCCATGATCTGTTTGCCACGAAACTCAAGATTGGTTGTCTCCTCGTCATCTTGATGCCGAATCTGTGGGTTTCGGGCCATTGATCAGCTTTGAAATCCGATTCTGGTCACCCTTGCAGAAATTTTTCGAAGAACGATATCTTTCGATCTACTTCGATCCATCTGCTGAAACCATCGTCTCAACTCCATGGGGTTGTTCTGATGCTAGATCTACAATTTGGAATTGTTGTGTCCCACAAAATATGTTCAACGATCCGCTGTCCATATCTCCATGAAGAACGTGTAGAAAACACATGTAGAATGTTAGAAATCGGGGATAAAAATCACAACAATTGAAAGGGACGAACCTCGATTGATGTTCGTGTCTATCTTGGTTCATCACTATTAGAAGATTAAACGGAACCAAAAATATCTTCAAGAATCAAATCCCCAAAATCCCCATAAAATCCCATCCCAAAAAATACGATGGATCTGTGGGATAATCTGTTCGTGGATTAGTCTGCGCTCATCATAGGAATCAACAATGGGTAAAGGAAAATCAAAATCAAACATCATACCTAGATTCGAAACTTTTGTGGGTGATGATCTGGTCATCACGTTGTTGTCACTGGTGAAATTCATCAAGAATGTCGTCACCACGATGGGGGTTTCCACTTGAGCCTTCAGAGTCTCCAAGGGTTTCTGGTTTATGAGGTCTATAACCATGAACCCTTGCACAAACAATTATTTAAAAAGAATAAAGATATCCGTCGAAATAAGATTTTATAAAATATTTTTATAAAATATTTTATTACTGTTGCGTCTAAATACTACATTTCACCAACCACATTCACCTTCAAATGTTAGGCCTTACCTCAATTAAAATAGATGTTCTAAATGCAAGGGTGCCATCAGATTTCAGATTCGAGAAACTGTTCAAGATTTATTCCAATTTTTCAGGAAAACCATACACGCACATTTTTTAATTATTTAATTAAATTTAGTCATTTGTTCTGGGCTCACTGGGCCTCGGAACAGCAAGTCGTCTCAAAGCCCAGTCACAAAATAATTCCCATATAATATTAAAATAAAATACGGAGAAATCTAAGTCATTACATCACATCCACCTTAGGGATTTACATCTCCGAAAAGCCAAAAAAAAAGCCACTCAAAAAGATGTGGGTATTTCCCCCGAATCTGATCCTCCCAATCCAATGTGCTCTACTAGAGAGTCTCATGCTGCCACTATACACACACCAAGGGAATAGCTTTCCCACGAAGGATAAACTCATGCAGATCGTCGATCTCCACTAGGTACTCAGAAAAGGTCACTCCATCATCGATTTCCAGCTCTCCCCTGTCGATAACGTGTGATGGATCATGCACATACCTCTGTATCTGTGACATATTGAAGACGTTGTGTACCCGGTCCATCTGAGGATGTAGCGACAAGAGGTACGCCACCTCTCCAAATCTACTCAGAATCTGAAAAGGGATGATGAACCTCAAAGATAACTTGCCACCTCGGCAAATCTTTGCAGTCCACATCGAGGTGAGAGCCGAAGGAACACAAGATCTCCATCCTAGAACTCAAAGTTCCTCTATATTCAGTCGGTATAAGAATTATTCTCAACTCTGTACAGTCTTCATCCACTCCTGGATGACCTACACCTTCTCCGTAGTAGCTCACATTATCCTTGGGCCCATGAGTGGTGACTGTCCTGGGTCTGTCTAACAAAGTGGTGGCCTGCATTGTTTCCTATACAAGCCTCGAATGGTTCAATACCAATAGTGGAATGATAACAGTTGTTATAAGAAAATTCCACTAGTGGTAGGTGATCCTCCCATCTACGATCGATGTCATGTATGAAATCTCATAGAATATCTTCTAGAACCTGGATGGTCTACTCTGTCTGACCAACAGTCTAAGGGTGAAACGCTGTGCTCAAGAGTAACTGAGTCCCAAAAGCTTCCTGCAATCCCTTCAAAAAATGGGATGTGAAATGAGCATCAAGATTTGAGACAATCGTTTGGGGAACACCATGAAGTCGAACTATCTCCTGCATGTAGAGTTGTCCTAAGATATCTACTGATCTCTGTTCCCGTATGGCTATGAAGTGGGCCGACTTGGTGAGTTGGTCAACGATCACCCAGATGGAATCGTGTCCCCTGGACGTATGTGGTAAACCCATCAATAATTCTAGGGATATCCCATCCCACATCCACTCTGGAACCTCAAGGGGCTGAGTCAAACCTGCTGGAACCTGGTGCACAGCCTTTACTTATTGCCATTTAAGGCACCAAGAAACAAACTCTATCACACTCTTCTTCATTCCTAGCCACTAGAACTGACATCATAGGTCCTGGTACATCTTTTTGACTCATGGATGCACCTATAAAGGATATGTATGGAACTCCCTCAGAACCTCCTCCCGCAACATCACTGGTACTACTATGCGCCCTCTGAAAAGAACAACAGGCTACCCACCTCTTGAATATCTGTCTGCAGCATCACCTGTGGATATCTGAGCATGTAAAGTCTCACATATAGCATCCTCAAGTTGTTCTTCCCTTACTCACTGTATAATTGGAGGGGTAACAAAAATCGACTGAAGGTAAGCTCCCTCATCTCAATTCACGAAGGATAACTACAAAGAGGCCAACTACTTGGTCGCCTCATCCAGCAACTGCAAACTGGATTTCCTGCTAAGAGCATCTACCACAATTTTTACCTTCCCAGGAGTATAAATGATCTCAAAGTCATAATCCAGGAGGAACTCAAGGCATCGACTCTATCTCAAATTTATATCCTTCTGAGAAATGATATATCTAAGACTCCTTTGATTAGAGTATAAGGTAAAGTACTCGCCCATCAGGTAGTGCCAACACATCTTCAACGTGAATTCTATAGCTGCCAACTCAAGATCACGGGTCACGTAGTTCTACTCATGTGGCCTCGATTGACGTGAGCCATAGGAAATCAATGCCTTCCTCTACATCAGGACACAACCAAACCTGGTTCTTGATGCATCGCAGAATAATGCATACTCGACACCTTCTTCTGGTAGTCTCAAGAATGGGGTGCTCATCAGACTCTGTCTCAACTGCTGAAAGTCCTACTGGCATCTCTCGGTCCCTTGGAATGGAAGCCCCTTTAGGTAAAATCTTTCATGGGAGCTAAAATCCTAGAGAAATCAGGAATTAATCTCTGATAGTAGCATTCTATACTAAGGAAACTCCACAACTTTGTAATGCTTTGGGGTGGCTTCCATGTTCACTCTGCCTCTATCTTTGCTGGGTCCCTGGATACACCATCTACTGAGATAACATGTCCCAGAAAGTGGACCTCCTGTATCCAGAATTAACACTTCGAGAGTTTCCAGTACAACTGGTGCTCCCGAAGTGTGTCCAGAACCATCCTTAGGTGCCTCGCGTGCTCCTCCTCAGATGCAGAGTACACAAGGTTATCATCGATAAAGACCACTATGAACCGATCTATATAGGGATGAATGATCTAGTTCCCTATTCCCATAAACACTGCTGGGGCGTTCTTCATGCCGAAGGGCATCACCAAGTACTCATAGTGATCGTAGTAACATCTGAAAGCCTTCTTCGGTATATCCTCATCTCGTACTCACAACTGTTGATAGCCTGATCATAGATCAATGTTTGAGAACCATCATGCCCCTCTTAACTGGTCGAAGAGGTCATCAATCCTCGAGAGTAGATACCAGTTCTTCAAGGTCACCTGATTCAGGTACCATTAATCCACACACAGCCTCTTGCTCCCATCTTCCTTCTTAGAAAACAACATTGGGGACGCCCATGGTGAAAAATTGGGTCTCACAAAGCCCTTCTTCTACAAGTCTTCCAGCTGCACTCTCAGCTCGCAAAGCTCCACATGAGCCATCCAATATGTTGATGCTGATATCGGTGTCATCCCGGGTTGCAACTAAATACAGAAATCTATCTCCCAATGAGGAGGTAGTCTCGGGACATCCTCCAGAATGATGTCCTCGTACTGAGCCACTACTACTGGATACTGAAAACTCTTAACATCTGCTGCACCAAGGGCTAGGCTAGCTAACTAATGTGAAAACGGTTCTACCTTCATACGCATGAGGCCATCCTATGCTTCCTTGGTCTCTTTTTCACCAACGAAGGAGAACCACGTCCCAAAACTGCTGACACACCGCATCCTTCACCTAAAATAGTCAATCTGGGCATGAACTGTGGATAGCCAATCCATACCAAGAATGACATCGTAAGGCCTCAATGCTACCACCAAGAGAATCCAAATGATACTCTCACCATCAAGGGTCAGGTCACACTGCCTGCAAAGGTGTGTTATCTCTGAATCTTCTCTAGTTGGATTTTCTAAGCGTAAGGGTCTAGTCAACGGCTAAACTACAATATCATGGTCTAGACCAATATAAGTAGCCAGAAAAGAATGAATAGAAGCTGAGTCTATCAGTACAGCTTCCAAAGTAGAAAAGACACATATTGTACATCTAATAATTCTAGGAGTACCTAGGTCATAAGTCTCCATGGCCTGCAGCTGCCCCTGCCTCTGTCCACCAGCTCCCTGAACCAGGGGTGGACCTTTTGGGGGTGGTGGTGGTAAATTGTAAAAACGCCGACCACCTCCAAATGCTCTCCCATCTCTTTTACCACATCTGCCGCCCTGCAGATTTTTCTACTCGACACATTACATCTGCCTCAGTGGTCCATCCCCCATTCCCATGTCAGTAGTATGGCGGATTGGACAATATCGAGCGAGATTTTCTCTACCATCACATGAGTAGCATCACCTCTCTCGGGGATTGTTAGATGCTCCTTGGGAACCTTGTACAGTAAATCCTCTATCTTGGGATCTCCTCTGAACATGTCTCCCACGCCTAGGTCCCTGACGTCAGCTCCCTACTGCCGAGGTATCTTCTCTAGTTCTCTCACTACTAATAAATGCAGGCTATCTCTACTCTGACAAGAAGCTTTAGGCCACCAAAACCCACTCAATCCCCACAGCATAAGTATGAATTCTCATAGGGATGATACTAGCTCATGTGTCTCTACATAAGACCCACTCAAAATTCCATGCTCTGAATTACTGATACCTGACCATATCCATCGAGTATCGTGAGAGTTCACTAAACCTAGAAGAATATTTAGCCATTGTCATGGTTCCCTACTATAGGTAATGAAGTTCTTGTATACATACTACTCTCAGGAGAACCAGTGAAAACTCCTCTCAGAAGAGATTCTCAAACTTTGACCATGTAAGAGTCGCCTCATCGTGAGTGTGGATAACCAAACTCCAACATCGTCCTACCAAGCCCTGTAGAAGGCTCACTGCCAGGACCACCATCTAATCTGCTGCTGTCCTGACCAAATAGAAGACTCTGCTCATTGCCTAAAGTCAGTCCTCTGCTACCTGAGGGTCAGTCACTCCTCGAAACATGAGGGGTCACTGTCTCTAAAACTTGTGGAGTGCGCTCGGCCTACGTTCCTCCTCTACTATTACAACAGTCACTAAACACTACTCCAATGGTGGTGGAATAACTGGAACACCGCCTGATGGTAAAACCGGGGGATCTGGTCTCTATATCGAAGCTTCATCACTGAGGGGGTCATCCTCTTGATTGAGTTGCTGGATCCTAGTTGGTGCGCATCGCAGAGGCATACTATAAAAAAAAGATGTATCTCAATCATTGAGTATATCTAGAGATCTTACTCAAGAAGGACACGGAAACCACAACCCATTATTATATGATGCATGTACTATTATTTTCCCCTACAACTAGTGTTATCATGTTCCAAGTCGAAAAGAATGGTATCATAGTACTGGTGCATGGATACGTCGGCTGCACGTACCAACACTGGGGTCCCTGGCCTGAAAACCAAACTAGAAACACTTACTATTTCCCCAAACCAACTCCCAAACTCTCAATCCTAAGGTAGAACCGACCACCTCTAATACCACACTATCATGACCTAGCCCAGTGGGGCTCGAGCTGCAAATCCCCAATACCGTCTCCAATAGTCCAGGGGCTGGTGACTAGAATTGAGTAGGCATGCTACTAACATGGGAGTCATTGCCTATAAACCTGTACACATGAACACACATCTCCAAGCCCACAAATCCGAAATTTAAAAACTACTAAAAATGGAAATTCATGCATAAACTAAAATCTCAACCAATAGAGTACGATAGGAAGGTAAAGTACAGTAATGTAAAACCCTGGGCCAAAAGTACAGGCCCACCAAAAGAGATTTTGTAACAAAGTACAACTTGTAAAGAAAGGTACTAGGACTGCAATCTGTAGCCGTATGAACTCACATCGGCCTGTCTGATCTCACTTAACACCATCCGGTCCTGGTCCGCCTCGAATCATGTCAAAGGCTCGCTCATCTCCATAAGACATGACAAATTGTGGAAAAGGCCGTGAAGGGGTGAGTATAAAAATACCTAGAAGGACACCCTGAAACAACAAATGAATACAATAAGGGAAATACCACAAAGGAATGACACATTCATCTCTACACAATATTTTTCTATAGAACAAATAACAAGAATATCAGGATATACTAATACACGATAAACCATCGCAAAACCAATAAAAAGATCCATCTAGATGATTCCACTATGTATGTAACAAAGAGAACACACTGCTAGTTCTGAAGATAGAGATACAAAGTACTCATTCAGGAAGAACACACTCCATAAGTACTTCAAAATATGATGCTCAGATGAGGATCACAACCAATAGCCAAGGGGAGATTCCAACAACTCATTCTGAGCTAATCTGCTAAGCAGAGGATCAGCACCCAGGTAAAGTAGGTCACATCGATACCTTGAAATCAACATAGGGTTCCAAGAATAAATAGAGGATTCAGCTCTAAGTCTCACAGGGGGATTCCAACAACTCTATTCAGGATTTCCTCCTGAAGGGATCATACTCCTGTACATAAAAAATGATACTAGAACCTTCAGGGGAAAGACCGGGGGTATGAACCCTAAGAAAGCTAGTCCAAGTCACGAAAGACAAAAGGATCAAGATATGTAAAATAGGTAACACAGCATGTAGTATGGTTATATGTTGTGTTCCTTGACTTTGGGTACTTCCCATGTAAACAGTCTGTGTCATCTGTCCAAGCTGTGTAAAACTCAACTACACGGTGTGTAGAAGGATCACACGCCGTGTTCCTTGACTCTGAGTACTTCCCATGTAAACGGCCCATGTCATTGTTCTTGCTGTATAAAATGAAAATACACGGTGTGTAGTAGGATTACACACTGTTTCAAAGCGCCTGGGGTTCTCTCCAGGTACACTGGCCATGTGAACATACACGGTCTCTGTCTGTGTCACCTGCCCGTGTACGGGTACATGGGGTACCCAGTGTATCAGGCCGGGAAGGGTATACACGCCGTGTCCTTGGCCCTGTACCCAACCCATGTCCATGTACGCCCAGAGTACATGCCAGGTGGCCCACTGAAAAACACATGTTGTGTATCCCATACTACACGCCATGTAGTCTGTAAAATTCCAGAATCTTCGTCTTCCTCCTCACGCCTTATCCAATATTTTGGTTTCCATTTAGACACTCCGTTTGTTGTGGAACTCAAGATTGGGGGTCACCTCATCGTAGTGAAGCTGAATCTGTGGGTTCCAGGCCTTAGATCGGCTCCAAAATCTGATTCTGGTCACCCGTGTGGAAATCGTTCGAAGAACGATATCCTCTGGTCCACTTTGATCCTTCCGCCAAAACTGTCGCCACACCTACATGGGGTTGTTCCGATGTTGTATCTTCAATTTGGGATCGTTGTGTCACACAACAGATGTGCAACTATGCTCTATTCATATCTCTATGAAGAACACATAGAACTCATTTGAAGAATGAGAGAAACTGTGGATGAAAATCACAACAATCGAGATGGATGAACCTCGATTGATGTTCGTGTCGATCTTGGCTCATCAACGTTCTAATATTAAACTAAACCAAAAATAACTTCAAGAGTCAAATCCCCAAAATCCCCGCAAAATCCCATCCTACAAAATACGATCGATCCACCGGCTAATATCTTCTTGGATTAGTCCGCATTCAATGTAGGAATCAAGAATGGGGAAAGGAAAAACAAAATAAAATATCTTACTTGGATTCATGGTGTTTGTTGGTGATGATCTGGTCACTGCATCATCATCCCCGGTGAAATTCATCAAGAACTTCATCGCAACATTTGAGGTTTCCTATAGAGCCTCTAGAGCCTCCATGGGTTTTAGGGTTATGATGTCTATAACCATAAACCCCAGGACAAACCATTAATTAAAAAGTTAAATGATATCTATGGTAATAAGATTGAATAAAATATTTTTATTAAACATTTTATTACTATTACATCCAAAAACTAGATTTCACCACCAACCAGCGTTGTCCGATGTTAGGCCTCGACTAGGGTAAAATGGATGTTCTCAACGCAACAGTGCTCTCAAATTTCTAATTCGAGCACCCATTCAATAATTAATCCACTTTTTCAGGAAAACCATACACACACATTATTCATTATTTATATAAATTCAAACATTAGTTTCAGGCTCACTGGGACTCGAAACTAAACACCATCTCAAAGCATGGTTTCGAAATAATTCCCATATAAAAATAAAATAAAATAGGGGGAAAAAGAGACATTACACGGCCATATAATATGGGTTTCTCCCCAGTATGTTTTAAACTATCATGTGAATAGTCTTGAAGATAATGGTTTCATTTTCCTGAGAAACATGGAATACAATATATAATAATTTAATTCCTTGATAATTTAGTTATTATTATTTTCCTTGAGTTTTATTTGATGCAAATTTTTATGGATAAATTTTATTCTTATTTTTTAATTAAAATACGTCTTTTTATTTATTTACAGTACGATACTGATTATTCATTATCTATATATTTTTGTGTCATGTGTGTTCAATTAGATAAATTTAATTATTAATTATGATTGTTTATTCCTAATATCTTATATTTTTCTTAACCCTTTATAATTAGTTTAGAACACCCATATTTTGTTTCCCTTCACATGGATATAGAGATGAGTTCTTGGAATGAATTTCTAGGATTTCGATCAATTAATTTTTTTATTCCATATTTTTTCCTAATATAATTTGTGTATTATAAATTTAATATGGTTTACAAAAATTATAAACTCATATGCTATTTTAAATTTGAATCTGGATTCTCAGGCAATGTAATAAAGAACGACACTGACATTGGGATACTAAGGGTATGGTCATTATAGTTCGTAATATAAAATATATTAGATAAACATTGGAAACGAGATTAAGGATACATTGATTATAGATCATAATTCTAGTATAGAATTTTTGGATAAGTGTATACAAATGTACAATATAAACAATGTTTATGAGTACGATATTAGATACAAATAAAATTTTCAGTTTATGTTAAGTATTCCATTAATGTTGGGATAATACATTATGTTTCAAAATGATTTATACTAATATAGTATATTAAATTAATTAGAAATTGTTCCTTAATAGAGGAATAATATTAATAATCCTTGAAAATGTTTATATTTCCCTATAGAGGAAACAAATATAGTAGTAATTGGAACTATGAAAATTATGGAAATATTATTAGAGATTAATCATGATATGAAAAATATTGATTCCCTGATGGAGAAATTTCTCCATTTGGATAATATCCTATGCTAGATCGATTTTTCAAATATAATTCTCCATTGTTCAGTGGGACTACTAATTCAGTTGTAGATTAATAATGTATTTAGTCCCTGGAGAATTTATTTATTGCCTTAGGGTTCTATTAAAATGTAATGGTTACACTTTCTGTGTATTGTATCCAAGGTGATTTTGATAAATTGTGGCCATTGATCTATAAAAATATAAACGAATAAAAAATAGATTTCATATAATGGATATCTTTTAAGAATACACATTTTTATAAATATTTCCGTTGTGAGTAATAAATTTATATGAATAAAAAATTCCTTACATTAACAAATAATGAGGGATAATGTGTTATGGATTATGAAGACACCTTTTTATGGTTATCCATGTATGATAAATATTACATACATAACACAGACTTCAGGAATTGGCCATTTATTTTTAGGGATTAAGGTTTATATTTTACGTTTGATGTCTCACAATGTTTTTCTTCATATGATGATATAGTTTTATGATCAAAAAATAGAGAAGGACTTATCTATAACCTACATATTCATGAGAATCTAAGAGAAGAATATTTCATCTAAATAATTTGAAAAATGAAATTAATAATGCAGGAATTTGAATATGAAGAAATCATCCCCATATGAGAACGATTGATGAAATAGACATGGGAAATTCATAAAGGCATTAGAGATTGCTAAATTTGTAGGAAAAATGGTCATAATGTAAAATATTTAAATGGTAAGAAGGAAAATTATTCTATTTAGTGTTATAACTTCATGGAGATGGGGGAACTACGAGAATAATTTTCCAAAGAATAACATGAGTCTACCACAAAATAGGCCAAGGGGAGGTGTCTAATCTTATGTGATCACTACAAATGAGGAAAAAGTACCCAATAATGTGGTGTTATGTACATTAATAATATATTCATATTTATCCAATGATTTTTTAATGTGGTATTTTCATATTTTATTCTAGCTGCAATGTATAAAAATGAAATTAGTTGTATCCCTTTTTATTTAAGAATTGTGTTCCAGTCAAAATACCATATAGAAATATCTTTTCAACAATTATGTGTTGTGAAATCCCCCATATGACACATAAACATTCATTATTTGATAAAATTATCATAATAACAATGATTTAATTTGATATTATTGATTTTAATCTATGATCTGAATATTTATTATAATAAAAAAAGTATGATTTGTGTGGAAGCTCTATAATTCCGCATCATTAGTGTTGGAGAGTCATCATCAAATTTTTCTCTAGATCCACCACTAGTATATCAATTAAATAAAACATTTTTATTATAAATGAAAACATTATATATGGATGAATAATTTAATAATTAAAATGAGTATGTACCTAAAATGTAGGAATACATTGATTTATTTATTTAGGAATTACCTGGACACCCCAATAGAATGAACTTGTGTGTTCAATTGATTTGATCCATGAAGAAAACCACTATAAATGAATATTTATTGAATAGATAATGTGTAATTTTAGGTTCTAATGAAACAACTATAGGAGTTGGGTAATAAGAGATTTATTCACCTAGTGTTTCTTCTGGGGGATCCCCTACTAACATTCTCATGACAAATGATTGATCTGTGAGGTTGTTCATTAGATAGATCTAAATCAATGATATTATGAGAAATATATTGTATCCCATACCACACATTGATTTCTTGTTAGATCAACTTCATGGTGAAAAATGTGTTTTAAATATTTACTTTTATTAAAATTATCATCAATTATGTCTAATAAACAAATACATTACAATTGTCATTTTTAGGTGAGGTATGAACATTTTGAGTTTAATGAAATTATTTTTTTTGATAAATTCACAATTTTTTATTGATCAAATGAAAAGAGTTTTAGAGGAATACCATGATGATTTATTTGTGGTATTTATTGATGATATTCTGGGGTATTCTACCAAGTATTAATATCATGATAACAACATGATGATCATTATTAAGACTCTTAAATGGAATTATTTGTAATCAAAATTGTGTATGTGTCATTTATATATTCATGAAATTTAATTTAATGTATATATTTCCTCGAACAACAGAATATCATTTTTTCATACAATGATAAATGGAGTTACCTAATGGTCTACACAAGTAAGCATAAAAATTGTACGTAGTTATACTAGTTTTGTAGTTTTTAATTGGTGATTCGTTGAGAATTGTTCCGTTTTGGCATACATGATAACCATGATTACATATAAATGGGTAAAGTCTGTATAGAAAAAGTAATGGGATTATTATTTTAGTGAACTAATGAGGATGCTGGCCAATGATCCAATTTTTATTCTATTTTCTTGAAGTGATATGTTTTTGATTTATAGTGAAGCATCAAAGAGATAACATGGTTGTGTCTTCATGAAAACTGATAAAGTTATTTTATATCCATAAAAGAAAATGAATACCCAGGAACAGAATTATATAACCCATGGTATTAAGTTGGAAATTGTAAAATTACCTTTTTCAATATGGAGAAAGTATATTTGTTGAAAACTATAACAGATATTCAAAGATCAAAAATGTCTGAAATAAATATTTTCACTAGAATATTTCAATTTGAGGCAATGGGGATGTCTTGAGCTACTAAATGATTGTGATTTATCATTACACAACCACATAGGAATAGAAAATATGATAGTAAATTAAATGATTATGAAGGATCATTGAGTTATGACACAAATGAGGATTAAGAGACATCTAATGTTCATTGATATAATAAATACAGATATGGGATTATTTATAGAAGGGGATACATCAAGGAATCTTCAAATTAATGTTATAATGTATTTATTATATGCGATAAATAATTCACAATCTGATGATGAGAACTTTTAGAACATAATTAAATATGACAATGATATGAAATTAGCATACATTGATTGTGAGGTTGGTGCCCTAAAATATGTAATGTGATTATGTATTCCATATGTACATGAGCTAAAAAGGTAATTTTTGGATGGCTCTAACATATCTAATTACTCTATAATCCCTAGTAGCATGATGATGTATAGAGATTTTAAGGAACATTTTCTGTGGGATAACATAATGTTGGATTTTTTTATTATGTATACATATGTTTGGTTTGTCAATAATTTAAAGTTGTGAGGTAGCATCCTAGATAAGTTATGTAGCATCATCATTATCATTTTTTTGATGTGGGATGCCATTACATGGTACATTATCATTGGACTAACAATGACTTATAGAAATTATAATACAATATTGGTTTTCATTGATCACTTAACCCAATCCACCCATTTCCTTAGTATAATAGAAGTTTCATCTATTGATCATCTTGAAAGTATTTATATTAATGAAGTTCTATAAATTTATGGTGAACCACTATCTAATATTTAGGATTTAAATCCCTATTTTATCGAAAAATCACAAAAGAGTCTTCTAAAGTATCACGATACTGAGTTTCATTTATAGATTGTCTATAACCCTCACACTAATAGAATATCCAAAAATGAAATTAAAACAATGAAAAACATGTCGAGTTATTGATCAATAAGATTTAAAGCTATGTGGGATCATTATCTTCCAGTGTTACAGTTGTATACTAATAAAATATTACATTAATGTATTCAAATGGATCCATATAAAGAATTATATATCTATAGATGCCTAACTCCAAAATGTTGGCAAGAATT
The DNA here is from genome assembly GCA_963277665.1 of Viscum album. NCBI lineage: Eukaryota > Viridiplantae > Streptophyta > Magnoliopsida > Santalales > Viscaceae > Viscum > Viscum album. The sequence continues at coordinate 1,498,398,097 of OY728119.1, read as the reverse complement.
TGGTGAAAGGAAATTCATATGGCCAAAACATTTTTATGAGACAACAACATAGTTAAATATTATTTAGGATATCATTAAATATGATATGTATTTTTAAATATTTATGATCGAACTTGAAAGAATGATTTGTAATTCCACATGGTGGATCATGTTTTCGTGAATGTATCTCTATAGAGAGGTGTTACACTTCGGCCAATATAGCATTTACCTATGCTAGAAAAGGGCATTAATAGTTCTAGAAAACTGTTGTTAATTAAGGATAAGATAAAGAGGCTGTCTCTTTTATCTGTTCTTAGAAATGTTTTGATAAAGGCCCCTTTTATTAGTGATAAAAAATGCACTAATAAAATCGTCCTTTTTTCAGTGCTAAAAAAGCGCTGATAAATTGGGCCTTTATCAACACTTTTTTTAGGGCTGATAAAAGGCCGATTTTATCAGGTCTATTAAAAAGTGCGGATAAATGTTAAAAAATAGAAAAAACTAAATAAATATTTTTTATATATTGGGGGTGGGGCTTCAGCAACCCTTAATGAACCCCCTTCAACAGCGCCCCACCCCCCAGTCGCATCCCGCACTCCCCATCCACCCCACCAGCCATTAAAAAACCTCCATCCCCTTTAGTAGAACTAGGAATCCTGCACTCTGTATCCACCCCACCAGCCTTTAACAGCACCCCCATCCCCTTTAGCAGCACTAGGAATTATTCCCCACCTACGTGCATAACCTTCCCCCCCAGGATTCGATGTCGGGACCTATCGCCTACGCGCCTAAGCCTTTACCACTCCACCATAAAGCTTTTCGATTCATTTATGAATATATCTATATATATATATAGTTATATGTACTCATACATTAATATTTATATATAAACATATATATATATATATTTATTAATATATATACATAGTTATATTAATATATATATTGAGTTATATTAATATATATATATATTTCTGTATAAATATATATATAGTTATATTTATATGTTATTATATTTATTCATATATTAATATGTATTTATATGATTAGTTTTGAATGTGTTAATAAAATATGCTTTTAATGTGTGTTTATAAATAAATAAATACATATATACAACTTACGCATGCACACACACACACACAAAAATATATTATATGTATATTTGTATGTACAACGAAACATACATACATATATATATACAAATATTTTATATTAATATGTATATACATATGTTCAGAATATATAGATAATATAAACGAGCTTGTTAGTACAGACACACATGTATATAAATATATACATATACACATTATATAGTTTTATAAATATTCATATATTTGTATTTAAATTAAAATGGGTCTCATATTCTTATTTAGATAAGGATTACATATTGAAAACATTATTTTATTTATAAATATATTTAATTAATAATTTATAAAATTTAATTTTTAAGTGAAAATATATAACAAATATGTATATATAGTTATAAATTTGATTATAAATAATTCTAATTTATGATGATTGATAAAATTTAAAATCCATAATATGAGTATGAATGTAATACATTGAAATAAATTCATTCTTTATTGAAAAATGGTAAAAATAATCCCTTAAACTAGGCTAAACATTCATCGAATGTCATAAAAGTTAGGTATCCCGACTAAAAACTCTGTTTTGGAGGATTTGTAGGATTTTTTGGGCACATAAATTGTGATAGTAGAATCCCTTGGCTCACTAGTTTGGAGAGATCTTCATGGAGATTGAATTGATATGTTGTACAGATCAAACACACACTCAGATCAATAGTTATGCCTATTTAATGTTTGAGTTACATTTTCAACGTATTTAAGATCTTTTATTATTTTTTTAATTTTTCGTGTCTCTAAATTGTTATTAAAATATTATTAGTCGATGATAATTAGAAAATTATTAATTAATAATATTTTTTAAAATATTTTCAATCAATTTTAAGTACTTTTCTTATATTTCTTATAATTTAAATTTAATAGTCTATTTATACTTATCTAAAACATATTTAAATAATATATATTATATTTATATCAATATAAATATACTTGTATATCAATATATTTTTTCCTCATTTTTTTAAATATACAATTTATAAGTGTAAGGAAAAAACATTGATAAATCCCGCCCTTTATCAGCGCTAGTAAAAAATCACAGGTAAAGGGGGCCCCTTTAACAGTGCAAAAAACAACACTCTTAAATAGTGATGCTGTAGAATACCAATTTGTTGGTAGTGTTATGCCATTTGGTAAAAATTGCATAATGTTTCCAAGGTATATAAAATCCTTTAAAATAAATGAAATAATTCGATTTTCTTCTTATCATTTTGAAATTCCTCAAAACATATCAATATTACATGATCTTGTCCATATATATATATTTTGAATGAATGTGCTAGACTAAATATATGTGCTCACCTTAGAAGAAATATTTTGGGAATGTGATCTATATTTTTGTAGAGAACACATCTATATTCATAAAACCAAATATAATTTATTAAGGAATAAAAATGATTTTTTGGTAATGGTTTTCTGGATGAATCACATTATTAATGAACTGAGATGGGAAAAAAGATATTATTAAAATGAATTAGCCCAATCTATTTAGATTGTAATACCCCCTGAAATAATAAGGAAATTTTTTTATATGAGTGAATAGAGTAACCCCAAATAATTTTCAAAATATTCCTTTTAGTGAAATTTATATATTATATGTTCAATAATATTCTCTTAAATTAATCCAATGGATTTAAGGGAATAAGATAATAAATAATCCAATTTTTTGTATAAAAATATTCATTTTTTAAAGTTAGTTTTTCCACCTTTTAAATGTGAACTTTTTTCAAAACAAAAGGTGAAACATTTAAAATAATTATTTTTAAAGATAATATTATTTAATTAATTTTTAATTTAAAAATTATCATAGGCTGAATGTTTTTTTATTTTAATGAGAAGTTTCATTTTTTGATGAATACTGAGAAATAGTAAATTTTATAGGAAAATTCAATATTCATATAAATAATGTTAATTATAAATTTTATTTTAAAATATTTTAAAACTAAAATATCTCAATTATGCATGTATTAATATAATTTTGGTCATTGGAATAATTATTATATTGATTTTATAGATAAAAACATAGTTATCTTTTTAATATTTTCACATTAAAACCCCACTTTCTCACCACGTATGTGAGATTAATATTAAATTAATTTCTTCAACTTAAATGAATTTTATTTGATAAATATATTGACAATTTTTATTGAGAAAAATGTTTAATTTCCAAGATGTTCAAATTAATTTATTCCAATATTATTAATGAATGGTGTTAAAATTAATTATGTTGATTAAGTGGAAAACATGTTTACTAAGGGATTTGAATCTAGACATAAGGGACCCAATGACATAGAAATGTGCCCAAAACCCATTTATGAATATATTTTGACCTTATAAATTCAATTATCTAGTTATTTTACATTCTTTAATCTAGATAAAATGTAAAAAACATTAATGATATTATCTCTTTAAAAACAGTTACAAAACTGCCACTCAACTCCAATATAAAAGGACAACTACTCTATATATATCTTCACATATTGAAACAATTTAATTTCAACTAATCCCTCACAAATAAATCATAAAATTCACTAACCTCATCCAAGAAGACTTATCCTGGGTATATATCAATCTTTTCCAGGAATTAGTACAATCCAAAGAAGAACCCCCAAAGAAGAGTTAAAATTTTTCTAAATGCATTTTTATTTTATTTCATTATCCAACTCTATAATTTATTTATATATAAAGATTATATAAAAAAAATAAATTTATTAAATATATTTGTTATGATTTTATGTCAAGGATATAACCTATAAGTTTACACACTTCCACCAAATGGGTTATGAAATCATTATGCGTGTGTCTTGCAGACTACTGTTTAACAAACTAATGTCATTATTTCATCCAGTATCACATTTAAAGGTTGAAAATAATGATATAAATATTTTTTATACATGAAATGTATTATTTATTAATTATTATTTAATAATAATGTAAAGACCCATAAATTTTAAGGAAATTTTTTTTCTTAAATTTTCTTTGGAATTTTACAAGAGCGCAGTATCTGACGACACCTGATTCTGAGGCCCGGTGTGGCCGAAATCATTTTCCGAAGTTTTTCTCGGGTACGCTCAGTGAACGGACGAGCGGGGTTTTCTAACTTTTGAACCGGTGCCCGGAATCGAATTCTGAGGGCACCGATGAAATAGCAGCACCGATATTCGCTTAGAAACGCCTCTTCCGGAGTTGCGTTTTCTCGGGTGTGGTTTTTAATTTTCGGGCTTAAAGTTAAGAAATAAAATAATTTTTCGACAACTTTATTTTATTTCACTTAAGCCACTTGGAAGCCACATGAAGCCACATAAAGGCGGCTTGAACTGAGTTGAACTGGATAGGATGCTATCCAGAAATATCCTACCCCCTTGGTAGGATATTTGTGAGGTGGGGCCCGCACGAGCCCCGTGTTTCTTTCCGCTAAAAAACGCTCCCGTGAAAACCCGTCTTAATGAAAGTCAATGTATGCGTTTCTTAAAATATTAACAGACCATTTAATTGGGCGGTTTATTTTGTGAATTATGTGGCCTGTTTCTTTCGTTGAATTAATTCAACGAATTAATTCAATCGTTTCTTAACCAGTTTTCGTGTGTTGGCATATTAATAAAATAAGACCAACCAAAATCTTTTGAGAAGATTTGAGAGGATCCTTGTTTCTTCTTCACCCTTGAGAAGAACACGAAGAACGCGAAGAACGCAAAGAACGCGAAGAACGCTGAACCTGGAAATCGACGACGCTTCCGTCCGAGACGTTCTTCCCCGCTCCGATCTTCGATCACCGACTGTTTGAGGTGAGTGATTTCGGATTTCCTCACAAGGTTCTTTTCTTTTGGTTTTAAACACAGATTCAATTATTAATGATTTAAATCTGTTGATCTTGGTCTGTTGAGCTCGCCGACTCAACGCCGGTTTCCACGATGAGGCGACGCCTCCCCGCGACGATGCGACGATCCATCTCTTCCGCGATGAGCTTTTCCGCGAAGAATGCCCGCGCGCGACGGTCAGCGAGGTAGGGATTTTATTTTTTTTGGAAATACCCCTCCTTATATTCCCGTGAACATTCTTTAAAAATTAAAAAAACGGAATCAAAGAAACAATTTTATTTTATTAAAATTGTTGTTTCCTGTGTGGAATAAAATTCTCCTGGTTGTTTATCTCAAACGTGGAGGGTTCGGGCCAAACGAACACGGCCCGATGACCCTCCGTCGTTCTTCATTTTGTGCGGATTTGGCGGGCAATGACGGAACGTGACGCAATGGATGTTTGATGATCCCATAGTAATGAACAGAACCTGGGAGGAACAACGGCGCAGACGGGAAGGAAAACGGGCCACCGGAGCGACTCCGACGGCTCGCGGAAGCCGGTGGCGGCGCGGGTCGCCGGCGCGCCACCCCGCGGGTGCCGCGGGGTTGTCACGCGGCACCCCGCGGGTGTCCAGGGCGACACGCCGTGGGTGCCGCGGGGTTGTCACGCGGCACCCCGCGGGTGTCTAGGGCGGCACCCCGCGGGTGGCGCGGGGTTGTCACATAGCACGTCCGGTGGTCTGGCTGACACCACGCGGGTGTCGCGGGGGTGTCACGTGTGGCAGCGGCTTTCCCCCGCGTCGGCCGCTCGGCCGAGCCGAGCCGGACCGGCCCTGGCCGGGCCGGACCGGGCTAACCGGTTCGGACCCAACCCGGTTCGGGCTAACCAGGGGGGGGGGGGGGTCGGCCCGGGCCCGGACCCCCCGTCTTCGGACGACTTTCGTTCAAACGCCCGTAACATGAGCTACGGACCTCCAAACGACTCGCCGTCAACAGCAACACAATCCTTGGAGCGAGTCCGTCGTTTCGGTTTATCGCACTCAAAGTTTCGGAATACTTTGGGTTCAACCGGGTTGGTTCGTACACGAAACCAACCGGGCCCTCTGAGCGGAAACGCTCATATCTTGAGCTACGGACGTCCGATTGACGTTCCGTCAGCTTTGTTAGTTTCTTCTAAGTGAGACGGATCTTTTGGATTACTCCACCCGAGGTTTGGACGCAGGTGGAGTACGGTCGGGTTGGTTTTGCCTTAAAAACCAACCGGGCCCCTGGGACGAAAAAGCCAATAACTCGCAGAACGGGCGTCCGATTGACGCGCCGTCTGCGACGTTGAGTTCCTGTTGACGATACGGATCTTTTGGATACATCAACATCGGATATTGTGTCAGTTGATTTATCAGCCTCTCGGCTCGTGGAGCGGACCCTCCCGAACGAGCTTGCTGTGTGCGGGAACCCTAGTGCTGGCTGCGACTGCTTCTTCGACAGCGATGACCGTGCAGAGATCCTCAGCGGACTGCGGCGAGAACTATGCAGAGATCCTCCATGGACTCCGACGACGACCGTGCAGAGATCCTCAGTGGACTGCGGCGACGACTGTATAGAGATCCTCAGTGGACTGCGACGACTACTGCACTCATCGATCCTACGTGGATCGGTGCTACCGATCCTGTGTGGGTCAGTGCTCAGCTGTTCTGTGTGAGCCAGTGCCTACAAGTCCTGCGTGGGCCCGATCCTGTGTTGGTCCGATCCTGTGTGGGTCCCTGCAGGGTTAGTACCTATCGATCCTTAGTGGGTCCGACGACTTAGATGGTTCAGTGATCATCTTTATCGTCATCTGAAGAAGTATACATGTGTGAGCTGAATCTTGTGTTTCTCTCCTTTGTGGATTGTGTTGAGCTATCCTATGTGGGTTTACTGTTTACTCTCCTTTGTGGTTTGTGTTGAGTTATCCTGTCTGGGTATACGTTTTGCTTTCCTGTGTGGACTGGGTTGTGCTTGGGCTCGGGCGTTGGAGCCGAACGGGAATTGATGACTTAGGTATATGTATGGGCATATACCTAAGCCGTATCAGATGTTACTTCGTGATTGTATCTTTCCTTTGTGGATTATCCTTTTTCGATTTTGGGAGACCTTCGAGGGTCTCGGGGTCCCTGCTGAGTAGCTTATACTCACCCCTGCACGGGCTTTTCCCGCACTATGTTGTGTTGGTTGCAGATGACGGACAACGCTGACCGTGGTGGAGGCGTGCGAAGGAGGACAGTACCTGGAGGTGGACCACTGGGCGGGACGTACTCGGAGCGATCAGGTGGACCCGAGGAGCAGTGGAGGCTATCTGTACCCACCCTTCAGGTGGGACTTCCAAAGGACGGCTCGACGCTGCAGTTTTCCCTTTTCAGTTGTTGTTTTTCCTTTCAGTTGTACTTTACAGTTGGACTTGTATTTCAGGCCACTTTTACTTTCAGCACAGCTTGTACAGTTTTTACTTAGTGTTTACTTTTCCGCTTGCTTACTCTGTGGTGCTTGTTTACTTTTCAAAGGCAATGCCTTCCCTTTTTGTTGGGATTTACGCCTTGGTGCTAGTGGCCAGCCCCTGACCTATGGAAGGCGGGCTTGGGGTAGTCACGACACGGGCCCTGAGGACGGGTCGTGACAAATTGGTATCAGAGGTGGTCGGTTCTACCGCAGACTCTGATCTTTCTTCTATGTGAAGCAATAGTGTTTAGCGTATTGAGTGTGGTTATCAGTCCAGGGAGTCCAGTGTTGGTGCGGTGGCCGACGTATCCATACACCAGGACCCTGACTTCTGATTTCCGACTTAATGCATGAAAACATTGATTGCATGTGTGTTTCAAGTTTTCTTTGTGATTACTTGTGTCAGCTCACCAGGTATACCGTTCTGACCGTGGTGCACTTGTTTCCTTTTCAGGATGGCACGACGACAGCAGCCAGCTAGGGTTCTTAGAGTAGTGTGTGACGACAGCCCGCCGAGCGACGAGGCCTCGGTACAGGGCCCGTTAACAGCAGAGGCACCGGCGGTACCTTTACCCATCGAGCCCCCGATGCTTCCAGCACTGGCAGCTGACGACGCACGACGCCTTGGAGCTCTGCACGAGTTCCAGCGCCAGCGACCACCTAGGTTCCGTGGGGAGTCGGACCCCCAGGCAGCCGAGGACTGGCTGGAGGCGGTCGTCCGAGTTTTCAGGCTAGTGAGAACAGCAGCAGACCTCATGCTGATCCTCGCGGCGAGCCTAATGCACGCAGCAGCAGGACGATGATGGAGCCTGATGCACCAGGTACACGATGAGGCCACCCTCATCTGGACGGACATTGAGGGTCTCTTCCACTCAGAGTTCTTCCCGGCCACCCTCCGTGCGGTGCGCATTCTGGAGCTTCTTCAGCTGCGGCATGGCAGCATGACAGTCACTCAGTACGCGGCGAGGTTCAACGACCTTTCTCGGTACTCGACAGACATGGTAAGGGACCCCTTCTACCAGGCCCGGACCTTCGAGCAGGGTTTGAGACAAAAGATCAGGGCATCGCTAATCTCCCTCAGCATACCGACCCAGGTAGTAGTACTGGAGAGAGCCCTCCTGATCGAGAGCTTCCTGGCTAAGTCCACAGCGAGACCTACCGCAGGGCGGCAGATAGCGGATTCTTCAGCAGCTGGTAGCCAGCGGATGACTCAGGGTTCCAGGCAGACCAGACCTTCCGGCAGGCGACCTCGGGACACTGGCTCAGCAGTGCAGGGCACCCAGCCCGGACTCAGTCTTCCGAGAGGCAGGAAGTGCTACGAGTGCGGCGGGCGGGGCCACATGGCTCGTGACTGCCCGACCCCTCGTGCCGAGGGAAAGCAGACGATGGAGGGACCACCCAGGAAGAGGCAGAGGGTCGACCGTGGTGGTCCGCATGGAGGAGGCGGATGAGGCAGAGGAGCTGGCCGAGCAGCAGGTGGTGGGGGACGCTTTGAGGCTCTGCCACCACCACCACCAGGAGGCCCGCCCCGACCACATGGAGCTGGCGGGCAGAGACAGGCTCAGCTCCAGGCAGTGGAGGCCTACGACTACGGTGCGCCAGAGATGATTCGAGGTATGATCTGTGTCTATTCCACCCTTGCTGCAGTTCTGATAGACACAGGAGCGAGTCACTCTTTCATAGACACTGCACTTGTTCGGAGCTCGAAGATTCCGACAGAGCCGTTGGCTCGATCCTTACGGCTAGAGACTCCTACAGGAGCAGGCTCGACGATTACGCACTGGTGCCGGCAGTGTGAGCTTACTCTAGGAGGCGAGATCTTCGGCTGAGATCTTCTTGTAGCAGCGTCAAGGCCTTACGACGTCATATTGGGCATGGATTGGTTATCTACGGTCCATGCTCAGATTGATTGCATTAGGCGCAAGGTGCGATGTGTGCGCACCGACGGGAGCAGGTTCACCTTAACCGGTGAGAAGAGAGCCTTAGCAGCACAGGATGGACTCACGCAGAGTAGAGGTCAGCCCATCACTCATCAGTTGGCTAGCCTCATCCTGGGAGCAGTTGACGTGCGGAGTCCTAGTATTCCTGCAGTGGTGGATCAGTACGCGGACGTCTTTCCCGACGACGTTCGAGGACTACCTCCTCGCAGAGAGGTAGACTTTTATATTGACATGTACCCCGGGACAGCCCCGATATCCACTCCAGCATATCGGATGGCCCCCACTGGGCTTCGAGAGTTGCGGGTACAGTTGGAGGACTTGCATGGCAAGGGGTTCATCTGACCCAGTGTTTCGCCCTGGGCTTCCCCGATTTTCTTCGCCAAGAAGGCGGACGGGAGCTTGCGAATGTGTGTCGATTATCGTTGCCTGAACCAGGTGACAGTGAGGAACAAGTATCCGCTACCCAAGATTGATGACCTCTTCGACCAGATCAATGGAGCACAGTGGTTCTCGAAGATAGACCTCAGGTCAGGCTATCATCAGCTCAGAGTTTGAGACGAGGATGTGCAGAAGACGGCCTTCATGTGTCGGTATGGCCACTATGAGTTCTTGGTTATGCATTTCAGCATGACCAACGCTCCATCAGTTTTCATGATCCCCATGAACAAGATCTTCCAGCCATACCTCGATCGATTTGTCGTAGTCTTCATCGACGACATTTTGGTGTACTCGACAACGGAGGAGGAGCACGCCTACCACCTGCTTGTTGTACTAGACACACTCTGAGAGCACCATCTTTATGGAAAGCTCTTGATGTGTCAGTTCTGGTTACGTGAGTTCCACTTCTTGGGGCACGTCATTTCTGAAGCGGGAGTTGCAGTGGATCCCGCGAAGATCGAGGAAGTGCTAGCTTGGGAGCCACCCAAGAGCGTGACAGAGGTGCGGAGTTTCTTGGGCATAGACGGATACTATCAGAGATTTGTCTCGGACTTCTCCAGAGTTGCGGCCCCACTCTCATCATTGACGAAGAAGGGGAAACCCTTCGTGTGGTCAGACAGATGTCAGTAGAGCTTTCAGGAGCTGAGGCAGAGGTTGACCAGTGTACCTATCTTGAGGTTGCCTGAGGAGGGAGTTGGATACATAGTCTACTGCGATGTATTAGGGACCGGACTCGGGTGTGTCCTGATGCAGGAGCGGGCCGTGATTGCCTACAGATCACGTCAGTTAAGGAATCATTAGCAGAACTACGCTACCCATGTCTTGGAGTTGGCAACAGTGGTATTCGCCCTGAAGACATGGCGACACTGTCTGATGGGCGAGCGCTTCACAGTCTTTTCTGACCACCAGAGTCTCAGGTACATCTTCTCTCAGAAGGACCTGAACCTGAGACAACGACGATGGCTCGAGTTCCTCCAGGACTATGACTTTGAGATTGTCTATACTCCTGGGAAGGGGAACGTGGTGGATGATGCCCTCAGCAGGAGGACGGGCATCCAGCTACTTGAGGAGGCGACAGAGCAGCTAGCCGCTTTATAGATATCCTTCGTGGATAGAGACAGAGCAGCCTTCCTTCAGTCTCTCACAGTCTCTCCTCCACTTCTACAGCAGGTCAGAGAGGCACAGCATGGGGACGCTGACTGTGAGACATGGCGTGCACAGATATCCTCAGGACAGGCACCTGATGGTTTCTCCCTTAGAGCAGAGCACGATGTCCTTTTCAGAGGATGTACCTTGGTACCAGTCTCTTTACGAGAGGAGGTGCTGAGAGAGTTTCACACTTCTCCTTTGGCGGTACATCCTGGAGTGGCGAAGATGTACTAGGATCTCAGGCGATAGCACTGGTGGCCGGGCATGAAGAAGGCTGTGGCAGAGTTCGTTTCACGGTGCCTCACCTGCCAGCAGGTGAAGGCAGAGCACTAGGTACCAGCTGGCTTGGTACAACCCTTGGAGGTCCCGGAGTGGACGTGGGACGGAATATCTATGGACTTTTTGACTGGACTTCCACGCACTTCCAGAGGTCACAACTCCATTTGGGTGATTGTTGACCGACTCACCAAGTCGGCACACTTCTTACCCATCCGAGAGCAGGGCTCAGTGGAGGGCTTGGGGTAGTCACGGCACGGGCCCCGAGGATGGGTCGTGACAAATAATATAACACATAACTTCATAGATAACATTTTTAGGCAATACATTTACATCATTCCTGTTTATGGAAGACTACCAGCACAGGAAGCTATGTGATTCCTTGACACTTTACATAGAATGTGTTAAGTATAGTTTTAATAAAAATAAATAATATATATTAAATAAATATCTTAAATTAATTATATTTTTTATATAATTTATTTTTTCTCATTAATACGACAAGAAAATGGAATTTGTGTTTATGTGTACGTAGGACCTGTCACCTCCATGAACATTTCATTTCATTTCCTATCTCAAAATTTTATAGATTAACATATTCATATATAAAAATAATATATATGATATTTAAATCATGATATAAATTCTTGAGATGCAAAATTATTGATCTATATTAGAGGAAAAACTAAATAATAAGTGAAACGTACATAAAATAAAGTTATTTAACAAAGAAAACCGTTAAAATATTATTAAAAAAAGTAGATAAGGTTTTATAAAACAATCATATATGAAATTATCAATATTATTATGATTATGATTTGTTATAATAACATGAATTAATCTATTATACATGATGTCAAATAAAATTCATTAAAAAGATTGTGTAATATATGATATTTAATATCAATTTACATTCCATTGTGACATATATCTTATTATGAACCAAGTAATTTTTCTGTGGTGTATATAATTCACAATAGTGTATAATATCATGAATACATTATTCTTAATGGTGTTTTATGTTTTATTTTTGAATATATCATTCAATGGTATATAAATTTAAAGTTTCTATGGGGTAAAATTTATTATTCCGTATCACTTTCATTTGTGATTATAACCTTTTTCTAAAAGAAATCAGGTTACAATAACAATTTTTACAAGAAATTAAATTTTTACTATATATCTTGACTGATATGTAATGGATATGATTATTTCAAAAATCTTTTTACATTTTTACTTATTTGGATTAGTTTAAAATTTATTTATTAACTATGGTAATATTGATAAAGTTTTATCCTTTATTTAATGTAGATATATTTAAGGAACATTTTTTGAGTTAAATTAGATTACTTGATATAATTGGAATGCATTGGACTGGTAATCCACATGTTGGGGACTGTTTAATTTAATCTCTTGATGCATAGATAGTATCATGAGACAAATCCATTAGAAAATTTAGATATATTTTTACCCAGTATGTTTAAAATTGTCTGGTGAATGGTCATGATGGTAACAATTCCATGTTTTGTGAAACATGTAATCTAATAATTTTGAATATAAATCATTGATAATTCAGTTATTATTAATTTACATGATATTTTTTCATTGCAAATATCTATATATTCATTTCATTCTTATTATATTGATTATAAGGAATCAATTTCAGTTATTTTCCTTCCAGTATTGATTATGCATTATCCTAAAATTTATATGGAATGTGTGTTCAGTTATCCACAATTACATTTTGATTGCGAATATTTAACCATGATATCATTGAATATACCTATCCCTTGATGAGAATATTATATCACTAATATTTTGTCTCCATTCTCTTTGGAATGATGTTGAAATCATGGAATGAGTTTCAAGGATGTTGAGTTTTTACTTTCATTATGATTTATTTTTTCTCAATGTAATATGGGTATCACGTATTTAGTCTAGATTTTAAAAACTGATAATTTTTTAATGTTGATTTTAATATTGTATCTCTTCCAATATAATAAATTAAGTCACCAGATTCAAGCTACTGGGGATGGGGTTTCTATAATTAGTTTGGATGATGAACCAGACATATGTTTTTTAATGGGTTCAAAATCTATAAGATTCTGTGGTCAGGAAATATAGAAAATTGTAACTGAATGAATGTGAAGGGATTATTGGTATTCAAACAATAGTGAAATGAGACACTAGTTAGGTTAAATTTTATAGTCATATAATTTATAAACCAAGGGATTTTTACAGATGATAATATAATGAAAAATGGAGTAGTTTTGGAATCAATACTCAGCTGTTGTACAAAGCTAGAACTGGAGGTGATATAGATTGAAGTTTTTCAATGTGGGTATGAGAAGGGTTTCCAAGACATTATGTGAGATGGAATGAATTTATGCGGTAGTGTAGATTCAACTTATGGGATTCATCATGTATGGTTCATGTGAGATGGAAAATAATGTATAGAGGTGATGGTGTATTGAATTTTGTTTTAATTTGTGTGTTGGATTGTTTGGGAAGTTTGAAATAGGGAATGTGAAGTTAAAATGAATTATAAATTTTTTACAGATGTGGTAAATAGTATGAGTTTAATATTAATGGTATCTTTGTAAAGAAACCCTATATTTTGTTATGTAAAGATGACTCTTTCTATGATTTTTCATGAATATGGTAGTCAGTCGAGGTAGCAAGTGAAGGTTTTTGAGATTGAACCTTACCAGTATAGTGATGAAATTGAATTTATATGAATATTTCATAATGTACAGATAATAGTTTGGCATCTAAAGATTGATAATAGGGGTCCTATAATTCTTGGATTCATCTCCTTTTATAGTATATGTAATTCTATTAGAGTAGAGGAATGATCTTTAATAACCCCCCTTATTCTATGGAAGCATTTTAAAATCAAAATGGATGAAGTTTAATTAGACCATGCTATGTTTGTTTGGTTTCATCAATATAATTATTATTTACCTTGATATATAGCATATATTTTTAGTGACTCAATACATATATCAATCCGAATTTTAAAATCAGTCATCCGGGGAGGGATGGTAATTGTAAAAATTATGTGTTAATAAGAAAAAGTAGGTTAGGAGACCAATTGATTTTATAAAACAATATGGGTTTGCGGTATATTGACAATAATATCATTTTTAATAGTGATTTTAGTAGTATTAATTATTTTCCCTCACCATGAGTTCATTTATTCCTATATGCTTTCATCGTTTTTCATGAATAAAAAGTTAATTTTCAGTCAGTCATAATAATAGTTACCTATTTTAACCAACAACTAAGAGCACATACCATTAAATGCTTAGTGGTAAAATATACAAGGAAACAACTTATGCAATGTTTAAATAACAAAAAACCTAATTTTAAATGAATAAAAGCATCAATTATGTGTCCCATTACCATTAGTGATTAAAGGGAAATGAAATCATGGTAAATGGTTAAACATAGATGAGGATAGAAGAATAAGGGAGGGTATAAAGTGATTAACTTTCAGAATAACTTAAAATAGAATATGGAGAAGAATGTAACTAAGGGGGAACAAAGAGGAACTCCTGTGAAGTATCTATAGTATTGTGATGTGCGAAAAGGAGGAAATATTTCCAAAACAAACAATAATTTTGTTGGGGTAGGGAAAAATAGTGTGGTATGGACCTTCCCACCATTTAGAAGTACCCCACCTAATCACCACCACAGTTAGACCTTCATGATTGTGGCATGATAAGCCTTGATTTGGCAGAACCAGGGTCCCTGATTCTTGATCCATTACTACATAATAACGCTCTGATATGGCACAAAACACCCAATTGACCGAGAACTATAGCATAACCTCATCCTCTATAGTGTGGTATTCCATTAATTGATATTATTGTGGAGTAAGGTAAGATCAAATAATTTAAGAATCTAGATTTTCCATGGTGAATCCCATGTTTTATAAATGAGAAACATTCACCATTGATTTTTTTTAAAGAAATAGTGGTAGGTTTATATATGGTGTCTAGGGGCTATGATATATACTACTTCCATTCTATTTATAAACGTGATGACACTACCTAAACCCCCTAAAACAGTCCTCAAATCACCTAGATACTAATAAATTACCTGAAATTTAATAATATACCATAAAACAATGACATGGGGTAATCTGAATAATCCCAATATTATACCACTATAAATTCATTAATTATTATAAATGGAACAAACATAAAAATATGGACAAAACAAATAAAATTAGTGGGAGGGGTTGGGTAAAAAATAAAGAATATCCTAAAAAATATGAAACTATATAAATAATTCATCATCAAATAGATCTATATAAATCCTTAATTAATGACAAATAATTTCATGAATTATATAATGCACTACCATTCAATATTTGGATTATGAATAATGAAGACTCATTTTATATCTCTCCATTATTTATGATTCACATAATATATAGTACGAATGAATTTTCTCATCTAAAAATAGGATATCATGGACACAATTATGATTCTAGAAATAAAAATAGAGAACTATGAAATTATAGCAACAGAAAAAACTACATTGAAATAAGATTAAATACCCTACAGTAAGAACAACGTAAAAATATTTCCAAGATACCCTAAAAACCAATTAATATCTAAATATAACATGACTTGGTCACCAAAATTATAACATCACAAAACAACCACAACCCAAAAAAATAATCTAGAGGTAACCCATGGAAGACACCAAAAGAAGTCCATCTCATAATAAAAACTAATCTAAACATAACAATAATGTTTCCCAAAATTTATTTAAATAAAACCCATTTATAATGTTACTAATTTTTTCAAAAAAATTGAAATAAAATTAATAATTTAACTCACAAGTTAATGTCCCAAATACCCATTTTAAAACAGGTCAAAACACCTTTCCTTTTAATCAGTTTTAAATGATAATTAATATATAAAACTAAAAATAACTGTAATTGAAAACATACTCTTATAGATTTAAAATATATTAAAAATAAACCGTTGTCTTGTTTTAAATCCCTGATACCTCCCATATTTCATAATAAAATCATATACATTAAAAACATTTCAAAAATTCCCTATTCATTCTATATCCAATGCCAAAGGAATCATTCCAATCAAAATTAAATTTTCAAGAATTCTACCTTTCACACAAAATGTTTCAATATACAAACATAAGATAATGAATTCAAAAATTCAAAATAGCATTCAGTCATATATAATGGTGACATTTCAAGACCCACAAATATACCATTCTCAAGTAATAATAATCAAGTGAAAAAAATTTCAAGAATCTTGAGTCATAAATAAAGGAACAATACGGGTATAAAAACTTTTATTGAATTGTAAACATTATTTTATAGTAATTTCACCAATTATAAAATACATCTAAAAAACTTATACAATCAAGTGTTTGGTCACTACATAGTTCTTTATGATGTGAATCTTGACATCAATCTATTTTTCCCCTTCCATTTTCATCATAAAACAGCTTCATAAACTTACATTTAATCTCATTAAATTATACTGTTGTTTAAAATACTTCCATATCAAATGTTAATAACAAATAATAGTCAAAATATAAAAACATTCCACAGAAACACAAATTTTTAGAGTGAGATAGAGAGCGTTAAGATATTCCCTAACCCAAGTCTTATGTCCTAACATCCATATATATTTATTAATTGTCAATATAATTAAGTATATATTTATTCCACATCGTAGGACCATTTTTAAAACAATAATTTAATAAAATTTCTAATGAACTATCATGGGGTGACCTGAGATGTCATCCAGGTCATCTCACCACAAGACCTAAATAACATTTTCAATATTCACATCGATGATGAAATGGAAATGGTGTGGCTGTAGTTTTCTTCTGTGATAGTTCATTTAGGTTTCAGTTGGATGATAGCCAGTGGTTTCTCACCGAATAAATATAGATGATGAATCTGAGCACTAATATTATGGGGAACATATTAAGGAAGCTCACCTCTAAATATTTTGTGATCTGGCGAGATTCGGTGTCGATGGTATCTATTTTGAGAACCTTTTGAATTTCAAATTTTGGATTTGTAGATTTTATTAATTTCCCTATTGAATTTTAATTTTAAAAATTGGTTTTTTTGGATTGAATCTAATTGAATTTCAGGTTACTACTCAACTATAAAGCATATCATTAGAATGTATAAAAAAATGATTTTGAGGAGGTATTAAAAATGAACATTTTGGAATGGTTTCACCTATATACTGTAATAAAAACACACAAATAACCAAATAATATTTTGGAATTTACTCTATATAAATTATACATCAACACATATCAAAATTTCTAGATTAAAGAAATAATAAATCAAAACATTGAATAATGAAAATAAAATAAATATATATACTATAAATAATTAAAATTTTCATATACATAACTAGTCAGGAATAAAATAAAACCAAAAATAAATACAATTACTATCCTAAATAGATGTGATAATATTAAGCCATATTATAAAATGAGACAAAAAACCACTGTTAAAACCTCATCGTTACTCATTAAAACTCATCATAACAACATATTCATCCAAATAACCAGATTAATATCAATAATCATGGTTTATAACCTCATAACATGTAATAAAATATCGTATATTTATAAAAAACCATACACTGATGTGTATGTAGGGTGTGGTTGAAACATACAACATCTAATTACAATAATGATTCTATGAAAAACCATTTGTAATAAACATAGATATTTATTTATCAAACATATTATGAAGAAATAGGTTTTCACTTATTAATAATTTGATATAAGTGATATAAACCACATGCTTTATCACATTACTTTTAAAAATTATCATATAATATTTTCAACAAAAATAAGGGATTAAAAATTAAAAATTTCATGTTTGAGATGAAAATAACATAAATATTTTAATTCAAATATTATTACAAAATTCAAAGAGGAACGTTAAATTTATAACCCAAATGAAAATCATATTCATTAAATTTCATGAAATAATTCAAAACCTCTATTAAAAAAAACTACTTCAATTTTAAAATTTATTATTTAGAAAAATTTAAGAAACCTACTTGAATAAAAAATAAAATAAAAACAAAAATAAAAAACAAGAACATAAAAAACTATATATAAATGATGCATAATAAAATTTCAAGAAAAAACAAATGATTCCATGTGATAAAATAAAAAAAGGGATGCAAAAAAGTCATCAAAAACATAACCTAGAAAATCAACAATATTACCTATGGATCATTGGAAAACCCTTGACTGTAGCATTAATGGTAAAAGAACTAGATCATCTGATCACTCACTAAGGCCCTATGTGAAATCATAATATCTATTTTATCCTTAATTCCAGTCTCCAAGTGATATATATAAATAATCATTAAAGAGGTTGAAACATTCCATGGGTAATAACTATTATGCACACATAAATATTGTATATAATATATAAAGTAATTTTAATTAGCTAAAAAGGAATCCATGAGAATAGTTAAATAGTGGTGAGTAAGAAACATGTAATAGCATTATCATATGATTCTATTATAACAAAACCTTTTGATGTGAACCTCATCTCGACACCTATAACCTCATAAGAACAAACAATTTCATTTCATCCAATTTGAAACCACAAATAATGTTATAATAATTTAAAAAACACCCCTTCATAACAAAGAAGGGTACAATAGAGAGTCTACATTGATTAATCCAATCATATCCTATGAGATGATGGAGTGAGGAAAGATGATTAATAAGTGTATTTCTATATTTTAATGTAATTATGTATCATGTAACAATAAATGGTGATGAAATTTAAAATTATATGATTCTGATAATTTATTTTTCTAACTATTTAATCAATTAGGTTATAGATATATGATAAATCAAGGAAATATTTCTCCTTTATTTACATGATATATAATTATTTTTAAGACTCTTTTATAGGGGCATGTGTATCCATCTATCATGGACACACAACTGTTGCCTTGCATTCCCACTTTCCAAAGGAAGGTGGAATATGTCCATTATTTTGGGATGTTTGCTCCATGATCGAAATGGGATGATGAGATGTATATTCTTCCATTAGTGGATTCATCATTGATAATCATCAATTAGTCTATCTCTCCCATATATATTAGGTCCTGGTTCTTGAATCTTGTTCCCAGTTCCATATCTTTGTGGATGCCAATTAAATACAATACTTCCATCAGGACATTCCATGGGGTCATGACTTGGTAGAAACCTTATGTCGGAGTTGGTGACAACATCTGGCATGTCGGGGAATCACATGATTCATGGAAATTGGGGAACCTGTATTCATCCGCATAAGAGGGCATCTCAAGAGCGCATTACTTGAAGTATCCCACATTATTCGTGGGACATATTATGATAAGGGAATGAACTTGTGTTTTTACTCATCTTACCTTGTTTAATAAGGGGTATACCATGATATTTATGTCTAGAAGACATGGTTATGCCAAAGGCATGTCTTCCAATGTTTTCCCTAGGAACATCATGTTTAATATGGGGTAGTTCGCGAGTTTAACATCTTGCGGAGATAGAATGAGGGTGAACAGAACATTCCATAGAGATATATCAGATTAGTACATCCCTAGGAGGGAGCTCCAAGAGTGTTTACTATGTAGATGGATTAGAAAATTGAATAAGAGCATACCAGGGATGGTGTGTCCCATAATGTGAAGATTCCACACTTTGAAGGCTGATCTAGACACCACTATGGGCTGATCATGGAGTGCGCCCCCCAGAACGGGGGGAACACCAATGTTTAAATTTCGCTAGGATTGAAATTCATGGACGTTTACTATGTACTCTATGTATATGACAGGGTTTAAAACCCATATAGTTTAAATGGGTGATGAATCGGGGTGTACAAAAGAGACAACTACCCGGAGATATGCTAGGGCTAACATGTTGATTCCATCCCGGGTATTGCTAGAAGTAGTGAGGAGTTTGATGTCATGATCCTACTAGGATGTGGTGGCCCAGGGAAGAATTACGATGGATGATAGATAGTTCAAGAAGGGGTGGGAGAATGAGATGGTACCAACGTGAGGATGATGGTGATGCTGGGATTGATCCTTGAAGAGAATTCCTATGTATCCCCTTTGAATGGAATCAAAGCCCTCATAGTTGGGTTGGACAATTGGACACCTGAAGAGGTGGTCCATGAGAATGGATTCATGGATGGGATCCTGAGGAAATTGAACGTCTATGTTGGGTCATGATCTTCTAAGAAAAATTGGAATCAATAGATAGATCTTGATGAGTCATGAGTGATGGGCTCGAACATCAAGGAGCCTTCTTACATATCCTTGTGGTAAGGAATAAAAGACCATGTGGTTCATCTGAAGATGGATTATCGTCGATTGGGTACTTCAACAGCTTACCATCGAATGTGGTTGACAACATATTACTGTTGAATGGGGTTGATAATGGCTTACTGGTGAATGGGGTTGCAATGGCTTACCGCCAAATGTGGTTGAAAATGGCTTACTACTAAATGGGGATGAAAATGGATTACCGCTGAATGGGGATGAACCTGAGGGTTGTTTCCGATGTACCCCATATCAGAGATCGGGATAAAATCCCGCATTGTTTATACGAGCACGGTTTATCATTATGTGTGTTGGAAATTTGTAATATAGATTAATATCGTGAAGAATGAGGTGGACCATTGTGAAGTGGTCGGGTCTAATGGGTGTTGGGCTTGAATCTCAGGGAGGCATTCTACGAACTTTTCCTTGGAAAGGATCAATGTCCTCACAATTTAGGGTGGTGTTAGTGAATCGATGTGAAGTGGTAAGGACCAATGTATATTGGAATTGAACCTTTGATAGGCTTCTTACATACATCACCTAGTAAAGGATCAAAGTCCACGTAGTTCAAAAGATGTGTTGGTGAATCGACTTGAAGATGGTCGGAGCCAATAGATGGTGGGCATAAACCTAAAGGAGGCTTCCTACATACCTCTCCTTGGAATGTATCAATGACCACATAGTTCATAATAGTGTTAATAGACTTAAAGGGGGTTATAACAAATGGACGGTGGGATTGATCCTCAGGGAGGCTTCCTACGTACCTTTCCTTGGTAAGGATCAAAGTCCACGTAGTTCAAAATGGTGGGAACTAAAGTGAAGGGAGTCAACACCAATGGTTTTTGGTGTTGAACCTCAGTGAGGCTACCTGTATACCATTCCTTGACATGGCTCAAAGTCCAAGAAGATCATAATGGGTGTAGGGATTACTTGATAAGGCACTTGGCAGCCTCCATGAAGTGACAATGGTGAATGGGGATTATGAAAGGAAGTGGACCAGGTGACACTACAGAACAAAAATGGTGGATGGAGATTACACAAGGAAGTATCCCAACTGCCATTGTGGAGTGACAATAGTGAATGGGGTTTATGCAAGGAATATTTCCAGATACCGCTATGGAGTAGCAATGGTAGATGAGGCTTACACAAGGAAGTTGTATGTGTGCTACTATGGAGCAGAAATGGTTGATGGGGATTACCCAAGGAGGCTTCATTTGTGCCACTATAGAGTAGCAATGGTGAATAGAGCTTAAGTAGGAAAGCTACATGTGTGCCAAAATGTAGCGGCGATGGTGGATGGGGAATTTTCAAGGAAGCTGCCCCTACGCCACTATGGAGTGGCAATGGTGGATGGGGCTTACGTAAGAAATATGACTTTGTGACACTATGAAGCGACAATAGTGAATGTGGATTACGCATGGAAGATGCATGTGTGCCGCTATGGAGCGGCAATGGTGGATGGGGATTACACAAGGAAGCTGCCCAGGTGCCGCTATGGAGCAGAAATGGAAGATGTGGCTTACAAAAGGAATCTTCTTTTTTTCCACTTTGGAGAAACAAATTGTGAATGGGACCTATGCAGGGAAGCTTCTTGAGTTCCGCTATGGACGACCATGGGGTTGGTTATTATTCAAGGAAGCATCTTTGGTGTCTTCATCATGTCAGGTTATTAGGGAATCTCAACTCACTAGTGGTTCAAGGAAGTTAATTGAGGTCTACACATAAGTGTTAGTGCACAAGTGGGATAACATCAAGGGAATTGGAATCAGTCTGAACAAAGGGAGATAAAAATAGTGAATCAAATTCTCATTATTCGTAATTCAATGAAGGTGGCATGGAGATGGAGGATAACTGTTGGTCCTATTCGAAACACAGCATCCGTATCGCAGTAGCCTAATATAGGAATAAAAAATAAGGTCAACTATTGATTGTGTTCGAAAAATAGGACTTGACTCGAAGTGTCATCCAATGTCTTTTGGGACGTTGGCCCAGGACAATAGGTGAGCCAATGTGGCAAGGGACTAGGCCATTAGGCATACCTTCAGACATTGAATGGGATGGAGACCCGAATAAAGTACCAAAAAATCATGAGGTGGAGTGATGGAATGTTTTAATGGATTCCAATGCTCTTGAAATTATTCCATTGTAATCATGTAATGAGGTATCTTATTCTTTTCACATAATCCTTCTCTTATTTTGAACAAGTGGAATACTATTATTGAATTATAGGGCATGCTACTGTTTAAAGTCATTTAGAGACTACTGTTAGCATCTTATGCATGAACCAAAATGCATCACTTTTTTGGAGAATGAGGAATCCAATATTTGTCCCATAGAGAGTACTACAGTTTATAGTCATGAAGAGAGGATCGTTGGCATCTTATGCATAGAGCACAAGGAATCTCTTGTTTGGAGAAAGAGGCATCCTATATTTGGCACATATGGTATACTACATTTTATAGTAATATAGATAAGACTATTAGGAATAAGGAGACTAACAATGGACTCTGTTAGGACTTAAGCAAGAGTGGCCCTTTCTGGTTCAACCTAGAAAATAAGCCATGTGATAGGGTTTACAGGAGTGGCTTAAGGATTGGTCAACTCAAGGTTCCTGGAGAAATTGATTATAGGACTGTCAACTAAAAACATGGGAAACAATCCCAGAGGAATATGTCAAATCAAGGTGTTTCATGGTGTGTGGTGGGGTATCTATAATCATGGTAATCCATTGGTGGAAGGAGGGTGCAGATAAGGTCACAATACAAATGTTTAACACTCTGACCCAAAAACATCACAGTGAGACTCTCCATTTATCATTGGGGTAAGTGACGGAAGTGAAGGGACTGACCAGGACGGCCTATATTGCAGGCCGACAGTCCGCCCGAGTGGGGGAACGGTGGTACAACACCCTCGTGATGGACTAGTGGGAACGAAGGAAAAGATTTAAAAATAATAGGTCTCCGCGAAGTAGCTTTGTGGGGGAAAGGTGCTCATGAATCATGGGGTCTTGCGAAGTGGCTTCGTAGAGGAAATCCTTTCATGGATCATGGACTCGTGAAGTATAGGGGCTTGTGTAGCATGGAGGCTTGCGGAGAAAATGGTCCCGTTGTGCAAAGGGAATCCTGTGGAAATGGATCTTGCGGTGCAAAGTGGATCTCTTAGAAAAGGATCTCGCAGAGCAAGGGCTCTCACAGAGCAAAGCATCTCAATGACTAAAGTTCTCACAGAGCCTCAAGCAAACCGAAGGAGCTCCCTCCTTCACAATGGGCATAACCCTTTTCGATGGGAATTATTTTATAAATCTAGGGAGCTCCTAGAAATGGGAGATAGGCTGGACAAGGGGTGGTATGACCATCTTTATGATGGGGTGAGTGGGTTATTTATAGGTGATGGAGATTGGAGGAGTGTGCCATCAAGCACAAATGCGCGCTGCGAAGCAAATAGCACTCTACAACTAGAGGTAGTTCTGTCAAGTTTCTCATAATCACGGAGATGACCATCATCAAGCTTCACAAAGCTCACAGAGGCTCCGATCAAGTTCCCTCGTGTTTTTCATAAATGCAGATCTGACTATCATTGTGCTTCACGATGCTAACGGAGCCTCCAGTCAGGTTCCCTTATTCCAGGATCATAGAGGGAGCTTCTTGAATTGGCACCACGAACCAGTTTTCCCACCCAACTTCAAATGTCCATAATTCCTAATCTATAACTCTGTTCAGGCCCTACCGAATGTCAAAATAAATCTTGTGAAATGGGCTATGACCTTGGATCACGTATGGAAGCAATTGGAAAATTTTCTGGATGAGTTTTCTGGTGCCAACAATGATCATGGAGACTTTCTATCTTTTGTATTACCAATTGGATTGGCCTTATTAGATAAACATAATGAATTGTGTTTTATATGAGCCATGTATGAAAACTACTATAATTGATCTAAATTTTTTCATTTGTTATGATAACATGGATTTGGAGTTTGATGGTACCAGTATAGAGTAAGAAGATTTTATCACTATTCAGAGAGGGATATTCATTAAGGAATGATAATTCCCTTTTTATGAGTATGATGGTAGCATTGGTAGAATTTATATGCAACTAAAGTTCATGAATCTATATTGAAGACCGAATGAATGGATATGTTTTTAATGAAGGGAGTTGAATCTTATTTAGGATGTGAATCCAATAGTGGGGAGGTTTTAAAAAAACATACCTCTCCCTATTAGTTTTCTACTTCATTTTGTCCTGGTAATATTATTTTAAATTTAATATAGTGTTTGGGAGGGATCAGGTAACTTTAAGAGGGACAGAGAGTAATAAAAGTGGGACATTGGGTGTTGTCCCCCACGTGGTTACTAGCAATAGTTGATGTGTTAATGTATCACCATTATGAAAACTTAGTACTTTATGGACCTGCATGGATTACTTGGTAAGATATTTTATGTTTTTTAAGGAATTTGAGGGTGAAAAATATATTTTTATCACTGCAAATAATATCCTTAAATCCTAAACATGGGATTCTATAACTCATTTATGTATTATTGGTGACTGGAGAGGTCCTCCTAAATTTCTCAACCATATCCTCCACCTATAGCTTCAATAACCAATAATAATCAAGTACAGGTCATATTGATAGTCATATATATTGAATGCTGATTTTAGCACTCAACATATCCAGGAATTTCATCTATGATTATATATTATTATCATTAATCTCAATGACACATGCCTTCCAGGTTTCTCTCTCACCCAGTTCTTCAATATATCAATTTATAAATGGAATACGATCCCACTATTTCCAACATCAAATTATGGATACATAAAATCATGTAAATTTTTTTATTAATTAGGGTAGTGAGATAACTCTTCCTTTTTAACCATTATTTTAAAATCAAATTTTTTGTGGAATATACATACACTCAGGCATAGGATAATAGATCTGTGAAAAATTCATTGGGTGATCATATTCTCTTTCTTTGATGCTAATGATTCCTGGCTAATATGGTTGTATGTGGTAGTGTTATGGATACTAAAATAATTTTTTTCTTAAAATAAAAATATTAATAAAAAGTTTAATGCTGAAATCATACTAAATGGGTCATTTATCATTGATCCAACATTATATATGAATAGAACACACTAACATGCTTATGTTTTTTTTTGTTTTATTGATATATCAATCTCGACAGGAATTACATAATATTTTAGGTTTTTATAACATGTTAAAGGGATTAATATATTTATTGCATGGAGGAAATATTTTCAATTGAGATATTAATGAATTCAAGTATAATATCCCATTATAGAAAATAAAATTTATTTATATTTATTTTCAAACAAGTTGGAGTAACCAAATATTTATGTTGGGAAAATTAATAAGTAATAATCGATTCATGATAATATATGGAATAATTCTATATATAATAAACATGTTTCATTTTATTTCAATTATATCATTGAATGATTAATTTTCATAGTGATTTTTATTGGTTATTTCGAATATCTATGTCGTTTTTAACTAAATATTTGATATTATGGTATGAGGATTATATTAAGGATTCTTTTAAGATACATTGTATTTTATATAAAATGGGTACTCATAATTTTATATGATATCCCCTAATACGTGATACTCATTATATACATGTTGGAATATATATATATATATATATATATATATATATATATATATATCGTAATAGATATATGTGTTTGTGTGTGTGTGCATAAGATAATATGAATGGCCTCCAAGGTGAGGGTGTTATATATGTATATTTAGAGTTCCTCCCAATGAGGAGAGTTAGGACATTGAGAGAAATTATTGTTGATATATACATATGTATAAATTTATATACATGATATCATATGTATGGTCATCATCATCGTATGATGTCTGTCAGATTTAAATTTTAAATTTATAATTTTTTTTGTTAAAATTCATACAAAGAATATGAAGGGATTTGGGGGTTCTCAGGTCGTTGGGATTAGAAATAATGAAAAAGTAGTCCATCCAGTGCATAATGAATTGTTGGGGCAAGTATAGAGATAAACATGAACCATGCACTAAGAGACTATTTCACTTGGCCCCCTTTGGACATATATAGGCACACATGCACCACAATATTTATTAAGTTATGTGGGAGGTCTATACAAATCATTTTTCTTAGATCCCTATTATATATAGAGTTCCACACTATTTGCACATGATGTGACTAACTAGGAGGACAAAATGTGCACCTTTTAAATGTGGGATATTTTTGCCATTTTTTCCACACAATCATTATTGGCGGTAACATTATTTTCCCCCATTTCACTCACCAGTACCCTTGGTTTTAATGATTACCCTTAAAAGATCTATAGGGATTATTCTCCCTTTATTATTAGACATTGGAGGAATAGTTTGTTGAGAATAAAATTTCTAGGTCATTTAATCATTGTTTTTTCACTTATTTTATATAAGAGGAAATGTATAATTATTCCTCTTCTAAAACCTCTAACCCCTTATTTTCAATCATATTTTATGTTTGGTAAATGATGGCACCTTAAAATTGAACCAATATCTATTGAAATATGATAATTCATCAAAAATATAATTTAAAGGGACTAAAATTATTTCCAATGATATTTACACCATGTTTATTTGTAAATGAGTTTAAAAAAAACACTTCATGATGTGAATTTAATTATGTTTCCCAGAATAAGATGATTATTAAACTAATAGAAATTAAATACTATCAGAAAATCCCATATAGCTTATTATTTCTTTTTATGATGATCTCATGGAAGCCCATAGGTGTTCCACACCTATAAATGCATTGGGATGATCTTTTAAATTGTTAACTGGGGGGTGTTTGATATCAAATTGGTTATTATTATGTTAAATGTATTAGGTGAGGATTATGGGTAATTTTAAAAAATGGTTAATGTAATAATAAAAATGTTGTTGGTGGGTTAAGGGATGTCAGAGCTCTCTGATGAAAATTGGTGAAACTGGAATGTTGGGGAAATATGTTAAATATGATAATTAATATTTTATAACTATGATGTATTTTCATTTTAAAAAGGCTATTGATGGTGAAACTTTTGAATTTTAAACTAATTCTTGGTGGGATGTTTGACTTAATCTTTACTTTTTTTGGTGGGATAAAAAGATACATCATGCAACTAAATACAATGTAGTTTTCAGAGAAAGGGATGATCCTCCTAACACCAATGGTATGGATATGGAATTCCATATCATTGATCGGATAGTTAAACATGGTTTTCCAAATACTGGTTAGATGCATGTAATGAGTACACTTCTTATCCTCCTTGTAATAATTTTATACACGGTTCTGATGAACAACATGAGTTGAGGAAGGATAGATGAATATGGGTAAAACATGGATCTAAAAATAAAATTTATTTATTTAAATAACACTAAATGATGGAACATGGATAATTTTTTTCATTATTATAGAACATTTGAATGCACTATATTAGACTAAATATACTTTAGACACCATTTTTGGTGGCTTACTAATTTATAAACACCCCCTTCTTGGACATACATTACATACCCTAATAGACTTAGGATTGTGTGGCAGGACATGGGAAAATTTACGTTGTTAGATGGTTGATTTTTTTATCAGAATAGAGCATGGATGAGGGAACCAAAACTGACATCGATTCCTTTTTTGGGTAATCTTCATAATGAAATTATTTACATATTTTTATTCAAACTTGTAAAATATTGGCATGACATGGAAAATAAATTATTTGGGTTTAGGCCTATTCTCAGTTTTGGGAATGTTT
The DNA here is from genome assembly GCA_963277665.1 of Viscum album. Classification (NCBI taxonomy): domain Eukaryota; kingdom Viridiplantae; phylum Streptophyta; class Magnoliopsida; order Santalales; family Viscaceae; genus Viscum; species Viscum album. The sequence goes on along the minus strand of OY728119.1, from coordinate 1,498,369,772 downwards.
ATGTGATGCATAATTTTATTTATATTATATCCATTATTAATTATTTTATCTATTGAGTTATACAATGGAATGGAAGTTACAATCTCCACATATGTTCCCCTATGAATTGATATCCAGTTATTAGCCTCTAGAGTATGGGGTGGTATGCTTGAGGTCATATAGAGAACTAGATTGATACAACAGATATAGTGACATTAAGGCTATATATTTAAAAATGGTAATACTATGATTTTTCTTTTCTTTTGATTTATAATTTGGAAAAGGTACACATAATATTAGTTTATGTTAGCCTTGGTAATGATAAATCACATGGTTGTAGTTAGCAGTTGTGTGGGGTAAAACCAAAGTATATAGGGTGGGATTATTGTTTTTTAGGTTTTAAATTACAATTGGACGTTATTATCCAATTGGTGAAGCATGTGTTGTTCGATATTTTAATCATTTAATAAGAAATTAATGATTGATTGTCATGGAACAAGGTTGTTTAAGCATGCATGACTCCACAGACATATGTATATATTTGAAATATATAATTTTAAGCATACATGGAAGTATGGTTTTTGTTGGGTTATGTGATTGGAAAATACATTTGGTCACTATTGGTGTTTCAATGAATATGTTTATCATGAAAACAGTTCATGTTTTTAATGTTGAATAGTGTTAAAATTGTAATGAATACTGAATAAAATTAAATTAATACATTTAATTGTTTTTAATTGTTACTCTTTGAAATCAAAATTATTAAAATTGGGAATAAATGAGATATATGTATATCATAAGTGTAATTGTTAATTTTTTTGACTTATGAATGTTTTTTATTTATGTTTCATTTAGCTAATGTTGAAAATGGCCTAGAATAGGTGGGGTTGATGGAAGTAATAGAGTTGTTTTTTTACCTATTGGGATCTTATTTTTGGGTTAGTTTTTTTAATGTATGTTAACCCTCTTTTGTATAAATGTGGATAATTATGTTTTGTATTTTTAGATATGAAATTATAATTGTTTTGAGATGCCACTATGGGGGGACACCTACAAGTTGAATTATATGAGGAAATCACTATGAATTAACCTATAAAAACATGGAAAGATCCCTTTTTTGTTCAAGATATTAGAGGGGAAGTGGTGTTTAGTGATAAATTTGATCATTTTATGTATTTTATGGAGTGACACAAAGATAATTCTGTGCTATGTATGTTCAACCTCTCTAGAGAGAATCAGATATGATACCATATAATGTTCATAAGGGATGGTGGACATGAGGCAAATAAGTTATGGATTGTATCCAACTATATGATTCTAGGTCACTTGGATACTCCTCCCAAGAAAAGTGTTATGTTGGAAGCATATTTGATATGGGTTTCAACTATGGTATGGTGTAAATTATGGGGTCATGATGTGTAGATGAATGTAATGGCATGAAATAAATTGTAGGAAAAGTTATAAGAGAACATTTAACCTAAAACATTAAGGTAATGGAATACTAAATCATTTTTCAGTTTGAATAAGGGATTTATATTGGTGATTGGTAATTTCTGATGATTTATATATTTTTAGAATATTTCTCTAACATATATAGTATATGAAGTGTAAATGGATATGAATTTTTAGGATACACTTCTACTAAGATGAAGTACTAGGAAACTATAATTTTTAGAGGTTTTTTTAGTTAGTGGATCCGGATCACATATCTGAAATGAACCAAAAGGAAACAGGTAGTAGTGGATAGGTACTTATAGTTCTATTATCTCGGGGTTCAACATAATATAGTAGGAAGATTAATTTTGATTGTTTCCATGAGATTAGTGGAAAAAAATGTAATAAGGGAAGATGAATGGTCTATTAGGGAGAAAGTTTAGTCATATTATATTTGTGTGGATGGAAGACTACATGTTTGGTCAGTGTCCTCAACAACTATTATAATTCAAATAATGTTATTGGATGGGTGATATATAAAGGTTATGTTATAACCCATAACATGTAGGTAGTTTTCTAGGATCTTAGTCATTAAAAATCCCAAATATGGTGTCTTCTACCATGTATTGGTCTTGATGATAGAGTTAAACTATCCACACAAGTCGGGGAGGGATACATTTTCCTTCATGAGAATTGAAACCATAACATCATATAATTGTATCACCAAGAACTCATACTAGATCCCAAGGTAGTGGGTTTATTTAGATTCGTGAAGTTCAACCTTCTCCTTGTAGTGGTGAGGCTATATCATTAATAGTTTTAGTATAAATTATTATATATTACATGGTTTCAAGTGATTTATGTGATATATGAGAATCATTCTCTATTATATCTTCATGGATTGGGAATGTTTTCATTCTAGTGGTATAATATATTGGTGGGGTTTTTCAAATTGGAAAACCATAAAGAGTATAATCTAAAAGTTTTAGAAAATTTAAGAAATTCTTTCTAGAGGTTGGTGGGTACAAATTATTTGGGACATGTACGTTCATTAGATTTTAGGTTTTGAAATGATATTAGGGATACGAAGTTATATTTCATACCAAGATCATGTTTATGTATACCACCCGAGAGTGAGTTTCACATCCCTTGAAGTTGAAACATATGCCCATCGTAGGGATTAAATATTTTGGTTGGTCATGTCGGGACGGTTAATATGAAACTAGGAGAGATCACATATTAAGTTGTTATAATTTTAATAAATGATAATGGAGTGGATCATATTTTCGTTCTTCTTATGGTGGATTGGTTTCTAGTTATATTACAAAAAGACTTCTCTTGGATTTCACCTCTGAGATAGGTTGAGATTATTATTGAGTTGATTCATAGAGTATAGATAGATTCTATTATAACATATTTTATTCCACCATAAGAGCGCCAAGAACATAAAACTCATTTGGATGAATTGTGGAATAAAGGGTTTTCTATTTCAATTAATTCATCATGGGGATCACAAATCTTGTTGGCTAAGAATAATGACCTGAATTTTTCATTTTGTAACGATTATAATAATTCGAATCAAATGATAGTTTGGAACTGAGATACTCTTCCACAAATAGATAACATTTAAACTAGCTAATTAATAACATTATCTCTAAAAAAATTTATTAGAGGTTAGGGTATAATAAACTGATGATATGATATTTTTATACTTCAAAAACAACTTTTATGACTTGGTATGATTTCTATTAGTCCATCATAATGTTGTTTTTTTGTAATTATTTTATAGTATTTATGGAATTGATGATCCAAATATTTTACCAATTCCTAGATCAGTTTGTCGTATTTTTTGGGTGAAATATTGGTGTTCTCCCATAATCATGAAGATCATGCCACACATATTAACATCATTATCAATATATTAAGGGAGAATTGGGAATATTAAAATCTATATAAGATTCAAATTAAGTATATAAGTTACATTTATTGGTTCACATAATCATAGAGAAAGGTGATTCTGTGGATATATAGAAGGTTCAAGATGTTATATCATGGGAACATCCCAATAACATTATTGACATCCTATGTTTTCAAAGTTTAGGGGATCATTATCAAAGGTTGATTAAATAATTTTCTATCATGGTATATCATATTTTGTGAACAACCAAAAATTGTGTAAGGATTTAGTGATCTAGATCATGTGAGAATTTTTTTAGTAGATGAGTAAATACTTTACCAATACACCAGTCCTTATCTTCCTTAATCCATTTGCAGAATATTCTTTATTTTATGATGGTTTTGGGATTTGAATTTGGATATTGTTTATGCATGGTGATTAATTAGTGGAATATCAATCATGGAATATTATACCACATGAATGGAGCTATCCTATCCCTGATCTAAAAAAGGAAAATGTGGTTTATAACTTTTAATGTTGCTAGCATTATATTTTGGGTCGTAAGTTTTCTATTTATAGCAACCATAAAGTCCTAATGTACGAATTCTACTATGTTGATGTGAACATTTTATAGTAGTGATGTGTTGATTAGATGAATTATTTTGAATTTTAGTAAGATTAAATTTCATGGATAGGTAAAAGTGTTTCAAATGACTTGAGAAAAAAACATATATTCAAGAAGTTCGAGTGTCTAGTTCCTAAAAAAGAATGATGGATTTTTTGTTCAATTTCATTTAGATTTTTAAGAAGAGATCAATAAAATGTCCCTTACTTCATGTTCTTTTGATTCATATTTTTTAATATCTATATATTTGAGACAGAATTTTGAATATCTATATCTTTCATATAAAATTTTGAAGGTGTGTATCCACTATCTGATTGGACTATTGAAGGAAACTAGATTATTCTCATTTTTTCATGTTGTTGTTACTAATTTTATGTCAGAAGAGATAATGGATGATTTTAATAATTACAAGTGGGAGGTGAACCATGGTTTGATCAAAATGTACCTTGATCTTCAGAGATAGTATTTGTTTTCAGGAATGGAAATAGAAAGTGCATGTTTTAGAATAATATGTTTCACATGTTAGAAATAAATGGCTAAGAATTATTGGAACATTGGTTTTTTATAGATATTTCTCATTCCAAAAAATAATTAAAACAAACTTCTCATGCAATTTTCTGTATGAATACCTATGAACTCTTGAAATAATGACCTAATTTGGGTAATTGTAGATCTGTTCACAAAGGTATATCCTTTTTCATCAATTTGAGATACTCTCATAATATAATAGTTGAGTGACTAGCATGCTTAGGATGTACTAGATTTTCATGGGTTAACATAGATTATAGATTCATATCACGATCCATATTTTACCTCATGATTTAGGAAATGGTTGTAGAAGGTGCTTCATACTCATATATTTATTAATATGTATTTTCACTTACAAGATAAAGGGTGGATCATAACATAATATTTGGGTTCTAGAGTTCTTGTTTAGTGAATGTGTTCTTGATTTTTGCAATTATTTTTAGAAAAAAATATTAATATTTATGCTCTCATAGGAAAATAGTTACCGGGAAACCATTCATTTGGATGTATATGGGGTTCTCTATGGAATTACATGTAAATCTCAATTATGTTGGATTGATATATGGGAATTTGTGTTTTCGGGACTGAGTCTCACAAACGAGACATCATATCATGTTCATTTTGATTCCAATGGGTATGGATATAGCTTAGATTAGGCAGAAGTATGATGTTGAATTATTTCATTGATATATTCAGTCTATAATGGGTAACCATATGTTCCATATATTTCCTACATGATTAAGTTACTATAACATTTAGACATAGGGAAATTTAGCACCCCAGTATGTGGATCCATTTGAGATTTTGGAGAGGATCAAATCATTATTATACAAATGTTGCTTTTATAGTGGTAAATTGGTATGCATGATGTACTTCATGTGGCATAGCTTTGGTAGTAACACCCTATACCTAATCATGTGATCGATGTTGATGATTTTTATCTTGATATTAATGCGGCATTTAAGAAGCATCTAGTTCATCTTATGGATCATAGAGAGAATGTTTTTTTTGGGAATGATTATGCCATTCGTATGACTATTTTTGAAGCATGGTAATGTTCAGGAGGAAATATTAGAATGGGTTGAAAATATGTGTTCCTAGTGGCATGAATTTTTTACCCTATATAATTATGTATGATTTGTATTTAATTTTAAGGGCCAGATATTATATGGTGGGTCAGATGTATGATCCAGACCTTTTTATGTTGTACATAACATTTAAATTTTGATTTAACTCCATTTTTTGGTTTTTAAAATTAGTATAAAAAACATTAGGGGCATGGTGGTGTGCTATGTGTTTTGGTATGTGAAATATTTATATGTGTCCATATAGTGTGTAGTATACAATTGGTGCTAGTTTTGAGGTATCTATAAACCATAGAAAAGATGTCCATATGACCTGGACCCCTTGTACATAGGTTGGTGCATATCCACAAAATTTTCTATTAAACCATGTGGGTGGAAAATCAAAACCTTATGTCCTATAACAATATTTTATAGGTTTGTCATGTGGTTAGTGCAATGTTTAGCCAACCATTCTTCAAACAACATTCCTTTAAAAAGTGGGATACATTTTCCACATTAACCAAGAGGTATTGAATGGTTCTAACTTGATTTTACACTAAATCATCCTTATGTTTACTTGGTGATTAGCCTTTACCTCCTAATCTATCCAATAACATTCTCCCTTGATTATTGTTTGTTTGTAGAACTGTTGGGTGTGAATTGATCCTCTAGGTGAATGTATCACTTTTCTAATCACTAATTTCGAGAAGAGGACATTAATATTTGTTCATATACTCTTATAACCTCAAATACATTAATTTGGAAAAGATTTTATATTTCATATCTAATTATTTTTCGAGTTTCAATCAATGTATAAGGATATTGAGAGTTCATTTATATAATTGAGGTATGTTGTCTACACTTTTTTCCCAATGTTTTGATACATTTTATTTGGTATCTGGTAGAACATTTTTTTATGTGAATTTAATTATTTGACCTAAAATAATAAAATAAAGCTTTAATAGAAAATTAATACCATCCAAGAACACATTTGGGTAAATTTATAATGAGTCTTAGGTTACAGACAACAATTGGTGTGCCACTCCATTGAATGTTTTGAGATCGTTCATAAAATTCATAATTATGGGGTTTTTCAAATCACAGGGGCGATAAGTGTTTTAAAATTATTATATGAGGACTACAGGTAATGTTGATAAATGTTTAATGTAGGATTAACCAGGATTTTGGATGGTTATGGGATGATAAGTAATTATGTTAGGAATAATGGAAAATTGGAATATTAACGAAATGGGTTTAATGTGATGAATATGATGTTGTACTTTTGATTTATATTAATGTTAAAAAGGACAGTGATTATAAAAATGTTAACTATTACCTAATTGTTAGTGGGATATTATACTAATTCACAACGCCCTTGGGTGAGCCAGAGTAATGCTCCAAGCACCCCAATACATAGACTTTTTGGAGAAATGACTAATGCTCTAGAATATAAGGGTATAGAAATAGATTTCAAGGTCATGGTTGGGATGGATGAAAATGTAATTATGAATCCCTATTAGATACCTATATCTAATATCTGTGGTTTCCAACCTATGACCAATTTTTTCACAGTTGAGATGACTACCATGGGATGAACTTGTTTTGATGAATATCGGTAAAATAAAGAACACAGAATAAAAGTGGTTGATTAAAATGACATTAAGTGATGAAACTGGATTATTTTTATAATTTTATTATTATCTACACATCCTCATACACTATATTATAATGTATTTTTTATTCATACCATTGGCGATGGCCATGGTTTTATTACACATGCCCTATTTAGGCCCCCATAATGCACCTGATCAGACTTCATGATTCCAGGTCAGGAAAAGTGAAAATTCCCTATTCTAGAAAGTTGATTTTGGGTTATAGATGTAGAAAATATTGGGAATGTGGAATAATTTCTTGTCCTACTCCGGGGATTTTTCATCATGTCCTTATTTTGGGGGTTTACTTTAGCCTAATCACTATATATAATGACATGACATATATGCTATTTGTTTATAGTCTTGTATCCAATTATGGAAATTTTTATGTTATGAACCAATGTTTTTTTAGTTTTTCCATTATTTATTATTTTATATACTATGTCGTGATCTATTAATGATGGTATGTCCTCATGACAAGTTCCATTAAAACCTTACCAGTAGTTGGAATCCTCTAAAATTTTAGGAGGTCTGATTTACGTGATGTGGAAAACTAGTTCATGGCACTGGATATGTTATAACCTAAGTTAGGATGTTATGTCCTAAATAGGTTGGGTTTCAATATAAATCATCAATAATAAAATTTAAATGGTGCATAAGAACCCCTCATTGATTTTAATCTTAAATAGAAGATGGTTTTCAAGATATATATATGATTCATGAATGAATAATTGAAATGTATCCATTATTTATTTTTTTATTTATATAATTTTGTCACTTTTTCATCATATATGTTCTTCTAGTAGATCATTTCGATAAAATTATTACATTTACTAGTTATGTTTATTATTTTTCCTAACATTCCACAAATAGCTTTCTAACAGACAACCTAAGACCAGGTGGTGAATCCCAAGAGTAATATATACTCAAACACAACATGTGATTCCATAGAAATTCATGTAGTAATTTTAAATGTGATATTGATATGAGTTCACTACTAACATTAAGATATTATCATTATAGATCATGATGGATTTCTAAACATGTCTAGTGGTGTTAGGTTGTTTATATTAGAGTTTATAGGGGACTCACACTGTGGGAAAAATTAGTATCTCATTAGAAGTTCCCATAATAGGATTCAGATTAAGACCCTTAATTTTGTTACATATACCATGTTAGTCTCACACATTGTTAATGAACATTGTTTTTATAAAGATTCACTTTATATGTTGATTGTGATGATGTTTTATTACTTAGTGTTTTATGTATGTATGCTCTGGTTTTTATTGTATTATGTAATATAAGGGTACACGGTGAATGATTATTAAACTAGAAAGAACTCATGTATGGTCACGTAAGTCTAACAGTTAATAAGGCCTTAATGAATATCATCCCAAATTATATATTATCATTCATTCAAATTTTTTAAATTGTAGATAGGGAAAATAATATCAAAATTTCCATAGATGTTTATGTTTCTCTCTTGAAATTGAGAGCTCCGTTTGAATGATGGTACCAGTGCATCTTGGGTCTATTAGGGTAATTTTTTTTTAAAAATTACACCACATGAAACACTATATCCATTGTGATAGGCCAATGAATTGTTTTCGTATAATGGGTTAGTAAAAGTTTTTATAAATGAGGTGAAAAAAATTATTAGAGAGAAAAGAAACCCTACAATGATGTAACTTACAACCCTTCTTGGATGTAAGAGAACCAAAAAAATTACGTAAAACCTTTAATGATATGGATAAGAATGAATGAAAATGGGAACATTAGTAGCTATATAATATGATGGGGAAACCATTATAGGTATTTGGAGAGAAATGTAGATATTCAAAATAAGGTATAATAGATCCATTCCAAATTTATAATCCCTATATAGCTTCTATTATCATAAAACATCGATTAAATTTTATCAATATATTACCATGATTATAAATCACACAATTTCATGTGAATAGATAAACAATGATACTCTTTACAGTCTTCCCATGTACTGATCTATCCTCTATAAACCACGAGTTATTATTTGAACCATCAATATATAATTTGTAACAATAATCAGATATCATTAGACAATATTATAAAACATAAATATATTCATGATCCCTTATCATAAATATACACATATATAATTGTCTTTATAGTAAAGAAGTAATAATATATTAATATATTTATATGTGTTTGTGTGTGTGCATGTACTGTTAATATTTATGAATTTCATAATACAATGCCCCCTCTTGCAGTTTGTTTTGCTAGATATCAAATAATTACACATTTCACAATTTGAAACATGAAATAATTAAATATAATTTCTAGTCATGACAAATTATTCATATGAATAATCATTTTAGACCACATTAAATGGATTTTGGATCATATCCACCCCATTAGCTGACTATTGTCACATTATAGAACTAACATACCAATATTCATAGAACAATAATATCATAGGTTATCAAAATATTACTTATATATGAATCACCCATGATACACCATCATTCTGTTTTTGATAGTTACCGTTATAAATAACTAGTACTCGCCCGTGCATTTGCATGGTTATAAAACAAAATTCTTAGTTAATGTGTTCTCACGACAATATGGTTCACTACATTTATGGAGGCAATACAATATTTGAATGTTAATAATGAAAATGAATATTCAATATTTTGAAATCTCAAAATAGAAATTTTTAATATTGGAATACAATTGGAAAAAAGGGACACATTTATGATAGAATATAACATTTTCGAAAACTAAAAGAAACTGGGAAAGTTGTTAACTATACATTGGATAGTAACAAGAAACATAAATTTAGTAGAAATAATTCTTTGAAAAGAAAAAGAGTTTCATAAAAAATGTTAAATTTTTTTTATGAATATCTGCATAATATACAAACATTATAAATTATAGAAAAATAAAAATTGAAAAACAGTCATGAAAATAACTTAATAATGATTGATTTTAAATTACCATGCAATTACATCAGGAAATATCCATCTATTTGATCAGCCATTATTTTATGCTTTCCTTTATTCAGAGTTTCAAGTCAATGGCATAGATTGTTGAAGCAGGGGAGTCTGGAAACATACTTACATATCTTCGGACCGCATCCTTAGCATCAAACATAGTAAAAAAATATTCCTACATGAAGAAATTGATTTAATGAATAAGTATCAAATAATAACGAAGAATGAATTCATTGAAGCAGAATTATAACAGTTTCCTATAGAGAAAAACAAATGCAGTATATCTGATAGTCAGAGGAAATGCATTCGACATTAAAAAATTCAGTATTACTGGTTCAAATGATTTTATAAAAATATTGGTAAATGAAAATAGAAAACACATACCTGAGTAGAAGAAATATTTTTAGTTATTGTGACATACCCAGTTTTAGTGTTTCAAGAAACTCCTAAATTACCTCAATTCTATCATCATCTAAATCAAATTATCTACCATGATCTACCACAGAACTTCACGTGATCAAATGATCTACAATAGAATTCCACAGGATCAACAAAATTGCACATGATCAAAATACTGGGAACCACACATAATTATCTCCAACAGAACTGTACAAGATCAACAGAAATGGACATGATTATAATTTACAAGAGAAATGCACATCTAATAATGGAATATAAATTATCTCCATTGTGTCATCAACTATGTAAAATGATCTACAACAAAATTGCACATGACCATCATAGACATCAAATAGATGGTCATGTGAGTGCAGGAATAGATGAAAACGTGATGAACATCTTAGAAAACCTATTATTTTTATGATTTCTATTGGTCGGAATGTTTTAGTGTGAACATGAAATCACATTAGAGAGAGTGAGAACTATTAATTAGATAAAATGGACCACCATCCTCTATTTTTCTTGGACGAACCAGCCTGTAAATACTCTTTAACTCGAACCTCTAGTCTTTGTTGGTGAATCCCAAATATCGAGCGATTTAATGTTCCTATAATTCAAGGGTATAATAAAAATTACAACAATTAGTTCTATGTGTCGTAAAAAATTAAATTTGAGAAATTTAAAAAATAGTAGATTTTCATCCATCATCCAATTCTAATTTTGATTATTTCGGATGGAAAATTAATGAGATTTATCATGATTATCACAGATCTTCATCATCAATTTTTAAGACTGATATCTATTTTTTCATCATAAATGTTTTTCTTTTCTTCAAATTGATGATGACTTCTAAGGATGATTATAGATGCACTGTTCCACAATATACCCAAAACAGGAAGAACATATGAATTGATTTTCTCCTAATTGATTCCAATCCCAAAAGTGTTCTACTGGATTATGACACACAAAATAAGGGGTCAAATTCACCACTAGAGATCCATCCCATTCAGAAAACATATTCAGGAAATTAATACAAAACAGTATCTTCAAAATACTGAATTATTAAACATAAATTTTTTTATAAGTGGTTGGAACATGAAAAAAACAGTAGCTCCAGAATACACCTACCTTCATAAGATACATGCTCAAATACATAGCTAAAAACAGTCTGAAAGATATGGGAAGACCAATCCAAAATATCCAATGACAAAGAGTAAAGAAAAACAATTAAAGTACTACAAAAAATACGAATATCATACTTCTTTTCATCAACATGTCTAACAGAAAAAAATTGAATTTGATAAAAAAGAGAACACAACATAAGGTGAAACATTGTCCTGCTATATAGGATCATAAAAGCAGACAAACAGAAGTCCATTTCAATGAAAAACACAAAATAAATTGAAAGATATCCTCTGAATGAAACCAAAAGTCCAGATTATATCAAGAAAAAATAAAATGGAAGACTATACTAGAATAAACCTTTGACAATACAGGAGTATCCATATGATCCATGTTCATCCTTACAGACAATAAAAGGGCATAAATTCTAAAGGCAACGCATAAAGAGGATGAATGAATTAAATTGTATAGCTGATAGAGAGTAAGAATCAAAAGAAAATGAAAAACCTTCATACTGTGAGTTTATCCTCTACATCCCCCTGAAGAAAATTTGTTCATCATTAGTAAAAAAAATTATAAACATCTTGGTAAGAATTAAAATACATTATGTAGTATATATTTTTTGGATGCAATGCTATTATAGGTAATTTTTTATTAACTCAAATAGGATGCAGGCCAGAAATATTAGATAAAATATAACTACATATAATGAGAATTACATAAATATAATATAATATTTGAAGCATACATGTTTCAACATAAAGCCAAGAGTAAATAATAATACACCCAAGGAATTAAGAGCAATAAATAGTGGAAATAGAAAATGAAAAAGGAATCCTTGCACTCTGAAATTAGGTTGATGAGATACCCTGATTTATAATTTGGTGTTCCAAAATTGAGTCAAGTATGTCACCATTATTCTCTATCCTCCTGATCACCAACGTTATACCCTGTTGTTGCATATTGGAGTTCCAAAATTATAGTTTCATCTTTCGGGACATCTTGAACCTTCATGTCCTTCTCAGATTCATCTGTTGTAGGAGAATATCATATTTCAGAATCTCCCCACCATCATAATAGATAATATATTAATCATTTAAAGAAATTGAACCTGGTAAAAATAAAATAAAATCAGACAATGTAACCATAACATAATGAAGAAGTTTGATATTATGATATCTTACCGAGAATCTCCTCTCAAAACAACTAATCCATGAATGTAAAACACCAAATGAGAAAGCAGTTATTATGTACTAAAAAACAACATGATGGAGTAAGCATCTTCCTTTAGTGATTCTTCAACACATGAACCTGCTCCCAACTAAATGTACAGGTCCTCGTATGCTTTTCATTTACTGCATTGAGAAAATTAGAACAATCTAATATGAAAAGATATTGGCTGATTAACATACTATTTAACTTTTCTCTGTATGATTTTCCCATAAAAAGTAAAAATATATGATGAAATTGATATTATTTTTATCATAGAAGATAAGCTAAAAATTGGAATGTAGTTGTGATGAAATTGAAATTCATGGAAGTAAAGTCATACCTAGTATCTGATCTTCATCACATCAATCGGTGAGGTTATAATCCCAGAAACATTTCCAGAAAAGGCCCCCGACGTCGCATCATCAAATAGGATCCATGTACAGAAATAAATGTATTGGGGATGCTCCAATCAACATTGAAAAGCAAAACTATTTTTCTCTGTATTTTTTCCATAAAAAAGGTAAACCACATATACTTAATTTAACATTTTATTAATATTAAAAAATATAGAAAAAAAATATGTAGAGTTGAAGTAAAAGAAATATTGAAATAGAGATATGCTAACAGATCAATAAAATGGTGGCATAAAATATTTTAAATTTCCACAAACAAATAGAAAATTTAACATCTACAGAAAGATTGCAGGAAAACTGAAATACTATTTTAGTACTACAAAAATGTTTAACAATAGATACAGGTAACCAGATTGGCAACATCAGAAGATAAGTCATGCAGACTAAAGATGGTGTCAGGAAAATTACCAATCAACAGCCTCGAAAGACCCCAGTATCAGCAGTAAGTTGCTGAGTCAGCCCCCATGTGCTCATTTTTTCATTATTGGCACATTGAGGTGATACCATGACATGATGATCCTGGGGGTGTCTTCACATCTCATCAGATTACGATTAATCAGTTCTTCATTTTCAAAATTAGGCAGGAGGTTTTTCTACATGTAGAATAATAGCACATTAATATGCAGGTAACCTTTACTGAGATGTGTAATCGATGAAACAGATTAAAATAGGGTCTAATAAGACTAACTGTCATTCGATAAATCTAGAAAAATTATAATAGTTATTCTAGGTAAGATTATTTTACTTGAGTAGATGACATATATGAGACCGATACAGTTATTCATGAGCTACCGTAAGAAGTATAACACCCATCATCATGATGTTGCTATAAGGTAAATCAAAAAAGAGTATTAGACTATGGTGTTTCGTGTTTTGGATTATATAAATTGAAAAAATGTAAATTATATGCACCATCATATTTTCAACCCCACTACCCATCTCTGAAGACCCACTTCTCTGATGTGTCTATGTTGTCACAAACGGAAAGAATAAGTTGTTTATAATTAGTGGTATAGTATGTCGAGAGTGATAATAATTATTACATCTTTTTGGAAAAAGGTTTTACTGAAGCTATAAATATACATCTCGTTATCAACAATAGAAGGAACTTTGTATCTATATTGTTCAAACAATGATAATAGTTTTGAATATAAAAAGTAGTTACATCAATTGAGAATAAATAATTCTTTGACATGAATACATCCAAATGATGAGGGAATCCATACTCATCATCATCCTAATTTAAAAATGATAACAATTTTTTTTCAGATAGAAGAAATATGATTAGATATAATAAAAAATGGTGCAACCTGTATCAGAGAATCTCTAAACATTGCAGATGTTTCATGTATGAACTATATAACGTGTTTGTCAAACATAACAACTGAAAATGATCATGTCTTATCTGCAACCATGAGCTGTACCCTAAATCTAGTAAGTGTATTTTTATGAATGCATAATTAGTGGAAGAAAGTGTATCCCATCTGTAGATCTAAGTTCCAATGTTAGAATATTTAAAAATCAATGTGTTTCTAACATGGAAGTGGTAGTATTAGGTTATAACATGAATTTTTGGCATTATAATGTTCGATCTAAACTATCAACATTTTTTTTGCAAGAGACACAGGACTCATAAAACTAGTTGTGGGTGCTTTGAATTTTTTGTAATGTTGTTGAAATTAAGCATTTTTAGGCTACAATAGCATTCGTATATTAATGAATTTTTAATAAAACAAAGTAGAAGTTCAAAGTAACAGTAACTAAATATTGACATTTGAAATGTAAGGACATAGTATTTACCTGTTGAAAGGTTTTTTCTTCAGAAATGTATTTTTTTACTCTAATATAGTACTTCTGTAGAGGGTTTTGGATTCATTGATGGTGGACTGTGTAACTGGGATGGAAATATGAACCCAATATTACAGACATCCGTAACCGGAAAAAATAAACAGAAATCATATAATTTATTATAATAATGAACATCCAATAACAGAGAAATAAATATAATGAAATATTAATATTATATACGAAACATGTTTTTAAAAATTTTAACTTCTACAATGTCGAGGTTGTAAAAAATATTTGTTTCATGAATAGTAGTTTTCACAATAACAATTCCTGTAAATTATATGAAAACAATTTTAGTCAACCTATGGTTGAAGATAGATATAGAAAAATTGATGTATAATAAAAAATTTGGTATGTTGTGGACAGATACTATACTACATAATTTTTTAACGCGGATGAGTTTTAAGATCAAAAAGACAACAGAGTCTTTCTGTTGATCCAAATAAGCTGACATTTCAGTAGAATGATTTCTGCATAAGCAGTAGTGAACTAGAAAACCTCTGTAAGGAAAAAAATCGTAGTATTTGTAAATTTCATATAAATTTACCATGTCACAATATTACATATTTTAAATCACTTTTCATCCTCTACAATAATTTTCATCATATGGTTCAAATTGCCCATTGATTACACTTGCTAGGAGTATCGTAGAAACCAAATGATTTATAAACCATAAAACACAGAAAAAATAACAAAGAAGGGGAATTAAATTCATTTGGAAAACAATATCTTGATGACTACGAAAATATTGAATTCATAAGTATATCAATGAGTGGAAATGGAATTAAACCTATTAGATTATCTTCTCGTACAATCCATTGAGAAATGTCATTAAATGAATAGAAAATAAAAATGAACAGTGGGAGTTGTGCATCAAAAGGATGAAGAAACATTGTGGACGTGAACAATAATTGGAATGCATGTCTAGTTTCCATGTAACATCCTTGATTTGGAGCAGTTTGAATGTTTTGAATGTAATAGCAGAATCCTTCATGCATGAGCACTTTTAACTTAGAGAAAGCTAATGGATTGTAATTGAACATTGTACATTTGTTCCCTGAAAACAATAAATATATTGGTGGTTGTGATATAGATATAATATTTGACATAAAAAATATATATAAATGAATTTATTTGACTAATGTAATATATTAAAAATATTGTGTTTTTGTTAGAAACACCGACATGTATATCTCTAAGTTCGAAATCAATAGCAACGACATTATTGGAGTTTTTTGATGAATAATTTCACCAAATGTTCAACACACGAACATGTATCTTTAGAGTTTAATTTGAATTTAGAGAAATCTCACACAATGTGGTTATTGATCTGAGTATAATTTTTTATTTTGTATATTCACAATTAGTTTAGAAAGAAAACTAAATCATAAGAAAACAAAGTTACAGAGTTACATAGATCACATTATATAAGTAAATTAAAATATGAATAGTTAAATTTAAATGATACCTAAGAGAGATTATAAAATATTTCTTTATAGATAATATTGTGTGTGCAATCAACTATTGTGTTATGGCTATCTGCAACTATTGTATTCAAACCATTGGGTGAGGTGACCTTAGAAACAGCCACATATAATTAACCATGCGAGAACACATGCCTGTGTAGAAATAACCCATCCAAAGAGAAAAATTGTCCTCGACTCTTATTAATAGTCATAACATAACATATTATCAATGGATATTTTCATCTTTGTAATTTGAAAGGCCATCTAACATCAGATGGTGTCATAGTTAATATTGGAATTAATGCACAGTACCCTGAATGACAGCTAGTCAAAAATATTTCTCTGATGACATGGTCTCCCATGTGTGTAACAATCATGTGTGTGCCACTACACAGACCAAATTATCAATCCACATTTCTTAACCACATTACATGAACACCAATATTAAAATTAATTTTGTGCACTTCCAATCCAGAGATATTAATAACAATTAAAAACTCAAGGGTGTATATATTACCAGGCCTATAAGAATCAAAACTAGCATTGCAAACACTATCAGAGATAAATTAGTCTATACTTTCAACATTTGTGAGAGATAGCATGTAGTTATTGATTTCTTGAACAACATCTTCTGTTGTAGCTAGAATAGATTTGTCCAATAGATAGCAGAAATCATCCTAATGGTCCATGAAAGCAGGATATTTGAATTCAACGATTTCTGCCAATGAATTATCAATTGATTTTAGAAGATAATTTTATGGTATATGAATTACCTATATACCATCATCAGGATCTCCCATGTTACCATCACCAATATATAAAACCCACTTTGAAATGGTTTTTTAGACATCAGAATCATTATTGGTAGTCTTATATTGTAATCACATGTTTTTTATTAGATTTAAGACTCTATATTGTTTCCAAAATTATGATAACATAACAAATGCAAAAACAATGTCATTTCTGTTAACACCTAGTATAATTGGTAATATTTGACAGAAATCACCACCCAATACAACTGTGATACATCGATACCGTAAAGATGTAGAATTGACATTTTTTTGTCGTTATATCTCTTCGAGTATGATGTAGAGCCTCAAAACAGTACTTGTGAACCATGCAATCCCCATCCCAAATAATAAGTTTTGTAACATGTAATAGTTGTGCTAACTCACTCCCTTGTTGAATATTGCAAACAGATTCTTCATTAACAGAGATTGGAATACGAAATTTATAATGCATTATCCTTCCCCAAGGAAGATGTAGTGATTCTATTCCACATGAAGCTACTGGTAAAAAAATACTACCCTCTGACCACCACAAAGATGTGAGTACTCTCAAGATAAATGTTTTACTGGTCCCTCCATATCCATGCATGAAGAAGAAACCCCCACACACAGTTGATATTAAAGATAAAATGAAATTGATCACATTGTTCTGTTCAATGGTTAGTATACCCTGTAAAGTTATGTAATCAATTCAAAGACCATCTCTATTGTATTTTAGTTCCTCTTCAACTGAATGATTTTTATGAGTGTCAATTACAAATTCTAGAATAGGAATAGGGGGAAAACACTGAAGATATCTACCGTTTCTTAGTAAAATGTAGTCTATTTCATGCAGAGTAAACATGTGCCTTTGTTAATCAGTGAGTGTGAAATCTAAGGGAAATTTGAAACATATTCAATGGGATGTATGAATGAAATGGTAAAAACTAAATTAAAAAATGTAGAGTAAGGAAATAGAAGTACAGAGTAGCATGAAATGATAATGTAAATTCTCTTTGGAGAAATTATGTATAGTACCTTCGAAATCTATTAACTAACAGATCAGTATTAGAAAGTAGGATGGTTTCTCAACAGTATTAAAGAGAGAACTCAAATATATTATGACAACCAATATAATTAAAATTTGGAGTAATATTATAGACATCGATTCTAAATACATTAAATACACAAAACAACACTTTTCAATCAATCATAGAACGGTGCAGACATATAGATAACAATACAAATACGAAAGCAGCAGATCACTTAACTTGTAACATAGAAATGCACAGAAACTATGACATTACATGACATGGACTACGAAATCATTTGAAGACACAGAATATAGCGCACATTCTATAAAAACATATAACTGTGCAATTACATTATAGACATCATAATTAAAAATTCATGAAATACATGTATTTTTTATAGAGATGTATAGAAACATGTACATAACATAACATGGACTGATGGAAAATTTAAAGAAGTGTGCAAAAACAGACAGGAAAAACCATGATAATTAGAGTTCTGCAAATACATGCAGTTCTTTATTGTATAAGAATTTCTTTCATAGACTATATTGATATATTTATAGAAAAATATGTAAACCGTTAATTATGAACACATACCAAATTCTTATAGATGCTATATACAATTATGTAATTAAAAAATGACAGCTACTACATGGAACTGTTGAGTGTAATGATATAATCTAGCTATAACCATGTCATTTAAAAGTATAAAAAGTGTTAACATTTTGATATGTGTTCAACTTGGATAGAATATTCATAGAATGACCTAGTTAAAACTATAAAAAGTGTTACAACAATAGCTACATGGAATAATTAATGTAACAGATCGTAGATGAAAGTATAGCGTTAGTGATGTTAATAGGTTGACAGAAGTGTAAATAGATGTGTATAATATACAGAAACAAAAAATTGAAGTAATGATGTATTCAGATAAATTAGTGGATAATTTGCAATGTGTACGTTTCATTTGAAGCCTTTGTCTTGCATAAAATATGAAATCATTAGAGAGAATATTTCAGGTTTCATTCCAAACTATATTCGAGCGTGAAATCTTATTTGATATTAGCATGCTTGAAAATATTCTATGTAGACAGTGGCCCATTCCCCATGATGAGAACTCTTTAATAGAGTCAATGAATGCTCAGTCATTATCTAGTAGACCCATAGCAGAACATGTATCCAGAAGAGTTCCATAAGTAATGTTGTTAACAATTTTCAAATCATCATATGACATCGCACCTCTAATTTTTGATAGAAGAATCCACAGGTAGTATAACTCTCTAGTGGTAGGCGGCACATATTAGAGTGGACCAATACTGAAACCCTGTTTTTGGGGATGCCATTTTTTTCTTGACTACGAAAGAAAAAACTAGTTGGATATTCTGCGAATGTGAAACTTCTACCTTCTGGGAATGCCACATTTGATTTAAACAAAGACGTGAACATTATTTTCGAAACATTTTGTTCAGTTAGAACATCTTCAATTTTGGCATGGTCTCTGTATGTCACATAATTTTTTCCTAGTAAATTATAATGCAGCCTATCGACTGGTGGATATCTGTAATGTATATCATAAGATAATATCTGCCATGATGCCTTACGAGGTGATATGAAGCGACAGTCATAATACATCATTATCTCATCAACAATGTTGTCTACTAAGTCTTTGTTGTTTATTTCATATAGTGCTGACATTACATGAACATTTCATTTTCTTATATATTTAAAGAGATACTTGATAGAAGATGATTGGTTGAAACATTCAATATTTAGATGGTCTTGATACTAGAGAATCAAAATTGGATTGTATGGTACCGTAAAGCGATTATCCAAGTCAACAATATTTTTATGGATTTTCGCCATCATCCCATCTATAATATATGATATAACCATAATTATCTACCATTTAATGTCCAAAAATTATTTTAGGAATGAACTTAGAGCATTTTCAATTTTTCATACAAGGAGAAGAATGTCTGGCATCTCTACAGGGGTCATGGAGCATATAGTTTTTAATAGCTTCATGTAGTATTGTCTAACACCTTGACCCTAGATATCCAGAGAAGGTGCATTATTACATAACATTGGCATGATCACAAAATATCATGTCTCGAAAGACTGATTAGATTAGTAGACTTGGAAACAAAAAATACATTTATAAAGTTTACATTACTCCTTAAAGTGAAAACTACAACAACATCTCGTCTTCATAACCCCTCATACTATCCCTGAAGGTCACTCATAAAATACTTCTTCACATCCTAGAAAAATAAAACATTGAAAGGGGTGAGATCAAGTGCCCAATAAGGATTCCAATATATGGGAAACCTTCATAAATAAACATAAACATGTAAGGAAATGTATAACTAAAACAAAAGCCTTTAAAACTTGATCTTAAGCATAGTATGGCAGAAATAAAATAAAATAATGTCATTTAATTATTCACATGGATATTATAATAATCGAATAATCACATGCAATATCAATAACCACATTCATAATTAAGGAATGCATAATGCCAGACTATCATAACCACATAGTCATGGCCTTGTGCCAAGACTACAAATAAGATTTTGTCAAGGCCTTATGCCAAGACACTAGTTTGCCTCATGAGACCTACCGATGCATCGAGGAGCTATAGCAGGCTCCACCCATTTCTTATTAAGTCCAATGCATTCCTCATATGAATATGTTTAAACATAACATAAACATTCGTATTAAAACAAGCATACGAAATTTCAATTCATTCTCCATAAACCGTGAATGGTACAAAAATAATACATCCACAGTCAAACATATCACAACACCTTCAACACAATATGGAAGTTTTGTATCATAATAAATCAACTTCAAATAATCTTAAAATCCATCAATGGATGTTCAAATAGATGAAATCAAAACTATTTGAGGGAAATATCTCTTATTTTAAATCATTTAAATGTCACACATTTATTAAGGAAGTAATTTAAAATAGATTTCTGAATCAAAGTGTCCCATACCAATTTGAAACTTTTGAAAAGAAATATCATTTCAAAACATTAATTTAAATATAAATAAATCCTTTAAATCATTTTAAAAACATGGAAATTAATTAAAAATATTTAGAAAGATAAATCATTAAAACATTTAATATTCTAATCTTAATAAAGAGTACTTTTCAAAAATTCCTAAAATATTCATTTTTAAATCATTTAAAAGTCAGATAATTATAAAATTAAACATTTAAATTCAAACTATTCTTATAATATTGTAATGGATGCTTCGACCAGTTTGTAAAAAATAGACGTACCCACCGTATAAGTTAAAAAACATCCATACATTAAATTTGTCAAAAAGGTCAAAAAGTACCTTGTTTGGAAAATGACGGAAAGATTCCTTTCAAAACACATAAGGGTATAAATGATTTTAACCCATTTTCTAGTAAATAGTAAATATGTTTTGAAATATATTTTTATGAAACATGGATGTGGATGATAAAGAGGTCCAAATAGATAATTACGTATAAACAACCTCGGATAATGAAGAGATTGTGATATAAACCATTACCTTGTACTTTTCCTTGGTTGAGTGTAGGTTAAACTACTATATAATTCTGAAATAATTGTTATTAAATTATAAAAGAATCGTATTCATTAATATGATATCATATATGATCTTTTAACATTTCTTTGTTATTAATATCTTAGTATTATCATCGTTTCGGGTGTTAACTTACTCATTTTATTTTATATGTTTTGTTATATAAGTTGTGTTTTTTATGGATATGATGTATCTTATTCATGTACAGAATGAAATGAAGTCTTCAAAAATTATTTTTAATCCTCAAATGAAATTTATCCTTGAATGGATACGATGTGGAATGAATCTCATCGCGTTCGTGGAGACGGTAGTCCGTACGTACACACGAGCGAAAAATTAATTTTTTTGATATTAAAATAATATATAATTGGATGTTATATCATATATACAGAATAATTATCATGTTATATTTATTATTTACATAAATTATACATCATTATCATACCCATCCAAATAATAATTTATTGAATAACAATTACACCAAGACGTGGAGACGGTAAGCCGTACGTACGCACGTATGGTGTCATGTCATTCAATGGATGGGTAGAATACTGAATATGGTTGTATCATATTTATAATAACATCACAGTATATATAAGATACTAGAGTTATTATTTTATAATGGAAATAACAATGAACGAAGATGTTGATGAATAATGGAACTTGAAAGAGGGTGGTGAAAACATTACCTCTTCTTCTGGTTCTTCCATTTGATTTGATGAAAAGGGATACTTTAGATGGCTTTAAGATCTAACTAAGGCCTCTAGGTTTAAGTGAGGGAAGTCGAGATAATTTTTTCGGTGGGTTTGGCCGAACCAAAAGGCTTTGTGGGTCTGAATAATTGGATAGAAGTGGTTTCATTTTATAAGGGGGTGGAGGGGCTCTTTTAGAAAACCTAAAGTATTAATTTATAATAAATTCATATTCTGTTTCTAATGGATCCAAAGTCAATTATTAAAAGTATAATGTGGGTATAGGTTGAAAAAAACTCAACAAATAGATTTTAGACAGGTTTGGGTCACTATATTAACCTTATCATTTAGTTTTAACTCTTAGTTAATTGGTTTCACATTTACCATGCCAATTTCTATTTCAATATTATATAGTTAATAAACATAATATATACATCAATGCGACCCACAAGTTTTCAATTAATGATACTCCTATCATGATATAAGTCCTTTGGACAAACCATATATTTTTAGGAATATAATATCAATTAATAATATAATACTTGTTTTAAAAACTCATTTTTGTCAATTTTGACAAAATTTAATAATTGTTTTTTATTAAAATCATAACAACTTTTTTACATAAAAACAAATTTATTTAATAAATAACAACATGTCATATTATCCAATAATATTATTTTATGAAATCAAAACTTTTAAATTAAACATTATTTCAACATTTATAATAATAATTATTTGATTCATTCATTAATGAGAAAAATACTACATCATTATCATGTCATCATAAATTTCATTATTCAATGTCTAAAAATTATAAATAAGATACCATTATTTAGAAAATATTTTTATCTTTCTAATGAACATTTATAGTTGATAATATAACATATATAACCCTATGTAATAATTGTTTATCTAAAAGATATATGCTTATGTCATTTTTGTATTTACTTTAACTTAATTAATATAATGTGTCATTATCACCTACAAGTGGCTCCATGGGGTCCCAAAATCGACCCAAAGATTCCCATGAATAGAAATGTATCTACCAATAGGGTTAGGACACATTTTAGGGTAAATTAATATTATTATAATATTATTTATTTACCCTTATTTACCGGATTTACCCTTTAGCCATGGTAAATAAAATATTTACCGAAGTAATTATTCAAAATGTCTAAAAATAAGTGTTACCTATTTTCACAATTTAGACATCCTAATTAACAATATAGAATCCATTTTTCCAAATTCAAAACATATAAGTGGTAGAAATTAATTTAAAATTAATTCTCGTTGTCGAAATAAAAAGTGTGTTTTTAGCAAATAATAACTATCAAAAGATTGACACTTTCTTATGTCCAGTTTAAATATAAAATTATGTTCAATGAAAAAAATTGGATTAAATGGTAAAATAATAATCTAATTGTACTTTATAATTACTCAAATGCATAATTTATCACTATTAATTATTTAGATTAAAAATGTTGTTTTTAATTAAAATTTAGTAATTTTCACTATTCATCAAAATATGAAATTTATCAGAAAAGTACCAAAATTTCACCCTAAGGTAATTTCGATATTCTGAATCTAAAAATGAAGACTTTTTTACAAAATTAATAACATAAAAGTTTCATTTATTAAATTAAAATTATATCCCGCTATTAAAACCAAAAGGCGTATTTTTAATAACTATCAAAAGTTTGACACTTATTTATGTCCAATTTCAAAGTGAAATTCCATACAATGACAATCATTGGATTAAATGGTAAAAATATAATCTATTTATTCTTCCATACCATTAAAATGTATAATTTAACAGTATAAATTATTTTGATTTAAAAAGTTGTTCTAAGTTAAAATATATTATTTTTCACTATTCACCCAAATATGAAAGTTATAAGAAAAACACCAAAACATTATTGAAACTAAATTCTTATGTCCCTATTCTAAAGAAGAAGTTTATTTTGTCAAATTGAATATATAAAATTTTCAAATATTAGATTGAAAAAGGCTTCTCCATTAAAATGCTGTAAAATTATATTTTTTGAAAAATACATCTTTTATCTCAATGAAATGTATTTGTTCTTACATTATGTCTAAGAAACTCATAATATGGATTCTAAAATTATAAGGGTTATATAAAGTTAAAAATTCAGTTAATACTATTCATAACCACTTTTGAATAGCTTGTTTGGTAGGTCATGGTGCCCTAGAACTCGTTGTTGCGTATAGGGAAAGTTATTGAATTACATTGATGAAATAATATACTATGAAATCTTGGGGTGTTAAATCTTGGGTAGGTGACTTTATCTGGAATCTCAGCAGACACCACTCTGTTAACATATGACGGAGTGATAAGTATGTTTTCATGACAAAGAAACAACAAAATGTGAACATACAACAAACCACGTTTCTGGAATTCAATGGTTCGAACAAGTGGGATGAAAAAAATAGATTACGTGTAGTTATTATTAGGTGATGTTATAAAAAAGAATAATGTAAACATAATGAACTATAAAAGTTTATCTTATAAGGTAATCATATTGAACTATAAAAAATGATCTTACCAACCTTTGATTTTACAAATATACAGTGTTTTGTTAAATCATTTAGATGATTATCAACCTTTATATTAAATACTCGAGATAATAATTTTGGATAGTCAGCTAGATAAAGATTCTTTTATGTAACAAATCACCTGATTTTCGGCCACATTGGTTTACATGTAAATGTTATGAACAAATCTGGATACCCAGACCAATTACAAATTGATAGTGCGACCTGATAATTTTGAATCATATATCTTGGACCACCAGTAAAAGAAGAGGAACAAATGATGCACTAACAACAAGAGGACCCTTCTTGGTCACCTTAAAGGAAAGCATCTTCCAAACCATTGTATAGGTCGACCCACAAGAGCTTCTGGTTGAAATGAATATACGATAGTCTTTGAAACTCAATCATTGTGTAATCATCAATGACAAATTGTTGCAGTAATCTTCTGGAATGAAGCAAAGTGGACGCTTCAATGTCATGGAATTGCATGTTAAAAGAGAAGTATTCTCTCAATTTAACTATTATTAGATTATCACTGGTTGTGAATAGAGTAGCACGATGGATTACATTGTCAACATATCCATCCTAGCCACCAGGGAAAATCAATTGATACGGTAATGGAAAATACAAAGGGTGATGATCTTCAATTCGTTGTGATGCACCACTTTTAGTTTGAATTTTGATGTCACGTTCATGGTTTAGAACTTCAATATCTCTGATAATAAGCATGGAAATTTCAGATGTTGTTGGTATGTTATGTGTTGCCACAGTTTTTTATCTTTTTTTAAGAAGGTGTATCTTTAAGTATAGAACATATTCATGATTAAGGACATCTTTTGCGGATATTAAATGTTGAGATAATGTATTGATCTCATGTAGAATATGTTTCAACTTCTCAACAACACTAAATTTAATAATTGAGTGAATATATTTTTCATCATCATTGGAAGATATATTTGTGTCATAAAAATATAATGAAAATCATGAGATTGATATTCATAGCATTGAATTTGAGAAATACATTATACTACTAAATTTATTCAGGGACTCATGTTATATGTTAAACACATATATTTGGGCAAACATTGGGGGTTATCCTTCTACCAGACACAAACTACCTATGTGATGGTAGTTCTATCCATTTATTATGGATATAGTTGGGCCTCTACCATTGTTCAAATACCTATCAACCTTCCCACCTTTAGACGTGAATGCAAACATATAATTATAAAGATTCTTATGTTCTTGGAAAGCTCATTCATGGGATGAAGTATGATTGAAAACTAACCCTTGTAGGTATGGAGGAGGTGACATGAGTAAATCCAAAGCAATCTTTCCTATCGATCAGCATAGAGAAAAACGTGGGGTTTTCGGTTAATTCATTTCCCTTTTCTCTCATATTACCACATAGTAGAGTGACAATATTGGCATATATATGTGGGATCTCTAATATCTGAGTATCTTGAACGTTGGGGAAAATAGTATTAACAAAACTATTCAATTTTCAGAGACTGTCAATGAATATCATTTGATTTATGATATTAATAATGCATGATTACAAAAATAAATATCATGTGTTCTCCGCAATGTCCATTTCTAATGAGATTCTTACAGAAGTCGATGAAATGTAAATATGGTGTGTCCTATCCTGTATTGAATGGTATACTATTTAAAGATCAATTTTATAGTCAACAATCCTATGGATTTTGCAGTTCTACTGACAAAATTTGTCTTGTTTGAACACATTGCTGAAATATGTTAAGGGAAATCTTATTGAATAGAATATCATGGTCTTTAAAATTTAATTAGTTATAATAAACAAATGTAGAAATCTATATTTATGAAAAAATGACTTATAACATACCAATCAATGATGCATTAGTGTAGTGTCGTGCATTAATATTTGGAAGATAGAATCTGTACATAGAGGATAGAGTAAGAAATGAAATTTAGTTGATATGTTTAGACATATTTATGTTTATTAGTAATTCATACCCTATCGAGTTGGCTACTGCAGATTTAGTGATATTATTGTCCTCATTCAATGGACCTAGTGAAAAAAGTAAAAAATTGTTAGATGGCCGATAATTAAATGGTTGACCCATATAGTGGTCATAAAAGTTCACAGACCTCATACTAACAATAAGGTACAGGGGAGAAGGTTTGATGTCTTTGTTTTCATTTGTTTTTTCTAGCATAAATTGATGACTCGTTATGACTAGTAGTTTTTACTACGAACAATGAATTTATCAATTATGAGTATTTTATGAAATTTGGAAACAATAATATTTGTATATCATATGTCTAATGGACATAACATTAACAGATAGAGGTGGCCATTGTAATATTCATAATATATGTCAGATACCATTTTCGGATAGTGGATGAATAATTCGAGTACCGATGCACATGGTAGAAGGCATTAAAGAACCTAGAGTACATGATAGAATTTTTACTATAAAATTTGTCATGAAAATCATGTAATGATAGAATTAGAGTTTTTAATTGTGTTATTATAAAACTAAGACAGAACTCACAATTTTCTTGACGTTGTTTCATGAATTGTCTTCTGTGGATCCTTGAATCTCTAGATTTTTAAGGGGTATACTTGGTTTGGTTGGTTTTCATTGTATAAAATTGTCAAGGTGGCATGGAAAATATTTTATGAATAGTTGATAATTGAATATAAAATGCTTATCAATTGGAAGACAACAAATTTACTGAAGATCATGTTTAGAAGTTTAATATTAACACAGTAGACATGAAAATGATTCATGGAGAATATATACATTAAAATAAAAGATTTCAAAATAATGAATATGTAACTGTAAACATAATGTACAAAAATGGTTTTAAAGCACATTTAGGAAGTGATGCTAGTGTGACACAATTTGATTCCCCTAAGATGAATGTCATAAAAGGTTGTTGTAAAAAAGAGTTGTATATTATCCTTAACATGACTTCAGCTATATGTGTTCAGTATCAATGAAGGAATGAAGTAATAAAATATGTCACATATCCAAAGATACTCTATGACAAAAAACTATTTATAAATGGTAAAGTGAAAGAAAATAACTATCTAATAGATGTATCTTTCAATGTCATGTAGAATTGTTATTTTAATATAATTGAAATGAAATAAATTACGCAAATAATGGTGAGAGGATAATAAAAAAGGAATTATTTCACATTAGCTACCATACAAGTATCACAATGTTAGATTTTGGTTTGTACTATTATATATTGTGGAAAAGAAAGGCCTTATACTATTTAGGTTTCAAAAATCTAAAATATGGGGCTCAAAAATAGAGACCCAATGAAAGCAACTACATGTCGGAAGCATAACTTGACATATGATGCAGGGTTGTTATAGATATATCCTTAGTACATTCACAAAAAACATGTAAAAGATGCAGTGCGAAGTGACAGAATACATTACATAGTTAGTAGACAACTGATATGTACGGAATACATAGAAACCATACTCGTGAGATCAGTTATGAAATGGGCAATGAGGATTCGGATGTCGGCGATGGTAGGCCCTAGGCAGTTTCTAGACCAGGGATGGTAAGCGCGATGATTCTGGGGATGGTATGCAGGAGGAGATGAGCAGATTTGACCAACGGTGTCAGTACACGAAAACCGCCTCTTAGTGGTGGTTTTTTTTTCATATAGCGGCAGTTTAAACTGCCGCTATATGGTTTGGCGTCAGTTTATAGAAACTGCCGCTAAACTGGGCGTCAGCAATCTATTAGCGGCGGTTTTGTGCATTTCGCGGCGGTCAAAGAAAAGCATCGTAGCACCTCTTTTCGCGGCGGTTTTTGGTAAATTTAGCGGCTGTTTTATGGGATATTTAATTAGTGGCGGCTATAAACTGCCACTAAATGTATAAGTGGTAAAACATTAGTGGCTGTTAAAACCGCCGTGAAATGCTGACCCAAAAAAAAGCACTTCTGCTTATACTGCACCACTTCCCTAGAAAAAAACCAAACTAGAAACCATTTATAACTCCAAACATTCTCAATGGGAAGGAATTGATCATATGTTTCCACGAATAGAAGTATTCCCCCATGCTTAAAAATATTTTATAGGACAATTTCTACCTCACCAAGGGCTAGATAAACAGTTTTGGTTCCTAGAAACCATCAACTAATCTACTCACTATGGAATTATGGTTTATGGTAAATGATAAACTAAAAAATATATGTCTCCTCTTAATGATGAATGGCATTCACAACTATCAAAGAAGAGAATGTTTGGTGTTACACCCAACATGGTTAACATCACTACCAACACAAGTACTAAAAACATTCATGGTTTTAATCACACCCAACACAACTATCAAAGAAGAGAAGTTTTGGTGTAACACCCAACATATATACATGAAGATAACAATGGTTAACATTACAACCAACCCATATAATAAATAATAACAACAGTTGGAATTACATTCGTCACATGTAACTAACAAGAACACTAGTTTTAATTGCACCAAACCCATATAATAAGTCATAGGAATATTTGGAATTATTCCCAATCTATGTAAAAACCAAGATAAATTTTCAGAATCATGTATATACTATATAACCAAAAAAATGTGGTTGGAATCACACCCAACCCATATACCAATAAGAATGATAGTTGGAATATTATACAACATATTATAAAGTGTTCAACATGGTTAAAAAATAGCCAACCTATATTGCATGCCAATGAAATGTTAGCATTATTCCAAACCTAATTAACAATATAGAAACATCATTGTAATGAAACCCAACTAAAGGACCAAGTAATAACAAGAATTTAATTACACCCAACCAAAAATATACATCATTTTACTCAAGTCACTCTTACTTGGATAAGATCTCCACTATCAATTATGTTGTATATAATTCACCATCATTGAGGAATTTCTTTAAATAACTTTTAAGGTATTAACATTTCACAATAATACATACCCCTCTTGGTTATCATTCCAAGTTCCACCACCAATTTCAATTTAATTCATGGATGTACATTATTAATAATTATAAACCAGAGGACCTTACACAGCCCTAAAAAACCTTTCCTGAATCTCATCTATGAGGAAATCTAATTTTGTTCCATCCTAATCCATTGTTACCTTCCCTTCTGCACTGGTGCATCAAACCACACATACAACATATATATAATAAGGAGAAAATTTATGCACCACCTATTCAATATTCATAAACACCATTTCATTTAATGTTGATGAAAAATTTGATCCAATTCAATAAGAATACCTAAAGCATACAAAAAACCTAAATTATTGATTTAGAATGAAACACAAGATAACATCAAATGAAACAAGAGATTGGGGGTCACATGGATTTATAATTATAGTTTAGAGATGGTCAAAATTGAAAATATTTGATTCCATAAAGGATTAAAGTGTATGGATCAAAATGTGCCAATGAAGAGAGGGGATGGATCACTACTAGTCGTTTGTCCTATAAGGAGGAGGAACGAGGATTAAATGGGTTGATATTCAGTCTGAATAAGAACATTTAAAACATCATTGTTATAAAATACTTTCTATCGATGATTGACATTATGGTTCCAGGAAATATGGACCCTCCAGTCTACAACATAAGAATACATTTGAGAAATAGAGGAAATATTTAAAGAGAATATAGAATATATTAGAATATATGTAACCATTAAGAGTGAATCAGTTGTGCTAATCAAAGAAAATAAGTGCATAACATGGAAAACATTACGTGGACCACATGATCCATTCTAGGCCACGAAAATCACATAACCCATAAAACAACTTTTGATCACATGATTTTTCTTAATACATATAATCATGTTACCATGTGAAGGTCACATGAATTACATAAAGATTAGTAGATCATGAAAAAAAATCCTCAAGAGACAACTGAATCACAAAAGATAGACTAATGGCCAAGGGTGTGCATCAAAGTTCAAATAAATTACCATTGATTAGTTCATGGATTGATTAAGTGAGATATTTAGACAAGGTGATCACACAAAGAAGTCAAGTGACATGATCACATGATTAGATCTCTTGTATGGTTCTTATGATGAGGTCATGGAAAGTTGTCTTGTAAAACAATCGCACGAGAGAGGAGGTTTTTAGAGCTATGGAGCTTCATGTCACCGGTCAAATGACCAGCCTCTCACCCCATATTTATAGGGAACCTCAAGGAATATGAATGGAATTATAAAAGACCAAAATATGTTTTGAATTCAAACCAGAGAAAGCATATGAGACTCATGAAGTCATTTCCTACCTCAAAATTGAGTCCTTGTTTCTTCGAACATCACTTTTGTGGGGGGGCATACATTTTTTGATTATAGCCAAATGAGCATTCTATATTTTAGGAACAATGAAATACCCAAAGCATATGTATTAATATATAACCAATGGAAAGAAAATTATAGCATGTATACATATAGATTAATCACCTAGGTCACAAGGACCATGTGAACTTCAATGAGGCTCATGATCACATGACCCTAGGAACATCAAAAAAAGGGGTTATGCAATTCATGTTATCTATTCCTGATCATGTGAAGCCCCATAAAATAGCCCAATTAATCATGTAAAACCCCTCTAATTATTCTTTTTTATCATATGATATGTCATCTAAAAATCTCCCAATATGTTCATAAAATAAAAGTTAGAAAAGGGGGAATCTTCATGGGAAGGGAGTTGGATTGGTTTTCATGTGATGTAGTTACGTGCCTCATAAAAAATATTAATGATCATGAAAATCACCTCAGAAAACCATCTTGATCTAGTGATATCCATTCAACATGGCTGTTTGGACATGAAACACCCTAATGAGTCCAATTCCCAAGGCTGAATTTACAACAGAAACATCAAAGAGCCTATTACCACAGATCATCTAACCAATGAAACAAACACATCATTCTCTTTACCATCTGAGGTTATTGTGATCATTCAAGGTTAGCCACTGATGCTCCTCCAAAACCAATGGTTTTTTAAAGGTTACATACACCACACATGTTATATATACAAACCAACCTTTCCCATATTTGTTCAACACATCAACAATACTACTCATGGTCCGATGATGCATCGTCACCCTCTCCACCTCCATCTCTGGCTGCCACCTGTAAGAACATTATATTGAAAATTAAATATTGTTTCATATTTATAATTAAACTTAAAACCAATAAAAGTTTTCAAACTAAATGATTTTGATTTTTTGTGATTTACCTACTCACCACCACTCGGTGTACTACCACTTGGGGAATATCTTCTCATCTGCTGATATAAATCAGTCAATGCTTTCTGCATGGCGGATATCTAAGCCCCTTGGTCTTGAACTGTGGATCATAGAGAAGAAATCTCCCTCTGAGCATCTTCAGGTATGGGCTGACTATAACTAAGATTCGAAGTGGCTGGAATCCCTGATGGCCTGCTAATGACCTCAGATGGTACGGGTCCCAAACCCATCCCACGCACTCTACCAGGATGCTCCTTCCCAAGGACTTGAGCAACCGGGTCATTTTAAAAGACTGAGTAGGACTTCCTAGGATTGGCATCCCATAGTTCTTTAATTTTTACCTATAAATCAAATATCAATACATATTAACACAGTAAAAACTAATAATAAGTTATTATAATTAAAATTTGACTTCATACCCCAACTTCTTTTGTAGGCTCATTAACAAAAGAACCATCTGATTTTCTATGAACATCCAACCACAGTTCTGTCCGGGAGGCTTCGTTCCCTAAACTCTATGACTGCATTAAGAAAAGATAAATCAAAAATTCAATATATTAAATAGATAATATTGTATTAAAAATATTTAAACTATTTAAAATATTTCCAATTACATTCGGCTTATAGAAAAGCTTTTTGAGCCTGCCATGTGAGGGATGACTTGCTTCGCCCTGTTTGATGCATTCTTTCATGAGAGATCCTGAAATAAATATAATGAAATTTAATAGTAATGTATCCAATGTCATTTCCACTTCATAAACATGTATTAATGTAAAATGAGGATAATATAATAATATATATTTCAATACCATACGCTTCTCATCAAGAAGTATATCAAAAAAAACGTTCCACTGCTCTTTCGGTACACCACTGGGTAGCTTGTCATACATTTGTTCCAAGGGCAACGAAGTATCGTTGACATCACACCAAAATATCTATTTTAAATCTTTCCATTTTTACCAAGATTTTTCAAAGTCCACTTCCATGCTATCACATCAGCAACTGTGAAGTGGAAGAACATCTATATACAGAAATTCATTTTGATCATATTAGTAACATGACATTCAATTCAACCATAATGTAATAAAATTACCTTTATTTGAGAATCAAAAACTTCATTTTTCCAGTTTGGAGGCATATGTCTCCAATCATCAAATGAAATGGGAAGGGAAATGGGCTCCGCTGCCAACTGACCTATAATCTGGCCATGTAACCCCACGACATCATCAGTAGGGACCCCATAAGAATCAAATGGCACTACTATCTTTCCTCCATTCAAGTTCTAAACATCTGAACATTTTATGTGTTTTTCCATAGTTTAATTTTTTTCATCCTCAATGAGGAAAAAATTAGTATAAACAAAATGTAATAAATTTATTTAATTAAAATTTATACCTATGACAGTGACCCTCCAGTATGTCCGGGATGAACTGAAAGGGGTTTGTCGTCGTCCAACTGATGAGGCAGCTGTAGGGGGAGTTGATGACTCAGCCTCTAATGGGAGGCCCTCTGATGGTGTGAGAGATGGTGTAGGGGGAGATGGTGTGGGGGTGTAGGTAGCTGGTGCCTCAGATGTCGTGGGGAGTGACCCAGATGGATTGGCATCCGTCGCAAAACTAGAAGAAATAGTATAACGCTTCCTCCTGGGCATTCTTGTAATTTAATCAAATAAAATTAAGTTCAGAATATATATTTCAAAAAAATAAAAGTAGAAAAAAAAATAAAAAATGATAATAGATGCCCAGTACTGACAAAAAAATATATATAACAATGATAATGAATGACTGCAGAAATGAAACAAGTGGTTGCTGTATTAATGAATAATTGTACATACCATCATTTTCCCCTTAAATAATGTCAGTTTCCTGCTCCATTGTTTCATCCACTTCATTCATCCTTTCAAGACTAATATTTTCAATATCATGATGGTCAAATAATTCTGCTTCCTGTTGTTGATGACATTCAATTTCAGAGGTCAAATCTTCCACTTCATCACCCATATCATACTAATCTCTTTGTATTACGTGAGTAACTACACTCCACCCTTCATCCACAACATCATTCACATAATATATCATTTTTGCTTGCGATGCTAAGATATATGGATCATGCATTTCATGATCACCAACATCCATCAAGCGAGAGAAGTTCACAGAAGTAAATTGCAATGAATCTCTTTTAACACCTCTGATAATATCGACCCATTTGCATTTGAATAAAACAATAGAAAAATGTCCATGGTAGTTTAATTCAATAATATCATGCAGATTTCTATAGTATCAAACCTCAGAAAATGTAAATATACAACTATTCTATGTTTTCAAACCCACTTCTCGATCAACTGTATGAAATCTAAAGACATTTACATTATAAGCGTCAAACTTTCTAGCTTGCTTTATAGGACCTCTTGAAAGAAACATCAAATCTTCTGACAAGTCTACTTGAGTATCAGTATTCATGATCTGAAAAAAGAAATATAATTTAATAGATTTACAAATTGTATGTTTCAAACTAATATTCATATTTATTGCAATATTTATGAACTTACACGTCATGCAAACCATTCTACAAGCTCTTTATTCACAGCTTTCATTTATTCTTTCTCATTTCATGTTCGACCTCTCATTCATATCTTTGTTTGTATCCTGAAATCTCCAATTAATGGATCAGCAATTTCAATGTTCATCAGCACATATCTATGTTCCTGTAATAATTCCAATTTTGTCAGTGTCACATTTGAGGTCCTCCCAACTGATCAGCGAATAGCAGGAAATAATTTTTATTTATGATGCATTTGAGATTGAGTTGATGTGTCTTCAACATGTCAAACTCGATTAAATCTTGTCTCAATATCATCTAAATACCTGGAACAAAAGGTATGACATTCCTCGGCCAAATAGCCTTCAACAATAGAGCCTTCTGGTTGAGCTTTATTTCTCACATATGATTTCAAATGCCCAAGATATCTGTGAAATAAAATAATAATATTTTTCTTTTATTTAAATGTCAAAAATTATTAACATATCTGGAAAACATATATATAAAATACCTCTCAATTGGATTCATCCATCGATAATGAATGTGGCCTCCTAATTTAGATTCTCCATCCAAATGCACAGTTAAATGAATCATGATAGTAAAAAATTATGGAGGAAAGATCATCTCCATTGCATAAAGAGTCAATACAAACCTCTCCTGGAGGTTGTCAAACTAAAATGGATGTACAAATTTCCCACATAATTGCATGAAAAATGTGTAGAATTGGAGTACAACAGTAGTAACTTTTTCATGTAATAATGTACGCAATGCCAATGGTAGTAACTGCTGTAACAAAATATATGAATCGTGACTTTTCAATCCATGTAACTTATGATTATTCAAGTCAACACACCTCGATATGTTATTCGAATACACATCAGATACCTTCACATTCATTAAAATTCGAAGGAATGTATCTTTATCCCGATTTTTCATTGCGAAAATGTCCGGAGCATACTTTTCATTCTCATCTGGCCAAAGATCGCGTTTTATGTTCATTACTTTTAAGTCTTTGTGAGAATTATGATGATACATCGACTTTCCATGCCCATTAAGTAATGTGAAAATCAAATTATCACATAAATTCTTCTCAATATGGATCACATCAAGATTGCGGCGCAACAGATTAAATTCCATATAAAAAAGTTTTAAAAATATATTTTTTTTCTTCCATTGTTGCATTCTGATTTAACTTAATGATGCACTTCAGAACCGTTTTCCTCTATCATTCAAATGCTAAACCTTCCCAAATTCTGTTTCAACATTTTCAAGATGTGTTAATATTTCAGAACTGGTTAACAACTTTGGAGGTGGTCTATGATAAATGAAACCATTAAATTTTGATTTGTTCAGCCGAAATCTATGAGATGCATCGAGAAATCTTCGATGGAATAAGAAGCACCATTTTCTACTGTGAGGTAGCCGTTTGGGCTCAAAATCAAAGTTACAAAGGGGACAAGACAACCCCATATAAGGTTTCCAACCAGATAAAATCCCAAGCAAAGGGAAGTCACTAATGGTCCACAGTAAAGTAGCATGCATTTTGAACATTGTTTTAGTAGAAACATCAAATGTCTCTACACCGTTACTCCATAACACATGCAATTCTTCAATAAAAAGCTACAAGTACACATCAATATCATTTCCAGGCATTTGTTTTTCAGGAATAATCATTGAAATGATAAAAGATGATTGTTGCATACACATCCACAGAGGCAGATTATAAGGGATCAAAACAGCTGGCCAAATGCTATAACTTATACTTAAAGTCCCAAATGGGTTGATTCCATCGGCAGACAATCCCAATTGAACATTCCTAGGATCAGCTGAGAAATATGGATGTAATGAATCAAATTTCTTCCATGATTGGGAATCTTATGGATGTCTCATTAACCAATCATTGTTATTATCTACAGAATGCCACTTCATGTGTTTGGAAATTTTCGATGACATGAATAATCATTGCAATCAAGGCTTCAAAGGAAAGTAACACAAAACCTATGCAGGTGTGTTTTTTTTCTTCTTCTTCTCCACGAAATTATGTTCATTTAGACTTCCAACATCACCCTTTTCCTGCCATCAAGAAGGAGAACATTTCTTGCAATTCTGTCTACTTGAATACTCTCCCTAATAAAGCATACAATAATTGGGACACGCATGTATTTTTTTATAATTCAGACCAAGCTTGTTAACAACTTTTTTCATATCATAAAAAGATTCTGGGATTTTTGCTTCAGGAAATGCATCATGTATCAATTCCAATATCATGGACATTTCCTTATTTGTAATTCCACATAGACATTAGATGTGATACTACTTCAGTAGAAATGAAAGTTTTGAATATTTCAAACACCCACAATACAACTCTTGATTTCCATAGTCAACTAAATCATGAAACACATTTTCCTCTGTGATGTTTTCTCTTACATTTGGCTCCACAGA
This sequence comes from Viscum album, assembly GCA_963277665.1. NCBI lineage: Eukaryota > Viridiplantae > Streptophyta > Magnoliopsida > Santalales > Viscaceae > Viscum > Viscum album. The sequence continues at coordinate 1,498,332,315 of OY728119.1, read as the reverse complement.
ATCAAGAGGAGGATCCAATGATATGTGACAATCTTCATCTGCCTAGGTTACAGTCTCAAAAACAGCACTTGTCACGTTGCAATTGGTAGCACCCTCTTCTGGTTTTTTTGATATGTATTGATGCTGATAGTGGTGCCTTGCAGTGCCGAATGCTTCATTTATTAGGTTTCTCATTTCATTTTCCATTGTTGATGAACTTGGGACCTCATTCTGTGGATTAACATCAGTGCTCAATCTTTCTGTAATGTTCGATTCCCCATGCCAAATCCAACACAAATATTGATCAGGTAATTGCTTTAGTATTAAATGTTCATAAACCTCATCTCTCTTCAACAATGTTCTGAATTTACATTTAAGATATAGACAATTTATTCTCCCTTCAATGGATCGATTAGAAATTGAAAAATCTAAAAACTCATTCAAACCCTTAACATACTGAGGTGTGTTCCTCGGTAATGTGATCCAACTTTTAACCATGTATATCACAGAGTGCCTACACAATAATAAAAAAAATTAAAACACATAGTTACTAGTAAATACAGAAAGAGATTCATATATACGTTAGTATAAGATTACAGAAACATAATATAATAAAGATGATCCCCTTGTTTATATATGAACCCATAGTGTTTGGGATAGGGGAAGTTTCTTTGGTAAAGAGAAACAATGTGGTAACAACGTGGTAGCTACTTTACCATGAAAACCAAAACACATTGTTAATTTGGAATAACCACAACCTAAGTTTTCTATATAGTCTTCATATAAAACTGTAATATCGAATAAATATATTATAAATAATTTGTACTTTATATTTTCATTATTTATTTGTGAAATATTTAAATCTAATCCAATAGAATCTCATATAAATGATGCTAAAAATATTTTGAGATATTTAAAATGAACTATTTTCCTATATCTAATTTTTTCAAAACCCTCTAATTTTAATTAAAATTTATATTTGGATTCATATTTTGTTCGGTGTAGACTAGATATAAAGATAATGTTAGGAACCAGTAAAATTCTTGCTAAATCCTTAGTATCATGATATAGTAATGAAAAACACATTATATAACAATCTAATACTAAAGTTGAATATATTATAGACATATGTTTCTATGCATAGGTTTTATGAATGAAACACACCCTAACTAATTTTGGATTCAATTTTAATTAGGTTTAAATCATATGTGACACAATATTTCAATAAAAATTTCAAAAAAGATTGATAAACCATTATAGGATGAATCACATATATTTAACACAGAAAAGAGAAAGGTTTGAATCTGGAGAACCCTATAATGATGAAACTAAAATGGTTGATGAATATCATAGTTTTGAAATGCAGCAACACTTATTTTATTCTATTCACTTTCACTAAACTAGTTCTAAAATCCTTACACATGAATTAGATTATTTGGATAATATAACTTGAGAGAGATTTTACAAGCTAATGAATAAAGTGTATTTTTTGAGGAATAATTTATTTGAATTAATATCTGAAACAAGTAATATCTAAGAAATAGAAGTTTCAAAGTTTGATATTGGTGAGTTTAATTTGCTGTTTCAATCACTTTTGGAAAAAGTTTTAAGACATTATTCCAGAGAATCATCAGGATAGTATTTTATGTACAAGGTTTCAAAGGAATAAACGTTGTAAGGAGTTTCCACCACTATATATACACTCCCTTGGTACACTACCTCATGATATAATAACATACATGTCTTTAGTCTATCCATGAGTGAAGAGATCACTATTAATGAATAAAGTAATTAATATCTAGGAAGGACTTCAACCTCCATGGATATATTTGAAAATAGAGCAATAAGATACCACTTATCACTGGCCTCTCAAAATGATCATTCATGATTTATTTTACTTTGACAATTCAATACATCATTTCCCTTCCCATGAGTGTATTCATGATCAAAATAAATGGATTTCATGTTCTATAAAATCATCACTTCAAAAGGATTAAGTCACATGGCATGAATATATACTTAAGGATTTTTTGAACATTATACACCACAAAACACTCACTGAGATAATAATTTTTCCTAAAACATAAGTCATGAACTAAAACTACCTGATCAAGATCATAAATCAGGTAATTCACCTCATGTTGTTTAAATTGATGACAAAAATCCACTATGAATTAATCATCCTACCTCATAAATGCTCCAAGACTGGTACATGGTGTATCACAATATACAATATAGCTTATTCCTAGCTCTAAAATTACCATTATTGTTGATGTTATAAATATGACTTTCAAAAATAGAATGGTTTCCACAAAGTATTGTTATGATATATAGTACATTTTTTTCTTATTAAAACCCTAATACGTTATTCTATATGTCAAAATTTAAAATAATGTATCTGTAAAAGCCATCTCACCCCATGAAATTTCATATATAAAAAATGTTCATGGGATTATCCGTGGTAAATAAATCTCTCAACTTATCAATGTATACTAATACACTATCATCCACGATGATGTGACCATGAAAGTGTACATTATTGATCCAAAAGTGGTCTTTTAAAATAATATAATATTGTTTTTTGACTCATAGTTTATTCAAAGTGGTCTCATGATTGTTATAGTGGTCATCTAAGTAATGGTATGACTCTTAGTTTACCATTATTATTACCACAAAAAATGAAAAACAATAAAGGTGGAAAGCAATATTAATCAAATCTATGATAATAGTTTGTTTGTTAATGAGACTAAATAGCTTAACGTGACATTAATAGTGAATGTACCTACTATAATACATTATATGAGTAATATCTAAATGTTTAACATGTACCTAGTGATATCAAAAATAGACATCAATTTTTGAGAATACTAGAGATCCTTGAAGCTATTAGAATGTTTACTAATAAAATTAATTGATACTAGTTATTAAAAAAACTAATTCAACAAACCGTAATCTACAAAAATACATAGGTTACTTTCTACGTTTTTTTGGGAAAATGAATGAAGAACCTAAGAGAAAAATATTTGGCCATATAATTATTTCATCTTACATGTACTTTATAATTTTATAGAGTTCCTGTAACTTAGTTGTAGTCATCATATAAGGATTAATGGATACTACATTAGATCCTAAAACTATCCCAATAGAGAACTGCTCCTCTCACAAAGTAGGTAACATAGATAACTCATCAGGCAATAAATCTATGAATCTATCAACTATCACAGAGAAATAAGTTTTAATTACTCATGGATACTCTATATGAATGATAGAAATCTGGTTTTCCCCTTTACCATACACCTGATTCCACAGTGAATATCATCATCCATATACATCACAGATAACCTTGTAGAGGTAACTAAAACCCTCTATGGATCCAAAGAATTCCCTATAGGAATAAAATTCCCATAATAATGATAATGAACCAAAAATTCAATATCGATAATGATATAAAATTATTTCATCTCAAGAATGAATAGGTACCATATGAAATGATAACTTCCTACCTTAAGTTGAAATTCCATCAATAGTAATACACTCTATAATTGAGTCCCTAATGGTGTATGAACTATCATCACACCAAAGAAATAATCAATATCAAGACCAAGGCATTCTACCATAGCCACCAGAAACAATAATAAAAAAATCAACCCCTCACGCAAGGAAAGAGTACCAGTTATCCAAGAAACAATAATAATAAAAATAACTAATATCAAAACAAGTAAATAAATAGAAGTCAAACCCTGCGGTTTGTATTGGTCGCTGGGGAAGCAGGGTCGCCGGGGTCGCGGGGTTACCGGGGTTGCGGGGGGCTGGGGTTGTCGAGGTCGCGGGGTCGCCGGGGAAGTAGGGTCGCCGGGGTTGTGGGGTCGTTGGTGTCATGGGGGGTCGTGGTCACAGGGGAAGCGGGGGACCGGGGAGCGTGGGGTGAGAAAGAGGGTCAGGGTGAGGGAAGGGTCAGGGCTGCTAAAAAGAATGGTTTGCGGCAGTTTATTATAAACCGCCGCGAATCCTTTTTAATAAAAGGTTTAGCGGTGGTTCATAGAACTGCTGCTATAAAACCGCCGCTAAACGGCGATTTTGTTGTAGTGTGTATTGAATCAAGCTTTCTCGAAACCCTAATTGCGGCTCGACAACCAGGTATAGAATGAGAGCTGATTGGAAAGATTCGAGCGGGGAGAAATGATAGTGGAAATGGGAGACGAGTATTCGAATTTCGTTGATGGTAATCTTGAGTCGGGGTTTTAGGTTAGGGATGGTAAGAGCGTTGATTCTAGGGATGGTATGCAGGTGGAGATGAGAATATTTGACCACCAGTGTTTTGAATGGAGCATTCTTGAAACCCTAATTGCGGCTAGAAAACCAAGTATAGAAAGTGAGATGAATTGAATGCTTCGAGTGGGGAGATATGGTTGAGGAGATAGTGTGCGATGATATGTGGGTATGTTTGGGATATGAAGTTTTTTTGGGTGACATGGGTGATTGTGGAGGTGAAAAATCTGCGAGGAGGCACCCATCGTTAGTAGATATTGTAGATTTTATACTTGATTGACAACTATATATCTAGTATTACATGTACCTATATTTTTTTGTTATTGTTTTTATATACACGGTACATAATAATCCACATTGATTGTATATCTACCCCAGGATTATAATATATTCCCCTTAATGAATCATCCCCTATCTCAATGCCAGTTTAATGAATGTTATTTTTATTAAAATTTAACGTGTATCGTCAATATCCTTTAAACTTGAACTATGGGTGATAATAAGAAACTATTAATAAATATGTTATCTATATCCTATATCATAGATAAATAGGATTGAATAGATTATATTTTATGATGATGTCATATGATTATAGGGAATGTTGATGTACATGTTATAGAGTAGTCACTATTGTATATTTGGACTAATAAAAAAGAATACACATTTAATATTATCACACTCAAAATGTAAGATGAATAAATCAAAAAAATCTATGAGATCAATGATTCATCAATTTCTAAATTAAAATTCTATTATAATTATCCCCAACACTATCAATTCGTTATCTCATCATTTCCATATCACTAAATTGATCAAATCCAATATAAATATAAATTCATTTGTTGGAATAATCATTTTAAAAAGTAAATTTAATGTTATTATTTAATATTCACATCTCATGACCAATTTCATATCATCATATGAGGTATAAAACATCATCTAAAACTCCCCATAATTCTCATATTTTGACATAAATCTCTTTATAAAGAAATTTACCACAAAAAAACTGGGTGTTTTCATCATCCATCACTGCCTTCCTAACAATAATAATCCAAATAATAAAAAACTAGAACATTTTCATGGATATAATTTGTCATTACTAGAATATTCTTCATTAATTGTAATGTTCACTATTTTTTGTTTGTTTAATTCATTATTATTCAATTTAATATTTCCATAATTCAATAACATAATTAAATCTATTTTATTTATAAATGATATCTATATATATATCATTAACTTATATCTATTTAATTTCAACCAACATATGTTTTAAAATTAGCAATTGTTATTTATTGTTTACTACAGTATTATATAACTAACTATTTTACTTTAATAACATTCTAGTCCTGTAATGAAAAATCATACTAGAAAATAATGAACATAAACTATAATAATTAATTGAGTTCAAAAAAAATTATTAATCACTAGTAATTATAAATTAGTGTTAAATCATAATTCTTCATCATTTTTATTTATATAATTATTCCAAATCCTCTATGAGTAAACATAAATATCATAATAAACATATCTTCCTTATAAAATATTCTCTATGTTTTTATGTTAATATTTAATATCCAATATTATAATATGAAAAATTTATAATCATTTTATATTTAATAATATAAAATTCATTAATTATCATTAATATCAAATCAGATAAACACAAAATATTTATATTTTAATATTAAGGCGTTAACATTTTTTATATTGTATCAAATTACTATGAAACATTTTTTCATGGTTGAAATGAGTGTAAGTATATATGATTTCATGATTAATAAATATTTTAATTTATTCAAATTTAAATGTTAAATTTCTCGATAATTATCCATTAATAGTTTTACATTCTTCAAGATATTAATAAGATTCCAACTAATTTTTTAGAGTTTAGAAGATTTCATCAATATACCTATATACTATATTCATCTAACCAACATCTCATTTTCACACTAGTCCCCTACGATATTTCATATCATGGATTGGTTTCCCCTATTATTTTTCATGGAACTAACCAAGCTAGTTATTCATATAGTGATGTATATACACAATATATTTCTCAAAAAAAATTACAAGACTATGAATGGTGATGGATTTTTCCTATGTGGAAATCTATCCGTGTGGATTTCCATTTGATCAAGATGATAACAGTCCATCAATATTCATTCCCCCACGCATTACATGAATACAGAGATGATTCAGAGCTCTCTCTTTCCATTTGATTTTTTAATTAGATGATATTTATTCACCACTTCTCCTTTAGTATATCCCTATTAACCACTATATCCTATAATCTTAGTTACATAAAAATTAATGATATAATATCTTTCATTACCACTAAATTTGAACTATTGTTTTGTATCATTACATGTATCATTTAAATACATTATGTAAAATCGGAATTAGAAAATAAAACATCTAAATGTTATAGAGTGGTAAAATTTATGAATAATTTCTCTGTAATAACTTTTTATTAATATAATTTCTTATCATGTTCACAGTTTGATTCATTTAATTTCATCAAAATCATTATAGTGGTTTATTATTTGAAATATTATTCATTAGGAATTAAATTTAATCTCAATTTTAAAAATAATCAGAACATATATATTAAATATATCGAAAAATGTATGTAATATAAGAAACATTCAACAAATTTTTTCATGGTCTGCTAAAAAATGAAAATATATCACTTTTTAATAATGAATTTTATATTTTTTTCATTCAATAATTGGAGATAATATTTAGTATTATAAACCTCATATCTCTGAATAACCTTGAAATATATCTTTGAATTATGTCATATAAATACTTTTACTTACATAATTATTTAATCCTCAAAATATATGAATTTTATATCTATAATTGATCTATAGATGTTTAGATATCATATTGGATAAAATTATAAAAATAAAATAATAAATTAATTTTAGATCTATATTTTATATATATATTTTTATCAAATTGTCACCATAATAAATTTTTTCTTCCTTTTATTATTGTCCTTCCTAAAATTCTTCTATACCATGATTCCATTTCAAATTATCAATATTATGAATTTATTGATATTTTTTAGTATATAAATATATTTTCAATATAATAATTTTATTTTTAATGAAATATGATAATTAAAATAATATAATTTTTTTAAGTACATGCCATCATCATTAATATTTTGAATGTTGTCACAATGACACTAAAAACATACCCTTAATTAATCTCCCTATTCAATAAAAAATGTAAAAGCACACTACACAATTCAAAACACAGTTAAATAAGATATTATAATTTTAATAGTTTCCCTAGAAACTAATATTTCTTTTAAAACATTAAAATGTACTCATATTTACTTCAAAAATGAACCAAATAAATAAATATAGAAATTATCAATAAAAGAATGTCAAAACCAAAGTAATATTCTACATACAAGCTTATTTATTATCATGATACACATGTACTATTATATTATCCCAACTTTTATAACTTTTAATCCCCAAAATGAACATATTTCATAACCATCAATATTGCTAAATCCATCCAATTGGAAAATATCATTTAAAATAAAAAAATTACAATTTCCTCTAAAATATGGCTAATGGTAACAAAAAAAGTTGTATTTTTTAAAATATTCTATTAAAGACTTCCACAGAATACATAAAAACTTATAAAAATATAATATTATTACAAAATAGGATAAATAATAACCCCAATAATGTGAAGATGAGAAAAATATAAATAATTACAATAAAAATTATTTATTTCAAAAATTTTCTGGATAATATAAAATATTTACACCACTATCCTTAAAATAATTGGTATTATCATAAAAAAATACTCAACAATCCAATGGAATTGTTGAATAATACTATATTTTTTCAATCGTTGATGATATTATTGATATTATGTTTCGGAATATTTTTGAGTTTTTTATAGTGTTTGAGAATACCATTAATATATTGTAAGAGGTTTTGAGTTGTTTTGATGATTTCAAAAATTTATTTAATAAATAAAATTAAGTCTAGATAAAAATATAAGAATACTTTTTAATAATATTGAGATTTGAACAAGGAAATTGATATATATAATGAGTAATTAATATGAAATAATTTCCTTGATTGAAGATACTAAAATTTCAAAAATTAATTAGAAAAAAAGATTGTTTTATTTTATTCATAAAATGATTAAAAAAATAATATAAAGTTTTTTCGATCTGTAAGATGTATGAAATGATATATACCTTGTTCGCAAGAAAATTTATATTATTTTGAACATGGTTGTATATTATATAATGTATAATGTCATTTGAATTCGTATATAATGTTTTGAACTAGATAAGTGTTATTAATTTAATATTGGGAATGTATACGTTGAATATTTTGTTAAATATGCAATACATAACTATGATCTAAAATATAAAAAAATTCATACATATTAGAAACACATAATATGTTAGGTTCTAAAAAAATCATTCGATGTGGACCATTTTAAATAAGATTATATAATTTAAAAATCGTGAAACATCAAGAGGAATGAAAATAATATAAATTAGAAGATTATTAATTTATTATTTAAAAGAATTTATATCATAATTTTTCAATGTAGATATTGATTCATGAAATGAATAAATAACAAGATGAATGGTATTATAGTGATTTATAAGTAACTGTCCCTTTAAGATATTTTCATGTCGTTTAAGAAAATATGAATGCCAACATATTGATATTTTAAATAACAATGGATTATTTGAATTTATTAATGAATTAAATATTATTTTTTTTCTAGAAAAGAAGGTATCTTGAATATATAATTTAGGTAATTTTGGTGAAAAATTGAGACTATAGTATGTTTGAACATTTTATTACAAGGTTATATTATTATAAAATCCACAGGAGTAAGTTTAACATGTTAGTTATTCTAGTGAATTTTTTTTGGAATTAAAATACACATCTATAATAATATGATCTTATCAATGGATATAGATACATCATTTCACAGACTAATTATTTTATTCCAATTGAAGAGAAGATGATCTTTTTTAGGGATGGGTAGTTCTAATAAAAACAACACCAAATTTTTGGTGTCTCACTACAAAGATTCATCGATGTACACAACCATTCTTTTATATTATCATAGATATATATATGATTATTCAAATCACAAACCCTTACATATAATCATTTGAAATTTTTTTATAATATTACATAGAGAATATGACCAAAACCTATAGAGGATTGTCTACCCACATTGGGATTGAACCTTTTAATACTTCTTTTGTATTGGGTTTTTATATTACTAATACATGATGGATGAGGTAGTTCATAAATTTAGTCGATTCGTACTCTAAAATGTAATTGATATTTACTTTGAAACTAAAATGTAAAAAACATACCACTTATTCATCAGCCATTCCCAATATATTATTAACTATGTAGAATAATTCAAATTTTATTTGAGCTAACCAAGGACACTTTGCGATCAATATTTAATGAAAAATGTATAGTATGAATAATATGAATTTAGTATATGAAATAAGAAGGGACATATTTTATTATGTAAATTAATACATGGAAGAATAAAAAATTTCCTAGTCTTTTATCCTATTCCATTGATTTAGGTGATGATATAATAGTGGTTTTTAGGTCCCCTCCATAATATTATACAATATCATTTGAATATAGGATTAATTTAGAAACTTATGGAGAAGGGAATATTTTAATTCACCCATCATTTTTTAATAATTTTCACATGAAAGTAATGTGACAATAATCTACCTAGGAAATGAAATAATTTATTAGGCCCATATATGATGTAATGATAAATATTAAAAAAGATAAATTAAAAATTTGGAGATCTGATTTTAAAAATATAATAATTTACAAATATGAGATAGTTATTGACTAATTTTACCAAGTTAATGAGTTCCCTATCAAATTATGTGGTTTGGTGAAACATTAGAATATTATTCTGTGGTCAATAATATTATAATAATATTTTCTTAAATATTTATTAGAAAGAGGATATCAATTGTAAAAAAATGAATAATTTTCTATAGATGAGTTTTGTTATACTCTACTCAATTATACTCTGTGATAGGCTCATGTATTAAAGGTGTAATCATAGGAGGAAATAAAATTTAATAATTTTAATAAAATCAATATCAAGGTAGAGAAAATTTTGTCCCCATGTTAATTATAGGTTTATTAAAAGAATGAATGATAATGTAAGAGAATTAAAACCCTTATATATAAAGTCAAAAAATGGAAAATAAATAATAAACAAAAACATCCAATAAATTTATTTATGAACGATGAAATTGGAAACTGTTCAGTTGATTTCATAGGAAATAAAATTGTAGAGTACAAATATGAATAGGATAAAGAAACACCCTATGGAATGAAATATGGATTATGTTTTAAAAAGATTGATAAATATATTATTGGAATGAATAAGTCCAAGTGGAAAAAATGTGGATCATACTAAGTAGAGAAGAGGAATGATACTAAATAAAAGTAGTTATTCATATGTATAAATTAGTACGAATACTAGGTATTTTACAGATAATTGTGAAAAAATGATTAAATTTCAAGAAACATAGACGCATAAGAATAAAACTATATTGAACAAATGATAAAATATGGTCTTGATGTTTAATGTAAATGAAAAATGTAGTAAAATAAATAAATAAAATTCATAAATAATGTGGTTGTGAAGATGAATATAGATAAATATAAATTCACGAACAATATGACTGATTATGTAGATGTAAATAAACATTATAGTGTAAAATATTTTGGGGAGAATAATTTGTCAAATGAGGATTGGAAGTATGTTTTATCAAAATAAGCAGAGATTATTATGGAAGAGTCAAGGTTTCTTTAGTATAATAAGATCTTATGAAAAATAAGAAATGTTAACTATTAATATATCAAAAATTATGGCTTAGTCATCTCTAGTTATTGAGATATGTTTTATAGATCCTTTTTAAAAAACTACTCCTATGGGATATAAAAATGTTTAATAAATTTCATCTAAAAATTGTGGTTATATAATCTAATATAGTCACACATATGTTGATAAAAAAATATGACAAAATCAATACTACATCAATGAATGTTAAATGAATAGTTATATGTAATGATGAACAAAAAATAAAGTAGATCGAGATAAGAAATTACAAAAATATAAGGTTAGTGATTTTATCCATATCCAAAAAATTATAGGAATAACTATATTAAAATTACATTGTCGGTGTTTTATTTTGTTCATAAATAATATATTTTTTTACAAAAATTCTCTTCCTTGGAATCAAAAAAATGATTTTAGGGTTAATTATCTAAATAATAAATGAATCCTTTTTGAGTTAATGAAGTATGTGAGAAGTCATTTCATTAAGTTACCATTACAATTGAATTAGTAAATATTATCTATAATTTTCTCTATTTACAGATGAAATGTTATCATTATTGGACTTGAATTGTGTGTTAAAAAATTATTTTATGGTCTTAAGTCCCATTATTATTAGTTCAAAAATTTCTACATCAATTGAAAAAATTATCCATATTCTAATAAGAATCATCCATTAAACCTAAATGTAAAAATTTTCCACCTAATGTTATAAATCATATCCCTGGTTATAAAGTTGAAATAATCAAAACAATTAATTCAAAATCATGTAATTAAATTTCACAAATAAAAAACCTTTAAACATTAGTTTCATAATGTTTTAAGATGATGTTCTAATAATAATATTTTATTAAACATATGTTACTAAAATCCAAAAAACCAAAATATGAAAAAATATATAATATATTATTTATTATTTTAGTAGATAAACACCTGAAAACATTAGTTTTTCTAGTCATGAGAAAATGAATCTTTAAAATATGGATTTTAATTTAATTTTTGGAAAGATATTTAGCATAAAATTGTCACAAAAATAAATCATGCAAAAAAATAATTATACTAATAAAAATTATTTTAGACTATATATGTTCATAATAATTCCTCCATCCCAACCCCATTCTATTTTCAATTTCATGGCTAGATTTATTCCAATTTTAATTAATGATTATCTTGGTATATTTATGAAAAAATACATAAGGACTATTTTCATTCTAAAGGGAAAAAATTTGGGCACTCATTTTAAATCATATTAAATATTTATATGATTGTTTGATTTTTTCCTTTTTTAATTTTTTTATCCATATTATATATTTTAGTTTTTTGACCAAAATAGTGATGAAATGACCAAATATCAAAAATAAAAATACGGTGTCACTCCAAACAACAAAAATTATTTCAATTTCATGCTCTATAATAGATATTTGAATAATATCGCATTGTAAGATAACTATAAACTCAATAACCCCATGTATTTGATTCCACACATTTCAACAAAAAAATTATTTAAATTTCATGTTTTTCCATTACTTATTGAATACTAAAATTTAAATAACAGTGCAGACAAACCATATATTATCTTGAAATGGAAAAATGAAACCAAACAACACTAGAAATACAATTAACATGCATTGGGACCTTTTGAATAAATAGATGAAAATGTTAATAGTGGAAATCACATCAGAAAATAGCACAATCAAGAAACTAATCTCAAGAACTGAAATGCACATCAAAATTATCACCAAGGTATTAAAAATTATTTTTCATTAATCTTCATGTTTTGAAATTTTTTATTATATGGTTCATGTTTAATTATATTTTCCCTAAAATATATAAAGTCATATAATCATGGATTTTCACCCCCCAAACATAGAATTACTCTTCCCTACGTATTGGAAGAGAATATAATGTAGATATAATAATTGGTAATAAGTATAGGGAGATTCTATTTGAAATGAAATCATGGAACAAAACCACATATTTTTAATTTGATAATTCATTAATAAGTTATTGATTCTTTTGGATCCATGTCACTTGTAGGTTCCTTGGGGATGATTGAATTCTTGATTAAATTACCAAAGTAATGTGTTTCATTTACAAATACTAAAATACATCAGCTATTAAACCTCACAGAAAAGATACATTGGATGTTATTTGAAACCCCTAGGGGTTATCTTAAAAATATAAAAACACAATATATAAATATAAATAAAATAAAAACAATGAGAAATCCAGGTTTCCTCAGTGAAATTGTTTAGATCAATGTCATTTTTTCATCTTCAACCCCCCAAATTACATGATTCGAAATTTTAACATTTTAGGAACAACTTTTTTATCAATATCTACTTGATTTATAATGATTATTTGTTTAAATGTTGTTAGATGTTTAATATTATGTTCTACAATGAGTGGGAACATCCATGGAATATCAAAAATGTTGATCTGGTTACTTTTTCGTTATTTTGAAAGACATCATTGATCTTTTCTATTTTATTTTTTTCAAGAGATGAATTAATGCCAACTGAAAGGTAATGGTTATCACTAATAAAGGGATACATGGCTTGGTATGGAATATTATTTTGGGTTTCATTTGGTTTATTTTTTTTATTAAAGAATATTATTATCAATAAATTCAATTTCATTTACCAATACATTTAAATCCATTGGTTCCAATATGAATGATTTTTTAACCATATAGTTTTCAATATTTGTGTCAAGAATGGGTATAGACCTGATGGTTTTGATTTATCCCAATTTTTTAGTGATAAATGGTCCTAAATATTTATCAATGGAGATATATTTACAACACTCAATTTATGATATCAAATCACCCACTTATGAATAGAAAATATTATCTGCATCCTGATTTAAAAAACATTAAATGAATACTTGATCCTCTATATGTGTCCCAAATCGAATGGTTGATTGATCAATAAATTATACAGAGTTTTTTTTTTTGAAATTAGACACTCCACATCTTGTTATGGATGTTATAATTGGTGTAGAGATTGATTTGTTATATCTTTTAATGATTTGTAGTTCTAATAAAAAAGATGAAACCTCAAATTAATTTTAGTCATTTGTTCACACAAATATTAAAAAGGTTGTTGTGTATTAGGATTATAAGTATATTAGACATATTGTACATTATTATGATTGATCTCTTCAATCATCGTTGTGTGTCCTATCAATTAATCACTTAAAATTTCATCATCCTAATTATTGTACATGTCACTAGGTGTGGGGTATTAATTCAACGTTTTATCAAAGTAAATCAATAATTTGGGTGATTCCCAATATTTATATAAAATTTTATTTCATTAAAGATTTCTAATAATTTATTGTTGGAGATATTCCAATGGAATAAATTGAAATGAGGTTTGGAGATTCATAGAATGCACAAAAAAATAATGGGAAAATATAAGTGAACTGGGGGAGATAATAGAGGGTTAATGGTGGGAAATGGATGATAGTGCATACGATAACATACTTGTGACCTCAGAAATAGTTCCAGAATTTTTTTACACCCATATATACACTATTGGTAGAATCAGTTGTTATCGTACAGTTAGGGGTTGATTCCTTACAGTCCCAGAAAGTAACATAAGGAAAAATAAATTATATGGGAGTGATTTGGTTATGAAGTGAAAAACATGGGTTAAAATTGAGTGTAGTTTCTATTATTTTGAATGGTTTAAGTGAATTTGATTTTTAAATAAGGTTTGATCATAAGTTTTTACAAGGTATTGATTAAAAGAAATTTATTTTAATTTTTTCAATGTATTAAATTTATGAAGTATTCATTCAATGGAATATTTATAACCTTATCACTTACCGGTATAACAACATCACATACACATGATAATCACATATACAAATAAAGGACCATTTTCATTATCACTTTAATACAAATAATCATACTAGTACATGATAAGTGTACAAAAAATTAGTAAGGTAGAGGAAGTGTTAAATTATTGAATGAAAATCTCAAATAAATAAATTATAAATCCTTTATAGAGTGAGAAATAACATCCAATATATCCTCTTGGTACACTATTTCATATACCTATGATAGGGTTATCCACCAATTGACTACATTAACTCAATGAAAGTGGGAGAATGACTAATTGGAGAGGAATTGCAAAAGAAAAATAGTGATATAATTATCAATCCACCATTGTGTGATGAAATTCCCAATTTATGGAATGAATAAGTTCACACATTTATTAAAAAATGTCTATTTAATAATGAAAATATTATTACTTTATAAGAATAATACGTAAAACATTTATTAATTGGAAAGTGTGAATCTAAAAAACTACTTGAAAAATATAGAATATGTGATTACAAATTGACAACATAACAGTATAATTGAAATGATAAAAAATATACACAATTTTTTATCTATCATGGTAATATTTGAGCTTAATTGGGATTGAGTTGTGGGATAAACTTTTATTTGATTGGATCTAGGCCCAATATTCATTATTCAAGAAATCATTGCGTTATTGGTCAAAAAAATAATCATTCCTCAAGAATCTTCTATTGACCATGAAAGAAAAAAAGCACTACAAAATGTGGTAAATCATATCACAAAATTTCATATTCAAATAATCTACATAATTAATTCCAATATATGATTATTAGTTGGACTCAAATTTAACCAATTTAAACATGATGTTCATAATAATGAGAAATGAGGTTCAAATATTAAAATAATCTAAAAACAGATTTTAAGGAAATAAAACACATTATTATTCAATTATTAATGATTATTATTGTCATATTTTAGTGGGTAATTAACCATTATCTACATAAAATAATGAATTTGGTATATACATATACTGAGGTTCACATTTAGGGTGTGAGAAATTAATCTTAGTAGGCCAGCCCTAATGGTGGTCATGACATATGCTATCAAAACATGTTCATAAAGAACATGTCATTTACAACCTAGTTGAATGTGACTTCCATAAAATAAATTAAATTAAAAGAAACAATAAAAATAAAAAGGGATAAATAAAAATGAAAATATGAAACATTGTGTACAATCCTAACACGCTTAGGGAATTTTCCGTCACACTAGACCCAGCCAATGTAATTATGAAGGGTGTCTCATGCAACCATATCAAAAACCATTTCTTCCGGATCAAAAAGGAGATCAAAAGTCCACAGAAAGGGTAAGATAAAATTCCAAATCCTAGGATCTAAACTGATGATCCAAAAAATCGAAACACATAGAATGGGAACTATGAGTAAAATGGTATGATTTGAACTGGCTGTAAGGAACCACTGTCTACCTCAAGAGTATATTAATATGCATAGATGTCCAAAAGAATGAATTGGTTGATTGAATGTATCAGAGTATCATCATGCATTATGAATTGGCCCCACAAGCCCATGAAAACTGAGTCTCATGAGTGAAATAGCCTCCACTGGACAATAACCTTATCCTCGAGAAAACTATAATGCTAAGACACCAACAATCATTTAGATCAACCATTATCTCCTTAAACCCACCTCAAAGCTACCATCCAGCCAAAATAGGATAGAAACAATATCTGTCTTATTTATTATGCCTGCTCAGATAATATGCTAAAAGTATCATGCATCATCATCCCTGAACAAGAACAAACTCTAACCTCTAATACATAGCTCACACACTACGGTAATTGATCACCCACACCCTCTATCAGAACCCATGTACCAGCAATAACCTCCTAACATGTTATCCAAAAATAGGACATCAACCATAGTTCCCAAATTCATAGCACATAAGGCCCCCCAACAAAAGAGATCCTCTATAAGAAAAAAAAACTTAGGAAGGAAACTATATGGGGGTATCCACCAACAAAGCCATACCTCGAGCCATGCCCACTCAATGGAACCATGGTTGGAGTCCAACTTCAAAACCCACACAAAATGGCCGAGAAGGAAAACCTCAAGTAATAACATGGCCTGAAGATAAATCATCAAAACATACCCCTCATACCTATGTCAAAATATTCTCCAAAAAACCTAATTATACCTTAAATCTAGATACGTTGAACCACCAATAAGGATCACATAGACACCATCATGCTGAAATAGGACCTAAATAAAAGAAAACAAACAAAAAATCACATTCAAGAAGACATTTTTTTCACATCATGGAATATATACAAAGAACATCAATTGGAGTCACATAGAATCACCAATCTAATGTGACCAATGAGGCCATATACTTACCCACGTCTCAAAATAAAAATTATAGATACCATGAGGATAAGAAAATAATGACCTCAATAGAATACTCTAAGAAAAATTTCACATTTCCAATTCCTACTTCGAGACATGAAGACACCAAAAAATCCAATGCTAGAATAGAGAAATACATGTAAAATTAAGTTATTGCAGTGTATTATTAATGATTCACCAATACATTCAATTTAACATGGAATGGGAATGCTCAGGGTCTAACCATGTATGAGTACACAAGAAAAATATCTTATCGTGCAACATTACATGTCCACCCCCTCCACATGGGGTTTCATCCAAACTACATGGACACATGGACATTCCCAAATACATATGTTGTACACCATGTATATGGAGTGTAGCCTCACATGTCCATCTACCCATGTACACAGATACATGGATATGTATTGTTAAAATTATTTACCCAGAGTACATGACTATTACTCCTCCATCTCTAACTACCCAAAAACATGGCAACATGGCCAACTACCTTGATAGGTTATATTACAAGGTGTGTACATAAAATAAATATTATTTACATCTAAAATTATCATCTAATTCTAATGGGAAGAACAAACAGGGTGTGTTTAAGAAATCACACATAGTGTGAACTTGATTTTACAAAAATCAGTCCAACCTAATGCCCCATAATTCCCCAAAACTCATTAACGCACATTATATTTATGAATTTTCGTATTGTTACCCTTATTTGGAATCTATTCTCATTCTTTCATATGTTTCTTTTCCCCATGTTATGATGAAATGTTTAATGAATAGTATGTCTAAAAAGTTTTCTAATTGGGAATATATTTGTGAAAAAATGTGGAGATATTTAATAAAACAAAAATAATTTGTTCCCAGACATCAAATGAACTAAAGCACTATGATCCTTAGGCATGGGTTTTATTAGTATACTAAATATTCATATAAATAGATATAATATAATTATATAAAAATCCTAGGTCATTATACTTTTGTTAAATAAGTCAAAATAAATAATATCAACAGAATCCTTCATTAATTTTCAGGTTAATTATTTATATGAAATTAATCTTCAATTAAATTCAGTGTTATTTGTTTTAAAATGATCACTTAACAAAATCACATGTCATGAAAATTTCGGTGGGCCCAAAATGGAATGAATAATATTGGATTTTTTTTCAACCATAACATGTAATGTATCATTTTTATAAATGTTCTACATAATACCACATGAATCTAAAATCCACAAAAACATAAGTATATAAATAAATCATATAACATGACATCAAATTCCAACTCATAAGTCAATAACAACCCACTATGAATCTGCTGATCCTCATTTCAGTCCTTAGTATAGATTGAATTCACAATACACTGATAAAAAATCATTATTCAAATAATCACTTTGGTTGTTCACAATTAAATAAAAATATTTAATTTTAGATCAAATTTAGTTAAAAATTATAGATATAGATTTGGTTATTTCACCAACATCTATTTTTTTTCTTTAATGAAAAATATTGTATTAAATAATAATCAAAATAAAAAAACAACAATTAAATCACCTAAAGGGATATTATAAAAAATATGGATGTAACTGCTCATGATTTTTCCTCAACTCTCTACCACATATATGAATTAATATATAATTTATAGGAATATTTAATTTATTTACCATAATGAATGATGTTGTGGAAATTAATGGAAACAAATTTTGCATTATTTTGGTAATTTGAAAAAATATTAACTATTTATTAGTAAAAACAAAAATTTTATAAATAACTCAATTTTTCACCATGACTGAAATTTAAATAGAACATTTATTAAGGATTCATAATCACCAAAACAAAAAAAAAAGTAATTATTTAAAGATGTCATAACATTATAACAAGTGAAACAAAAAATATTCACCTACATATACATTTCATAAAATAATTGGAATGTATTTATACAATGAAATAATATTTCAAAAAAACTTAATCACTCATTTAAAGAACAAATTTAATCATTATAATGTAAAATATTATAGCTATAAAATTTGTTATTTCTTCTCATTAATTTATATATAACCTATTATATAATAACATCTCAATGAATATACAACTATTATAAAATTTATCTAAATTAATGTAAAAATTTTCATTAACTTTTTTATTTTATATTTGTTAAAAATTACTATTCAACTACCTTTATTAAACATTGAAATTAAGATAAATCATCCCACAAAAATCTCTAAATTTCACTATTAATTATATTACCTATATTTATATAATAAATTATAATGCACGCAGATATAATATTTAGACTTAACATATGTGCATTTTTTATTTTATATCTAACAATGACAAGGAAATTTAATTTTTGTTTTTGGTTTTTCCATTTATTATAATCCATATTTATGATATGTAAATTAATTTTAAAAGAAATTTTGAAAAAACCTATTATATAAAATTTATATTTTAATTTTTTAAATTTAAAATTTAAATTTAAAAATGGATAATGATACTTATGTTTTCATAACCAATTAGATATATGTACACAATTTGGATTTTAAATTAAATTATGGAAAAAAATTCAGTATAAAAAATTATTAAATATTGTAAAAACGTTATTGTCGTTTAATTTGAATCCATGTTCACTAAATAAATAGTTATTCATTAATTTTAATAATATGATTATTAAAATATAAAAAATTAAAGACATGTTTGTGAAATTTAAGGTTTGGTGAAATCATCTATTTGAAGTATCACATAATTTTAATAATTTTTGAAAAAATCATTTATCATATTTTTCAACAAATTCAATATTTCAAAATAGAATGTCTAATATTTCAATTCCATGTGATGAGAGATTTTACAAATATTCTATATGTATTTTTATACAAAATCCCAGGAACTTTTTATTTAAAATAATAAAATATTAATTCTAATAATAATGAATTTATTTCCATTAAGGATTTATATTATTATTTTTATAATTCCCGAGAATTTGTACTCAAAAAATTACTTATCATTACTTCGTAAATTTAATATGAAAATTCAAAATTCCTAATATTTTTAATCATATATATTTGAAATACACAAACATTATTCATACTAATCAACTGATTTTATATCTTTCTTAACTTATTTTCCTTCGAACTGATTTATTTTTTATTTATCAAAATATTTTTCATAATTAATTTTCATAATAAGTTAATAAATTTAAATATTTATCAATTCCTATAAATATGTATTAATTTAATTTAATTTCTAAAAAATGATATATTAATTATAAAAATTATTCATACTTTAATATTTATATATTAATTTTAATACTTGAATTATTTCTTAAAAAATTTCAATTTGATATTCACATTTTTATTTTATTTATCAAAATATTTAATAAATTTTCCTATTTTAATTACTATAAAATTTAAAATTTTATATTTTCTAAACATTAATATGTTTATTTTTCAACATTAACATGATATATTATATGAATCATTTTAATTTAATTTTAATTATTTTATTATTTATAAAATTATGTAATGTAATTTTCAAAAAAATATATATATTATTATATTCTAACATTATACTTTTTTAAAATATATATTTTAATTTATTTATTATTTTCATTATTTTTTATGAATTCACATAATTATAACATGTAACATTTCTTTTTCTATTTATTACTGTATTTTTAAATATTTATTATATTATAATATTTCTCTTATATATATTTATGAATAAATAAAATTATAAATATTATTTTTTATTTATTTCATTTTTATATTATAATATTAACCAAAAAATATTTTCTTTATATTTTTTAGTATTTTTTAAATTCAATCATTAGTAAAAACAAAACTAATTTATTATATACAAATATATATTATTTATAAAAAATCCTCTTATTTAGGAAAAAGACGAACACAATTATTTTAAAACTGAAAAAATAGTATTTGAATAAATATAACGACAAAAATAATATTTTTGAATCCCGAAATTCAATAAGAAAAGCAGGCTCTATGAAAACTATAAAAATCATGATGTATAACTCACAATATTTGTGATTGTGAAAAATAATATTGAAAATGAAAGACAATATAATTGACTAAATCACTATAATGAAGAAACCCAACTACTTGTGAGGTTTATGTTATTTTTTGTGGATAATATAAATGGTTGAAAATTGGAGGTTTATCCTACCCTAAATTTATTATGTACATTACATATAAGTTTTTACGATGGATACATGGTATGGGGAGATTTATGGATTATTTTCATCTTTTAATTTTTCATTGTCAGGTTTGTCCTTCAAATTATTGTTCATTTCAAATTTAGATATGATTTATTTATTGTATCATTTTTCATTATTATACTTGGTTGTTAATTATTAAATTTTTATATCATCTGCATGAATAATTTCATTGTAGAAAATGGTTCTGACATTTTAATTATATTTCCATTGTATAATGTTTCACAGTGACATTTGAAATGATTAAATTTTTGGTATATATGCCAGGAAGGTGCAGGACTAGGCCGAATGCCCAGTCCTCCAAAATCTATTAATAAAAGAAAGTACAAGATACAAAGCAGGAAGATAAAGCAGCCAGAATGTCATACATCAAAAGAAATCAAAATACCTCATAGTCAACGTCCCCACCACCTTCTGTGAACTCATCTGGATCCGCCGATTCCCATTCAGATTGTGGCGCATATTGATTAAGCATTTGGATGTACTGTTCCTTCAGCCGCAACTGCGTTGGAGACATAGGTTCAGTGAGTCTACTTTCTCCCCACTTTGACCCGGGTCTTTTGATTTTCCATTTTTTGTAGAGGACCTAGTGGAAACGGTCCTCGGCAGATTGGAATAGTCCTTTCTGGGCTTCCGCTTCGGTGGAGCAGTGGAAGCTCCAGTGAATACATTCTGTTTCCTCCCATTCCTAAGAATTTCACTGTAGGACTCTTTCATGTGATCCTTTGGTCGATCTTCCTGATTTTCTTTCCCCTCATACACCATTTGAGGACCCTCATCCACCACTGCCGGTTCCATATTCCCATCCATAGGTTGCAAGCATGGAGAGTTCTCCCTATTACTCTGATTCATGCTTCTTAACTCAACGTTACCCTGCCCTTCCAAGGATGTCCCCTTGTCATTATCCATCCCTAAGGTATCAAAATCACATGCCATTTTCTTAGAATTTTTCCAACCCACTGCTTCAGGAACCTCCTTTCCCAGACTTGGAGTATACTTCAATTGTGTTCCACCACACCCCTCCTTTGTTTATTGCTCAACATTCCTTTCAGCCTCATTCAACTCTGCACTGTCCAGAACTGCAAAGCTATTTGTTGTGCAGTTTAACCCCTCATCAGACCTACTCTGCACCAAAATGGGAGATGTGTTCTGCTTTTTCACCACTGCATCAGTAGAACACTGCCCCTGCTCAAAGCCCCTTCCCATAAAATGGAATTCACCGTTTGTAGTATCCACACCCAAGCCATCAGCATGCAATTGCAGAATTCCAGCTTG
The DNA here is from genome assembly GCA_963277665.1 of Viscum album. Lineage (NCBI taxonomy): Eukaryota > Viridiplantae > Streptophyta > Magnoliopsida > Santalales > Viscaceae > Viscum > Viscum album. Next base: position 1,498,309,434 of record OY728119.1, on the reverse strand, counting down.
TACAGTTTCAGAATCATGCACATTGAAATCCCCTAATTGATTGTTAGCAGCAACAACACAACTGGATTCCTTATTGCTGGATTCATCCAGACTTGCCTGTGTACCCGGGGCAGCAGCATTCATATTGATAACCACGTCCTTCCTCCCTTCCTCCACTGGCACATGATCCATGTCAGTGGTTGCCATTGAATGTCCCTGCAACAGTCCCCTGCTAATAGAGCTTCCGCATCGAAATTCCTGTTATTAAGCATCAGACTGGCTCCTCCATGCTGTAACACTTCTGTATTATCAGCCTTACCCATCTTTCCTGCAGAAACATCTGCGTTCGGGATAGGGCCCAGCCGTGAAGATTTCTTACGACAGTACTCAGAATCGTGGCCTGTTTACAACATCCAGAGCAATATGAAATCCATGAATCATAAACAATTTTTTGAGCATACCTGTATTCTCCTTCAATTACAATCCATACTGTCGCCGGTGGGATTCGTGAAAGATCCATTTCAACACAAATTTTCACAGTCGAGGGATTCGACATGGAAGCCGTCCGCTGGTCGCAACAGATGAACCGACCAATGAAGTTGCCAATCGACCTCAGCAGCCCAGGGTTTTGGAACGGAAGAGGGAGTCCTGGGAGCTGAAGCCAGATCACCGATTTGGGAGAATCACGTTTCATGTGATGCTCGAAGGACCATCTAAGGAGATGAAAAGAAAGCTCAGCAGAGACTCTTCGAACACTGGACCATGCCCTACCCAGGTCATCTTCATCGGCAAAGAAGATAACGAGTTGCCGCGGACCCAAAATCCCTACCTTCGCATGATGCTTCAAACCCCAATCAACATTAACAATCCTGTCGAAATCTTCCACCAGAGGTCATCACCGCGCGAATCGTGCAATTAATGTATTAGAGAGTAGCGAAGAGGCTTCCGAAAATTCACTTACCGTTATCGGAATGATGGGTTGGCCAGAGATCCATCCCGGGACCTTCGGGGTGACCTGTATTGCAGGGATGAAAAACCTCGCATCGGGCAAAGGCTGAGGAGAACACACCCTTGACTTAATATAATCGTCATTCAAAGAGGATGGAAAGGACCCCTCTCCCCCCGCTGCGGGAGGAGAGGCCACGACGGCCGGCATCAGCGTAGCCTAGGTCGCCGGGAATCGCCATCAAGAGCCTTCGGTCGTCGCCATCTCTTTCCAAACGAGTCTTTCATATGATATCTTTTGGTATATATGTATTTTTAATAACAATGGGAAAAATTAATTTATTTTTATATATAAATCATTCTAATTTATGTTTTATTCTCTACACACTGTATCATAACACCTCTCACACCTGATCTTTAGTTATACTCTGCGTTTATTTCTAGAGAATCAATTTTACAGTGCACATGTCTTTACTTTTGAATTTGATTAAAACATAAATGATACATTTTAATAAATTAAATTAGAATAAATTATATGTTATTTTTTTATTGAAATTTCAAATATTGTTTTTGGTGGATTTGAGAGTTATTTCACAAATGGTTGATATTTTAGTGTAGATTAAAATTAATATTTTAAAAAACAATGATATTAATGATATTATAACTATATAAGAACAACTTGAAATATACTGGAATTTTTTTGTAAAATAATACATTAATGATGTAATATAATTCTAATTAATAAAATTTTTTATCATATATATATATATATATATGCTTATCCTTTTAGAGTTTTATGTATTTTTTTTACAAATAAAAAATTATTTTCATTCCTTTTTTATTAATAAATATAGTTAACATGTATGTTATGTGTTTTTTAAGAGAAATAAATATTATTTTATTTATTATAATCCAATTAATAATTTATAGATCATCATTATACAATATTTTTCTTTTAATTAATTTTTATGCGAAAAATTATTTTTTTCTAAAAATAGAATTTGATTTTTTTTTGTGAACATATATTAAAAGTAATTTCTACCAATTATCAGATTTGAATCATATAAAATGGATTCAATATATTAAATAATAATAATAAATTTAATTCATTATGGTTAACGTAATATTTTTTTCATATTGAATTGTAACAGTGGTAAATATTTACCACCTCAGTTAATGGTGAAATTGGGTAAAATGGTTAAAAATATATATATTAGGCTTAAATATAACACAAAAATATATCATAAACATTATTTTTGGTTTAATTAAAATATTACCATTAACATATATCATACTACGAAAATTATGAGATACATTCAGATTAAAATTCATCTATACAATTAAAATAGTTTATATAATTCCTTATATGTAATTTCCTTTACTTATAAAATGGCCCCATTTATCCAATATTCCTTGAACCATTTGATCAATTTTTATCTACCAAAAAAATTATGATTCCAATATAAAAGATCATCTTAATTTTCATGGGTCTCTTATCTCAAAGATTTTCCAAACAAGAAATTGTATGGTTTAAACCAAAGGTGAATTTCTAAAGTATTGTAACTCTTAAGAGAGTGCTTTCATTTTATTTATTTTTTACCTCTTTAACATATTATATAGCCATTATTATAAAACAAAATCTTTATATTATATATACTTATATTTTATTATTTAGGTTGGATGACCCTTATTTATATCAATTCAATAAAATTTACATTGGAAACATCACTTATATTAAAATATGTCATACATTCTTGACACAATGATGTAATTGTTTTCATCATTAATTTTCTTGGATTTTTATAATGATGTAGATAATGAATATATAATATATATATGAAATTTAATATATAATTATGACTATAAATATATAGGATATTATTTACATTCATGGCCTTCCACCCATTGAAAATGATAATGTCACTCATGTGTATGTATTGAATACCACCTCTATGATGTATTGTGATTCATTTTTTATATTTTAAATTGAATATTTATTTTTTATATTTATATAATGAATAACTATGAATTTTATATAATTAATAATAATTCATATATGATGGAACCAGTAGATATATTATAGTTCTAAAACTATTAAAACACAATATAAATTAAAAAGAAAAAATTTACACTCAAAAACAATGATTAGAATAAATAGTTATTAATAAATGGGTGGTGTTATTTTATATGTAGAACATATATTACATTATAAACATATATATTATTCTTGTATATAAATATAGTTATAACAATTTATAAAATCATTTATAAGAAACTAATACCTCAGGTAAGGATTTATTTACCAATCTCAATCCAATTCTAAGTTGAGCTTTTTTAGGATTCCATTGGGATAATTATATGCTATTTTGTTATTAAACCAAATATTATTTATTCTATTATTTTTATTTATTTATATTTGAATCATTCATTTTATTTTCATCTCTCTTGGTATTCAAAATTATGGATGAAATTGTTTATGAAAAACCAATATAGTTTCTTTATTTTTTTCGAGAATTTTCTCCCATGTTTATATATAATTATTTTTTTTCAAAAATGACTTTAATTTTTAAAAATGATTAATTATATTTATCTAAATTATTTTAAAATTGAAAAAAAAATTAATTTGGTCTTCTTAACATTTTCTTAATGGGTAACTATTTACCAATAGTGTGAAATAAACAATTTTTTAAAGCATTCCATTTTATTAAATTATCCTAAAATCATGACTCTTGTTTTCTTGAATCGTATGTTTTCATGTTTATTTTCATTAAAAATGATTTTTCTAAAATTTTTGAATATTTATTATTTTAGATAATTAAAATAATTTTTTTTTGTTATTTTCAAACAGATATATACTAGTGAAATTTTATAATAATTTTATTTAAGAAAACACCCATTAATGAAACCAATTATTTACTTGGGATATACTACAATGATACCATCTATTGTATTTATCTATACATATTTTTATCATTTTTAATAGGGATTTATTTAAATTTCATAGTGCAGTTCTTACATTATGGATTTTTTCTAACTATTAATGCTAGCTTGTTGTGTTTTATTTAATATTTATATAGTCATTAAATTGGACTTATTATGTTATGGATGTGTACTAGAGTAACATAGTCCCTTGATCCATCAATAAGTCTCATGATACAAAATATTTTGTAAATTTTAAAAATTACATACCCATTTATGTATGATGTCTTTGTTTGAGTCCTCGATGTTTGGTTCAAAATGGATGATATTATGAATTTCATTATTAGGAAATAAATTACTGTTATCCATATGATTATCCAAATAGTTGTGTTAAACATGTATAAGTTTAAACTACTATTATTATTCATATGGAATTATTTTCACATCATTTATTCCCACCATATTATTCATGTCATATTTATTTAATGATAATTTTTCTTTAATGCATTTCATTTCCATGAATTTTATATATCCATGTCAATTTTTACATCCCCCTAGATTATATAATCTGTAATATGATTAATATTAATAAATATTCTAGGGGGGATGATTATTTAGATGAAAAAATACAATTTTTTATTTTAAATTTACTAATGTAATTTGAGATTAATTAATGTATCTAAATTTTCAAGACTACTATGATATTGGATCCCTGGTTATTTGATAACTTGAATATAGTGTCATTGTATTGATGTAACCATCATATTTGGGATACTATGTTAGGGGTTATTAAAATTCATATCAGGGAAATTTTAGTATAAACTATTTTAACTTGATTATAGGATGGGTAAACAATATAATACAATCCGTTGGAAACCATATTTATAAGTCCATGTATAGAAGATTATTAGGATTTATTGTCCGGGTAAATATTTTTTACTTCCTTACAAACATATACATTTCATGATACTGTTACGTGGAAGTGATTGTTTCATTATTCTAAAATGGGGTGAAAATATGATAGGGGGAAATTGGTTATTAACGTGATTATTGTTATCACATAATGAGTTGGTAAAAAAAATTATATCCAGATAGCCACTCTTGTGGGATAAGTTTTGGTTAGTTCACATGATATTTATAAAAAATTATAAAATATTTGAACATATTTTTATGATATGAAGATATTCTCATTATTAATAAGCTTAATATTTTATGATTAACTATGTGAAAATTTATAAATTTCTACTAAGGGATTAACAATACAAAAAATTACATATTATGGTTTACAATTTACAATTTTTTATTTAGATAAAGTTCATAAAATAATTTATAATGGGATCATGTAACATTGATTAGAAGATATATAAATTCACATAATTTATAAAGTTATTTCCCATAGACTAATAACAATGAAGCAATATCTTTAGCTATCATTGGTGTTGAAATTGTTTATCTATATTAGGAAATATGACATAGGTTTTAACCAATACCCTTGCATGTATGGATCATCATATAGAACTAAAAAGAGTTGTAATAATGTTTAAATATTTTATGAAACAACATCCTCAATCATTACATTAAACAAGAAGTAAATTTGAAGTTAATAAATTGATATGTTCCTTAAAAATGATATTTCATTCTTTTATAAGTAATGAAATAAAAATTGATATGGTATATTTCCATCTTATGGGGAATGTGGATCGATGGTGGACATTAATTCATAAAATTAATGAAGTTTTGAAAAAATAAGGCATGGATTTGAACCATTTTATGTTAATTGTCATTGATAAATATTCTCTACATGATCAATGATAATATATAGAGAGAAAAGTTATAGGTATATGACAAAATTAATTAGAAAATAATTCTATTTATGAAACCAACTTCACATGGTCAGCAATATATGTTTTGGAATACATTCATAATCCAAATTATAATACTTATCATTTCATTTATTGGATAAATCCTATCCTTAGAATAAAATAATTTTCCAAAAAATTTCTCCTCATTTAAGTATATAATATTATATAAAATGAAATTAGAGAAAACATTATCAATTATATGTGGACACAATATAAAATAAATGAATAATGGGATAGCTGAGCACAACATGTTGTAGAGAATGTATAATGGGGATAATAGATGAGGATATCCTCTAAAATTTGATAACTGTAGTATGAAACACCTTGGAACATTCATGAATAGAAAATATAGTTGACTCATATATGGGGAGAAAATTTATCATGCTCGAGAATGAAAGGGTGATGGGAAGAAATAAAATTATAGTCTATTTACTATAAATAGATAGGGTATTTTTTTAACCAATTCCCTAAAATTAAAAAGAACATAGTACTAAATATGCCTAGGTGAGAGGTCCAAACTTATGTAATTAAAATAGATGATGTTGAATTTACTACCATTTTAGTGGTAGTTAATTTGATTATAACTTAAAATTTACCTAATTTATTAATAGATTATTGATCCATATACTTCTTTCTACCATTCATATTTCTTGAGAAAATTAATTATTTAGATTATACTAAGAAGGTAGTTATAAATTAATACAGTTGGATGAATCATTAATGAAGAAAAGATATGTTGTTGAATCCACATTATGAAACATTTATATTCTATTTGTTATGTTTTGGATTTTAATATATAATGCTGAAACTTATTTCAAATAGAGGGAGACCATAGTGTATAATGGGGATCATGAATTACGTATATTCAGAATCAGGATACAATCATCTCAATCATACCCCTATCCACTCCTATTATCTTCACATAATAAATTTATAAGAGAATAAAAAACAAAATAACCTATGTATAGGTTTGGAAACAATATTATAGAATATGATCTGATTGTACAACACACATTAATGTGTTTCTGGAATAACCACTTAAACATCCTCTTGATTTTAATGTTGTGTTCTCTACAGAAATCATCCATGAAGAAAACATATATCAAACACTACCTATATAGAATACATATTGGAATTAGTGGTGTTAAATAAAAAGTTTCATCACTTTTGGGATGAGGCATTAATATGATCAAGAGTTTTTATTTTGGGAGCACTTACTATGTTCTTGAAAAATAATGATTAAACTGTGTCTTTTTTCATAAATTATAGGGGAATCAATTCCATTTCAATGATGAATAAGTATCTTCATCCATGTATTGATTACAAATTAGATCAGCATTATAGAGATCAATATTATTTAAATATTAATAGTCATTCATCGTATCATTCATTTCAAATATAGAAGGATGTCACTCTGAAGGCAACATTACTATGAGATATATAAATTATGGGTATATAGTAATTCGTATTTGTTAAAATAATTTATCAATAGATTTTATGGATAAAATATACAGAAAATTCTATGAATATATTTTTAATATCATTGTGGTATTTATGGTGATATTTTTATATACTAAAAAATTTATGGATATCATAATAGTCAAATAAAAATATTTATTGAGACTTAAGAGAAATGAAATTAAATAGTAATTATTGAAATTTTGAATTCTACCATCAAAAAATCATTTCTATTTCAATATTTTTTCTAGAAATAAAATATCAGTTTATCCATAAAAATAATTGTATTCATAGAATGTAATACACTGATAAACACAACTGTTATATGTATTTTCCTTGAATTGGTAGGTTACTATTTCTTATTTGTCACAAATGTTACCCAATTAGAGAACCTATTAATATATTACACACATAATGTTGTTATTTTCTTTTTTAATGATGAATGTAAATGAATTATTGAGGTGATTAATAGTTGATTGATTAATGTATCTATATTGAGGTCACTATTTTGGGGGGATATAATTAAGAGATATTGTTCCAAAATAATGAAGGACTTGGATATATCCTTAGGAATAATGATAATTATATTTTCTTTTCATTATGATAGTTAGAGATCTGGGATTAGAAATATCCAACCCATGATCCAGACATGGATACTATAATTTTTCCTTGAAAATATATAGCCATCATCTATATGGTTTAAAAAGATAGTTATATATAGAACATAAGAGGATGGAATATAGTTTCCATTGAAATTTTTTAAAATTAGATAAAGGGGATGGATAGAGAAACTCAAGGATTATGACTTCTAGATAAAATACAAGACTAATAAAGGTAAAATGGATGCTTATGCATTGAGTAGTAAAGATTAAGGAATTAAAAATATGATTATGATAGGAAATAATTCAATTATTAGGTATATACTGAATTTGGTTGTGGAAATTATTAAGAAGGTTAAGAATCGCCCATATTCTGAATGGATGAATAAACATAATTATTTGAATAGATTAAAAGAGTCAATATTATTTCCAAGGGTATTGAAAATAAAATTAACTCTTTTAATGATGGGAAATTGGAAGATTTTTTTTTTGATAATGAGGTACTAAAATTTTAATGTGGTTATGTGTCCCAACCAAACATGATCTAAATGGAGATGTTTTAGATGAAACTCAGAGCTCAATTGTTTATATTCTCCCTAGAAGAATTATAATGTATTAATATTTGAATTGTTTTTGGGACAACATAAAATTGTAAATTGAAAACCGTGTGTCAATATATATGAATATTTAATAGGAGAAAGAAAAGATATAAAATCCACAATGATTTATAAAACCTCTGCCTATTCTTATGTGAAAATGAGATGATATTACTCTATAATTTTTCACTATATTTTTATAGCATCATAAAAATGAGGATTACATATGGTCCATTGTTGATAACCTTTCCATTTCCACTAATGTAATCCCTATAAGGGATTCTAGTTTTCTTTATTTCTATGAAGTGATATATATTAGTAATGTTGTGGGACTTTATGTTAAACCTATGTCATAACACCCTCTAGAAAATGGAACCCTAGTTATGATTTAAATTAAGGAAAAGAGGGAATGATAATGAACCTCACCTCCAAAAGGCCATGAGTTTTTGATAAAATAATTGATGGAATAAAAATCTCACATATAGAATGTATCTCCCTATATTTTAGTATAGGATCAAAAGATAGGATTTAAAAACATCTAGATACTTTATCACATAATTGCAAGTAAACATAAAACCATTTCAAAATTCACTATCAATGACAACATATTAGATAACGTTCTCTAGGAAAATACCAAAAGTAAATTTACACAATATTAACAAAATGTAATCTCTAATCCCAATAATGTAATATCCAACTCCATCACAAACATATAATTATAAACTATAAAAATATATTGTATATACATACAGTGAGTATAACATGTATACTCTATAGGATCATATATACGGTCACATGTTCACTTTTGAAAGTAGAATACTATTTTAATTAATAATAAATAAAATAACCAATAATAACCAAAATTGAACATCTATCCAAATCCATCCACATTATGACCCCCTATTTATATCATTGCTCTAATAGTATAAGAGTATCAAATACATTAAAAGTTACCATGTTAATGATTCCACACTAATTTACCTCTCTCACAACCCAATACTAAATGTCATGTACCCAGACCCCTTCCATAAATATCCAATAATATCTAGTGTGGGTCGAGATACCTCCATAACTATCCCACAGTTTCATTTAATATCATCGAATGATAGAATACATTATCATCACAACCATATCATATACTCGTCACATAAATAGGGATGTATTATATCAAGAATCGTAATGAAATCATCCTTTCTCCATCCTTACACCATGTATGACTTCCACCATATTTCCAATCCTCATCCCCATTGGATACTCTAAAAACCCAATATCATCACTACTGATGTGTTATTGGGGAACCTGGGATAGATAAAATTGCTATCACTACAATCTTAGATTTTATAAAATACAACTAGAACCCAAATCCATTAGGCATTAGTAAGGGTATCCAACATAGTTTTTGTGTGTATATAAATAACATAAGATATATTATGTTTAGTTAACAAACAATAACTAACTGATTAGTCTATAAAAACTAATCTAGAATACTCAAAAACACCACCACTAAACCCCATAATATCTTACAGGAATGATGGAACCACTAAATTTCTCACACCACACAAACCAAATTTCTATTATAGCTTTACCAATTCCCAAACATAACAATTTTCCACTGACTCCCCCTTTGTAAGATCCTAATTTTTTAATCAGGTATGGAACCATTAAATTTCAGTCTAATTCTTAATTTTGGACCTAATATAGAAGCTGAGTGGGTTATTGATGGTTTTATGCAATTATGGGGCTTGTATAGAGCCTAGAACCCATCCTTTTTTGGTAAATGGTTATTTATAATAGTTATAGAAAAACATGTTGGTAGGGAACATTGTTAGATATTACCATATGGATGGTATAAATTTTCAAGAAAAGCCATCTCACATGGTTTGTGACCATTTTCCATAACCGTGTGGTACTCCTTTTCTGTAGGGACCCATGCATGGTTTGCGCACGGTTTAGAAAATCAGGACGAAAAACCATGAACAAGATAAATTTCTTGTTAATTTTAACATTTTATCCATAATGATCCTATTTAACCCCCTCCTACAGATCTATTATGACATTTTGTGGGATTATCCTCCTTTTATCTATTTTTTGATATTTTTTAAGAAAATTATAATGATCAAAAATCCACATTCATCTAGGATCTATTTGAACATCCATTCATCATGTTGGATGTGCAAAGAAATAATTTGATCCAAGATGAAGTAGAGGATAATATTTTATGAGGTGATTCATTAAAATACTATGGCGGGTTGTCTACCACTCATCCCTCTTGTTAATTAATTTTGGAATTGTCATGTGGGGTCCACAAATTTCATTATGTTTCATTTAATGAATTTATATTCCATGATTTTAATAATTATAATTTTATGGTTATTTTATTTACAAATATGTGATTATTAGTTAATGTTTAGGGCCAAAAAATCCATCCCCCATCTATTAGATGTTATGACATAATTATTAGTTTTGTTTTTTGACATGCTGAAGCCACCGTTTTGGAGTTCCTTGGTTTGAACATCCTAAGGGTAACCTTTTCTATATTAAATGGATTAATTTATATTGTGAATTTGAAAATGGAATGTACCATTTATAAGGCGTGATGGGGAATTAGTTGGCTAATTTTATCCCATACATTGTGAAGCATGTGCAGTCTGAGTCTCACGGGGATAACCCTTTGGTTTATTATATTTTCAGGTGGTTAGAGTGGGACCTAGGTTACCCCCTTCCATCTAGTGCAGTTCATATGGGTCCTACAAGATTAGAGGTGGTCCGTGTGGATGTTGGCCACGATTCTTCTTTTAGTAACTCAAAACAGGCCAATCGAGGAGGGATTCTGAGTACTGGCACATGAATGGTTGTAGTAGATAAAGATAGAGATGCAAAGAATCTAAAGGCTACATCTTATGCTGATGCGGTTTGCTCAGCTCGAGGCTCTTTAGAATGTTTGGGTTCCCAAAATTCCAAGAGGCATGCAAATGATGCAATTTCATTCATGGGGTCAACTCTAAATAGGTACCATCTGATCTTAAAGCTTGTCAATTGCTTTGAGAGTCTGGATCCTGACAGGCCAGAAGAGATGGTGGAAGAATCTAGTCTGGAGGATCCAAATGTGGCACATGGTGAATTCGGAGAGGAATCCATTGATGACCAATCATTCATACTCTCAAAGGATAGTAATGATGATCTTCATGCTGAAGATCTTATTAATAAACGGGGGAGGAAGGGTTGGAAAGGAAACATGAGGGTTCAGAAGGATTATATTTATTTTCCCCTTCTAATGGAGACAAGATCTGTGAAACGGTCATAAGACAAGGTTAGTGGAGACGATCCAAAAGTCATGGATTCCTCTAATCAGGTGATGACTGTAGTGATTGAGGTGGTTCCAATCAAATAAATCATTAATGGTCATCATCAAGAGGAAGTCATGGGTATGTTAAATAATCTGGAGCTACTAATGCCCTCTGGTGAACAAATGTTGGAAGATGATCTGATGATTAAGGAAACACATGTGGATGATGAAAAAAATGATAGGAAGAATGCTCCTAGTGGACACTAATAGTGACAAATATTCATCGATTGACAAGTAGAACTGCATCCGAATAAGAGGCTTCAATGAGGAGAATATCAAAAAAGAATAATACATTAAATCTTGAAATTATTTGGCAGATCATTTCTATGACCTCATAAATGATGATTTGAGCACTCAGGTGGATTCTACACGTTTGAAATTTATTAGAGGTAACTATTTTGGGCATCTTAAACTTTACTTTGTCAATTATATAGTCTGATGACAAGGGTATGATGTGCGGGTTCTCACTTTGTTCCAAAAAAAGTGATTTATTATTAAAAAAAGTTACATTGGCATTGGAAAGAACAATGTATACTCACTGCTTGACCCACCAAAGGAATATTCTTAAAATAATAATCATATTTTAAATTTAAATTTGAATGTTTACTGAGTATTCGACTTTACAATTTTAAATTAATATGAATAATATTATGAATGTATGTAACACCCTTTAACTTATTTATGGATGGTAGTAGGGTGATCCCTAAATATTAAAATGCCTTAAACAGATTGAATGAATGGATTTATGATACTTGTAATTGTCACACTAATGAATGGAATGATTTGAGAAAAATAGACATATTGATTAATTCTGGCATAGTTAAATGTTTTCATGCTAAAATTTACATTTCACAACAATGAAAGATAATGGATTCAACCATATGAATTATATATGACTTTATTATCAAAAACAAGAGTGGCATAAAACGCAGTCACATTGGATTCACGAGGGAACACTTTTATCTCTCGAGGACCACATTCCATATTCTAGGATAGGAATTGCTAATATTGAGACCCACCAAGATCCCAATCATTGTCTTACATTGGATACCTAGAATGACATCGAAGGATCCATTATGTAGTACTAGAGGATTCATTGGATACACTCATTGGATCCTACATGGAAATGTATGTGACATGGCTAAGGCATATGGGCCCCAATAATTTATTGAAACTATTTTAAATTAGATGAAATCATTTACCCAATAGATGACTTATTTTAGAATTAATTGGACTATGTTCCTTGGATTACACACTTACCCCTTTGTCAGGATGAAATCATTACTAAGTTGGTGACCCTTGAGGTGTATTTTGCCTTGGTTATTACCTTGGGACATGATTATTAAGTATCATTACATGTTTCATTGTTACATATTATAACCTTAACTGTTGTTAAAATGTGACTCATTTATTTATTTCTAAAACAAAACCATGAACTAGATACATGTACAGACACCAACAAAGGGATGATATATGTACTTCAGTATTCAGTTACATTGCACTAAATTACATTATATATGAATGGTTTCAAACTATTTCATTTCAAATACACTGGCCGAATGTTATAGACACCATTAGTGGTGGCTCACTGAGATTTATCTCACACCCTCTTAGAAAACCTTTTTGTATTCAGGGAAGATTACATTAATGTAGGTGTTGGCAAAGGGAATCATATAAATTCAAACACTTGAATTATTGTTGTTTAAGTTGGAGCTTCATAGAAGATGATCTAGCTAGAGCATGAGATATTTGAATCATCTTTTAATTTCCTTTAAACTTTTGTGGAACATGTTATTCCAACTATCTTTTATCAATGTTTTCTAGTTTTCTTGTTTTTTAAAATATCAACATATGTTATTCTGGTAACTTCAGTGTTGATTATCATTTCCTATTAGTCACATTTTTCTATTTATATTGTTTACTTATATGTTTACATGATTTACCATACCAATATTTATACTTGATTATATACTCTAGTAATGATGGAATTATCTCCCCACAAACACACCGTAGGTATTCACTACTAATCAGAATCCTTTGGAATTCATGGATTTTCACATGAGGCAATGTGGCCCACCTGGCTCGAGGAATCTATTTAGTGGAATCTAGGCATGGGATGTATCAATGGTATTAATTTGGGTTTACATTATTTCTTTACTATTTTGGGATAATAGATTCGATATTAGAAATTATTTGAGACATATTCATAAATTTTTCTTGGTCATTGTGAACTTAGGTTTGGGGTGAAATCAATGTAACCCAAAATATAACTATTGATCTATTTTTTATAATATAGTTTAAATTATTTCACCATTTGGTTACATACATCTTTTGTGGTGTAGTTGATCATTTTTTTATCGGGATTATATTTTATCCTAGGCTTGATGATATAAGGGAAATAAGAATTATTACACGCATCATATAAGAACCTAGAATTCACATGTCATGCACATTTCATTTCCATAAAGGTTAATTTCAATACTTCTATTTCTTGATATTTATATGGTTGTTGAGTGATGCTATGATATTTAACATATTTTAATTATATTCCTAGATTGTGATTGGGTGATTTCTTATCTCAATTCATGATGTGTATGAGGCTGTATGGGATTGAATTGGTAATATACCAAGTTGATCCATTTTTCATTATATAAATTGGCTTGTCTTTATTGAGAAGGTGTAGGGAAACTAATTAAATTGGATGTACAATCAATTATAAAGAGAAAGATGAGATAAAAAATTAAGTGGGTTCATGTCCTTATCCCACCTTGTCATGTTTATTTAAGGTAACAGAGTTAATGTGATAATTAAATGTAAAATGAAATTAAAAATTTATATGGGAACATACCAGTACCTAGCCATATAACTGGGTGGTTGGGGTAGTATAATATATGTAGTGATACCTTCCTTATTTATATTCTATAAGTGTTATTATACATCTACGTAATGCTTGTTCTGAGGTTTTTTATTTTCATTTGAAGACCAATTCCACCACGACGTCCTCATATCATACACCAAAAGGTGTAGATGATCACTCTATTAAAATGGTGGCCCATAGTCTCCCAGTCTTACCTCTAGGAGTGACACTTTATGCAACAGCTACTATATCTAATTTTTTCATGAATTACCAAATTCATGACTGTTTCCTACATCTGATGTATCCCATGCATGGTGCTCCACAACTTTTACCTACGATGGATGATATGACTCAAGAGTTAATGTCAAAACATACTATAACTTTGATAGATGATGGTAGTCCATAGGTTGATGAGTATTTTTTAGAGTACATCCTGTCTATCTTTCAGAGTTTGGAAATTCTGCAAATGTAGAGGGTAAATATTGATACATAAATGCTTCGGGATTCATCCAAGTTTTTGTGAGATTTCGTTAACATGGATGATCGCTATAAAGACATGACATGGGTTGGAATAAATATTTGTTTTAAATGGTTATATTTTACCCAGATGCTGAGAGATAAGAAATAATGAGAGTTTAATAATCTTAAGTAAGGTTCTATGTCAGTTATGGAATATTAATAACATTTCACTATGTTACAACACCTTACACAAATATATCCAGTGATGAGCTTTCACATTCTATATATTTTGAGGATACACTTCAATGCGCTGTCCATATACAGTTGAAATTTTTTCACCAACCTAATTTTATAAAAATTGGCAATCATGATTTTATCAATAAGCGAAACCTAAGAAAGAGAAATATCACCATTTGTTTATGATCAATTCTGCAGCAGGCTAGTTATTCTACTAGTGGACAGATATGTTCCCTTGAGGATACTCGTCAGGGTATTGTTAACCATAGAATCTGTTTTGGTAACTCCATATTGTGTCATCAGAGTGGTAATGGGGGAACTTGAAGCCTGAAAATGATAGAGACCAAATTGGGATCCAAGATCGATGCCATTTAAGGAAACATCATCATTTCTGCATGACATTTCCACCATATTCGAGTGGAAAAGTATATTTCCAAGCTCTACCTTCAAGAGTGGGTTATTTTTCGTTGTGTTGGGCTAGAAGATAGCAATGCACTGGTTGGACTAACTAAATATGAGGTTGTCGTCATGGTAACCAGACCACTGATCACCAACAAGAATAACATAGTTGTTATGTTCATGGAAGTCCATCTATTTTATAGGGTCATAGATCCTTCTAGTTGAAGGAACTATACCTGATAACAAAATTTTACATTGAAATACCATCTATATAAAGATGTAATATTCTAGTGGAATCTAATATTGTATCCAATTTAATTGGTTTTGGTTATTTAATATTTTTCTCTATGTATATATCGTAGAAAGTCTTAAACTGTATATACAATACTACTACAATTTACTGAATATAGATACATTGTAAGGCCACTGTACGGTGTGTGGTAAGATTATATACACCAATTTAGTGATGAGACACTTGATGTAGGTTGTGACCCTTTCCTATAGAACCTATCCATTCTCGACATAACTTGCATCAATATCATTTTTGGGGTGAATTTGTTGGTATAGTATCACACTTGTATATACTATTACCATTGTAGGGTATATTTTACTTCACTAGGGGGTAGTAGTTATCTACATAAGGGAGAGTGGGATGTCCATACCGGTGGAGTTGGACCAGAGCATCATGGTCTAGGTGGATTGACCTCTCAAATTTGAAAATACATTCATGGAGGATCAAGGTTTATTTCAACCTGAAAATTATACTAGTAGTAGATCTTGTTAGTGATGTCTTCTTGATAAAATTACAATATGACCTCTTTAGATAAAAGTATATTCTAAAAAATAACATGATTTGAGAGTTTCTAAAATGTTTATTCTTTCGTATATGATAGATCCCACTGAGGTCTAGGAGCTCAAGAAACAGTATGGGGATTGGAGGCCAAAGGATTTATACAGCCTGATATATTCTATTGGGGTTTATCAATTATTTTTTATAAAAATAATTATGGAAACATACCTATGTGTGTGAATTATAGAAATTTGAACCATCTTATAGTTATGAACCATTGTCTAATTCATCAACTATATGATCTATTATACCACCTCTGGGGAGATATGGTCTTCTCTAAGATTAACATTAGGTTGGGATAACACATTGTGTCCTTAAGGCCATTAGACAATCCTCATAATGCCTTATACAGAATTTATGGTATTTATGATGACTTGGTTATTTTATTAGGTCTTATAAATTTGAATATTGTTTTTATGGAACTAAGGAATATGGTATGTCACCCTTATTTCAATTCTATTGTTTTAGTGGTTTTTGGATGACATATTGGTGTATTATCAATATTGCAGGCACCATTCCAAACAACATTTGATTATTCTGAGTGTGATGATAGTGAAGCATTTTTATTCCAACTATTCTATGTTCCTCTATTATATCAACAAACTTCACATATTGGGTTTTCTAATCCCAAAATCAGGTGTATCTATTGACCTTGAAAAGGTTAGTACAATAGTTTCATAAGAGCATCCGAAGAATGTGTTTGATATAAAATGATTCATGGGGATGGATAGATATTTCATGAATTTAATACAGGACTTATCACACCATTCATCAACTCTCACTAGCCTTACAACGAAAGGAGTTAAGTTCCTATGGTCAGAGACATGTGAGAAATCCATTTGGTCGCTGATAGGGTGGTTTTTCACAACACCTATTCTGACTCTTCCAGATCCAAGAATTGGATATACCATCTTCTTCGATGCATTAGGCATAATACTAGGAATTGTGTTGATATTAGAGGATAGAGTCAATGAATATGTATCACATCAGTTGAAGCATCCTGATGAACACTACACGATATAGGTCCATGAGTAAGAAGCAGTTTTCCATGACTTACGTTGCTGGAGACATTATCTATTTATTGAGCACTCTATGGTGTACACAGATCACAAAAGACTAAAATATATATATTTATACATCATGACATTAACCTTGTACAATTATGATGGGTAAAATATCTACATTATATTAGTTTTAATCTTGCATATATGACTGGATACTGAAACATATTTTCTTATGCACTGTGTTGGAAAACTCAAGCACCAGCTGTATGGGATGATTGTGATGAATAAAAATATATGGATCTATTATCTGAGATACATCTTGAGATTCATTATAGTTGTGAGTATATTTACCTCTCATCTTTAATAGTAAAATTTTTCCTCCTTGAGAAGGTGAAGGGTGGATAATTTTCAGATTCTAAAAGATAGGTTCTTCGTGAGGGTATATCAGGAGACAACCAGTCTGTATATTGGTATGACGATAGAGACAGAACCCTAAACGTACATGGATAGGTCTGGTTTCCAACATATATGAGAGATGAGTTTATGAAATAGTATCATGCTTCTCTATGGGTAGTTCATCCACGAATCTCTTAGATGTACTAAGATATGTGACACCGTTATTGATGGAATGTGATTAGATTTCAAAATGTAGGATTTATTGCTTGGTGGTCAACTTATCAGTAAGTGAAGGAGGATAACCAAAGACCTACATGTTTATTGTAGTCACATCCAGTCCTAGAATGTAAAATGGAAGATGTTTTCATGGACATTATCATCTGTTTACCAAGGTCACCTAGATGAAGCAATGTTGTATGGGTAGTTGTTGAATGACAATCTAAAGTGGCACCCTTAAATCCTATTTGGGAGACATTTTGAGGTGATAAGATATGAAGTCTATTTGTATGTGAGATCATACGACTTCATGGTATCTAGCAAAATATCAGTTTAGAGTGGGAATCTTGTTTGACATCACAATTCTAGAAGGGCTTGCAGAATGCTTTGAGAGCACATGTGTTTTTATGCATTTCTTTTAACTTTAAGACCGATGGATAATCTGAATGGATTGTAAATGTACTAGATGGTATTCTCTAATCATGTTTTCATAATACTTGTAGTTCTTGGGAGAATAATATCCCTCTCCATGATTTCTCCTATAATAATATCTTCTACAAGATGATTCAAAAAACTCCTTTTGAGTCCTTAAATGTTAGGTTGTGTCGTTCACCCATGTACTAGCTAGAGGTAGGTGAGGTAGCACTACTAGGTACACATCTCTTTGTATAGAATTTGGACTAGGTTAAGATGATTAGAAAGCGTATGACTACTACTCATTCTAGATAGAAATATTATGTTGATCATTGTCAGCGAGCTGAGAAGTATGTTGTATGGTATCATATTTTACTTCAGGTATCTCCAAGGCCACAAAATAGATAGTTACAGAATAAAATAATGATGTCACCTCGTTGTCTATAGTCATGTATGATTCTAGAGAGAGTTAGGATTGTCTATTATCATTTCCTACTACGTTAGTGTTACCAATCCCTGCATGATGTCTTCCATGTTTTGTAGCTTCTACAATATCATACTGACCCATCTCGTACATTTAATCCCATGGATCATGAGTTAGATGTCAATGCTACCTATGAGTAGTATCCCACATGCATCGTTGATTGGTGTAAAATGGATCTCATAGACTGATATGTCCATCTAGTAATGGTGTTATTACAACACAACCATGTGGTGGATCAGAAATGTGATTGGGAGGACAACATACATGCCTAGTGTCCAAATTCATTATCAAATAGTATTTCCACTTCATTGGAAGGTGAACATTGGGAATATTTCTTTTAGAGAGGGGATACTGTATGAAACTGATTTTTCTTTCATGTATGCATCCTTTACGTTTTTTTCAAATTAATTATTTGGGATATAATATAGATTACCAATTTGGATATTTGTGGTTATGAGGGTGTTTGGGGCTTGTTTAGAACCCAAAAACCATCCTTTATTGGAAAACGACCCTTTTATATGGTTAGAGAAATAAAAGATGGTGGGGTGGATAGTTAGATCTAACCATCTTGATGGTTTGAATTTTTCCAAAAAATAATCTCACACGGCTGGTGAAAATTTTTCCTAAACGTAGGACATAACCATGAGGTACCATCTTTTCTAGGTTCTCATGCTCGGTTTGTGCATGGATTAAGAACCCATACTAACAAAACGTGTACAATAAAAATTTTGTGTATGTTTTTTTATTTTTCACTTAATGATCTAATTGTACTTATTCTATATCCCTATTACGATTTCCCATTGGATTATCTTCTACTTAACTCGTTTTAGTGCGTTTTGATGTTCGAATCTAGCGATCAAGTGATATCCTTAATCTAGGATCTCTTAGATCTTTTGATCATCGTGTTGTATGCATAATAATCTTCTCCTATCCAAACTAAACTAGAGGCTAATAATAGACAAGGAGAGTCATAGATGCCTAAGGTGGGTGGTTTATAAATCATCACTCATGTTCTTTTATTTTGGAATTGGTTTGTGTGGCGCACTAGTTTTATATGATAGAATTTATTGAATTAATGATTAATGCTTAAAATCATATAAACCATATGGTTATGATCATTCTAAGTATGTGATTATTTTTTAGTGGTTACACCAAAAACTCCATCTATCCCATGTTGGATGTTATTCCATAATTATCATTTTAGTGTTTTGACATGTTCGAGATACAATTAGGGTGTGCCAGGTCTTGAACTTCCTATATTTATGATTTTCTATATTAAATGGACGGATTTATATTATGAATTTCATAATGAACATATCATGTATACTCAACACATTACCCGCCTGAGGTAAGTTCTTTAATTAATTAATTTCTAAGAAATGTAAATTAGAATGTATACATAGTATAAGATTTACATGTCGTAAAAGTAATTGAATAATAGGTTTCATGTCTATATCACCCCATAAAATGTCGATGGATGGTATAGGAGTGGTATATGCTTACAAAAATGCCTTAAATTTATTAAATAATGGTTTCTTGCTACAATGCCTCATCTCACAATTGAAAGGCGAGGCATGAACCAAAGGGAAATATTGATTATCTAAGACATTATAAAATGGTTTCATGCTTAATTAGTCATGTCTCACTAATTAAAGGCATTGGATTGAACCTATTGAATTATATAGGACTTAATTATTAAAAATAAATGTGGGCTTACTCGAACTCGACATGGATTCCTAAGGTAATGACTTGATCTCGCTAGGACCCAGTACTGTAATCAAGGATAAGACTTGCATAGGTTGAGACCCGCATTGAACCAAGTATTTGTATGACTTTGGATGCCCAATATGACACCATAGGATCCATCATGTAGCACTATAGGATGCCTTGAATACACTCTTTTGATCCATCATTGACAAGTATGTTCATTGTTAAATCCCATTGGGATTAGTCATTTCATATCCCCATTTTTTATTATATGAACTCCTTAGACTGATTAGCTGACTTTTGTTGAATAAATTGGACTTTTCTCTATGGATTACACTCTTATATCTTAGCTATGATACAGTTATTACATAGTTGGTGACCCTTGAGGTCAAAATTACCTTGGTTATTACTTTGGGTCTTTATTATTAATTACCATTATAGGTTGTCTGGTAACATCATGGAATTTTCACTATTGTTAACATGTTACTCATTTATATACTAGTAACAATAAAATAATAAATTTCATACATTTTCAAACCCCATCTGAGGGATGAAGTAAAAACATTGGTAATTAGTTATATTTCACTGCTTATGTTTATATATTCATGCTTTCACAATGATTCCTTTCCATCACACGGGTTGGATGATAAAGAAACCATTGGTGGGGGAACTCTATGATTTTTCTCACACCATATCTGAGAGACTATTGGTAACTAGGGAGGATGACATGAATATAGGTGTGGTTAACGAGAAGCATACTACTTCTAGCACTTGATTGCTGATGTTTAGGATGGACCTTGACAGTAGATGACTGAGCCAAATCTTGGTATTCTCGTGAAAATATTTTTATTTAATTTATATTTTTTGGAACAAGTTATGCATGTTATATTGTTTCCTTATTTTCTTTTTTTTCTATTGACATGACATATATTCATCAGTAATTCAAGTTATTTCAATTATTGTTATCAATTTATATTTACCATTTTCATTTTTTTCACTATTTAGTTATAATATGTTTTCTATTTTCCATCATTATATTAATCCACTGTGATACACTATGGTATTTAGTACATAGTCTCCCAAAGGAAACACCCTCGGTCCCCACAGATAGTCGGTAGACTCTAGAATTTGGGGATATGCACTTGAGGCAATATGGCCAAACGGGCATGAGGCACTTATTAAGTGGCGTATGTGACTAGGATGTCAATACTTTACAAATCCATTTAAATTCACATTTTCTTATCCCATTAATTTATCAATAAATTTAATTTATCCAATTCCCATTCTAAAATTCCTAACAATTATTTTTCATTTGAAAAAACAAGCCATTTTTGTATCATCTTTAAAATTTATTCCAAGGAAGACTTGGAAAAAACACACACACAATGAAGCCATATCACACCAAACAAACAAACATCACAAATCTTGTACATAAACACACACTCACAATGTCCCATATAATTCCCCATCCCATAAAATAATTAATCAACTACCCTCAATACAAGAATATACCAAACAGTTACCATAATCCCAACACATGATACCATATAAAATATGTAAACACAAAAAAGAATATCCACAAGAAACATCAAATCCCAACAACACATTTTTTCAAGGGATTACATCACATTAAATTGTAATTTAACATATGTATTATCACAAAAACCATATTTCCATGTGAAAATAATTAATTTTCCAAATATTTTATATTATAATTTTTTTTCATTATGGAATAAAATAATAAAAATAGCTAGGGTCTCCCAAATCTATCAAATACAATATAAACAAGAATCTTGATAGCTGTGATTTATATTAATGGAAATTAGAATGCATATTATCATCAACAAAATCATAAAATATATAAATCTTGTGATTAATCGCCACTAAAATCAATATTAGATTTAGCAAATTCAATATATTTATTAGGCATAAATTATTTATTCACCCAACGGAATGAAATATCATTCAATCCACACACAAGAATATCAGAAGGGGGAGAATGAGTATCTGATACCTCAAAGAATCATTTTCATCAGTTGTGAACGTCATGGCGAAGGGGTGAAACACTAAAAATTCAACCACATGTGAAAAATTATGAAACAATATAGATCACAAAAAATTGATCATTAAAATATTTCCAAAAATATTTGGAATCAAAACAATATCAATATGATGAATCCCAAAATTAGGAACCAAATCAGATAAGTGGATATGGATAAGAACTTATATATGATTTCATAAGATCAACCTCCAAAACCAAAGGAAAACCCATTGTGAATATGAATGTATGACCCTCTAAAAAATCGTGTGTTCTCCTAAAAACTAAGTGGAATAAGAGAGAAATGAGAGAATTTGAGTGATCCCCAAATTTATAAAATATATGTTAATCATCACAATCAAATAATGTGTATCGTATTCAAGGAGTAATGACTCGTGTGCCCTATCAATTCAATCCATGAAACTAATTTTATAATTTCAGTCCCTCAAAAGATAAATAATGGTAACATCTGCCAAAAATCATGGTTAAATAACCAAATTATATTATTTACATGAATTCTCCATTCACACCACGAATTTATTCTAAAACAAAATAACCACAAAGAAAAATGAAATAAACTATTATCCTTAAAAACTAAAAAACATAAATTCACAGCATGGATTTTTTTCCACATAGTTAACCACCTATTGTAGCAGTACTATAACAAGAACCTATAATAATCCCTATTCAATGAACCTTTAAACACCTACAACTACTGAAACATCATTGTAGCAGTTTGAGAAGTCATTGACTATTATATTATATAAGTATAAAATGATTATCATCCTCACGAATCAATACCAAACAAAACAGAAGGAGGAGGTATAAAAAATGACCCCCACAAATACCTATTAGTGATATTGATACATAAAAATCCTTACCCCTAGAAAACAATACCAAACCCATTTTACCCTAAAATTCCACTTAAAACGAAAACATATATATCATACTTATATACACTAATTTTCCACATAAACATCATCTTGTACAATTTTAACCCTTATACAACCCAATATAACATTCTCCCTAACCTACATGCAACACTACCCTAAGAAAACTTATTGTGTATATATACATACCATATCATGATATAATTTTCTTTTTCTGGAACTGAATAACTCACATGGTATTAAAATATGTCCTAATATAATACCTGTTGACAAGGAATGAATTTTCACTATTCAAGCACTTGAATACACAACACAGATCACTAGTAATGGAAGAATGGAACTTTAATTAAAATCTTCAAGGTTCAAACATTACATTAAAAAATACATAAGATATTGGAATGAAACAAAACAACTATTGCTATTGGATATTTAATACATATATTATGCCTCCACAACGCATATTCCAAGGGGACGTATCATCCTCACATATCGTACTATTCATGATCATAAATCTCTTATAGTTTTACAATAAAATATACATTATCATTGATAACCAACAATCCCTTGTCTATGATGTCGTGGTCATCATGAAGATACTAATGAAACATGGAAATGTGGAATATGTTAGGTTCCGTGTTCAACCATAATGGATGTTACGACTAATGAAGCACCTCACCAACACTCCCCAATACACCAATTGCCCAATTGATTAGGAAGAATGATGACTCCCCCTTCCAAAACTCTAATTTCACCATAAAATGGAAATCGTCAAGAAAACATGGTATCTATGCTTAATCTATAGGGGCCTAAGTCCACAAAACTCATAATTTCTCAGATGTTCTTATGAAACTCTAATCCAAACTCTGATTACCTAGATATTGATTTCCATACTCCACAATATATCAAGATCAAGAATAGCCAACTCTCAAACCTATGTCTAGTATTATAGAGAAGCACATGGATTCATATAAAATGACTAAAACATATTAATGATAATATGTGGGTGATGACTATTACATTAGGATAACTCAACAAAAGAAATATTCTTTTACTACATTCATCAATGTTTATAATTATTTCATGAAACATACAGTACAATATATAGACAGAATGCTCAATGTACCCTATCCGTTTAAGGGTGTAAACCAATGCTATGGAATACATGGATCGAAGGGGATGATGAAATCCACTCTGATCCGATGAGATAAAACAAGTATCACCATTAGAGATAATGGCTATCAATACCCCGAGAAGCCTAACAACCTAATCCATGTAATAACCTACCAAGACATCCATGACACCTGACTCATAGATCTGTAGAAAATGAGATGAATTCATTAGTTATCGCACTATCACCTAAACATCAATACATCCTTGTTGATATTAGGGTATCCCATTTATAAAATATTTGGAAATGTACTCCCATCCAATTTGGAAACATTCAATGGATGAAAACAAAAATATAGAAACACAGGTTTCTATCTTCCACTAATAATAAACAAGAACCATTTCCAAAAAATCTACCATTGAACATTTCATCCGATGCAACAAATGATTTCTCTTCAAACCGTAATACATCAAGGATACACAAGGATTCATCATTAAAGGTGATATATGAAATTCATGGAGAATATCCTCTCAATTTTATGACCTAAAAAAAATCCCCCAATACCGCTATTTGATGGCCCCATGCCTCCAATATATCACCTCTTAGTACAGAAATAATAGAAGAGAGATAATGACCCCCAATACCGAACTCTATTGGGCACATGTTTGGCGATAAGCAGTGAATGTATATAAGTCTCACATATGGAATCCATTTCCCAATGTAATTATATTGGATCTAGAGATTGGTCAAAGATCCACCGTTATACCCTTGTATATATTATAATTTTGTAACCAAAACCATATCTGAATTAATGAAATTTTCCAATATATGATAAATATATCAATGTAACAAAAATGAAAATCTCACACAAATGCAAACCAACTTCATATATAGAACCCAAGACAGTAATTTCTATATCAATCAAAAAAACCCATAATGGGAACATGAAAACTATTTATATGTCGGTAGAGGGAGAATAACATGTATACTAAATTGGATAATACCCATGGTCTCAATTTCACATTTGGATAGAGAATACTAATGTGCTAGTTATTAAACAGATCAATGAAATAATTTCTCAGGTTGGACAACTAACAAATAATAGCCTCTACATGAATCATTCACCAAGTCAAGCATCCAGTTGTATAAATGTATTAAAAAGAAAACAATGGATCGATGATGCTGCTTCCTAACAGATTTTATGTTATCATGCTCCAACATCATACATCTTGTGATCTCATCCCTTCTATTCATATAACACCACATAAAAAACCCATATTTAATGTGGTTCAAAATGAATCCCTACCTAACCCACCCTTGAATGGTATAATGTATTTTGTATGCAATATTAATCCTCACACGCACATCACATCACATCATAGATTCATCACAAAACATGGGATGTATTGTATTATGAATGTGAAGGATATAAACCTTGTGCCCACATCCCACTAAGAATACACTGACCACCTATCACGTCCTCTTCTCTTTTGTGTATTATAGCACACTAATCTCTATTTTGTACACAAAAATAATATTATAGAAAAGGGGGTATCCATCCTATATATCATAAATATCATGGATTTTGAGGAAAACACTTGGACCTTAGAAACATCATTAATATATAAGGCTATCTAAATACTATGCTGAATGTATAAAAATAATATAAAATTATTAATAGATATATATGTCACCAAAAATATCATTTGGTTATATAGAAAGAGAACTATAATAATCTACACCACCACTGCTATACCAAATAAAATCTTCTATGAGAAAAAATTACACCAATGAGTCACACCACACAACCACCAAATAATGACACAAGAACCCAATTTTAATTATAGATTCCATTATTTCCTAGAAATAATTATTTTTAACTAACTCTTTTTTTGTAATCCCTTTAATTTATCATTTAAATAGCCCATTAATTTCTCATTCCATTTAATTAATCCAATTACCCCATGAAATTTAAAATAAAGTATTATTATTTTACAAACCCATGACATTTCATTTTAGCAGTGAAAAATATACCATTGAAAACTATGTAACTAAAAATCCAAACCACCCAAATTCTCACCCATCTTACATCACATTGAAACGTAACACCATATGAAATAAAGGAATATCACATCAAAAACTACTCATCATAACCAGTACACATCGCCGTTGTTTCACAACATCCCACATCACATCCTTTGACATCTAAATATTGCACCTATAACTAAATCATATTCATGTCTTTAACGATCATGATTATCCCCACACATTAACCCATATCATACAAGGAAACACCAAAATCATGACCATGAGAAGAATCATATCCCAACATCCATAATATACCATCAAAGGATTACAAAACTTAACATCATTATTTAGAATTCATTACATCACTAAAACAATATTTCCATATGAATACTATCTCATTATCCATATATAAGTTGGAAACATTTTTATTTATGGTGGTTTAAAGAGATCAAAATAGATAAATTCTCAAAATGATAAAACTATATCATGATAAATGATATCAACTATTGTGATTTTCAATAATAAAATTTATTCATGAGTAATTTCATCCAAAAAACAATAAAAGCAATAAAACATTAGATTTATTCCCATTCATATCAATTACCAATTTAGCTAATTTTTTATATTCATTATTTGGGATATTAAAATCTCCAAAATGGATGTAAAAGGAATGAAATACCAAAAAATAAACATAAATAGTGAGATAATGAGGATCCCCTATATCAAAGAATATTTTGGATTTATTATTCATAACATGGTAATGGAGAAATATCATCAAACCATAATTGCATGTGAAAAAACTAAATTTATCATGCTTCAAAATAAGGGATAAAAAAAGAGAAAACACTCCATAGATTAAAACATTGTCACATTTATGAATCAATGAATAAATAATTAATGGAGATTATAGGATAATGTTAAGAAATCACTTCATATATATAATTGTTATCCTTTGAATTCCATGGATAAATGTAGGAATATTAGTGCAATAAGATCACCAAATATATTTTCTAGGGTTCTCCAAAAAATTGAGAATAATGATATTCTTATGATATGATATGGATGAACATTATATTTTTAAAGATGATACAACTCAACTCATTAAAATCATGATTTTTACTCTTACATATTGAAGTCATATGCAACATGAGAAGTATTCTGTAAAAGAGATTTAATATGTGAATCCCCCAATACTCAACCCTAGTGAACTTTCACAGAAATTCATTGCAATTGAACTAAACTAAATTAATACTTTAAATTCACATTTTACAACAAAAATTATATTAAAAAAAAATTCTTAACCAAACACAATCCATATACCATGATCATGTCATGTCACAAAACATAATCTTAGATAATGAATTATCTTCTCATCCTTTAATCAACCTGATGTAGTGGAACATTATCTCCAACCTCCACCAACCCTCTCTAATACTCCAAGGAAACCTCCAACTCCAAAATTGGAAATGTAACGGGTTAAGAAGACAATAATCAATAAAAACTAAATTAGTTTTATTTGGCTATGAA
Source organism: Viscum album (assembly GCA_963277665.1). Classification (NCBI taxonomy): domain Eukaryota; kingdom Viridiplantae; phylum Streptophyta; class Magnoliopsida; order Santalales; family Viscaceae; genus Viscum; species Viscum album. The sequence continues at coordinate 1,498,281,116 of OY728119.1, read as the reverse complement.
CTATAGATTATTTTGAAATTTTAGAATATTCTTCATAATAATTATCGCAATGAGCTAGTTTGAAGACCACCTATAATCCTCAATGTGGGGGATATTATGAAATTAATATTTAGGAACTAGAATAAATGTTACTGTCATGATTTATTGATATTAATAGTATATGGGATCATTATTTACTAATTTAGAAATTTTCATATAAAATTACATACCATTCATGCATTAACCCACCGCCATTTGAAGCAATATAGAAAAAGTGTTTTCATATTACAACATGTTGGAAGGATGATTATGAAAGTAATCATCAATGAATATATATTATTGAGTGGAAAATATTGGACTATGTAGTCTAATCTAAATCTTGTTATGGTATCTATCACGACCCCCTCCCCACAAATTGTACCCCTCTTGGGCTGGTAATGTGAGAAGGGAGATAATGACCCCCAAATCCCTCCTTGAGTAATCCCCGAGTAGGTGACTAGAACCAAGGGTATAAAAAAAAATTGGAGGTATTACACCCTAAGATAAAACATTAAAAAGAGATAGATAATATAGAAAAAAATTCAACTCAGACTGAAATATAAACGAAAATCGAAGTACACATATGAAATGTCATACAGAAGTACTACAAATGAAAGCGGAAATACTGCAAGTACGCAAAAAAAGTATACACAGCAGCAACCACAAGCCCGAATAGCTCCTGCAACCCAAAACTAGTAGAAACTATCTTGATCTCTAACTTGATCCATGTGTCTTGAAAAATAGTTTATATATACATAGGGAGAGTATAACAGTATACTTATTACGATCCTCCTTGAAGCCTCCCATGAAAAAGTAAAGAAAGCATGCCAAAGCACAGTGAACGACAAGTTAAACTAACTCATCACATAAACATGTATAATATGTTCCCAACCTCACCATGGCTACTCTCACCATGAAATGCATACAAGAATATATCATATAATAAAGAATATCAAGGGTACACCGCTACTACTTCCCCACTATATTGTCGCTTTTCCCCAATGTCGCACATCCTAAGCACGTCTTTCAAAAAAGGCTTTCCCGCAGACACATGGGAGAAGAACCACAATATGCACCTCGTGCAACAAAACCTCTACATCTACACATCAAATAAACCAGGAATTTTATGGGAGCCACCACAACTCTTATAACGTGTATCATATGTCAGATATTATACCTTAAGCCATTACAGCCCATACACTGAGTAAATATCCTAAATCCATCACAGCCTATACAGGTTACACCTATTGTAGTACATAAAAAACTATATCCAGAATATATGTGTTTGAATAGCCACAATCCATTATAGCCCTCTACACACATATATGGGGAAAACTAACCAATGTTCCTGCGAGCACCAGTTACTACCAAGAGAAGAGAGCGGGGCCAAAGGGGGTAGTAAGCCATCCATCATCCCATCAGAATGTTTGGGAAAACACCCCCCCCCCTAAGGGCTGAATAACACCTAGGGTGTTAGTTTCCCTTACTGATAGGGTGAAGTAGAGTATAGTAACACAAAAAATACAGGATATATTATATCTCACAACCACACTATGGGCATTACCAAGTCTTAGACACAACTGCAGCTAACGTCTCTCAGACTACGGGATGCTACTTCTAAGACTAGCTATCCTATAATCACACAACCATTTAAAGATATTTATCAGAATACTTCATTCCCTTTTTATTAGTTCCACTGTGCGTTAATTAATTCTTTAAACAATAATTAACCATGAAAAATCCCACATTAAATTTCATTAGCTTCACACCCAAAGTCAACTATTCCTTCAAAAGTTACATCCTCATAATTATGTTCCAGCATCTCCATCCCCATGGGATAACACCATTTATTCAATTATTCTGTATAGAAATACTTTCCCACATTCCCAAGAATTCTATAAAAAATATTATATGATACTAAACACAAGGGGGATCAACAGGGTGAGTAGATGTACTACACATCATGTCTTTGCCTATTATAGAAAGTGTATATACCCATCCATCATTGAGAATCTAAACATGGAAATCATATGGCATACCCCACGTGTCTATGCCTCATTCAGAAGAAGGGTATGTAAGACCAGCTTCCTTGAGTAGTGGGGAGATTTAAATCAGATAAACAACAAATCAAAATTACCAAGATTCCAACAATCACATCAATCTCATTCTTTCATCCCTGGTGTCCTCCCCAACACCCACATGCAAAAACTGATGCATCTCGCCACTCTAGGGGTCATCTGCTGCAACAGCCAAAAGGCCTCCGTGCCTCCACATATTACCACAACCATCCAAGCATACATCAAAACCCAAGCAGCAGTGAAACAATCATCTTCACAATTCCTCTCTTGGACTTAAACAAAAAATATGGTAACTCAGAACCCTACAAGAAATTATATTTTAACAAACAAAAGTTCTTTTATCCATGTTGGGTTAACCGATTTATTATTCTTAGGTTCCAAATTCAGGAAACCTAACCAATAAGTTTTTACAAATAAATATGCATTCTTACTACACTAATTTGATTAACATCAAATTACAATAGAAACAGATTCATTTTCATACCTCTTTATCTTTATCCAACAATTATCAATTCTTCACGATTTATGTTCTTTACCGAGTTCCATCAAGAACAAATAGCTATGTAAAGCAAGCATAGATATGACAATATCTAGAAACAGAAGAGGCAATAACATACGATCGATATCAATTTATTTATCTATTTAAAATATTAATTATGTCAATTACATTTTCATCCAGTGGGATTAAACATATAACAATATTATTTCATGAAAAAGAAAGAGTAACAATAAATCTAATACCTCAAATAGTTCCTCAAGTTCTTTATCCACACAATGGGTCACGATCCTCCTCTCGTGATAACTGCATCCACTCAAGGATGCCATGGTATGACAACATAAACCAAACCCCAAGAAAAACCCCCATTATAAGCATAGAGATTAAATGATATAACATGGAAATGAGAAACAAGAGTAGATGATCACCAATGTATTGACTAAAAACATACCTTATATCAATGATTGACCGATATAGATCGGTTTCATCAAAATAGAGTGGAACCAATCAGAGGAGTAAAGTTTTATTATGCAACTCTTACTAGAAGGATTGAAAGGTTCTAGTGTCTCATAGCTGATAAAAAAGAGGATGAACAAGTGAGGATGATATCTTGTCCATTTTGATGATTTAAGGGGGTGATGGTTTAAGATACACTTAATTCCCCATTAAAAGCGGATAACATTAACACACGTGGTCTGACCATGTAAAAACATAAAAAACCATAGGAAAAATAAATATAGGATTTAGGGTCCTTGAATCAGACTTAAGAGTCTTTAAAATAAGTCTTTAAATTTATTTTACTTCAAAGGAAACATCAAAGGGGTGAAACTGTAGGAAGGTGGAAACACTGTACACCTACCGTTACTGTACACCTACCGTTACTCTACACCTACGTTATAGGTTACCGGTAGGCCTCACCATTCTGGAAACACTTTAGACCTACCGTAACTATACACCTACGGTTAGTGGATACCAATAAAGGTTACCGATTGACCTCACCATTATGGAAACGTTATTCATGGAACCTCATTGATAGAAATGTTCACAAAACCTCACTAATAGAACAATGTTCACTGAATCCTCACTAATAGATCAATGTTCACTGAATCCTCACAGATAGAACACTGTTCACTAAATCCTCACTGACATAAAACTCTTCACTAAATCCTCAATGATAGAACATTGTTCACTGAACCCCACTGAAAGAACACTAATCACTAAACCTCACAGATAGAACATTGTTCACTGAATCCTCACAAATAGAACACTGTTCACTAAATCATCATTGATAGAACAATGTTCACTAAACCTCACTAATAGAACATTGTTCATTGAATCCTCAATGATAGAAAACTATTCACGGAATCCCCACTGATAGAAAACTGTTCACTGAATCGTCACTGATAGAACAGTGTTCACTAAATCCTCACTGATTGAACAGTGTTCACTAAATCCTCACTGATAGAACACTATTCAATGATCCTCACTCATAGAACACTTTTATTGGCCTAGACCTCTCTGGTCCATTACTTTCTGAAAATATGGTGTTTGAGGTGTTTCGGGAGGTCAAAGTGACTTATCCCCAACAATTTTCCAAATTTCCAATAATGTGAACAGTTCCCTCGGTGAACAGTTCTATCGGTAACCTCTATCGGTAACCTCTCTATTATTTGCCTAATTTCCAATTCGGTAAATTCTTCCATTAGTGAACACTTCTATCGGTAACCAATAACGGTAACCTCTCTTTCCTTTTCCAAATTTCCAATTCTGTGAACAGTTCCATCAGTGAACAGTTCTATCAGTAACCTCTGATGGTAACCTCTCTTCCCTTTTTCCAAATATCCAATTCTGTCAATAGTTCCATCAGTGAACAGTTCTATCGGTAACCTCTAACTGTAACCTCTCTTTCCTTTTCCAAATTTCCAATTCTGTGAACAGTTTTATCGGTAACCTCTAACGGTAACCTCTCTTTCCTTTGCCAAATTTCCAATTCTTTGAACAGTTCAATCAGTGAACAGTTCTATCAGTATCCTCTAATGGTATCCTCTCTTTCCTCTTCCAAATTTCCAATTCTGTGAACAGTTCCATCAGTGAACATTTCTATTGGTAACCTATAATGGTATGTGAACAATGTTCTATATGTGTGGTTCAGTGAAAAAGTTTCTATCAGTGCGGGTTAGTGAAAAGTGTTCTATTAGTGAGGTTTAGTGAAAATAGTTCTATAAGTGAGAATTTATTGAATAGTGTTCTATCATTGAGGATTTTATTGAACAATGTTCTATTAGTGAGGATTCAGTGAATAGTGTTCTATCAGTGAGGTTTAGTAAACAGTGGTATATTAGTGATAATTTATTGAACAATGTTCTATCAGTGAGGATTCATTGAACAGTGTTCTATCAGTGAGGATTCGGTGAACAATATTCTATTAGTGTGGTTTATTGAACAATGTTCTATCAGTGAGGATTTAGTGAACAGTGTTTTATCAGTGAGGATTTAGTGAACAATGTTGTATCAATGTGGATTCTATGAATAGTGTTCTATCAGTGAGAATTCAGTGAACATTGTTCTATCAATTAGGATTCTGTGAACAGTGTTCTATCAGTGAGGTTTAGTGAACAGTGTTCTATCAGTGAGGATTTAGTGAACAAATTTCTATCAGTGAGGATTCAGTGAACAATGTTCTATCGGTGAGGTTCGGTGAACAGTGTTCTATTAGTGAGGATCAGTTAACAATGTTCTAGTAGTGAGGATTTAGTGAAAAGTGTTTTATCAATGAGGATTAAGTGAACGATTTTCTATCAGTTAGGATTTAGTGAATAGTATCATATCAGTGAGGATTCAATGAAGAGTGTTCTATCAGTGTGGTTTTGTGAATAGTTTTATCATTGAGGTTCCATTAACAGTTTTTTCAGAATGGTGGGGTCTATCTGTAACCTCTAACAGTAACCTCTAACAGTAGGTGTACAATATCGGTAGGTGTACAGTAATGGTAGGTCTATAGTGTTACCAGAATGGTGAGGACTATCGGTAACCTCTAACGGTAGGTGTACAGTAATGGTAGGTGTACAGTAATGGTAGGTGTGCAGTGTTTCCTGCTTCCTACTATTTCTCCCCTTTGACATTTCCTTTGATGTATAATACATTTAAAACCTTATTTTAAGGACTCTTAAGGCTGATTCAAAGACTATAAATCCTATATTTATTTTTCTAATTGCTCGGGATGTTTTTACTTGGTCTAACCCCATGGGTTAATGCGATCCGCTTTTAATGGGGAATTAAGTGAATCTTAATCAGTCCCCCATTAAATCATCAGACGAGACAAGATATCGTCCTCCCTTGTTCTTCTTATTTTTTCTTGGCTATGAGACACTATAACCTTTCAATTCTTCCTATAGAAGTTTCACAAACAAACTTTACTCCTCTAAATGGTTCCACCCTATTTTGATACAACCGAGCTATGTCAGTCAATATTCGATATAAGGTATGTTTTTTAGTTGTTCCATTGGGTATCATCTCCTCCTATATCTCCTTTCCATGTTATAGCATGTAATCTCTTTGCTTCTAATGGGGCTTTTCATTGGTTTTGGTTCGTGTTGTCATACCATGGCATCCTTGGGTGGATGCAGTTTTTGTGAGAGGAGGATCGTGACCCATTATTTTGATAAAGAACGTGAGGAACTGTTTTAGTTAGGGGATTCATTACTTCTCTTTCCTTTTCATGAAACTGTATTGTTATCATGTTTAATCTCACTGAATTACAATATAATTGACATACTAAATATTATAACCAGATAAATAAATTTATATAGATCATATATTATTGCCTCTTATTTTTCTAGATATGTGATATTTATGATTACTTTGCTTAGCTATTTATTCTTGATGGAAATTGGTAAAGAATGTAAACATAGATTAATTGATAACTATTGGGTAAAGATAAAGAGGCATGAAAATGAATCCGGTTCTTGTTGTAATTTGATGTTAATAAAATTAGTTCAGTAAGCATTTTTTTTGTGATAACTTACTTGTTTGGTTTCCCGAATTTGGAAACAATGAATAATAAATCAATTAACCCGAGTTGGATTAATGAACTGGTGGTTGTTTATTGATTATTGCATGTAGGTTTCTGAGTTACCCTCTTGTTTGTTAAAGGGCCAAGAGCCAAATTGTGAAGTTGTTTTTTTACTACTACTTGTGTTTTAATTTGACCTTGGATGGTTGTGTTCATATATTGAGGCATGGAGGCACTTTTGGTTGTTGTAGCCAATGACACCTAGAGTGGCGAGATGCATCAGATTATTCATGTGGGTGTCGGGGAGGACACCAGGGATGATGGAATGGGATGGATGTGATTGTAGGATTCTTGGTAATTTTGATTGGTTGTTTATCTTCTTTACGTTTCCCCACTCCTCAAGGCGGCTGGTCTTACTTACCATTCTTCTGAAAGAGGTGAAGATACACATGGTATGCTACATGCTTTCTGTGTTTATATTCTCAAGTAAGGATGGGTATATGCTCTTGCTATAAATGGCAAAGACTAGATGGCTAGTACATCTACTCATCTTGTGAAGCCCCCTTCTATTTAGTATCATATAATGTTTTTCTAGAATGCCTGGGAATGTGGGAAAGTATTTCTATAATGAAAAATTTAATAAATAGTATTAACCTATGGGGATGGAGATGGTGGAACATAAGGATGAGGTTGTAACTTTTGATGAAACAGTTGACATTGGGTGTGATGCTAATGAAATTTAATGTGGGATTGTTCATGGTTAATTAATGTTTAAATAAAAAATTAACGTACAGTGGAACTGATAAAAAAGGAATGAAGTAATCTAATAAATCACTTTAAATGGTGGTGTGCTTTTAGGATACATAGTCTTAGAAAAAGCAGCCTGGAGCCTGAGAGACTTTAGCTGCAGTTGTGTCTAAGACTTGGTAATTCCCATAGTGTAGTTATGAGATATAATACATCAAGTAATTTTTGTGTTTCCATATGCTAATACACCATGTCAGTATGGTCAACTAATACCCCGGAGAATCTAAGCCTTGGGGGTGTTTTCCCCAACATTCTGGTTGGAGGATGGATGGATGACTACCCCCTTTGGCCCTGCTCTCTTCTCTTGGTAGTTACTGGTGCTTGCAGGCACATTGGTTAGTTTTCTCAACATATGTGTGTAGAGGGCTGTAATGGCTTGTTTTTATTAACACACATATATTATGGATATAGTTTTCTATGTGCTACTATAGGTGTAACGTGTATAGGTTGTGATGGATTGAGAATCTGTACTTGGTGTATGTGTTGTAATGGCTTGAGGTATAATACGCGACATATGATACAGGTTATACGAGCTATGGTGGCTCCAAAAAACTACCTGGTTACATTGGTGTGTGGATGTGGTGGTTTTGTTTCACGAGGATCATATTGTAGTGCTTCACCCAGGTGTCTGCGGGTAAGCCTTTTGGAGTGATATGCTCAGGACATGCGATGTTGGGGAAAAGTGGCAAACCAATGGGGATGTAGTAGCAAGTTACCCTTGATATTCATTATTATATGATATATTCTTGTATGATTTACATGGTGATAGTATCCATGGTGAGGTTGGGATCATAGTATACCTGTTTATGTGACGAGTTAGTTTCACTTGTTGTTCAATGTGATTGAGAATGCATTCATTACTTTTTCATGAGAGGCTTTGGGGAGGATCCTACAGAGTATAGTGTTATACTCACCTTATGTATATATAAACTCTTTTTCAGGTCACTTGGAGTAGGTTCAAGATCAACCTGGTTTTTACTAGCTTAGGGTTTCAGGAGCAGTTCGGGCTTGTGGTTGCTACTGTTTTAACATTTTTTGGGGTACTTGCAGTCTTCCCCTTTCACTTGTAGTACATCAACATGACATGTCATATGTGTACATGGGTTTTTGTTTATATTGCAGTATGAGTTGGATTTGATTGGGGTTTATCTTGTCTATCTCTGCTGCATGTGTTCTCTTAGATGGTAATGCCTCCCATTTTGTGTGTTACTATACCCTCGGTTATAGTCGCCAACTCGGGGCCTACTAGTGGAGGGACTCGGGGGTCATTATCTCCGTTCTCACCTTGACGACCGTGGAAGGATACACTTTGTGGGGAGGGGGTCATGATAAAGTGGTATTAGAGGTCTGGATGAGGGATAGGATGGAGTTTGGAGTTAGGCACAAGTGAGGTTTCATGGGTTGTTAGGGAATAGTTTCCTTTTTGTTTAGAAAGTCAGGTAAACACTAGAGACCGGCTGAGACATAGGTGTTTATGGCCCTGTATGATCTGATGAATGAACCATTATGTTTACAATGTCTACTAAACAAGGTGATACAAGTTGTAGGGCGGAGACCTTGGAAAGGATCAAGGATCATTCTTCTTTGTGCCTGTGTTTGAATGGGTAGAACATGGGATGGGATAACCTAAAATTAATAAAAGAAAATAATTAATTAATTAATGTTGAGACTTACATATTCTAGGTTTAGGTTCTCTAACTGTTTGTTATTTTATAGGTATGGCTTGAGGTCGTCGTCCTCTCCAGGTCTGCGCAGAAAATGTCCAACATGCAATTCTAGCAGATCGTTGTAGGGTAGAGGTTGACGACAACAAAACTAGGAGGAAGACACTTTGAGAGATTCAGAGACAGAGTCTGCAGAAGTATGATAGCTACGTATACAACTTGATGGTCACTTACAGTGCGGTTTTGTTCGGCCAATTGTGTCACCATGGGGTGAACCAGTTTTTTTTCGTGAAGAAGGCTGACGGTAGTTTATGGTTGTGTGTCAATTATCGTCAGTTAAACAATGTGATAGTAATGAATCATTATCCACTTCTGTATATTGATGATTTATTCGATCAACTGAAGGTTGGAAGTTGGTTCTCAAAGATCGAATTGCGGTTCAGATATCATCAAATGTCTATAAAGGATGAGGATATCCCAAAGACTACTTTCTGTTATCATCATGGGCATTATGAGTTCGTTGTTATGCCGTTTGACATGATGAATTCCCCAACTGTATTCATGGTATTGATTAATGATGTGTTCTGTGAGTTCCTAGACAAGATCATGGTAGTTTTAATCGACGACATCCTTGTGTACCCTATATCTTGAGAGGAGAATGTAGAGCATCAACAAGCCATTTTGGGAGTTCTTCGACAACATCAACTATTTGGTACATTTTCGAAGTGTGAGTTTTGGGATTGAGATGTCAGTTTCATGGGTCATGTTGTGTCCCAACATGGAGTAGCTGTAGATCCATTGAAGATAGATGCAGTTGTGTCTTGGGTAGCCTCCAATATATTGTCAAAGGTACGAAGTTTCCTTAGACTCGCAGTCTACTAAAGGAAGTTCATAGTCGATTTCTCATGAGTTGCAACTCCGCTGACAGGTTTGACTAGGAAGGATCAGACATTCATATGGACTTATCAGTGTCAGGCAGCTTTTTGGTATCTAAAGGAGATGTTAGTAAGTGCTCTAGTCCTTTGTCTTCCAACTGAGGGTGTTTAGTTTAATGTTTTATGTGATGCTTCACATATGGGGTTTGGTTGTGTTCTCATACAACTGAGGTCAGTTTTTTCTTATGGGTCTCGGCAGTTGTGTCCCCATGAACGAAACTATGCCACCCATGATCTTGATTTGGCATTCGTGATGTTTTTTCTGATGTTGTGGAGACATTACCTCATTAGTGAGAACATTGTGGATTTCACTGATCATAATAGTTTGAGGTATGTTTTCTCACAGCATGACTTGAACATACGACAGTGTCAGTGGATAGAGTTATTGCAGGAGTATGACTTAGAAATATCTTATACACCTGGAAAAGGGAAGGTTGTAGCTGATGCGCTAAGCCGAATGTCACGTAGTGATGCTGTGTGTGAGTCCAATGATTCATGTAGAGTAATGTAAGAACTGTTAGCATTGCATCTTCATATGGAAGAAGTTGGGGGTAGATGTTTTCCTTTTTCAGATGAATGTACAGTCATCCCTGATGCAGAATGTGGAAGATTCTCAGTTGGGAGATCTGGTGGTGGAGGTCTGTAGAGACCGAGTTGTTTGTGCTGAGGCCCCCGATGGTTAGTCAGAAGATGAACAACACCGGGTGTTGTATCATTGTTTCTTCTGGAAATGGGGATGACCTCGTTTGTTTAGGGATCAAACTTTTCCAATCAGTTTCTAACAAGTTTATTCATAGTACCGGAAACATCCAGTGATTCTATATCCATTTTGACCTACATTCCAAAGGTAGGTGCTCATTATTTGTGGACCAATGAGGATTAATAATTTGAATTGGTCAAGAGGATGGGAGGTCAGGCTCATCACACCTTATTGGGAGAATTATTTCCTACTCCAGGACTCTCCCATAGATTTATGTTATGTTCATGAATCCTTATTAATTCACCAAGTATGAAAATTAATTCTCATTTATATTTGAAAATCAATGATTGATATGTATGATATTTTAGAGAATCTTTCAAATGTATTTGAGGTTCATCATCGATGGAGAATCATCCCTATGTATTAGAGATTCATAGTAAATGGTATCCTTTAATACATTATATAGAAATATATTGGTCATTATGATGACCATACTGGTTTTAAATCCACTCAGTTGGGAACATGAAGTTTATTGTCATTCAGAAGGATATGGATTATTTCAGAGTTGGGATCATACCAGCAGATGGGCTACTTTCATGTCTTCATTATAGGGGAATTAGAACCCACATAGATCAGTAATTATGATATAGTTTAATGTTTTATGGGATTGATGAGAATTAATGTGGGATGGGATCGAACCATAGAAAGGATTCCTACGTACTCTACTTTTAAGGCATAGATCAAAGTCCACATAGTTCGATTAAGAAGTGTGGGGATTACGTATGATTAACAGCCAAAAAAGATGTGTCATGGTGACTTTTACACACTAAGCTCACGTGAGTCATTATCGGTGTAAGAAACAAGAGGTATTAGTAAACTTGATGAATTGGGCCATGAAATACACAGTCACAAGGACTGATATGGGGCTTATGTATGTGGGACTTCCCAAGTAAATGAATATCCGGACTTAGTCCCGGAAAGAATCCCAAGAGCAAGGTCCATAATGATATTTGTGATTTATGGAGATTTGGATAATCTAACTTGGGGCTTACAGCTGAGGAGGATTCCCAAATTAGGGGGGGACTTATTATTGGAGTTTATTCATAATAAGGAGCCCCAATGTTAAAGGGAATTAGGATTGAGACTTACTCCTAAGAAGGATTCCCAATTTAAGGGTACTTGTACCTTGGGGCTTATTTCAGAGAAGGAGGACCAAAGATAAAGGGGACCTGGGGCTTACTCCTAAGGAGGATTCCCATTAATATGGTCCATAAAGGAATTTGTTCTTTATAGAGATTCCGATTCTTAATTTAGGGCTTACTCCTAAGGAGGATGCCCATATTAAGGGGGATTTGACTTATGATTGGGGATTACTCCTAAAGAAGATGACCAAATCAAAAGAAAATATGGTTGGGGATCACTCCTAAGGAGGATTCCAAAATCAAAAGAAAATTAGGTTGGGGCTTACTCGTAGGAAGGAGGATGCCCAGATTAGGGAACATGGCGATTACTCTTAAGGAGATTCCCAGATTAGAAAACCTCTCATATTAAGGGATGAGGGTGAATGAAGGGAACCTCTAGCCGTAGTGATATAAAGTCATATAAATCACATGGTTTTGAGATATGTTCCATAGACATCCTTTCAGATAAGGAATCCCAAAAAGGAATCATGCCATAAGTGGCTTTGAAGTTGGTTTTTAAGGCTAGATCTTGAAGAGGAAATGTGTATTTGAAGAACTGAAGTGAATTGAATAGAGGGGCACCCAAAAAGAGGAAGGCGCGCAAGTCCTATTTGGTCACGCAAGTATGTTTTCACGGTATGTGTTCACTTGGACGACGAAGAACCTATGATGTGATACTCGGGAGACATTGGATTGGAGCCCTTAGTATCATCCCTAGAGGCATTTAGATGGGTGGCGTGCAAGTTTCCTTTAGATGGAAAGGCGACGCGCAATTATTATCACTTACCTTAAGGGATAGACACATAGGTGTGAATGTATTGATGAGTTCTAGTACTTAGGCCTTATTATTCATCTTATGAGATTCCATTCTAGTTATAGAGTAACCTTATAATTGTTCGGAAGACTTCAGACAGAGAATTGGGTGACTAGAGCTTAAATCTGAGTTTGGGATTTTTCGTCCTCGAAATGGGGGACCCACAGAGGGTATTTATAGGCCATCTAAGGACCTTGGGCGAAAAATAATAGGGCACACAAGTCACTTGCATGACCCATATGTGGTACACAAGTGACTTCCATGACCATATTGAAACTTGCGCAACCCATGCTTAAAGGGTTCCTTGTTCATGCCTTTGTATATTTTTGATGTTCTTCAAGGATGACTCTATTTGTGCTCACGGTTTTCCCCATTTCCATTTGTTAGACTCTGTGATGGAAAAGAGCATTAACAAAAGATCCCCCTAAAAGTTGGATCCGAAAAAGGAAAGAGGATTTGACTTTGATGAAAATAATAAACAAGGCCCTGTGGTGCGCATTTAGTAGGCGCACAGGTAGACTTTTGGCACGCAGGATCTAGCGCACAGGGGTACGACCTAGCCTATTAATATGGGTTCCATTATCACAAAAATCACATGGCATTCAAAACACCTTTCTCTCATCGTGCAAGTGGTATTTCATTCTCGCAAGAGACTCGTCTTTCCACTCGACTGTGCTTCTCTTTGTGTCGCGCTTCTGTAGTGAGTTTCTAACTTTTGCGCCAGTACTAGCGTGGTAAAAACATGCGCGACCAACATGGACATGAGTGCCAATATGGGACTTGCGCACCATAATTACATAGCCATTTTTTTAATTTCATCACAAATTTTATGAAAAATAAACTTACATAAATGTTAATTATCTTATGTTTGTGTAGATTCAATGGCTCCCAAAAGAATCAGATCAGCTGATGAGTTGTCTAGAAAGTGGTTTAATGTCATGATGAACATTATTGACCATGATTACCATGATATCTATCACTGCACTCTCCCATATTTGGCCAAGTACATGACGAAATATCATCTTAATTTTCCACAGATCATTCACCTGCCTTTATATGGCCATGGTCATCTGCACGGAGTCAACGTTCCAGAGCCAATGAACTATATGACCGAGATGCAACTACACAACTATCCCTCTATTTTAGTAATGTTGTGCATTAAGAGTGGCATCAATGCTGTGAACATTCATATTTTTACTCTATGCCATTTCCTTGCAGATATGAAAATTGAAAACCATGGGATGAAATTTTTTCCACTGCCCGTTGGTGCAGAAAAGACTATCATGACATTAGAACAATATCTGAAAAGGGTACTATCTCCAAATGCCTATTTACATCCAATGAACCATCCACAAAGACATTTATTCATATTCCATGTCTCTTTGACAGAAACTGAGTCAATGTTTGATCAGCAGAATATTTTCTCAAACCGCACACAAGAACATTCTTTTACAATAGTTCCAAGAAGAGCTAGTATCACTACATCTCTTATTCTATCCAGATGAATGAATGAATTCCAGGTGGCAGCTGATGAAGCTCGGGATGTCGTAAATAAAATGAAGAGTTATGTTCAAATACTTTTGTAATTCTTGAAAAAGAAAAGAGACTCTATTCTGTGGATATCCTTCTAACTCTTATGCATCAATGATAAACACTTTCATCTTCAATCATGTGTGCCTGCATTCTTCTGTTACCTTCTTTAATTAATATTACCTAAGACAATGGGCCTAGAAATCATAGTTTGATTTTTTACTATGGTGATACAAACAACCCCACAAACATTGAATCTTTATATAGCTCAATTTTTCCTAAATCATACAAAATGTACGTTTAGCGAGATGGGACTCAACTTCTATTCAGAGTTCCTTTTACAGGTTCCCAATTTAAGGAGTACCATGTCTCTTATTGGTAGTTTAAAGTCATGCATGTCGAACATCAAAAGGATAATGTTTAAGGTCGAATAGCTTTGACCAAATGGAATAAAAATTGAATCAATTCCTAGATAATTTATCTGAAAATATATTACCATATTCAAGTATGGGGGAAAATATGCAAAATATGACTTAAGAAATTTTGAATCTGAGGAATGATATGAGAAAAGGGATAAAAGGAATTAGAAGAAGTATTTCCTATGAGTGAAGTTACCAATATTTAAAAAACCCGTTAGGGGGTTGAAGTATGCATGGCCACTTAAGGGCTTTGGATGCATAGTCAAATAATAGCATCTTTTGGCTGACCGGTCCGTTATGTAGACTACTTATGTAAGGCCACCAAGGAAAATGTGCTGCAGAGTCATGAAAAATAAC
The DNA here is from genome assembly GCA_963277665.1 of Viscum album. Lineage (NCBI taxonomy): Eukaryota > Viridiplantae > Streptophyta > Magnoliopsida > Santalales > Viscaceae > Viscum > Viscum album. Next base: position 1,498,266,105 of record OY728119.1, on the reverse strand, counting down.
TCTTAGGAATTTTACATTTCTATTGCTAAAAGAGAGTGAATGTTTATTGAGATTCAAAATTTTCCAAAGCATATAGTCTGCTATATGGAGAGAGGTACTTGAATATGGAGAGGATATTTCCAATCAATATTGTCAAAGAATTAGATGAATATCACTCCTATGAAGGTCTGACCAAAACGTAGGGAAGGGAAATATAAACCATAGACTTGAATACTTCTAGATCATGAGAAAGAGTATGGGACAAATATGTTAAGGATAGCTATTTTTTGAGGATACCTACATATTGTCGTTAATAATAATAAGGGAAAAAGAGGTTTTCCACCCATGAATGAAATTAACACTATTTGATAAACTCATTAGGGGGTTCGATTATGTAGGGCCCCATAAGGGCATTGGATGCATAGTCAAATAATAGAATCTTTGGGCTGAAAGGTCCGTTATGTAGGGTTCTTATGCAAGGTCACCTAAGGGCACGTGCTGCATAGTCAGGAAAAATATTTCATAGGTATCAGACATTTTGTTACCAGAAGTCAAGAAAAGGGTTATCGAGGTCGGGAAGTATTAATGGTTAGGATTATGGCACATGAAAATATGTATTTTCCAATGCATTAAAAAGATACATAGACCAATTCTGACCATAATCATGTTGTTGTTGGGTCCTGAATTGAGGTGTTGGACTTCACTACGTATCCCATAAGGATGGGAATGAAGCCATACATAGTTCTTGAAATATAGCATAACATCACGTGGGATGAGAGTGTAAGAGATCATAGTTTAGGGTCATAGAGATCATACCATAATGGGGAATACACATATAAACTTAATTTGAATGAAGACCAGGGTTTTCATACCACATTCATGTTTTCACAGGGGTACAATTCAGCCAAGGGACTGAATGTGGAATTTGGGGTTAGGACAAAAGACATGGGGGTGGATTCGAGGGATGATCGAACATTCCTACGTATCCCATAAGGATGGGAATCAAGCCATACATATTGACATACCCTCTATACAAATTTGGATCGTACATGTGAAGGGTGAAAAGGGACATTAGGGCAATGATGGTTGGATCCAAGATTAAAGGTTCCGTCATTTCCATGTATGCACTAAGTATTTGAAATATAACATTATTGGGGATAAATGTCAATAATTATTCCCTCTCAGGTGAGGGTGTCAAAGAATGTTGTAGTTTATTGTTGTACATGACAAAATTGTGAATAGTTTAAGTTCATATGCATGGACCGGTGCTGCACAATTTAACGTCATTTAGCTATGACTTATGGCTATTCCATTTAATGTCTTACAATGAGGAAAATGGGGGGATGTATAGTTTAGAATCATATATTAAGGAAGATGATTAACCATTGTGAAGATATTGGTTTTGGGGGGCTTCATTGATCAACATCGTATGAGATGGAGGTCAACCGATGTGAAGATATTGGTTTTGGTATTGAACCTTAGGAGGTTGCCTATATTCCTGGCCTAGAAGGCATGGATCAAAGTCTGCGTAGTTCAATTGAAGAATGAATTTGTGATCGATTTGCACTCGAGGACAAACCGAATATGGTGTTGGGGATTACGAGTGGTTAGAGGCCCAAAGAGGGTGTTATGGTTGAAACTTACTCTAAGCTCATGCTAGTCATGCTTGGTCTGAGAAACAAGAGGTAGTAACAACCCTAACATATGTACACTTTAACATCATGTAGGACATATAAGCGACTGTTTCACAATTTAAATGTCATGTGTCACATATATAGGGTGCTTGTCAATTTAACTTCTTGTAGATCAGACGAATAGTTTAACATCATGTTAGATGACAAAGGGGACACAGTTTAACATCATATGGGATGATAGAGGGACAATGTAGTTTAAAGTCATGCAATGAGGACTAGAAGACTATGTAGTTTAATGCCTTGTAGTAAGGACTTAAAATAGTTTATGGTCATATGAATGGACAAGTGATGCAAAGTTTAGCGTCATGTATCTAGGACATCACAATTTAACGTCATGTTGGATGATATAGGGACCATGCAGTTTAATGTCTTGTAGTGAGGGCTAGGGGACTATGCAGTTTAAAGTCGTGAAATAAGAACATAAAATAGTTTTAGGTCATATGAATGGACTGGTGCTACATATTTTAGCATCATGTAACTAGGATAAAATAGTTTAACGTCATGTTAGATGATTGGGTATTTGTGTTACAAAAAATAATTCTTCAAGAATTTACCATTTGTTGGAGTCGGGATGAGTTCTCTATCCATTGAGATTAAAGAATAACCTCAATTAGAGTAGACCATATGTATTGAATAAGGTCCTTCCCACATTGGATCAAGATTTGTAGGCTTCTTCCCAGGTATCATTGGAGTTCAGGGGACCAATACCAATTCTCCATGAATGAATGAATGAAGACTAACTTTTCTGTTGAAATCTCGTGCTATTCGATTCTTATAGACTTCTAAGTGGTGGAGGGTGCACAATATTTTGTCATCTAATCATTAAAATTCAACCAACAACTTTTGAGGTTTCTCATCTGTAGATGACTGATCACAAATGGCTACTCTGATTGAAGGTAATTCATCCATAATGGGAAAGACTACATTTGTTCCATATACCAATGAATATTAAGTAGACCACTTAATAGTGTGGGTTGTTGTCTGATAAGCCCATAAAGAATTAATAGGTTTATCAAGCCATGATTTATTATATTTATCCACCATCTTTTGCAGTATGTTTGAAATGGTCTTATTGAAGGATTCTATTTGGCCATTTTCCGATGCATGATACTGAGATGAATGGTTGGATTTGATGTAGTATTCTTGATACAACTTCTTTACCTCAGATGGACAGAAGTTGGTGCCATTATCCGTCAATATGGTATGAGGGACACCAAATCTGGTAATGATTTTAGACATGATGATGTTAAAAATGCTTTTAGAACTAACTTCATTGAGGGGTATTGCCTCTGCCCAGTTGGAAAAGATGTCAGTAGCAGTAATAATATACTTATACTACATGGATGTAGCTTTAGGGTAAGGTCCTACTACATCCATTCCCCATGTGGGAAATGGAAATGAGTACATAGATGTATGAAGCAAATATGGGGGTTGTAAAATTATGTTGGTACATATTTGGAAAGAATGGAACTTCATATTGAAAACTACACAATATTGTATCATTGAAGGCTGGAAGTATCCAAGCCATCGAACTTGGTCAGAGAGTCTCTGTCCAGACTAGTGGGAACCATAGACACCTATATGTACTTCTTTCATGATAGCCATTGCCTCTTCACCATCAATATATCTGAAGAAAATTCCATCAATACCTTTCATTTAGAGAATTTTTTAGTTATATGGGCTATCATAAAGAGTAAAATTGACCACACATCGCCAGACATGTTATTTATCAGCGCTATCAGGTGGGAGTGTTCAATTTAGAAGGTATTCCCTGATAGGTGTCATCCATTATGTAGTATGAACTTATGATTCAGAAATGGGACTAATTTCATTGATTTACTCTATTCTTATTTGAACATAAGGTGGAACTGTAACATGGTTGGAAATACTGATGATTGTTTCATCCCGATTTGGATCTTCCAGAGCTGTGGCTATATTAGCCAGTGCATCAGCTTGAGAATTTTGTGATTGCGGGACATAAGAAAATGTCAGTTCCAAAGGAAATTCCTCCACTAACTATCTGACTTAATCATACAAAGTTATTAACTAATCTTTTTGATGGAATAATCCTCATTTACTTGTTTGATTACCAAATCTGAATCAACTTTTTCCCTTAAGTGATTCACTTTTTCCTGACGCACCATTTCCAAGCCTGCGATGTGAGCTTGATATTCTACTTTATTTTTTGAACCATCTTCTAACAATAAGAAGGAATAAGGTAAAACTTCTTTTTCTGGTGAAATATGTACTCTTCCCACCCCAAATTTGTTGAATTTAGGATCTTCCAAATTCATCCCTGTTGGACTTCTAGAAGCACCATCAATGTACATTTCCCATGTTTGAAGATTATCTTGAATAGAGAAGACTTACTCGTCAGGATGTTCAATATCTAAAGATATATCTTCTTCTAAAGGATGTTCATCAAGGAAATCCGCATGATCATGGCCCTTTATTACCTTTTGAGACATTTAATGGATATAAAACTATTTCAAAATAATTTCCCACCTTTCCAGACATAGTGTAAGAATTGGATGACAAAGGATAAATTTGAGCGGGTTATTGCGAGATACCAATTGGACGTCATGATGTTCCAAGTAGTGTCTCAATTTTTTAACTACAAATATTAATGTCAGGAAGCACTTTTCAATACATGAATATCTAGTTTCTACCTCAATCATAGTTTGAGTGAGATAGTAAAGACAGTTTTCATTCTTGGCATCATTATTTTGGGCAAGGAAGGCACCCAATGATCACTCTAATGTTGTCACATAATGGATAAGTGGTCTTCCATCAATATGTGGAATTAATACTGGAGGACTCAAGATATATTTATTGAGGATATAAAATGCCTCTTGGAAATCTTCGTTCCATTGGTAGGTGACTCCCTTTTCATTAATTTGGTAAATGGTAAACACTTTCCTGCAAAATTGGCAATGAAACGCAGAATATAGGCCAAGTTTCCTTGATGTCCTCAGAATTTATTCAAATTTCAAGGACGTGACATACCATGGACTGATTAATCCTTCTCAGGATTGACTTCTATACTATGATGGCATACAAAAATGCTGATAAATTTTCTTGAGGTTACCCCAAAATCACATTTCAAGGGGTTCATCTTTAAATTGTGTTGTCAATGTCTGTGGAGTATGACTTCCAAATAATCCAAGTGATTTGAATGTTTTCTGGATTTAACTAGAAAATCATCCACTTAACATTCAACAAATTTTCCTAAAATTTATTTTAATATACGGTTCATGTCACGTTGTTATGTTGCACCTGCATTCTTCATGCCAAAAGGGAATTACCTGATAGCAAAACACACCCTGAGGGGCTCTGAAGGTTGTAGATTCTTCAGCTTCTGGAGACATTCATATTTTATTGTAACCAGAATAACCATACACGAAGTAAAGAGATACATATCAAGTTGTTGCATCAATTAAGAGTTCTGTGATCAGAATTGGAAAATCATGCGAGGGACAATGCCGATTAAGATCTCTGAAATCAATGAAAACTCTAATTTGACCATTCTCCTTTTTCACAAGGACAATATTAGCCAACTATTTGGGATATTGAAATTCTCTGACGAAGTTATCATTGATAATCTTATCCACATCAGCTTCAATTTTGGAGGCATAATATTGGTGTGTTCTTCTTACTGCTTGCTTGAATCCTCGATGTTCTTCTGGAAAACCCAAATGATGAGTGAAAACATCGGTATCAATACCAGGAATTTCTATATAATTCCACGAAAATAAATCTCTATTTTTCTTTAAAAATGATTTATACATTTCTTGCTATTCATGAGTCATGGACGCACTAATTAAAGTGGGTCATGGATCTTCATTTGTACCCATATTTATTTATCTGAGTTCTTCCACAGTGGTAGTGATAACTTCGTCAAATGACATTGGAGCATCTCTAAGATCTTCCACTTCTTATTCAATATGTGTTACTTCCTCTGTTTCAACTTTCATAGTAGACAATGAAGCAGAATTTCCATGATCAAGAGAGAAGTTAAAATTTGAACATCGTAAAGAAGAGGCTACCATCTCTGACCCTATTGAGGATAAAGGGTCTTCCTTGGGTTATAAATGGGAGATGGAGGATTGAGAATTGACATCATTGTTCAACTATGACATCACTATAACATATTCTGCCCTGGTTGATGAAGTATAGATTTGCTAGATTTCAGCAGAAGAAATGAATAAATCTCCATTTGAGCTTTCATCATTGCCTGGTGAATCAACAATTTCTACCATGCTGGCTGGCATGGTTTCCATAATTGAAATTATGGAAGTTTCTATAAGAGTACTTGGATTTGAGTCTATCTTGTCACTTTGACTGATTGGCAACACATAATCTATACTCACATGTATGAATGGGTTTACCTGAATCTTTTCCAAACCATATGGAGCATTTATTTTGGTAACCTCATTTGTCATAAATACCACATTTCTATACATGTGATTGAATTATGCCTCAATTTATTAAGAATCAAATGTTTTGAATGTGGCTTTATCACCTTACAATGTCCAAATTTGACCATTGAAACAGTATTTGAGACACTAATGGTACGACGATGGTACGAACGCATGTTGATGTATCCAAGGCCATCCAAGAAAAATGATGAAGGATATGTCATGACAAACAACCATGAAATCTTATTTGGATACAAGGTCTCCAAACTATTTTTTGAGTGTAATCTCACCCAGAGGTTCTTGTACATTTTTATCATATCCTTGCAGCATCAATGTAGAAGGAGATAAATCAGATTTGGTGAGGCCCAATCGACAAAGTGTACGAATAGGGTTGAGGTTGACTCATGAAACATTATGAATGAATGCCCTTCAGATGTCTATATCATTGACCTTTCTAGATAAATACAATGTCTAAATATGTCCATGCACAACATTATCTTCATCTTCATCTGTAAAAGATATCACTGCATGGAATTCTGTAGGATCTTTCTATACATGGTAGACTTTAGCCATAGAAATTTCAGTTTTGAAATCCCGAGGACTTGAGAAATCCTCAATGAGTGACTCCAGAAGATCCTTTGATAGATTCAAGGCATCCATAATTGATAACACAACTGACACTTGGGCCAAACGATTCTAGACATCATACTTTTGGTCCAAAGGTCTGTGTTTCCTAACAGAAAAATGTGGTTTCGCAGGTACCTTAGAAGCTGAATCCTTGGAAGTTAATGCATCTTGTATCACGAAAGGAGTTGGAAATACACTTGGATTTGGATGATTAGACAGACTAGGTCTATTTATTTTTTTATAGGAAGAATGTGTAACATCTAACAGATCTTCCAAAATAACTGTGCCAGGACTGAATCTGCCATGTGTGGAAGAACATTCTTGTTCTTGTGGAGCCCGCTGAAGGGATCTGCTATGATTTTCTACTATATATACAGTTCTTGCAGGGGTAGGATTGAAATAGTGGCTTCTAGAATATACACATATTCCTTTCTATCCTAAACCTCTGTAACTTCTTCTAATTCCACTATTTGATACAGGGAACTCTAGAACATCAAGATCAAAACTATGACTAGCATAAGGATCTATTAAGTGAATCATGAAAACAGATTGAAAGATTAACTCTTCATCTAATGAAGACTCAGTCTGATTAGATAGTTTTGGTTATACCATTTTGTTGGGCGGTGCTCGTGCTTTTGAAGTAGATGGCATAATATTTTCAAGAGTCAAAGACAATTTTGGCTTTGACATGAACTTGTATTCTTCTGACTGTTCTTAATTCTTGGAATTTTGCCACCTTTTTGAAGATTTTCCTTCTGATGATGGTTGTTTTACTATAGAATTAATATCGTAAGACACTATTGGTTGATTCAGTTGTGTTTGTAAAATAGCATGAGTTATATTCATCATTTCCCTGACCATCAAATCATCATATTTCTGTGCATTTTTTCTTTTGTCTTCATGCCACTCACCTTCTTCCTCTGGATCAGTAACAGAAACACATGCTACCTGAGCTGAAGAACCTTTCAGTTTTACCTATCCATAGTCCACCATCATTTTCAGGAGGTCATTTAAGACAAAAAACTTTTGAATGGGATGCCCCAAAATCTAATTAAATGGAAAATAGTTAGGTAGGTCTTCATCTCCTTCCTTATTTGGCATTTTGGGCCTTGTCAACTGAACCAAGTTGTTTTCCAAAGCTGGGATAAAGTAGCATGGAACTTTCTCATTTGGGAATGAATAAACTTTGTTCTTAAAATCTTCAAACAGTTTTTTCCTTTGATCTCTTTGATCATCTTGATGAGGCGGCCATTGTTTTTTATGCTCAGGGGGCGGAGCCCTTTGATATGATGAAGTTTTTGAAGTGGAAGTTGGAACATGTGCTTGTTTAAGAGTAATTGTAGTAGTCTCTGCTTTCCCCATTCTCATTCCTGGAACTGATGGAATTACAAGAGTTTTAACCTTAGCCATTATAAGAGATTATTCAATCTACTGAGCAATTGAATTATGCTCTTGAAACCCTCCTGTGTATTTCAAAGGGATGAACAATGTGCGTAATTTATCACGCGAATTTTCCACCCATATTGGGAACAATTATTCTTTAGGGAGTGCTAAATATAAGGAATATGGTAATCCCTTCCATCGAGAATTGAAATATTAAACTCTATCATTTTTCCTTTTCTTAAAATCTGTAAGAACAAAAACTGTCGTCTATGGAAACGTTGAGCAGAATTTAAGAAGGAATTTTTGATGGAGATCCTCCCATCCAGTAATTGACCGAGATTGAAAACTTGTATACAAGACAAAAGCAGGATGTTGTAATGACTATAAAAAACACCAAAGCCTAAATTCTTCTTGTTATAGAGGATTTCCCATAATAGGATCACAACAAGAAAAAAAATGTGTTATGTGTTGTTCTAGAACTCCTAAACCATTAAAAATTGGGAATGTGGTACTCACAAAATATGCTGGGGGAGGAATTGCATCAACCTATTCAGGGTTAGATCTCTTCTCTGGTTGAACTGGTGCAAATTTTCCTACCATATACTCTAACAGAGATTTTAATGACTCAATGGTAGTCATTAATTTTTGAGAAACATCTGGTTGAGCTTGGACTTGTGTAGATGCAATAACTGGAGTTTGGACGGGTGTGACGACAATTATTGTAACTGATGGTATTACTGCTGGTTGCTGTCACGTACAACCCATAGGATTAGACCTATGATGGTGTAATTTTAATGGGGATATTCTTGATCCATCCCAGTAGTTGTAACGAATTACTTTGACTGACTGAGTCCAGCACGCTTAGAAGGAAGACTACCTTGAAGTAGTTCTATATTTTTCCTCATTAACTCCTTCATTTCTTCTTCCTGATGTGCAATCCTTTCCTTTAATGAGAGTGATTGGCCTTCTCCAGAGTTAGGGGTATCCTGAATTTTTCCTTTCACCTTGTTGGACGCCTTTCAGAGAGGGGGGTGATGGTTATTTTTAGGAATACCTAAATTCGGGGTAAGCCTTTTATTTCTTGTACACACAACTTCTTCATTTTCATCCATGTGTACAAACTCTTGAACAAGAACTTCCTCATCTAATTCCTCTGAGTGAGCCTCATGTACTGGGGGATCATTGAAATTGGAATTGATGTCATTTATTGATGAATAATGCATTTCAGCCCTTATATTGGTGCTTCGACGATACTATCTTCTTCCATGTCCATTTTGAGACATTTCCTTTTGTTGAGTTAATCCATTCAGAAATTCTTAATGAACAGTAATTCGAATGTAGTCTCCTAATAATTTGGCTCTATGTTCCTTCTCTAGATTCTTCCCTAATCGAGAGAAGACTGGATTTTGCTGAGGAAGAGATTGAGGATTTGAAAAAGTCCCTAGTTCAGTAGACTGAGGTTGTTCATGCATTCCCTGCTCAACTCCATGAATCCCATCTGTTGATTCCAAGTGTTGAGCTAAAAGAGTCCCTAGCCTGGAAAGATGTGGTGGCTCTTGAGCTACTACATCTGAAACATTCTTAAAAGATATCCTGATTTTGTTAGTCTAGAAATTGACCGGATGCATCAACCTACATCCCTTCAAATCACCTAGCTCAAATGACTGTTGGATGATTTCTAAAACTTCTGTCACCTTATGATGCGTGATCTCTAAAAGAGAAGCATGTTTGATATTCCCATTTTCCCAATGAAAGAGTAATTTGAAAAAAAATTCATTGTATGCATGACTTTCGGAAGAACTAGTTGAGGCCTATTCTTGAGCAAGCCCTTGATTAAACACAAAACCAATTGGTTGTGGCCAGCCATGGGCAATAACATTGCATGAGGCCACTTTTGGGGGGTTTTTTTGAATGAAGAGTCCAATGAAATGTAGTGCTCAATGAACACCCCATCCCCTGATATGAATACCAGATGTGGCATTGGTAATTAACTAGCGTGATCTTTTCAACGCGCCAAGGCATGAACACTGAAGGGATCTCTACTGCTTTTAATCCTTTGGATGTTGGGATACTAAGAGAGATGCCAAGTAATTTTGGCATTGTAACCCTTCTATAATCATTATATTATTTTCATATTTATCATAAGATAATATTTTCTTTTTTAATTGGAAATGAGTTTTCCATATGTTGAGATGAATATCGTGAATACAATATTCAATCAACATTTCTGGAATATCGTACTGAGAGTCAGCCAAAGGCCAAAACATGACTGGTACTTCGCCTTTCACTAGTTGTTTTCTCATATTTAGCACTTCCTTCTTATCATTCGATGACGATTCTTCTACCTAATTACAAAAAATCTGGTGCTTCTTTGTTGCTTTATAAGATTCAACAATATTAAAAGAGAATTCATTTGTCAAATTAGAAGATGAATGACCTAGGGGTGGTTCGGATCATCACCTACACCCCAGGATGTCTTCTGATTGAGAGAGTATTTCACCTGCTAGAGGTAAAGCATCAGACATGACTGGCTTCACATTTGCAAGTTCCTCAAGATAAGAGGGCTTTCTCATTACTACATTGTACTTTGAAGAATTTTTCAGGCAATGCGAATTACTACTATGGAGAGGACTTTCACAGCTAAATTAATCATCATGAGGATGACCACCATGGTGGGTTAAAAAAAAGATGAAACCTCTTTCTCCCTGGTCTTCTGGACATGCAGAGAGTTATTGTGGCTCTCATCTAATGATGATACTTCGAGATTGACCGAACTGTCATGAATCAAGACTTCATGAGGATGTGCCTGATGAATACCTTCAGAATTATTGTTTCTACTATTGGGAAATGAGAGAGTAGAAACTTGTGTTTCACAAGAGATAATTTTCTGAGTGCATCAAGAACACCACCATCGAGAAAGGCCATAATTTAGATTGGGTCTTGATTTCATGACTATGTTGGATGTGTATTTTTCTTCAATGCCTTCTTAGTGACTTTAGTAACCACTTGCTGACAAAAGTGTTTATTATGGGAAGGTGTATGTGCCTGCTAAAGAGAAATGGCTAGGTTAGGCTGGTTATCTCTATTCAAATTTTTTGTGTGTTCATGACTTGATTGTCCGTATGACACGTGTGGGTATGCCCAATGACCCTCCTGGACTGGTACAGAGGTGCTTATCTGCTCTAGAGTGACATGTTGATGAGTCAATCTACTGATAGAGATAGATTTATGATTCCTTCCCTGTGATGATGATGATGTTGTTATAATATTCTGATAGGAATCCAAAATATGGTTAGAGATTTTCTTCTACTCTTCCACCATTGTCAGAATGAACTTGGTGACTTCAGCTTCTAGAACAAGAATATACATCAATTCCATGTCTGGAGTAGTTGTATGAGCTTTCTCTTGTCCTCCTTTTCCTATCAACGGATATTGAAAATAATTATGCATAGGGGTAGAGAGTTGAGTCTGCTCCAAATTTGTCATCGAAGAATTCTGACTGACTTCTCCAGGTGCTACCAAATGGGACTGTTGGTAGGCTTGATAAACATTGGAAGGTGTATGTGAGTGCTATTTATTCTTCATCAAGTATGGTTGACGAATTTCCTTCAATACTGGCAGACGAGACTGCTGAAAGAATTGGTGATTGTAAGAAAGTGTATGTTAATGTTTATAGGTGGTCACCACATTTGATTGGTGAGCTCCTTTGGATGTAGTTAGATGAGCCTACTGACTAGATGATGAATTATAAATAGGTGTATGTGCCTGCCTATAGTACTCCATCTGAATTGCCTGATGGGATTGGTGGGTTGCTGCTATGCGAGTCTGCTGGAAAACGGGATTATAACGGACGAGTGTATATGGATTCTCATTAATTGCCATAATGTTAGGTTGATGGACTTATTTGGAGGGGGAAGAGGTAAGAACCTACTCCCTATTGGCGGAATTTCGCCTCTGATGGTGAGTCTTGTGTGCTCTAGTCTGAGGGACCTTAGCTGAACCTCTAGAGGTTATACACTCATCATGTTGAGGGTGCACTACCGCACGAGTCTAGCAGGGATTATCGATGGGAGCCCTCAGGAATTAGTCTTGTAATCTTGAAATGAGGGCTTTAGTGACCTATTCATTCACCTCCCTATAATATGGGAGGGACTGGTTGTTTCATTCCATGGATAACAACACGAAATAGTTGGAGATGGTGGTTAGCACTGCCTGCTTCATGATCACTAGTTGTCACTGCCTAGACAACCAGGGTGTGTTATTAACATGGAGGGATTTTTGAGAAGCCTCTAGAGTTGGAATGGTATCGTGTTGATGGTATTTCTTAAGCAACACATTCGAGACCCAGCATTGTAGATGCTAAGTAGGTGATGTCGTCCTCAGAGTGGATGAAGATCGAGCAGGAGTAGTGGAAATGGCATTCATAGGTGTGAACTTTAAAGAATCCATTTCTATAATATAGAGAGATCATAGAAAAGAGTGCATGATTGATAAAATATACACAATCAAGATAAGTTTGTACAAACTACATCTTTTGGATGAGATATTATGTTATTGATTTCTTTTTTGTTCCTCATATTGAATTTAATAGGGGCCTAACAACTAAGTAAAACATCATTTTAACTTGGTTAAAGATTCACGTTGGGTTCAACATTTTTTGTTTCTTCTAGAAATGGGGATGACTTTATTTAAGGTTCAAACTTTTACAATCAGTTTCTAATGGGTTTATTCGTAGAACTAGGAACATACAATGTTTCTATATCCATTTGGACCTACTTTCCATGGGTAGGTGCTCAATAGTTATGGACCTATGAGGATTAATAATTTGCATTGATCGAGAGGATGGGAGGTCAGGCTCATCACTCCTTTTTTGGGGGGAATTATTGCCAAATCTGGGACTCTCTCATATATTTATGTTATGTTCAAAAATCCTTATAAATTCACCAATTATGAAAGTGAGATTACATTTATATTTGGCAATCAATGATTGATATGTTTGAGATTTTAGGGAATCTATCATATGTATTTGAGGTTCGTCATCGATGGAGAATCATCTATATGTATTGGAGATTCTTAGTAAATGGTATCCTTCAATACATTATATAGAAATATCATGGTCATTATGATGATAATACTAGTTTTAAAGTCACTCAGTGGTGCACTTGATGATGGTTGACATTCAGAAGGACAAGGATTATTTCCGAGTTTGGATCATACCTGCAGATGGGCTACCTACGTATCCCTATTAATGATGAATCATAATCCACATAGTTTGGGAATTAAGATATAGTTTAACGTCATATGGGATGGATGAGAATTACTGAGTGATGGGATTGAACCTTAGAAAGTATTCCTACGTAATCTAATTTTGAGGAAGATATCAAATTCCACGTAGTTCGATTAAGAAGTGTGGGGTTACGTATTATTAATGGCCCAAAGAGATGTGTCGTGGTTACTTTTAAACTATAAGCTCACGTGTTTCATGCTCTCTGTGAGAAACAAGAGGTATCACTAAACCTGACTTATTGTGCCATGAAAGATGCAGTCACAATGATTGATATGCGGCTTATGTATGTGTGACTACCCATGTAAATAATGATCAAGACTTAGTTCAGGAAAGAAGCCCTGGAGCAAGGTCCATAAAGATATTTGTTCTTTATGGATATTTGGATACTCTAACCTGGGACTTACTCTTGAAGAGGATTCCAAAATTAGGGGGTACATATGATTCAGGATTAATCCTGATAAGGAGACCCAATGTTAAAAGGAATTATGATTTGGACTTACTCATGAGAAGGAGGGCCAATTTATGGAGACTTTTACCTTAGGGCTTATTCCTAATAAGGAGGACCAATGTTAATGGGGACTTGGGGATTACCCCTAAGGGGGATGCCCATTAACAGGGTCCATAAAGGTATTTGTGCTTTATGGAGATTTAGATTCTTAATTTGGGGCATACTCCTATAGACGATGCCCAGATTAAGGGGGATTTGACTTTTGATTGGGGATTACTCCTAAGGAGGATTCCCAAATCAAATGAAAATAAGGTTGGGGATTACTCCTAAGGAGGATGCCCAAATCTAAAGAAAATAATGCTGGGGCTTACTCTTGGGAAGGAAGATGCCCATATTAGGGAACATGGGGATTACACCTAAAGGGGATTCCTATATTAGGGAACCTCACATCTTAAGGGATGAGGTTGAATGAAGGGAACCTCTAACCATTGTGATATAAAGTTATATAAATCACATGGTTCTGACAGATGTTCCACAAAATTCCATTCAGATAATGAATCCAACAATGGAACCATGGAATAGGTGGTTTTGAAGAGGGTTTTGAAGGCTATATCTTGAAGAGGAAGATGGATTTTAAGAAAGGATGTGAATTGAAATGGGGGGACCCAAATAGAGGAAGGCACGCAAGTCGTGTTTGGGCACACAATTCCTAGTCACGCAAGTATGCTTGCGCAACATGAGTTCACATGGATGACGAAGAACCTATGATGTGATACTTGGGAGACATTGGATTGGATCCCTTAGTATCATCCATAGAGGCTTTCAGATGGGTGGCACACATGTTTCCTTTATAGGGAATGGTTTCACGCAAGTATCATCACTTCCCTTAAGGTCTAGATACTTAGGCGTGCAAGTATTGATGAGTTCTAATACTTAGGCCTTATTCTTCCTCTAAAGAGCTTTAATTCTAGGTAAATATTTACCTTAGAAGTGTTTAGAAGACTTTAGATGGAGACTTGGGCAACCAGATCTTAAACCCGAGTTTTGGATTTTTTGTCCTCAAAATGGGGGGCCCATAGGGGGTATTTATAGGCCATCTGTGGAACTTGGATGAGAAAATAATTGGGTGCGCATGTCACTTGTGCAACTCATATGTGGCGCGTAAGTGACTTGCATGACAATAATGAAACTAGAACGACCCATGATTAAAGGGTTATTGTTCATGCCTTTGTCAATTTTGGATGGTCTTCATGGGATGACTCTCTTTGTGCTTATGGTATTCCCTTTTTCCATTCGTTAGACACTGTGATGGAAAAGAGCATCAACAATCATGGAGGGATTTTTTTCTCCCTTGATGATGTGAGAGACATTTATCACAGAGTTACATAGTTTTCCTTTAGCAGTACATCCTGGTGTGAAAAAGATGTACCGATCCTTAAGGAGTTGGTTTTGGTGGCCTGGGCTAAAGCGTGCGGTTGCAGAGTTTGTGTCTCAATGTTTAGTCTTCTAGAAGGTGAATCCAAAAACCTGTGTTCCATGTTGTCTTCTCCAGCCATTAGACATTCCTTAGTGGAAGTGGGAGGGTATATCAATGGACATTGTTACTAGTTTACCTCGAGCTCTGAGATAACATGATGCCATTTGGGTGGTAGTGGATCGTTTAACAAAATCATCCCACTTCATAGCAATCAAGGAGTCAATATCATAGAATGTTTTGTTGAGGTAGTATCTAGAGTAAGTGGTGAGTTTTCATGGAGTCCCTAGGACGATCATTTCTAATAGAGGTCCTCGTTTTACCTCCAGGGATGGGAGAGGTCTCCAATGTTATTTTGGTTCTCAGCTATGCCGTAACACTGCTTTTCATCCTCAAACGGATGGTCAGATAGAGCGAACCATCCAAACTCTTGAATACATGTTACGCTCTTGTGTTCTTGCTTGTGGATGTTCAAGGGTAAGGTACTTACCCTTAGTGGAGTTTGCTTACAACAATAGTTTTCATTCCCCCATCAGTAAGACACCTTTTAAATCCTTGTATGGTCGACCATGCTATTCTCTGTTGTGCTGGACTGGGGTCAGAGAGTCAGAAATTCTTAGATCAGAACTACTAAACAATACAACAGAACTGGTTCAGGTGATTTGTGAGAGGATGGAGATAGTGCAAGATCATCATAAATCTTATGCTGATTAAAGAAGGAGGCCCTTAGAGTTTAATGTTGGGGATCATGTGTTTTTTAAGGTGACACCCCATCATGGGCAGAGATGGTTTGGTCATGGAAGTAAGATTTCTCCCCGGTTTGTTGGTCCTTTTGAGGTGTCAGCCCATGTTGGAGCTATGGTATATCGAGTAGAAGATCCCCCATAGATGAGTTGGATACATGATTTTTTCCATGTATCACAACTCCGTCGTTATCTTCATGATAACTCTCACATCATCAATTAGGTACAGATCGATGTTGATGACGATGCATCCTTTGAGGAGTGACCTATGGAGATCCAAGACCACAAGCATAAGGTGTTGCGTGGGTGTTCTATCCCCTTAGTTCATGTCTTGTGGCAACACGGTGGAATGGAGTAGTGTACCTGGGAACATGAGTCACATATACATGCTTAGTACTCAGAGTTGATTGATGTTTAACACTTTTCATGTAATGATGTTCCCTTTTTGGTTAGACCTTTCATGTTTTATTTATAAATTTCTTTTGTTGCTATTGTGGCTGCAGTCTTTTGAGAGGTATCTCGATGGGTGGTTGTTCGGACCCCATTTCATTGTTTTTTTATGTCTCTTTAGGTTGGTTTTGAATTCTTGAGGATGATAATGTTTTTAGAGGTATCTGATGTAATGGCACATACCTCTCTGGTCCATTAATTTTTGAAAATATGGTGTTTGGGGGGTTTCAGGTGGTCAAGTTGACTTCTCCCCAATAATTTCCCAAATTTCCAATTCTGTGAATAGTTCCATCAGTGAACAGTTCTATCGGTAACCTCTAATGGTAACCTCTCTTTCTGTTTCCAAATTTACAGTTCTGTGAATAGTTCTATCAGTGAATAGTTCTATCGGTAACCACTAACAGTAACCACTCTTTCAATTTCCAAAATTCTAATTTTGTGAAGAGTTCTATCGGTAACCTCTAACGGTAACCTCACATTCCTTTTACAAATTTTCAATTCTGTGAGCAGTTCCATCAGTGAACAGTTTTATCGGTAACCTCTCATTCCTTTTCCAAATTTCAAATTCTGTGAACACTTCCATCATTGAACTGTTCTATCAGTAACCTCTAATAGTAACATATCTTTTCCTTTTACAAATTTCCAATTTTGTGAACATTTCAATTAGTGAATAATTCTATTAGTAACCTCTATGGGTAACCTCTATTTACTTTTCCTAATTTCTAATTTTGTGAACAATTCCATCAACAAAAAATTCTATAGGTAACCTACAATGGTAGTTGAATATTGTTCTATCGTTGAAGTTCAGTTAACATTGTTCTATCAGAGAGGTTTAGTGAACATTGTTCTATTAGTGAGGATTTAGTGAACAGTGTTCTATCAATGATGATTTAGTGAACAATGTTATATTTGTGAGGATTCATTAAACATTGTTCTATCTGTGAGGTTTAGTGAACAGTGTTCTATCAATGAGGATTTAGTGAACAATGTTTTATCAGTGAGGATTTTTTGAATAGTGTTATATCAGTGATGATTTATTAAATAGTGTTCTATCAGTGAAGATCAATGAACAGTGTTCTATTAGTCTGGATTTAGTGGACAATGTTCTATATGTGAGAATTTAGTGATTAATGTTCTATTAGTGGGGATTTAGTGAACAGTGTTTTATCAGTGAGGATTCAGTGAACACTAATTTATCAGTGAGGATTCAGTGAACAGTGTTCTATAATTTGGGTTTAGTGAACAGTGTTCTATCAGTGGGGATTTATTGAAAAGTGTTCTATTAGTGAGGATTTAGTGAACAATGTTCTATTAGTGAGGTTCAATAAACAGTGTTCTATCAGTGACGTTCAGTGAAAAGTGTTCTATCAGTGAGGATTTAGTGAACAGTGTTATATTAGTGAGGATTTAGTGAACAATGTTCAATCCGTGAGGATTCAGTGAATAGTGTTCTATCAGTGAGGATTCAGTTAACAGTGTTCAATCAGTGAGGTTTTGTGAATAGCTCTATCAGTGAGGTTCAATGAACAGTATTTCTATAATGGCGAGGTCTATCAGAAACCTCTAATGGTAGTTGTACAGTAACGTTAGGTGTACAGTAATGGTAGGTATAAAGTGTTTCTAGAATAGTGAGGTCTATCGGTAACCTCTAACGGTAGGTGTATAGTAATAGTAGGTGTACTGTAACGGTAGGTGTACATTGTTTCCAGCTTCCTACAGTTTCACCCCTTCGACGTTTCCTTTTATGTATAATAAATTTAACACCTTATTTTTTGGACTCTTAATGCTGATTCAAGGACCATAAATCCTTTATTTATTTTTCTTATAGCTCGAGATGTTTTTACTTGGTCAGGCCAGGTGGGTTAATGTGATCCGATTTTAATGTAGAATTAAGCATATCTTACACTCTCACATCATAAAATCTTCAAAAGGGACATGATATCATCCTCCCTTGTTATTCGTCTTTGTTCTTGGCTATGAGATTCTAGAACCTTTCAACCCTTCCTGTAGGAGTTTCACAATCAAACATTACTCCTCTGATTGGTTCTCCTCTATTTTGATGAAACTGAGCTATATCAGTCAATCTTCTATATAAGGTATGTTTTTTAGTCTTTTCTTTGGGGATCATCTCCTCATTTTCTCATTTCCATGTTATATCATGTAATCTCAATGCTTCGAATGGTGTTTTTCTTGGGTTTTGGTCGGTGTTTTCGTACTGTGGCATCCTCAGGTGGATGCAGTTGTCGCGAGGGGAGGATCGTGACCCGTTGGGTGGATAAAGAACGCGAGGAACTGTTTGAGGTAGGGGATTAAATTCATCCCTTTCATTTTCAAGCTAATTTATTGATAGAATGTTTAATCCTACTTGATTAAAATGGAATTGATATAATAAATATTTTAACTGAATTAATAAATTGATATCGATCCTATGTTATTTCCCCTTGTTTTTCTAGATAGTGTGATATCTAGTATTTATTTTCTTAGCTATTTTTTCGTGATATAAATCGTTAACGCACATAAACTGAGATTAATTGATAATTGTTGGATAAAGATAAAGAGGCATGAAAATGAATCTGGTTCTTGTTGTAATTTGTTGATAATAAAATTAGTGCAGTAAACATGTTTATTTATTAGTAATAAATTACTTGTGTGGTTTCCCAAATTTGGAACCAATGAATAAAAATCAGTTAACCCAAGTTGGATTAATGAACTGGCAGTTGTTAAAATATAATTACTTGTAGGGTTCTGAGTTACCGTCTTGTTTGTTTAAGGGCTAGGAGCCCAATTGTGAAGATGTTTTTTTTCTGCTTCTTGTCTTTTAATATAAGCCTGGATGGTTGTGTTAATATGTGGAGCTATGGAGGCCCTTTTAGTTGTGGCAGAAGATGATGCCTAGAGTGGCAATATGCATCAGTTTATGCATGTGGGTGTTGGGGAGGACACCGGGGATTATGGAATGGGATGGATGTGATTTTTGGATGCTTGATAATTTTGATTGGTTGTTTATCTACTTTACTTTTCCCCACTGCTCAAGGTAGTTGGTCTTACTTACACTTCTTCAAAAAGAGGTGAAGACACGTGAGGAATGCCAAGTGATTTCCGGGTTTAGCTTTAAAGGAAGGATTGGTATATTCTCTTGCTATAAGTGGCAAAGACTTGACAGGTAATAAATCTACTCACCGTGTTGATCCCCCTTATGTTTAGTTGCATATAATGTTTTATTAGAATTCATGGGAATGTGGGAAAGTATTTCTATAAGGAATAATTGAATAAATGGTGTTAACCCATGGGGATAGAGATGTTGGAACATAGTTATGAGGTTGTAACTTTTGAAGGAACAGTTGACTTTGGGTGTGATGCTAAAGAAATTTAATTTGGGATTGTTCATGGTTAATTAATGGTTAAAGAATTAATTAACATACAGTGGAACTGATAAAAAGGGAATGAAGTAATCTAATAAAGCTCTTTAAATGGTTTTGTTCTTATTGGACACCTAGTCTTAGAAGTAGTAGCCTAGAGTCTGAGAGATGTTAGCTGCAGTTGTGTCTAAGACTAGGTAATGACCATAGTGTGGTTGTGGGATATAATATATCTTATACTTTTTGTGTATCTATACGCTACTCCACCCTGTCAGTAAGGGCTACTACCACCCTGGGGATTCTGAGCCCTGGGGTGGTGTTTTCCCCAACATTCCAGTGGGATGATGGATGGCTGACTACCCCCTTTGGCCCCGCTCTCTTTTCTCTGTAGTTAATAGTGATGGCAGGAACATTGGTTAGTTTCCCAATATATGTGGGGAGAGGGATGTAATGGATTATTTTTATTCACACACATATATTCTTGATATAGATTTATATGCACTACTATAGGTGTAATGTGTATATGATGTGATGGATTGAGGATCCGTACTCATTCTATGGGTTGTAATGGCTTTAAGTATAATACCTGACGTATGATACATGTTATGCGAGAGCATGAGCCTCAACCCAGTTCGTGAAGACTCCTTAATTTAATCCAAGAGACCCAAGATCAAATCCAAGTGGGGGCTAATTTCTATGTATTGTATCAGGTACTGTAGCAGAAACTGTGTAGAATTGTAGTATGTACTGTAGCGGGATTTGTAGCAGGCACTATTTGGCACTATAGCAGCCGGGAATATGCCCCCGTTTGGAAATTTGGGCCACGATTTGGTCCCTGAGTCCTTTAAGGAATTCGGACGACACATGCCTTTTGGTTAGTAAGGCCTTTGGGCCACCTCAAGGCCTTCTGGCCACCTTAAGTGCATATACAAACCAGAAAACCTACATGGAACAAGATTCAGAACGAGGAAAAGAAAAGATATTTCACCATAGCAGAAGCTAAACGGATTGCAAGAATGAGAGGGTATGGAACCTGCCATTGGGACAAGCTTGTGCATGCATGGGAAAGCCTATCCGAACAGCCATCCGAAGGTGGAGAGCTGATTTCATGATTAAGATGCTGAGGATGAGCAGTTCTAAGTAGTTAGTACGGGTTGTATGTATTGTTTGAAGCCTAAGGGAAATGAATTCCTCTAAGGCCTATGGGCCATGTAATGCTTACACCTACGGGCCTTGTAAGGGTTACACCTCACCACTTGAAAGGTGGATTATCAAAAATCAATAAAAAATGAAGGCCTTCGGGCCATTGGAGGATACACGTTATGCGAGCTGTGGTGGATTCCAGAAACTACATGGTTACTTTTGTCTGTGGAAGAGGTGGTTTTATTGCACGAGGTGCATATTGTAGTGCATCACCATGTGTCTCTGGTAAATCCTTTTTGGAGGGAGATGCTCAGGACGTGCGACGTTGGGGAAAAGAAGAAAACTAGTGGTGAAGTCGTAGTGGGGTACCCTTGATATTATTCATTATATGATATATTCTTCCATGAATTACATGGTGTGAGTTACCATGGTGATGTTAGGAACATAATATACCTGTTTAGGTGATGAGTTAGTTTCACTTGTTGTTTACTGTGCTTTAGCATGCTTTATTTACTTTTTCAGGACAGTCATCAGGGAGGATCCTACTGAGTATACTGTTATACTCACCCTATGTATATATAAACTATTTTTAGGTCACTTGGAGAAGGTTGGGGATCAATCTGGTTTCTACTAGCATGGGGTTTCAAGAGTTTTTCGGGCTTGTGGTTGCTGCCGTTTTTACATTCTTTTGGGTACAAGCAATATTTCCCCTTTCAGTTGTTGTACTTCTGCATGACATTTCATATGTGTACTTGTGTTTTCTTTTATATTGCAGTCTGATTTAGAGTTGGCTGGTGTCTATCTTATCTCTCCCTTATGAATGTGTTCTCTTAGTGGTTAATACCTCACATTTTTTGTGTTACTATACCCTCAGTGCTAGTCGCCAACCCGAGGTCTACTGGAGGCGGGACTCGGGGGGTCATTATCTCCCTTATCACATTGCTGGCCCAGGAGTGGTACACATTGTGGGGAGAGGTCATGGCAACACTGTTCACTAAATCCTCATGGATAGAATACTATTTACTAAATCCTCACTGATAGAACACTTCTCACTAAACCTCACTGATATAACACTATTCACTGAATCCTCACTAATATAACATTGTTCACTAAATACTCACTGATAGAACACTGTTCAATAAATCCCCAATGATAGAACATTGTCCACTAATCATCACTGATAGAACACTATTCACCGAACCTCACTGATAGAACACTGTTCACTGAATCCTCACTAATAGAAAAATGTTCACAAAATCCTCACTGATAGAACACTGTTCACTAATCCTCACTGATAGAACACTATTCACTGAATCCTCACTGATATAACACTTTTCAATAAATCCACACTGATAGAACACTATTCACTAAATCGTCACTGATAGAACACTTTTCAGTGAACCTCACGGATAGAACACTGTTCACTGAACCTCATCAATAGAACACTATTCAATGAACCTCACCGATAGAACACTGTTCACCTACCGTTATAGGTTACTGATAGAGGTTACTGATAGGACTAATCACTGGTGGAACTGTTCACAGAATTGGAAATTTGTAAATGGAAAGAGAGTTTACCATTAGAGGTTACAATTAGAGGTTACCGATAGACTTTTCACTGGTGGAAATGTTCATAGAATTGGATGTTTGGAAAAGGAAAGAGAGGTTACATATAGAACTGTTCACTGATGGAACTATTAAAAAAATTGTAAATTTGGAAAAGGAAAGAGATTTTACCGTTAGAGGTTACAAATAGAACTGTTCACTGATGGAACTTTTCACAAAATTGGAAATATGGAAATGGAAAGAGAGGTTACCATTAGAAATTACTGATTGAACTATTCACTGATGGAACTATTCACAAAATTGGAAATTTGGAAAAGGAAAGAGAGGATACCATTAGAGGTTACTGATAGAACTTTTCACTAATGGAACTATTCACAGAATTGGAAATTTGGAAAAGGAAAGAATTTTTACCATTAGAGGTTACCGATAGAACTGTTCACTGATAGAACTATTCACAGAATTGTAAATTTGTAAAATTATTTGGGATAAGTCACCTTGACCTCCCGAAACACCTCAAAAACAATTTTTTCACAATGTAATGGACTAGAGAGGTCTAGGTCATTACAATATCTCAATGAAATAAAAATTGTAGCATTAATAACTGAATGGATGATTTAGAATTTAATTTGGGATATCATGAATAAATAAATGCATATTGATAAAATTTTGTTATAATATTTAAAAAGAAATTGAAACTATGTCATGGTAACATTGACACTTTTTAAATTTTGGAATGAATTTGGTGTATGGCTTAGAATTTTTAAATTCAATATAGCGTCCTCAAAATTCATGACATGTTCCGTATATCCTTATAGATGAAATTAATTCCATATTCAATGTATTTGATCACCTTTTAGTAAGTATAATTGGAACCACATAAATTTTTTTGGAATAAACTATCTAGATATTTTTAGTTGAGAATAAGTGTTGAAGAATAATATGATATGGCTAGTAATGTTACATTAGATAAATACAAGGATAAAAGTGGAAACATGGGAAGCCGAACAAGATATGATGAATAAACACAAATATCTATTCAATTTCAAAAATATTATAAATTTATAGGAAAAAATATTTTAGGATGTTTGGAATGTAACATTCAAGAATAAATAGTAATAAGCTTTTCTTTTAAGATAAACAATAAAAAATACAGATAACATAATTCAACGATATTAATAAAAAATAAAAATTTTCATAAATTTACTTTTATTTATATTAATCCATTTTTCAATTCAACATGTGAAAATTATCATCAGCTAAATATTATATATATTATAGACATAATTCAGTTATTGGTGAATTGTTAAAATACTGAATTTAAAAAACCTGTGACTTTTATAAAATAATAATGATATAAAAATAAAAATAAAATTAAAAATAAGTAAACATTTATAAATTTAAAAAACATACATATAAGATGTAATATGAATAATATAAAAATAAATGGATGAATATACAATCATATTATTAATAATTAAAAATTCTTGTATTGTTTTTTTCGAAATAATTCTTTTTGTTATTTTATTCTAATCATGTATTTTCATGGTTCTTTTTTATTGGATTTTGTATGTAATAAATTCACTATATATTTAATATAATGAAAATATTTCCATTTAAATATGTGTTATACTTCATCTATCAATAAATTATGTTTTATGATTAATACAATCATTTTTCTAAAAAAAAATTGATTGGTTTTATGAACTAATATTAATATTCCTTTATACCACATGTCAGAACAGTTTTATGTGAAATGGACTAGATTGTTTTGGAATCTGAATAATTAATTTTATGTGATTAATTTGACATAATTATTCATCATAATTAACTGCAATAATGAAATATATGAATCACATTAGTTACTAGTAAAATGTGTAATAATGGATAAAAAGGAATTGTGATTAAATAGAAAAAAACTTTTTGGAACCAAATTTGTATGTTTTATTTGGTCACTAAACTTATAATCTATTAATATATGACAATTTGGAGCCACGAAAATTAGAAAATGATTTCAGGTTATTATTATTTTTATATAGTTCAAATTGTGACCACTCCTTTACTTATAAAATGGCCCCACTTCTTCTCTTTATTAATATATATTTAGAAAATTATATTAAAAAATAAAAAATACCATATGTTCCTTCCTTATTATGATATAGAGTTGGTTTTTTCAACAAAGTATCTACATTGAAGGCATATGGGGTAATCCAAAGGGCTTTTTCTGATGAAGAGGTAAAATTAATAACTGAGGGTTTTCATTTCATTTAATCTTATACCTCAATTATATATTTTATAAAAAATATAATATAACAACATAAATTTAATATATATTATATAATTGTATTATTATTGTTTAGAAAAAATAACCAATATCCTTTTCACCCTATAGAAATCGAAAACATCGTTCGTGTGTTCATACGACTAACCATCTCCACATAGTGATGTAATCCATTTATCATCACCACATAACTATTATGGATATATATATATATAGACCAAATTATTATATATGATATATATTAAAAATTGTTATTCAATAAAAATATTAAACCATTTACCACTTTAATCATCAACCTATTATATAATGAAAACGTCACTCTTGTTTTTGCGTGGACTTCTATATCCATGATGGGATGTGAATAATTTTTCATTTATAAATTTAAATAATTATTATAAATATTTATATAATTAATATATATGATATTTATTTCTTAATTAAAAATCCATATATGATGGTACAATAACTAAGATTCAAGGACCACAACTACCAACCCAAAACGTAGATGAAAAATGGAACATTTAGCACTAAATAATGATGATTTTAATTAATAATTATTTATCAACTATTTTTGAATTTATATAAGTGGATAATATATGATATAATAATTATTTATATGGTTATTTTATATAATTATAATAATTTTATATTATTATATAGGGATTAAAATCACATACTATGCAAGTTAGAGACGAGGTAAGTGTTTAATCCACAATTTCAAACTTATTCATGAATTTTTTTCTTTAAGTTAATATTTAAGAATAATATTAAATTTTTATCTAAATACCCATATATATTCATCTACTTTTGATATCATCAGTTCATTTAATTCACCCTATGGATGTAAAAGTTAAAAATAATATTTTTATGTTACACAAACATTGTTTTTCTATATGGTCAGGCATATTTTCATCCATGTTTATATATTTATTTAAATATTTAAATATTTTGTTAACTATTCTACAATGATTTTTTATATTAATTTTTACACATTTTTCTATATCAATATAATACTATAAAATAAAAAATCATTTCCTTTTTCGAAAAAAGTCATATTTTATGGTAGGAATGAATGAAATATTTTTTATAATGCTTAACACTTGAATGATTATTCCTTTCATCCTGAATATAAATTTTATGGAGGCACACCTCCATTGATTACATTCAATGAAATCTACTTTCATCATATTCTATAATTTTTTATATTTTAAATATACGATTTTAAAACCGATGGGATAATTTATGGAGTTAAATTTCATAAGATCCTTTAATTGTAGTTTCATTTAGGTCTACATCATTGGATGAATTTTATACATTACTCAGTATATAATTTAATGATACCATCCAATATATTTAACTTTATTCATTATTATCATTTTAATTAAAGAAAATATATCATTTTTGGGTTCTAGTTTTTATAACATAGATAATTATAGATTATTAAAGCATGTTGATTATTTTTTATTATTTTTTCATATGATGAATACATTGGATAAATTACACTATAGGTGGGTCATATAAATATATATCCACTCAATGCATTGGTGGATAACATGAGACAAAATAGTTTTTTTATTTTAAATGTGTCATAACAATATATGTATGATTCCTTGGTATGAGGAATGGATTCTAAGATTATGATTCCTAAATTATATATTCCATAATTATGAAATTATTTATTAATATCCAATTTATTTATCAAATATATATTGTATCCATGGATTAATTTCAATATCATTTTATTATTTATATGAAATTATTTCTTCATACATTTTTTCTATCATATAATTCATGCCATATTAATTCAGTGATATCATTAACTATATACTTTCCATTACTCAGAATATGAGCAGACCATTAATTTTTTTTAATTTACCAATGATTCTATGAATTTTTATATGACTTATATGTAAGAATATACTTGATGGAATGATTTTTTTTAAAATACTATGATTTATATTATGTTATAAAATATATTGTGATATTCAAGCATGTATATTTTCACCCTATACTAGTAAAATATATGTCTCAATTGTATGTGATCAGTTGAATTTTGTTAAAAGGTAATATATACGAACCATAATCTCTAGGTTACATGGGGCGGCGTAGTTTTCACAACCTCAATAAAATAGTGTGAAAAGTATTTGAGATAAATTATATTCATGCATAGACTCTGTGTGTTATGGGTCAAGCTGCTACAATTGAAAACCTCAGGTGACAGTGTGTGATATTCCCTTATATATAAAGGTTTGTCAATTTTATTTATATTCACATAGCATAATGAATAAATATATTTAATATTATTCGTGTATTTACATTTTATATAATTGTTCACAACCTATGGTTTTAAAATATAAATATAAATTTATTTGGTATATGTTAACACATTTAAAATTTATATTATTTTAAAAAATGAAATATAGTACACACAATAATTTTTTGGAAAAATAGTTTTTACAAATATTATAACCAAAATACTAAATGTGAATTTTTTCCATGATTAATTTTTTTATCTAGGTTATTATATGATAAACCATGAAAATAAAAATAAAATAAGTATATAAAATCATGATAAAAAAATAATGTCTATACAAGTAAAACATAAATTTAATTTTTTTCATTGTTATCTTTTGGACTCAAATTCAAATCAAGAACACAACCCTGTATTAATAATTATTATATAAAAAATAATAAAATTTTGATATCATTACTAGAAAGGTAATAAATATGAACTGAAGAATCAATATAATGATTGATTTTTAGTCGTTAGATGAATCTTTATCAACATATAGTATATGATGAAATATATACATATGTATTGTATAACTCACATGAAGAAAAAAAGATAAAACTTGAAGGGAATTTATAACTCATAAAAAATTGAAATGGTTAAATATTCTGGTAGATGTAGAAACGAATCGTCATCCCATTCTTGAAAATAAATGATTTAAATTTGGAAGAATTATGAATATAATCTATTCATCTTCATTATAAACCATAAATATAATAGGTAACAAACATATCCATATCAATATATTAGCAATTAATTGTATGAATTATTGAACCATGATAACAAACTCTACTCGTTTCCCAATATACTCTCTCTTGTTACTATCTGAAGAAGATGAAATGAGAGATTAGAAATGGATTATGTGAAATTATAGAAATACAATGGTGAAATTAGGGGACATATGATGGTAGAACCCATCCAATGAAACTCACCATCAATATTTTGTGACATTAATAGGCATGTAATTGTTTTACGTAAGCAAAGAAACACTATGTCATGATTCATGTGAGTTGTAATATCAAAACAATATACCTATTGGACACATATTCATTTTAGATCATATCAAATATCCATTACTCTAAATCATATAAAACTATACAAAAATTTAGGATATGAAACTATAACTAATGTATCCCCAAGAAAATGAAGTGGATCCTATTAAAATATAATAGGTGAAAAGCAAAAAAAATAAATATAGGTATGATGCATTACATATATGAAATCAAAAATATAAATTTACCTAATTATATATAAGAAAAATAAATGTATTGGATAATGAAATAATATGAAGCACAAGTCTGGTTCACATAGTCCAGTGAATATTAATTGTAAGCGTGCAAGTTTAGAGGTCTAAACTGTGTCATTCAATAAAGAATTACTTATGATAAAAACAATAAATATTTATAAACATAAAAAACTAAAAAATTTTGAAACAACTGGTTGAATTTTTTATTTCAGGTCAAATAATGGTGGATTCAATTGAGATAAAAAAAATCAAATTTGAGGAGTTTTGCGTTGGAAAGTGAGGAATAAAAATGGTTATTTTGTGAATAATATATAATTGGTATCTAAAAAACAACTCAAAAGTGATGTGATAGACAAAAATATATATACATAAATCTTGAAACCTAGGAGTGTCTTGTATAATAAATATCATTATAGATTTTGGGATTATTAGTTGTAGGGGAAGATGGATAACTATACATGGGAACCACATGGTGAAGGATGACTGATATTAAAATACATAAAATTGGTTTTATAATATTTTGATAACCACGGAATTATTTATTGGGGATGCATATCTGTCACTATAGTACGATATCAACTAATTTATGTATGTGGAATGGATAATTTTTTTGTCCTATAATTGAATGACTATGAATGATTTGAGGATATGGATATTATTTAAATAATTGGAATGATATGGATTTAAAGGGTATTATGATAAAGTAAAAATTCCTTATTATAATTAAAAATTTATTTGTAATAATATTTAGTGTGCATCATATAAATTAATGAATGGATAAAAGGAATGTTAGTAAATTATGAAACATAATTTATAAAAATATATGGACATGCTATGCTTATTTCTTAGGAGTAAATTTTATTTTTATAAGGTGTTGAAGAAATCAGAACATAGTACATCATATTAAGAAATGAATAAATTGGGTTTTCCAAAAATATATACCCTCTAGAAATATTATACCGCAACATCTAGAGAAGGTTGAATTAATCATGATATAATTAAAAGATCAATTCATAATATGTTTAGTAAGAGAGATTATAATAGAACATCACACCACCATTGGAGATATATATAAATTTTGTGTTTCTGTAATTTAAATAATTTTTTTAGTGCACATGAATATAATATCATAATTTAAATAAGATATATGATGATTTTATATGATCATATAAAAATTTTAAAGGTGTTTTAAATTGAATTTTATTGGATTATTTAGGATCTATGTTTTATAATGAACTATTCCAAAATAGGAGATGTCATTTAATAATATTATGTATACTGATATATTTCATTCTAGAATGAGCAGCATAAAATCATGATGTTGGTAAAAAGAGAATATAATTATTTTAATACAAATTACAGATGAAAAATATTGATGTCAGAGAAGGAGATACTAGAATAAGACAGAGAAAATAGACTATATTAAAATATATTAAATAAATTTCATTATTTGATAATAATAAATGAAAGATAATTTATCCCAGAAGTTAAATATATGCATACAAGGTTTTCAGTCAATAAAAAAATCATAGGTAGTTCTATTATCGATTAGGAGTGGGGGAATTATAATACCTAGAATGTACGAATGAGTTAGACTATTCAGAATCTTTTGATCTTTTGAATTGATTGATGATTAAAAATATAATCTAATTTTTGGAAAAAAAATTGAATGTTTTAATACATTTAAAATTCTTTTATAACTTGAAATAGATGTAAGAAGGTGGATATGAAATGTTTTTACAATTCAGGGGAAGCTTTGGGTTTCTAGGACAAGAATTATTAGTAGTGTATAGTAATTATCTTGGTAGTGGCTTAAGTTGTAGCCTTATGCCACTGTTAGTCCCATCGGCCTATCGGGGAGGCAAACTAGAAGGATAATTGGTCATTTTAATAAAGGGAATTTAAAAAAATTACATCCTTATAAATTTATGATGAGGATTATATTTCTCCCCTATATTCCTATACATTTATTCTCTAGTTAGTGATTTAGGTTCATATTCCAACAATGTATGGTGGAATCATCCAAGCATGATAGTGAATCTCCTATACCTAGGAGTAGGGAATCCCATAATCCATCATAATTGGGTTGATCATCATTTTAAGAAAATGGATCATTCTCATTAGAATTTTGATTATGTTTTATTTAAATTTAAATTTATTTTATTTTGGTATCGGTTCAAGTTATTAGTAAATTGGCTCAGGTAGGATTTGGTTGTCCATTGCACCCCCCTAAATGTTATTGTCGTGGTTTTTAAGTAAAAAAGCACCCTATGGTATTCTATAAATTACTACATTGATAAATAAAGAAAAATATTAATCAATTAAATTTATAATTATTTTTTGGACATTGTGGCAAGAGATTGGGCCTCATATGAGTTTCTAGTCATTGGTTGACTTTGATAGGCTTGGTCAGACCATATATTGGATTAGGTGGTGAAAACAACTAACATTTAAAAGTATAATTCATTTATGAATTAATAAATTACTTATAATTATAGTAATTATCATAAATAAGTGCACTATATTTATTTTTTTACTTTATACCATTATAAAATATGGTAATAACTATTTTTTCAAATGAAAATTGTTATTAAGAATCATAAACATTGTCAGTATACAATTGTATTGTTACAATTATGATTATTCAATTTTAATTTTTATGATAATGTAATATTTATATAGCTGGAAGAAGATATAGGCTTAACGAGTAGGAGAATACCCAATAAATCCCATTTATCATTGACTAATAAGGAGAAAACCTCCCACCGATTTTTCCATGGACAATCCAAAGACAATATTGAATAATAAATACTTAAGTGATATTATTTATGGGAAATTTTTAATCTTATATAGATCACATATCAATCCATGTTTATTGAAGCACCCCTATAATGTTTCCCAATTATACACCATATCATTAGGGAATACTGAGATTTAATAAGTGGTTATATATCTAGAGCATACTAGTAATATTTTTTGTCATTTTAATGTAAACAGATATTTATAATTTTTTCATTTTTTCATTTTTACATTATATGTATGCATAAATTTATATGACACATTATAAATTAGATTTTGATATGAAGAAACTAAAATATTATATTTGGAAAATATTTTGTTTCAATTAAAACACTATATTTGATAAATTCAATAATTTTTTAAATAACTTTTATTTTTTAAAAAATAATCTTATTAAATAAAATTTGACTAAATAAAAAATATAATATAAATTACCTAAAACAAATGTAATTTATTTAAGTGACACAAATGGGTCATTATTGTAAAAACATTTATTACACAGTAAAAAGTGAAAATTTTTAAAATATATATATTAACATATATAATATATTTTTTCGTAATATAAATATTATTTCTTGAATCTACACATCGAATTTATACAACAGTGACGTTTCCTTGATTTTCCGATACAGTTGAATATTTCTGTAAAAATTAAATCCTATATAAATATCATTATTTATTATACAATAATAATAAACCAAATGAGATGTAATAAATTATATAAAAGTAAAACATGATAAAAAACTATATTCCCTTTAAAATAAATTTTTTATTTTTGTGAATTATTTCACAACCATATAGTGAATCCCCTAAAAACTATATTATACATTAAGGTATTAAACTATTTCTTCATGAAAAATACTCACATTGACCTCATTAGTTTTACTATTTTAATTAGTTAGGACCATTTCCAAAAAAATAATAATAAAACCACTCTCCATTGGTAGAGATGATCGGAAAAATTCTTGGAATGGTTTGTGTTTTTATTTTATTTTATCAAACTATCCAAAACCTTTATTAGGAAATTAAAAATGAATTTACTTCAATTCATTTAAAATACCCACAAAAAATTCCGATCCACTTCACTAGAAACCCTTTTAGAATTAATTTCATTTACCTATTCCTATATAAATACCCCAATGTGTTCTTAGGCTCTTATGAATCTCCCCCCAATCATTTAGAATCCCCCTCTTAAGGTTGGGAATTTTCCCATATCCATTTTATTCATTTACTATCATTGACTAGGTATTTTCAATTCTAATTTTTCATTTTGTAATTTGTTCATACAAATAACATTAATATCCTTATGAAACCCATGTAATTGGTTTCCACATATGTCTCTCATTAAACCAATCCATAATCATTTTTGTACACCATTTATGTTGTGGAAATTATTCCGTGATTTTCAATACCATAAATTGTGTGTTGTTAATTCCCACCCCCATTTCTAATAAAGGGTATTGTTATACATGTAACTATAAATCATTTATTAGTTGATTCCATTTAGGTAACCCAGACTTCGTAAATTTTTTTTTAAAAATGATGAAATACATTCTAATGTTGTATGATTTATGTGGAACATAGATTAATATACATTATATGAATGTTAAGGGTGGAAAGAAATTACATATCCCTCTAATTAAATGGTATATGATTGTATCACATGAAACCCCATTTATGGTTTATTCAATTTTTTACTATGAACACAACCCTATCATTCCTTTATTTTTATCCATGACTTAGACTTATGATGTCAAGTTTTATGTTCTCTCAACATTAGAATGTTTCCTTGATGTTATCATCTTATATTTTTCTTTGATGTTGATTTTTTCTCATACATTAATTCACATTAAAATGTCTCTAGACTCACATTTATTAATTTAGTATTTTCTTTATTTGATTATTCTATTCCTATATATACTACACATAGATTACTTTTGTGCGACCATTGGTTATTCCATATTATATTAGAAGATAAAATGAATTTAACAGAATGATGTGGAGTTTAAAAATATTTTCTTCTTATCCAAGGTTTTTATTACAGTAATATATATATAATTATCCAAATATATCAGTCTTATCAATACTTTATGATTATATTATATGTATAATTATGTAATAAATCATGAATTATAAAATATTAAAGATATAGGGTTTAACTATTGTTATAAAAGGAATATATAATTAACATTGGTGATTAAGAAAATAAAAATTTATAGAATCCCATAGGGAAAATCCAAAATGTATATAAATAATAAATTTTTTTGGTTATATATATAATTCCCCGTTCTCTGAGCATGAACAACCCTTTCTGGAGACCAAAAAGTGGATACATTGGTGGAAATAATGATTCTTGAGATAGTAACTCAGAAAAAAGGATCATTGGGTAGTAACTTGGTTATTTACTAGTTCATAAATAAGTCCTAATACTATATCACATTATACACACTCCTATGAGATATTTATTGGTAAATATTGTTATTCTTTCGAACTATTATGATTGGAACAATATTTCATATGATATTTTATGATAGTAAATTGATTATAAAAAATATAAATTGAAGCATAAAAATTAATAAGAAAAAAGTTTATATGTAACTTAATATATGTATTTTCAATGTATATAATTTTAATCATTATTTTTAATTAATAGGAAATCATAATACCTAATTTTTATTTATTTTAGAAAATATTTTCAAATATATAGAATCGAGTCAACCACCCTTCTGATGGGAAATGTGTTGACAAACCAAATGATATTCCCAATACAATGGGATTGGGATTTGATAACTTCATGTAAATATTTAATCAATTAACTATTTATTTAGATGGAGACCTGAATCATGTATAAAACTAACATCCCCATAATAAATAGAATTTTATTTCATGTGATAATGACCACCATCATTTAATGGACCTTTTTTATATCTTAATAAAAACATTTGATAAACTCCATTAAAAATATGATATATTATCATAGATCTTATGAGAAAGAAAAGAGTGTGGGGTTTTTTATATCATATAGGGATAATCTAGTAAGTGGTGTATATTTTTCAAGAATATGATGATGGAAGAAGAAAAAAAGTGGTTGATTCGAAATAATTTGGGAATATGATTTACTAAATATATTTTCATCAGACACTATAAATGAAAATAGTGAAATGTTTCTATGGAATTACAAAAAGGATGAAAAACACATCAATTCATATGAGGCAATCCTTACAAGAATAGAAGTGTATATCTCGGGATTTTTATTGAACTAAATTAATAGATGGTTGATTCATTATTAAGCTGAATCCAACCAATGAATTGATTTGGTTAGTCAATATTTTGGAATTATGATGAAATTACATAATGTTCCATCAAAGTAAAAATAATGATCAATAAAGATTGAGGGTCTCATGGGTTTTGGGATTTGATGTAGAAAATAGAGTTCAAATTTAGTAGAGTGATAGAGAAATATCATTGGGTAAAAATTTATAATATCCCACATTCCAAAAGTGAATGATGATGTATCCATGAAATTTCTTGAAGGGGATATGGAAATGATTTCAGTGTCGAATGAAAGGGAACAAATCTAGTGAAAATAAATCTGAGAAACCAGCCAATATGTTTGAATAAAGAAATTATCATGTTAAACCTATTTCTATTGTCTTGTATATCAATTTAAATGAAAATTGACATAATAAAATAAAATGAACTAGGAAAAAGATTGTCAAAGAAAACCGAAAAAACTATTAGACTTAGAAAGATAGTGTGAGCATAGTAGTTCAAAACTGCTAAATAGGGTCCTAATAAAAAATTGGTGGTAATTATTATATTTATTCATTCATGGATAGTGAATGTACAATTTTATTATGGTTATATCCATTCATTCATATAATATATGTTTAGAGGAACTATTCACACATTTCCTCAAAATGATAAAGTCTAGTTAATTATTAAAATGGAAAATGGGGAAATTATTTCATCAATATTATATAACTTCTCCAGTATCAATATTTTTTGGATCAATTTCCCAATGAACATTATGATACATCCCTCAAAATATATCAATAATCTTCTGGTTATGGATTTCATTTATCTCTCAATATATAATATAATTTTAATATATAAGTAAAAAACTATATTTATATAAAAAACACCCCTATGTTTCTATTCATTTTTATAAAGTAGGATATATCTCATTTGGAATCATCATATCAATAATTTATATTATTACCGTATGATAAATTTTATGTATCTCAAATTATTGAGACTATGGAAAAGATCATCCATTATAACATGCAATTTTAAAAGAATAAATTTATGTGCTTCCCAAATAACATTCTAGTCATTCATTGAGAAATATGGTTTAGTTTTTATTAAAACAATTCCTAAGTATTTTATAACATCCATGAATCGTTATGAAATATTAATTTTTAATATTTAAAAGTTAGATATGTAACTATTGAATAATATTTATAATGGTTTTATATTCCCATGTTCCACTCCATGGGGTTTAATAGTCCATTTTTCAAAAATAATACTGCCTCAATAAACATCAACAATGATTATTTTGAGCTTAACTAGATCGTGATAATTACAATGTATCCGTATTAATGGATTTATGGCTTGTTCAGTCCACTAACTGGAACCAAAAACTACAATAAAGAGTATATTCGGTTAATATATTATCACGTGATGGTGATAAAGAGGAGTATCCCCTTTATTAATTTTGAAAAAAGGTACAGGAACTATGATTTCATATTTATTCAATTTAGAATCACTAATTCTACAGTTATTGTTATTGATGTAATGTATATATTCAATATATATTACCTTGTAAAATGTATTATAGTCTTTATATATGATGTTCATATCAACTCAAAAATTATGGAGGAACATTAGATGAATTTTTTTTACTGTAATAAAAAAATTTTTAATGGAAACATTAAATGTGAAATACAGTAAATTTATTTATTGTATTGAGCATGTAGTATTATTTTGATGTGTCATCACTAGAAAAGTGACATCAATGGATCCATAATAAGTAATTATAATTGAATTATATCTAATAACACTATATTTGATGGAGATAAGTAGTTTCTCTAGATTATATGAATATAATATTTGATTTATGATAAAAAATTCATGATTATATAGCCAAATACTTAAGATGACTCTTAATGGTTTCAATTTTTTCTAGAATGATGAATGTGAGGAGAGATTTAAAGAGTTTAAAATTAGGTAAACCAAAACACTAGTTCTCAAGTTACTCATTATTGGGGAATGATTAATGTTCAAAATTACAATAATAGTTTCCTATATTTTACCACTTCCCAATTAATGATCCATTAGAATAAATAACCAACACTTGATCTAGAATAGGGTATATAGATCATCACATTTAATATTTTGAGAAATTTTATCTGTTGGTGGTTATGTGACATATATGGATCAATAAATACATTACCATATATTAAATTAAAGGATCATAGGTTGTTTTAAAAATGATGGTTATAATTGATTAATTATTTTGGATAGTCAATACATTACAATCCCTGTAAGGTTAATAATGTGGTTGATACCTTGAGTATAAAAGATTCCACAAAACTATCAATGATCAGGATTGAAAGGGATCAATTATTATCGGATGTGAAAGGGATGAATATGGGGATCATAAAAAGAAAAAAATCCAACCTATATCAAATAACTGCACAACCAAAAATTCTAGATAGGATCACGGGAGAATAAAGATATGATAAGGGGATATAATAAATGGTATTGAATATTATATAATTTAAATTATCTAAATAAGTAGTTATAATAATTTGATCCTCGACATTTTACATACCAAAACAATAATTGAAGAGGGGAATTTTGGATGATGCACATAGCTCATCCTTCTCTATTCATCCATGATGGACTATGATTTAAAATGATATAAACTAAACATTGGGTGGGATAAGATGAAGTGGACTATTGAAAAAAAATTCATGATTATTCGTATTCAAAAAATTCGAGGTTTTCTGAATGAATTTTAAGTATATGAAACCTCAATTTCACAAAAAAGTATGGAAATAAGAAAAAACATTAGCATTTATTTAATTATTTGAAATCCCGGACATGTAATATTAATAATTCCATTTGGTTGGTATCCAATCAACTGAAATACTTATAGAATATAAATCTATTAAATACTATTTTATCATTGAGAAACCTATCATGATGTATATAAGAAAAGTGGTAAGGCATTAAGGATGACCACTCATAATTTTATCATACTGAGATCTCTGGCTTACAAAAATGTTTTTGATAATGCTTTAGTAGTAAATTAATATTTGGATGTGTTTCAATAATTATTATCACTAATATAAAGATGTTAATTCTGATAAAACCATAAAAAATATGTGGATATTATAAAATCATGTTCAATAACATCCCAAGGATATTTGGATCTTCCCCATCCCCCAATGAAGTTCAAATATAACAATATATTCAATTAAAGAACTCATGTAGATCATTATGAAGATCTATATGGGAAGAATTATCACAGTCTAACATAATTGGATGTAGATAGAGAGAGGAAGTGGAAGGGACCTGATCGTATCAATGAGATGCTAAGGAACATTAAAACATTTTAGTGTCTTATGAAATCCATAAAATTTTAACAAAATATTATGGAATATGATCATTTTTTGGGACATGGAGTTTTAGGTAAAAGATAATGAGTTCATTTATTCATCAACATGGTATAATTTCATGATGTTTGGGAGTAAGGGAAATATTAGACAAAGGCAATCAGTATATATGATATCTTTTTTTAAATTATCATTCTGCCATATCAAATATCACTCCCACATAACCTATATCATGTAAATTATGTGTTCCATCTTCTCATCTAAAATAAGTATATACAAAACCCACAAAATGAATTGAAGTCATATATGGTTCCATTAGAGAAAAATCATTCATATGTGGAGTATTCAATTAAGATCATTGATAATATAGAAAATGTTTTATAAATCAGGAATACATTATTGACCAATGTAATATGGTAGGTCTACATATTTGAGGGGGAAATACAGGAATAGAATGACAAGATCAAATAGAAGTAAAATAATTTATTTTTGTGTATAAAATGAAATTTCATGGGATAAATTTATAAATGGAAAGTAATGTAATGAGCCAAAAATTTATAAATGAAATTAACTTTTGATTTAACAAATTCCTTATTAATTATAATTATTCTTAATATAATGATGATTTCTGGAGTTGTTTCTGGATTTTTTGCAGGTACTCTTTATCCTAATATTGAGTAATTTCTATTTGGGGTTTTCTTTGGGGTTTGTTCAATAAAATAGAAGAAAAGGGGTTTTACATGGTTTGTTCGACATTTTCCCAATCATGGAACTTTAGTAGGAGTAACCATTTCATGAAAAAAATAATAGGGGCATGGTTAGGGCGCACAGATAGGGAAAACAATGTACCCCTTCCCAACAAACCAGGGGGACTAAAAAGTCATGATTTTAATTTAGAATAAAATTTATGTACCCCCGTTACTCACATATTTTTTCCCCAATTCAACCTTAAAAGGTAATTTATGTATTTTGAGATTTAGATATGAATTCTAGGCCCTCCCAATCTACATTCATCATGAATTAAATCCCCAATCAAAGGCCAATCATATCTCGATAAGTGATTTATTATCATGTTCTTCCATCATTCTCCCTCTATTCATTCCATTTTATTTTAGTGATATAATATGATTCAGTATACAAATATATACTTATTTTATGAGTTGAGTATATTTGAATAAATATCTAGATCATGAAATACAATGTCGTGATTTTCATTAATATTGACATAGGCTATTGATACTCTAATCTAGATCTACATTGTTGGGCTTCTTAATTTTTTGGGATTTCTGATGGATGATTTTTTAAAAAAACAATTAAGGCAATTTGTGTTATACTCAATTCCAATAGTTGAGATTATTATAAATTAAGGAAAATTGATGAATTTATGGGATTCTTTTTCAATTTTAATTACTAAAATGGGTTAGTTGATGTGGCCAAAAAAAATAATTAGATTATAAGTAAAATTGATGATTACTTGTGGACTTAAAAGTGAGATAAAAGGTTTTTATATTTATATAATTAATGGGGGAATTAATTATGATCATTATGGGTTTCAAAATTAGATAGTTAATTTGAGGATTGATTATAAGATATAGTTATTCGTGAATTAGATAATTAATTGGAAAATTAATTTTGATATATTGAAATTACTAGTTATGATAATTACTTATATGATTATTTATGAGAAAATTATCCCATGAATTGAGATAATTAATGGTAGATTATTTATGGGATTTTTATTTCATTATTTTAGATAATTAATTGAATATTAATTATGATATTTTTAAATTTAGTGTATTATTAATTAATTTTTGAATTAATTAATGTGTGGTTGATATATGTGTAATATTTTGAGTTTTTGTATTATGTGTCATTAAATAGTAAATACAAATAGAGATATTATGATAATAATTTTGAATAATAACAAGATCATTGAATAATGTTCTATTAAAGATAAATTCAGAAATGTGTTCAGAATGGTAACATGGTAATTCAAATTTGATATCCATTGGGGATGGATCATACTATGGAATAAGACAATGTAGGTAATGTGGTTCATGTGAATTAAGAACTTGATGGATTTATTTTAATTAAATTAGAATATTTAATAATGTTTTAAATTTTTTATTTATGAATTATATTTAATTATTTGTATAACTACATAAAATATTATTTACATGTTTTTTAAGACATAGTTGGTCATTTCATACTGATTTGTACTCACATCATGCTTGGGATGATAGATCTGTACTTGAATGCGATTTATTGTTGCATGACATGTTAAGGTAAAGGGCTCTGTGTTTTATGGATGATTCGGGGACGAATCTTGGATGAGGGAATTGGATGTGGTTTAGGACCTACATGTGAGTCATCTGTGTCATTATTTACAATTTTCAATTTATTCAATTTAAGGATAAATTTTTCATTGTATGTTTTCTTCTTTAGTTATATATTTTATATTCTTCCTTAATTATATTGAGATATTGGTGTTGTTTATGGCTAAATGTGATTTTGTGATTGTTTAATATTTCCAATAGTGTTTTATTATAGTAAAAGTGGGTATAGTATCACATGATTTACTTATCAGATGCATGATTCTTATCAGTAGCCTCTGGCATATGGGGAGGAACTGTTGAGTTCATGTGATAGACTATATTGGGACTACAGTGTGTGGAACCTCGTCTAGGAAGTCACACAATGGTATTAGAAGAGTTTTATTCTCTTTTTATTTCATCTTCATGTTTGGTATATGATAGATAGTTGACTTGGAAGGGTAAAGAATCTATATTTATCTCATGTATGGGAGTTGAAAACCCGTAATGGGGGAAAATCTATGTACCTTGGGGGAAATTTTGTTATTGATGTTTATTGTTACAGTTGATATATTGTCACCATGGGTGACACGTGTTGTGTGATGTGATTTTTTTTCATTTTTTTGGGAATAGAATCATGTCCTTGAATGAAAAGTGAGTGGATTATACATGAATCATTATATACATATATTATTAGTTTGTGACATTAATCACACTAGGAATTTATAGGGAAATGGGTTTGGGTTTTTTTGGTCTTGAAAAATTTTCTATTCTTTTGAAATTGAACAAAAACCGGTTCATATTATTAAATTGAGAATTGATAAAATGGTCAATAATTTCAAAAAAATGGTGTAGATATAAGAATTTTG
The DNA here is from genome assembly GCA_963277665.1 of Viscum album. Lineage (NCBI taxonomy): Eukaryota > Viridiplantae > Streptophyta > Magnoliopsida > Santalales > Viscaceae > Viscum > Viscum album. The sequence continues at coordinate 1,498,225,117 of OY728119.1, read as the reverse complement.
ATTATTTATAATTCCCTTAGACAACTAATAACTAGGATTTGTGGGGTTAAGGGAAAGTATAACCCCTAATTTTTGATAGTGTGGTTATATTTAAGGAAATAATGTGTTAGGACAAGCAATAATTTTCTTCTTATGTAAATGTGATTAATGATTTTTATGTATAATAATATGTGTGTTGGTAATTTTAAAACGATCCCTCCATGAAGTTTCTTATTTAGAGGAAATGAAGAGGATTTAAATAGATATAATCTTCTAGCAGTGATACATGAGACATAAGTTGTGTCATGTGAGGGTGCAACATAGCATTTCTAAGATAAATATAGTTAAATAATGAAATAAATGTAAACTTACCAAGTTTGGGTTGTGTAGAGGATGTTTTAATTAATGAGTGTTATTTAGATGTAGAACCCTCTAACTATTATTGGAGGGGGTGGAGCAGAGGGAGCTCAGTCCTGGGTTGAATCTATTCAAGATAATACATGACCATTCAGAGACTCATAAAAAGAATAGGGTCATGATGGATACTTATATACTATGAGTATAAGTGAAGCAATGGTGGATCATTAAATTTGTAATATACATTATTATAGAATGTTGTGGATTTTATTTTTGGCAAAGAACCTAGAGAAATTATGTCCAGATATTGTATGGATGGAACAGGTAGAAAAGTTCATGTGACTGACTGAGGGGAATTTTTTTTATAGACAATTCATAATGCTTCACATATTTCTAGTCCTTTTCTCTAGAATTATAAGAATATGATATGGATACTAGGGGATTATTTTAGGATGGGATTATGTGGGTGATTATGTCCTAAGTTAACATCTTCGTATGTTGAAGTTTGTTGAGGTGGTGGATCCGGATATCATTGTTGCGGGTAACCTGTTAGATGCTTCTGTTGTAGGACATGTGGTTTCCACCCGACAATCTGGGTGTATGAATTTTAAGAGAATCAAGTGTATCTATGATAATTTTAGTTACAAAAGTGGGAAGTATAGTACCATGAATGACGAATAAGATATATAGGATCTTACTAGAGTTTTCTTTCACCAGTGTGGTAGGGAAGAAACTTATCATTGGAACTTTTTCTAAACACTTGTGGAGTGCCAATTTTTTGATAGGATGGGGAATCTTGAGATGTTATACAGGAAACATCAACAGATAGTTTGTGATGAATGAGCTGGATAGAATAAGAATGTGGGAAGGGGATCATCTACACCATATTAGTCTAGTCTTTGGAGTTCTACTAGGTGAGGTGGTAAAGTTAGTGGATGTGGTGCTATTTAGAAAGATAACCCATATCAATAGAGTGGTCAAACATAGTGGAGTGATACTGCATCAAATTGAATAGGGGAACGACAGCTACATGTTGTTTAACGTACACTTGTGGATAGGGAGGCTAAACCTTTGATAGCGAGAGGTATTATTTTTATATATTATATATTATCTAGTTCCCTATTTTATATTGGTGACACTCATTTCATTATACCTAAAATCATGTTAATGGTTTCAGAATGGTGGTATATTTTTTGAGGGGGACAACGATGATAGACACCACATTGGGATTATGTTTTGGATATATCTCTTTGTTTAGAGGATGTTCTCATGAGATATGGGAGTATATATTTCTTTGGGATCTTAATATTAATTATGTTTTTGGATTTTATCTAATTATGGATATTGAATATAAAGTATCATATATATCCCAAAATAGTTATTACTATAGGAGAGTGAGATTTATATCTCATAAGGGTGAAAAATACATTCACCCTTTAATGTGGGATATCCAAGCAATCCAAGAATCGCTACTTACTCAGAAACTGAGAGAGATCATAAAAATTTATTATAACTTATTTATGGATGACATAGGTGTAAGAAAAATATTCTTCCCCCAATGGTAACATAGTTTTAAGATGTTTTTTAGAAGACTTATTTGGGATGCCACCTAAGAGATATGTGGAATTCACTATTGATGTCATGTCGGCGGATGAGCGAGTTTCTATTCCATCATACAAACTAGAAATTACAGATCTATAAGAGATTAAGACACAATAAAAGGATTTATTAGGTAAAAGAATTATCCTTCTGAGTACATCACCTTAGGTTACTATATTGTTTTTTTAAAATATGGTTGAAAACACTTTATTCTTGTGTATTCATTACCAAAATTTTAACTAGATTGCACTGAAGAACCAATATCCACTTCTATGTATCACTAATGTATTTTAACATATGGGAGGAGAATCTGTGTTCTATAATATGTAATTATGATAGGGTTATGATAAGTTGAGAGTTCAGACCTTGGATATATCGAGTACTGCATTCAAATTAAAGTATTTCCTATATGAGTATGTTGTAAATACATTTGGGTTGATGAGTGCAACATAAGTTTTTATGTATTTCATGAAAAGAATTACCCAACAATGTCTAGATAAATTTATATAGTATTTTTGGATAATATATTTTTGTTCTCTATGACTCATTATGATCATTAACAATATCTTAACATTGTCCAGAGTACAATGTCATAACATTGAGTATACACCAATCATTATATGTTTTTATTCTGGATTGAACAAGTACACCTATTTGGACACGTAATATCAGATGAAGGTGTGTTATTGGACCTATAGAAGGATAAAAATGTGGTTTATTTGGAGAATCCAAAAAAGGTCTTTGATATCTGTATCTTTTGTGGATTAGTGTTAAATTATCTGATGTTTGTCCTTTAATTTTCCCATAAAGAAGCACTGATTTGGGGCTTGATAAAAATAGATAATGTTTTATTTTTTTGAATCATGTTATAATGGCTTCGAGTAGTTGAAGAATCATTTGACGTTAGTACCTATATTAATCCTAGTCGATATAGGTCCATAGTGTATTTTGAAACTTCTGGGGTCATACTCGAAGCTTCATTGATGTAGGGAGATCAAGTCATATCATATGTGACTCGGTGGATGAAGCCACTTAAACTAAAATATAATTTTCCTAAGCTCATGTTGGATGTAATTTTTTATTATTTTAATTGACAGTGGTAGAATCTATTGGGTGAAAATTTTACTTTGTATACAGATCACAATAACCTGAGGAATATTTCCTCATAGCGATTTTTGAATATTCTGTAGTGAAGGTGGGGTTTTGGTATGCACTATTCTGATTTTGGGATAGTATATATGCCTGGGAAGGGAAATAGTGTGACAAACACATTGATCAGGAATAGACATGCTCACATATTTCATTAGTCTAGTGTTGTGAGTAATATTATGACTTTGTAGGATGGTATGCATGCGGTGGTTGTGGGGAATCTAAAGCATATGAATCTCTTATCAGTTTCAGTGGAGTCTACACATTTGAGTTAAATTAGGGACATGCATTATGAGGATCTAGTGTGTTTGACTTTGAGGGAAATCCTTAATAGTGGTGAGTCACCATCAGGATGATAGATGTGGAAGAGATCATCTACAGCTGGAATCGGTTTGTTGGGCCTATTATCATGCAAGGGAATCTTATATGGGAATTACTTTCCTCTAAGTAGGTAATACATCTACGTGTGACCAAAATATACCATAAAATTATAAAATAATTTTGGGGGCCCGACATCATAAATGTGATATCATGTTTCATGACATGATGTTACACCTACGATCAGGTGAAAGCTGAGAATCCATGATGTGAATGTTTTTTGTAGTTGTTTCCTATTCTAAAATAGCACAGGGATGACAAGAGAATGGAAATTTTGGTAGGTATCCTAAAGATGATAGGTAATATTGATTGTATATATGATATTGTGGATTTACTAGTGAATGTATCACATTTGATCTAAATATTGGAAACATACTTAGTGGAGAAGTTGGGATATTTGTATGATCGAGAGATTGTCTGTCTCAATGGGGTGTAATGGACTATAGTTTCTATGTGTGACTCACACATTACATTATTATTCCGGAAGGGATTTCATAAGTAACGTGTTACACATGTATTATTGTTAATTTCCTTCCACCCACAAATATATGGATATTTAGAATGTCCAATAATGGTTATTAAAGATATGTTGTTGGTGTGTGTCCTTGACTTTGATGGGTATGAGGAGAATCACATGTATTTTGTCTCATTTTATTATGAGAACCTTTATTTGGAATCTAAACAAATGGTACCATATAAGGCTCTTATAATAGACCATGTGGTTCACTGATGTGATGGATGGAGGATAGTGAGTCAGAATTATTGGTACCAAGTCTTGTTCATTCTATGTTGGAGCGTGCATAGTTAACTTGAATGTGTATGGCTACAGATCAAAGTTAACATAAGTCGTATAATGATATATGTTTATGAACCCTTGAGTTTATATAGGGTAATCATGTATTCCTTTTGTTTTTTTACATTATTTTACCATACCTTGCAGATATAGGACATGATGGTACCCAAGTTCATTATACCATTTGAGGTAAGGGGAAAATTTTTGATGGCATAATACTGATTGTCTCTTTAGTAGAAATATATTGTCGTGAAAGATGACATCAAGGTGTCAAAAATTCAACAGTATCACCATAACACTTCTCATGTTATTGATGTGGATGAATTTTTTGGTTTATTAAGATACATCATTTGAGGATCATTCGATATGATTATTGGATCATAGTGAAAATGTGTTGTGGGGAAATATTGAATTGATAGTTTTTGTATAGTGGAACCATGGGAATGTATAGGATGATGTATTGGAAAGGGAGGTAGATATGTAAGAATAATGTAATGATATTTTTGACACTTAAAAACATAGAATCATTTGATTTCCTATTATTGGGAAGTTGTTATAAGGTCGGTAGATTGTATGACATTGATTTTTTTTTGGAGTTTTCTCAAGATAGTTTGTAGGTACTCTTTTTTCATATATTGAGTAATTTTCAATTGGATATTGCATTGGGGTATGTTTGGGTGAAATTTTTAAAAAAATGTGAGAAAGTTGATGTGAATGTTTAGAGCATAGTTTCCCCAAACCGTGCACTACCAAAGTAAAAGGTTCATGGTTTGGGAGTATGGTAAGGGAAAACTGTGAACCCCTTTCCAACAAACATTGCATAGTCATAAAATGTTTGAAAATATAATTTTTTGAATTCCCCAAACCCAAATAACTCAAATTTTTATACAAAAATTTTCCAATATAAGTAATTTAATGGTTTTTCTTCCCTAAAAATAAAATCTAGGCTATCCCAACCTCTGTTCTTTGAGAGTCAATGCCTGGATCGAAGGCTTATCCTATCTCAGTAGTTGAATTCTTCTTCAGTTATTCCCTTGTTCTCTCCCCATTCCTTTTATTTTCATTCATTTATTTAATTCCTTATTATAGAAAAATATATATCTATTTATATATTTCAGGATATATCATTCATGGATTAGATGTACACTTACAAGATCAAGGTTTTCTCTCGTCTTGATTTTGGTTTTGATATTCGGATCTAAACTTCAGTTATTATGACATTCAATTTGAGTGGAAATCCATTAAGATATTATTCATTGATGAATTTATGTAGTTGATATAATATTCTATACTGATCGTAATGATTTTTATATATGTATTAAAATTTTATAGTTTTGTGAATTCATAAGAAATTTAAATTCCTAAATTTAGTTAGTTGATATGGCTAAAAGGTAATTGGAATATTGTTAAAATAAATGATTATTTGGGGGATCAATTATGATATTTAGGGTAATTCCATATTGATAATTAATTGGGGAATTTATTATGATATTTTGGGTCTATAAAATTTGAAAAATAATTTGAGTATTAATATTGAGATTTATAGTTTTCTTATTTACATAATTTTATATATGAGTAATTAAGAGATTCTAATGTTAGTATTTTACATAAATTGTTGTATAAATAATTATGGGATATTTATGTCAAAAATTTAGATAAATAATTATATAATAATAATAATATATTTATGTCATGATTTTAGTTAATAAATTATTAATTAATTATGATATATTAAAAATATGAGTATAATTAATTAATTGATGAATTTATTAATGGGTTTTTTAGATATGTGTAATATTGTGATGCCTTTTTATATTATGTGTAATTAAATAGTAAATGATAACATAGAGTTTTTCCCTGTATTATGAATGGTAACATGAACATTTAGTTATGTGTTATTAAATAGTAAATCGTAAAATGGACATTTTTGAAGATTTTTATGAAAAGTAACATCATTATTAAATTTTGATTCATTAAATTTCTAATGGTAACAAGTTTATTTATAAAATTATTAGGAATAGTAACAAGGAAATTAAAATTTCATATCCCTTGGGGTTGGAATAGAATCTTGCAAGGTCTAAAAGAGATATTGAGTATCAACTGTCCTCAAGATCCTATGGATTTTTGTGGTTAAATAAAGAATATTTACTAATTTGATAAACTATTTATTTACGAGTTATATTTATTTAATTATGTAAATGTAAACAATAATTTTGATTGAATTTCATTTTAAAACTATTGGTTGTGGCCTATTGATTTTTACTCACATCCTTCTTTGGATTCCTGATTCTTACCTGACTATACATTACATTTTCAGAACATATTATGTGAAATAACCTTATAATAGATGGATTATTTGGGGAGAGTGCATGGATGATGGAACAATACATACTTTAGGACCCTCTTGGGTGTTTTCAACATTTTAATTTTAAGTTATCAATTTAGAAAATAAACCCTTCAGTTAGGATGGTCTGTTTTCTATTTTCATTCGATATGGTATCTCCTACTTTGATTGTCTTGATATATTGGTATTTTTATGGTTATTTTTCATTCCATATATTATTTATTATTTCAAGTGTTGTATTTCATTGGTAAAATAACTTCCATTATTATTATTATCAACTTATCATACCCTCAATGCTAGTCATGAGCCTCTGGAATATGGGGAGGCATACATGATGTGATGTGATACCAATAATAATGGGACAACGGTGTGTGGAACCCAATTCGAGACATTAAAAATTTATATAAAACACATGTAAACTATTTCATTTTTTATTATGTGTTGTTATAAGATATAGCCTCAACTCCGTTGTCTGATATAAAGGACAATTAAACGTCAAAATAATTTTCAATATTGTTGATGTACGATGACCATTAACATTAGTACATATTAATTTTTAGTATAACATTTAATTAACAAAGATAGAATAAGTGTTGTCCTTGACAAGTTGAATCATACCCTATGATTCTATTTTATTGATGCCCCTGAGGTAGGTATCGTCTTTGGGAATTTCACTTTACCAATTTGAATCCTTGATTCATTAACTAAAACCAGACTAATACTATTTTTATGTTATGTTAAATCTAATAAATTTCATGATAAAAACCATGTTCATTGAACCACACCAATAATTTACTAATATTGTACACCTTACCCTTTGGGTGTACACTGTTGTTATAATTTTTTGAGTATTTTTACCAAAGTTGTAATAATTGTTTTTATTTTAATCAAATAATGATTATATTTACCCATTTTAATTACAAAATTATATATATAATCATAAATGATTTGATTAAAATTAGAGTTCAATATGAACACAAAATAATTTTATTTAATGGATATATATATTTTCTATTAAACACACTTTTGGTAAATTAAAAAAAAATTGTAATAAATGTTACTTTTATGAGGTATTCTTTCTAAACAATATTTATATAAATAAAAATTATAATATAATTTAATGAAGTCAAATGTAAGTTTTACGAGCCATAGATAGAGGTTACTATTGTAAAAACATGAATCCTCCAATAAATTATGATTTTATTTAAAATTTATAAGGAAAATATTTAGAAAATATTTTGATAACATAGAAAATTATACAAAAAATTATTATGTTAAAATTATCTACTAGTGAAATTTTCATTGTTTACTAAGGTTGATGATTTTTTGGGTAAAATTTAAATATGATATTGATACATTGTATGTATTATGAAATCATAAGAACCCACAAGTGGTGTAATAAATATTAAAAATGAAATAACCAACCAATTTTTTTTCATATTCAATTTTTTTAATTTATTTGATTAATTTTTCAAAACAAAATTTAATCATCCAATACATATATTCTACATTAAGATTTTAAAACTAATTCATTATTAACAATTTATTTACATGACCAACATCTTCATCCTGAATTATATAAGTTTAATGTGTTATATTATTATTATATTAAAATATTCAAAACCAATATAAATTTTGGGAAATAATTAGTTAAAATAAATGGGACAGTTTTCAGTTTTGATTAATTTACCATATAGATTTCAGAACACTAGTTAGGAAATTAATAAATAATTTCCCACTCTATTAGTATAAATAGACAGCCATCTACCGACTTCTCATTAATCAGAAATCATTATCATGATGTTACACTCTCCATCCACTATAATTATACTCAATAAAATTCATAATATATTAATAATATCCTCCATTGCATTTAGAACAACCCTCTCAAGGTTAGCGATTATCTCATATTCTTTTTTATTTATGTACTTTATTGGTACTATGCCATTTTATTTCAAATTTTTAATGTTTTAATGTTTTTAAACATTCCCTTACTCCCCTTATAATATCAGTATAATTTGAGAACAACATTTTGTCACTTTAACCCTTTTCATGAACATTAATTTTCACCCGTTATACTTCTAAATTTTTTTCCTGAAAAAAAAGTATGTCTTTAATACCCATCCCCATTTCCACTCAAAGTAATTGACCAAAATGTACATATCCTTCAAAAACATGGGAGTTGCATTAATGTAAAATTTTCTCATTAATCATGGGATACAAATTAATCAATTATTTTCTTGTATTTTATTATTTATGCGGCCAAAAAATCATGTAAAGATATGAATGTTAAGGGTTCATCTGAAAACATATATCCATATAATTCATTTTTTAATGTTTTATCTCATGATATACATTGTCTGTTACATTGGAGGAGAGTTTTAACACACTATTATATCATGTTTCTACAATTTTGCTTGAATTATTCTTAAGATGTCATGTTTTTTAATTTCATAATATCCTAATGTTTCCTTGTTATTATCATCATACATCATCCTTGAATGTTCATGTTTTTGATAATCAACCTTTTTTGTCATGTTGATATGATCCTGGAATGAAATGTATTATTTTCATTAGTTGTTTTTTAATTGTTACAATACTAGGATTGGTAGATCACCCATTTCTTATGTACATCTCCATGTTATGTCAACGTTATTGTAAGATCACAGGAATATAAATACATGTTATGGGTTTTTAATTAATTTTATTGTATCCCTGATTCAATTTATAGTGATATATATCTAATTACACAAATAAACTAGGCCTCTCAATATTTTGTAATTATATTTTTATCATTATTTAAAAATAAATAAAAAATATTTATATGATTTCGGTCTACCTAGGTATAACTGTCAAGCCATGTGTATTAAATAGAAAAACACCAAAATAAGAATTTTTTTAGAACATTCCTTCTAGTTTATGAGTATTTATTATAGGTAATGTGTTATATGGACTATACATCAAGGTATAAGACCCATTTTAATAAAATAATTATTTTAAAAGTGATTATTTATTTGAGTTTCCCATTTACCAATGAAATTAGAGTCCATGGAACAAGTTTGACTACCTCTATCACCGACATCCATGACTATTACAATAACCTTTTATATCATGGGATCCTCTAAGAGTGGATGTGATATGGCTAGAGAGATACACCACTAGTATTCCATTTGGAGAATCTTAAGGTGTCTTTATCTTAGGAGGGAAAACTATTGGTTGGATGGGTTTGGTTTAAATAAACAGGCTATCCTAGGATAGCCATTAGAATTTAAATGGGTCATGATACTTTTATCAGGACCAATGATAATGACAACAAAACAATGTTCTCTATAGTTTCATTCCAAATTTAGGAATTTTTTAGGAGCTTGGATTACTCCAAGAGGATAGTGAGTAGTAAATCCATGTTTTATATTTATGAATCTTAGGGGGGATTCCTCAAATTTGTTGACCAAGTGGCCCATGTTTGTACCCTCATGATTCAATACCCCTGAAATGTGTTTGGGTTGTGGACAGTGATAATGGGTTGAGGAATTTTGACAAACTATGCTCGAAAACAATATAAATGATCAATATTTAAAGGGATGAAATAATACTAGACATGAAAAGAATAGTCATGGGGATCATAAATTGAAAAAAATCCAATCATTATCAAAAAAATTCACAACCAACTATTCTAGATAGGATCAAATAGGTATAAAAATATTATAAGTGAATACAAAAAGGTATCTAATATTCTATAGATCAGATGTTCTAAAGATGTAGTTACAATTTTTAGAACATGGATATGTTACCCACCAAAACTAAAAATAAATAGGGAAATTTGGCATAATAAGTATATCTCATCCTACCATATTTGTATAGGATGCACTATGATTTATAATTTTTTAACTAAACATTCAGTGGGATAAGATGAAGTTGAAGATTGAATGATAATTCATGATTCATAGCATTAAAAAATTCATGGTTTTATGGATGACGCCTAATGGTATGGTACATTTATTTCCCATACTAGTATTGAAATGTGGAACCATAACCATTTATTTTATTATATAAAAATAAAGGACCTTTAATATTAATAATTCAACTTGGGTTGTAGTCAATCAAATTAAAAATTCATAGAAATTAACTTCTTTCAAGGATCATTTCTCCCTTTATAAACACATCAAAAAATATACATGACTTTTGGTAAGACTATATAAATGACACTTTTTATTGTATTTGATTTATATCTAAGTCTTACAAAAAATATTTTGACAAGACATTAGTAGAAAGTGGATATATAGATGAGTATCAATAATTCTTATCACCCTTAGATGTATGGTTAGTCTTAATGAACTATTAAAACTCTTGAAGATATAATAAAATCATGTTTAGTTACTACCCAAGAATGTTTGGATTATCCCCATAATCTTGTGGTGTTTTAATATAATAATAGATTCCATTCAATCATTCAAATTCAACCCTACAAGGATATATATGGGAATAAAAATTGAACTCCAACATAATGGGATGTAGTTGGAGAGATGAAGAATAAAAGACCAGATCATTTCAAAGAGATGATATAGTATTTTGAAACCAATTATAGTCTTATGAAATCAATAAAATTTAACAAAATATTTTTGAAGATGATCATGGATAGGACGTGGATTTTGAGGTCAAAGATAATGTGTTCCATTATTTTTCACTATTGGAGAATTTCATGATGTTTGGTAACGAGGAAAAGTGTATTCCAAGATACTTTATTACATTTGATATAAATTATCAAATAATCATTGTGTCATATGAAAAATAAATCTAACCTATCTTATTTCATATAAATGATGAATTGCATCTATCCCTCATATGGAGATACATACAAAAACAGTAAAATGTATTGAATTTAGTGGTGGTACCTTTTGAGAACAATCATTCATATAAAATCAATTTGATGAAGATTTAATATAATAGATAAAATGTTATATAAAATAAGAAAACTCTATTGATCAGTGTACAATGAATTGTATACAATTTTGATGTGGGAATGTGGGAAGAGAAATCCAATATGAAATATTAGTACCCTAATATGTTTTAGTGTCTGAAATGAAATTTCAAGGAACAAATATCTAAATAGGAAGTAATGTATTGATACAAAAAATTAAAAATGGAATTACATTCTAAATAAATAAATTAAATACTAATTACAATATTTTTTATGATCCTGACCATTTATAGTGTTTATAGGCTTGTTTTCAGGTATTCTATTTCCTTGTGTTGAGTATATTTCATTTGGGGTTTTTCTTTTGTTTGTGTTTATTAAAAATAGTAGAAAAGGGTGTTTTGCATGATTGAATAATCATTTTACCAATATGTGCCCCCTATTAGGAATAAATTTGCACTCCTTAATATCAGGGGCATGAATATGGAAATTGGATAGGGAAATTGTGCACCCCTACCCAGCAAAATTTGTGCATTCCTAAAACATCACACTATGTTATTTTTAAAAAAATCCATTAACCCGTGTAACTCTAATATTTCAACCAAAATTCAACCCTCGTTATACATTCGTGCTTTTGGAGATTTATGGATGAATTTGAGGGCCTCAGAACATCCATTATTTTCAAATATAATCCCTTTTAAAAGGACCATTATCTCTATATAAGTGAATTCTTATCTCTTTCATCCCTCGTCCTCTCCCTATTCATTTAATTTTCTTTCAGAAATGTAATCTAATTCTAAAAGTAGATCTACATCTATTTGTTTATATGGGGATCTATTATTCTATATCTAGGTCAAGAATTAAATAAATAATTATTTACATTAATATTGATTTATTTTATTGATATTCGAAACTAGTTCTACAACATTATAGTTTTTTATTTTATGGAGTATATATTTAGGTGATTATTCTTCGAAAAATTGTGATGTGATTTCTAATATTAAATTTCTATAGTTTGTATTTTGATACTTCTATGAAAATTGATTAATTTATATAGTTCTTTAAAAAATTGAATTTATAAATTTTGTTAGTTGATGTGGAAAACTTATTAATTCGATTATTGTTAAAATTGATGTTTATTTAGGGAGTTAATTATGAGATTGATGGGATTTATATTAAGATAATTAATTGGAGAATTAATTATGAGATGTAGGTGTTTTAAATTTACACAATTAATTTGATGATTAATTACGAGATTTAAGAAGATATGAATTTGATAAATAATCAGTGGATTAATTATGATATTTTGACATTACTAGTTCATAAAATTAACTATTGGGTTATTTATGTGATAATGATATCATGAATTGAGATAATTAATGGTATTGTAATTATGATATATTGATTTAATTATTTGACATAATCAATGGTATATTAATTATGATATTTTGAAATTTTGTGAATGGTTAATTAATTAATGAATTAATTAATGGGTCATTGATATATATGTAATATTGGGATATTGATAATTATGTGTTATTAATTTGTCAATGGTAACATAGAAATTTTTAAAATCATTTTTAATTATAACATGTTCAATCAATTATGTGTTATTAAATGGTGAATGGTAAAATGAACATTTTGATGAGTATTTTGAATGATAGTATACTCATTAAAATATATGATATTAAATGGTGAATTGTAAAATGGAAATTTAAGAAGTATTAAAAATGGTAAAATTTAAATTCAAATTTGATACCCCTTAGGGATAGATCAAATATTGGTAGGGGACAAGGCATGAATTGAGGTTTATCTATCCTCAGGAACCTGAGGGTTTATTTGATTAAATATGGAATATTTAATAATGTGAGAAGATTTTTTTATGAATTATATTTATTTCATTGTTAAAATACATACTCAATTGTTTATAGGATTTATATTAGACATAATTGGTGGTGTACTTTGGAGTCATACTCATATCCTACATGGGCTACCTGATAAATACAAGAATAAACATTATTATTTAAGTACATGATAAGGCCAAGTGACCTATGATTGATCGATGAATTGGAGATGGATCATTGAGGGAACTGAGTGTGGTTTGGGACCTACAGAGGATTTTTAGGTGACTTTATTTTCAATTTTGAATTTAGACACCTAACATGTAAATTATCATTGTATGTTTTCTTATTTAGTTGAATATTGAATTTCCATAATTGATTATTTTGAGATATTGTTATTGTTTTTGGTTATATATGCTTCCAATAACTTTTATTATTTCCACCAGCATTTTACTATCGTAATAGAGAGTATAGTCTTCCCATGATAAAATTATCATATCCTTGATGATTTTCGGTACCCTCTGGTAAATGGGGATGCATATATAAGGTCATGTGCCGAACTACCTCGGGGTTGCGGTGTGTGGAAGCATGGTTGGGAAGTTACAAAATGGTATTAGAGGAAATTTATTCTTTTTTTTATTTCATCTTAATATTTGGAAATTATGGACATGGGACTTGGAAGAGTAGGGCATCGGTAAAGAGCTCATTTTTTACAATTTAAATGCCACGTACGAGGTAAAATATATGTAACCTTAGTGGGATTATTGTTATTATTTGTCATTGTTACAATTGATATAATATCCCTTTATGTAAGACACTTGTTTTGTGATGTAAAAATTTGTTTTGATATTTTTTTTAGAATTTACTCATGGATGAAAATGACATGAGTTTTGAGTCTATTTGAATCATTATAAGAACATTGTATTATTTTGTGACATGCATCATTTTAGGAATTCATGGGAAAATGGGTTTGGGGAATTTATGGACATGAACTATTTACTTTTCTAGTGAAATTGAAACTAAAAAGATCCCAAATATTAAATTAAGAAATGAAATATAGTGAAACAGGTAAAAATTAATGTTTTTCTAAATGTGAAAATCAATAATGATAATTCCATTATGTAACCAAGGAAATAGGGTTGGGTGGTTAGCTGTAGTGATAGAACCTCGGTTTTGGTCACGTGGTGAGATTTTGGGAAAAGTCACGTTGTCACATTTTTTTATTTTTCCTTTTACGTAAACGTGGTTAGTATTTTTTTATGAGTCCAGTTATGTGTGTTTTTTCTTTTTGAATTATTCCTTAATGAAGATGCATTTTGGGAAGATGAAAATAGGATATAGCCAGGGATAATCTACCAAATGTTGAACCTCTGTAACTAGTAGTGTAAAGTGAGGAAAAATGGGATTATTTCCAAGATAACATAACATGCATCATGAAATAAAATGAAGGATACCTACGATGCGTTGTGTGGAGAATGTATGAACTAACTAGGGAGTTTTGGATGCAGAACCTCAGACTTTTATTGGAGAGGGTGGAGCTGATGGAGATGAGTTCTTGGTTGAGCTAATATATATAATACAATACCATTTGGAGACTCATACTGAGAAGAGGGTCAAAGTGGCCACTTATATACAATTATGATCAGTGATACACTTGTGGGAAATTCATTTGTGGAATGTATATGCTAATGGAATTCTATGGACGGTCCTTTTAAAGAAAACCCAATGTAATTATATCTATAGACGTTGATGTAGGTCAATGTTGTGATCTTCATGGAGCTGTCTTAGAGGATTAATTGTGATTGAATATGAGGGAAGCTTCATAAATTTAGTTTTCATTTCTCTAGCAATGGAATGATATTTGATAGATATAGTGAGATGATTTTAAGATGGGATTAAGTGGGATATTAATACCCAAGAAAATGTTTTATTATTAAATAATTTTTATGAGGTGGTGGATCAAGATCTCATAACTGATGGAAACCTACTAGAGGCTTCTAGTGTAGGAAATGTGTCTTAATATAGAAAATTTGGTGGTATGACTTCTAAGAGAAGGTAGAATCTCTTTGATAAGGTTATCCAGAGTAATGGGAAGTTGAGTACCTATAACAAGGGGTATGACGAATAGTAACTTATTAGAGAAGTCCGTCATCAGTATGGAGGGAAATAAAATTATCTTAGGAACTTTTTCTGGGCACCTATGGAGTTTCATGATATTGAAAATATAGGGTATCTTGAGAGGATATAAAGGACACAATGATTGTTAGTTTTCGATGGAATATCTATTTATAAATAGGTTGTGAGAAGGGGATCATATGCTCCTCATTATTAAAGAAGATGGAGTTCTACAAGGCAATGATGTAGAGGTGGTGGATGCTATGATATTGCGAAAGAAAACCCATATATGTAGAGTGGTTCCATCTAGGGGAGTCATATTGCATCACATAGAATATAATAAGGGAAACTACATGTAGTTTAACAGACACTTTTGGATAATAAGGTTTACCTTTCACAGAGAGAGGAACTATTTTTTGTATATTATCAATTATATAGTGCCTTATTTGATATTGGTTCATCTCATACTAGTATTTCTAAAAAGACATGTTAATTATTTAATCCTACTGGTGGAGTTTTTGAGCAGGAAAATGATGATAGATTCCCTATTGGGATTTTGGTATAGATACATCTATTTGTGAAGAGGATGTTCTCCTGAGATTGGAGATTATTATTTTAT
This sequence comes from Viscum album, assembly GCA_963277665.1. Classification (NCBI taxonomy): domain Eukaryota; kingdom Viridiplantae; phylum Streptophyta; class Magnoliopsida; order Santalales; family Viscaceae; genus Viscum; species Viscum album. Next base: position 1,498,209,028 of record OY728119.1, on the reverse strand, counting down.
TTTTGATCCCTATATTCTTGATGTTTTAGGCTTCTACCTAATTATGGGTATCGACTGGATAGTCTCATACTAATCCCAAATTGATTATTAACATATTATATTGAATTATAAGTCTCCTAATGGTTACCATTACATTTACCTTGTACAGTGGGATATCTAAGTATCCCAATCATGGATAATTACTCAGAAACTGAGAGAGATCACAAAAAAGGTTTCTAATTTATTTTTGAATGACATTTGTGTAAAAAATGAGTCCTTCCAGCCAATGGTGGACAAGTTTAAATATGGTTTTCCAAAATAATTATTAGGGCTTCCACAGATGATAGATGTGGATTTCACTATCAAGATCATTTAAGGGCGAGCTAATTTATATTACACTATAAATACTAAAACTAATATGGATGTATAAGATCAAGACTCCACTTGAGTATTTAGAGGGTTAATGATTTATCCCTCTGAATACATCAAATTGGGTTTTCTATTGAATTTTTTTTTCAAATATGGTTTATGGGTATCAAACCTTGTTTATCGATTAACAGAAGTAATACTATATTACTATGAGGAACTAGTATTCACTTCTATGTATCAATAATCTATTTGACCCGTTGAAAGGTGTATGTATTTTTAGTGATCGACTTATTATCATGGTATCATCCATTGAGTGTTCAGAAATCTAATATACCGATGAATACATTCATAATAAATAATATCCTATATGAGTGTGTTTTAATTACATTCATGTTGATGAATTCACTACAAATATTTATTCTATTTATGAAAAAAATCATCCATCCATATCTGGAATAGTTTGTCAATGTATTGGTGCATGACATAATTATGTACTCTATAACTCTTGACTATCATGAATAACATCTTGACGTCTTCTTATGTACATTGGTAGAATATTTGATATACACCAATCAATACACGTTTCAATTTGGAAAAATTTTATTAGATTATTGTGTGTGGGTGGTCCTAGAGAAGGTTGGGGAAGTGGTTTTCTCGGAGCAGCCAAAAAACAAATTTGATATCTATAGATTTCAGGGATTAGATATATATTATTAAATATTTTATGTGTAATTTTCCATTCTAGAAACACTACATTCATTCTTGACTAAAATGTGATATATTTTGATCGATTGGAATCAAGTGAGAATGGATCCTAGGAGTTGAGGAATCAGCTGAAATCATCACTGATATTGATTCAACTCATTCTATGTGAGAATTATGATGTGTATTTTGATGCTTCTGTGAACGTACTCAGTGTTTTGTTGATGTAGGGAGATCAAATCTTAACATATTGGTCTCACAATTTGAGTACACATGAATGGAACTGCCCAATTCAAGACCTCATGTTGGTATTAGGGGTATATTCCTTGAATTTTTGGTGGTATTATCTATTTAGTGAAATTTTTACCATGTATACATATCACTAGAGCTTGAAGAATATCTCATCATAGCATGTTCTGAATCTCTAGAAGTGGTGATGGATTTCGTTTATGTAGTATTTTGATTTTGATCTTGCATATATTCATAAGATGTTATATATTGAGGCCAAAACATTCAGCATAACAAATTTGGTCTCATGTAGTATAACAATCTAGTGCTAAGAGGAATATAATGACTTTATAGGTTAATATTCATGTGGTGGTTAGGGGAATGTGGAGAAGATGACTCTTTCATTAGTTTTAGTGGAGTATTAATTTTATATCTGAATTAGGGACCTGATGTATGATGGTCCATAGTGTTTGACATTGAGGGAGAGCCTTAATGGTGGGATGTCACCTTCATATTAGATAATAGAAGTGGATAAGATCATCTACATCAAGAATTTGGTTGTTATGGCTCTGAGAATACAGTAAGAGACATTATATGAATTTTGTTCCTCTAAGTGGGTGGTACATCCAGGTGTGACCAAATTATATCACGAATTAAGAAAAAAATATTAGTGGACATGTATGGTAAATATGATATCAACTATCATTCTTGATGAAAATTTGACGAGATGGTGGACAATTAAAATCAACAACCATGAGGTTTGTTGTAGTCATTTCCCATTACATAATTGAAGTGTAACGACATTAAAATAAGCATCGAAAAAGGTATACACAAGATTAAAATGTATATTGATACTATATGGGTTATTTTGGATTGACTGATGACCGCATCAAATTTATTTCTTATATGGGAAAAATTATTTATGGAGCAGTCATGAGATTTGTTTGATCTGGGGATAGTTCAACTCTATGGGCTTCCATAGAAAATGGTTTCAAATTTTGAATCATGCTTCACATCATGATTCCAGAAGGGCTTTCCTAAGGAATATTTTACAAAAGATTTATTATTTATATACATCCACCCACAATCAGATGAATAGTCATAACAACCAATAAAGGTTCTTGATGAAATATTCTGGGTGTCTATTCTTTATTTCAATGTGACATGGGAGTATCACATCACAATAGTCGAGTTTTATAATAAAAATGGTTATTTGGAAAACGAATAGATGAAACTATACATGGCTCTCTATATTAAACCATGATGACCATCATTATGATGTATGGAGGATGTTGAGTTAGAATTGTTGGGACTAGGCCTTGTACATGAGATGTTGGAGAAGGTGTAGTTAATTTAAAAACATATGGCTAAAGATCAATGTAATCATAATATATATAATGGTTGGAATTGATGAAAGCTAGAGTTTATAGATTTTGATATTTATTTCGTTGAGTATCACCTATATTTTGACACTAAAGGCTTCCAAGACATAGAATGTTGTCACCCAAATTCATTGGACAATTTGAGTTAGCGAACAAAATCAGGAAGGTTGAATATTTATTGTCTCTTTAATAGAAATTTGGTGTCATGATTTATGTTTTCAATATATCACAAATTCATTAGTATCCCCTGACACATATCATTTTATCGATGTGGAAGATATTTTTCTAGAAGAATATAAATCCTTTGATGAGCATCTTATACATTTGTTGGATAATTTTGATAATTTGTTTTTGGGAAATATTGTACTGATAGTTTTTTTTTGTGCCATCATGGGCATGTGTTTGAAGATACATGGTAATGGGTGGTATATTTCTGGTCTTAGTGGCATGAAAATTTTGACTCATAATCATAGTGAATTCCAAGAGTGCCTCTTGAGGGTGAGCTATTATATGGTGGGGAGATGGTATGTTCTGAAACTTTTTTTAGTTTTTTGTGGATATTATATAGGTATTTTTTTCTTGTATTGAGTAATTTTCAAATGAGTTTTTATTTGTGGTATGTTTGGGTGATATTTGGGAAAACATGGGTGAAAACTGGGATGTGAATGGTTAAAGAACTATTTCTCCAAACAATGCACCGAAAAAATAAGTTGCATATTTCAGTGGCATAGTTAGGGAAAAATGTGCACCCATACCTATAAAACAATGCACAATGCTAACTAGTTAGCTGATTTTGTTTTTATGATTTCCCTGAACCCCAAAAATACATCTATTTAAACACAAATTTTACCATAGAAGGTATTTCATGTTTTTGGAGAACCCTAGATGAATTATTGGCCCTCTTGACCTCCATTATTTGTGAATTTAATCCCGGATCGATTGTTCCTCTTCTCTAGGCTGGTGAATTCTTCTCCCATTATTCCCCAGTTATGTGAACAATCCTTTATTTTTTGTTCAACAATGTAATACACTATTATGGATAGGCCTATAACTAATTTTCTATATCTATATATATTATTCATGATCTAGATCTAGACATTCCATATCTTGATTTTCATTAGACTTTATTTTTGGTATGATTTTTGTATCTAGATCTAAGTTGTTCTACCGCTCATTTATTGGGGATTTTTGTAAGAATTATTTTTGAATAACTGATGTGGGTAATCAAATACTCTTTTCCCATAGTAATTATTTTCATACATGCATGAAAATTTTATAATTTCTAACATTTTTTATAAATTTTAATTTCTAAATTAGGTTAGATGATGTGGTAAACTGATTAATTGGTTTATCGTTTATATAGATTATTTTTTGGGGAGTTAATTATGAGATTAAGGGGATGTCAATTATTTATAATTAATTAGGTAATTAATTATGAGATTTAGGGACTCTTCAATTAGATAATTAATTGGAGTATTAATTAATAGATTTTGGGATTTTATAATTAGATAATTAATCATGGGATTAACTATGACATACTAATAGTACTGGGTTATATAATTAATTTTATAATTAATTATGGAATAATGATATCATAAATTTATATAATTATTGATATTTTTATTATAATATATTTATTTTACGAGTTGTTATAATTATTGGTACATCAATTATGAGATATTGAAATTAAGTGTATTATTAATAAAATGATTATATAATTAACGCGGTTTTTAAAATTTGGGTAATACTATAATGTTTTTTATTATTTTTAATAATATTTTTAATGGTAATTTGAACATTTGGCTAACTAATATTAATGGTAACATGAATATTAAATAATGTTTCCTTAAATGGTTAATGGAAACATGGGAATTTTGTTGAGTACTGTGGAAGGTAACAAGAGAATTATATTATGCTTATTTAAATACTGAATCATAACAAGGACATTTAGAAAATTATAAGCAATGATAACATTTAAATTAAATGTGATAAACCTTGAGGGTTTTATTGGACTCTTGTATGGGATAAAGTAGATATTGAGGTTTGAGTGTCCTTGGGAACCAAGCAGTTTATGTGGTTAAATAGATAATATTTTATAATCTAATAAACTATGAATTTATGAATTATATTTATTCATTTATATAACTTTATACACTTTTGTTTACTATATTTCATTTAGACACCATTTATTGTGGCTTTTCGATTCGTACTCACACCCAACATAGGATTCCAAACTGTTACCTGAGTAGACATTATTGTTTCACGACTGTTTATGGAAAAGGTCCCAATGATTGATGGATGACTTGTTTATGAATCTTGTATTATCGAATCATACATAGATAAAGACCCTCCAGGGTTCCATCAGTGTATTTACTTCCAGTTATCAATTTAGAATCCGGAAACTAAAATTAGCATGGTATGGTTTCTACTATTATAGGATATTGTAGTCTAAAACATGACATCAAGTATGCCTCCCCATGATCGTCTTTTCAAACCATCACTACTAGTCAGTAGCATATGGCATACAGGGAGGCATACATGGGGCCATGTTATTGACCATCTCATGGAATCAATGTGTGGATCCCAATTTGGGACGTTACAAATTTATAGAAAACAGAGGCATAATATTTCTTTTCTAATATTCGCATGTTTTAAAATATATCCACAACTTGATGTCATACAAAAAGGATCATTCAACATCATATAAATTATCAATATAGTTAATATATGTTGACCATTAATATTAGTATATATTAATTTTTAAGGTAGTGTTTAATAATCACCAACCACAGAAGTAATGTCATTAACCATTTGGATAATACCTTATGAATCCCTTTTATTTGAGTCTTTATGAGAGATGAAATATTTGGGAATTACCCGAAATGTATTCCAATCCATGATTAAATAACCAAAGAATGACTGAAAAATTATGGTTCATTTCAATTTAATAATGATCACGACCAAATCCTTGTTCATTGAACCACACCAAGAAAGCACTATAATTGTACACTTTACCTTCAGGGTGTACACATGTGAAATAAGTTGTTGGGTATCATGAACAAATTAGTAATTATTCATATATTTTAATCTTAATAAAATAATGATTATATTTACCCCTTTCCAATGTTACTATATATATATAATTATATATTAGTTTATGAAAATTGTATTTTGACACAAAAAACAATAATTGTATTTCCCTAAAAATATTTATTTTCTATTATACACATATTCAGTATATTCATAAAAGTTTGAAATAAATGTTAGTATCATGAAATATTCATACTAAATAATTCTTTTCTAATTACATTTGATAATATAATTTAATGAAGTCCAATGTAATTTTTATAAGTGATATTAATTGGTTTCTATTGTAAAAACATATATCCAACACTAAATTTAAATTTAAATTTAAAAGTGTAAATATTAATATTTAGATAAATATTTTGATAAAATAAAAGATGATTCTCAAAATCATCATGTTAAAGACAGGCAGTGGTGAAATATTCATAGTTTGCTAGGGATGAAACCTTTTTGGGTAAAATTTATATATGGTATTGAATTATTCCACGTATTATTGCTTCATAAAAATCATAAGGTAGTATAATAAATACTAGAACTAGAATCTACGACCTAAAATATATTTCCAATTTAGTTTTTTTGATGTTATTTGATTAATTTTACTAAACAAAAATGAATCTTATAATATATATATTGTATTTTATGCTTATAAAACTACTTCTTCACTAACATGACCAACAATTGCATCATGAATGTTATTATTTTGAAGAGTTATATTACTATTATATTAAAATATTTAAAACCAATACCGATTTATATAATTAATCAGAAAATATATAAGGGATGGTATGTGGTTTTGATGAATTTATCACATATATTTCAAAACATTAGTTTAAAAATAGATAAATAATTCCCCAATCTATTGGTATACATAACCACCAAACTACCCACTTTTAATTAATCAAAACCCATTGAGAATGATTTTACCCTTCCCATCCCCTATACATCACTTATAAAAAATTCTTAATATAATAATAATGAAATCTAATACTTTTTGAACAACACTTTCAAGGTAATGGATTATCTCCTCTTCCTTTTTATTTAAGTACATTGTTGTTTCTAATACATTTGGTTATAAATAATTAATGTTTTATTGTATTTTAAAAATTACCCACATGCTTTTTAATAGCCATGTAATAGGATACTATCATTAATTCACATTAATCCCCTTTACAATCATTTATATTCACCCATTATACATCACAAATTTTTATTTTTTTATTTCCAAAAAAAATCATTAATAACCATCCCCATTTACACTCTTGGGAATTGACCTAGATATTCCTCTATTTAATTAATTTGGGACTCCAATTTCCATAGACCACACTTCATAACCATGGAATAGAAATTCATGATGATGTTCTTATATTGTATGCTCATTACAGCACACAAATGCAAGTAAATGATATGAATGTTATTGGTGTGACTGAAATTATATATCCATCTAATTATTTTTTTAATATTTTATCTCATGATATATCATTCACATTACATGGGATGACATCTGAATCACACTATTATATCATGTCTATATATTAATCCTAGACATATTCTTAGGATTTCATGTTTTATATTTTCACCACATTAAAATGTTTCCTTTTTTGTTATCATCTTACATCATTATATGATGTTTTTGTTTGTGATTATCAAACTTTTATGTCATTTTGGGATGCCTCTTGAACAAAATGATTTATTTTCAATAGTTATGATTTAATTATATTTTTATTGGAATTTATAGATTACCTATTTCAAATGTACATCCCCATGTTATCTCATGTAGTATTATAAGATCAATGTAATTTAAATACATGTTATGAAATTTTTAAATAATATTATTGTATCACTGATTATATTTATTATGACATTCAACTATTTAAACAAATAAACAAGGCCTCTTTATTTTTTTGGGATTTTATTTTTTAATCATTTTGTAATAAATCATGAAAAAATATTAATATGATTTGGGTTTCCCTATGTAGTGATTTCAATACAAGTGTTTTAAATGGAAGAACATTGGAATAAGGAATGTTGTTTTAGTATATATTTTTTCTTTTATGAGAAATGGTTATAGAGATATTTGTTATAGGGAATCTCGATTGATTTATAAGAACTATTTTTTATAAAAAAAATTTGATTTAAAAGAACGTATTTTTTAGAGTTCCTCATATTCTAATGCCCTGAGGGTCATTGGCACTAACTTGACCACCTCTATAGCCAACGTCCATGGTATTGACTATAACACTGAATATATTGGGTACCTCCAAGAGTGTGTATTATATGGATTAATATGTAAATCAATAATATATCATTTGGGGACACCCAAGGTGTGTCTATATTTGGTGTGAAGACCATTTATTCGATGGTATTTGTCGGGATAAGCAGGTGGACTGAGGATGACCATTAGAATTTAATGGGGCCATGATACTTTTCTCTTGATTGGTGCGGATGTGAAATAAATAATTTGGTCTATAGTTTTGATCCCAATTTATGAATTTTTGATGAGGGTGGATCTATCCAAGAGAATGGTGAAGACCTCATCCATGCTTGAGACTGATGAATCCAATTGGGTTGCCTCCATATTGTTGACCCAAAGTGGATCAGCTTTGTACCCTTATGATAAAATGAACCTGAATAGTGTGACAGGTTGGGGATATTGATGTTGAGTTTAGGATCTTTTCCAAAAAAATTCTCTTATATCAATGGATATATTTAATATCTAGGGTGGAGTATATTGTGAACTAGAAATAAACCATGGGTTTATGGTTTTTTGGTTGAAATAAAAAATTACCATACCAGTGCTTATGAATAATATCTATAGAGATGATACATATATTATCTATAGGGATGTAGTGGTAAATTTATTCAAGTATGTTAATAATAATACATGTGGTTATTTTATGGTTTTTTTAGTTAGGGGTACATTTGTTCAAGGTAGAGGAAATCATTATTTTCATGTGATATTTATTGAGGATTATGAGATCATCGATGGGGGTGGTTGGGACATATGGATATAGTGGATCATCTTGAGGTAGAACTGCATAAAAAGATGTATTTATCCTTAATGATGAAACCATGATAGACCTCAATTAAGTTTATTGAACTATGTAATATTTTGGATGAGGGAAACATGATGTTATTGATATTCTGGGGGGAAATACCACAATGTATATATCATTTTTTAACAATGTCACCATACCATACTCAGAGAAACTATAACATTAGGTGAAATAGGAATGGTAAATTAGGGTCAAATTCATAATGTTCATCAGTTCTTGTTTTTAAATTTATTAATATGTATAACTATTTATTTTATTAGAGTATTCTATGTAAATATGACAATTTGATTTCAAAAAGTACTGGAACACATTTTTGGTTCCCTGCTGAGTATAGTACTCACACCTTTCATGTTCCACAATTACACTTGGGTACTAGAGAGGACCCTCAATTTGTTGAAGCGATAGATTGTGTGGAGGACCATTGTATTTCATGATCGATTGTGGTATCTTGTATGTGATCATTTGTCTTGGAATGATTTATAGGATAGATTTGCAGTGTAGACTTTTATTTTATTTATTTTTATTAATTTTACATATGTGAGAGGACATGTTAGAAGAAATGTTATAAGAATATATTCCACATATATTTTTCTATAGATTATTTAGTTTATTTATGTCTTCTGTTAACTCTAATATGCAATACTCTTTTTTATTTTGTTGTTATTATACACATTGATCGTGTGGTGTAGTCCCATCCTTGTTCCATCTTAGACCCTTAGTTCTTGTTTTCATCCTTAACCATATGAGATGGCATGTCTGAGATATCATATTGTAGTAATCTAGTTATTATTACGAGTGACTAAACTTGTGAAATTATATTATGGTATCATGTTTTAAATTCAATAATTATCTTTGATTTTGTAGACATGATATACAGAAATGTGTCAGAGCCTATTATGGATATCAGGAGGGTGATTAATGGAAACATATTTTAGTATAATGTCCCTAATACTGTTATCGTAGGATTATTATTCTTGGTATTTGATATAATGGTTATATTTTTTCCAATTCATTTGATAAACACAATGATTAATATGTGATTTAAATAGGATTTTGACTCTTTGAATGTAGATTTAAGATGATATCAAGACAATGGTTTGAAATGTTAGATTCACAAGATATTTAGGCACATTCATGAGTTATTATTTCAATTAAAAATGAGGTTCATCAATATAAAGTGTCAAAAATATCAAATATTTTTTTTTTCTGAAATAAGTTATTATTGGTATTTTACTGAAATAGATTTCTCTTTTAATGAATTTCCCTATGATACCTAGTCTTGTGGTTCTAGGATAAGATACTCACGAACAATGATGATCCAATAACATAAACACATGATCTGTTTTGACACTAGTGGGTTGATTTAAGAATTGTATTCCCTTATGATAATACCTTTTTGGTCACTCATATATAGGTTTAGTTACTTGATGTGCCAATAAAATTCTATATGAAATTTTCACATATAGATTAGAATATAATTATGTTTACAAAAGTAAATAATTTTAATTCTTTTTATAAAAATAATACTTGATGAAATTAGTTATGTAAATTTTCTCTAATGATTTGTGATTCCAAAGGTATCTGTTTTCTGTGTAGATGCTTGGTGAGAATAAGTACTCTAATGGGATGATGTTTTTGGAATCAGTTGTTGGTATATATATAGAAACTTTGAGTGTTTATCTTGAAACATGGTATATTTTACTTTATTGAATAGTATGGAATGGATAGTGTCACATTATTAGTGAATTATATGTAACCCTAACTTTTGGAGAGGTTACAGGACCTAGTGAACATTACAGCAGCCTATAGAATTTCTAGATTTAGATGGTATTTTTATGCATATATAACCCATGAGAGGTGATGGTCACTGTTATGAGTATACATGAAGATGTGAAATATGTTAGATGCCTCTTATTCTAGATCTTATTCTTGGGATGTGTTATTTAGTATATTAAATATTCCTAGTTATGCCTTTGTTTTTCATGGGATAAATGACATAGAGTACTAAACATTTAGTATAAGGATGGATTTAATGTGAAGGATCATTTAGATACATATCCTTGTAGTTTCAATATGGCGTTTAGAAGTTTAGTTAAAAATATATAGAATATTTTGGTTTTAGTATGACAATGATAGTGTCGATGAATTTGTGTGGAATAAAATTCTAATGAGATGTGGGGAATGAATATTTATTTTCTAATGAATTTTAGTTATTATGGTGTATGAATCCTATGAGTGTTTATAACACCCCAATTTTTTGTGAAATATTTTTTTTCAAATTAATTTACTTTCAATTATTTTTTCATTTCATTAAATAATAAAAATTATTTATTTTATATTAAATATCTATGTATATCTTGAATTAAACACAAAATAATTTTAACCATTAATTACTCGTAAAATAAATTTTATCAATATCTAAATGAATCTTTGATGTGGGCATACGTTACATGAATGACTAACATTCCTCGATGTCTTGTGTGTCATGCATGACCCAGTGTTACCGAACAATAAGTCATTTTTAAAATATTAAAATTAAATAGGATATAATATTTATATTAAATTATGTATTATAGGATTAACAAACTTATGAATACATATAATTTAATTCATTGGTTTCTTATTAATTAGAAAATAATATATATACCAAATGAATATAAATTTATAAATTTTAGAGATTCATATTTTAATGTGACAAATATGATTTATATTAATATGTTCTATCAAATACTAATATTGAATGATATTAATTAAATAAATATTTTATATATTAAAAAAATATTTTTGATAACCATTAAGTAGATTAGATAGATATAAGAAAAGAACAACTCCAATTTTTATGTTTAAAAAATTATATTTTTATAAATGTTGATTTACCACCATTTAATAGGGAACTATTTTAAATACAATTTTTTTTGTTTTTTTAGTTTTAATAAAAAAATTCATATTTTAATGGGAATTATTAAAATAATCAAGGAAACTTTTTTAATTTTTTTATGTATTGTTTCTTTTTAAAATGAATAGTTAAAAGTTTTGAATTTTAATTCAAAACTTTTTTTCATTATAATTAATTTATAAGGAAAGATTATATTTTAATTTTTTTTAATTTATTATATAATAATTTTAAGAATAAATCCTGTTTAGGCAATTATAATCAATGTTAATTTAAAATTTTCTATAAAAACCTAGTAATCATTTAGATGTTTTTTACTTTAAAACCCTTCAATGGCATCCCGTAAGTTAAATTATTTTTTTAAATTAATTTCTCCCACTTATATGATTTGATTTTGAGAAGATGGATTCCATATTTATATTAAGAATAGTTTATAATTTATAATAAGATCATATTTATTTGACCATCAGTATTAGTGAATGTGATGAAAAATAATTACAATTATTTAGTGAATATCTTTCTTAATAAAGTACTGAACATTATATTTAAGACCCAAAAATACCTTGAAACTTGTCTAACAACCATTTTATGGCCATTATTCCCAAATATTCATTCCATTATTGTGTATAAATTTTTATGACTTTATTTAGGTAAAACATGGGTACACATAGCTTGTTTTTAAAAATTCCTTGTGTTCCCCTTCCCTTCCGTATACAAGTCCACCGACACTACTTCTTACCCAAACCTCTCGAAAAACACATATTTCGACAATATATTACCAATACAATTCTAAAAATACCTCCCTTATTACTTGAAGAATCATATTGGTCTGCAAACAATGCAAGTAATTTTTTTTTGCATAAACCAAAATGAGATACCTGATTAAGAGGTAACGACTTCACTCAAGCTACATTATTTTATTTTTATTCTCCACCCTATAAAATCTATTTATTTCATTCATGTATAACATTAAATGTATATCCAATATACTTATAAATTTTTTTACAATGGTTTTTACATAATGATATACACACCTCCATATACTGGGTAACAAACAAAAAATTTAGGTGAGTGACGAACTACATCCTCACAAAATGACGATTGTTCATTTTTCTGTACTGCCACTCTTGTTAGACATTATGATAGACAAAATATATATATTATATATATATATATTATATATTATATATTTTTTCTTATTTAATACCTAAAAAAATATCTTTCTGATTTCTATTATTGTGGATAAGATAATTTTGATTGAGAAAATATGGACTACCACCTCCTAAAAGAGAAGTGATTCATCTATACACTACATAGAATGTATTGAAGATAGTTATAGTAAATATATATGAAATATATGATATAATAATGATACTTTAATATTTATATATATATACATATGTATGAATATATTTACATTACTTTCTTTAAACAATATAATTAAAAATAAATAGTGTTCATGCTTACATATGGCATGTCATCTCCATGAATGGTGTATTCTATATCATACTTCTATACTATTTGGATTGTTATAAAATGCATATAAATAATATAAATCATATTTAAATCATATTTTACATTCATTAAATAATGATATTTTTATATGAATGAATGATACAACAAATTAAGACACATGCGAAAAACAAAGAGAAAATTATCTGAAGTGAAACCTTAACAAAGAAGTTTTTACTGATTGATAATATGAAGCCGTAATCAAATAATATATGGTATTATAAGTAATAATTTTATTCTTTGGATGATTTATAATAATTTTAAATTTATTTTATAGGAAGTTTGACTGAGCGTGATGAGAGTCAAGACACCAGGTAATGGGAATTTTAAATCAATTTTTAATTCTAGAAGATTAAAGATTTATTCACCAACCATTCCTTTTTTGTTCTATGTATACTTACCATGGATGAATTAAATTTATCCTATACATAAATCTATGGGTATGTAAATATCCAATTTATGATCAATGTCTTTGGTGTTCATGTTTATAATATTAACAAGTGTGTAAAATTATTTTCTCTTAATTATCATTCATTGAGACTCATGTTTCATTATTCAACTAAATTAATGTTGGGGTTTATATACAACCAACATACATGTTATATCATCAATATACTTATTTTCATGATATTTTATGCTTTATGTAGTTTCAATTTCTTACATAGAGATTATGATACTGTCTAACAATGTTTTGAATATATATTGAAAAAATCATATCTTTTTCCTAGATTTATTATAATTATGCTTCCTTTGTTTAAATAATATAATCCATATCACAATGAAATTCAGTACCATTTTATCCATTATTTATTCATGATATACTCAAGTATTGGTATCATTTTATTACACATTGGTACATAAGATAGTTAAGATAATATATTTATGAATGTTTGGCAATACCCTCAATTTGCTCAGATATATGTATTATTTCAAATCCAAGTTTTAAAAAATGTGTTTCAAAGATTATTCTACTATTCATCAATATTCATATAAATAATGTTTTTCACTTTTTGTATATTACAAATTTGTTCAAAGGAATATACTTTTTTCTTTTGAAACAATGATTTTTTCTAACATTTTACTGTGCTAATAGAATGCTCTTCTTACCTCATACATCATGTAATGATTTCCTAACCCTCATTTCTATGAAGCATTATTTCCATGTTTCCATGATTAATTTTTAATAGATTTTTTTAATATTATTTTCAATGTATTTTTTTCAATAAAAATCTTTGATTATTTTTTATGTTTTTTAGGAAAATTATTTTCATGTAATTTTATATCATATTTTATTATTTTTCATATAAAATGATTTTGAAAATGATATTAAGACTCATTATTATTTTTTATTTAGTTTTGAAAGAAATGGATTAAAAAAAATTTAAACATCTTTTTATAAGTATTCATGGAAAATGGTTTTCAAAAAAGTTTCAAGCTCTATTTATATATTTTCACGGAAAATGGTTTTCATGATACTTCCATGATCATTTTAAATTTTTCATGGAAAATGGTTTTCCAAATGGTTTCTTGTTTCTTTTATATGTTTTCATGGAAAATGGTTTCAAATTAATTGTCATGACTACTTTATATGTTTTCTAAAAATATGGTTTCCAAATGGTTTTCATAGATTTATTTATATGATTTCAATGTTTACATCATGATAATGGGTTTCATTGTGTTTTTTATGATTTAACGATTTTTTTAAAATATTAAAATATATTTTCCTCATGAATTATTTTAAAAATATCATTACATTTAATTTTCCATCTAAGATGAAATATGATGATCTTACTGATGAACTTCAATGAAATAATTTAGTTGTTTCTCTCATATTAAATATTGAATGGTTTATATTTTGATGAAATTATGATTATGACACTCATTTATCTTCCACATGTTACATGCTTTTGAAAACTACTTCTTTTCATGGGTTACGTTTTTAATGATATGGTTATGAAACCTAACGCTTTCTATTGGTTATGATATTATTACATGATCATGATACCAATTTCATTTCCTGGGTTATGATTTTACTTTTAATGACCTTATAAAACATGCATGTATGATTTCATTGTGATAAGGTTGGTACTTATATATCCCTCCAATGAATGGGAAAATAATAAATGTTTATGAACTAAAATGTTAAATGAGAGGGAATACCAATCATGATGTAAGAGGTTACCTAGGAGGACATCCCATTTATAAAAAAGAGGGTAAACAAGAGGACATACAAACCATGAAATAAGAGGCAATATAGAAGGATGTCCCATGCTAGATACATAATGGTAGAAAAAAGGGTATACCATTCCCAAAGTAGGTAAACTATTGTTTAACCCAAAAATATCATGTTACAAAGGCCTTCATAGGCTTTCTGGACAAATGGTTTTTATATTCTATTGTTTCCAACACACTTTAAATAATTCTTATTTTATTATAATTTCATGTTTCGTGTTATTTATTTCCATATGATACGTTTTTTTCGAACTAATAATATTTATGTCATGATTCATGATTACAATTTTGATATGCAGGGTATGATCTTCTAAAGGCCAAAATCATGTTCTCATACAATTATGTTTATGATATTAATAATAATTTCCTTTATTTACCATTACATACTATTTGAGCTCTCCCCTTTAATGTTTTTCCCTTACCAAGGTTTTACATTTTTTTATTAATAGAAATACTAATAGGTTATCTCTTTATATGAATAATTAAAGATATTTTATTGAGTTAAATGATTTTTGTACACTACTTCCAAAGTCACGGAAAAAATACAGTCTTTCAATATCTGTTTTTATAATGTCTTATTTATTTTGAAAATGTTATTTAATGTCTAGGTATAAAAAATGAGGGTTTCAATAGTTCGTATTCCAAAAATAGAGTAATTAACCATTATAAAATTGTAAGATAAAACATGATATATATACCTAGGTATATTTATAAGGTTATGTGTAGTGATCACTCTAAGTACATGTATATGAAAGAGTAAATATTTAAGAAAATATCATGGGATTTTGGTAAAGGATGATGTTAGTGGGTTCCTAGAAATAAATCCTTATATGGATAATACATGTTAATGTGGCTCTATAATAGATGTAACAAGGGGTAACAACTCTGACAAGATGTCTAGGGCCTGACTTAGGGTAACATGGAATATGAAAATAAGCCTAGCTGCACACTTGTTTTGACACTCCTTGGGGAAAGTGTTTGGGAAATCAAAACCGTAGTATAAACTATCATAATGGATTTAAATAATGGTTTACTATTAATAAACATGGATAAATATATGGTTTAATATATTAATGAAACAGAAGTCCTGATTTTGGCACCCTAAAATTAATTTTTCATGATTATATGGTATCCCAATTTGATAAATATTTCTCATACAATATTTTCTGGTTTATTTAAATAGGTATATTTCAAAGGAACACAGTTAACATTTAATGTATCATATGTGTGATGTATGGGAATTAATAGATTTTATTTACCAAGTGGAATGATTATAAATAAAATCCGGAAGGTGGTATGTGTATTGGTTATACTTATAATGTTATAGAGTCCCTAAACAACATGTAAACAGTATTTTATGTTCTTACAGTTGTTTGAAATTAATGATATGATGAATTATAATATTGAATTTGAGGAAACATTATACATGATTCATATTTTCTATAATAAGAAATAGGTATTAAGGAATAAGTTAATGATACATGAGTAATGTATTAAGAGTAGTTTTGTATGAATGATGTATTTATTGTTTTGAATTCACAGATTAAGTTATATGAGTCAGGAAATATATAGGCATTTGTAGTATATGTTTTCAATAATGAATGATAATGACATTTTGAATGAAAATGAAGAAATCGAAAAATAATCTCATTAAAATATTATATTTTCATTATGGGGATGCAACCCTTAATTAATTACATATATAGAGATAATTTTATTTTTATAATGATATACGAGATATGAGTAAGTAAATTGGATCATACAAATTACCCTGAAACTGATTTTTCAAAGTGTTCTGTGTCCTCAAAGATGAATTCTATAACTTCTTGGATTTAATCAATAAATATAGTAATCATTGTAATATGTAAGAATAAATGTTTCCCAAAAGTATTTAAATCAATTAAGGTTTTTACCATGATTAAATAGAATTTACAATAAGGGTATTAACATGATTGAAATGCGAAAAACATGTGAAACCTTTTGTTATATGGGGGATCAATGTTAACCTTCTTTCATGACATTATTTCTAATGCTTTGAATATTTATATTTTATAAGGGTTATAGGTTTATCCATTTATGGGATGATTAACTTAAAAATTAGATGAATTTTGTGAGATTATTTTGTTATATCACCACATGATGATTCATTCATATTGAGGGAGCATCTCTACGATTTTTTTGATGATTGTAACTAAAGAGAGATAAAACGACTTATCATAGATCACATGATCTATTAGTACTTTAGGAATGAAATATTTGTCATCCTTTTTGGGTAACGACATAAAGTGTGTCATGTAAAAAAATGGTGATATTTTTCTAAAATTATGAATGTATGTATTTTCCTGAAAATTTTATATCATTTGTAAAAAATATATAAATTCTATTTTATCATAGTACCTTTGTCTTGGTGTATCAGATGGTCCTTTAGTTCATATAAAATTTATGGATTTTTTATTGATATGTCCTTCTTGACCTTATTCTATATCACCCTCCATCTAAAATTGTTGGTTATATATCTCTTCTATGTTCATATTTTTACATCCCACCAATGTTCTCATATGTAGGAATCTATTTATCAGTTACTTTTGGAAACCGATTTAAATCATCTTTTATTTTCTTAATGAGGTTTTAGTATTCAATTTTACGATGTGGGGTTCTATAAAAAAGGATGTATAGTATTAAACATTTTATACACCATATGAAATTTGAGTGAGAAATTTATATTATATGGGGTTGAATGTAATGCCCATGAATTTTTTGAAATCATTTTTTTGGATTATTTTAATCATTTTAATATTTTTCATTTAACATAACACTGAAAATAAATTATTTTATATTAATTCACTATATTTGGCTTATGTTATATGAAAAAAAAAGTTTATTATGTACTACACATAAAATTAATTTTAACATTTTTTAATGAAACATAGTGGTTATCTTACAATAAACACAAGAATTAATTTCTTTGATGGCATGCGAAACATGCAAGACTGATTGTCAAAAAACAATAATTCATTATTAAAATATTTGTATTTAATAGCATATAACATGGAACTGAAATTGAATATTATAGGATTAACATACTTTTGAATATATATAGTTGAATTCAATAGTTACCTATTTATTTTAAATTAATAGATAAACCAAATGAATATAATGTGATTGATTTTGTACAAGTATATTTTAATGTTAAATAGTCAATTTATATTAATAAGATAAATTAATTACTAATATTGAAATATATTCATTAAATTTATATGTTAAATATTCAAAAATATATTTTTGATGATTGTTTAATATATTAGATATATATAGAAATTAATAACCCCAACTGTTTTCTTAAAACCCATATATTTATATAGGATGTTTTACGACCTATTAATGGTGAAACCACAAATTTTTTCACATTAATATATTTAATATGGAAAAATAAACATTGAATTTGAAATCAAAACATACATATTATATTATGATAATTTTTTTTAATTTTTCTAGAAGATTTCAATTTATTAATGAATAGTTAAAAATACTGAATTTTAATTCAAAAAAGGTTGTTTCATCTAATTAATTTTCAAGGATAAATTATATATTAATTTTTATTAATATTTAATTTAGAAAATAATTTTATAAATGAATCTTATTTATGTAATTTTAATAATTTTAATTTAGATATTGCTTATAAAAACATAAAAAACATTTTGATATTTTTACATTAAAAACCCATAGGGGAGTCTTGTCAAGGAAATTATTTTTAAAATAAATTTATGCCACATATGTTATTAGGAATTTTAAAAATTAATTCCGTATTTGGAATAGAAATAATTTATAATTTCAAAAAAGTTCAACTTTTTTTTTGACCAAAAATACTATTGAAAGTGATTATAATTTAGTTTAATGAAAAATTAAAACATTAGGTTAACAAAGTACTAATCCTTGAATATAATACCCCAAAAAACATAGAAACGTTCCCAACACACATTGGATAGTCATGATTTTCCCATTAACCTTCCATTATTGATTTATATTATTTTTCTGTGAAATATGTTATGTAAAAATGTGGATACACCGAACTTGTTTTAAAAAATGTTAGTTGTTTCCATTCCCTTCCCTATAAAAGGCCACTAACTCTTCCCCTTCAACAGACCTCTAATGAAACTATGTTTCCGCCAATATATGAACCATAAAATTACCAAAATCCCCAACACAATCTTATCATACTCCCATTGGTTAGAATGAAATCCAATTAATCATTGTGGCACCAACGAAAAGGTGTTACCTGATTAAGTTGTAACGACTTCTATCAAGATCACTTCTTTTATTTTTGTTCTACACCACATAAAAGATTTTTATTATATTTGTGAATAAAAAACAGTATATTCAATAATTGTGGATATTTTTACAATATGTATTGTACATAAAATTACACACACATCCATATAATGGGAAATGAACACACTATCAATCTGTATGGAGAACTATCGCCACACAAAATAATGATTTATCATTTTCCTATACTACCTCTCAAACTATAAATTATGATGTAATCTCTATTTATATATATTATATATTATTTTTATTATGTATTTAATCTTATTTAATACATTTACAAAGCATATCATTATATATTAATTTTTTTGTTAATACAATTATTTAGTTTGAGGATGTGTGGACAACTACCCATAAAAGCGATGTGATCCATTCATACACTACATGGATTGTATTAAGGACGAGTTTAGTGAATATATATAGTATATATGATATATAAAAAGAAACTATAATAATTATATACATAAATATAAATATGTATGTATGTATTTAACTTTATTTTTTCAAAGAAAAAAAATTAATGGAAATAACATTCATGCATACTTACGACCCACCATCTCCATCAATAGTGTATTTCATTGTATACATCTATATTACATGGATCATTATAATACATATATACTAAAAATAAATTTTATTTAAATCATGTTTCAAATTATCTAAATCATTGAATATGTATA
This sequence comes from Viscum album, assembly GCA_963277665.1. Lineage (NCBI taxonomy): Eukaryota > Viridiplantae > Streptophyta > Magnoliopsida > Santalales > Viscaceae > Viscum > Viscum album. Next base: position 1,498,188,588 of record OY728119.1, on the reverse strand, counting down.
AGGACAAAAGATACATCAAATTAATACATATGTGAAAAACAAATATGATATCAACCAAAGTGAATCCTTAACATTGAACTATTAACAAGAGAGTTATATAATGAAATAATAAAACCATGTATGGTGTTATTGGTAATAGTTTAATTATGTGAAAGATTAATAACTATAATACATATATTATACCATAGGTTTTTATGAGTGGAATGAGAATCAAGACACAAGGTAATAGAATTTCATCTCACCTTTTATTTCTATATGATATATACCTTATTCTCCACACTTACCTTTTATGTGGTGTGTATACTACCCAAGTAAGAATTATATAATTCCCATTAATAAATTTATGGGTACACAAATATAGATTTTATGTTCTTCCTTTCATTGTGTTCTATTTAAAAAAGTTACCAAAGAGGCAAAATAGTTTTGTCTCAATTTCCCTTCATTAAGATGCATGTTTTTTTATGCACTGAAAATCATTTTTTAGGTTTATATATAACCATTTTACATGTTATATCATTAATATAAATATCTTCATGATAATTTATGCTTCATTTTATTTCTATTTCTTACATGGAGTGTATGATCCCATGTTACCATGTTAAGAGAATTTATTGGAACAAGCTCATTGAATTTCAAGATTGTTTATGATTATGCTTACATTCCAGAAATATTATGAAAAATATCACAAAAAAATAATGAATTTCCTTCTCTTTAATTTATTTATGTTATATTACTTTATTGGTACTTTTTTCTACTACATTTTACATAATTTAGTTAACAAAGTGTTTCTAAGAAATCATAAATTTATCCTCTATTTGGTGGAAAATGTGTATTCCATTAAAACCATGATTTATAAAAAGGGTTTCCAATAATATTCAACTATTCTCATATAATAATTAAAATAATTTTTATCACTTTTATTATTTTAAAAATTTTTTAATAGAAATTTTCTTGTATCGCTTCGAAAAAAGAATTTTTTAACCTTATTTTGTATAAAACTAATGTTCTTCTAACCACTAACTATATGTATATATTTACTCACAATCATTTATATGTTGTTTAATTTTCATGTTTAAATGGTATATTTTTATGATTTGTAAAAAATTATTTTCAATGAAATGATTTTCAAAATATTTTTCATGATTCATTTATAATTTTAAAAATAATTTTTTATTTAAAATTTTATCAAGATTCTTTTATAATTAATCAGATAAAACATTTTCCAAATGATTTTAGGCCTAATTTATATATTGTAAAAATATTATAAAATAAATATTTTTAGGGTCATTTTAATTTATTTTAGTTTTTCAAGGAAAATAGTTTTAAAAACCTTCTCATCTACTATTTATCCATTTTCTAGGAAAACATTTTCAAAAGCATTTTTAAGATCCTTTTATAATTTTTTGATTAAAATTATTTACAAAATTAATTATCCACATTTTATATATTTTTAAAGAATTTTATTTCTAAAATGGTTTCATGATAATTTTATATGTTTTCACAAAAAATGGTTTCAAAAAAGTTAACATTATATGATTTTTTTTAAAAAGATTTATAAAAGGATTTCAAGGATTTGTTTATATTATTTTATGTAAATATTTTTGAAAATGGTTTTAAAATGTATTATTTATGTTTTAATTTTGTTTATTTTAAATTATAAATAATATTTTGTTTATGAAATGTTTTAAAAATACAATCCCATTTTATTTTCCATCTATGATAAAATATTGTGATGTTACTCATTCCTTTCATGAAAATGATCCAAAGGGTCTATTAAAATTCTTTCATAAATAGTTTTTGTTTTGATGGAAAGATTATTAGGACACCCATTTCTCTTCCACCAGTTATATTCTTTTGAAATCTTCTTCTTTTTATGGGTTTTTTATGATGAAATTATTATAAAGCATGTATTTTTCCATAGGTTAGGATCTAATTACATGATTATGATACCCATTTTATTCACTTATTAATGATATAAATTTCAATAATTCAATGGCCCATGTATGCATGATTTTATTATGAGATGGGTGGGACATATATAACCCTCAAATACATTAGGTGATGATTCATTTTTATAGGGTATAAGAGGCCAAAAATAAGAGGGTATATGGGAGAAAATAACAAGCCTAAAACAAGAGAGTACGTGGGAGGAAATCCTAAGCCAGAAACAAAATTGTACATATGAGGACATCCCAAGCTCGACGCAAGAGGTTCAACTGGAGTGAATTAAAATCCTGAAGTATTTACATTTAGTGATTTACCCAAGCATAACATGTTACAAAATCCTTGTTAGTCCTCCTTCACATAGAGATTGTATATGATTTTGTGTCATCCAAAATTATAGTATTATTTATATATTATGGTTTTATGGATCATGTTTTATTATTTACTAATGACACATGTCTTATGAACTACATGTATTTTTTTCTTGATTCATGTTTATGGTTTTTTATATTCACGTTATAATCATTTAATGATAATGATCATGTTCTAATTCCATTATGTTCATGATATGCTTATGCATTTGCTTTATATTACATTACTGAGCATTTGAGCTCACCCCTTTCATGTGTTTTCTTTCCCCTGGTTATGATGAATGTGTTTTATGTATAAATTCCATAGGTGAAGCTACTTGTTGGAAACATTTAATATATTTAGTGGATTTAGTATATTTTTTTCCATGTTACAAAATTCACTAAACTAATACACAATTTGGGCATCAATTTGTGTAATATTTTATAAATTTCGTAAAATTTATGTAATGTCATTATATGAAAAACAAGGGTCTCTATTGATGGTATCATAGATAAGGTTTAGTTATCCATTACAGACTATGATGAGAAAAAATTATTCATATCCTTAGGAATATTTCTATTGCTATGTCTATATTTGTCTCTAAAGATAATTATAAGGAAGATTTAATATTATTGAGAATATCCAATAATTTTATTAAAGGATAGAGTGTGTGGTTTCATAGGAATACATCAATTTCAGGATACTACAAGTTAATGTGGCCTTGAAATAGCTGTAACATGGGTTAAATAATCCAAAAAAATGTACCGGGCCTAAATCTAGGTAATATTTTATATGAAAATGAGACTTGTTACACTGTTTGTGTGATACTCTCATGAGATATGCTTTTGGGAATTGGCATACTCATTATAAACAATCATGAAATTAATAAATAGATGATGAATATGAATAAACTTGGATAAACCTAAGGTGACAAAATTTAATGATGTCCGAGAAATGATTTTGGAGCCCTATTTGTAACCATTCATTATTATATGGTATCTTAATATAAAAAATGTTTCTCCCACTATGATATCTAGTTTTATCAGTGGAGATATTATGAAGGGACACTATTAGAATTTAATGTTGTAGATTTGGGATGTATAATAATTATGTGAATCTATTTCCCAATAAGAAATTTCATAAAGAGAATTAGAAATGGGGTATGAGTATTGGTTATACTTATCAAGTTAAAGAGACCAAAAATTGAATTAGAATGGTATGTTGTGTTCTTACAATATTGATTACATTAAAAATAAGAAGCTTGATTAGATTGTGTTTCCAGAACCATAAAACATTATTTATATTTTATATTAAAGGAAAAAGGTATTACGGAATTAGAAGATGGATCTTGGGTAATGTTTTAAGAATAATTTTGGACGAATGAAGTATTTATGTTTTAGAATTCATATCTTATGTAGTATGAATAATGAAATATATAAGTATTTTCATAATAAGGATTCATTATGTATTGGGAAGGAAAATGTTGAATTATTATGAAGACATAGAAAAATTATTTAATTGAACGGGGATGTTTTTATTAAGGGGAGGTAATAATTAATGAATTCCCAGTATTGAAGTAATGGTGTTTGGAACTAGATATTTTTTATATGAATATGTATATTAGATTTTACATATTACCCAGTAACTGATTGTTGATAATGATTTCAATTTCATCAAGGATGGTGTTTTCTACTTATTTTATTTAAATAATATATCAATTAATCATTGGGATATGTAATCAGGCATGTTTGAAAAATGTATTTATGGTAAATTTGGTTATTACCATTTTTCAAGGGAATATACGATACAATTATTCACATTTTTATAATGTGACAAGCAAGTTTTACCTTGTTGTAAATAGGAGATCACTTTTTAGCCACTTTCATGAAATTATTTTTAAATATTCAAATATTCATATTTCATAAGGGTTATAAGGCTAACTGTTAAAGGGATGTTTAAGTTAAACATTAGTTGAATTTTTTGAGATTACATTTGTGTCTCACCACATGAGGATTCAAGCATATTGTATAATATGGTATAAGAAAATTGTGTTGATGGTAACTGAATAGAGATTGTATGAATTTTCATAGATCTCATGATCTATTAGAGAATTAGGAATTAAAAATCCAAAAACTATTTTGGAGAATGAGGTGAAGTGGATCAAGTAACAAAAAAGGGTGAGATGGTGTTGTAGTCATGAAAGTATATCATTTCAAAAAAAAAATAGCTTTAGTAAAATGATATATATATATATATATATAATATGTTATCTAGTACCATTTTTTTATATGGCTCAATTGGTCCTTTATGATTTCTTAAATTGATGGATTTTTATGTCTGTATTTATCCCAAACTTATTATCTATCACTCTTCATCAAAACATGATGGTTATATTATTCTTCAATGTCTGTGTTTTCACATCCCACCAATGTTCTATTAGGAAAGAATTTAGTTATGAGTTTTTTTGGGAAATATTTATGATTCATGTATTATTATTGAAAGGATGTTCTAGTATTAATTTTTATTATTTGGGTTTCTATTAATATAACTCTTGTGTATTAAAATATTGATAACCCAAATTATTTTTAGGGTCAGTTTTGTATTATAATGGTATAATGTGACACACCGAGATTTTCTGAAATATAACTTTTCATATTAATTTATTTTTCCTAATATTTTTCATTTAACAGAATGCTGAAAATAGTTTATTTTATCTTAATGTTCTTTTTATGGAATTCATTTTATGCAACAAAAAGTTAACAATGTACTAAACAGAAAATAAATTTTAGCATCCTCTATAAGGAACAACGATTTTATCTTACGTTACACAAAATACTTATTTCCTTGTTGGATTGCATAATATGATAGAACAATTATAACATGACAATATTGCATCATTAAAAAATTAGTTTTAATATTATATAACAAGGAAATTAATTTCCAGACTATATTATTAAATAAATTATTAATATATATAGTTGAAATCTATGGTTACATATTAATTAGTAAAGAATATCGAATGCAAATGAATATAAATGGATTGATTTTATAAAAGTCAATTTGTATGTGAGAAAAATTATTAATAATATTAATTTAAATTAATTATTAATAGTGAATGATATTTAAAAAAATATATATTTTATATATTAAAAAAATATTCTCTATAATCATCCATTAGATTTTATATATATATAAGAGAGGCAAATGTCTACATTTTTTCTTAAAATCTATATATTTTGAAATGTAGATTTATTATCACATTATATAGAAAAATTTTAAATAGAAATTTTAGAAGTTTTATTGATTTAATATGTCAAAATAAACATCATATTTTAAATTGAATCATATAAATTATTATATGATACATTTTTCTTATTCTTCAGTAAGGATTCATTTTTTAATGATAAGCTGAGAATAATAAATTATAATTCAACCCCCCCTTTTAATCTTGTTAGTTTATATGTGTAAATTAAATTTTAAATTGTTATTATTTTAAAATTATATATTAATTAAAAAAATTAATCCTATTTAGTTTATTGTGGTCATTTTCACTTTTGATGTTGGGTATAAAAATGTAGCAATCATTTGGAGATTTTTTACATTAAAAACATGCTGTGTCATCCAATCCACAATATTATTTTTTAAATTAATTTCCATAAATTTAGTGATTATAATTTGGAAAAATTGATTCCATATTTTTAATCAATATAATTCATCATTTAATTTTAGTCAACCTTTTTTTGATCAAAAATATTATCGAAAGTGATTAAAATTAATTACAATGATTAAGTGAAAATTTTGTTTAACATTGTACTAAAACATAAATATAAGACAAACATATTCCTAAAAACTTGTCAAAAACTAATTGTATGTCCATTATTGGGACATTGAAGTTATATAATTTAGTTGTATTTTGTTTGGTATGAATTTTTTATCGTAAAAACCATTGTACACCCAGTTTTTTTTAAAATGCATAGTTTGTCATTTCCCTTCCCTATTAAAGGCACCCACTTATCCCACATCCTATCACATATCAAAAAAATTATTTTCATATTGTATTATTCCAATACAATTAATTACGTCCCTTATATCCATATATAATCCTCCCTTAGGACATAAATTAATCCATGGATTCCTTTTCACCCAAACTAAATTGAGTTACCCAATTAAAAGGCAATGAATTATCTCAACATCCTTAATTTTATTTTTTTCCCCAACCCAACACTCTTTTTATTCCATTAAATTATGAAAATAAATATATTTTCAATATACTATGTTTTTCTATGCTAATGTTTCAACCTATAATTACACACACCTCCTTCTAATGGTTAACACACACGGTTTTTATGTGTATGGAGAAATACCGCCTCAAAAAATGATTATTGTTAATTTTTCAATACCACATCCCATTGTTAAAATAATGAGGGAAAATATATGTATACATATTATATATTATATTTTTTACAAATTTATTAAATCTTATTATTTTTACCAAACATAATTTAATTCTTTTCATTTTTTGTTAACTTGACAATTTCATTTGAGGATGTGTGGACTACCACCCACTCAAAGTGATGTGATTCACTTATAAAATACATGAAACGTATTAAGGAATATTTTAGTGAATATATATGATATATATTATATAGAAAATATAATTTTATATTGATATATATATGCATGTATTTATATTAGTATGTTTATTTCAAAAAGACAATAATACAGAAATAGCATTCATGCTTATGATTGACATATAATCTCTATGAATGGTGTATTATGATTCATAATTAAATATTCTATAGATATTTATAATATATAATGAATATAAATAAAAATTATTTCATGGTTTAAATTATGGAAATCAGGATAAAATTATAAGGACCAAAGATATATCAAATTAAGACACATTTGAAAATGTTATAGATATTACCTAATGTGAAACCATAATAAATAACTATTAACAAGTGGATATTATAAATCCATATTAAAATAGTAAATAGTATTATATTTAAATATATAATTTATTTAATGATGTATAAAAAAATTGCATGTATTATTTAGGAGGTTTGAACGATTTTTATGAGAGTCAAGACATAAGGAAATGGAATTTCATCTTACTTTTTATTTTAGAATGACAAATCCTTTATTCGCCACCCATTAATTTTTTGTTATTTGTATACTGTCCATTGATGAATGATATGATTCTTATACTTAAATTTATGGGTACATAAAAATACCTTTTATTATCTTTCCTTCTTGGTGTTTATGTTTACAAATATAACAAATCATTAACATAAGTTTTGCTAATTTTTTTCTTATAGACTCATGTTTTTTATGCATTTAAATTATTTTTCGAGTGGAATATATTTCCAATTTACTTAATATATCATGTATAACATTATTTTCATGATAATTTAAGCTTAATTTAATTTATATTTCATAAATAGAGAGTATTGTAATTTTTCAAATATTCTATGTATTATTTTTTAATATTATATGGATTATTTTCAAAACCACATGCTGATATGGCATGTGATTTTGAGGCCTGGTACGCCATAAATAAATTTTTTATAAATACTCAAAATTAAATAAAAACATTCCCAATTTTCCTAAAAAGGTGAAATAACATATAAATGGGAACTAACATCAGATATCATAGGGCACCATTGAGTCTAGAATAATGGATTTACCTTATACACGAATTGGTGTAGGTTAGAATGAGTAGATTATAGAATGTCATAACATTCTTTTTAAATGAAGAAAATAAAATGATGATAATTTAGTATCTTTTATTTTATCAATATAGAGATAAATGGACTTTTTTATTAAATTAACATTTTGTATATATATGGGGTTATTTCCAAAACCCTTGAATCCTATAAAGGCCCTAGAGGGAATGATCTAGATAATCATCTCAAGAAAGCGACAACAAAACATTGATTTGATGATTGGAGAATGCCTTTATCAATGGATCTTGCCAATTATGGTGCCAGACCTAATTATCATCATCATTTAGTGATCCAAATCCATGTAGTATGTGTTATTTCGATTTTTCTTTCCCATTCTTGAAATCGAATGATGAACCCGAACTAATCAAAGAAGAGATTTTCTTGTAGATCGATCATAATTGCGAGATTAGTTATTTGAAGTATTTATCATTATTTCATTATAGAAAATTAATTTTATGTGTTTACCATTATACTGAGGAAGATTGAATATCATCATGAACATCGATCTAGGTTCATCTTTCAGGATTTGTGTGATTTTCTCCCCTGATTTCTTACATTCTTGGGGCACCTTCTTCATTTGAAAATTGAAATTGAACAACCAATTTTTTTCATTTTACTAATGGATTAATGATAAAAATATGTAGATCGAGGACCCACATGATGTTATGGTGGTGCGATGATTATGGTGGTCGCATGATGTTGATTGGGAAGCGTTTTAGTGTAGATCTGGTGTGGAAGTATATGGTGGCTGGGAGAACATCTTTGGCGGGTACGATTGAGCGGGGAATCATGGTACATGGTGGATGTTCATGTGTACGTGGTTGATGGAGTTTGATGATAGAGGGGACCATAGCAGACAGCTGTGTCGAACCACATCGACAGAAAACGATGGCATGCTGGTTTCGTGGTGGTGGATGCAGTGGTGACACCATGTGTGGAATAGTGAGCAGGTATGACCATTCTAAATCGGTATGGGTCAGGAAAGATGATCTGGGGTATGACAATGAGATTTTATGGGACAATGGGTTGGTTCATACCCATTTTGAATTTAGGGAAACTAGGGTAGATACTATATGCGACTGATTATGGATTTAGGATGTGATGTAGCGGCAGCTTGAGCTTCCCTCGGCACAGTGACAACATGGGAGGATTGTCTGCAGTGGTCAACTATGATACAATAAAGGTTGATCTACCATAGATATAGAAACCATGCGGCTAGACCAAAATGGTCAACCATAGTGGTCGGTTGGCACAGTAGGTGGATTGACTGTGATGGTTGATCCACATGCATAATGACCTTTCTATTTATTCAAATGACCATAACTTTTATATGGAGCATCCAATTGATGATTTGACTATGGAATTCCAACCCTGAAATTGAACTGTTAATTATCTAACTATTGTTGTGTTTTTGTTTTGGGAAAATATAGGTTGAATGTGTTCCCTGAGTCTTTCAACTGAAGTTATATCATTTCATTACATCCACATCAATGGATTTTAATCCCTTATAGAGGATAATATTTTGATACAGTTATGTTGCCCCTTCTCGAGACTCATGTGAGAAACTATTTTATATCTACTAAATTTTTCCCAATTGTCACAAACATCCTCAACAAGGCATTGAACATATAACTAAAAGACCATCATAGTCGGTACAGTGGATTCATTGTCTTATTATCCCTTATATTGTGGGTTGATCCATAATTGGTTCATTGTGACCCCTAGTAGTTTTGGGCATGACCCTTTATCTATGTATCAAGGATAAAATAGATTTTGTTCGTGGGGTCCCCAGGAGGTTCACGGAATGAACCCTTATCAGTGTATCACAATCTTCTCATACTACTAAACCTTTTTTATTAGGTACACAATGAGATCGACCTCATCAATGAGTGTCTTTCATGATTACATGGATCATGGAATGTGATATCCTCGAATGAGTGTTTCTTCAAATCGAATCATATTATTAGAAGTCTATTATGACAACCTAATGGTGTGGGGTCTCCCCTTTGTATATCCAGGTTTTTATCATTCTCAATTGGAATATGTTATAAAAATATTGTTACATCTTTTATTTATAAGAATTACATATTTCTTCATGATTAGTGTTTTCATGGTGTCTTACAAGGTATTGATATTATCACACCTACAAAGGATTTTCCTGCACGTTTCATTGCTTGTATAGATTATGACCCTTTTAATAGTGTCGTAAAAGGACCAGTAGTGGGTGGATCATAGCAGGAGTTTAGAATACAATGGTTTTTACATGGATCGTACCTTGACATAGTCCTCACCATTGGAGAAGGTTGTGCTCTTTATGGATTTTTGTCAGACATGTGTTACTTACTCTTATAGTGTGCTGGTATTTGTCGATGTTTACTATTAATTTACTTCGTCTTGTACCTTGGTTTTCTGTTCCTAGTTGTATACAATAATTATATTTTTTTAACACTTCATCATTGTGTGTCCTTGATAAGTGTGTATGTACAAGTACATTAGGCTAGTGCCACCCATTTGCGGGACATTCCTACACAGTTCTATTAACTAGCCTCTAGCCAATTGTAAGAAGGCTTGGGGAAGTCACAACATGGGCCCCTCTAGTATGGGTTATGAAAGAGTGGCATCAGTGCGTGTTGATTCAAATTTAGGTTTATAATTCTATGAGTTTGGTTTGGAGAAACAATGTTAAGTATTTTGAGTTCAGATTTCAAACCAGGTACACTAGTGTTCGTGTTATAGCCAATGAATCCATACACCATATCTTTTAACACCTGATTTCTAACTCGATAGAGGAGAAAATTAGTTTTTGGTAAAAAATGATACATGTATAATATAGGAATAGTTGAATTTTCCAAGTCTTTCTTGAGTCATATCCTCATATATACTCAATTATCTATTGTATATCATGTTTTATATTATGATTCATCCATCTAAAGAGGCAACCATGATTCCACCATGAGATAATGAGTATGATCTACCTAGTAATGAGACATTGGTACATGGTACTATACTGAAGAGAAAACATGATTGTTGTTTACCAGCTATACCCCCACCATTCAAGAATCAGCTACTACCAGTACTACCATCTAAGGATGTATAGAGTTTGAGTACATTGCGCGAGTTTTATAGGTAATGACCTTCCACAATTCATAGATATTTACACCCCCAGATAGTTGAGGATTAGTTATAGGTAGTTGCCCATGTTTTTGTCTTGTGAGGATTCATTCCGATCAGATGGAAGTCCCTATCATGAGTCTTTATCAGGAATCAACTGGGCGATGGTAGAGATTCATGACTCATACACATGATGATACAAATATTACATGGAAATACATCGAGCATCTCTTTAGGGTGTAATTTTATCTTTACACGTTGAAATTGGTAAGCATACATGTGTTTTTGCATCTATAGTAGGGATGTTTGACCATGTATAATTATTCGGTGAATTTTACAGATCATTCTCATTAATCCATGGACATTGTAAATGACCAGTTCATTAGGGCTTGGAGTAATGAGAGGGGATTCATCTGGGACATTGGGTCATTAGTTTATTCCTATGACAATTTTACCTATTATGGGATACTTTATTGGGCCTTGTTAGTTGAATGTTTTGTTGAATAGCAGGAGCATGTAATGGGAGATAACAGTGGGAACCCAGTAGCTGAGACCTCAATAACCGGTATACAATGACAGTCTTATGGATTCAAGAAGGTCTAAAACATTAGGATGTGATCCCAAGAATTAGGATATGTTGTTTTTGGCTCCCAGAGTATCTCAAATCGCCCCAGGGATAGACGATCTTTCTCACGCAGTATTCAGGGTCATCATGCATGAGATTTATCGACCCGTAGTATAGATGATCGGGATATCATTGAGGGACTACCTAAAATAGATATAGAGTTAGGATAAGGGTTGTTTGTAGGATTTTAGAGTTGTATTAGACACTATGAGAGTAGTATGAGGTAAGTAATGTTACGATATGTTTCCACCACCATGCCCTTGTGGTCCACACCATGCTTAAAAAGTTATTGGGAAGGGACGAGGTCAATTACAGGATATGGATGTCTATGAACCAATGGCTCTAATGATGATATGAGGTATTATCTATGAATTTTCCACCCTCAGTACAATTTTTATAGACTCGTGTTCTAGTCAATATTTTTTTCCACAAAACATTTTTGAGACATGAATATTCTAGTTGAACTGTAGACTCAACCATTTCATTTGGAGAATTATAATGTAGGATACTCGATGCTCAAACATTGGTGTAGAGTGTGTGACATGGAAATTAAATGTGAGAGTTTTGGTTTTGATCTCATGGTGGTTGTTTTTAGGCCATACGACTTCATTATTGGAATGGACTAGTTATCCACTGTTCATGCACAGATTGACTTTTATAAGAAAAGAGTGAAATGTGTATGCAGTTTTAGAACTAGTATTTCTTTTTTTAGTGAATAGAATATCGAGGATGTTCATTATGGACTCTCACATTGGAGGGTGCATCTGATTACTCATCAGTTGGATTGTCTAAACCTTGATGTAGTGGATGATATGAGTCCTTAGATTCCTGAAATGGTGGTAGATTATTTGGGAATATTTCAAAAATATGTTTCATGATCCCCACCCATAGGGAGGTATAATTATAAATTTATCTACATGATAAGATAGAACTAAAATCAACACATTCATATTGGAATGCCCTTGCAGTGCTTCATGATCTAAGGGTACAAATGGAGGTTTTTCATAGAAAGGACTTCATGATACTCAATGTTTTACCCTTGGCATCCCCGATTATTTTCTCATGAAAGAAGATGAGATATTGAGGTTATGTGTGTAATAATGGTTCTTAACCATGATGACAGTGAAGAAACATTGTACACTATAATTATCGATGACCTCTTAGATCAATTGAAAGGGACATGATGGTTCCCAAAGATCGATCCCAGATCAGGCTATCACTATTTATGAAAACTATAAAAGGATGCACTGAATATGACCTTCATATTTTATTATAGTCACTATGAATACATGTTGATGTATTTTGGCATGATGAAAACCTTATTAGCATTCACGGGACTCTTAAACAGGATCCTTAAACCTAAAATAAACATGTTCATAGAGGTATTTATCAATGTAAACCTAGTGTATTCATCATCTAAGGATGAGCATTCAAGACACATTAGTATAGTTCTGGATTCTCTTTAAAAGAACTATAATTATAGAAATATCCCTTTCAAAAGGTAATTTCTTGATTCAAGTGTTTAATTTTCTTGGAAAAGTTATTTTAGAGGATAGAGTTGTAGTGGATCCAGTGATGGTGGAGGTAGTGTTTTCTTAGGAGCCACCCATGACTATTACCAAGGTGAGGAGACTCCTTGACTTGGATGGGTAATATCATAGGTTTATACCCAATTTATCTATAGTATAATTTCCCCTAAATGCTTTGATGTAAAATTTCATCCATTCATGTGAATGGAAAAGATTCTTTCATGAGATTTGGGATAGGAATATGAGCACTACTATCTTGAGATTTCCATAGGAGGGTTCTGAGAACGTAGTATTATACAATTCATCAAGATATTTCCTCAGTTGTTTATTAATGTAGTCGAAAGAAATTATTCCATACAGTTCATAGTAGTTGAGTCCACAATAGAAGAACTATGCAACCCATGATATAGATTTAGTAGTTTTAGTCTTTGTATTGATGAAGTGGTGGAACTACCTGATGGGAGAGCAGTTTATTGTCTATTTTGAACACAAGAGTATTAAGTATATATTCTCTCAAAATGATTTGAATGTGAGATAGGGATTATGGCTAGAGTAATTCCAAAAAACTGACATAGAAATTCTATATATTCATGGGAAGAAGAAAATGGTGGAATATTCCCTAACCAGGAGATCCGATTTTTAGTTTCTAAACGAGGCGATAGAGACTTTTTCCTTGTTATAGTTATCATTTTCGGATAGAGATTGAGTAGCTTTGCTCTAGTCGATGGTTTTCAACCCTCCACATTTACTGTGATTTAGGGAGGCACATCTTGGGGGTACCAAATTCATGACCTTATGTTCTCAATTGTCCATATGGTCTAATCCTAATAAATATTAAAATGTTGGGGATTATGTCCTTCTTTTCAGAGGGTGTATGATGATACTAGTGGATTTATGGAAGGAGGTGCTGAGGGAATTTCAAATGTCCCATTTGGAAAAAAATCTAGGAGATGAAATGTGGAATCGTGTCCTCCAAAAATTGTTTTAGTGGCTAGGGATGAATAATGGATTTGATGAGTTCAATTCTCAATGCCTTAAATTTCATCAAGTGAGGTCTACGCACCTGGTTCCAATGATTTTAGATAATCCCCGTGAGGTTACCTGGTGGATGTGGGATAAGATATCGAAGGACATTGTGATAGCCTTACCATGTATTTATATTGGACAAGATTTTATAAGGGTTAACATTGGATGATAAACCATGTCATCCCACTCCTTAGTTATCAGATAGGGGAATTCAGTAGTGATCACGAGATGCCTGTATGTGGAAGATATATTTCGACTCCATGGAGTTCCAACAATGATTGTTTCTATTAAAGATTTTTTCTTTAAATCCAAGTTGTGTAAGGGATTACAAGTGGAATTTAGTAATTAGTTATGCTTGATCACATCATTCCACCACCATATAGATGGCCATACTGAGAAAACTATTCTGGTTCTGGAGGACATTTTGCAAGCTTGCATGTTAAACATTGGTCATAGTATTGAGGATTACATATCACCAGTTATTTTTTCATGAAAGAATTAATACCATTCAACCATTTGTATGGAAACAATAGAGGATTTTTGTAGGTGACCTTATAGGACACCACCTTGTTAGACTAGCCAAAATGAGTCAAGACTTATTGTGTCGGAGATAGTACAAGCTACTACAGTGAAGGTGAAGATCAACCCTAAGTATATTAATACTACACAAAGTAGTCAAAAGTATTATTTTGACAGGTGATGAAGGCCCTTTGAGTATGAGGAATGTGACCATGTGTTCTTTCAGGTTTCACATCAATGAGGATTCCGAATATTTATCCCTAGAAAAAATCAATCCCGGAGGATCATCATCCCTTTCCAGATACTTTATAGAGTTGGTGAGGTTTCATGACACATGGAAATACCATTGATGTTAAAGATTATACATAATGTCTTCATCGTGTCACAGATTAGGAGGAACGTGCATGACCCTTCATACATCATCATCTAGAAAACGATAGACATAGAGGATGGAGAAATGTTTGTTGAGTATCTAATGGAGATCAAGGATCTATAGGAGATGATCTTTAGTGGGTGATTGATTCCTTTGCTGCATGTATAGTGGCAGAATGTGAATTTCCCAGATAGAACATGGGAGTAGGAGGATCAGATTCATTCTCAATAACCCAGTCTATTTGAGTAACCATTATTATGGATTCTTGGGGACGTAAAGCCCAAGGTAGGCAGAATGTAACATCTCTGATTTTTAAATTATTATGATTAGATATAATAGAGATTATTTTCAACACTAGTTTCTTAGAAGGAATGTGATTCAAATATTTAGTGACCATTGAACAAATGCATCAAAAATGTTAAATAGTATATATCATCTGCATATGGTTTTCATGAAAAAGTGCAATAACAATAATATGGGTGACAAAATTAGAAATCTGAGGGCACCATTGCGTTCAGAATATCATCTTTTCCAAGATCTAGGATCAGCAGGACGTGGCAGAGGTGAGATGGGGATAGCAGCAACATGGTGTAGCCAGGATGACGGTATGGCATGAAGCCATCCTTGTAGTTGGCCGCAGCCAAAGTTGTAGCTTCTAAAAGTCTGGGAGAGGAGCAATGCATGTGTCCAACTGGAGTTTTAAGTGGAGGATTCCAATGGTGAGGTGAGTGGAGGAATATAATAGAGGTGAACCAAGGCAGGTGTCCATGTGTAACCCCGATGAAAGATACGGGGAGCTGGTGATGATGGAAGATGTGGACATGACATCAACTCCTTGGGTGGCACGATGAGAGGAGCGAACTGAGCTAGGTTGGGCTGGCCATGTAGGTCGGGATAGATTTGGGGAAACTTGGGGGATCCCGTTTTCGATAGATTGTGGTGATCGATTACAATGATCATATGTGGTGTAACGGTAGCTCGATCAGTCACTGGAACAATGAATGTGCATCAGGATCGACCACGACAGTCGACTATGAGTTGTAGAAGCTCGATGTTCCACGAGTTGTGCAAAAGGGTAGTTGAATTACGGCAGTCAATCCACGGGCACATTGACCTCTCAATTTTATTTCAAATGGTCATAAATATTAAAAGGAGCATCCAATGGATGATCCATCTGTGGAATTGACACCCGAACATCGAGACAATAATTTGTTGACCAATAGTGGGTTTTTAGTTTTGACAAGTATAGGTTGAGTGTTTTCCCCTGGTCCTTTACTCGACGATACAATGTGGAATTACATCCTATTACTGAATTGTAATCTTCTTTATTGGATGATTCTCAAATAGAGTATTGGTATCCCACCGTGATACTGGATTTTGGTCCTCTATAATCCTTAGTAGAGTTTTTGGAATTTGCACAACCACCCTAAGTATGGAATTAATCCCTTATCTAGGAGACCATATTTATAGGGTTTGGGGAATAAATTTCATTTGATCCCCTAAAATAAATGTTAATATATATTGTGTTTATGGGTTACACTAATGGTTCTGTTCATAACTCACTATCTGTGTATCATGGTTGATCTAGATTGGGTTTATAGCGTCCTCTGGTGGTTTAGGGCATGATCCTCTCTCTGTGTATCATAGTCATCTCAAACCATTGTGTTATCTTTGTGAAGGGACAAAATTAGATCTAACACATCATATGGTGTCTCCAATAATAACATATATAATGGAGTGGGATCTCCCAGAATGAGCATTTCTTCTAACTAAATCCTATGTATGGCAGTTGCTTATGATTGCCTGATGGCGTGGAGTCTCTCGTGAGTTTATACGAGTTGTTATCATTATATGTTTAAATTTATTATACATATATAGTTACATATTGTTTTTATTGGACTTAATTGGTCATTAGTATGTAGTTTTTTCATGGTTTCTAACCATGTATTGCTATACTCATACCTACATGGACATTTCCAACATGTGTCGTGTCTTGTGCAGAAAACATACCTTATGACGGTGTCTTAGGAGGACCAAGTGTTGGTGGAGCATAACTGGAAATGGGTAGAACAAGGAGTTTTTAGATATAATAATTGGCGTAGTCCACTCCCTTAGAGAAGGTTAGACTCTTTACAGTTTTTAGTTGGACTTGTTTTACATACTATTTTGGTGGGATTGTATTTAGACCTTCTTACATTTCCTTTACATCCAGTGGTATTCTGGTTGTGGGAAAATAGATTTATTCATACATTCTATCAGTTGTTTTACATATTAGTATTTCTTTTCATTTAGATGTGTCTGTGTCGACATTTACTTATGGATAATACCTCCCATTTTTGGTATATTCCTACTCAGTGCCCGCCAGCAGTCGTTATCCTATTAGATGAGGGGTAGGGGTAGTTATAGAACCAGACCCTATGGGATTGGTCATGATAGTGTGACCCCACTTTACCATATTGTGACAATTTATTGGATCATTCCGATAAGTTTTAATGATTTTCTATGATTATGCTTCCATTATTGAAATCTTATAATCCATATCTCATGAACATTCATGAATTTTCTTTTCATATGTTTATTCATGATATATTCACGTATTGGTGCCATTTTTCAACAATTTGGTACATAATATAGTTATGAAAGTTTTTTTAAGAATCCTAACATTACCTTCTCTTCATTATATAATTTTCATTCCTTCAAAACCATGTTTTCTATTAATGGTTTCAAAGAATATTATTCAATTCTTATATAATCATTAAAATAATTTTTCCCTTTGTGTATTTTAGAAATGATTCTAATGGAATGTTGTAGTTTCTTTATGAATTGGTCATTTTATGAACCTATTACCCCAAAAAAGGAATGTACTTATTACCTTGTATAGAATGTATGGATTTACCCAATTTCATTTCTGTGAATATTCCTTTTCAATTTTAAAAGGTTACAATTTGTGAAAAATGTGTTTAATAGGTATTTTAAATGAGTTTTTATCATAATGTTTTAAAAAATACTTTATAAAATTTTATGAAAATTTTATTTCAAAATTATTTCAATCTTCATTAATATGTTTTCAACGAAAAGTGTTTTAAAAATTATTTCAAGACTTATTTATATGTTTGAAATGTATTTTGAAAAAATGGGTTTTAAAACGTTTTCAAGATACTTGTATAATTTCCCAAGTGAAATGGATTTAAAATTGTAATAAATATCCCTTTATTAGTATTCATAGAAAATGGTTTTCAAAATAGTTTCAAGCTTAATTTAAAAGTATTTATGGAAAATGGTTTTCAAAATATTTTCCCGATACTTCTATAAGTTTTTAGGAAATATGGTTTTTAAATCATTTTCATGATTATTTTATATGCTTTAAAAGAACAATGTTTTAAAAATATTATCAATATCTCAATACTTTTATTTTAAATAAAGTGAATTACAAAATGATTTTAAAGCATTATTTATATTTATTCATGTTTATTTTCAAGAAAATTGAATTCAAAAGGTATTTTATGTTTTAATGATATTTTATTCATTGAAAAATGATATTTTACATAATAAATGTCTTTAATGATATCATTATATGTTATTTTCCATATAGTATGAAATTTGTTTATATTATTTATGCCCTTATAGAAAATGATCCAAAGGCTCAATTCATATTGTTTAATGAATTTTTTATGTTTTTATGGAATAATGATTATGAAATATTTTTCTCTTCCATATGATATGTGATTTTGAAACCCAAATCCTTTCAGGGATCATGTTAATGATTAAATCATTATGAAACCTTCTTTTTATATGTTTGGATATGATTTCATTTTTACGATACCCATTTCATTTCATGGGTTATGATATGATTTTTAATGAGCATGTGGAACATTTATCTATGATTTCATTATTAGATGGGTATGACCTATATATCCCTCTAATGAATTTGGTAATGATAATTGTTTATGATATTAAATGGCATATTATAGGGAATCCCATTATCAAAATGAGAGAGTACATGGGAGGCCATCGCAAGATGGAAACAAGAGGGTACACAGTAGGATACCCTAATCCTGAAACAAATGTTTATAAGGGACAAAATACCAAGATCAAAACTAAAGTGTACACATTAGGGTATTCCAATCATGAAGTAGATAGATGTATGATTAACAAAATCCTATCATGTTTCAAAGGCCTTCGTAGGCCTCCTTGACATGGGGTTGTTATTTTCTGACTTCTCAACCACAATTCTAAGTCATATTATTATATAATGCTTCAATCTATTAGGTTATTTATTTATTTACGATACATGTATTATGACTTAAAAATATTTATTCCATGAACAATGTTTATGATTTTTGATATGTAGGCTATGATCTGTATATGATCATGACTATATTCTCAAACTAAAATCGGCATGATATGATTATTCATTTAATATATTTACTATTTTTTCGCATTTGACCTCACCCCTTTCATGTTATTACTTTCCCCAAGTTATGATGAACTGTTGTTACATATAAATACTAAGGGGTGATCTTTATGAGAAACATTTAATATATTTCACTTATTTAGAATATTTTTGTTCCTTGTTTCCAAATGAACTAAAATAAAGTCATATCTGGGAATATTTTATTGTATTGTTTTTAGTGTTATGTGAAAACTATGTTATGTCAATGTATGAAAAGATAAGTTCTCTATATATTTAGTGATTTTTTTTATGTTAGGTGGTACTCTAGTGTATTATTTTTCATTTTAATATGATATTTAGGTTGTGTATGAACTTCTTACAAGTGGAGATGTTTTATTTAGAAACTTATGAACTCTTGTGAGAGGGATTGTGGGACATCTCAAGAGGTTTAAGGATAAGTTAAAGGTATATATATGGTAATGAGGATATCAAAAATGGGTCATATGTGGTAGAAAAAATTATCAAGATTGATTCTTCTCAACTAGTGACCAGACTATGGGTTTAGATTGGGAGGAGGCATTCATGTATGATGATGAACCAACTCAATGAGTTTTGGGATTGATGAGTCGGACATGTAAGGCTATATGGTTGGGTGTTCACAAATGGAGGAGGGAGGATGGGGGACTCTTTAGGAATTAAATATCAGTGGATATTGTGGATGATTTTACCATTCTATAGGTATGCTAAATAAATTAAGTTTCACAAATATTATCATGTATAAGAAAGTTCTTCCATGTTTGATTATAGTGCACAATGAAAGATGGTGTATGGGTCATAATGATTTTTAAACTTATTATGTGGAATGAAAAAAGGACCCTCCAAAAATGTTGGGGATATTCACATCAGTATTAGTTAGGTCAACATCATTGTAGAAGGGTCTAGGTTTTATGAGATCACCCATTGGATTTTTTAATGTAATTTTGATGTTAGTGATAAAATCAATCCACATTCTTCTGTATTTCATGGTGAATGTAACATATAAATTTTGGTATCATACAATATTGAGTCTAAGAACTATCTTCTGGAATAAAATGAATTTTTGGTAAGTCGTGAATATTGGATTAGAAGCTGTATTAGCGATCTATTCAAATTGTGACATTAGTTATTGTTAGTATGTATTTTATCTAAAGATGTCACATATATATTGGAATTGTATTCATTGATTTTGTTTCAATGATCATTGGATGATTTTTGGATTAATGGAATTTTTATAGTTTTTCTAGTGTAATATATCAGTACATGAAGTGTATTTGTTTCATGTTAGGATGGAAAGAAGTGGTTTTACTAGTAATTATAGGTAATTGGGTAGGATGAGTTTGGATTCTTGGTAGGTACATAATTATGGATGTCACACCCATGATTATTAATTTTTTTGGGTTATTTAAAGGAAAATTAATTAAATTAGATATTTTTTCATGGATTCTGAGTGTTCTTCATTTTTTCCCTTGGTTTTTGGAAATTAGGATTTAAATGCAATACCAATATTGGAATATGGGTTTATAGGTGTTCTTTTATGGATACAAAAGACCAGATAAAGTCCATATATAGAACTCTAGGAACATTTTTCTAAAACCCTTTCCTTTTGTGTGGAGGAAATATTGTTTGGAATTTTTTTTCTTTAGATATTCCTTATAGTAGAGAGAACCATGACCTAGACAATCAATCAAGAGATAAAATATGGGTATCACAAGATATAAAATCTCAAGTAATCCTCATATCCTTTATTTAGTGATTAAAATGTGTTCTGGATCATGATTCAAGGGTTCAATAGTCTTCTCATCATTTTTGTTTTATGAGTTCACATTTGGAGTTTGGATGTTGAATATTGTTAGGGAATAGGAATTTATCATCATTTTAGGTCTAGATGTTTAGTTTGGAGACCATAAAGTCTTCTTGGGGATGTGAAGTATTAGATCGTGGAGTTTTTAATACCCAATCTATATAGATGGGTCATAATTTTAGGAATTTTTCAAAACACTGAATCAGTGGAAAAGAAGTAATATTAACTCATATTAAAGATAGAATTATAAAATTTTTATGTCTAAAAATGCACTTATGGACAGTTTATGATTGTTAGATAGTGGTTATGAGTAGTGGGTGAGCATCAGAGGAAGATCCGAGCTTTTTGGTTGCTGGATTTTAGCAACCTATGTACACGGGTTTTACAAAAACGTGTTTGTGGCTAAGGAAGTTGCCTTTTGACACCACAAGGTTCACTAGCCATACAGTGGTTGCATTTGATAGGGAAATTTACCAAATTTCCCCTATTACATTTTTATGTTAGGGTAAAAACTCTAATACCCCAAGATTCTAATATGAAACAACATTTGATAGTTTATACATAACACAACAATATGAATAAAAAAACTGAGTCATATTATTACAATTTTATTATTTAATTATTATCATTATAAAATAGCCATTAAATTTTTTGATAACTAGGATTAAATACATTATTTAATTTAAAATAACGTTTTATCAATATGACTGAATTTATAAATTTCTAGAAAATAGACACTCAATTTTATAAAAACATTTATTTCAAAAATGATTTTGAATATTTTTGTGAGAAAATATTTTATTTATATTATAGATCGATTATAAATTTTTATTTATAAAATGAATATTATTTTGGAAATAATAATAATAATATCTTATTATGTAATTCTATGATTTTTTTGGAAAATATTTATTTTCCAATGAACAGTGAAAATTACAGATTTTTTGTGAAGCTATCTTTACTTTTCAATAAATTAATTAATTTAAATCTCTAAATATCCTATTAATTTGATTAAAAACATGAAAAAATATAATTTAGAAATATTTCATACTACTAAATAAATTTTAATATTATTTTTATTTAATTATAATATTTTTTAATATTTTGGAATTAAAACACATTTTCTTGAAAACTATTTTAATATTGATAATGTTTCTCCGCTTCATATATTAAAAATAATCAATAATAAAGAATTATTAATATAATATTTATAAATAAAAAAATTATAAATTTTATAATGGATACATTTAATATTATTTCATGTCATATATTTATTATAATATTATATTATGGTTGAAAAAAGAATTTCTTGAAGAAACTACATTTTCGACATGCTAATCTATATTATTTTAAACTACATTATAGAAATTATATAAATTTAATTGGAAAAATTTCATAAAATATTTTTATTAATCATAATTGATATTATATAACATGGTTATCTTTTTTGGTCATAATAAAAAGTTAAATCTATAAATATATATTATGAGAGATAATGTAAAAAAATAGTTTATCAGGGGTTAAGAATATTTAATGATTGTTGTAAAATTTTGAATTTTTTCACAAAAAATTATAAGTATTTATTGAAATTATATCTCCAATATTAATTTACATTTCAATTTTCTTGGAATTTATCTTGATAATAACATCACATTATTGGATTATGTTTTGTATTTACAGGAATGCTACTCCGCTTCCATTACAAAAGGGAACACCCTATCATCTCTGTTACATGAAACAAACACCATTTTATTGTCCAATACCTTCCAAAATACCTTAATTACATAACATCACATGTCCAATAGACCTTGGTTTTACCAAAAAGGAAATATATAGAGGTTTTTGGTGTAATCCTAAAGAGTTGGTAAAAAAAGAGGTATTATTCTTAACCAATATTCTTTGTTTTATTATTTCTTTCACATAGATAAAGTATTTCTCAATAAAAATGATATAATAACAAAATTATCTACCATATAATAATATTTTATTATTATTATTTATTAACCTAATTACAAAATCAAATCAATAAAATGGGAAGGAAATTTTCGTTCATTTGTATGAAAGAATACCAATTCACGAACCGATGTTATATATTTCCTCCATAACCTCACCCGGAAATTCAAAATGACATATTATTTATCTATATTGTTTTTTGAAATATTAATTATTCTGTGAAATACATATATCATATACATTAATTCCTTATAATCTATGTAAAATTATAATATTTTTTGTGTGTATTGAGGACTAACACAAACTGAAGTGATTTGATTCATTTTTTATTACAATATCACATGGATGGTATATATAAGTGTATATAATGAAATAATATGATATTTTTTATATAAGTATCATTAATTAATGATAAAATAACACTTTCCTTCTTTTTATTATGATTATTGAAAATTGAAAATGTTACTCATTTGTACATATGGCTTACTATTATGATGATTGTACTATAGATCCTTTTTCATAACAATAATTCATGGTTATTTTTAAAAGTATGATTTATGTACAAAATTATAAATATTAGAAGATTATTTTTCATGATATTACATAACAATGATCCCATTGTCCATATTCAACACAACGATTTAATTCTAAATTTATTAATTGAGTTTTATCAAGGCACATTTTTGTGGAAATTAATTAATGACTAATTTAAAATGTCAAAAAAATAAGTGAGGTAGTTTTATTATGTTTTAGGACTTAAGAAATGAAAATATTATTAAGAGAAAATATAACATATATATGTTTTTTATACAGTTGATAAATTACATACATGAGTTTTTTGGACATGAGGTAATAGTTTATGTCACAAAATAGCCTTCTTTTAGACATTATTTTTTTGACACACAAAATTTATTTTATATGTCGTGTTTAAAATTAGTTTATTATAAAAATGACAAAAAAATATGGGGTGAAATATTTACTTTTGAAAATGGTGACATAATCAATTTTTATCCCACCACATATATTTTAAATATATTAAACATTTTCTCAATGATGAATATTATAGAGTGGTAACAAATACAAGAAGAATATAACATTTTTATAGCAGTTTATGGAAAAAATATCCCTTAGTTTAACCCAAAAACACTTTATCAATGGGACTCGTTATTTTTTCAAAATAGATCCTCTTATTATAAGATCTTTATAGCATTTTACAAGTATTTGGCACTATAAAAAATTATTGGTTCTCTCACAAAAAACCTCTCAAAAGAAAACATAGTGGCAGAATACAACACACCACTATGAATGAGCGTGATAAGCTAAAAATTCTTAGAAAATAATATTGTTTTATTATTGATAAGGTAATTTGGATAACAGATTAAATAAAAACTAACTAAAAATTGATCTTCCCATTTGTATATAAAAATCATAAAGTGTGAATAGATCTAACGAAATCTCGATTATAGGTGATTTTTTGAGAAATATAACAATAGCAAGATAGTATCTATAGAAACATCTAGGTAGAAAAATAATAAAGTAAAAAATATTTTATTTCTACAAATTATATCTCTCTTGAATTTTAATGATGTCTTCATGCATAGAATACCCATCTCTTTAAATGAAAAAACTCTCTGAACTTAATATAAAACATTATTTTACTTTTGTTAAATATATCCAAAAAATATATCATCAAGAATCCTGATTATGTGATATTTTCATTCCCATAGTAAATTTTAACCAACCTAAGAAATATTTCTGATTATATATTTTCAATACATATTTATGACTCATTTAATAAGAATATTTGAAGAGGTATTTGATTATGGTGAGACAATTTTTGAAATCACAAAAATAGCATGAATTTAAAATATTATTGTTTAATGGGTCTAATGTATGGTTTCTATGTGTTGAAATAATGTTTTAAACTATAGTAAGAGACCTATGGTTGACTAAAAAATTTGGGTTGATGAACCATATGTTAGCTCTAAAACATGGATTCTCTTCCAAATACAGGTTTCATGATCCATTAATTTACTAAAAATTTAGTGTACAAAACTTAGGTTGCAAATAAATTGTATTGTTCATACACTATAAATTCTTCTAAAAACATGTGGTATAAATAGTGTTTCAAAACTTCTTTAAAACAAATCCATAATATTCATGAAAAATAATTAACCCGAAAAAAAAAGAAAAATTATTCAATAAATATAATCTTGAAAAATTAATTAAACATGTTTCATTAGGAAAAAACAAGGGTATTTGTTAACATTAAAATCAATGAGAATATATTTTTGGAATAACACATGACGAAAAATATTCCCATTTCTCTTGATCAAAAACTACTTAAAAAATATAATAAATTTAATCACAAATAAAATAAATCTTTAAATAGAATCAATAAAAATTATATTTTTCAATTACTATTATAAAATTTAAATATATATTGAATATTATAAAAATGTTATGTTTCAAAACAGAAAGGGATTAGTTTATCTAAAATTTTAGAAAAAAATTATATCACATAATTATCACAATTATATTAATGTTATTTATAACCAAGTAGGTCCAAATTTTTTGACATACAAAATAATTTATAAATAATGGAAGATTGCATAATTAATATTTTAAAAAAATGAAAATGATTATTTTTATGATTAGAAAAAATGGTTCCTATTGGGATAATAGATTTCAATAGAAAATCATTAATTAAATAAAAAATATAAAATGAATGAAATACTTATATTAACAAAATTCATTCAAATTAAATTTTAATTTAAAATGATGAACACCCTTGAGCACTGCAGTTAGCCTCACAAAATTCTAATTCATGTTTCATGCCCACTAAATCCGCATAAACATCTATTCTTTAATCATGTTCATAATTTCAATGAAATGAAATTTCAGAATCAAATGGAATACATGTTTTACTTAATAGGCATATATATCATGTAATCTAATTAATTGAAAAAAATCATAATTGTTTCATCTGATGTAAACCATTGAATAAGATACTTTAGATTATCCAAATGAGCGGGATTTGGAATACAATCACACTATAAATAATGAATATGATCTTATTTTTATGATAAAATAGTTATAATAGATTGAAATCTCTTTATTAAATAAGATTATATTGTATTCATAGAAGTAGATTCCCTGGAACGGAAAATGAATATTCTAACAGGTTAAAACAAATATCCTATCTATATATTTAATTATCAAAAAAAAATCACTGGTAATGAATATACAATAGATTTACCAATATGATCTACCATTTCCCTCATAAATTAATAAAAAAATCTTTTATAAATTGAATATCTCTCAAATTTATCAGCTTAACCTAATCAATTTATAAATCTTTTCAAGGAAATTATGACATTATAATATAATCAAAATATTTTCAATAAACATTATTCTCACCTTAATAAAAATTATTGATTTAATTCATCTGATTGATCTTTAAAACCAAACCATTAAAAATAAAATTTAATAAATCAGAATATATCACATATATACTATTGGATTATGGTTTAGCTTTGATTTTAATGATAGTCTGTCTTGGAATAATTTTAATAAAAGTGGATAAATTTTTTTTAAATTATTTTTCCTCCCCATATTCACTGACAATATTTTATAAAGATAACTAAACAGAGAATCTACCTAATTATAAATCATTATAACTATTTTAGAAATAAAAGTGTCAGAACCTACTCACATTCTCAATAATATTTATTTACTCTGATCTTCTCAAACATCCTATTTCTCAATATGAATTTCACTTGGTCTTAATGCACAACTAAATAAACCTACTATAAATATATGATATTTAAATTTCCCAACCTCGTCATATTCACCAGAACCAAAGAATTTTTTATAATTCGTGTTTATGTAACATGAGATCTACCCATGATTCTCAAGAGGGAACTTATAAACAATGAAAGATACCTATTTCATTTGCCAGGTCTCACAAATTAACTCTTATACTTCTCACGTTTTCCTCATAAAATTATTATATTATTTATTTACTAATTTCATCAACATGAAACCACACCTGTCTAGAATATTTCTATATTTTCCCCCCTGATGATATGCACCATGTACCTGTAGATAATTCTAACATACAAGAATCACCATTTCTTTTTTATTTCTAAAAAATAAACCATGTTTTCATATTGTTCATGTAGAAACAGTGTTGTAGGAGTGAATTATTATAGATGAATTAACATTAAGAATCCATTTATTTTGTAAAAAATAAATGAATCTAGAAATCCATATATATAAAAGGATAGTACATCTTATTTTCCAAATTTGGTGTACAAATAACATAAAAAATATTAATTTAAATACATTTAATTTCTCAAAGAATCAGAAAAATGATATAAATGTCCGAAAAATTGATTTTCTCAACATCTAATATCTTGGGATCTATTTCATACTAAATTTACTTGAATAAATTGTTATGGTCAACATATAGACCACTAACAAACATCATCTTCACAAGCATTGATCTAAATAGAAAATACATCATATCCTTTGATTTATTCTCATAATCTCTAATTGATCAATAATTAATGTGAAAATACATTAATGTGGAATATGGAAAAACTATGCTATTTCTATAGAAGATATAAAAAACATAACATTGTTTACCATCGAGGATACTACAACCTTAGTTTCTTCAAACATTATGTTGGTGTGATAATATAACTCTTTTTCTTCACTTTTAAAAATGTAAATTATATTTTCACCACTAGAAAATATTACAATCCATAAAAATCAAATTCTTGGTTTATCAAAATATATGTCTGAAACAACCACTAAAAATCATTTACCATTACATAAATATCTTTTATTTCACACCATTAGGATTAACAATTCTGAGATTCACATAGAATAAGTTCTTTATTACTCTGCTTATTCAACATTAAATATTATCTGAAGGATTGATGTATAGAATCAATGGTTTGAAGAGAAATCAATATTTCTAAATGGTGAAATTGTGTGAGATTAAGGGTAAGAGAGATATATTATTTTTTATGGTTTTCATTATGTTATTTCTAGATATCTAGATAATATATCTAGAGTAATAATGGTAGAATTATAATTTTGGGAAGACTATTCTTGAAAAATAATAGTAATTTGTTTTTATTAAAATTACTCATTATAGATAAATAGATAAATCTATAAATGGCATTAAAAATTATTATATAAAATAAATATATTAAAATAAATGTTATTATGGAATAATTAAAAGTAAAAAAATGTATAATTAATTAATAGCAACTAATTATTCATTTATAATTAAATTTACATTTCTCCCCATTAATAATTTCAAACATATATGTGGGATGTAGTTTAGTGATTATATCGAGAAATTTATATTTTATTTTGAAAACATCCAATGATATATCCCATTTTGGGATATAATCTATCAGAAAATGACACCTTATACAAATATTCGTTTTCCGTAATTAACTTATATGAATTTTTGATATATTATTTTCTCTTTTATTTTCATGTGTAATAGGAATATTGTTAAAAAAATTATACTGTTTAGAATATTAGATTTCATCCACAACACTTATGCACTAAAAAATCAAGTATAAATATATTCTACTTTAGAAATAGACAATGAAAATAGATATTGTTTCTTTCTAGTCCAGGAATTAATTGAATTTTTATAAATATTTAGAGGTTTATAATTTTTTTTATATTATGTATAACCTCTAAAATTAGAATCAATATTTTAAATGAATTTATTGTTAGATGATTTTGGATAATGAAAATTTAGAAATAAAATTCCTTTTAATTATATAAAAAACATTTACCAATTATAATATGGGTTTCATCTATATTTGATTGAAATACTCATCCATTATTGGAAAAAAACAAAATATTGAGTCTACTTTTATTAATATATAACAAACTACAAATCATTAAACTATAAATTTTATAGTCTACTAGTTTACATCATCATCAAAATTTATCTTTTAATTAGAATATTTATGATATACATAAGAATTATTTTTTTTAAATAACAAAAATTTTAAATAAATAAATACTATAAATAGTTTTATTTTAAAAAATTTGATTATATTTTTGAAATATTTGAAGGGAAATAAATAAATTAATTTTCCCATCATACTCATTTCAAATTCCATTTTCATAAGTTTTAAAAAACATGAAATTATTTTTATTGGTTGAACCAATTAAGACATCATCTATAAAAATTACAAATAATAAAATATTGGGAGATAAAGTTTACACCTTGGGTAGTATCTTCCATCACTATATAAAATCAATTTTTATCAGAAAGGAATTTATTCATTTATTCCAAGATCTTGATGCCTTTTATGTCCATAAATAGAACTATTATTCTTATAAATAATTATTTGGAAGATGAGGATTTTTAAAACCTGTATATATATTTTTACTTATTTTCCCCCACTAAATTATCATTTATAAATGAATGTTTTAAAACAATATGATGTAATTTAAAATTCATATAAGATGAATAATCAAAAAAGGATTATAATGATTTATAATATAAAAATAAGTGAATGGTTTTCATCATAATATATCTTTCTTTTAGATTATATCCTTAAACTACTAATCTATATTTATTCTATTAATTAACCTTTTTTAACTTTATTATTTATAAAAATCTCTTTGGTTGTAATTATTGGATGATTTGATATCCTTTCAAATAATTCCCAAATATTATTTATTCAAAACTGGTTATATTCTTAATGCATAGTTGTTAGCAAACATTCAAGTTTTAATATTTATTCTATGGTTTTAGGTTCTAATTTTGATAGAAATTGAGTTGATTCTGATAATATTCCTACAATCAACCATGGATTTACTCTTATATCTAGTTCTCCAATAATATTTTATAAATGATAGTTCATTACTATTATAGTTTTTCTAGGATAGACTCTTTTAGTTTCACCAATTTTCTAATCTTCTACATCAAAAATAATTTCAATATATTCTCATTTATATTCAGAATAATCAACAGTTTATTCAAATATCATGTAGTTTAAATAATTATTAACAATTTCAATTTTAATTTTTCAAGGATCAAATTATTTACTTTCATTAATCTTGAAAAAAACAATTTATATAAAAATATTTCATTTTTATATCCACTATATATTATCAATAAATAATAGAACATCCTAAAATTATTCCTCCTTTTGAAATTGGATCAAATTTTTTTTGGTTTTTTAGTATTCTAGATATAAACATTGTATCCAAAATCATTAAGGTATACTACTATAGGATTTATTTTATTATAAAACTCATATGGTTTCATTTCAAAAATGGATCATATTAAAACTATATTTTATTATGTAGAATTATTTTATTAAAGATTCTTCACAAAATATATATAAAGACTATAATCATGTATCATAGATCATTCAATTTTTGAATATAACTATTTCATAATTCTATAATTCCATATCGTTTAGGTGATCTGTGATCAGGGAATATATGTTTATTACCAAAATATATATAACATGAATTTAAATCACGTTTCTAAAAATTATTTCAATGAATAATTTTCAATTAAAATTAATTGAAATATTTTTTAAATTTAATTTTTTTTCAAAGGAATTTAAAAAAATAAAATCCCTCACATTAATGTTTTATGAAATATATTTATGTAAGTATATCAAAATACTCAACTTAAATAAAAATATTATATCTTCATGTATGGAGTGTTACTTTTGATTACCCAAAAATCCTTTTTGGATATGTAAGAAACGGTATGAGGTTACATTCTTTTTAATATGTTTAATGGGTGAATACTGAATCTTTCATATTTTTAATTAATCAAAAAATTGTCTGTATGAAACTTAAAACTAGGAAAATACAAAAATATTTTTTTATATAATTTTTATATTGAAATTGTTTTAATATGTTGAATTCCCATTTGAACATTACAATATTAATTTTTCTTAGTTTTTTTAAAAATTAAATTTGTGCACCCACAATGATTTATGATCGATTGTATAAACATTTTCAGTTCTGGGTTCTTCAAATTGTATATGTTCATTTTTAATGATAAGGTAAAAGTTATTAAATAATTCAACATAAAATTAATATTCATCCAGTTGGGAGATATTTATCAAATTGTTCAATAAACCTTCAAAATGTAGGGATTTATTTATTATAAAATCTTATGGATCTCTCTGTCATCTGAGTCTACATATTTTTCCTTTTTTCTATCATCGAATGTTCCATGTCTCCAATCTTATTTTTCTAGTGTCTTAAAATTGTAATTACATCCACTCATATTCTTGGATTTTTTGAAATCTATATAACACACTTCATTTATGATCCTTTGGAAGATTATATATAAAACAATTAATTTTTTTTAATTTGGTACCCTAATGCTCTTTGATCTAGCCGTGTCACCAAAGATAGGATCCAAGTCAAAAGATCTTCCTAATTTTACTAAAATATATTGAACAATATTTAGTTATAATTAAATAAATAAGCAATTTTTTAATATTTATGATTTTACGAACATTGAAACAATTATTATTTGCACAGTGGACCTTGATTAAACAATAAATACATGTGAATTTAGAATTGATATTTTTCTTCAAATTTGATAAAATGTAATTAAACAAAATTTAGATTTTTCTCCATTACATCATATTTCATACTTATAAATTTTATGAAAATTTTACAAATAATATAATTTAGATAAATTTATCCCTTTGTTAACGTACTAGCAAAATATTATAATGAATCGACTTCATTAAACAAAACAATTATTCCACTATAATGAATAATATAGGTTGTAAGGGATTTAATTTTATTATATCTAAGATTGTTTTATAATGAAATAATTTTCAGAGAGAAAAAAATTGTGAACATTATTTAATTATTTATTAATTTTTATATAGATTCATAATTTTTCCACAAGGATTCAATAGAATGAATCTATTTTACTATTTTCAGATTTTTTTGAATTTTAGGAACAATTATATTAATATTACCTTTTCATTCTCTTTATATTAGAATCAATGATTTTCTTTTAAATTAGTTAGATGTTTTTTGAACTATATTTAGAAGAGCTACTGGTGTCTTTTGAAACTCTTGTGATAAAATTCATAGCTTTCTTACCATTCCACTAATAATCATATTTCATAAAATAATTATTTTCATTCATTTCTATATATTTATTTTATCATATTTTAATGTATGGAAACAAATTTTGATATCTCCCAGTTTCTTAAATTCATAGAATATAAGATTTTTTATACCTTGATTTTATTTTATGAAATTGTTAAAACACCTTTGGAGTCCATTAACATTATTATAAAATTCACTGAATCATCTAGCTAGATGATCCAGTTCCAATATAGAATTTGGGAATTCTGAATCATTTAAAGAACAAAATATTTTTTTGATTTAAATATAAATTTTTTAGTAGTAACATTATTATAGGTGTTTTTCATTTTTATCATCCTATGATATTTCTTTTGAGAAATAATTTTTCCTAATATTTTATTAAACCGCAAATCAATTTATTCATTTTGGGATTTTTTTTATTAGAGTAGATTACCTGATTATTGTTGATATTCAATTACATATAAATGTTATGACTTTTTTAATTTTTAATAATAGATCTGGCGGCATAATTGGATATCTAAATATTAGAATACCGTTGAAATGTTTGTGAGTTTACCAATCATGTGATTTATTCTCACACCATCATACATTTTAAAGGTATTATGCTTCTATTTTATACTGTTATATCATAATTTTATTAAATTTTCTATTCCTTCAAAATAGATTATGAATGTTTGGAATTTATCAAAACATATAGCACATTGATATATATGATTAAAATAATTTTTACCAAGTATACATATAATATCATTCATAAAACATGAATTGATGACAAATTCATATTCCATAGCGGTATCCTATATTTCTCATTCTATGGGAAATTTAAAATTTTTTATAATATTCATATTGACATTAATTCACAATTCTTTAATTATATTTTAAATTTAATATTCAAAAAAACCATAATTTAATCCATTCAAGTATGGTTCTTAGATTATAGACAATCCATATATTAGTTCTTCTATATAAATATTTCCTCACATATACCTTTTACATGAGCTTTCTATATCTTATCAAAATTATAAAAACAGAACTCCTCTCATAAGATTTGTTATGATTGAATAATATGATGATTCAAAACATGGGCACATTGTTAACTTCAAATAATACGGATAGAAACAAATCTTATCCGACATAGTATAATATAAATATATATAACGTTATCTTCTTAATGAAAGATGTATAGTAAAAATATAGAAAATAAAAAAAATGTATAGTGGATCAAGGAAGAAAGCACCACTAGTCCACTCAACCCACACATTGTTTGTTATTTTGGTTATTTTTAGTAAATATTATTTATTATCATAAGGAAAATATAACTTTTTTAGGTAGTTTACAACAAAAAAAAAGATAATATCATTTAACATGATCATCTTTTTACATATTTTACAGCTATAAACTAAATGTAAACTCTCATGATTTAAACTATGCTAAAATACAAGGGTTTTTTAAATTTGTTTCAGTTTATTTATGGGTCGGTTTTTAAACCGAGCTCTAGAAATTTATTCCATGTGTTGGAACACCTAAAAGTGTTTTTTTGGAATTAATTAATTAAACTATAATTTTATTGGTTGTCCCAATGAGTCTTGGGAGCACCGTATTCTAAAAATTATACTTAAGTGGATCTACAAGGGTAGCGCACAATTGTGTTCCAACCCGTGCAGATTACATTTATTATAAATTATTTAGTTCATTTAAATAATATTATATGATGTACTGTTATTAATTAAAATAATATTTTAAAAATAACAATAATGATTCTATTAGTATTATTGTGGTTGTTTAATTAATAGAATGATAATGAAATAATTAAATGATAGTTGAATTAATTTATGTGGATTATGGGTTTATGGAAAAATTGTTTTAATTAAATGAAGTGTTTTAGAATTAATAAAGGACCATTTATTATTAAATGGAGGTTATGGGTTGGTGTTTTATCATTAAAATCATATTAATGGTATTGTATTAAATTAGTGTTTTTGGTTTCAATTAAACTAATTTGTGAATAATAATGATAATGATGATTTTATTATTATTATTGTGTTTATTTATTTAAATAAATGTTAAAAAAAATTAATGTGACTTTTGGGCTTCTCAATGAAACATTTAATTTAATGAGGGGTTTCAGATTTAATGATATTTTTTAAATTGAGGAGTTGGGTTTATCAGATGTTTGAAATATAAAAACAATATGATTATTGTTATTTTAGTTTTATGAATCTAATATTAATTTTTTTCGTGGATGATAAATTAGGGGATGTGGTTTTTAATAAAAGAAGTATAAAAATAAATTAAATAATAAATGATAAATTTAATAGGGTGGTTGGACATAATCAAAATGAGAGTTTCATTTTTCCTTTTAATATAATTTAATTATAGGGTTTATCAAACTTCTGGGATTCAAATTTAATGATATAAATAGAAATGAAAATAATAATATTATGAATATGTAATTAAAATTAATATTATGAGTGCTGTTATTTTTTAGTATATTCTACTTTTTTAAATAAGGAGAGGCATTGTTCAGGGGGTATGACCCTGTTGAGTAGAGTATTTTTTTCAACAATACGTATTAATGTTATTTAAAGGGGGAGATTATTGAAAATAATACTCTGTCTATTTATGATGATTTTGATGCTCGCAAATACCATTAGTTATTTTCTAATGATTTTATTTATTATTTTGCAGGAGTTTATTCATTTATTTTACTCTTGAAATATCAACAATTTATTACATAGTGCAGAATCTGTTTTAGCGCGTTCTGGAATCATTTTCCACACCTTACATAGATAAATATAGCGTGGAATCTGCTTTAGTGCGTTCTGGAATCACTGTTCATACCCTACGTGGATAAATGTAGCATAAGGATGAAAAGAGTATAATTTTTGATATAAGGGAAAAGTATTGTTAAACAACCATACGTTTTCAGCAAATATATAGAAGGAGAACATTACGTTAGGAAGGAACCTTACGTTTTGGTTATCAACAAAGTATGGAAGGATAACCGTACGTTTGATTGTTGAATAAAAAGTAAAGATATTCCACCCTACATTTGTATTCAACCTTATGTTATCAACCTTACGTTGTTAACCTTACTTTCGAAGACTATGTTATCAACCCTACATTTGAAGAGAATTTTATCAACACTATGTTTGAAGACTATGTTGTTAACCCTACGTTTGGAGGCCATGTCATCAACCTTATGTTTGGCGTCGAAAATTTTGACAGACGATATTTATGTGCAACGATCAGTAAGCTGATTTCTAGGCGGATTTCAAGTCGGATTTAAAGTCATTTTTAAAGTACGATTTTCACTGATTCAAAGAAGTTTTATTAATGGATTTAAGATCGAATTAAAAGCAGCTTTTTATTCCGAGTCTTAAGGGAAGTTACGACTTCTCTGTAAATTCAGATTTTTGAATATCGCGAATCAGATGGGGACTTTTATGGATCTAAATATATAGGAGATATGTTTTATTATATATGTTTTCTCGGGAGCAGTAGGTACAAGAGGATGTGATTGATCTATTATTAAAAAAGGTTGAAAACAGAGATTACAACTATTGACGATTGATCTGCTGATTCAAAAGGAGCATAAAAGCACTTTTTGTTCAAGAAGAAAGAACTCGATAGATGAATCACCTGTTCTACATCGAATATCTACTATGGATCTACTACTACTAAGATTGTGAATTATATCTCTATATCTACTACAACTGGATCAACTCAGAACTGTTTCATCTTGATGATCAATATTTCTAGAGACGTCAATCTCTCTATTGTCAATTGCATTCTGTCACAATTCTGATGATCAACTAGAAATTTCTTTCTGAAATTATTTTTTATTTTTGAGTAACCATCATCTCATTCTAAGCTATGTAGGTTCGTGATAGAACAATAAGGCTTGTTTCGCCTTGGATTTTAAAGGTGTCAAATGCCTGTACTCAGTTGTCAATCGGTCTGTGGAAAAGAGGACCAGATAGTGAAAATCACCAAGTCGTGGAGTAGAGCGTTGGTGGAGTGGACTAGGGGCTTTCTATTCCCCGAACCACTATACATCTCTGTGTTTTTTATTTTACTTTTTTCACTACACGATCAAATCTGATAAAGAATAAATGATAGAACTCATTCAAGAAAATAGTTTTTGAAAAATTGTAAAAGACACAATTCACCCCCCCTCTTGTGTATAATCTATAGATTTAGATCCAACAATTTGTATTAGAGGAGAAGCTTCTTATAGAGCCTTAGAACGCTAGAAGCATTTAAGGATTATATAGGAGAGCACCGTGACTGATACAAGAGAAGGGATGTTGATGGTCAGAGCACCATATTTTAATTAAGACAACAATGGTTACTGGAAATCGCGCATGATTGTATATCTGAAAAAACTCATATATGGAGTCTATTAAAAGATTATGAATCCTTATTAAATTCCGGAAAATCTTGAGACATGGGGTGCTTCTATAAAAGAAGAGTACGATATGAACTCTAAGGCTATGAATGCAATTATCAGTGGTCTAGGACCAGATGAATTTAACAGAGTATCTTAGTTCCCGACAACATATGAGATGTGGCAAACAATAACTATGGAATATGAAGGAATAGACAATGTGAGACAAATGAGATATGCAACTGTAAAACTGAAATTTGATACGTTCAGAATGGTAGAAGGTGAAGGAATTACTCAAATGAATGGTAGATTGACAAAAATTGTCAATAACATAACTTCTCTAGGAGAATCTATCAAGCATGATGATCAAGCATTAAAAGAACTGAGAGTACTACCTACTCGATGGAATGGTATTTCTGCTACAATCAGACAATCAACACCTGTTAAAGATCTAACTACGAGAGAGCTGATTGGTACACTGATGATGTATGAAGATGAAATGCAAGATGAGGCTAATGAACACAAAGTGCTTATCAAAAGAGAAGATACTACCTTGAAGGTAACTTCACAAAAAAATAATAGAAAGACAAAGAGCAAAGAAGTCAAAGCTAAATCAGAAAGCTCTGACTCATCCATCTCAAGTGAAGCACTAGCTCAACTAGCCAGAAAATTTAGAAAATTCTACTGCAAGAAAATAGGCTTCAAAAATCCTTAAAGGGAGATAATAAGGAAGTAAGATGTTATAGATGAAAAAATATGGGACATATCAGACCAGATTTCCCACAATTGAAGGATGAAAAGAAGAATAAATTCTTCATAAGAAATGACATTTAGTAGAAAGACAAGAAAGCTATGAATGCCACCTGGAGTGTATCTGAGGACTCTAGTAGATCTTCTGAATCAAGATCAGAGAAAGAAGAATTCAATCTAAAGGAAAACACATATTTCATGGCAGAAACTGATGAGTTACCCTCATATTACTCCTCTGAATCACATTCTTGAATCAAGCTACAAAAATGAAAAACATGCAGCCAACTGCAATATGCTTGGAGAAAGATATGACTCACTATTTAAGAAACATATGTCACTAAAAAATAAACATAAAAATATTTCATATGAAATAGATACAATGCTGAAACAACATAATGAATTAACTGATAAATACAATTCGATTAATACTAACTATATTAATTTTGAATCAAGAATAAAAACACTGCAGGATGAAGTAGAATCTTACAAAAAGGCTGCATTGGTTTTTACAAAAGGAGAGAATTTATTAAATGAAATTCTTGAAAAAACTGTCATTAAAAAGGAGAGGTTTGGAATTGGTAGTAATGGAGAAAAACCAAAGCTATATAAAAATTATTTCATTCCTAGCTCTAAAAAGGTTAATTGTAATTTTTGTGGGAAAAAGGGACATGTAGCTAAATTTTTTTTCTTAAGACAACCTCAAATTTTTGGTATTAAGAAATACTATGTTTCAAAATACTTATATGATTCAGTTAATTTTAAAAGAACAAATAAAATCTATATACTTAGATCATTGCTAGATAACACTCCTGGATACAACAAAAAATGTGTACCAAAGCAACTTGTTTGAATGTCATTGCAGGTAGCAGGTCACAAGAGAAGAAAAGATATATGGTACATGGACAGTGGCTGCTCAAGACATATGTGTGGAAACTCATTGAATTTTTCTTCACTAACTCAAAAGGAAGGAGGAATTGTCACATTTTGTGACAATGCCAAAGGAAAAAATCATTGACATTGGAACTGTTGGAGATCCAAAAATAGTCTCAATCAATAATGTACTTTATGTACAAGGACTAAAACACAATCTGATAAGTATCTCTCAACTATATGATGATGGATATATTGTTGATTTTACTAACAATCGTTCTACTCTTTCTAAAGATAAACTATTCAAATTCAAAGCACCAAGAACTAAAAATGTCTATTCTTTGGATTTGAATTCCTTGTGTAAACAACAAGTAAACTGCTTTACTGCTAAAGTAAGTGAATCATGGATCTGGCATAGAATACTTGGTCATTGCAATGTATATGATTTACATAAGTTTCCATGAAACATTTCGTTTTTGTTATACGTTGTCTCAAATTTGAAAGTGACAGATTTTGTGATGCATGTCAACTTGGCAAGCAACACAAATAATCCTTCAAATCTGTTAATAAGGTTTCTACATCGAAACCTCTAGAACATATTCATATGGATTTTTTTGGACCTTCAAAAGTAGCAAGCTTAGCTGGTAAATTATATTTATATGTTTTAATTGATGACTATTCAATATTTACATGGATTTTATTCTTGAAATTTAAAAATGACGCTTTTAATTTATTTGATAGTTTCTGCAAATCTATTCAAGATGAAAAGGGTTTCAATATAATCTCATTGAGAAGTGATCATGGTGGAGAATTTGAGAATCTAGAATTTAATTCCTTTTTCTCAAGTATGTGTCTTAAACACACCTTCTCTGCACCAAGAACACCTCAACAAAATGGGATTATAGAAAGAAGAAATAAAACAATTCAAGAAATGGATAGAACTATTTTAAATGAATATAGCCTACCTATATATTTCTGGGCATAAGCTGTGAATACATCTTGTTATATAATTAATAGATTTATAATTAGACCTATTTTGAAAAAGACACCCTATGAACTATAGAATAACAGAAAACCTAAAGTAAATTACTTTAAAGTTTTTGGATGCATGGTTTATATCTTAAACACCACAGATAATCTTGGTATGTTTGATCCAAATTATGATGAAGGTATTCTCCTAGGATATTCTTCTACCTCTAAAGCTTATAGAGTTTATAATAAGAACTCAATGTTTGTTGAAGAATCAGTTCATGTGAAATTTTATGAATTTGATCCTTTTGAAAAAAGGTTAAAACAAATGGATGAAATTGACTCTAATGATAACATGAGACTTGAGAATTTTAAGAATGATTTTAAAAATTATATAAAAGAAATTCAGTCCAGTTCAGAGGAACATGATATTGAAGATCCTTTAAATATATTACCTAGACAGTCTACAACCCTAATGAATCACCCTTTAGAAACTGTAATAGGTTACCAAGAAACTAGTGTGAAAACTAGAAGAAAAATAGGAAACCTAGTGGAATTATCTTCCTTCATATCTCAAAAAGAACCCAAGACTATAGAAGAAGCTTGAGATGATGAAAGCTGGGTAATATCAATGAAAGATGAATTAAACCATTTTAAAAGAAATGATGTTTGGGATTTAGTGGAGTGACCTAAAAATTATCCTATAATTGGAACCAAATGGGTCTTTAGAAATAAACAGGATGACCAAGGCACAATAACTAGAAATAAAGCAATATCAGTAGCTAATGTATATAATCAAGAAGAGGGAATAGATTATGATGAGACTTTTGCACCTATAGCAAGGTTAAAATCCATTAGAATCCTTTTAGCCTACGCATCATATATGAATTTTAAATTATTTCAGATAGATGTTAAATCTGCAATTATAAATGGTTATTTAATGGAGGACGTTTATGTTGAGCAACCTCTTGGTTTTAAAAACTCTCAAAAACCTGATTCTGTTTTTGAACATACTAAATCTCTTTATGGACTTAAACAAGAACCTTGAGCTTGGTATGAAAGATTAATTTATTTTCTTTTGAAAAATGACTTTACTCTTGGAATAGAAGACCCAACACTCTTTAAGAAAACTCTGAAAAATAATGTTTTATTAGTTCAAATGTATGTTGATGATGTAATCGTTGGATCAAGTAATAATACCCTTTTCCATGAATTTTCAAAATTAATGCAAGAAGAATTTGAAATGAGTATGATGGGAGAATTAAATTTCTTTTTAGGTCTTCAAATATTTCCAAAAGATTTTGGAAATGTTTTAAATCAAGGAAAATACATTACTGATTTACTTAAGAAATTTGGACTTAAGAATAGCAAGTCATTTACAACTCCTTTATATTCTAATATAAAACATGATTTGGATGAAGCTGGAATGTAAGTTGAAAAAAATTTATATAGATGTATGATTGGTAGTTTGTTATATCTTACTGCTAGCAGGCCAGATATAATGTATTCAGTATGTCTTTGTGCTAGATTTCAATCAAATCCTAAAGAATCTCATCTAACTGTTGTTAAGAGAATTTTAAGATATTTAAAAGGAACTGTTTTTCAATCTCTTCTTTATCCCAAAACATCTGATTTTAATTTGATTTCATATTCAGATGCTGAATTTGGATGTTATAGATTGGATAGAAAAAGTACATCTGGTACATGTCACTTTTTAGGAAAATCTTTAGTATCATGGTCTAGTAAGAAACAACATTTAGTTCCCCTGTCAACAGCTGAGACAGAATATGTTTCTGTTATTAAGAGATCATGTTATTAAAAAAGATATTTTTATTGAATTTATAAATACTAAAATTCAATTAGCTCATATTTTTAATAAAC
Organism: Viscum album; assembly: GCA_963277665.1. Taxonomy (NCBI): domain Eukaryota; kingdom Viridiplantae; phylum Streptophyta; class Magnoliopsida; order Santalales; family Viscaceae; genus Viscum; species Viscum album. Next base: position 1,498,147,185 of record OY728119.1, on the reverse strand, counting down.
CACTTCCCACTGCAAGGTTTGATTTTATTAAGGGGGAGCTGGGTTTATTTAATTTTAAATATTTTATTTATTTTTTTATTTATTTAAATTTTATTTTGTTTATTGAATACTGTTTAATATTTTATTTCTTTCGTCATATAAAAATTTTATTGGTTATTAAATATATGTAATGATTAGTGATTACATGGGAATCAAGGCTGTCAGAGCCTTTTCGACTTCTAAACCCTTTCACTTCTATCGAAACCCTTTCGAAATCCTAAAATCACACTTTCTCTTCTAGAACCCTAACCTTAAAACTTCTGAAACTTGAACTATCAATCCTTTAAGGACTCTTGTGGAAATGGTAAGGACTAAAAGAGCTAGTGAGGCCGAGCCAAGAAATGCCAAGAGACATCGAACTGAGGGAATAAAAATCTTATATGGAAAGGTAATTGATCTTGACTGGTTATTTCAGACAAATCTATTATTGAAGCAAGCACTGTCGTTTCCGAATCATGAACAGATGTTCAATAGTGAAAATACGGAATTTCTGTATGATGTAGAACTTAGATACTTCTACAAATATTTACAGTTTAGTCTAGTAGATACAGAGGACAGTATGATGGCTAAGATAGAGGATAGGGATTTCTCAATCTCTTCAGAAGAGATTAGTCATATTCTCAACTACCCTCATGAGGGAGTTTTTCATTTCTACTTGAAGAATATAGGAGATTCTGTGCATAAATATGAAGACATCATGTTTTTTCTATTTGGTACCAAGACAATAAAGAAAATGTTTGTCAATGATTTGGATCCTGATCAGAAGATTTTTGTCAAATTTATTCAAACTGGAATAGCTCCACAGATTGAAGAAATGGAGAAGATTTTGTACCCTGATATGTATATAATTCATCTTCTATTAAGTGATATTAAGTTAAACATTCCAAGATACATTATAAGGTATATCAGTTACTGCTATCAAAGAGAGGCCAGGATGAATTTCTACCCCTTTGGTAGATTTATTTATAAGCTATTGTTTAAGAAAGATATGGTGAGATTAGTGGATGCAAGAGTTAACTGTCATCACAGTAATACGTTTAATGCTTGAACTTTGAGGAAAGATAGATATTTCTAGAGCACAATTAATGCAAAATGTTTTCCATTAAGAGATGAGGAAGACTCAGAGAGTTCTCAGGCTCAAACTACTATGTCTACGGATGGAAAATCTGAATCCAGAGTCAGCAATGTAGAAAGAAGGATTTTCATTGAAGTGGCAGATGTTGAGGAAGACAGAAGTCAGGAGGGACTTCAATCAAGAAGAAAATGTCCTGTAAATGAGGAAGTCACTTATACTACTTTAGAAACTACAATAGAAACTTTATTTACTTATTCCTTTGTGAGAGAAGCTTTTTCTGATAAAACCATGGAAGATGTTAATGAGAGAACGACTCTAGTAGAGAAATTGGGAGCTCAAGAATAAACTCAAATGGAAAAACAGGAATAGATTCTAGCTGATGTTGAAGTTTTACTTCAACAGGAACAAGAGATGGAGGCAGTGCCTGGTGAAGAAGTGGCCTGACCTCAGTAAACTTCTGAAAATATTGTTCTTGAAAACCCAATGGAATGCATAGATACTGATTTTTTTGGTAAGCATGCTTTGAAGCTCACATAGAGGTACTTCAAGTGGATTTTTCTGTAGAAGAGTTTAAAACTCTAAGGAAATATTTGTTGAACAACATTCTCAGGACAGAGAAAAAGAAAAATATGATGTTGAATCATTGTCATTGGTACTATTGCATCAACCTAAGACTATGAATCAAGAACATGGTGTATCTGATTCTAGAAAAGAAAATGTTGATGAACTATACAAGAAAAGTATCTCAGTTGGAATCTGAGAATACTTCTCTAAGAAATTCCTTAGACATAGAACATTTGAAGATTCAAAAGATGAAGGAGTGTATAGTTTCAAGGCATGAAGTTGAAATGTTTAAAGAGGATACGCTGACTACTGTTGCACAATTAAAATCTGAAATGGTTATGAAGTCAGATTTAGCAGATCTGAAGCTGTTTATGGAGAACCAATTTTCATAAGCTGCAAATAATGCTGTTAGTGGATCAGGTACTTCACCTGATTTAATTAGAAGGTTTCAGGCTATCAGAGCTGCGTTGAGAATCATGAATGATAGGATAAAAGATCTTCAAGGTAACATTACCCCTTTTTTAGTGTTTCTGGACAATCAGATGTTCTTAGTGGATCAACTGACATCTAGTGAGCCATCGATCAGAATTCTGTTAGATCATTTATCAGAGAATCTGTCAGTATTTGTTGAAAAAGAGGAAAGGATGCATGAGTATTTCAGAGTCAATTTAATTGCGGGCATTCATATGACTCAAGAGAACAGATATCTCATTATCAAGCATGGAGATGGGATGATGAAAAGACTTTAGGAACAGTTTACAAGAATCAAGTCTCCAATCCTGAGGAGATATACCCTATTGCCTATCTTACCCAAACCATGATTCGTTTGTATATTATTGTCATGTATATACTACTATTTTGAATGAGAATTTTCCTTCATTGTTTATTTGTTTAATTCTTTCTTTAATTTACTAACTTTATTTTTAATATGCCAGTACTCTAGATTTAATTAGTGATAAACAGTTCATAATAGTATTTACTAACAGTTCAGTGCAGTATTAAACGTGTTAAAATCCATGATTTTTCATTCTTTTTTATATCAAAAAGGGGGAGAATTTCGATAAACAAAACATCAAAACATACATTTTATTTAGGGGGAAAATTCATTTTATTAAGGGAGAAAATTAAATGAGACATCTGGATTTATAATTATCTTTTTGCTGGAGAAGTTTTTATTTAACTCTTTATAAGGAATTTTCCAGGTTAATTTTGTTTAAATAATTTTAATTATTTTATGGGTTTTGTGATCATCAAAAAGGGGGATATTATTTAGTGGTGTATTATTTTCAACAATATGTACTAATGTTATTTAAAGGGGGAGATTATTGAAAATAATACTCTATCTCTTTATGATAATTTTGATGCTCACAAATACCCTTAGTTATTTTCTAATGATTTTATTTAGTATTTTGCAAGAGAATATTAATTTATTTTACTCTTGAAATAACGAGAATTTATTACATAGAACGGAATCTGTTTAGCACGTTCTGGAATCACAATGCACACCATACATATATAAATATAGCGCAGAATCTGCTTTAGCGCATTATGGAATCATTGTTCATACCCAACATGGATAAACTTGGCGTGAGGATGAAATGAGTATACTTTATTATATACGAGAAAAGTATGGTTAAACAACCATATGTTTTCAGAAAAGTATGGAAGGAGAACCTTACGTTAGGAAGGAACCTTATGTTTTTGTTATCAGTGAAGTATGGAAGGAAAAACTGTATAATTGAGTGTTGAAGAAAAAGTATGGATATTCAACCCTACGTTTGTATTCAACCTTACGTTATCAACCTTACGTTGTTAACCTTACATTTGAAGACTATGTTATAAACCCTATGTTTGAAGACAATGTTATCAACCTTACATTTGAAGACTATGTTATTATCCCTACATTTGAAGGCCACATCATCGACCTTATGTTTGGCGTCATAAATTTTGACAGATGATATTTATGTTCAATGATCAGTCAGTTGATGTTTGGGAGGATTTCAAACCGGATTTAAAGTCATTTTTAACGTACGACTTTGACTGATTCAACCCCGTTTTGTTAATGGATTTAAGATCAAATTAATAGATCTTTTTATGCTGAATCTTAAGGGAAGTTACAACTTCTCTGTAAATTCAAATTTTTGAATATCGCGAATCAGAAGGCGACTTTTATGGATCTAAATATATAAGAGATATGTTTTATTATATATGTTCTCTCTGAAACACAAGGTACAAGTGGATGTGATCGATCTATTATTAAAAAAGGTGGAAAACATAGATTGTAACTATTCACGATTGATTTGCTGATTCCAAAGGAGCGTAAAAGCTCTGTTTTTTCAAGAATAAGTATCTCGATAAAAGATTTACCTGCTCTACATTGAATATCTACTATGGTTCTACTACTGCTGAGGTGGTGAACTATATCTCTATATCTACTACATCTGGGTCAACTAAGAACTGTTTCGTGTTGAAGATCAATTTTTCTAGAGACGTCGATCTGTCTGCTGTCAATTGTATTCTGTTGCAATTGTGATGATGAACTGGAAATTTCTTTTTGAAATTATTTTTTATTCTTGAGTAACCATCTTCTCCTTCTATGTTGTGTAGGTTCGTATTTGAACCAGAAGGATATGTTTCACCTAGGATTGTAAAGGTGTCAACTTCCTGTACTCAGTTGTGAATCGGTCTATGGGAAAGAGGACCAGATAGTGAAAATCACCAAGCTTGTGGAGTAGAGTGTTGGTGGAGTGGACTTGGGGCTTTCTGTTCCCCGAACCACTATACATCTTTGTGTTTTTTATTTTACTTTTTCTGCTGCATTATCAAATCTGATAAAGAATAAAGGACATAACTCGTTTAAGAAACGAGTTATTGAAAAATTTCAAAATACACAATTCACCCCCCTCTTGGGTATAATCTGTATATTCAGATCCAACAGACCCCCCACACCTTATTTTTCTTCATCCCATTTGAGGCGCAACGCATGCATCCGCTGCACGCTTCCTCCACGTAATTCTCCACCGAACAAGCTACCCATGGTGTGACCTCCTCTCCATGGTTATATATCTCTTATACGGACCCCATTATCGTAGATCGACACCCCCTGGGTAGCCTCCTTGCAGTGCATAATGCCCCATTTTCTCAGGTCCTCAATCAGGGAGCTTTTTGTTTGCATTCTTCCTCAAATTAGATAAATATTCATGGTATGATCTCTTATAATGATTCAAATCATTTCTTTTTCTGATGTATTTTGTTTCTGTACCCATTTATGTTTGTTTTAATTTAGGATTTTTTGTAACCGGAATGTTTGATGTTCTTCGGTTCTAGGGTTGTGCAACGTGGTTCTCTGGATTTATTGTTTTGTGTTTTGGAAAGTACCACTGAAGGCGAGTTGGTTCATGTCGATTCAGTTCATCGAAATTTTTAGAAGGTAAATAATTATACCGTTGTTTGGTTTTTCACCACCTAAATAGGAGTCTAGTATTTTATCTTAGTCTCTTGTATCTTGCGGTAGGATCATAGACATTACATCAATGTTTTTGCACTTTCGAAGTTGTTTTGGTGATTGCTTGATTTTTGTATATGGTTTTTGTGTGTGAATGTATTTTTAAATCTATGTATGTATGTATGTATGTATGTATGTGTAGATTTATTTACATATATATAAATTTGGTGTGCGTGTGACTGCATGTTGTTTGCAACTAATTGCTGCCAAGTACATTAAAGTACTACATAATTAAAATGATGTCACCCCAAGGTAGAGTCCCAAATATATTTAAAATTATTTAATAATTAGTTTCTTCTTTAAATAATTTATGAATATAAGTTTCAATGATTATAGAACATATATATTCTCTTTAAAGGAATATTAAATATAAACTGATGGATGATGGTAATGGAAATTACTGAAAATTTTGAATATAGAATATTTTGAAATGATCAGAATATAAATTGGAAAATGGTATTAATTAATTGATGAATTATTTTTTCATGATTAATGTTAAATAGTATTGTAATTGATGATCTAGTTAATGTGATATGATTTAATTAATTAATAGTTAAATTAATTAATTTCTATGCATTGATTTAATATTATGAATTGATTGATTGTTATGAATGTGGGCTAATAATACCTCTGGGTGTGTGTTTATTTTACATGAAATAAGATGTTTTGGATAGACTTGTTTAAAAAATGATAATCTATGTAAGATGGTTGTTAAATATCATGGCCATGTTTAGTATGTTTTAGAATGATTATGGCGCGAATGAAATTTTTTATGCCCTGGACGAATCACTATTTGAGTGGATGGGTACATAATTGATAAATAAACTAGATAATTAAATGTTGAGTTACTTATTTAACATGATTTATATAAATAATAAATTGTTAATTAATTATTAACTATTGACATGTTTATTGGTTACTTAATTTTTAACTTATTCGGTGGATGATTTATGTTGTTAATTATTTGTTGAATTAATTAAAGGAATGGATAAATTAATTTATGTATTAATTAATGGATGGATTTAGGGTGTTAGATATGGAGTTATACACCAATGATAAATGCATATATATGATTCATAAATGGATTGTGAGATAATGAATGATTCTCCAAATATTGATGGAGTACTAGACATGGCGGTCTACACCCAGTTTGCATGTAAATATTCTTTTATCGGGTAGGGATTGATGCTCCAAATTCCCTTCTATTGTGAGATAAGGACTAACGCTACAAATAATCATGAGGGTGATAGAAATGATGTTCTACACATATTAATTGACCTTAAATTTTAGGTCTAATTGGTCGTACATGAAATTTTATATTGAATGAAAAATGTTCTGACATTATGGTTTGTGAATTGAATATGCGAAAGTGTTCAGACTAATCAGTGAATTGGTTTAATTAATGTTAGTGGATGGACCCAAAAGTGAACCACTGTTTTTAGAGGAAGGGATTAGATCTAGTATATGAATGACTAAATTGTATATATTTTGACACATTATCCAAGGAAAAACACAAGATTGGATTCCATCCTTACATTGATTACTTATTTGGTCTTTAGAATCTTCTGTGGAGAGTGCATTATACATGGGATGTCAGTATTAGGATGAATATCGATACATTCATAATTTAATTAGGTTTTAATAATTGATAAATGAGAATGATTGTGTAATGACTATTTTGTATTAATGAAAAATGTATAATACATGTTCAGACACTAGCTTATGGATAAAGTAAATACTTGGGTATATAGTTATATTTTACATCTAACTTTATTTATACACGATTTCACATAATTATAATTATTTATTAAATGTATAGATTTTTGGTAGACACTATTGGTCCGGAACTACTAAGATATATTTCTCACACCATACTCAGGACTTGATTACAAAAGGGTACCCGAGTAGATTCTATTTGGTTACTGGATTGTTTGTACACAAGTACCTGGAAATATGAGAAAATGGCTGAGCTAAATCTCATGATTCTCATAGATTTTTCCCTCAAGTATTTTGAGTCTTTCCTTTATTTCATTACTATGATGTAAAACAAGTTGTTCTGTTTAATGGTTTATAAAATGTAACTATATCAGTCCATGCATGCATCTTCTGTATAATTGGCATTGGCCTCATTTATAAAATTAGTAATATTTTTTTTCACTGTTTTGTCAATCATGTATTATTGATTCTTCTACTGATTGTTATTTACTCTGATGTACCATTGTGCAACTGTGATAAGAGGGTATAGTCACCCCCAAAATTATCCGTAGACACTCGCTGCTAGTCGGAATCCTCCAACGTGCAAGGAGACGCTCTTTAGGTCATGTGGCGACCAGTATGGCTACCAGTTCTGGGGTGAGAAGGGTCTGTATTTTACAAAGTGGTTTTAAAGGAGGTTATCTTTTCCTTTTTTTACTATTTTGGGGTTGGTAGACAGGAGAGTGGGAATGTGTCAGAACATGGGTCAATAGTCATGCCTGGGACTGATCACCACACGTACGGGAAATGACCAAGTGGAAAAGGATGGGAATTGATGTTTATGTAATGTCCATGGTTAAAGTTGATATGATTTCACCTTTGGTGACTAGTTTATTTTCTGCTGCATATTGATTATGAAAATTTTGAAAAATTTACCTTGGCCTGATATTGAAAAAAAGTTTCATTACATTCATCATAATAGGCACATAGATATTAACATGCCTTGCATATATGTCATGCCATGTAGTTGAATTAGTATGATTCCTGCTAAAATGGATTGTGTGCCTTTAATATATGACTTGTATTGTACTTATTTAACATGCCTTTTTATATAGTATGTTAAGATGATATAATTAATATTATTGATTGATAATTTTTAATTCGTATATGCAATGTTTTTTTGTTGAATCATGCTTTAGTTATTTCATAATGTTGGTTTGTTTTAGATACTTATAGTGACATGTTATCTTGCTGATAAATGATTGGTTTCTTTGGATAAATTATTTTGGATGTAATTATGACAGAACTGGTTAATAGTTTTAAGGTGTATGGGTAACTTATAACAATGAAAAAATGTAACCCATGTATTCAACCAATTAAAAAGATACCCTACTGTTCAAATTTTAAATCAAAATTGGATATCCTAAATGGGATCCAAATCCCAATAGTAAGGTGCATGGGTTCCTTATCGACTAATTGATGGACATCCATGTAAATAAACCATATAACCATATTATATTTGAAAATCGATATTCTTGTAAAACTGTTATTTTATTTCTAATGAACTATTTTTGGGATTCTTTTTGAAGAACCTATATTGAATAAATAGTACCATCGAAGGTCACCCTTTTGGTAAAAGGAATTTAGATGCTGAATTTCATGTTTATATTTGAATTACACTAAATTTTAAATGATTAAATATGATGTTTGTTATATAAATATTTTTCTTTAGTGGGGATTAGTATTAAAAAAATGTTAATTGTAATGAAAAATGTTCTTATGCATTAAATGGTTGAAATGAATAAATTAAAATGCCTAAAATGAAATGGGGGCTTTTGAACTAGGTGAATTCAGATTTCTATGACCAAAAGAGAGGGATGGAGTTTATATTTTTTAAAAATTATCCCATGCAAGGTAGTAGCCATAAAATTCTCTGAGATGTTAATATATGTTCGTCCCACTAATCAGGAGGACATCTTGGTTCATGGGTGTGACGGTACGCTAATATGATTATGCTACGGATTTTATGATCAATGATTGATGTGGTGATAGTAGTTTGGGAATGTCACATGAATGCATTAAGTGTTCTGGAATAGAGCACCTGTTAGTGGACAATATTTTATTTAAACTCCATGGACAATCCTATGTGGGGTTGTGTCACATCATTTTAGAAAAACTTGTTGGCTGGAGATGCTGAGCATTTAAAATAGAGTCATCCAGTATTAGTTCAACTGATGTTCTAAATGACCTTGGTTTTCTATAAGTGCACTCTTATGAAAAGGATGAGCATGTCCCCTATCTTGATCTAATAATGAAAACACATAGATAGTGGTTGTCTTATAGTATTCTAGAATTTAAATGTTGTTTGGATTGATGATTATTTGTTATATGGGTAGTACGAAAAATGTGTGGTTTCCTTTGGCAACTACTTTATTCATGTTAAGGAATGGTAGTTTTTAAAATATCCATCCAATTCAATGACTTGGAAATTTTACCAGAGGTTTGGTATGGACTTCGTTATACATGTAGATGTTCTGGGAATAGTTTTGATGGAATCACAAAAGATAAAGGGTGAATGTGGGTTTTGGGTCTGTGACATCATTATAGGGAAGCATGCACAACCTGTTCTATTTGTTAATCAATATTCAAACATTTTTGTGGATGAGTTCATATAATAGCTTCAAATATATGTTTTGTATCAATTTTTAATCTATAATGTGAGAATTGGTTTTGGTTTTAAAGGCTTAGCCGTTTGTCTTGGGAAGGATTGAAGGTGCATTTAAGGTTGGGAAGACAACATGTCAGTTTCAACTGGATTAAGTAACCTTTGTAAGTCGGATGTTTTAGTAGTGCTTCCTGATGGATTCTTAGGGACGAGATGTTTTTAAGGTGGGTAGATTGTCAAGTCCCATGTTTTTTAACGGGGTCAAAATATGAGGGTTTCAAAAAAATTTAGGTTTATCAATGGGTCTGTTTTTAAACTGAGCTCCTAAATTTTATTCCAAGTGTTGGAACACATGATGGTGTCATTTTTTAGACTTTCGTAATTAACCTATAATTTTAGTGGGTGCCGCATGAGTCTCAAGAGCACCAAGTCTTGAAATGTCCACTTAAATGGATCTGCATATGCAGCGTACGATTTCGGTCCAACCTGTGCAATTTAACTTGTTTAATAATTTATTAAATTAAATTATATTATATTATATGAGAGATTATAATGAATTAAAATAATGTTTTAATAATATTAATAATGAAGTTATTATTATTTTTGTTGTTGTGGTTTAATTAAATTAATGATAAATAATTAATTAAATTATGGTATAATAATTTTATGTGGCTTTTTATTTTTCAAAGATCCATTTTAATTAAATTAAGTGTTTTAGATTTAATGAAGGACCATTTATTATTAAATAGAGGTTATGGGTTGGTATTTTTATCATTAAAATAACATTAATGGTATTGTAATTAATTGGGGGTTTTGGTTTTAATTAAATGAATGTAAGTATGATAATGACAATGATATTATTATTATTGTGGTTATTTATTTAAATTAATTTTTAAAGAATTTAATGTGACTATTGTTCTTCCCAAAGAAAATTTTAATTAAATGAGGGGTATCAGATTTAATGAATATTTTTTATTAAATAAAGGTGTTTGGTTTTTCAAAGGTTTGAAAAATAATAATAAATAGATTTTTATTGTTTTTCATTTATGATTGTAATTATTATAATTATTATAGCAATTAAATTTGGGCTTCTGTATTTAAATTAATGAAGAAACGAATTAAATAATTATTGTAGATTTAAAAGGTGTGTTTGTACATAATCTAATGGTGTATTGTATTGATTATTTTAATACAATTTAAATATTGGCTTTATAAAATTATTATTTTAATTAAAAGGGGGGTTTCAGTTTTAATGATATAAATGGAAATGACAATAAAATTATTACGATTATTTTAATTCATATTATTATTATGAATAGTGTATTTTTTATAATATTTGATGGTTTTTCTAGAAAGGGTTGGTGTTTTTCAGGGGAGACACAACCCCCCCCCCCCCCATTGTTCTTCTTCATCTCTTGTGAGGTGCAATGCATGCCTCTTATGCATGATTACTAGGCATGGTTATCCACAAAAATATATATCCCTGACACGAACGCCTCTCCATGGCCAGATCTCCCTTGGCTGGACCCACATGCAGTAGCACGACTCCCCCTGGGCAGCCTCCTTATAGTTCGCAATGCCCCCTTTCTCAGGTCCTCCATCAGTAATATTTTTCATTTAATTGTTTATCAGATTTAGTCAAATATCCAAGGTAGGATCTCCTATGGTGTTTCCTATCATTGATTTTGTGGATTTGTTCTATTTTTGTAGCCATTTAGGTTTGGATGAATATATGTTTTTAGTTGTAAACTGATTTTTTAGTGTTCTCCAGTTCTAGGGATGTTCAACGAGGTTCTCGAGATACATTGGTCTGTGTTATGGAAACCTCCACTGATGTTTAGGCAGTCAGTCCGATTCGGTTCATTAATGTTGTTCGTATGTAATGAATTATACAATTATTTGGGTTTTCACCACCTATAAAAGAGTTTAATATCTTATCTGATTCCCTTTGGTCTAGCTGTAGGTGCATAGACATTACTTTATTTGTTTCGGTCTTCTAAATTTGTTTGGTGACTTTTTTATTTTTTTTTGTAGGGTGCGCATGTGTGAAAATATTCATTTAGATATATATTTTTAGGTATATATACATCTATATAAAGGTGGTGCATGTACGACTGTATGCCATTTAAAACTAATTTATGACGAGTACATCAATGTACTTCCTAATTAAAATTATGTCACCTCGATGTAGGGTCCAAAATCTACTTCACTTTTTTAATAATTATTTAATTCTTTAAATAATTTGATAATACGAGTTTCCTTGATTGTATAACTGATATATTCTTTTTAAACGATGATTAAATAATAACTATCAATTTATGGTAATGGTATTTACTAAATATAGTGAATATTAATTATTTTGACATATTCAGAATATAAATTAAAAACAGGTAATAATTAATGGATGGATTAATTATTAAATGATAAATGGTTAATGCTTAATTAATTTATGAATTGGTTAAATTGAAATGATTTAATTAATTAATTTTAGAATTAATATGTTTTCATGAAATGATTTACAGTTAAGAAGTAATTGATTGTTACGATTTTTGGCCCATAATACCTTCGGGTTCGTGTTTATTTTCCATGGTTTATGTTATTTAGGATGGAGTTTTTTGAAAATATGATTTTCTATGTAATAATGTTACTAAATATTTGAGCTTTGTTCAACATGTTTTGAGAAGATTATGATGTGAATATACATGTTTTAAGTCCTGTACGAATCACATTTTGAGTGGATGGGTTCATACTTGTTAAAGAATTATGATAATTAAATATCGAGTTTTTATTTAGTTTTCTTGATAAGAATATTTAATTACTAATTAATTATAAAATATTGATATTTTGTGTCTTTAATTAATTGTTATCTTATTTGGAGGGTGATTTAGGTTGTTAATTATTTGTTGAATTATTTAACATATTGGAATAATTAATTTGTGAATTAATTAATGGATTGTTTTGTTGTGTTAGACATGGAATTCTACACCAATGATAAATATATATGTATGATTGTTAAATAGGATGATATATTTGGACTGAAACTATAAATACTCTAGGGGTTCTAGACATGTAATTATACACCCATCATGCATGAAAATATTATTTTTTTTTGACATGGACTGCTGCTCTAAATACCCATGTGTTGTGAGACAAGGACTAATGCTCCTTATACGCATGAGGGTCCTAAACATGATGTTATACACCAATTAATTTTCATGAGAGTGTGGGTCCAATTAGACGTACATGAAATGAATTAATTAATGAAAACTGTTGTGACATTATGATTTTTGAATTGAATATGAGAAAGGGTTCAGGCTTGTCAATGAATTTGGTGAGTCAATTTTAGTGGACAGACATAAGGTATAATTACTATTTTTAGTGGATGGGATTAGATATTGTATCTGAAAGACTAAATTGAATATCTTATGACGCGTTATCCAATTTAAAACCCAAGCTTGGATTTGGTCCTTACGTTGATTACATAGAAAATATTAAGAGACATCTGTGGTGAGTGACTTACCTGAAAGCTGTTGGGAATACGATAAATCATAGGACATTCATAATTTAATGATTTTTTAATAATTGATAAATTTAAATGATTGTGTAATAACAATATTTTTTGCATGAAAAATGTATAATACATTATTAGACACTATCTGAGGGAAGAATCAGGTACTTGGGTATATAGTTACATTTAATTGCTTACTTTATTATGTACTCCTTCAAACAGTTTTAATAATTTATTAAGTGTTTGGAATTGGGGTAGACACTGGTGGTCCCGACCTACTGATATTTATATATCACACCCTAATCTGGCTGGCATTGCACTGGGGTAACCGAATAGATTCTATTTGGTTGCAATATTTGATATACAATAGTACGTGGATACAAGAGCAAAGGACTTAGCTAGAGCTCAGGATTCTTGTGGAGTTTACCCATGGGGATTTTGAGTCGTTCCTTTATTTCTATACTATGATGTAAAACAACTTGTTTGGTTTACTTATTTCTAAAATATATCAATAAAATGTCATGCATTCATATGATGTTTAATTGGAATTGGACACTTTTCTTAAATGAGTACTATTTTCCTTCCGTTGTTTTGTCAATTATGTATTACGACTTCTGCTACTAATTGTAATTTACTTTTATTTAAGGATGTTCAACTCTGATAAGATGGTATAGTCTCCCCAATGATTATCCTAATAACCTTTCTACTATTTGTTATCCTCTGAAATATGGGGAAACGTTTTTGAGGGCATGTGGAAATTGGTCTGGCCAATGGTTCAGGGGTGAGACGGGTTGGGATGCTACACAAAAACTCTACCACGACATAGTGTGAAGAGATGATACTCAAAATAAAAAACATAATATTAATTTTTTGTAAATAAATTTAATTCATTGTTATAGTAAATAACTAAAAAATAGATCATATTCATAATAGATAAATATATTAAGTAAATAATATCATTGAAGTGATCTTGGTTGTTGATTATCTTAAATGAAAAACAAAAAACAAATGGATTACAGCAAAAACAGAAAATTCCAGATAGTCAATTAGAAAAGGACAAAATCACATGACAACACAATGTTTCTCCCTATAATAGAAGATATTTATTCATTCATAAAATAATATCCCTCTTCAAAAGATACAGATCTTAGTATTTAATAAGATATCATTTTTTTCTTTTCCTTAAACAGATCCAAAAATATATCCTGACAAATTTTGATTGTTGTAAATTTAATTTCAAGGAATAAATCATAACATCCTATAGATATAGATGTTATTTAATTAATTTAATAAGATAATTTTAATCATTATTTGATAATATTGAATGTGATATTTGATTCTTGTGATACTGTTGCAAAAATAATTGAAAATATCTTGAATTTAATACATTTCAATTGACTAATCAAACATTGGGTTTCTATACATTGTAATAATAATAAAATTAGTTTTTGAAATCATATGATTGATACCAAAAGTAGGTTGATGAATTGTATTTTATCTCCCTATTTATAGGGATTCTTCTATAAGTATGATTCATGACCCATGTGTTTACTTTAAATGTATAGACTAAATGTTCGGGTCCATGCCAAAAGTACAGTTTACATACCAAACATTCTGCTGAAAATATTTTATTAATTTTTTTAGGTGTCGTAAAGATACATCCAAAAAAATTTATATAAAAAATTTACATAAAAACTATAAAAAATATTAAATTACTAACGAAATATAATCCTAAAAAACCTAATGTAGTTTCACTTTAAAACCATAAAATTGTAATTTTTAGCATCAATGACAATGAAAATATATTTTTGTAAAACCACATGTCAAATATAAAATTTTCATTTACATATTATATAATGTTTCCTTTATAATTCATGGTATTTTAATATTCAATTCACTTACATCATTAATGTGTTTATGATTCTAAATTTACAATGGCTGTCAGGGATTATACTTGAATATCATTTTTTTGATACATTATATAATTAAATTTACATGAAAAGAAAATTATTTTATCATATTATATTGAATTACTTTCACATTATTTTCCTTTAGTTATTCATTATCTTTTCATATAATAATACAATTTTCCTCTCATTTTTTATTAAATAGATTGTGTAAATTTTTGAAATGAAAATACACTTTATTTCTCTCTTTAGTTTAAACCATTTCTATTTCATGTCAATATATTATTTAAAATTTTTTCAAAAATAAGTTTTGAATTTTAGTCTATTAATTTTGAAATTTAAGTTCACTATTGACAACATTATAATAAAAGGTTCAAAATGATTAATCTTTACATTTTAGGAACAAGGTATTTTTCAAACTGTTTACATATGTGTAAAAAAGAATTTGATTACATTATAAGACATGTGTAGAATTATCCTCAACTATGACCATTTTTTTCATTGATTCTTCCATAATACTTATCAAAGGTAATTTTCAATGAATTTTTTTTCACAATATTTGATATATTCTTTTTCTTATAATAGTAACATTAAAAGTAGAAAGGTTATTTTCCTAAAATTTCATTGTTGTTTCTTAATATATTTTTATTTTTCAATAAAAACATCATATAATGTTATGGAATGATTTTTCATTTACACTTTCTATATTATACATCTATACCTATATTAATCATCATAAAATTAATGGGGTAATGCATGATTTATAATATTTTATCAAATACATCCTTTTATAAATATTGTTTTATTATAATATGAAACCTGATTATGCAACCAATTTTTATTCCATATTTAATTTTCATGTTTATACCTTATCATTCATTTTATTTTTTGGAACCCATATAAATGATGATGAAATTAATGTAAGGGGTGGTAATAGATATTCATCTATTGATATTTTATTTAGTAATATTCTAGTCTCATGAGATATCTTGTATGAGATTAGGGAGTGGAAATAATCCATTTTGAACTCTATCACACATTTGATGTTTTTTAGATTGTTTTAATTTACTTTTATTTATGTCATTATTAGTGTTACTATAACATTTCCTATGATGATCTTGTCTAATGAAACAATTTTCTACATATTATTTTTCATATTTATTTCTCATTTTCATACTCATTTATGATATCTTCTTAGACCAATTGACTCACATGTTATGTTTCTATATAATGATTATTTAGTTAGTGAAATTTAATACAACCCTTTTGTATATGTATTCATGAAGTAATCAAATTAATATTTAAGATATAGAAAGGATGTAGGATCACATTATAGATAATCAAATCCATAAATTTTATTTTTTGAGTCCCACATTGATGTACTATGGACACACTCTTCCAAATATACGATTACTCATAATATTTGGGATGTAAGTGTTTGATTTTTATACTAATGGATATGGATTTTTTTTTAAAAGGATCCATTCAATATAGTTAGTATTTGTGAAATGGTTTAGTAAACCGTTATAATGAATCACAAGAAAACATTATTTATAACCCTTAGAATATGTATAAGTATAATTCAAAGTATAGGAAAATTTCCTAGAAAATTCGTTAGGGATATAATTTTTGGTTTATGATAAATTAAATACCTTTTTATATATAAAAAGTGGGAATGGAATATAATAGTTGTACGTTGGGGTAATAACTCTGAAAAGGGTGAATTGAGTTTTAATCTATCATCACAAGGTTCATGAAAAAGGGCCTTACTATATACCTAGATTTTTACTCTTAGGGGATATATTTTGGGAATTAAATAAATCATTATAGACAATATTTAAGAACATGAATGTATAAAAATAATGAGTTACATAACTTAAAACTTATGATTCATTGGGTAATAATTATTATGTTGACCATAAGTTTAAAGGAATAAATCAACTTTGAGTTTTTAAATTATGGATGTCAAAAATATTTCGGAGTATTTTTGGAGTAATTTATATTTATAAAACCATTGGTTTTATTAGGGGATTTTTAAAAAATATATTATAGGATGAATACCATCATATTTTTTAGACATAAGATTAATGATATTTTTTCCTTCAGGGTTTATCAAATATTTTGTGTTAAATAAATTATATTCAATAAATATTATTTGATATTCGGGTTAAAAAATTCGTATAGAGAAACATAATATTTACAAACTAATACCATGATAGTATTTATAATGAGGATATTCGTTATAATTTTTGAAACATTATAATTATTATATTGACATAGTTTTATAAAATGGGCAACCTGAATTTCTGGTGATAACCCAACACATTTGGCAAGGTGTGGGGCTTACACCAAAAACCAAAGGGATATAAATGTGATGCACCGACCACTATCCTATGTAATATATTGTTTGTTATGTATTTTACTCTACGAAAATGATTTAGTGGATAAATTTTAAATATATTTCTAGAAACATATGAGACAGTTTTTTTTTGCATTTTTATATGTTTATGTGATTAATGAAATTTTGGGAAATGTGATATTTTGAGAAGTTATATATAACATTTAGGTTTACTATGAATAATTATTTAGTAATAATACTTGTTGTTTTTGGTGATGTATTTTTAAGGGAATGAGATAACTATTAGGATATACATTCTTTCATGTTGTGGTTATAGAGGTTATTTGGGATATATGATTATTTATTTACAGAATGATCTATGTAAAACAATTGGTTTCATTATAGTATAAATGAGCTTAAAATATTAGTATTCATGTTTTATTATTTTACATTGTGCTAACCAGTTTTATAAATGATTATTGGAAGAAATTCTAATTACTCTTTTTAAAATCATACAGTCTACAATTCAAGAATTAAACATTAAAATTGGATATTTATTATATTGATTAACAGGTGATTTGGAAGTTGATTGATTCATAAAAAAATGACTAAATTGTGTTTTGAAATAAAAAATATTTTATGTACGGTTATTTTATGGGGTTTTCTATATTGATAGTAATTTAATCCCTAAAATATTGGAAAATGGTCTTAAAAAATCTTCAATCTTCATATAAATTGATTCAATATTCCCTTAAATCAATAAGTATTTATTGTTTTGTGGTTTTAAACATTCCCTTGATCATTATATTTCTTATGATAAATTATATCATTATTCTAATTAATTATTTTCATTTTTATTCTATGTAAATAATTTCAATTTTCACCAATGTTATAGAACATGAAAACCCAGTCATTTGTAATTCTATACGTCCTTCGTATCTCCATTCCCTATATTAAGGAAAATTTTTGTTTACCCTTTTTATAATGTGGGTTCTCCACAAATTGATTTTATAATGTCAAACACTATATTTCTGATAAGATGTTAAAACTATGAAGAAATGATTTATTAAAAGAGGGTAGAATGTTACAACATATTTTTTTAAAATAACAATTTCTTGATATCGTACATGACATAAAAAATTTAGATTAAAATAACCAATTAATATTATTAAAATATTAATATTTCAACAATAATGTTATATCATGGCCATTAAATTATAGAAAATTAATTGGATATCTACTTTATGAGTTATATATGATGGTTATAATCAGAATAAATATATTTATAAATTCATAGAAATATAGCACTTAATGTTTAATAAAAACAATTATTTGTAAATGAATTATAATTAATTTTTTGAGAAATTATTACAAATACATTTTCGAACTATTATAAATATAATTTTACAAAAATAAAATAATTTTTGAAATCAATCTATAAATATTAACTTAGGGTGAAATGTTTAGATTTTTTGGAAAAATATTTTAAGTGAATTGTGAAAAAATAAATATTTTAGTAAATGATTGAATTATAATTAATAAAATACATAATTTAAAAATAAAAATATTTTTTTATAATATATTCATGTTACAAAAAAATTATTTAGTAATATTAAATTAAATTGATCACATTTAAATTAAATTTATATTGGATTTAAATATATGTTTGTTTTTAGGATTTGAAACACATTTTTTGGAAATCTATTTTATTGTGAATTCTTATCAGAAGATGTGAATGGATTGGCTCAGTAGTTTGATTGTTGGGTGGTTCAATGTGTTGTAAAATAATTTTGTTTAGTGTCACCATTTCTATCTCAAATGGAAACTTCAATCCTTTCCCACATTCATAACTTATTATGGACCTTCAATCCAAAGGCAGGTGGTCCTTTTAGGATTTTGGCCCTATCACGATGAGGAACTCACCTTAGTGAGATGATGGGAGTTCATGATCATCACAAACATTTAGGGGGAATTAATACCTACTCTAAGACTATTTATATATTTATGATATGGTTGATAATATCTTCCAAGTCCTTATATCGGACTGCTTACGCAATAAAATGATCTAGTTTTGAATATCAGCATGTACAAATGGAGGTCTATTCATGAATACATTTGTATATACCTGAGGATATTCTTTCATTTCCCATTGCTGGGTAGAAGAGAATATATTGAATCCCTATAACTTGGGACACTAGAGTTTGATTTTATCCATGGAGGTGACTAATATTTCTAGGATGGGATCGATCCATTATGATTTATTTCAAATATCCTATTTATAAATAGATTTTATCCCCACATAGTTCAATGAACCATTGCCTTTCAGAAGAATTCATAAATGAAATATATTAGGAAACATTTTCATCATGTATTGAGCATATTCCCCAAGGTGGCTTCATACATATGGTTGTAATTGGAGAAATTGTAGTTGGATCATTCCACTAAGACATTCCCCATGGAAAATTCCATTATAAAAGAGTTGTTATATCGTGCTACTGATCAGGGATTACACACTTATGTTTACATGCCTGGTGGATATTCATGAAGGGATTTATATGACCATTGAAACTAATTATATCCACATGAGTCATGCTGAGTGTGAGATATATGGGAATGAATTCAATACAAATCACATCAAATAAATGGGGGAATTTTGTTCTAGGATAGTCCTCTGGATGTTTAATATGTAGTTTGGGCCTTTGGAAGGAATCCTATATATAGTTGTTATGAAGGAATCCATTCTAATATAGGTCAGTTTCATTTTCAATACATTGAGGATACGGAGGAATGATCATCCCATGGGAAATATTTTTTCATAATGGTTATGATGGAAGAAACATTGCAAGGTTAAAATGAACATAGATGCTCATTTGACATCATTCCATAAGAAGCTTTCCGACGTATCCTAGTTATTGCATGTATCAGAGTTCTCGTTGTTCGATTTGTTCACGGATTACAAGTAAAGGTTTTCTGATATCGGGGAGTCATATCATTCCATGGATCGAGGCTTACACCAAAAGGATTTCTTGAGGATATTTGATAAAGAGCATTGACCATAAGAAGGTAACCTACATATCATTGTTATTGAAGGAATACGATTTCTCATAGTTCAGATTGATCATTATATAAACATTGAGGGTCACATAATATTTTCATTGTACAATGTTATCATATCCTGGGATTCTAGCATGATATTTCCCAATTTCCTATATGGTCGGTTTTTATCTTCTACCTATCATGATTGAGGATTTATGGACATTTCCTAGTATACTAGAGTACTGGTCTCAATTAAATCATATAATCCATTTGATTATTAAAATGCACATCACATGACCTAGATGGGTTTTTTTTCTGAACGTTTCCTGAATTGGATTACATGTCTAGAGTACATCAAATGATCCATAGTTTCTTATTTGGTTTCCCTAACATGATAAATGTATAAATGAACTGAATGAATTTTCTATAGGACTTCACATGATATATGATGACATATCTCGAGGGTGTCACATGACCTAGGTAAAAGTTCTACAATTTCTTGTATGACCCAAGATGACATGCCTGGGTTACATAGTCAGTCCTAGCTGACTTTTTGTGGAATTTTTGATTAACATGGGTGACACGTCAGAAGGAAATTACCAAATTATTGAATCCATCCTAGGGAACTTCACATTACATGGGTGGTATGACTAGAGGAAATTTTAGTACCCACATTGACATATCTAAGTGACTTCGCATGATCTAAATTGTGTATTGAGGGAGAATTACTATATTTGAACAACATTTTGTTGTTCTGGCCTATGATTTGAGAATGTCTTGAGAATAACATGAGTATAAAATTATATTTTATTCTCACAAGTATAACATATTTTATTCAGTATTCCATATTTTATTTAATATTTTCCATATGTTTTTATAGTGTTATAAAACATTATGTTTTACGTCACCTAGCCAATATACAGGACCTCCTTCACATAATCTGGTAATTACACCATATTTCCATTTCATGATATATTATTCCAAGTGTGAAATTAATATGCATTTTTTAGATTATTTATTTCATTCCTTGGTTTCTTACCAAGGGGGATTCCATAGGATCAAATGACATACTACTCTGGGATGTCAACTCATGTGCTATAGTGTTTGATTTATTGATTTATTATCTTTTTGATTTTGGTCATTTATGAGTATCTCCTCCATTAATATATATTTACTTATGCTTCACATATCTCATAGATGTGAGATGGAGTCAGTGTTGGGATTTACTTTCTTTCACTTCACTTTATTCTACCGTGGTTCATCGACAGTGTCGCGTGATATTCAATGAATGTGGGAACTTTCTTCCTTATAAATTTTTATTTAAACCTTGATGATTAAGTTGATTTCTCTTGACCATGTGGATATTTCAAGGGGATTTAAAATAGATATGTCAATATTAATATAATTCATTGTGAGATTATGATTCGTATATAATGGCCTTTATGTGATTTAATATGACTTGTCTGGGGTCTTTTTGGAGACAATGGCTCTTTCCATGGGTCTTTCGCTGGATAAAGATGTCATGTCTAAGGACCTCTATGAGGCTATCTCATCTTTCTGATGGGGCATCACATGGCCGATTATGATCACCTAGGGTATATAAACAATTTCATGTGAAGTCCATAATATCCTCACCCTACATGAATTTTCCGTTTTCCCGGTTATTACATTCTTTATTTTTCAAGGGATGGGGATTTCATGATGGTGGGAAATAGTTGTCCAAAAAACCACTCTCTCTACCTATGATATGTTGTGTCTCCCATAATTAGTCTTTTAGTGATTCACAATAATTTTCACAGTCATCATATATTTTCTATATGGTGATGAAGGGGGAGTTCAGAGTTGATTGGACATGTGTGAAACCCTTCTCATAATGAGGGTGACATGTTAACATGTTCTAACATCACATAGTAGACATGTCATTAGGGATATGTGGTGTCATGTGAACATCATGAGTTCATCCCTTAAAAATCAATAATTGAAACAATTATATTCCAAATATATATTTTTATTCGTCATTTTACATTGTTTCAACCCATTCCCATTTTGTTCATGTGATGGAAAAATTTTATCAATATGTGATCATGCAATTTATGTACCTTTGATTGTTTATGGCACATCGAGTGATCTTTTGATGATCATATGAAGACATGTGGAAATTATCAGGGACATTCCCTCTTCTTATCTTCATGAATTCATAGCGGTAGTGCATAGTCAAATGAATATGTCTGAGACCCTTCATATAATGAAGGTGTAATGAAAATGATCTTAAACCTCATAAGGTTGTCATTCTAATGGGGTTCCACATCATCTTGTGGATCGTATGATCATGTCTTGTGAATATGAATTATAGTACAAGGTCCCTTCCTTTTTTATTTTTACATAATTTATTTTAAAATTTCTTGGATTATTTTTCAGTGACTTATAGTTAACAAGTCTAAATTGGAGGAGAGATGTGTTCGTCACCCCCGCATGAACAATGATTATCTTGGATGACATTGTAAGAACTATGGGTTTAGCAAAGGAGGTCCATGTGATCTCAAGCAGATCATGTGCATCACGTAAACTCTTCTCGTGATCATTTGAAATTCATACGATCGTATGTACATTGGGATTCCATCTAATTAATGTGATTTTCCATAATTTTATGTTATATTTGAAGAGAATATAATAACCATGATTCATGTATTTCATTACATATAGATTTATCAATTATCATTTGGAAATCATAAAAAATACTACGGCCTCAGGAGTGATGTATTTGGGTAAAAGGGCTTAGTTCTATAAAAAATAAATTTATTCTTTTGTCCTTGGGGTTGTTTCCAATCTTTTTCTTTGGTGATGTGTTGTCTTCTGGTTGAATCATGGTACTCTTAAAATATATATATAAATAGGGAACCATTTTGGGGCTCATTAACCATATTATTCATCTCTTTATATCTCTTTCGATCATCCTCCATCACATTAATCCTTCACAAAACTATCCTGAAGAATTGATCACAAGGCATGTCTAGAAGACTAATTACATGATCTATTTTATAAGGCTACATCCAGAGAAGAAGTTTTGTGAGATCTTATAATGTCACCTAACATTACATAGCACCTGTTTTAATTAAAAATCAATATACCTTATAAAATTGTTTTGAGCCTGATCTATATTGATGTCTCATAGTTTTTTTCAGATCTTCTTGTTCGATCACATGATATCATGACTATTATGAAAAACATGTTACTATGTCAATGTCACATGATTTTGAGTTTTATGAAAGGGTGTTATACCATGTGATGTCATGTAGACCATGCATTCCATCAGTTATCAACATGTCATGTGGTCTTGGAGACATGTTTGAGGTCATGCGACTGTGAATTCCCTTTTGTGTCATGAAATGAGCATGATGTTTCCATAATTATGTAAATCCCTTGATCTGATTTTGTTTTAATTTCTTCAGTATTACGAATGTTTATTTTTTAGATGGATTCAACGTTTCATTAATCCTCTATTGTGGCTAGATAGAGTGGTATGATCACCAGTAACATTAATTTCAACCCATAATATTGTGTGCATTCTGAAAATAGGGTCTAGAAGAGGCTTCTCATATTCGAACATTAATTTTATACTTTGTAACAGTAGTTTACCATGTATGTTTTTTTCTTACAAGATGACATTTCAATCCCTTCTCCAGACTATTGTATACCATATTTTTTGTTGTTGAATTAAATTGATTATATTTGTATGATAGTTCATGGGAATGGACAATTGGATGTAGCATGGTCCCAAGGGATGTCCTACATATTAGTGAAAGCCCCTTGGGTTCAGGAAAATTATTTTTCTCGAACCATCCCATTACTCCTATGATTCAATTAATTTATTCTCTTTTTTAGACAATTTGGGTGGTGTATGGCCCATGAAAAGAGACATACTTTTTGTAGAAATTTTTTTGATGAATGGTTGTGGCTATTCTATTTCTGATAGTGTTGTTAATAATATCCAAACTAAATAAAAAGAATCCAATTTAATGAGGAAATATGGGTCACCCAGATCATCATAGACTATCAGTCAGACCTTCGTAGTGAACTAATTAGCTGTTGGTGGCCTTGTATAAAATAATTTCTATCTCTCTAATGATAAGTCATTTATTGCACTCTGTAATATTTATCCACTAGGTGAGATACCCCCGAGAAATGTTTGATCAGTTTCTATGTGTTGAATATGTCTGGGATGAGCCCACATAGAATATAGTTTCGGAATATTATATTATCACTATTATGGAGAAAATGTTCATGAAGGGGAAGAATATGATCTCACTCCTGTCCTTTAATGATTTCATCAACATTTTCCTCTATTTTATAATTATTCATATGGATTCTATATGCCCTACATGGTGTCATTTCTTTTAGTTCAATGATAGCACCTCCTCATTTTGGAAAATCCTTGAATCCTATAATACACCTCATGGTGATATTGGGTGAGGAATGTGAATACCGCGAGCCATAATCTAGTGGGTTTCAAAGAATTAATCCTAAACTATTGTATATTCCCAGCTAGGAACATGTGCCCGGGAATCCGAGTTAGCAGACATGATATTGACGCTCAAATATATGAGTAGAAGCCTATTAATCTTGATATACTGAATATGACATGCCTCTACCAGCTATTAGACCATATTTATTAGTGGAAACCATTTATTGTATTAGTGCAACTTTCTAGTTTTTCTGGCATGATAGTTGATCATTTTTACAGATTTAAGTACCAAAAACACTATCTAGATTCATGGTTCCCAATTCCACCTTAGGATTATAAATATTTATGTAGACGAGGTAATGAGTTTTGGGTCCTAATGAGGTTTCCAACATGATAAGATGATTTGTAAATTTCAGTTTCATTCCTTATCCAACACTATCTAGGATAATTGTTGATATTTGTAGTGGGTCTCTCATGGAACAATCATACAAGATCTACATTAGATATGGGGTTCTTACTACCCATATGTTTGAGCTTGTAATTTTTGATACATATACTCCATCTTATTTTTCATTCCAATTCAGCTTCATCTAAATGGATTCCCCAATCTCCTCAGCTGATGTACGAGGAGGAAAAACCCATGCAGTTATCCTAGAGTAATGGATTATACTATTAAAAAAAGAAGAGAATGTCAAGATCATCCTCCCAACAATTAGTACCCTATTATTTGGGGATTATGATAATTCCTATACTTGGTAAAAATTCTATTTAGGTGGTGTTCTAAACAGACTAGTCCATCAAGGTGACAACCCATATGCTTAATAACACCATTGTATGTAGAATGAATGGATATGATTTCTTATTCAGGTGATTCTTTGAGATAGAAATACAATACTAGTTTTGAAAATTAGATTTGTGGATCAAAATTTGGTGAGGTATATAGTCCGTAAAATGATAAATATTTTGATATACGAGTATATAGGGTTTCCATTATTTCTTGTTAATGATCTTAGTTTTTCATTCCTCATTTTGACATAGATACATTAGTAGTCATAGAGGATAGATACAGTGCAAGGTGATCAATCAAAAGATTCATTCTTTTATCACCAAACTCCCATAGATTGATTTCATGATCATGAAAAATATTATTCCTGGATCCTTAATGATTTGGGATTGGGTGGATTTGATCACCATCCATTATATAATATCATGTGACAAATCAGCCTGATGAAAAATGAGTTGGGTACTGGTGAGATTTTCATACATGATCTGGATGGTGGGACTCTTGTAGATGAACTTATAATGTAACTATCAATGGATTCAGAATAGAACCATCAATTCATATGTGAGCTACATGCCTGAATGGTTGCTTTTTCCACATAGATAGTGACATCTGAGGGGAACAAAGCTCTCTCAAAATATGATCTTATTTTATCATCATCCTCATTTTAATACATGTATAAAAGTGTTTGGGGTGTATACAATTTTTGAGAACATTCGTGATAAGGAAAAAACTATCAGATGAGGGGTGGGAAACACATTAAAATTACATTGGCACCCCTCATCAAAATATTTCTTATTTTTCCATCTCAGCTAATTAAGTCTTACTATAGATTGATAATTAATATATATATATATATATATATATATATATATATTAATTTGGAGTAAATGTTTAGAGAGGCTTTTGAATGTTTATATCCCTCATGTTTAATTCTATCAATGAAAATATCTTATGAACCATTGATGTCCTTTTCCATACTTCATTCATTAATGATGTCCAGGATATTCCATTGATCTGTTATTGCATAGATAATCAATGATTTAGATCCACTATTTAATATCTCTTAAAATTTAACTCCTACATTTTAATTTTTAAACCATAATATATTTTTCCCTAGAAATTATATTAATTTCCCAGTGATATGAGACACTTCATTGATGTATCTTTCCATTTTATCTTGATATTACATAATTCAAAAAATGTTAATTTGAGTAGAAAATATGTCTTAGAGTGATATTGAACTATCATTTGCTGCAGAAACTAGATATAGCAAACATAAATTTATTTTTTATAATGACATGTGATATGATTTGAAATATTTGTATCATATTATTAATATTTTCCTAATTACTACCTAATAATAATATATGGGATGTCTTAGTGTGAATGGATATAGACTTTTCTTAGGCTAACCTCTTAGAATTATTAACCTACTAATTAATATTTCACTTTAATTCCCATAAAATAGACCATTATTGTGTTCTAGTTTAGGTCCCTCTAGCTTGTATTATCATTTTTATTGTTTAATTAATTTTATCCTAGTCCATCTAATATAGTATTTTATGATTTTCTAGCATGAAAATCATATTTTTGTAATTTATGGTCTATTATCTTGAATATTCTATTGTTTTAAGTATGGGGTATTTTACCATAGACCATAAATTGCTATAGTTTAGGTACATTTATCTCACACACTCAATTGTATTAGATTATGGTATTTTAGACTAGACCGTCCTTTTATGTGGTTTTTCATCTTTTATCTAAAAACATTTATTTCATTAGTTTAGACTTATATTGTTCAATCATTATATTTTTGTATTTTAGGGTATTCCAGCTCGAAACATATATTTTTATAGTTTAGGGTATTTTATCTCAAACATTCTATAGTTATTATGAATCAGTATTTATGAAAGGTTAAAGAACCATGCATACATGATAATTTTTGGAAGAAAAGGTACTTTGAAGGTTTTTTAGACAATGAATTTTGAATTGATATTCACAAGAATGAATGTTCTTCGAGAGTCCTCGCACCCTGCATTCTTGTAGAAATTATGATGGATGAATGTCCTATATGGGTCTTCATGCCATACATCCTTACATTAATGTACAATGGTCCATTTTAAAGGATTATGGATACTATTTCCCCTAGGATGTTTTGGATATTTGTTATGTAAACCAAATATTTATTTTTATTAATCGATGAATTGTTGAATGGTGTATACAACCTGAAGGAGACTCAAAATTTCCTTATGTTTTTTAGTTTATCCCCAGTGTCAATGCAGCTCATGCGTATTAGAGTTTCTTTCCTTTATGTATGATATAACTCTAACGTGTAGGTTAAATACATTATACATAGTTCCATAGGTCATACATTCATGCTCACATATAGTTAATCCCCACTATTTTCCAAAGGAACTGAGGTATTTTTTAAGACTCACATGTCTACTCAATGAAGGGGGTATGGAAAAATGATATATCCCAAAAGGGGTCAAAAAACCTAGGGAAATTTATCTTTTTGGGGGTATGATCACACAACTACAAAATCATCCTATTTCCACTATTTAAAACCATGTCAATAGGGTCTAAAACTGTGGTTATAGCCTATGGAGATAATTTTCACAATTATGGACATTATAGCCATTACACGTGATTCTAACATATTTCCAGAGATTAATCTACATAAATATGAGGCTATATCTATGTTTTACACTCATGAAATAGGTTTCTATTACCAAGGATTTAACCATTGAAATACAAGGACATAGCAACAGTTTAATATATAGAAATATGTGGATATAACCATTGTTTAAATTGTAGAAATAGGTTGATATATCCATAGTATAGAATCATGGACTTGGTTTGTTATTTCCACAGTTTTAAGCAATGGAAATACCCTTAAAAAATAAATTCTTTTGGTGAGGATTGATCCTCCGAATTATTCTTTATTCATCCCATGACCTTACCACTATGTTGATCAAAACTATGTATATATTAATATATAAATAATTATAAATAATTATAATTAATAATCCTTAAAAAAAATTACAGTATTTAAACTGTGGAAATAGTTTATTATATCCATGGTTTAAAAATGTGGAAATATGGAGAAATATACACTTTTTAAACCATAAAAATAAGTGGCTATAGTCAGGATTTAAACCATCGTAAAAGGAAACTATAGCCACAGTTTAAACCATGTAAATAGTATCCTATGACCACACTTAAACCCATAAAAATTTATGTCTATTGCCACATTTTAATCCATGTAAATAGTTGGATATGGATAGGGTTTAAATTTGTGGAGATAGGTGGTTATTCACATGCTCTGAACTGTGAAAAAATGTGACTATTTACACAGTTTAAACTATAGAAATAGAGGATGATGTCCATTTTTAACTAAACCATAGAAGTCACTATTTCCCTACAATTTCAACTATTATGTGGGATATACTTTTAAAAATTTTGCCATACATTCATATAAATATAGCTATTCATTTTCCTATAGCCATGGTTTTTAGATAATATGGCTATAGGGTACATAAATCCAAGGTTTTCCAAACTGTAGAAATAAAAAGTGTGTTCGTAGACTAATTTTCTAGTTGTGTCCAACCCTATACCTTATGGTCTCAATTAACATGGTGTGGGCCATATCAAATGATCGAGAATTGAGTTTCAAAATATTTCATTAAGATGGGTGAAATACAAAGTGACATAAGGATGAAGATATAGAATCCACTTGAATGTTCAGGCTTTTGGGGATTGTAAATAATGTTCAATGAATATCTGAGTTAATTAGAGGTGGGAACTGGTGGGTATCGGAAAATCATTGGTAATTTACATATCATATTAAGTTCCACATGGTCAGGAAAATAAATCATGTTTTAAAGAAGGACATCCTAGTTTATGATGGTCCATCTGGAGGATTCATCCCCTATTAACATTCTAATATAGGGACGATCCAAGATCAAAGATTCCCATTTTCCAGGTGGTTCCAAGAGAAGAATATCAACTTAAGGGATTTTTTGGGTTACATAAAATATTAAATCACTGAATGTGTATTATTAAAAGTGAAATATTTAATAATGTTTTGAGAACCATATATGTTGTTTGACCACATAGTGAACATGCTATTTCAGTGTGTAATTTTAAAAAATCATTACTATAACATTACCTCCAACCAGTGGTCCAAGAGAGTTTGTCTTGGCTTTTACTGGGGATAAAACATTGTCCCTATGAGCATTATCTATAGTGAACTAGACATAAAATAAATTTATATTACATCATTTTAGTTTAATATTTGGTACATTACAAAAATACATGCCCAAGTACCATAATAGATTATTTTCATCGGAAACATGGAACCAAAAATGTATATCACAATGAATTATATTAAAAATATACCATAATTATCTCCACCTTCAGAACTTATAACTGAAACCATTTTTTATAACCTGGGTAATAGAATCATACAAAAGAGGAGATCTTATATGATCAGTAAAGGCAAATGAAGAAAATTAATATGAATAACCTGATCAAAAGGGTGTGGAACTTGTGCACACCATTTTATGGTCATACCCAACATATTAGATATCATAATAAATATTGGAAGTTCATAAAACATATATCAATATATAATTAAGGGAATATTTCATGGCATCATAACATAGGGATAAGACATGGAATTTGTGGCATTCACATAAGAAAATAAATTATTTTCTCAATGCTACATACCAATCCATTCATAACGGGTTAAGATTACGCAATGATCTACATATCTATAGTAGAATTTGGATAACAACTCATAGGACCTCTTACTTTTATTATTTTTCTAAATAAAATTTCATTTTTTATTTTCAGGCCTGATCTACAACTTGTGAACCCTCTTACTTTGTGAATTGGTTTATAACACATGTACCTTTTTGTTTTCAGGATTCATAGAAAACCCGCATAACATAGTGTATTTAGGATTGGTCTACAACCTATGTACCCATTTTAATCATATAAAAATTATTATTACCTAATTAATTACAGGGGTATATAGGTCCCAACTATTTCATTATACAATCATTCATAAATGTTCAACAAAATAATAAAACATTCATAATATCATGAACCAAAACAAGAGAGTAGTTTTATATGCATAAAATTATAACCCATGAAATAGAATTGTTATAATTAACTATGCATAACATCACAACCTATTAGAAGAGATAGGACTTATAATCTATTTATGAGATCATAACCAATGAAAACAATTGTGTTTCAACATATTCAAACCCGAGGAAGTGAATTGGGAGTCATAAGAATAATTCCATCAATACACGAATCATTTAAGTAATAATATGAATAGATCATTGGATTAATTTACAATAATGTAATTAGTAACATCAATAATTTTATCTATCATTTTGAATAACAAACAAGGATATTTTGAAATCATTTCTTGAGGAAAATCTCATTTCATCATTGAAAAAGTCCATTAAAACAAAAAACCATATGTATACCTTTTTTCATAAAAACATACAAATGAATCCTGATTAACATTTGAAAACCAATTCATTAATTATATATTTTAAAAAAAATTCTAAAAAAATTACGATTTAAACAGGAATTGTTTTCTTAAATTAATAGATCGTGGGTAAATCTATACATGTTGTACAATGTAAAAATAACATTCCTTTTGTAAGGAAACAATGTTAAAAAAATTACTTTTTCATAATGGGATAATAGGATTAATTTGAAAACATTGGTAAAAGGTAAAAATGGTAAATAATTATTTTAATGTTTTTATTTTTAGAAAAGTAGAATATTATTAGAATCCAGTTTTGTAAAAAGAAATTTGACGGAAAACTTATTTCTGACTGAAGAGAGGGTAAATTATGAAATTAATAAAAACACTATATTAACTATTTTAGGAACCAATGATCGGTAAAATGCTGCCAAAACAAGAATATTACCTAAATTTATGGATTATATGAAACTTTTTTAGTGTTAATTAGAGATGCATCATATAATTTTATCAAAGGAAGCATAAACACAAACAATCTTGAAAGGTGATGATATTGTTTCAATAAATTCATACCACTGGGTAACATTGAACCATACTCTCCATTTAAGAATGTAAAATTAAATAAAGATTAAAATATAATTAAAATAAAAATTATCATGATATAATATTTCAAATTCAATATATATAGCTCATGGAAATATATATCTGCATAACAAGGCATGTATCTCAAGGAAGGAAAATCGGGACAGAATTACATTGGAGATTTGGTAACATCTGAACATAAACCACATGAGATAAATATCATAAATTATATATTTTTATATCAGTAAATTTATGTATATTAATAATATAATACATTAATGGGTATTATACACACCTCACAAAAGTAATGGGTTGTGAATAAATCTTGTATCTCATAGAAATAATATTTGATACGAAATTACCTTACCTCATGTCTTGAATCTCGTTGTTCTCATTCAAATAACATTTATAATAAATAAATAATAATAATAATTTTTTTATAATTATATTATTATATCTAATACAATATATGGATTTATTATTACATTATATTACCCTCTTGTTAACAATCCTTTTTTAAGTTATCACTTCAGGTAAAATATTCTTTATTATTTCCATATGTCTTAATTGGATATATATTCCGTACATATACAAATATAATGAATCCAGAATTTAATACATGATATTAATATCTTGTATATTAATTATATTTTAATTAAAATAATCTATAGAATGTAAATGTGTTTAATGGAATACATTGTTCATGGAGACAGTAAATCGTACATATAAATTAATGTTGTCTCCAATTATATTGTTTCATTAAAAGAATGAATGAAAAATACATATATGTATATAACTAAAAAATATCATTAATGTCATATTTTATGTTATATTTTTTATATAACTTCGCTCAACCTATCCTTAATATATTCATTGTATTCTGTCAACGAATCATGCCGCTTTGAGGGGTGGTAGCCCACACTTCCCGAAACGAAATTATCATATTTACACCAAATAGAGAGTAAAATTATTCGTATTATAAAAAGAATAATGAAGCTTAAAAACATATATAATAGAATATATGACATATATAATATTATTTTCCATAAAAATTAATTCTATTAGATGTGATGGGGGAAAAATGATCAATCATCTTTTACTGGAGTGGTAGATCGTCTTACAGGTAAACAATATCTCTATTACCAGTTAGATGGTGGTGTGTTTAAGTGTATGTAGAATAATTACAACAACACCATACTCATATATTTATAATTAATGTATTTTTGTATAGTAATTTGAAAAATATAGTTGAGATTATGGATAATGAAAATTAATGAATGAATCTTGAGTAAAGATATTACCTCTTAATATGGTAACTCATTTTGATTTGTTCCCAAAGGAATCATTGGGTTTGTTTTTGAAAAATGGTAGGATTATAAGTGTATTGTGGGTAATTTTCTGAGCTTATTTGAGATTATTATTGGTGAGCCAAGGGACTTTAGATATGTTAGGATGTGGGAGGAGAATAGGGATTTTTATATTGGACAAGGAGTAACACTTCTAAATATTTGAAGGGAGAATTCCACCCAACCTTTCCATATTGAATGTGTATCCAATAATGTCCCAATGTAGATAAAAGGTATTTTATGGTATATATATTTCCATCCAATATCTCTCAAAAATGTTTGAAGGCTATTTCAAGTCTTACATTTTCTGTTTATTCCTTAGTTTAGCTTAATTTTATCTTAATTGATGTAATTAATTTTAATCACTTACAGTATTAATTTTTTTTAAAAAATTATTTTAAAATATTATAAATTAAAAATTATTATTATTTGAAATATGGAATAAGTGTTTTAAAATTCTAATAATATATGTTTTATATGTTAATTTAAATTTAATCCCACTAACATGACTATAGGGGAGGATTTTAAAGTTAAAATGATCAAAAGATTGATATGTTTTAATTTCTAGTTTTGATGTGATATTTGTTCCAATTTCCAAAATTGAAATAAAATATGAAATATTATCTATATATACTTCTAAACCTATTTAAATTATAATTTAACAAAATAAATAAATTAAATGTATTATTATTTTTGAATTAAAATCTAATTCTTTTAATTATTCATTAGAGAACAAAACCATACAGAAAAATACCAAAATTTTATCCGCTCCTAATTTTTAATATTAACATTTTTATATAAATATTTTTTGTGATATATTAAGTATATAAAAGTCAAATTAATGTATTTAAAATGGAATCTCCAGTAAATGGTGGTAAAACTACATTCAAAGAATATAAATTTTTAAGAATAATATTCGATTTTATTCTTCTCTTAGGTTTATCGAATTTATTAGATGAATATAGAAAATATTTTATTGAATATATAATATATATATTGCATTGATATCACTCAATAATTGTAATTAAATTAATTTATTTGGTTAAAATAGCTTTTTCTGTAAAAATAATAATATATTCATTTATATTCCAACAGTTTTAATATTCATTTCTAATTTATTTGTATCCTATGGATTCATCGTATATTTGTGTGAGAAATATTTTTTAGTAAATTAGTTAATAATATTTATAACCAGTAATTTAATGGCTAATTTCTATATTGTTATTTTAAATAATACATTTTTAATGATATACTATTGTTCGGTCAAAATCAGTCATGTGTGTTAAACATGCCATCACAAAACATTTTTGGTGTGTGTAACACAAGATGATCTGGGTGTTCTATGTAGATTTAGAAAAACATTTTGTCGTTTGTAGTGAAAGGATGTCGTTTTGTTTCATATTACGCAATCCAAACATAGATCTTTGTTATAAAACAAACTATTTTTAGGGAAGCGTTAAATCGAAAATAAAAAAAACATTAAATTACTTCTAAAAAAATTATTCATAATATATCTGGATGTTACATTTTAAAAACTTTAAAATTAATATTTCTTTCAAAATTCACATATTTTATAAATGTTTTAATACTTGAATGTCTCATTTATAGAAACCCACATCGTAAATTTGTATATTATAACATATTGAAAAAGGGGGATGTTGGAACCATAATAGTTACTCAAAGTAACATATATCCAAGTATCCTAATAGGGGGCATAGGTGGGAAGTTAAAACATGTAAATGGGAAAAAAATATAAATTTCATGTTCTGATATAGAATAGTAGAGGAAAAGGCCCGATGAAATTTAACAATCATAATTCCATAAATATAGGTTGAACTGTAGGACCATCTATTTAATCAGAAATAGAGGTGCTAGGATAATATTTTTTTTTTCAATATAACTTTCCATTAATTAAAAAAATCCTGAATATATATACTTTCCTTATTTTAAGACAACCTCACCCTTTTTCCCTAGATCCACGTGTTATTTTTCTATGAAAAGGAAGGTGAATTTTTTATTCCCGATGTAGTGAGAGATCATGAGATCCATGATATGAAATCCCATATGCCATCAGGTAATATAATCCCCATGATTTAATAAGAGGTTATCTAGAATGAATAAATCCTTATGTCATACGATAATACATTATTCTCACTAACATCATCCAGATTTTATCTACATCTTTCCACAAATTGTAATCCTCATAACCCTTCCTAACTATGAAAATTAAAATATTTAGAACATATTTCATGAAATCATATTATCATTTATCTCCCATATAACACAAAGTAACACTTAGTTGTCACATTCTAGACATTTGAATAACCCCATCATATATTCCCATTATACATGGTGACAATCTTAATTATCATTCATCATTTTGAAAACATCTATTATTCCTTATTCTAATGAATTCCACATATATTCTTTAAATAAAATATGTCTTAATATTAATCCTTGATGACATTGACCCTTTACATTTTCATATCAAACATATCATTATCCTAACATAATTATCTCAATTCTTGTAATTGAATAAGGGCTTATTTCACCTAATCAAAATATTAACTTTCCATGAAATCACTTCTCTATGTCTTCATAACCTTTCAAAATATCATTTTGAATCCTTAATGAGAACTTATATTGAATATACATACACATTTAATTATTTATATAACATAATTCATGAATCCCAAAACATAAATACTTCATTTATCATATATTTATCCTTAAACCATTACATGGGCTTCATAAACTCTTACATTATACCTCTTTTTAAGAATATGAAATATGAATCATGTCATAGTGTTCCTCAAACTCAATATATCAATATTATTAGGATCAATATATGGAATATTGTAATAACATAACATACCCTACAAATGTCATTTTTATTCTCATAATCTTAAGAAGTATAACAATCACTCATAACACCATCTGGATTCTCTTTATGAGATTTCCACATGTGAAATAAATTTTCATAATGCCCATACTTTCCGTATCTGAAACATTCAAATTCAAGTGTTTTTCTTCATGTAATCTCCACTAATTAAACTAGAAAGCATTGGGTGGGAAATGCATATCATATAGGAAACCCACATAAACATGAAAAGTTACATATAGGATGTCTAAATGATGACAAAAAACTATTAGTCAACAATTACATAGGTTTATAATAGGTTATTCAATGTTATATTCAATTTAAATCCTTCATAATGTTTTGTGAGGATCTTGTGAATTCCCAAATAAGATCCCCCAGGAGTGTTAAACCAGGTGTGCTAAAAGTCTTGTTGTCATGTACCAGATTACTCCGAGTAAGGACAGAGACATCTTTTCGTATATGTTACTATAGGATCGATATAATGATGTAGATGATCAATATAAAAGAGGTGGGGTGGTTTTTATACTTTAAATTTTCATTTAGAACCTTTAAAGTTGGTTAAAACTTGTTATTGTTTAACAAATTTAAATATGGTAAATTCACAAGACCTCATAGTTCTACAAACATGATAGATTCTGGAAATATGTTTCCAAAAATGAATCTTAAGAAAAGATTAAAAAGGAAAAGATTCTATAGTAAAGAATATATAATATTACCAATCATAGTATACAAGTATAGGAATGTACAATATAGTTCTACTTTACTTAAAAATCAATGTGTAGTGGAAAAAAAACTTGAAACAATATTAGTATTAAGAATGAAATATTTTAACCCAAAGAGTAGGGTATCCAAATAACCTTTGATAAATGTCCCATTATATATAAATTAAAGAATTTATATATTACCCAAACTATGGTAAGCCCATGATAAGAATATCGGAGTCTATCTTGCTATCCCAGCAACCCTCGAAATTCAATCTACTCGACAACTCTGTCTTCCTATCCTCGGAATACCTAGATTGTACACAGCAACAATCAGAGTTGAACAAAGTAATCTAAACAATATGTTCAGTAACACAAATCATGAGATTATCACTCTCTCTAGAAATCACATCAACAGAATGTGGTCTCCGTAGTTATCAACTTTTTGAAAAAGTTTTGAGCTCGTTCAAATGACAGCTTATTTATAGGCACATTTACAATGTTTGGCTCCCTCTTCCATAAATCATATTTTTCATTGAATCTTGAAGGGACATGTACACATAGCCCTAAAACAATTGTTGGTTAGAAACAGAATGCCTGACATCATTTTCTAACTATATCAAGGATAAGTAAAAATGTGGTTGCTCATCCAAATATATTTTTCAGATTCTAAAAAAATAAGGTTTTGAATATAAGGAAAAATATTCGGAGACTATATTACAAGGATAATCAGATTCTATTTTCAAGGAATTCAGAATCAGAATTATATAGACTTCGGAGTCTGAATTATGAGGAATTTGGAGTCTTAATTCTAATGAATTTGGAACCTGAATTCTATGGAATTAAAAGTCTAAATTCTATGGAATTCTGAGTCTTAATTATAAGGAATTCAGAGTCAAGATTCTAAGGAATTAAGAACCTGAATTATAGGAATTCAATGCCTGAATTCTAAGGTCTTCGGAGTTTTAATTCTATGGAATTTGGAGCCTGAATTTCAGAGAATTTGGATTCTTAATTTCAGTGATTTTGTAGTGTG
Organism: Viscum album; assembly: GCA_963277665.1. Classification (NCBI taxonomy): domain Eukaryota; kingdom Viridiplantae; phylum Streptophyta; class Magnoliopsida; order Santalales; family Viscaceae; genus Viscum; species Viscum album. Next base: position 1,498,109,552 of record OY728119.1, on the reverse strand, counting down.
AATTTCAGAGAATTTAGAGTCTAAATTTCAGAGAATTTTGATTCTGAATTTGGATCCTGGAAATAGAATTATCTATACTTGATTATTTACAAAATTCCAAAGTTTTATATGTGAAACCAAATTTTTCACATAGGAATAAAAAGAGTAAAATTTATAGAAATTAAAACATGAACAATGAAAACATGGTAAGGATAAAATTTCATTGGGGAAGGAAATTTTTTTATATTATGTAAAATATGAGTGGAAAAGGAATTATCATTGAGATAGTGTATTTGTGATTTTTAAAACATGAAGGAATAGAAAATTCATAAGAAATAATTACTAACTCAACAATCTCCCCCTTTCTGGAAAGCACAAACATCCTTACGAAAAATAATATAATGTGTTAGAAATTAAATGGGCTTTTAAAAAAATTGTCTACCTTTACTTATTGATGAAATTGAATATGAATAACCCCCTTTAGGATTTAGAAACCCTAATGATGGTATTTTAGATTTCTTGAATAATTTTTTTTCATTTTCTTGCATACAAAAATCTTCATGATGAAAACTACCCCTTTGATGAATTCCCTCTTACATAGGGAAATTTAAACTATATTTAGTATTATTTGTTTACATTCTTTTCTCCCCCTTTTTGATTTTCAAAAACGAAATATAGAGAATGGAATGGAAAATATGGTACTTGATATATTATTAATAAACAAACAAATTTTTTTAAGAGAAACTAAAATCCCATTATGTTCAAAAGTATTTGTACAAGGAATGAATTAAAAAAAGATTGGATTTAAAAAATATTACCCTTCCATCTTCTTCAGAATCAGGTTCTTCACTATGGTTTTTAAATTATTGTGCTCTTTGTCATCCTCTTCTTCACACTTGACCAACTAATCCTGATATACAGTTTTCTTCTCTGAGGATTTAATTTTTTCTTCCTGAGCCTTAGGATCCTCTTCTTGGGAATTCAAGACTTCTTCCTGTATATCAAGCCTCTCTTCAATCTCAATTCTAGGATCCCTTTACCTTTTCCAACTTTGAGCAACTGACTATAGCTTCCAATTAAAATCCTTAATTTATTGCTTCTGAGAAGTATGTTGAAGACTTAACTTTTCCTCAAAAATATTAGTGATATCCATGATCTTCACATCTTCTGTGTCAAAAGCATCATTGACACTATCTTGAAATTCATCAATGATTTTGATCTCTTCTATTGACTTCCTTAACCAACTTTTCATATTCTTTCAATATCATTTGTGCGGCACATAACCAATGAAAAAATATTTGAAATCTACCTCGATACTAACACATTTATCCATCACCGTAGAAACAGAATCCAATTTTTGATTTAATGTATGCTAAAGCATATGGAATCTCGAGTCTATTATAGGGAATAAAGAAATTGTCCCAACCATCGTCTTCAAATATTGAACAACAATGTCATGATGAAGAGAAGATGATCTGAATCCGACACTTTGGTTGGTGAGGATTCTTTTTCTATTTCAGCAGCCTTCCTCTTCGATGAAGCACAAACTTCATTCTTCTTTACCACTGTTTTTCTAGGTTTACCCACAACCACTTGTTTTCCCTTATCATCTTTAAGAATTATTACTTCCTGATTTGGAGAATCATGTTCTCTATCTAATAGATGTACTATTTTATCTTCATCAACTACTTTCTTATCAACTTCAGCCTCAACATCATCTGGTTGTATGAAATCATGATTGAGACTTTCTTCTTCTGAAAACATATTCACTTCATCCTCACCCTTCTCATCGTTTGATGGGGTAGCATGTTTTGAAGACTCACCTTCAGATGTTCAGATTGAAAATTTCCAAAAAGGACTTTCCTTCTCATTTAAATCCTACACTTTAATTATCAAGTCATCAGTATCATTAGTGCATTCTTCTTCTACTTCTTCCAAATCATATTCTTTCACTATTTCATCCTCTTGAAGTCATTATGAAATCACTAACTTTTTTCCCATAGTCTTTGGTGGTGGTTCTACAAGAAATATTCTGGTACCAGAATTTATTTAAAGTATTTTTTAGTTTTATTGATAAGAGATCGAATGACTTCAGCTTTTGAAAATATCTTCTTTGTTTATTTTTATTTTCATCATATTCAAGATTCTCAGAAGTGTTTTCCCTTAATGCTTTTGTCTCACCAGGGTCAAGGACAAACATAGGCTCCCCTTATTTTTAGTTTTTCTAGTACTATCTCTATTTCTCCACCAATTCATCAGGATTGGATTTTTTCTTCTTTGGCTTCAGAGGTGCAGAATGGGTTTCCCTAGCTACTTGGGTTTTTTCCTTTCACTTATAGTTTCGTCGGCTTCCTCTTCCTTCCATCCTTTTTATATGTCTCAGCCACATCATGTTTCATTGATAAAATTTCTACCTCCTCTTCAGGAAAATCATTGTATTCCTTGGATTCTTTATAAAAAACAAATTTCATGCTTATCAAATCATCATCACTCAATAACATGACTATTAAATTTCTTCAACATAGAAGAGAATGTAATGTTGAAGGATTATAAACAACGAATAATAATATTTTACAGAATAGCTGGATACATCATAATTTGGGATTTCACATTTCCATTTTTGATATTTTCAATCATAACCAGGATGTACTTGACCAAATTTATCTTCCAGAAATTCACCATGAAATCTAGAATGTTGATTTCACTCTTTTTCAGGGTATCCTTATCACCTTCTCTAAGAATTAAAAATCCTTGAACCATAGTTCAATAATTCACAAGTTCGTAGACATATAGATAGTCTTTGGATTCATTACATCTGAAAGACAAATGAAATCTATGACCTTCTTCTTATCAGAACTTCATTGAACATAGGTAGCTTGTGATTACAGAACTCATCTTCTCATTCATATGTAATTCCAATTAAACTTTCATCTTTAGTGTAAGAAATAGAATATATATTTGCATAACACTTGAAAGAGAACTTATCTCTTCCTTCTTCCTTGATACATGTTACTGTCTCATAGAACACTAATACCAACTCCAGATACACCAGATCCCGTTTTTTGTTTTTGAAATACAAAAACACTCCCAACCATTGATCTTGATATTCATAGACACGATAAAGTCGTGTGTGGAACAAAACATCAGACTAACTTACCTTTCTCTGATTTTATTCCACTCAGAGTCTTCCTTAACTGTTGAAATTTCTTTCTGATAAGAGGCTTTAAAAAAATTTCCAATGTCAGGAAGACCTGAGAAATTCGGAAGGGGCTTAAGTAGGAAGGGAAGAGCTTCAACAAACAAGATCTTGAGGTTCGATGTATGAAAATCATTTAGGGGTCCTTTATATAGGAAATTGAATCGACGATTCATCTTCCCAGATTTATCAAATGGTTGATAACTTCTTGATGAGATATAATAAATTATATGATAGATGAGAATGGATTTTGATAGATTCTGATATTTTGAGGTTTTTACAAAAAACATTCGAATTTGAAGAAAAGTGAATCTGAAACATTTAAAACGAAAATAAAATACCAACAAGTAAAAGAAGATTATGAAATTTTAGGACAATAAAAATACCATTTGGATCGCTAGGAATATTATTCATAATGTAGGAATAATTATTATTGAAAAATAGTATATTTTGAATTTTTTTTAACGGAAATAAATAGACTACGAATATTTTTCCTATGAAAATTTTGACTATGAAAATTTTTACTATGAAAATTTTGACTACGAAAATTTTAACTACGAAAATTTTAACTACCATGAAAATATACACCCCCTATGAAGAATATATTCTTTATATTAGATGATATGTTTCAACTAGAAGTTAATATGGATCATTACCTTACAGTTATCATTCGTATATTCTATTTAATGTATGAAAAAAATATCGGATGGTAATGATTTGGTGAAATTATCAACAAGTTCATCTTGCATTCCGATAAATTAATGAATGATATCTCTTTTTTGTGTGTGATATCTAAGAAATTGATTCCTAATATCTATGTGTTTTTCATGAGTGTGATGTGAAAGATTTTACTTATGGCAATGGAACTTGTATTATGACACAAAATTTTTCTTTTGGTTAAACTCCTACCATATTCTGTGAGTTTGTGTTGCATCCACAATAGTTGAGCACAACAAATTCCGGCTGCAACATATTCAACTTTAGCAGTGGAAAGTGCTAATGAGTGTTTCCTTTTTCTTGACCAAGAAACTAATGAATCACATAAGATATGGCAAGTTCTGAATGTACTTCTCATATCCATTCTAAATCCACCAATGTTAGCATTTAAAAAAAATTTAAAACAAAAAAATTTCCTGAAGTATAAAAGAGTCCTAGATCCATGGTTCACATTATGTAGAAAAAAATCATTTTCAATGACTTTATATGAGATTCATTTGGATTGTATTTATATCTTTCACATAAGAATACCGAAATTATTAAGTCTAGACAAATAGCCGTCTTGTAAATTAGACTTCTTATCAAACCTCTAAAAGATGTTTGATCTACTAGTTTCCCATATTCATCAAGATAAAGAGAATTTGAGGTACCAATGGGAGTACTTATATTCCTATTGTTGTCATATCCAAAAACTTGGAGAAAAACATTTATATACTTATGTTGGGATGTATAGATTCTTTCTGGTTTTTGATAAATTTCAAAACCAAGAAAAAAATGTTAGCTCACCCATTATAGTCATATCGATCTCATATTTTATTAGATCTTCAATGGAATGAGTTAAATATTTCTTAGTTGAACCAAATATAATGTCATCATTATAAATTTGAACAATAAAAACACTTTTTTTTCTTTCTTAATAAAAATGGTTGGATAAACATTTCCCTTAACATAATTGTTTTGAAGAAATAGTCATGTAAGTCTGTCATACCAGGCACTTAGGGCTTGTTTAAGTCCATATAAAGCTTTGGTAAGTTTAAAAATAATTTAAAGATGTTTTGTATCATCAAAACCAGGAGGTTGTTCAACAAAAAAGTCCTCTTGAGCATTACCATTAAGGAAATACATTTAACATCCATATGAATTTTTTTTGAAATTAATGAATGTAACACCCGAGACATTTATGTTATATAAATCATCAAATGAATCTTTCACTTGCTGGGCTTGATTTACACGCAATCGTGACCTTCCTCGATAGCTTGCGTCGTACGCAATACCGAGTTTCACTAAACAATGATATGCTTTTAAAATATTATTAAAACTAGCCGTTATGAATAGTAATAAACAATTTTTGAAATTTTATAAATTCTATTTTTCAAAATTGACTTCATTTTTGGATTCGAAATATCAAAATTAGCCTACGGTGAAATTTTGGTATTTTTCTGAAAACTTTCAATTTTTGATGAATAGTGCAACCACTAAGTGGTCGATAAAAAACTGAATTTTTCATAAAACATAATTTTACCGCTTCTGTAAGTGGAATTTCAAAAATCCTAGAGACACGGTTGATCTCATTAAGTAAAATGTGGTTCAATAAGATGAAAATAATGTTTGGTGAATAGTACCTTTTTTACTTTTTTTACCACGGTTAAAAGTATATAGGGTAATTAAGGGTAAAAATGATATTATTATTACCCTAACACATTTCCTAATTCTATTGGATAAGTGTAATTCGACCAAAAACAACCTTAGGATAAAATATGACCATTTAGGCCCACTTGGATTAGATTAAGACATTTATGATTAATGTATTTAAAGAATGGTTAAAATAGTTAAAATCAATGTTTAATAACTAAATCGTTTTAAAATAAGGTTATACATAAAATAAAGTCGACTATAAATATTTATTAGAAAGATAAAAATAGTTCCTACATAATGATATTTTATTTGTAATATTTAGAGTTTAAATAATTTAATTTATTTATGACACAATGATGATGCAGTAATTATCTTATTAATGAAATATTGACATAATTGATGTTATAAATACCCAAATAAATATAATTTGAGACTTTTTATGAATTACACTAATTTTATATGTTAATATGACATGATAGTATTGATTTAATTAACTTTTTTTAACTAATCATTCTGTTATGAGTTTCACAAAAATCAATTACAAAACAGTGTCAAAATTGACATAAAATAGTTTTTAAAAAAAATATTATATTATTAATTGTTATTTTATTCCTAAATATCTAAGGTTCGGCCAAATGACTTAGATAAGGTTATATATATTAATAATAAACAACTTGGGGTTCGTTTGGCTGCTTATAGAGATTTTATTAACCTTATAGTATAAAAACACAAGAAGACACTGTAAAAGTAAAATTATTTAACTTGATGTTAAATCTAAATGATAAGGTTAAAATAGGAAAATAAACTTGTATAAATTCTATTGGATGAGAGGATTTCGACCCATCCCCACCTTAGCCTCGAAATAAATCAATTTGGAGATATTTAAAACCAAACATGACCTTATAATAAAATAATATTTTTAATTTTTCCAAAGGAGCCCCTCTCCTCCCTTATAAAAGGGCACCTCCTCCCCCTCTTCCTCACACCACTTTGAGCCTTCATGCTCGGCCAACCCCTTACAATTTCTCCCCTCCACTTCCCTAGAGACATCCTAGAGGTCATGTTCTTCTTTAAAGACTAATTTTAGTGCCCTAAAAGGAGGCCTCAAAGAAGTACATCAAAGAAGAGGTAATCTCCGTTACCGATTAATTCATATTTATTTCTTCATCCAATTCTTCATCTTTAGTTGTTTAATTATGAAGAAATAAAATAATTATCACTCATATTCAGATATGTTATTATAAGTATGAAACATCCCTATTTCACCATCTATCCATCCTACGGAAATTGAAATCACCGCGCTGCGTACGTACGGAATACCGTCTCCACGCCGTCGTGTAATCGATTTTCCACCACCACCTTACCCGGATGGGTATAATGGTGTAAATAATGACTATATATGATTATTGTAAATTGATATTGATTCTGAAATTGTATACATACACTCCAATACAATTCCATGATCATGGGAACGATATCATCGCTCGTGCGTACGTACGGAATACCATCTCCACGATGTGATGTGACTCGTTCTACATGATGTTCATTGAATAATGATTATATAAATGAATTGAATGAATTAATATGATATATATTACACTAATAACATTATGTAAATGAGGTATCTATAACCTAAAGAGAATAATAAGAATTTATTCGACAAAACACGCATAAGGACAAAAAGTAATAAACACCCGAATAACAAGTTGTAATGAAATATTACTAATAAGAAGCTAATAATATGACCATATGTGATATCATAAAAATGGGTATGATTATGGAATAAGACCATAACATTATTTAAATCATTATACAGGAGGTTTGGCCACGTACATAGCATATCAGACCTAAGGTAAGGGAAATATCACAATCTCATTTTTATCTGAGATTGTTTATACTTTTGAATTTACTGGGGTGTATTTTATCATCCACATCCATCTATCATCAATATGTAATATTATTTCCATCAACCTACAATTGTTTAAATACAATTTTACCCTTTGGTGAGTTTTTAGTAAAAGATATGAAAGGAATCTTTTGTTGTTTTTCGTGTGAGGTACTTTTTGACTTTTCCAACAAAAGTACAAAAAGAATGTTTTTTAACTTATACAGCATGAATGGATTTTTAAAAAAAAATTTCCAAGAATCTTCCTTTACAAGTTTTCATGTTTATTTTTAATCAACTTCTTTTAGTTTAAAATTGTATAACATGTTATGAAAGGAAAAATGTTTTTGAAGTAGAAAAGATATCTTCCTCAACAATGGAGTTCAAGTGTTTTATCAAAATTATTTTCCATCTAAGATAATAAAGGGTTCTGTTTATATCCCTATTATTACATTGATTTTCTTATGTTGTGATGGAAATATTTTTATGAATTCCTTTCTCTTATATGAATTGTTTTATGATGTCACGATGTTTAAGATTCCCATTTTTATTTCATGGGTTATGCTATGATGTATGGTTTATGATTTTGTGGCACACATAAGAATGGTATCATTATGAGATGGGTGGGACCTATATCTCCCTCCAATGCATTGGGTAAAGATTTTATATCTCATAAGAATGACATGGCCGGAATGGCAGGTTAAACCGGTTCAGTGAAATAGGACTGAAACGAGGAGTGAACTCGGTTCAGAAATAGACTTTGTCCACTAAGATAGTCTTTGAAATGAGTCTTGAATAACAAGAAATTATTCTCTATGATTATGGGTATATGCCAAAATGTTTCATGTTTTATGTTATGATTATTGGGATTACATTTCACTTCTATGATTTATCCCATGTTATGATATTATGATCTCTTTTGCAGTTTAAGATTTCCAAAAGTTATGTTCTTATGTATATGATGTGATTGATATTTATTTTGTTTACCCTTAATGAGAATTTGAGATCACCCTTTTGTATGTTTTCTTTCCCCAGGTCATGAATAAGGTTATTAAGTAAGATATTTCAAAAGGGACTATAGATATGATGAAATAAATGGGAGATAGTGTAGACGCTTTATGAACTAGTTGTTTATGTTTCCCAGTTTCTAAAGACACTATACCTATAAGGTCCTTTCCGGGTTTTGTTATATGTTGTAATAAGTGTGCATCAATTCTGCAGTAATAACAATGTATGTAAAGTATGGGTCATTATAGTTGGTATCAGAGGAAAGGTATAGTCAACCTTTGGAAACTAGGATGTGAAATCCTTTTTAAGAATCCTAAGGATACGTCTAAGCATAGAACATAATCTTAGTGTTTTAGAAATGGCCATGAATAACCTAGGATAAGACTTTAAGTGTGAAATTTTATTCTTGATTTTGTGGTTTTCCTTTTATAATTAGTTTTGCTCACATTATTCGTCTTGGTTTTAGTCAATGGCTGGAACCCGAAGGAACCGTGTTAATACGGAATGCGACGGGAATGAAATGATTGTCCCCCTGAGCAACCAAACTTTATGGGAGCTGGAATGAAAAATATTGTAGCCATGCTCCCACAACTTTCTCATGATATGAATTATGCAGGACTTCCAAACGAGAAAAGGAAGGAGAAACATTCTGTTGAATCCTTCATGAGGCAGCGTCCACCTTCATTCAGTGGGTCTACAGATCCATTAGTTTCTGAACAATTGATTAGTACTACTAAAAAGATATTTTCAGTTTTTCAATTTTCTGAACATGATAAAGTCATCTTAGCAGGGTATCGTTTGGAAGGTTATGCTGATCAATGGTGGAATCTTATCAAGAATACGAGGCAAAAAGATGAAATTGAGTCCATGGAATGGGACGAGTTCAAGAAATTATTTTTCAATAAGTACTTCCCTTATATTCTCCAAACAAAGATGGAGAAGGAGTTTCTTGAACTAAAGAAAAATGAAGATGAATCTGTTGTTACCTATGATGCAAATTTTACAATACTTGCAAGGTACGCTTATGGTATTATTATCCAACCTGAGAGTAAGATCGATCGATTCTTTAGTGGATTAAAACCAAGTCTTCGAAGGGCGTTAGACATAAGGGACTTCAATAGCTACGAGGAAATCGTTCGATGTGCTCTCAATGTCGAGATGGAGATTGGAGTTACCCATCAGTCATATGGGTTTTATAAGAAGAGGAAAATGGAATTCAAAATAAAATCTAAAGAGCACAATGAAAAGAAGATGATATTTCTATTATGCTCAAAGTGTGGAAAGAAACATGGAGGAAGTTGTCTTAAAGGGACAAGTAAATGTTTCAAATGTGGAAAGGAAGGTCATCGGTCATTTGAATGCCGCAATGATGGGAAGAATATGTCTAATGATGCAAACAAAGGAAGGGATACACAGAATGAACCTACTACACTTCAATGTTTCAAGTGAAAGGAGATGGGGGAATTATGCAAATCAATGCCCAAATACAAGGGTTGATGATGATGGTCAACATCAACAAACTCTTAAGGCCAAAGACAATGGAAAGCCACATGCAATTTTTATCAGCGATGTGGAGTATCATAACGATGTGGTGAAAGGTACACTTACCATCCAATCTAAAGTTACAAATGTTTTATTTCATTCTTGATCCACCCACTCCTTTATTTCTGAAGAAGTTTCTAAGGATATCACCGTATTACCTCAACAATTAGATGTTGAGTTAGCTGTGACAACCGCTAATGGCACAACAGTCGCATCAAAAGTTTATAATTATTCTCTGATCGAAGTTTGTGCGAATGTGCTTCCTGCAAATCTTGTGATCCTTCCTATAGTGGAATTTGATGTGATTCTTGGCATGGATTTTCTTTCTTTATATGGAGCTCATATCAATTTCCAAAGAAGGGAAGTCACATTTCATATTCCAGATCAATCAATGATCATCTATCAATGCAAGAATGAACATAACCTTCCAGTGGAAATTTCTTCCATCTAATGGGTCTTGATTCCACTAAATTAAGGTTATTTATTTCAATTGGTTAGTGAGAAAGTCACGATTAAGAATATTCTCATTGTATGGGAGTTTGATGATGTCTTTCCGGAGGAATTACTGGGTCTTCCACCAAATCGTGAAGTTGAGTTTTCAATAGAACTCATACTGGGTGCCTTGCCTATTTCAAAGAAACCTTATAGAATTGCCCCAATTGAGTTGCAGGAATTGAAGAAGAAACTCCAAGAGAATCTTGATAAGGGGTTCATACAACCTAGTGTGTCACCTTTCAGAGCACCTGTTCTGTTTGTTAAGAAGATAGATGGATCAATGAGACTCTGCATTGATTATCGAGAACTTAACAAGATCACTATCAAAAACAAATATCCTCTCTCGCACATTAATGACCTATTTGACCAACTGCGCGGAGCTCAATACTTTTCTAAGATTGATCTTCATTCAGGGTATCATAAATTAAGTGTCAAAAGGGAGGATACACCAAAGAAAGCATTCCGTACAAGGTATGGACACTATGAATTTATAATGGTGCCATTTGGTATTACTAATGCATCTGCTTTCTTCATGGATCTGATGAATAGAGTCTTTAGAGACTATCTTGATCAGTTTGTGGTAGTCTTTATAGAAGATATTCTTGTCTATTCAATGAGAAAGGAAGAACATGAAGATCACTTGAGAATTATATTGAAGACCCTGTGAAAGGAGAAGCTTTATGCCAAATTTACCAAGTGTGAATTTTGGCTTAAAAAAGTTGCATTTTTGGGTCCCATAATCTCAAAAGTGGGGATATCTGTGGATCCATCACAAACTGAGGTTATCAAAAGATGGTTGAGACCAACAAGAGTAAATGATATCCGAAGTTTTCTTGGTTTGGATGGATATTATCGATGTTTTGTGAATGATTTTTCACTATTATCTAATCCACTCACCAAGTTGACTCGGAAAGGAGTTAAATTTGTTTGGCCAGCGGAATGTGAAGAGAATTTCAAGGAGTTGAAAAGAAGGTTATCCACTGCACCTGTGCTCACACTGCCTTGTAGTGGAGAAAGGTTTCTGATCTACAGTGATGCATCCATGAAGGGATTGGGGTGTGTTTTTATGAAAAATAATATGGTGATAGCTTATGCCTCACGACAGTTGAAAATACATGAGAAAAATTACCCAACTCATGATTTGGAGTTAGCTGCGGTAATCATTGCATTAAAGATTTGCAGGAATTATTTTTATGGAGAAAGGTGTGACATTTATACAGGTCATAAAATATTAATGTTTATTTTCACACAAAAGGAGCTGAATATGCGCCAAAGAAGATGGTTGGAGCTGATTAAGGATTACGACTGCTCAATACATTACCACCCTGAGAAAGGAAACAAGGTGGCAGATGCATTAAGTCAACAAGACCATGCTAGTTTATCCATGACGAGGATAAAAAAAGATCCAATATTTATGGATTTACAAAGGATGGATCTTGGGATTATAATGAAAGGGGAAAATCATATCTTTCTCAAATTAATTGTCAAACATCTATACATTTGAATATTAAAGAGGAATAGAAAGAAGATGTCGAGTTACAAAAGATGTTGAGAAATTTTCCTGAATTCAACCTTGATTGTGATGGGATAATAAAGTTCAGGAATCGGGTTTGTGTTCCACCCAACCCTGAATTAAAGAAGGAGCTGCTGGACGAGGCCCATAGTTCTTCATTCTCCATTAATCCTAGAAGCATGATGATTTATAGGGACCTGAAAGAGTACTTCTGGTGGGATGGCATGAAAAGAGATGTTGTTGAATATGTCTCTCGATGCTTGGTTTGTCCAATAAGTAAAAGCTGAGAGGCAGAAGTCTAAGGGGATGTTACAACCATTACCCATTCCCTAATGGAAATGGGAAATCATCACTATAGACTTTTTCACTGGACTTCCTAAAACATCCAATGGCAATAATGTTGTCTTGGTCATAGTTGATCTTCTTACAATGTCTGCACACTTCATTTCTATTAGAGAGGATTTTCCTCTGGATCAGCTTGCCAGGATATATGTAAAGGAAGTGGTAACATTTCATGGAGTACCACTTTCTATTATATCTGATCGGGATATGAGGTTTACCTCAAAGTTCTGGCGAAGTCTTCATCATACTCTGGATACAGAGTTAAGTTTCAGCACTGCTTATCATCCTCAGACAGACGGTTAGTCTGAGAGAACAATTCAAACTCTAAAAGATATGTTGAGAGCCTGATCTATGGATTTCAAAGGAGGTTGGGATCAACACCTACCTTTGGTGGAATTTTCTTATAATAATAGCTTTCACTCCAGTATTCAGATGGCTCCTTATGAAGCTCTCTGTGGAAGGAAATGCAGGACTCCAACTTGCTGAGATGAAGTTGGGGAAAGAAAGCTATTAGGACCTGATCTCATTGATGAAATGGCAGAAAAAGGTCAGATCTATTCAACAACACATAAGAGCAGCTCAGAGTCGATAAAAAAGTTATGCCGACAACTGAAGAAAAGACCTAGAGTTTGAAGTGGGCGAAAAAGTGTTCTTACGAATATCTCCCTGGAAGAGGGTCATGAGATTTGGAAAGAAGGGGATGTTGAGCCCTAGATATATCATTATTTCGAAATATTGGATCGTGTTGGGAAGGTATCTTACCGATTGGTGATTCCACCGAATCTCTCTCGATGTGTTCCATGTATCTCTCCTGAGAATGTACATACCTGATCATTCACATGTACTCATCTCAGAAGTGGTACCGCTGGAGCAAGATTTTTCTTATGAAGAACAGCCGATAGAGATTCTGGATCATAGCGAAAAAGTCCTACGAAACAGGACAAATCGATTGTTTAATGTTTTATGGAGGAACCACCAATTATAAGAAGCTACATGAGAGCTTGGGGATATGATGAGGGAGAGGTCTCCTCATCTGTTTGTTACAAAGTGACGAATTTTGAGGGAGAAATTCATTTTAACGGGGGTAGAATGTAACACCCGAGACTTTTATGCTATATAAATCATCAAAGGAATCTTTCACTTTCTTGGCTTGATTTACACACAATCGTGACCTTCCTCGATTGCTTGCATCGTACGCAATACCGAGTTTCACTAAATAATGATATGCTTTTAAAATATTATTAAAACTAGCCGTTATAAATAGTAATACCCACTTTTTGAAATTTTATAAATTTTATTTTTCAAAATTGACTTCATTTTTGGATTTGGAATATCGAAATTAGCCTAGGGTGAAATTTTGGTATTTTTTTTTAAAAACTTTCAAATTTTGATGAATAGTGAAACCACTAAGTCATAGTTTAAAAACAGCATTTTTCATAAAACATAATTTTACCGCTTCTGTGAGTGTAATTTCAGAAATCCGAGAGACACGGTTGATGTCAGTATGAAAAATGTGGTCCAATGAGATGAAAATAATTTTTGGTGAATAGTAACTTTTTTGATTTTTTTACCACGGTTAAAAATAAATAGGGTAATTAAGGGTAAAAATGATATTATTATTACCCTAACACATTTCCTAATTCTATTTGATAAGTGTAATTCGACCAAGAACAACCTTAGGAATAAAATATGACCATTTAGACCCACTTGGATTAGATTAGGACATTTATTATTAATTTATTTAAAGAAGGTTTAAAATAGTTAAAATCAATGTTTAATAACTAAATCATTTTAATATAAGATTATACATAAGATAAATTCGACTATAAATTTTCATTAGAAAGCTAAAAATATTTCCTACATAATGACATTTTATTTGTAATTTTTAGACTTTAAATAATTTAATTTATTTATGACACAATGATGATGCAGTAATTATCTTATTAATGAAATATTGACATAATTGATGCTATAAATACCCAAATAAATATAATTTGAGACTTTTTATGAATTACACTAATATTATAGGTTAATATGACATGTTAGTATTGATTTAATTAACTTTTTTCGAACTAATCATTCTGTTATGAGTTTCACAAAAATCAATTACTAAATAGTGTCAAAATTGACATAAAATAGTTTTTAAAACAAATATTATATTATTAATTGTTATTTTATTCCTAAAAATCTAAGGGTCGGCCAAATGACATAGATAAGGTTATATATATTAATAATAAACAACTAGGGGTACGTTTGGAAGCTTATAGTAAGTTTATTAACCTTATAGTATAATAACAGAAGAAGACACTGTAAAAGTAAAATTATTTAACTTGATGTTAAATCTAAATGATAAGGTTAAAATAGGAACCTAAACTTGTCTAAATTATTTTTTATGAGATTATTTCGACCAATCCCCACATTATACTCGAAATAAATCAATTTAGAGCTATTTAAAACCGAACTTGACCTTATAATAAAATAATATTTTTAGTTTTTCCAAAGGAGCCCCTCTCCTCCCTTATAAAAGGGCACCTCCTCCCCCTCTTCCTCACACCACTTTGAGCCTTCAAGATCGGCCAACCCCTTCCAATTTCTCCCCTCAACTTTTCTAGAGACATCCTAGAGGTCCTGATATTCATCAAAGACCAATCATAGTTCCCTAAAAGGAGGTCTCAAAGAAGCACTTCAAAGAAGAGGTAATGTCCGTTACCGATTCTTTCATATTTATTTCTTCTTCCACTTCTTATTCTTTAGTTGTTTCATTATGAAGTAATAACATCAGTATCACTCATATACTGATATGTTATTATAAGTATGAAACAACCCTATTTCACCATCTATCCATCCTATGGAAAATGAAATCACTGCGCATGTGTACGTACGGAATACAGTCTCCACGCTGTGGTGTAATCTATTTTCCACCACCACCTTAATTGAATGGGTATAATGGTGTAAATATTGACTATATATGTTTATTGTAAAGTGATATTTTTTCTTAAATAGTATACATACACTCCAATACAATTCCATGATCATGGGAAAGATATCATCGCTCGTGCGTACATACGGAATATCGTCTCCACGATGTGATGCTACTCATTCTCCATGATCTTCATTGCATAATGATTATATAAATGAATTGAATGAATGAATATGATATATATTACACTAATAACATTCTGGAAATGAGTTATCAATAACCTAAAGAGAATAATAAGAATTTATTTGACAAAACATGCATAAGAACAAAAAGTAATAAACACCCGAATAACAAGTTGTAATGAAATATTACTATTAAGATGCTAAGAATATGACCATATGTGATATCATAACAATGGGTATGATTCTGGAATAAGTAAATAACATTATTTAAATCATTATACAGGTGGTTCCGACATGTATAAAGCATATCAGATCTAAGGTAAGGGAAATATCACAATCTCATTTTTATCCGAGATTGTTTATACTTTGGAATTTATTGGGGTGTATTTTATCATCCACATCCATGTTTCCTCAATATGTAATATTATTTCCATACTCCTATAATTTTTTAAATACAATTTTACCCTTCGGTGAGTTTTTAGTAAAATATATGAAAGGAATCTTTTTTAGTTTTTCGTATGAGGTACTTTTTGTCTTTTCCGACAAAAGTATGAAAAAAATGTTTTTTTAACTTATACGGCATGAATTTATTTTTAAAACAAAATTTCCAAGAATCTTCCTTTACAAGTTTTCATGTTTATTTTTAATCAACTTCTTTTAGTTTAAAATTTTATGACATGTTATGAAAGGAAAAATGTTTTTCAAGTAGAAAGGATATTTTCCTCAAGAATGGAGTTCAAGTGTTTTATCCAAATTATTTTCCATCTAAGATAATAAAGGGTTCTATTTCTATCCCTATTATTACATTGATTTTCATATGTTGTGATGGAAATATTTTTATGAAATAATTTCTCTTATATGAATTGTTTTATGATGTCACGATGTTTAAGATTCCCATTTTTATTACATGGGTTATGCTATGTTGTATGGTTTATGATTTTGTGGAACACATAAGAATGGTATCATTATGAGATGGGTGAGACCTATATCTCCCTCCAATGCATTGGGTAAAGATTTTATATCTCATGTGATAGACATGCCTTGAACGGCAGGTTAAACCGGTTCAGTGAAATAGGACTGAAATGAGGAGTGAACTCGGTTCATAAATGGACTTTGTCCACTTAGATAGTCTTGGAAATGAGTCTTGACTAACAAGAAATGATTCTCTATGATTATGTGTGTATGACACAATGTTTCATGTTTTAAGTTATGATTATTGGGATTACATTTCACTTCTATGATTTATCCCATGTTATGAAATTATGATCTCTTTTGCAGGTAAATATTTCCAAAAGTTATGTTCTTATGTATATGATGTGATTGATATTTCTTTTGTTTACCCTTACTGAGCATTTGAGCTCACCCTTTTGTATGTTTTCTTTCCCCAGGTCAGGAAGAAGGTTATTAAGTAAGATATGTCAAAATGGACTATAGATATGATGACATAAATGGGAGACAGTGTAGACGCTTTATGAACCAGTTGTTTATGTTTCCCAGTTTCTAAAGACACTATACCTATACGGTCCTTTCCGGGTTTTGTTATATATTGTAATAAGTGTGATTCAATTCTGAAGTAATAACAATGTATGTAAAGTATGCATCGTTATAATGAATGTTACAAAGGAAAGAAAAATCCGAATAGATTCAAGTCTGGCTGCTGAAGAATATGTATCTTCAAAGTCTATTTCTTTTTGTTGATTATAAACATTAGTAACCAATCTAGCTTTCTTTCTTACTATTATTTCATTTTCATCACACTTATTTCTAGAGACCCAATTTAATCCAATAACAGATGTTTCCTTTTGACTTTCAACCAAGGTCTAGAAATTATTCCATTCGAATTTATTTAGCTTATCTTGCATAGATTTTATCCAATCAACATCACCTAAAACTTCATTAGTGCTTTTTGGTTCTATTTATGAAAGGAATTCTGGATGTTCTAATTCATTTCATAAAGAACTTCTAGTCCATACATGTTTATTTACATCACCAATGATACTATCACTGGGATGAATGTTTAGAAAAAAAATGATTTCAATTTTGTAAAACTAGTTTATCAATGTTTGGTAGGATGTCTTCTAGGGTAAATGCTATAGAAACATATAATTTATCATTTTCCTTATAAGAAAGATATTCTATAAAGGGTTGATAATCATTGTTTTAAAACACATTTGAAGATGTAGGTTGGGGATGTTTAAAACCCAAAGGGTCAGTTTCATAGAATTTATCATGTACTGTTTCTTCAACAGTAAATGCATTTTTATTGAAAACTCTATAAGAATTTGAATTTTTACAGCATCCTAGGAAGATTCCTTCATCATATTTTGGATAGAATTTGTGTAGATTATCTTTAGTATTCAGAATTAATTCTTTGTAACCAAAAACATTCATGTATAAATTTATAGGTTTTCCACCATTCCAAAACTCATAAATAGTTCTATTAAGAAAAGGTCTAATCAAAACACGATTTATAGTATAGAAAATAGTAATTATAGCTTCATCCCAAAAATTTTGTCTACCAAATATTACCTCAACATGGTTATTTTTATCTTTAGAATAATTATATATATTCTTTTAACAAAATAATTTTGTTAAGGTGTTCCCTGTGCTGAGAAGTTATGAATAATTATTTTTCTACTATAAAAAGTTTCAAAATCATAATTTTGAAATTATCCTCCATTTCCAATAAGGATATTTATCAATGGATGTTTTTCCTCATTTTTATCCAGGGATGTAAAAATATTGAAATAAGAAAAAGCATCAGATTTATTTTTTATAATATAGACCCATGTAAATCTAATATAATCATCAACTAAGATAAATACATAATGTATTCCTTGCATTCATCATAGTTTGTGTTAGAACAAAAAGATCCATATGTACCAACTGTAATGCATCGGTGGTTGAGACTTCACCGAATGACTCAAAACATGAATTATGTTTCTTTCCATATTGACAAGGTTCAATATCTTTTGATGAATCAAATCTAAGCTCTGGTAGATCCATAACAAGTCTTCTATTAGAGAGTTTTCATAGGTTCCAAAGGTTATATTGCCCTGAACTTCTATGTCATAACCAATAATGTTCTTTCATTTCACTAAGTCAATGTTGATCTTGGATCAAAGGTCCTCTAGGTTTAGAGTGTAAATATTCTTTTGATTATGGGAATAAAAAATAAAATCTTTCATTAAATTGTGTAAAAAACATGTAATTCCTAAAATTCACAAGGTAACCTTCATCATATAATTTAATTATTCTAATAAGGTTGTCCTTAAGATCCTTAACAAATTAAATACTGGAAATCAATTTCTTTCCATGAAGAACAATGTTACCTATACCAATAATTTCTCCCTGAGCATTAAATCTGAGTGTTACTTTTACACCCTTTGCATTGATAATATTTTCAAAGATGTTTTTGTTACCAGTCTTGTTCCGGGAACATCCAATATCCATGTACAACATATTTCTATTGGTATTATATTTACATTCCTAAAAATAAGAGTGTTATAATTTTGATACCCAAACTTTCTTAGATCTAGAAACATCAGAAAGAAAACTTTTAGGAATCCACATTTTCATTGAATAATAACATTTATGAAAACTTGAAGAATGATTTTTGTTTAAGGAACAATTTTTTCCCAATTCCCACCACACAGACATTTAATGCAGAATGGGGAACTTTGAGGAAAAAAATAATTTTTACTAAAAATCGGTTTTGAATGAGTAAACAAAATACCGACTTATTCTTTAGTTGTTGAATTTGGGAATACATTTTATCATAGTTTTCTTTTCATATGGTAATGTTTTACAAATACTTCCTCAAGAAATTTTTTTTGACATTAGCTTAATAACTATGTTTTTTATCTTCAAAAAAATTATTTTTAGCACTAGTGTTAGTCTCAAAAACATTTTTCTTAGAAATTATTTTTTCTACATCATTAGAAAGTTTATCCTTCTTATAAATATGTTTCAAAAGGGTTTTTGAAATACTTTCAAAATCAATCATTTTCTTATCAAGATCTGTAGAAATATCTGATACTTCTTTAGTATGAACATAAATACTAGAATTTTCCTTATCAAGAGTTTTCTTGACTTTATAATAATCATTCTCAAGGAGCCTAGAAAAATTAATTAATTCTTTATAAGTAGGTAAAGTATTATCTTTATCACGAACATTATTCATCCGGGGATTTATAATATTTTCTATCACTATAATTAGCGTTCAATGATACATTGGTTATGGATTCAGGATTGAGTACCATAGCTATTTATCAATGATATTCAATAGATAGCTTGGCTAATAAAACTAGATTCTTCTGACACAATGATTCGTAAAATGATAATTCATCAGAAGAGTCACCACCAATGGAACTCTAGGTTTTATTGGATTTCAAAACATTCATAGATTTTTCATTATATTACTTCTTTCTATTCCTCTCACATTGCTTTCCATTTTTGTCTTTTCTCTTATACATAGGAAAATCTGGCCTTATATACCCTGCTCTTTTGCATTCATAAAATGTTTCTTTTGGGTCTTTCTTATCTTTTCGTTCTTTCTTATTGTATCTAGATTAATAGTTCTTCTATCCAGAAATATTATACATGCTTCAGGAATGATTTGTGAACTCATTTTCTGAAGATTCACTTTCACTAGATTCAGATTGAAAAATAGTCTTCTCAGTTTTGGATCTCGTAACTCTCTCACGAGTCCTAGATTTCATATGATTTAATGTATTTTTAAAAGAGAAACTTATATTTCCATTCTTAATATTATTTAGATCAGCATATCTTATAATTCTTGTCTCATGTTGGAGAAGAGTTCCAAAAACCTCATCAAGAATAATCTGTGAGACCCTTCTATTATCACCAATAGTTGTTCTCTTTGACTCCCACTCATTGGGCATGATATCTATAATCATGTGTACAAGTGCCTCATCATCTGAACCATTTTCACACGTGGATTATAAAATATTAACCATATTTATAAACCTATGTTGTGCCTTGCACAGTGGTTCTACATAAGGAAATAAGAATCTATGATATTTTGCTCTAAGCATAGGTCTTCTAGTTTCTATAACTGTGGATGTACCAAAATGAGTAACCTCAAATTTCATCCAAATACAATTTTCAACTTCACAAGAAGAAATATGACTATATATATTCCTATTCATGGATCATAACAAAGTATTACGTACCTTATAGTTAAGTTGATATTCTATCTTTTCATGACTACTAAAAGTTCTGAATTCCTTTTCAGGAATCTTGGAATATTCAGTAAGCATTACAAAGTTGTCCACTCCAGTGTTAATAACAAAAGTATTCATACGATCTATCCAATATTCATATAAATTCCAATAAAATATAGGTGGTCTAGTAGGATTAAGATTTTAAATCGAACCAAGATTCATTCCTACCATCTTGAAGAAAATATCTTTCCCCAAAATCTTGTTAGTAATGAATGTTTGAAAACAAGGGTAAGAATCATGAGAAAAGAAAAATATAGAACAAAGGAAACATGAGAAATAAAACATACATGTGAATATAATTATTTCAGAAACCACCTCGGATACAAATTATATGATCAAAATAATTTTGTAGGTGCTTGATATACAAGAGGGGGTGAATTGTATACATTAAAATTTCTTTTAGAATCATTAATGTTGGTTAAAAATATATATTGTGTAACAAAGATAAATAATGTAAATTCATGAGACCTCTTAGTTCTACAAACGTGCTAGACTTTAAAAATGTTATTCTAGAAATGAATCATAAGAAAAGTTTACAAGGATAAATATTCTACCTTAAATCCTATAGAATCGTTCTAATCATAGTATACAAGTATGAAAAATTATAAGATTATTATACATTCTTTAACAATCAATGTGCAGTGAAAAAAAACATGAAACAATACAAGTAACAAGTATGATATCTTTTAACCCAAATATTAGGGTATCCAACAACCTTGGAAAAAGGTCCCTTGATTTATACATTCAAGAAAGCCTATCTTACCCACACAAGGGTATGCCCTTGATATGAATATCACTGTCTGTCTTACTATCCCCACAATCCCTCAAACATCAAGGTAGTCGGCACCTCTATCATCATATCCTCGGGAGCCCTCGATTTTACACAATAACAATTGGAGTCACATGAAGCAATCTGAACAAGATGTTCAGTACAAAAAAAGCATGAATGTATCTCTCTATCTAGAAAAAACATTAACCGTATGTGGTCTCTAGAGTAATCGACTTTTTAAAAAATTATTGAGCTCTTTCAATTGAGATACTATTTATAGGTACATATCCAATGACCGGTTCCCTCCTCCAATGGTCATATATTTACTTGAATCTCAGAGGTAATTATACCCATTTTACTCAAACAACAGTTGGTTAGAAATAGAATACACGACATAATTTTATAACTATAACAAGGATAAGTAAAAATTTGGTTTCTCAACCAGATTTATTTTTTATATTCTAAGGAAAAATAATGTTCAAAATCTAACAAAAATATTCAATGTCTATATTACAAGGATATTTTTATTTTATTTTTCAAGGAATTAGGAATCATAATTCAATAGAATTTGGAGTCTGAATTCTGAGGAATTCGGAGTCTAAATTCTATAGAATTTAGAAACATGATTCTAAGGAATTACGAGTCTGAATTATAAGGATTTCGGATTCTGAATTCTAAGGAATTCGGACTCTGAATTCTATGTAATTAAAATTATGGATTCTATAAATTCTGTGTCTGAATTCCATGGAATTTGGAGTTTGAATTCAATGGAATTTGGAACACAAATTCAAGGAATTTGGAGTCTGATTTCTAATGAATTAGGAGTCTGAATAGTATGAAATATGGAGTCTAAATTTCTGAGAATTCGGATTCTATTTTTCCGAGAATTTGGAGTCTAAATTTCAGAGAATTTTTAGTCTGAATTTCAGAGAATTCAAATTCTGAATTTAGATCCTAAAAAAATATTACACTATATCTAAGTATTTATAAAATTATGAGGTTTTATATGTGAAACTGAATTTTTCACATAGGAATAAAAATATTTATAATTAAGGAAACTACAACTTGAACAACGAAAACATTTTAATGATAAATATTCCTTAGGGAAGGGAAATTTTCTTTAGTAAGGAAATTTTTAGTTGAAAAGAAATTTTTCATGAGATAGAGTGTTTGTTATTTTCAAAACATGAAATAATGGAAAAGTAATGAGGAAACATTATTGACTCAATAGTTACCCCTTGGTACATCTATTCTAGTGAAAAATTTACATATAATATCAAGATAGAGATTTATTTCTAGTTAACCACTCACTCAATCCTTTACCAAATTACAGTATATTTTCCTAAATGTTAACTTGTTCTTATACTTATACTTAGATAAATCCATCGATTTATACTTAGAAATATCCTATTGAATCTCAAAAATGTTGAATCATTATAGTGTACAACAGCTGACTAATACATTCCATATATACCATCTATAGAGACTAATGCTTAACATACAAGGGTATTACATCGATTTTGATGACTATTCTATATGTTGCGAAAAACGACCAAGGGCCTTAATAGATTATTGTCTCCGGAAACATGGATACAAGATCATATATCCTGGTGAATTATATTCAAAATCTCCTATAATGAACTCCAAATTTAGTAATTATACTTTGAATCATTCTTTATAAACTAGGGAAATGAAACATGTGATTGGGCTGAGATCAAATGCTCAGTAATGGTAAATAATGGAAATAAATAATCAAAACATGAAAAAAGGGTTTAAAATAAGAAATTAAAATTTGAAATTAATTAACTATATGTTAGAGGTAATAATAAATATTTTATGTTCTTAAGAAATAGATAATATGTCAATTAATAACATAAGTTATGAAATCAAAAACTAAGAATATGATAATGAATTTTTTGCATGCACATAAGAATATACTATCTTATGTCAATGACACCTACTAAAACTTTTACAACATGATAGGATTGTGATACAACCTGTGTACCTGATTCAGTATTTATCTAACAAAACATGTACCCTCTTACTTTTAGTATTGGGATTCAACCCTTGTACCTTCTTTCTTTCAGGTGTGGACAACAACATGTGTAACCTTTTACTTTTAGGCTTCGACTACAACCCGTTTACCTTCTTGTTTTCGTGACTAGGCTACCACCCATTTACCTTATTGTTTTTGGGCTTGGTATACAACTCAGGTACCCTTATATCACATATAAATCATATCATTCTCTAATTAATTTGAGCTAGATATAGGTCCCACAGATCTCATTATAAAATCATCTATAAATATTCCATAAGTATGTAAAACAATCCTCATAACAGGACCCATAAAAATATATTGGTTTTATAAACATATAATTATAACGAATTAAATGAATTTGGTATCATTAAAATTACATCACATAATATTATATGAATGTATATAGGTTTCATAATCACTTCATTAAATCATAAACCGATAAAATAATTTGTTTTCAAAAGCATAAAACCTTTGGAAGTGAAATGACTATCATAAGAATCATTCCATCAAAACATAAACCAAACAAGAATAAATATGAATTGAACCATTAGATAATTTATGATAAAAGATTAAGAAACATCAAAATAATTTATATTATATTTAAAATAACTTTTTGTTATATTTTTAAAGTATTTATTGAGGAAAATATCATTTTTTTTAAAATCCTCTATAAAATATAAAACATTTTGAAAACCATATTCCAGAAAAACTTATAATATAAGATTAAAAACCATTTGAAATAAATTTATTTAAAAATATAATTTAAAACCTTTTTTCTATATATTTTCCTCTTATACTTTGAAATAAATCTTCAAATAATTGACGGTTAGTAAATCTATATGTGTTGTATGAGAAAACAAACATTTTTTTTCGTGGTAAAAACTTTAGAAGATTCCAAATTCATAAAGGAAAAAATAATATTTCATTGAAAGAATTTGTAAAAGAAAAAATTGTTAAAATTTCTTTTATTTATTTTATGAGAATATTATAATATTCTTTGAAACCATTTTTATAAAATTGTTTTTTGAAGAAACATATATTTCAGACTGAATAGTGGGTAAAGTCAGGATTTCATAAAAACATGTTCGTAAAAAATTATGTAGAAAATATTAGAAAAAAGGTACTAATACATGAATATATCATGAATAACAAGAAAATAATTTATTTCAAGTGTGTTTTATAGAGGTAAATCCAAATATTTCATCCATGTAATAATAAATCTAAACAATCTCCAAAATTGATGAGATTATTTCAATATATTCATAGCACTTGGAAACATCAAACCATACTAAAAATTTAAAAATATGAAATTAAATGAATCATAAAATATTATTAAAATAATAATATTCATTATATAACATTTTATATCCATTATATACACCTCATGGAAGAATATAAGGGCATAACATGTCTTGCATCTCAAGGGAGGAAAATTGTGACAAAATTTCATTAACAAATTGGTAACTTTTGAAACAAAAATCTCCGTAGATAAATATAATAAAATATATATGTCACTAAACATAAATTTATTAATAATGGTAATATAACACATCCATGTTATTTTTACACACCACCAAATATTAATGGGTGTTGAATAAAGAATGTATCTTACAGAAATAGAAAGTGAGAGGAAGTCCCCTAATATTGTTTCTTGAATCTCGTTGTACTCATTCAGAACACCAATATAATAAATAGAAGATTCGTATTGATTTTTTAAAGATAAATATTTTTATTAATAATACAATATATGTTTCGACTATGACCATATATAAACCTCTTGTTTACGATCATGTTTAAAGGTTTCACTTTATGTAATATCTTCTTTGTTCTTCACATGTCTCATAATTTTTTATATTTTCAGTACTTATATTTACAAAATGATCCCAAAATATAAAATAATATACACATATATATATATATATTTAATATTAAGTATATATATTTTATTTTAATATAGATAATATTGACGTACGAAATTGAATGCACTGTTAATGGAGATGGTAAGTTATACATATGTATGAACATTATTTCCATTTTTATTATCATATTGAATGAAATAAAGAAAATTAAATATATTTTTATATTTTTATAATATAATTATATTATAATTATATATATATCATATATTTTACAACAATCATTCTTAATTCATTCCACGTAGTCTGTGAATGAGTCAAATTGCTTTGAGGGGTGGTAGTCCACACTTCCTCAAACGAAATTATTATATTTACACCAAATAGAAATTAAAAAAGGAAAATGTTATTAAATTAATAAAGAAAAAAATATAACCAATATAATATATAAAAAATATAAACATATTTTCCATAAAAATTTCTACCATGAGAGGTGGTAGATGAAAAAATGAACAAGCACCATTTAGTGACTTGGTAGTTTTTCATATTGGTAAATAGTATTGTCATTACACAATAGATGTTGTTTTGGGTAAATGTACTTATAATAATAAGAATAAAAATATACTAGTAAAATGAGGTTATTATTTCTTCTATAAAATAGTTTAATAAAGATACTATATTGAGTGGAGAAATAAATCGAATGAAATGATCTTGAGAGAAGACATCAATTCTTAGTCGGGTAACTCCTTTTGGTTTGTACCAAAATGATTCAATTGAATGGATTTATGATACTTTTGAGAGAAGACAACAATTCTCAGTTCATGAGTACTGCTATAGGAAAATAATGCATGGGATTGAACATAGCATGATATTGTGAGGAGTTCAATCATGGTGACAGTAATCTCAAAAGTATCATAAATCCATTCAATTTAATCCTTTTGGTACAAACCAAAAGGAGTTCCCCGACTAAGAATTGTTGTCTTCTCTCAAGATCAATTCATTTGATTTCTTTCTCCACCTCATACAGTATATTTATTACATTATTTTATAGAATAAATAATAACCACAATGTACTAGTATTTTTTTTATTCTTATTGTTATAAGTACATTTACCCAAAACAACATCTATTGGGTAATGACAATACTATTTACCTGTATAAAAAACTACCAACTCACTAAACGATTCTTGTTCATTTTTCATCTACCGCCTCTCCTGGTAGAAATTTTTATGGAAAATATGTTTATATTTGTTTTATATTATATTGATTATATTTTTTTCATCTTTATTCATTTAATAAAATTTTCTTTTTTAATTTATATTTTGTGTAAATACAATAATTTTGTTTGAGGAAGTGTGGATTACTACCCCTCAAAGTGATTTGACTCATTCACACACTACGTGGAATGAATTAAGAATGAGTCTTGTAAAATATATGATATATATATATATAATTATAATTATAATATAATTATATTATAAAAATTTATAAATATATTTCATTTTCTTTGTTTCGTTCAGTATGATAATAAAAACGGAAATAACATTCATGCGTACGTACAACATACTGTCTCCATGAACAGTGCATTCCATTGCATACATCAATATTATATATAATAAAATAATAAATCGATACGTAATATTAAATATATATATATATATATGTATATTAGTTTAATTTTTGGGAGCATTTTATAAATATAAGGACTGAAAATATGAAAAATTATGACACATGTGAAGAACAAAGCAGATATTACCTAAAGTGAAACCTTTACACCGGATCGTAAACAATAGGGTTATATAAGGTCATAGTCAAAACATATATAGTATTTTAAATAAAAATATTTATCTTTAAATATCAATACGTATCTTTTATTTATTATATAGGTGTTTTGAATGAGTACAACGAGATTCAAGACACAATATAAGGGGATTTCCTCTCACATTCTATTTCTGTAAGATACATGCTTTATTCAACACCCAATAATATTGTGTGGTGCGTAAAAATAACATGGATGTATTATATTACTATTATTAATAAATTTATGTTTAGTGACATATATATTTTATTATATTTCTCTAATGGGATTTATGTTTCAAAAGATTCCAATTTGGTAATGAAAGTTTGTCACAATTTTCCTCCCTTGAGACGCAAGCCATGTTATGCCCATATATTCATCCATGAGGTGTATATAATGGATCAGAAATGTTATATAATGAATATTATTTTTTTAATAGTATATTATTCTTCATTTAATTTCATATTTATAAATTTTCAGTATGGTTTGAAGTTTCCATGTGCTATGAATTTATTGAAATAATCTCATCAAATTTTGAGATTGTTTAGATTTGTTATTACATGGTTGAAATATTTAGATTTACATCTAAAAAACACACATCAAATTACTTATTTTCTGGTTAATCTTGAAATATTCATGTATTAGTACATTTTTACTAATATTTTTTACATAATTTATTTAAGAACATGTTTTTATGAAATCCTGACTTTACCCACTATTCGGTCTGAAGTATATGTTTCTTCAAACCACATTTTTCTAAAAATGGTTTCAATGAATATTATACTATTCTCCTAAAATACATAAAATAAATTTATCAATTTTTTTTATTTACAAATTCTTTCAATGGAATGTTATTTTTTCCTTTCTGAATTTGGAATCTTTTAACATTTTTACCATGACAAACTAATGTTTTTTTTCTCATACAACACATATAGATTTACTAACCATCAATTTTTTGAAGATTTATTTCAATGTATAAAAGGGAAATATTTAGAAAAAAGGTTTTAAATGATATTTTTATAGAAAATTATTTCAAATGGTTTTTAATCTTATATTATAAGTTTTTATGGAATATGGTTTTCAAAAGGTTTTATGTTTTATAAAGAACTTTAAAAAAAATAATGGATATTTTCCTTAAGAAATATTTTCAAAATATAACTAAAAGATATTTTCTATATAATATAACATATTTTGATGTTTCTGAATCTTTTATAGTAAATTATCTAATGGTTCCATTCATATTTATTCTTGTTTGGTTTATGTTTTGATGGAATGATTCTTATGATAGTCATTTCACTTCCACAGGTTTTATGCTTTTGAAAACCAATTCTTTTAACGGTTTATGATTTAATGAAGTGATTATGAAACCTATATACTTTCATAGTATATGATGGGATGTAATGTTAATGATTCCAATTTCATTTAATTGTTTATAATTATATGTTTATAAAACCAATTTATTTTTTTGGGTCCTGATATGAGGAATGTTTTACATACTTATAGAACATTTATAGATGATTTTATAATGAGATTAGTGGGACCTATATCTACCTCAAATTAATAAGGGAATGATATAATTTATATGTGATAGAAGGGTACATGAGTTGTATACCAAGCCCAAAAACAATAAGGTAAATCGGTGGTATCCCAGTCACGAAAACAAGATGTTAAACAGGTTGTAACCCAAGCCTAAAAGTAAAAGGTTACACATGTTGTTGTCCACACCTAAAATAAAGAAGGTACAAGAGTTGAATCCCAATACTAAAGGTAAGAGGGTACATGTTTTGTTAGAAATATACGGAATCAGGTACATAGGTTGTATCACAATCCTATCATGTTATAATGGTTTTAGTAGGTGTCGTTGATATAAGATAGTATATTATTATGTGCATGAAAAAAATTCAATATCTTATTCCTAATTATTGATTTCATGACTTATGTTATTAATTCACATATTATCGATTTCTTAAGAATATAAAATATTGATTATTATCTCTATCATATAGGTTATTAATTTCAAATTTTAATCTCTTATTTAAAACCCTTTTTTCATGTTTTGATTATTTATTTCCTTTATTTACCATTACTGAGCATTTGATCTCAGCCCATTCACATGATTCATTTCCCTAGTTTATAAAGAATGTTTCAAGGTATAATTAATAAATTTGGAGTTCATTATGGGAGATGTTGAATATCATTCACCAGGACATATGATATTGTTTCCATGTTTCCGGAGACAATAATATATTATGGCCCATGGTCTTTTTTTACTCAATGCACAGAATATTCATCAAAATAGATGTAATACCATTGTATGTTAATCCTTAGTCACTATAGATGGTATATATCGAATGTATTAGTAAGATGTTGGAAACTATAACGATACAACATTTGTGAGATCCAATGGGATATTTATAAGTATAAATTGATGGATTTATCTAAGGATAATTATAAGAACAAGTCAACATTTAGGAAAATATACTATAATTTGGTAAAGGATAAAGTGCGTTGTAAACTAGAAAATAAATCTCTATCTAGATATTATAAGTGGATGTTTCTCTAGAATAGATGTACCAAGGGGTAAATGTTGAGTCAATAATTTTTCCTTATTACTTTTCCATTATTTCATGTTTTTAAAATAACAAAGACTCTATCTCAAAAAAAATTCATTTCCACTAAAAATTTCTTTAATAAATAAAATTTCCCTTTCCTATGGAAAATTTATCATTACAATGTTTTCATTATTCATGTTTTGGTTTCTATAATTATAAATATTTTTATTCATATGTGAAAAATTCAGTTTCACATATAAAACCTCATAATTTTATAAATACATAGATATAGTGTAATATTTTTTCAGGATCCGAATTCAGAATTTGAATTCTCTGAAATTCATACTAAGAATTCCATGAAATTTAGACTCTGAATTCTCTGAAATATTGCATCTGAATTCTCAAAATTCAGACTCTAAATTATATACAATTAATACTCCGAATTCATTAGGAATCAGACTCATAATTCATTTAATTTGGGTTCCAAATTCCTTTAATTTGGGTTCCAAATTCCTTTGAATTCAAACTCCAAATTCCTTGAAATTCAGACTCCAAATTTATAGAATCCAAGATCCGAATTACATAGAATTCATAGTCTGAATTCTTTAGAATTGAGAACATGAATTCCTTTTAATTACGACTCTGAATTCCTTAGAATCAAGTTTCTGAATTCCATAGAATTTAGACTCCGAATTCCGTAGAATTCTGACTCCAAAGTCTATAGAATTCTGATTCTGAATTCATTGAAAAAAAATTCAAATATCCTTGTAATATAGACATTGAATATTTTCTTTAGATATTGAACATTATTTTTCCTTAGAATCTAAAAAATAAATCTGGTTGAGCAACCAAATTTTTACTTATCCTTGTTATAGTTATAAAATTATGTCGTGCATTCTATTTCTAACCAACTTTTTTTGAGTAAAATGGGTATAATTCCCTTCGAGATTCATGTAAATATATGAACATTGGAGGAGGGAGCTGATTTTTGGAAATGTACCAATAAATAAGAGCTCAATTGAACGAGCTAAATACTTTTTTAAAAAGTTGATAACTCTAGAGACCACATATGGTTGATGTTATTTCTAGAGAGAGAGATACTCGCATTCTTTGTTTGTACTGAACATCTTGTTCAGATTGCATCATGTGACTCCAATTGTTATTGTGTACAATCGAGGGCTTTCGAGGATATGGAGACAGAGGTGCCGACTACCTTGATGTTTGAGGGATTGTGGGGATAGCAATACATACACTGATATTCATATCGAGGGCCTACCCTGGTGTGGGTAAGATAGACTTTCTTGAATGTATAAATCAAGGGACCTTTTTCCAAGGTTGTTGGATACCCTACTATTTCGGTTAAAAGAATTCATACTTGTTACTTGTATTGTTTCATGTTTTTTTCACTGCACATTGATTGTTAAAGATTGTATAATAATCTTATACTTTTTCATACTTGTATACTCTGATTAGTACGATTATATAGGATTTAATGTAGAATCTTTATCCTTGTAATCTTTTCTTAAGATTCATTTCCAGAACAATATTTTTAGAGTCTAGAAAGTTTATAGAACTAAGAGGTCTCATGAATTTACATTATTTAACATTGTTACACAATATATATTTTTAACCAACATTAAAGGTTCTAAAATAAATTTTAAAGTATACAATTCACCCGCACTTGTATATCAAGAACTTAAAAAATTATTTTGATCATACAATTTGTATCAGAGGAGGTTTCTGAAATACTTATATTCACATTAATGTTTTCTTTCTCATGTTTCCTTTGTTCAATATTTTCCATTATCATGATTTCTACCTTTTTTTCAAACATTCATTACTAACATGATTTTGGGGAAAGATATTTTCTTGTAGATGGTAGGAATGAATGTTGGTTCGAGTAAAAATCGTAATCCAACTAGACCACCAATATTTGATTGGAATTATTATGAATATTGGTTAGATCATATGAATACTTTTGTTATTAACACTGGAGTGGACAATTTGTAATGCTTATTTAATATTTCAAGATTCCTGATAAGGAATTCAGAACTTTTAGTAGTCATGAAAAGATAGAATATCAACTTAACTATAAGGTACATAATACTTTGTTATGATCTATGAACAAGAATACATATAGTCAGATTTCTTCTTGTGAAGTTGAAAATTGTATTTGGATGAAATTTGTGTTACTCATTTTGGTACATCCATGGTTATAGAAACTAGAAGACCTATTCGTAGGAAAAAATATCATATATTCTTATTTCTTTATGTAGAACCACTGTGCAAGGAACAACATAGGTTTATGAATATGGTTAACAGTTTATAATCCATGTGTGAAAATGGTTTATATGATGAGGCACTTGTGGAAAAGATTATAGATATCATGCCTAATGAGTGGGAGTCAAAGAGAACAACTATTGGTGATAATAGAAATGTCTCACAGATTATTCTTGATGAGGTTTTTGGAACTCTTCTCCAACATGAGACAAGAATTATAAGAGATGCTGATCTGAATAATATTAAGAATGGAAATAGAATTGTCTCTTTTAAAACTACATTAAATCATATGAAATCTAGTACTCCTGAGAGAGTTATGAGATCCAAAACTATGAAGAATATTTTCCAATCTGAATCTATTGAAAGTGAATATTCAGAAAATGAGTTCACAAATTTTTCCCGAAGGATTTACAATATTACCGGATAGAGGAACATTTAATCTAGATACAAGAAGAAAGAATGAAGAGATAAGAATGGCCCAAAAGTAACATTTTATGAATGCAAAAGAGCAGGGCATATAAGGCCAGATTTTCCTATGAATAAGAGAAAAGACAGGAATGAAAAGAATTCTGAGAGGAATAGAAGGAAGTACTGCATGGCTAAATCTATGAATGTTTTTAAATCAAATGAAACCTGGAGTTCCATTGGTGGCGACTCTTCTGACGAATAATCAATGTATGGATCTTCTTTTTAGAAGAATCTAGGTCTATTAGCCAAGTCATCTATTGAATATCATTGTTATGTAGCTATGGTACTCAATCCTGAATCCATAACAAATGTATAATTGAACGGTAATTATAGTGATAGTAAATATTATGAATCCTAAGATGAATAATCTTCTTGTTAAAGATAATACATTACCTAATTATGAAGAAGTCTCTAGGTTTTATAATCTCCTTGAGAATTATTATTATAATGTAAAGAAAAATCTTGATAAGGAAAATTCTAGTATTTATGTTCTTAATAAAGAAGTATTCGATATTTATAAAGATCTTGATAAGAAAACAATTGATTTTGAAAGTATTTGAAAAACCCTTTTGTAACATAATTATATGAAGGATAAACATTCTAAAGATGTAGAAAAATTAATTTCTAAGAAATTTTTTTTCGAGACTAACTCTAGTACTAAAACTAATGTTTTTGAAGATAAAAACATAGTTATTAAACTAATGTCATAAATATTTCTCTTGAGGAAGTATTTTTCAAACATTACCATAAGAAAAGAAATCTATGATAAGATTTATTCCCAAATTCAACCACTAAATAATAAGTATGTATTTTGTTTACTCATTCAAAACTGATTTTTAGTAACAATTATTTTGTTCCACAAAGTGCTCTATTTTGCATTAACTGTCTATGAGGTGGTAATTGGGAAAAAAATTGTTCCTTAAACAAAAATCATTCTTTAGGTTTTCATAAATCTTATTATTCAATGAAAATTTGGATTCCTAAAATTTTTCTTTCTGATGTTTCTAGATCTAAGAGAGTTTGGGTTTCAAAATTCAAACACTCTTATTTTCGGGAATGTAAATATAATACCAATAGAAATACATGGTACATGGATAGTGGATGTTCCCAGAACAATACTGGTAACACAAACAACATTAAAAATATTATCAAGATAAACGGTGGAAAAGTATCACTCAGAGATAATGCTCAGGGAGAAATTATTGGTATTTGTAACGTTGGTCTCCATGGAAAGTCCTTGATTTCAAATATTTAATTTTGTAAGGATCTTAAGAAAAAACTTATTAGAATAATTCAATTATATGATGAAGTTTACCTTGTGAATTTGAGGAATGACAAAAATTTTTACACAATTTAATGAAAGAGTTTATTTTTTATTCCCATAATCTAGAGAATATTTACACTCTAAAACTAGATGACTATTGTATCCATGATCAACCTTTCCTTAGTGAAATGGAAGAACATTATTGGTTATGAAATAGAAGGTCATGACAATATAACCTTAGAAACCTAAGAAAACTCTCTAATAAAAGACTAATTATGGATCTACCAAAGCTTAGATTTGATTCATCAAATGATTTTGAATCTTTTAAACATGGAAAGCAACATAAATCATGTTTGGAGTTAGTCGGTGAAATCTCAACCACTGATGCATTACAGTTGGTACATATGGATATTTTTGTTCTAAAACAAACTATAAAGCATGGGAGAAATACAATATGTATTTGTCTTAGTTGATGATTACACTATATTTACATGGGTCTATATTCTAGAAAAAAAATCGGATGCTTTTTCTTATTTCAAAATTTTTACATCCCAAGCTAAAAATGTGGAAAAACATCCATTGATAACTACCCATATTGAAAATTGGGGATTATTTCAAAATTCGGATTTTGAAACTTTTTATAGCAGAAAAAGAATTACTCATAACTTCTCAGCACCGAGAACACCTCAACAGAATAATGTTTTTAAAAAAAGATATATAATTTTTCTAGAGATAACAATAACCATGTTGAGGTAATATTTGGTAGCCAAAAAAATTTGGGATGAATCAGTATGTACTGTTTTCTATAATATAAATCATGTGTTGATTATAACATTTCTTAATAAAACTATTTATGAGTTATGTAATGGTAGAAAACCTAGAAATTTATACTTCAATGTTTTTGGTTACAAAGAATTCATTCTGAATACTAAAGATAATCTACACAAATTCTCACCAAAATATGACGAAGAAATCTTCCTAGGCTACTGTAAAACTTCAAAGGCTTATAGACTAATCAATAAAAATACATGTACTGTTGAAGAAACAATACATGTTAAATTCGATGAAAATGACCCTTTGTGTTTTAAACATCATCAATCGACATCTTCATATGTGTTTTAAAAACATGATTATCAACCCCTTATAGACGATCCTTATTATAAGTAAAATGATCAATTAAATGTTTCTATAGCATTTACCCTAGAAGACTTCCTACCATACGTTGATAAACCAGTTTTACAAAACCCAAATCATTTTTTTCTAAATATTCATCCCAGTGATAGTATGATTGGTCATTTAAATAAACATGTAAGGACTAGAAGTTCTTTAAGAAATGTATTAGAACATCTAGAATTCCTTTCAGAAATAAAACCAAAAATCACTAATGAAGCTTTAGGTGATGTTGATTGGATAAAATCTATGCAAGATAATCTAAATAAATTCGAATGGAATAATTTCTGGACCTAGGTGGAAAGAGAAAAGGAATCATCTGTTATTGGAGTATATTGGGCCTTTAGAAATAAGTGTGATGAAAATGGAATCATAGTAAGAAATAAAGCTAGATTGGTTACTAATGTTTATAATCAACCAAAAGAAATAGACTATAAAGATACATATTCATCAGTAACCAGACTTGAATTTATTCATATTTTACTTTCCTTTGTTGCATTCTTTAATTTCAAAATTTTTCAAATTGGTGTTAAATGTATTTCCTTAATGGTAATGCTCAAGAGGATTTTTTTTGGATGAAAAACCTCCTGGTTTTGAAGATAGAAAATATCCTAAAATTATTTTTAATCATTCCAAAGCTTTATATGGACTTAAACATGCCCTAAGTGCCTGGTATGACAGAATTACATGATTGTTTCTTCAAAACAATTATGTTAAGGGAAATGCTGATCCAACCATTTTTATTAAGAAAGATAAAAAAGTGTTTTTATTGTTCAAATTTATGTTGATGACATTATATTTGGTTAAAATAAGAAATATTTAACTGATTCCATTGAAGATATAATGAAATATGAGTTCGATGTGAGTATGATGGGTGAGTTAAAAAAAATTCTTTGTTTTCAAATTTCTCAAAAACCATAAAGAATATATAAATCCCAACATAAGTATATTAATGTTCTTCTACAAATTTGTGGATATGACAACAATAGGAATATAAGTACTCCCATTGGTACCTCAAAATCTCTTTATCTTGATGAAGATGGGAAACTGGTAGATTAAACATCTTTAAGAGGTATGATAAGAAGTCTAATTTACAAGATGGCTATTTTTGCAGACTTAATGGTTTCGGTATTTTTTTGTTCAAGATATAAATACAATCCAAATGAGGCATTGAAAATGATTTTTTTCTACATAATGGGAACCATTGAAAATGTGGGGTATCACCGCATCCTGCTTGAATAAACGTCCATAGTATTAAGTATATATTTAATCTACTTTTCCATGCCTATGGAATATGTCTCCACAACATACATTCTTGTATAAAAAACATGTAAGAATATTTAGCTGTATGTATAAATATTGAGTGTTGAGGTATTACGGTTTTAGGAGTCCAGAATCTATGAAATTTCAAGGTGAATTTCACATAGTCATGTATCATGATTTTCTATTAGTAACCCTACTTCTTGAATTGGTGGGAGAGCCCATACCAAGACTAATGGGAACTATAGGACCCTACACTGACATCTTCCATTAAAATTGGAATATCTATTTTTTATTAATATAAGGATGATTCTATAAAATTATCTCTTATAAAATGAATTTTTGTATTTCGGACCATCCTGTAGAGAAATGTTCGATGCTCAGTGATGAATTTTTTCTCATCCATCTTGGTATACTGGGAGTGTCTAGTTTTTGATGATATGAAATTATGATATCCATCAAAAGAGATGTGGATAATTTTTCTTCATGATATAGCCATTTTATTGGTTCCAAATTCCACATGATGCCACAAATAGAAAATTTCATGCATTTTGATGTTTTAACTCAACTCAATGGAACATACAATGAAGGGAAATGAAGGTGAACCCAAGTATTGAGATGTGCAAGGAATATTGAATCCTACAAAAAAGGTTATTTAATGACAAAAATGATTTCAATAATTCTTCTTCTATGTATTCTAATAAAATTCCTAATGTTGGTTAATGCAATATGTATACTTTCTGTGTAAGAAATCGATCTACATGGAATAATATTTCATGCCAAATACGATGTCAATAGGCACCTTTCACCATATTATCTCATGGATAAGGGGAGAGATATGTGTAAGAACTATATTTCAACTAGAATCATCCATTCCATCACTGAAGATATCCGATACATACTGACGGTCTCCCCCTTGTTCTGTGTGATCCTACAAAAGTTGAACTGCCACTCTACTACATTTAATAATGATCTTCTGTGAAATCATAAATGGATGGAACAATCAATGTAGATATCATGTGAGACAAGATCATTTCGGGTCCTTCCCTTAGTGGTCCCATAGTTATATGTTCCTCACCCAACAACATTCATCCTATGTTAGGTGTTCACAAGGCATCCTTCTACTCGTTACCTCGACCTTGTTTTCAATACTCCAATGTTGTGTCCAAGCCTTATCATTGAATGAAAGATACTTTTTCTCATGATCCCATAATTTAGTAATCCATTGAATTTCTTTACATCAAAATACCATGTCTAAGAACATATTTTTTGAAACACCCATTCCTTGTGTCAACCTCTGGCGCGTATCCCTCTAGTCATGGACACAGTGAAATATTGGACCCTTGTGGGATGTTCCTCGTAAACTTGGTTCATGTGTTTCCATATATTTTTCTTCTCAGTGTAGGTATGCTAATGAATTTTTATTTATAGCATAGGAATGGTCATGTGGACTTCGTGACCGACCACACATCCAAACCATTACACCGTGGCATTTCTAAATCCATGCACTAAACATAGGTTCATGGGAAGAGGATATGTAATTCCAAGATGTGGGGTGTGATTCCCCCAAATCCATTCTACAAAATATAAATATACCTAGAACCAAACTCCTCAAAACATGATGTTAAAATATCATCATTCCTCATGCAATGCACATGTGATTCCCCATTTTTTCTCCTCATGGGATACAACCTCATCCTACTGTGGGTCATAGATCTACTAAAATTGGTATATTTTATGTGATACCCCACAAAAAATTCATAGGATGATACATGTATAACTCACAGTGAATGAGATAATAAAAACATGGATTAAGATCATCCTTATGAGAAATGACATCGTGCTTGGGTATCTTCCATACATAATCCCTAAATAATCTCTCATTGTTTTATATTTCATGAAACAAATATTAGGTCAGTTGTTTCCTCTTATTTATCACACAGATCATGAAACATGTGGTATAAGTGGTTAAAAAATTCCTTAACATACATCCTCCAACCATATGATAGTCCATCCTGAATTAATCCCCAATATTCACCAACAACATGAGAAACTTCTATGCATAAGTCCCAACCATGGAATATCCCTTCAATGGGATGATATTATATTTAACCCTCAACACCATACCCCACATCCAAAAGTATCCTTCCCGATATTATGTTCCACTTCCCAAATTTGAATAAAATGTGATTTAATTCGAAACCATTTAGGGTAATTTAGGAAGCCCCCTTGATATCTATTCCCAATGTTCCGTACATTCCAGCCACTCCTAACACTCAATCAACTTCCACCCAAATTTTCCCCAAGCCACTATATCCTAATAAAATAACACCATCCATGGTGCCCCCTTCACACATATCCCAATAGGAATTCATTTAAATACATGGTTTTGGGTCTATTTTACATAAATATGGTATATATGACACTTATTTGTGTTTCAATCCAAACCAATGGTATTACTTGGTATCTCCCTCCTAGGGGAAAACCTTCATCATTTTCCACCAAGGGTGTTCCGATATATCAATATTTATGGTATGAAATATTCCATTTATGGGAAACAACTCCTAGGTTCACCTCCACATGATATTTGATCTATCCATCAGTAAAAAATGTAGGCACTCTCTCCTATGGACATACTTCTTTGACCCAACACCGTAGGGAATTTGGATCTACATCATCATTACTCTGCATGTCTTATAAATCATGACCAATATTACATTGTAACCTCATGATAAATATATTATGCCTTAGGTTAATGAATTGGATTAAACGTGACTATGGTTTTATCTACCTCATGATAAATATGGGATTACTCAAGTGAAAGAGATGATCAATATTTCGTTATTATAAGATACATCATGATTGACCCGAGATACCTTGTGTTCTGAGCATAAAGATGAATCCATGACATTCCCTCCTATGTGGAAGAATATAATTAACTAATGGTCCCTACATTTAGACATGTAAGAAATCACCAATGTGACTAATCTCATCACTAAAGGTTGATTCCCTATAAAGAACAATATTAAATTATACACATAAGCAATGCAATTAACCAACATCCAAAAGATTAAGCACATAGGAAAAATACTTGTGAAAAATAGATAATATATGGGGGAGACCCAGACTAGGAGACAAGCTCTAAAGTGGAATCCATGGAAGGAGAAACAGACACCCTATCATGTTATTTCAAATAAAAAGAATACATTGTTATTGAATGTGGTGAATATTTCCCAACATTGGAAAAAGGGGATTACGTGAAATATAAATTTATGCCATTTCCAATCAATAAACACAATTTATCTTCACCTAAGTGAAATAAACAAAAAAAAATGGTGAGCCTGACATTAATTGTGTCTCCTTCGACCATAAGGATTATCCATATTTGTAATAAGATCATGGATTGTACATAGACGCTGCTGAAGTTAGGAAAACAATAGAAATGATAAATATGATTTGATTTTATTATCTTAAACATGGGTAATATTATCTTTCAAAACATAAACAGGTTTTTATGTGACTAGATATAGCTATAAAGCACTATAAAACACTATAAAAATGTGGGACTTTCATGGAACTCACTAGAAACTATGCATGTTTAGCACTGGGAAATCTGGTCTGTGACATCATTAGCAAAAATATATCTCTCCAAATATCGAAGATTGGATAACACTGAGGGATTTCTTATTTCATTCATTGTATGTATGGTAAAATATGAAACCTAATAAATTGTTGGTACAAAGATTCATGAATCCACAAACTCAATTACCATAGATTCATGGGTAGAACAAATTTCAATGGGACAAACCCACATGACTACACCTTCAACATGACTTCACCCACATCCATGGTCCTTGGGCACCCATGCCCCATCTCACCCTCAATGATCATATAGAGGAGGCTGATAGATTCTACTGTACACCGGAAGTTGTAGGAGGGGTCATTCCCATGATAGTTATAGACCACAATGACATGGAGGCTTATACGCCTCACTAACACCACACCAAAAAGGGTTTCACAAGGTGTCACTGATCCCCGATCCATCAAAGAACCACATTGGGAGATTCTAGTCTAAGAGATCCAATGAATCACACCCCTACTCTACGGAGGTTCGAGATACTTGAGTCAACACAATTATGCCTTCTTCCGAGGAGCTTCTAAGGGAAGTTCCCACTCTCCCCATCATCTCCATCAATGACAGGTCCTTATTGCCATGGCATTGGTGGACTTTCCCCTGCTCTACTAACATTGGTCCAAATGACCGGATTCTAACATATGGTGCATGATCTGGAGGATGCCCGAAAAGGGAAATCATCCTCTATAGGTATACTTGCTCATTCTACAACTATTGTATTCCACCATAAACCTTATAATACACAAGAAGTACCCATAAACACCAAGTTGGGATTGATACCTATGTCAACCTACTGGCTGGTTGGGATGTCTCTGTCAGCCACTGACACCACCAACATCCATTACAGAGCAGTCTATGATGATGATATCCAATGAACCCCCCCAATAATACCACCAACCAAACCGAAGGAACCCACCTATTTTATAGTCAGTAAGGAGGTACACCACATATTCCCATCATAGGTCAATGTGGAGTTCCTCCCAACATCATCAACATACAATGTGGAGTTCCTCAATGTATGTTTGGTCATCGACATGGAGTCCTCACCATCCCATGTAGTATCAATGAAAGGTTCTCATTATGTCATTACTAGCTAAAAGAGAGTTCCTACATGCTCTAGAACCATCTAATGTATTGGTCCTCCTTGATTCATCAATAACATTATAAAATTTCCCCCCATAAAAAACAACAGACAATAAGGTGGTACCCTCTATTCCACAACAACCCAGAGTGGAATATATACCAAATACTTTAACGGTCAACATAGAGTGCCTCTCCATGTGTCCACCATATCTAGAAGAGGTTCTCCCTAGAACAGAAACACCCACAATGGTGGCCATAGTCATGTCCAGTCCAATCAGTACAAATGACCTACTCACACGTCTACCCACCAAGGTAGAGGTCATCCCCACTCTCATAATCAAAAAAGGACTTCCTCACTCTACCAAAAACTAATATAGAATACCTCCCTATATACCAAATATTTTGAGTGGAGGTCCACCCTAAACTACTATCCCCTAGAAAAGAGGTCCTCCCAAGTCTAATGACATCCCTTCCCTAAATCCATCCAAGGGAATAAGGGAAAACATCCACTTCAAATGTTAGAATTATAGTAAGTATAATTTCATTATCAATCTTGTTGACTTCTCAGATTCAGAATAATACTACAATTTAATTATAGAGCCTTCACCCTAGTAATATACCTTAGAATATAGGGAAGGATCCCTGTTTTTTAATGTATTTCATCATTACTGGAGAGATTTAGAATATTCCTTAATACATATATATATATATATACATGGAATATGTTTTTCCCCTTTATGGGGTCTTATAGTGAAGTAATCTTTTCGACCACCAATTTCATTCTCTACCACTACATATAATAAATGGGAGTTATTCTCTAATAAAATAGACAATTATTACATATTAGACTCACAAATTTGTTCCACTACCCTCTCACATGATGTAGTGGTTAACACCAATTCATACAGGTATGTAATCATGCAGTCGGTACCAACCTTGAGAGATGACGCATTGTCTAGTGAACATTCAGATCATGTAGAAACTCCTCCACTGGAAAGTCTAACGATGCACCTATCCACATCTATGTCACCACTAATTTATTTTCCATTAATTATTGATGGTTTATAATACCAATATCCATGTGTCCATTATGAACAATAAATAATATGGGATGATTTGGATGCATATTGATTTTCTATCATTATCTTGCCAAATATTTCTTCTAAATTCGATATCATGGTGTCCCTCATTAGGAACTATGTCACATGTTTCCACTACACATTCTGGATAATGGTTTTCCATATGTTATCATTATATGGTCTATCCAAGGATCTGAGTGAATTTTTATGACATTGATTAGCAGCTATGTATGGTTGTGTTGCAGCACACCTGGTGTTTTATCACCTTGTGTCTCCAAGCTTCTATCAGACCCTTCAATGAATATGCACTAAGAGTTTCATAATTCTCCATAAAATAATTGAGGAATTATCTACAAATTTGAAGATCGTGGGCTATAGGTAGTATGTTTCTCTCCACTTCAGTCATATCCTACTACATCATGACCTAACTGGTGGTATTTGGGACTTTCCTTCAGCTATTGTTATGGGGAATATGGCTAATCATAGTTTTCCAAATGAAGGGGACACCAACACAAGATTTGGAAAAGGGATCCCACCACCAAGGGAAATGATGTACCATGTATACCCTCATAAAGGTGTCTAAAGTCAACATTAATAGTAGTAATTAAACCACATGAAAACCTATGCATCATTACATACCAATTGGAATCTCAATTAGGAAAAGGGATCTCTTGATCCCTCTATTCCATATGTTGTTCTATACAAGAATTAGGTGGATTATTTATCATTTTTTAGAAAAATAAGTTCAAATATTAGAGGATTCATATTGTTCAGATCATTGTTGTGTGGTGTCTAGACTATGGTACCCCTTAACGAGAACATGTTCCGCCTCCACTAGGGTAGTAGGGGGACCAACAATTCATCCTTGTCTAATTTATATCGATCTATCCTGGAAATATTGTGCATCCCAATGGGGAATATATCAATGTTTATGTTAAACAACCATTATATGAATCACTGAATCTACTCAATCCATGAGACAATATTCATCTAGATTCAGATCAATCCAATCTACAGGTCCAACCATTAGTCACCATGTAATCCTACTTTGTTGGTGAGATTTTTGGTGCACTAGTGGTTGGGATCCTCTATATTATTGAAAACCCCTCCAAGATGATCTAATAAATGTTTTCACCTCATGCCTCCAATACATAGAGACACGACATGAGGTGATACCACTTAACATCAAAGAGTATCAATCATAGGTTGACGATATGTTAGCACCCCCTGTTTTCGAGAAACCAATCTTTCCTCCCATCAACAGGATGAGTAACACACATCAATATCTGGCCCACATCATCTCTTGGTGTTATCCATTTATCGGAACCCCACATCAATAGGATGACCCCAATATCTAATGTTCTGTTCCAAAATTGGGAGGTCCTACGATCATATGGTATAACCAATTACCCCTAGGATCTATCGCTATTCACGAAGTCCTCCATTGGTAGTATCATTACTAATTCAATTACAATTAAAAAAGTAATCTTATTTCCAACCTCTTCAAGTTCACTAAACATCCTCATGAGTGTATGGAATAAATTTCACTTTCTAAAGGGTTCTCACAGATTCACATGATATACCACTAACTAAAGATAAACTTTTAACGTAGTTCAGGGGGGACATGAAGACTGAGATGGTCCCCCCTAACCTCTGAGAACATCCTAGGGGTATTTTTCGATTCTTCTAACAAGGATAAACACTTAGAGGAATCCTTGAAGTATTATAAAAAAGAATATCCATTACCTCTTCTAGCTCTTGAAAAAAGAACTTCCACATAAGATATGGCTACCTCTATATAGGTGGTGTACTTAAAGATTCTAGATCTATTATAAGTAGAGCCTCACTAGGTTCCGCCTCACAAAGTGTAGAACACTCATCAAGAATATCCTCACACGGTGTATAAATTGAAGGTCCCTCTTCAACAAGAACCACCAACTAGACAGGAGGCTTTTAATCCATCCCCTCATTATGCTCCAACCCCTCATCAGTGCCAACATCCCAGATTTCTCTTTCCGAGACTAAAGAAGATATTTCTTATCCTTCACTGAATAATTTTTTTATCTATTTTCATAATTCCATGGACCTAGTGGTTCGGAAGACACCAAAGTTTACTAATCCACATGAGACCAATATCAATGATCTCGTTGAACACTAATCTTACTATATGATCCTTGAAAATACCTTAAAACAATTCTATGTATTCTAGGATTGTCTCTAGAACCATGTATAAATGTTTTAGTCTGGTAGGACCATGCCCTGTCATAGGTGACATGTTTCTCTAATGATCTTGATAGCAAAAAAGAATTTTCTGGAGAATGGAAATAGTATTCCATCCTTGGGATATATAAAGTTGAATATTGGATTGCTCGAAGATTAGTTTCTCATTCCCATAGAATCATCCATGATCACTTAGATCATCATGAACCTCCAGATGATTTTCATCCTTCTCTAGCTACTTCTTCTAAATCAAAAACACATCCTTACACGTCTTAGAGAATTAGATTTCGATGGTGAATGGGAAACAAATTTCAAACACTGGTACTAAAGCCACCCTTTACAGTCAGTGATTTCATGCCTCAATATTTTGTAATTCAACCTAGAGTCCACCCATAGTTAGAATATACCTATGTAAATGATCAGGAAAATTAATCCATGAATATCGT
The DNA here is from genome assembly GCA_963277665.1 of Viscum album. NCBI lineage: Eukaryota > Viridiplantae > Streptophyta > Magnoliopsida > Santalales > Viscaceae > Viscum > Viscum album. Next base: position 1,498,064,979 of record OY728119.1, on the reverse strand, counting down.
TGAGTTTTTTCATTCCTACATGTTCCATGACTATGAGGAATTTCCAAAAAAATCTCAGACTACTTATCGATGATGCCATATAAGAAGAAATTTTAGGACATGAAATCCTATATAATACACAGGAATGTGCTTTAAGTAGAGTCGGGCATACTACGGAGACATGAAAGCTAGTTTTATGTATAGCTCAACCGGAACAGTCCTCTCATAATTTTTTATCAAACTCATCACCACTACTAAACATGCCACTCCTCCAAGAAATTTATCCATGACCGCCCCATGATCATCTATATCTAGATAAATCAATGACTCTATCATCTATAAATAAGTCGGTGGTGCTTTTGGGAATGATGAATGATTATAATTAGGTTATTTCCAACAACATCCAGAATGCAATTGTTCATTCAATAGTGTATGTCACACTTCATGCAAACTGTAACCCTTTTGGAATTCAAATGTTCTTCATAAAATGGATGTATGAAGTGCTAAAACAACTCTTGAGAACCACTACAAATCTCTAGATCCTAAAAGCCCTCATTATATCAAAAGTTAGGAGTGTGACCTTGAAAAAGCCTTGAATATCCCCCACGACATTGAGAAAGATGTAGTAGTCATATAGACTTTCTCTTCCAAGAATTTCATAATAAAAAAGTTTATACAGTCATCTCATTTTCGAGAAATGGTTAGGGATATATCATGTAGGGGAACCTCATCCCACATTATAACATCAGATAGTTAAATGGAATGTAATACTCTCATTTTCTAGATCACACAAGTTTAAATATCAATATCATCCTGACCTATATGATCCATAAGATGAGACAAACTAAAGGATATTTGAGTCCCTCTAACCAAAAAATCAATTGTTATGATAGGAATTATTATGAACTATGGGGTAGAATACGGTTGAAGAGATAGTTTTGTTGTTTGTTAGGAAACCCTGATTTAATGGTTGTTTCATAGGATACCTCCAAAAATTTCATAATGGGTAGGCCATAGATCCATATTTATGAAGAAGTCCCCTCCTCATATAACCAATACCTCAAGCACTCCCTCATTGGTCGAGTAGGCATGTTTTTGGGTGATATGTACCAAATTGAATATTATTTGGCCCACTGTCTTGATTCCATATATTATATGAAAATGTGAAAGTATGTTCAAAATAGTGATGTTGAGCCTGAAACTGTTATATACAGTATTTATATATAATCGGATGATGAATTTATTCTCTATATTCAACAGTTGGATGATACAGTGCCAGACATCATAAATTTCTTGGTGATCTAAGGGAGAATGCAATTTGTGTCCCTAAGTACAAGGATATTTGTAAGATTACCTCTAATTCATATAAAGGGCTAACATAAGTGGTACTAGAATCTCTTAAAAATCCCAGATTTTGAGATTCCCCCGCCAGGGCTATAAATATACATCATGTGTTCTTTTTTCACAAATTTGGGATGAACTATCATGATATGACCCAACACCATTTCATTGACATTATGAATGGAACCCATGGTCAATATATTTCTGGAATTGGATTGAAACATTCTATCTCCATGGATCTCGATAACTCCATAATTCCCCAATGAGGACTTTATATCCTCCCATGCAGGAAACCATGTTTTCCATAAATTAATTGGGCCCGAAGATCTATCTTCTGCAACTGATTACCATACCTGATAAGATTAAGGGGATTTAGAAGAATCTCCATATACATTTTATGAAATAATATCCACCATCATTGATAAGTTGATTTAGTTAAACCATGGTATTGAGGAATATAAGAGGATAATACTAATCAATGCATCTATTCCTATAGTGAAACATAAGTTGTACCAAGAATTCCTGAATGAAAATAATGATGTATTATCATGGAGTTATGATAAGATTATAGGAATAGAACCTGATATTTCCATACCCCCTTGTTGTCTCCAAGATAACCATCATAGGTTCAAGAAAACTCCTAGGAAAATTGTACCCTTCCCATGGTTTCCTTGTCAAGGCCATGGTTGATAAGATCATAAAAAATATCTTCTTCTTGGAAGTTCAGTACCCCCTGTGGCAAGACAAAATCATCTCTATTTGGTAGAAGAATGAGAAGATTAGAATCTATAATAACTTAAGAGATTTCAACTGGCATTCATGAAGGGTAGTTTTCTAATTCACATGAATCATCTATTGATCAGTGACTAAACTGGGATCCAAGCTCTTTCATTCAAGGACATATACTCTAAAAACAATTGGATCTTGGTCACCCATTAATAAGAAGAGTCTACTTAATTTAGAGGGACTCAAATAACCTTTTTAGAAGGTAATGCATTTTTCTAGAAGAATGAAGGATCCACATATCAAAGTGTAATGCACCAGATCATTAAATTGATCCTAGGGACACTAGTGAAATTCTACGTGGGAGATTTTGTGGTCAAGTCCCACCAGCATCAGGAACAGATTAGAGATCATGAAAATGAGTTCATCTCTCTCTACTCTATGAAGATGAAGATAAACACCTTGACGTGTTATAATAGGGTTACCTCTAAGTAGTTCCTTCACATCAAATCCATATATAGAGGCATTGATATAGACCAATAGAATATCAATTCCATCAGCAAGAGTCCTCCTCTAAGAAAATGTTGTGAACACCAAGGCATTCAAGGATACTTGGCATATATATGATGGTTCATCAAGATTCTATCTGAAATGTGTAAACCCTTTTATTGACTCATGAAGAATGGTACAATCTACCAATGTTATGAATATATATAAAACAATATTTTTGGAAACTAAGCCATATCTACTATAGAATATGTTTTTAATGCCACAAATATTAGGGAATCCTCTACTCTTTTATGTCACTAGCTTGGAATGATCCCTCATTGATCATGCCATTTAGAAGAACAATAAATGGATAATAGATATTTTATACTATCTCATCGTCAAAATCATTGGCATGGAGTATAGATAATCTCCCATCACGAAGTTCTACCTCATGATAGTTTTCAAAGGTTATATGTTGTGGCATTATCTTTAGTATCAAGAGTTATAATATGTGTCCTTTGTGGATCCTCTAAAGTGCATCCAAAATTTCCTAATGTTGATAGGATGGATGAAATTATAGACCGAGATAATTCATCAGTTAGACATAAGGTTTATCCTATAGAAGGTACCACCCATCATGATACTAAATAATTACCTTTAGATGAATATTTCCTAGATGAGGGTACCCTTTCAGTGGACCGAGATATAAAATGATTGAAAAATAATTATTAAGGTGCCTCCTAGAGCCCAACTAGATGAGGGCCCAATGACCCCGAGCTCAATTGGGTAGTCATGGAGATCCTTTTCACCACATCCAAGTAGGTTGTTATACTTTATTTATACCTAAAATCCAAATATTACAGTAACAAAAATTTATATCATCATTCCCTAAATACTAATCATGATTTGTCTCCCGAGAAACAAATGAAATGTCACTATACCATCGATATAATGAGATTTTTCCATTTTTGAAGCACACTCGAAAGATAGTAGAAATGTTTCATTCTCATCCAATGGTGACTCATGTTACCAATTTACAGAACCATGGATTTGATTCCTTTTCCAGCATAGATGGTCTCTTGTAGATCTTGGTCAGGACAATCTATTAATCCATGTGGAACACCGAAGGGCCAACTCTCCCGTTATCCTAGTGGATGATGCTTTCCCATAGGCAAGCCACCTGATTTCCAATTCGTACCTATAAATCACCCCATAGATGAAGAATTATTCAATTGGACAACTCCTTTCATCATGTATCTCTAGTCTAACACTCACCTACTAGATAAAGAATAACATGAGTGAATACATTGGTGTGCATCTTAGTTCACCCACAATAGTGGGCATAACCATGAGTAGCCCACCTAAATACATGGGTTAAAAGGAATTATACTCTTTTGAATTCATGTAGGTCATGTTACCCTATTTATGAAGTATGTTCATGTTAGGTTATCTTGTTCTCAATAGGCAAGGTTGAATCTCTCCAATAAGATTCGAACATTGTGCTAATTATAGCCCATAATGGTCCATGACTACATTGAGTTCACCAATAGGTGAAAAATATGTCATATTCATGCCAAATTTTTGAATCAACCACCAGAGACCCTCCAAAATTCCATGCATTCTTGGCCTTTTTTCATCCGAGGAACCAATGTCATAGAACCCTATCCAACAATGACATCTCACAAATGCATTTTATTTCCAAATGTGATGGATTTCTCATCCATGTGAGGAGAAATGATCCCCATTAATTAAGTTAAGGCCTAATTAGTGGTTGAATTCTTGAGCTCAAATATCATCTATTGATTTAGGGAAACACATTATCACAAGTTCACTATATAAATAAAACATCTAGTTTAATGCAGATGATTCCAAAATTTAAAAGAAAAATAGTTCTTTGGATTCAAATGAAATAATATAAATATATGAATGTATTTCATTTTTGAAAAATATTTTTATTCCTTTAGTGGTGTACATCCATGTAAAACCTAATGAAATAGTGATATTTTAATTTTAATGATTTATCCAAAATAAAAACACATGAGAAATAGCAATAATTATACTTTTATAGTTATTTATGGATTTTTTTAAAACATAAAAAATTAAATAAATTGGAATTATTCTTTAATGGAATATTTTATAATTTATGTAATGAAACAGTGAAAATATATTTTCAAATAATTGGAAACAAATTGTATAACAAAAACTAATTATTTTCTTATTACCTTAAAAATATTACTCAAAATAATTTCATACTTTTTTTAAAAACATATACAAATAATAATTCGTAATTGAATTTTGAATATAATAATTTGACATGAAGATAAATAATATGGAAATTTTTTTCATTAATTAATTTTTTTTGAAATTGTTATAAAGGAAAAAACATGTATAATGGTATCACTTCTTATATGTTCCTCTAAAAACTAGATTCCCACAATGCAACAAATTTTTACCATGGATAAGTGATTTGTTCATAGCAAGTTTCATATATATATATATATATATAATCGAATTGATTCTCTGTGGGGTCTTCAGAAACCACTCTCTCCTACGCACTTGTATCTTACCTATATAATATAGATGAAAATATACCATAATGGAAAATGACTATGGTCATCGTAGAGTTATTGCCTCTTTTTTATTATTATATTCCCATTCCATTAACTGTTTTTGAATTCATATACAAGTAATGACCCATCGATGAGATCACTACCATCATGGATAGATTAGAATTAAGTTGGCCTATCATAGCGAGACTCAAATCTTTCAGACTATAGAGTTTTTTTATAATTTCAATTCAATCTTCTATATTAAATATATATTTATTTCTATTTTTCCTCATTTTGATACACCCAAATGGAACACTTTAATTTTATGTTGCATGTCTCAGATAACTGTTATCATTGCATTAACACGAATTACGAAAAAATTGGAAGACATTCTTTTAATGAAACCATTATCATCATCACTCCTGGATATGGAATTATTATTTTGGTTTGTTTTATTCAGTTTTATTTATTTTTATGGGAAACTAGTAACATATTTTATTTAAAAAAATTAAACTTTTAATAAATTAAACCAAAATTTTTTTTTCAATATTTAAAAATGAAAAATTATTTTGTAATCCTATTATTAAAATCATTATTTATATTTTCAAAATAAAATTCAATTCTTAAAAGTCATTAAAATTGAAACATCAATATTAAAATAATTATAAGGAAGATTTTCATTGAAAATGTTAACGAGATATTTACTATCATATTCTTTATATAAAATATAGAATAAATAAATTCATAAAATATATATGATGAAGTTTAAATATAATTTCATATTATAATGTTCCACTAAAAACAACAGCTAAACAATTTCACTATAATATTCCATTTAAAAAAATACTAGTTGAATAATTCACCTGAAATTTGTAGTAAGTCATTCTAGTAGATGTTTTAACTAAAACTTCACACTAAAAAATTACAATGTATGAAATTTTTCGAAGTGATATTATATTGAAAGGAAATACATTTTAAATAGAAAATTTAAGTGGAATGTTAAACTTCATTTTACTAGAAGATATGATTAATGTTCCACTAGATCATCAAGTGGAATTTGAATTGGAAGTTTCATTGTCAGATCTAGTTTAAATTTGGCTAGAACATCCATTGAAATGTTATCAATACAATAATAGTATATATTTATAAAACTAAATACTGGGTTAGTAAAAAATATAAATAAATATAAATTTATTTTATAAAATTATATTTATGCTTATAATAATTTCATTGAGAATATATTTTAATACATTTTTTTAAAAAAATATAGTAATGAAAATTTTAAATACATTATGCATAAGTTCCAATGGAATAAATTATTGTACATGTATGAGTGGATGTTTTAGTATAATTTCATAATTCAATGATAATATATATATATATATATAAATGAAGAATATTTTAATGAAAAATAAAATTTAGTAAATATATTTATAAAAAATTCAATTTTATGTTATATATATTATATTATATTCATAAATTTCATAAATATTATATATATTTCTATTTAATAATGTATATTCAATATAGCTAAAAAAGTAAATAAAATTTGAAATTATAACAAAATCAAAGCTTCTAAAAAATGAACTTATAAGAATTATGTAATATATTTTATACGAAATATAAACTAATAAAAATTATAAATTTATTAAGTTGAAGTTCTAGTTAATGTTCTAGTGGATGTTTTAGAGTATGTTCTTATATAATTTTCAAATTACAATAGAATTGTATATTTATAAATCCAATAAATATATTAATAAAAATTAATTTTTAAGAAATGTATTTATAATAACATAAATTATATAAAATATAATACACTTTTTACATTTTTTGTATATATTATATATAACATTCCTTTTAGAAATGCGTATCTTTTATGTATGAAAATGTAAAAAAATATGAAGTAATAACTAAAAAAATAAAATAAATTCAAATATAAGATATATTTATTATTTTTTTAAGAAATTTTTATTAATTAAAATTATAAAAATAGAAAATATATTATATAAAAAATTAAATTTAGTTATTTTATTTATAATAAATTCAATTATATGCAATATATATTATATATCCTGCATAAATTTTATTGGTATATTATAATATACCATTTTAGAATGTATATTCTATATTAATACAAATGTAAATAAAATATGAAATTATATCTAAAAATTTAATTATAATAAATTATATAGGAATACATATGAAATATGATTTTTTCAAGATATTTACTAATAAAATTTTTAAATTTATTATGTGGAAGATTTAGTGGATCTTCCAATGGAACTTATATATTACAAAAGAATCAAATGTAAATAAAATATGAAATTATAACAAAAAATAAATTTATATGAAATACAATTATAATATATATTTAATATATTTTTAAAAAACTATTTTTAATAAAATTATAAATCCATTAAGTAGAAATTCCATTACCAGATGTTCTAAGGGATGTCTTTGTTAAAAATCCAATGCAGGTTCTAGTTGGTGTTCTAGTGATAGTTATAGTGAAAGTTCAACATTATAAAAGTTATATTAATAGAAATAATAAATTCATTTTGTGGTAATTCCAATATTTTTTTTGATTTTTTAGTATATGTTCGTGTGAATGTTTCAAAATACAACAGAAGTATACTTTAACTAAGATATTTAGAATAGGAGTGATATTGGCACTATAAATATCAATGAAACTCCTATTGTAAATTTAAATGCAGCATCCATTAAAAAGTGTAGTTAAAAATCAAAAAAACATTCCTTTGAAACATCCTCCAGAACAATCCACTGTAAACATGAAATCTATACTATTCTATAATGAAAACACATTTACTAAAAAACTCAAGTAGACAACTCAAAGAAAATGTATTAATAAAAAATTAAATGATAAAACTATATACATTCAAGTTAATAGTTCTAATAAAATTTGACTTTGATAATTTTTAATGAAATTTTAATTGAACTTATACAATGACAATATCTACAATAATTCTGTAGAAAAAACCTTTCAAAATTATGTCATTATATTTTTAATTCCAATTTTTCATGGGATTTTATTAATTAAATAGAAGTTGCTTAACCTTTCAAATAATCACATTTATTTTTAAAACATTATACACAATGTATTTATTAGGATGAATAATAAAATTATAAATTAAATAAAATAATTTTTCTAATTAAGTAATAATTTTTTATGATTACAGAAAAAATATATTCTATATTCATTAAAACACATTGTTTTTTTTAATTATGAATAAATAATATTCTATTTAAGATGATTAGTAAAATTTTAATAATTTAATTTCTCAATAAAAATTTTTATACTTTCAAAATAATTATGTCTTTACAAATATTTAAGGTGATTTATTAGTTTTATTCAAATAATTTAAACCATTATTTTTTAAGGATAAATAGTTATTTTTTAAAATTTAATAAAACATATTTTACACAAAAAAATCATTCCATTTACAGTTGTAGTTGTATTTAGAATACAGTTAACTAAATATTATTTGTGTATTCAAAAAAAATTATGTCTTTAATGATATCAAATAAAATCTATTAATTTTATCCCATATAATTAAAAATCTATTTTTATTAAATACATATTTTTTAAAACATAACAGAGATAAAAAAAATAAAAATTCATTCGTTTAATAATAAAATTGGTATTAAAATATTATTACCCCATTAATATTTAAAACTTTTTTAAAAAAAAATTCACTTAAAATTTTTATTATTTTATTCTAATTATTTAAAAAAATTAAAACACAAATTATTTTGTCATTTTATAGAAATTTTCAATAATTATTTTATATAAATAATATATTTTAATATATAAATTTATTATTTATCAAAATATATGACAATTTTTATTATCAATTTAATATATAATACAATATTAGAAATTTGATAATGGATGTGAAATTGATTGGAGAGAGGGAGAATGTATACTGCATTGATTTTTTCACTCAAGAAAAATATACCATTAACTCCAATCCTATACTCTATGAGGTCATGTTGAAAAAATACTAGGCATCATCATCCTAGTGTGTTATAGGTTAATTGATTATTTGATGGTATTTTAGATAATAAAAGTCTTCAATTCAGAGTCTCATGCTATTATCACCGAAAATGAAACCAACTTTCGAGCATCTAAGCTAAAGAGGTTCTGTGTTTAGTACATAACAAATTAAAAAAATACTTCTAGTTACCATGAATATGTGAATGGATATATTTAGGCATGCAATTAATCTCTCTCCTACATTCTGCAAAATATAGACAATGAGAACAAGAAGTGTTGTCCGAATAATCTGTACAAATCTCCCCAAGAATCTCAAACCGAAACTACAAATTACACCCAGGTGACTCCATATTGCATGGTGTATAGAACACAGGTTTTTCATACCATCAATATTAAATTTCTATCACTCTAAATATATTTATACTACCATATGAATTTTTATTTAATAGTAAAAGTATGTTAGAAAAGCTAGAATATCTTCAAGAGAATAGGGTTGGAGACATACACAATCAAGAGGGGAACTAGAACAATATAGATAGAGCATTAAATAAGAAGGTTCACCTCTATTTATTCCTCAAAGGGTGATATTGTGTTGGCTCTAAGGAGGCTAATGATACCTGGCATGAATCCACCAGAGTTTGAGGCTAGTTTGGAAGGGACTTATATCATTCATATGTTATATCCCAATAGATCATACTCTATGACCACTAGGGGTCGAGGGTGCATCACTGATCCAAAAAACACCACGTTTCTCAAAGAATACTTGACATGGGAGGAGTCGAAGTGTCCAAAATTAATTACTACAAACAAATACCCCCCATGTATAGACACAACAACATTAATCTATGTGTTTATTTTACTTGGTAATGTGTTGTGCAATGTGGCCCGCAAAATTCCTCCTTATTGTCTGGTTTCTCCTTTAATTCCTATCATATATCTTTCTGGACACTCCACCATAGTCCAACATCTATGAACTTAAACTAAAATCACCCATGGTTCGTGAGATACAATCATAAGCTATCTACAATAGTTCTTGGAATTTTGAACTTATACTATTGGTTTCCTTATAGTTTGATATGTAGGAATCTGAAATCCATAGTATTGTTTTCTCAAGAACACAATATTAAACCAGGAATCTTGTCAATGATTTAAGACCTTAAACTTAAAGTCATCCAATGGTCTGAGCATTATGACCTCGAACTAAAAGTTCAAGTCCAAAAATCACGACTTTAAACTATGTGAAAGTAATCTTTATGTGTTTATTATGCTATGAATTACTCCTAGACCATAATTCATGTTGTTTTATAGACATCATTCCATGGGCATTCCACCCAGAACACTTTCTCCCCATAGTCCCAAAAACGTGATGTCAAACTACTTTTATAATGCCTAGATACATGATGATAATCTATATTGTACCATCATCCTAGTTTCATGATGATAAACGACAAGAAAAATGTATTCCTGGGTGCATGATAATAAACTGCACAACACCATAATATTCTCCCCTGAGAAGATATAGTGCCTCTCATTGGTTATCTTCCATGACATTCTCTTTAACTATGTAAGGATTGATTCATGTCAACACATGATATGCATAGACCATTGTATTCTATTTCCTAGTCCACCCACCCCAAATCATAAACATCTTATATATGTCTAAGTATATGAAATATGAAAGTATATTTCGCTTCAATAACTTCATATTCCATTGGCCTCACCTCAGTCTAGGAATCATGACATTAAATAATGTTCATGTCTCCTCATATGTATGTGTTGTGGAATTAGTCCTCGTAGGCTCTCATTCAAGTTGGGATTCTCATTATTCCTCACTACATATATCATATCAATGAGATAAATTATTCGAGAAAAATGAACTTAAAATCTTTACCTCAAGTCCAATCATTATGACTCTAATCTAGGTGTGGGAATATCTTGGGAATATGTACTATTGTGTTTGGAATCTGAGGTCTTCATTCAATTTATGTATATTAGTATTCCATGAAAAACATACCGATTTTGTATATTCTTCCTGATAAAATATTCTAGACTATCTGACCTTAAACTACAATTCAATGTCATCAATGCATGATTTTAAAATGTGATCTCACCTAGAACTAGTTCTAGATGACTCATGATAACTGTGGGATGCTTCATTTCCCTAAGGAGATAGGATTATCCTCGTCGACGTTGGTCTCCCACCACGTCATATTCCATAACTACGTCTAGCTAGATTCATATAATTATAAGAAACATAGCAACACTCATACATTTCTTCTTTAGGCCCAGCTATAAATTCATCATCATTTTTACCCCATAAAATATTTCATAGTCTAGACTATATTTTTTAAAATATGTGCAACATGTGTCCAGATTGTTTTAGGTGGTGTAGAACCTCATCAGTTCATCCATGTGGTGTATTAAATCTCCAGCACAAAAAAAATCCTTAAATTAAAATTTTCGATTGGTCGAAACACTATGATCTTAAACTAATAACCCACAGTCCATGAAAAATAAACATAAAATATTTATTGAATGTAAAAGTATCATGACTTTAAACTAAATATGAGTCTTTTTAGGAATGTGTTTATGGTGGTAGGTCCTTGTGGTCCCTCATTTAAGTTGTTTTTATCATAACATCTCATTAAATGTATCTATCGTGGACACTAACCCTTGGTCATTGAAACATGTCCTTAAACTGTTAACATCCCATGTAGTCATAGTTTTATGACTTTAACTAACATAGCCCAATGTTCTAAATTTTCGACATTAAACTCTCACTCCACAATGTTTGAAACATGAAATTCCCTATATTCCCTTATCAGAGAAGATCATTTTCACTAGCATTGTTCATCTACCATGAAATTTTCTAGAACTACCTTTTTCATGATTCCCATCCTTTTGGGTAACATATGGATGCTCAGACTTCAAATCTATTAGCCTAGCCATTAGTCTATTATATCATTTTTCCCTTTGGTGTCAGTTACAGTCTAGGATTTATGACCGTTAACTATATGATGATCATCTCAAAGTGTTTATGTGGTATGCGAGACTCCATGGATCCATTATCATTATGTCTTACCTTTTGTGTCCCATATATAACATTGGAATGAACATTAATTGTATAATCCATGAAAAATTACTTTGAACTATTTTATATGGTATAGACTACGTGACATTGATCTATATGAATTACAATTCATATGGTCCACACAATTCAAGATTAAACTACTTTCCAAACTTGAGATTGAGTCTTAATATCTAATACATTCAATTCCACACATCGATTCCATCCCATTATAAATTTCTACCACCTTTCAAATCCTGATGGACCGCTAATGGTGATGGTATCATGACATTTTTTTACCTCATATGATATGCCAATATCCTAATGCATTTTTAGCATAAAATAGAGGATCCTAGGTTTAAAATTTGGTTAAAAAAATTCTCTTTGTTTTCCCTCCCCATTATTGATTGTTATGGATGTTGTGCATGTGTTTCAAATATTGTCACAAGTAGACCCTTACTCCTGAATCACTCCTTTATTGAGATCATGATTATATCAGCTTACCTTTATTCCAATAATATGTATCATAGTTGGGTTCTAAATCAATACAATCAACTTTAAAGTGTGATCCAGCATGTTAGGTGAAACCCTTCAATTTTCCCTTATTTACCACACAGAACATGGGTCACAAATTTTAGTAATTATTGTTGCATGTGTACTGATGTTTTTCAAGTGCACAAATAATCTTACAGTCCTAGATCTATTACGATAAACTAGGAGGTACCATTAAAAAATAATGAAATTAAACTTTTTGAAAGCATTCATGGAAACAATTCATGTGGAAATAGGCCTCTTAGGACCTCATTTACATTGGATTTTTCCCTTCTTCAGACCACATTCCCATGTTGGGAATCATTCTTACCAATATATATATGATATCCTTGTAAATTAAAATTCTATGTCCACACATGGTATTAAATTAAATATTAATACTGTAGGTTAGTTTTTTGTAATGTACTCCATGGTTATAATTCACATCAATATCTCTCTATTTCCTTTTAATTTTATACTATAGATTACCATTTTGGAATATTCATTTTGGATTTATTTCATCACTTCTATAAATATACATTGGGAATAGATATTTTTTATGGTTTTTAGAACAAGAATATAATCTAGTTTCCATGGTCCATGTCGTACGACCATAAATTTTGTGAATCATCCTATCTATATATTGGTAATCTACGATACATATCCTGATCACACAAAACTATATTTAAACTTGTATAATCCTCACCATATGATGTAAAAATATGGGTCTATCATCCCAATATAATAATGTAAAATAATAAGGAATCCTAGGAACATTCTCAAGAGGACCTATCCTCAGTAGACAGTTATCGACCACATCAATCTCATCTGCATCCCTTGCTTGACATTTGAGATAGTGCAACACTAGAAGATGGTTTATTCTTTATTTAGACAAATATTCCCATTCCAATGTTCTATGATACAAGGTGGAATAATTCCAATACCTTCATAATCCTTTGGAACTTTTTATCACCCCATTAACTTTATTCACTTTCCTTTAATTTGGATCCTCATCCTATTCCACACATGAAGGGACCCACTAATGGCATAGTCTCATGCAATCATGGATCACCCACTATCATGGATCAACATCTCAAAAAATTAGAATGAAATTCTAATATAGGTTCTGTGTTTTGAACATCATCAATGATTTACCCTCATCAGATTGTCCCCATTTCATGCTAACACTATGAATGATTTTGTTTCAAAAATGGTCAGTAGTTATCCTGTGTCTCCATGCCACTCTCATTTTCTTTCATGTTATGAGCATCATGATTCACACATCTTGATATAATTTTTTTGGATTAATTTTAGCTCCCATGGTGTTATGTAATTCATCAATTAGTCCACATTTTACAAGCATGTTAGCTGTTCTACGACCCATGATCTCCGTCCAATGACACTCTCACCCTGAACACTCTTCATGGCCAATCCTCAATATAAGTCCCTGAGTGATTGATCATTATCAGACTCTTTCATCCAAATAGTAAATCATGGGTAAATCCCCAGTGACTCAAATAGGTAATAACCCATTTGATCATATGGATTGGTAAATATTTGTATCAAAATAATTATTAAGGTTAATTAATTAAATCTGAAAATAAAATGTTCTCATGTAGATAATAAATCATAAAATAAAATCAAGAACGCTTTCACAATATTGAGGTTTATCCACATATTGAATCCTCTCCTGAGTTTTAGTAATATTTACCCAATATCATGACCCCAATGATAGAACATCATTGCTCCTCCATCATTTTTCATGAATCCTCCATGGTCTTTTTCCACCTTCTATATTTTTATCCTCAACAACATTTATAAAAATCACGAAAAATCTCATTAGCTTTGATGTATTATTATTCTCGCATCTCCTAGAGGTCACCAACCTAATGTGAAACAAGATTCATCTACCTCTCAACCAGACCTATTTCAAACCCATTTCTATTTCTAGTCTCCGATTGACTTCTATTTAAATATGTACACTGATTTTTATGATCTTAAAAAAAAATAGACCTCATGAGTGAATTCATGAAGCTTATGGAAGTGGTCAAACATCTCCTGATTCCAGGAGTTGTTCAAATGTTGTATTCTATCCAGTTTATTTTTACTGATAATGATGTGTATCAGTGCCTAAAGATCATGATATTACACCCATCTATCACATAGGATGTCAAGATAGTGATGAAGATATCCCATATGGACCATTAACCACCATTTTGAAGTTTTTTTGATGTTGTCTTGAATGTATATACATGAACTTCATCAGATGTTACATTAATCTTTAGATGTGTCTGGATTGAAATCTTTCAACTATTTTGATGGTGCCTTTGATACTCTAGAAAGTCCAAAAGTTGATTGGATATAAGATCCTCCTACAACATACACTAATATATAATAGGCTTCATTTCACGAGGTTATTCATCTTTACATAACCTTACATCGACAATGACATCTCCACCATCCTCGAGTTCCACCACACTAGTGGTGACACTCACGAATGTGGAAGATTTTCCTCCTAGGACTTGGCTAAATCCTCAGAGTTGATTGGTTCCCTTTAAATTGGCATAACCATTATAGGAGGACCCCATGATCAGAAGACAATTCTTGTTTTTCAGATGAAAAATTTCTCAATCAATATTAAACAAAGAAAAAGGAAGAGCATGTTCGTCAATTGGGTCAGTATACATTATATTGGCTTGGTGGTTGGGGATTACGAATGTTTGGCACTGACAGGTAGTGTCCCTGAGTCTCAATAGGTATTTCCACCACAAGACACCCCTCAATGATGACTATTATTTTAGTCAGTAAAACCAGTCCCTCTATTGTGAGTTTTATAAGAGTTTTATAAGACATGATAACACATTGACTTGAAGGCCCCATGAAATATGGTTATGGTCGAATGGTTCAAAGAATTTTCTTACCTTATGGAGGATGAATTTTGATGATGATTTTTATTATTCATGCCTCTTATTTAGTCATGGAAGTTTCCATAGTAATTTTTTTAATGTTTCCTCATATATTACCAGTAAGGCATGAGGTTTCAATGTTGTATCCATTATATCCTCGACCCAGACCACCCCCCTAGTTTCTTAAGCCATATGGATCAAACATGAAATTTTCTCTTCTATAATCATTATTGAACCTTCTCGCCACTCAAATGGGGCCCCTGGAACTCTATCAAGGAGGTCCTATAATGTTCAAGTGGTAGTTAGATAATTTGGATATAGTAAAGGGTCAAAGAAGAATGAGATTGAGTGTTGATTTACCTCAAGGTCCTCTCTCATCTCTTCTTCTACGGAGTCCATGATTTCACCACTATTAAAGGGACTACCATCATGAGATTCCACTACCCAAGATTATTTATCACTAGATTCCAATTCTTCTTTGGTTATTTTCACCTTGGTTGATGGGAAGTCTATAGTTGGTCCCTCATCTGACTCCTCTTCAATGGAAAGCATCATCTGCACTATGGTGGAAGGTCGTTCAAATTCACCCAACCAACATGCATTGACATATTTAGATGTTATATATTTATTTATTTGGAGTTTATAAACAATTTTCATGACCGAAATGGTCCAGACATCTGGCATATCTATCGCATCCTGCTTTAGCTTCAGTCACATGTACTATAGTGCCATCAATTTTTGTAGTGTCATTTACAAGGACCAAAGGGATAGATAGTAAAAATAATTAGTTAGTTTTAATATATTCCTCAAATTATTCTCAAGATCCTCCTTTTTTAGACCTTGGGGTTGCTTCCAAGACCAATCCCCTCACAGAGGCAATGGTTGAACCACAACATTTATTACCACAACAGTTATCGCTTGAGTTTCCCCCAATGCTTGGACTACATTATAAGGAGCATCTCTCATTCCTACTTAATGATCTATCTCATCTCATTATATATCAATAATGTCAATATAATACCATTGTATTATCTATTAATATATTTCTACCTAGTTGCTCATATATTCCATAAACTGGCCAAAGTCAATGTTCATTAGAAAAAACATGATTGTTTTTCCAGAGACCATAGTCACTGGAATGCACCATAGTTGGTGAATGAAACATGGCTGTCTCTCTTAAAGAATCCCCATATATACTCACATCAACACTCATTGAAGGAATCAAGAATTCCATGTGAAACAGGATGGTGTGTATAGGTCACTGAAGGCCATGCTTTGATCTAGGCCACCAATACCCAACTTCTATAGCATTGAAATTACTCACATTTCTCTAATGATCCATGCATGTTTTCCACCATTATCCTAACCTGAGTATGGAAGGGGTCTATGTTCATGTATTCTAAAATTATAATTTGAATTAAGATCTCAACCAGGTAAGTGTCACATGACATACCATAGTGATGTTTGGTATAGATGACCATAGTCTGACATTTAGAAGATTGTTGGCATTCGGGAATTTTTATCCCCCATGATGTGTGACAATCCATCCATGAAAAAAATAGGTATACTCCACCGATCTTCCTAGTTGTTTTTTGAACTAACAACTTGAACCAGTATACTATAGAGTATGGCCAGCAGAGGGAACCCAATATTTACCCTTTTCCCAGCTTCCAGGATCATCTCCTTCACCATGATCCTATGATGTACCCCAATCATTATGTCTCTTACTAGAAGTAACCAACCAATAATAAATGTGGCATGTACTGTAGAATAGAGAACTAGTAGCTCCCAAAATTATACCTTGTTTTACACCCATGAATTTTATTTTTATTCTTCCATGGATAGTCAATACGATGTTATCTTTCCTCACTATGATTTAATAGGGAACTATTTTCCCCAACCCACCTATTCTCTGGAAGGAGGAACACATAATACAATATTATTTCCATATGAATGAGACCAATGCAGTGGATGCACCCTAAGCTAATGTTGACTTCTCAGTGATAGTGATGAAATGTGTGTGTATCCAAGGACCATCATCTTTGGAGAATGGGCACTAGATATTTTCTGCGGTATAAAATTGAACTCTACTGTGATTTTTTTTAAAAAAAATCCAATTTTGTAAATCACCAACCAAGTATCTAAATACTCTTGTCCATTTTCCACATTGGGAATGGATGTAGAAGGGCATTATCCTCCAACTACAGCAACACATTTCATGTATATCCTTACTGATACATAATTCTTTTCTAAATGGTCAAGGCAATAACACTCAAAGAAGTCAGATCCAAAAGCGTTGTTAGTATTTTCAAAGCTTACATAATCACCAGATTTGGTGTCCCTCATACTATATTGATGAGAAATGACAACAATTGTTTTCTGTAGAGGTAAAAAAGTTATATCTAGAACATTATATCAAATCCAGCCATTAATCTCGCAATCATGTGGTGGCCAATGGACTGATAGAAGCCTTCAACAAGACCTTATAAAATATACTCCAGATGATGGTGGATAATTATAAGAAATAATGTCTTGATAAAAATTTGAAAGCTTTATGGTCTTATCGTAAAACTACTCGTACTGCCACCAAAGAAACTCCTTATTCATTGGTATATGGAACCAATGTCCTGTTGGCAATTGAAATGAAATTTCCTTCACTCAGAGTTGCAATCTGTGATCAGTTTCCTAGAGATGAGAGATCTCAAAAAGGGTTTAATGGGTTGGAATGATTAGATGTGACAAGATTGCATATTCTACGTCATTTAGAATGGTATTAGAACATAATAGTGTGATATTTTAACAAGAATGTTCTCATCTGTTCATTTAATCAAGGAGAATTGGTATTGGTCATTAGGACTCGAATGATACTAGGGATGAAACCATCAAATCATGAGACAAAGTGGGAAGACCCTTATTCTATGCATAAGGTCTATTGAAATGGATCATATTCCTTAATATCAATGGATGGAGAGTTTATTACAACTCCATCCAATGTGATATTTTTAAATAAATACTCTGTGTAGTTGTACAAATAGTCTTCACTGCAAGACATAAAACTACACAGTAAAATTTCCTCGTTGCAATACTAGAAATTGCAAAACCCCCATGCCATTGCCGCAATACTAAAAACTGCACATCCCATGTGCTAGATACAAAACTAAAAACTGCCTAGTATAATGTCCAAGTGGAAATACATTAAATTTCATGACAATAATATTTGTCCATGTTTCATGATGTTAAAATGTGTAGCATCTTTTTCCGAGTCACATGACGTTAAACTACATGACATCATTTGTCCTCTATGTAAGACATTACATTGTATGACTAAAGTTTTTTATGTTTAACATTAGAAGCCTCTATAAGAAAACATCATTGCCATCATCGCTACTCCTTAGTAGGACATGAATATCTCTCTTTCCTATGTCTGAAGCAGATCTACTTAGAGGCCTAATTTGAATAACTGTGTATGGATTGATTCTCATTTTCAATGAGATACATAGAGATGCCTAAATCCCCAATTTTGGGCCCAACCATAATCATTAAATTTTATTATGTTCTTTTCTCCTCCAATAAATGAATCATATCTATACATAGTGTATCCATAAGATATATGATTTGATCCTTAAACCAATTTACGTCTTATGATTTATCATTCTCTCAGATTGTATCAAAATCCCCCATTCTTCTTGTAAAACATGATTGGAATGGGGAATGATTGTTTAAAGAACTACAAATGGATATATTGTCATCTATTTGAGATATGTAAAACTCTTAGATTTCCAATCAGGGGTCCTTCCGTGATAAAAAAACCTTTATTCTATGTATAAGAATCGATATTGCATAAGGAATGTTTTAAGAATTGTGTATGACTTGATTCTTGTCCAAGCAAGACATGTAGTGACACATGGGGTTTTATCCCATAGTACATCTACATCAAGTTTTTATTTTCACATCGGTTAATATTTTCCCTTAACACATAATGTTAAAATTTATGTAAATCTAAGACCAATATTCTTCACTTGTGTCACCTTTGTGTTATTTAAGAAACTCTTACTGCTCCTTGTTTTTTACACTTAGAGTAGCTAACATGGGATTAAGAATTGGATAAACGGATTATTTATATAAATAAGGTGTCTCAATTTCATATGGGATTATTTATAACCTCATTTCATGACATAGAACTACACAACAAAATATTAATTCAAAAGAAATAAAGAACATCTCCATTTTACATATGAGTCAGATCTATGCAAAGGACGTCAAACACATTCCCAAAATTGATTCAAAATATTTCTCATGTCCAATAACCAAAACCAATTTCCATCTTTCTCCCAATCTGAAATTCATCAAGAACATAGATTACAAATTTCCCTTACCTTGTTTTAAATTCAATATTAAATAAACTTGGAACCATGTGGCCATATATCACATACTTTTTTCATTTCTTGTCCTAGTTTTATGACCTAAAACTACAGACACCACATCTCCGACATTTGGGTCATACATTTGAAGAAGTACTATTACATAGATTATTTAGAAATCTTCCCACGAAATACCCTTTCAATATTTTTGTACCTTCCTCCAAAAACCAAACTCTGTGCTTTGGGAAATATAAATCTCCATAAACATTCTTCATCTTATAGTAGTAGAATGTCATATTTTTTAGATCCCTTTTGCATGACTGTGCAGCATGTGCCTTTAGGTTTCCTTATATATGTTACCTACATAACAAAGTATTCTATAAAAGAGATGATACTATTTGGATAGGCAGTATATGCCCCAGTTGGCCCTATATTACATAACCCCCATTAAGGGATTGTCAAATAATTGTAACTTTGTTTGTGAAAAAAATACTCCTTGTAATGCCTTTATCTCTTTTTTCTATTCCGTTCTTTAGATTTAGAAATTCCCAAATCACTATTTATTATTTTACCATATATACCAAAATATGATAGTTTGTTTCTAGAAAAATTATCTTGCAATTGGGTGAGTTTCATACCTTTGGTCAGATATAAATACCATAAATTAAAGCCACACAATTTCCTCACTGCAGGACAAAAAACTGCACAATACAATGTTTACACTACATTAGTTAAAATCGTACAGTACAATGTCTTCACTGGATGACATAAAACTGCATAGTAAGATATCATAAATTATCTTTATTATAAATTTAAATCATTACTCATACACCAAATTTTTATATAAATGGTTCTCTTATTTAAGACATATGTTGGTATAAAATAGCCCTTTCCTTATTAAAATTCATTTCCTTGGAAAAATCCCCCACTATGGTCTTGAGTCACCAAAATATTATCATCCCCTATCTATCAGTATCAAAATTATAAATTCAAAAGGGGATATTTTTCTTGACTACGCAGTACATGCCCTTAGTTGGCCATGCATACGTTTCCTACATAATTGGATTGTCTACCAAAAGATGCCAAAATTTGGCTACACAACATATGGCCCAGTTGCACCTACATAATAAATCCCTCGTAACATGTAATTATAAATAATGTTAACTTCATTCTATGAAGATACTCCCATTATGCTGATACAAGTTTTAAATTTGGTGACAATAAAAATCAGGGTTCAATATTCTCCATAAAAATATTTAAGAATATTAAATCAATGTTAGCCACAGTTTCTTGTTTGGGATCTAATTTCAATATTTACAATCAAAGCTATTCGACATTAAATAATATCCCTTTATAGTCTAACATGCATGACCTTAAACTTCATCAACATGAGACATGGTACTCACTAGATTAAGAACCCGCAATGGGAACTCAGAACAAAAGTGGAGTCCCAACACAATAAACGTAAATTTTTGTATTATTTTGAAAATATTGAGAAGTAAAATTTCAAGAGATTTAATGTTTGTGGGGTTCTCTAGATAACCCTAGAAAAAATCAAACTATGCTCTCTAGGCCCCATGGCTTACCCAAAAAATAATGTATCTTTCCAAACATGATGTTGCTCAAAATCCAACCAATTAATGTTGAAATGATTCAAAGTGACCTAATATTAATGTAGAACACAATTAATTTAATTCTAAATAAATAAAATTATAATGGGGGATTTTATAGACACCATGAATTGTGTTTCATACTCTTCTCCACAATTGAAGATCTATTTCCATGTACCACAACTGAAAATATCCTCATCAAATGGACCCTTGAATGATCATCCGCTTGGGGTAAATGACGACATGAACGGAAGAAAACATCAATGTCTGAAATATTTTTCACCATCACTAATTATATCTATTACATATTGAAGGTCGACCCCCTTATTTTGGGTGATTATCTGAATGTGAAACTACAGATTGGCAACATGTAATAATAATTTCCCATGAAATTTCAGATGGATAGAACCCTCAAGATAGATATCATGTGTGATATGTTCCCTATTGTTCCTCCCTTTAGTGGGTCCACATTTCTATAATACATACACATCATGTTTCATCCTTTTTCATGCATATGTAATGAATCATCCTACAAGAAACCTCGACCATGTTCACAATATTCCATGTTGTGTACAACCCTTGACCTTGCATGTAAGAAACCTATATTATGTGTGCTTCTCTTATTTGATTCTCCATTGATTGAATTTACATCATGTTACCTTTTCTGAGAACCTCTTATGTGAAACCCCCATGAATAACATGCACCTATTTCAAATATCCCTCCAGGCATGGACATTGTTACTTCATGGACCCTCACGAGGAATGCCCTATTCCCGAAGAGCATGTGTTGCCTTACCTTTTTCATCTTAGAAAAGGTGTTCTAGTGACATTTTATTCTCATAATAGGCATTCTAATTGGCTTGAAGGGCTGGGACCACAACCCAGCACTGATCCAATGTAGGGGTGTAAGGGCACAACGTCCTTGTTATGGAGTATTTAATTTGATATGTCCCCAAAGAGTCACCCAAGGTACATGTACCCAAATACAAGCACTCCACCATACATGAGTTGAATAAGGTCACAGTTTTGATATAGTCTCTAATGCTTTACACTAATTTATCCACATCCCTGGTGGTGTACAAGTACAGTTGGTGCCACCCATCCGGCGCACATCCACATTCACACCCAAATTCCATTCTCCCAAGGTCCCATATTTTCCTATAAATAGACCCTTGGGGTCCTCATTTGTACGGATGAATTTCCCTAAAGCCCAATTGATACTCTGGTCCCCCTAGTATGTCGCCCCAATCTTCTGAATCATTCAAGGTAGTTCTTCAACACCTTTAGCAGAGGATTTAATGGAGGATCATTGGAATTTATTATTTTCGTATTTGAAAACCATAACACTTGCATTCCAAAAGCACCAAACCTCCCCAAATCATAAATACTTGTGCGCCACCTATTCCATTCTTATAAAATTGTGTGCCCTACTTCTGGGATCATATGTGAATACTCTATAAGGATTGGGAAAAGTTTTTCACAAGTATTATAGTATAGTTTTTTCATCACCTATGTGAACATCCAGTCTCCCAAGACTACTTGCACAGCCATACTATTGTGCCCTTACATACATGGGAACCCCTATTTGATTTAAATACTCTCTTCAATTTACAATCCATGAAGAATTTATCAAATCCATTTATGGAAATGATTTTTCATTCTTGGTTCCCTTTTCTGAAAGGGATTCTATTGAGACCTCCACCAAAACCTCCTAAATTATCAAACATTTTGGAAGGGCACATCATCGTGTCACCTATTTGGGTTTGTATTTCAACAATAAGAGGTTTCCAACATTTTTTTCACAATGGGGTTAGGATTCATGGTGTGTATGTGGGTTTTTATATCCAATTTCACATGGAACATTCTCCTAGAAATAGTGTTGGGAAGCTATCTATTTGAAGAAAGGTTTGGTACTGGGATCTCCCTTCTCAAAGAGATGGCCCGGAACCTCCAGTCTCTAGTAGGGATGGTATAGTTCACACTTTCTTTTCCACGCAAGTATAAGAGAAGAGTCACTCCCCAACAGGGATCAATTTTATGGAAGCCATCCTGGAGTAAGCCCCTAACCTTCTTCCATTCCTCCTTACATTGGACCCTTTTCCAATGCAAATAGAGGAGAGGGAATGCTCTTCACCTCACCCTCTTCCATGGTCGACGCACCCTCTTCTACTAGAAGAGGAGGAAAAATTTGAATGTTCATGTTCCTTTGTTGAATATTCCACATCCTCTTGCTTCTCACAATGATCTTGAATCATGTGGGAATATAGATTCGTGATGACTACCACATGTACACAAACACTCATGACTAAATGAACTATGAGAACACTAATTCCCACCTTAATCAGCATATGTAGGAAGACTTATTAGGGACCGAGCTCACTAAATATCCTCTTCGGGATTCTCACCCTAATTCCAACAATCTGGGAATCCCCATTTAGAATAACCCCCAAATTAAAGCCTCAGCAAGGCATCCTTTTCAAGAGGTAATCCCAAACCCATTTCAATCAAATCACTATTCTCCCCTATGATACATATCAATCTACGTGGGATTTGATTCCCATATACATGGTATTTATAGGAAGCCTCCTTAAGGTTCAAACCCAATAACATAAATCAACCTTGTTCTCCATGGTCCGTATTCTCACTAGGTTCTGATCTTAAATGGAAACAAATATCCTTTCAATGTTCCTTAGGCTTCTTCAGCATAAGTCCTATACCAAGTGTTCACTACGAACCTTTTTATTAGGGGTCCTTATAACATAACCTTAAAAGGTATGATCTGTCCTGTTAAGCGACACCGAACTATGACGATTCTTATTCAATTCACAAGGATACACAGTTAATACATTTTATGGGAATGATCCCTTGATAAAAACATACCTTCGTCTCCCTGGAAGAAAATAAATTCCAGAGTACCCCACTGAGTGGATTAATAACCAATATCATCAAAATTATGATTATGATAATCGTGAAATAGTATATTACATGATACCATTTAAGGATAACCTCTAATACATAAGGAAATCTCCATTTTGAAAGAACCTTTACTACATACTGATGAATCTCAATTTTATAAATGTTAATAAGTGATTGAAAATTCCAAGGGAAACTTATGTTATACTTGGTGAATTAATAAGGATTCATGAAATAAGTTAAATTTCTAAAGAGAGTCCAATAGTAGACACTAATTTCCATAAAATGGTGTAATGAGTCTGACCTCCCATCCGCTTGACCAATGCAGGTTCTCAAGTATCGTAAAGTTTAAATTCAGAGAACAAGTACCTTTAGAAACCAGGTCCCCATTGGATAAATTATAGTTTGATATTGCCGATTCCATGAATAAATCTATTGGTAACCACCAAGAAATAGTGATTCATAAAAATAGAACACATTTTTCAAGGAACTACGAAACAAGATGGGACTATTTATATAATACCAAGGGGTAAGGAGTAAGACACCCCATGTCTATGTTGTATAAAGTAAAAAATCATAGAAGAAATATTATTAGAACCTGAGATTAAACTATATTATTAACCCATAAAAATAACATGATATTCCCTATGTATGCTCATCATGGGATGCCACCTCCTCCCACCACAGGGAACATAACTCCCAAAATGGAAGACTATCATAAATTATCCCCACACAACCATCATAGGCTTATCCATTTATGAGTCTTTGGAAGTGATATATTCTTCACATGGAATTATATTATTCTTAAATAGAATTATCTTCTCCTTAGGAAGCTTCTATGTGTAATCCTAAATTCATCTCTCATTGGCTGACCTTTTATGACACAAATGTCAGGTCTATCATTTACTCTTGTTTATCACGTTGATCATGACTCACATGGGCTAAAAGGTTATCAGTAACCATGAAATTAAATCTCTCTCTCTATTGGAATCCTTCATTTAGTATTTCGTAGTCTCCAATAATGACAAAACATGATTCCATGCGTATGCCCCAATAATGTTATGACCTCTCAATGGGATGCTTCTATGTGTAATCCCAAACAATGTTCTCTACTTCTATTAGCATATTCATAATGTGTAAGCCCCTATTTCCCTATTTGAACAATGTGGTATTTTATTCCTAACAGATTGGGATATGTTAGAATCCTCTTCATGGTCTGAATCCAATCTTCTTTCTCTTCAAACCCATCCCAAAACTCTATTCACATCAACCAAATTTCCCTTAAGTTCCATATCCTTATAAGATCATTTTTTCCACATTGGTAGGTTTCATGGGTAATCCCCA
This sequence comes from Viscum album, assembly GCA_963277665.1. Classification (NCBI taxonomy): domain Eukaryota; kingdom Viridiplantae; phylum Streptophyta; class Magnoliopsida; order Santalales; family Viscaceae; genus Viscum; species Viscum album. Next base: position 1,498,039,151 of record OY728119.1, on the reverse strand, counting down.
TCTACATCATATTTGATCCTATAAGAACTTGGAATCTCAATTTCTATGCCCTACACAATAAAACAACAACAAAAAATCCTCTTCGTTGGAAATATTCCATGCAAAATCACCACACCAATAATCTAAATATATGGGCCCTACACCAATAATCGAAATATATGGGTTTTAATATATGTATTCTAAAAAGTGTATGTTGAAATCTCATTAAGGTTAAATACTGACCAATCCTAAACCTTGGTATCACCCTTCTAGGGGTGTACCTCTTCGATCAACCTCTAATGGGATTCAAATCCCTTAGAGTTTAGGGATTTATATCATACCATTTTGGGAAACACCTCTTAGTTCAACCACCAATGGAATCTTGATCCATCCATAAAAAAACTGTTCTAGTGCTCCCCCATAGGGATGTACCTATAAGATCTTCCTTTATTGGGAATTTTGATCATCCACATCATGACTCTATAAGATGTTAAACGTGAAAAATGTCATACATTTCTACCTCATTATACACCTGGGATCTTTTGAGGTGAAATACATTGATAAAATGTACATATGGAGTTAGATACCCCACTCTTATGATGGGATGCCCGAGTTAAAATCCTTGGATGATTTTCCTCTAAAATCAGATACCTCATGATCAAAATTGGATTCCTTAGGTTCCATGCCAAAAATGCCTTAATGAGATGCCCCGATATGATGAAGAATACACGATACAAATGCTCTCATAATCCAAAACTACTAGTGATTTTTACTATGACTTCCCTACTAACTAAAGTTTGATTACCTATGATGAAACTGTGAAATTTCTAGGAAGAAGTAGATTCATTAACTGGAATCCACAATGAGATGTCACCAGGAATGAGTTTCACAAACTTGACTTAATCAATGAAAGAGATTCTAATTTGGAAATGAACTAGAAGGTGGAATCCAATAAAGGAGAAACTAACAAATGATCATACAATTTTATAATGGAATATAAATTTCTATTGATAGGGATAAATTCCACCTTCCGTTGGATGTTCGAATGTGGGATAACAAATGTGATGCTAAGGTGGATGAATACACATGAGGGAGTAGTACCATAGAAAATCATTAGAAACAATGTTTTTGACCAATTTTTTCTTCAATGTCAGTGAATGTTACTGATGATGTCATCCTCCAGTGCATGATTCATATGATCTCATCCTCCTAATCAAGGTTAGCCGAGAATTTTGCTACACCATCCAATATGTTGGAGTGATCATTTAAGATCATCGGATACAATGTAGTGCGGGATCAAAAACTGAATTCCTCTATTACTCTAGTAACATATCAAATTAGAGAGTCCAATTATTCATTTTTATTGAATTTTAAACATTTATATTATTTATCTCATGTTCTAAATCCTTTTTTATGTCTAGGAATTATATTTGAAACTGTGGGTATAGATTCAATAATGTTATGAGGGATTTGTACTCATCCACAATATTTATTAATAATTTAGATAGTGGGGAAGAGTATGTAAAAATTTCTCTACCTAGAGAAAAAAATTTAACACTATGCCGACTTTCTTGAACTTTGTGTTTTCTAGTCTTTTGATGATTTGACTCTAGGAGGCACCATCAAAATATATCATCAATGTAAGGGGAGTCTCATGACAATATAAATCCTCCTCACCTGGAAGATCATTATCCAATGGCGTAATTTTCAATGTGGGATATTTCATGAGGAAATATGTGAGGGAATGTCCTTTCATTGACTTATATGATGAGAATTAGATTTTTTACTATTGTATAATGATCGCACATTGGGACAATCCCTCATTAGGAATGAGACTACCATCAGTGTACATGGGAGGTTTGATAAGATATACATAGTGGATATCATGGGGCTTCAGGTATTTCATTATCTATTTCATTATAAAGGCGAGCATTTGGATGTTCATCTCATCATATGAGTATCAAGTCTCAGTTCACAGCATTAATTTATTTTGATAGTAGATACAATGCTCATTTCCTAAAATCATTTTTTAATGTGAGGAGAATTCCAAGATATCATCTCATTAAGGTAACATATTTTATGAGTGGATTTCCATCCACTAGAGGCATCAGGACTGATTGATGAATCAATTACATCTTGATACATATAATTTTTTTTGGAATTTATCATCCCACAGATTAGTGATTCTGATAATTATAATATTGGTGAAGGGGAGATATTTGTTATATATGTTAGCTACGAAACAAATAATGAAGGAATTGTGTCCACAGGTATACCTCTACTCATTAAAATTTATTAGGGAGATATTTATAGAATTTAATTTCTCATCATAGGGCCAACCTCAATGCCTTGGTGGCATAAAAACAATCCGAGGAATTCTCCACACATTACCCCAAATGTGAATTTCAATGGATTTGTTATCCATCCATGATATCAAAACTATTCAAATACTATATGATAATCCAGGATGTAGTCAAATCACTATAAAGATCTGACAATGAGGTCATTAACATAATATTTACAAACTCGAATGATGATGGGAATAATGATATGATTCATAAAATGATCATAAGTATCACTAAATTTAATAATTCTACATGTAATAGCCTGATAGAAAAATTTCCATTGAGGTTATCTAAATGAGGTATCTTCATCATCTTTAAGGGACATCATTATTTGATTCTTCCCACATTAAACATCAATAAAATAAAAGCACTTGTAATCAATTAGTTGGATTTTTCAAGAGATCTATCCTTGGCAATGGGAAATCGAACATTGGGTAAGGTGGATTATTGTCTCTGAACTCGACATAGACCCAAATCTTCCCATTATTTTTCTTGATATGGATGATGTTGGTGACCCATTGTGGGTATTTAAATTCTAAAAGAAATATATTATAATTTTTTAAAAATATGTATTTACATTTTTAATATGAGAGGGGTTCATCCTCTAGGATAACTAGTTGAAACCTCAATAGTAAATGGGAATTTCAAGATGGTGTGTAGAAACATAATGGTTTTTCATAGAAATATATATATAAATATTTATATGTATAATTATAATATAAAAATTATTTCAATTTTATTAGTAATGTGATGTACACCCTTTTCTCCATAGGATAAATTTAGTCACTAATTAGTATATCTCATTGCACTTGGTTCGGTCCATGGTTTATTTTCTTGAGTTAATCAGTGTATATGGATATGAACATATAAGTTATAAGAGATGATTTGTTAATTTTATTATATTACACTTCTATTTATGAGTTTGAGGATGTGTTTTTGGATGTGGTAGGCAACCTAACAACATATCTATCACTATCAGGGTGATATAGGGCTTGTGAAGAAAAAACGCCATCCCCTACTAATGGGGTCATTAAAGAGTTATTCTAGAGAGGTCTTAATTTCATTACATCATTGGGGATAAAATGATCATGGTTTTTTATAATTTGGTAAATTTACTCATTCAAATATATTTTTAGCATAAAATCATTGGATCTAGGGATTTGTACGGGTAGTTCTAAAGCTATTGGTGGCTTAATGATAAATATTTTTCATCTACAATTGGGATTTTCCTTAAATTTTTTAAAAACATACCTGAAGACATTTATATAATCAGAACCCAATGTTGAATCTATCACCATGTATTTTTTTACATTTCCATTGATGAGGTGTTTCAAAAATCGATGGAACGTTGCAAGTATCGTCATGTGGCTGTGATGAAATTGCCTTCTGAGCAGGACATTGTTCGCTGTTTCTTACTGAAAAACCATAAACATTGTGTTATATGTGTGATCCCAAAAATATTCATTGATATTCATATTTCTAATAGGTCTTTTATCCTATTAATCATACCCTTGAATAGTTGGATTTGTGGATGATATATCCACTTTACTATATACCAAATGTTAGAGGGTCTAAATTGGGTTGATATTGATCCCTGAACCATTTTCCATCAATGAACATTGAATGAAGACAATATCAAGATTACCTAAAACATATAAGAGTATGATGTGTCCCTTGATGGACTTTTTCTCTTCCTACTCTATGTATGAGATTGGAACATGGAATCATTACGCGATAGTCCCTATTCAATAATCCCCGAATGAAGTGAATTCAATATTGAAGTTTTGTGGGATCTGGAGGGATTCAATATGTTTCTATGTATGCTATTTTAATTTATTTAGTACATATAGAATTGTGATATTTTTAGGGAATACTGGTAGTTGTTTCATAATGTCGTACTTTTGTGTCTGAGGCCTGTTGTTTCTGATGTCGTTTTTCTCTTGTTATATGGTTTCGTAGTTGAGGCATTTGAGGAATAATTGTGTTATTCCTGTGTAGAGGTTAATGGGGGAATTTTATGGTAGTGGTGATGGTCATTTTGGCATTCCTCATTGTTTGGGTTGATCAATAAATTGCACCATGCTAGGATGTCATATAACGTGAATCGATATGGATGAATCTCATAGGGTTTTGGCACAAATTCACTTCCCTATTTTTTTGGAGAACTATCCTAGAGGTAAAAACATCATATATGGACATTTTGAGGATGTAAAGAAAATATTTGGTCTAACCATGCCCATGTTTTCAACAGTATAATAATCTCATGTGTCGGTTGCCTCATGTTCCTCAGTTAGGTATGTGGGACTAATACTAGAAGGCATATTCCTCACAAAATAATGGAAATTCATGGTGAACCATATCAATATATCCAATTATGATTTATTCAACTGATTGGGATACTTTTTGGTAGGGTGGATCATGTGCATAAGATATATTTTGTAAAAAATATGAAAGGGTTGGAGATTGTGTTATATTTGAATATGACTCTTACTTTTATCAATATTCTTATTCTAGGTAGTTTCACCCTCCATCCTAATTAAAATAAAATGTCACTTACCTAGGTGGAGGAATAATTATTAGTCTACAATGCTATACTATCAGTGTGGAATTATCTTGGTCGCCTGTCTTTCGAGTCATCTAGTCGTTGATGTTAGTCTCGTGCCTCGCCAGAACATTTTATCAATCACACTCTTCTTATGATTGAGGAATGGTTACATAGGTAATTGTTTTTGGGGACTTTTCCAACACCTAAATGAAATCAGCAATACTTTGGAGGAAATAATTGACGAAGAAGAAGTCTTGGATGTTATGACGAGAAAACCTATGAAAATGGCACTAGTTGGGATGGTTAGTGAAGTTGAAATACTTTATCTTTATGGGATGTGGAAACATCAGTATGTTATTTTCTATGGTTTTAAAAATATTACATGGGACATTCTCATTTTAGAATTAGTATTATCTATTCATCTATTCCATAAATACAAGGGATAAAAATCTATTTTCACTTCAATCTGAGGTGTATTTTATTATTTCTACAGCATGATAAGAGGATTTAGGAGGTTTGAGGCCTACCTAGGTGATTGAATGGTGATTGCTTCTTATTTGAGGGTAATAGTAGATGTGTCTTTATTTTAGATCATTTTACCTTTGCTGATGTCATGATATGAGACATAACACAAATCCACTAAATAGACTCTTCAAAACATTTTTTTGTTAAATAACAACCGCACATGGATTCATCACCCAGAACATAGGTTTAGAAATCTCATCATGGGGATTTTCAAAACTACATTCTAGTATTTACTCCTATGAGAGTGGGATATAGACTATATTGTTCAATCATATTTATCTAGATATAATTTAATAAAACTTCACATTTTTCACAATTCATGCAGTTCTTTAAGATGAAATTTATCATTTTACTCATTATAGAGGTGAACTGATTAAGGAATTGACGATGAAAATATTCCCATCCTTCAATGGATCCTTGTAGTGGGATGTTTCATCCAAAAAGAGTCCCTCCCATTGTCTATAAAAAACACTTCAGCTTTGTCACCTTGTATTTTTCTCTAGGGCCTATAATAAAATGAATTAGGATATGATGTGAGGGTTATTTTGTGTGGTATCCCACACTATGAAAGGTGTTTAATATAGTATTTCTTAAAATTGTAAGAGAAAAAGTTCTATCCACCAATTTGGGGCATGACCTCTTTTCAGGCGGATTAAGTGTGTGTCTCTCTTACATGTATTTCATTTGAGTTATTATGCACTTAAAGGCATGAATAGTTTCAGAGTTTTTTCATTATGAGAGGTCTTCCATATGTAGTTAGTGAGATGGGCTTAATGAGGGGGCCCTATTTTCATGTCCCAGTTATTCTCTGTTCATGCTAAGACATCAAGATTTACTCGGATAGAGGGAGAATTTAATCATAATAAATGAAGTTCAGGATCATTTTTTTACATCCACATCTATGTAGTACAGATTCCTAGATTTCAATATAGTCTAACACTCTGATGACATTTTTTCACGTGGATCATCTGTTTACAAATTTATGGTGGAAGGATAATCATCTCTTCATAGAGATGATACTCAATGGTAATGTTTCTCCTTAGTATATCTTCATCCCATTTTATGAATTTTTGTATCTAATTATCATATTATTTCACTTGTTCCTCTATATGAGGTATTTTGGTTCTTCAAGTTTGTGATTAGAATGTATCAAAACCGCTACCTTTATCCTTAAAGTGTAACATCATATATTTAAGAAATAAATATTCTGATGTGCTAGGTTGTGGATCCCCCTCTAATTTTGGGTACATTAAGCCTAAGTTGTTGCATCAAGGTCCTCCTCTCAGGATATATTTTCCAGATTGTATGCCTCTATATTTCCATCTTGATCCATATCATCTATTGTGTTAAAATTTATGAAATTTACATAGGTGTATTAGTTAATAGTCAGTCTCTTATTATTCAAAACACAATAGGGTGATTCTGTAATTACTTAATTAGTGTAACTTCTTGATACCTATTTCATATTGGGAATTTTGGATTATTATCATAGAGGAGGATGATTTCCTACAACTTAAAATCATCCTGTCTCAGTATATGAGTAGTGACCTTGAGTGTTTTCCAAATAGATATTTTTTAATGTAATCCAAAATGAAGAGTTCTTTCTAATAGTGGGAGGAACATATTGTATCCGACCATCAATATTTTCCTCCAAAACAATAGAAGAATGATTCCCATTATGGTGATTATGATGATGAAAATTATACCATCCCTATGAGTTGGGGCCCATTCAAGGCCACAATATTCATGGTTTGAATATATTTTTGAGGAATCAATGATTCTAGAAGAAGATTTAATGAATTATGGGATACGAATTGAGATACAAATTCCTCCATCCCAATGGTCTATTGTTGATCATGAACAATCGTTATAATTACAAGGATCCACTTGGGAATTAAGATCATGGTGGTGGATATTGAGATATAAATTCCCAATGAATAGGGGGATGTAGTTTTTTAGATTCTGATTATATATCCAAAATCATCTTGGGAATTAATGATGAAAGGGATGGTGGAGTTCTTAGATATTACCCCATCCCAGAAGGCAGGGTTCCCTCATAGACATCTTCAATGGAAGCTGTTATTAAGACCTATTAAATGTGGTATAGCTATTCTTATATTGGATATGGGTTTAAAAAGCCCATAATTGGAGTCATTATTAATGGGACGTTGTTGGTTTGGTCACAAATCAAGACTTTATGTATGAAATGAAATCTAGTTTCTTTGATGGGACTAGTTCAAATATTGTTTTGATGTCATATCCCCCCATTCATGAGGTATTGGCACCATTGAAGCATGAGAATTCTATTTTAGTGACCAACTGGATCACGTGTTCACCAGTCCCCTGATTTCATAGGAATCTATAACATTACAGAAAACAGTATCTGAGGTGATGTAATGTTGTAGTGGCATTGTGAAGTTCCATGATCCATAGTTTCCCCATTCTCAAATATTGATACTTTACATGGATTCAGGGATTAGTTAAGAATGATTTTTGATGCATTAGTGGAATGAATGATTTTGATTTATGTTCTGGTTTTCCATATTGGGATCCATTTTCATGGATATTGTAGCCATTTCTTGAAGGAAACATATTTTCTTAATGGCTTAATGGTGACCATTTTATCCTATATAAAGAAGATGTCTTTCCTTCAATCACTGATGAGTATCCTACAAACATTAGCATGGGTAAAACATGAACTCATTATCTATATAATATAGGATCTCATAGTCCTAAATATCATAGTTCTAGAACATGGTGGGTGGGTTTTTATTGGTAAATCAATCCATATATCAATATCATATTCATCTTCATCTGAATTAAATTCCTCTATATAGTTAGACTAAAAATGTTGCTTCTCAGGTTCACCTACTAACATGATTTGATTGTTATCGGTTGTTTATAGGGAACTATAATCAGTTTAAACCTATGTTTCAATCAACTATCTGTAGGACAGAATGTGAATTTTAACCACACCTCTATATAGAGGTGACTATGAGATGGGAGGATTTCCTTATCTCTGGGAGATATTACTCTGGGAGGACTTCCATGAAATATATGAGGACTCAGTTCCTTATGATCCAACACCACATTACCATGAGGAGGACTAATATAGTAATAATCACTTTATTCATGGGTTGAACGGTTATCAACCCATTTTGGTGTAGAGAATTTGTCTCAAACAACCTCAAGAACACTTTTATTGAGCGCATTAGGTATAAAATCATCATTTGGTGCCATGGTTAGAATATTCCAACCATCATTTGGAATTTTGACTTGGATATGATCCTGATATATGAAAATATTGAGAATACATTGATAACCATCTGTAACTGTGGTAGTATGATCCAGCTATTTAGAAGTTATTTGAGTAATCCCCGTAGCTTCACTAACAAAAAAAATGATATTTTTAGAAGGGATGTGCTGTGCCTCAATCAAAATTGGAATATGATCCCAGTAACAATCCTTTGGAATATATATCATGTATTTATCAATAATAATATGATCTTATCCCTAGGCATTTTCTTCTCTCACTTTGTGTGAATTGATTATAATGGAAATATAATCCCGATCAAAATATGTATTGCCCATTAGAATATTCTGACAGACCACCAGATTTGAAAATTCATATGAGACTCCACCTGTATAGACATAGAAGAATTCTTGTTCTCTCAATCATCATTGGATGTAGGGATATGGTGTTTTATTCTATGAGCTATTAGAATATTCTAAGTATCTTTGATGATTAGGATATGAGCCTATCCTAAGGAAATTTCCACTTTTATTTGGAAATCCATGTCTAGAATGGGAATATGAGACCAATTCCATTTCATTAGAGTATTTGGAAGGGATTTTTTGATATCAATATGAGCCTTTCATATGGAATGTGACACACTTAATTTGTGACACCCGACTATAATTGGGACATGATCCTGATATTGGGCATTTGGAATATTTTTTGGGTCTTATGCGATAGGAATATAACCCTATCTCGAGGAATTTTCCCCTCCCACATGGTGATCCTTTGTTGGAACGTGTTTATGATCCCAATTTAGTGACTTATCAATTACCATAACATGCCAATAGTCCTCCTTAATGGGAGAAAGAATGTTCACATTCTCAAATGTAATAATCTATTTATATAGGCCAATTTTTTTTGCCTACCTTGCTATTTGAATATGAATATATTCCTATTTATGTATTTTTACTATTTTAAAAGTATTTTAGGGTAGTTCTATAACTGATTTTACAATGTAGTGGAACTTTACTAAAGGGTGTTCATGAATGTAATCCAACACATTTTCTAACACTGCTATGTACTAGTTGATAACGTTGATTTTATTCAGGGATATGTACCCACTTTTCCCTCCTTTTACCTTCAAAATATGATTATAGATATCATGCATGGGGGTAGGGATTTTCAACTCCCTCATATCTACTATGGGAATATATCATATACATACTGACACTAAGAATAGATTTTATCTTTCTTGCTGGTTATCATTAGAATATGTTATATTGGATCATCATTGGAGAAAGGGATATGATACAACTATTCGTTATCCATATCTTTCCTCCCCCAATGTGAATTCCTTATTTTCCATTCACGAGTGTGAGAGGTGGATGTGTGTCCTATGCTAACCTTATAAGGTGACTAAGGGGTACCAACAATATGGCTCATGTGTTTGTAGTTGATAAGATCCCGATTCGAAAACCTGTAAACCAAAAATGAGGAATAGTTGATTCATTGATCCACCTTCATTGGATACTAAAGGTGTCAATTTTTAAACTCTGAAGAGAAGATTTTGATGTGGTTGGGGGTGTAAAAAGCGTCACATGATTTACTATATATTTCAATGATTTATTTGGATGCATCATTTTAAGAAGTTAAATACCCTATCATGTTGCCTCAAGGTTCAATATTTTACAACATTGAGGGTATTCGAGGACTATTGCCTTCTCCACCTAACATTGAAGGTTTGAGGTATGTGAGCTCGTTCTATAACCCATATGTGTTTCAACTATAAAAAATTATTATGAATTGTCTTTGGATGAATACATCATCCCGGTTGGTAGTTTCTTATGAAAGAAACATCATAACTGACTAATACGACACGGAATGGGACCACTATCATTAAATCATCATATTAATAATACATGATCAATTTGATATACATGGTTAACCCAACTATCCTCTCTTATTAATAGTCCTTTTATTCTACTCATTCAGACTTGTCATAGTGAGGATGTAATTCTTTCATGTGAAGTCTATTTTTATAGTATTATATGATAATTTTCTTTATTTGAATGATTGATTCCTAGTTTTCCACTTTTTAAAATTTCTTATGTCAACCAAATGGCCTAGGGACTCGTGAAATGATCCTTTTTATATTTCAGAGTTTCATGTCAGCTTAACAAAATTATTGTTTTTTATTATGTGGATGGTTTTTTCTAATGGTTATATTATAGGGGGAGCAATTTCATGTACCATTATTCAACTAGGCTTCATAATTTCTATCTCCAACATAAACTCCCAACAGATCCCCAATCTATATCTCTTTATGGACCAGCATTCCAATGGTTGTAGTTTGTTTGAAATTTCAGACCCATTGAGGCATTGGAACACAAATTGGTTGAGATGATGAGAGGTCTGGCTCATCAAAACCATTGGGGTGGGGGGGCTATTTTCTACACCAGGAATCTCTTATAGAATTGATGTATGTTTGAGAACGTCTTTTTAATATTGATAAAAGAACCATTACCCTAACTAAATGATCCTGTTTTGAATGCCACCATGTTGAAAATAGTGTCTATTAATGAATAAATATATATATACTTGATGTTCATTACTCATTTCTCATTAATAGTTCACTGGATATATATTTTTTCCATATTACCTGGACCTCCAGATATTGTCATTATTGAAGGAGGTGATTAATATTTTGAAGAAGGATTGATCCATTATGAGGCTTCCTATGTTTCATGTTTATAGTAGGAATAAAATCCCTGGTAGTTCATTAAACCCATCATGTTAATAATCATGTGTAAAAGAAATATATGTGGTCACATTAGCACTGAGTACTAAACTTTAACCATAAGAAGACATCCTACATATCTATTTTATTATAGTAATGAAATTCACTATAGTTTGATCATGCAATTGGGAATTGCACTAAGGTTGGTTTCTATATATTGGAGTAGTTATATATACCAGTGGTCGAGGCTTACAAAATAAGGTTTTCCTGTCCATGGTAGAATCAGGAAGTGAATTATGTAATCATTGAAAATACATAATCCCATGCGAGACATTATTAGTGTGGGAAATGGGGGATTGAAATTATTTAGTCCCACTAGATCTGGATGCAACACGTATGTGATATAACAACCCTTTGGATGATTAATATGGATATCAGACCTTAGGAAGGTATTTTAAATTTCCTACTTATGTCATGAATCTGATTTTGTGTTCTTTAATTACATTATCAATCTATTGGTGGATGAAGAAGAATGATCTACTCCTTGGAGAGATTAGGTCCATGTGGTTGGGATATCAAACACATGGAAATGATCAAACAAAGATGGGTTTCAATTTGATATTATGCCTTGTACAAGAGAAAAAGTTATCCTGGTTATGGAAGGGATTATAGTTGTCAAAGTTTAGTTTTCATGGTTCTTACACACTTAGGTTTCCCAAATATGGGGGAGTAATATCATTCCACAGATCATGGCTTACACACAGAGGGTGCCATTTAAATATTTTATTTGGTGCTCAGAAGAAGAGAATTCATCCAATGTTACCTTGTTATAGTATAAATTAGCATACTCATAGTTCAATTTGATCATGGGTTATAAAATGATGATTTTCTAATATATTCACTAGAAAAGATTATCATTTATGATGATACAGATTGTTATATCATGATTTTTAACTTCACTTGTTTTAATCATCTCTTTGAAAAGATTGAGGATGTATTTAAAGGTATAATTTGACTAGAATACATGTCGAAATACAATAAAATGAACCAATTATTAGGTTTTATATACATTGAATGAATTCTATGGCTTTTCCAGAGTCCATTGTAGGACTAAGGATGAAATATCTAGCAAGTGACACATGACCTAGGATGATATGTATAGAGAACATCTCATGATCTAGGTTGAATTTTTATGATTCCATCACAAGATAATGATTTTCATGACCTAGATGACTTCTATAGTGGGATTCACATGATCGATGATGGAATTTCCAAAGGACATCACTTGAACAATCTAACTTGCTCGGAGGACATCACAAGATCCATAATGGCATGTCTTGTGGTCATCATAGGACCTGGAAGACATTTATTAGTATAGCCACATAACATGGGTGAATGTTTTGGAGAAATTCTCCATATATGACTACAAACCCTATATTAATTTTCAAGACATTAGTTTTATTCCTTGAGGTAATATTATTACTTTAATTGAAATGTCCATGGGACTTCACATGATCCAAATAACATGTAAAGGGATTTTCATATGATATGAGCGTTATGTACCTATGTTTTCTCATGATCTTGGTAGTCATGAGAATCCCATGATGATCATAGTAAATTTTATTAATATAAGTATATGTTATTTTAGACTTTATTTATGTCCTTATTTAACATGTTTCATTGGTTTGTCCATTTTTATTTGATTTTTAGGTTTCAGGTGGCCCATATGACATACATGACCTCCTTTTCATAATTCATCTGATTCACCATAAGTCATATGTTTGATCTATCATTGATCATTAAATGTATCTAATTGTTTTGTGTGATACCTCAGGTAGTACCCATTATTTTTGTACTTGTTGTAAAACCATGATGTCACATGAATGGGTGCTCTATGAACTCTTTTCCTATGCTCAAATGTGTGATCGGTCAATTTGTTTTTTGGTGTTGTGGGGTGGGGACATTTAGAGGCCTCACTGCCACAATTATGTGTCTCTTTTTGAGGAATGTATATCATATATCTTAGATAGAGTTGTTGGATGTACTAAGTGTCTCTCAATTCGCATGATCCTATCATTGGTCATCAATATAATCAAATGATATTCAAATAAATAAAAGGATGTTCCTCCTTTTCAATTATTATTTTTCCTAGATCGATCAATGTGTATTTTTTTTGAAAATGTGGACACATCTAATGGTTTATAATGGGTTATTATGACATGATTATGGGTTTTTGTGAGATTAGGATACCTATGGGAAGGCTTTCACATGATTAATGATGACTTGGATGTGGTTTTTTTGTGAGATAAAGGAATCAATCTAGGGGTCCTTCATGGGATCAAATAGACATGTCTAAGGGTTGTTATGAAATCATTACATCTTCTTGAGGGGGAATCACATTACAAATTGTGACCTCCCAAGGAATATGGCCCCTTTTGGGTGTATTACAATGTATTTTTTCTCCACTATAAACATCATCCTTTTACCCTATTCTTTCCTTTTTCTTAGTTTCAAAGGGATAAGGATCATTCAATGTTGTGTGAATTTTGGTGAGAAAAAATTAGTTTCCCTTCCTGTGATGAAATGAATGACCCATAATATTTCTTTTGGTGGTGTGTGAGAATTTTCATGGTCACAAATCTATTTTATATGATGATGAATGCGAAGAATAGTGTCAATTTGACATGTTTGAAGACCTTCACATAATGAGAGTAACAATTCAATATGTTCTCATGTGACATGATAGACACGTCACTGGGGCTCCATGGTATCCTGTGAACTACAAGAGAGCAACACTTTGAGATTAACTAATACAAAAGTATTCCTCAATTTTTTTTTAATTTTATTTTGATTGTTTCCCATTGTTTTCTTTTTACGGAACCATAAGATCAATATAGGATCTTGTGAGGGAATGCAAACCTTATAAAAATCACTTGATCGACATTTTAATAGTGTGTCATGTAATAAATGTTAGATCTTGTTGTGGAAATATTACATTGTCGGGTATAGTTCTCCTTCTTTTATTTATGAATGTATAGGGGGTTTTCATAATTGAATGGACATGTTACAGAAAAATTGTTTGATTGAGGTGACATTCGAACATGCATTTGCATGACATGTTTAACATTACTCCATGACATTGTGAAATCTTGCTGACTATATTATCATGTCACATGAATGTCAAAAACTACAAAAGTTATCTCCCTTATGTGTATAGTAATTTTTATTTTACTAAAATTTTGGATGATTTTCAACTGTATTCTAGTTTAATATTCTCATAGAAAAGTGAATCTTTTCTAACATAGTTGGTATGATTTGTGATTTTTAAGGAATCCTTCACAAGAACAAGGGGATATTAAAATGGATCTAAAAGATCTCAATTAAATCATGTGATGCACATGACACATTCAAATGAAATTTCAAAGGTAATGAAATCACATGTACTTTGGTGTTTCATGTTATCTACATGATTTAGATATATTCTTTTCGATTTTTTTGTATAGAAGATAATACTCATTCTTTAGGTATTTCTTCCATTATAGATTTTCCAATGCTCATTTGGATGTTATCAAAATGTGAATAATAGATATCCAATTCAAATAATTAAAATAAACTAGATTAATGAATGAATTAAATTGATTTTATTTATTATATTTCTTTAAATATGAATTTCAATTCAATTTGTGCTTATTACTAGTCATATAATTATTATATGGTCTTCTTATGCCTGAAAAATACATTTCTTTGATAAATGATTTGTACACGTCTGTTGTTTTCATTTATAATTAAATTCATCCAACAATGAAGACACTACTTGAAATCAAGCCTTTACCAATGGTTCCAAACCATTGGTAATGGCTAGATAGCTGTTGGTATATATTATACCAATGTTTATCCAAATAGTAGGGAAGTAATCCAAAGGGAAACACATATTCTAATAGTTTATAGAAAAATACTGGTATATATAAGGAAATCACCATTATACCAACGGTTATGTCAAACCATTGGTATATCTTTTCAGCAAAGGTTTATAAATGTTGGTAAACTCACAATGTCAATGGTTTGAAACTGTTGGAATATAGTTTTGTATAGCCTTTATTAAAGATTTACAGAATCAATTGGTAAGAGGTTGTATATTTCACAATATCCAAACAGTTTCTAAACTGTTGAGAAAGTTTTTTTACCAACGGTTCTAGAGAACCCTTGGTATAAAATACATTCACAGCCTTATCCAAATGATTTACAACCATTGGCATTGGCATTGCTGTAATTCAGGCAGCAGCCTACTGCAGGCTGGCCTTTCTGTATTTCCAGGTTCCCAACTCCAATCACCTTCAATAACCAATTATAACACATACATATAAAGAATTAATTCTTATAGATTTAACACAAAATGAACCATGAAACTATACAAATATAGAATTAAAACATAATTCATAAGGTAATTATAAACATACATAGTTGATTTTGAATTCAATTTAGAATTGAGATAACAATTAAATGTGAAATCCAGAATTGAATTCATAACTGAATACTGAATTGGATACAGACATAATTTAATTATCAATTATGAATACAATACATAAAAAACCGAATATGTAATTTTATGTGTTATACAGAATTAAGAATAAATACAAAATTAAACATTGTATAACACATACATGATCAAATTCATAATTTAGAAGCTAATAACTCTAAAATATTGAAATGGAAAAATTACTTCAACTAAACACTAATATAAGGTCCCATGGTTTTGGCCAGTGTCTTTGAACATAGTGATGATGATAATTGGTGTGTATCAATGAGCATGTGTGACTTAGGGAATTTAGTTGTCCTTGGCATATTAAATGTCATGTTTTTAGAATAGGGGAAGGAGTTACTCACATGAGAAGTGGATTGGGTGAGGATGGACCCAGAATCCTTGTGTTAAAGTATCCAATAAGTCTGAAAACATTTGGTTGGTTTTCCGTATGCCAATTGTTTTCACTTAAAATGTTGTCCATTTTAAACAAAATACAGACACTTCAAGTGAAAATAGACACACTGTTACTTGGATTGTTGCGGGTTGACTCGTACACGACACATATTACCCATGGATCATTGTTCTAAATTATCTAGACAATCTGAATGTGTTTGGTCAATTTTCCATATTCTAGTTATTGTTTTCACTAAAAATATTGTCCATATGAAATAAAAGTGAGACACATTGCGTGGTACCGACCACATCATGCATCCGATAAAGGGGGTGTTGACTCATTCACATAAAAAATGACCAATGTATCATTGTGCTAAAGTATCAACACAATCCGAATATGTTTGGTCATTTTTTAGTATGCCAGTTGTTTTTACATAAAAGAGTATCCATTTCAAACAAATGAATGACACATTGTGTGTTACTCTCCACACCATGCCTTCGATTGAGGAGGGGTTGAATCTTATACATCAAAAATGAACCATGGATCTATGTCCTAATGTATCAACAATATATGAATGTGTTTGGTCGGTTTTCCGTATGCTAGTTGTTGCTTTCACATAACATGTTGTCCATTTCAAATAAAAGTGAGACACTTTCAGTGGTACCGGGCACACTATGCCTCCGATTTAGGTGGGGTTGACTTTTAAACATCACAAATGACCCATTGATCATTTTTATAAAGTATCAACACAATCTGAATCTGTCTGGTCGGATTTCCACATGTTAGTTGTTGTTTTGTAAAAAAATGTTGTCCATTTCAAATAAAAATGATACACTTTGAGTGATACTAGCAACACAGTGCCTTAGATTGAGGTGAGGTTGACTTTTACACGTTACAAATGACCCATGGATTGTTTTCCTAATGTATCAATAGAATCCCATGCGTTTGGTCAGTTTTTCGTATGCCATTTGTTGTTTTCACTTAAAATTTTGTCCATTTCAAATAAAAGTTAGACACTTTGAGTGGTACTGAACACACCATACCTCATATTGAGGTGGGGTTTACTTGTACCTATCAAAAATGGCACATGGTTCATTATTATTAAGTATCAACAGAATCCAAATGTGTTTTGTCGGTTTTCCTTATTCTAGTTGTTTTTACTTAAAAGAGTATCCATTTTAAACAAAAGAAAGACACTTTGATTGGTACCAGTCATACCGTGCATCAAATTGAGGCAGCGTTGACTTGTAAACATAAAAAATTACCCATGGATCCTTTTCTTAATGTATCAAGAGAATCTATATGTGTTTGGTCAGTTTTCCGTATTCCAGTTGTTGTTTTTATGTAAAATGTTGTCCATTTCAAATAAAAGTGAGACACCTTTAGTGGTGTCGTCCAAACCGTACCTCGGATTAAGGCGGGGTTGACTCGTACACGTCAAAAATGATCCATGGATTATTTCTCAAATGTACCAACACAATCCGAATGTGTTTGGTCAGTTTTACGTATTCCAGTTGTTGTTTTCAGTTAAAATGTTGTCCATTTAAAATAAAAGTGAGACACTTTGAGTGGTACCGGCCACACCATGACTCTGATTGAGTCCAAGTTGACTTTTACACATCAAAAATTGACAAATGGATCCTTTTCCAAATGTATCAACAGAATATGAATGTGTTTGGTCAGTTTTCCATATGCAAGTTGTTGTTTTCACATAAAATGTTGTCCATTTCGTATAAAAGTCAGACACTTCGATTGATACCTGTCATACCATGCCTCAGATTGAGGCAAGGTTGACTCGAATAGGTTAAAAATGACCCATGGATCATTTTCATAATGTATCAATAGAATCTGAATGGGTTTGATCTATTATCAGTATGCCAGTTGTTGTTTTTACTTAAAATGTTGTCCATTTCAAACAATAGTGAGACACTTTTAGTGGTACCAACCACACCATGCCTCAGATTGAGGAAAATTTGACTTGGATACATCAAAAATTACCCATGGATCCTTTTAATAAAGTATCAATATAATCCAAATGTGTTTGGTCAGTTTTCCATATGGTAGTTGTTGTTTTCACTTAAAATGTTGTCCATTTCACATTAAAGTGAGACAATTCGAGTGATACATGTCACTCCAGGCCTCAGACTGAGGCGAGGTTGACTTGTACACATAAAAAATGACCCATGTATCCTTTTTCTAATGTATCAACAGAATCTGAATGCATTTGGACGGTTTTCAATTTTCTAGTTGTTGTTTTCACTTAAAATGTTGTCCATTTCAAATAAATGTGGGACACTTCATGTGATACCTGTCAAACCATGCCTCAGATTGAGGTAATATTGACTCATACACATCACAAATGACCCATTGATCATTTTACTAATGTATCAACATTATTCAAATGTGTTTGGTCAGTTTTCCATATTCCAGATGTTGTTTTCACTTAAAATTTTGTCCATTTCAAATAAATGTGAGACACTTTGAGTGGTACTAGCCACACCATGCCTCAGATTGAGGCTATATTGACTCTTACATATTACAAATTACCCATGGATTTTTGTGCTAATGTATCAACACAATCCCAATATGTTTGGACAGTTTTCCATAAGTTAGTGGTTGTTTTCACTTAAAATGTTGTCCATTTCAAATAAAAGTTAGACACTTTGAGTGGTACCGGCCACACCATGCCTCGAATTGAGGCAGGGTTGACTCGTACACATAAAAAATTACCCATGGATCATTATGCTAAAGTATCAAAAAAATCCCAATTTGTTTGTTCAGTTTTTCGTATGTTAGTTGTCGTTTTCACATAAAATGATGTCTATTTCAAATAAAATTGAAACATTTTGAGTGGTACCAGCCACACCATGCCTCAGATTGATGCAGTGATGACTCGTACACGTCACATGGGCATTTTGACTACCGTCAAGTGTGGATTGAAGATCCGGGTGAGTCTAATCTGATCCTTTCTTCCTGTTTTCAATTATGTTTTCACTCTTCTCTCATCTTCTTATGAAGCTCAAAAACCCTCAATTCTGTTGGGATTTAGGGTGAATCTTGAAGAGAGAATAGATTGGGATCCGAGACGCCGAATTATGAGTGTGATTGTTTAAAGAATCAAGGTAGGTGGTCTGTTCTTGGTAGTAATGTAATAGTAATGGAATGTTAGATTGGGATTTAGGTTGAATCATGAAGAGAGCATAGATTGGGTTTAGTTACCTTATGATGTAGTGATTTGTGTGATAATATAGGAGATAAACAGTTGTGTGAGGTACCCAATGGAGGATGATGATATATGTGGCGGTTTTTATGCATGGTAGGAGGAAGATGGGGGTGTCTAGGGTCCATGAAAGGGGGGAGGGGTTGTCCAGGGTCCAGGGAGGAGGCTGGGGGGCTGTCTAGGGGGTTTTCTGAGGGGAGTGTCTGGGGGGCTATCTGGGGGGCTATCTATGGTCCCGGGAAGAGGGTGGGGGCTGTTTGGGGGGTTGTCTGGGGTCTAGGGAGGAAGGTTTGGGGGGGGGGGGGCTGTCCGGGGGGGGGGGGGGGCTTTCTGGGGGGCCGCTTGGGGGGTTTTCTGAGGTCCAGGGAGAAGTGGGGGGGGGGATGTCCTGAGGGATTTCTAGTGAGTTGTCCGGGGGGCTTTTGGGTTCTAGGGAGGATGGTGGGGGGAATTCTGGGGGCTATCCGAGCGGTTGTCCGAGGTCCAGGGAGAAAGTTGGGGGGTTGTCCGGGGTCCAGGGGCGAGGGTGAGGGGGTTGTCTGGGGGGGGCTGTCTAGGGGGATGTCTGGGGGCTGTCTATGGTCTAGGGAAGATGGTGGGGGGTCAATCTGGGTGATATTCGTGGGGCTATATGTGGGGCTATCTCGGGTTCATGGGATGGTATTTACATATTTTCTAAGAAAAATATTTCAAGGATAAAAAAATTATTTCATTATATCAACTTCTAATCAAACCAATAGTTTTCTAAATTCCACAAAAAAATTACAATTTCATTACAATAGGGGTATGTCATAGAAGATCATCAAATCATGTTTTATTATTTATAGATAAAAAAATAATGATAATGTGACCTACCTAATAACACAAATATTGGGGAACAAAAAATCAGTACACATTAAAGGTCAGAAATATCATTCAAAAAATGTAACAGATCAATCTATCCCTCATCACAATCACAATCATCACTATCATCACCATCTTTTTCACCACAACCATCATCCTCATCATCATCCCCATCATTGTCCCAACCCTCCTCACCCTCGTACTCAGCCTCAGCCTCTTCATCGCCCTCCTAATCTGCATCGTCCTCCACCTCACCATCATCCTCCACCTCGCCCTTCTCCTCACCCTCCTCCTCCACTTCCTCACCCTCATCCTCACCATTGTATTTAACACCACTAGAACTACCACCTGTTTTATAGCATCCCACCTTTTTATAACATAAACTTTCATTACATTACACAAAACTGAGGATCTTTAAGGATTAGTGTCTTGGAAACTAGGAACATAATACATGAAAACAACATAAAACATTCCTCTTAAACACTTGAAAGCCTTCTCCTTATGTTCATCCTAGGTTCATTACTGCATCTCATAACCTGGGGACATACATCAAAAGAAAGGGTGAGCAAAAGTCCCAGTAAGGGAAACATGATGAACATTTTACATGTGAACTTGAGATACTCCAATAAGGACATGAAAAGAACTTTTAGGCATGAGAAAGAAATAATGAGGCATTTCATAATAAAAATAACATTTTTCATAACTTGAAGATGTTTCTGCAACATTTAATATTGACAATAGTTTCGTTTCACCAAGGTACATCCCCAAGGTGTCATTAAAAATTACCAAGGTTATTCACCAAGGCGTCGTTAAAAATGGTCATCTCTAGATATTAAGTATTTACCAAATGCATTGGAGCGCTATCAGGGTGCACCCTTAAATTTGCCTTTATTATCATGTGAGCCACATATATCATCATCAAACATTTCATAAATAACCTATATAGCATAAAATAAATTGGTTTCATTTCATAATCATAAAGTTTTAAAAACTGCTTTAAAGACATGATCTTTACGTTACTTTAAAACCCACAGAAAAGGAAGGTGGGTCTCATGTATGTAAATCCCATAATTTAAAATATAACATTTTGGTATATATGTGAATACCCCATTAGAAGAAAGAGCTTTGAGTATTCACTTAATAATATAAAAGAACTTTAGAAAAAGAGAGAGACATTTTTAGATGGAAATTCTGCAGCATAACGGCTATGTTACGAGGTTTTAGAAGACATTAAAAAGAGAGGGAAAATGGGTCAAACAATCATAAATGACCCATAAAACAGTATATGGACAGAATAAGAAGGATACACGATCATGGTAATGAAATTTCAAGTACATACCATTTGAAATGAAAAACATGGAAGAAAGACAAAAATTAGATTTCTCTTATGAAAGTTCGGCGGCCTAACGACGTTACTTAAACTTCAAACACACTGATTTGAAAAGATCAAATAGGGTCTCTCATCATGTGAACATAAGAGATCAGTATGATAGATATAGAGATAATTCCCCAACATAATTAAAAAGGAACTTGAAAGACATGACATGAAAGTAGAACTTTGAAAAGAATGAGAAGGGTGAAAGAATCCCCTAAAAAAAATCGGCAGCCTAACGACGCCACATAAAACATCAAAATACTGAATTGAAGAGATCAAATGGGGTCTCTCATCATATGAACATAAGAGTCCAGTATGATAGATATAGAGATCATTCCACAACATAACAAAAAAGAACTTGAAGGAATTGACATGAATGTAGAACTTCAAAACGAGAAGGGTGAAGAACCACTTAAAAATTCGGTAGCCTAGTGGCGCCACTTAAAACATCAAAATACTGAATTGAAGATATCAAATGGCGTCTCTCATCATGTGAACATAATATTCCAGTATGATATATATAGAGATCATACCCCAACATAAAAAAAAGTAACTTGAAAGAATTGACATGAAAGTAGAACTTCAAAACGAGAACGGTGAAGAACCACTTAAAAATTCGGCAGCCTAACGGCGCCACTTAAAACTTCAAAATACTGAATTGAAGAGATAAAATGGGGTCTCTCATCATATGATCATAAAATATTAGTATGATAAATTTAGAGATAATAACCCAACATAATAAAAAGTAACTTGAAATACATTACATGAAAATAGATCTTGAAAAATGAGAAGGGAGAAAGAGTCTGTTACAAACATTTCGGCAGCCTAACAGCGCCACTTAAAACTTCATAAAACGAAATAATGAGAGTAAGGGGGGATATCTCATTATATGAAAATAAAAAAGGGCAGTAAGAGGAGTATAAAAGAACATCCTACAACATAAGAACATGTAGCATAAAAGGGATGACATAAAAGATATTACTTGAAATGAAAGAGAGAGGTCGGATCCCTTACCTTAAAACGTGACTCTTGAAACTCAATGTTTTGGACCTTAAGGGCTTGGGGCACCTTGGGAGGACTACATGGGAGGTAAGGAGAAAAGAACAACGTTGGGGGAGAGTTGGGAGTGAAAACCAAAGGAGGAATAGGTGGGTATTTATAGGGAATGTGAGGGGACAAGGCATTAATGGCCAAGGGACACCTCAAAAGTGGTTTTCTCAAAAGCATGGGCCCTCCCATAGTACTTACCATAAAGTTTGGCCACATGGAGACCCCCACACAATAATGCATCACCCTTTTCCGGCCAACCATTAAAAAAAACTCATGACATCATCATGACATAGTTATGATGTCATTAAACATACCGAAACCCTAAAACTGTATTTTCACTATTCACTGAAAATTAAACTTTCTCAGAATAATCCCAAAATTTCATCTTAACCAAATATCAATGCTCTAATTACAAATATGAACTCCATTTTATAAAAATATTTTTCTAAATAATTTTAATTTAATTTTTATATAAAAACACTATTCACCGAAAATTCATTTTTTCAGAAAAAACCTCAAAAATTACCATAGCATAATATCGGTGCTCTGAGTTCAAAAATGAAATCCGTTTTATTAATATAATTTTCTAAATATTTTTAATTAAAATTTTAATTAAAAAACACTATTCACCCGAAAAACTAATACTCGAATAATAATTTATGAAACCATTATTTAACCATTTTATTGAATCACATTACTTAATCAAGGTGCCTAGATTATATTAATACTTTCTTTAAGTGAGATTACTAATCCATTTGGTCACATTACTAATCCTAAGCGTAAAATCACTTTTCATAATTTACTATTCATCAAAAATCAAGTTGATCTTATTAGACTCAAAATTTCATAGTGAACATAATTGTAGAAGACCATTTTTTGAAAATCATTACAAATTTTTATTTATTTAAGGTTTACATTAACATTATTAAAATATACTTTCTCTAAAATTTATCAAAAATATGTATACTATATTTATTTGGACATTTGAAAATTCATAAACTTCATCATAAGAAGAAATCCAAATTTTTATTTAAAACAAAGGATTACACAAGGCAATCACGGTCACCTTACATAGCCCCTTATCACACCAGAATAGGATCTAAGTGTAAGGTGTGATAAGGTGAGAGAATCCGAGGGAGGCTCGGCCAACATCGCACGAGTCGTAATTTCTATTAGTTTGAACTTCTCACGAAGGCGATCCCGTTCTAGCTTCACACGATGAAGTTCAGCTTGGGTTTGGTCCAGAGTAATGACCAGTGGTGCTACCAACTTCCCAAGTTCTATTAGATGGGCTTCGATCGGTCCAAGACTACTGGGTGAGGCCATCGAATCTTCCTTCTATATTAATTAACCAAGATTTCTTGTATTTAGAGATAGTAATCAAAACATTTAGTTTCTAGCGGTCATATTGACCAATGGTCAAAAAATAGTCAAAACCCAACAGTCTCATTTTAATTATACTCATGTTATCAAATGAAACATTTTTGTTGAGTATAAAAATAAAATAAAATAACACATAAAATTAGGAAATAATATTTATTCAAAAAATTCAGGTCGTTACAATCTTCCCCCCTTAAGAAATTGCGTCCTCGCAATTTTTAAAATTGGGTTTTGAAATTTCATTGAAAGTCCCACATCGGAAAAGGAGTCAGTAAAAATATTACTTTAAAAGAATGAAAGGGAAGTACAAAGGTCACCCGAGTTAACCCATACTAGGATTCCATGCAGGAAAACAAAGACATGAAAGAAAAACAAAGGGTCAATTTCTAGGGGAGAGTGATAGAGAACATGATTAGGAGAACGTTAACCATAAGAAAATCCCAAACTTATGATGTGTGTAAACGGTCTTTGATTACCAAGTAGGAAACGTAAACCAACAACATTTTTGTTTCACATTCCTTTTCATAATTTTTAGGAATTCATTTACAACATAAAACAAAAACATAAGAAAATATACCTATCATCATGTAGAGTTTCATCCATTAATAAGATTCTACTGAAAAATAATCTTTTCTCCAAATTATGAGCATTCAAAACTACTTGGTCCATCAAAACACAAGAATCATCTTCATAATCCACAAATGATTAACTATCTATTTCTTCTATCTTTAAACATTATCCCAAAAACAGAAAGGGTATGGTAAAACAACTCTTCAAAAAGAAATAATCCCATAGGAATGGAAACTACTTTTAAATCTTCAAAGTTCCATGGTACTACCCAAAGTTCATCATAGTCCATTCCATAAATAACTGTCCTTAAAAATCCTCAAAATAAACCAAACTAAGATTGAAACCCAAATACAAGAAGGATTTGATAACATAGTCTTCCACGATAAACTTTATCATTCATCTCCAAACAACATCAACCACTCCTAACATCTTAATAAAAAGTAACTAACCTAAAAATATTTACCCCAAGATAGGTTAATAATTCCAATAAGTAACCTAAATTACTATAATTCCACCTTAAATTCATTGATTCTTCAAAATATAAGTCAACCCTACTCTTCAATGAAAATACCACAGTAATGTATTTACCTCGATCATATAGGGTCCCCAAAATAGTGAAAATCATCCAAAATAATAATCATATTTTAATCCCCTGTTCATCCCTATCATATTAATATGACAATCGTCGCATTTCTTCTCACATTGGTTGTTTGGAAATGTTCTTCCATTTCCCACCATTAACTATGAAGAGAAAGCGTAATTAGGGGCTTAAGTACTTAGCCAATAATCATGAAAAGGAACTGAAAGCATATAAGGATAACTTGTAGAAGAAAAGTATACCCTAACTTGTGATCCCCTAGGTTCCCATCTAGGTTATCTATGATCATATATTCTTATGTGAATCTTTATTTTATTTTCTATTTTTTCCTTTAACAATGGTTCATACTAAGCTTATGAATTTACAAAAGCATATCCCCCAGAAGTGTCATAACCAAGAGTGCAGCAAGCCCCATTGTCGTGTACCAGTTCCCGTTCGAGTCTAGCTCAAAGCGGTGTTTTCAGGTTTTACCCCTATGTACATCTGTTCCAGAGCCACCTCTACCTGCTCGTATCCAGACAGGGATGTATTTGCTTGGAAACCCCTTACTCAATACACACCAAAATACCAGGAAGATTTCCAATATTTTAACTTTTCTATAGGCTTCTTCCTAAAGTTTTCATATCCTAATTTACACAAATAACTAAACCATCAATTGATACCAACTATAGCATCCCACCTTTTTATATCATAAACTTTCATTACATTACACAAAACTGAGGATCTTTAAGGTTTAGTGTCTTGGAAACTAGGAACATAATACATAAAAACAACATAAAACATTCCTCTTAAACACTTGAAAGGCTTATCCTTATGTTCATCCTAGGTTCTTTACTGCATCTCATAACTTGGGGACACACATCAAAAGAAAGGGTGAGAAAAAGTCCCAGTAAGGGAAACAAGATGAACATTTTACATGTGAACTTGAGATACTTCAATAAGGACATGAAAAGAACTTTAAGGCATGGGAAAGAAATCATGAGGCATTTCATAATAAAAATAACATTTTTCATAACTTGAAGATGTTGCTGAAACATTTAATATTGACAATCGTTTCGTTTCACCAAGGTCTGTCCCCAAGGTGTCATTAAAAATTACCAAGGTGATTCACCAAGGCGTCGTTAAAAATGGTCATCTCTAGAGATTAAGTCTTTACCCAATGCATTGGAGCGCTATCAGGGCGCACCCTTAAATTTTCCTTTATTATCATCTGAGCCACATATATCATCATCAAACATTTCATAAATGACCCATATAGCATAAAATAAATGGGTTTCATTTCATAATCATAACGTTTTAAAAACTTCTTTAAAGACATGATCTTTACGTTACATTAAACCCCACAGAAAAGGAAGGTGGGTCTCATCTATGTAAATCCCATAATTTAAAATAGAAAATTTTGGTTTATATGTGAATACCCTATTAGAAGAAATATCTTTGAGTATTCACTTAATAATATAAAAGAACTTTAGAAAAAGAGAGAGACATTTTGAGATGGAAAATCTACAGCATAACGGCTATGTTACGAGGTTTTAGAAGACATTAAAAAGAGAGGGAAAATGGGTCAAAATTCATAAATGACCCATAAAAAATTATATGGACAGAATAAGAAGGATACATGATCATGGTAATGAAATTTCAAGGACATACCATTTGAAATGAAAAACATGGAAGAAAGACAAAAATTAGAATTCTCTTATGAAAGTTCGGCAGCCTAACGACGTTACTTAAACTTCAAACACAATTATTTGAAAAGATCAAATAGGGTCTCTTATCATGTGAACATAAGAGTTCAGTATGATAGATATAGAGATAATTCCCAAACATAATTAAAAAGGAACTTTAAAGACTTGATATGAAAGTAGAACTTTGAAAAGAATGAGAAGGGTGAAAGAATCCCTTAAAAAAATCGGCAGCCAAACGGCGCCACTTAAAATATAAAAATACTGAATTGAAGAGATCAAATGGGGTCTCTCATCATATGAACATAAGAGTCCAGTATGATAGATATAGAGATCATAACCCAACATAACAAAAAGGAACATGAAGGAATTGACATGGAAGTAGAACTTCAAAACGAGAAGGGTGAAGAACCACTTAAAAATTCGGCAGCCTAGCGGCACCACTTAAAACTTCAAAATACTGAATTGAAGAGATAAAATGGGGTCTCTCATCATATGAACATAAGAGTCCAGTATGATAGATATAGAGATTATATCCCAACATAACAAAAATTAACGTGAAAGAATTGACATGAAATTAGAACTTCAAAACGAGAAGGGTGAAGAACCACTTAAAAATTCGGCAGCCTAACAGCGCCACTTAAAACTTCAAAATAATGAATTGAAGAGATAAAATGGGGTTTCTCATCATATGATCATAAAAGATCAGTATGATAAATTTAGAGATCATACCCCAACATAATAAAAAGGAACTTGAAATATTTTACATGAAAATAGATCTTGAAAAATGAGAAGGGAGAAAGAGTCCGTTACAAAAATTTCGGCAGCCTAACGGCGCCTCTTAAAACTTCATAAAACGAAATAATGAGAGTAAGAGAGGATATCTCATTATATGAAAATAAAAAGGGCAGTAAGAGGATTATAAAAGAACATCCTCCAACATAAGAACATGTAGCATAAAAGGAATGACATAAAAGATATTACTTGAAATGAAAGAGAGAGGTCGGATCCCTTACCGTAAAACACGACTCTTGAAACTCAACGTTTTGGACAATGAGGGTTTGGGGGCACCTTGGGAGGACTAATTGGGAGGTAAGGAGACCATAACATCGTTGGGGGAGAGTTGGGAGTGAAAACCAAAGGAGGAATGGGTGGGTATTTATAGGGAAAGTGAGGGGACAAGGCATTAATGGCCAAGGGACACCTCAAAAGTGGTTTTCTCAAAAGCATGGGCCCTCCCATGGTACTTACCATAAAGTTAGGCCACATGGGGACCCCCACACAATAATGCATCACCCTTGGCCGGCCAAACCTTAAAAAAACTCATGACATCATCATGAGATAGTTATGGTGTCATTAAACATACCGAAACACTAAAACTGTATTTTCACTATTCACTAAAAATTAATCTTTCTCAGAATAATCCCAAAATTTCACCTTAACCAAATATCAACGCTCTGATTACAAATATGAACTCCATTTTATAAAAATAATTTTCTAAATCTTTTTAATTATATTTTTAGATAAAAACACTATTCACCGAAAATTCATTTTTTCAGAAAAAACCCCAAAAATTACCATAGCATAATATCGGTGCTCCGAGTTCAAAAATGAAATCCGTTTCATAAAAATAATTTTCTAAATATTTTTAATTAAATTTTTAATTAAAAAACACTATTCATTCGAAAAACTAATACTTGAATAATAATTTATGAAACCATTATTTAACCATTTTATAGAATCACATTACTTAATCAAGGTGCCTAGATTATATTAATACTTTCTTTAAGTGAGATTACTAATCCATTTGGTCACATTACTAATCCTAAGCGTAAAATCACTATTCATAAATTATTATTCATCAAAAATCAAGTTGATCTTATTAGACTCAAAATTTCGTAGTGAACATAATTGTAGAAGACCATTTTTTGAAAATCATTACACATTTTTATTTATTTAAGGTTTACATTAACATTTTTAAAATATCCTTTCTCTAACATTTATAAAAAATATGTATACTATATTTATTTGGACATTTGAAAATTCATAAACTTCATCATAACAAGAAATCCAAATTTTTATTGAAAACAAAGGATTACACAAGGCAATCACGGTCTCCTTACATAGTCCCTTATCACACCAGCATAGGACGTAAGTGTAAGGTGTGCTAAGGTGAGAGAATCCGAGGGAGGCTCGGCCAACATCGCACGAGTCGTAATTTCAATTATTTTGATCTTCTCGTGAAGGCGATCCCGTTCTAGCTTCACATGATGAAGTTCAGCTTGGGTTTGGTCCAGAGCAAAGCCCAGTGGTGCTACCTCCTTCCCAAGTTCTGTTAGATGAGCTTCGATCGGTCCAAGACTACTGGGTGAGGCCATCGAATCTTCTTTCTATATTAATTAACCATGATTGATTGTATTTGGAGATAGTAATCAAAACATTTAGTTTCCAGCAGTCATATTGACCAATGGTCCAATAATAGTCAAAACCCAACAGTCTCATTTTAATTATACTCATGTTATCAAATGAAAGATTTTTGTTGAGTATAAAAATAAAATAAAATAACACATAAAATTAGGAAATAATATTTATTCAAAAATTTCGGGTCGTTAAATGTTTCATCATATATAGAACTCATCGATGACATATATTCCTCACAGGTATTGTTGGTCTCTAGTGGAAGTGTTGGATGTAAAGCTTCCATCAGGTTCAAAAATGCAGTGTTTTCCATAGCAGACAGTGATGCCATCTCTGTGGCCCTTATTTTAACCTATTATGACTGTGCCATAACCTGTTGAAAATTGGTGGAACTACAACTCATACCAGAGGAGGGCCAATACCATGTCAGAATAATAATCTTCCCTGGCCGACAGCGTACTCTACCATGGTGATCATCTCCCAACACCTTATGTAAGTGATATTTTGGCCCAAAATTGTCAGGTTCCTCAGAATCAAGGGCATCTCAAGTATCCTGTTGCAAATATAAAAATAATTTTAAGTTACAAAATATATATTAAAATTTTAAATCTACAATGTAAAACGTACAATCTGCTGCTGAGTCAGTTCATTTCCCACACTTCCATATTTATTCTTTCTACCTGAGAAAAATTGTTTTGCTCGATGCACACATTCTTCAATATTCTATTTATGCCTGTATAATGAAATTTAATGTAGGATATCATAATTAATAATAGGATTCCATATAAATAGTAATTTCATAACTAAAATTATATAATAACTTTAGAAATAGAATAAATTATGGAGGAAGAAAAAGAAAGTGCAAGTCGTAAAGAAAAATTATAAACTGTCATACTAGTTGTCTCTCATGATCTGGTTTAATTGTACATCCCAATGTGTGGATTTATTTCTTAGCATCAATGATTTTTTCTCATTCAGATGCATCCTAAATAAAATTCAACAATTAGTATTAACTAATCAATGAATATTTTCATTTAAATACTTCTAATTTGATTATTACCATAAAATGTCTTGTCATCCAATGAGTAATCATCTGTTGGTACTATTCTAATGGACGATCATCCATAATAGGGACCGCCTCGAACTCTGTGCCCACACTATTACAACAACCAATGTACAACTCATGCTTATATGCTCTCCAAAGCTCATCTAAATCCTATTGATATGCTGGTCATTTAACCTCACCATCAGGGAAATTAAACTATAGTTAAAACCAAAATATTAATTCATATAAATAAAAAAATTAATATATTTAATTAAATACAATTTATTTTTTAACCCAAATATTTACAGAGGCTTTATACATGACTTCTTGTGGCAGCAGTCTCCAAGACAACGGGCTGAAAGGAATGATGTCGGAGTATTTGGAAAGCATCACCAAATAACATCGACATTGATGCCCTAATTTTTCAATCACTTGACTATCTTCATTGTATTCCACCATCAATTGTGTGCAGCGGTTCCACACTGAACACATGTGTGTACTCCCCCGCCCAAACCTTCTATCAGTATATGTATCTATTATTAATGAAAAAAATATTTTATCAATACATGTTATAATGAAAATAAATTGTGGTGTAACAATTTTATAGGGTTTTATAAGTATACTTAGGGTATACTGATCAATGGGCGCCGCTGGATCCACAGAAACTAAAGGAACTCTCTGTACAAATGGAGTGGGTCCTAATGTATGCTTTGTAGGGACAGACTCGGGCTGATCAGTTGTCAATGAAGATGAAATATAAAATCCTATAGAGATCTAAGTAGTAGTAAAAGAAGATGACAGGGATGGATGGCCAAATAATAGATTGAGAGTGGGAATCATCAGTAGATATTATAAAGAAGGGTGAGGAGGGGAATTTGTAAATGGTGGTCGGAACATGGGAGGCCTAAATATCACGTGTGTCCTGAATGACAAACCGAGATATGAATGTGGGACGGATGGTATGTCAGGTGAAGGGGCATGGTCTAATAGGGTACGCCGACCAGATCGTCTTCCTCCCTTTCCAACCCCCCCCCCCCCCCCTCGTACAAACACCCCCAGTACTAAAACCACTACTTAGCTTCTCCTCAAATAACTATCTCCTAATATATGGATCCTGAAAAAATGATTAAAAAAATTAATCACATGAAATTATATATAATTTAAATAAATATATTTGAAAAAAAACTCACTACAGGCTCTACTGGTGGAATTCCCAGCTCGGTCATGCGACGATTATTGTCCATAATATGTTTCCATCGACTCCCTTCAATTGGTTTCATTTCCTGCATTTTAAAAATAACATGGAAGTAAATAGAAAAGTATAACAAATCTGTAACCCAAAAAACAAAATAAATTCGAGGGAATAAAAGTATTAATGTATAATTTAACTAACCACTGTTTTAGGTGAGTTTGAACACATATATAATGAAGTCAATAAATCATACAAGATGTAATAATGAAATTTAATTTTTATTAAGATGATTATTTAATAAGATTCATTAGTCTATTAAAATCATGGAACATTGATTCTACCATATTTATAAGTAGAAAAGTAATTTTCAAAATTAAATAAAAAATTTAATTTCTTTAGCTCAGGTAGATGATGCTGGTTTAAATATTAAATCAATTTGAATAAAACAAACCTTAACAACCCAACTCGTGGTAAACCAAAATAATTGGGAACATGAATGGAAGTTATTATATATTTTTCCACCACAACATTAGGTTCACAGTCAAATCTGACAATTGAGCTATTGGATCATCAAAAGAAATAAATGGATTGGTTCCTATGGCAGTATGGATGGTGTGAATTCCATTATCAACATCATCAAAAATATGTTTTAGAATTACATCAACTATGACACCAAATTTAGGTCAAAGATGATATTTGAGATAAAAAACACATTTAGCCATTGATTCCAATACATATGGTTCTTCGGTAGCAAGAGTGCGAGTCATATTAATTACTCAAAGTCCACAATCATCAATAAATGTGCCATGTCTTTTCATCAAATCAAACCAATGGAATTTCATCATCGTGACTCGTCCATGAGAGTAATAATCCAACAATATTATTTTTTTCAAAGACTCCATAATAACCTTCATTTTCAAATCTCAGTCTACTATTTGATGCACTATCCAAACAATTTGTAGTGATAGTAACCATAACACCATCATTCTGTGTTCTCATGTTTTTTGCTCTTTCAGGGATTATAAATTTGTACCCATTGATAACAATTGATTTTCAGTCATGAACCAATGTATTTGGACCAATTTCAAAAGCCCTTATTTCATCATAGATAGAGTCAGAAGGAATTCTCATTACCTGCAATATAAATGAATATTATACTTAATTAAATAATGATTTAATTATTTTAAACAGTAATATTTTTACCTTCAATTTTAAGAAACCAGAAAAATCTTTGTTATACAAATTCTCCCTCCTTCTAAAAGATAAAGAACAATGATTTCTATTTATCATTGTTTTATGTTCATATTAGATAAAAAATATGAATAGTTGAGAATATATATATGTAATACATACATATTCAATTTAGTTACCTGATGTAGTCATCAAAAAAATCACATTTTAACAAAACTCTGTGATGCGCCATTTCTCACTCTTCAAGGATTAATGTATTCAATATATATGATCCATGAATTCCTTACGTTTAAGGAAGTGATGGAAAAATGGGTACAATTTCCTCATACTATTCTTCTTAATTTCTCATTGTTATGTTCATTCATGTAGTAAGATCAGAAAAATACATTGAGCATAAATCAATACATTCTTGAGCCAAGTAACCGTTCATGATAGAACCTTCGGGATAATTCCTATTTCGGGCATAAGACATTAATGTGAACATATTTATTTCGGTTGGATACATCCAAAGAAAATAATTAGTTCTTTTAAGAAGTATTTCAGTGGGAATATAGACGATTAGATACAGAATGCATGTGAAAAATGATGGAGGAAATATTTACTCCAAATCACAGAAAATTAATGGTGAATCTGTCAATATTTTTTGCAATAACAACTTAGACAACATCAAAGACCAATGATCTCTAAACAAATGGCACAACTGAATAACAGTCACCCTTAAATTATTGTACAAAATATGGAAGATTAATATTGGAATCAACTCATGGAAGAAAATGTGATAATCATGAGACTTCATAGATTTTAGCTTCAACTCACTTCTATTGACCTGTTTAGATATGTTGCTTGAATAGCCATCAGGATCGCTAATAGTCTCTAATACTTTTAGAAATTATTTTTCCGTAGGATGCATCACATAAGAAGCACATGTAACTTTCCATTTATTTTCACTGATATGCATAGGTTGCAATTCTGGTATGATTCCCCAATCCACCAAGAAACGCCAAGACCAAATATCATGTTTTTTTATTCCCTTAACATTTAGATGTATCGAAAGAAACATTTCACATATATTCTTTTCAAAGTGAATTAGGTCTAACAAATGATGTAACAAATTGGTTGACGATTAAGGAAAATAAAAAATTATACTCCTCTACCTCCAATTGTAACACGTTCCAGTGGAAACATTTTTTCTCTTTCCATATTTTATTTGACCCATCCCAAATTAAAATGCAAAATCTTTCAGTTCATTAACCACATCAGTTCTAGAAAGTTGCTGAGGTGGATCATCAGTCTCTATGGTATTATCAAATATTCAACGATTATTTCTATATGGGTGGTCCATTGGCCTGAATCATCGATGCCCCATAAAATTGAAACTACTATGATGTTTTAGTCATAAGGATCATGTATTTATCATACAAACATGACATGAAAGGATTTCCTTTTTGCTCCTTCCAGACATAATTACATAAGCCGTAAAATCTTTGATCATCCACACAAGCACAACATGGATATGATATTTGTCTTTCGAATATGCATTTGTATGTGTGCACACCCACATACCAAAGTACTTTCAACACTTTTATTAATTGTTGCATGTATACATAAATCACAATGTCAGGATCAGAAGGGCCATATTTGAGTATACTAATGAAAGTGGATGGTTTTTTCATACACAACCATGGGGGAGATTGTAAATGTGTATAAAAACTGGCCATGGGCTATGTCAAGTATGAATATTCCCAAATATATTAAAATTGTTGCATGAAAGAACCAGCCTCACATTATGTACGTCAGCTGCAAAATCACGATATCAATCATCAATTCTCTGCCATGGAAATCTATCTGTATGGTGAACCAACACATCATTAGACTTATTTCCCTCGGTATCATGCCATATTATGTTTATTGATATTTCATAAAACATAAAATGATGTTGGAGTCTTGGGATCAATGGAAAGTGCCACATTACATTCTGTGGCATGCAGGATGGTGTTCCATTAGATTTTGGATTCCAACTTGATGAGCTACATTTTGAACAATCATTCATTCAGTGGTTTCCTCCCAGAATAAGCTGAAATATTTTGGGAAAGCATGGATTTTTTTTATTGAAAATCTAAGTTCTTCAACTAACATTCAAGACATATAGTGGTTTCAGGGAATATATGAATCATCTAGAAGTAAATCCTTCAAGAAGGTACGAATGTAATTGACTG
Organism: Viscum album; assembly: GCA_963277665.1. Classification (NCBI taxonomy): domain Eukaryota; kingdom Viridiplantae; phylum Streptophyta; class Magnoliopsida; order Santalales; family Viscaceae; genus Viscum; species Viscum album. The sequence goes on along the minus strand of OY728119.1, from coordinate 1,498,004,086 downwards.
CTATATTAGAAATCCCATAGATAGTTTTCCCATGAAAGAATCGGATTAAAAATTCCATCATTTTCATTTTATCGCACTGTTGATATACTGGAGTTGTGGTAACATCATTCCATTTTTTCCCCCTCACAACATTACCATTTTAATTAGACACATCATTGTGCTCATATCGAAGTCTTCTTGGGTCGGAATCCTATCTTCTTCATGATGATGAATAAATGGAAACCAATCATATAACAAATTATCCACTCGAGTCCTCTCATTTGAATCATCAGCAATTTGAGATTTCATTTTCTCCCCATTGTGATACCAAACATAGTAGTTTTCTTGAGAACCATATTTGGTTAGGTGGTAGCAGACTTATTCATGACACAATAATTATCTTCCAACAAAATTGGAACATGGGTAGTGTATGCGACAACTATCCGAAGCCTCGTGACATGAAAAATCTAAAAAACACATGAAATATTTTTGAAAATCACTGGAGATATGGTCAGTTTCATACATCCAACTTCTATCAATTAGGTAAAAAATTAATTTTTATAAGTCATTTCGTCAAAATGAATTCAAAAAATTGATGATTCAACCTAAATATATTTATGTAAACGGGAATTGTTCACTTTATATGAAAACATAACGGACACACTACTCTATATGAGAGTCATAATATAAAAAGACTATAAAAGACTATATTTATCAAAAAATTCATTGAAGAACTATACATGAGTGCACATGATCATGTACACTTGTGGAGGAGAATTATTTAGAACTTGACTAAATTTTATATCAAAGAAATTTTATATTTTAGTAGATAATTTGAGTGATCACATACATTAACCAGGGGGGGCAGTATAGGGGATGTGGGGTGTCCAGGCGATGGTAGGCCTGTTAAGAGGGTCAAAGGTGTCTAGGGGGTGGGGGCTGTATTGGTGGGATGGGGGTATCAAGGTGGGTAGGCTGTCCACGGGGGTGGTCGGGCTGTCTAAGGGGGTATGGGGTGTCAAAGGGGTAGGGGTGTCTAAGGGGCGGGTGAGCTATCCAAGGGGGTGATAAGGGTGTCCAGGGGGTGTGTGGGGCTACCCAGTGGGTGGGCGGGCTATCCATTGGGGTGGTAGTTCTGTCTAGGGTATACGAGGTGTCTATGGGGTGGGCGGGCTATCCACAGGGGTGGGAGGGCTATTGATGGAGGGTGGTCGGGCTTTATAAGGGGGTGGCGGGGCTATCCAGTGGGGTTGGGGGTCAGGGGGGATTTCTATGGTTGGGGGCGTCCGAGGGGATTGGGGGTGTTTGGGGGGTGCTGGGATGGTGTCCGGGGGATGGGTAGGTTGTCCACGAGGGTGGGGGTGTCCAAGGGGGAGGTGGGGCTGTCTAGGGGGGTCGGGGCTATCCAGAGGGGTGGGGGTCTTTCCAGGGTGGTTTCTAAGGGTATGAGGTTTCCAGGGGGTTGGTATGATGTCTAGGGTGTAGCGGGGGTGGTGGGGATGTCCATGGGTACGAGGTGTCTCGGGGGGCGGGCGGGCTCTCCACGGGGGTGGCAGGGCTATCCAGGGGGTGGGGGTGTCTAGGGGGAGGGGGGCTTTCCAAGGGGGTTGTCCATGGGATACGAGGTGTCCAGGGGTGTGCAGACAGTCTAGGGGGTGGCGGGACTATCCATGGGGTACAGGGCGTCCAGGGGGTGGGCGGGCTTTCCACAGGGGTGTGGGGCTGTACACAGAGGGAGGGCTGTCCAGGAGGTGGGCGAGGCTGTCCAGGGGGTAATGGGTGTCCATGGGGGGTGGGTGGGCTGTCCACGGGGTTGGGGGCAGCTGTTAAGGGGGGTACAAGGTGTCTAGAGAGGGGGGGGGGGGGCTGTCCACGGGGGGTGGCAGGGCTGTCCATGGGGTCAGGGGGGGGGGATTTTCCGGGGTGGGGATGTCCGGGGGGTATGAGGTGTCCAGGACAGTCCAACCCCACCACCTTGGACATCCCACACACCCCACTAGACAACACCCCCCCAACTAGGACAACCCACCCCCTCCCTAGACACCCCACACCCCTCCCCTACAGCCACCCACCCTACTTGGAAAACCCACACCCTCCCCCAACTTGACATCCCCCAACTCGAAATCCACCCCCACCTAGACATCCACCCCCCGAAATGGACAGCCCACCCCATCCCACCTATACATCCCCCCACCTAGAAAGCCACCCCACCACGTGGACATCCCTCGAACCTAGAGAACCCCCCCCCCCCACCCACTTGGACAGCCCGCCCCTCCCTTGACACCCCACACACCCCTCTCCCACCTGGACACTGCACCCTGACTTCTATGGTCAGCCCACACCCCAACATGGGGCAGCCCATACCCCCTCCCCCACACCCCTATTTCCCCCTAAAGCCACCTACCCCTGGACAACCCACCACCCACCTGGATATCCCCCCACACCTAGACATCCCCCTACACCTGGAAATCCGCCAACCCCTCCTCCATCCCCCCTTAGGGTATTTTTATTTAAAATCATTTTATTCATTATGAAAGCTAAACTATCATGCATTATCCATTTCACTATAAAAAAACATAAATCCCCACAAAAAATAATACATAAAACCCCTATAAACAAAAAAACATTTGACAAACATAAAACAAACATAAAAATAACCTTTACCCAACTAAACAGTAACCAAACACCAACCCTTTACCTATGCGCTAGACAAACACCACTAAACAGAAAATTTAGGATATATGATGTATAGAAAATAAAAAACAAATAAATAAAGAGTTTCATGACTAATAATAATTTAGCCGAAATCAAAACATCAAACATAAAATAAAAAGAGGAATAACACTAAAACTAAGGTAACACATACTAATTTGAAGTGTAGAAATAATAATTTGTTTGATTAAAGATGTATCTTTGGCTGAAGGTGTTTCGACGCCGAGAAGGCTTCGGGAGGAGGTCTGGAATAGTTCTCTAGTAGGGTGCACTAGGAGCTGGGGCAGTGGGTATTTGGGAGAAAATATTCCCAACACGTTTTAAAAACTGTTGGGAAACCCTCTCTTTACAAACGGTTTATTAAAACCATTGTTATATGTTTGAGGAATTGATGATTTCCCAATGGTTTATCATACCACTGGGAAATATTATCTATTTTAAAACATTTTCCAATGGTTTGAGAAAAACATTGGAAAATGTGTATTTTTTAAAGTATACGAATTGTTGCTTTAAACCATTGGTATATATCCGTTGGGAAAACTACCATTTACAGTTGTGATAATTATTTAGATAAGAATTTAATCAATATTTTTATTCATAATATTTAATATTATATAATAAGGAAAACATATTTTGTTATATTTAATTGTAAAAATACTAAAACATTGTTACCATAGTGAAAATTAAAATTGGTTTCCTAGGGGTTAAAATGTATAGTTAAATCGAATAACATATATAAAAAAATTATATGAATGATATATGTATGTATTAAGATTATCTATCTTATAATAATTTCTTTTCAAATTATGGGGTAAATTTTCTAGTGATCGAATTACCTTTATCGAGTATTTTTGGTTATTTTAAATAATGATACTCATCCAACCTTATAAAAGACCCCCTATCTCATCACATTTCCACACTTCCATGTCCCATTTATATATCAGTTACATCGAAAATCCCATAGATACGTCCTTTACCACATCCTAGAGGTATTATGTGACCAGAAATAATTTTTTTGAGTACATAATTATAATCCTAAAGAGGTGGTCCAAAGAACATGCATCATTCTTAATAATGAATATAGTTTTTTTTCTTATTCGACATCCCCCAAATATTTTTCAACCATGATGAAATAAAAAAAATTTGAATATCCCATGTAATATGGTGGTATTATGTTAATGTCATAATATACATACAATTTCAATACCATCTAAAGTGAAATAGAACCATCATTTCTGTGTATATCAGAGAACCTCCCCATAGACCTATGGAATTGTTTTCCATAATTTCCTCAAAAAAATTTCATGATGATGGATTAAATATTTAAATGTAATATTAATGAGATATAAATTTATCATTAAAATTAATATATAATATACATTATTACCATATTATCCCAGGAAAATTTTTAATGTCTCTCCAGTGTACAATAGACTACTACCTCATAAAGAAATGTGACTTTTTTTATTAACACATCAAATAGATGGTATATGTAAGTTTATTAAACGAATTAAAAATTTATTTATGAAATAATTATAAATTTTTAATGATAAAAAAGCATACCATCTTTCCATTATGATTGTTTAAAAATATAAATGTTACTTGGGCTTATATTATAATTACCTTCTCCATGATTGTAACATAGTTCAATTTTCATAACCGTAATCCATTATAATTGTTAAAAGTATAATTAAGGATCAAAAATGATAATTATTTCATTATAATTATTCCATATATTAATTAATAGTTATCTATATGACTATATTCACTTCACCAATGATGGTTTTAAATATTACCAGAGAGTCATCAAAACTGCCGAGATTGAAATAAAACAATAATTAAAAAATAAATAATTAAATTAATTGAATTTAAAAGTTTTTATTTTTATCCATTAATCCTATAAATATTTTTTCTTAAAGAATAATTTTTTTATATTAATTATTTAGGATAAAAATGACATACATTTAATGTCTTTACTTTAGGTATGGGCTTCTATCTAAAACATACTTCTTTGACACACATATTATTTTATATAAAATATTAATTTTATATGGTATGTATATTTTTCATTTATATTTTAGGACATAAATAATTCATAAATTATTTTTTAGGTTTAAATTAACTTAATTATTTCATGGGGGTTATGATTAAAAATTATCCAATATGGTAATGGTTTATGCATAAATCTCATATCATTAAATATTTTTTTTATGAGATTTCATTGATGGAAATTGATTTATAATTTTTTATTAATACCCTTGAATTTAATTCTCATTTTCTTACCTTTAATATTTTCAAGTCATGTTACCAAATTCGTCAATATGGTAATTAAAATTATCGAGTAAATTTTTTTCTAGAAAATTAACTTTATATATGACTTTAGTTGAAAACCGTTTCCCTTCCATGTCCATATTTTCATTAAAATGTATTCAAATAAATGTTTTAATATTAATAAATTGGTTTTAGAGAATTTTAACACTTTTTTAGTTTTAAAAATGTTAAAAAATAAACTTTTTTTCATTTTATTAACAATTTATTTGTTTGAATATTTACGCATGTATGAAAGGAATGTTTGTTAACATATATAAAATGTTTCGATTTTCACATGTTCATGATCATTATTTCATTTATTCTTAATCTATATGTCTCTAACGTTATTTTCAATTAAATTTATTTCCAAATTTTTTTGAATTATTAGTTTTACAATACTAAATTTCAAAGTCAAATGATTATTTTCATTGATATCGAATGAGATATTTTTAAAAGTATTTTTATTCATCCCTAAAAAACTATTAATGTAATATAATGATTTTAAATTATGTATATATGTCTCTTACATATATAACTTTATCACTCTAACCTCATTTTATGGATAAATTCATAGATTATTATCATTTCTGAAATTCAACCATTGAGAAATCTCTTTTGGATATGATATAATGAAATATTGTGTAGCCCAGTTTCTTTACATGAATAATTCATTGGTTTATTTTTTATGACTTATTTCATTATGTGGAACACATGTGGATGTTCATGAAATAAACTTTATAGGTGTGCCAAAAATTATATATTTAATTAATACATTTGGAAATGGATTAGATTCATTATAAATCACTTATGTTGTTATGGAGTGAACCTAATCTATTATGTGACTCTGTCCACCATGTGATATTGTCTTAACAATTAGAATTAACATATGTTTGATTCATTTTTTATGTTTTTTCGATGATTCCTATGATTCTAAAACATAACAATTCCATGTTCCTTATTTTATTCTCTCAATTAATTACTCTTATTCGTTACGATTGATGTTACTATGTTATACCATCAACTCCAATATTATGTATACTTATAATGATTATTCCCATTCGAGTATTTAAGAAGAGCTGTTTTCTCTATATATTACCCAGGTATACCATAATGTTTTAGAATATAAATAATATTTAGTATCTCACAATAGAAAATAAAATATAGAACATTTATTTTTTAGTACAAATTTGATATATTATTAACCTGTTCTTATGATGACACTATACCTCATGATCATTGTGTATTAATTACTATAATATTGTTTTATGAGTCAAGAATAAAATGTTTAAAATGCATGTGTCAATATACACATTCTCCCCCTATTTTTGTTCACATGTCTTCCCCCTTCCCCCATTCTCCACCATTAAAATTAAGAATTTTTAGGTATTCATTTTGGCATTTAATTTTTATTATAGGTCTTTCTTTGACTCTTTTTATTACTATTCATCCCATTTTCCCTTTCATCCAATACTCTACTTATAATGTTTGGGGTTTTTTTCTCATAAAATTATATTATGATGTAATTGTTCGAAAATCACAGGGATTCCAACATGAAAAATTAGATATTATTATTTAAGGCCATCAATACATAGTTTCAATTCATTTTGACAATGGTAAAATATTTTAATGTTCTCAATCTATTATTAAAAATAAATTTTAAATGATTATTCTATTTGTAATGGGATTTAATGCATTATCCTGGGTTTATGGATGGAGTCAACCACAGATCCCCATAGGTTGTTGGTTGTGGTTCATATGGGAAAATTCTACCTTGTGATTTTTTATCATTTATTCATTATTTTATTTATGTATATTAATTATGAGAATATTTATATTTTTTTTGTAATATGAGGATTGAGATAAAATATTTAAATATTTATAAATATTATGATAAGTTGGATGATCTTGGTAGTATATTTTATGGGATTACGTAGAGAAGTAGATCCATGTTTTCAAATCGATTGTTCTTCAATAAGTTATGTGTGGTTTCAAAACATTCCCTATTTTTTCATATTCTTTGTGGTATTTGTTATGTGATATCTTCATGGGGGGATAAGAATTTATTTATTATTATTTTTTGATTACAATGAAACTATTGTATAGAGCATAAAATATTTTATGACTATGAGGGCCCTTGGGACATGCATGACTGCCTTACTCACCCAAGATCGAGGCCTTGATTATGACATAAATTCATTGGAATCCTCTAAGAGATTATGTTATTTAATTTTATAAATGAATTTAAAAGGATATGTAATGACTATTAAGGTGTTTTTAGTAGCAAATTCTTTTTCTTGTTTGGCATGGGTTGGGAGAATGGACTAACCTATGATGACCATTGGTATTTTGTGGTGATGTGATCCTTACCGTGGGAACATTGTTGATGTTTCATTATCAATTTTCTATACAATACTATTTAAAATTTTGTATTTTTTTAGGGGAATGATTTATTACAATAGGTTGGATAGAACTCATGCATAGTTTTACACGAAGGACCCTATGTGGGGTGCCTCTACTCTATTGATATAGGGAACTAGTTTTGTTCCCTTGTGAATGAAAAACACCAAGCTAGTGTAATTGGATGTGGATAGTAATGGTGTGTTTAGGTGATCAACCATCCCTTGCTCTCTTATGTGATAGTATATGTGTATTAATATTGGTAAAGTGGGTAATAAAATCTAAATCCAACATCGGTTAGTATTTATGTTGCATGAAATATAAAAACTAATATAAGAGGTAGGGAAAACATAATATGGAGAATATGTGAATAATACATATGGGGAGGTAAGGAAAAATATCTTTAGGTGTGTTGGTGATACAAGCAATGAGGTGGACATGGATTTGATGTTGGGGTTACATGGTTTCGAAGAAGGATCCAGCCTTAAAGAAACAATAAATTGAATTTATATACATGAAATTTTTTATTACATTCATAAAGATCACAAAGGTTATGTTTTTAGTAAATTAATCAAAAACACATATACTATAAACCCATAAATTGAAAATTTTACACTAAACGTCATTATAACTTTTTTTAAATATAAATAATTTAAAACGAAAAATGATAATTTTCAGGACTAATATTCATAACATTCAAAATGACTTATTTTATATCCATACCAAACATTATACCACATAAAAATATTTTAAAAATGTCGAGATGTGGAAAAAATCAGAAAAAGGGGAATATAATTAATGACAGAAACCGAATAGTTTATTTTAAAACCATAAAAACATTAAACAATTTCCTCAAATTCAATACTCTTTGAGCTTGATATATCCATTTATTCAGAAATGGAATTAGTATTTATATCCATTGTTTTTTATAACACCATTTATAATAAGTCAGAAATTAAAATCTATAATAATTAGTTATTCTTATTGAACATGATAACCCATAAATTGTTTTCCTTAAAATCATACATTTTTACCCAAAAAGGACATAATGAAATGATAAATATGATTCTTTTTGAATAAAATGTTTTCCAAAAAAACTCATATTAAATCATTGAAATGTCATATAGATTTATTAGGAAATCATCCTCATAAAACCCATATAAAACCCTTACACATTCGAATATCAAAATGGTCGACTTATAATATAATTATCAAATGAATTTGATCACTTTTTAGGTGTACCTGTAACACCACAGATTTTTATTAATTATTATTTTAAATAAATTAAAAATCATTAATATATTTCATTACTTGTGACACCATGAATTCATTACATTATAGGAAAAACCAATTTTATCTTACATTATATGTAACAATTAGTTTTAACAAACTATTAAATATTATTAATATTATAAATAAAAATTAATTGTTTTAACAAACATATTAAAAATATAAATATAAATACTACAAAATATTTTTAAATATATTTGTTTAATATTCTTTTATAAATAAAATATATTGATAAAAATACATAATTTTTAGATAATTAATTATATGTTTTGAAAAAAAAATTTCCGAAAAACATTAAATTAAAAAAATTAAATTTCTATGACACAAAGAAATTATATTTAAAAAACATAATTATTTAAATCAACATGTCCAAAATGTATTAGAGTGAGGTTTATATATTTTTCTGAGAAGAAAATGTTTTTATGTGAATAATTAATATACTGGTATTTATAAATATTTTTCATTTCATTTACAAAAATAATTTTTTTTAAAAAAATAACATTGTTTGATATGTAATATAAGTTTAACTATACATCTATTAAACCAATTTAGTTCATTATAATAAACAATTTTTTTAATTTTTAAACAAAAAAATTTAAAATCATAATTTTTTTTTCAAAAGTTGCTTTCTCATTGCATCTACATGTTTAATTTTTAATTAAATTCTTTAACTTATATGAGTTCAATATTTTTAAATAGATTTGATATTTTTAGTTACAAAATTTTATATTTTTTAATAATTTAAATATAAGGTTTTACAATAATTATAAGTAAAAATATTTAAAAAAAATCTCACAGTTACGGTTCAAATGGGTTTATCGGGGTTTTAAACAATATGGATACAAGATTAAAATGACCCAAAACATGTCCAAAACCCAATATATGGATATACATAGAACATATAATCACTATGTTTCAAAAATGATATGTTTTTTTGTTTTCATGAATATGAAAATTATGGGCACACTTTATTCTTTTCCAAAATAACAAATATGACCTTTCCCCCTGTTATAAAAGGCCTCCCCGATAATATCCATTTCACACTTCCAAAAAAATTATATTATAAAATAACTACCAAAATAAATTCATTAATTTTCTTCTATATTCCAAGAATCGATATTATGATCATAATATCATCTTAGTATGGATTTTGGTGAAAACTCATGGATATTAACAATCTAAAAGGTAACATTATTTGAAGAGCGCTTTAATTTTTTATCTTCCTCTACATATTTAAAATATTTTTGAATCCATGAAAATATAATAACCTTATTATCTCACACAAAACAGATTTCACTATACTATTACCATAAACTATATCAATCTCTTTGTCCCTCAAATGGAAAATGCTAACACCACTAATGTGTTTTGTGGATCGACACCACATGAATCGATGTAACACATTTTCATTAAAAACCACTCCCAGTTGGTTGTACAAAGGTTCTAATATTCGTTATGATATTTATGATATAATTAAACAAATTTAATTATTATATCCCATGTACCTTCTTACATTTCATTCTGAGGGAATATAATAAATTCACTCATCTGTTTTCTAGACAATCTCCTCACAGAGTGATGCGATTCAGTCTCACTATAAATATAATCTAATAAATATGGGTTCATCAAACATATGAAATATATATAACATAAATAAGACTTTAAAATTTTAGTATATTATTTATATTTAATTCATTGCATCGGGAAAATGTAAATGACATTCATGTGTACATATAACTTATCGCCTCAATGAACAATGGATTCATTTTCTATACATATTGTTTATGGTTTACACTAAACAGATATTTAATGAATATATTTGATAATTATATATTTTAAATGATTCATGATATTATGTAACAATGATCAAGTTAAAAGTACAAGAAAAAAATCAGAACATACATAAATAACAGTGTAATTGTTTCCAAAAAAGTGGAATTAACATAGAGTGAAAATAAACATATAATAAAAGCTAACAAGTAAATCATAAAAAGAATAATATAAATTATTATGTTTATATGATTAGTTTATTATAAAATTATATATATATTATTATATTTTATCATTTATTATGGAATTAGAGACTTAGTATTATGTATTTTTCTCACAATTCTCCTTCTTTGAAACATATGTTATGTTATGAACAGACCTCATTTTATGGGATGTATATATATAACCATTAATATTTAATTCCATGAATTTATTTAATATAATTATATTTTATGTAACATTAAATTTAATTCTTTTTTTTGGTTCTTATTATTAAACATTACCTAGTGGTAAAGGGTTTTATTATACAATTTCATCATTTAAATATATTGTTTATGATTATGTTTCTAATGATGAAATCTTGTATCCCAAATATAAATAACATCATTAATACTCTTATTATATGGTTATGTGTTAGGAATACATTATTTCTCTTTATATTCAGCTCATTTATATATTCATGACTTCAATAAAAGTTTTTTATGTAAATAATTTATGTTTATCTCTTCTACCAAAACCCATTTTTAATTCAATACCTTGTTTTCATAAAATATATCCAAAATGTATTAATTTCAATAAAATTATTTTATATATTGATATTTAACTGTGTTTTATATTTTACAATAATATTTGAATGAATCCTTCACTTCCTAATCCAAAATATGTCTTGTTTGTTTTTTCCTAAAAACGTTAATGGAATATTTGGTAAAATTTGTATGAAATGAATATAATTTACCACTATATTGACCATATAATGTTATAATTATTTAGATATATTTTTTATATTTTAATTTAATGTAAAATTACATTCCCAATATATTAAGATTTCTTATTTTTTAAAATTTATTTTTGAAAAAATAATATTATCACCCATAAATGTTCCATGAGATATTCCACAATCATTTTCTATCTATGATGACATTATTTTATTTTACACACAATTTATTTAGAATATTATCCAAGGATAAAATTTTTATTCTTTCTCTAAATGGTATATGTTTATTATGAAACGTTTTTTATGAAACTGATTTCTCTTCCGTGGATTATACCATGTTAAAATGGTTATGAGAACCTTTATCTTTTCCCATGGGTGTTTCTATGATAAAATAATAAAATTATTATGAAGCATTTTTATTTTCTATATGTTATTATATGAAAAAATATTTATGAATCCCATTTATTTTCATAGGTTCTGATATGATAAATGTTTTATATTCCTTTGTAAAATGTATATATGATTTTTTATTGTGTGATGGGTGGGACCTATATCTCCCTTTAATTAATAGGGTAAAAATTTATAAATCATGTGAAAAATTGGATTATAATTGAGAGTGAACAATATTTATCAAGGGAACCATTCCAAAAAATATATTCTTGGGAGAAAACCACGACTATTATGATGGTTTAGAGAGTGAACCCATTAAACTATGATAGCCATTACAATGATAATTTACCAATATAGAAATGATTTTCTATGGTTATAATTATGATAAAATTGAATGTCGTATGCTTATAGTATACTCTCATGGATTATATTATTTTATTCAAATAAAACTCATGTCTTATGTAATTCCATGTTTAATTTCTTAAATCAGGTTTATGATCTATGATATATATGATTTGATAAAAAAACTAATGTTCTCATACAATTATTCTAATGATATGTTGATATATCCCCTATTAAATGCATTTAGTTTCTATGTTCAACCATTATTATGTTTACTTTCAATAGAATATGATGAAATTTATTATTTATGAAATATATAAGAGGGGTCATAGTTATGAATAAAATATTGGGAGATGGCATATATCCCTTATGTACTAGTTGTTTATTTTCTAGTGTTTCAAAAATCTATATACCAAAATTGATATGGTGTAGATTTTACTGTTTTATAATGAATTTTATTCTATTAATATGTAATATTTATATACTATAAGTATGGTTAATTAATGTTGGTATTAAATAATATATTTTTTAAACATTATAAATTATTGTGATATATAATTAATTAGATTTCCAAGGATATGTTTATGGATAAATATAAGGGTTTTCAAAAGTATATGGAAATACAATGGAATTATGGGTAAGGAAGGAGTGAGTTCATTAAAAAAACAACATCCCATCCATGATACTAAAAGTTTTTGTGGCTATAAAATAGTTTTATATAGTGGTGATATCTCCAAAAGGGTACATTGTTCTATACTTGATCATCACGTACTACCTAAAAATTGTCATAGTTGCAAGCATTCTTTGACCATCCTGTGGGATATGTGAAGAAAATTATCAAACTCTTTAATAACCAACTTGATTAAATAAAATACATAATTTTAATGGATTTGGATAATCTTATGGTTTTATATATGAAATATTTGACATCAAATTATAGAGATTTAATTAATGAACTTTCATTATTATGGGGTCTCTCTATATGATTATTGATAGACACACTATGACTTTCAATTTTAGTCAATGGTGGGAACAAAAAAAAATTGGTTAACATTGAATGTGATATACAATGTTTTTATATGATACTAAATGGGATTATTATAAGAATGAAGGATATATTTTTTATGTGTAATCTATTATAATTATTTACGAATAAGACCATAAACTATAAACTTTTATTAGACTCAAAAAATAGGATAATGATATCATTTTTTGAGTGACCGGGTGGTAGAGACATGATGGAATGGATATTAAGTCTTTTATTTATGAAGAATTTTTGAAGAATCACTAAAGATAATGTCACAAAATATTTAGATAACGTTTTATATGTGATGAATGAGGTGATTGAGTATGAAATTTATAAGGTAAAAATTAATGTTTTGTAAACACAATGGATGGTAATATTGGTCTCCCTATGGTATTATCAAGAGATGAATTTTTTAACTGTGGATATTATTATCCTTATAGAATTCTATTTTCTAATGGGGGTATCATTTGAAGCGACAACCAAATGTTTTTATGAGTAATGGTAATACTATAAATTATGAAGAGACCACAAATTAAATATGAAAGGTAAAAAGTATTAATGAATAAAAAAATTAATCCTAGATAATAACATATGAATGATGTTGAATGATTAATGTATTTATTAGTTGGTAATCATGAATTCTGATATATTTTTTGTAAAAACATTTATTATTTATATTATTAATTAAATATTTAATGATTATGTTAATTTAGGAATTATATATGTAGTCATCTACGATCAACCGAAGATTTATGTATACTATCATTTGATTATGTATATAAGGTTTTTCATAATTTTAATGTTTTATTTTCCCCTTTTGAGGTTTTATGTGTAGGTCGTTTATCCTGATTAATTTCATTGAAGGATATATTTATTGATATACAACCATTTGTTATAAAATATGATTTCCCATGAAAATTTATCGAGGAAGAATTCCATTTCATTTAAGGGGCATAATATCAAGGGTATTAGTAACCATTATGATTTTTCATTTCATTTATGCCAAAGTATATATGGGTTATTTCAATTAGTGTATTATAGTAATGTTTTTTGTTAAAAACAATAAAAAACATATTTGGAGATAACTAGTCACATCTTCCAAGGTTTATGGGCTTAAACCCATAACCAAAGAAATATAAGGACATAGTTCCTACCATTAACCTATATCAAATATTATTTCCTGTGTGTAACCATTAAGAGAGAAATTTCAATGTATTTATCTAATTTATTCATATTTTAGGAAGTCAAGGTAGAGAGAGAAATGTTTAAGGGGATGCTACAACCATTTTGTTTACCTTATTAGAAGTGAGAAAACCTCACAATGGGTTTTTTCATCAGACTCCCAAAAAAATATAATGGGTATAATTATACATATGTTCCAATCCATTTATATATGAAATTAGAAAACATTCCCTCTATCGAAGATTTTATTATTTTGAAAATAATTTCAGTATATACATTAAGGACGTTTTAAGGTTGTTTAGTGTCTGAAAATATATAGTACCTGATTGGTATGTGAGGTTTACCTCGATGTTTAGAAGAATTATTTTGTAGGCTCTATATATAGAGCTATGTTTTAGTACAGTGTATCTACCTCTGAAAATTTGTAAACATTAGAGAAATATTCAAACTCTATATTATATACTATGATATTATTCTATGATTTAAAAAGTTAATAGAGATCAAAATCACATTATACATGATTTTTCTTACAATTATAGCTTTTAATCTAGAATTTAAATGGCTACTTATGAATCCCCTTACATAAATAAGTGTATAAATCCAATGTATAGGGATAAAGTAAGGGAAATAATGCTATTAGTACTATATTTGGATGATGAAATAAATTATTTAGTTAAATAAAATGGTAAACACATATAGAAAACATAATGATAGTAGAAAATTCCTCCAAACAATTATCAACATGATATATAATTTGAATTTTCATTTAATGTGTTTCTATTAAATTATCCCTGAATGAAAGAAGGGAAATATAAGCCCTAGGTATGTTTGTAAATTTTAAATTACTAATCATATCAGGATGTAAAATTACATATTAATGATTTAGTTGAAATTCACTCATAAATATGATTTATTCCATGTATACTTTATATGGAAGTAAATAACTAATCCTTTGTCTGTACAGAACTAAATGTTTATACTATTAGACAATGATATTTCTTATGTGGAATATCTAGTGGAGATTCTAGATCATAGAGAGAATGTTATTTGAAACATGAAAACTCCCCTAGTTACTATTTTTTAGAAAAACCACATGTTTGATGAATCTACCCTCGAATAAGAGGAAATTATGAGTTAGAAGTATCCTCATTTGTTTATATCAAAATGATCAGTTTCAAGGGTGAAATTAATTTTAAGGGGGAAGAATGTTACACACCAATATTTTATGAATTATTATTATTTTCAAAAATTAAATGAAATTTATATCTCTTGTTACATGAAATATCATGATTAGAATCCATGACACAAAAAACTCTGTTTATACTGCATTACATGAGAAACAAAATTTTAACAAACAATGATATATTATAAATATTAGTACTTAAATGTGACCCATTTAAGATAAAAATTAAACACAAAATATGAATTGTAATAAAAATAATTAAATATTTAGTGTAATGGTTATATATAATGTAATTATATTGGTAAAAAATTGTACTTGATTTTTAGAAGAGTTTTTTTATATTTCAAATTTTTTTTAAAAAAATGTTTTTAATTTCATTTGGGGAAAAATTAAAAAACATATTTTTTAATATTATTATAAATATATATATATAAAATAACTTATTTTTTGAAATATACAAGTCAATATTATATTGGATTTAATATTTAATAATTTTCTAATATAAATTGTTTATATGAATAGTTAAAAATATATGTTTTTATTTATAATATTAATATCATTTAAAACATTTAAAAACATACAAAATATTTCATTATGGTTTAAATGTAATATTATATCAATTATTTATTAATTAATCTTTTTTGGGTCATTTTAAAATATTTCATATTTAATTTTTTTTGCAAAACTCATTTAAAATTTTGAGCATTATCTCCGGGAAAACCTATTTTCATGTCACATATATGATATATATTTTTAATTAATTTATTTTCATATATGATTTGAATATAGAAAAATTAATTCCATATTCGGTATAAGAAATACTATATATCATCTAATTAGATCAATAACACAATAAATAGTAAAAAATTGATGAACTTATATATTTTGGTTAAGGTAAAAATAGGTTTACTGGGTCTTTAAACTCAATAAATAAGAGTTAAAAATGACTCAATATATTTCCAACACAAATTGTTTTTAAATATTACAACATTATATCCTAAAAGGTTCAATATTAACTTATTTTTTATCTTTACATAATATGAAAAAAAGATGGTACAACTTATTCTTATCAAAAATACTATGCCATCTCCAAACATATAAAAGGAAACACCTCTCTTATCCACTTAATGCATCCATATTTCTTTGTATCAGATTATTCCTACCAAAATACCTTACATAATTACATCCTATCATCATATAATTCTTAGTTTGATCATAAATCTAATATAGAAAGTATAGTGTTGTTAACCCAAGCAGTATACCCAATGAAGAGGTAATATTATTGGACTGGAATTTTTTTATTCCTTCATCCACCTCCTTCAAATATTATAAAACAATGTCCAAATAATATATTTACTATCTTTCTTATAATTAGATTCTATTATAATATGTTTATGACTTACTTCTATCTCTGTATTACTCAAATTGTATATGATAATGTCGCTCATTTGTGTCACATAAAACCACCTCACAAACAGATGTTAAATATTTCCCCTCAACAAGTATCACGATTTGTTATAATTAAGGATTATATTTTTATATATTATATTAACTATATTATTATACTTCCTCAATTAATATATCATGCATTCCTTTTAACATTTCATTATATGAGAGTATGATAACATCGCTCGAGTGTAAAATGGACTACCACCTCATGAAGTGACGTGATTCATCCATGACATAATTATGAGGTAATGAAGATTGCTCAAAGAAACATATGCAAAATGAAAGAGATAAAATATGATTATTTAAAGGGTAGAAATTATTTACCATTATTTCATTGAATTCATTGAGAAACGGAAACAATTCTCGTGTGTAAGTATGGCTTACTGCCTCCATGAATTGTGTATTTCATTTTCAATCTCAAACTATTATGAATTACTATAAATAAATATATAGTGAATATATATTATATATATTTCCTTGTGGGAATTTTAGAGATTATGGAACTATGTTAAAAGTATTATGACCAAAAAATTTAACAATTAAAACAAAAAATAAAATAATGAGTTTATTTCCCGAAAGACGACCAATAAATTTTTATTAAACATGTAATAATAGGTAAGAAGTTAATATTATATGGTTTGAAATATATAATTATGGTAAAATAATATATGTGTAAAAATATTATATTTATTATAAATTAGGCTTTAATTTTCTTAAATTAAGTCAATACATAATGTAATTTTTTTTAATTTCATTCTTTGAGACATTTATAATGTTATGCATATATATGATTTTATTATGTTTATATAAAGCCCACTAAAAATGTATTAAAATGAATTTTTCTATATTAATTATATTTTACACTTCTTTTTAATGTTATTATATCATTGTATATTACAATTTAATGTTACCTAAGTCATAACGGATTTGTGATACGTTCTTATCATTTACCAAGATTGTTTATGATTATATTTTCGATGAATAAATATTACGATACCTTTCTCTAAATCATATATAATTTTCATTACCACTTTTTATTTAATGAGATTATAAATTTTTCAAAAAATTCATTCTCATTATGTATTTATTATTAAAAAATAATGTTATTGAGAAAACATTTCATTAATTATTTCATCACTCACAATCATTTTTCTTACAAAATGATGTTATCTATAAAAATGTATTTTTTATATAATTTATGAATTTTTTTATTAATTAAATAATTATCTATTTTTTGATTAAATCAATATTTTTTGAAAGGAATATTAATTTCTTTTTCAAAGAAATGTTTTCATGGATATTACTGAAAATCTGAAAGGAATATTTATTTTATCATTTATAGAAAGTATGAAATATCCCTCCATCATGAACAAAATTTTATATATATATTCCTTTATAAGTTTTTATTTTTATTTTTAAATAAAATTATTTGAAAATTATTTGTTATTTTTTTATTTTTAAGAAATTAATATTCGAGGAAAATATAATTTTATCAAGAAATGTTCTTTGTCATCTTTTAAAATAATTTTCCTTATAATTTTTCCTCCGTAGATGATACTAATGATTTAACTGGGATTTGATTCAAGGATGAAATTCTTATTATTTCTAAAAATGGTTTAAGTTTATGATCAAATGATTTTTTTATAACTTGTTTCTGTTAAACAGGTTCTACAACTATAAAATCATTAAGAAACACCCTTATTTCTCTATGTGTTATATCATGATGAAATGATGAAATTATTCCATATATTATGATTTGATGAAGTTTTTATGAAACCCATTTTTTAATAGGTTATGATATGATGAATTTTTTATTATCACCTGGCACATTCATGTATAGTTTTAAATATATAATTGGTGGGAAAAGTTTCTAGCTCAAATAAATTTGGAAAACATTGATAGGTAATTATACAAACAAGATTGAAATGGAGAATGGACCAAATTTATTAAGGGACTTCGTCCACTACGATATTTTTGGGAGTGAACTTAATGTATTGTGATAGTTTTATGATTGTACCCATTCCATTAGGATATCGATGGAAATGAGAATTGTCTATTATGTAAAATATTTTATATGATTATGTGTATACAAAATATGATAAATCTAATGATAGTGTTATTAATTAAGGGATTTTGTAATATTTTTCCAGTACGATTCAGATCTTATGAACATCCAATATTTATTACATAAAAATAGTTTATGCTCAATGATATTTAAGGTATTATTTTCAATTTTTATTATATTTTTTATAGTCTTATGAATATGATATATTGATATCTCTCTTACATACCCTTAATGAGAATCTAAACTCACCCAATATTATGTATATTTTCAATATGTTATAAACAACGGAATTCTGTATGATATATATAATTAGGTTCATGATATGAATAAAATTGTGGGATAAGTCTTAGATCAGTCACATATCATTTATTTATGTTCACATGTTACCAAAAGAAATTTACAAAAATGAATATAGAGTGGATTTGTATGTTATATAATGATGATTCAAATATTAGAATGAAAAATCTATTTATGATATGTATGGATCATTATAGCACCCATATAATTATATATATCTTCATCACAATTCATCGGGTCATAAATTAGGCTTACCCATAATCAGAAAAATTGTAAATGTACAATATCAAGAATAAAGCATCTTAATTTTTCACTATTTCAATATAAAACCCTCAGAAACTCTTTAGAACCCATATACATAACATTTTCATATATAAAAATATAATTTCCTTTTTTAAACTAGTTTTCTATAACAGAATTAAAAATATTATTTTTCATTAATGAAAACATTAATTGTTATAAATGAATCCAATCATAATATGACATATATAGTGGTTTGAAAAGACATTATCACCATATACAATAAAATACATCATTCTTATTTTCTTTGGTAGAAAAAGTTAAAACATTCAATAAATAGAGGACTTATGAAAACCTCTGATAGATAATAAAATGGAATATGAATTTTTTATAATATTTATTGTATATAAATATAAATACATTAATATGATATCATAAAAATAAGAACATGGATGATAAATAATGAGAAGGGATAATTTGATAGCGGATTTTTAAAATAATGTCTCTTGTAATGAGTTTGACTCAATAAGTATTGTTGTATATAATCATAAATAATACGAATAAGTTAAATATTCACTAACATAAAAAAATTTCCTACCATTTATTAATGTTACCTTGTTATAGTCAATTACATAGTAAATTATGTTTGCGTTGGATGTTTTTATGATATTCAAATGATCTTTCCAAAATGAATTTGGTATTATTACTATGAAAATATAGATTATTATTCAATAATATATATATATTAATAATAATAAAATAGTATTTATTTTTATGCATCATTTTTAATTTCAAACCATAACCTGAAATATGGTAATGAAGAATGAAGTACCCAACAATCATGGAGACGGCAGGCCATACATATGCATGAGTAACGTATCAATTTTTCAATGATGGAAGTTATAATTTCAAATTATTTTAATGATAATAAGTAAATTAAGACCATTTTACTTCTTAAATACATTTATTTAGATCACATTGTGATGTGTTAATAAAACAAAAGCATATCAGATTGTATAGGAGGTTTTCTATATGTCCACATGCACAAAGTTATCAATTTTCAGTGAAATTTAAGTTAAGTAAATAGATGATAAGCTAATTTTACATAGTTAAAAAAATTCATTAGTATCCTATATTTACATTAAAAATGTAATTTTAACTATCCTCTATGAGGTATTCAACCATACACATGAACAACATTTTTTTCACATTTGATGGAGGAAGAGGTAGATGATAGTAATACCATTGAAATAATATTAACAGTATATATATATATAAGATAATGGTGTTTTTTTAATCATCTTTGAAGAATATTTAAAGGTGGTAGAATATGAAATTAAATTAAAAGTCATGGTTAATAACTATAACACTTCTGTAAAAAACTATTAATGTTTAAATCAAAATCTTTCCTCAGATGGTTTTCTGACAAAACCAAATAACATATGATCTAGGTAGGGAGGTATTGAATAGATTTGGGTAGTTCCTATCTAATCCAAAATGATTTTGAAATTTAGTAATTTCACGACATGCCTTCACCAAGATGAGAGAAGATACAACAGATTGCCCGAGAATTCCTTCTTCAAGTTGAAAGAGAGATAATGACCCCCAAGACCCACCTTCATTATTTCTAGGAGTGGCGACTATCCCCAAGGGTATAAAATCACACACAAGATGGAAGACATTACCCTTTTCATTATAGAATTTGGAGATAATGTATTAAATCCCACCAACACCAAAACTAGGGCTAAAAGTAAATCCAAAGAAAACCATTCCCATATGCAGGTTACAAAAGTAAATACAACATGTACAAGGAGACTACAAAGGTAAATTATAAAAGAAAAAAAAATAACTGAAACTGTCACACTTTTTGAGCTAGTATGGCACTGCATGATCTTTGAAGTCCTCCTAGAAACCTGAATGCTGGTTTATATACGTAGGGTGAGTATACAAGTATACATAGCAGGGAAAACCAAAGACTCTCGTGCACAAGTGGAGAGGCATTCTAATGCCCTATGTGAAATGAAATAACCAAAGAACATAGCAAGGGAAACTATCCACCCAAGCCTCACCAAGGAACACTCCCCAAATTAGGCAAGACAAGTAATTTATTGTATTAGCACATCAACATTTGGGTACCCTTCGCCACATTCCCACTGGTTATTGAAGATATCCTACTTATCGAACAAATCTCACCATTCTCACCGCAGTCCCACTACAACACCCCACCCACACACACCTGGGCCACAACTACACATCCCACCCGTAAAAAACTGGGCACAACCACCACACGTAACCATGTCTGAAAACACCTGGGCCAGAACAACTACTGCCATGCCCGAAGACACCTGGGCCTCATCCTACAGACTCTTGGAAAACAACCTGCCCGCACAAACCTGGGCCAACCACTACAACTACCCTGCCCAAAGAATATTTTGATATAATGGACCATAGGCCATCACATACTTCTAGAAGAGTCTTGGGCTATTCAGGAAAGGGAGAATAAAAGGTGCTAATAAATAGCCAATCATATGAGTGATGGGAAAAAACACCCTCCACCATGAAATGGGGGTGTTCGGCAATAATTCCTCAACTCAGGTGGAGTGAGAATGAGAAACCTAAGAACTACAAATATATGCATATGTAACAAGAACTCATCCCAAACTAGGGTTTCCAAATCCAACCTAAGTGCAACACCCGTGTTACTATTCATTCATAAAAGAAGACACAACACTCACGACCACGTCAAAACTCATTCCCCAAAATAATTCCCCATTTAAATTATTATTGTTTTCATGTTGATGTTATCCCATTTAGATGAATTCTACAGTACTGGGCAACTCACATGCATAACCACAATCTAGAGAAATAGAAACATCCAAACAATAATTTAAGCATTCACACTTGGTTCTCTTGTGAAGTCACAACAACCAAGGGATATATGACATCCCTCAAAGTACTGGAATTAAACCAAGCCTCGACATACAAACCCTTACAGATTGATATTCACAACAAAAAACCGTTCCATAATAGAGTATCTCATCCTCATCCACGTCACCGCATAAGCATCGAACAAAACAAACAGACATGCCTCCGAGAAAGAACAAGGATGTTTCCAGACTCAAGTACATAACTCACCATGTTTTCTTCTTTCTCTTTTGTTAATCGGGGTGATCACACAAGGATTTTTGTTCACTGGACATTCATTTAATATTATGAGTTTATGTGATTAACTAAATTCCCATGTTAGAGTCATTCAATCATCACAAAAGATGGAGGTTCATTAATGGACAAGAAATACAACCAACGACCATGATTTTCATTGGGCATAGGCCTGCACAATTCACAACATAAAAAATCAAGGGTTAGAAAAAGAATCAGAACATCGATCACACCCCATTCATTCTTTAAAAGACATTTTGTTATCTTTTTTAAGGTTTGGTTTCATCTATTCCCACAGAAACAGTAGCACACCCACCCCGCATGATACACAATAAGGAAGGATGAAGGAAAATCCCTACTTCGTTGATCAAGGATTGATGTTTTTTTCCACTCACCAAGAACTGGGGATGCGAGACTTTAATGGGAGGAATGTTGGGGATTCCAAGGGTGAGCAGAAAGGATCCGACACAGGTGCACCACTTTCCTTGGGAAGGGGGACTCCAAATGCACCAAGAAGAAAACGAGGCAAGCTAAGTGGAAGAAGAAGAAGGAATTACAATGTTATATAATGATGAGATCCCATTGTTACGGAAAATGAAAATTTGAACAGCCTTAAATTCAGATTGTGGTTCCCCATGCGGTTGGGCAGTTATACACAATTGAATTAATTTTCATTTAACAATTCACCTTGGAGGGGTGGTCATAAAGGGTATGCATTAAAAAAATTTCTTTATTGATAAGGAAACATGTACCTGGGGTGGATCTGGATGGTACGGGGAAGGGCATGACATGAGGGAAAAACCACACGTTTTGGTAAGGTAAGGGTCACCTGACTCTTGGGGAATTTTGTATATTGTTTATGGTATTTAAATGTATTTGAAAGGGAGTATTAAAAGATTTTACGTCCAAGGATACGTTACGGGAGCAGAAAAGTGAGAAGTTTGAAAAAGAACGAAGACCCTAGGTGAGGACACGGTGCCACTGTCACAATGTCACCCTTACAGTGCCACCATCACGGTGCCACCGTTTTGGTGGAGCTGTGTTTTGGCAGAGAAAAGGACCAGGTCTGTATAGGTCATTACATCAGATACCTCTCAAACTATTCTAACACTCGAGATTCAAAACTAGTCCCAGAGAAAAAGGGGGGTTTCGAACAACCACCCTGAATGATACCTCTCAGGAGTGAACTTCATCAACATTAATGAAAACCTATCCCTTAAGTAACGAGGAAACATTCAAGGGTCAAACTGCCCGATCATATGGGTTAGGGAGTTTCTTCCTCAATGTCAAGATATTATATGCTTTGGGCAGCACCAACTCGCCCATACATGTTTAATCACATTTACCTTAATGATTCTTGATTAGGGATCAGGTCCTTCCATCCCCATAGATAGGACTCTTCATAGACATTTAGAGAATAAGGAAAACCACACATTTCATTTTTATCAAGGTAAACTATTTCATCACAAAGAATTAAAAACAAATTAGAACAAAACTCAAAACATCTCTGGGTACTGGTCGTGTATCTATGTCACCGATTCCAAGTTACTATCCTCGATCCCGCCATGCCTCCACAACACACGAACCAATGGAATAGTTCATCCATGGATAACCTTCTTCTCATGATCCTCGATCATCAATGGTATTTCCACAAAAGTCACGTCATCCTCTATATCCATCTTTCCCTAGTAGAGGATGTGTGAATCATCGTTTAGATACCGTCGGAGATGAGATACATGGAAGACATCATGCATTTTCAGTAGCGGAAGTAGTAGCGCAAGCTGGAAATTCACTTCTCTAACCCGCTGCACCACTTCAAACGGTCCGAAAAACCTAGGAGAAAGCTTACTCCCCCTGACGAACCTCTGTTTCCCATGTCGAGGGGTGAAATTCAAGAACATGTGGTCCCCAACCCCAAAATCCAAGGGTCTCCTCCTATTATCAGCCTATGATTTCTGTTGGTCCCATGCCACCTTCATACTTTATCGTATAAGTCAAACCATCTCCATCGTGCTCTACACCACGTCCGGGCCAAGAACACCTGCTTCCCCAACCTTGATCCAGCACACGGGTGAGCGACATGGTATTCCGTACAAAGCTTCGAACGGATCCATGCCAATGTTAGGGTTATAGCTATTAATGTATGAAAACTCTACCAGAGGAATGCATCGCACCTACGATTTCCCAAATCCAAGAATACATGCTCGTAGAATATCCTCCAATGTCTGGATGGTGCGCTCTGTCTATCCATCTGTCTGGGGATGGAAAGTAGTGCTAATATGAACATCAGTGCCAAAAGAATGTTGCAATCATCTCC
Organism: Viscum album; assembly: GCA_963277665.1. Lineage (NCBI taxonomy): Eukaryota > Viridiplantae > Streptophyta > Magnoliopsida > Santalales > Viscaceae > Viscum > Viscum album. The sequence goes on along the minus strand of OY728119.1, from coordinate 1,497,979,043 downwards.
AAAATCATGAGGTAAACCATGAATCCCTATCTGAGACTATGGATCTCATAACACCATGAAACCACACCACCTCATCCACATACCTCCATGCTAAGGCATCCACTGCACCCGACTCCTTGATTGCCATAAAGGGAGACGATTTTGTCAACTGGTCCACCAATACCCAGATAGTGTCACAACCTTTTTGAACCTTGGGTAGCCCTGTAATGAAATCCATAGATATTCCATCCCACTTCCCCTTGGGGACATCTAAAGGATGAAAAACATTTCCTAGAACATGGTGTTCAGCCTTCACCTGCTGACACACTTGGCACCTGCCCACGAACCCTACCACCACCCGCTTTACCCCTGGACACCAAAACTGACTCCTCAGACCATGGTACATATTTGAAACTAAAGGGTGCACTTCTAGGGGTGATTTGTGGAACACAACAAGAACTCTCTCGTGCATCACCTCTTGAACAAACAACTTATCTCAGAAAAGAATCTGATCTGGACCATCCACCATCCACACATCTGGTGTGTCACCTTGGTAAATATGATCATGCATCACTTCACTTTATGAGTCTCCCCATTGAGATCCCTATACCTATGGAAATATAGAAGACTTCACTGGAATCTGATACAGGAAGCCTCTACAACCATCCATCCTTGCATCCAGGTGCAGGGCAGCCAACTCCCCCATCGCCTTCCAAGCATTTTCCAACTCTCAAACCGCATCCTTCTATGAATTCCTTCTCAAAATATCAGCCACCACATTCCCTTTTCTTGAGGTGTAAGAAATTTCAAAGTAGTTGTCTTGAAGGAACTCTATCCACCTTTACTTCTGTAAGTCCAGGCCTCACTGGGAGTAGATATACACCAAGATTTCGTGATATGTGAAGACCACGAAGCGTTCCCCGATGAGGTAATGTCGCCAAAACTTTAGTGCGAACACGATCACCGCAAGCTACAGATCGTGGGTGGCATAATTACTCTCATGAGGATGTAACTGCCTAGACCCATAAGAGATCACCCCTTATCGTTGCATCAGCACACACCCGAGGTGTTTTCCTGAAGCATCATAGAATACCTCATATGCCTCCCATTCATCTGGAAGCCTCAGCACTGGGGCACTTACCAACTTCTCCTTCAGATAGCAGATGGCTACCTCACACTGCCCATTCCACATGAAATCCTCATCCTTCTTCGTCAAGGCTTTAAATGGTGTCGCAACTCAGGAGAAGTTTGGAATGAACCTAAAATAGTAGCCTACTAGTCCAAGGAAACTACGAACTTCTACCACGTTTCTAGGCATTTCCCAAGAAACAATGGCCTCATCCTTCAATGGGCCCCCCGCTATTCCCTGATCGTACATGACCTGCCCATGGAAGTGAGCTTCTCGTGTCCAGAACTGGCACTGGGACAACTTACCATAGATTTGGGGCTGTCAGAGGACCTCTAAAACCATTCTTAGGTGCTCAGCGTGGTCCTCCTCTAATCTTGACTTGATCAGGATGTCGTCAATAAACACGACTAAAATTCAATCTAGGTATTCTTGAAAGATGAATTTCATGAGCCCCATGAACATAGTTGGAGAGTTTGTAACGCCGAACGACATGACCACACACTCAAAGTGCTCATATCTGCACATGAAGGCACTCTTCGAGATGTAACCCTTCTTCACCCTCAGATGGTGATATCCCCACCACAGGTTGATCATAGAGAACCACCCTGCCCCTTTTAATTGGTCTAAAAATTCATCTATCCTTGAGGGAGGGTAATGTTTAATGACCGTTACCTGATTCAGTCTCCTGTAGTCTATGACCAACATGAGACCACCATCTTCCTTCTTTGGGAATAATACTGGAGCACCCCATGGAGACACACTTGGTCGAATAAAACCATTCTTCATTAGATCATCAATCTGAATCCGCAACTCCTGCAACTCAGAATCTGCCATCCTATATGCAGCCATCGAAATTGGATGGGCACCAGGTTTTAAGTCTATCACGAACTCAACATTACATCGAGGGGGTAGAGTCACAACCTCCTTAGGGAATACGTCCATAATCCCACTGATGATCCCTGGAACTTCCACCATTTCTGCATCCACTAACTCTACTGATAATTCAGCTAACAAGGAAAGGAGGGGCTCCTCTTGCCTACAACATTTCTGGAACCCCGCTCACTGATGAATGTTACGCGTCGGCCACCCAAATATTAAAACACGACTGTTTTTCAGAAAAAGAAAATGACGGCACATACAGATAATAACCAGTCAATGCCAAGGATGAAATCGTTTCGATGTATCTGAAATAGTGAAAGATTCATGATAGACTGATGAGGCCCTATCATCAGTCTACCCCGTCGGAAAACATAAAACAATTCGGGCTGACCTCCGACTGGTGTGATCAACACTATGGGCACTGGAAGTCTCTTAGCATCTAAACCCAGACCACGGGCTAGGCTGTGAGTAATAATGGAGTGCAAAGATCCTATATTGAATAGCATACATGCAAGAGTACTAAAAAAGATGATCATACCTCGAATGACTTCCGACCCTATTGGGGTTGTCGTCTCTGCGGTGTATAACTGACCACGCCCAGCTCCCCTATCCCTCAGCTATCGGCTACCTCCCCAACCGTTCCCTGGTCGAGGTCCCAGAAGATCACCCTAAGGTCGGCCTCCTCCAGTGATATATGCCCATCGAGGATCGGTATCTCGCTGTCCCTGGAGATGCTACTGAAAGGGCCTAGCTGGAAACTACTGCAGCTTGGGTGGGTGCTGCACTGGACCACCCCCATTGTAATGTACTCGGTCCGGGCACTAATTCCGAAGGTGCCCATGGCTCCCACAGATGAATCTTCTCAGTCCTGGGCACGAATTGATAGGGTGAGGATCTGGATATAAGATCTGGAATTGATGGGGCCCGCTCCCTAATGGCCAGAACATAGAGGGCCCTGATGCTGGAGGCCTGCTGCTGAGGACATTCCAATTTGATGAGCCCAACTGAATTCCCTCTCGCGATACACCTCCCAGTGTGTGCATCCTCTCCACCACTTCAACCTTCTAGTGGACCACCATGTACATCAGTAGGGTGAAGGGAGTAACAACATATTAGAGAGAAGGTCGAAGGGCCTCCTCCAAACATCCCTTCCAAGACTCCTCATCTGGAAAGTGGTCTGGAGAAAAGTGTAGGAGATCCTTGAACATGAACCCCAACTCTATTACTGACATACCACCTGATAGGGGGAGAGTAGTTCCTGCCTCTACTCATCCTTCATCGTGGAAGAGATAAATTCCGCCTGGAACTCCTTCTCGAAGTCAGCCCACGGCACCTCAGCCTCCCTCTTCTTCCCAAGATAAAGGGTTAACCACTGACGCACCGCTCCACGAATCTGGCTTACAGCCAGAGGATCCTAGTACATCATCGGAGCCCGGATCAAGCTAAAAGCTATCACCAGCTACTCCATCCAGCTCTCTGTCTCAACATCAGAGATGATTCCCTTGTACTTCCCGAGGGTCTACTGCTAAAAGTCACAAAGCATTCTCTTCCACTGATCGTCCTCCTCTTCTCGGTCAGCCCTCTGTCGATCAGCCAGCTCAACCTCCTAGGTCTCGATCACCCGCACTACTTGTGGTCATCTCCCAGGTGCCAAATATATAAGGTTGACAAAGAATTCCTTAGCCCATGTAGTGTGGAATATTGTTCATAAAATTTTATAGACATTTTATTCATTTTAAATCCCCAAAAATGCCCATGAAACACAAGAACACAAGTCAATATGATGCATGTACCTTCCTTAGGGTCTCTATCCTTCAATAAGTATAGCCTCACTTGGTCATAAAGTAGGCCGATATTCCTTTCATCGGATCATGGGGGGCCCTAAAATCCCATGTCCTAGCTGGTCTTCCCTGACCTAATTCACACACCAAGATCACCCAAAAATGTTTCCCTACCATCCCATTCAATCCTCACAATTCCTAACTCCAGAACCCATCCTATATCTCGACCTATCCTCTCCTCTGATACCATTCTATTATAACCCTCCTTCACAATGATGAGCTAAGAGACAACAGACTGATAGACCCTTCCATCTTCAACTTGCAAGAGAGATAATGACCGTTGAGACTAGCTTTCAATATGTCCCGGAGTGGCGAATAGCACCAAAGGTATAAAATCACACAAAAGATGGAAGGAATTACCCTTCTTCTTTAATAGTATTGGTAGATAATAAAGTAAATCCCAACAACACCAAAACTAGGGGTAAAATTAAAGCCAAAGAAAACCATTCCCATATGAATGTTACAAAAGTAAATAACACAATTACAAATAGACTACAATGATATAGTACAAAAGAAAATAAAAACAGAAACAACAATTGTCCCACCCTTCGAGCATATACGGCCCCACACAATCTCTAAAGTCCTCCTAGAAACCTGAAAGCAATTTTATATACATTGTTGGAGCATACATGTATACTCATTAAGGAAAAACAAAGACTCTCATGCACAAGTGGAGAGGCATTCTAATGCACAGTGAGGAAAGAAATAACCAAAGCACCTTGCAAGAGAAACTATCCACACAAGCCTCACCAAAGCGCAATCCACAAATAATGCAAGTCAAGTAATATTTAGTATTATCACATCGACATTTGGGTAACCCGTTCCACATTCCCACTGGTTATTGAAGACATCATATGCATCGAACCAATCCAGCCATTCTCACCACAGTCCCACTACCACACCCCGCCCGTACACACTTGGGCCACAACCACACATCTCACCCACAAACACCTAGTCCACAACCACCACACGTATCCATTCCCACAAACACCTGGGCCAGAACAAATATTGCAACGCCTGAAGACATCAGGGCCTCATCCAGAAGACTCTTGGGAAACAAACTTCCCGCACACACCTGGGACAACCACCACAACTACCATTCTCGAAGAATATTGGGATATAATAGACCTCAGGCTGTGACATCCTGCCCGAAGAGTCTTGGGATATTCGGGAATGGGAGCAGAAAAGGAGCTAATAACTATCCACTCACAGGAGTGTTGAAAAAAACACTCTCCCCCATGAAATGGGGGTGTTCGTCACTAAGTTCTCAACTCAGGTGGAGCGCGAATGAGAAACATAAAAACTACAAATATATGTATGTGTAACAAGAACTCATCCCAACCTAGGGTTTCCCAAGCCAAACTAAGCACAACACCCTTGTTACTATTCATTCATAAAAGAAGTCACAACCCTCACGACCATGTCACAACTCATTCAAAAAAATTATTCCCCATTTAATTAATTATTGTTTTCATCTTCAAGTGATCTCATTTAGAAGAATTATACACTATTGGGCAACTCATAGGCATAACCACAAGCCATAGAAAGAGAAACAACCAATCAAAAATTTATGCATTCACAACTAGTTATCTTGTGAAGTCACAACAACAAGGGGATAAGAGAGATACCTAAAACTACTGGTACCAAAACAAGAATCGAGATACGACCCCACACATACATGCCACCAAGATAGAACAATGATGTTTCCAGACTCACTGACATAACTCACCAAGTTTTCTTCATTATGTTTGGTTAACAAGGGTGATCACACAAGGATTATTGTTCACTGGACATTCATTTAATCGGCCGAGTTTACTTGATTAACGAAATTCCCATGTTAGATCGGTTCAATCATCACAGAAGATGGAGGTTCAATAATGAACAAGAAAGACAACCAAAGAACATGATTTTCAGTGGGCATAGGCAATCACAATTCACAACATAAATAATCAAGGGTAAGGAAAAGCAGAAGAACATCGATCGCACCCCCATCATTATTTAAAAGTCCATTTTTTATCGTTGTTAAGGTTTGGTTTCATCAATTCCCATAGAAACAGCAGTGCACCCACCCCGCATGATACACAGTATGGAGATATGAAGGGAAATCCCTAATAAGTTGATCAAATATCAAATTTCATCTCCACGTGCCATGAACTGGGGATGCGCGACATGCAGTGGAGGAACTTCGGGGACTCCATGGGTGAGGAGAAAGGATCTGGCACAGGCGCACCACTTTCCTAGAGAAAGGGGACTCCATACGCACCAGGAAGAAAAGGAGGCTATCCAACAGGAAAAAGAAGAATGAATTCCCATGCAATTAAAGAATTAAATCTTGTTGTTATGAGCTACGGAATTTTGAAAGGCCTTAATGTCAGATCATGGTTCCCCACACGGTTGGGTAGTTTTGCATGATGGAATTAATTTTCATTTAACATTTCTCCTCTGAGGGGTGGTCATAATAGCTATATGTTAAATAGTTTTCATTAATCATAAGGAAACGTGTAACCGGGGCAGATCTGGAAGGTACGGTGAAGGACATGGCACTAAGGAAAATCCACACGTTTTTGTAAGTTACAGGTCTTCTGACTCTTGGGGGAGTTTGGATATTATTTATGGGATTTAAATGGATTTGAAAGGGGGTATTAAATCATTTACACCTCAAAAGATACATTGCAGGAGCGGAAAAGTAGGGAGATGGAAAAAGAACGAAGACCCTGGGTGAGGACATGGTGCCATCGTCACGGTGTCCCCTTGACGGTGCCACCGTCACGATGTCACCCTCATGGTGCAACCTTGTATGGTGTACGACCGTGACGGCACCACCGTCTCGGTGGATCCATGTTTTGGCAAAGTGAGGGACTAGGTGGGTTAGGTACATTATAAGGAAAATAGGAGAGGGTGTTCCCTTTTTATAGGTTAGGGGAGTGTTAGCTTAATGATTTCATAAAAAATTTAATTAAAAAAATTATTTTCAATTTAAAATGGATATAAATTATTAAGACTCAATAGTATTGTTAGTATGAGTCCAAATACTCTCAAAAGATAAAATTTTAAAAATATTACACTATATTTGTTTCTGTATCACTTTGTTTTAACCCTCTATTAAGGCCTTTCCAATTTTGTAGATATCGATGTTTTTTCTCATAAAAGAATAATATAGATAATAAAAAAGAAAAATTGGCTTCTAAATGGACAAGGATTGGTTTCTTCATCCATATATGAATCACTCATCTGAAGTTATTATTTCTTATGAATTTAAAATCATTTAATAATATTTTATTAATTATAAAAAAACATAAATAAAAATTATCGAACAATACATTTTATTTATCTTTAAGAACATTATTAATAAAATTACTTTGAATATAAAGAATGAATACTTCTAAAATACATAATTTTATGAAAATAATCATCTAACAAAAAAATTCAATCAAATATTATTATTTTTAGTGTTTCTAAATATTTTTATTTTATTTTTATTCTACTTGTACAAGCACTATGTTAGTGTTTCATAGGACTTTACTGTAATTATTAAAAATTAAAATTTTTTAAAAAAATTACCAAGAAATATCTAAAACATATATATTTTAAAAATACATTTATAAAAAAAATATCAATTTTTTTTAAATATTTCTTAAATTTAGTGATAATAAATCAAACCAAATGAATGTTTTTTACTTTTCTTTATATTTAAAAATAATAATGTCCAAATCCTTGAAAATTGAAAAAGTCATATATACGAAATTTTGCTATTATGGATGAGATATACTCATCCAATAAAATTATGGCATGTTTTAGGGTCAAATATTACTATGTATGAGATTATTTGTAACATTAATTAGCCTATTTTGGATTTACTATTGTACCAAAATTTAATATGTTTACTATTAATAATTTTAAAAAGGTACAAATTCATTAAATTTGGACTACATGATTTAAAATATAATATCAATTTTTCATGATTCAATTCACATATTTTGAATAATTAAATTTAAAATTCAATCGAAATAACAAGATAAAAAATAGATTTTCAGGAGAGTGCCTTTTAAGTAAAGAGATTTATCTATACCAAATTGAACAATAAAATTCCTTCAAATAATATAATTTGATTATTTTTAATAAAATTTAACTAATTAAATTTTCACCACTAATCAAAAATGTAATTTAATATTTTAAATACTATAAAATAATATATTATTTTCAGAAAACTTCAATATTTTTAAATATTTTGTGATGAAATAAAGCATTTAGTAAAATTATAAAATATTATTCCTCTTTTATTATTCTAATTATTATATTATAAATATTATATTCCATTCATGGAATATAATTTTTAATACTTTGAAATATTAATTATATTATTTTTCCAAAAAAAAAAGAAATTAAAACCATTTATAAAGAAAATTTATTTTTAGATAAAATATTAACATTACTAATATATATAATTGCATTTATTTCGAATTTTATTTACATTTTTAATTTCGTTAATCTAATTAATAACCAACAATTAAACATATTAATTAAAATGGTTTTATTTAAATAATAATATTTTGGGGATCGTGTAAACATAATGTTCTGTATTTTGTATGTTATAGAACATAGAAATTTATATAAAATTGTTAGATATTATATTATCCTCCTTCGTTTAGTAATTTGAATCCTTATAATTTCAACTATATTCGAGAATTCAAGTGTTTTACATCTGAATATAACATTTTTGAAATACCACATCGTGGATATGGTTAATGAAACTTGCTAATGAATAGATTGAAATTGAGATACCGAGGATATCTTGAATAACACATAACTATGATTAAAATTATGAAAAAACAAGTGGTAAGTGATTATTTGGAATTAAATTGAAATAATAATATCTAGATAATAGTGGAAGGTGATAGAGATAATTTATCAAAACAATTTGAATTTTCTTGAGAATGTGACCAACCAAAAATACATAAACCTATGATGATTTAGAAAGGCCATAAATTCATTATTAATACATATATTAGCATAATATTTTCATTAAAAATATGTTTCCTAGAGTTTATAAATTAATTAGCTTTAACAGAATCACCCTAAAATAAGTATATTTACTTGACAAATAGAATTTGACTATTTTTTCAATTTCCCCGACAATTTAATCTTTTTATCAAAATGAAAAGTATTCAATTTCAAATTATTATGCCTAATGTAAAAAATAAATTTTAATTGGATAAATTAATACACAAAACCAAAATAATATATTCATCTAATGAATGATTATTCCAAACTTGAGTAAAACCTCATATGTAGAAAAAATAAATTTATCTACAGAATTGAATAGTATAAAGAAATTATTGAAAGACAATCTATAAATAACTTTCATCAAAATTCAAAAAAATATTTATAATTGGTATTAAAAAATTTGAATGATTTTATCAAAAAATCATCAATTTTTTTTAACATTTATCATTAAGTCATATTAGTAACTCTTAATGTCTCATACCAAAAATGTAAATAAATGAGTCAAATAATTAGAAATATATTTTAGTCATTTCAAAAAATTACCAGAAGTACCAAAAATCTATATTAAAATAATATATGATTAAAAAATATAATTAAACTGTTAATCGACAAAAAAAATCATGTAGAATTTTATTTACCTTACCCATAACACATTCCAAAATATATATTGCTATTTTGTCCAAATAACTATATAAACATTATCATCAAATAAAATTTCAGTCTCGTATTTATCTATATTATAAACCATTTGTTCCCAAAATCATCATAACATTTATATTTAATTTCATAATAACTAGAATGTTATAAAGGCTAGTTGTTGTTTGAAATCCTTTATCATCATTTTTTTGTTGGTTCAAGACATGTGGACTTTCTATATATAATAGGTTTTACATTTTACTAAATCTATATTAATATTACTCATGAAATTATCCTAGAAATATACTAAAAACTCTAAAATATATCTGTAAAAATTAAGTCACTTTTTATACAAAATAGTTTTCTATATAGACTATTTTCCACAAAAATAAAATTATCATTTTTGACTATTATAAAGGAATAAACAACTGAATTGTTTTTTCATCCTTATATGATATAGTACCAAAGAAAATAAAATGTCTCCAAAAATAAGATTAGTCGCTATAAAATTTCAGTACATTAAACCTTAAAAGGTGTTCATAAGACTTTGAAACATTGATCATGATTAAACATAAAAATCCTTAACGGTTTATATAACTCTTATTTTATCAACACATAAAAACATATTAATCTCTAATTTTTTATAACCAATCTCTAATACCAATTATAATGACCCACACAGAAAATACCATAAATTAAATCATTAATACAAAATTTTTTATCTTCTATTTTTTAATATAGGGTATGTTTATATCATTAGATATTTAGGTCATAAAACATAAATAAAACCCATTAAATTACAAGGTGGACATGTCTACTTAGTATCTAATTTTTTTGAATATAAAACATCTAAAATGAAACATGTTGTTTTTCTTGCCTAATCATCAAGGTTTTTGTCGTAAATATTATTTTATTAACCACCATGATAACCCAATAAAAAATAATATAAAACACATTTTAAGATCACAAAATGCATCATATGGGAAATTTAAAGAAATTTATAAACTAATCATTATATTTTAAAATCATGAAATTTTAAAAAGTAAAAATTTATATAATGCACATTGAGAAAAAAAATAATCAATTTCTTATAACTAAAATATAATATTAAACACATGAACTTTCTCAAGGAAATTTATAAAAAATTACAATGTAATAATTATAACCATTAGGGTTTTTAATAAAAATTTAAACCCATAACTATATTATTACAAAAATATGACCTTTTAATAAACAAGTGAATAACAATTACATTTAAAATAACATTACATTAATTTTTTAAACCAAAAACATTCCATGAATAAGTATATGTAATCATAGATATTTAACATAGGGTTCCTGGGACATTATATATATCTAACTGTTAGACAACACTTCAAAAATGTATTAAATATATGGTCAACATCCCATATATGTATCCAATGCATTCAGGAACTATCTTCACAAACCAATCATATATGTTATATATGGATCACATAATTGCTCAGATAAATTGGGATCACACGTCATAGTAAAATAATCTACAAGAACCATATCATGGATAAAATTAATATTTCACCATTACAACATACATCACTTTAAAAATGTTTTCGAAACCATTTGTAAAAAACTTATAGATATCATGTCGCATTTCCTTCTAAAAAATCAATAAAAAAATATCCCAAAAAATTTAGGAGTTTATTTAATGACAAAATAAATAAATTAATCCAATCATATAATAATTGTTATGGTGCTGGAAAAATTTTTATTCACAGTATATGTTAAAATAGAACATTCATTGTTTATTTAATAAATATAGTCAAAAAAATTATGTAAAAATAATAATCTTTAGATGCATCAAATGAAAAAATGTGATATAAATTTTCCATTATTATTATATTATATACATATAAAAACATTAATAATTTATTTTAAAAATATAGATATGTAATAAAAAGAACATGAAAGGAGACGTTAAAAGAGGTTTTTTGAAATAATGTCCCTTAACTCAAGTATGACTCAACACATATGTTGATTATCATATTGAATAACTATCATAAGATAATTATTTATAATATCAAGATGTATTTTGTGTTATTTATTCTTTTTAACATGAAAAAACCAATGACATTGTCAACTAACATCCCATTAGACATTTTCTTGAAATTCAGCTCATATGTCAGAAACTGCTATGGTATGTTGACTATGGTCAAAGTGTTAAATCTTACACCATCAAAAAAATAATATTCAAGGAATTATTATAATTTTTATATAGAAATTAAAATTTTATGGTGACCCATGAATGATTTTAATAGAAAATGAACTACATTACCATCATGGATATGTAGATCACAAGTACGCATGAGTAACATTTTAATTTTTCAATGCTCCTTATAGAAATAAGGTTAGTGGTATTTTATCTTTTTAGGGTGATGATAATATAATTTATACCTAATTATTTTCACATATATATATATATATATTTTGGGTGATTTTTTGATGAAAAACGAATCACATCACGTCATCGAGGTAGTTTCCCACACATACTCATGAACAATGTTATCATTTTTTATCAAATAGAATAGTAAATACATTAATGGTATATTACATTTACACACAATGAATTTTTTTAATAAATATAATATATATTGAAATTAAATCCATCATTATGAATATCAGTGAGAGGAATTGAATGAAAATTAATAATATTGGTTTGTGAAGTGGTAGTTTTATATACACGTGAAGGACATTCTTATTTCTTATTTGATGGAAGACGAGATTAATTTAGGTAAATGAATTAAAATAAAAATATATATGTATAGGGAAGATACTTATGTTACTATTTTCTCTTGATTTAATTATAATTGACATGGTTATAGGAATGTATTAAATGAAAATGTTTTGTTAAAAATTATTCTACTTATTCAACATCATTGTACAGTTTATACCAAAATCAGCACAATGTTGATTTTTTATCAAACAATAGCCTATTGGAAATGGTCATGGATGTAAAGAACGTATTTTGAAATGGTTATGGATTCAAGGAAATTCTTATGATTTTTTGAGGAAAAGAGGAGAAGAGGTTCCCTCCCAAATTGAATATATAGGGGATCTCATTTGAATTTCATAAAGTATTTACATAATATAATTTAATTTCAACATTCAATTAGATTTAAATAGATAATAATATAATATAATATTAGATTACTCTAAATCATCTCATAAATGAATAATGTGAAAAATTGGATTATATTATCACAATTACCTTTCTTTATTTTAAAACTCAATTAACTCTTTTTGAAATTAGGATAATATCAAATCTATTTACCTATATGGGTTTAATAGAAATACAGTAAAATAAAAATGTGTCCCTTAAATGGAAAAGAGATTATATTTTCAACCATATCCTATTAAATTGACCATATATTTGATTTACTTTATTTTCTATCATTTAATAAATTATTATTCTTTATAAAATAACTATTATGTCATGTTAGGTTCTATTCTCTTAATTTTCTTTTTAAAACTACAAGGAAAAAATATAATTCAAATTTAATGAAATAATACCTATAACAAATTATTTTAGTATAAAAGAGATGTAATAAAAATATCAAAAAAATAATATTATTTTCATAGTTATTATTATTATTTTATGGATTTTTCTACAACATCCACAAGAATTGTGTCACTATTGCATAAGACTTTTTTATAAATATTATATAACAAAAAAGTAATAAATTTCCATAAAATAAATTAATTATTAAAATGTCTAATTATTAATTATAATCTATTATATAATCATATTATAACTATATAAAAAATATCATTATTTAAAATAAAGGGAATAAAAATTTTTACATTTCATTATATTAAATAGTATCGAATTCAAAATCACGCCAAAATGGAAAAATAGAAACATTTTTGAATTATGGATTATTATGGATGTGTTGTAATCATGAAATAAAATTAATGAAAGAGTTATAGTTATTTTATTTTCTGTATCATTTTTTTACCCATAACTAACTAAAAGATTATTTTACTATGGTAACAAAAATTATTATTATTATTATTATTACTTACTCAAAATAAAAGGCAATATATTAAAACTTTTAAAAAACGAAGTAAAAATATAGAATCTATTTTTCAAAATTCAATTCATATAAATAAAAGTATATAATTCAAAATTATTCTTGTCAAATTTGATTAAAATGAGTTTTTTTAGAAATTTTTTTTTTCATTTTAAAATATTATTTTATAAAAAATAAATATAAAAATTCATTTGCAAGACAATAATTGGATTATTTTATTTAAAATTATCCAGTTTAATTTTTATGAATAATACAAAAATAAATATTTTATTATAAATACATTAATAAGAAGAGAGTTTTAAATAAACATAAATATTTTCTTACTAATCATTGAAAAATAGAACATTTAAAAATATTATCAAAATTTCACTCTAAAATAGAATTGAGTGTATATTTTTTTAAAATTAAATTCATTTTATAAAATAATGAAGTGCCCAGATCAGTGTGAATCACTGAGAGGGGGAGGGGGTGAATCAGTGATCCCTTAAAACTTTTTACTAATTGATTCCTTATCAATTAAACCTTTATGGCTGGTTAAAGCCTCGATCCACTCTTCTTGTATCTCTCAACCTTTCCCGAATGATGCAGTAATGAAAAGGCACAGGACACAAGGATTTACAAGGTTTGGCACCAAAGGCCTACATCCTTTCCATGCTCTCCCAGCATGGATTCTCCCATTATAACTTGTTAGAATTACAATGGTCGATACAGCTTCCCACCGTATCTCTCCTGAGTCCCACAGGAGGGTCTTTATACTGCGTCCCACAGTGTTACCAGAGTCCCACTGGCCTGCTCCAGAATCCCACTGAAGACTTCTTCTCCCTGAGTCCCACAGGGTCTTCTCCTGGCTCCTCGAGTCGCACGAGTAGCTCTTCTTCACTTCAAGTTCTTCAAGTATCCTCAGCAGTCTAGGATAAAGACTGTTGGCCTTGCTCTGTACCTCTGATCACTTGTGATGATCAGATCTTCTCGTCTTGCTCGGGCTTTATCACCTTCTTCTAAGGATGACCCGGCTTCTCTCCAACTACTGAATACTCAGACAAATAATATCTTTAACTTCAGTCTGGTCCAGTCTCACTTCAAAACAACTTCTTGCACTGAGTGCATGGCAGCTCTTCATCCTCATGCACTGATAGCATGGCTTTCTCAATTCATCAAGAACCTTCTGGTCTTGGACAACTCAAATGCACACCACTGATTTGGCTCTGTTCACGTGTGCACAGGCATGCATGCATGCATGCACTCCCCTTCTGCTCTTCTTGGTGCAGTAAACCCTCAGAGGGTGTAATTCTTTTCAGCACACACCTACTTCTCAATCTTCACACACTTTATGCAATTTGTCTACACACATAAATGTGTGTTCTTCTTTGTGTGGATATCCTCCCTTTTCTTCTTCTAAGTGTATACACACTTCTTAGTGCACACACCTATGTTCGGCCTCTTTGTTTTCTTTTTGAAGACACCAATGTTTAGGGCCTCCTCCTCTTTTTGCACACCCCAAAGGCTTCGGCCTCTTCTTCAAGTGCACACACAAAGTGTGTTCTTCAATTTAGCACACACACAAGGGTTCAAGCCTTGGGTACTCCTTGCACACACCAAAACCATAGGGTCTTATCTTCACTATGCACACAAGGCATGCAAGTCTCGGCCTTCACTTGATTGCACACACACAAATAGTGTGGACTTCCTCCTTATGCACACACACGGCCACGACCTTCCTTCTCTTCTTGCACACACACACAAGGCTACGGCCAACTCTTGTTCATTTTGCACACAAGGCACTAAGGCCTCGGCCTTCCTCTTGTTTTGCACCAACCAGCCGTAGGGCCTTCTTCTCCACTTGGCACACACACACTAGATGTGGTGGCCTTTACTGCCTTCCGCGCAAGGCACCAAGCCGCGCAAGCACTTGGGTGCATAAGGGCCGCGCAATACCTCGGGTGTGCAAAGTGCAACACCTCGGGCGCGCAGGTGCAAGAGCACAAGTGGCCGCGCAAACACCTCCTGCCACGCAAGTCCGCGGGCAGAGAGGGATGCAACCTCGGGCGCGCAAGGATGCGGCCTCGGGTTCTTCCTGTCGCGCAAGGGAGTAGGTGCGCAAGGAACACTTCAAAGCCTCGGGTGGCTTCGGGACAACAGCCGCGCAATGTTCTGCGCGGTGGCTTCTTTCTTCGCGAGGCAGAGGCACTCACGGGTCTTCTGATTTTCGAGAAAGGATCAGCAAGCAGCACAGAGGGCTCGGCCTCATTTTTATAGGCAGAGGCTGCCTCGCATCATCAGCGTGATAATAACTCAAATTCCCGAAGTTTTCGGGTTTTCAAGATTCGGTGAAATCTTGTTTTTCTCCTCAGTTTCCACCGCGGGTTATTTCCTTAATTTCCTCCACGTGCATGCGACTTAGAACGCATGCACGTCCTCTTTAATTCCAATCCATGCAAATCACAAACACCTCATGGCCTCGGCAACTCCGTTTGCCTCGGCTGAAGTCCGAATTCTTTATCCATCGTGTGCCTGCATATTTTATTGCATGATCATGTTCGGTAGGTCCAGACGAGCTCAATGGAGCCTTCGGTTTCGAAAATGGTGGCCCGGAGCTCGAACACCATGCTCGGGTTGCTCCTGGTTCGAAGGAGGTACGCGGGAGGCTTCGGGTGGCCTTTGGCTGAGCTCGAGGAAGGAGACGAGATCTCGGCCGTCGGATCAGGCGTTTGAGATATATCGGGCAGCCTGGATCTGAAGATCTCGCGCGGGATCAGATGTGCGGCTTAGATCGTCCGCGCGATCAATCGTGCGGCTGGGATTTGTTCCTGGTGAAAAATGCGCGTCCCACATCGAAACCTCTCGCGGTTTATCCGCGCTTTATCAATATGCCGCTCCCCCAGCACCCTCAATTGAATCTCCTCCCTCCACGGTGCCGCCCCGCACCATGTTCTCCCTGCGGGCGCGCTCTGCACCCACTCTCTGCTCCTGCGGGCGCGCTCCTAGCGCCCACTATGCACTCCGGGTGCGCGGGTTTCACCACCGCGTGTCCTCGGGGGCTTACACACGGCCCCTCTGCCTCTCAAGCTGGCCACATGGGATCCCCCCTTGGGCGTGGCACCTTAGGCCCACATGTGCCATGGGGGTTGAACCCTTAAGGCTGGCTTGAGATGGCCAATTTTTTGGCAAAGTAAATATAGGGTACTTTGTATAAAAACAAAGTAACCACATACATAATGTGAAATGCCAAGAGCCACTCCAAGCCTTCTTCCTCCTTTCTTCTTCTTCATTTGAAATTCCTCCATTATCTTCAATATGTATTCATCACTTAGGAATGGAATTCCCAAAGGTTCTTCTTCTTCAACCGAACTCCTGAATCACATAGATCTTCAATGTTCTTTATTGATCTATTCAGAGATCAAGTTGGATCACATTCACATTGTCATGCACTAATAATTAGTACATGGTCTTCTTCAGCTCACTTCATCCACTCAGTGATTGTGGATGGATCTCCTTTCATCTTGCTTCTTCAACTCCTCATGCATTGTCACTACAATGCATGGTCTTCTATCATTGTTGTGACTTTGTATCATCAGGATACAAGTTCTATGAACTTAAAGAGCAGCTCAGCAATCGTCATATGTTCATGGAGAATGTTTCAACCACAATTTCCAATACCACTTAGTGAATCTCCTAAGTGACATGCATCTTAGTACCATGGCCATTCTCCTTCACCACCAACACCATCACAACCTTTGGCATTCACATCATGACAATTCTTGACATCCATTCATTCTAAGACAACTTCATGCCTCATTGACAAAAAATGCAACACAGTGCACTTCAATCTCCCCCTTTGTATTTGTTGTCAATACACTCCTTCAGCACATATGAATGGGTCAATATGTGTGCCAATATTTTCTCCCCCTTATTGGCAATCAAATGAAAAGGTGTGGTGTGGTTCACTTTCACAAATATCTTCCTCCCTTTGAATAGTATTCCCTTGAAAAACACTGAGAGAGGGATGATGTCACATGTTCTCTTTAGCAAAGAACCTTTAGTAAATCAGCTCTAAGTCTACTTGGGCTAACCCGGTGTAGAAAACAAGAGTGATGTAACCAAGGAACTCAATGCTGTCCACATTTACTGTAAACATATGAGATCATGCTAAGGGGTTGAATTTTTTCAGATATTCAATGAATTGCTGAATCCTGCACATACTTCACAAAACACAATAGAATGTTCAGGTGCAAAGATAAAGCTTCCCCTTTCATCTACTTTCTCAAGATGATATTAATTTCAAAACATCATCTTCTCCAGATTGGCTCCCCCTCAAGGGGTGCACTCCATTCAATCCAATCCATCCTCCAGCTTAGAATGATCATCATCTTCAATTCCCTGCAATGTTAGCACATGTAAATACCAATGTATAAGGGAATAAGATGGAACCTCCTTGGTTCATCAATGTGAACAATAAGGTTGAGAAGATTCTCTCAACCGAGATGTCCCATTTTCACCATTCTTCACACTTGCACATTTGATCTTCTTTGATGTTTGTGCTGGTGTGAATCTCAACATGTCTTCATGTGAAATCTTCTTCTTTCCTTTTGCCTTAGCAATTGCCAGAACTTCATCTTCTGCTCTCTGCAGATCTTTGGCAAGTTGCAACTGAATTGGCCATATAACTAGTAAGTCACTTGAAAGTGTGGCCTCAGTTCTGGAAGTTCCACATGGTTCCTTTGATGCTGTCAAGCTACCTCTCTTAGGAAACTTGTTTTCAATCAATCCCTTCTTCTTCTGGATTGATTGTCTTTTGGAGTTCAGTCTGCTTCTATTTAGTTTCATGGCTTATTTACAAAGGTCCATGATGTGTCCTTTCTTTCCACAGTAGAAGCATGTCTTGGTGGTCCTTCTGGATGCATCACCCTTCTTGGATTTGAATTCCAAGGACTTCTCTTCATTCTTAAAAATCTTCTTGGGAGCATCTTCCAATTTCTTATGCTTGCTTCCCAAAGAATCTCTCTTAGACAGGTTCTGTGATCTTCTCTTCTTTCCAGCTTTGGATACATTCGGAGATTGACATGTATCTCTTTGACCACTTTTGCAAACATCCCAGATGTTGTCAAGCAATCCAAATCGGTTAGCAGTAAACAGATGTCTCTGGACCTGTGGATGTTGCTTCTTTTCTTCTGGCTTGCTCCCCCTTGGCATGGGCTTCCTCTGTGCTTTGGCATTTAGTGGATTGTACCAACAATCTTTTGCACAGTGCCCATACTTATTACAACACCAACACTGACCCACAAATCTTGACTTTTTGATTCCTTCTGATTGTAGGGTACTTGTCTCGAATTGTTGTGCTGCTTCAGGAGATCTTTCTTTCTTCATTGTCTTCATCCATACTTGTTTGGAATTAGTCTTCCATCCTGCACTTTTTGTGGAAACACATTTAGAAACATGAGTACAAGATGGTATGGATGGTACCTTCTTTTTAGAATTTGTTGCCCTTTCATTAGAGGATGTCTTTCTTTTAGAATCATCCTTCTCAAAACTCACTTGAGTAGCAACATTTCTTCTTTCAGCTGACTGGGAGGCTTTGGCTATGGGTGATTGCTGATTTTTCAATATCACCTCCAGTTCTATGCATTTCATATTGAGGGAGTTCTTCTCATCCTCAATAGTTCTTAGCCTTCCTTCCCATTTCTCTTCCAGCTGCTTCATCTGGTCTTCATGCACCTTTTTCATTTCAAGCAATGAGTTGTCAAGCTCCTTCACCCTTTTGACTTTGTCTTCTAGTTGAGCATCTTTAACAACCATTGATACTCTATGCCTCTTTTCCAGTGCATGGAAAACATCTTTGACCAATATTATAAAGAATTCTTTCTCAGAAAGGCTTCTTTGAAATTCTTCAGTAGTGTCTTCATATCTTTCATTGCAAAGAGAAACAATTTCATCTTCAGCCTTCACCAGCTTTCTGAGAGTGTTGGTTATGCCAACCCTTTTTACCAATTGATCTTCCATTGCATTGGCTTGTTCTTCTATCTATAATTTTTCTTCTTGAAGATCAAGGAGTCCGGTACCTATACACTTTGCCACTTCCATGGGAACTGTGTTCTGAAGATATTTGAGTGCACTATGAAGATCATTCATTGTTTCAACTTCATCACAGCTAGGACAGGCTTTCTTCATCTTCTTGGCCTGTTTCTTATTTCTATTTTTATGAGTCTTGGCAGATATCTCCATTTGAGGCTGGTCGCTCGTTTCCTCAAATCTGCACTTCATAAAGACTCCCTTGGATCTTTTAGAGGTAACCTCCCTCTGATACCAATTGAAGTGCCCAGATCAGTGTGAATCACTGAGAGGGGGAGGGGGTGAATCAGTGATCCCTTAAAACTTTTTACTAATTGATTCCTTATCAATTAAACCTTTATGGATGGTTAAAGCCTCGATCCACTCTTCTTGTATCTCTCAACCTTTCCCGAATGATGCAGTAATGAAAAGGCACAGGACACAAGGATTTACAAGGTTCGGCACCAAAGGCCTACATCCTTGCCATGCTCTCCCAGCATGGATTCTCCCATTATAACTTGTTAGAATTACAATGGTCGATACAGCTTCCCACTGTATCTCTCCTGAGTCCCACAGGAGGGTCTTTATACTGCGTCCCACAGTGTTACCAGAGTCCCACTGGCCTGCTCCAGAATCCCACTGAAGACTTCTTCTCCCTGAGTCCCACAGGGTCTTCTCCTGGCTCCTCGAGTCACACGAGTAGCTCTTCTTCACTTCAAGTTCTTCAAGTATCCTCAACAGTCTGGGATAAAGACTGCTGGCCTTGCTCTGTACCTCTGATCACTTGTGATGATCAGGTCTTCTCGTCTTGCTCGGGCTTTATCACCTTCTTCTAAGGATGACCCGGCTTCTCTCCAACTACTGAATACTCAGACAAATAATATCTTTAACTTCAGTCTGGTCCAGTCTCACTTCAAAACAACTCCATTCACCGAGTGCATGGCAGCTCTTCATCCTCATGCACTGATAGCATGGCCTTCTCAATTCTTCAAGAACCTCCTGGTCTTGGACAACTCAAATGCACACCACTGATTTGGATCTGTTCACGTGTGCACGTGCATGCATGCATGCATGCACTCCCCTTCTGCTCTTCTTGGTGCAGTAAACCCTCATAGGGTGTAATTCTTTTCAGCACACACCTACTTCTCAATCTTCACACACTTTATGCAATTTGTCTACACACATAAATGTGTGTTCTTCATTGTGTGGATATCCTCCCTTTTCTTCTTCTAAGTGTATACACACTTCTTAGTGCACACACCTAGGTTCGGCCTCTTTGTTTTCTTTTTGCACACACCAATGTTTAGGGCCTCCTCCTCTTTTTGCACACCCCAAAGGCTTCGGCCTCTTCTTCAAGTGCACACACAAAGTGTGTTCTTCAATTTAGCACACACACAAGGGTTCAAGCCTTGGGTACTCCTTGCACACACCAAAACCATAGGGTCTTATCTTCACTATGCAAACAAGGCATGCAAGTCTCGGCCTTCACTTGAATTGCACACACACAAATAGTGTGGACTTCCTCCTTATGCACACACACGGCCACAGCCTTCCTTCTCTTCTTGCACACACACACAAGGCTACGGCCAACTCTTGTTCATTTTGCACACAAGGCACTAAGGCCTCGGCCTTCCTCTTGTTTTGCACCCACCAGCCGTAGGGCCTTCTTCTCCACTTGGCACACACACACTAGATGTGGTTGCCATTACTGCCTTCCGCACAAGGCACCAAGCCGCGCAAGCACTTGGGTGCACAAGGGCCGCGCAATACCTCGGGTGTGCAAAGTGCAACACCTCGGGCGCGCAGGTGCAAGAGCACAAGTGGCCGCGCAAACACCTCCTGCCACGCAAGTCCGCGGGCAGAGAGGGATGCAACCTCGGGCGCGCAAGGATGCGGCCTCGGGTTATTCCTGTCGCGCAAGGGATTAGGCGCGCAGGGAACACTTCAAAGCCTTGGGTGGCTTCGGGACAACAGCCGCGCAATGTTCTGCACGGTGGCTTCTTTCTTCGCGAGGCAGAGGCACTCACGGGTCTTCTGATTTTCGAGAAAGGATCAGCAAGCAGCACAGAGGGCTCGACCTCATTTTTATAGGCAGAGGCTGCCTCGCATCATCCGCGTGATAATACCTCAAATTCCCGAAGTTTTCGGGTTTTCAAGATTCGGTGAAATATTGTTTTTCTCCTCAGTTTCCACCGCCGGTTCTTTCCTTAATTTCCTCCACGTGCATGCGACTTAGAACGCATGCACGACCTCTTTAATTCCAATCCATGCAAATCACAAACACCTCATGGCCTCGGCAACTCTGTTTTCCTCGGCTGAAGTCCGAGTTCTTTATCCATCGTGTGCATGCATATTTTATTGCATGATCATGTTCGGTAGGTCCAGACGAGCTCAATGGAGCCTTCAGTTTCGAAAATGGTGGCCCGGAGCTCGAACACCATGCTCGGGTTGCTCCTGGTTCGACGGAGGTACGCGGGAGGCTTCGGGTGGCCTTCGGCTGAGCTCGAGGAAGGAGACGGGATCTCGGCCGTCGGATCAGGCGTTTGAGATACATCGGGCGGCCTGGATCTGAAGATCTCGCGCGGGATCAGATGTGCGGCTTAGATCGTCCGCGCGATCAATCGTGCGGCTGGGATTTGTTCCCGGTGAAAAATGTGCATCCCACATCGAAACCTCTCGCGGTTTATCCGTGCTTTATCAATATGCCGCTCCCCCAGCACCCTCAATTGAATCTCCTCCCTCCACGGTGCCGCCCCGCACCGTGTTCTCCCTGCGGGCGCGCTCTGCGCCCACTCTCTGCTCCTGCGGGCGCGCTCCTAGCGCCCACTATGCACTCCGGGTGCGCGGGTTTCACCACCACGTGTCCTCGGGGGCTTACACACGGCCCCTCTACCTCTCGGGCTGGCCACATGGGATCCCCCCTTGGGCGTGGCGCCTTAGGCCCACATGTTCCTTGGGGGTTGAACCCTTAAGGCTGGCTTGAGATGGCCAATTTTTTGGCAAAGTAAATATAGGGTACTTTGTATAAAAACAAAGTAACCACATACATAATGTGAAATGCCAAGTGCCACTCCAAGCCTTCTTCCTCCTTTCTTCTTCTTCATTTGAAATTCCTCCATTATCTTCAATATGTATTCATCACTTAGGATTGGAATTCCCAAAGGTTCTTCTTCTTCAACCGAACTCCTGAATCACATAGATCTTCAATGTTCTTTATTGATCTAATCAGAGATCAAGTTGGATCACATTCACATTGTCATGCACTAAGAATTAGTACATGGTCTTCTTCAGCTCACTTCATCCACTCAGTGATTGTGGATGGATCTCCTTTCATCTTGCTTCTTCAACTCCTCATGCATTGTCACTACAATGCATGGTCTTCTATCATTGTTGTGACTTTGTATCATCAGGATACAAGTTCTATGAACATAAAGAGCAGCTCAGCAATCGTCAGATGTTCATGGAGAATGTTTCAACCACAATTTCCAATACCACTTAGTGAATCTCTTAAGTGACATGCATCTTAGTACCATGGCCATTCTCCTTCACCACCAACACCATCACAACCTTTGGCATTCACATCTTGACAATTCTTGACATCCATTCATTCTAAGACAACTTCATGCCTCATTGACAACAAATGCAACACAGTGCACTTCAAATAATATTTCTAATTTTTTAAAAATTAATGATAATATTTTCCATCAAAAATTAATAAAAACCTATTTTAATTAAATTTAATTTTTAAGGAACCCATTTAATAGATCCACATACATCAAGGACATAAAAAACCTCACCATATTTTACAATGCATATTGGAACCCAATTGAATGTCCTTTGAAAAAATATTCACACCAAGAATCTAAAGGTCATTGATTAAAAACGATATTTAATTGCAAAATAAGAGCCCGAATAGAGCAAAAATTAGAACTAAAGAAAGAC
This sequence comes from Viscum album, assembly GCA_963277665.1. Lineage (NCBI taxonomy): Eukaryota > Viridiplantae > Streptophyta > Magnoliopsida > Santalales > Viscaceae > Viscum > Viscum album. The sequence continues at coordinate 1,497,955,521 of OY728119.1, read as the reverse complement.
CAATTCGAGCACTAACTAAGAAAGGATATTTTTTACCCCAATGGTTATTATTCAATGAAATAATAAATCTAGATGAATTTAAGTTACATGATCCTATAGTGGGGTGTAAAAAAACCAATTGATATCTATGTTAAAATGCAGTAGAGTGGTTAACTTAAGATTTCCCTAGAGCAGAGTGTACAACAATTAGGATTGTCACTTAAATTTAAGGAAGAATAAAATGATGTTTTTCAAATTGTTAGGGTTGAAAAATAAAGCAAGAAATAAAAATAAAGGTTGAACACTAATGGATGAAGATAGTTATGGGTTAGGGTAGGATTCAATTTTTCTATGTCATCATAGTAATAAAGATCATATTTCCTCTCTTCTTTTCGAATAACAAATGAAAAACTCCTCGATCGAGTTATTAAACACCCATGTTTAAAGAAACAAATGAGACTCACTCCTATGTGTGTGGAAGTTCATAATAAATCCCTAAACAACTAAAGAAAGTCCCGACCGGGAATTTTCTCTAATTATAACTCTAGAAAATGATTAATAGTTTCACAGACGTGCCAACGATCACTAGAAACTCGCCACCTAACACAATCTGCTCGACCGAGACAAATTTCACTAGGCGGAGGTAGATTAAAAGACATTAACCAAATCTATTAACAATGAATAAACCAAACCAAAAACATGATCACATTAAGAAAATTGGGAAACCGTGATGATATGAGTCATTTAAAAGAAAAAATGGATTTTATACTTATGCAAAAAACCCCGACATTACAAAAGTAAAACCCCCCTTCCACTATAACTCAATGGTTTTAACCCTCCATGTGAAGTGTAATAGAGTTTAATGAGGAATTGGAAAGAATTACAAAACAATTTAAAATAAAATAAAGAAAAGAAAAATATGAAAAGTTCTCCATCTTGGTGTCCCGAAAGGAATGGGAGGATGAATGGGGCGCTTTGAGAGGGTGGAGCTCTCCTGCTTTTGTAGCCAGAAGTTGTCCCTCGGATAATGACGCGTTGTAGCCCCATTAAATGACATATTCACGCATTGCACCCTTCTGGAATTTTTTTTCATAATTCTCTTGGGCGTTTCCCCTCAACATCTCAGAGGATTAGGACATGTATTCCGAGTGTTATGACCGTTTTACTTTGAACATTTATTATGTGCAGTTAGACTCACCAAATCACAAAACTCCATATAAGGATTCATTAATGACCATTAAAACGGCCAATTGCCATGGCCTTCCCTTCATTAAAAGATGTTCTAAAACTATTTATGCATCCACCCACATAATATCACAACAATTGGTCCCACCAACAAATGTTTATGGACCCCAAACCCAAAATCAACAAAACTGTAAACAGTTTTCAGGAGACAACTTCTGAGCTTCTTTTGAGCTTCCATATGATTGATTCATCTTTTTGTCCAAAAATAGTAATTTGAGATCTAGATGTTTAGAATCTGGAAAAGAAATAATTCTTCAATTTAGATTAGTGTAGAAGATGTTATGACCAAACTTAAAAATATTTAAAGTAGTTTAAAATATGAAATCATCATTTTTACTATTTTTCTAAAAATAACACTAATATCATAAAAATGAAGCAATTCATCATAGAGTTACAATTTTGAGGGTGTAAAACAATGAAATTATATGTAAATTTAATTAAAAATATTTTCTCTATCAATTACCCCACACAGAGTACTTTGACTCCTGGACAAGTAAAAATCAAATCTAATCAAATCCAAAACACATATCAATGAGATCTACCAAATCCATACTAAGAAACAGAACGATATAAAGCCTTAAAAAATCTATTTCATGTTCTCTATTTTTAATTTAAATATATTTCCAATTCATTTCTTATCCCATGCACACAAAACACCTACATCATATTAATTTCTACTCATATCACAAATGTAGATGTTGAACAAGGATTATCTCATCCAAACTCACACAAGAGTCATCATAGGCTTGTTAAATTCATAATTATACACCATATCTGAGTCAAGAAAAAATAGGTTTCTCATGAGGACATTTCAGGGTTATTCTATGGGTTCCGGTTGGTAGGATTTAGATGTAAAAAATTCTGAGGTAGAAAAAGGAGGTCTTGGATCTTTTTGAAGCAACATTGAAAGATTCTAATTGTCACTGAAATATGGTCTCCTTCTCTTAACCTTTGTAGAGAATAGGCTCCATCATCATTCAATTAGCTCAACAGAAAAAATATCAATCTTTTAAAACACGATTTTTCTTGAATGATTCAGATAAGAACTACTTTCTTTTTACAGCAGAGGCTCTAGAAAGACACCACTTCTCTTATCATGAAAGCTCTAGAAAAGGTACAAGTTTTCACAAAATGAAATATTCAGTTAAAATGTATGCTCGTCAACATTTTATATTCCACCAAAAGTATCACGAAATGAGGTATTACACAATAAGACATCTTCCCCCACACTTAAGTTCAACTAGATCATGCAATTCCACTTCAAGAGCAGGTTGGATAAAGAAAATTGGAATCTAATTTGGCTAGCCTAACAGGCTATTCATGGCTACTAGGGCCTACAATGAAGGATAAATGTAATGGTGGGCCATAATGAAAAGGATTGTTTTGAAAAGGGGTGATTAAAACTAAATAAATGCCTCAATGATTTAAAACACATGTACCACAAACCCTCATGTTTTGAAAGTAATAAATCAAATTTTCGTTTAAGAAATCATTTTCTTGTTCTCTCAAGAAATGATTCTAATGAAAAGAATATGACAAAAATGGTTTGGAAGCCTCACAAGAAAGTGATTTCAATGATATAGACAGTGAAATATGGCATGGATTTTAAAAATCAGTGTTCTTTTCATGAAATTCCAAAATATTTGAACACAAAACAAAGTCATTTCAGTATTCATTTAAGCTCAATTTCATATAAGAAATTTGTTCACTCAATGTAATGGGTTTCAAAAATTACAATGATAAATATTTCAGCTCAAAAGATTAAAAAACACACAAATAACTGAAAAATAAACACACAAAAATTTGAAAACACACATTTTTTTAATTTCTTTTTAAAAAATACACAAAAAAATCCAAAACTACAAAGTTTACCTCCCCCACACTTAAATGATGTAGTTTCCTCTATGAATTAAAACGAATTTAACATGTAAGACAATTTTAAAATGGACAACTAATCTTGAATGTGTAAAAGAGATGTACAACTTGATTTATTGGTAGTGAAATATTGATATAATCTCCTAAGTGTTTCATGATAAAAACCTACAACAAAAATTAAAACCTAATACATTTATTGAAAAAAATTAAAATATAAATAGGATGAGAAAAGAAAGATAGATCTTGGTTTAATCACCCAAGTGGGGCCTGGGTTTTGACAGCCTCCAGATGGGTAGTTACTATTGGTTATCCCCAATCTGATGGTGGGTTGAGTTTCTTTTTGATGAACCAACAAAACTTCTTCTTCACATCATGTGATTCTTCCATTTTTAGAAAACCATGGGTATAATACACAAAATCCACCCCTAGTATAATAACACACAATTTTATTGGTGGGGGTGGGACAAAGAATGTGTCCTCATCTTTCATGGTTTCCAATTTCAGAGACACTCCTTTATTCTCTAGTGGTGTTGAAGGTATGCTGCATCATTGGAAAAATCAAAGGGAATGTTAGAGAATAATTATATTTGAACAATGTTAAACATGAAGTGTCATAATAAAATTCCCCCGTTTCAAATTAAGTATCTCTCATCTCTTTTTCCTTAAGTAAATCCACTTGGATTTCCTCTTGAACTCCCTTTAATAAATAATCAACATGTTTGAGGAGCTCTATATGTTCATCATCGAGTGGATCATCTTTTTCTTCCACATCCACCAAAGTAATACATGATTTGACTGAATCTGAAAATTTCATGCAACGGGAGGTGATACTCAATTCTGTTTCAATAAAATTATAAGACAATGAGTTCATTAAAATATCATCTACCTGAGTTTTCATAGATTCGGTTTCTTATTTAGTGGAATTTTCTTATAGTAGTTGAATTTAACATGCATGATGTAGGTATTCAAAAACCTCAATATTCTCTTCAAATTCAACCACGGTGGTGGTATATTCCTTCAATAATTAGGTATCTTCCACATTATGAGGAACTTGGGGATCAAGTAGTTCCTCACACTCTTTCCAGAACACATCCAGATCGCGTTTATCTCCCTTACTTACTTCATAAGGCACATCTTCTTCATCAATATTCTTTAGAAATGGTTGAGAATATCCAAATGGATCTTTATTTAATTCCATCATGGTCTTCATAGGTTCTTCCACATCATGTATAAGAGGGGAATCCACTTCCACTATTGGATCATGTTTAGGTTTAGGATTCTCATGGGATGTGTGAACGTATTCAATTATCCTATCCATTTTTCTCTCTAGGACCTGTATTTATTACCAATCTCCATGCAATTGATATTTTGTTTGAACTACATCTTCTTGTTTCACCTAGACCATTTCTATAAAAAATTCTGGAAAATACTCTTGGAGTTCAATTAATTCACTGGCCAATCCCTCCAACACTGGGTAATCAAGGTTTGCATTAGGGTCATGAATGAGATCTTTGAATTCATCCTCTTTGATTTGGATTCGATCTCCCCTGATCCTTTAAGAAAAACAATAAACACTATCCTCTATTGACCAAGGTAAGTTAAAAATTGTTGAATTCACTAATGGATAATTGTTCCATGAAATAACGAAAAAATCATTTGATAACATCATGAAAAATATATTTTATGGTTTTTTAATTTAGAAAATGTCAACTATTTACAAATGGATTGTTGGCACAACCACCATGGAAACGACGCCAAGTTTTGACAGTAGCCTATCATGGGGTGTGAAAAAAAATATCTAAGTTAAAATGTAGTAGAGTGGTTAACCTAAGATGTCTCTATACAAGAGTGCACAACAATTATGTTTGTCACTTAAATTTAAGAAATAGGAAAAAGTTGTTTTTGAAATTGTTTTGGGATGAAAAATAAAGAAAGAAATAAAAATAAAGGATAAACAATATTTTTTGAAGAGAGTAATGGGGTTAGTGTAGGATTAACTTTTTTAATTTCATAATATTAATAAAGATCATATTCCCTCTCTTCCTTTCTAATAATGAATGAAAAAGTTCTTGATCGAGTTATTAATCATCCTTGTTTAATGAAACAAATGAGAATCACTCGTATGTCCATAAAAGTTCATAAAAATTCCATAAACAAATAATTCAAGTCGTGATCATGAATATTTTATCGTTATAACTCTAAAAAAAGTTTAATTGTTTCACCCTGGTGCCAACGATCGCTAGACACTCACCACCTAACAGAATCTGCTCGATCGAGACAAATTTCACTAGGAGGAGGGAGATTAATTTTTTTAACCATATCTATTAACAATTAATACACCAAACTCAAAACACGATCGAATCAAGATAATTGGGAAACATTGATAATAGATGTAAATCAAAATAAAAAAGAGGACTTTATATTTAAGCACAAAACTTTGACATTAAAAAAGTGAAACTCTCCCTTCCTCGATCACACAAAGGTTGTACCCCTCCATTTGAAGGGTAATAGAGTTCAAAGAGTAATAATAAGGCATTAAAAACAATGAAAATGAATATAAACAAAAGAAAAATCCAAAAAGTTCCCCTTCTTGGTGTCCCGGAAGGAATGGAATGAAGAATAGGATGCTTTGAGTGGGTGGAGCTCTCCTCCTTTTATAACCAGAATATTTCCCCTAGATGTTGACACATCTTAGCCCCATTAAATGAAATCATCACGTGTTGGGCCCTTATTTAATGTTGTTAATAATTTTCTTGGTCATTTCCTCTCATAATCACAGAGGATATGGACCTGTATTCCGAGAGTTATGGTCGTTTTACTTTGATAATTTATTCAGTCCAGTCATACTCTCCAAATCACAAACCTCTAAATTTGGATGCTTTAACGACCTTAAAAATGCTAATTCCCATGAACATCCCTTCATGAAAGATGTTCTAACACTACTTGTGCATCTACTCGCCAAATATCCTAACAATGAGGCCAACCAATAATTATGTATGGACCCCACATCAATAATTGGGAGAACTGTAAATAGTTTTCATGAGACAACTTGTGAGCTTCTTCTGAGCTTCTATATGGTCGATTCATCTCTTGGTCCAAAAATTGTAAATTAATACCTGGATGTGTAGAATCTAGAGAAAATATAATTTTTCATTTTTGATTTGTGTAGAAAATGTTATATCCAAACTACATAAATAATTCAAAATAGTTAAAAATATTAAATGAGCATTTTTATTGTTTATCTCAAAATAAAACCAATATCATAAAAATGAAGCAATTTGTCATAGATAAATTTTTTTAGTTTAAAATAGTGAAATTCGAAGTAAATTTAATTGAATATATTTTCTTTATAAGTAATTCACCTAAAAATTCCTAAGGATAGTGCTCTTCCTTAAAGGAGAAGTTTGTAAAAGAAAAAAATTTCTCAAACACCAACAAGACACTATAAGAACTGTAAAATGAAAAAAATTAAAAGGTGTGTAATACCATTAAATGTTGTGAAAATCAGTTGTTTTAAATTACAAAAAAAAACATATCAAATCATATTAGAAATAAATTTTTGGACATTTAACGAACTATAACTATTACATGACATTTAACATTCTCATGTTGTGTAATCCAGTTCAAAAAATCTATCCAAAGGTCGTTACACATTATGTAATTGCGGAGTGAATAATAAAATGTTTGAGGAAAATCGTAAAATTCAATTAAATCCTTGTATTCACTATTACACTTAACATACCATTTGAAGGTATAAATACTCACTCAAAAGAATTTTCTAGTACATACATGAATGAAATGTAAAAAGTTGTTAAAATTTAGCCACCATATAATATTTTTATATTCGGAAAAAGATCATGATATTGGATTGAATATAATAAAAGCACACTACTGCTTCATCAGTGACTCCTGCTTCCATGTTTTTTGGTGAACATGTCCACACTACCATAGTACCTAGAATTTGGGAATCATTTTACCACATATTACCATATTTTGACAATACATAATATGAATATTCTTCGAAAAAGTGGTATTATGGTCAATATTGACATCCTATCAACAAATCACGAGGGAAGGGTCTCATATATACATCCTCAACATTTAAAAATGGAACACTTCAAGTATAAAAGTAAATCTAGATGGGAAAATAAATTTGTAGGCCACCCTCCCTAGACACTCAATAATATCAAAGGGGATTATGAGACTTGATTACAAAAAATCATGCTTACCCAACCGATGATGTACTAAGAGAGGAAAAACATAAATAATGAGATGATCACAAATATCAAACTTTAGTGGTATTCTATGATGGTCTATATAAGATGTCTAATGACTTTGTGCTTTGATAATATGTCATTGGATCAACTGCCCCACCACTATCTTCTCCTAAAAAAAGTCACAACCATGGATCCCTCTCCCAAATCATCTCATCATAATGAAAATCAACATTCCATCCAATAAAAAACCTTATAGGGTTTCACTCGGATTGAATCTCAATAAATAGTTTTATAGGGAAAATAAAACAAAGTAAAATTTTTGTCCCAAAATCCACCGAAATAATGAAAACATGGATGAAGAATACCATCAGGATCCTCAAAAACCATATCTATTTGTCTATATACATGTGGATGATAATTCATGATCAATTTCAATATGGATACTATTTCTTTATTAAAACCTTTTAAAAATCAAGTTGAGAAGATTGGATCCTAGATAGAAACAACTATAGAGGAACCCTATAAAGCATTTTAATTTCCTGGGAATAAAATTACCCCACATTATTCGACTTTACTAATATCTTTTTTTGGAAAGAAATGTGATGACTTTGTGACACTAAACTATTAAAAAATTTAATTCCTCTTAAAAGGACACTATAGTAGACCAATGATGAGATAAATTGAAAGATCATCCAATTTCAATAACAAAATTGGTAATGCCTGCAAGTAATCTATAAGCTTATGTTGTTCAGACTAAAATCACTAAGAAGTAAGACACTATATAAGAAAATTACTACAAAACCCCTTATACCCTTCTACCAATTCAAGCATATCAAATCTTGGTAGATCATTTTTGGCACTTGGTACACTGAATAATATGACGTATTTCCACTATCTAGAAACATCTACTTACTGAAAAATGAAACAACCAACGTTTTATTGAAACACAAATCCCCACTAGGTGACTGAGAATACTCTTACAAGGTATAACAATCATTTAGTATTTCACTTAATCATTGGTTCTTAGTGTCAATCATTTTATCATTTCTAACACTCTCATTAGAAATATATTAAACCTTTATCAAAGATAAGAACACATGCATGCCGACCTACATTAATCCCAAGACCATCTTAGTGAACAATGTCATCAGATACAACTTCTCAAAAAATTCCTTCACTTTTTATGTTAGTAATTTCATGATCAATTCATCAGATACCAGATTTCCATTTCTATGGGTATATACATGAGAATGAAAATGGTCTGAATATTCTCAACCCATTATCTCTATCTCATGTTTAGATACCTGAGAGTAAAAATATATTTTTGGATATTATAAACTAAATATATTTTCAATCATTAGACATAGTGAAAATGATTTTATATTTCTAGTGGATTCATAAAAACCTTTTACTCAATGGTAGGGGTAGGGTCGTTCTTCTCTCGATAGAAAAATGGGTTGATCCATAAGCCACAACGGATTTTTCATAAAATAAGACACAACCATAAAATATACATGAGGAATACTAGAATGCGTCATAATTACTCCTAGATTCCAAATGATTAAATACTATTTGTGAATTCATCAGCATTTTCATATCTTCAAAATATATCTAACGCATGTCATTTTATTCAAATTTTACACTCTTAAAATTTAAATATATCATCAAAGATGCGAGCATGTAGAATTCTTAATGAAACCATCTATAATAACCTGCAAATCCCAATGTATCTATGGATCTAAATGATTTTTTTAGATATTACCAATACATAATTACCTCTATGTTATCAGGATCCACTAAGAGACCATGATATGGTATCACATTCCCCATAATCATCACTTCCCCGATCCAAAAATCACACAGAGAAAGCTTACTATACATATTATTTTCATTCAGGGTTTGAAGAATGATATCTAAATGTTTTCTTTAATCCCCATTTTTCTTAGAGTACAACAAGATATAATCTACGAAGAAAAAGATAAAAGTGTTCATGTTCTTATGAACATTAGGTTCATCAATTCCTTAAATACCATATGAGTTTTACAGAATTCAATTGACATAAAAAAAGACAAAATGCCTATACCAACTCTAAAACCCTGTATTAGGTATGCCATCTCCTCATTCGCTCATCTCGTGGTACCCAGAATATAGATAATCATAGAAAACTATTGATCCCCTATAATATGATAAATGAGATCATCAATTCGTAGTAGATTATAATTGTTCTTAATATTCACCCAATTCATCATTCAGTAGTCGATACAAAGTATAAGACTCCATTATTCATTCTTTCTAAATAGATTATTAAAATCCCATTATGACACACTGGGAAGAATATATCCTAATGTATTCAGGTACATAAGTTCTTTCATATGTTACCCCAACTCACAAGGATATATTTGATTGGATTTCATAGAAATAGGAATCATTCCAAGGAGTAGGTAAATATGAAAATCCATCTATTTATTTCTTGGTAAAAATGAAAAATCATCTAGAAAAACCTCAGGGTTCACACAAATAATAACAGGTTGATGAAAACCCTATTATGGGTATATTACTCAATGAAAAATTACAAAAAAACTAGATATAGAGTATACTATAATAAAGAACAACATGCCCTTCAATTCCTGATATAGAGTCCGACTCACCCTAGAAAACCTAAGTGACCCCATAAATAAATTATAATTTTACCCGATAACAATAAAAACATATATGGTCCTTCAGATTAATTAGCCTATCAGTTCAGATATTCATGATAGAGATGTCAAGATCGGGCACTAAGAACTCACAGACCACCTAAAGGTCTCTAATCACCAACTGATACATAAGAAACTTGAAACCATGTTTTGAACTCTTTCCCAAAGGTACAGAATTATCCAACAAAAAATACATGACATCTAAATATAAATTCTACTATTTAATAGCAATTAACAATAATACATTATTATCACTTCTATCAATCAATAATTTCACCATAAAAGGCAAAATAAGCACAATACATCTAACAATACTCATTCTTAAACCAAATTCCTATTATGTTCACTCTATCGCATAAATCTATCTGGCCATTTTTTCATGGACATCCCGTTTGGACTAAAAAAGAGATCCACTATACTGTGATGCATCAATCAAAAACCTAAAATCTCTTTGTTATTGTCGATTTTGTCTTACTACCCTGTGACGTCTTACGAAATGAATGTTTCAAATATCCTAATCACCTGAGAAGTTTATAATTAAGAGGATCCTTCATTAAATTAGTTTTGAAAAAACCACACCCCCACTATGGTAGAAAATAACTTACTTCTTCCATAATAAACCCCCTAAAACTAGTACAATGGAAAACTAACTACTCTTTCACTTGTTTTTCTGGCTAGAAGAAGCACCCTATATTAAGGATGTGCTAACCAAATCACTTCACTATCATATCCTTCCAATTATTTATGTCACATCCAAATATTCTTTTTACACTACCTACACAATGTTTGACTATAAAAAAGAACAATAATTAACTGAATATCGACCACCATCCCCATCTATAACCTCTAAGGCTTGTGGTATTCATTAGTGACATGATATGGAGACAGATGTATTACCACATAAAATCTGGTGGAGTACCCTAGAATATTACACTACCCTAAAAAATGTTTGTAAATTCCTAGTTCTTTTTTGAATGATGTTTTATAGTATGAAACTAATAATTAAACATATTTTTTAAGGAATCCCATTTAATAACTTCATGAAACATGGATTGCACTATAGAATCCCACCTCATTATTCTTGTCCTATCAAGAATATACATAGAAAACCAACCATAGTTTCATTAGGAATATTCAAGAATTGGAGGGCCCTCTCAATCATTTCAATACCCTCCTCACATTCATTGTTATTTTTTCACTATGGAAGATATGTGGATACTTCTTGGTAAAATCCATGACATGATCCACTACTCATCCTAGGTTAACTCTGCCCCCATACCCCAGTGTATGAATGTTATGTTTTATAGATTCTATCGAATAAGGTTCTATAGGATGAATAGCCTACATAAACTACCTCATGGAATCACCTCTCAAATTTTGAAGAGCACATCTTAGAAGAATTTTCCATAAAATAGTAGACTGTAACGAATAAATCTTTATAAACTTCAGAACCATTGAAAAAAAATTAAAAAAATACTATGCATTAAAATAAATACTACATTAATACGATTTTGAATTATATCATAATTTGGTAACACATCTAGTAATGAATAGGTCCATCTAAATTATCTTCCCACATAGTTTATCCAAAAAACCATACACACCTACTATGTACCTAAACATTGTATATAGGTTTACTTAAATGAAATTCACATAAATATTATTTAAATAATCCTAAATACTATATCTTGGACTTAGTAATGATTTTTGACCAACCATGACTACTAATATTCAGTAATGGTATTAAGAGATCCCAACCGAATTTCCTCACAATCAATATAAATACTGAGGATCAATATCTTATTTACCAAAGAAACATGAACAACTTAGGGGGTAATGAAACACTTTAGGCTAAGTAAACCCTTTTATAAAAACATTTAAATGATCAACCATGGTTTCCCAAAATAATCACCAATGTAATCTAATTATGGGGTGGGGTAAAACATAGACACTAAAATAAGCACATTATAAAGGGATAACCAGGAAAACAACAAAAGTTAAAATAGAAAACAAGGGGAATAAAAAAGTGACAAATATTAAAATCAAAAAAGTAAAAAAATACTACAGAAAACTAGTCTATGTATTAACAACCATAACTTATAAACCAAAATAGAAATATAACAAGAATCCGATATTTTAAAGAGTGATCCTCCCTTTACCTCCACACTATGAAACTAATTATACATCAGCCCATAGGGGGATGTAAATAGAGAGAAATGGGTCATAGTAGGATACCACGAAATAATTTAAACAAGTTATGAAAAACGAGAATGCACAGATCCATGATTCAAAATAAAATAGATTTAAAAACATTTTTATTAACAAAAACATTTAATTAATATTTAAAAAAGTACTACAGTTTTTTAAAATATCATAATATGTATTCAAATCATTAAAAAATTAGGTAATTATACAGAATAAAAAAGAAACATTTCAGGTGGCATCCATATAACTAAATATCATGATTTAGAAAAAAAAATAGTGGACCCAGTATCAAGGCTCTAGCCTCTTGGAAAATACGTACTAGAAACTCATAATACTAACAGGTAATATGGTTTGATCCATCTAACATATATTCCACCCATATCATATCAGCATACAATATGTCACCTCTTAGTGGGGTCACACGCACTGAGGCCACATGTGTCTATTTCTCTACGCACCAATGTTTCCTTCTACGAAATGATTTTTAATTTATTTTTTTAAAACCATGATAACATTTTTATAAAACAATTTAAAATTCAATCCAATATTATTTATGGTTTGAAAATACATTTTTCAATTCAAATCCTGCCCATTATATTTTAATGAGAAACCCCCATCTGAAACAAGGACATGTGAAATTTTCAATTTCAATACATTAAATTACATTTTGAATTTCATGTAATCAATAAGAAAAACATTAAAATCCATAATTTTGAATTCTATAATATATATACCTACATTAATGATATAGAAAACCTAACCACCTTCGACAGTGAGGATTGGAAACCAAGTTAAAAGAATTAACAAAGGAAGGAACACCAAAAATATCAAGTGGATTGATAGTTAACCTATTCGATCACAAAATAGCTTCCTAATCACATAAAAAATTGGAATAAAATAAATAATATGGTAATAAATTAATTAATGAAGAGATTTTTTACCACAAAAATGATCAATCACTAAAAAAGAGACCTATATGGAAAAAAAATCTACCAAAATTTCCAAGTCTAAGAGATCTAGCTAAGAAATGAATGATGTAAAGGTCAATAAATCCTTAAACACCCTCATGTAACTATACAAATTACATCTTAAAATATTATGAAGCTTGTAATACCATTAAATTTCATGAAACCATTTCATTTTATTTTAATCTAAAAAATGAATCACCTAAGATAAAATAATATATTTTTTCACCTTATAAGTAAATGTATCGCTTAAAAAGCATGAAACATTATCACACTGTCTAATCTAGTTCATGAAATATATCCAACGAATATTAAACATTATGAAATTTCTTAGAGAACAACATAAAATCCTTGGAAAAGATGAAAATTCTAACAGATCACTCACTGCACTAATACAAGTATCCTCCAAATTCAAGGTCGATAATAATATTCCAATGGAAGAAAAGAAAACAAAATAATATTCTATAATATACCTCATTAGAAGGTATTAGGGAATTATATATATATTCTATTAGTGGATGTTGTTCTGCTTGTGTGCTAGTTCCTTAATGGATTTAGTGGTCTTATGGTGCAATTTTTAAGCATTGGGGTTGTTGTATATGTGATATTTGGATTACCATATATAGCGATGGACTAGTACTATAGTAATAATAAAAAACAGTGGTTGGACTATGTCGCTATACTATATATCAGGTTTTATGAGACCCTCAGTTCATTAACATCATAGTATGAAGAAATACAATGATGTTCTTATTATGTTCTGGCATAGTCATTACAATGTGATCAGAGACACTCCATCACTGGGTGAAGAAGGTTACTTTGATTAGATATACAAACCTAAGGATTAATTATGGGGTGTTTTATATTTAATTTATTATTTTCAAAGACTATTTATTTATTCAAAGTATTTCACATGTATAAATATCTTAATTATCAGTATTTACAAGAGTATTTCGTTAGTTACCTTCTGATTTTAGTACTCCCATGCTAATGGTCATAGTATTAAACTTGGGAACTCAAGGATACTCTATCATTGATATAGGAATAGTTTGGTTGTGGACTAGGGATGTTCATGACTGTGTAAGATAACTAGAAATATTTTTCATATCTAGGAAATTGTATTTTTCAATTTCCTACTATAACCTTGTAGTTTCTTTTACTTTTTTCCTTATGTGTATTTGATGGGACTAGTGGGTGGTATATCTTTTATTCATGCATTCCCCATTTCATTTTTAATAATATTTATAATTTCTTTATTTATTATTCATAATCTATTATATATATGATGCTTGGATATTTTTTATTTTTCAGTATAATGAAAGGGTTATAGTCCCATATCTAAAATAAATTAGACCAGATATATTAGTTTGTAGATTATAGTATATGAAGATGAAATTTTGAGGGAATGTGGTTCAAAATTCATGATATTATTCAGTGTGAACATAGTTTTGAGGTTACATAAATATTTATTAAATTTTCTCTAGATGAAGAAGAAGAGATGATAGCATATGATAAATATTTTGGATCATATTATGTTCTCTAGAAAAATAAACCAATTCAAATGATTTTTTATCATAGTATATACATTTTTAAAAAGAAGATAGTTCCCACTAAGAATAATTTTAGTTTGGAATTATTCTTCATTTGAAGGATTTATCATTCCTGAAATGAGGATGTGATTATAGATTTTAATTTCTCACTGAGGATTTATTATAATCTATCATTGGAGAAAAATATCATAGTGAAGTGTAATTTATTAGATCATAAATGTTTATGTATAAAATCGACCATGATTTGGTTTTATATACAGATCTAAAACAGAATCACAATTCTATAATTTTTTTATTCTTCAACTATTTGCATGAAGCTGTAAAGGGAGTAGCCCTTATTTTAGAAATGGGAAATAATTGAATCATTGGTAAAGGATATTATCCTTGGTGTGGGATATCCATTACTAAACACGTCAATCCATATAATTGTGAGTATTATTTATTTTGGTAATTGAAACATCATCATATTTATTATCATTGGATATATCCCAATATATTACATCCAAGTTAAAATCCATTGTTTTCTTATTCATTGCATTTAATTATTTGTAATTGCAATTTAATGGATGTGTAGTCATGGGATTGGTAGATTGAATGAGTTCATTCAAATATGTTTACGATCCGTTATAATTGGTGATAGTTAAGATTTAATGTGAATATAATTTTATTTATGATAGATCATTGATCCCCCACCACAAATACACTATGGGTGATTTAAGACTCTTATCATAAAATACTAATTTGAACATTTAATTTTAAAATACATAGGTTATAACTTGTATATAAATGTAACAAATCAATTATATGATTTATTTTATGTATGGAATCACTGATTACTACTCTTATCTATAGTGTTATAAACATGGATAGTTGTTAAAAGTATTTTTTTGGGTTTTATAGGCTTGTGATGGGAAATTCAAGGAATATATTCATCATAATATTTATATAATAATTCATAATTAATTATATCATTATGTAAAAACTAAAAATTTATCAAATATATCAAAAAAAATTAGTTATATAAGAAAATGTGTAATTATTCTACAATTGATTAAATTAGAGAACATTAATGTAAATTTATGGAAAACTGATGGAAGCTAAGGTGTTTATGTTGTAATTTTAAAATGATTGAAGATTAACTCATGTAAAAGGATATGAATGATATGAATTAGAAGAAGAAACTCCCCAAGAAGAAGGATGCGCCGATCTATGTATGTTTGGTAGTTTTTATTCATAAATCATAATATAATAATGATGTGGAATGTTATAAAAATATTATAATATAGACTCCCCCATAGATTTAAGATAAAATTATGATTCATTTGAATAATTTTAAATGAAATTTTTTAAAAAATCTAGGATGTTTTCAAGAAATAATAATGGAGATATTAAATAATTGTGTAAAAGGTATTACAAATTTCTGATTGTCCATTGACTATTTTTTGATCCCACAAAAATACATGGTTTTAGAGAAAACATTATTAATGTTGGATTAAGTATTGAGTAAATCCATTTAATGGATGTGTATAAATATGAATGGTCAAATAATAATACTTTTAGATATTCTCCATGAATTTAACGAATTAAATAACAATTTGATTGAACATAAAAAACAAGATAAATATAAATACACAATTTTATGAGTGGATCAAATCAAAACGACTTTAATTATATAGGGTAGATCACATGGATTCTCAATTAAAAGAGAAGGATATGTGGATAAAGAATCATGAAATGAGGATGAAAAAATCAAATGGAAATCTTGAGAGTCCTCTCATGGAATCCTCAATATTATAATACTAAATATATAAATTTTTTATAAATTACCCAATATAAATTTATAATCAAATCCAAAAAATATGGATCACAAAAATGGTGAAATTGAATCACTACTACAAAGGTGTTTTGGATAAAACCATAGATATGTTTCTAAAAGTTAAAGACCAAATTTGTTAGAGGAAATATTGTAATATATCACAACAAATACTGAAATACACGATGTATTATTTTTTAGGATATTTTGTACATATGGTAACTATTGAAAATATAAAACATATTACAATAATTATTGTAATTGAAATTATTATAGATAATATACCATTTTTATTTCAATTTTGAGTCATATAGGTAATAAATATATTCCATCCTAAATTAAATGATACTTTGTGATACATTAGTTGGATGGTTAAATTAATATATCACACAAGTTGTCTCAGGACCAAAGGACCCAATTATTTTGGTTATTTGAGACTATATATAATATAATATTATTCTACAACACATGTGAATATTTTTCCATAACCATGATCATATAAGACATCTTCTAGATATTTTATTTGATATTATCATAATTATTACATGTTGAATCCTAAAAAATAATGGGGTCGACTCTAATGATCAATAATGGAAACATTGAAACTTATCATAACCATTAGATATTATACATGAAGGAATACATGATATTGAAAGAAATTATAGAAAAAATGTCAAGTGACAATAAGTGAATATCATTAAAAATAGGTTTACCATTAAGAAACATGTCTTTAAAATATAAGACCAAATAAATGTCATAAAAAACATAGATAAGAAGCATATAATGAAAATAAAAAAAAGAAATCATATAATAAGAAACAATAAATTATTTTGAATGTGGAGTATCATAAAAATTTGAAATAACTTGGAAATAAGGGACATTTTAGAAAAGTGGTAAAATCATTGGAAATGAGAAAATTTATAATTTTTAAGATTGTTTTCCCAAAACATACTATAATTTACATACTTCTGAATGTAGATTAACCACAATTATACCCATTCATGGCCATATGAGGACAAATAAGGAAAAATTATTCCCAAGGAAAACCTTAAGGGAATATCAAAAAACAAATTATATACATGAAAAACCTTGTTATCATATTTTAAATACAATTATGTAAATCTAAATATGTTTTGAAATAGACAAACCAAAATTATACCAATTAACAACCATGTGACTATAGCTAAACAGAAATTATACCCACACACAAAATCAAATTCTCATAAGACATAAAACATTAACCAGGGAATTATATGGTGAAATATGAATCCACCTATTATTACCCACTAATATTAGTTCTATATAAAATAATTTCAATTATCTTATCTAAAATGACCATTAAAATAAAATGGTTTTTATAAATTTTTCAAATGTTATCATATAAATAACATTATCACTTGATTCAAAAAAATCACCATAGAGTAGTATTAGTTTGTGTAGGGTGATTTATGATCCATTACTACATTAGATAATAATCCTTTAAAAATTTACCATAAATCAGACAATGTATGTTTTGTGAACAAATTTTCTTAATATAATCTTAAAAAAATATCTCAATTTCATGTAACATTAAACAAAAGTATTACAAATAATGAGAAAATATCATAAAAATTTTTTTATAGTAAATTCCAATAAATATTCCTTAACATGAAATAAATAGTATATAAAAAAATTTAATACATAAGAGAAGAAAATATGATCATAAAAATAACAGAATGTAATTTTTAACGCTGTTATCAAAAACCATATTCGATGTGAAAAATAATAAAATAAATATTGTAAAATTATTAAATTAGAATAAAATGATAATCAGATAGGATAAAATTTGATTTCCCCCAAGTTATAGGAGAACATAGCTGTGATGTAGGAACATGGATATAGGGGAAAATTTATTGAAATGGATAGGAATAAATCTTTATAGAATTACATTTTTTAGGGAATAATATAACATCATAGAAGATTAATTTTTTGTGAACCATTATTTCAATAGAAAATAATATAGAAATAAAAAATTATATAAAATTTTTTTGTAATGAAAAAATCATGAAAGATCTTTATTCCTGGGGAGTGATCGTTGTTCAATAAAAATAATTGAGCAATGAAAATAAAATAAATTAAATCCTTCTTAGGATAATATTATATAATATAATATTAAAAAATTAACTATTTTAAATGTATATTTTATAAGATTATTCATATATATTAAATTTTAATATAGTTCGTTTCTGATAACTTATTATGAATATATTAGTTATTTATTTCTTTTCATTTCCATCAGTTGTTACTGAAATTAACTATTTCGTGTGTGAACTATGATGTAACATTAAATACACATTCAATGTTACCAATGTAATCATTAATATTTCAAATAATCTATTTGAAATTATTTCTAAAAATTTTATATAATTTTATAAACCCAATATATGTGAGTCATCTCATTTTTACTGAAGAAAAAAAATCAACATCGAATTAATTTAATGATATTTATTGATGGTTATTAAATACTTATCGATGAATGTTAATTTTTAATCCATTTGAAATATATTAATGTTATTCATTTATCCAATATATCACATAAAATCACCTATTATAATTTATAACAATCTGTGAAGGTGGTAGTCAAACAAGGATATAACATTCTATATTGATGGAAGTCTACACACACGCATGGAATATGAATTTTAACCTATCATGTGAAAAAATGGAGTAATATTGCTAATTATTTTCCAAATATAAAAAATCCTTTAAATATGATATATATATATATATTATATTCCCTAGTTATTCATTCCTGCTAAGGTTGATAAGCAGAAGAAAACGCGCTATGTGTTAGAGGAGGCAGTATGAACATAAACACCATTGGTGTTTTTACTTGTCTTAGGAGGAGGGGAGAGTGAGTTAATATTTATTAAAAAAATATTAAAAAAAATTATAACATTATTAATTAATAAAATAATTAATATTTTGAAAAACATAAATTAAATTGGAATACAGAAGTGAAATTTTATTTCCAAATGATTGGTCATATGTATAAAAAATTGGATTTGTATTGGAGGATTATTTAGAGAGGAACGAAATAGGATAATTCTATGTAGCCATATTATTATGAGGGTGAAATACGAATCCTGTGGAATTAAATATGTTTTAATTTTAGGATGAAAATTTATTTTTAGAGTGACATTGATGGGGGTGTGAGAGGCCCATTTTATAAGTTGTGAGAATATATTTTTTTAAATATGTCAATTTAATGTTAAGGGGGAACATGTAAAATATGTAAAAGGGATCCAAAAATAGGAAATAATTTATTTAGTATGAGATAAGGATTATAATATCTGAAATAATATATTAAAAATATTTTATTGAGAAGTTTCATTTCCTTTACCCCTTGAATTGTTACATATGACATATAATCATTAAATAGGTTAACTAAATTTTCCCTAAGGTTTCGTTATCTTTATTCATAAAATAATGTGGTAAATATTATATAATACAGAACCACAACAACAAATTTTTAATCAATTTCATTTTATTCAATTATAATTCTATTAAATATTAAATTTAAAACCAAAATGAATAATGTATTAAAAAATGTGAAAATATTAAATATTTTCTACCATATAAAATATTTGTTTTTAATTTAAATATAATATTTGAAAATTTAGAATTTTACAGATTAAAAATTTATTAGGTTAAGAAAAATTTTATAAGTTATATGTTATACTTATATTAGTGTGATGCCATAAAATCCATAGTAATTTAAAAATGATCTTTTAACTATTCACATAAAAATCAATAATTTTTAAGAAATTAATAGTTTATTATTAAATATAAATTATTATTTTAGATCAAAAAAAATATTTTCACATTATAATATTAAATTTTGAAAAAAATAATAATTTAATCTTTACACAAAATCGCAAATTATATTGGAATTTTTTTCATTGGAAAATAGATTATTAAAAGTTTAAATATTATTAATTCCTATTTCAAAAAAAATAATAATTTATTTATTAGTAATATAAGAATATTCTTATTAAAATATATAATTATTTTATCATTATATACTTATTATCTAAAAAATAATACAATTGCTTCAATATTTATATATATATATATATATATGTGTGTGTGTGTGTGTGTGTGTGTAAAATGATTTTCCTGGTTTTCATAACTCAACTAATTAAATTTAACTATTAGAAAAAGTAGAATTTATTTTCATTATAGTCATATTTCAGAAAGTGTTTAATCATATTCTTAACTACTAATTTATTGGATAGGTTTCAACAAAACTATTTCATATTTTTATTTTCATTAGAATGTATTATGGAAATTTTTTTGTTTATAGTTTCTTTTGATGAAAGCTGTAAGACAAAACATTTATTTATGGAAGACATATAGTGAAATATAAAAAAGTAATATAACCACCCATAGAAAACAAATTTCCACCTTAAAAAATTAATTTTATATTACTAATAATAAGACTTAAGGGTATTTAAATATAATCATGACTCATGATATAAATTCTTATTAGATTTATAAACTAATAAATAAGAAAAAAATAAGAGAAACATCTTTAACCCTTTTTACTAATATATTAGTATTTATAACCATTTTATCCAATACTATTACCCATATAGTTATAATTCATATTATTATTTAATGGCATTCCTTTGATAATTAATATCACATGTTACTAAATTTCCATTTGTCACTTTTTGAGGCTTAAAAAGAATTCGGTCACATCCATGAGTTACCATAATACATCAAAAAGGTTTAATATTTTTTTTTGAAATTCATAATACCATGTAAATATGTGATATACTTTGTGAATTTTGTGTAATAAGTGGAAAATATATGTATGTTATTCTTTTTTGAACAAATAGTTTGGAAATTTCTATCTGGGATAGTTATCCATAAAACATTCTGACATGAATTGAGTGGAATGGTTGAAATCATATACGGTTAAAGAAATATGTATATAATAATATAATTTTAAAAATAATTTATAAATATACCACCTTCTGATCAACCTTATCCATATATTCATAAAGGATTTTATTACTTCTTTTGGTTTTTGTCATTGAGAAATGTCGATAATATCCATTGTGGAAATTATTAAATTGATAATAATGATAGAGTCGTGTCTTTAAAATATGGTTACAATATTTTAATTAAATTGAATGATATGAAAAAATAATTTGATAGTTATATATATTGCAAATTAAAATAAAATTGAGTTAAATTATAAAAAATGTGGATGGACCACTCAAACTAGATTTTGTAAAAATGATTGAAAATAAATTAATTTGGAGGGATAAGATAGTTTTGTGAGATTGTATCCCTTGAATAATGGTAATTGATATTTAATTTATTTAAAACCTAAAAATAATAAAAAATAAATTTTTTATCACACAATTATAATGTAATTTGTAAACTATTTATTATATTCATTTAATAACACCAACTAGGTAATTATTAGACATCAATGAAATATAATTTTGATAAAACTAATAAAATATTTAAATTTTGAATATTTATCCTTTTGATTGTCTATGATAACAATTTTTTTAGTAGGATACTTTTAATTCAAAATATATCACATAGTTCATATTTATGTTGGGTTTTCACATAATTTCATCCTAATCCATCAAAGTAACTACAAATTAGTCTTCTAAATTAGTTTTTAATTTTAATAAGGTCAAAAACTATATATACTATAAGATTTTATATCCATTTTTATAGTATTTGGCATAGTAATAACTCAAAATGGTGACTATTGAGTCAATTATCAAACAACCCTTTTTTGGGTGATTTGCCCTAGGTGTATATGTGCTAAAACAACATTCAATTTCTATTTTAAAAAACGGTATTTATATTTAATGAAACAAAATATCCAATAAATTTCCAATATTTTTGGATATCAACCTATATATAGATTCATCTGGTTGGTTTTTACTACACTTCTCTAACCCTGATAACAAAGGTAACAAATATAATCTCATGAAACGACTATAACATTCTATTATACCAACTATATCAACGAAATAAAAAAATAATAAATAATAAATTTTAACCACAGATTATATAATACATCTATAAAATTAACACCACCAAAAGTTCTAAGGGTTTTGATTGTTTGAGGCTAGATACATAGAAATATTCTTTTTCGACTATTTTGAACATTTCTTTGTGATATTCTCTTATAGTCTCTCTTCATGATATCATATATGACATAATAATCTTAATACCCTATATAATGGAATAATAATATATGTTTGAGCTCAATGTGTGAATTATTTGGCTGGTTTCACGAATATATAACTGACCAGGTTGGCCACCGTGCCTCAAGAGCACCTCCGCATAAGAAAGGGGTTGTCGATTGGAAATTGAGGTCTACAGTGGTATGGTGGGTATAATATACAATCTTTATCAATGTACATGAAAACAGTAAATAAAAATAAATTTTGTTGGAAAATATGTATAATTCAACAGAGCAATAATAAATAAGAGATTAAATTAACATCTCGATTATAATAATAGTGAAAATACATGCGGTGTTTTATGCACTGTTGACAACATGTCCCCAAAAAATTAAATGGAATAAAAGAAAACAAGAATAAATACAATATATTCTTAACAAAGGACCCAAAAGACCAAAAACTATCTCCATGATCTTCTATTGGACTAGCTCGGTAATCTGCTACCAATCCCATAGTGGATAGGCATCGATAACTATGAACTTTCCCTTAAAAATACCTATATCCATGATATGTATCTAGGTGATTAATGGTGGCCCAAAAAGTGAGTTTTTAAAATATAATAGTACAACACCAATGAAATCTAAATAAATCTAACATGTCGGTATAATCTATGAAAATTCATAGTATATGTATAAATGAACGAAATGTATAAAAATTAGATTGGTCATGATTGGTTCCACAATAATAAGCTGATAAAATGACATAGATACAAATGATAGAAACTAAGAATGAAATTTAACTATGTAATTAACTACCATCAATGGATTAAGTATGGTTTCTATGATAACTAGACCTTTATTGGGCCAAGAACCCAAGGCCCATGTTTGAGGTGTCCACTTCAATTTTTCTGATACTATCTCAAGTAATCTACTAATAAATATGATTAAAACCTAAGGAGATAATACATGGTTGTTTGAGCCCGAATTTATCAATCCAAATCAAAGGAGATATTTGAATGTAGTCTAATTTCATGAATTTTAATGTGAATTATCAGTTTTATACCTATAAATTCACATCTTTGAGACATTGAATGAGTCCTGGAATTCTAAACCACATGGATTTCAAGTAAATCAATTTGTTTGGTATCCATTGAATCTAATCATATCATTCCACATGGGAATACATGTCTTACTCAAGTAAATCCATGTCTATTTATTGATCCATTTCCACAACCATAGTTAAGTAAAATTTAAAAGTGATCAAGTTCCATGTCAATTCAATTCCAACTATTAATTCAATTATTATAATAAGACCATTCAATTTATTTTAAATTGAGATCTCCAATTAAATAATTCATTATGTTTCCCAATTTTAATTATTCATTTATTCATCACACTTAAAAGTGATTAAATGGATAAGTGAGTTACTAATTCCATGAAAAAATGTAATTATTTCATTCCATTAATTCCACATATAATGATGTACCAAAACCATCTAAGGGGGTTTTGGCTTTAATTAAATAATGTTTGTTGATGTCATTTATTAAAAACATTGAAGGGGAGGTTTAAGATGACATCAAATAAATCCAATGGTGTCAAAGGGTCCCATTTGACATTTAATAAAATGTATAAACAAAAATTTGAAGGAATTAATATATTTATGAGAAATTTATATAAATTTTAGTATATAGAAAATTGAACAATTTATAAAAAACTATACTTCATGGAAAAGTTAGTTGACTACCGTCCTTAATACTGTATTATAATCCTCATATATAATCAAAAAAAGAGTGTGGTTAGAATAAGATATAATATAGAAACTTGAAAAAAAAACCTAAAATAGATTAACAATCTCACCAATAAATATAATTTCTTTATGTAAACAAAAATAGATAATTTAAGAATGAAAAATTATAAAATAACATAGGGAGATTCAACATGACAGACAATATTTCAATCATAGCTTAGATGGGGGAGATATATCAATGTATTAGAGTTGGGGAAGTGGAGAACTAGCACTACTTGATAATTTTTTTCATTTGAGTGAGAAGCAATCGAGAGTTAATATAATTTTTTTGAGGGAATAAATCAACATTACCCACTTTTTGAGAGGGTAAATGGTTTTTATAAAATTGTATATCTATAAACTAATTAAATGTAACTTGTATTTATGATCCCCTAACTTTCATGTTTTATGTAAACTGATACAACAACCATGATAAAACCATTAGTAGTGACTCTGAAATTTATTATTTGTTTTTAAAGACTATGAAGCCATTGGTGCATGGCTATACAACCCATGTAAGAAAATTTATGTGATGCATAGTTTAGGTACAAGGTTATCCCTATTTGTTTGATATGTATGTACATCCACCTTTATTTCAAAAAAAATTACTATAGTCTCCAAACCAATATCAAAAAATCTTATGACCTCAAGAACCACTTATAATCTACTATTACGGTAAGAAAGGTTGAAACTGTAAATTGAAGGGTCCATAACTCTTTCATATACCTATATTTTGTAGATTCCTCTCCCCTAAAACAATCAAACACCAAGATGTAGTTGAGAGGGTGGTTGATCTAAATAAGAATAACACTACCACTGGGAATATATATTATCCAATAAATTATGAGACTCATCTATTAAATATCAATGCTTCCATAACACCAAAACTAGAGGAACATACTATCCTCATAGAGTCTTCATGCTAAATCCAAGGATAAAAAGTTGATACTCCTCAAAAGAAGTTTCAGGGTCTAAATAAACGTCCAAAATATTGAAATCATTATATGGTTAGAAATAATAATAATATGTTTGAGAGATTTAGAAGAGTTAATACATAGCCTCATACATATTATGAGAAGATATCCACCAGGATACTAGAAAAATTTGCACCATAATAACAAAAGAAAAAAAAATTGGTCCCC
Source organism: Viscum album (assembly GCA_963277665.1). Lineage (NCBI taxonomy): Eukaryota > Viridiplantae > Streptophyta > Magnoliopsida > Santalales > Viscaceae > Viscum > Viscum album. The sequence goes on along the minus strand of OY728119.1, from coordinate 1,497,929,849 downwards.
CACCTTTTGTTTGAATCTGTTGATAACTCACTCTAGGTTACATAAGTAAGAAGACTCAACCCCCACCTGAAACACTAGTGGTCAATGATGATGATCCTCATATGACTTCATTCTAGATAATGTTGAATAAATAAATTTCATAATATTCTGAACCAATATCATTTTATATTAAAACAATGTGATGTCTCAATTGAACAACCTTACCTGCCTCAAACCAGCACATTGGTGAAAAACATGGCCTACCGTAAGGAAACAAATATTGAGAAATCTACACAGTCACTTGGGAACTATTATTATAATAAAACATTATAAGTGTAATGTTGATCTCCAATTAATGTCTATAATCAAGGGCGCCTGCTTATAGAATGTCCACTAAAACCTATAACGATTGCTCATACTAACAATTAATATGTGGGTTTTATGATGTACTCAAAATTACCTATCGAGCAATAACCCACTTTATCCCTTTATGATACCAAGAGGTAATCCAATAGTCCCTATATAATACAATGTTATTTTTAATACCCTATGGTGTATGATTACTCCTACATAATGAATCTCATTTTCATCTTTTGAGAATGTATCCCTGATAGGAATGAAGTAGGTGACCTCTGTCCTTCTTTGCATGTTGACCTAAATAACATCACTACCACATGGATTCTTTAATAACTTTCTCATTTAATCCATATAAAATTTATTTCATTTACAATTCGTAATGTTTAATTTATATATAAGGCCCATAGATTTTTTGTTTTCTTCCATCACCAGATAATTGGTGGAACATTGAGTAATGAGAATCGCTATCCACTTCTTCATGTTAGGCCACCAACACTAGTGGTGAAAGTTAAAATATATCACTATTATTCTAGGATTCACTTCTCAATTGGAAGCATGAGATTAATTCATTGAATCCTCTCATATTGTTATAGGAACAATGACACATCGATTGATATGAAAGGTCTCATACTCATCAACAACCAAACCATGATATGACTCATCTCCAAAAACACATTACTGTAGGGATAAACCATTATAATCTAGAATTTTTATCATCCTCACTCTATGGTGATGTGATTATGCATCCTCTACAGCTGTACGAAATAGATTTTTTTGATAGTCTTGACCATACATATATCTTTCAAAAAAAAACATCATCTTCCATTCTCTAATGGTTTCTTAAACAACATACATTATATTTTCCATCTCAATGTATCAATAGAAACATTTCCCATAGTATGTATTTAAGAAATATAAATGTAAACTATTATAGGTATTCATATTTTCTTCAATTTCATAACATCATGTCTTGCTGAGTGAATAAATATTTGAGGATTTTATGGTCTGTAAAAAAATGAACTATTTCAATATAAGAAAATATATCTAGAAACATAGTGAATAAAACTTAACTACTAACTTTATTTCATGAATTGGGTGATTATGATCATGTGATATCAATTGAGAAAGAGATGAATGCTATGATTCATTCCACATTCATAAAAAAAGCTCCCTTCCAACTTCCAAATGTGTAAATTAACTCAAAAGCCTCTAGAAGGATCAAATGAAATATGGATCTACACTAAGGTCCATTTTTAACCCTATAAATTTCAAACATAAATTGTTTATAATGTGATAATATAACACCCATATTTGATTCATAATATATGTTATGTTAAAGTGATAAATTGTTTTTAATGAAACAAGAATAATAATAATATATCCCTAAAAATTTGGATCTCATAGATATTCTTATTTTGGTCCGATGAATCAACATGTATCACCTTCTATATATCCAATGATACTCCTGCTTCTGATATAACATGACCTAGGATGTCAAAACATTCAATCCAAAAGTGTATTTTTCTTGATCATGGCATTGAAAAAATCCAATCTTTTTTTAATTAATAAAATTTCAATGTATTTGGAATTATTAGGTCTATTTAACAATTCTACAAGTTATTATACATGATAAATATGAAAAATAATCATCGTATAAAAGGAAAACACTATTCATCAAGCCCATTATGATGGTTGGTTTGGTCTCTATATCGAACAACATTACTATATATTCATAAAGGTCAAACCTTCTTTGAAAATATTTACACAGTATATCTGATGGTATAACCAATAAATTACAATATCAACACCTCAAATTAATCTTTGAGGAGACCCTATCTCTATTGAGCTATTGGAAGAGAACATATATTTTATTGAGTGGGAAACTATTATTAGTGATAATTTGATTCAACTATAGGTAGTCCACATACAACCTCACAGTACTATAATCCTTATTATAAAAACACATTTTTGAACAACGTGAAGATGTATTGGGTAGTATAATCATTTTGGATTCCAGGTCTTCCAGATATTTATTATTTTCATAAAGTGTAACATCTTAGGAATTTAGCATAATATTATTTTAATTAAATATTAATAAATTTAATTTTTCAATAAATTAAAACCAAATGTGAATAGTATTAATATAATTATTTATGGAATTATGTTATTATCACAAATCAAATTTATTTTTTTATTACAATGTGATTAAATTATAAATGATTAATATTTATAATCTAGATATACTTTTTATATTATTAAATTATAATATATTTCTATTTTTGTTTTTTAAATAATGATATTTATGTGAAATATATTATTTGTAATTGAAAGTATCTTTTCAAAATTTAATATTGAATATTTTGAATATATAATTTTTTTTGAATAAAAAATAATTTTATTTAAAAATTATGAAAATATGTTCTTAAATTTTTATAAAGGTACTTTTTTATAATATTATTTTATGTAGAAAATTTGAATGAATTTTTTATGATGTATTTATACAATATTAAAGAAAACTATATACGTTTTTCATTATAAATTTTTAATATTAGAAATAGAATTATCCTGATATATTAATAATTAATTTTATTTACTTGTAATTAAAATATACATGTAATTTTAATATATATTATTTTGAAATAAATTTGATAAATGTGATAATTGAAATATAGATACTTAATATTATTATAAATAATTAATTTTTTTAATAAATATATTGTAATATGAAAATTTATTTTATAAAATAATAAAAATATTTTTAAATTAATATTTTATTATTTGTAATTTTTTTAGAATTAAAAAAATATAAAACACTAATATTTTATAATAATTTGAAATGAGTTTGATCTTTGAAATTTGAATTTTTCTTTTATAAAAAAATGGGTCCAACAATGGCCAGTCAAATATAAATGCACCAATGCATTTGTTGGGGAGAAGGTATAAATAGCGATGGTGGTAGATAGGGTACATAGATCATGGGTTTTTTATATGTCCCATGTGAATATTGGGTATATAACTCTTGAGAGTTTGATTGAAAGAGCATGGATACCTTTAGTACCGTGTGGAATGAACAATTTGGTGGGATTTGGAATGTGTTTGTTTGCAGCCCCAAACCCCAATATCGGCTCTAGTAATCACTAATATAACATATATGATTATCTTCTTCTGAAATGGTGAGAATATTTATGGCGATGTAAATTAGTAGGTATTATTGACCAAAGATAAAAATTATCCTTTATCGATACTTTTGGATCAACTAAACATAAATAATCTTGCTGATTCAGACATCAACTTCTTCCTTAAATCGACTAAGTAAACCCTCAGGCTTTCATTTTTATTCCCAAAATATATTTCCTTCCAAATAAATGTTCTAAAAATGAAATCATTGTAGAATGGATTATGTAGGTGGTATGTTCTTCAATATATACTTAAAATGGGTAATAAAATATATAATCTAAATCACATAATATATATATATACAATCAATGTCAATAATTTCATCGTAATTTGGGAACAACTGTTTTTTTAAATTTCATGCTTAATAGACATTGTAATGATATTTTTTCAAATATATATTTGTAATATAATTCACCTAATTATTTATATATTCTCCATCACAATTCTTTTAATCGACTCTAGTAATTCATGATTTTAATTACATTAAGCATCAATGATTATATAAATATATCACATTTCATGGAATGAAATATATCCAAACAAGATTATTTGGAATCGAGATAAATCTCATCTCATCCCTCATCTGTATATGGTTATATATATATAATTATGTATTCTTGCCTATATATAAGGGTCCTTCCTTTTAATTTCTTGGGAGGAAACCCTTTGGGAATCGTAGATTGAGTGAGAATAATAGAGAGAAGGAAGGATGAAGACTTGTAAGAAGAGGTATTCTAAAATTTATGTAAGGGATGTTAATATTTTCAAATATTCCTGAATTTATCAATTTTGTATCAATATAAAATCAATATGGAATTATTTTTCCAAAATTAATCATATAATAATTTAAATTTCGATTTTATTTTTATGAGAATATTTTCTATCATGATTTTTATTTTATTAAATCGCTTTTATGGTCTTATGTTTCTATAAAAAAAATTATTATCTAATTCAATAAGGAAGTTTTGGTTTTAGGTTTATATTTATCTATTCATATATAGAGAGGATATTTTTTCAACATCTTTATGTTGAGGATTTTATAATTTCAAAAAATGTAAACTATATCTAAATTATAATAACAATAAAAATACATTTTTTTAATAGAATTTAATTTAAAAAATTATTTTATATTTTGAAATTTAATTTTTTATGAATATAAAATAAAATAAATAATTATATTATTGTAATTTATTTTTAAAAACCATTTTTAAATGGGGATTTTAGAAGACTAAAATCCTGAAAAAAAATTCACATTATAATATTTATCATTTTATGTTTAAAAATTTACATTAAGTACATGAATATCTTCCCTGATATGACACATGAAAATCATCTATAATTAAATTTTAAATTTCATTCATTTTAATACAATACATTTTTTTAATTTTCAATGAAATAATTTTATTGAATCTTAAATATATGTATTTATATTGAAAAAAATAGTTTTATCCAATAGACTTTTTGAATGGTGAATTAACGATGTTAAAAACGTACAAAATATATTTTTCATGGAAAATAACTGAATTATATTTTGAAATTTTTATTTGAAATGAATGTGAAATGAAGATCATATAAAAAATTCTAAAAATATTCTGCACAAGGTTATGTAATGAGATGAAAAGTTATGTGGGTGAAACCATGACCTTAATGGGAATCTATACTATAAGGGATACTTCCAATATAAAGATTTATTTAGTAAAATTTCTATTAGTTTAAACCATACAAATTTATATCTTCAATGTATTTATAATGTAGAAATCCATACATTATTTGAAAACGTATTTTGAAATTAAATGATTTTCAAAACAATATAAATTTTAGAGGATTTATTAAATAATGAATTATATATATATTTGAAACCCTAGAGAAATATTTTTTAGAGGATTTTACTATAAAATAAAATATATTTTAAAAAATGTTTCAAATATATTTTTAGGTAATTATTTTTTACGTATAGTTCTTGTAGTCTTTAAATCCATGTTTGGCTATTTTTTATTCTAATACCATATTTTTTTTAAAAAAAATTAAAGGTTCTATTTAATTTCATCATATATGAAATTTGATTTTATGAATGAAGTAAATTAGTTATTTTATATATTTAATAAACTATTATAAATTCAAGGGATATACTTACTTTTTGAAAAAACAAAAACCAAAGGATCCTCGGTTGTGTAAATAATTGTGTATTTTCTATTAACTTCTATAAAATGAAATATTAAACATTTTTTAGTCATAAAAATAGAAAAAATGGTTTGGGAGATCATTGTTTTATTAGAGGAAAATTCTAGAAAACATTATAAATTCGCTATTATCATTTGATGAAAAATTAACAGTTAATAATTTTCATTTCAACATATGGGTAATTAGAAACCGTTAACTATATAAAAGGTTATAAATTAATTTTCTTTTATTTTTAAAGGAGAAAGTTATGAATTTTCATTAATAATAGTGAATGAATTGAGAGGGTGAAATTATCTTAGAGGGGGATAATGTAACATCCCATATATTTATGAATTTTTTCATTTTAATTAATGATTAATAAATATATTGTTTTATAATTTAATATAAACTAACAATTTTTTAATACAAAATTTTATGATGTTATGTTGTTTTCTCAAATTAAAATAATTTTTCATTATAATCTTATCAAATTTAAAAATATTACTTTTAATTTTTGGGAAACATTATATTTATAATATAATGGAATTATATTTATATATTTATACTATAAATAAATTTATTTTTATTAAATAAATGATTTGTTATTTTAATGTAATTTTTAAAAATTTCATATTAAAATTGTTAAATATATTATTATATTTTTTATGAAAACTATTTTTATATAAATTCTATTAAAATGTTTTTATAAATTTTTCTAAAACATGTTCATTAAATTATAGTTATATATAGATAATATGAATTTTTTTAAAAAAGTATTTATATTATCTTTGAACTAATTAAATATGTTGTTCTTTCTAAAATATTAATATTAAAAATAATGTTATAATGAAATTTTAATAATTTATGTTAATTGTTTTTAATAAAAAATATATATGTAGATGTACAAAAAAACATATTGAAATAAATATGATAAATTTGTACATTTGAATATTCTTACTCAATATTCTTATTAAAATTTATAATCTCGAAAAATAATTATTATTTAAGAGTTGTTATTTTTTCAAAGTAATATTTTCAGATAACGATTTAAGTATTTTTAAATTTTTTTTGAATTTAAATATATAATACTCTAATATTTTATAATAATTTGAATTTAGATTCTAGTTTTTAATTTGAATTTTTAAATGAATAAATAAATTTTTTAAACCTTATGCAGTTAAGGACCTACGGACCACTACATTAGTGGGTAAGTAGGTCTAACCAGCCATGGATGTAGAGAGGGTATATAGAGGAGGGGGTCATGTATAATCCCTATGTAAATGATGTGCATAATGCTCTGAAGAGTGAACTTGATGATGCATTGATTCATAGAGGCCCGCATAGCGGGGCCCTTATGGTGGGACTGAGTGTGTGTTATGTTGGAGGGTCCAAATTCTCTCCCATCCTGGGGAATTTTTACAATGACTCTTGTAATTGAGCACTGCTAAAATGATAAAAAAATAGTGTGATTTATGTTAGAATGTATAGTTCACCCAATTTTAAAATGAATGTTATATTAGGATTGTTGTATTATATCAATATTAGTAATTCGATTGTTTCACGAATTGTATCCTTCCCCAAATAAACCTAGAAAACCCTCAGATTGTCTTTTCAATTGCAACTAAATATTTTATACAACATCAATGATTCATGGAAGAAATCAGTGTTGAAGAACATCAGTAGGTGACATTTTATTCAAAACCAAGTTAAATTTTTTTATAAAAAATATAAAATGAAACTTACAATATATATATATAAATATATGCAATCTACAATAACATTTTCTCTTAAAGTTAGTGAACATCTTGTTTTTTCTTTTAAATCCATTCCTATCAATCATTCTAATGGGGTTTGTTAGAATATATATTCTTCTAATGAATTTTTCTACTTATATAAAAATTATCCATTATACTTGTTTGCATTGACTATAGTAGTCCATGGTTTTGAAACATGTAATCATCACTGAGTATATAAACATATAATCTATCTTAAAAAGAAATATATGTAATCCAAATTTATTGTAATTTAGATCACTATAAATTATCCCGTCACGTGTATATAGTTATATATATATATATATATATATTATATTTTAATAGATGTAATGAAAGGGGCCATATTTTAAATTTCATTGGTGTAAAAAACATGGGAAACTATATAGTTATATGGAATATTTGAGAAAGAGTGTATGAAACTTGTAGGATGGTTTTTTTTCAATTAAGGTAAGGGATTCCAATATTTTAAATTATTCATGAATTTAAAAAATATGTTTAAATCTAAAATTATGGTTGTATTTGTTTTCCAAAATATATATGAATTTATGTTTGAAATTTACTTATTAGGGAAATTATTTAATCAAGATTGTGATTTCATTAAAATAATTTTAATAGGACTATGTTTTACTAAAATAGTTTATGAATTTATTTTATAAGAATGTTATATTTTCATGGTTATATATATCTATTTACTTATATAGATTATAAATTTAAATCATTATTGTTTAAATGATTTTACTAATTGACTAACAAAAATATGACCATTTTATTTTTAAAATTCATATACTTTTTTAGTATGTCTATTTATATAAAAATAAATCTTCTATTTTGTAGTAAAATTTTGAGTTTTATATTGAAATAAAAAAAATAAAAAAATTGTTTTTTTATGTTTAATTTTAAACCCATTGTTCAAATGCCTATGTGAGTTCAATAAAAATATGATAAAATGTTTTAACAAAATCTATCATCTTATGTGTAATATTTTCTTGTACATCCAATATTTTCATTCATGATATCAGATATGGCCATTATAAATAATTATTATAGATATTTCATGCATTTCAATACAACTATTTTTTAAATATCTATGAATGTAGGTTTATATATTTTGAATATATGTAATTATTTTGAAAAAATGGTCTCACAATGTATATTTTATGGATATAGATCTATCAAAGGTTATATGTTATAAACTTATTTTATTCATTAAAAATAATTCAAAATTAGTTTCAAATTTTTTATGTTAATAATTTAAATGGGAGACCTTCTAAAAATATTTCCTTAAAACAATTATCACTTGTTCATTTTATTAGATGATAAGATATGGGAGTGTACAAATGACCTCAATAGGACACTTTCCTATAACTAATATTGTAATTGGAAATAAGATTTTTGTATTGTTTACTAAGTATGATTTTTATTCCTAATATGTTTTTATTTTTAAAGAATTTTTAAACGATAAATACAAATATGATAACGAAAGGTGTATTGAAATTAAATTATTTTCACAATAATATTATTTTAAATGGATTTTTAATATAATTATTTTTAGGAATATTAGAAACTTAAGAATAAAATTTTATATTTTTTACTCTATTATATATATATATAATATACAATTTTTTGATAGAGTTTTTACTTTAGAATATTTAAATTATTCTTTGTTTGTTTTTAAACACCTTTTAAGGAATGTATTTTACAATTCCTCAGTTTTTTATATAATTTTTAAAGGTTTCCATAGAATATCACAAGATAGTTATAGCTCTATTTCAGATTAAGAATGTTAATTTTTTTGTAAATTTAGAAAACTCTGTTAAATTGAATGGCTATTCCTAATTTTTTTAAACCTATACAAACAAATATCCTTTGTTGTGTTAATAATTGTCTATTTTTCAGTTATCTTTTTTAAAATAAAAGTGAAAAGGATTTTTTAGTACTAAATTTATATGTATGAGTTTTGGATTTCATAATAATATTGGTAGAACACATCCTCTAAAGAGGTATAGATTTCCGTTTCCCTACTATAATATGTTCAATATCGAACAACACATCTCTCTAAAAAGTTATACTAGTAAATGAATCTGGTAAAATAACTCTTAATCGATCCACCATTGGTGAAAAAAACCTTTCATCGCCCTTGATCATCAAGAAAATGACTTGTAATATGGGATTACTCTCCACCTATCTAATGCTTCTCAGGTCCATAATTACATTACTGGACAACCCATTATTCCTAGTAAATAAAATTTTCTACACCATGTAATAAGAGAGACTCTTGTATATGATAATAACCAATATGGTCACGGTAATATACAAAACAATACATCCTAAGACTTGATTCAATTATTTTCATCTCCTAAATGAAATGGTTCCATATGTAAGTATAGCTAATGATCTCAAATGTAATCTCATTGAATTATAAAATGATTTCTAAGATTACTCTAAATGAATTATTAATATTCATTATCCCATAAAGTTACCAAATATTGATCCAAATATTCTATATTAAAACCATATATATTAATTAATTTAAATCACATGTATTGATGAAAATATTCAAAATTCATGGATTCTAAAAATGTACCTCACATTGTCGATGGTCTGACACTTTACTCATTCGGTGTTTGTGTAATTTCATGAAAAACAAATGATCCATGACCATGTCATACAAACTAGCCTCTATGATAATTTTTTATCAATAGAAAAAAACGAATAGAAATTATATCTTCCTTATCCTATTACACCTCCTTTTGCAATAAAGTCATTTGTATTATAGATATAGTTCTAATATAATGGTATTAATCCAACTCTAATATGTTGATCTTGAGAGAATCCTCTCCCACTACTGATAGGTGGAATTGTTTGGGAAAATTTCATTTATGGCCCCATTTTATCCAATATATTAGCACATGAATAGTTTTTTTCATAATCACACTTCATGAGTCCTCATCATCCCCACTGATGGAATTCCATATACTTTTCATTTCCAACACACTTTTTGACACTTCCATCTTGAGAAATACCAAATTATTATTATCACCGAAGAATGATGTACTACCTAACCTAGAATATTAAGAAAATTTATATAACCATTCATCATATCTCTTATTTGACATTAAGAAATGGCTCATGGTCACTATTTTAGAGGTGGCACTATATCTGAAGATGTTTAAAACATCCAACCAATCCTCATTCCCCAAAGAAGTATAAGTTGTTCTACTGGGCCTTTAGTGAAATATTCAAGACATGATGGTTGGGATACTATATTTTTCAAGGGATCCCAAGATTACTGTGAGTCTAAATCAATAAGGATTTCCCCAATGACATAACAACTCATACCATAAGGAAGGAACATGTTAGTACATTTATATAAAATAGTTCAGATGAAATTGGATGTAATATATCTCCAAACTAATCAAATGTCTTAATGAAAATATATTTCTTTGGAATTTAATAAAAATATATAAAATATTTGTCAAATATATTTTGCATACTCATTATATATAGCCACACATGCAGGACTAGGTGATAGTTACAAGCACTTTCATGGCCACCTTTTGATTAAAGATTATGGGATAAGAAAAAATTACTATATATCCCAATAGAATACATAACTTCAATAATTTCACATCTAATGAAAATGAAATCATTCTAAAAATCCAAAATACCATTCCAAAAAATATATTTCAAAAAACCATGTCTTTTATTAGAAAAATTTTCAACAACATTACAAGCTTAAAAAAATCACCATTTTAAATTCACCAATTAAAATTCATGAACCATAAATAATTTCCAAAAATCCATCCACCTTTCAAAATTTCATAAACTGTCCCTAAAAATGTTTCCCAAAAATAATGACACATAATTTTACGAATTAAATTCACGAAATTAAAAAAATTTGAAACCATTATTTAATTTTCTAATCAAGGGGACTCTATAGTGAACCCACCAACCTATCAGACTATAGAAAAATGATGAATAATAAAAGATATAAAAATCACTACCTGAAACATCAAAACCATCTTTGCATTTTCTTCACTTTACTAAAAAACCATATCCCATCATGAATGAAAAAAAAATGAATCAATCTATATCAGATTAGATATTAAATTACATAATATCGAATAAATATAAATATTTGAATGATTATGAATATGATTCACTTACCAATGAATCTAGTACAACGACACTTTTTTCCTTATGAACTTCTTTTGAATTGAAGGGAAAAGTATTCAATCCCTTAGGAGGAAGAAGAATTATAGTTATTGTATATTTATGCGTGAATAAAAGATTATGGAGGTAAAAGAAATTTTATTTACAATTTTAAGATCTAATTTTCATGATGCATGATTAGGGTGAATAGTTATGAAAACTGTTCACTAACCATGCTTATGAAACTGTCTTCAAACACACCTCTCATGGTTGGTCCACATATCTAAAAAAATCTTGCAGTAACCATGGTATTCCCCAGAATATGAACTTTAAATATTTCTCATGGAAATCTGCATGGTTTTTTAAACTGTTTACCTAAACATGTTCGTATTCAATACCCACTCTTCCAATTCCATAATTTTTTGGGAGGTGTTTTTTGATTTAAACTAACTATGATCAAACCATGAACCTATATATAATCCATAAAAACATTTAAAATCTTGTATGAACCTCTTGAATCATAACTCTAACCCACTATACATATATAATAAATAAATAAATTGTAATGTAACCGAAACTATGGGTGTAACATTCTCCCCACCAATGGTTATTTCATCCTTAGACAACAAAAAATTTTCATCAGACAAAAAATGTTCAGGAAATTCCTACACTAATTATTATCTTGCTCCCATTTTTCTTATAATATCAAACCATGATTCCATAAAACTTATAGTAGATTGATTTTCCTCCCATGAAAGGCTTTCCCAGGCCTACCAACAATCTTTTTGTAGAATCCAACTCTAGATTAATGTAATTCCTTCAAATCACATTGTTAATATAAGGATGATATATCATCAATTAATATACATGAAAAAAATTATGTACTAAACTGAACCATCGGGTAAAGACAACAGATATTCCACCTCACTAACCCAGTCATGATTCTTGAAATGGATTATGTATCAAAGAGGTGAATTTATATTCATCCCAAAAAGTTGATTCACAATCAGTGGGAAGATTCTCCTGAAAATATGATCACTCACCTCAAATGAAAACGACCATCAATGATGATCCATATATAAATTTTGAAGACTCTAATACTTATCCCTCTTTTTTCTAAACAATTTAATTTTATTTATTTTCAACATTATAACTCTTGATCCCACTTGTGAGGCATATCCTTTATTTACTAAACAAAGTGGAGAAGGATAATAAATTCCAAACAATTCTTCAAAATGATCCATATATATCGAGGCATGATAATAATTATTATTTGAAAACTCCACTAATGGTATTTTCCCCACACATGAGGCAGCAAAATCTGTGACATAATCCATAAACAAGTTATCAAATGTGTTTATTTCCATTCAGATTGTACATTCGTTTGAGAATGACATGTCATACTCAATGTTAATGAAATCCCAAGGGGTTTCTATATGGATTTCAAAAAATAGGAAAAAATAATCATATATCGATTTAATACTATTGATATTAGTATCTGATGACTCTTTTCCACTTATCAAATTTTTATTTTTGAAAAGTCTTCACCATTTGAGATTCATCAATAAGGGTGAAATGGGAAGAAGTTTTTATCCAATACACTATCAACTATATGGTATCTTGTTTCCAGCCCATTATTGGTGAACCTTGAACAAAATACATATCAATCTATTCAAATTTCTATATAAGAATCATTAATGACTAAAATACAGCATCCAGCCACTGGTGCTCTACCTTAACCAGCAGAATGGCGAGGCATCTATAAAAAATCATAGCAACATTAAATTTCTTTAAAGTCCATAAAAATTATCTTGGTTCTTTATACCTATTTTATATTCTAGTTTGAAAATCCCATCATGAATAGTTTTAAACGTGAAGAAGTTATTATTGACAAGGAAAATCTGTGACCATATCATCATAGAACCACGACACTTATCTAATTAATGTCTTCCATCACAAAATGGTCTTACCACCAAGAGTTATTACCTCATAGAAACACATTCATAATTAGATTTATATGTCGTTTTAATGTTTACAACCTAATATAAAATAGAAGAAATTGGGAATAAAACCTCAATATTACCATGGTCTTCATAATCCAATTTCATGTATTATATTATAAAAATTTGGTTCTATTAATATGAAGATTATTTTTAAAATATTCTATATTAATTTTATTTAATTCACACACAATATAGTTCTATTTACACAACTAATACATTCTGTAAAATTCAAAATATAAATTTTATTTTTTATATGTCTCGGCCTCAGTTTCTAATCACATCATGAGAAAATGGGTTTCATTGTATTTTGTTATGTAAATATTCTAAATTTTTTAACAAATATGCAATGGTTCCAAGTCTCCAAATCATGGAATAAAACAACAAATTCCAAATAATGTGTTATATAGTACTTATGATTGAATATTAAATATTGTTAGCCATTAGCAGCAACATGATCTCCATGAATGAGAACAAACCCCAAACTAGATCCTCACGTATCTTAGTACACCACATATAATTATCTGGATTACAAAAATTTTAATAATGGTATTGATGTGTGTTGAACATTATACCCTTAAAAATATTTCTGAGATTCACCATTCCATTGAAATTGAAATTTTATCTTTATCAAAGATTTCATTGGTGAATCTAGGAATGATAATTCCAGAACAAAACAACTGTAATAACCATTCATTCCATAGAAAATTCATTTGTCAAAGACTATATTTGGAGGTTTTCAAGAGATCATTAACAATATCATTTCAATATCCATATAAAGACCATATTTCAAGATAACAGGGCCATAGATGCAAAGTTATTATATCAAAAAAATCAATAGATGAACATTTGTCTTATAAATGATGATACCATAAGTTAATTTACACTATATCCAAGTATTTCTTATAATCAAATTTTGTCATTGAAAAATCCCTTATTTCATAAAAAAACACTACCAAAAAATATTTTATATAACATTGATAAATTTGATTAAACAATTTTATAAAAAAATTTAATGCTTTCATAATACCAAAATACATGTCCACATTATTATAATGTCTATATCTACTCTTGAGATATGACTTCAAAATATCTTATTTTCAAACCGACAATTGGTGATATCCTAAATGATCTTCAATTTTGTAGAACTAATGGACTCCCCTCAATTGATCAAATAAATAAATAATATGTATAAGGGGATAAAAAATCATTCCCATAACTTTATTAATCTTATTATAATCCACATAAATCCTTAATATTCTATTAATCATTTTAAGAATAAAAAAACTACTACCGATGGAGACATGATAGGATTAATGAACCATTTTATTTCTAACTATTCAAACTATATTTTAATTTCCCTAAATTATATTAGTTCCATAGATTCATATGATAGTTAGATATTATAGGTCTCTTTTAGTATAAATTAGTAAAAATTACTTCTACTATGGATTGAAACCGAAGAAAATTATGGGAAAGCTCCAGATAACTAATGAAAAATTGTTAGAAATTTTTTTTTATCGATATCATCTATAAATTCCAAGGTCAAAGGTACTAACTGGTACATAACAGATTTTACTAATTTGTCTAAAAATCCTTCTCCAATAACCTTCATATTCTAATAACCTCTAAATAAACTCTTGTTGTCATAATTAATTATAAAAATAGGGCATTGGGTATAATAATCGATTCGATATTTGATCATTGTGAACTAATTAACAACTATGATTAATTTATAGAAATATATTTTATGTAGTTAAAAGCCCCCATTATATTTATTCCATTAACAGATATAGAAAATTATTTCATTATAAAGGCTTGAAATTATTTTTTGGGAAAGAGGAGTTTAAATACTCAAAACATAACGCATCATGTCAATATTCAAACCAAGAAGATTAATAGCTTGATGATTAATAAATGAATGTGATGTAGTCACATCATACATGTATTGTATACTGGTAGAATTAAAATTAATCATACATCTCGCAATTGAATTTTTATATTGATCATCCACCATCATTTTCTATGTTGCATTAAATTTATTACTTTCTACACTTATCTCATTATTACCATATTGTTATTCAACATGGTGAGGAGTCATGGAATTCTTAGAATCACTATGTATTTCTCAGTCCAATTGATGAGGATTATTCCATTTCAGTTTTCCTATTGAAGAATATGATGCCTGATATGCCTGATATGTGTCCCTAACAATCAATCATGAAGAACTAAAAAAATAACTCTTCATATGTCTTCTCAGGTTTTAGAATAACATGTTCTAGGTGGTGGTGTGAAATAATGATCCATGTGATCAAAAGAACTATCTTAAAAACATCCCAGTATACTTCTTGGTCATGGAGGTAAATTGACTGATGTTGTTGACTTGTTCTGAGATATACATCCCCTTTGAGAATAATTTCTCATATACCATTTTTTTATAATATTTATATTCTTATCTATTACTATAGAAATAAAAAAGATCCATCCAACTATATTTCATGAGATTTATATTTCTTACACCATATCCTTATTGAAAATAATTTAGTAATATTTTTCTAAATGAACAGTCATCTTTGAGTAAATTTATGGTTTGAAACTTGATTAAAATATATGTGGCTTCAAGGAAACAGTTGAAACAACTTCTAGAGAAAAGATGAAAAAATTAATAAATTTAGTCACATACTATATTTCCTATAGATTATCATACCTAAAAATAAAAAGTATATTATTATAAATATTCTGAACATGTAATGATTGAATTGTTTTTTGAATAGTTCTTCAACATCCTCTAATTCCACACCCTTTTCCAATTTAGCATGAATTGATAAATCCCACCACTAGATTACTTGTTCCTCTAGAATAATATGTGTCCGCATTACATTCAACTCATATGGTGTTCTATGGAAATTGATGATTTGTTTCATCCTATCATGTCACACTTCTACATTCTCTATCTCGGAATCACCCAAAAAGATAGTTGGGGTCTTCATTTGAAACTAAACTGAGTTATCCACTTTTCTCAGTTCAAACATTTTATTTTCTATACCCATGGCCTGATAATTCTATAAAATACCTTGAATCTGCTTTTGGATCAATCATGGATCAGGTGAAACCACATTATCTATAGTCAATCATAATTGGATCCTCTGATGGCTACCTAGTTCCAATATAAATAATGTAGACAATCACTATTTAGTCTCACTCTCTAATAATTGATGTATTAGAAATTTTAAATTTACCATATCACACATATAAAAATATGAATTTTCAAAATTCCACCATATCTATTTTCAAATAATTTTTTTATTTTCCTCCATGCTTTTTGAAAATCAATCCATTATCATTATTATAAAAATCCACACTTTTTTACTAAAGCATAAATGATTACTCAAAACTAATTATGTACTCAAATTGGGAAGTCATTTATATTAATGCATTTCATGATCTTCTCTTTGTATAATCCCATGATGATCAGGTGATTAATACTAGAAGTGTCTCAAACACTCATATTCCCAAACAAATTTTAAACATTATGTTCTATATAAATTTTTTATCTAAACATTTTTATGTTCTATTATTAATGTTCTGACAATACAATCACCTTGTTACCATGACAATATAGCAATTTCCACTAATACCAAATCAAGGACCAAACAATCTAATATGATTTGTAGCATCCCACCCCTACTCATTGTCTTTAGATGTGATGAGTGTTCTATAAGGTTGTAGGTGAAATCTTGGTAAAAAATGGGCTATAAATAAATGATAGAGGATTAATAAAAAATATGGGGGAAATTATCCATTTTAGAATAAATCATCCCAACCATGAGAGGAAACCAAGTTAACCACTACATGATGCATGGGTAAAGTGAAATTATAATCAACGAGTAACGAAACTAACAAAAACCCATTAACTATGTTAGAGTACAAAGAAGAAACCAATAATAACAAAACTGAATGACAAAAAAGGGACCAACTCAGAGAATACAAACCTTATCCCTAATCTAATAAAATAATCCATTACCAAGGTATCATAATTAATCACTAAAGAACTATGATACCTTGTCTTTTCATATCTTTTTGTAGATGACATTTACAAACACAAAACAGTTCCCAAGAATGTGGTGAGTCTAAACTCAGTAGGATTTCCCCAAATGGCTTCCAATATTACAAAACTAGGATTGGAAATTTGAGCACATTTATATAAAAATATTTAAATAAAATTTAAATTTATTAATATCCTAAGAAAAAAACTATTTAATAAAATAGTATTCTATGAATACTGAAAAAACATGTCTTTAAAACATTTCTTGATTCCATTTATCATACCCATTAACCACATCAACACATTAATTACAATGTGATAGTTCTATAATCATGTATAATTTCTTATTTATCTACCAAGTTGTTACAAGGTAACCAAGACTAGGTTTCCCAATAGAACATGCCCCCTTTACAATTTTACGTCTAATAAAAATGATCTCACTCCAAAAAAATATTCCATATAAATTTTAAACCATTAAAACTAATATATTCCAAAAAACATTTTTTTATTGAAAGAATTTCCCATTAAAATTCCATTAAATCAAAATAAGTGATAATTTTAAAGTCATGAACCAGAAACACATTCCATGAAACCATCCAATTTTTTCAATTTCATAAACCATCATTAAATGCGTTTTCTATCAAAAATGAACATTATTTTCAAAATTTAATTAAACAAATTTAAATAATTTGAAACTATGAAATAATATTCATTTCAAAATTATTTAATATAAAATCTATTTACCACTCAAACATTGGATAAATTAAGAACGTCCCAAAAAGTCAAATAGCCATATTTAAACACATAAAATCATATTTAGATCGGGTCCCAATCAATCAAAACTACCGTACACCATCATTATTGAAACAAATACATGATACAATCCCAGGTGGATTAGATTCATGATTTCATGAGGGGGAAAAGAATAAATATAATGGAAATGGTGAAAAACATGCACATACCAATTAATCTGGGCCTCTATCCCTCTTTTATTATCTTAAGAAACACTCCCTGATAATAAATAATCATCTCCATAACTAGGGGAGGAATTGGAATATTTGTTATGCCTTTTTAGTGAGAAATATTAGGATTATAGAGGTAATGTGAGATAGATCCACAATTTTCAGATCTAATTTAGAATGGTGTAAAATTAGGGATCATGTTTATGAAATTAACTATCTAATTATTCACAATTGTATAAATGAAGACACCTCACACTATTTTATAAAATGGTTAGTCATACCCTATTCTAACCAAGTTATTACCCTCTCCCAATCCTTGTATGTTTTGTCTTAACTAATACACATTTTGTCCATATTGTCCTCCTAGCCTTGCAGTTACCCAATGCCCACTATTTTAGTTTTATTGTTTTTCTATGGTTTTAAGTAGTTTCTAAAAAATGTTCTTCAAAAATTTAAAACCAAAAAATTATAAAAAACAACCCAATTATCCTTTGAGCCTCCCAAAACTTATCTAAATCATTTTATATAACTAAAATAAATTAATAATATGTCAACTACCAACAATTGTGGGCGCTACAATGTTCAGATGGATTAAAAAGGAAAACATGATCCCCTCATTGAAGCTTCCTGCAATGGATATATCATCACCATTAAAATTGGTTCTTGTGAATTGTAGTTATATAAAATAAGAACAATAGACCATGATAAATATATTACATGGATATTGATTCATGAACTCCCTATCTCAACAAACTCACATCATCATTGGATAAAAATAATCATATGATTTGGTATGGAATTAACACCACATAATTCCTTGATGTTGTTCATCCTACTCTAGAACATCCTACAAACTATATGAAGATAAATAAATAAGGTAATATGTGATTGTGACATCCTCCTTGGAGGAATTTCCATATGATCAATTTTTTAATTCACTTTAACCCAGACTCAGTAGCTCATGGGACACCATCTTCTAAAAACAAATGTGGATGTTACTGTTGGAACACCCCAGTAAACTTTGACATAGTTCGTGAATACCATGTATCTCCCTCTATAGAATGATATAACTATATGAAAATCACATGACAGATGAATCAGTTCTCAGATTATGTATAACATGTGATTAAACGGTAGGTTCTTCTAGTGAAACTACATGTGGGATACGTCCCACCAACTTAGAAGCATGGTCGTCACAACGTTTCTTGGAACTAAATAAGAGGCCTTCATGGAGGAATATATCTACAATTTAAAGAAAAAATCTCAAACACTATACAAGGAAAAAAGGATCAATAATTGGGAAAAATACATGAAACATTTATCACAACCCAAATACATTATCCTAACTACCCATATCTATTTTTAGGGTATTGGTAATATTCAATTAATGGATTAAAAGGGTACTATTATTTAGTGATTCTGGCATACATTATGGAGGAGGGAACCCATTATGATGTATTTTTAATTCCCATTTATTATCATTATTTATTCTAAGAATAATATATTTTAAATTATTTTTATTTTTATACAATGGTTATATTAAAAGAGATACCATTACCTTATATAAATTAAGAACATTATAACATATAAATGTAATTTAATGTAAATTAATTAAAACCTTTAAATGTAATTTTATTATGTAACAAGTATATATAGGATGTTTCAGTTGGATAAATAATTATTCACAATTTATATGGCAGAAAACAATAAATGTTAAAATTTTAATTCATTTAATAACAAAAAAAACTGTTATTTCAGACCATATAACTAATGTTACATGGATTATACATTATAAAATTTGATTGTTAATATTCCACAATCAAGATATGAAATAAATCACTATTTAGGTTAATATAGCAAAAATCAGTAACAAATTACATTTTTTATCCCTTTTCCTTCAAGAATAATTTCTACAATTTCATGTATACAAACCAATGAACATGAGATATATAATAAAAAAATATAATATATATGTAATGGAATTTGTATGCCATATAAATTTCAATGTTCCTATAATAAAAATTAATGTAATACTCCCTTGACATACTGGCCTAATTGTATATATCCACAGTATAACAAAGTTCAAAAATAATATACCTCACATGACAATAATAATAGTATAATAGTAATTGGTGAAATATTGATCCATAAAATCATACTAGAAATGTGGAATTTCCCATAACATTGTTTATCTACTCCAAAGAACATCTTATAACCACATTGTAATATATACTAGTTTCATTTCTACCAAATCCAAAATGACAAAAAAAAGGAAATGAAATGCTTCTCATTTACAATTTTTTGATTTACCTAACCCAATTCACTCATATATAAGAGAACCATTTTTCCCACATAACCTCAAGGGTTCCTCCCCAAGTTTTAGGGGATTATGACTATTTTTGGGGGTATATGGTTGTATGGTGAGTAAATTATACCATCATTATCAGAATGAATCATAGTGGTAAAAAATAATAAATATATTGTTGATTAAATAAGGGTTTTTATGACATCTCCATTACTCTTTGTTTTGAAAATCACAAACACCTTAGCTTAAAGAAAAGTATCTTTCCCTAAGGATTAATTTATTAGAAAAAATTTCCCTACTCTAAGGAATTTTTATCCTTACCTTTATCTTCATTATCTCATTTTATAATTTCTCATAATAAAACTAAAATTATTATTAAGTCAAAAACTTTGATTCATATGAAAACCTCAGTATCTTATAGTTATTTGTATATAGATTGTTCTATTTTATAATTCTGAATACCCTAGAATTCAGACTCCAAATTATCGGAAATTCAAATCCCAAAGTCTCTAAAATTCAGACTTCAAATTATTTTAAATTTAGACTCAAAAATTCTCTGAAATTTAGACTCCATATTCATATAAATTCAGACTCTGAATTATTTAAAATTCAAAATCCAAATTCTCCTTAAATTATGTCTACGAATTCCTCTGAATTCCAAAATTTAGTTCATCATAATTTAGACTCTAAATTCATCATAATTCAAACACTAAATTCCCTTGAATTTTGTCTTCGATTTCCACATAATTCATAGTCCGAATTCCTCATAATTCAGATGCTGAATTCATTGGTATTCAGACTCTATAATCTATAGAATTCAAATGTCAATTTCTTTGTAAAATAGAATCAGAATATCCATGTCATCAATATTATGATTGTTTATATGATTAGACTCCGAATTCATTTTTTTTCAATATACTCTAGAAATTCATATTTGTTTAAGATACATTAATTTTCCTTAAAAATATTATTATTCTGAAATGGGGTCGTTCAATCAGTTTCTAATAAACCTTTAGTTGAGTGACATATGTACAAGAACCTATGAGAATCAAGAAACAACATGACCATTAGAGTATGGAGATGACCATTAGAGTTTTTCCTATAAATAAGATCTCTTTTGAATAAGATCTATAATAAATAGTTATATCAATCTATAATTTACATGTTATGATGTTATTTATAGTGAGATGTACTCTCATGATTTGTGCACTCTAAACACCTTGTTCAACTTGTTTCGTGCAAATCAAATTTTTTCTGATTAAAATAAATGGCTTCTATAGATAAACAGATAAAGGTTCCAAATACCATACTGGTCAATGGCTTACGAGGATATCAAGACAGATTCCAAAATTATTAATTACGGATTAACCTGGGGTGGGTATGATTGATATTCTTGAAAATAAAAATCAAGAGAGCTTTATCAAAGGTTGTTGGATACCCAACTCTTAGGGTGAATATATTTTCTACTTATTACTTGTATTTTTCATGTTCTAATTCGGTAGTATTTTGATAAAGAATGAAATTATAATTTTCCTATACTTTATTATACATTTATTTACTCTAATAAATATAATTTTATATGCTTTAAGGATGAATCTATTCTTATGTATACTTTTCCTATGTATTATTTCTGGAACCATATTTCTAGAACCTATGAATGATTGTCTCTTAAAACAATTTTAGATTTTGTTAATTTACTATGTTTAACTTTGTTAAACATAGTTTTCCATAAGGTAAAAATCAAATGCTTTTAAAATTAAAATTCACCCTTATTTTAATTGAGAATAGATATATATTATTTCAAACCTACAATCAATCATACAATTGGTATCAGAGGAGGTTTATGAAATACTTATAAATACATATATGTTTTCTTATTAAAATCCTTCATAATTATAAATTCTTCTTTCTTACCTTTCCGTGTTCAAGTCTTGCTTAATTATTTTTATAATTGTTTATAAAATATTACTACTTGATATTTTTTGGAAAAGTTATTTTATTATATAATGAAAGGAATTAATTTTTCTTCCATTCATAATATAAATACTACCAGACCACCAATTTTGTTATGTAATTATTATTATTATGGGAGAGATAGAATGAAGGATTTAATTATCAACATCGTAATAGTTAATTTTTTATGCATATTGATGACTACAAAATTCTAGAAAAGGAAGTGAAAACCTCCACTAACTAAGAAAATAATATTATAAACTAAATTATATGGTATAAAATAGTTTTTTGTGTTCTATAACTAGGAATACATATAGTCAAATATTTTCTTGTGAAGTTGTCAACTGAATTTGGAAGAAATATGAAGTTACACATTACGATACTTCTAATGAGATAGAAACCAGAAGAACCATGTTGATAGTTGAATATAATAGATTTTTATTTTCATATAGAAAACCTATAATCGTTGTAAAATAATGATTTATGACCATTTTCAGCATTCTTTATTCTATGGGACAGAATGGTCTTGATGATGATGTTATTTTAGACAATGAAATTGATATTATTCGAAATGGGTGGGAATAAAAAATGATAGTTATTGTTGAGAATTTGAAATTTTCAAAAATTACTCTTGATGAAATTTTTGGAACTCTTCTTCAACATGAAACTATAATGAAAAAAATTTCTGATATGAATAAGAATAATAATTGAAATGGAAGTGTAGCCTTTACTACTACTAATTTTAAGACACTGTAAAGGATTACTAGATCTAAGTCTAAGAAAGTCAATGTTCTATCTGAGTCTAGTGAAAGTGAACATTATGAAAATGAGTTAGCTAATTTTTCTAGAATGATGAAAAAGATAGCGGGGAAGAAATACTTTTATTATATATATAAGGAGAATGAAATAAAAGTCAAGAATGATTCAGAAGTTGATTGTTATGAATAAAAAAGACATTTACACATCAGTCCAAATTGTACCTTGCATGAATGAAAATATAAAAAATAAAATCATTCTGATAGGAAAAGAAAAACTATTACACATTTAAGGATATTAATTTCATGAAGGCTAATTATAAATTTAGTTGCATTGGTTGTAACTCTTCTGATTAATCTCCAAAGTATAAATCATCTAGTTAGAAAAATCATTGTCTACTAGAAAAAATTCCCATTGAAAATTATTATTTAATGGCCAAAGTACACAATACCAAATCTATTACTAATGTATAATTCATAGAAAATTATATGGATCATATGTATTATATGTATTAATATAAATAATATTCTTCTAATAAAGAAATATCTTTACGTACTTTTGAATATGTGTTTAGGTTTTCTAAACTTCTTGAGATGGAGAATTGTAAGATTAAAAACATGTTAGAAATGTTAGATTCTAGAATTTCCCTTTTAACTAATGAAGTATCAAATTATTCTAAATATAATGATTAGAAAACCATTGATTCTGAATGTGTTTCTAAAAACCATATGAAAGTTAATTCTAAAAGGCATAAAATATGTAATTATTATAAAGATGTAATTTCAATGAAAAATATTTTAGATGAAAACTCTAGTTCTAAATATAATAACTTTGAGGATAAGAACTTGGTTATTAAACTAAATACTGAAATAGTTTCCTTAAGAAAATTCCTTTCAATAATTACCTCTAGTAAGAAATATTTGAGAAGATTTATTCCCAAATTCATTCTCTATGGAATAATGATGGATTTCATTATACTCATTCGAAACCTATTTTTAATGACATTTATTTTTTACCCAAAGAGCTTTATTCCCTACTAAGTGTCAATGTTGTGTTCATTGGCAGAAAAAAAATGTTTTTTAAATTAAACCCATATTTTACATTTTCATAATGATTATTTTTCTTAGAAAATGTGGATTCCTAAAGTATTACATTCTAAATTTTATAGATCCAGGAATGTTTTGATTATAAAAGTCTAACACTCTTATATACAAAAAAATATTGACTGTACCAATTTTAATACCTGTTACATGGATTGTGGATGTTATCACCATATGATATGCCACAAAAACATGTTTTAAAATATTATCATGTAAAAAGGAAGATAATTAACATTTAGAGATAATGATCAGGGAGAAGTTTTTTGCATATATATAGTTTGTATTCTTGGAGAAACATTAATTTAAAATGTTTTATTTCTTAAAGGTCTTATGCACAACCTCATTAGCATAGAACAATTGTGTGATGATGGTTACATTATGAAAATTAGGTGTGATAAATTCTTAGTAACAAATTCCATGAAAAATTTAATACTTTATCTCATTGGAAAGAGAATATATTCACAATAAAATTAGAATATATTAATATCCAAGATCTACCATTCTTTAGTTCAATAGATGATCGATCATGCTTATGGGATAGAAGTTTATGACATTGTAATCTTAGGATATTATGAAATATCTCAAGGAAAAGACTTGTTCAGGATCTATAATTTCTTAGATTTGATTATTATAATGTTTGTGTTCATTATCTATATGAAAAGAAACATAAATTCTGTTTTAAATCAACCTATCAAATCTCAACATCTTTTGAATTTCAGTTAGTACATATGGATCTTTTTGGTTCATCAATAATAGAATTATAGAAGGAAAATATTTTGTATTTATATTTGTTGATGATTAAACAATATTTACAATGGTCTATTTTTTAATAGAGAAATATTAATATTATTCTTTTTTCGATAGTTTTACATCCCATGTTAAAAATGATAAAAATCTTCCATTGATATGTATTCATAGCGATCATGGAGGAGAAATTCAAAATTCTTATATTGAATCTTTTTATAGTATTAAAGGAATTACTCAAATTTTTTTATCCCCATGAACTCCCTTATATAATTTTGTTATTGAAAGAATATATATAATTCATAAATAGATAAATATAACCATTTTGGGTGAATATTATATTTCTACACACTTTAGGGATGAATCTGTTAGAACTGCTTGTTATACAATGAATCGAGTTTTAATCAGTCCTTTTATTAGCAAAACACCTTATGAACTGTTAACTCATAGAGAACCTAAAAATTATTTACCTAAAACTATTTTGTTTCAATGTATTCTATGTGAATAATTAAGAAATTTTATTTAAATTTTCAGCAAAATCTCATGATGGAATGTTCCATGGCTACTCTAATACTTTTAAGGCTTATAGAGTTTTTAAGAAAAAGACATGTATTGTTGAAGAAACTGTGCAACTTAAATTTGATGAAACTGATCCTTTTCAATTTAAACAACCACAAAAATCATCATAGAATGTGTTTTAAAAAACATATTACCATACCCAATTTTTATTTTTATCTAGTTGTAATCATTTTATCAGAATTCTATTTTCCTTAAATATGAATTTTTACCTTAAAACATCAAACAATCAGAACTAACCAAATACTTCATCATCTTTTATATCAACCATCAGATCAGATTTTGTTTGTTTTAACTATTAAATCATATCATGATTTCAGAACATATATTCAATTCCAATATATAGGACGCATATTTCTCATCCATCATTATTTTTCATGTTTTTTATCAATGAATCTCTGCCTCTATTCAAAATCATTGTTCTGTTTTTCAACGCTTGCTGAGACTAAGAATGTATTAGGAAGCATCTCCATAGAAAAAGATATCTTCAGTTATAGAAATCACATATTTTCAAATATATAGATAAATGTCAGTTGATCCAATATTTTTCATTATGTATAATTCCTTGATTATGAAAAACATCAAGATCAATGGATGTGAGAGTCTTTGCAGAGCCAAACTGGAAAGTCAGGAACTGATTTTCCAATTTTTTTCTAATTGTTTTTTACTAGAAAATAAGTTATTTATATCAAAGGTGGATGATATGTGTTTTAATTCATGAGTTATGGGAAAACCTATTCAATTTCGTTCAACATGGATCCATGTATCATAGGAATACCATATGAAGGAGAAGTGATTTTTTGCACCCATAAGCGGCAAGACCACTCATGAAGCTTAGAGAAGGAAAATGAAATAATGTTCCTTAGACTAAAAGGAGTGATAAAAAATATGTTCAACCATATATCAACATATTTAAGGATGCTAGAATTATGGTTACATGGTTTTCTAATTTTGAGAATCTGACAAAAGGACTCTTTAATGAAAATTGACATCTACGTTCTGGATTTGCTGGTCAACTTGAAGAAGATAAACCTAGTAAATTATTTCTTCCTGGTGACTAACAATATCAAAAATGGACCTCTCAATTCTCAAATAATTATTTATCTATTAATTCTCTCTAGTATTAGAGTGTTACACCTAGAGTCGTTCAAAATACCTTATAGCTCTAATCCCAAAACCTTCAAGATTTTGTTACTAAGTGATAACACTTTAAGGATGATGAAAGTCTAGTTTAATAGAAAATCTTGAGAATATTATGATAGATCATAATTTAAAATGGAGGCTTTTACAAAGATGGCGGATGTAGCAGAGTCTTCTAAGAAACCACATATGAAGAAAATTCTGAATGAACTACAAATAAACGAAAAACTACAATTAAAAAAGTCAGTCACCACCTCTAAAACAGAAGAAAAAAAACTTTTCCAAATAAATTTGTAGATTAGTGGTGGGAATATAATGAATAAAAGGAAGGAGATACTAATTTTTCCAAGATCCTCCTAAAGAAAATGCATAAACAATTCAGGCTATTGTGGAATTCAAAAGAAAAAAAACAAAAAGTAGAAAAAGAATAATATTTTTGAGGCCCAAATTGTTTTGGAACTTCTCAAGGATACTATGAAAGATTCTAAATTGATTCATGTACCAAAATCATATCTACTAGAATATATACTACTGACTACAGGAAATATGGTCATAATTCTGGAACACGAAGTAGAAGAAGAGATTGTTTAGGAAGCATCAGTATAAGAATAAGATGATGGAGAAGTATATGATAGTGATCATATGAAAAGTCAAGTTGAAGAATATCCTGAGAAGGAAATACCATTTGAAAATCATTCAATCTATAGTTTCTAGGATGAATCAATGATACTTTATTCTCAATGAAAAGTGGATGATGGTTATGAAGAGTTTAATAATCATTCTGATGATGAAAGTCACAATCAAGAATTCATTCAGCCTGATGATCTTGAGGGAGATTATGAAAATGAAAATGTTGATGAAGATGAAATCATCGAAGTATCTAATAGTAAGAATAAATCTTAAAAGGATGTAGAGATGATTTCCAAAATAAAAAAAGAAAAACTAGTGATTTTTGAGACTCCATAGAAAACTATCATTGTTAAGAAGGATGTCAGTTGACCATCCAAGATGAAAGCTGTTGAGATAGAAAAATAATCTTCACCTTAATTGGAATCAGATTATGAATCATCTTCCATGGGCCATGATTTTTTGGTACAGTCTCTAAAAAAGATAGTAAACCACATTCCCCTAATTTATAGAATTGATTCAAGGATTCAGTTGCTTCATCATTATTTAAATCTGAAGTCATGTTCCATAAGCATGCTCATGGAAAAATTCATCA
Source organism: Viscum album (assembly GCA_963277665.1). Taxonomy (NCBI): domain Eukaryota; kingdom Viridiplantae; phylum Streptophyta; class Magnoliopsida; order Santalales; family Viscaceae; genus Viscum; species Viscum album. The sequence continues at coordinate 1,497,901,446 of OY728119.1, read as the reverse complement.
TGCATGAGGTAGATTTAAAATATTTTCATTTATTGATTATGATGCTCATAGGAGATCATGTAATGAAATTACAAAATTTTCCTAAAATAAAAATTGAAGACATGAGGATTCTTGATCACATTCTAGACTTTGTTAATGATTCCACTGATTATTCATATGATAGAATAAAAAAACATAGAACAATAATTATAAAGAAGCTGAACCATGAAAAAATAGCTTAGAAACAAGATGAAAATGATATGAATGGGAATCTAAATTAAGTATCATTATATTTGAAAAGGGAATGTGATCTCTGAAAAGATTATGATGAAAAATTTAATCAGCAAGAACAGATACTTATGTCACATGCATAATTCCTTAATTCAAAGAATGATAAAATCAAGGGATTTGAAAATAAAAATAAAGATCGAGAATAGCTTCTCAAAAGGATGGAAGAAGATAACAACGAGAATAAAAAGTTGGTAACTATTGTGAAGAATATCATTCCAATGTAAGATAAGGATGAATAATTTTCCTGTCAATTGTGATCATTTGTGTTACTACCCTATATCATTTTTTCCAATCTTAATGAAAAATCTATTTGTCCATTATTTATTTTGTTGTTTATTGTTCCAATCATTCAGGCACTATATCATTTTATTCCTTATAATCCTTTTTGAAAATTGAAAAGGTGGTAAAAGAATGATAAAAATAATACTATGTCTAAAGAAGATAATTCCCTATGTAAGTGGGATTTTAACTAAGGGGGATCTTATTTAAAGAAGGATTTGTAAGAAATAAAAAGTAATATATCTCTATAGATGTAAAAAATACTATCCTTAGGGATTTTAAAACGTAAGGGGGGGGGGGGGTTAGTTGTATTTTTCATGATTCATAAGTAAAGGGAGATATGTTTTTATTTTAATGTTCTTAATGAAAAATTGTAGTCCTTATATTCTTTTTGAAACGATGTTTTTGCTTTACAAAAAGGCGTAGATTGTTGAGTAAATAAGGTTTCATTATAAATTTTCCATTCCTATATGTTTTGAAAATCACAAACACTTTATCTTAAGGAAAATTACATTTTCCAAAGGTCAATTATCTTATGCAAAATTTCCCTTCTTTAAGGATATTTTTATCCATACTTTTATCTTTATTGTCTCATTTTATAATTTCTCACAATAAAAATAATTTTATAAATTTATCAAAAATGATGATTCATATATACAACATCAAGATAATATAGTTCCCTATATATGGAGTGTCCTATATTTTGATTCTGAATTCTCTGAAATTAAGACTCTGAATTCTATGAAATATGGACTCTGAATTATCTGAAATTCGGACTCTGAATTATATGAAATTTAGTCTATGAATTATATGAAATTCAGACTTGGAATTCTATGAAATTATAAATCTTAATTATATAAAATTAAGACTATAATTTACTCAGAACTCAGACATCAAATTATTCATATTTTTGATTTCGAATTCTTTAGAATTTAGATTCCCAATTACTCATAATTTAGACTCCCAGTTCTATGGAGTTCAGAATTCTAATTATTCTGAATTTAGACCACGAATTCCTTGGAATTAAGACTCCGAATTCATTGGAATTTAGTCAATATATTCCTTCGAATACAGACTCTGAAATCATTGGTATTTAGAATCTAGAATCAATAGAATTCAAATTATGAATTCTTTGTAAAACAGAATCTGAATATCCATGTATTTTAGATTTTGATTATTCAAATGATTAGACTCTGAATTCTATTTTTTCCATAATCTCTAGGAATTACGATTTGGTTAAGCTATTTTATTTTTACTTACACGTGTTATTATTCTGAAATAATGAAGTACAATATTTTTCTAACTAATTTTTGGTTATGTGAAACGTATAAAGTTCCCTCGTGATTCAAGAAAAAATATGACCGTTGGAGGAGGGAGCCAACAGATGCAGTTTTCATATAAATAAGAGCTCATTTAAATGATCTCAATAACAAAAATGACCTTCAATATTGAGATTACATAGTTTAAATTGAGCTTTAGAATAGATACTATCATTATTTGTGCATTCTGAACATCTTGTTCAGCTTTCTTCATGCGACTCTGATTGTAAATGATTACTATCGAGGGATTATAGGTATAAGAAGATAGAGGTGACTACTACCTTAATGATCGGGGGATTTTGTGGATAGAAAGATAGAATCCAATATTCCTATCGAGAGATTACCCTAGTGTGGGTATGATAGAATTTTTTGCATGTATAAATCAAGGGACCATTATCTAAGGATGTCGGTTACCCTACTCTTAGGGTGAAAAGTTTCATACATGTTACTAGCTTTGTTTCATGTTCTATTTCCACGATATTTTGATAATGGAAGAATGTATAATTTTCTAAAATATTCATATACAATTATTTAATCTAATAAGTAAGATTCTATATGCTTTAAGGTAGAATATTTTCCTAATTATACTTTTCTTAAGTTTCATTTCCAATAACTTATTTCCAAAACCTAGAATGTTTTTCTTGTAGAACATTTTTAGTGTTTTTTAATTCACATTATTTAACTTTGTTTATCATGGTTTCCATTATGGTTTAAAAAGAATGTTTTTATACTATCAACTCACCCCCATGGTAATTGGGCATCTAGATATATTTTTTTGACACTATAATCAGACCTACATAGAGTAATAAAAACACATCATGTTATAGTAGAAAACGTAAGGGTAGATGAAAAATGTAATTATAATAAAAATAGTCAAAATCTATAAGTAGTGTCATGTACATTTGATATTATGAATATTACAAATGAAAAATAATATATGGGAGTAAGAATACATGTAATACACATCTATCAAGATTAATAAAAATACCAAGAAACGCCATTAACATCTCAAGAGAGGGTTTAGTAATCTGATACCAACTTAAATAAAGTCAATCATATATATCTTGGAACATCCCATAATCACCAAATGAATCGATGAAGTATGTATGGGAATGAAATGACTTCCTAAAACAAATGTGAGTAAAACAAATTATGCTATGAAAAATACAATCTAAAACAAATCAACCATCTAATTATAAATTGTAGTAGTGTGAAATTTATGCATAATAAATGTATTAATTAAAACGTGATCTAATAGGGTCCAATAAAAATTTATAAGATGTATAGTGATTTACATATAAATAAAAAATAACAACACAATGGAGTGAACTATATAAATAGCCCCATTTTGGTCAATTTTTGGATGTCAGGGAGTATTATACCAATAGTACGTCCAAATCCCAAGGACCATTGTGCTGTTGTCAACTAAAACAATGAGGATGTCATACAAGAAAAACTCACTATGAATTCATTGTTTCCTACAAATATAATACAAGTTATTATTTGAAGGGGGACAAAAAATGAATCCGAAGAAATAATACAAGTAATTATTATTGGTGTAATTTTTAAATGAATTTTCAGTTTCATATATATATATCCACATATCAATGTCCTTGATTGAATCCATGAATCATATGCCACATTGCAGCTAATTTAATGAATCAGTTGGCATCCTTCATGTTAGCTAAAGGATTTCTATTTTGTAATCAATATGTTCGTGAATAGAATCCATGCCTATATAATGATGAATTTATTTAAATATATTCATGTACAACATAATTTTTTTATGTTATATGTTAATTTTCGTGAAATTTATCTGTTAAATTATTACTATTGGACCATTCCTTTTATAATTAATCATAAAGTCCTTTGTATGAATTGATGCCATTTTAAAATAAATTTATTAATTTAGTCATATAACTTGAAAGATATAAATTAAATATATAAGTTTATTAATCCAGGTCACATATCAATTAATTATTTATATTAATTTCTTTTAAAATGAAAAATCTAATAATTATTTTATTTAAAAAACCCTAGGGTCCCAAGTTGAGGTAAAAAAACATCGATAATGTCAATGGATTTCATATAATTCTTATAACTGTGAATAAATAAAAATTTAATTGAATTATAATTTTTAATAAAAAAATTCATGGAAATCCCAGTATAAAGAACAATGGAAGATATAAAAATTCCTTTAATGTTAGATAATGTAGTTTACCGCATACTTTAACACAGTAGTAGAATACTCATTCAATATCAACCTAATATTTGTCATTGAACAATATAAAAAATAAAACCAAGGATAATTCACTAAAAATATAGTATATGAGCATATATGGACGTAAAATCCAAGATGGTGAATAAAACATAGAATGAATGAAATATGTGTGATAGAAATACACCTGGTGATCTAACATAACCAATGGATTTCTAATCAATGCAAAGATATAAGAGATTCATAATTTCCTTAGATGAGGATGAGAGAAGAGATCACACTACAATAGATTCTATTTTTTAAAGGAAGTATAAAAGAGGTGAAAAGGATACTCGATAGAGGAGGAAATCATCAATTCCATATTCTAAAGGGGAATATGTTTTGGATGCATGGTTTAACTTAACACATATAAATCATGAGATAGTCACTATCTATGAAACCCCCCATCACAAGGTTTCAGCATACTCTTAGACAAATCATGTGTAAACAGTTCATGGTTCCTCTATAAATACTAATAGTTTATTATGGTAATTATACCTCATGTTCAGAGTTATTCAAATCATGTGATACATGTTATGGGCCACATGTTGGAGGTACACTCTTATCACTAACCATATGCTAATATAACATGTTCCAATTTCATTCAGGAACTAGTAATCATGCTAAGAACTGATGTCTAATACTCCTAGGATCTCTATGTCATCCATTGACCCTTATACTTTGGAAAAAAATGATGTTCCAAAAACATAATGTAACTTTACCTCTATGAAAAAATCAGTATGTTAAAAAAAAGTCTTAGTAAAGTAATCCTATCAACTATTCATAACAATTTGATAATAAACATGATGAGAAATATGATCAATGGAGAAAAAATAGGTAAAAATATCACCAGAACATAAGTCAAAATTATAATAACTGATTGAGAATTAAGGATCAATGAATAAAAACATAAGACCAAATAAATGATATCAAGAACCTAGCTCTGAATAATATTTTTAGTTTCCAATAATTCATGGAATCATTTCCTATGAAAGAAGAATATCTTTAGAACATGGAATATCATAAACATTTTTCATTTATTTAAAATAATTCATGTTTTAAAGAAGTGACCAAAAGATAGACATAATAGAATATATCATTTCAAACGTAGCTTAAAAACAATTATATATATATAAATTCTTTTTAATAGATTAACCACAGTTATACACCTTCACAACCATCTAGTTTTTGTTAAATAATAATTATATCCACATATAAACATTTTATCATAGAAAACACAAACTTATACCGCACAAAATATTTTGAGAATATAAAAATGACAATAATACCATATCATATCCTTTGAATTAAAGCTAAACAACAATTATACACATTAAAATATCATTATCACATGAGATATAAAACCTTAACCAATTTATTTGAGGTAGATATGGTACCCTAGAATTCATGATCTTTGTATATTATTGTCATTAATTTCTTATGGAGTGAATGATGATAAGAAAATGGGTCCATAAATGTTACAAATAATATCATATAAAAATTGGACATTTAATAATGATAAAGATATCATCTAGAAATAGTAATTTATTGGAGTAAATGTAGGTTGATTTATTAACCTTTCCCCAAAAGGTAACATTCTTATCAGAATGGGAGAAAAATCATAAGAAGTATTTTCCATAACAAGCATTTCTTTATATCAGATATGAATATGTTATTAATATTCTACTATTCGAAAACTAGTTTATTATATAAATGGAAAACATATAGAAACATAAATTAAAAATAAATTACAATATATATATATATATATATTGATATAAAATATAAATTATTCATGAAATGAATTCATAATAGAAGAATATATGATCTTGTAAATGAAAAACTATTTAAATTCTTTAAAATCCATTTATTGAAACCCCACATTTTTAAAATGATTATAAAAAATTACATTAAATTGAATATGTTGGAATAAATATATAATTATATGTTATAAAAATTTATTTTCCCCTAGATATAATTGAACGGTTTTAGGAATTAAAATCAAGGATTTTGGTGGGGGGAATCCATTAAAATATATTTTTATTTTTCTTAAGAATGTTAAATGTATTTAATAAATAATATATTAATAATGGAAAAATCATTTGGGGTGAATAATGATATAAATATATAATATATTTTAAATAAAATATAATATCATAAAAGGATATAATAATCAAATAATTAATGATCATAATTGAAGTGGAGCGAGTGCGACTCATGAAAAGTATTTGTTTTAACAAAACCACTAAAATAGTTATTCTTTCTCTGTCGAAAGTTCTATGACCTCTTATATAAATGTAAATATATTATTAAACTATTTTATAAACATTTTCCTAAATATTATTAATTTATATACATAATTTATGATAATTTATTATTTATATATTATTTATTTATATCTTATTTTCTCCATCGACGGTTAGTGACTGTAATTATTTAATCTGTCATATATGATGTCAATTTTGGTATAGGATAATTGATAAAAAAGTTTACCATTACTATATGATATAATAAACTATAATTAATTTTTTTAATGCTATATAATATTATATTCCAAGTATATTAATTTCATTTCATGTTTCATGAAGATAGAATTATTGAATAATCGGTTATAGGTTTTTAATTGATATTGATTGATTACATAATAATGATTATTATTATTTTCATCACCCATGATGAAAAGTATTCATAATATTTATTACTATTATATTTCATTTATACTCCTCAATTATAATTTATAACTATCTTGGAAGGTTTTAGTGAAAAATAGAATACACCATTCAATGTAGTTGGTATTCGATATGTATGCTTCTTTTTCCCAATAGTATGATCAAAATGAGTTTTTGGTTTACTAAACATTTTATAAGTAGAATAAATATATATATTAAATTAATTTTTTAGTACCATTATTTTATAGTAATGAATTAATGAAAACATGTTATGTTGTTTAGGTGGTAGTCTTTACAGATGCAAGATGGACATTATACCATTTCATAAGGTGAAGGGGGTAGTTGGTCATATTATTTACCATAGTTTAAAAACATTATGTATTGTATATATACATAATTCATCATATAATATTATAAAATAAAAAATCTTGAAATTAAATAATTAATGAAAAATAATTTATTGAAATATAGAACTTAAATTTAGAACATTCGGTTTATCTTGAAGAATACGTTGGAAAGGATGGTTGTAGGAAAATCACTTCTTACAATAAGTCTCAACCACTAAATTAGAGTAATTTTTTATAACATGATTTAACCCCTTAACATAATGGATCATTTATTTCTTTAATCCATTTATGATTTTACCACAACAACTAGTTTTTACCAAATGTAATTTATTCATTATTTATAATAATAATGTGGTCCTTATTATAGAATTTGAACCCACTAATTTGTAATTTTGAATTAATTTCATTGTGTTAAACTTATTAAAATTAGATAAATTACTTTCAAAATGAAAATATATAATATAAGAAAACAATGGTTTGAGAAAATATTATAATAGTTATATAATATAAATTATAGGTTTGTAAAGTAAACACAATATTTGATAAGACTTAAAAAAAATATGTTATTGAAAAAAATTGTTTATTTTTGTGATATATCCATGGTATTTCATAAGAATTTTTTTATCAAAAAAAATATTTTCTAGTATTCACCTAAAAAAAATTATTTTTAATATGTCTCAACAATTTATATTAAACATATATTTTTATTCATTTTATAAAATAAAATTAATTTTGTAATATTAATTTTATAAAATTTTAGTATTCATTATTTAAATAAATTCTTAAAATATTGTGGATAATTGTTCATATCTGAATATAGATTTTAAAAATGTTAACTATTAATTATTCTTATTTTCTTGAAAATTAAAAATTAATTTAATTTTAATCAATTAATAAATTCAGAAATTTATTTTATTTTTATATAGTTATAGTATACAAAGATTCTTAAAATAAAACAAAAATTTATGAAAAATGAATTTTTAAGAATTAAATGAATTTTTTAGTTTTTTTTAATATACTAATTCAATCTCAATAGTATTAAGAGGTGTATTTATTTTCATTTTACCCATATTTAATAATCTGTTAACTATTATTCATATTAACAAATTCAATTACTATGTTTTATTAGTTATATTCAATACTTAAATTTTTATCTAAATTTAACATAATGTTTGTTTACGTTCACCATTTCTTATGGAGAAATATGTAAAATTTAAAAATTATATATGGAACATATATAATGGAATATATAATCATTAAAAAGCAAGAAATTATTAATTTGAAAAATAATTTTTTTATTACAAATTGTGTCATATTTATCTTGAATATAGTGTCATTGAGATGTTATGTACCAAATTTGTATTGTTAAATTATGATATTATTTTAATATTTTTTATTTATTGATGTTTTGTGTTTTATTAAATAATTGGAATACAATAATTAGAGTTTTAGGATATATTCAGGGGTGATATAATTATAATTCGGATATCATAGGGTAAGTTGGGATTTTTGGTGTCTATGTGGTAACACAACCCTTAGTCTAAGAATGATAAGTAGTATGAAGAATATTATGTACTATTAAGAACCATATGCATTATAGAGGTTCCAACATGGTACCTAATGGATAGAGAATGTGTATCATATGTTCTTGTTCTTTTTTAATTTTAAAATGTGATAATTTCAATCATTTTCCTTTATATCTTAAACCCCACTTGAGGGGTCACACAATTTCCATTTATTTATTATCAATTAATTTCATTTGATTTCCTCCATTGGGGATTATATTCTACATCATTATTGGAAATTATTTCAGGGGGGTATAAATGATATTATCATGAAAATAGTCATAGTTGATACACCTTAATTGTATAAAATTCCCACATCACCACTTTTACATTAAATTTAATTGTTATTCAAGCGATTATTAAATAAATTTCAAAATAGTATGGAAGGATTCATGTAAAATAATTAGAATTTATAATATTTTTTAGTGAGTAATCATATATGATTTGTTTTACAACCATTTAGTGTCATTTTTATGGAAATTATTATGGTATGGCTTGACAAGGTGCAATTTAGTTCCTAGGGTAGAATCATAGGTTTTTTCTAGGAGAATATTTTTGCTTTTATAGTACTATATTTCAAGGATAATGTATGATGATGATAAATATTTTTTTATTTTTTATTTTTATATCTTTCCATTATGTTGGTTTTGTAATTTTGCTTCTTTTATTGTGAAATATTTCATTTAATAGAATTTTTAGATTTCAATGATTTTATAGAATTGATATATCTTCCAATTAATATTTTTATGTGTCCTTAAATCAGAAAGGGATTCGCAGGCTTTGTCTGTACATGCTTTCTAATAGTTTTTCAAAATTAATAATGAATCCTACATATATTTAAATATATGTTAATGAACAATCTTCAATGATATTTTATTAGATCAATTAAATGGGTTCTAAAATTTTAGTAATGGAACATAGTTATGAAAAGAAATTTTTAATTTTGATCATATTGTTATTTTCTTATTAAATCAGTTTCATATGGATATCCCTCGCATGTATTATGTAATTTTGTTGAATTTCCCTTGATATGTGGGATGGGTGACACTTTATTTAGATTTATAAATATTTCCAAATTTTAAAATTTTTTACCATTACTTTAACATTAATATTTTAATTTAATATCTTTTGATCTAACTTTTAATCTTATATAATTATTTCCAAACTATTCTTTGGTATAGATATATAAATGTGTGTATGTGATTTTTCATATAACTATAATATCACTAATTTACTGAGAAACCATTACAAGCCCCCAAAATTTATTTTCTACTCACACACTAAATTGAGACCTTAGTGGATATATATATTTATTCACGTGTTTCCATGTACTGATAGTTACATTTTTTGGGGATAGATATATATATATACTATTTATTATTCTTTCTTATGGAAGCAGAATTAGTGTTGATATTGCAGTCATTGATTTTAATGTGTTATTATGGTAACAAATACCTATATATATTTTTTATATATAGTAGTATGTGTTTTATAAATCCATCAAAAACTTTTTAAAAGAGTTCTATGCTTGATATCTTTTTTAACATTCAACACATAGCTTTAGGTATACTGTGATATATTGTAAAAAAATTATTATTTTAATATTACTATTATAACCATTCCATCAAATTATTATAATACATATTAATAACTAAACTTTAAAAAATATGTATAATATTTTTTATAATACATAATAAATATGTTCTCAATTTTTAGTAATTTTATTTCTTGATTCAAAAATATGTATTTTCAAAAATGGTTTTTATTTAATTTTGTGTTGGAAATTTATAATTAATATATATAATTTTTACAAACTATATTTTCATAAATTTATATCATTTTAAAATAGTTATCTACATATTATTATATGATAAAATATTAAAATATTTTTAAATATATTTATTTTCTATGGAATAGTAAAATATACTAATTTTTATAAAAGATTAAATTCAAATAATTAAATATTTAAATTTAAAATTCCTATTATTTTTTAATTTTTTTAAAGTAAAATAAGTATAGTTTAATTTAAATTATTCTAGTTAATAAAATGTTAATCATTGTTATATATGATTTTAGTATAAGTCCATTTTTGGGTGTAAAATGCATTTTACTAAAAACTTGTTTTATGCTACCATTTTGTATTTATCATAATAAATTAAATTAATATATATTTATAATTATTTTAATAAAATATGAATATTATATATTCAATACAATATTCTATCATTTTCGTTATTATATTTAAAAATTGATAATTACATATAAATTAACTTTTATGATAAAAAATGAATTTTTATAAAAAAAAGCGTTTCATTGTGTTTTCATGATGTTTTAGAATTAAATTATATCATTTATCGAAGTTATATCTATTAAAATTCAATTCAATTTTTTAATTTGAATAATTATTACTATATTATATGGTCAAATTATTTTTTGATCATGATGAATAGTAATAACATAAAAAGTATGTTACCATATTTCATGTTAAAATGTGATTACTAGGGGTTAAACTAGGAGAACGAGAAATTAATAAAACATTAAAATTTATAATTCAAATTTTTTAACATATTTTAAAATAATATTATCATGCAATAAATATATTTTCTGTTGGGATCCACATTATTCTATAACTAACCTATTATTATTGAAATCTTTAAATTAATTGCATTTGTGTCCCTCCCCTCACTTATAAAAGGAATCATATTCTCCCCACTTATTCATAAAATTTTATAATATTATATCATAAAATAAATGTTCATAAACCTTCCCATAAACTTTCACAAATCTCATGATCCCAAAATATTCTCTTAAGAATAATATGTCATTGTTCACGGTGCATCCCATTGAGATCTCTAAAAGATGAGGTTTAAATCATAAATAATCCGTCCTAATTTTATTTTCTTCTGAAAAATTCTGTAAAAACATTGGTGAAATGAAAAAAATTAATACAAAAAAATAAATATATGTGTATGTTATTATAAATCTTAAATAATATTTCTGACCTTCTTAATATCGAATATAAAATAAAAGTACCAATTTTGATAACATCTGGACCATCTCCTCTATATAGAGATATGATTCATTTTACATGACCATATTTGGTGTATTGTTGTTATTATGAATTTAATATTTATTATTAATATTTATGAAACACATATTATTTTTTATTACAATATCTTATATACCCTTTCAGTATACCATCTATTTGAAAATGTAAACATCCCTTTATCATACATGTGGACTACCACCTCCATGAAGTGAAGTGATTTTCTCCACATTTATGCATTATATAGAGGGAAATAATGATAAATTTATTGATTAAAAAATATTTATTATAGAAGAATTATTTGTTAAAAGTAAATTATTATATAACATTCATTCATTCGATCCTTCAAAAAATAAAAACATCACTCATGTGTAAATTCATACTACAGTTCCGTGAAGTGTTGAAATTCAATTTCCATCAACACATTATAATAATGGTCTCTAAAATTTATATAATGATTAAATATTATAATTATGAATTTATTATGATTTGGGAGATTATGGGGAAATTGTTAATTTTCAATGACCGGAACTGCCAAAATACAACATTCATTGAAAACAAAATAGTTTTCATCCAGAAATGAGGATTTTCAAAAAAAAATATTTTTAAATTTGTTTTATAATATTTAAATAGGTCATATATCAGATTATGAGTTTCTAAAATGTTTGTTTAAATAATTATTTTATATATACATTTTTTATATAAAATTTTAGAGTGCTTACGAATCAATTCTAACATTATGTGAAGGTTAGTCATTTTAATAATATTTCATTTAAACATGATTGATGTTATGGATTTATTTATGTTGTTTAGGTGTATATACTAATCCATTTACATGTTATATGATGGATACATATTAATTCTTTTTTTTAATGATTAACGTTATATTATTTCAACTAATGAGTTTTAATTCTAATCATTCCAATATTTTAGGGGATAACCATAACAAATTTTAATCTTATGAATATACGTTTTTAATACCCCTATATAATAAGGTTAATATACATTACCATTTATATATTATGTCATTATTATAATTATTTTTAATGTATTAAAATTTTATCATATAATTTCACTTTGATTGGAATTGTAACTCAAATATAAATAAATCAACAACGGTTCATTTTACAATTTAAATTTTTTATAGGAATTTTTAATAATTAAATATTTGATAATAAAATTTTATGATCCATCTATCAAATATATCATGAATATTATTCTGATATTGTTGTTTTTTATTTTATATTTATAATTTTTTTATCTCACTATGTACTAAATATTATTAAATAATGTCTTTATGACTCTATTTTATTTCTTCTATGAATCATTTATTCCATGTACATATTTTCATTTAAATGATTTCATGAATGTTTTCTATATTCCACCATGATTTAATGAAGTCACTTTGATCCATTATAGACTTTATATAAAATGTATTAAAAAGAATAATCTTTTGGTTTTTTCAATAATGTTATTTTGACTTTTTACTATAAATATGGGATGAATCATTATTTTAATTAGAACCCCATTATTAGTTTCTCTTTATTCCATGTTTACTCATTACATTAGAGATTAATGTTCATGTTTTCATGGATATTTTCCAAGAAAATATTTTCCTTAATATTTTTGTAAATTTTTATCTAATAACCATGTTATTTAAAAATGAATTGTTATTTCAAATTGAAATTATTTTCCTTAAAGAAATATTCCAGTGTTATTTAAATGATATTTTTCTTCTATAGGAATATTTATTTATGTTTAATAAGACTTAATAGGGATATGTTCCAATTTTACTGAGTTTATTATTTATTTGGTTGTTTAATGGTTATGTTTATTAAATCACAATAAAAATAATTTTTATATCCATAGTATAATATATGAAAAATAGTATTTTTTTTATGAACCTGTGTAATACATTTGAATGGATTATGGTTTTGTGAAGGGTGATTGAATTATAGGCCTCTAATTCATTGTTTTATGATTATTATTTTATGTGATCAAGGACACATGGTAGTCTATCCCATGAATAAAATAGTGTATGTAGGTGGTTATCCCAAGACTAACAATAATACATGGTAGGTTATCTCAAACTCAGAGAAGGTGTATGGGTGGTTAGTCCAATGATAAAATGTTATGAATTTCTTGGTGGGTTTCCTTGAAAATTAATTTCAATCAATATGATTATTACATTATTTATTCCACTAATCTTTGATATGGTATTTTTCCGAGGATATATACTCCTGGATCAGTTTCTTTGATTTTTTATTCAGGTCTTTCAGACTGATATAATTTATTATGGGACTCATTATAATTATATATGAACTTGTGTATGTGATTTTATAATGGTTATGTAACACCCCAAGCATCCATAGAGTGTTTCCCTTTAAATAATGAAATATCTTGATTTATACACAACATGGAGTTTTAACAAACCATGACCAATCAATATTTACATTATGAATAGAATTTATGACTTTTTGGAATTTTATAAATTTTATTTTTTAAAATGGACTTCTTTTTTGGATTTAGAATATCAGAATTAGCTTATTGTGAATTTTTGGTATTTCTATGAAAACCATTAATTTTGGATTAACAGTGAAAAATATGATGTAATTATTTATAGGAAACATTTATTAAAATTATTCAAAATATTATTTGAATTTATTTTAGGTAAAAATACATACATAATACTTATATGATCAATGTAATTCATTAGAGTAATTGAATAATAATAATAGATATATAAACTTTTATTGAACTTTTTACAATTTTTTACCCACATGCTATTAGAAAATTTTTCTAAAAAGTAATTTTACCACTTCTATGAATTGAATTCCATAAATCCAAGAGACATGGTTGATATCAGTAAGTAAAATGTGGTTCAATAAGATTAAAATAATTTTTGGTGAATAGTAACTTTTGACTTTTATTTTCCACAGTTAAAACTAAATAGGGTAATACGAGGTAAAAATGGTATTATTATTACCATTAAATGTGTCTTAATTGTATTGGATAAGTGTATTTCAAACAAAATCAACCTTAGTATTAAAATATGACCCTTTTCGTCCACCTAGATTAGATTTGGACATTTATTATTATTTTATTTCAAGAAGAGTTATAAGTGTTAAATTCAATGATAAATAACTACACCATTTTTAATATAGGGTTACACATAAGATAAATTCAACAATATATATTCATTAAAATAATAAAGTATAACCTAAATAATTTTATTTTATTTATAAATTTTAGACATTAAATAATTAAATTTATCTATGACACAATGATGATGCAGTAACAACCATTGTAATGGAAGGTTAAAATTATTTATGTTATAAATATCTAAACATAAGTAAATTTATACATTTTTGGAATTCCACAAATTTTTTAGATTAATATAACACGTTGGAGTTGATTCAAATCATTTTTTTCATAGTAATCAGGTTGTTCTGACTTTCACAAAAATCAATTACTTAATATTGTCAAAATTGACCTAAATGAGTTTTTAAAACAAACACTATATTATAAAGTGATATAAATGTCCTAAAAATATAAGGATTGTCCAATGGACATGTATAATAATGGATATGTCATTAATGAAATTGATGGGGTTCTCTTGGCATTTTATAGTAATATTATTAACCATTTATTATAATAATACAAAAATACAAGTTAGAAGTTAAACTATTTAACAAAGAGTAAAAGCTATATGATAAGGTTAATATAGTAACATAAACCTATATAAAACCTATTGGTTGAGATTTTTTCAACCCATATCCACCTTATAATCAAATGAAATCATTTTGGAGCCATTATAAACTAATATGATTATATAAAAAAATAACTTACCAAGATTTTCCTAAAGTGACCCTCACCACTTTTATAAAAATTTACATCCCCTTCTCTCAAAATCACACCTCCAAAGACTTTTATATTGGCCAAAACCTACTCCAATATCCTATCAACTACCATCCCATTTACCTAGAGTCCTTACATAGATCAGAAATCCATCTTATGAAGCCCTATTGTTCTATACAAAAAGAATCACCAGAAGAAGAGGTAATAATTTCACCAAATCATTCTATGTTATTCTCATTACACACTTCCTATTTCATTGTTGTTTCAATTATAAAATAATAACTCCAGTATATTATATATTCGGTGATGTTATTATAAAAATTATACAACCATATTCATTAATTTTTACATCATATGAATGACAAATTCACCATTCGTGCGTACGAACAGATTACCTTCTCCACGTCATGGGTAGTTTGTTACTCAAACATGTCATTAATTGGATGGGTATAATAAAGAGTATAAATTATGTAAATAATAAATATAACATGTTAAGTATTCTTTATATATGATATAACATCCAATTACATATGATTTACCCATTAATATAATGATATTGTCGCTAGTGTGTACGTACAGATTACCTTATCCACAAACACGATAAGATTTATACCTCAATGTAACCATTCAATAATAACATTCATTTTATGATTCAAAATAATTTTTAAAAAATTAATATCATTATGGATATTAATCTAACATATTCTATCCATAACAAACAAGTCTTACGTAATCATGAATATAAAGGAAAATTAATTAATTAACACCCGAAATAATGATACTACTAAAATATTATTAACAAAGAAATATTTAAAGATGATATATGATATCATAGTTATGTTTTTTTTATAATTTAATAACAATCATATAACTATTATACAAGATACTTACATACCCTCAACTAATGAAATGTACTTGGTAAGGGTTAATTATACAATCTCTTTATTATCAGAGGTTGTTTTTACGTGAGTATCTACTATGACCACATTATCATCTACATTTGTGTTTCTTAAAAATGTATTTCAAAACATGTTTACTAATTATATTACTATTGGTTAAAGTCATATATACCATTTTTAATCTTCTTATGAAATATTTATAAATTAATCTTTCTGTCAATTTCCAAACAAGGTCCATTACGACCTTTTTGTAAAAATTAAGGAAATAATGGTTTTTAACATATAGGAGGAGTGTAGTTATTTTCTGCCATTTTAACATTTTCAAAGCCTCCCATACAATTTTATAAGAATTTTTTTAACATTAATTTTTTATTTTATAATTATTTTACATTTAAATTATTTCAATATAGAAATCGATATTTCTCTCAAATAGTTTTGATTTCATCCATGTCAACATATATTGTTGGATTTTACACTTTTTTGAAGGTGGTTTGTTATGATACAAAGAATCCATATTGTATGAAAATTCTTTTATATATTTAACTACGGCTGTGTTATTTTAATACCATTCTTGTTTTTTTGACAATGTATTAACATTTCATATATTATTTTTAATTCAAATGTTTATATTATGTTTTGACCTTTTCATATGATGATTTAATTGGAGATAGTAAGTGATAGGTAGAGCCTCTATAGCTCCTCGATGCATCAGTAGGTCTCATGAAACAAACATGGTACTTGGTACAAGGCATTAACAAAATCTTATTTGATGTCTCGGCACGAGGCCTTGACTAAGTGGTTATGAAGTCTAGCATTATGCATTTTTTTCATTATGAAATTGGATATTGATATTACATGTGATTATTATACTAGTAGAATGTCCATGTGAATAAGTATATAGAATTATTTGTTTTATCATTTTCATTTTATACAGATTTTATGTTTAAAAGGATTGTGTTTTAGTCTTATACATTTCATTTAATGTTTATTCTTATTTATGAAATTTTCCACTATATTGTTATCCTTACTGAGCATGTGAGATCACCCCTTTCAATGATTTATTTTTTACATGATTTGAATAAGTATTTTATAGTTGAACTGAAAGTATAGGCTGAGATATATAAGTTTGTTCAAAGGGGATAAAACATTTTTGTCGTTTTAATATGATGGTGTAATGTAAAACTTATGTATGTATCTAGTACATCCAAGGCTATTAAACTTATCAGTCTTTCAATACATGATTCCTTGTGATAATGAAAATGTTGTGTAATAATTCACCTACTCTAGGTTACTAGGGTTGTGGGTTACAGTTGGTATCATAGAATGTTTAGTAAAATCCTTTGAATCAAGATATAGGAAAACACTTATTAGAGAACATTACCCTATGATAGACTTTGAGGATTAGAATAGAAGAACATATTAGAATTTTTTTTTAATTTGCAATTTTTTTGTATTTTCTAAGAAATAAATCCCACTATGAATACGAGTAGGTAGAGGCAGATCTGGAATAAATGTAGCTAAGAGTGAAACCTTTGAAAAGGAATTTGGGATTGACCCGGGGTATCCAAGTACATGACAAAAGAAATTTCTGCACTCCTACTTATGACACTATAGGGTGATATGAATAAGAAATTCAAATTTCCATTACAATCCATTATGACATATTTATTATAATGTACCTCCTCAAAGAAAATATTTTTATGATAATGGATTAGACCCATCAACTATTCAATTTTTGATAAGTGTTTAACATGTTTGGAATTATGTATTGTGAATCAGAAACTAATCATGTGTATTAAATTTTTTAGAAATGGTGCCTAGTTTTAGGAATTTAAAAATATATCAAGGAACATAATTGAGGTAAGGATTTACATCCTACAAAAGATAATTATGGTGGAGCTGGTGATGAAACTAGTTTTGATCATCTTATCACCGTACTGGGATAACACACTCAGGTTATGAATAATAACCTTATATATATGGAGCACCCTGATCCACAACACAGATGGAAAATGTTAGAGAGATTCATGAGGAAAAACCAAAATTGTTCAATGAGACTACAATCCAATTGTAGATTAGAAATGAATAAGTTCTATAGAGAAGTTATTTCATGCTTTGGGGAATAGTAAAAGGGAAAATAATTTCCTGGAACTTTATCACCTCACAGGAGATGTAGATCAATGGTTTTCATTAATTCAAAACAAAAAGAAAATAAAAAAGTATAAAATATTGAATGGAGAGAGTCTAACAAGTTTTTAATTGAAAAATACATTCCTCATGACCATCAAGTGAATATTGAAAGATAATTTCTTATTCTGAGGAAAATGGAGGATGAGAATGTCAGAAATTAAGAGGCTAACATTACAAGGTTAGCAAGGAATGTCAAAGATTATATATATAACCTAAGGAGTAATATTGAACAATTATTTGATGGGTTAAAACCATTTCTCCCTTGACAATTACTCTCAAAATCCTTCTCATGATACAATGTTATTTTCTAATGTTCTATCAATATAGAAAAGTAATTCTCTAAGCCTTACAACTTAAAAGTAATGAAATAGAAGAAGAGATCTGCTGGACACTCTGGAAATGGAAGTAAGGGGAAGAAATGAAATGTTTTATATCCATCCTGTAGTAAATGTTGGAAGAAACACTCTAGTACTTCCCTGAAGGGAATGGGTGTCTTTTACAAGTGTGGTGAAAAGGCAACCAATATCATGATAGCAAGAGAAATAAAGAGGTTGTTAATGAAGAATGATACAATTTTAGAGAAAAGGGGCATTACGAAAACAAATATCCTATGCACCATGGAAAAATACCACAGAAAATTCCAAGGGAGCAAGGCCAATCATATGCGATCACAGCTGCTAAGGATGAATCTATGAAAGACGTGGTGGCAGAAAATTTAACAAGGGAGTAGTCAGTCAAAACTATAAAGGAAAGTATCATTGATATAATCTTTTGTGAATCAGTTCCCATTAGTGCATATAAATGTTCTCTGTCTACTGATCTCTTTGTCATTCCAATGATTTAATTTTATATAATCCTCATAATAGATTGGATTTCAGACCATGATGTGAAAATTTATAGTAAGAAGAATGGGTTACAATTTTTGATGATGATAAGGAGTACCTTATATTTAGAGTAGATACGACACCACTCAATTCTTATCTAGTTCCACCCCCAGCTGCTATACTAAATACAATTATTGGGGAGGAAGGGAATGAAATAACAACAGTTTAGGAAAGAAATGTTCAAATAGAGGATGTACCTATTGTGCAAGAATATGTAGATATGTTTCTAGAGAATTTACCCAGACATCCTCTAGAATGAGAAATTGAGTTTTACATTGATTTAATTCCTTGTTTGAGGCCCATATTGAAACCTCTTATAAAATTTCTACTATGGAATTAGTGGAACTAATGAAACATATAGAGGATTTCAGTAATAAGTGATTTATTCTCCCTAGTGTTTCTCCATGGGGAGCCCCTGTTCTTTTTGTTAAGAATAATGGTTGATCTTTGAGGTTGTGCATTGACTACATGAAGATCAATTTTATAACAATAATAAACATGTATCCCCTACCTCACATTGATGATTTAATTGAAAAACTTCATGGAGATCAATATTTTTCAATGATTGACCATCGATATGGATATAATCAGTTGTGTGTGAAGATGGAAGACATTCTGAAAACAAAATTTCAAACCTGGTATGGGAATTACAAGTTACATTAATGCCATTTGGACTGACTAATTAACCAACGTTTTCATGAATATAATGAATATAGTTTGTAAGTAATATCTTGATGAATTTTTAGCATTATTTATTGATTATATCTTTGTATACTAAAAATTCAATGAAGATCATGAAAATCAAATGTGAACTATTATAAAGACTCTTAGATGAAATGAATTATATGGGAAGTTTATCAATATTGAATTCTAGCCTCAGAAGATTTCATTTGTTTTCCATATTGTCTCTGCGGATGGAATATCTGTTGATGCTTCAAAGACAAAGTCAATCCAAGAATGGCTAGCACCAACGAGTATAACTGAGGTACGCAGTTTTATTGGTTTAGAAGTTTATTATCGGTGTTTTGTCCTGAATTTTTCCTGAATGGATATCCCACTAAACAAACTCACACAAAAAGGGGATAAATTTTTTGGGCTAAATAGTATAAAGAATGTTTGGAACAACATAAGAGAATACGAGTCAATTCTCTTATCTTGACTCTACTATCGGGGAATGATGATTTTGTTATTTAGTGTAATACTTCAATGAAAGTACTTGGTTGTTTCTTTATGAATATTGATAGAGTTATTGAATATGCATCACAAAAGCAAATAATTCAAGAATAAAACAATCCCACTCATGATATTGAGTTATTAGATGTAATCTTTGCTCTGATGATATAGAGACGCTATCTCTATAGTGAAAAATGTAAGAAATATACTGATCAAAATATTTCGAAGTATATTTTCTCACAAAATTAAATCATCAGGAGGAAAAGAAGACGGCTTGAAATACTCAAGGATTATGATTTCATTATACACTACCACCAGGGGAAGGAAAATAAGGTGACATATGCTTTGACCAGAAATGATCATGGAATTTTGAACAGGATGAGAGTTTAAAGGGACCCTATTTTCATGGATCTAGTAATGACTGATATGGGAATAACCATAAAAGGTGAGACATCAATACTTTTTCAAATAGTTGTCAAAACATATTTACTAGAATGGATAAAGAGTTCCCAGACTAATAATTAGGATTTTAAATATAAAATTATTGTTGTGAATGATGGGAGATTGATTGACTTCGTATTTGAAGATTGGATTTTGAAATTTTGAAAGATAAATTGTGTTCCTGACATTCCTGATCTAAAAAGGGAATTGGTGGACGATTATCATAGATCTAATTTCTCTATCCACCATAGTAGAAATAATATGTATAGAGATTTAAAGGAACATTTTTGGTGAGACAACATGAAGAGAAAGTTTGCTGATTATGTTCCATGATGTATGATTTGTCAACAACTGAAAGCTGGAAGACAATGTCCAAGAGGAGTCATGAATCATCTTCCCATACAAGAGTGGAAATGGGATGATATTATGATAGACATTGGGACGTGACTACCAGAGACTCTAATAAGGATTGATCTAGTATGAGTTATTGTAGATCATTATCCCAATTCTGCACATTTTCTAGATATAAGAGAATATTTACCACTTGAACGTCTAGCTAGACTATATTTTAATGTTGTTGTATGACATCATGGAGTACCTCTATCGATTATTTCTTATCGTGACCCCCGTTTTATATCAAGATTCATGAAAAATATTCAGAAGGCTTTGGATTCTAAACATCATTTGTGCACTACCTACCACCCTCAAAATGATCTACAATCAGAATGAACTATTGTTACCTTAGAAGACATGTTGACATATTGTTCAGTTTACTTTTAATGTATATGGGATCAATATTTACCTCTGGTAGAATTTTCCTATTACTATAGCTTCCATTCAAGTATTCATATGGCACTATATGAAGCATTATATGGAAAAAGATGTTGAAAACCATTTTTTGGGATGATGTTTTGGAAATAAAACTCATAGGCCTAAAATTTGTTAATGACAAAATGGAAAAGATGAAAGATATCCATACCCACATAAAAGTAGTTCAAATTTTGAAAAAAAGCTATGCCCATAACTGAAAGAATTATTTGGATTTATAAGTAGGAGATTGTGTTTTCTTGAAGGTTTATCCAAGTAAAGTTGTTATACGATTCGTTATGAAGGGAAAATTAAGTCCCAAGAAAATCGAAAATTTGTAAATTATAGAATGAATTGAAGTTGTAGTCTATCGTTAGAAAATACTGCCAAGTATTTCCAATGTTCATGATGTGTTCCACGTATTAGTATTGAGAAAATACATGTCTAACCCAATTCATGTACTCAACTATTAAGAAATAGAACAATAACCTGATTTGTCTTTTTTTGAAGAGCCTCTCAAGATTCTTGATACCAGAGAACATGTTCTGTTAAACCGGATGACTAATTTGGTGAATGTTCTATGGGAAAACCATAAGATGGAAGAGGAAATGTGGGAACCCGAGGAACCTAGGATGAAGAACCACCAAACTATTTTTGTGTAGTAATATTATAGAAATTTCTAGTACAACATTATTTGAATGAGGGATTAATATAACACCCGATGATTCCATGGTACGTTTCCCTCTGAAAATACAATAGATTGTGTTGTATGCAACATGGAGTTTAATCACACTATTTTCAATAAATTTACCTGTTATGAATAGTAATACTCACTTTTTAAAATCCTATAAATTTTTTTTTCAAAATGGACTTTGTTTTTAGATTTGTAATATAAAATTTATCCTAGGGTGAATTTTTGGAATTTTTCTTAAAACATTCAATTTTTTATGAATAGTGAAAACACTACATTATTGTTTGAAACCGACTTTTTGTTTAAATAATTAAATATTTTTTTAAATTTATTGTATGTAAAAATAGATACATTATACCTTTATATGTTCAATATAATTCATTGATGTCATTTTATAAAAATAGTATGTATATATATAATTGTATTGAACTTTTTATCGTCATTTACCCACCTTCTAGGCATGTAAGCAATTGGGCATAAAACGTAATATTATCACTTCTGTGAATATAATTTCAAAAATATTTGAGACATAGTGGATATTAGTAAGTAAAATGTGGTTCAATAATATGAAAATAATTTTTGGTAAACAGAAACATTTGACTTTTATGTACCACGGTTAAAAGTAAATAGGGTTATTAAAGGAAAAAATTTATTATTGTTACCCTAACACATGTCTTAATTCTATTGGTTAAGTTTATTTCGACCAGAATTAACATTAAAAATAAAATATGATACTTTTGGTCCACTTGTATTATATGAGGGCATTTATTATTATTTTATTTAAAGAAGAGTTAAAAGTGTTAAATTCAATGTTTATTAACTAAACCATTTTTAATATACGGTTATACATAATATAAATTCATCTATAAATATTCATTATAAAGAAAAACATATTTCCTACATAATGGTACCTTATTTATAATATATAGACATTAAATAATTACATTTATTTAGGACACAATGATGGTGCAGTAATTTACATTTTTAATGAATAGTTAAAATAATTGATGTTATAATTATCTAAATGAATGAAAATTTAGACTTTTGATGCATTACAATAATTCTATAGATTAATATGAAATGTTTGGGGTGATTAAATTAGTTTTTGTTCAAGTAATCATTCTTTTAAGACTTCCCAAAAAATCAATTACTTAATAGTGTCAATGTTGACATAAATGAGTTTTTAAAACAAATACTATATTATTAATTGATATAATAGTCCTAAAAATATATTGGTCATAAAATGGACTTATAAAATAATATATATTATTAATAAATCACTTGGTATTCTTTTTACATTTTAATGTATGATTATTAATAATTTATTATAATAATACAAGAATACATGGTAAAAGTTAAATTACTTAACTAATAGTTAAATATAACAAATAATGTTAATATATCGACCTAAACCTATCAAAAACCTATTGGTTGAGATTTTTGATACCCAAACTCACCTTACCTTCTAAATAAATTATTTTGAGCCATTAAAACCCGACTATTAGTGTATAATAAAATTATATTTCGTGTTTTTCCTTATGTGACCCTCACCTCTCTTATAAATGGGAAATTCCCCTTCTCTTAAAATCACACCTCCAATGCCATTTGGAACAGCCAAACACGGCTCAAATATCATCCAAACTACACTAAATCATACATAGAGGCCT
Organism: Viscum album; assembly: GCA_963277665.1. Taxonomy (NCBI): domain Eukaryota; kingdom Viridiplantae; phylum Streptophyta; class Magnoliopsida; order Santalales; family Viscaceae; genus Viscum; species Viscum album. Next base: position 1,497,877,084 of record OY728119.1, on the reverse strand, counting down.
TATTTTTATCATAAATCCAACCTAAAAAGCCTTTTTGATCAACTTAATAGGAAATACCTGAAGAAGAAGTAATAATTTCACCACCTCTTTAAATGTTCTTTTCTTCTTCCACTTCCTCTTTATTTGGTGTATTCATATTAAAATACAAAATATAGTACCATATAAATAATTTGATGTTATTATAAATATGTTACAATAATATTCAATATTATATCTATCCTTTGAATGACAACTCACCATACATGCGTACGTAAGGCTTACCGTCTCCCCGTAGTCGTGTAGTTTTTTACTCAAACACTTCATTATTTGGATGGGTACAATAATCAGTATAACACACACACACACATATATATAATAAATATAACATGTTAATGATTCATCATGTATGATATAATATACATTGACATATGATTTCACAATCAATTTCATAATATTGTCGCTCGTGCGTACGTATGGATTACCGTCTCCAAAAACACGATTAGATTCATACCGCATCATAAACATTCTAGAATAAGTATCATTTTATGATTAAAAATAATGTTTAAGAACTTAATATCATTTTGGATATGAATCAAAAACATTATATCCATAAAAACCATGGCATATGTAACCAATCATATAAAGGAAATCAAATCCGTTAACACCCGAAAGGATTATACTGATAAAATATTATTAACAAAGAAATATTAGAAGATAATATATGACATCATATTTGTATATATGGTTCTTTATTAATTTAATAAAAATGATTTAAATATTATACAAGAGGATAACATACGCTCGACCATGGAGAAGTACAAGGTCAGGGATAATTCAACAATCTCTTTATTATCCAAAGATTTCTATATATGAGTATATACTAGGACCTCTTTGTCATCCATATCTGTGTTTATTAAATATGTATTTCAAAACAATTTTAATATTCACTATAATATGTGTAAAATATATTTTTACACATTTTTTACTTTTTATAAAAATTTTATAATGTAATCTTTCTGTCGTTTTCCAAACAAGGTCGTTTAGGACCTTTTCGACAAAATTAAGGAAATTTGTTTTTAAACTTATAAAGTCAGTGTGGCTATTTTCTATTGTTATAACATATTCAAAGCATCCCTTACAAGATTATAAGAATATTTTCCATTTAAATTTTTTATTTTATAATTATAATCATTTAAATGATTTCAAAAGAGAAAGCGATATTTCAATTAAAAAGTATTCGTTTTGTCTATGTCAACATTCTTTGATGGATTTTACACTTTTTTCAAGTTGATTTGTTATGATACAATGATTACATATTGTATTGAATTTTTTTTTGAATTTTTTTACTATGGATATTTTATTTTTAAACCATTAATGGTTTATGTAAATAGTATTGACATTTGTTATGCTAGTTTCAAAACAAATTTTTATGTTATGATTCATCATTTTCATACGAGGAATGAATTGAACTTAGTAAGTGATAGTTGGAGCTTGATATAGCACTTCAATGCATCGGTAGGTCTCATTAGACAAACTAGTGTATTGGAACAAGGATTGCAAAAAATGATATTTGTATTCATGGCATGAGACCTTGACAATATGGTTATGAATTCTTGAGTTATGCATTCCATCATTATGAAATTGGCTATTGATATATCATGTTAATATTTGACTAGTATAATATCCATGTGAATAAATAAATGTAATTATTTGTTTAATCGTTTCCACATTATGATGTAATATATGTTTAAAGGAATTGTGTTTTTATCTTATACATTTCATTTAATGTTTATGCTTATTTATGAAATTTTCTGCTATATTGTTATCCTTATTGAGCATCTGAGCTCACCCCTTTATATGTTTTCTTTTCCCTAGGATGTGGAAAAGTATTTTATGGTTAGCTTGTCGGGATAGGATAAGGTATATATGTTTTTTCAAAGGGAAAGAAATTTTGTTGTTGTTTTTATCTCATGTTAAAATGTAAAACTCATTTATGAATCTGGTACATTCAAGGATACAAAACTAATTCGTCTTTCGAGACATGATCCCTTATGATCATTCCAATGTAATGTAATAGTGCAGTGACTATGGGTAACTAGGTTCAGGGCATTACAGGTTATCTCATGTTCACATATGTGTATTCTAATTATACTATAACATATGATCAATTATTGATACCTCCCTTATTTACAAAAACTGACAATCAAATATAACCCTTTCTAATGATTCCATTTCTCTGAGATATATTGATCAGTTTTGAGAATGACATGTATTATATGGAATCCCACCATTTTGTTACACATACATTTCATTAGATATATTAAATTATATAATCTTTTAAAATTTAGTGACTTGGAAATTATTAACATAATACAAGATTATTTTTTGAATCATTCCCATAATAAGTGTGATGGGATCCTTCATGAGTTCGGCCTATGTATATTTTACTACATCTCATATCACAAGGACATTCATAAAAGGAACGGTGTTAGAAAGTAACTCTTAAAGGATTAAAAATGGGAGATATTTAGTATGTGATCATGAGAAATATATATAAGAACAAGGGGTATTGCAATATGAATTGATCAAGGGAACATAAGTTATATCATGGTAAGGCTAACATGGATAAATACATGTTAAAGTGGATACCACATTTATTCAAGACATTCATAATCATATCACCAAGGTTTCATTAAATCAAAACTAAAATTTTTATCCAGCATTGTATCATAAAACATTTTATCGCAAGAGATTAAATACTTTACAGACTAAATGGGAGACATATGAATGAAAATCCCCTCACATTCATTAATTTAATTTTAGTCACATTTATCATAATGAATTATTTATTCATTAACATGAGGATAATAATGCCTAGGATTTATATAAAAGCATTAATAATGTATGATTTTAATGTCTTTGTCATAAAATCATATTTAGCCCATGTAATATTAATATGGGTTTTGTATATATAAATCCAAAAATAAATAAATTATATAAACATTTATATGAATAAGTATTGATTATAAAATTTATTGGGTATTAAATATATAATAATTTTTCAGTTATACTATGTAAATTTAATATGTAAATACCACATCATGATGGGTATAAAATGAGCATTTATAAATTGGTGAAATGTGATAGAATGAATGAATTACATTGAAAAAAATAATATGGTAGTATAGGTATGATAAAATAGTTAGGTAAAGAGATTTAAATGAAATTTAAATAACATATAAAAGATAAGAGGTTTTGAAATGGAAGTGAAAGGAAGGATAATTCCCTTATCTGGAAGAGTTACTCCAAATTCTAAAATATAGAAAACATGGAGGCCTAAGTAAACCATGGGGGTATTGTGGGGAGATATTGAGCATGAATTCATGAATTATAAATTTTTAGTGATGGGAAATGTTTAAATGGGTGGGTGTTTATAGTAAAATTGGAGGAATTGTATAATAATTTGAAAATATAGGTATGCGTGGTGAGTACAATTTCTCAGTACTCTTAAATAGTACATTTTCATGTGGAGAGAATGTTGTATTTGGGAGGAGCCCTTGCTAGGTTTTCTCCTTTCTGTGACTATTCATATCCCTCTCATGTTGATGGGGGCCCTCATCGTTCATAAAAGGCGTGACTTCTAACTTCACTTTCTTCACGAATCCCAATATACTCCTTCCTTTTCCCCAAATATTTCTTTGTCTGAACCTTTGGAGTTACTTGATGGGTTCCCTAACCATCAATTTTATTCAGTGGAATTCAACAAATCATTAAATATTCTGAGGCACACCGTAGTGGCTATGTTTTTTCTGTGATAGCCTTATGTGGATTTGTTCGATAAAAATGTCCTCAGCTCTTATGATTTGTAGGAGAGGGCGACTGTGGGGATGTTTAAAAATCTCCATATTAGGATAAACTTTGCTTCATAAGTTGATCTCATAATGTCCTGGTCAATAGCACATTGCAGTATTAATGGCTTTAGATTTTTCCTATTTTGGTGGTCTTTGGATTGGTATAAGAAACATGATCCTCCAACAATGGAAACATGGGAATGATTTCCCAATCATCCCTTTCCTTTTCAAAATCCTTCAATTATGTGTATTCTAGGGAACTTGATAAGTAGTTATATGTTTTTAGATAGTCGAAGAGAATCCCTTGTTTATCCTATCAATATGTTGGTATGTGTTGAATTGGATGTGTCTAGAATTCTGTTTCAGTATGTGTTGATCACTGTGTGTGAAGAGTAACACTACAAGAAACATGTGGTGTATGAATCATGGACAGAATATTTCTCAGGTAGTAACCACTTGGGTTACTCATTGGGCACCTATCATAGGGGTATCAGGCTTCCGCGAGGAGGGGAAATGGTTGAGGAGACGAGAAATATGTGAACTATGAGGAAGGGATTTTAGAGCATTGGCCCATTGTGTTGGAATATAGGGTGGAAGGGGGGATTCCTCTTGTTGTTTGTGAGTGGAGGAAATCAAATTTTTCTAGATAGTGGCTCAAGAGGTGACACTAGAGGCATGTTCAACCTAGTCATCCCATTATTTCTAGCATGAGGCGAAGGCCTGGGCACCTAATGTCAACCTGACAGTGCTATATATTGTCATTAGGATGAAGAGGGACATGGAAATACCTTTTTAATCCCTACCTCTCAAGGATAATGTGAAAAAAGATAGTGTAGTTCAGCTGGATGTGGATTGAGTGGGAATTCTGGAGAAAATGCGTAAGGATGTGGTGGTTTAGTTAGAGGATGGATATGAGAATGGATTTGAAGAGGTTGCTGAGTCGAGTTTTGGTATTCTACTTAAAGGCTCTCAAGGACTTCATATGGAGATGGAGACCAAACCAATAATGGGATGGCATGGGGTTTGGACCCAATGTATCAAACCTAAATTCTGTTGAGAAACAAATCTGAAGTATTTGCAGAGGAAGGCTTGTGTTCAGTTTTTTCGAATTCTTTAGAGACAGACTGGGGATGCATACATGATTGAAATATATATATCTACATCCATTCTTTTGCCGAAGCATCAAGCCCAAGAGGAACAACAATACAAGGAGGAGGAAGGTCTGGATAGATTAATCATACTTATAACCTCTACTAGAGACCCATTCCATTTAAAAGGATAACTTCAAAATGGTTCACATTAAGGATATGAACCATCATTGACATAAATTCTAGGATGATCAAACCTCAAATTTCTTGTTTATAGAAGAGGAAGACGAGGATGATTAGTTTATGGTTATTATTTCTTTTGATGAGGATGTAGGTAAAATGATAGGGAGGGCTTTAATAGTGGACCATAATGAGGAGAAAAATTCTTAGGTGGAGAATCATGACCTACTTTTTGTAGGGGGTTTCAACAACAAGACGATTTTAAATGGGGAGTATACACAGTCTTGGGACCAGCATGCCTCTATGTATAGTGATGAAGGAACCAAGTACCCATGTTACATATATATCATGGATGTTATTTAAGTAAAAGGAGTCTGGTAATCTCAAATTAATCAGTAATTACTCTAGATAAACTGATGTATGTTGTTGTTTGGTTTGCGATGGTTTCTAGTTGGTGGAAGAAAACTTGTGGAATTTTTTTTGTCTCCATTTTCTGTTTTTTTGGGTGTTTCTTCCAACCATTCCTGGATCTGCTTCAGGTGGGTTTAATAGCATGAATCATTCAATTATGCATTCAATCTGGATTTGGAAGTTGAGATGGTATTCCTATGACATCGTTACCAGGCCCTTCATTTCATGGGACAAAAATCCAATTAGTATTGATTTATTGAGGGTTTGTTGAAACTAGATTGTTGCGGGAGTGAGGAAGATGTGATTATTTATTTGATGTTTTCTATTTTTGTTCTTTTTGTTGTAACTATGGAATTTTTGGGTTTTCACTTTCCTCCCAAAATTATTTTGATAAAAAAATGTTAATTTACACTCCGTATAAATATCAGTATGGTAAATATAAATTACAGGAATTAAAAAAATTCACATATCCTAGTTTTTTTGTCTTGGATTAGAAATATTTATTCACTTTTTATAATAAATTATTATATTATATTATAAATCCATTTTTAATAGTTCATCTAGAATGGAAAAGAAACTTTTCTATAAAGTAATTTCTTTAAAATAAAATTTTCCATTTTAGGCAATGAAATATAACTTATATGTTTGTAAATTGGTTAAATTATATTTAAATAAAAAAATATTAATAAAATAAAATATTTTTGTTCTTCTACTATGTTTCAATAATTATTATATCATTATATAACAAATATTAAGTCAAAAAACATACTGAAGAACCCGAAATAGTGTTTTTAGTATTCTATAAAAAATGACGAATTTTTTGAAAAAAATCTAAATTTCACTGTAACATAATTTATACAGGATTACATAAAATAAAATATTTATATTATCAATATAATCATATAAATTTGATAATTTTTTCTTTTAAATATACAAAACCATTTTATTGAAATATAAATGTTTTGAACGCACAATCAAATTTATGACACTTATAAATCATCAATAAGAAATTATAAAATATTTATATCATTTCTATTTAAATTATAATATTTTAAAATAATATTAAAAAATTTATTCACAATACATAATTTTTTTATACATCTATAAATATTTACTAAAAAAATTATTATTATTTTAAAAATATTCATCAAGTTCATCTAAATTAATAACAAGTTTTGTTAATAAAAGAATTATAAAAATGAACTTTATGAAATAATTTTATTAAACAAAATGAAATTATACATTATGAAAATATTTCCAAGAAATATAATCCATTATTACACCAACGTACTCCCTAAGAGTAAGGTGTGTGATGATAGTAGTTTCATATGGTAGCTTAGATAACGTTGACAAAGTGGATATCTCTACTAAGTTCGACATCTCTCAAAGGTGATTTCGTTCAAGCTACACTTATTGATGCTTCATTTTCATTTGGTGAAGAGAAATACCAAGATACACAACACTCCTTTTATGTTATTAAAAATGGGCTTCAAACAATATTACTCAACTAGTTGAGGCCTTCATTTATCCTTAATACATAACTTTCCAGACATCATTTATATTATAAATAATATTTATAATTGAAAATTATTATGAATGTGTATAATTAGAAAATCTAAAATATTAAAATGTTTATGGTGACCAAGGAATATTTTTTACCAATGGTAATATTACTATTCTAGTTGTTACATTTCTCCCTATAAATTCCACATCTTTATTCAACTAAAAATTCTCTATAATTGTTTATAAAATTATATTTTATTTTTTTATGATTTATATGGATTTAATAATGTTTTTTAATATATATAGTGTTGGTTTTGGGGGTATTATTTTTAAAGATTGAGGTTATCTATATTTTCCCATTTTATATTACCTACGTTATATTTTTGTCCAATTGTAAATTTTGGAATTAAAAACAGTTTTATAGCAGAGTAATGTAATTATATTAATTAATGTGTTAAGGTTTATTAGGTTATTTAATATTTTTTGTGTATATAATATAATATAACACATGTTTTAAATAACTTGGGTCATTACATTCATCCTCCCTTTAGAAATTTCATAAAAAGATATCAACCTATTTTATTGGTTGAGAGTAGGTTGAGGAGATTGTATGTCCATATTTCCTTTAATTACAAGGTCACATATTCATAAATATGGTTCTATATTAACTCATTGACAAGATGATTTGTCTTGTTGCATAGAATTTTTTTTCTATATTCTATGTTCTCTACTAGCTTCTCTTTTTATGATATGTCAAGATCCATTTATACCAACTCTGGATTTAGTATACATGGAGGATCTAGTGTGTAAATCCTAAGGAGGAATACATGTAATTCACAATGAACTTGTTGTATATTTGGTGGAAGTGATAAAAAGAGTTCCATAACTCATATGAGATGAAGGATTTTTGTGGGACCAGGGTGCCTAGTGTTATAATATTGTTTCATTCCCAAGTTCATGACTCTATTCAATTATGAAATCAAAAGAAAATAATTTTCTCAAATATGAAATTCCAATTGCATTTTATGGTCATTGGTATAGCTCTTCTTCTATATCTAAGCTTGTTTTCTTTGTTGTTGGATGGAATAATTTTTTCTCATCACCTCTTTACCATGATCGGGCCCAAGTAGATATCTTTAACCATCTTCATCCCAACATGTAGTTTTTATACATCTCTTCTCATATAGAGCATCATATGGATCCATTTCAATTCCCAATTAAATGTAGTTATTTTATAGGAACTCAATTAATGGTAAGTGTTGATATTATCCACCATTAAAAACCATTGATCATTTCTCATTATGTCCTTTATTTCATAAATAGTTCTTTTATTTTGTTAATTATTATGGGGTGATAGGCCATACTGGAATTCAATTCAGTATTCGGATAATATTGAATACTTATCTAAAATTTTTATTTGATCCATATATCCTGATATACAATTATTTAACGTGGTTCCCCATGCATCCTCGTCACTTAATTTACATATATCATGGAAATTTTTTCAACAGATAATCATTACAAATAATGTGGAGATGGTAGTCATGGGTATCAAACTACGATACAATATATTGTATAGTTTATTGAATGTTCTTAAGACACCAATGACAATATACATAGTGGTATTTTCCAACATCCTTGTTATAATGTGATGTGGTTTTAATACCACATTAGAAACTTTGTTATATTCATTCACTTATTGACACGCTATGAACCTTGATATATAGTCAACAATATCTTATTCGATATTATTCAACAAATAAATATCACAAAGGACTCTATAAATTTTAGTATATCCATTATGTATAGGGAACATAGAGTGATTATATTCATCAATAGTATCACTCTTTATCTCCAAGAGATATGGGAATCATAGACTTTTATGATTTGTTTTTAAATATTCTTAATAAATATTAAACATAGAAAACATCACATTCTATAGATCCCTTATATTCTTTTTTATCAAATTATCATATGATTGATCTCTCTAGAAAATCTAAAATAATTATGGTAGAGAAATCAATTGGTATATAATTAATGATGTCACATAATTTTATTCCCACTTCAATCCTTAATATGTCCTTGATCAGTGGATCTCCTTGAATCATCACTATTACGGATAGAAAAGGTTATTTCCTTCATTATTCATTAGTGAACTTATTTCCTCTTCCTAGGTGATAATGAATTGAATAGTCATAATATATAAGAAGATATAACCATATTCATTATATCTTGTTCAATTCATTTTTTGGGAATATATATTATTCATACATTGGTTGTCAGTGCATGCACTATATTTCTCCCTATAAAGTTACATTCACCATATCTGTAGATCAAAAATGAATGTAGTTATCATGTAGTATTATGTTAGTTAATTATTCCCCCAAGGATTCATCCTCCATGATAAACATGAAATAACTCTTCCATTTAGTATGATGATGCACTCAATACCTTTCAGATATCAGAAACTATAAATAATTAATAATTCCCTTAATGATGATATAGTTAGCATAGATTTAGTAACTAATATCTTCACTAACTCTGTAACTCCCTAAGATTTTTTAAAATATATATTTTTGAATTATTTTAATCTTTTTGATATTTTTTCATTTCACATAACAGTATATATTATTTATTGTATATAAAAGAACTATATCTGGACAGTGTTATATGAAAATACAAGTTAATAATGCACTAAATGAAATAAAAATTTTGCATTCTATACACAAAATATTGATGTTAGCATGTGTTACATAGAACAATAACATTCCTTGATAGTTTCTATAAAACATTAGAAAACTTTTTCTTGAATGAAGCTGAATTATTAAATATATCATAACCACTAATATAGTAGTCATTAAAAGGGTGAACTAACTTATTTCAATATTATGATTAAAAGAGTTCAAAATAAATTCATTAATTACAAATTAATTATAAATAAAAATGAAAACTAATTGAATATAAATGAAAATATTATAACACCCAAAAGTTATTTAACAGTAATATATAATATTAATTAAAATTACTATGTGATATTAATGTAATATAAATGTCATATAAGCATTCAAATGTTTTTTATATTCTTTAAACAGATTTTATAGACATAAGATAAGAACAACCATAATTTTATGCTTAAAACCCTATATCTTTATCAAGGCATTTATACAACCCTCTAATGGTGACGCAATTATAAATCCAAATTTTTGAGATTTTATATATTTAACATGTAAAAATAATATTCTTCAATGAAATAATGACATAACAATTACATTAGTGTAAATATTTTTTATTTTTCTATGAAGTTTTAATTTTTAAAGAATACAGAGAGATATTGAATTTTAGTTCAAAATGTCTTTTTAATATAATTTTTTTAAAAAGTTAAATTACATTATAAATTTTATAAAAGTTTAATTAGATCATATTTTATCAATTCATCTAATTTAGGCCATTTTTATCAATTTCACATTAATGTTTGGTATAAAAACATAGTAAACATTTCGATGTTTTTATATTAAAACCCTGTATTTTCATCTTGTCATTAGGATTAAATTAAATTTAAACATTACCAATTTTTTTATTATAATTTAAAAAAATGGATTAAAAAATTTATATTAGATTAATTTATAATTTCTAATAATTTTTACTTAATTATGGACCAAAATTATTAGTGAATTCATTAAAAATCCATTGTAGTGATTAAGGTGAAATAATGCCTAATATGTGAATAAAACATACACATAAGGGCCAAAATATCCTATAAATTAGTTCAAAAACTATATTATGGATATATATAGCCCATAATACATAAATTATTGTTTATTTTTTTATTTTTATGACAACTATATTTGTAAATAAAGAGAGTACACAGAAGTTGTTTAGAAAAATTATATGTATATCCTTCCCATCCCTAGAAAAAGCCACAACATTTCCCACATCCTCACACCTCTAAAACACATAGTATTGGCCAAAATATTCCCAAAAAAACTTCCAAAAAATCTGCCAGTACATCTTTAATAATAAATTTTTTATGATATACTTCCATGTAATCCATTTAGTGAAAACCAAAAGGAGTTACCTGATTAAGAGCTATCACCCACCCTCAATGTCTATTATTTTATTTTCATTCTCCACTTCATAATATCTTTTTATTCCTAGAGTGTAAAAAAGAACCAGTATCCTAATTATACTAGGATTTTTTCATTTTAATGGTTCAACCTACATCTACACACACTTTCATGTAATGTGTAACAAACATACTATTTATGTGTTTGATGAACTACCACCTCATGAAACAATGATTGTTCATTTTTCATTTATTTCCTCTCATGGTGGATATTATGATAGAATCTATAGATATATATATTAGAATATTATTATGGTTCTTATATTTGTATATATAACATTACTATATGATTTCAATCTTGTGTTAATATGATAATGTTTTTGACGAAATGTGGACTACCGCCCCCTCAATGTGATATGATTTGTTTACACCATACATAGAGTGTATAAAGGATATTTCTTAGAGAAACTATATGATATATATGAAATAATAGTTCTATTGTAATGATTTTATATGAAAATATACAAATACATAAATGTTATTTAATTTCATTCATTCAATAGATTAATACAACATAAGTAGTGTTCATACGTATGAATAGCCTACTGTAACAATGACCACATTATTCTATTTCATTAATGTATAATATATAGATTACAATAATATACATATAATTAATATCAATTATATTTATATAATTTTGTTACAATCTAGAAACCAATATATAAGTACAAGGTAAAAATATATTACAAATTTAAACACAAGTGAAAAAAGTGAATATTACCTGAAGTGTAACATTAACAAGAATTTATTAACATGTGTGTAATATAATATCATAATAAATGATATATGGTATTAAATTAAATAAAAAGGATTTAAAAAATAGGTATTATAAATTTAAATTTTTTATTTACTATGTCTAATTGTCTATGATGAGATTCATGACCTATGGTAAGGGGGTTTCTATTGTCCCAATTACTTATAAGATATTTACACCTTATTACAAACTCATCCCTTTTGTGTGGTGATTATAGATATCATGAACATATTATATGATTTTAATTATTATCTTTTTGGTTATTTACATATCCATTTTATAATATTTCATTCATATGGTAAATTTTTTAATGTTTTACAAATTCGTAAAGTAATTTTGTCCAAATTGGCTTTCTTTGAAAGAGATGGCATGTTATGCACACATATTTTTTTATTGGGTCAATATAATAACTATGAAATTTTATATCATAAATATTGTTTTTAATGATATTTTATGATTTTTTAAATTTAATTTCACTACATTTGGAATATGGTTCGATGTTACCGAGTTGTAAGAGTTTGTTGAAAAAATCCAATCACTTTTCAATATTTTCTATGTTTATGTTTCCTTTAAAAAATATTTTGATCATTATATTAATAAAATCCATTAATATTAATCTCCTAGGGTTATTAATTATATATTCATGTATTTCTATCACTTTACACTCTTTGAGACATATAATATTTAAGAAATTGTCTTTAAAAAATCCCAATTTACACACCCTTTGGTTAGATATTTTTTTTCAAAACCATGTTATATAAGAACAAATATTTAAGTATTTTTTCATCATTTTTCTCATTATGTTCAATTTATAAGATTTTATGTTTTCTGATCAATTAATTATAATAAATCAATTTATGAGTAAATAAATGTTCTTTAAAATGTATTCATGTTTATTTTATATTTTTTAAAGGAATAGTTTTTTCAAACTTTTTTCAAGAATTGATTTTATGTTTACAAAGTATTTTTAAATAAATGTTGTTTACAATTATTTCATGATTATTTTATATGTATTCATGGGAAAATGTTTTTTAAAAAATCATGATTCTTTTATATGTTTTATAGGGCTCTTTTTTTGAAAAATGATTTCAAGCCATATTTATATATTTTCAATGAATTTTCCATGAAAATAGTCTTCATAATGTTTTTTTAAAAAATAATTTTTAAATATGTATTTTTATTTATACTCATAAAAAATTCAAAATATATTTCGACGTTATTTTACATCTAAGAGGGAATATTTTGATGTTACTCATGTTCTAAAATGAAATGATCCAAGGGTTCCATTAATATTATTTCTTGAATGGTTTATGTTTATATGGGATGAGACTTACAAAACCAATTTCTTTTCCATGGGATATATGATTTTGAAACAATCATTCTTTCATTAGTTAGTCATTGATTAAATTATTATTAAACATGTCCCATTTACATATGTAATGATGTGATGAAATTTTAATGATACCTGTTTCATTTCATGGGTTAATATTTGGTGTTTAAATAATCCATATCTTTTAATGGGTAATGAAATGATGAATGTTTTCTGGAACATGATTAAATGATCTAATTATGTTATTGGTGGGACCTATATCTCATTCAAAATACTTGGGTAATGAGGGATGAGTCATGGGTATAAAATTTTATTTGTGAACTAGAATAAATGTTCAAATGTAATGCATGGATCTAGGTGTATGTTGATATGTTTATGCGTGAACCTGATTTCATGTTCAATATGATATTACTGACCCTTATTATATGTTCATAATATTACGAAGGACTATAATTAAATGTTCACAATGATAGGAATTGACATGGGTTCATGTCTATATGATTATGCATAAACCTTATTAAATGTTCACAATGTTATGTGTGAACCCTATTTCATGATCAAAAATTTATATGTGGACTAGGTTTCAGGTCAATAAGTCTATGGGAGGGTCTGATTTCATGTTATTAACTTAATGTGTAAAAATGTTTCTAGATATACATTTTCACTATGTTATATGTTTATTTCTATTAAATAATTCAATTTATAATTCCTATATTGTGCTTTTATAACTTATGATATTGGTTTCATAATGATTCATGATTATGAACTGAAAATATTTATTCTATTATTAGTGTTTATAATATTCAATTTGTAGAATATGATCTTATAAGTATCATGATCATGTTATTATACCCTTATGTTCATGATATGGATTCCCATTTCCTTTGTTTACCCTTACTGAACATCTGTCCTCACCCCTTTTTAGGATTTCTTTCACCAGGTTATGAAGAATGGTTTTTATGTATAACATTAATAGGGGTAGATATTCCTGGGAAAAATTTAAGCTGTTTCACTAATATATAAGTTTTTTTTATTTTTTCCAAAGGAAATAAACTAATATAGGATTTGGTTGTCTTTTTTTAATGATTTATGTATTTCCCAAAAGTGATGTAATTTCTATTTACGTTAAGATTGGGTCATTATATTTGGTATTAGAGAAAGGTTTTAGTTCAACTTTTCATTTTAGGTGGATAAATCCTTTTTGAGAACCCTAAGGCCATGTCTTGGGATAAGTCAAATAATATTGAAATGTTCAAGAAAATGTTTCGGAATGCTGGTATATGATAAAGTATGTGGTTTCCTAGAAATGCATCCTTTCATTTATACAAAAAGAAGATGTGGATCTAGAACAAATATACCTAGGAGTATACACTATAAAAAATGATTCGGTTGTGACTCTGGGTAATCTGGTATACAATATATGGCTTTTCTACACACATTTTTTGACTTTTCTAGGGGATATACATTAAAAATTCACAGTACCCTTTACAAACCATCATGAATGTTTTGGATAGATGAAAAATATAAATAATAAATGATAATCCTATGGTATTATAAATAAAAATTTGGTTTCATGATTTAGACTGTCCATAAATAATTTTCATGGTTGTGTGGTTTTAATCTATGGTATGTGTTTCTCACTCTATGCTTTTGGGATTTCGTAATTGTGGAGAATTTGAAAGAACATTGTTAATATTGAATGTATCTATTGTGAAAGGTATGCAAATTAAAAAATTATATTTCTAATGATGAAATATCATAATGATAATTAGGAAGTAAATAAAACTATTAGTCTAATATTTTAAGATAAAGAGCCCACAAAAAACCTGTGAAATGTATATAATGTTCTTCTAGTTTTAGTTACTGCAAAAATAAGAAGAAAGACTAAATTTTGGATGAAAAAACATAATAAATGATTGATATTTTATATTCTATGGAAGTGTTATTATGAAATAATTTTATGAATAATGAGTAATGATTCGGGAATAAATTCGCATTATTTATTTATTTATTTATTGGAATTAAATGATTATGTTATATTAATCATGAAATATATATGTATATGTAGAATATAATTTTCACCAAGAATTGAAAATTATACGAAAAATAGTCATAACTACATATAGAAGTGATTATTTATATTAAGGTATAGTATCCATTAATGTGTTCAAGAAGTTGATAAAATTATGTTTAGCAAGGAAAAAAGACGATTGATTTGGATAATGTAAAAAATAATATTACTGATTTTCATATATCTAATTATTGATTTCTTGAAAAATTGTTATATTTCATCATGGATGAATTTTGAAACTTCTTAAATTTATGGAATATATACAATAACATTTATAATAATGAAGCATGCATGTCTTAAAAATGGATTTATTTTAATTCAGGTTATTACCATGTTCCAATATAATACATGATTAAGGTATTCAAGTATTTGGAATAAAAAAACCTAAAGATAGTTTGTAATATTTTTAGAATCAATGATAAACATATTTCATTACATTACTTATACTTTTTTGGATTTTCAACATTTATATGTATAATATGGTTAACCATTCATGTAAATTTTATATTGTACTTTGGAGGAACTATTATTGTAGTGAAAATGTATTGAAAACCATGGTTAAAATGCTATTTAGTGATTAATATTTTTTTCAGTATGTCCATAAAATTTCTATTTGAAATTATATTAGTGAGATTTTTTAAATGGATATAATTTATTTTAGGGGGAAACCAATCATTCAAGACAAGGCCGTCAGTCTTGAACACATTGCTGAAGGATGATAAGGGGTTCATGCCTATCATTGTCCTATGTGATGTACAGGTTATTGTTTAATTATATTTTATGAATAAATATGAACTAGTAGAGTTAATTTTTAGTTTTATATATTAATTAATTATCTATATTTATTATAAGTAATATTCAATGAAAAATAGTTATATTTTTCAATATTTTATGGGCTATAAGATCCACTGAAAGTGTATTTTAGTACATCAAGAATTAAATATTATTTCTGGACATCCATTTCTTGATATAATTGATGAATTAGAAATATATAAAATTACAACCAATGAAATGATTTTTTATTGGGATATATCTATAAATTATATTTCATTATAATCTTTGTCAATAAAATAATTACTGAACATGATGATAATGATAAAAATGTGTGTTGTTCTAATACCTTAATTTTTTCTAAACCAACAAAATTTGAAATCATCATAAATTTATGAAATTGTGGCCCTCAATATTTATATTATAATTGATTTTTTATTGATAACATCAACCACTCCCTATAAATATTTATCCTTTTCCACTATGTAAAATATGTTCTCCCCACTTATGTTCACATATGAGGAAACCAAGTTATATGTTACTTTGGGGGGCCATTATGGATCCAATTTCCCATTTTTAAGGATTGTTTTATTAATCATTTTTTAATTTTTAGTGTATATAAATGAATACATTATGTATTAAAACATTGAATGCAAAAAATAATTTAGATTGAAAAAATAATTTTAAGGGGGTAGAATATTACACAATGAGATTTTGTGAAATATTATTTTTCAAATTCATTTATGTTTTTTGATATTTTGATTACATAACACAAAAATATTTTATTTAATATTTATGAATTTTTTTTATTGTTTTATACAAAAAATTCATAATAGTTCAATACAAAAATGTTAGCTTTCTCGGTAGGGAAAATTGAGGATAACTTACGTTACATGAAACATTGACTTTCCTCGATGGAATGTGTATCATGAAAGACCTAGTTTAACATAACAATGTTATATTATTTAATATAAAATAAATTGATTTTTTAGGATATGGGAAAACTAACTTATGAAAATATATGATTCAAATGAATATAAAATGAATTCATGGTTATATTTTTTTAGAAATTAACATCAAAATTGATTGAATATTAAAAAAATATTATTATACCCAGATATTTATTTTACCATAATAAATTAAGTTAAATAAAATAAGTGATTTATATTAATGTGATTTATATGTTATATATTCAATAAAATATGTTTGATATTAATTCAATAGAGTTGATAAATATAATATAATAACAAACCCGATTGTTTTCTCAAAAATCTATATTTGTATTTTGTTATTTATACAACCTTGTAGTGGAATCCCATTTTAAATAATTTTTTAATGTTTCATAGATTAAATATGTCAAAATTGAATTCATATTTTGAATTATAATATAATAATAAGTTTAGGTTAATTTTTCTGTATTTCTTGTGATGGTTTATTTTTTGTGAATATAGAAAAATGTTGAATTTTAGTACATAAAAACATTATAATATAATTTATTTATAAAGTTAAATTATATTATTAATTTTATTTAATGTTTAATTAGATCATATTTTTATCAATTTATCCAATTTAATTAATTTTAATCAATTTCATGTTGAAATTTCAAATAAAAAATATCAACCTTTTGGACATTTTTACTTCAAAGACCTACATTGTCATCCCGTTTGCGAGATAAAATTTAAATTAATTTATTCAAAATTATTTGATTATAATTTGAAGAAATGGTTTCAATATTTGGAATCAAAATAATTAACAATGTCTAATAATTTAATAATTATTCTTTACAAAATGTATTAGTGAATGTAGTAAAAATTCGTTATATTGAATAAGTTTAAATTATAACTAAAAGTGAATAAAGCTTAATCATAAGGTCCCAAATGACCACGAAACATTTCCATACCCAATTTCATGTATATATGTCTTCCATTAACCTTTATTTATTTGTTTTTATTTGTTTTTTATGAATTATTATATTATAAAATATCAGTACACTAAACTTATTTTCAAAAAATCCCATGTGTGTCCTTTACCTTCTCTATAAAAGGTCACCACCTTTCCCACTTCCACATACCTCTCAAAACCAACAAGGTTGTGAAAATATCTGCCCAATAAAATTCCAAAGGATCATAAATTTATTTTTTTTAAACCATTTTAGCAGTAATATTTCTAATGAATCTATTTTCTTCAAACCAAAATTAGTTTCATGATTAAGAGGTAACACACTCTCTCAAGCACCTTTTATGTATTTCATTTTTCCACACACTAAATACTTATTACTCAGTTATTTTATCAAAAACCTATTATCCAAAATATATTATTATGTTGTTATTATAATGGTTTGACAAAAAAATTGACACACATCCATCTAATGGCAATAAACATATTTTTTATGTGTACAGTGAACTACCACCTCCTGAAATGATGATTGTTTTTTTTCCATTACCACATCACATGGTGGGAATTATTATTTATAATATCTTTATATATTATATATATTATATTTAATATATTTATACATTCCTTATTTTAATTTAATTTTTATTTGTAACATACCCTTATTCTTGCCATCTGTGTAAATATGAATTTTTTTTGAGGATGTCTAGACTACATCCCCTTCAGAGCGATGTGATTCATTCACACACAAAATGTAACATATTATGGATATGTATAGTATATATATATGATATATATGGAATAATAATTATATTTTAATGCTACAAATATATATATATATATATATATATATATATATCTTTTAATTTCATTATTTCAATACGCCAATAAAATGGATGCAACATTAATGAGTATGTATGACCTACAGTCTCCATAAAGGGGGTATTCCATTCCATATTTATATATTATATAGATTATAAAAAACATATAAATAACATTAATGATATTTAAATAATTTTATAAAATTTTGGAATCATTATACAAGTATAAGTATCAATGATATAACAAATAAGGACACATGAAAAAAATAAATTGAATGTTACCCAATGTATAACCTTAACATGAAATATTTAACATGAAGTTATTATAATTCCATACAATTAAATTATATGGTATTATATATAATAATATGGTTGTAAAAAAATTATAATAAACTTATATTTTTAATATATGATGTAATATTTTGTACAATGGAGTCAAGACACAAGGTAAAGGGACTTCTAGTCTCAATTTTATTTTTGTGAGATTTACACCATATTCACCACTCAGATCATTTTTCTAGTGATTATAATTCTATAAATAGTTTATATGATTTTATCTATAATTATATGTGTATTTTCATATCTATTTCTGAACTTTTTTCATAGGGTTTATGAATCAAAAGTTACGAAATCATTAATGTTATTTTTTTTCAATATTTATTCTTTGAGACACATGCCATGACATGAACCTTTATTTTTTGATGAGGTGTATATACAACCATTAAAATTATATATAATAAATTTATTTCATTCATGATATTTTAATCTTCATGTAATTTCATTTCCTTACAAGGTAATTATGGTTTAAATTTACCATGTGGTAAGAGTTTATTGAAACAATATCTTAGCTTTTCGGGATTTTTTATGTTATTCCATCCTTTGATGAAATATTATTATCTTAATATTCATAAATTACATGATGATTCCTCTAATATGGTTATTATTTATATATTCATGTATTTGTAAAATTTTCTATTATTTGTTTCATAATATATTTATGAAATTAATTTTATGAAATTCTAACTTTACAATATCATCTTTCGAAAATATATGTTCTTTCAAAACCATGTTTTTTAAAAATGTTTCCAATAATTATTCATAACCTTTAAAATTATTTTAACTAAATAATTTTTTCAAAAGGATATAAATAATAATTTATAATAATTCAATGTATTTTTAAAGAACATTATTACAACAACACTTATCTTCTTTTAAAAGGATTAATGGAAAATAATTTACAGTTTTTTTTTGGTTGTATATAAAATTTTTCAAACATTTTTCAATGAAATGCATTTCAAAATTATTTAAATAATATTTTATATTTTTTAAAATAAAAAAAAATTAAATATTTTTTATGATTATTTTATAATTTTATTGGGTAAAATGTTTTCAATGGTATTTCTAGACTTATTTATAGATTTTCAAGGAATTTTCAAAAAGATGGCTTCTAAATGATTTATGTTTAAAAGTTATTTTAAATAAGATAGGATATTGTCTTCATGAAATGTTTCAAAACATTATTCCATGATATTTTCCATCAATTATGACATATTTTGATGTCACTCAAGTGCTTCAAGGTAATGGCCCGAAAGATCCATTCATATTTTTTGATGTATGGATTATATTTTGATGGAATGATTCTTATGACACCAATTTTATTACATAGGTAATATTCTCTTGATACCCACTTCTTTTCACTAGTTATTTGTTGATGAAATGATAATTAAGACTATATATTTCCCATTTTTTTTATCTGATGAAATGTTTATGACACCCATTTCATTTCATGGGTTATGACTTGATGTTTATAGAACCTATCTATTTTTATGGTCAATGATATGATGAATGTTTTGTAGATCATGAATGTATGATTTAATTATCTGATGGGTTGGACCTATATCTCCCTCCAATTCATTGGGTAATAATGGATGAATCATGAGTATAAATGTGATACAAGAACCAGATTATTTGTTCATAATGTAATTCATGAACCTAGTTGTATATCCATATGTTTTTTTGTGAACCTAATTATATTTTCACAATTTCAGGAGTGTTTATTATTATATGTTTATAATTTTATGTGTTAACCGGATTACATGTTCATAATTTTATGCATGTATCCATTTTCATGACTATATGTTTATGTGTGAACTTGAATATATGTTAACAATGTTATGCATGAAACTGTTCTCATGTTCACAACACTATGAATGTACTTGGTTTATTTTCCAAAAGTCTATGAGAGGTACTGATTTTATGTCATTAACATAATTTTTTAAATTTTTTTAACATATACATGTTCTCAATGTTATAAGTATATATGTACTGAAAAAATAAATTCATACTTCTTATGTTATTCTTTTATATCCTTTCCTCTTTATTTACGTGTGATGAATTTCATATGAATATAAATTCTTTATTCCGTGATTCATT
This sequence comes from Viscum album, assembly GCA_963277665.1. NCBI lineage: Eukaryota > Viridiplantae > Streptophyta > Magnoliopsida > Santalales > Viscaceae > Viscum > Viscum album. The sequence continues at coordinate 1,497,855,873 of OY728119.1, read as the reverse complement.
ATTATGATTGTTCATATATAAGGAATGATCTTATAATTATCGTGATCACATTCTAATACCCTTACGTTGTTGACATTCATATACATTTCTTTTATTTATCATTTGTAAGCATTTCATCTCACCAGATTATTATGTATCCTTTAACCTAGTTTTTAAGAACATTTTTTAAGAAGAATTACTAAGGGGTTATTTTTTTGGGAAACATTGAAGATCTTTAAATAACCTAGAATACATTTTTCATGGTTTCCAAAGGCACTGAGCTACTATAATCCATGGAAATATTTTTTTTAGTGTTTCTTGTATTCCTCGAAAGTGATGTAATGTTTTTGTACATTAAGACTATGTATTCAGAAGCTCTTATAAACTTTTTACAAACTCTTTTGACTTGATGATCATACCTATTTTTATAGTTAACATGGTTATTTGATTTGAATGTAATTCATTTATTCAAATATCTCCAATAATATATTTCTTAACAAAGGAAACTACAAATCTCAGTTACAATTATATGATGAGGGAACTCTACTAGGGTCTTTTTCTTCGTAGGTTCCACTACGACACTTTATATGGTTAAAATGATCCATAACAACGTATCTTTTTAAAACCGAAATTCAATTTTATTTAATTTTCAAAATAGCTTTCCCTTACAAAGAGTTTTCAATATATCCCTTATAAGATCCTCATCCTCTTCACAAATTCTGAAATATATATGAATATAATCATTAAAATCCATCATGTATTTATTAAGGTAGTACTTAAAGACATTATTCATCAAATATAAAAACATAACAGGATCATTATTTAAGCCTATTAGCATAACAACGAACACATAATTCACATATCTTTTTTTAATATAGACTTTTGAATATATTCTTCCTTCACCCCCAATAAATGACATTTATATTAGAGGTAAATCTTGGAGAATTGTTCAGCACAATGAATCTGGTCATATAAATCATCAATCCTTGACAGATGATACATATTTCATATAGAGATCCCATTACGTTATCGATATTTAATGAATATCAATATCTATCCATATATCATCATTAAAAAGATAACAATTTTACCCAAAGGATACACCCATGGTAATATAAATCCCTCCTCCAATAGATCTATAATTTGTTTCTTTAATTCCTTTAACTCTAAATAATTTATTATATTCAGCGTCTTGGATATCAGATTCACTGCAAAATCCTACCTACATGATTAGGGAAGGTCTATGTACCTGTTTATAAAATAGATCAACATATTCCGGAAAGATGAGGAGAATTTATATCCTTATAATCTCATTTACTTCACCCTGTGATGTTCATGATAGTGCCATTATATTGATTTCATGGACTGATGTGTTTTGTCCAGTCATTTTTGGTGTTTTCGTTATTTCTAGTTTGTAACGACATGGGTCTATTGTTTAATAGTGGCTATGACAGTTTCTGAAAACCTCCAATGATTGGTGTTATGATCATATAGGGATGACAGTGATGGTGTTCGCTCTCTCAGTGAACATTGGGTATATGATTTCAATGATTTTTTTCTAGTTTCTCTAATGGATGTATGATGATGACAAGGTGTTGATATTTCATTGATGCTCTATGGTCCTCGATGGAATCCAATCTTCTAGACTGGAGACATCGAAGGTGGTGACTTGTTGGAAATGAAAACTATGACAGTGGTGATATTGGTTCACGGGGACAGGACGTTGGCTAATGGGTGATCCTTGATAATCTTGGGTTCTTTGGTTCTTTGTGTTTTCTGATTTTTAATTATTCATGTTCTAATATTGAATCTCTCTAGTTATGCTATGAATTATAAAAACAATTTAAATTGAATATTCATCCATCGATTTAATTATCCCCCATCACCTAATATCTCCATAAAAAATATTATGGGAGGTTCTTCTAGAAAAATATCTGGCTAGGGTATATCATCGTTGAAAATACCTATAGGGTTTCTATTCAAAACTACTAAAATTTTATTTTTCTTATATTTAATCATAGAATTATACATTGTGATCCAGTACATCTACAGTATAGATTTGAATTTCACCATGAGAATGAATAAAATATTTAAGATGTCATTTTACTCACCAAACTTGAATCTATAGTTCTAATATATTGTTGATGCGAGTATAATCCCTCGAGGAGTCCTAACTAATAACTCTAATTTTATAATTTCTAGAATTGATTCTCTATTATTTTCAAACATGGATGAAATAAACGAATGTGAAGAAATTGAATTAAAATATACACTCAATATCATTGAAATAAAAATGAGTTTACCTAGCACCACGTCATTTCAAGACTCTAAATTTGATATAGTTTTATAAAACTATTGAAAATCTTCACATGTCCTATATTACGGTTGATGGTGGTTTTTTCTCTATTATCATATAATTTCGAAATTTATTAGAGAAGTTACCATGTTGTCTACACATGAATTATTTAACTTCATTTTGGGAATTTACCATCTTTCTTCTACTGTATGTCAACAAAATATTATACTTCAAATCATTATTATAGTTGTGTGATATATTCCCATATCATCTACACATATAGAACATTCCACTCCAAAGTAATATGTTCCCCAAATCTTACATCACACTTTTCATTTATATGGGATGTATCACTATCATTACTACTATTTCATGATCACAATTCATCCATGAGTTTAGTTCCCTCTATCAATTTTTTCGTTCAATCTATGTGAATATTCGATCTCTCCAAAATATAGTTGAACATTCATAGTACTCCACACTATCTCTTTATAGATTTAATTGTATTTATTTTATAAATTACTCTATATATGGGGTCTAGGTCAACAGAATAATCTAGAAACAATTCCCCTTGAATTCAAAACAAAACCATAAGTATACAAGGAATTTATTATAATGTTTATTTAATTTCTTCAAATTGATTCATTTAATTACTAATTCATGTCACATAATTACATCTCCATTTTTTCACATATAATGGGGAAATTATTAATTAAAAAAATATTCCTTTTATATCTTCCCACTCCATAGAATCAATATAACTTCTTAGATTCATGTTTCTTATCAGTTTCCACCACTGATGGTATCATCCTTCAAAGTGGTACACTACTATGTATACATTATATATCTATAATTATTTGGTTATAGAAATGAACTTTTTTATATAGGTAATAAATTTTTCATAAACCAGTGTTATAATAGATCTAACAAATGAAGGTGTTTGTTGATGAAGGAATCAACTGAACTCTATTCCCCTCAATGTGATCATTGTGTCTCAACCAGATTCGTGTTATTATTCATTACATTAGATAATTAATTCATTATAAAAATAAATTTTTATATTCTACATTCAATCGGAATACAATTAGTGCATCTTCTGTTAAATTCATCATTTATATAGTTCCTCATATTTCCCTCAATTATTTTAATTTTTAAAAACCATATAGAAAGAAATTTTACATTTAACAATAATATAATTATAAAGGGTTTATGTCATAGAAATTAAGAACAAATATGATATTTATTAATCTGTTATAATATCACTAACAATGGGTTATAAAGATCATTTTAATAACCAAACATATCCCTTGAGAGTGTCAAATTTTGGGTGTAGAAATTCCCATTATCGCGAACAATTTCCGAATTGAGTCCATATCAATATGGGATACTTGGTTTTTACCACTAGTTTTATATATTCAAGGCCCAAATCCACTTGCTATAAACATATATGGAATTATATCTTTGAAATCAACTTGTATAATAATCACCAAAATATCAAGATATTTTCTTATATCTTGAATAGTACAAAGCATTATTCATATTGTTTTCAAGTCCTAATTTCTACAAATAATTAGATATTCCATTGAAAGCAACTATGTAATTATACATTTTTATAACCTAGTATTTTCCTGACATTGAATTAATATTGTGATCATATAATGTAAATATTCTAGTAAATTAGGAAAATAATATATGAAAACAATAAATATTCTTGTAAACCATGTGAATATATCCTTCATGGATTTACACTAATTTACTTTTACTACATCTCATACCATGACGTTATACTTCAAAGAAACAAGGTGAGCATGATCCTAGTAAGGGAATAGGAAAGAGAGATATTTAACATTTTATCTTGAATCATATCAATTAAAATATAAAGTATACAAATATAATATAATCAAGATAACATGACACATATCCTGATAAAAATAATTTGAGTCATAACAAGGAAAAGGCCCTTTCATAAAAATATTTCCAATGTTTATAACCAATGTGTTCTAAATCAAAACTTCCATAGTTATTTACCAACGTATCTTTAAACATGAAATCTATAAATATTAAATTATTGATCCAATGAATTAAAAATCTATCATGGAATACCCATCATATGTATTAGTTTCATGTGAGTCACATTGATATAATAAATCATTTTTCCAATAACTGGAGGAGAATAATGTATGTGTTTCATATAAATGCTTTTAGTATGTAAGTGATTAATAGATTGACTATAAAATCATTTTTTACCCAATGAAATGGAATTTGGGATTTTAAATTTAAATATCTAAATCAATAAATTAGATTCACATATTATTTAATACACATGGATAAAGAAATGGTTATGGAAGTCACAATGTAATATTTTTTATTTAAAAGATATAAATTTGAGAAGTAAATTTAGTAGCATGACATATATAAAATGTGTATTAAGGAATATTTTGAATACGAAATAAGGAAGGTATCCCATTGATAAAATATTATTTTGGAATACGTGTATGATAAAAAATTAGAGAAAATATATTAATATAGCTTTTAGAAGCCCCATACCATAAAAGAGGGCCAAGGATTGAAGAGAACAGAAGATGAATTCCCCTACCTAGATGAATTATCCCAAAATATTCATGACTGGAAACATGGTTTATTAGAGACAGATTGGGATTCTATTTGGGAGTAAAGATGAGCATAACATCATTAATAATGAAATTTCACTAAATGCGAATGGTGAAATGGGTGGGTATTTCTATCAAATGTGGAGTAATTTTTACTATTATAGAAATATAGGTCTTGAAAATCTATGTTGTGAAAATGAAAATCCATTATCAAACCCATGGTTTAATATCATGGTTTTTGATATTTGATTAAAATAATATAAATTTTTTTCTTTTATAATTTAACATCAATTTTTAATTCTTAATTTGTCTTGGAAAATAATATTTCACACAATGTAATTTTTTAAATTCACATTTTACATTTTAGTCATTAGAAAGTCACTTATATGTTTTAAAATTTGTAAAAAAATTAAAATGATTAATATTAAAAAAACAATCATATTTTATGTCTTATATTGTGTTTAAATAATTATTTCACAATTTGGAATGAAATATGAATTCACAAAATAAAACAAAAACCCAAAACTGTATTTTTACTATTCTCTAATAATAAATTATTTTAAATAATTAAAAAAATTCATTATATCATAATTTTAAAATTATGGTTTGAAATATAATATGTATTTTATAAATATAATTATATAAATATTTTAATTTTATCATTTAAATACAGAAAACATTATCTTTAAAAAATATCATTTTTAAGCAAAAACATGTTTCCAACACTTATAAAAATTTCATATATAATTATAAAACTATTTTATCATTATTATTTATAAAATTTTATTTCTAAATACTATTTAAAATATTATTTAAAATACCTTAGTTTATTGTAATTTTATATATATTTTATAAAAAATAATTTTATTTATTGTTTCCAAAAAACCAATTTATTAAATTATTCTAAATTAAACATATATTTTATAATGAAATACTATACTAGATATGGAACTGGAATGGAAAAATAATTTATTAAATGTAAATTTCACTTTAGGAAATTATGGACTACTTAAGTAACCCCTTAATGAACTAGTGCACTCTATAAAGGTACTATGTACAATGGTGGCAGTTTCATGGGCTAGATCTACTAATATTGGCCATGTGGTAATCAACACTAACAATAACATCTTTTTTAGGTGGTTTAATTCATCCTTCACATCATAAATTATCACCTGGGAGTTGTCCAAAAAAACCCCAGTGACACCACCTCCATTACATGTAATAGAAAAAAGTTATCAAATGGTATAAAAAGGGTGTATGTTGTGAAGAACATAATGGGAGATGGTGTAAAACATTAATTTAATAATACATTATATAACCATGATTCCAATGATAATAGCATTTATTATTCACGAATGGATCTTAGTGACAGGTAATGAATATTCATCTAAAATTATTTAACATTTATTTATGTAATTAAAGGATTTCTAAAATTATTAGAACAGAATGTTTTGGTTATTTTTTGGATACATAGATGATAAATTTTTTTTGAGAACCCCTTGGATAAGCCTATGTATATTAGTAAATTCTATGTAATGATATATAATGGGGTGTGGTTTTCATATAAATTTAATCTTTGTATAGATTCCAGAATGTTGTTTTGTATATGGTGTAGATTAACCTTATGGTAATAATTATTAAAGCGGAAGGTTTGGAATTAATTCGATCATAAGAGGTGTGTGATGAGTTCACCAATGTATTTAAACCACATTATACACTTCATGTGGTTACAAATATGATAATTCATATTTATTTATGAGCCATAATGGATGAATTTAATATATAATAAACATGTATTACCAATATTAAACATATTGTTTCATGTATTGGAAATAAGGTGTCATCATTTTGAAATTTTATGAGTTATTTTTCCAGAACATATAATTACTCACATTGATTATTATTTCCATGAATATAATTTTTGGTTTTAGATAGTCTCTCAAAGCAGGTGGCATCATGTTAACACTGATTTTGATGTATGATGCCATGATTATACACAAAATAATACAAATAAAATGGTAGTTATAATGTAAGATATTGTGATTATCCTTAACTAGTTTTCTTGATATTTGATTAAAAAAACATACATAAGTGAGTTTTTGAATAATCCAAGAAATTGAATAATAGTGTTTGACAAAGACCATGGGTGAAAAACATTTTGTATTCCTACAAGTAAAAAATTTTGGAATTTAAAAATATGTAATATTCTCATCAAAATAATAATATGATTAATATGTGGAAAATAATTACAAAGAGAGTGTAATAATCTATACGAAAAATTAAAATTTATGTTAACAAATAGTATGGGTGTAATTGATTTCAAAATGTATCATTAATAGGTGAATTTTACAAATATCGAAAGTAAAATAATTCTGTAAATTGATTCTACAGGTGGAATCATGAGAGAATGATTAGAAATGTTATTTTGGTACTGATTTTACTATTGTTGAGGAAGATACTTCATATAACATATGAAATTTTTGAATTATTTTAACAATATTTCATAAATTAAATGTAATCAAAATGACTTATTTGAGACTGAAGAGTCTTACTAAATGATTCATATTCCATATTATAAGATGTAAGAATTAATGAATATGATGATAAATCGTGGTTCATGGTTTATATAGAAATATGAATTATTTTATTTTTTATACATTTGGATTATATAATTTATATATATATAAGTGACATTATAGTTCAATGTAAATTTTGTGTATAATATGAATCATATATGGATGTTTTTATAAATTTTCTTATTTTTGAATTTTCACGAACATAAGTAATTGTATGGATAACCTTGAAAAACAATGTAGTAGTATGGAAATATTTTTGGAAACAATATTATTGATGGATATATAATAGTTTTTATTTTTATGATGGTGAGATAATAATTTTTTCAGAATAGAGAGATGATTCATATTAATATATTAAATTTCATAGTAGTGGTGACCTTGAAAATCATTTTTAATTTAAGGATAGAGTTACATATTATATTTGTGATAAATATTATTCTAATTTTGGATTTATGGAATATATTGCAAATTCTATGTTATTTTTCAAGGATTAAGGATAATGTAAATTTTTTAAAGGATATATATATTATGATTGATGTTTTATGATAATTTTTGTTTTTACCAAGTTTTAGGAGAATATATAAACAATTTATTCACATGTTTGGAATCTAATACGAAGAGATACTTTATACTATTGTAGGACTCAATATTAGTTGATTTTGGAAATGAAGATATATTTTTTATAAATTTTTGTAATTGGAATTCAGTTAGACGTATTTTGGGTGTATCATAAAGTTAAATAATTGTCGAAAAGTTTTTATTTTCCTTTGGGTGATATTTTTCTATTCCAAGAGATAAATTTATTTTTCATACATTTGTAGACTAATATATATTTGATTAATTATGCTAACTATTTTGGATTCGGTAAATATAGTGATATGGATGGAATGATTCTTTATCCTTTTATAGATCTTATCACCCATTAAAAGAAAATTTTAGTTCCCCATGAATGAAAATTTTGAATTCAATATATATTTTTGGATAAGAGATGGTTTAGAAATAGAAATTGATCAAAGAACAACAAAATAATGAAATTATTCGTATGATATTGAATCAAATAACATTAGTATATTTTTAATGTAATTAAACATGATAGTTAGTAACTTCATAAAATTTATGAAAATGATCTTGAAGATGAATATATTTATCTTTTCATATTTATTTATTATATATTGAGGGTCTTTCTCACCCCTAAATTAAATATGATTTTTTTATTAACATATTCTTTATTATTATCTCTATTAATATCCCCTAAGAATTAAAAATTATTTTTATCCTATAAAAAATATATTCACTTCACACTAATGTTCTCCAAATCTACAATCCTGATTAGCTGATATTTCCAGTGACCTTTATGTTCTCTATTACCCCTTTCTAAATGATATTTTATTATCCCTTTTTATTATGTGACATTTCAATGAATGTTACTTTAAAATATTTATCCTTTTATTGTGACGAGAAATATAATGTGGAAACTATTTATTTAGCGGTAAAAGTAACACCATAATATATTAGTTTAAAATAATATGATGCGTGATAGATTTACTAACCAAGAACACCGATCGTTATGATAAAATATATATAACATAAAAACATAATATATTTAATGTGAAAAGTATAAATAAGTCTTTAAATTTATATAATAAATAATAATAACTAAAATATAGACCTAATTATAAGTTTTCTATATAGAACATAATAAACAAGAATCCAATATTTAGTAAAGTCAAATTTTTTATCAAAATTATGTTTTCCTCAGAAATAGCTATTGCTCAATTTTCTTGAATAGAAGTTATTATTAATTTTAAAAAATAGTAATTAAATTTGAGGGAATGAATATTTTTGAAAAAACATTTATTCATTTTTATATTTTGTAAAATTTTCATCATTTTTCTAAGAAGATATATTTTTAGTTAATATTGAGAATACCAAATTTTTAAAAACATTCATTTATATTAATAAAATCATGTTATTCACAAGTTCCATTATGTTATGAATTTTATATTAGATTATCATAAGTATAATTTCATTTTAAAAAAACTAATTAATAATATAGTAATATACCTTATACCTTATTTTGGAAGGAGGCCATTTTTTGGATTAAAAAGTATTTCTAAAAATACTTTTCTATGTGAGAAATAATTTTTATCTTATTTAATTAAATTAAAATCTATTTATTAATTGTTATGTTGAAATTTAAAAATTATATATGATTTAAAATATTTTTTTTATTCATTTTATGTTTTTTAAAGGCTCAAAATGGTTGTAAATTTAATTTTATGTTTATGAATTCTACATGCTTAAAATATGATTTAATTTCATTCCAAACACATATTTAAAATTAATTTTATACAATTATAGAATTTTAAATTTTAGATATGAATTATTTATTTCTAATATAAATAATTCATATAATTAAATTTATTTTAAAAAATTTATTTCAAATTGATGAATATAAAATTATGAAAATTGTTTACCATGGTAAGGGTTTAAATAGGTTTACCTGAGGTTAAAATAAATGATTAAAGTATGAGAACCTCGTAAAAATTTATAATTTTTGATAATATTTCAACATTATATATCCCTAAATTATAATTATTTCATATTTTTTTTCTACATTCCCCTTAAAGTATATTTATATTATTAAAATATTTAATGTAATTCTTTATTTTCCCCCCACCACTTCACATATAGTAGGGGGTCTCTTAAACACCTTTATTTACATAAATTTATCAATCAGTATAAAAAAATAATAATCCAAAATACATTATAAATTCATTCCATTCATCATTGAGTGTATTTTATTCTCCTAAGAACAATATTTCAAAGCATAATGTGTATGATAAAGGAGGCCTCTATAAAGCTGTAACACACTGAAATTCTAAATTAAGAACCTTGTGTTTGATAGCACATATGTAATGCAACACCAACTGAATAAGGTTATATATTATCCATATACCTTATAATATATTTACTATATATTCTAATATTTTAATCCATGAAACATTGTGTTAGCATTCATTACATGCAATAGAGTAATTCCTTGATAGTATGTGTTATATGCAAGAGTGACATTCCTTAATAGATTGTGTAACACATAAGACCCAGTTTCACCAAACAATGATATATTATTAAAATATTATTAGTTAATAAAATATTATATAACCTAACATTTTTGTATGTTTTTATTAATTATATAAAGTATCTTTTCAAAATTTATTTTTTATATAAATATAAAATTAATTCATTAGTTACATATTAACTTGAAACTAAAATAAAAACCAATTTGATTTAAAAAAGAAATATTATTATTTTTATGCTTCCAAAGGAGTTTTGACATAATAAACATAAATAATTAAAATTATTTAATGGTTTTAATGGAATATATATTTCATTTACTCAATAAAATATATTTTATATTCAGGCATTAGGTTTGATAGGCATTAGATAAGAACAATCCCAATATAAACATTAAATAAATTTTTTTATAAAGTTAATTTTTCCAACATTTAATGGAAAACCCAGTTCAAATCTGATTTTGATATGTTCATTGATATAATAAGTAAAAATATTTTTCATATTTTAATTAAAGACATAAAAATTATGTTATGGTAAATTTTGGAAATTTTTCTGAAACATGTTAGTTTTTAATGAATAGTTTAAAATATTTAATTTCATTTCGAAACTACCTTTTTATATTATTTATTTATAAGGATAAATTATAATTATAATTTGTTTTAAATTTAAATTACATTATAATATTATCAATTAATACAATTTTTTTCATCTAGGTCAATTTTTCCTTGAAATTTAATATAAAGACTTATCAAGCATTTTAGTATTTTTACTTAAAAAATAGGCATTTTCATCTCTCATTCTGTATGAATTTTAAATTAATTTATGGATTTTATGTGATTATAATATTATAAAAAGGATAAAATATTTGAAATAATCATTATTTAAATTTTCTAATGATACCATAATTGATTATTAACCAAAAATATTTGTGAATGTAATTAAAATTAATTACAAAAAATAAGGTCAAATTATGCTTATTAGAGACTGTTCCTTAACCTGAAGACCCAAAATGACCAATACACTTTTCTAAGATCTTTTTTGTGGAAATATATTGACCCTAAAAATCGTGTATCTAACTATTACCATTACTGGATCCACATTGAACAAAAAAAATGTGCAAGGAATTCTTTTTTAAAAATAATAAAAGAGGGCCACTCCTCTTCCACTATAAAAGTGCCTCATATCCTATAACATCATCACACCTATCAGACCACATTGATTTAATCAGTATATACTCAAATAGATACTCAAAATCCCTCCTCTAACTATATAAGACTCTTCTTTGGTATAAATAGTTATAATGAACTTCTTTGGTTCAAATTAAAAGTACTTGTCTGATTAAGAGTTTGTATTTTTCCTTTAGATTTTTAATTTTATTTTTTTTCTCCACCCCCCATATGTTCTTCTTATATTATTTTCTTTAAAAAAATTGTATCATAAATATATTTGGATGTTTTTATTCTATGGTTTATACCAACACATACATACGCATCCATCTAATGCGTAATGAACATACTATTTCTTTGTACAACGAACTACTTTCTCACGAAATGATTAATCTTTATTTTTCATATACCACCTCTCATAGTGTAAATTTAGATGGAAAAAATATTTATATAAGTTATATATGACATTAATAAATTGTTTATTCTTAATTAATTTTTTTAAACACATATCAGTAAATTTTCGATAGTAATTTAGAAATTATAACTGCGTTTGATGAAGGGTGTGCTGCCACCTCTTCAAAGCAATGTGATTCGTTCTCACGATCAACAGAATATATAAAGGATTATTATAACAAAAAATATGAGCCATAAAAAAATCTATATTATATTCTTGATATAATTATATTTATATAAATATAATATATATCATTTTAATTATTATCATTTCACACACTAAATAGTCATAATGTCAGTCGTGGGCATATGGACTACCGCCTACTCAACAATATATGATTACATTTACATAAAAAGTAATATATGTATAAATTAATATTACTAAATAATATTTAATTTATGATACAATTATCCTTATGGAAATATATAATTCTAAATTCATTATTTCTAAAATTATCATTTAATAATATCAACTTTACTTGTGTATACATACGACCTACTCTCTACATGAACATAATGTTGATTAATATTCATAATAAAAATTAATTATTGATTTAAAAAGTATAATTAATGTTTACAAATGTTAATTAAGTTATTACTCCTACTATATAAATTTTTTATAATGACCCATCTTATAATAACTGAACTCCCAATGTTTTTTTAGAGATAAATTGAATTTGTACACAACAAATGATGTAAACATAATTGTTTAGGTAGTTATACACAACATAGTAACAAGTGAAATAAAATAATGACAACAAAGAAAAAGTTTCATTTGTAATTGGAAATTTATATAATATTATTATAACAAAATTTAACTGACATTCATCAAAAGGAAATTCATGTTATGGGATTCCCATATCACATTTTTCATCTATGAGATAAATTTAAAGTTCACCACTTACATATTTTTTATAGTGTATATAATGAACCATGTGTAATATTATATTATCAACACATTTATCATCATTTTATTTTAATGTTTCAGTTAAATGCTTTCCATTATGACGATTATTATTTAATACGATTCAAAGTGGTACTGTACATATTGGAATGTTTACTGATAATGTTCTTCAACAATAACATTATTGAAATTTCATTGGTATTTCTATTTGTGGAAATTCTATGAACATTGTTCAGAAAAAAAAATATTTCATTTTCACTTCTATGTTTATTCATAACCATTTTAAATTATTAGTAAAATTTTCCAACTCTTTGGTACTAAAAATATTCTAGAAAATGTTATCCAGAATACTTGACATTGTATCTCACTTTAGATAGAGAATATGTTTTTTATAAATACTATTTTTTATTAAAATGGTTTAATTTTTTTAATGCATTGGTAATGAAATTTTTCCCCATTTTTAATTTTACCAATGTTTTAAAAGGTATCTTTATGTCACATTCCAAATAGTGAATTTGATTATACTTTACCCATGAAAATGGAATATTATTTTTACCTTACATGGATTGTATAAATTTTCCTTCCACTATGTCATTGAATATTTCTCTTTATCTCTAAAAGTTGAATTTTTAATGAAATTATTTTGAAAAGTAATTTTAGAAAAAATGGCCTTTTAGATGTTTTTAAAAATAAAAGTATATTTTCATAATAAGTTTTTTAAAATGTAATTTTATAATGTTTCTATTCATAAACAAAAACAACCCCTTATTTTCCTCCATATGGGTTATGTTGTATTTATAGCATCCTTCTTCATCCTTTGTATAGACTATGATTGGTCGGTCTATAGATATTTATCACATTCAATTCCTTGATTCTTTTTAGTCCCATTAAAATCTTCAATTTTTTCTAATGATTTCGCATTGAATTTCTACTAAATACCCATATTTTGTTTATGTATACAATTATTTCCTAAACTGTATACCATTTTTTATATGGTGTTTACTTTGAAATTTATTCGAATGCTTCGAGAAATGTTGATAAATTTATAGACATTATTCAATATGAATATTTGATAACTGAGAATGTCTATTCGATATGAGGAATGTTATGGACATTTAATACATGAGTTTGAGAACATTTAAGGAAATCACCTTTTATTGGCGACTAGTAAATGAAAGCCCCTCGATGCATCAATAGATTCATAGGATGATATTTTTAACAAATTGGAAAAGTTTGAACTCCTTATTAACTATAATGGTTCTATATACCCATGAAAAATGGCACCCAATAATTAATAATTTCCCACAATTAGTTTATCATTTTATTCATCTAGGATATATTGTGTCGATATATCTATTGATACATTTCTTTTTTTGTTCTTTAATTAAATGGAATGTGTTTCATTTATTAAATTTCTATATTTATTTTTTATCTAGTTATTATTATGGCATGTGTTTACATTTATTACGTTTAGATATTGTTTAATCACTTCCATTCTAGATTGTTGATTATATGGTATGTGTGATATAATATTTAGCATGACACAATTATTAATCTTATTGATTCTATATTATTTCAAATATACATTAAAATTACAAGAAAATTTGAGCCCATGCTTATTATGTTTCATTCTAAAGAAATCCAAGAAGCGTAATAAGAAAGATATTCATAGAACTGATAGATGAAATAATGTTATCCTCAAAGTTATTTATTTATTTGGAACAAAAAATATGTTTAAATTAGTGCATTAAATCATAATACAAGACGCAGATTTATGTATATAGTTTACCAAGAATACTAAACTCTTCAGTCCTTTTGTATTTGTTAACATGTAATAATTAAAATGAATTTGATAGCAGACACCATCTCTTGGATCTATGGGGTCGGATCACTATATTCAATATCAAAGATATTTTAGTAGAAACTTTGGGAGCTAGACTTAATAAATCATAGGTTTGAAAACAAAACACTATGATAGATTTTTAGGATAAGTATATTATAACATCCAATAATTTTGTTATGGAAGATACTATGTGGAATTCCTATTTATAAATCCATGTCTGAATATTGCAGGTGGATGCAGTTCTGGCATAGATGTACCTCAGAGTAATAACCCTAACAAGTCATTCTAAACCAGACTAATGGTAACATGGTATATGATACTGGGACTTACTACACACCTCCTATGATACTCACATGGGATATGCCTAGGATAATTTACATTTTCTTTACAAACAACTATGTAAGTGACAATGAATAACATAGGGGAATCCAAAGGTGATTTTGTATAAATAAAAGATGTCAAGATTTAGAAATCCTATAATTTTTGTGTGGATAAAACCTAGACCAAGGGAGAACCTGTGTAGAAATAAATGTATTATGTATTTATGTTATAGGATTGTATTGAAAACATTTTTTAAAAATAAATTTTTTGATTAATGTTATATTAAGGATGTGAATCATATTTATTTTTAAAAATTTTGTTAATATGGGTTTCAAAAATAATATCCTATATTATGGGTGAAAACCAATCAATTCAAAAATGGTCATGGACACAAACCCATGATCGAATGTGGATAAAGGCACTGAACATTGAAAATTCATAGTTAACTTTTGATTATTATTAGTTAAACAACTTGTTTATTACATGTTAATGGTGAACCTCTAGTATCAATTTTATGAATTAGATATTAATTTTTTAACCATTCTAGTTTTGAAAAATATTTAGAGAAAAAACGGTTATAATTTTCAATATGTTTTATGCCTTATGATCCATTAAAAGTTAATTTGTGTTCATTAGGCATAAAAATATTCTTTATTTGTAATTAATTTCTGGGAATAAAAGGATGAACAAGAATTTAATTGATGGAAAACCAAAATTTATAATTGATCATATAAAATTGAAACCTATAATGTAAGAATATTTTTTAATATTCCTAGATAGTATACTAATTACCCAACATTAAAAATTTGAATTCAAAGTAAGAAAAATTTCTAATACATTAATTATTGTTGAACCTAGTTTATTATATTATCACCAATTAATGAATTTGAGGGTGTAAAATTTATATTTTCTATTAACTTATTAATGATTAATGACAACAATCGCTCCCTATGAATATTTATTCTTATCATAAATGTATGTATTTTAACTTTCCAAAAATGTTCTCATACATAGAGACCTAGTTAAAAGTTAGTACATGTGACCTTTGTTATTCAATTTCTCCCTTCTCTAGAGGATGTTTTACGAACACTTTTCATGATGTGGGATTTATAAATTATAATTATAAAAACATATATCACAAATATTGATTTTAAATTTTTAGGATTCAATTTAATGAAGGAGGGGACAATTTAATAACTTAAAATTTTAAAGTAATAACCTTGAATTAGAGATCGTGTATGTCATGTGACAACAAGCACACAAAGGAATATAATTTCTGAATACTTTTTAATTTTTTTAAAATATATTATATGTATTTAAATGAATGAAATACAAGAGTGATCTTCATCTATATCTTGAGTCACCATAAGAGCGACATTCCTCTAAATGATGTGTTACATGGAAGACTTAGTTTCAACAAAAAATAATATATTAATCGAATATTTTTTTAATATAATATGATATAACCTAGGTATTATTTTATATATTATGAATATTATGAACTAAAAAAAGAAAATTTTTGTTTTATATAAATATAAAATTAACTCCATAGTTACCAATTAATTAGAAATGAAAATATTAACCAAATTGGATATAAAATGAAATATTATTATTTTTAAGCATCAAAAGGTGCTTTTGTTGTAATAAAACGAATAAATAAATTTATTAATAGATATTAATAAAATATATATGTTATATATTCAATAAAAAAAATTTTATATACATCAACTATGTTTTAATAGGATAAGATAAGAACAAACGCAATATTACACATAAAATACTCTATTTCAAATGGGTATTTTTCCACATTTTAATAGAGAACCCATTTTATATATAGAAATTGAAACATTAATTGATTTAATATGTCAAAATAAAATTTATCTATAAAAAATAAACCAAAAATTTTGGATAGGGATAATTTTTAATAATATATATAAGTATATCATTTTATAATGACTAGATAAAAATAACAATTTTTTGTTCAAAACTAATTTTCCATATAAATCTTTTACACTGATAGATTATATATTTAATTTATTTTATATTTTAATTAGATATTCAATTTATCAATTATCAAAATTTAGTTCATTGGGATAAATTTCACTTTGATATTAAATATAATTAAATATCATGCTTTTGAATGTTTTTACATAAAAACCCGACATTATCATCTCACTCATGAGATGAATTTAAAATTTATTTATACCACATAATTGATTGGAAATAGAAAAAATACATAATATGTTTTTATTAATTATATTTTAAAATTTATAAAATTATAAAAATAATTGGACCAAAAATATCAGTGAATGTAATTGAAATTAATTAAAATGATTAATGATAAATTAATCTTAGTAAGGAACTAAAACAAATCTATAAGACCCAAAACAACTTATATAATTGTATAAGAGATATTATATAGACAAATATTTACTATATATTCTATTTTATTAAAATTTTACTATTATTTGATCCACTATCAATGTGAAAAATGTGAATGGAATTCTTTTGTATAAATATTACAATAGTGTCCCTCCTCGCCCACTATAAAAGAACCCCCTCTACTCTCACATCCTCACACATTTCAATCCACTTCATTTCGACCAATATATATCCAAATATCTTATAAAAATCATCAATACATCCTATTACTCTACACATATGTGGAAATAAATCCATGTAATCCCTCTGTTTCAACCCAAAAGGATTTACCAGATTAAGTTGTAATGCCTTTCCGTAATAATTTTAGTTTCAATTATTTTATCCAACATATCAACTATTTTTATTCAATGATTTTTTAATATCAATAGTATCCACAATATACTAGTATTTTTCTTTATTCTAATTATAATACCTATACTTAAACACACTTTTATCTAATAGGTTATAAAAATATTTTTTCTGTGTATGATAAACTACTGCATCAATAAATAAAGATTGTTCATTTTTCATTTTCAACATCTAATGGTGGCCACTATGATTAAATATAAGTTTATATATGTTTTATATTATATTTAACATTAGTTTTTTACTTATTTGACTATTTTGAGACCCATATTTCAATACTTTAAATTTTATTTGAAAATTATATCATTATTTGATGACGTGTTCACTACTGCCATAACCAATAGATGCAATTAGTTCACATAGTCCAAGGAATGTATAAACGTTGATTATAAATAAAAATATCATATGTAAAAAATCAATATAATATTTATGAAATAATTATATTCTAGGATATAAAATATGTGTCATTTTCATTATTATCCTTTCAGAAATAAAAAACTGGCAATGTCGCTTGTGGATGTATGGACAACCACTTCATTGATACGATGTGATTCCTTTTTCATAAAAATAATTATAGATATATATGAGTAAATATTATTAAATAATATTTTATTTATGATATAATTATAATTTTGGAGAGATATAATGCAACATATATTCCTTCTATAACTATCATTGAAAGATGAAAAAGTTACTCATTCATACATATGGCGTACCACCTCCCTGATTTTAGCATTGACTCATGTTTACTAAAACTATTTAATGATTCATTTTAAAATTATAATTAAGGTATAAAAAATTTAATTATTTCCTGATTATTATAGTATATATATTATATAATGACCCCTTTTAATACAGTTGACATGCCAATGTTGTTTTTGACACATAAATTGAATTTAGACAAAACACCTGACATAAACATAATTTTTTATGTAGTAGTAAAAAGATCAAGAAAGATAAATAAAATATAATAATAAACAACAAAAGGGTTATGAATCAAATAGAAATTCAAAAAAAATTATATAGTAATATAATGGACATTCACCTGGAAAAAAAAATATAAGTGATTTTGATCACATTCTTACATTTATGAGATATATTTCTTGTGAACCACCTACAAATTTTATGCGGTGTACCTACTTCCCATTTTTTTATATTATATATTGAATCATGTTAAATTCATGGAATTTTAGACATAAATTTAATGTTATTATTATATTATTATTATAATTTAATATGTTTCAACGTGGTATATGACACTTTTAAATGTTTAAATATTATTTTCCTCAATAATATCATCAAAGGTCATTAAATTGTATTTAAATTAAAAGAAATTATAAGATCATTGTCCAATAAAACCGTCCATTTTCTCTAATTTGGTTATTCATTAAAATTAATAAGTATTTGAACCATTTTGCCACTCGGTGGTTATGAAAATGTTTTAGAAAGTGCTTTTCAGAATACCTGGCTTTGTATCCCCCATGATATGGACAAACAATTATCATAATAAAATTATGTTTTATTATAAAAATAAAAATTGAAGTTTATTGGTAATGAAATTTTTATTTTATTCTTCTTTTACCAATATTTTTAAAGGAATGTTTTTTTCTCTTTACAAACATTTTATTTTTCGAACAATTATGGTTTAAAATGAATGTAATTTTGATGTTATACATCTTGTACGAATTTACCCACTATAAATAATTTTATGATCCCTTTAAGGTTTAAAAGTTTATTTTTAAAATAAAATATTTTCAAAAATTATTTTTATTGAAATTTTTATCCAATGGTTTTCATGAACAAAAGGATATTTTCATCAAAAAAATTTTTAAATGAAATTTTTATATTGTTTCGATTAATTAATGAAAAAACCCTTTATTTTACTCCACTGGGGTTCTTTAGTATTGATACCATCATTAATATTCCTATGGATGTATAATGATTTAATTAACCATGTATAGTATTCAAATTTAATTCTTTTATTCCATTTAGACCCTAATAAATTTTCATTTTCTTATGAAAATTTGACATTGAATTTACCCAAAATATCTATATCATTGTTCAACGATATAAATATTTCCTAAAACATAAACCATTTTTCATAAACTATTTACTTTGAATGTCATTTCATTATTTTGGAAAATATTTGTAAATAAATATACTTAATTAAATACATATATTTAATATAGAATATTTTTTATTTGACATGGGTAATATTTTGTGCATGAAATAAATAGGTTTAGGACCGTTTAAGGAAAGTCCAATATGATGGGGACCGATTAGTGAATGTCCATCAATGCATCAGTAGTCTCATTGGATAAATTAGTTATGATAATTAAAAATTTAATAATATCCTCTTAACATTAATGGTTTTATATTCATAGAAAACATGACATCCAATTATAAATAATTTACCTCATTTTGTTATAGTTAGTATTTATCCATGAGATCGTGGGTTAACAAATCTATGCACACATTTTATTATTAGTTTTTCAATTAACTTTCACGTGTTTCATTTTCTCACTATTTCAAATATATTTTTTCATTCGTAGTTATTCTTATCTCATTTGTTTTAATTTATAAATTTTTTATATTTTTTATGCACTTCATTCTTAAGTTTTTGATTATATGGTATTTCTGTTCAACTATTTACAATTTCATAATTATGAATATCATTGATTCATAATTTATTACTCTATAATTTACCATTAAAAATAATTTGAGATCACACTTTTTATGTTTCATTCTATATGTATCCAAGAAGCGTACCAGGAAGTTTATTCATAGATTTAATATATGCAAGAATGTTTTCCTCATTGTTATTTGATTATTTAGAAAAAATAATTATGTTGTAATTAATGTATTATTTAAAAATAAAAGACTCATTTATGTATCTAGTTAACCAAGACTAAAAAAATATTTGGTCCTTAGAGATTTTTTACCTTGTTATCATGCCATTGTTATTGATAGTAGACACCGGCTCTAGGCCCTCTGGGTTTAGCTCTCTATTACGACGATAAATGAATAGTAACTAATATCATTAAATGTTTTTTATTAGTCTGAATTCTCAAAACAATATGTATAAATAATATAAGGTTTAATATAGTATTATAAATATATGTAGATATAATTATGATTATGAAACAATAATTTTCGTAATATTTTACGTCAAACAAAAAATAAAAGTGTTGAGTGTGTGTACTTATGGAAAACCGCCTCCATATAAGAATATAATTCAATTTATATCACAATAATTTATGAATGGTTATTATGAATTATTTATTGTTTATATATTATATTCATCAGATAATTATGATTATATCATTTGTATACGTTATCTAGGTTTTGAGCACACTATCAATTTGAAAATGATAGTGTCAATCATGCGTATGTGAAGACTACTATCTTATGAAAGTGATGTGGTTCATTTATCCATTTTTCATTATATCGATTGTAATAATGATATATATAATTAACATATATATATATATGATATTTATAAAATTGATTTGTTTTTCTAAATTTGGAATTATTAGTTCCCTTTTTCATTCCATCCATCAAAAAGTTGAAACAAAACATGTGCATGTATTAATTATTATCTCAATGATGTGATTTCATTGATTTTTATCACTAGATTATATAAATGGTTATAAAAGTTAATATAATGATTAGATATTATTATTATGAATTTATTTTTATTTTGTAGATTTAGAAAACATAATCAAAGTTCAAGGACCTTAACTGGAGAATCGAACCAAACATGAATACTGAAATAGTTGTATCCCAGAAAAGAGGATTTGGATAACAAATTCTTATAATATGGTGTTGAAATGTTATAATAGGAACATATATGATATTATATTTTGGAAAATGGTTATAGTATAGAATTATAAGAAAACTATATTTATTATAAAGAATATTAGAGTGAATATAAATCAACATAGGAATAAGGTTAGTGTATTCTTCTCAATATTGTTTCATTGATAGATTATTAATATATTAAACAAATTTATGTTTATGATGTTTAAACACCACCACATTGAAATTTTATATCATGATTCCTTATTATTAAATGGTTTTTAGTTTTACAATTAAAATTACTTCATCCATGTTATTTTGATTATAAATTTACCAAATTGGCAAGGGTTTATCATCTCAAATACTATACTTTGGGAAATATGTTAGGTTATAAAATATTCTTATCTTATAATGTGTTTGTTTCAAATTTTTGTTGAATTATATCTTGAATATGTTAATGTTCTTGGTATTTAATATTTAAATTTATGCTATTTATTCCATGGAATTTATATCTCAAAACATAATTAATAAAAAATTACTTTACAATCATAAAAAATTAATGGGATTATTTATGATTAAATTTAAAATGAATAAATCAAATGATATATCCATAAACAAAAAATTAATATTTTTATCCCATATTAATTTGTAAATATTTTATGTTTTCATTTAATTTTTCTCCCTCTAATTATTCAAAATTTTGAAGGACGGTCATTAAGGAAATACCAACATTGTTTTCTAATTTAGTCGGAAATCATTCATTAAATTAACATAATTTATTTAAAATATATTCAAGAATATTTGTAAAACTCACCAAGGATTACATTATTTTATTTTTACTCACTAAAAAATTTTTTATAAAAATTACAATGAATCTTATATTAATATTCTAAATGATGTTATTTTAAATTATTACTATCAATGTTAATGGAATATTTGGTTTGTCATTCACCTTATGAATGCTATTTCAAATAATTTAGAAAAATATTTTATTTTAATAATTTTTACATGTTTTAATATATATGTTAAAATAAAAAGTTATCCGTAATTTTTTTTAAAATTTTAATAAATTAAATAAGTGATTTAAAAATTAAATTGTAATTATATATATATAATGATCATGTGGTCTTTTAAATGTTTTTTCATATTTAAAAACATCCTTTAATGTTTCTTATACCTAATAGGGGATATGATCCCATGTTGTAATAATTGTTGTTTCTCTCAATTATTTATGATTAATTTGATGAAATCCTAACCACACTAGTTTTCTATTCCATAGGTTATGCTATTATGGAATGGTAAATTCCTCCTAATACAATTGCATATTATTGAACTCACTGTAATTATGTGATGGGTTTGTTCACTATATCCATATAATTAATTTTTTAAATTTTAATGGTTCATTGATCTTTAGGGTTAATGGGATGTTATCCCAAGCCTGAAGTAGGGAACAAAGGTGGTTAGACCAATCCTAAAAAGATAACACACAAGCTTATCCCATGACCCATGTAGGTACATGGGTATTTATTCAAAGACAAAGATGTGATGTGAGTATTTTTGGGTATCTTTGACATTAGATTGATATGATTGTGGTTATTCTACACTTCCTTCTACTTCGTTGTAAATTTATATTATAGCAATGAAATAACATCATGTATTATGTTATTTGAATATTTTTAATTCATGTCTTTTAATTTACAATTCCTTATGCCATGAATCAAGAATATGATCTATAAATCAAAGTGTATTATTTTCTAATGTTTTAATTATGTTATCATACCCATAAAATATTGATTTTAATATATATAATCATTGATTAGTATATCTATTATTTTTCGTTATAGAGTATTTGAGATTTGCCTTTCTAATGTTTTGTTTTTGACAAGATATGAAGAATGTTCTTTGGTATGATGTATCTATGAACAGTTGTAGTTGTAATTTACATAGTGAGAGATTATTTAGATATTTTATGTACTAGTTGTTTATGTATATATGTTTCTATAGACACAAAACTATTATGGTTCTTATATATATTATAAGGATATATAATGAATATTTATTTACAATGCTATGATATTTATGTATATAATAATTAGGCCATCTAATGATTGGAATGAACATAATTTTACTAATTTTCTTATTTATTATTTACATTGGTAGAACATTAATGCATTCATTTTGAAAAAATATTACATTTTATGTTTTAATTTATTATTTTAGGTCCTTTTGGGTTTTTTCATTTTTTGTTTATTTTTTGTTGTCTGAATTACAGATAAGCCATGAACCATTTTTGGAATAATGGGGATAGGAATTATCTCTCCAATCCGGGAGGTCGAATAATTACAAAATATTTATATTGAACCCCACAACAACATTTTATAGCCTTAGGGGATCATTAAGGACCCCTAGTCTTGTAACACACGTTATTTTGTGTCATAAAAGGTATACATGTAATAGATATAAAAATGTGGTATCAAATCAAATAATTTACGTTATCTATGGATTGTTATTTTTATGATTATATATGAGTTATAATATTAATTACATAACATGTAACCCATAAAAAGTACTTAAGAACCACTTTATAGTGGAATACGAATTTCCTATGGAATGTCTATGTCTTTAGAAGTCACTACAGGCTTCAGAAAAGATTTCAGTTTCATTTTATAGATAACATAAAATATAATATAATATGTTCATCTATGAATCAACAAAGAGTTGAACTATATATTTTTTCATGAGACATGTTACGCATTAGTTGGTATGAACATTGGATTTAATACCTTATTTCTTGTTTTTTACAAGTAAAATTATAACAAGAAAAATGTTTTTTTATTAATTAATACAACCATAATATATATATATATATAATTAATGTATATATATATTTTTATTAGTTGATTAATATGAAAAAATCTGTTAGTTTATTTTATTGAGGTTGAAAGTTTTATTTTACGGTAGCCAGTTACTCTTACGTAAAGATTCATTATCCAAGTGATGTAATTATTTTATTCTTATATTTTGAATTTTTTGAATTTTTTATGTTTATTGGTAATATTATATCTTATTTTTCTAAATATTAATTGGTTAATGACAACCACTAATAAGGGGGTGGGGGTGAATCAGTGGTGATCTATTTCAAATTATATTCTCTTGAAATTAACTCCTGAAATATGTTATAGTTTTTACCGTTGTCAAATTATTTTAATAATCTACCAAGTATACAATAATTATAATTTAATGTAAGGTACACATGATGTATAATATTTTTCCTTTGTGTGAGAAAGAATATTCATGCAATGGTTACTCCCATCGGTTCATGGAAACCATCTATTATATGAAGTGAATACAAAATGAACCAAATCCTATTAGAATCTTTGCATTTCATTTTTTTAAAGATTATACCAACTCCCATTATTTATAAATTTTTAATTATCATAGTGATCCAAAACAAGAATAAAAAATTTAATAAATATTTCCCAAAAGTATCATCTAGAAACCACCATCTAATTTTTATTGTCTGGTATCTCCAACTAGTACACCTTATCCTATATCCTAGTGTCCTCCATCGAATAAGCCTCACTAATAAAACCTCTAATCCATGTTCAGGTAAGATTAATAAAACATTATTCCTCACAACTATTTAAGAAATTGTTTGATACTATATATATTTGGTATTTTTAGCCAACACCTCCATCTAATGTCTCTGATATATACTTCAATCAGGTGCTTCTATTTAATCTCTTTATCATGTTTCCAATAATCTTCAAAAATATTTTTTTAGAAACTCTCACTGTTTAAATTCATTGTATCATTTCTTTCATACATGTGAACTATGTTTATTTATTATATTCCATATTTTATGTACTCCCACACTTTTAAGGCCCACTCATTTGATGAATTGGAGGAAGTACAGTTTATTTTCACAGTCAATAAAAAATAAGATAAATAAACTCCCACTCAATTCAATTTTACTAGACGCTTCATTGTCCTTCTAAAATATTCTTAAAGAATAATTAAATGCCCAAAATCCACAAAAATCTTTAATTTTATTTCACCCCATCTTGTGAGGAATGTCATCAAAATTCTTTAATAATTAAATATATAAAATTTTCTGTGAAAAACACGTAGTATTCACTATTTATGTGCTTTAAATAAAATTTTTAAAGATCATCATAACTCCATTTGGTAATTGTTTATTAAAAAACTAAAAATAAAATTTTATATATGGATATTCTCTATCAAATTTTTCTATTTCCAATATTCCTTGACATACATTATCTAGTTAATCCAACATCTAAAAAACTATATAAGGAACAAGGATAAAAACCTCTACCATGTTCAAATTCTATGGATCGTTACATTGTTGAAATTTTAAACATCTTTTTGATGTTAATTATCCCAATTTAACATTTGATAAAAAATATACCTTTCCTTACTCATTATATCATCTCTTATGATTTATCTCCTTCTATGTCTTACACACTTTCTTTCATTTTCCCATTTTATGAAACTTATCTATTAAAATATAATGTTGTTTTTAATGATCAAAATGAAAATGAATTCTGAAAAGAATCATCCTGATGGATCATTGGATGTAGAAATAAAACCCCAAAATATTCATCTAATACACTCAGTAAGAGTATTTCAAAAAATTGCATCTAATTTATAATTCATGTCTATTCTGTTACTACAAATGCCTCTAACAAAATCATATAATATGTTGAATTTAAGGTATTATATTTAAAACTTATAAAGACTTTGGTGATAGAATAAGCCCTCTCCAGGTCATATTCACTGAAATATGATATTTCCCCTTTTTATTGTTGAAAATTACACGGTCTCTCTGATATTTCACCGTATAATTGTATAACTACATGAATATAAATCTTTTGACACCATATAACATATTTCCAATTTAACAAAAATGCACAATAGAAATAAAATTATTATTTATCATGTAATAAATGTGTATTATATATCCAGTGACATTGTGTATTGTTTGTGGGAAAAATTTATCCTAGGTTAATCTGATTGAGGTCTCTCACTTTTCTCCCCTTTTAAGAAAGTGTAAAAATTAATCCTGGATTTAGAGATTATTTATTATATTAGGAATATGAATATTGGAACAAAATCATCTGGTATAATGTAAGATTCTTGAAGTGGAAATGAAAACATACTTCACCTCATCTATTACTTCTTAAGAATTACATTATTAAAATATTCAACAACTTTTCCCATATTTTCTAAAAAAACATTAAGCATAATATTTTTTATAAAAAAAATAAAAAATACATGCTACAAATATATCCAAATGGATCTTTAATCTCACCATTTAAATTTTTTGGAAACATTTTCAAGAACATGTGAATGAATTTTCTTAAAACATCTATTTTTTAAAAATGTTATCAAACCACTTTCTTTCAATTAGAGAATTTTTTAACACCAGACTACTAGTTAATGTAACATTTATAAAGAAATTATATCTCAAATTGATAAGAAATTTTGTTTCCATGATAAGATATAATATCCCTTGATCATTATTCTCCCCCCTTTTTTGATAACAACTACATCAATTTCATAATAGTAAGAGATATACACCTTTTTACACAGTTGGACTTTATCCCCCCCTTTGATGAAAAAATCCATGTCATGGTATGGTGTATTACTTATGGATATCATGAAGTCATTGGCGGAGGAAAAACATGTAATTTTGTCATCATTTACTTAAATCATTCCCTTATAATAGCTTCTCTAAAAATAAAATAAGTTTCGTACTTTTCTAAAATATACTCAACAATAACATATCCACTAAAAACATTATATTTTATTAAATATTAATTGAAATAAATTTTCATTGATCATAAATGATTTAAATGGATTTTTGGAAAGATAAATGGAACATCGATTAAATTAATTAATCACTAATAGTATTATAACATGCACTCTCAATATTTAAATGAAACATTCATCTGTATAATATGTGTATAATAATGTGTGGGTATAATATATTATGCTTCAATAGTAATTAATGTAACATAATATTTTCATCCTCATTTTATTACTAACACAACATTATCAAAATAAAACATTCATCTTGATGTCGTCTTTCTATCATTATAATCTTCAAATCAATTAAAATCCTTATGTCATGGAAATTTCATTACACAAATTATTTTATACAACAGTACAATATATGATATTAAATAATTATAACTATGTGTTATTTTATTAAAAATAATGATTTATTTGATAGGATCTATTTTATACAATTAACATAATTTAGTAGTATAAATATGCATGGTCTTGATATAGTAATGTAGGGAAAAAATCCAATCAAATATCAATAATGATTATCATCCAAACTCTTCCTAGATTTATATTTACAAAACTTTATTCCAAAATGAATTACAGTGTAAAATTATTTGGAAGAAAATATGAAAACAATAATAATAAATTCATGTAATTCATTTCGTCTATTTAAAAATAACAATATTACTTCAGATAAACTTGTATGACTAATATATAAACTAACTCTCCAAGAAATGAATTTTTTATTTTTTATACATTTGACCAAAATATTATTCACACGGTAAATCCTCATCACCTATACATATTATATCCCCAAAATAAACAACTAAAAATGTGTATACATGTACATTTATATAACATAATATTTTTTAAAAACTCTTCCATTAGAAATGGTAAACTACTTAATATGAAATTTTCTAATCAAAATTACAGACACGAGGATCTTTTTTCAACTCATACAATGAGTTCATTGGATTTTACACAAAAATTTCATATTTATCATGTATAAACCAACTATATTTTTCAATATAAACTACTTCATAAATTTATACATTTATGATATCTTACTGACTATATATTTGAAAAATAAAAATTAATTAAGTAAAATAATTTCAATGAACATTATTATATATTAAGGTCTTTAAATAGGGTAAAATATTCTTCAAAATCAATACCTTCCAATTGTGAGTAACCTTTGAAAAAAATTCATCCATTATTTCTTATAATTTCTCCATGTTCATTCAACATACATTTGAACAAAAAAACTACTATATAATTATTTCAACTTTTTTCTTATAACAAGTTCCCTAGTGTCATTTTCATAAATATGATATAGCTCTTCATTATTTGCATATACGCAATAATAATATTCATCTACCTCAATATCTTATTTTTGTTCCAAGCATTAATTGATAGATTTTTTATTCTAAAATCACAACATATTCTTTTCTTAACATAACCATTTTTATTTCCAATGTATTTTAAAATTTCTAAATATTTTAAAATAAATTAAACTAAGATGTTTTCTTTAAATAATACATTATTATAATAAAATTCATATGAATCTTCACATACATGGTTTTTCTCATATTCCTATTTAATTTTATTATCTTTTCTAAAAATAATTAATTTAACTTCCATAAAAACATTAATAATTTTTTTTAAATTTTTGTGTATTTTTATAAATCCAATATTATAAAAATCCAAAAACACATAAAGTTGTTTCTTTAAAATATTTATAAATTTTTTTATTGGATTAATTTCCCATGATATTTCATTCATAATATTTTTCACCAATCATACCATGTTCATAATTTATGATCATTATAAATTACTTCCAAAACCCATGAATTATTTCACTAAGGATTTTCTCTTTTTCAAAACCTCATCGGATTTAATTTTGGATTCCAATTATAAAAACATCAAATTTTTAACTAAAAAATATTACTAATATCTTTTATAAAAAACCATAGACTATTTATATGCAACCATCATACATTATCTCATTTTGACATAACTTTTATTTTTTCCTTTCCATGAATTTATAATGTTGAGGAGTTGATGAATCAATATATTAGTTTTCAATTCCATATTTATTTATATAGGATTAAAAATTATTTATTATATAATTCATTAAATTTTAATTTCTTAAAATTAGTATTTAAACATTGATATCTCTTCCCACTTCAGATCTAAAACATCTAAATATTACTACTTCCAGTGATTTATAATTTGTGAATGTTATTTTTTCATTCTTGTGAAATAATAAAGGAATAAAATAATGTATATTTCACCCTTTTTAATTTATATATCATAACTATTAAATGATTTGTGTTAATTATACTATATTGTCCCGTGGATTGGATTTTGAATTTATTATGTCTTTAAATAATAATCTTCATTTTCAATCAAATTATAAGAATAGAATCATCTTAAATCACCATGTTGTGGTATGTTTCTCAGAACTTCTTCCTTAAAATGTTTACTCATAGAATTAGTCACAATATTGTTATATATTTTATGCCACAATTAATTTTTATCCTAAAATATTGAATAAAATGAATTATTTGGATCTTTGTAAAAAAGATATATTAGTTCATTCTCTTTTTGTAAAAAATATTCCATCATTCACGCTTAATATTATTGAATAATTTTTCATTATTATTTTTTTATTTAACACTCTTAAAATATTGGCTATCACTTAGTATGTTTTTTGTCCTATTAATATATAAAATTTCTTTTTATTTTAGTTTCTATAATTAAATCTCAATAGTTCATCTTCCACTAATTTCTAACAGTGTAAAACGTTTGAAACTAATTTATCCCCCTTCAAGTTCTTAAATATCATATGTGATATTTATATAATATAATAAATGTGATTAATAACCACTACCATGAATCAATATTTTGTACCTTTTTAGATCATTATGATTATTCTCAACAACACAAACTCATTCATCGACTTTATTTTTTCTAGTATCATTTTTCCCAGTGCAGGAAACATATCCATGATATTTTTCATACTTTCTCCAACATGATGACCTAGTTTGTAACATCTTCCACCAGCATCCACGAGGAAATAAAATTGTTTTTCCTTTGGAAATATTCTAGCATATGATGAATTTTCTTTTAAATCATTATTAATTTCAAGATTGTTACTCCATTATATTCAATCATTATTCACCTTAATTGATTCCAATTCACAACGTGGGACATGTTGCAACAAAAATTAAATTCATTATCCCAATATATTCCCCACAATAATTAATTTACATTGAATATTAATCTTCTATAGAAGTATGATATTTACTTGTAGAAGCTTCATTATGGTTTGTAATGTTCAATTATGTGTATTTAACCATTACATGGGAAAATTATAAGGAATCCTATTTTCAGATTTCATTAATGTTATTTCCCTTCCATTTCCATTGTAAATAAAATGATTCCCATTTTTTTCAAACACTATAATTGGTATAATGATCATATGAAATTTTATATTTAAGAAATTGTATTTGTCACCTAATTCTTGGGGTGAATTCTTCCACAATCTTGAGATATTTCAGCCTTCTCTATTAAATATGTTTGATATTATTTCTCATATTAATTAATGATCTTTCAACATTAAGAAAACAAATTTTTTTTAAAAACATCATCTTCCATTAATAAAAATTACTTATTAAGATATTCTTTAATCATTCCTTGTTTTGAAACATTTAGACTGAAAATATACTAAATGCACACATGTTTCATTTTTAATAATATCTTCTTTATCAACATTTTATTTATCACCATTTTAATTATCAATTTCTTTACAATTTTCTAATTTTTTTCACGAAATACAACAATTTTTTATCTTAGCTGATTTTATCTGCTCTTATCTTTACCTTCTTCTTCATCACTAATTAAATATTATTCCATTGCCTTAACATATTATATCAATATAAAAACCTTAATTGTATTTTTATCTTTGGATGAAGTGTTTTTAGTATAATTATATTCCCCATCCTTACTCGACATTCTTCTTCTACTTTTTTTAGTAATATTTTTCAACCTTATTATTGATTAGTTAATTTAATTGGATGATTTTCTCTAATTATTATACAATGTGTTTAATTTAGAATAATTATTAAATTATATAAACTTATTCATAGGAAAATTAAAAGCCAAATTTCCTATTTCCACACAAATAAAACAATAAGTGGTGGTTTTCCTTAATATGTTTTATACATATACATTAATATTTAAATATATGATAAGTATTTTTTTCCCATAAATTTCATCATATTCATTATATGCTGATTCACTAAAATCTAAAATCTTATTATCAATATCTTAGATTTTTGGTTTTTTGATATATTCAAAACTAATTACTTACATGATCATCTATTCTAATAGTGGATCATTCCTCAACTCATATATAATGAGAATGTTATGTAAGTAATGAATTGAGAAATAATCCCTATATTATAAGAAAATATTATAGAATAAAAAAGTCTAGAATGTATCTTGAATGTTTTTTAACAAAAGTAAAATCTTTTGAGAGAACATAAAATAATATTATATTTCAAAAAAATTCATTTACTCTGGAGAATTACACATATGTAGTCTCATCATCTGTCATAATGGTATCCTCAAACATTATTCATAAAATTTTTAATGGTACTTTATTTACATTGATATTTATATTGATGTTAATTTTAATGTTTTCCCATGTTTTATTTGATATTTTTAGTCCTATCACCTTCATAAAAATATTTCTTGATGAATGAATTAGAGTCTAATTTATAGTTTTTAATTCTAGGTCATTATTTCATTATTCAGTGAATTTCATAGGGGCATTATTATCAGTGGGTGTAACATAAAATACAACTATATTAATTTCCTCTTGGTCATGATATTAAAGGTATGATGTCATTTACTTCCAAAAATGGTATTTTTTCCATCAAGGGGAAAAATACCTCAACTATTCATTGATATGTGTTTTCCTAAGAGATAAATATAAAAGAGGAAACCATTCTTTTAATACTACATGAGGATCGTTAATATTGTGATAACCACTAAGATGGTTGAGTGAAATCCATGGTAACCTTTTAAAACATTAATTCTAATTAAACTAGAAAAAATAAATATATAGAGTTTTTATCTCTATAAACATTTTATAAGAATACTAAATCTATGAATTATAATAATTTAAAGAGATTTTGAAATTACTTATATGGTTTAGCATTAGTTTGAAAACCTATATCATGATCTAAGAGAATCTAATCAGTACCTAGAAATATAATATTATAATATGTGAATAAGACATGATCCCACTCTTCTTAGACTCCTTATATATCCTAATATAAAATATTATACATACTTCTACTGATTACAATTTTTTTATCATTACAATCCAACTCATAAATAAAAATCTATTGAAAATAATATGCAATTTTATCATATGGAAATAAAAAATCTGATTTTATCTATACTATACCACTCTCTCATAGGCCTTCTAAGTTCATATAGTTTAAAAAATCTAGTAAAACTCACAAATTATTCCTTTAATTTCCAATATAACCATTGAAGATAAAATACACGCCCCCACAGATGTTTATAACTATTTATAATTTAATTGGTTTTGTATTAATGATAAATATCATGTTTTTATTTCTTTCATCTATACTTATATCTATCTATTAATTCAAATAACAAGAACATATACTTTTATATGGTACCAATTTTTAGTGACACTATCATGTATACTCTATTATTCTACCGACTCTATTAGAAACTCACAATGCCCAAAATAACATCCATGTGTATGCACTTTCATGTGGTTGAACTGTGTTTTTTCTTACACATCATTCTATAATTGATCCCCATTTTATTGGTTCACATAAATGATAAATTTTGGGATCCCAATTTTATATTCCAACTTAATGAAAAGTAAAATATAAAAAATTTAATAAAATTTAGTTTCACAAAATTATTTTCTATCCTTCAAAAATATTCTGGATGATTTTTAAAAACCTCATTATCTATCACCTTCTAGGATCTTCATTAACCTTGAATTTTTTAAAAAAAATATTTCAACAAACTTAACCATTCTATGTAACAATAATTAATGTAATAAACCAACAAAATATTTCTTAATGGGTTTTATATAAACTTTTTAAATATCATGGGAACTCCGTTAGTTTTTTTTGGATGATGACTTCATAAAATCGTCTATTTATTCTCGAACATATAAAACATAAATATATTTAATTTAAAAAGACATATATTATTATATGTTTCATAAATCTATTCAATTAAACATATTTGATGTATAAACATCTCTTCCTAGAAAAATTCTCAGTCATTCCATTGATGAAATTATTAATGTTTTTCAGCTTTTTGTTTTCCTGATGAAACATTGAACACTAAAACTTTTATACCAAAAACATTTTAAATGCTCCAATGGTTTCTAACTTCTCAATATAATGTACTTATTTGAATTTATCCATCTTTCGTTAATTATATATTTCCTTAAAAATATATTTCTAACGTTATCTATGAATATTACTTCTAAAAACATAATATGATTTCATATTGGATGGACAACTAAAACTAATGAATCTTCATATTATAGAATAAATATGATCCCTTCATATAGAATCATCAATATTGTAAATAAATTTATTTTAGATCACTTCTGTTACATCTAACTAGTGTACTTGATTCCTTGACTATAAGATAACATTATTGTAACTTTTAAAGACTTGTATCACAAATGAATTCTCCCTCAGGTTATGTGAAAACAAATATTTTTCTTTAAACCTATTTTTGTTAGATCATTACTTCACCTAAACATATTAAAAATTTAATAATATACTACAACTTGTACATAAATATTCATTCACTATTATACATCATTCTCTTTGTTCTAAATTATTCACAAAAAGTACCTCAGACTTTTATTTTTTTATATCTAGAACAATGTGTATTGTACATTTGCTGAAATTGAGTATTTTTAATCCTTCAAAATCAATAAAGGCCCATCCAATGTAACTTTTATAATTCTCCCCCCATGTTTTAAAGTGTATGAATTCATATTGGATTGTGAAAATCATTATGATTTTACAAAATCACTGATTTTTGTAACATCTTATAAAATAAGGAATGTTCCATAACTTGGTTAAAGAAACATTATTCAACTAATTTATCAAATTATTTATAGGTTCATTAACTATTTCTCATATCTATAACAAATATTCTCACAAAAATATATATATATGTAATTTAAATCTTATTCCAAAAATATCATTAATAATCTTTTTGTATTTCATTAAAATGATGTATTATATCTTTTTTTGACTAGTCTCTTTATGAATAATCTATATGAAAATATTGATCATTTATTTTTTCATATCTATAATTCATTTTTAATCAAGTGATACGTTTTTCTTTATTTATTGTCTTTCTATAGATAATGAATCTTTTTTTATTTTTAACATATATCATATAATTTTTTAACATAGTTGAACTTTTTAATTATGATTTGTGTCTTTTCCTTAATAGTTAAGGTCTTTCAATGATTATATTTTCTGAAAACTTATTCAAACATTCTAATTCTCCACCTTTCTTTCTTGTATAATGGAGACCTATATCTTCTATTATAATTAACCATGATCATTCTATTAGTGACATTTATAATGGGAACCTAAATTCAATATTTATTTAAATAAACTAAAAAAATTTATTTAATCAAAATATATAATTTACATTATTATATTACGGTAAAGGGAAATATTTTTCCTTAAAAATATTGATCTTATAAAATGGGATTTGTTTTTAAATAGAATAGGTATTGTTGAAAAATATTTAACCATTATCCAAGATCTAAATTTTTTAATGGTTTTTATTGATAGAATGGAATGATTATATTGAAGTGTACATCCCATTACATTAAAAAATAGAAATTGATATTCAAAATATATCTAATTTAGGAATAAAATCTCAAAAGGAATGATATTTCCCACTAAATATAAAATTTTATTATATTATTTATCTAATATGATACATTATATGGGATTGATTATTTTAAATATAGTGTTATAGGAATTAGTTTCTGTATTGGTTAAAAATAATGAATGCATTTTCTAAAAAATTAATAATTGGGTTTTTTATATAATAAAATTATATAGAATAAAAATCATTAGTAGGACTATATGGATTAAATTTTATGGATTAATATCATATCATTTTGATGAATTTATGTTATATGTACCATCATAAGGATTATGGTACATCATTTAACATTGATGTCTTTTCACTTATTTAATTTAAACTATTAGTTTTAGGAGTCACTCATTGGATTATTGCTATATAATTGGCTTGAGAATAAAATTTATCAACATTTATTTTGATAATAGGTGGTTTTTAGTAATTTTAATTATATTTGAGAGTATATTATTGTATTAGTATATATTTTCTTCTGGAATTCAGAATTTAGTGATTCTGATAGAGTAGTTGTGGAATCATTTTTTGAATGTGTTTAATATACTTTTGTGGTCTGTAATTTTAAATTCAATGGGTTTTATTTTATGTTATTTTATGTTTCTTTCATGTTATATATTGGTGATAATATTTTTTTTGGTGATTTTTTGATCTTTAATTGAGAATCTTTGGAGATTTTCCTTGAGTTTTAAAATGGGGTATCCTGTGATCAATGGGTTTATTGAGATATGATTTGGAAACATGGGAGGGATAGGCTTTGGATAAATTTCAACATTTAATTTACAAGGATAAGAAGTCGAATATGGATATGTATAAGATCTCATATCTCTGTTATCTAGAATAAGGTTCTCCTAAGGTCCTATGTTTTGACCTTGAATTATAAAATAGCGAGTTCATTTTAATTTCATATTGTTTATGAATGTTTTTATTCTAATTTGTAGATTCATATCTAATGTAAAATGGATAAATATGAATTATTGTTTAATTTTGGGGATGGTTTGGTATAGTGACCCAATCCTTTTACATGACATTAACATGAATTTCAACCTATATTCATTAAAAACGAAGGATTGAATAGACTACAATATTTGATAGAATATATATATAAATATATAAAATAGAACTAAAATAAAAATTATTTATTTTAATCTCAAATAATAGTTCTCAACTCACATTTGTCTCTAAATCCTATATTGGATAACCTGGGGAATACCTAGACCGTTGGGGTGAGAAAAAATCACAGTATGTTAAAAATAATCTATTTGAATCCTAACCTAGATTGTCAATGGAATAACATGATTTCATAAAAGTAATGTTTTTGTAATAGTCCTCTGTAGGTTTTAAATAAGTAATATTGAATCATAAAATCATATAAATTTAATAATGTGGAAACAACATAAATCATAACATAAGAATGTTTCAGGGATTGCCATTATGGAAACATCACATGGTGGATTTATTCTAATCATTGATTAGGTTGACTACATAATCATATTTGTATAAAATAATGAGTCTAAAACATTACCTAATGAATTGGTTTTCTATCTAGGTTTACCCATAACAACATGTACCTAAATATTTGTGCATCCAAAGGAAATCAAACATAAGTTATAAACATAAGGATTACCAATTGAATGAAATGTGTTTCACAATCATGTCATAAGGAACAACCAAATGGAATCAAATAATGGTTCCCACGAAATAAGATATTAAATAATTCTTTTTTATTCATAACATTAATGTAATAATAGATCATGATAAATGATTTCTAGCTGAATTGAAATCACGGAAAAGTGTGGTTTCTTTTCTTTAGAAATGTACCACTTTAGAGGGGTTTTATGGAAAATAGTAATAATAATTTGTAGTTGTTAATATAATAAAAATACCCTTAAAAAGTGAAATTTAATAGTAGACATCCTAAAAAATACTATTTTGGAAGTATTTGATGTTTGAAAACATTACATTAAATGGTTCTGTAAAAATTGTAATGAAAATTGAGAAGTTCACTTTATTTATCTTTTAAAATATAATTTAGTTGAGAAAATTTATATCATATATATTCCCATAAATTAATTTTAAATTATCCTAGTATATATTTGTTTAAAAAATATATAGTTTATGTAAGATGAATATTAGAACAATGGGGAAAAAATGAGGGTAATGAAATCAAAATTGTAACCTAAAGAAAATATAGATGCTCATAGAGATCCATTACCTAATGTTATAGAATAATTTAGAAGTTGTACATATAGACTTTAATAGCCAAATTAAAATAAAAAATTAATATTTTTATCTTTTTTTACTTATATTTTATTCCCTCTAATTTAATTACATTCATTTATATTGATCTTGATGAAATATGATGACTAATCTCATTATTCTAAAAGCATTGGTTTCATGGATTCATAGTCGGAATACTTGTAGATATTTATAGATGTCTTTTATCAAGTGTTAATACTACTCTAGAAGTGAAAT
Organism: Viscum album; assembly: GCA_963277665.1. Taxonomy (NCBI): domain Eukaryota; kingdom Viridiplantae; phylum Streptophyta; class Magnoliopsida; order Santalales; family Viscaceae; genus Viscum; species Viscum album. The sequence continues at coordinate 1,497,817,794 of OY728119.1, read as the reverse complement.
GAAATGGTATTAATAGACTTACAAAAATATTAATGGTACTAACATTATTTAATATTTAAGACATACAGATGATCAATTCTATAAAAATGATAGTGTTCTATGTTTATTTTTTCAAAAACCATTGTAAAATAGTTTCATTTTATTTTATTTTTAGACAATGTATTAATTATAAAATATATATTATGTTTCATTATACTTATTAACATCTAATTTAACCGTAATAATAGTTTTACTACTATCCTCAAAGATGATAATGGATAATGAAAACTCCTTATCCACGAAGATGGTTAACATACTTAATATGGAAAATGTTTTCAATATTTGACTAAAATGAGAGGAAAAGTATATGGATGGAATATATTCTACAATAACCAATATATTATAGCCAATATTTGATATTATAGTCACTAATTCAAGTTAGATGATGGTCGCTAGGATAAAGTAGAAGGAAAAAAACATAAAAGAGATAATGTGAGATTATCACCTCTTAAATGAGGCCTCTTTCAAATAATACTTATGGAACATCAAATTAGTATTTTGGCTAGGCCAAAGGAACTTGGACATGTTGTATTAGTTTTGGAAGAGTATTGGAAATAATTTTGACACGCACCTATTCTTGTATGTTTTGAGGAGAAGGGGTGATGATGGGTGGTATTATAATGGGGGAGAGGGGTGTTTTGAGTAATATATTCATCAGTTTATTATTTTATCTTAATACTATTAATAAATTGATTATTGTGACTATATAATATATATATTGTATGTTATATTTAACTAATGGTTTCTAACATCATTTATGACCCTAAATTCCTGAATTTATCAAATAATTATAAAAACATTATTTTACATATTTTTCTATTTAAAAAAATTCATATATATTATAAAAATCAAATAATTATCCCCTAACAAATTTTGACTTTTAGATTAGGAAAATTAAATGCATTTTATGAATGTAATTTTCTAAATATGTGAAATTTTATCTTTAAATAAAATCTATATTTATTCAAAAAATACAAATTTTAATATTATGATTAATTTTTTTTAACCATTGAAAAATTATATATAGTCTCGTAAAACTATATTGTTATTGTAATAAAAAATAATATTAATTTAAAAATACAGTTTATGAAAATAAAAGTTCATTTAAAACAATAAAATATTTATTATCATGCAAATAAAATATATATGTTCTACAAAGTCTCAAACACATATTTTAAAATTATTAAAACATTAATTTACCTGAATAGAGTAATAAATATGTCATATTTTCATTTTATAATATACCTAATTATTATGTCACACTAAAATAGGTTAGGATACTATTTTAACATTCATGTTACTAGTAAAAATGTTTTTATACTATTCCAACTGAATGGTTATTATTCCAACGATCAGATTAATATTCCAATGATAAATTTTTTACAATTCATATGGGTTTTATATGTTATATAAAGAACTATGATTTCATTTATTCTTCAATCACATAAATTTCCTTTCTTTTATATATTTATTTTCATTATAAAAATATATTTTCCATTACTTATGTTCTGATTTATTTATATAGTGTTGTTCATGAGTGAGATTATTATGAGATGATCTAGTTGATACAAAATTTACAACTCTTAATATCATATTTTCTATTTATTTCCAGAATATAAATCATTCATTTCATATAGCCATTTTTTACTATAATGTTAATGTTCATTTAATATAAAAAATTGTATATGGCTTCATCCTGTTTTACATGTTGGTTATATAATATTATAATAATAAATTTAATTTATTTATATTTTTGTATGGGAATTTTGTTTGATAAAATTATTGGATGTTAAATTATTTCTCTTTATGAAATTTCACCATCATAATTCAGTTATATATACTTCTGTGGAAATTGGTCAGTGTGCTTTTTCATTATCACTTCCTCTGGTTCCAATTTCTCTTCATTATACCTATATATTCATCATATTACAATAAATACATGAGTTTTATTATTTCATAAAATATTATTTATTGTTTCTATGATCATCACCTGATTATCCTCAAAAGAGAGATCATTTTGTTGTTGTATATACGTTGAATTTTTCATTCAAAATGGATCTCGTTTGTACTTATTTACGACAAATATATAGAATATATCATGTACTTGAGACATGGATTTTGTAAGTGCTTGTCTATAGGCCAGAACTTCTACATGATCAAGAATCAAAATGGATCAAATATAAATGGGGCATAGCTATCCCTTTTACAAATATCAGGATTCTATTCAAAGATGATATATAAGGGAATAAATTATTTAAAAATTCATACACTATGTCCCATTTAAAATTATCATCAAATATCATCTACCAACATTGAGAAGTCTCAATTTATTGATGAATGTATTATAATATTTCTACAATTTTTAGGGCCATTTCTGGATCTTGCAGTTTCTATTTTCCAACTTCATTCTACCTCTCTAGTTTTCTACATATCTTCCAATAAATGGCTTCATGAATATTCATTTGGATTAATGATAGGAAACATTTTACCAAAGTGAACGCAACTTGATGATGATGTTGATCCCATTCTCCTTATAAATCCATCGAGCATTCCAGCAACATTCCTTCTAGTGCATGAATGGTGAAATTATATTTTCTATTTGTTTGGGGTTGATAATCATTACTAAATTTCAACTCATTTTTTTGATAATTTTGGAAAGACATCCAAAAAATAGGTAGATGTTGGATTTCAATTGGATAAAATCAACCTTGTTAAACCGTGTTTACTCAACACTTCTATGATGTGTAACATTGTAATTTTATCGAGTGACATGTCCTATTTTATTTTAATAATGTGAGAAATATTTTCAAGAGGATCTACCATAACCAAAATTTTGTTCCTTTCCACATGATGTCTTTATAATTCTAGTGAAAAGGTCTATAGTGAGTTTTTACCAATTCTATATAGGTTTAGGAAGAATATTTATCTTCCCTGAAGACTACATTCATTAATCCTTCATTTTTTTTGCATACAAGGCACATGGTTTTTTATTTCATGTTCATCATCTATATATTTCCCCACCAATAGTTCCCTCAGTGATCACAACAGATCATTGTGATCCCTGGATGAATTTAGAACATTCATAACTAAGAATCATTCAAAATCTCCATATCGATCTCAAGATTTTATTTTACACAATATTGTGACCCAAATAGTATATATCCGTCCTTACCAATTTTTAACTATGATTATTTCCATTTATTGATAGCTTCAAACATATTCAAAATTTCCACATTATCTCTTTGAGAATCCTTTATCATTTCTAGAATAGAATGTTGACAAATCATTTGACTTGGAAAATATGATGATCCCCCCTCTATAATTCTCATTTAAATACTTTTATATTTTAAATAATATTTAAACCTTCTCAATTATAATCATTTATAATGTTATGGGGTCATTTATACTGTGTGAATCTTAAATAATATATATATTACCTGGATGGTACTGGATTGACAAGTCGAGATCCTTAATTAATGCTAATCATCTTCACTGGTGTACATTAATGTACTACTATGTTAATATATATTTTAGGATCTTATGATCAATATATATCTCATGATTATCCTTGTATAGTTACATTATTCATATTAGAAATGAAATGATCATATCCAACAACGCCATGTCATGCATGGTATATTTCTACTCATAAACATTCATATACCTTGAGGTGTACCCTATAACATTATAAATATTCATCAATACATTGACTAAAATTTTATTTAAGTTAAATTTACATACAATTAATATTTCCATTATTATGGGTATTTTAAGAATAGGTACATTTATAATATAAAATTTCTCCCCATTGAATATATCTTTATATGTATTGGTCTATAAAAACATTACTCCCTTTTGATACATCTTGGTCATTGGTTCTGATAATCATGGGGTGTTTCGAGATTATTATTAGTAATACCCTTTAAGTACATAGAAAATAACGATATCTATTATAAATATTGTTATGGTCCCCTTCTCAATTACCATTATGTTACTGGGGTCCACATATATCCCATTTTAGGTGACGACATGTGCCATGAATTATACTTCTTCCATCCTGGAATCACATTAATTTTATATTGCTTATAGATTATCCATTCGGAAATCCTCTAACTTAATATTAAAATTATTATCATTCCATTACTAACTTTAATGATATATAAAAATATCATTTAAATTTTATACCATGAATTTCTTGATTATAATCTATAAAGACTATATTATTTTGTACCAAAATATTTCTAGTGAATTAGTGAGTTCAAAGGGAATCACTACGAAATAATAGTGTATTACCTTGTTTAGAAGGTGGTTTTTTGGAATGTATTTCTTCCTCACATTTAATTAGTGATATCCTCATTAAAGTTACACTATCAAGAATTTATAGGAGAGACATTCTTGATTTAACTGTTCCTATTTCTATGTAATAGGATAATTTTTCATTATCATTTTTTTGTTGAGGTCTTGATAATCATTGATTTAAATATTTATTCCATTCATCATATTGATAAAGAGGTCTGGAATACCACATGACTAGGAACCTGATAATGTGAAACACTAGAATATATTCTATTGTAACTACATCTCTTGTTAATCTCATTGGTGTCCATTTTATAGGTATTTGTACATATGGGATGTGATCTACATGTAAGTTATAATGAAAAATCAAAATCTTTGTAAGGAGGATGCATATAATATTCTCTAGGGAATAAATTAGTGTATTCACTCATAGTGGTCATGAAATCAAGAATGATCCTGTCATTTTAACAATAATTTTATCTTTATATACTATCTCATGAGGAAATAATATCCACACATACAAAAAATGTTCATCCTCCCCTTTACACATGTATAAAATTAGAGGATGATTCGGGATATGAAGATTGATCACCCCCACTGAACATTTTATGTTTGATTCATTTAAATATATTCAATCCATTATTAATATAGCATCAAACTATACTAAATTAATAAAGATTATATTTTATGGGAGTTTCAAAGCACAAACATTGACTAGGGTTGAGTGGAATACATGGGAGGCAATAATTTCTCTGTTTTTTGTTCCCACAAAAATCTCTAACTGCATGTTTGGATTTTGTGTTTGGATAGTTCTAGGAAACATGAATGATTTAAAAGAATAAAAATAAATATAATAAAATAATAAATTTACTATTATTAAATGAATAACCAACATACCTATAATGACATCATTATCGATATCCACACCAATAGTAATTATAGTTTACTACCTTCCCTTACCTGTGGACCTTGAATGTTTATTTTCATTGACTATCATTGAAATCCCTTTTAATGGTGAATTGGTTTAAATAATTCATTTATTAATTATACATGAATCATTGTTCCATTGTTTGAGTAATCATTTAAAAATTATATTCTATCATTATACTTGGGTATTTCTTCATTGCCCATCGATATTGATTATCTTGATACAAATCCCATCAATAATTTATGCTTCTCCAAGTTCCATTGATACACATTTTGGGATGTTTCTGTGAATATTTTTGACCCGTATGTAATCGGGTTTAAATAACTACATGTCATTTTAATATAGATATAAATAAAGATAACTCATTTTAAATATTTTTAACTCTAGGACCATAATACCACTGTGAGTATTCAATAGTTATCTTGAACTTAAGGGAAAAAAATATTTTTATAGCATTCTATGTGATGATCACCAATGATTTTTTAGACTCATATTTACTCAAAGAAATAAATGGTCCACCATACATTTAGTGTTATTGATAAATCTAGAGGAACACATTGGATGCATTGTGATGATTGACTCAATTTTTCTAATAAAATCATATTCCTTTATCATTAGTATGAGGATCTCATTCTCCATTTTTAGATGGAGAGTCTGGGGTAAATATTTTTTCAAAATGTATATTTTTAAACATATCTTAATCCATTAAATAAATATTTCATTCAGAATTCATGTTCTTGATCAATGACACCCTCTAATTAGTTTCTCCATCAAAATTATAAAATACCCGCCTCACATTATTTTATATTGAATACGGGAAAAAATATTATATCTTATCAATTGTGTGAATCCATTATTCTATGATGAGTTCATTAAAAGATCCAAAAAATATAGAGGTACTTTTTCATTTAAATTATTTACCTTAACATACTCTTTTATTAGTGATGGATAAAATTCCACATTATTCATATTATAATTAATAACTTCATTCAATTGAGGAATTAATGTCATGATGTTCTCTACTCCCTCTCCCATCACCATATGTATCTTATTTGAAAAATACCAACATTTCATATCACATTTGTTTTTGAAAGCAATACACTTATTTACCACTATTAACTAAAAAATGAAAACCAAATTTTAGGTTTCAAATAATATTTATTGATAATATTAAAATTTTATACGAACATATAAATAATAACATATAAATGAACGTCATATCCTAAATTATGAGCCACTATGTTTTAATCATGGTTATCAAGGTTAATTTTTATTATAATAATACATATCCAATGGGTTCTCACTAATGATTTCTATTCATAATACCTACAAATAATATGACTATTCTTTGATACCAACTATAAATACTAAAAAAATTACACATATTTTCACATGAATTTTAATATAAATATACATAAAATATAAAATAATGATTGAATAAACTAGTGTCTTTTGGTGACTTGGTGCAGAAATATACAACATCAAACTAATATATAAATTAATTATTTTGATCTCTAAAATGTGATCTTAACTCCCTTCATGTTACAATTATTTAATAGGATAACATATCCAATACAGAAAAATGTGACGAGATAAAAACCCTTGAAGGGGAATAAATATGTTAATGAATAATAACATATGAGTTTGATGGAATAACATGATAACATTAATGGAATGGATCTAGAATATTTATATCGATATGTAACCTAATGAAAATGTAATAATAATAACATTAAAATAGTGTAATGTGGATAAATCATTAAAAATGAGTAAAATTAGGAGACTAGGTACAGAAATATACATCATGAAAGAAAAAATATAAATTAATTATTTTAATCTCAAAAATTTTATCATAACTCTATTTGACATCCTAATACTTTGTAGGATAAATTATAAAATACATAGAAGAAAATTTTAAGATAAAACCCATTGTAGGTTAATAAACATGTAAATAAATCATATCCAATGATCCATAAGGAATATGATGATAAAATTAATGTAATGGCTAATGAATAATCTAATGAAGGTATATATAAAATAAAAATGTGATCATAAAATCAAAACAATATGGGAATTTTCTTGAAACATGAAACATTTCATCAGAAATAGTAAATGGTAACTGCAGAGCCAACATCACATGGTCAACGAAGCCCCATCCCAGATTAGGTTCACTACCTAAACCCATTAATATCATAAAATGAGGATGAAAAATTACCCAATGAGTTGGGTCACTATCTGGGTGCACCCATCATTACAAGTAAATGTAAATGTTTTCTATATAAATAAACAAAACATAATGCACAATTATTACGGTTGTCGTGGAGTGAAATGGGTTTTATAATCAGATTATAATATATAACCATTATGAATATTATTGATATTTAATAGAAAGAAGGAATTAAATATTTATGGAGAATCCATAATGTAAAAAATCTATATATATATTGATAAATAATGTCTATTTTAATGGAAATAAAAAAGGAGTTGTTTGGTAAATTGTACATGTGACACTTAAGAATAGTTTTAATGAAATAAGTAGATAGAGTTTAAATAGGGTAAGGTAATGAAAATTATATTAATACTAAATTTGATGTAAAATGGATTTATAAATATAACTATATTCTTTTTAAACCATGTAATTTTTAAAATAATTTACTTATTAATGCATTACATTTCTTAAAGAAAACAAATAATTTTTCATTAGTTATATTCATGTAAGGAATTTAGATGGAATCCTTTAAAACATGTATATCTACTTCAAATAATGGTTTAATAAAAATGTTATATATGTTTGCCAAATATATATTGAATATATAATTACATTATATGAGGAGATAAATTGATTTATAGAGAGGGAAAGTGTCACCTAATGAAAAAAGAAAGGTTCGGAGAGATCCCTTGTATTATAATCCAAAATGATTGTGTAGTTGACCTTAATGTCATAAAAACCAAACTAGAATCAATAAATGAATAATTCAAAACCATTTTAATTTACATAAATATTTCAATTTTTTCAATCAAGTCTATTTATATGAGATATGGAGTGAAATTCTATTTTTTCAAAGCGGGTTCATTACATGGTTTCATGATCAGATCCCGAGTGGGTAATTAATGATTTATTATCATAAGGGGAAAAAACTATAGAGGTGAATTGAAATGGTATTAATTTGCTTCAATAACTTTAAATTTTCCCAAATTACTTTTCCTGTTTCGACATATGGTCTATCGAATTTTATAAACGTTAGTGTTACTGTTTAGTTTTTATACTATTTACTGATCATCAGGAACTAGTTTTATTCTATTATATATTATGTCTATATATTAATTACAAAACATGAAATAAATTTATATATAATAATTATTATCTTATTTGAAAATAATAATAGTTTTATTACCATTTTAGAATGTGGTAATGGAAAAAAATATCATACTCCATGTATACAGTTAAATGATATATTAGGGAAAATTATTTCTTTCAATTATGGTAGATATTTGATTAGAACCATGAAAATATAGTATATTTATCTTACATGATGAATTTTTTCATGTTTTATGAGGGAGTTGTGGGGTTTTCACAAGAAGAAAGGAATTTAAAACTCTTCATGTGAGGATATGACCACTTAAATGAAGCCTCATTGAAATACTTATTGTGGAACATTGAATTGATCATTTTTTGAGATTATCAGTAATAGGAACTAGGTTAATGGATTTAAAAGAGTTTGAGGATTTTTTTTCAATATCTAAGGCATTGATGATGTGAGTTTAATAGGTAATTATAGGTGGATTTTTATGGGGATGAGTGGAGTATTTTTTTGATTATTATATTTATTATTTTGTGTCATGACTATTGATTATGTTTATTATTTTGACTAAATAAAGTGAATAGTTCATGTGAGTATGAAATAATTTTTTTTACGTCAACCATGATTTAAAATTTCATGTATTTATCTTATAATTAAAAATATATAAATTTAACATATTTCACTATTCGTAAAATTCAAATATTTTAAAAAAATACAAAAATCTAACCCTTACAATTTATTGATATGTACAGTATAAATATAAAATACATGTTGACAAAGTAATTTTTAAATTATGAAAAATTTTACATTTTAATAAAATTCCCATATATTTTAAAAATACCAATTTTAATACTGTGAATAATATTATAAACATTTAAACAAAGAATTATGGTATAAAAATTACATTAACATTATAATAAAAAATAAAATTAATTTATAAATAAATTTTTTGAAAATAACAATTATTTTTAAGTATTATATTTATTTTAATAATTCACATAAGACACGTATGTTTTTCATGAATTAAAAAACATATTTTATGATTTTTAAAATGTCTTTTAACTTATATTATGATAAAACTTTTCCATATTTCATTTTAAAATTTTCATAAATATTATTTGAATAATTAATAGGTGTGGTTACTATTCTAACTATCTGGTTAAAATTTTGAAGGATTATATTTTTATTCCATTAGCCAGGATACTATTCCATATTTTGTATTATTATTCCATTGGATAGAATTTTAATAGTCATCTGCGTACTATAAAATATTTAAATTCATCAAATTTTATTTATTCAAAACAAAACCCTATTTTCTCTCAGGCTTATATATATTTTCATTTTCAAAATGTACATTACATTACTAATATTCTAATACATTTTTGTACTATCTTTCTTGAGTGAAATTATTTTGGGGGATTTATCATTTCCACATTTGACCATTATTATTGTCTTATAGTCAATTTATTTTCCCATTGTTATTATATCAACTTGTTTAACCATGTTTTTTCCCGAAATCTGATTCTCATTTCAGTATAAAAAATATGTTGCCTCATTATATAGTACGTGTTCATTATAACATATTTTATTAATAAATTCTAAAAAAATTAATTTTAAGAAGGGAAATTTATATGAAAAATTTTTGGTTATTGTATTTGGTATCTACAATGTGGTTATAATTTAAGTGTCTAAGGGTATTCAGCACCTATATTCCCTGAAAAAAATGATTGTGCAAGGTACCTAATAAATAATTTCAGAAATCTGATGGCTTGGTTGAAACTCTAGGTATTATAAGGGTTAAAAATTGGTACCTGGTGGTCCAATAATGGCTAATCGATAGCCTAGTTATTTTTTTTAAATTCCCAGAAATGAACTGAGCATATTTAAAAATTACATTCATAAATATAAAATTAATTTCTAAATTACTTTTTTTCCTTTCAATCAAACAAGGATTTACACAAAAACTTTATATCTAAATTATTCATTGTAAAATCCTTATTTTTTAAAATAAATACAATGTTTCATATCATATAAGATACACCACATCGATCTTAAAAAAACCGCAAAATATTAGAATGTTACAATTAGGAACTAGTTTTTAGAATGACATGAATTGAAAGGACAAACTAAATTATTAATTAATGGTTTAGACATGTATATATGGGTAATGTTTTTTAATTATTTAATAATAAATTAATGTAAAACAATTTTTTAAATTGAAGGAAATTGTTTTCTAAAAAACTAATTAAATATTTAGAACTGTATTTTATAATAATAATAAAAATCACACTTTATAGATTATATTAAGTAATATATATAAAATATTCCATATAATGTATAAAATCATATTTATTTGTTTTCTATACATCATAAATTAAGAAATCCAATTTTACGCATAAAATAAAGTAATTTTCAAAAATGATTATTTTACAGTCTTTTGATAGTTTGCATGTATTAAGTAAAGTTTTTACACTTTTACAAATTCTATTTGATAAAATAAAATTATAATTTTATATATTAATATATAAATTTACATTAGTTTCTTTTTGAGTATTTTTAGGTAAGATTAATTTTTTATGAATACTGAAAAAATACTGTATTTTAAATGAAAACACTTGATTCATCCAATTTATTATTATTGTTATATTATATTTTTGAATATTTTTAAAAAATAATTCGATCAAATTTTTATCATATAATTCCATTTTGGTCTTGCGAATCAATTTCACTTTAATTTTTTATATAAAAAACTTTCAACCTTGGAAATGGTTTTATATTAAAAACTGTTTTCTAAATCAATCAATAGTTTTATTTTTATTTATTTTTAACCAATTATGTGTTTTGAATTTTGAAAAATGGGATCTATATTTGTAATAATAACTTCCAAATTTATTAAATTTGTCAACATTATATTTGGAAATTATTGATAGAAGCTTTATTAATATTTTTTATTACTACAATTATGGATAAATCTGGTCAGAACATATAAAAAAATATTATACATATTATAAAAATAACCTAATATTTGAAAAACTATTGTTGGAATTATTATTTTGAACCAAAATAATTCTTGGGTCGATTATATGTGCTCTTAGAGCAACATTGAGGACATTATTTCATTAATAGTATTTAATTCATGCAAAAGTCAATTTTTTCAAAATATTGTTTTTTACAAGTGTGATATTTTTAATATGGGGTTACATAGGGAATATGTTTGAATGTTAATATTATTTTAAAATATAAAATTCATTTAATCATCATGGTATTTTATTTTTAGTTTTTATAGATAAAACAGTTAAATTAAAGGTATTCCCAATAATGATCTGGTGATGTTTAATTAATATAAATACCAAATAAATGATATTAAAAAAATAAAACATGTATAATTTGAGATAATTAATGTCATACATGAGTTTTATAGATTAATTCCACATGTTATTAATGAGATAATCAATTTTTTCAAGATATCATGTTTTTATGATTTTATTAAACACTCAATTAATATTATATTAGGTACAACTGCCCATGGCTGCTCACACATGCTATAAGAAAATTTTAATAAAACCCACTGATAGTAAATTACATGATGTAATGGTAGAATTAGAACGGTTATATATGTGTAAAAACAAAATTTTAATGATCAAAAAATAGTCAAAACATTTCTTATTTGTATTGGATGAATGGATTTCAGCCCATCTTAATACAATCATTGAAATTTATTACTGTGAATCCCTTTGGATTAGAAAATTAATTTATATGAGTTTAATATTTTTAAAAATTCCATCAGTTCCCCTCAAACATCCAATAAAAGAGAACTCAGGCTTGGAATTTTGTTACACGTCAAAACCTAATTTCTTTTATCATTCTCTACCCAATCCCATTCATATAATCCCTCTCCAGAATCTATAACACTTATTTTTTAGGTATATAATAACAATTATTATCTTTAATTTGTTACCAAAATGATATTTTAATTATTAAAATGATAATAATGAATTTATATGACAAGTCAGACTCAATGTAAGGGACATCATCTCACTCTACTTTGATAGAGGAAAATGTTGATGTTATTCAGCATCATACTTTTATGAGCTGCATATATAATCCCTTTGACATAGTGTAACATCCCAGGTAAATAAATAATATTACATTATAAATTTTATAAATATTTGTGAATAAAATGTTAATACTACTTTAAAGGGAATTCTATGCTTGATGGCGTACCCAATACGCTACAACGAGTTTCTTTGGAATCTTATGTTGCACACTAATAATATAATAATATTATAATAGTTAATGCATAGACATTGTAATGGGGGAATGAACATAAATAACTAAAATATGATTAAATATGTTTGTTAAATATTTTTACATTTATCCAATAAATGTCAGAGGCTTAAAATCCAAATGAATCCAATTTTAAGAATTAATACCCAAATATTTTTAAAAGATTATTTTACCGCCTTTTGATGGAGAACCATTTTTAAATATATCTTTTGACAAATTTATAATATGTATGTGTCAAAATAATAATATTATTTATGAATGGGACATTTAAATTTACATTGGATAATTTTTTGGTATTTTTCTGAAAATGTTCATTTTAAATGAATAGTGAAAAATACTGCATTTTACAACAAAACTGATTTTTCATCTAATTTAATTAAATGGTTAGATTATATTTTTAATTGGTTTTAATGAGTAAATAAAATTAATTTTTACCATATAATCCAATGGTGGTCATTGGGATTAATTTCACTTTGGAATTGGGTAAATACAAGTACCAAACATTTCATAGATATAATTTGAAAAAAATCCGCTATTTGTTTTGACAACGGGAATTATTTTTAAATTAATTATTTCAATTTATATGTTTTTAATTTGGTAAAATTTATTCTACATTTTGAATCATATTTTACAAATTATGTAATTAATACTCTTTTGTTTTTGGACATTAGGAATAGCAGCGACGATAATTATCCTTAATTATCTTGATTAATGAGTAATCATGTAGTTAAGGATAATAAAATAATGTCATAATAATAACAAATGACCAAAACATGTGTATTAATGCTACTGGTTGCCTCATGGAAGACCATGGGATTCCTTGTGCCAAACTTGGGGACCCCATGGAATCACTTTTGTGTTAAAGTGACTTTTTATCTTTTTATTTTTTTAAAAAGGTTAAATATAACAAAGAATGTATCACCTGAGTAAAACAATTTTAATTTATTTTCTACATAAATTTTATATTGGACTATAAATAGTCATTGGAAAACTAAAAATATTTCCTACATCATAGTATTTGTTTTATAATTTTTAGACATTAAATAAATTAAATTATTTATGACATCATGATGACGCATCTATTACCTCATTAAAGAACGATTTAAATAAAATGAAAAGATAATGTAAAATATAAGATTTAAACATTTTAAAGACCTATTGGATGAGTTTATTTTGAACCCTTATCACCTTATCCTAGAAAATAATTCAATGTGGGACCTTTAAAACCCGAAACTCATTTGAAAATAAAGTAACATTTTATTCCTTTCCAAGAGTGCCCCTCCTCTCCTCTTATAAAAGGCCCCCACCTCTACCTCCTTACCCACACATCTCAGGCCTTTAGATCAGACATGAACTGATCATTTTGTCTCTCCACATACCCATCCTCATCCTATATTACTTAACATTGGCAGGAATCTCTTCAAGAAATCCATTTAGTTAAAACCAAAGAGAGTTACCTGATTTTAAGGTAATATCTTCACTTGTGTTCTTTTGTTTTATTTTGCTTCTCCAACCCCCTAAACTCTTTATATTAATTTCTTTTGTAACAAATAATGTATCATCAATATACTAGTATGTTTTTATAAGAATTATTCTATCTACACTTATACACACCTACATCTAATGGTTAAAGAACATACTGTTTCTGTGGATGGTGAATTTCTGCCTCACGAAACGATGATTATTCAATATTCCTTTAGCACCATCAAAGGTGGAAATTATGATAAAACTATATTTATATATGATATATAATGTGTTTACGGTTTCCTTAAGCTTCTGTATTTTTCATTTATGGCATACCTTTATGGCTTCCATTATGGGTAAACGTGATATCTTCATTTTAGGAAGTGCGGACTACCGCCCCCTCAAAGTGATTTGATTCGTTAATACCATATGTGGTACATATAAATCATATATTTAATGATATTAAATATGATAACATACTATAATTATAATACTATTATGTATCATAATTTTTTAATTCCACTAAATATGAAATAGAAATGGAAGTAGCGTTCATGCGTACGTACGGCTTACTGTCTCCATGAACGGTGCATTTCATTTCTTACCTATAAAAGTTATGTAATATTATAAATGCATTTATATAATGGATATATATGATATATTTTATCTACATAATGAATATAATTCTGGATATAATGGATATTTTTCCCAATGAAAAAACATGTAATTATAAAGAGTATATTTTTGACTCAAGTAGCGATGATCGACAAAACGACCATTATTAACTTAAATAATTACATAGTGTTCATAACATGGTAATAAGTGACATAAAAGGAATAATTAAATTGAAAAAAATTATTAATCAAGTAGATATTAACTCAGCTTTATTATTCAATAGGTTAAAGAATGATCAAGTCAAGTCGGACACGGGGTAAGGGATCCTACCTCTCCCTTTATTTTTAAGTACTCTTTTTATGTAACTTACATTAAGCTACTATTTATTTTGTTGGGGGATGTTATTTTATATTCCTCTTTCAGTAAATGTTATGTTAATATGATGATAGACCCTATTTTATCTCATCAATCCATTTTTGGATGTTTTATGTGGTGTCGTTAGGCTGCCGAATTTTCATAAGGGGACTTTTATCTCACTTTTTATTCCTATGAGATTCATGCTGCATTGGCTACTATTTCCTTTTGTGTGGTGTATGTAATGCCCATTATTTTACTATTCGTATAATATAATATCATTTATGGGTAGTTTCATCTTAATTGTATGACCCTTCTTTCATGGGGTGTATGTTTCGAAAGTTTCCCCAATAAGTAAGGGAACCTTTCACCCTACTCTTTTTAAAAGACTTCTTTTGTTATGTCTTTTAATTTACATATTTTTATTTTGGGAAATGTTCTTATATATCCTTATAGATGTAAATTTTATGTCCAAGTGACGAGATTCCATTTTCTCTCTCATCAACAAATTTTATGAATTTTAAAGTGAGGCCGTTATGCTGTCTAATTTTACCAAGGAAACTTCTTAACCCAATTTAGATTTCTTTGGGTTCATCATGTAGTTATTGAATATTCCATCCATTGAATTTGTCTGAATGAACATTGATTTTTTTTACACTTAATGTCCACTTATATTGGGTGTATTTATCTTTTTCACACATAATTAGGAGATTGATTAATATTTAATTTAAGGATACATTCTTTATAAGGGATTTCATCTCATTTTACATTTCTATTGATACATAATTGTGGTTATGCACCAATTTACTCTTATATGGTTTATATACTGTCCCTTGGAATATTATATCATGAATCAATTTATTCTCATAATATTATAAAGTTTTGATTAAATGTTATTCCTCAATTATGGTATTCAAGTGTCTCTCGTTTTGTTAAAAACCGCTTTAACTAAAATATTGTTTTAAATGTTTTAATAACATATTCTTATAAGTATTTATCATTAATATCCATGTGTTCATAATGGATTTAAGGATTTAATTATAGGGATATTATTTTTTTAAAATGTTAAAAAATTTAAAGTGGTATGGGAACCTTTGATTCAAAAATCACTTTATTAAATGTTTTAAATGGTTTAAAAAATGGTTTTTAGAATGGATTCATTATCTTAAAATGTTATATTGTTATTGCAATGTGGGAATGTTATCTTTCTTTTATGATTAAGTTATGTGCTATCATTATGTTATGGTTCTTGGGCATTGTTTATGATGACGGGTGGTTCCATGATAAAATAAGGGTGGGTGAGCCCGATATAGCTCTCCAATGCATTGGGTAAAGCGAAGGGGTTAAACGTTAAGGTTTCTCTGAAGATATTTAGGGTATATACTATAATGTTTATTCCAAACTTAACCAAGAGGGTTACTCCCTACGTAAGAATGTTATGAATGCCTCAAGTTACCTTTATGTCTTATGATTTCTATGATTTATTCAGGATTTGATGAGGTATGTTAAAGTGATTATGTTTTATGAGTAAAGTATGATTTCATACGTGGACTAATGTTTTCATTTCATACTTTTATATCCCTTACTGAGATTTTTATGCTCATCCCCTATTTTTTTGAAATTTTTTTCACAGGTCAAGGGAATAGTACATGATATGATGATTGTGTCAAGGAAGTGTCAATAAATAATCCATGTTTTATTTTAAATATGTTTCTCTTGATAGGAAAAAAGAATATTATCTTTAATGTAATCAATTTGTTTAAATGTGGAATGTATTTCAAGATTTATGATCTAATTCTCTAAAACTCTAAACCTGAAAAGATCCTCAATGTCTAATCTTGTAATAACTCAAAATAAACTAAGGTTTAAGGCTGGGGCCTAATAGTTGGTATCAGAGGTCAGTTTAGACAACTTTAGGGATTATGAGTTTTTGATAGACACATGGTTAGTCCCTATGTCTATTATTTCAGTTAAATAATTATTTTATAACTTTTTAAGGTCATGTAATGAAAGTAACTAATGGAAGGAGGAGGATCTCAAATGACATTCCAACCTCTTCATGATGGCATGCTTGCAATAATTATTGCGATGTCATGTTCAGATGATTGTGAAACTTTTTCTAGAAAACAACTCACATGCAAGCAGTTGTTTGAGATACCAAACACCTCCACTATACCTCGTTATCATCGTGGGTCATGGGTTGTATTTAGGCAAATACTATTTTCACAATATTGTCATATTTTCATGAAAGGTAAATATTATCAATGTATTTTCCAATATTTTACCTTATCACAAGAATTTAAAGCATATTATGATATTAAAAATGGTACTGAGGAAGGAGACCCTTGCGCGACCTATTTATATTTTCTTTTAAAATATAGTCTCTCAGCATATACTTATTGTATTCTAAAAGGACTAATAATAGAATGTTTCAACTCAAATTCTTTCTGACAAATTTATAGAAACCATGTTTTATCAGATGTTTTGGAATTACATGTCATACATGATTATTTTCCAAAATTGTTTTTTTGTGACCACCCATATGACCCATGTTGTACAAGGTGTATTTGGATGAAGGAGGAAAATGATTTTGAAGGATCTCTAAATCATTGTTGAAATTCATGGGACTTCTATCTACGTGAACAAGATGAGGATGAAACCGAGTGGACGCCATGATCAAGGTATGCTGTTATTCATTTTGGGAATCATTTTATTTTATGGTGGTGAAATAAGACTTCAAGAATTAAGAAGTTGAGATCGCAGTGAATTTTGATGAAAATGAGAGGTATAAGGAAACTATTGAGGTTAAAAGTGTTAGTGTTATTTTTGAGTTTTTTAAAAAGTACAACACGCAGACCATGTGACAACCCATCACATCGGACAAAGCTGCAGGGATCGAACCCACAACCATCGTGCGACTTGTATTTATCACCTACCACTGAACTATGTGAAGTCCCTGGATAGTATGGCTTATTATTTTTAGTTATATGATTTTATTAATTAAGAGTAAGTTGATTTTTGGTTATCTATGGAAATTATTAACCTATCATGGAGGATATGTGATTAGGTTAATTACATTTCAATATGAGACTTTTAGAGAAACTGATGTTATTTGGAGATAAGTGTTAATTTGTACCTTGGAAGACTATGTGACTAAATCATTCAAATATTTGGGTTTCAATCTTAGTTTGGTTTACATTGAAGAATTTTATGAAAAATTATTTTATCGAATTGTCCTATTTGAATTTTGGGTTTTGTTGGAAAAATTTTGGACATTAATAATAGGTTTTCTTTTTATAAAGGGTTATACATTTCTAGATTATCTGATCTTGTTCTAACCATTTTGGTTTTTTTGAGTGTTTAAAGACATGTAAAATATATAGTTCTCTTTTGTGGATTATGTGATTCTCAAGAAGTTGATTATAGTAATATAAATGTGAACAAGTCTTCCTAAATACTCATCATTTAGGGAAGGTATGAGTTTGTGTAAGAAATCTAGTAAAATTTGAAATTCAACATGAAAAGTAAGTATGTTTCCTTAATATCAAAAATAAATTCTTCAATGAAAATTAACTTAAAAAAATGTTGTCTATTAACGTTTCCTACTGGGGAATCGAATACTGTTTAACCCACCACAAGTTTGTGATTTTCTTGTGGTTAACATTCTCCTAAACATGTTTTCTATCACTCTCCATTAGAACATGACCCTTTGTTTTTTCCTCTATATCTATATTTTCATACTTGGAATCCTAGTATGGGTTAACTCGGGTGACCTTTGTACTTCTCTCCCATTATTTTTAAGTGACAGTTTAACTGACTCTTGTTCCAATGTGGGACTTTAAATGGAGTTTCCAAGCCCAATATTGAAATTACAAGCACAGAATTCCCAATAGGGGGGAAGGATGTAGCATCCCAGGTAAATAAATAATATTACATTATAATTTTTATTAATATTTGTGAATAAAATGTTAATACTACTTTAAAGGGAATTCTATGTGCCATGGCATACCCAATACGGAACAACAAGTTTCTTTGAAATCTTACATTGCACACTAATAATATAATAATATTATAATAGTTAATTCCTAGCCATTGTAATGGATGGAATGAACATAAATAACTAAAAAATTATTACATATGTTTATTAAATATTTTTACATTTATCCAATAAATGTTTGAGTCTTAAAATCCAAATGAATCCAATTTTATGAATAAATACCCTAATATTTTTAAAAGATTATTTTACCACCTTTTGATGGAAAACCATTTTTAAATCTATCTTTTGACTATTTTATAAGCTATATTTGTCAAAATAAAATTATTATTTATGATTGGGACATTGAAATTTATATTGGATAATTTTTTCGTATTTTTCTGACAATGTTCATTTTTAATGAATAGTGAAGAATACTGCATTTTACATCAAAACTGCTTTTTCATCTAATTTAATTATATGGTTAGATTATCTTTATAATTTATTTTAATGAGTAAATAGAATAAATTTTTACCATGTAATCCAATGTTGGTCATTGGGATTAATTTCACTTTGGAATTGGGTAAAAAAAATTGCCAAACTTTTCGTAGATATTGTTTGAAAAAAAAACCCGCTATTTGTTTTGACAATGGGAATTATTTTTAAATTAACAATTGAAATTTATATATTTGTAATTTGGCAAAATCCATTCCATGTTTGGAATCATAAGGTCTGAATTATGTAATTATGACCCCTTTGTTTTTTAACATTATGAATAGTAACGACAGTAATTATCTTTAATTATCTTGATTAATGAGTAATCAGGTAGTTAAGGATAATAAAATAATATCATTATAATAACAAATTACCACAACATGTGTCTTAATTCAACATTTTGTCTCATGTCTGACAATGGGATGCCTTGTTCAAATCTTGGGGACCCCATGGAATAACTTTTGTGTGAAAGTGACTTTTTATCATTTTATTTTTCAAAGAATGTTAAATATAACAATGAATGTATCACCTAAGTAAAACATTTTAAATTGTGTCTACATAAATGATATATTAGACTATAAATAGTCTTTTGAAAGATAAAATGATTTCCTAAATTATAGTAATTTTTTATAATTTTTAGACATTAAATAAATTAAATTATTTATGACATCATGATGATGCAGCAATGACCTCATTAATGAACGATTTAAATAAAATGGAAATAAAATGTTAAATCTAAGACATAAACTTGTCAAATACTAATTGGATGAGTATATTTAGAACCCTTATCACCTTATCCTATATATAAATCAATGTGGGACCTTTCAAATCCGAAACTCATTTGAAAATAAAGTAACATTTTATACCTTTCTAAGAGTACCCCTCCTCTCCTCTTATAAAAGGCCCCACATCTACATCCTTACCCACACCTCTAAAGCATTTGGATCGTCCATGCTCTGATAATTGTTTCTCTCCACGTCCCTCTACTAATCCTATATGCCTTACCTTAGGCAGGAAGCACTTCAAGAAACCCTTTTGTTTCAAACCAAAGGGAGTTACCTAATTATAAGGTAATGTCTTCACTTGTGTTCTTTTGTTTTATTTTTCTTCTCCAACCCCCTAAAATCTGTTTATTCATTTCTTTTGTAAAAAATCCAGTATCTTCAATATACTAATATTTTGGTATAAGAATTATTCTATCTATAATTAAACACACCTACATCTAATGTTTAAAGAACATACTGTTTCTGTGGATGGTGAATTTCTACCTCACGAAACGATGATTATTCAATATTCTTTTAACACCTTAAAACGAGGCCATTAAGATGTCACTATATTTATATATTATATATAAGGTTTTTGTTTTTCCCTTAAAATTATTTTTTTTCATTTATGGATTACATTTATGGCTTCCATTATGTGTAAACGTGATATCTTAATTTTAGGAAGTGCGGACTACCACCCCCTCAAGTGATTTGATTCGTTAATACAATATGTGGTATGTATAAAGGATATATTTAATGATATTATATATTATATCATACAATAATTGTAATACTATTATGTATCATTATGTTTTAATTCCATTAAATATGAAATAGGAATGGAAGTAGTGTTCATGCGTACGTACGACTTACCATCTCCATGAATGGTGCATTTCATTTCTTACCTCTAAATGTTATGTAATATTATAAATGAATGTATATAATGGATATATATGATATATATGATATCTAAATAATGAATATAATTCTGGATATATTGTATATTTTACCCTGTGAACAAACTTGTAATTGTAAATAGTTTATTTTTGACTCAAGTAGGAATGATCGACAAAACGACCATTTTTAACATAAATTATAACATAGTGTTCATAAAATTGTAATAAGTGATATAAAAGGAATAATTAAAATTAAAAAAATTATTAAGAAAGTATAAATTAAGTCATTTTTATTATTCATGAGGTTAAAGAACGATCGAGTCAAGTCGGACCCGAGATAAGGGATCCTACCTTTCTCTTTGTTTTTAAGTACACTTTTTATGTAACTTACCTTAATATCCTCTTTATTGTGTTTTGGGATGTTATTTTATATTCCACCTATAATAAAATTTATGTTAATATGATGATAGACCCTATTTTATCTCATCAATCCATTTTTGGATGTTTTATGTGGCATTGTTAGGCAGCCGAATTTTCATAACGGGACTTTTATCTCACTTTTTATTCTTGTGAGATTCATGCTACATTGGCCACTATTTCCTTTTGTGTGGTGTATGAAATGTCCATTATTTTAATATTTGTATAATATACTCTCATTTATGGGTAGTTATATCTTCATTGTATGACACTTCTTTCATGGGGTGTACATTTCAAAAGTTTCCCAAATCGGTAAGGAAACCTTTCACCCTCCTCTTTTTAAAAGACTTGTTTTGTTATGTCTTTTAATTTACATATTTTTATTTTGGGATATGTTTTTATATATCCTAATAGATGTAAATTTTATGTCCATGTGATGAGATAACATTTTCTCTCTCATCAACTAATTTTATGAATTTTAAAGTGACGTCTATAGGCTGTCGAATTTTACCAAGGGAATATCTTAACCCAATTTCAATTTATTTGGGTTGAACATATAGTTATTGAATATGTCATCCATTGAATATGTGCGAATGACTTTTGATTGTTTTACACTTCATATCCACTTATATTGGGTGTATTTATATTTTTCACACATAATTATGAGATTGATTTATCTTTAATTTAATGATACATTCTTTATAAAGGATTTTATATCATTTTACATTTCTATTGAGACTTTATTATTGGTATGCACCAATTCACACTTATATGGTGTATATACTGTCCCTTGGAATATTATATCATGAATACATTTATTCTCATGATAATATAAAGTTTTGATTAAATGTTATTCCTCAATTATGGTATTCAAGTGTATCTCATTTTGTTAAAAAACCATTTAACTAAAATATTATTTGAAATGGTTTCATGATTTAATCTTATAAATATTTCTCACTAATATCCATGTTTTCAAAATGGTTTTAAGGATTTAATATATGGTTATTAATGGTTTAAAATGTTAAAAATATCAAAGTGTTATGGGACACTTTGATTCAAAAATCACTTTATTAAATGTTTTAAATGGTTTTGAAAATGGTTTATAGGATGGATTCATTATCTAAAAATATTATATTGTTATTGCAATGTGGGAATGTTATCTTTCCTTTATGCTTAAGTTATGTGCTACGATTATGTTATGGTTCTTGGGCATTGTTTATGATGATGGGTGGTTCCGTGATAAACTATGGGCGGGTGAGCCTAATATAGCTCTCCAATGCATTGGGTAACGTGAAGGGGTTAAACATTAAGGTTTATCCAAAGAGATTTAGGGAATATACTGTGATGGGTATTCCAAACGTAACCAAGAGGGTTACTCCCTACGTAAGAATGTTTTGAATGCCTCAATTTACCTTTATGTTTTATTATTTCTATGATTTATTCATGATTTGATGAGGTATGTTAAAGTCATTATGTTTTATGAGTAAATTATGATTTCATACATGGACTAATGTTTTCATTTCGTACTTTTATATCCCTTACTGAGCTTTTTATACTCATCCCATGTTTTTTTGTAATTTTTTTCACAGGTCAAGGGAATGGTACATGATATGATGATTTTTTCAAGGAACTATCAAGAAAGAATCCATTTTTTATTTTAAATATGTTTCCTGTGATGGGAAACAATAATACTATCTTTTATGTAACATCTTTGTTTAAATGTGGATTGTAATTCAAGTTTTATGATCTAATTATTAAAAAATATAAACCTGAAAGGATCCTCAATGTGTAATCTAGTAATAACTCAAGATTATGTAAGGTTTAAGGCGGGGCCTTATACATAGCATGTCACTAATTTATTTATTATAAATTTATGTTTCGTAAAATTTTATTCATTCACTGGGATTATGATTAATTTTTTCAAAGTGGAATGGGACACCTTGAATGTTTAAAGATTTATTTATTAAATATTTCTCTCATTTTACTATTATTGATATTATATATGATATTATTAATATGAATATAAATGATTTATTAAGGAAATTTTATTTCTATTTTATATTTCATTTATTGTTTTCGAAATGTAATATTTTTATACATATTGTATAGAACATTTTGACAAATGAACAAAGTAATTTCATGTTATCAATTGCATGCTTTACTCATGTGGTCTCCCCCTTATGTTCTCATCTTCCTATGGTTTCACCTAAAAACCCTCTAATTCAAGGTCATTGGAACATCTATGCCCCATTTCCTCCCCCTTTCGTTCATTTCTTCTCCTCTTTTCACCTCATTGGGCCACCTTCAATTATGAAAGTGCATTTTTTTTGGGAGGTTTTCTCACATGGAGGATCTATTGGCCTCAATACAGGTTATAAATTTTGAAGGCCCTACCCATTTTTTCCATTCTCTGACCACATATTCCACCATGCCATTCATGGTCAGATCTGTAGCGATGGATACATTATAGTTTTTTGTTTAATTGGATCGGTGTTCATGGATTTTTTAGGAACTCCTATGATGGCTCTTTATTTTTTTTCTAGAAGTTGTTTTAGCCTTGCCGCAATGCCGATGTCTGGAGCCCTAGGTCATTCAGATCCCTACACTATCCATAATTACCACAACTCGACATCATGTCAGATCAGGATCAGTGGTTCCCCAGAGGTTCTGGGTGGTGGGATTTTGTGGCTGAGCATCCTCTCAATGTGTTCTGATTCAATTTTTTTAATGTTTTTCTATCTATTCATCTTTCAAGGGTTCCAATGGATTTCTTCTTGTGTTTTTTTGTTTTTAGATTATCTACCTCATGTTTTTGGTATTTCTGTTGATTTTTGTTTGGTCTTGTTCTATGATATTGAGTATTTTCTTCAAAGTGTTTTTAATGTCTCTGATAGTCTCTAATGTTCTAGTATGTATTCGAATAAAATTAATTTTAGTGGTTTTTTTGGATGGTGATAATGAAGGTGTGGTAGATATTAATGTTGGTCAGTGACTTCGATGGACTCTTCCATGCTTAGATGGCTGGTTCATTGGATGACAACCCAAATGGAGTTGATGATGGCGATATCTATAATCAGTTAAAGATGATGGTTTGAGGAAGTTGGACTTTGGTGGATGGTCCTAGATCGTGATCATCCTGGTTTATGTTAATTATCATGGTTTTTTATTTTGAATATTTTTATTAATATATCTTTTCTTTTGTATAAAATTGATTACAACATACCCTTAAAGTAATTCTTTCATAAATAAAAAATATGATTTTTTGTTAATGTTTTGTTCATAACATACATGATTTCAACAAATTTTTTCAATCACGTGACTATTATTTAATTTAAATCATATTTTTAAATTAAAAATATTTTCTTAAATGAAAAAACTTTTTCCGTTATTTTAGGTTCGTCTTATTCTAAAAAAGTGATTATTAAAAAATAGTATTTTTATATAAATTTCTGTTTCATGTTGGATTAAAATAATTTTTCAAAGGGTTTTATGAGGAAAATATTTTATTAAATATAGGTTACATGAGATTTATAGGAAACTATAGAGACCAATATATATTATATGTAGTTTCAATGAGCTAATAAGTCACCCAAATTGTGCTATCGGGTTGGGAGACACGTGCCTTAGAAATTCCTCCCCATACTCCAACAACTACAAAATATCAGTGGGGGTCTAAAATACTTAGTGGCGGAGACTATACCCTCAAGGGACTCATATAATAATGGTCTGAGTATTTTATATTTTATGTAGAAAAAAATAAGACTCATCAGACAAGAACTAGACCCACCATAGAGTGAACAAAAATAAATAATAATAAACAGCAGAATAATAGCATATAATAATTGTGGAAAATAATTAAATATACCAAAAATATCACTTGTTTCTCTGAAATAGAGAAAACAAAAAATATATGTAATATATAAAATAACAAGAAGGGGTAACCAGCGGCTAACCTCAATACAATACATAGTTATATGGAATGTCTATACAAAAGAGGACAAAAGGAACGATCAAGTGTATCTTATGAAGAGGAATGAATATAATGGTCTCGTTCCAATATCCCATGCCAAACTACTACTAATGTATTTCTTTTTTTTCTTATCCCTTACATGAACACAACAATATAAAGTCAATGTGTGTCCTGAAGATCTCATTCATGGTATGAAAATGAATATCAATATGATACCACACAAGTGTCTATAACCAACTAAAGTGTTTCAGAAGTTTTGATATATAATAAAGGTGAATTATAATAATGATATTATATTAACAAAAGAATCCCTAGTTCTCAATAGCCACTAGGAATCTTTTTCCATCCTGGGATAATGCCATAATCACTAAAGATGAGATGATATGTGGAACATAGACCAAGGTATCCTTTGATGTCAAATTTATTGAGTTAACCCTCATGGTCCACCTCCAAACAAGTAATCAGGTACCATTTGACTCCAGAAACATCATTTCTCATCAATCTACTGACAACGTAAAGGCACGTTCAAGAAAAATAAATTTGTCACTCAAACCACTATTTGAATGAACTCTTGAAATCAACCCCAACATCAAATGAACAATGATATCCATACTCAATTAAATAATCACCATAATCTCATCACATGACATCCTGAGGAATGGCGATTACCATCCTTCCAAATATTTCATGCCCAACTACCACATTTTTTTGATATTCATCCCCAAACTGATTACCTCACATATATCAATCAAAGGCTTCTCACAATACACATGGATTTCTAATGTAAGAACCCCTAACACATTTAGATATGATACACTACTTGGGGACTTTACCCACATGAGTGGTCAAAACCACCTCATCACTTAGTCAACATGTGTGCACAAAACTTCATGTTCACTTCGGCTACTACATGTGAGAATAATATCTAGAATAGTACATAATCCGCATATAATCACCACATAATTCTCTATATACTATGTCTCTCATGTTCAATTCCCATTCAATAATATATCATGGGTCACACCCTCAACAATACATCATTTCGACCTCAAATCTATGTCCATGAAACTAAGCTGATGGTCAAAACCACCGTGTAATCTGGTCCAATCACAAACAGAAAACCACATCTCCTCAATTCTGAATTTCCATCACAATTACTACATCGTTTTAATGAAATCATGACCCCATGTGTCTCAAAATCATATCCTAAGTATCATATATAAATATTTTTATTTAAATCAACTAATAAAATAAGTGAAATTTTATTGTACAATTCCAATAAATCAAAAAACTCAAAATAAACCAAAAAACACCCCTTTCTAATTACCCAAGGTGGTAAAAACCACTTACCCATACTAGAAAACCTAAATCTTTCTAGTTCATGCCTAATGTAATCATATAGGTTCACATGCTCAATTTAATATTAAGAATGAGTTTATCGATTAGATACCCATTTGCGTGATGAAATATTTACCAATAAAATGATTGATTAAACATTTATAAAAGAATGAACAACCTACTGTTAATTATTAAACAGAGTCACATCCAATATTATCATATAAATCAATGTGATTTGGAAGAAATGCATTTTTCTATGGAGAACCTTGAAAATAGAGATAAATTTCTTGGATGGGTTTAGCACTCTGGTAGTTGAATGAAAAATTAAATATTGGAATGGGTGAGTAGAGAAATACAAATATGATTTTATTGCACCTAACCAATCTAAACATGGACCAGTAATAGAGGATATAGATAAAAAAAATTATAAGGGGAAATAAGGGGTGGTACCTCTGATTCCATAAGGGACCAAGAGGGGAAATGGGGGAGAAAGCCTAAATTAATTGGTGGGGAGAATAATAATTATCCATCTTTAATCGACTATAGGGTTGGATCTCACAATAATCAAGACCATACACAAACCATGTGGTCTTCAGTGCATGGGTAACACCTAAGTAGCCCTACGCATGTGGATTTCAAGAGAGTTCTCCCTACCATGCACAACCCATGTGGAAGCCTTTACAATAACTATGAACATGGACACATGGAAATTCTATCCACAAGAGAGGTTACCCCCAGAGTGTTCTCAATAAAAATATGGACTGCAAAGTTAGCTGGAAGAGGCTGTATGGTTATCCCCAAACTTTTCACCTTGACTTGTAACTCCAAAACCAGATTTTGGGCCTTCGACACTCTTGAAACTCCATTTGAACACCTGAGTGATTATATAAACATCCAAAAACATCAAAAAAAATATTTTCGTATTGATTAAACACAGAAAATCGGTTTCAAATGCCTGAATAATAATTTTTCATATACACTAATTAAAAAACCCAAAATGGGAGAAGTTTTCTACCATATTAAAATACACAATATGTTTCTATATCCTCCACAATAGCATAGTTTATCCCTAATTTTTTAAAAAAAACAAGATGGTACCGAACATATTCATCATTTTAAAAACATAGCAGACCACCCCAATATCAATGGACCAAGTCAACTCCCTTAATGGGAAATCTATCATTGGAGTGACCAACACGAGTCTATTTTCAACCAAAAATCAAATAAAACAACTAGTCCACAAACTATTTCTAGACATAGAAGTCCTCTAGTAATGTATCATCCCTCTTTTACCTCATCAGGTTCTCTCATGTCCCACCTAACACTCAAATGAAGTTGGCACTACATTAGTGACAACCTTAGGACCATGTCACACAATGCACCAATGAAGTCATTCATCTCAACTAATATCAAAAACTCATCACACCACTAAAATCGAACATTCCTTGTATATAGTGATTCCTAGATTCATGTTCATATTGTGTAACCCCATCCCCCTGGTGCCATGTTGTTTTGTAGCTTTGAATTCATGCATCCAATGATTCTCACATTGATCCCTGTGCCCCACAACTCATCTATATATATATATATATATCGCTTTGTGTGTTTATGTCATAATGCACCTAATCAAGTTCCAAACTACTAACTGACACTTGATTAGTCTATAAAAAACTATTTCAACACATGCACCAAAAAATATAATTCCTCAAAAGGCCATTTGAAAAAAAGTAAATTGTTATCGCACTAGAGTACCTATGACCATTATAGGATCACAAGCCTTCATAGCCACTACAACCTCAATAACATGCAACTAGAATAAAGCTAGGATGCCTAAATGTAAACCTATCTGTGGTGCTTCACTAGACACCATCCACTAACCCCCTAATGGGTCCCACTATCTTAGCTATGAACTCCGCATGCATCTAATTCAGGGATACCCACCACTGATAATAATTATGATCTAATATCAGACACCTGCATCTTCCCAGGTTCTTGATTTCCAACTATCTAATAATGATTCCTATAGAACCTCTCAATAATCTAAACATATCTACATACCTTTAACCCCATTATAGGTCACTCCAATTTAGTCTACACATGTCCTGACATCCCAAAATAGAAGAAACCCATATAAGTACCATTGTGATGTGGCCTAACTGAGTCATTGGCATTACTTCATAGTTGGAACACATCCCGACCTATCTTCCTACCATCAAAAGTGTCAACACTAAATTCCTCGTAATATGATACCTGGCTTGAGTACGACATATTCGTGATGTTTTCCTCGGCTATGGGAATTTGGTCCACCTCCAATGATAATGAGGCTAAAGTAATGATTTTTACATTCACTAGAATGGAGTGTCATAAACCTTCCTTGAAGAACCACTACATGGTGGTGTCATCGATCACCATATTAGGTTAAAATTAATAAAATTTAGTAAATATTTCTTCAGAGTCATGACTGACATATCTTATTACTGAAGGCTCAAGAACACCCATGATCATTCTACCATTAGTGTCTTTACTATGAAATTATCAAATAATATGGCTTAAAAATTATTTGAGGCAAATCCCTGATGTCTTACCACATGCAGCAGAATGTCCCCCCAATTCGTTTTTGGTCCTCTGATCATGTACATTTCTAGATTCACCCTTCATCATGGAGGCACCACTTGTTGCTCAAAAAATTTTAATAGGGACTCTATCTAGTTCAAAACCACCTATGGACCTGGATCAACCTATAAATGTGTGGGGTGCTACATCTGGAACTCCTGAGTCAAATATTACATGGATTTTTCTACTATATTAGAACCCCTTTTGATTACCAGGATCATACTTGCATGAATCGCTCTGCGTTTCTCTGCAATCCATGACCCAAATTCTGTAATATCTGTTGGCTACCCAACCTATACTAGAACGTGTGCATGATCATAAACCTATAGTTTATCCTAACTATGAGCTTATACCTACTCTAAATGGACCTCAATGGACTGAACCATCTCATGATCTACAATAACCCTATCATCTCATGAATCATGATCCATCCGATCTTTCGTGGTTGAAACCTGTTGAATAACGTCAACATGGTTAGACAGCCCAAAATCATCTATATAATATACATATATGGAAATAATTAATAGGTAGTGAATCCTCACTACCATTACCCTTTCCTATCTCAATCGTTCCACATAGAATCATTGTTTGATGGCATTCATAACCCTTCTATAGCAATTTATGTATGAAAATACACCGGTTCAAGCCCATCCTGATGATCACTTCACCTCAAACCAGCATCCTCATCACCCAACCTGGTTATCAACATCACCCCATTTAATCAAACCTTCATTTCCTTTTCAGATATCTCCATATTTAAAATATCAAAATTAATTCATTTCATAGGCACATGCATACAGTTATCTCCCATCACACATTACAAGGAAATATCATATCAAAATCACTGGCATATATAAAATTGAAACATCATCTCATGCACCTAATCAGAAGCACAACACGCATAACATAACAAACACACCATGACTTACCAGGAAAAGGTTCTGAATCTCATTCCTTACCATATGACGTTGAGGATTAAAAGTCACAGTAATTAAGCATCACATTTCAATAATAAAACTAATTGTGGAAGTCAATTAAACAAAAAAATGAGGAAAATTATCATTTTCCATCAATGTTAACTCGGTTATTCCATCATACATATGGATATAGGGACCCGAAAAAGAGCTATAAACCTAGTTCTGAAAACTCCTAATCTCTATCCTACCTTAACTGAAATAGTAATGCTAGAAGAAAAAAGAGAAAATTTAATTTCATTAGATACCAGAATTAAATTACTTCTAAATCCAACTCATCAATTTCTCAAAAATTGCTTATATAATCCCCATTATGATTAGCTACCCTAACAGTTCAATTGGGTAGGGTTCTACAAGCCTTAGGCATGACTCCCCATATTCGAAAGGATTCCATCTAGTAGTGAGGGTGTAGATTATTTTGTAGGGAGACTATACACTAGGGGGATGATATAATAATGTTCCAAATAAAGTATATGAAATTCAGAAAGATATAAGACTCGACAGACTTGAACCAGACCTGCCAAATCCATATGCCCTGTCAATAATGTGCAATAGAGGAATCATAACTAGAAACAACAATGGTAATAATAAAACATACCTAACATAACAATTTTAGTTCTATATTAGATCATGAATACAATAATGGTCATACATAAAATATCCATAAGGGGTCACCAATGGATAACCTCAACAAAATACATACATATATAACATGAAAATAAAAAAATAAACATATGGAAAACTCAAAATTAACTCTTGTAGAGGTGATTAACCCAAGGCCCATTTCCAACATCTCATGCAAAACAACTACTATAGTACCACTCATAAAGTTGATCCATTACCTAAACACAACAACATAATATCTAAATGTGTCTCAAAGGGCCCATGTAGTGTGAGAAAATGAGTCACAGTAGGATACCACCCATATAGGTATAAGCATCAGAATTGTTTCCTCATGTGTGATATATAATAAATAAAATCAATAATAATTCAATTCAATTAAAAAAATAATATTACAGTACTCAAAATCCTACAAGATGATTTTACCTTCCTCATCAAATGTCAAAATCCATGAGGAGGAGTGGATCCTTGGACCATTACCAAAGCCATCACATGATGTGAAATATTCCATGTGAAAACTTATATTCCACCTACAAAAAAGTAACTTAGAACCACATGCCTCTCGATTACTCAGGTCTCAGCAAACCATAGACATCGTAATGGAACTCCCAAGAATTAGTAACAGGTCCCTTAACACCCTTCTTGAAACACTTGTCAATTTGATCCCAACATCAATAGGTACATTGATATATGTCCTCAAATAAACATAATTTTCGTCTCATAGAATGATGTTTCAATGAATGACAATCCTAGTCCTCCAAAAATAGTCTAAGCACAATAACCTCATTATGGAGAGCCTCATCGCTCAATAGAAGCCCTCATTGCTATAAACTAGAGGATATTTACCTCCCCCGTTGATATATACGACAAGAACCACCATCAAATTTACCTAATTCGCTATCATGTGGGACTCCACCCACACAATCGGTCAAAACCACCTCTTTACAAAGTCAATATATGTACATTTTCACCAATCAATGATTTGTACATCACGAGAGTGTGGCATTACAAAAATAGTAAATAATCCACAGCCAACTATCTCCTCATTCCCCTATAACCTCATATTTCATGCATGTCTTCCATGCCATCCAATATTACTAGACACTACCTCAACCTGATGGCATTTCTTTCTCAAACAGACATCCATGATGCCATAATTATGTTCAACACCACCCATTTATTTTGTGACATGCCCAATAAGACAATCATATCACCTCCATTCAAAATGGCCATCAAAATTCAAACCTCAATTTGAGACTGTTACAACCACATGGGTCTCACAATATATCATAGGAATCATATATAAATAATTCAATTTAAATTAACTAAATAATTCAAACAAATTTAATTGTACATCTATATTTAATTAAAAAACATTAAATAAAACAAAAACACACCCCGACCTACCTACCCATGGTGGAAGACAATCTCTAACCCAGCCTTGCATGCATAAATTCTGGTAGGTCATACCTGATGGAATATAATTGGTCACACTATCAATTAAATATCAATCATTATGGAGTCACTAAAATATCTACTGGTGCACTAAAATTCCCATGCCTAAAACAACCATGGATGTGAATATAAAGCTATAAACCACCTTCCTTGGACATGTATTTTTAGGCATGTCTAGTATTATATTCTTACTCCAAGATGTTTGGAATAAATAGATGTTTCTATTATGAACCCTATATATATAGGAAAAAATTTCTCACAACTATTTACCACTCCATGAGGTGAATGAAAAATGAATGAGAGTCATTTGTGAGGAGAGCCTTAATGCTATGATTCTATCACACCAAAATGATCTATAAACCAAGCACTGATTGTAACATCCCAAGTAATTAATGAATAATATATATTTTTATCTATGTCTATTAATGATTAAGATAGTGTTATAGAGGCTTAAAATGAAAATAAATACAATCTTATGCATGGAATACACTAATATTCTTAAAAGATTGTTTTACTGCCTTTTGATGGAAAACCATTTTTGAATCTATATTTTGACAGTTTTATAAACTATGTTTGTCAAAATAAACATATCCTTTATGATTGGGACATCAAAATTTACCTTGTGTGAATTTTTGGTATTTTTCTGACAATATTCATTTTTTAATGAATAGTGAAAAATACTGCATTTTACATCAAAACTGCTTTTTAATCTAATTTATTTATATGATTAGATTATGTTTTGAATTGGTTTTGAAGCGAAATTAGAATATATTTTTACCATTTTATCCAATGGTGGTCATTGGAATCAATTTCACTTTTAAATTAGACATAAACTGGTGTCAATCTTTTGATACTTTTGTTTTGTAAAAACACTCTATTTGCTCTAGCAGCGGGAATTAATTATTAAATTAATTAATGTGACTTATATGATTTGAATTTTTTAAAATAGACTTCATTTTTGAATTCGGAATATCAAATATAGCTTAGGGTGATTTTTTGGTAATTTTCTGAAAAACATCAATTTTTGATGAATAGTGAAACCACTAAGTGGTAATCAAGCAAACTGATTTTTTAGTTAAATGAAAGTTTTCCACTAATGTGTACTAAATTTTGAAAATCCGACATACATGGTTGTCATTAAGAAGTAAAATGGGGTTCAATGAGATTAAAAGAATTTTTTTTGGTGAATAGTAACTTATTAAGTTCTTAATCACGATTAGTGGTAATTAGGGTTGTTTAAGGTATTAATAATGCTTTAATAATAGGAAATGACCTAGACACATGTCCCAACCTTATTGGTTGTGTCATGGACGACCAAGACAAGCCATGGGTCAACTTGGGGACACCATGGAGACACTTTGGTTCGGAAATGACATAAATTACTTTTTATTTAATGTTAAAGTGAAAATGACACAAACAAAATATGTTTTACGAAGACAATTTTTAAATGGGGTTATACAAGTCCGAATTTTGAATTTAAATATTCATTAGAAAGGTAAAAAGATTTCCTATATAATAGTATTTTTTTTATAATTTTTAGACATTAAATAAATTTAATTATTTATGACATAATAATGATGCAGCGATGACATCATTATTTGACGATTTAAATAAAATGGAAAGACAATGTAAAATCTATGAACTAAACATGGCCAAAACCAATTGGATGAGTGGATTTCGAACCCTTATCACCTTATCCAAGAATTATATCAATGTGGGACCTTTTAAAACTGAAACACATTTTCAAATAAAGTAATATTCCTTTATTTTCCAAAAGTGCCCCTCCTCTCCTCTTATAAAAGGCCCCCACCTCTACCTCATTTCACACACTCTTCAAGCATTTGGCTCGGCCAAACCCTGCCCATTTTCTCTCTCCGCATCCCTCTCCTCATCCTAGAGGATTACCTTTGGGCAGAATCCTTTCAAAGGAAGCCTTTAGGCTCAACTCAAAAGGAGTTAGACTTTTAAAGGTAATTCATTCTCTCATGTTCATTTGTTTTATTTTGCTTCTCCAACCCCCTAAAATATTTTTATTTACTTACTTTGTAACAACACCAGTATATTCAATATACTAGGATGTTGTAATAAGATTTATTTGAGCTACACTCTCACACAACTACATCAAATGGTTAAAGAACATACGGTTTCCGTGGATGGCGAAATTATGCCTCCCGAAACGATGATTGTTCAACACTCATTTAACACCTTCAATGGTGGCCATTATGATGTCACTATTTTTTATATATGATATATAATATGTTTATGTTTTCCTTAAGCTTCTGTTTTTTTTCATTTTGGGCATTCCTTTATGGTTTCCATTATGGGTAAACACGATATCTTCATTTTAGGAAGTGCGGACTATCGCCCGCTCAAAGTGATTTGATTCGTTAATAAGATATGTGGGATGTGTAAAGGATAAAGTTAATGATATTATATATGTTATTATACTGGAATTATAATATACTCTTATATCATTATGATTCCATTCCAGAAAATATGAAATAGAAATGGAAGTAGCGTTCATGCGTACGTACGGCTTACCGTCTCCATGAACGGTGCATTTCATTTCTTACCTCTAAATGTGATGTAATATTATAAATGCATTATTGTACTGGATATATATGAAATATATGATATCTACATCATGAATACCACTCTGGATATAATGAACCTTTGACCAAATCAACAACATGTAAGTGTAAGAAGTCTATTTTTGACTTAAGAACCAAATACCCACAAAATGAACATTATTAACTTAAATGATCTCATGATGTTCATAACATGGTATAAAAGGAATAATGAACTTGAAAAAGATTCATAAGCAAGTAGAGATTAACTCAAGTTTATTATTCAGGAGATTAAAGAACGGTCGGGTCAAGTCGGATACGAGGTATGGGACTTCGTCTCAATCTCCTTTCATTGAGGCATATTTTGTTTTATACACAACTTTCTTTTATACGGTGTATAAACCCCTTTGACTTTTACATTTATTCAAAAGGAATCTTTTTTATACAAAGAATTTACTAAAGGACAAAAGGGAATGTTTTTGTCGTACGAATGCGGCGACAACGACTTCTCCGCCGTCGTGACCGTTATTTGAGTTTCGGCTTCCTCTACAAGCCATACCTTTTTTTTACAAGAAAGATAAATACCATATTTTACTTTTCTTTTATTTTGGTATTGAAAATGGTTTTCATAATGTTTTTATATCAATGTGTTGTATTGATATCTCGTGATTGAAATGTGGAATTTTTATGTTTCCTTTATGCATGTTTCATGTGATATGATTATGTTATGGTTCTTGGGCATTTTTATGAAGACGGGTGGTTCTGTGATAAACTAAGGGTGGGTGAGCCCGATATAGCTCTCCAATGCATTGGGTAACGTGAAGGAGTGAAACGTTAAGGTTTCTCCGAAGAGATTTTTAGGGAATATACTGTGATGGGTATTCCAAACGTAACCAAGAGGGTTACTCCCTACGTAAGAATGTTATGAATGCCTCAAGTTACCTTTATGTCTTATGATTTCTATGATTTATTCATGATTTTATGAGGTATGTTAAAGTGCCTATGTTTTATGGGTAAAGTATGATTTCATTCTTATGTATATATGAACTCATGTTTCCTTTCCATGTTTTTTTTGTAACCCATACTGAGTTTTTATGCTCATCCCAAGTTTTTGAAATGTTTTTCACAGGTCAAGGGAAAGGTACATGATAAGATGATAGAGTCAAGGATGTGTCAAGAAATAATCCATGTTTTATTTTAAATGTGTTTCCATTGAAGGGAATGAAGAGTACTATCTTTATGTAACCACTTGGTTTATATGTGGAATGTAATGCAAGTTTTATGATCTAATTCTCTAAAACTCTAAACCCAAAAGACCCTCAATGTGTAATCTTGTAATAACTCAAGATTAATCAAGGTTTAAGGCTGGGGCCTTATAGTTGGTATCAGAGGTCGGTTTAGATAACTTTAGGAGTTAGAATTCTATTAAATGATTATCCAAAAATATTTTTTTTCAAAATGATATAGCATTTAAAGATTACCATGTTGCTTCATCTAAGACATGTTTGTTCAGAATGGTTTTCCGCAGAGGAAACAGGGAAGCAGTGCTAGGAAGGCATACAGAAGGAAATAACCATCTGAATCAGCATCCAGAAATGGTCGGAATTGGAACTGAACAGTTTGTTGCTGTAATGGCGCAGTTGAATCAAGCGATAAATGGCGGTGGTATCCATGCACGAGATCAGCCAGATCAACCGCAGAGGAACATTTCAGTGGTGGAACATTTCATGAGGCAACATCCACCATCATTCAGATGATCATCTGACCCTGTGCTAGCTAAAGGGTGGATTAAAGTACTGGAGAAGATTTTTGATGTCATGGGGTGTTCAGACAATCAAATGGTTAGTCTTGTTATTTACCGTTTGGAGGGTGAAGCAGATTAGTGGTGGTCTATGGTTAAAAATATCGGGGATGCCGATGAGATTGACCCTCTTGACTGGGATGAATTCAAAGGTATGTTTCTTGAGAAGTATTTTCCTAAGGCTGTTCGACTTAGGATGGAAAAGAAATTCTTGGAATTGAGGCAAGAGGAAGACTCAGTGGCTGCCTATGAAGAAAGGTTCACTCGATTGGCAAGGTATGTTCCAAATTTTATCCGGGACCTTGATAGTAAAATCAATCGTTTCTACTCAGGATTAAAGCCAAAGTATCGAAGGGCATTAGCTTCTCGTGAGTTTAAAAGTTATGAAAAGCTTGTTCGATGTGCTGAGAAGGTGGAAATGGAGTTTGCCGATGACCAGGTTTTCTATAACAACCATCAGAAGAAGAGACCGAGGTGGCAGGAGAAAGGTAAGAATTCTTCAAAAAAGTCTGATGGTAAGAAAACTAAGTTTCCAGTTTGTGATAAATGTGGAAAAAGGCATGCTGGGGAATGTATTCTGAATTATGGAAAGTGCTACCGATGTGGTAAGATGGGACATAAGGCTCGTGATTGCACTGAAAAGGATCAAGGTGAAGGTAAGAACAAATTTGATTTACAGTTAGTGAAATGTTATAAGTGCAATGAGATGGGTCACTATGCAAACGAGTGTCTGACAAGGAGCTTGAGTGATGGGAAGCAGTTTGACTACAAGCAGAAAGGGGTGGTGAAATCCTTTGCAACTACTTCAGCAGATGTCAGGCCATCAAATTAAGTTGTATCAGGTACTTTGTTTGTTTTTTCAGATTATGCCAGTGTGTTGTTTGATTCGGGGTCAACCCATTCTTTCATCTCTGAAATCTTTTCTAGTAAAATGGGAATACCGTCTCAAGAAATGACTCCTGAACTTTTGGTAAAAACACCTGGGGGAAGTGTCGAGGAAAAAAGAATTTATAAGAATCTTCCTATCCTTATCTGTGGAAAGAACCTACTTGCAAACCTTATTGTTCTACCTCTAGTAGAGTTTGATGTTATCCTGGGTATGGATTGGCTCTCTATCTACCATCCTAAGATTGACTATAGAGCTAATGAAGTTTCTTTTCAGAAAGACTTTAAGTTTGTTTACAAGAATGAAACCTTACTTTTGATAACATATCAAGAGGCCGAGAAACTTGTAAAAGATGGAAATGAATGTTACCTTGCACACGTCGTTGAAAATAAAGGAACTGTTCAGATTAATGATGTGCCAGTGGTAAATGAGTATCCTGATGATTTTCCTGATGAGTTGCCTGGAATAATACCAGATCGGGAAGTTGAGTTTACTGTTGACTTAGTTCCTGATGCTAAGCCAATTTCAAAACCCCCTTATCAAATGGCACAAATTGAACTTTTAGAGTTGAAGGATCAATTGCAAGATTTATTAGAGAAAGGTTTCATTAGACCTAGCACATCACCATGGGGTGCTCCTGTTTTATTTGTTAAAAAGAAAGATGGTTCTATGAGACTTTGTATTGATTATAGAGCCTTGAATAATATCACTATTAAGAACAAATATCCTTTGCCTCATATCGATGATTTGTTTGATCAGCTCCAGGGAGCTCAGTTTTTTTCAAAGATTGACCTGAGATCGGGGTACCATCAGCTGAAGGTAAAGGAGGCAGATATTCCGAAGACCGCATTCCATACGAGATATGGCCATTATGAATTTGTAGTAATGCCTTTTGGGCTAACCAATGCACTTGCTGTATTCATGGACATAATGAATATAATTTTCCATGAGTTCTTGGATAAGTTTGTGGTGGTTTTCATTGATGATATTTTGGTGTTTTCTAAAAGTAAAGAGGAGCCTGAAAAACATTTAAGAGTTATCTTGCAAACCTTAAAAGAAAAGAAATTGTATGTGAAATTCAGAAAGTGTGAGTTTTGGTTGCAACAAATTTCCTTCCTTGGTCACATTGTTTCTAAAGATGGAATAACTGTTGATCCTGCAAAAAAAAGTTGTAGAAGAATGGACAAGGCCCACAAATGTAACCAAGATTCGTAGCTTCCTTGGTTTGGCGGGCTATTACCGATGGTTTGTTAGAAATTTTTCACGGTTATCTAGTCCAATGTCAAAGCTAACTCGGAAGGGTGTCAAGTTTATCTGGACAAAAGAATGTGATGATTGTTTTCAGGAATTGAAAAGAAGATTGGTGAATGCTCCAGTTTTGGCACTACCTTCCAGGAATGGTGAGTTTGTTATATACAGTGATGCTTCATTGAAATGACTCGGTTGCATCCTAATGCAGAATGATCAGGTAATTGCTTATGCTTCACGACAGTTGAAAACTCATGAGGTAAATTACCTTACACATGATTTGGAATTAGCTACTGTTCTTTTTGCTTTAAAAATTTAGAGGCATCATTTGTATGGAGTAAAGTGTGAAATATATACCGATCAAAAAAGTTTAAAGTATATATTCACTCAGAAAGAGTTAAACATGAGACAAAGGAGATGTCTAGAATTAATCAAGGATTATGATTGTACAATTCATTACCATCCGGGAAAAGCAAATAAAGTGGCTGATGCTTTGAGTCGAAAAAGTAATGCTTCATTAACAATGTTGTGGTTGGAACGTGATCCTTTGGTTAACGATTTGATGAACTCTGGCATAGAAGTTGTTGGTGCAGGAAGTCCTTCTATTTTGTTTCAGGTATCTGTGAGATCATCTCTATCAGATAGAATCAAGCAAGCACTGAAGCAAGACAGTGAGTTGCAGAAAAGGGTAGAGCTGGTTCAGAAAGGTAAGTTGCCTGAATTCAACATTGATAGTGATTGTGTTTTGAGATTTGGGAAGAGATTGTGTGTGCCTTGTGATTCACAGTTGAAGAGAGAGTTGTTATGTGAAGCTCATAGTTCTCCGTTTTCAGTTCATCCGAGCAGTACTAAGATGTATAGAGATTTGCGGGAGTATTACTGGTGGGATGGAATGAAAAGAGATATTGCTGATTTTACTGTGAAGTGTTTGACTTGTCAGCAGGTTAAAGCAGAGCGGCAGTTACCGAAAGGGATGCTTCAGCCTTTACCAGTGCCAGAGTGGAAATGGGAGAATATATCCATGGACTTTGTTGTTGGATTACCAAAGACATCTCGAGGTAATAATGCAATCTGGGTTATTGTTGATCGCTTGACCAAATCTGCTCATTTCCTTGCTATACGAGATACGTTCTCTCTTGATCAACTTTCCCATTTGTATCTTAAAGAGATAGCCAGGTTACATGGAGTTCCTCTATCCATTGTATCGGATCGTGATCCCAGGTTTACTTCTAACTTTTGGAAAGGCCTTCAGAAGACGTTGGGTACTGAATTAAATTTCAGTACACCTTTTCATCCTCAATCAGATGGGCAGTCAGAACGAACAATTCAGACATTGGAGGATATGCTACGAGCTTGTTCTATGGATTATCAGGGAAGTTGGGACCAACATCTTTCTTTGGTTGAGTTTTCATACAATAACAGTTTTCATTCCAGTATACAGATGGCACCATTTTAGGCATTATATGGGAAGCGGTGTCGAACTCCATCTTTCTGGGATGAAGTGGGTGAAAGAAATTTGATGGGACCAGAATTGGTAGAAGAGATGGCAGAAAAAGTTCAGCTGATTCAGAAACACATGATAACAGCTCAG
This sequence comes from Viscum album, assembly GCA_963277665.1. NCBI lineage: Eukaryota > Viridiplantae > Streptophyta > Magnoliopsida > Santalales > Viscaceae > Viscum > Viscum album. The sequence goes on along the minus strand of OY728119.1, from coordinate 1,497,776,900 downwards.
AGCAGGCAGAAGAGTTATGCGGATAACCGGAGGAAGGATCTATCTTTCGAGGTAGGTGATCATGTTTTTCTCAAGGTTTCTCCTTGGAAAAGCGTGATGAGATTTGGTAAGAAAGGGAAGTTGAGTCCAAGGATCATTGGACCATTAGAAATTCTAGAAAGAGTTGGATCAGTTGCATACAGAGTGTCTTTACCTCCGAGTTTATCTCAGGTACACAATGTTTTTCACGTTTCGATGTTGAGAAAGTATATGCCAGATCCATCTCATGTTTTGAGTCCAGAGGTAGTTCAGCTGGAAGAGAACCTATCTAATGGGGAACAAGCGGTCCAGATTCTTGACCACAGGGAGCAAGTGTTACGGAATAAGGTGATTAAGCAGGTAAAGGTTTTGTGGAAAAACCACATGATTGAAGAGGCAACATGGGAATCTGAAAATGCAATGAGGGATAAGTACCCCCATTTATTCGATAAGTAAATAAATTGCGGGGACGCAATTTTCTAAAGGGGGGAAGGATGTAACATCCCAAGTAAGTAATAAATAATATATATTTTTATCTATGTCTATTAGTGATTAAGATAGTGTTATAGAGGCTTAAAATAAAAATAAATACAATCTTATGCATGGAATACACTAATATTCTTAAAAGATTGTTTTATTGCCTTTTGATGGCAAACAATTTTTGAATCTATATTTTGACAATTTTATAAACTATGTTTGTCAAAATAAACTTATCCTTTATGATTGGGACATCAAAATTTACCTTGTGTGAATTTTTGGTATTTTTCTGATAATGTTCATTTTTTAATGAATAGTGAGAAATACTGCATTTTACATCAAAACTGCTTTTTAATCTAATTTATTTATATGATTAGATTATGTTTTGAATTGGTGTTGAAGTGAAATTAGAATATATTTTTACCATTTTATCCAATGTTGCTCATTGGAATCAATTTCACTTTGAAATTAGACTTAAACTGGTGTCAATCTTCTGATACTTTTGTTTTGTAAAAACACGCTATTTGCTCTGGCAGCGGGAATTAATTATTAAATTAATTAATGTGACTTATATGATTTGAATTTTGTAAAATAGACTTCATTTTTGAATTAGGAATATCAAATATAGCTTAGGGTGAATTGTAGGTAATTTTCTAAAAAACTTCAATTTTTGATGAATAGTGAAACCACTAAGTGGTAATCAAGCAAACTGATTTTTCAGTTAAATGAAAGTTTACCACTAATGTGTACTGAATTTTAAAAATCCGACATAAATGGTTGTCATTAAGTAGTAAAATGTGGTTCAATGAGATTAAAATAATTTTTTTTGGTGAATAGTAACTTATTATGTTCTTAATCACGATTAGTGGTAATTAGGGTAGTTTAAGGTATAAATAATGCTTTAATAATAGGAAATGACCTAGACACATGTCCCATACTTATTGGTTGTGTCATGGCCGACCAAGACAAGCCATGGGTCAACTTGGGGACCCCATGGAGATACTTTGGTTTGGAAATGACATAAATTACTTTTTATTTAATGTTAAAGTGAAAATGACACAAACAAAATATGTTTTACGAAAACAATTTTTAAGTGGGGTTATACAAGTAAAAATTTGGATTATAAATATTAATTGGAAAGCTAAAAAGATTTACTATATCATAGTATTTTTTTTATAATTTTTAGACATTAAATAAATTTAATTATATATGACATAATAATGATGCAGCGATGACATCATTATTTGACGATTTAAATAAAATGGAAAGACAATGTAAAATCTAGGAACTAAACATGGACAAAACCAATTGGATGAGTGGATTTCGAACCCTTATAACCTTATCCACGAATTATATCAATGTGGGACCTTTTAAAACAGAAACACATTTTCAAATAATGTAATATTCCTTTACTTTCCAAAAGTGCCCCTCCTCTCCTCTTATAAAAGGCCCCCACCTCTACCTCATTTCACACACTCTTCAAGCCTTTGGCTCGGCCAACCCCTGCCCATTTGCTCTCTCCAATCCCTCTCCTCACCCTAGAGTATTTCCTTTGGGCAGAATCCTTTCAAAGGAAGCCTTTAGGCTCAACTCAAAATGAGTTAGACTTTTAAAGGTAATTCATTCTCTCATGTTCATTTGTTTTATTTTGCTTCTCCAACCCCCTAAACTATTTTTATTTACTTACTTTGTAACAACACCAGTATCTTCAATATACTAGGATTCTGTTATAAGATTTATTTGAGCTACACTCTCACACAACTACATCAAATGGTTAAAGAACATACGGTTTCCGTGGATGGCGAAATTCTGCCTCCCGAAACGATGATTGTTCAACACTCATTTAACACCTTCAAAGGTGGCCATTATGATGTCACTGTTTTTATATATGATATATAATATGTTTATGTTTTCCTTAAGCTTCTGTTTTTTTCATTTTGGGCATACCTTTATGGTTTCCATTATGGGTAAACACGATATCTTCATTTTAGGAAGTGCGTACTACCGCCCCCTCAAAGTGATTTGATTCGTTAATACCCTATATGGGATGTGTAAAGGATAAAGTTAATGATATTATATGTGTTATTATACTGGAATTATAATATACTCTTATATCATTATGATTCCATTCCAGAAAATATGAAATAGAAAAGGAAGTAGCGTTCATGCGTACGTACAGCTTACCGTCTCCATGAACGGTGCATTTCATTTCTTACCTCTAAATGTGATGTAATATTATAAATGCATGTATGTACTGGATATATATGACATATATGATATCTACATAATGAATACCATTCTGGATATAATGTACCTTTGACCAAATCAACAACATGTAAGTGTAAGAAGTCTATTTTTGGCTTAAGAACCAAATACCGACAAAATGAACATTATTAACTTAAATGATTACATGATGTTCATAACATGGTATAAAGGGAATAATGAACTTGAAAAAGATTCATAAGCAACTAGAGATTAACTCAAGTTTATTATTCAGGAGATTAAATAACGGTCGGGTCAAGTCGGATACGAGGTATGGGACTTCGTCTCAATCTCCTTTCATTGAGGCATATTTTGTTTTATACACAACATTCTTTTATACGGTGTATAAACCCCTTTGACTTTTACGTTTATTCAAAATGAATCTTTTTTATACAAAGCATTTACTAAACGACAAAAGGGAATGTTTTTGTCGTACGAATGCGGCGACAACGACTTTTCCGCCGTCGTGACCGTTATTTGAGTTTCGGCTTCCTCTACAAGCCATACCTTTAAAAAAAAAGATACATACCATATTTTACTTTTCTTTTATTTTGGTATTGAAAATGGTTTTCATAATGTTTTTATATCAATGTGTTGTATTGATATCTCATGATTTAAATGTGGAAATTTTATGTTTCCTTTATGCATGTTTTATGTGATATGATTATGTTATGGTTCTTGGGCATTATTATGAAGACGGGTGGTTCCGTGATAAACTAAGGGCTGGTGAGCCCGATATAGCTCTCCAATGCATTGGGTAACGCGAAGGAGTGAAACGTTAAGGTTTCTCCGAAGAGATTTTTAGGGAATATACTGTGATGGGTATTCCAAACGTAACCAAGAGGGTTACTCCCTACGTAAGAATGTTATGAATGCCTCAAGTTACCTTTATGTCTTATGATTTCTATGATTTATTCATGATTTTATGAGGTATGTTAAAGTGCCTATGTTTTATGGGTAAAGTATGATTTCATTCTTATGTATATACGAACTCATGTTTCCTTTCCATGTTTTTTTTATAACCCATACTGAGTTTTTATGCTCATCCCATGTTTTTGAAATGTTTTTCACAGGTCAAGGGAAAGGTACATGATAAGATGATAGAGTCAAGGATGTGTCAAGAAATAATCCATGTTTTATTTTAAATGTGCTTCCATTGAAGGGAATGAAGAGTACTATCTTTATGTAACCACTTGGTTTATATGTGGAATGTAATGCAAGTTTTATGATCTAATTCTCTAAAACTCTAAACCCAAAAAGATCCTCAATGTGTATTCTTGTAATAACTCAAGATTAATCAAGGTTTAAGGCTGGGGACTTATACCGATAGAGGAGATAGATCAAAATGAAGATTATGAAGGAAATGAGTGAACCCGTACTACTATAATTAACCAATATGGGAATAAAGTGATGAAAAAACTAAATAAATAGAGGTAAAATCATAAATTTTCTACTTTAATGGTTTTATGGTTTTCTCACATGTATCCAAATAGTGTTTTTATCATGCAGGATTCATTACATGGGTATTGTTTCAGTGGAACTACACATGTGGATTAGCTCATTGTTTTCCCTAACCATTGAAAAACATGTCTAAGCCACTGAAAAAATAGAAAAAATAGTCACTTGACTATGATCCGTAAACACATCGTTTCCCCAAAACCATGATCAATTTAAATATTTTTTGAATGGTTAGATAGAAGAGGCTTCACAGTTTGCGCCAAACTATGCTCCTTGATCTCATAAACAAGAATTTGGGACTCTGACAACTTTGAAATATTTCTCGAACACATGAGGGTTCAAATAAACATATAAACATATCCAAAATGAAGATATTGGATTAATGAACTATCAGATTTGTCTTTTGATGCCCAAACAATACTAGGTCATACTCACTAATTGAAAAATAAATAAAAGGGAGAGTTTTTAAACTTAATTAAAAAACATAGGATATAACATTATATATGTGGTATCCCAGATATTACAGGGGATGCCAGATACATCTTAACATTGGTTGGACCAGATAAATTCATATAAGCTCTTTACATCTTTTGATGTGGTGGCCCTAATAGAACCATGTAATACAGTTAAAATTAAATTGGGTTACCTAGATAGTGTTGGTTAAACCAACAATATCTTCAGTTGAAGTCCACCATATGTTTATTAAAATTGAGAAGTTTTTTAAATTGTATTTTATAATATTCCTTAAGTCACCTAATGGTGTTATATGTGTTGGATATGGGTTTTAATGTTGTAATTTTAGAAAAAATGTGTTTTTTTTTTCAACTGAAAATGTTTTATTTTATATTCTTAATGAACATTGAATATATAGGTAAACATTATATGATTTTTCATGTTTTTATTAATCCAATGGTTCCCTTTATTTTTATATCACTTAATGAGATTACTTTTATAATCCCATGTTTTTAAAATTAATTTCATATGGTTATGGGGGAGTAGGGACAAGGATGAGATCAAAGAGAGAATTATGAATATTTTTTAAATTGAGAAATAATTTTTTAATTTTAAATTTCATTTTTGGTGGAAAAAATGGATACAGAGTATAAGTGTCCACTTGTAATGTTTAGGGTTTCATTTTAAGTGTTTTTCATTATTATATAAAAATGAAAAATGAAATGATCATAAAATGTGAGCCCTAAAATAAAAATAATATGATATGTAATGTTTAAGGATGGGGCCTTATAGTTTATATCAAATGATTGTTTAGATAACATTAGAGATTTCAATATTTTTTAATAGTATGAGATATCATCCAAGATTTATAATTTTATTTTTTATCATAATTTTAATTTTTTAGAAAACCTTTTTAGGATTTATGTTATGAAATTTTAAGGGGATTAACATTATTTGTAAAGACATTTATTTTTAGATAACTATGGTTTTTTGCATTTTAGAATGAAAAATGAAAGGTATGAGATAAAATATTAGGTGAAAATTTTATATTTATTTTATATGATCTAATTATACTCTAGAAATTTTATAATAATTATATATAATTAGAAAAATACCAATTTATAGGATGGATGAGAACCCATTTCATCAGGCTAGACTATGGGAATTTACCCCCAATAAAATGAAGGCAGGGTTTCATCGTCAAAAAATTGCCTACATGATTTCTAAGATAGAATAAAATATTTTTTATAAATTAAACCATACTATGGATAATAATTATGTTAATTTTGGAAAAATATGTTCTAAAAATAACCATGATATTGGACATGATTTTATTATTAATTGATTAATGTTATTTTGGATGAAGATAAATATTTTTTCAATCCTATGTGATTTTTTTTAAACCTAATACCTTGGGATATTTGAGTAATTTTATGTATAGTTATTTTTGGAATATTCTCTGTTGAAATTTTGGTATTATAGTTGAATTTTGGATATTAGTGTAGTTTTTCATCACCTAAAGCTAATTTATTTTTATAAAATTAACTTCTATTATTGTAATCATATTTTTTTAGGTTAGTATTTAATGATATGAGATATATATTGTCATTTTTTTGGATTATTTGGTTATATAAAAGATGTTTCTATAGATTTTTGAGCGAAAAAATAATATTTAATACTCATATTTTGGAGAAAAAAGATGAGTTTGAGGTGGAAATTGATTAAAGGATGAAACTGTATTATTTAAGATGGTATATTAATTTATATTACATGATGTAAAATAATCCTCTAACACTATGTAAAATTATCTTAAAATAATAACATTATCTAGTTATTTTTTTTATTAAGAAATTTATGCCCTTTTAACTCATCACATATATATAGTTTTGTGATTGTTAACATTTTCATGACCATGTTCTTTATAACTCTTCATAAAAACATGAAAATTAGTTTTTTCATACATATTCATGTTTTTTCTACAAGGAAACATATTATTTTTTTTATCTCAATTGACTGTCTAACAACACTTTTTTATTTTAAAGTGGATATCTATTTAATTCTTTTTTTGATGTCGGATATCAATAATGGGATTTTGAAAAGTCAAACATTAGTTACAATTGCTCAAATTAAAAAATTTAGGGATTAAATATACAAATGGTTAATAATGTAACAACCAGAGGTTTTAAAAATAAAAATATATTTGACAGCGTACAATGTACATCACATTGAGCTTAAACAAACAACTAAATATTATTATGATCTCTTATAACCTAACCGTTAGAATGACATGAATTAATAATATTAACTCAATTATGAATATATGGTCTAGACATGTATATATAATTAAATATTTGGTGAAACTGTAGTTTTAAATTATTTTAAAACACTTTCTAAATACAAATTGCTTGTTAAAAATATTATTTAAAAGTACATATGCAAATTTTATACAAATAAATAAACAGACCACTCTTCTTTAATTATATAAATTATTATTATATATAATTATAAATATAATGTTTAAAACTCATATTATATGTTTATTTGAAAAAATATATAAAAAATATATTTATACACATAAAATAATTATTAATAAAAATTTGTAGTTTTTCCATATTTTTATTGAACAATTGAAATAAATATAGTTTTTGACACTTTAAAAAATTATATTAGAAAAAAATAAACATATTTATTTGAAATTTGAATATAAAAATTTACAATTGTTGTTTTTTTATAATTTTTTGATATGTTTCATATTTTGATGAATAGTGAATAAATATTGCATTTCAATTATAAAATTCTTTTCCATAAATTTTTTTTATTGTTATATTATATATTTTAATTGATTAAAAGTCTAATTACCTAATTTTATTATCATTTAATCCAATTTTGGTTATAATAAACAAATTCACATTGAATTTGGATATAAAATCATTTCAATATTTGAATATTTTTACTTTAAAAATAATTATTCTTAATCTATCAATAGGATTGATTTTAAATTAATTTCCAATAATTTTGAATTATGAATTTAAAAATATAGCTTCTATATATGGATTGAGTAGTTCAAAATTAAAAAAAATAGATCCCTTTTTTTAAATTAATAATGTAAACATTAGTTATATTTTTTATTGTCATAGTTAAAAGTAAATAAACTAATTAATCAAAATAATAATTTTATAAATGATAGAAAATTACCCAATAAGTTGAAATAATTTTATTTAAACATAATAACTGATGAGGTTAAGATTTATTTATGTTTGTATAATTCAACGTAAAAGATTTTAATAGACTAAATTTATTAAATATTACTCATCAATATAAATGAAAATGTTATATGAATTTCATTAATTTTAATAGACCTAATATTTTAACCTATATTTATCTCATAAGATATTTATTTACTTATTTCTCATGTATTATGAAAATTTATAAAATGATTTAGTATTCAAAGATAACCCCAAAAGACAAATGACAATCATTCTTATCTGATAAGGCCACAAGGATTGAATTCATGACCAAATGGAAAAAATGCACAACACCATCGCCTAGACTATGTTTTTCCCAATTTCAATTCTCCATGCTTTTAATATGTGAAATAATATATATATTTATTTAATAAATATTATTTTTACCAAATTATATTACCTTCTAGTTTAAATTTGTTATCATTATAGTAAGAATGTCATTACAATAAATTATTTAACAAAGTATGATTCAATTTTCCATGTAAAACACTGTGACTTATTTAATGTAATGACATATAACACAATATTAAAAATATATGATGAATGGTAAAATAACACATTTATTAAAATGTCATTCATTATTGTGAATTTTAGATATTAAATTAAATTCATTTAATTTCTAAATGGATTTTATCATATTATATGACCATATTTTATTATTTATAATTTACATATAATGAATACATATTATGTTTTTATGAAAATAATGCTAAAAAATATTTATTATTTTTATATGAAAATTTATTTTAAATTTTAAAAATTGTATTATAATAAAAAAAATTATATTAAATTCATTATAATATGGTTCTTATAAAATCATAATGGCCATTAACATTGCATTATAAATGTGATATACAGAGATTGTTACACTAAAACTTATTTTTCTATTAACATATTAAATGATGAAAATAATATTTAATTGGATGAAAAATTTCACAAAATCATTATACAATAATATTATATATATATATAATTCAATAATTACACATATACACAGATATATTATTTTGCAATTATATTTTATAGAACCATATTTTTTTGAAATTTATAGTCTAATTACTAAATTTTGAAATATAATGGTATTTTCAAATTTCAAATTGTTAAAAATTTAGTTAAAGAAAATAATTTTTATATTCATCACATAAAAATTATCTTAGAGATAATTTGTAATGTTTTTATTCAAATGATGTATTTTGGAGGATAATGAAAAGTTCATTTTTAGGAATACGACGAGATTTAAGAAATTATTAAGAAACAAGAATGAAATAAATTTTTATTAATCCATTCCTTCATTAAAAAATTTATTTTAGGAATAATGTCATGAATTTATTAATATAATTTTAAATTTAGAGACCCATGTTTAATAAATTTTAACCTATTTTGTATAAATATATATATCATTGTTTTCGTACATTATAAATATATCATTTTAGAGTTAATATATATCACTTTTAGAAATTTAATAAAATTTATTTCATATTAGATATAATAATATTATAATAAAAATATAAGGTTAATTTTATTTTTAAGACAAAAAATAAGTAACTAGATAAAATATGAGATGCCACAACTATAAATTATTCAAATTATTCCAAAAGATACATATATGATCCCAAATTGATTTTTCTTTTGGTAAACTATTTTACAAATAGAAATATATCTATCAGTAATTTACAAGTAAAATATCATATTTTAAAACATTATTGTGATAAATAAAATAGTTCTATAATAATTACAATAATAAAAAATGAAAATATATTATTCGGTAAACAAATTCAACTGGTTATTATAATATCTTTTACTATTGATAATATTATTACATACATTTATCATTACATAAGTAATATGAATATAAATATTACTTTATTTGTTACTATAAAAAATGAAATAGTTATTATATGTTTTTAAATTATTTATCGATTAAAATAATATGTTTATTTATTCTAATATTCATTTCAAAATTATTTATATTATATTTATAAATATATTTATTTATAATATATATTTCATATTCTTTCTAGTTATTATATAATATATATACAATTATTTTTTGTGAAAAAACTATAAAAAAGTCATTATTTAAAATAAAAAATTCAAATATATTTTAAATACATCCTCATACCCTTGTAAAAAAACTCTATGAAATTTGATATAAACAAATACAAACATGTTAAAATTTCATAAGACATTACATGAAACTCAAATTAAACATTTTTTTCAATCATTTACCCACCCACATATCATATATCATTGACTTTATTTACACCGGTGGAATGTTCCATGCATGTAGTTCACCACATGATCATGAAAAGACCACAATATTGGTGATCACTTATAGTAGGTTCACATTGGTTGGATGATAGTATTTATCCCAAATTTGGACACACATAGCACACAGCCTAGTGGTCGGAACCTGATGATCATCTATAATCATATATGAAAGTCAAATTTATTTCATTTGTGGATGGAAACATCTCATATTCACTCTCACAACTGGATAAAGAAGAATAGTTTTATAAGATAAAATAGAAGTTATGTACATTATTATAACATAAAATTACCAATCAAATGAAGAAATTAAATTTTTTAATCGAAAACAATTTTGAATATCATTAAAATGTTATAAAATTAATAATACATCTACTATAACAAAAAATATTCTATAACCATTTTTTCTAGAATAGGGTAATTTATAATTATGACTGATATAAAGAAATTCTTTTGTTGATAATTAGTTAAATTTCATTGATTGATCATTGAAAATATTTAGAAGCATGTAAATATACTGAAAATAAGTCTAATTATTTTTAAACAAAAGGTATAATTTAAATTTTTAAATAGTTTCTATAAAATTCTAACGTTATAAAATTTAATTTATAGTTACAAACATATAAGAATTTTTTAATATTTCACTAATATATAATTGATGAAATGGATGATTTATTATATTTTTATAGGTCTATACACAAATCTTATAGCGAGGAAGGGATGGTGGTTCATCATTTAGTTGACCCCATGAATGAGATCCATAGATACACATAATGCCAGTTTTATTCAATTCTCTATGAATATCATTCATCCTTTCCATCATCCATGTGGTTGAATTTCCTAAAATCAATGTTTTGATATTATAATAATAAGTATGAGTGATGAAATACAAAAAATTTCCTTATGAAATTTTTTTTCTGAATCATTTTCAAAAATTATATATATTTTTTTATTTCCACTATTTTTCATTAAAACTCGAATTTCAAAATATATAAAAAATTTCTTATTCTTTCCAATTTTCAAAAATTTTGTTTCTTAATGATAATTATTAATAGAATGAAAAAAATGGATTCAAACTGACTTAAAACATACACCAATAATACAAAAGTGATTGAGAAATAAAATTATCTTCTCAATGATAAAAAATATAAACCAACATAATATAAATAGTTATTTTTAATTTATTTATATTCCTCAAAATAATAAAAATATTTAAAATAATTTTCATAAAAATTTTATTCTAACCTTACAATAGACTAAAAATCAAAATTATTATTATGACAACCTTAACTCCAAAAACATATATATAGTTTCTACATTGTTACATTGAAATATTAACTATGGGAAATAATCCAAGGGGACTGATCTATTCATTAATCAGGGAAAACTATATATATACAATATACAAATTGAACATTGGGAATAAAATATAAATTATGAAAAAATAAAAAGGATTGGAATAATTGAAAATCATTCAAATATTACTTATCCATATCTTAGGGAAAAGAAAAAATATTAAGGATGACATCCAATGCTATGTATGGTTTGAGTATAAAGGAATATATAATAAGAAAATAAATAATAATAAATATGGAAAAATTAATATGTGTAATAACATTCCATTTAATCCTTTACATGTGAATGAAATGAATCTTTCTATAATATCAAAACCATATTCTATTAGATAATAAACATTGAATTATCAATGAAGAAAATGAATAACATTAAGCATTGTGATCTTATAGATCATCATATCTATATCATCAAAGACTTATTTCGGGGATGTTTTATACATGGGTAGTTTTACACAAGAAAACGATTTACTCTGTCTAACTTATTTGTCTCATGAAACCTTTTAATGAATCTAGGGGAAATCTATAATCAATCCCCACCCATAACTATATGTCTCATTTGTTCCACATTTATTTAATGATAAAAATAATTCATAAATACTATTCCTTATTATAGAATATATGTTTTGATTAAGAAATAAATAAAGTCAATATCTATCCACTAAATAAAATAACCTTCATTGTAAAACAAGATATGTAGAAATGGTAAAATTTTTGGGAATAATTTTATCAATGATACAAATTATATAGATATATAAGAGAAATATAATGTAAAATAATAGTAGGAAATTAAATATTTCAAAACATAGTTAATGACTATAAATTTATAGAGATAGAATATGGAAATAAATTCATCAAAAAAGTCAATTTTATAGTCATGTAATGTCATTTAATGATTTATCAATATAAAATAGAAACAGTTAAACTATGTTTTCATAAATTAGATTTATTTTTAAAACAATTGAATAATTATAGAAAAACATAACAGTTTAGTATGGTTTTGATTTCAAGATAACATGTTAGCATTATATTTTTTAAAACCAGTCCATTTTTCTGTTTGTGAAGAAATTCAAAAACAAACATTTTAGAATAAATTTGAAAGGTTCTCTTAAAACATTTAAAACATCAAGTATAAAAGAAATTTCTCATTCTAAATCAACTATGATAATAAATTTAATTTTTTTAAGAAAATTTTGAAATTTATGGTCGTAGATAAACAATGTACCCAATCAAAAAAATCAGATCAGATTTTTGTTTATATATTACATTTATTAATTGTAGCTTCAAATGGAGTAAAAGTTGGAAAAACATTGTTACTCATTAAATATTAATAGTATTATAAATTATTAGTATCTAAATATTGATAGGTCACACTTTAACATTAATAAAAATTAGAAAACTACCAAATAAAAGAGATTTTCAATAAAATCATCACCTCTTTGGTATCATTAAAAATTATAACCCACTGAATTAAAAATGTGAAATGAAAATTGTATCATCATAAATGAATATATATATATATATATATTTATATGTCTCTAATTTTAATTATATTAACGTAAAATAAATAAAAAGGTGAATAATACAAACAACGTCTTAATGAAGTGGAGAGGTACAATTAATCTCTTAAATATATCAGATTATTGAAAGGAGAATTATCTAATGAGGTGATTTTGAGTTAAAATAAAAATACACAAAATAAGTGTAATAAAAAAATAAAATATTTATATTTTTTCACACAAATAACCATTTAATGTTGACTATAATAAAAATGTAATATATCCTGATGAAAATAAAATTAGTTAAGAAATACATCGTAATGATTATATCATTTATTTGAGATATATTCAATGAAACAATAATGTGTAAAGCATTAAATCCCCACAAAAATAAGAGATATAAAATAATTGCATCAAAGTCTATTTTGCACTAAATATTTTAATAATTTAGTCAATGAAGAAGTGATATAACCCAATCAAAGAGATTGAGTTAAGAAACCCCTTATCAATTTAGAATCATTTGAATAAAAAGCCCCATGAAATATATAAAATAAATTGAAACATTAGTTCCAATTAATTTAAATTGATTCACGATATAACATGGTAATGGTTTATTAGACACACATCATATAATAAGAAAGGGGTAAAATATAAAACATGTCTCAATGAATACAACCTCGGATAAATAACACTTAGATCATATCTCCCTTTATATTAACAGGGTTAATTATATTTTATAATAGATTTTATCATTTTATTATTTTATACCATAGTTATGATAATATTTTTAACATCATATATGATCCTATTATTAAATTCTATGACACTTTTCAAAAAAATTTCATTATTTTCAATTTTGTGTTAATTGATTTATTTTTTCATTCATGTTTTGTCATTATAGTTTTGGTAATCCAAAATTTATTTTGGTTCAATAATATTAATAATTAAAATAATTATATAAATATCACATATATACATAAAAAATATTTTTACTACCTTCCATGTAATCGGAAAATTAAAAATGGAATATATCCCATCATAAAGGTAATAGTCCACTTGTACTAATGTGGGAAGATTTCGTTATACAACGGATTGGAATGTAAGAATGTATATATGATATTATAATTAAATAATTAGAGTTATGTATTATGTATCACATATATTTATTAGTTATATATTTATTAAGTCTATGTAAATTGTTGGTGAAAAATGAATAACACAAATATGTGGAGACGATAAATCATACAATTTCATGGGTGGTGTTTTTAATTTTAATATGAGGGAAAGTAGATAGAAATAATATAATCATAAAAATAAGTAGATTGATTTTGTAGAATAATAACAAGAATAATATTTATGTATATTCATTATACATTATTTATTATTTTGTGATTGTTATATAAGATTTATTGTAGCTTGAAAAACAAAATTTGAATGATTAAATAAAGAAGATAATCTCTTATATTAAGGAGCCCCTTTAGATCATCTCATAAGGGTTTTAGGGATGTTATATTAGGAATAAAATGACTTCAAAAATATTCATAAGGATTTTTAAGAGGTTTTTTTAAAGATAGGGTTTAGATATAAAGCTCTATGTGGTTTATTGAAGAGAGGTGTGGTGGTGCCATCTATACTAAAATAAAGGACACATACAAAATTAATAAAATTATTTAAATATAATAAATATATTTCGATTTAAATGTTAAATAATATTGAAGTAATTTTTAATATAAGATAGTATACGGTTTAAATCTCATCACATGATAAACTATTCATATGTTTATTTGGTATTTTAAACCTTATCTTTTGGTTTATCCCCTTTAATAAATATTTTAATCCTTAACTCTAGTGATCAAATTTTCACTATTAATGTGTTATAATATATATATTAGTTAATAATTTCTTCATATATAGAGAATTAAAAAAATTTAGACCAATAATATTCCTATTTTTTCTCTTGAATGATTTATATATTTTTTAAATAAATTAATCAAATATTTTTTCCCAAAATATTTCAATAATGTTCGTTTTAGCACAGATCATTGAATTTGAATTTATAAACATAAATATTTATGTGTACTTAAAATTTAGAATTTTAAAAAATCTAAAATATTATATATATATATATATACATTTTTTAATGTGAAAAATAATCTATCCATATTTTATTACATTTATAATTTTTAGAATTATTTATTTAAATTTTCAATTAATTGAATATTATTTGTCTCTGTATTGCATAATAAATAACTATAATTACTCAATAATTAAAAGATAAAAAAACATGATAAAAATAAATTAAATATTTTAAAATAAACATTTAAATTCATTTACGACAAATAATTATCATTATGTCATAAAATTTAAGATATTAAAATCTTCATAGTGGAATTTTTTATTTTTTTTTACATAAAAAAACATAACTGACCCTATGAGGGTTATATAGAACACAAACACCAAATAATAGAGAATAGAATTTCTATAGAATAATTAATAAAATTTAATTATATAAATGAATGTATTTTGATGATTTTTTATGCCTTATCACTTTTTTTTGTTCCCAATTAACTTACCTTCCAATTATTAATGTGGTAAATTTTACTATTGTTATTTTTCATGATTCCTAGAAAATATCTCTTATTTTCAAATTTTAAACCTATTGATAATAAATAGTGAATAAAATTTTCATGATTCAATTTCCAGATGGAAAATAAATAAATTAATATTAAATCACAATGTACATTGAAATTGTTTTTTTGAAAAATAACTTGCATGTATAATTTTTTTATATCAATTAAATAATAAAATATATTCAAATCTACCTAATTGTTTTACTTATAATATAACATAATTTTATTAATAAATTGATAAATTTTCTAAAGAAAAAAAATCAATTTGTTTTATAGAAAGAGGTTACATGAGTCTAAAAGATGAGATCGTATTATGATCATTCACATATAGGGGTAGTAAGTCATCAGATATATCATTCATCCAGTAAATATCATTATTTACACCTTTATTTGAAAGGACATCTGCAACAATATTTTCTTCATGATATATATGAGTAGTAATATGATTTATGTTGTATATAGAAAGGAGACAATCCATCCATGGTTTAGTAGTTGGGCAAGATAGATGATTCACACTATTCCAAATCATATTCACTATGGAAGTCGAATAACATTCAATCCATATGTTTTTCTAACTGTGGTGCATAGTGAAATAAATTCAATGAATCACACTAATCATTTCATCTTAAAAAGATGAGGCAATCTTGTAGATTCCAAAAGAAGCACCCTAGTATAAGATCGAGGTGACCCCTATAGATGACACCCCATCAAGTGTGTCCCATATTTCCTTTCTAAGAGTTTTACACATTCCCTTTGATCTATCCAGAGCATAAGGGTTTCCATAAAAACTGAATGGTGTGTCTTGGATCATGATAAATATCATCAACCTGTAGATGTTGTAGAATTGTAAAGTCTTTCAATATATTGTTTCATAATCCCATCTAAATCAAACCAGCTTCTTGAATAGCTTTGAAGATCCACATCAGACCTTTATTAATGTTATGTGAGAAATTGTTGTGATGAATTGAATTTGAATCATACCAAATCACATGATGATGCTTCGTAACTGGAACAATAAATAATTTCTTGAATTTATTAGAGATATTTATATCAACACAACGCTTTAGATAAGTGTTGATAGAGTCATGGATCAGCCAACTCCAACAAAAAATGTAAAAAATATATTTCCAAAGAGTATTTGAAATGGAAAATGATAGAGATAAATGGTTAGAATCTTCTCAATGTATATTTTAGAGATGACATTCTTAGAAGGTGTAGATCCAAAAATATTGAAAACTTGTATCTCTGGGGATCCTATTATAAATAATAAGTCAGATAAGAGTACATCTTCAAGGCTTTATCCATAGCTTATCAATGTTTTTAATTCATCTAAAATAATTTCCCTTGTTATGAAAATGATGGGAATAATATGTTTTTGAATTAAACATATCATAATGTGAAGGCATCCAGATTAGAAATTCATTTGTTCTAGAAAAATTATAATTTTCAAAGATATGCATAACATTTTCAAGGAAACTATAGACATGAGAGTAAATAACACCCCTAATAGTTTTATTAGTTTTTTGAAGAGACTGTTTAATGGGGTTCAAAGATATTTGAGGAGTAGCAATCCATTTATCCTACCAAATGTTCATGGAGGTGTTCATAGAAACCAACCCTCTAGAGATAGTCATAATATTGATATATGATTTTTTAATGGAGGGAAAAATGGAAGATTTTAGAATACTCATGTTTCCTTTCATTAACATGTTAAGAAACCTATTTCAGAAAAAAAAAATAATGATAGTAATTTTGGATTAGGTTCCTTCTATGTCTGTCTTGAATTGACTCATTAAAAATATTAAAAATTCTAATGTTGAGGCCACCAATGTCTAATGGTTTTCAAAATGTAGACCAACGTTTAGTCACCAATTTCTTATATAGAGGGATGTTAGACCAAATAAACTATATAATTGAAACATTAATTTTTCAATGAGACAAGAAGGCCATTTATAAACCATCATGGAGTAAACCATTTTTGGGATAATGAAATATTAAACAATATAGATTCCACCTGACATAGATAGAGTTATACCATTCCATGTAGAGAGATGATTTAGTAATTGACCAATAATGATGAAGAAATAGTTAGGTTTGGATATGAACAATAATATGGTTACACTTGGGTACAGAAAATGAAAATAACCTTCTTGAATGCATAATTCATTGGTAATTCCATGATTTCTATTTTCCAGAAAATTTCTCCAAAAAATAATTAAAGTAATTTTTTAAGCTAATTATCTGACCCAAGTCCCCTGTTTGGGGGACAGAGCATTTCTGAGGGTCTTAATGATCCCTCTATTACATAGTATGTTATTAATGATGTCATCTGATTATTAAATATTCCTGGGGGAATTCACATTCATGGAATCGTAGATGGTTTTAAGTTTAAATTGTTCCACATGTTGGGTGAGAAATCTTTTTAAGTAGTACTCTATAATGTAGAATATAATGATATATATGGGATTACCTTGTCTAACTCCTTTGGTGCTTTTGAAATATCCTCTAGGAGACAAATTCACATGGATAGAAATAGTGGCCAAGTTGAACAGGGTTTCAATTCTACATATTAAGGAATCATTGAATACAATGTCTTAGTGAACATTAAATATTAAATTCTAGTCCATGGTATTGGATGATTTTCTAATTTCATGTTTTATCTAAATTTTATCCACTCTGCTGGAATTTTTTAAAATTATTGTGCCATTAGAGGCAAGAAAAATGTTTTCATGAATGAATCTTCTCATTATAAAACCAAATTTATTACATAGGATAATTATTTTAGTCATGGTAGAAAGTGTATTTTGAGTATGTTTAGTGATGGTTATGTATGGAGTGTTAATAAGATATAAGGGTCTGAAAATAAGAAGCTCAGAGGTATTATCAACATTGGGAATCAAATAGTAGAATTTCACATTCAACCCATGGAGTATATCAACCCAATAAAGGATGGATTTGATGAGTTTTCAATCATCATATTGAATAACATACCAATTTTGCTGGTAGAAACAATTATTAAATCCATCAGGACTTGAGGAACTATCATGGTTCGATCTAAAAATAGTTTATATGATTTCATACTCAAGAATAATGATTAAAAGATATGAGATCTATTTCATATTGACAATGACCAAAATGAAATCATGGAAGAGATCCTTATTTATTTTATGTCCATTAAAAATGGATTCTAAATAGGAGACAAAATGACTAGCAATAGCATCTGCATTATCCAAAGGGTTGTCCCCATCTATGAGATATGATAAATGCCTACATGTTTTACTTATTCAATGAATAGAGTTATAGAACATGGTGCTTATGTCACCATTAGTTAACCACTTTATTTTGAAATCATGTGTATGCATGTTATCCTTAACAGTTTTAATTGAGTAATGTATCATAAAAATATTTCTTTCATAATTCTAATTATTAGTGAAAGTAGAGTTGGTCTTGTCGTTTTGATGTTGATAATATTCATTATCAAAAAGTAGATTTTTCTTTCTATTTTTTTTGGATTTTGAGATGCACCAATCATTAGTATTTTGTTTAATATATTTAATTTAAAATAATAGTCAAAGAAATTATTATATTAAGTCCTAGTGGACCATATGTTTTAATGAGAATACCACAATCTAGGTCTAAGAGTAAACGTTGTTAAATCAAAAGGGAAAATGGATTTTTACAATTTTGAAAGAAATAGTGATAATAAAAGGATGATGGTCAGACTTAATCATGGAGAGATTGGTTCTAGAAATGGTGTCCCATTTATACAAATCATTACATTTACGAACACTCTTTCCAATTTTCAGGATACCACCCTATTGTAGTGTCCTCTATACTATGTGTATCTGGCACTAGTGTGAATAATTTTTGTAATATTTCCATCCTCAGTTACATACATAAATTCAATCATAGAGATATCGTAGTTGGACGGTCCCATTTCTCCCATGAAGTGCAGATATAGTTAATTTCTCTAACAACAACCCAAGTGTTATGTATATTAGAACTCAGATATGAGAGTTCAATCCTGAGAGACCTCTTTCCTTGGTATCTTTTCATTGAATAACAAAGGAGAATAATATATGTGCACTATGTATAATAAAATCACAGGTAAGTATTTTCCCATAGTCATAGAAAATATTAACATTTTTTAATGATGGAATAATGAAAATACAAATAGTTTTAATAGATTGGCTATTTTTAATTACACCTATAAAAGTATATTCAGATGGACTGAGATGTAGTAAATTATGAGAGAAATATTTCTTGGGTTTATTAGTGGAAAAATTAAAAGTAAAATGAATGTATCACATTATTTTTATGAATATAAAATTGTCAGGGTTAGCAATAACCTTACTATTATAGAAAAGGATCATCATTTATACATACATTTGGAGTTTGAACTCCCCATTTTCTTATCCTCTAAGACCCTTTGTCAAGATGATCTAATGACATTTTTGGACGTTTTTGGGAAATATTTTTTCTAATTCTTACTCTTAATAGTAGTAGATGTAATAATAGATGTACTTGAATTCTAGGATTATTTTGATGTTTCTTGCATATAATCTTTAATAGGTGTGATTACAAAATTACTATTTAATATATTCTAATTATACACTGAATTTAGATTTTAACTTTTTGAGGAAAAAATATTGACATCTTTATTGTAGGTACTAACTAAAATGTGTGTGTCAAGGGCTAAAGGAGTAGAGTTAACTAATTTTTCTGTGTAGGGATTGCTTGATTTTAATCCTTGTCCAAGAATAAAAAGAGATTGGTTTTATTTTGTCTACTCTCACCATTTTTGTTTTCAAAATCAACCAAAAGACCAGATGTTGTGATGTTAGCCTGATGAATGCCACTACTCGAACTGATATAATCATGAGCATGATATCTATGATCAATTCCCTTGTCATCATGCCCATCATCTGTACACCTGGGGGTGAGAGTAGTAGTATCAACCCTACAATTGATGTCTCTATTAGCTACCTCTAAAATGATAATATAACAACACATAATATATGATTTTATCAATTAACAATAGAATTATATAAGATGGAATCCATTGGAACAGGTTCCTGTAATGATTATAGGGAATCCGTCATAAGATCTTCTTATGTTTTCAATGATATCACGATTATCCTCCTCATCACCTACAATATTAGGGGTAATAGGACTGTTTGTTTTACATTGTTCTCCATTCAACGCAATCCCATGTGAACAATATATTGTCATAGGATTTTAGTTTGTCTCGTTAGGGAATCCAAAATTAAAATATCAGGCTTAGATTGGGACATGTTTTAGACATCTATGATCATAGTTTCAATTTCATCAATTATACTTTGTTCTTCAGCTTAATTTTCATGGTCCTACACAAGGTTAGACAATGATTTTCCAAACTCAACCTCTATGGGATTCATTTTTTTGGATTTTGAATTCCACTTTTCATTTTTCTACCAAGAGAGTTTAGATTTATATAATGAAGAACCCTTATCTTTTTTTCATCTTTTTACCTTCATTCTATTTATTGAAATTCAGTTGGGATACCTGTTTATAAACCGCTATTCAATTTTGAATTTAATATCCTATGATTTTTCAATAGTCACAGAATTTAGGATTCCTATCATACTCAATCGTCACATTGTTCAAATAAAATTAACCATTGAATGAAATTGTTTGATGCAGTTTATATTCTGGATATATTTAAACAATCACTCATGAAAGTAGACCTAATTCTTTGTTTAGAGTCCCCTGGTAAATCATCAGAGTAGTTCCCAAATAAAATTCTATATCATTTAAAATTTTATGTTTACAAAAATACCAGTTATGATTATGCAATATAACCCAACATTCTTCCATACTGTTGATATGGTTGTTCGGGTTAAAGGAAAGATCCTAATTAGGAAGACATAATAGGCTAGTATTGAGTTTTATTTTAACAAGATTAATAACCATTCTAATTCGTCTTGAGAGGTAAACAAGATATGAATATAACCATCACATAAGGGGATTATTTTTCAATTCAAAAATCCCCAATATAGTGCAATACAGGGTTTATGATCTAAATACTACTGGGGATTATCACCTTTTATGTAAGCAATGATCCCCAATAATTAAAACATACACATATGGTTCTTCTACTAAAACGATAAGAGATAAAACTCAATATAGATTCCTTTGTACTCTAGTTTTTTGAAAAATGTAGTCTTCGACGATGATGATTTTGGTAGATCTGATCCCCTTAGAGCTCCAAGGAATTATATCCCCTTCGCTTTAATATTTGTTTTTTGGTTCGCAAAATCATCCTAAAAGGAATTTTTATTCCTTAATTTCTATAGATATTTAGTCAATGTAGCTGTCCCATTTAGGATCAAAGGATTCCATATCTTAATCAAATTTGCAAGTAGAGATCGATTCATCTCCAATCTCATGTGGATTTGGGTTTGAATAAAAAATAGTATTTTCACTACTCACAGGATACTTATTATTTTAAAAAAAATTAAAAAAGTCGTTTAACAAAATTATGAGAGGATTATAAAAAAATATTTTACTTTTATAAAATTAAATTTTTAAATGTTTCAGAAATTAAATAAATAATACTCTAACAAAAAGAAATAAACCCCATTTTTGAAGAAAATCTATTTTGATGAAAAAATATCATTAATTTAAGTTGAGTATATATATTTTAAATGGTAATAAATAAATATTCATTGAGTAGTTCCATTATTAATATTTTTTAATTTGGCTAATCATATTCATAAATAACAAATTCAAT
This sequence comes from Viscum album, assembly GCA_963277665.1. Classification (NCBI taxonomy): domain Eukaryota; kingdom Viridiplantae; phylum Streptophyta; class Magnoliopsida; order Santalales; family Viscaceae; genus Viscum; species Viscum album. Next base: position 1,497,754,466 of record OY728119.1, on the reverse strand, counting down.
TGCTACATTATTATGGTCAGGATTAAATAATAATATTTTGTTGTCTGTTTAAGGTCGGTGTTGTGTGTTCTATAAACTAATGAATATTGTGTTCTTTTAAAATCTCAAGTATTCAAATTATCCACATTTAATAAATTATGAACTTTCAATTTTAAATAGTTATTCATAACCAAGGGTTTGAAATTTGATGGTACATTTTTTCAAAACAGACATTGAAAAACGGTTAATAAAACAAGCTCTAATAATATGGAAATAGAAATATAATGGTCGTCTGGAATAAAACCTAACTATATTTCCCCATATAATAAATTTATAAATTATATAATATATATATGCGGATGAGAAATGGGATTCCCAAAAAAATAGAGTGATAGAGAACACGGTCTGGAAGAATTTCTTGACCAGGGAACCATAAATCTGTTATGGGTTAAGAGAATATCGATTCATCAAAAATAATCATAATATGATAAATTTTTGGTTTCAAGATCCCTTTTTAAGAGTTGAGTTATTAATTTACGATATTATACAATAAAATAAGTATATATATAATAATTTTATCATTTATTCACTTTCAACCACAATCTCATCATTTCTCCAAACGATGAGTATTTAAGTGTAATTTTCCAACCCTAAAGCACTAAATTCATATCACAATGGATTAAATAATCCCTAATATTATAAATATAAAATCTCTCTAAAATTAAAATTTAACCAAAAAATTAATGGTTATTATAAGGTATGATAATATAAAAAATTTATAATCCTTTATATGAAGAAATAAAACAAGTTAGATAAAAATTTATATAATGACGTATAAGGGTCAACATTTATTATAAATAAGTTACATCTATATAATCATTATCATGTATAACCACATATATTGAATAATTCTTTAATTTAAATGGTAATATGATACTATTTTTTATTAAATTCCTTAAATTTAAAAACATTCGTCCCAAATAATCTTTCATGTTGAACAACTTGTTAATCATATAAGTTACATTTACATCAACCCAATTAAGAACTCAAAAAATATCATTAAAAATGATGAATCACTATATATTCACATATTGTAGTGAAAATTATCATAATATCATGAATTAAATTTTTATAATAACATGAATTGTAATCATTATCTTTTCTGTAAATATCTCATAAAATATATCATTGTTATTTTTTTGTTTTTAACCATAAATAATATCTATATAACATTACCTAATAGGCCATAAGTAATAATATATTAATCCAAATGTTCATTTAAATGTCAAAAGGGTAATCATCTTAAAACCCCATAAAGGATTCAAATCACATAAAAATACCATCACTTAAAACCTCAAAATTGCTATTTAAACCCATAATCTTTTTGAAACAATAAACATATAAACCATATATGATGTTTATAACTCATATGTTAACCCAAAAATAAAACATAAATGGTTTCAAAAGTAATAGAATAATTATTATACAAATATATTCATAAAATATTTCCATACATCTAAACATATAATAAACATATTAAATTTTGAACTAAATTACATTTTCATCAAACACCATAATAATTTCAAGGTCACCAATACTATCCCATTTACATCGTCAACGTCACTCATCCATTTATCGTAACCCATAGGAACTCTAATCATTAACCATATTATTAATTTCATAACTTAGTTCATTCTTTGGTCTAGGTGTTAACCCTTGGATTCTGTAATTGCCTCAGATAGTTCACATATTACCCAAAAACAAATTGAACCATAAATGTTACATAGGGATGAAAAAAATATCCCTCTATCTAACTCTTTATTTTAACTTGATAATTTAAAAATCAATTCTGAATTTTCAAAAAAACATTTTCACATTCTATCGAGACATAATTTGGGGGTTCTGTTTAAAAAAGTTATAATAAAAGAAATTGTGATTTCTTTCATCCGTGGTCTCTACCAGCTATGATCTAAAAACAACTATATTATTAGATTATTTGGTGAGTCTGAGAGTTGGTTAAGGTGAAGGTTTTTAATCATATATTTTGAAAAACACTTTCGTTATGAATTTTGTTTCACTATAGTTGTCATAAATATTATTTGTTCGTAATCACCACATTGTCTATCACAATCAGTGTATGCTTTATTCATCTTAGTTCCAGCCATTGTATAGTAAATAATACATATTATGGGATAATATAATCTTATTAAAAAAACTATATAATCTATAATTTCCAAAATATTAGTGTGTTATCACATTCATAGAGATATCTTCAATGTTATTTATAAGGTTTTTCCCCTAAAATAATTTTTACTAAATCAAGTTCACTCATTTTTTTAAAAAACCTCATCAGATACAAATATAACAACCCCAAATACAATATCCTAGATCTATTTTCTACATTATAACATTATCATTGATATAAAGGTTATAATCCTAATTTACAAATTATTTTAGTAGTATTAGAATACCAGATACATAAATCAAACCCATTTTACATTGGGGTTACAATAGAAAACAAATAAAAGAAAACGTTCAATATCCTTGAAACTCATTTAATGATTTCTTCTTCACATAGTGGGTAAATATTCCAAATAATGGTGAGAATAAATCTTTAGGGATCATTGCGTAAAATAGAATATATTAATACTAAATAAGTCATAATAAATAGGAATTGTGATGTAATTGGGAACACATATTTGTCAATCAATAACTTGAGCATGAAATGTATCTATGAATAATACCAATGCATTAATTTCATGAATAATAATAATAAAATTTTGAATGATGAAAATTTAAATTATTGTTGTCATGATCTCAAACTTCATTTTATCAATATCTTAAAATAATATTTCTAATATTTTTTAATAGTTTGATACATATACACTACAAAAAATATAATTACGCCAAATTGTTTTTCAAAATCACAAAGTAAGGGGTTCTAACCATATCTAGCAATATGATATGATACAATGAATATTTATTTTCATTTCAGTGGGATTTTTCATTGTGATTCATTTTTATAATTTCATTTTTATTCTCAATTAGAGATCAATATTCGATATAATTATATCATTGGCCCTTATAATTCTAAAAAATTTCTTTTAGACTTTAAACCATCCTAAATATTGTGTAAAGTGTGTGTGAATTTCCATGAAATGACATCACTGTAAAGATCTAAAAAATTGGATGCACTCTCAAGAAAGGATGTACCTAGGGCTAGTAACCCTAAAGGGAAAAGCTAATATTAACTTAATCAGCACCTTGTGTATGGAATAGAGCCCTGAATAATCACTTGTTTTGACACTCTATAGGGATACACATTGGATAATTCACATCATATTTACAAGCTATAAGTAATTATTGGAATTTATATGGACTATGATTCACATGTAATTGATATCACTATTAAATGATATTTCCCCCCACCAATAGTTTCTATTGTTACATTTATTGGGATACAACCTATTCCATTGGGAATATTTTTTAGTGACCAAATTTGACTCTTGAATTTTATCCTAGATAACTATATATATTACTTCAATAGGATTATTTCCCACTTATTTTATGGATAATTAATATGATCAACATTACTCTCCTAATTTCCCTTTTAATTTACCTTCCTCATTCATGTCTATGATCTTATATACTCTCTATATATGAGAAATTAAATAACTAAGAAAAATGAATCATCACAAAATAATAAATTGCGTACCAAAAAACTATATATGATTGTAACTTTTTATCCAAATAAATTACATTGTTAATACCCTTAAATACAATCTCTAATTGTAAAATATTACCCAATATACCCATTGGTACTATTGAATGAGGAAAACAATGACAATATTGAATAAGATCTATTTTATACAAGATAAATACAATATAGTATATTATTCGTATCAAAAGTTATTTACCGTGAAATTAGTTAATTTAGTTTCATTACAATTTTGTGTTCTAGAGGTTAATTATGTTATCATTTCTCAATATTTCGTATCTACCTTATTATCCACATTATCACAATTAAAAAATAAATATTGATAATTTTTAATCTAAATACATTTATACTGATATCCATTAGTCTCTTGGAAACTTTGATGACAATAGATCCATATAGGATATTATGAAAATTAATTTTTAAATTTAATTTTCAACTAATGGATTTATTTGACAGATTATGGGATAGGAAGAGCCCGATTATAAATTAATCATTAATGCATCAATAGGTTTCATGATATTAATCTGTTGGGTTTTCTTATATAACTCACGAAGACTATATAATAAGGATCACATGGTGGAGGCCTTGATGGTAGAATGTGATCTCATAGTTTATTTTTTTATTATAATATTATTATATTAAGCATTATCTCTTCCATCACAATGTGATCAACTACAAATATCAATGTGTTTATTTATATTTAAAAATATGTTGGATATATTATATAGACATAATCATTGATTATGATATTTTTTATTTACCTGTTAATGTCATATCATACAGTGCTTTTTAATTTATATCTTTTTTGTACACTAACCCTTACTATACATTTCAACCAATCTATTTATATTCTTATTGAATCGCCCAGAATGTATGAAGATTATTATGTGTAAATAATGGATTATGGGAGGATGAATAAAAAATTAATTTTTCATATGATTTTACATATTGTTTTAATATTATAATGTATTCAATTATGTATATAGTTTTTGAGACTACTAAATTATTATAATGTGTGATCCATGAAATTATGAAAATGCAATAATTTATCCTCGTAATTAGGTTTGTACTTGTAAGACCCCTAATTTTTAATGACAATTTATTTATAATAAATTATAATTATTTTATTATTTTATTACGCACAAAAATGTGTTAATCTATAATTACATTCAACACTAATTTTATCTTGTTTTGGAGGCATCACTGTGTTTAAAAATTGCGATATATTGTAAATATTATTATTTAAATGAAAAATTAATTACATAGACATTAAAATTAGTGATATTATTGTTAATAACAACATTTTTAATAATAATTATTACGGTTATAAATATATATATAACTAATTTATAATAATCTAGTTAATTTTTAGAAATGATTTCTTCTATTTTTAGAATCCAATTTTCATGAAAAATTTATTTCATTACTTTTTTATAAAAAATTATAAAAGTAATTTTTAAAAATTATAGAATATTAATTTAAATAATTATTCTTCCTTTATTAAGTATTCATTTCAAAATAATATTAATGTGATTTTTTGATAAATTCTTGAAATGATAATTTTTTCTCTGAATAGTGGAAAATGTTATTACATATTAATTATTGTTCTCAAATTTAAATAATTTGAGGACATAAAATTTTTTATTAAATGGTTTTAAAAGTAAAATTAGTTCAATTTTTTATATTCATCTAATTTAGTTCATTTTAAAATTACCTCTTTGAAAATCTAACGTTCTCATCACATATACATGTCAATTTAAAATTAAATTTCATCACATTTTTAATTGAATTTTGAAAAAATTATTACACCTTTTTATAATAATTATTTATATTATTTTATAAGTTCAAATTATTTTTTACCATAATGAATAGTAAGAATAGTAATAAATATTTACCATGGATTAGGTAAAAATGAGTTTATATTATGTTAAAAAAATGATATGGTTTAAAAAGGTCATAGAATATTATACAACATCTATTTTTGTAAAATATTTAAATATTATCACCTCAATGTTTCTTTAATTCCACATTTAGGAACATTTTATATTGATAAATGTGGCTACACCTTTTTACTTTAACAATTACCAGTGTTCCACTCACCTCACTTATAAAAGGCCACCCCTCTACTCTCTTCTTCACACTTACTGACCCCTTTAGTTTATCAATTACCTTCCCAAATGGATTACATACATACTGTCCAAAATTATATAAGTATTTGGGAGATTATAAATCCAATCATGGAAGGATTTATATTAAACTAAAGTATGTTTTTAGATGAATATGTAATGTTTATAACTAGGGTTTTTGTTATCCATCTTATTTTACCTACATAATATATTAATCAATTATTATGATATATTAAACTTGTATATAAAATATAATGATATGTTATCACGTAAATGAAAAAACATATATCCATCTTCTCTTCTATCAAATGATATATAAAATCGCCATTCATGTGTACATAAGACTACTGCCTCACGAATTAATGTTATTCATTTTTCATCACCCCCTATCATGAATAAATATAATGATATATGTATTGTTTATATATGTTATTAATGATATATTTTTTATTTTTAATCTTTATATAACATATTCCTTCGTAATTTCCATTCTGTGGAAACGGGATAACATTGCTCTTGTGTACGGTTGAATACCACCTCACAAAGCAATGTGATTCGTATTTCACATATGCTTTACATGGAAGGTACAAAGTAGAGGTATTAATAATACTTTATACATATTTTATAAAAATGATTCTCTATTGGTATTGTATTTTTTACCTTACATTCTTTAAATTTATCGAGAAAATTGAATCAATGTTCATGCATATGTGTGATATACTATATCTAGGAAATGTGTACTTAATTTTCTATATCAAATATCTATAGATTACTATTAGTGAATAAATACAGAATATATGTTATATGGCTATTAATTTTGATAATTATTAAATTATTTTTCCAAGATCAATGTGAGAGGACAAAATATAGCAAATCAAAACATTCGTGAAAAACAAAGTAGTTATTATATAAAACATGAATTTGATAGGGAAATGTTATTAAATTGATGATGAAAGGTCACAAATAAATAATACATGGTCTAATATATATAATTATGGTTCTATAATATATTTATAAAAACATGTATTTATTATACAATAAGTTTTAATATTTATTAAGTAAGAAGATGTTTATATTAATGGATTTATGTCTCACTTTTCCTTATTTGAGACATATGTTATGTTATACACCTATATTATTTTTATTAGGTTAATATATATCCCCATATAATTTTAATATTTTTAATTTAATTATATTAATTATATTTTATATTTTATTTAATGTTATTCATTCAATGGGGCTTATGATTCAATGTTTCCAATGTGGTCAGGGTTTTATCGTATAATTTCATGGTTTATTCAAATTACTTTACAATATGTTTCCAATGATGAAATATTATGATCCATAAATCAATAACAAAAATAATTTTATTATCCTTTTGTTACATTTTGAGAGTGTGATCATTAATTTTACTCTCTTTATGTACTCAATATTTTTAAAGTTATTTTATGAAAAAAATTCATTATTTATCTATTTAGTCGAAATTTCTTTTTATTCAAAAAATATGTTTTCTTGAAAAACCAAATTTTAATTATACATATAATTTTATATTAAGGGAATTTTTACCCATTTTCTACATTTTAAAAAAATTATTTTATAGAGTATTCATGTCATTTTCCAAAAAAGTCCCATTTTTCATTTACCAAATATTTGAATGTAATCATTGTTTTAATGTGTATGACATGTGGGATATTTAAAACCATCATCACTGCTCAATGTTTTGAAAAATAATTTATATGTATTCATGTTTATTTTTGTGGAAAATTATTTCAAATTTTTTTATTTCATTCAATGTTTAAAGGACAATTCCTCATTAATATTTTTAAATTATTTTTAACTCATAAATTATATGTTTTTAAGGTTATTTTAAATGAATAAAAATTATGAAATATTTTATGAATTTCTAGTTTTTGGATGTTAGTTTTAATGAAATTTTATTTTACACTAGAAGGGTATGAAGTGAATTTATTTGAAACTATTTTTCCATCTATGGTAAAATCATTTTAGGGAACTTGTTATTAAATTGGGATAAGATTCATGTATACCATTTTAATTGATTATTTGAATATTTTTATTTCTTTGATTAAATGATGTTTATGAAGCCCATTTCTTTTCCACAAGTTATACAATGATGAAATGTATAAGAAATTCATTTATAATTTCATGGATTATTCTATGATAAATGATGAAATTAAGATAAACCCATTGGTTTTAATTCATTCTCATGTGATGAATTATTTATTTAATCCATTTACAATCAATGTTTATAATATAACTCATATTTTATAAACTTTTTTAACACATATTTATGGTTTCCATTATGTTCTGTTGGTTACGTTATAACCAAGGATAGTGGTTATCTTAAAACCGAAGATTAGTGCGACGTATATATCCCACAAATTAATAATAAAAATATCGATATCATAGGAGATAAACACAACTAGAATGGGGAGTAAACCCATTTATGAAGGGATTATTTCTACTATTATTGTCTTGGTAGAGAACATTGGTGACTATGATTGTTTTGGGGTGGAACTCATTCTACAATGATAGCCTTGGAAACGAGCCTTGACTATTGTGGAGATGTTTTTTTAGTCTTTTTTATGCCAAAATTTCATGAATTTTATCTATAACAGATAGATATATTGTGAATTTCAGTTTGAATTAATTTAAATTTTCCAAATTTTGATTTTCCTTCAACACTAAATATGTCTTAATTTATATGAAATCGCCAATTTTTTTATTCAATTCCATTTCTATAGTTCTCTAAGTGCAAGATAGAGATTTACCTAGGGCATAAGAAATGTTAAATTTTAATTGTGTAACACACAATTCTAGGTTCCTTTGATAACTCATGTGATATACAAAACCTAGTTTCATAAAATCGCAATATACTATTATTATTATTAAAAAATTTATTATAATAGTAACATTGATTTTAGAATAGTGGTTTTGAAATCACGACCCTTGTTACCCAGAGTCAGTGCATTATTACATAACATTGGCATGATCACAAAAGACCAGGTCTCTAAACGCATATTATATTAGTTTCCTTGGAAGTACTAGATGCATTCATAAGGTTCACATAAAATCATAAAATGGAAAACTACAACAACATTATTTCCATGGAAAACATAGAGGTCCCATACACTATCCCTGCAGGTCATTCATAATATAATTATTTGAATCCTGGGAAAAATAAATCATAGAATGGGGTGAGATCAGATTCTTAGTAAGGATAATAATATAGTGAAATCTATCATAATTAAGCGTAAAAAATTTTAGAAATTTATAACTAAACCAAAAGCCTTTTAAACTTTAACTTCAGCATAATATAGAAAAAGTAAAATGAAATAATGACTGTTATTTATTCACATGGATATTCTACTAGTCAAATATTCAAATGAAATATCAATAACCACTCTCATAAGGATGGAATGCATAATCCCCGACATTCATAACCACATAGTCCAGGCCTTGTCCCAAGACTACAAATCTGATTTTGTCATGTCCTTGTGCCAAGACACTATTTTGTCTCTTGAGACCTACTGATGAATAGAAGAGCAATATTGGGCTCCACCCATCACTTACTAAGTCAAATGCATTCCTCATGTGAACAGTTTTAAACATAATATAATCATTTGTATTATAACTAGAATATGAAATGTAATACTTTCTCCATAAACCATTAATGGGATAAAAATAAAACATCAACAGTCAAACATATCAAAAATCCATCAATAATATGTGGATGTTTTGTATCATAATAAGTTACCTTCAAATAAGCTTAAAATCAATCAAAGGATGTTGACATAGAAGAAAAAAATATATTTTGGAGAAATATCTATTTTTTAAATCATTTCAAAGTCACATAATTATAAAATAAAACATTTACTTTGAAAATATTATTATAAGATTTTAAGGGAAGCTTTGACAGTTTTACAACAGCGGAACATAGCTTCACCCACCATATATGTTAAAAAAATACATTCTAAGCATAATTTTGTCGAAAAGTTTAAAAAGATCCTTGTTTGGAAAATGACGGAAAGATTCCTTTATAAACATATTATAAAATGTCAAACAATGTTATAAATTACATTAACCCATAGTCTATAAAATAGTAAATATTTTTTGGAATACAATTTTAAGAATCATTGATGTGGATGATAAAGAGGTCCCAGTAGATAATTACGTATTAACAACATCTGATAATGAAGAGATTGTGAAATTAATCATTACCTTGTACTTTTCCTTGGACAAGATTAGTTTATCCTTTTGTATAATGGTTAAATAATTGTTATTAAATTATAAAAGAATAAAATACAATAATATGATATCATATATGATCTTTTAACATTTCTTTGTTAATAAATTTTTTGTTTTATCATCGTTTCGGGTGATAACCGATTCATTTTCCATTATATTATTTGTTACATTAGTAATGTTTGTTATGGATAGGATGTACCTTATTCATATTAAGAATAATATTATGTCTTTATACATTATTTTTAATCATATAATGAATATTAGTCTTGAATGGATATGATGTGGAATGAATCTCATCGCGTTCGTGGAGACGGTAATATGTACGTACGCACGAGAGATAATATAATTCTTTTTATATTACAATAATTTATATAATTTGATGGTATATGATATATAAAGAATCATTATCATGTAATATTTAGTATTTAAATTAATTAACATTATTATTATACCCATCCAGATAATAATATATTCAATAATAATTACACCACCACGTAGGGATTGTAAGTCGTACATATGTACGAATGGTGATTTTTCATTCAAAGGAAGTATAGAATAATGAATTTGTTTGTTCAATATTTATAATAACATCAAATTATATATAATATATAGGAGTTATGATTTTATAATTGATACAACAAAGAAAAAGGAAGTGGAAGAAGAAAAAAACTTGGAAGAGGTGATGAAATATTTACCCCTTCTTCGGGTTCTTCCTATTGATTTGAACAAAAGGGATTCTAATGTTGGCTTTATGACTAAAGGAATGACTCTATGATGAAAGGGGGATTGTTGATAGGGTATTTGGGTAGAGTTTTTCCATGCCAAAAGGCTTTGAATGTGTGACTTTGAGAGATGTGGAAGTTCCCTTTTATAAGAGGGGTGAGGGGCACCGTAGGAAAAACATTAAATATTATTTTATAATAAATTAATATTCAATTTTTATTGGCTATAAAGATAATTATTAAGATGATAGGGTGGGGAGGGGTCGAAATACTTTCTGGAAAAAGATTTTATATAGGTTTTGGACACCATATTGACCTTATCATTTATATTTAACTCTTAGTTGAATATTTTTACATATACCATGTCTCATTGTATTTTTATATTATATGGTTAATAAACATACTATAACAAGACAAATGATCCCCAAGTGGTTAATTATTAATATATATAACCTTATATATTTCATTTTTCTAAACCTTATATTTTTAGGAATATAATATCAATTAATAATAAAATATTTTTTTAAACCCACTTTTATGTCAATTTTGACATTATTTGGTATTTTGTTTTTGCTAAATTCATAACAGCATTATTACTTCAAAAAAACATTTTTATAACCAACCCAAACATCTAATATTAACCTATAAAATTAGTGGAATTCATTAAAAGTCTCAAATTACATTTATTTGGATATTTATAATATAAATTCTTTTAATAATTCATAAATTGGGTAATTACTGAATCATTATGGTGCCATAAATAAATTAAATTATTTAATGTATAAAAAATATAAATAAAATAAAATTATGTAGGAAATATTTTTAGATATCTAGAGAATATTTATAGTTGAATTTATCTTATGTATAATCCTATATTAAAAATGTTTTAGTTATTAATCTTTTATTTTTACTCTTTTAAATATTCTTTAAATATAATAATAATAAATGATCTAATATAATCAAAGTGGACAAAAGAGGTTAATATTTTATACCTATGTTTGTTTTTTTATCGATTTATACTTTTCTAATAGAATTAGTACATATGTTATGGTAATAATAATATCATATTTACGCTTAATTACCCTATTTAATTTTAACCGTGGTAAGTAAAAGTATAAAGTTACTATTCAACAAAAATTATTTTTATCTTATTGAACCAAATTTTACTCATTAATATTAACCATTTCTCTCGAATATTCTAAATTCAACTCATAGATGTGGAGAAATTATGTATTATGTAAATTTGCAAATACTTCTATTAGGTGGGAAAAAGATGGTTAAAAGATCAATAAATTTTTTATTTATCTAAAACATTTATAAACTGACTCAAATGAATTACATTGAACATATATAAGTATTATGTATATATTTTGACCTAAAATAAATATAAATAAAATAAATATTTATTTAAATAAAAGGACGGTTTTAGACAATAACTTAGTGTTTTTCACTATTCATCAAAAATTGAATGTTTTCAGAAAAATACAAACACATCACACTAAGGTAATTTTTTATATTACGAATTCAAAAATGAATTAAATTTTAGCAATTTAAAAATATATAATTTGAGTTAATTAATTTAAGATTAATTCTTGTAGTCAAAACCAAAAAAACTTATTTTTAAGAAATAATAACTATCAAATGATTGAAACTTGTTTATATCCAATTTCAAAGTGAAATTACTGACAATGACCACCATTGGATAAAATTGTAACAAAATAATCTTATTTTACTTCCAAAAAATTAAATTTTATAATTCAATACTATAAATTATTTTGATTGAAAAAGTTATTTTCAGTTAAAATATAGTATTTTTCAATATTCACCAACATATGAAAGTTATCAGAAAAACACCAAAATTTAAATTAAACTAAATTATTATGTCCTGATTCTAAAGAAGAAGTTTATTTTTACAAATTGAATATATAAAAGCTTCAAATTTGGATTTAAAAAGGGTTCATCATTAAAAGGCGGTAAAATTGAATTTTTGGAAAAAATATTCTTTTATCTGAAAAAATTAATTTGTTCTTAAATTATGTCCATGAAACTCATAATATGGATTATAAAATTATAAGGATTATATAATGTTCAAAATTCTCTTAATACTATTCATAACCGCTTTTGAACGCCTTGTTAGGTAAGTCGTGGTGCGCTTGAACTCAGTGTTGAGTGTAGTGTAAGTTATTGAATTACTTTGAAGAATAACTTACTATGAAATATTTTTGTGTTACAGTTTACATATATATATTATACTCAATAATCTCTCTTATGGTCAACTTATGTGTTTTCTTAACAATATATAAAAATAAAACTAATTTTATGCATAAATCTATATATTTTTCTAAAATATAATTTTTTCACCATTTAATGGTACACAAATTTTAAATCAAATTTCTAAAATATTTTTAATATTTTGTTGAAACAATAAAATTAATTATTGAAATTTTATAATAAATATTATCATAGGTTGATTATTAAGTATTTTTTTAAGATGTTTTATTTTAGAATGAATAGTTAAAATACTTATTTTTATATGAAAGATTCTTTTTCAACTATTTTATTTATCTAGATAAGTTTTTGATTAATTTTATTTTCATTACTATATATATAAATTACACACAAATTAATAAATTTTAATTCATTTTAATCAATTTCAAATTCAAATACGATTTATATTTTGTTTATTTCTAATTTTGAAACATGTTATCTCATCTCATCTACAAAATTTATTTAAAATTAATTTCTCCAACTAAAATGACTATAATCAATAAAACATTATTCTATATTTTAGAATCATAATAATTTAGAATTTATAATAAGGTCAACATAGTTTTTTTAAAAACATCTGTGAATGAAATTATAATTAATTACAATGATAAATGTAAAATTGAGTTTAAGTAGTTGTTAAACTCAAAATGTTTAGGGTAAAAATGGCCCTACAGTTTCCCCAAACCCATTTTATAGTATTTTTAGGACCTTAGACCCTATATTATATAATTCCTCTTATTTTGTATCCTCTTTTTAGGTGACAACATGTTTACACCATACTGTCTTTTTATGAAATACCAAGAGTTTCATGTCCTCTATTATGAAAGGCCACAAACTATACCATATATTCACATATATATATATATATATCATTTTGGATTAGCCAAACTAAAATTTACCATCCCAAGATTCTCACACTACTGCCCTGAGCTGGTCCGTCACAAGACCTCAAACATGCCTCCCTATACGCTATAGTCTTCCAACTAGTAGTTATGGTTTAATATTGATTATGGGGAGACTATAACATGTTTATTAGAGTAAATAAAACATCATAAATTAATATGAAATAACCACAATAATAATAACTAAATTATATTATAACCATAAAAGTATTTGTATTAGATCGTTAAAAACACTATAGATATAATATCAAAACTGAACAGTATACATGCCATGCTACTGTATGTGCCCAATAAAAAAATCAAAATCCCAAAAGTAAAGACATTTAAAACTCAAAATCATTCTGTAGACCATGTTAGGGTCCCTTATCACAAATCCAACCAAACTCATCCATCTAACATGGATTCCATTCCCTTATCCTATCCTTAAAACATGATTTCTATTCAGATACCAATCAGGTAACTCAAGTGGGGTGTGCATACAACTCAGTAATCCAGAACCAATGTCATTTAAATCAATATTTAGTCACACAATATATATAATTATATATAGGATAAATAAAATCAATAATGTAAGTAGCTTAAAATAATTAAAATATGTTTTATTTAACCATATACCACTCGAGTTCTCAAGGACTCCCAAACACTCGGTACCTACTTTGGCCAGTGTCAGAGACTGAATTATCCCAAAGGGAAAACATATCATTGAATTTCATTGTAAACATTCTTCGCCTCAATTTACATATGAATTAATTTTTATGACACATCATCTAAAGTCACATATTAATTCAATTATTATCATTCATCAGGTCAATTAACATATGAATTCCATTTTTACCATTCATCATATAAACTAACACAGTGGTATTTGGATGTAGCAGACCATAACCCACACATGATTATCACATACGAATTCCATAATTACTATCCTTAATTTATATTCACATTATGGGTTTTGATATATCATACCATATAATGACCCCTACTTTTCAATAAATGATATTACATAACTTTTTTGTGAATAGTTGATCATTATAAAAATAGACTCCCAAAAAACATAATTGGTCTAGTGCCTTTAAAAACATTGAAAAATAACATTGGTACATAAAAGAACTAAATAATCTTCCACTATATTATTCTTGACTACAATCCTTCTTAGAGACCTCAAACATAATACATATCATCATAACATGTGGAAAAGAAACATAAAAGGGGTAATCTCAAATGATCAGAAAAGATAAACAAGGGACACATATAATCATAAACATGATTATAAGGGTATGAGAATGTGACCATAATAAATAAGAGATCATACCCTTCATATCAAATACCATAACGGAAATAATTTCAAAATTATTCGCAGTTCATAAGAACAAATTACCTTATAAAATATAAGGAATAATCCATGAAAACATAACATTGGAGTATGAAATAAATGTGTGGAAAAAAAAAGTATATACTGATTTCAATATTAGCCAAGGTATCTCTTACAAGACCATCTGAGTGGTATGGGTTCACTCTTCTATACAATCTTAGTAGCATGAGATCAATATTAATACCATCTCGGTAGTCATGGTTTTCTCCCATGGCCATATTAGTAGTCACCGTTTACTCGCAAGACCATCTTAGTATATCACATGTGATATAAATATTTACCCATTTCATTGGAGGGAGATAAAGTTTCCACCAATCTTATAATGAATAAATTCCTATTCATTCCACAAAATAATAAAACATTTATTAGAAACATAAAACATGTAATATAAAGAGTTCTTTAAACATCATTCCATCAAAACATATTCCAAGTAAAAAATATATTTAATAAATATAATTACATCATAAATATAATCATCCATAAGAATAATAAGGATAATATATTTGAAATATATCATTATTCATAGATGGAAAATAATTTTGATAAAACACATGATGTCAATTCATGAGGACAATATTATTTCTTCATAAAAATGTTATCTTATCATAAAACCCTACTCAATTTTAAAAAATTGATATTATTTGAAAATAACCATGAAAACATGTAATAGAATCTTCATGTAAATAATTAATTATGAAATTTTAAAAATACATTGAGGTCATATAATTATAAAATCATTCTTCTTATACATTTCCTGTAAAGGTAAAAAATCACCTCATATAGAAAAATGGAAGATATATTTGTCCAAATAGTGTAGTAGGAAGTGAAAATGGGTAAAAGTGACCTTAAAAATCCACGTGAGAATATTGAAACATTTTTATGAAATAATTTTTATAAAACAAAGGCATTTTTGATAAAAAATTCTAGTAAATGCTTATGTATAAACAATCTCATATAATAATGAGATTGCAAAATTATATCTTACCAATTGTCTTAAATATCTTCATACTCGCAATATAATCCTATATAATAAATATAAGTTTTTTATAAATCTTTCAATGAAGAATATTCTTATACATAATACCTTATATGGTTTATTGTGACATTATATTACTTGCTTGTTAACCATCCTATATTAATGTTTTACATCGGACAATATTCTCTTTGTTTTTCACATTTGTCTTAATTTGTTATATAGTTTGTCCTTATACTTATATAATGACTCAAAAATGAATATTTATATATATATATATATATAATTTATATCGTTTATACATATATTGTAATAATATATATCATATTGTGCACAAAATATAATACAACGTTTATGGAGGCGATAAGTCATACGTACGCATGAATGTTGTTCCCGTTTTTATATATCATTTTGAAAGAAGGTATATAAAATTCATAAATATATATATATAATTATATATATCATTATTGTTCTGGTATCATAGTTATAAAATATTATTTTACTAAACTCATCCTTAAAACATTCCATGTGGAGTGTGAAAAATCATATCGCATTGAGGGGGTGGTATTCCACACATCCTCGTATGAGAATATTTTTTTAACACTAAATAGAAATTAAAATGGTATTAGTTGTAGAATGGAATAAAGAGTATACAAGAAATAACAAATATTATATATGATATATATAAACATATTTTCCACCATAATGATCAAAATTATTGGTGGAAAAATAAAAATGAACAATCATCATTGTGTGAGGCAGTAGTTTTTCATACGCAAAAACAGTTTGCTCAATATCCATCAGATGGGGGTGTGTGTAAGTTTAGATTTAAATCTGAGAATAAAAAATCCAAGTATATTTATGATAATGTATGTTTAATACAATAATTGAATAAATTAAGTGGATGGGTGGAGAAGTAAAATAAAATAATAGAGTTTGATAGAATATATATACATTTAATCAGGTAATGCCTTTTGGTTTGATCCAAAATGATTATTTAAGTAACCTTATTCCCAAGGTAAATTTATAAGAAGAATGTATGGATATTGGGAGGATAAATAGTATAGTATTGTCTGATCCAAAAGTATTTAGATGTGTAACTAAAATATAATGATATGTACCCTTTTATAAAGGGGAGGAGAAACACTTTAAAAAACTCCAAAACTATTAATTCATTATATTTTTTTTAAAATTTCAAATAGATCAAAAAGTGAGTTATTTATAATTATATATAGTCATTTAAATAAATAAATTTAACTAATGAATTTTATACAAGTTATTGTGATATATTTTACAGTATCTTTTAGTATTAACCTTTATTTTAAAATTTAACTCTTTTGATTACAACTTGTCTTTTTAAACTATATGGTAAATATAGTTACTATAAAATGAAAAAAGAACCTCAATTGGATCATTAAAGAAATAAATAATACAATATAGGTTATTTTTCCCATACTTATGTTTTTTGTTTTTTGATAACATTGAATAAAATATAATTTAAATAAACATGTAATTTTTTAAATTTTGTTACTATTTATTATTTTCATTTTTATGAATATCAAGAAAATGTTACAACATTGAACCAATACTATTAATATGTCACCAAAATGAGCAATTTATCTTCAAAATTATTTTAGGATATTAATTAAGACAAATTATATTTATTTTAATATTTTTATTTTCATTTATTTGATATCTCATTTAATTAAACAATTCTTGAATCATTATGGTAAAATTCTTTAATTATGTAATTTCTTATCATAATATTTAAAATAAATTATCATGATGAAGTTAAATTTCTTATATTTTAAGTATATAATTATACTCTAATTAAGATTATTTATAACTCAATATTATAAATGATATAGTTATTAAATTTTTAATATGAATCTTTTAACTCATTCTTAAATCAAATATGATAAATGAATTAATCTAAAAAATGTGGTTTAAGGATGATAATATTTTCTTACCAAAGGTTGATTTGGGTCAATAAAATACACATTATATTTAAATAAGACATGTGTTAGGGAAATTTTATATTATAATATTATATTTATCTTTATCTACCTTATTTACATTTAATCGTGGTAGATAAAATTTAAAATTTATTATTCCCCAAAAATATTTTTGATCCTATTAGATCAAATTTATTCACCATGATCAAATCCATGAATTTCCATTTTTTATATTCAATTCACATTTGTGGAAAACTTATTTTTACTTATAATACCAAAAATGTGGCTAGAAGGCGGGTAAAAGAGACTCTCTGAAGTTCAATAATTTTTTATATCAAATTATTATGTCAAAATGATTACAATTACCTAAATTAGATTATTATATGTATTATTTATCTATTTTGACATTAAAAAAATTAATTTTAAATAATTATTTAAATGAAAAATATGTTTTTAACTACTATGTTGTATTTTTCACTATTCATCAACAATTAAATCATTTTA
This sequence comes from Viscum album, assembly GCA_963277665.1. NCBI lineage: Eukaryota > Viridiplantae > Streptophyta > Magnoliopsida > Santalales > Viscaceae > Viscum > Viscum album. Next base: position 1,497,735,681 of record OY728119.1, on the reverse strand, counting down.
TAAAAATTACGAAATCACCCTAAGATAATTTTGATATTATTAATTAAAAATAATGTTAATTTCACCTAAATTTATTTCCATTAGTGTCTAAAATTAAATTTATTAAAATGGAAGTTAAAGTAGTTCATTTGAAGAAACAATATTTTTTTAACGTAGAAGCTCATTACCAATAATCATATTTTTATTATAAATATTTGAAAAGTAGTTAATACTATTCATATAACTATTCTTAATAGCTAAGTTATAATTATATCATTTAGAAAATAATAATAAAAAGATATTTTTCTAAGAAACTCAATGTTGCGTGCATCGTACTCCATGTCATAATTACATGCAACGTAAACCAATTTGGTGTCACGTCCAACATATGCATAGTCGGCTCCAAATAAAAATTATGTTTGATATAGTGAAATGAAATATATAATTGAATATTTTATTTTATTATTAAAAAGGTTCATAAAAAATCAGTTTGTTATAGGCCATGTCCGATACATGATTAAAAAATTAATTAATTCAAAATTAATTAATCAAAATCACCAATTTCATATACATATCATTCTATTAATTAATTCTAAAAATAATTAATCAGACTGAGTGCCTTATTTAATTAAAAATTAATTAATAAAATAAAATATATTAATTATTTCTACTATTAAATTATCACCTCAACCCTATTAATTAAGTCGATAATTAATTAATCAAACCAACCAATTTTGTAATAATAAAAATATCCTATAATTAATTATTCAATTAATTATTATAATTAAAAACATCAAAATAACTATAATTAATTTAACAATTAGTTATTCCAAATCAATCAATTTCATAAGCCCAACTATTCACATTAGTAAATTAAATGATTAATTAACCATGTTCCAAACTCATAGTAATCCCTTAATTAATTCATTAGATATTTACATCAATACTCAGTCCAAATATTCTCAATATCACAATTCCCTAAATTAAGAAATTAAAAAAATTAATTAATTCCATCAATACCTTACAAGCTTATTATTTAATATAAATTCTACTAATAGTAACCCATACCTGATATCCAAATTTTGGAATTTAAATTATATGCCACCTAGATCAAAATTTATGATGAACACTCGCGAAAAAAAATCCTAAATTTGTGTGGGACAACAACATAAAATGAGACCTCGATTTAAAATCATATTTTGATATAAAAAAATATAGATATCTAATTTATGAATCTAGATACCACTAATACTAGATCTATATAAAATAATATAGAGGATATCGTCCCCCTAAAAGTTGAGGGAGATGTGGCAGAGAAGAAGGAAACCACATGGGATTAGATCCTATTACCAGATGGTGGTGCATATCTTCAATCCATCGTCAGATTCAATTAGATCATAGGTTGAGATAACTAAAAATTAATATGGGAACCTCAAAAAATATATTAAATTAGTTGGTTAGATTTAGGGTCAATTTGGGCAATTTTTTTTTGTACGAGAAATTTAAAAACTAATATTTAGATTAATTATAATTGTGTCCATGGATTTTCAAACAGTTCCCCAATAATATTCGACTATTTGAGGGGGATGCAATGTTTATCCTTTTATGGTGCGTAGTTTTGAAATCAATGTGTAATCCATTCAAATCTTCTCTACCTAGGGTTGTACAGTTTTATAGGAAAGGGCACACATTTTGGGAAAAGCATTCGCCAACCGTTCACTTTCCCATATCTAATATTCTCAAATTTCACCCAAACACACCCCATAGAAAAACAAAAAAAATAACTGATCACTAGAAATAGTGTTTCTAAACCTATCCGTAGGTATATCTAAAAATTGTTGAAATCTTACAATTTCGTAGACTTATAATATCTTGTCATGAATCGACCCGGGTCAACCCTAAACTGGTCCACCGAGCCTATCTGTGACATAGCCCGACGGGTGTTCCCAATCCCCATGGCCTGTAACTAGTGTCGGACATCATAATTTAATCATTGGGAAATATTTGGCCCATTATGATAAATATAAATACATGAATAATCAAAAAAAATGAGAAAATAAATTACGTGAATATAAAGAATGAAAAAAACATGAAAACCAACCCAAGTAAAATACTCCAGGTAACCTCATGGGTTACTCTCTAATACCAAAACCAAACATCACCCAAGGTGATCAAATCTAAAGATGGAACATACAAGAGAAAATAAAAACAAGAAAACACTATAGTCATGAGTATTAAAAATCATTTGGTATGCCCAATTAATATATTCCCAATGCACATCAATTAAATAATGAAAACATTGATATATGGTTTGAAATACAATCTATAAATATATAATTTTCCACACTTTTCATTTTTAAGGTAATCAAATCACATTCATAATCCATTTCCCTCAAGATCATAATAATGTGTAAGAGGATGAAGGAAAAAAAATACCAAAAATTAATCATTCTTTTTTAATAAAAGTGTCAAAGGAAAGAGTGATTCATTATTTAAAACATTTTTCATAAAAATATCTTTAGAAAACCATTCATTTACAATTTCAAAAGATAATTCCAAAAATAAGAACAGTGGGTATCAATTCATATATCAAGGGTAACGGTACTAACCGTACTACTGTCAAAGAACACGGTAAATACTTAGAACTCAAAAGAAATACAGAATGAAAAAATACATGTGGCTCATCCTGAAGGCATGCTTACTATCGATGAAGTCATAATGCGCAATCAATCGTTGTTTCCCTACATGGCCAAAACTTAGGGGCCCAAACCCCTATCAGAGCAATTTTGTACTACGGGCCACAAGCCATTGCATATTCTAAAATAATTCAAAAATTATTCTCAGTAAACCTCTTTATTATGTAAGGTTCCCATATATAGTTCTCAAGAGTGTGTGCCGTATATTTCAAATAACATGCCACATATGTATAACCGAGCACACCCCACAACTCAGTACCACCCTAGCATACTCAAGGGTAGTCCTTTCACTAAAATAATAATTATTCAAAGAAGTTATCTTACCAAGGACTATCATGTCTCATGATCAATCAATGAGGCAAGAGACCTAGCCCAATAGTGGTTTTCCCAAACAACTATTAAAATTCTCCAACGAGGACCTTACCTATGAAACACTATGATATTTATCATATCATTTTGAAAAACATTTCTAGAGAAAAAAACAAAATACATCTTATATAAACCAGGCCAAATGGGCCCTTTCGCCAAATGAACAACAGTTTTCACCTTTTAAACCTTTTTATGAATAGTCATACATTGGTTATGTTCAACACCAAACCAACTTAGAAATCCACTTTAGAAATAGTAACAACCATTTTAATTTCATACAATCATTTATAAACACAATTCAAGCCTTTAGAAATCATGATCTACTTAAAAATAAAAATGGGCACTTAACCATCCCTTGGTGTGCAAAAACAAACAAAAACACACCACACGTAAAAAACAAAAAACCATTTTAAAACCATACACACACTCAATAAATGAAAAATACCTACTTTAAAACTAATTTTATGTAAAACCAACCACCTATTAAAATCTAGAAATAATTTATAAGAGCTAATCAGAAATTTGATAAATTCTAAGTATTTTCCACACAATTCGACCACTTGAAGAAATGTCAATCGACCTTAAATATTTCCCTAAAACCAAAAATTCTCAACCATATGGTAAAAAAGAAAATTTTAACCCAAAACACATTGGATAAAATGTTAAGAAAATTTCATTAACCATTTTCGTAAACATCACAAATATATTTTTAAGACCAAGTCATGCTTCTAAATTTTTTAACCATTTTCAAGTCTCAATAGGGATATAAACCAAACACATGGCGTTCATTATTCCATAAATCCAAAATACAAATTCAACGCAATTAGACAAAACATTTCATTTAATATAGAAAAAAATATAAAAAAATAGTACATTACTAATTTAAAAACAAGGTGTGTGTGAAAAACAATAATCCAATGATATAAGGAATTTATGGTAAAAAAGAAAAGTGTATTACCTTTATTTGCAGATCAATCAAGATGACGTGACTCACATCACACCTTCAAATAAGTACCCACGAGCCGATGATTGTAGTGTCATAGGTTTACCTCACCCACATTATACAACAAACACAATGTATCTAAAAACACAGAAACTCTATCTTCAAATAATCCAAAAGAATCATCAATGAAAAACTCACCTTGACAATGGTGCATGTGAAATGGACCGAATCCAAACCTCTCAAATTTGGCGGCTGGCATCTATCGCTCACCTAGTTGAGAACATGGATTTCATGACTAGTCACATGAACAAAGATGGAACGAGAGCCAACAGGGTTGGTCATTCCACCTCAGAAGGGCGTAGAGGGGCTATGAGCAGTCGGAAACGTCACCAGTAGGGTGGAACACGACATGGATGGGTGTGCAGCCAGTCAGAGAGAACATGATGGGTCAAAAGTCCTATGAAATGATAGAACCGAATGGTTGGAGCTACGTAGTGGCTGAATGGATATTTGGAAGGTCAATTGCAGGCCAGAAAAATGGTCGGTAGGGGAGGCGTGTCACCAACATGTGTTACGCCAGCTGGAAAGGGAGGCAGTGGTCAGAGGGTGCATGGCCAGAGTCTAGACATTGGTTGGACAGTAAGAGCAAGGACTTGGGAGAGGAAGACAAAATTTGAGGTCGGGCCAAATACATACGAAAGGGTGAAGGTGGAGGCCGAGAACAACGAAGGTGAGGCATGGTCGGCGTGAGGCTGGGTGGAGGAGCATGCAAAGGTGGTGGTTGAGGTTAGAGAAGGTGGGTCGGGGCTGGTAGGTGTGCTGCAAGGATGAGGCTGATGGCTTGAGCAAGGGAAGTTAGGGAACGAGGGGTCGGTGATCATAGAAGGGGGTGAGCAAGGAGGCGGCTTGCTTTGTCGGTGTAGTGATGTTGAAGGTGGAGGGCCAAAGGTTAGGAGGCCAAGTGTGCGGAGCTGCAAGTTGAGGATGTAGCGGCACTATGTGTAGGTGGTTAGGTGGGGGAGACGTGTTTTGGGTTAGTTGAGTTTTTTTTTCATTATTATAACATTACTATTAAATATAATAATGACACAAATAATTATAATAATAATAACAATACAATAAATACAATAATAAAAATAAATGACAAAAAAATAAAAATAATGAAAATAATAATACAATATATACAATAATAAAAATGAAAAATAATAATTATTATTATTATAAAAAAATAATAATAATACAATACTTAAAATAAAAAAAATAGTGAGACAATTAGTAATTGGCCGACTCCTAGGACGACTGCACAGCTACAACCAACCACGCGGTGTCTGCGCGCGTGTTTGAAGCTGGGTAAAAATATTAGAAGACAAAAAATTTAATCTGGGACCCAGTCTGAAACATGGTGTGATAACCCAAAGCCAATAAATAATAAAATAAAAATAAATCAAAAATTCAGGGTGGGAAAATTCTCCCTACAGTAGACACTTTCTATCACCAGAAAGTCTCCCAGTAAAAAATAAGCCAAAATATGGATCCACACTCGATTAAAACTGAAAGAAAACAAAATAAAATAGAACATTAGAACATGAGTGGGTTACCCCCCCCACCAATACAAGAACTCAATTAGTGTGAATGTGTAACACACAAACACACCACCCCGGGAAGGGAGGGCAACGTGAGAACTCCTAAACAGTCTAACTAACTTTAAGAGCATGAGCTAAATAACAGCACTGCTAAAACATGGAAATCTCGAAACATACAAAAACCCCTAACAGTAGAGGAAAGTCTGTGAGAATAATATAACACTAGAAAATAACCCAATCATAACTACAAATGTTGCTTCTTATACAGACAATTACATATCCAAACAAAACTCAAATAACCCAATATCGACCCATATAAGGGTCCAACGTAATTTAATAACCATGCATGATTCAAAAAACCAATAATCTGAAAAAAAAACTATTGGATTTCAATAGAACATGTCAATTATAACATCATGATGAAACATTGGACCTACAACAGTGTCGGAACTTCATCAAAAGACAAACAATAATGAAAAGTCTTTAACTATTCCACTACCAACACAGAACACCAAACCTAGCCTATGTATTCACACCCCTGGAAACATCTGACTACACGTAAGCATCACTACGTGACCTGGGGTTGGGGTTCTGATGGTTGAATCATCTTCTGCCTCATAGTCAGGAACTTAAATCCTCTATTCACATCGCGTTCTTTAGGAAATGATTCTTGTAGAACTTCTCTAGATGACCCAGACACCAACAATGATGGAATGTCTTTTCAGGGGTTTGACGTGATGGATTCGTATTCCCTAAACGTCCAAACTGATGGGAAACCACTGGAAGTTCCGACAAACTAGATGTTGAAAAAACTGTAGAAAACTATTTAGAACCAGGTCCATCTGGCACACTCTTCTCACCAGATGGGGAACCTTCACGAGCAACTGGATACATTGGATTATCAACCATTGATGCTCTAGAGACCAACTAATCTAGGAATGCCTCTTCCACCAGCTTCATCAAATAGTGGTATTTATAATAGTGGACGTGATCCTTCATCTATGGATGAAGACCCCCAATGAAGAGGGATGTATTTATAAAATATTGTGATGCTACCTCCGAAAAAAAGGTATAGTTCCTTGAAATGGTCAATATATTCTATCACTATAATTGGCCTTGTTGAATATGCATGAGCTATTCTTTTTTCATTGTCTTCACCTCCTCAGGTATGAACCTTTGGTTGATGATTTATTTAAAGTCATCCCACTATATCCAAACATGTATTGATGATAGGTCGAATGCCTCGATTTAATCCAATGTCTGACAAACAAATAATCCTTGGACTTCTTGAACTCTAAAAGACTTCGGAGTTCCCAACATCCTAAAAACACACATTACCTCTTCAAACAACATAATTGCCTTCAACAGGCCCTGATCAACATGTAGGTTGGACATTGTTTGAGAATGAACAAAAAATAAGAATGAATTATCAAAAAACATTGAGATCCATTTCTGGGTGTAATTTTCCAAACAACATATAAAATAGTATGTTGAAACTGATATCAAATAAAAATATAATTAAAAGCAACATTCCTGGGCCAAAATGACAAGCTAAAAAATTTACGATGTACAAATAAACCCAAAAATAATTTTTTCATTATATATTTCAAAATTGACTTCTTTCTATGCCACTATTCAAATAAAAAACCCAATTTTCAAACCATGTTCAATTCCCAAAATCATTTCCCTATTTAAAATCACCTAAGTAAAACAACGTCAATCATTTTATTCAATGTACACACCTCAGTAATCCCATGAACTTTTGCACATGTCTTCATCTGATTTAATCCATATGAACCACCAATCACATTCCATTCATTCTCTCACACATGCAAATGTTCATAAAGAGTACCTGAGGTTGCACCAAAACCATTTCTATACCATGTCCAAGAAAACACAATATTGTTTTTAGACAAATAGATTTCAGATAAAAAAACTTGTTTCATGCATTTAAATCCATTTAAAATAAATAATTATCATTTTAAACACCCATTTTCATTTTCAAAAGTTCACTCACACTAACCAGAACCATGCAAACAGTTAACATGCATCAAACATCCAGAGTGAGGGACTAGTAGTCATGCACAACCTGGCGACATGGTAGTGGACAAAAACCCAAGTAAGAATCAATAACTAAGAGGAACGTAAACCATGTACACAGATTCCAAATCGGTCAATAATCCATTTGAAATCATTATGTCACATTGGGTTGCTTATGTTGTCATCCATCAATTGAAAACAAACTAGAACGAGACAAGGACTCAATCCCTGAACTACCACGGGTGACTCGAGGTTCGGAATGGGTGAGGTTTCAAGATGTTATTCTCGTACCTACCTCTCGATTCCTGAAAGTCCTAATTGAAATCTACCTGACACCCTAAATAAGAAGGGGCCATTTGATACCATTTCTTCATAAACCGACCTGGGTCGTCCTCAAATTGGTCCCTCGAGCCAGACCGCAGCATGACCCAAAGGGCATTCCATATCCCAATGGGCTGAAACCTAATGCCAGGAATCAAACATTTTTCATTGGAAAATATTTTTCCTATAAATATAAATTAAAAAACATGAATAAACCGAACAAAACAAGCTAAATAAACGATAAGAAAAGAAAGAACGACTAAAACATGACTAACCTGCCCATGACTAAGACTCTACGTAAACCTATGGGTTACTCTCCATTTACAAAACCAAACATCACCCAAGGTGATCCAAACCAAAGCAGGAACCTACAAGAGAAAATATAAATAAGAAAACACTATAGGCATGTGTACTAAAACTCAGTAGGTAGGGCTGACTAATCTATTTCCAATGCATATCCCTTAAATAAATAAAAGATTGATTTTAGTTTTGAAATAAAACATATAAATATGGAATTTTCTACAATTCTCATTTTTAAGGTAAAAAAATCACAATATTAATTGATTGCCCTCAAGTTATAAATAATCTGAAAGTGGAGGAAAGATAAGGAGACCAAAAACTATCATTTTGTTTTCATTAAAGTGTCAAAGGAAATTGTAATTTTTGTCTAAAAAATTTTCATAATAGGATCTCTAGCAAACCATACAATTAAATTTTAACAAGATACCACAAAAAATAAGAACAATGGGCATCACATCATATAGCAATGGAAATTTACTAACAATAACAGTGGTAAAGAACATGGGAAATCTTAAGAACTCATAGGAAAACCAGAATTTAGTAATACTTGTGACACATCCTCAAAGAATGCCTACTCTTGATGACGTCATAGTGCCCAAACGCTCGGTGTTGCCCTTCCAGGACTAACCGAGGGGCCCAATCCCCATGTAGAGCATATTTCGTACTAAGGGACACTTGCCAGTGCAAATTCTAAACTAGTGCAGCAATCGTTCTCAGTAAAACTCTTTGTTATGCCATGTTCCCAAGTATAATTCTCAAGAGGAAGTGGCATACATTTCAAATTACAAGCCACATATATATAAGCAAGCACACCACACAACTCAAAACTACCCCATTCACCTCAAGGGTATTTTGTGCCTTATAATAATAATTAAATAGGAACGTACATTAGCAAGGAATCTCCTATCCCATGATTAATCAGTGAGGAAAGAGACCCAACCAAAGAGGGGTTTTCCGAAACATCGATACAAAAATGTTAATGGATAATTTAAATCTGAAACACTTAGACATTAATCAAATCATTTATAAAACCAATTCTAGAGAAAATCAAAACTTCATTTTAAATAAATCTCGCCAAAAAGGCCCTTCCCCCTAAGTGATTAGCAGTTTTATCATTTTAAACCCTTTTATGAATAGTCATACATAAGTTATATTCAACACCAAACCAACATAGAAATACCCTTTAGAAACACCAAACAAATTTTTATTATCAAAATATCATTTACAAAACCAATTCAATCCTTTTGAAATCATAAACTGCTTAGAAATGTCAAACCGGAAAATAACCTACCTATGGAGTGAAAAACCTATATAAAACAAGCCACGTGTAAAAAAACAAAAAAAATCAATTTTTAAAACCATATGAACTCACATTAAATGAAAAAGACCTACTTGAAAACTAATTTATGTAAAACCAACCACTGCTTTAAATCCATAAAACACTTATAAATGTAAATAAGGGATTTGATAAATGTTTAGTTTGTATAGCCCAATCCAACAACTGGAAAATTTCTAAACCACCATACATATTTTCTTGAAATAAATTAATATCATACATAAGTGAAACAAAAAAAATTTAACCAAAAACACATTAAAAATAAAATTCAAAAAATTCAAAAACCATTTTTGTAAACATAAAAAAATATATTTTTATCACCAAGACAAGCTTCAAATTTTTTTTTACCATTTACAAGCGTTAATAGTGTTATCATCCAAACATGAGGAATGCGTCATTAATTAAATACACATCATACATTAATAGAAATAAAAAACATCATTTAAAATAGAAAAAAAATTATAAAAATGGTACATTGCTAATTAAAAAACTATGTAAATTTGAATTACAAGAAACCAAAAAAAATCATGAAGTTAAAAACAACGTGTAAAGGGTTCTATTTTGACTTCAAGATCAGTTAAGACGACATGAATCACATCATGATTGTGCATAAGAACCCAAGAGTTGGTGATTACGGAATCACAAATTTACCCTACAAACACACTGTAACAAACAAAAAGCATCAAAAAACACAGAAACACTAACATCAAATAATCCAAAAGAATATACAATGGAAAACTCAACTCGTAACTGGTGTAGGAGAAATTGAGCGAATCCAAACTGCTCACATTCAATGGAAGGAATATGTCAGATGCCCAGCTGAAACCAAGGCGTGTATGGATGGTCGTGTGAAAAAATATGGAACGGGAGCCGATGGGGCTGGCTGTCCTGCCTCTGAAGGGTGATGGGGGCAGCGGGGCGTCAGAAAGGACACCGACAGGGGGGGAAATGGTCATGAAGGGCTTAAAGATGGTCAAAGGTCCCATAATGGGTTAGAAGGCATTTGAAAGGAAGGCACTAGTTATTCAGAGCTGTGTGGTGGTCGAAAATAGGTCTAACAAGTCGGTCACTGGCCTAAAAAATGCATGGCAGGGGTGGAGTCTCGCTGGAAGTGGCCGCCTCAAGAGTTGATTTTTACATTTTTTCAGAAAAATAATTTTTAAAATACCTCTAGGGTAAAAAAAAACCTTTTAATACCCCCCAAAGGCGGCACCTGGTGTGCCGTCTTTGGTGGTTTTTCTAGCCAGAGCAAGGCGGCCCATAGTGTGCCGCCTTTAACCAAAAATTAACCGCAAAGGTGGCACAACAGGTGTCGCCTTTGCATAAATATTTTTCTTTAAAATTTTTAATTTTATTTTTATTTTTTTGTTATATATATATATATATAATTTTTAGTAGAATTTTGCTACTATTTAATATCCAGCGGTTCTGCCATTACAGAAATCTAGATTCTAACTGATATCCTCACCTAAGACTCCCTATTATAATGGGGTTTGCCCGGAAAACCATACTGCATTTTTGATGTGGGATTCTGGTTCTCCTTTTCCTGCACAGTACATTCTGCATTTCTGATGTGTGATTTTGTTTCAAGTTCGTGACTTTGAAAGACTATAAAACATAAACTATAAGACAAATATAAATGAAACTTTAAACACTGATTAAACATATGAGAAATATTTGAAAACAAAAATATTTTCATAAAAATTGTTGATACAAATTAACAGATAATCTTCCAAACCAACCTACTTGAAACTTAAACATATTTCATGTACGTGACTTTGAAAGATAATAAAAGGTAAACTATAAGAGCAATATAAATGAAACTTTAAAAATGGATCAAACATATAAAAAAATATTTTCATAAAAAATGTTTACCAAAAACAATTTATAAGCTTTCAAAACCATCAACATGAAACTTAAAAATGTTTCAAGTTACCGACTTTGAAAGACTATAAAACATAAACTATAAGACCAATAAAATTAAAACTTTAAACATTGATTAAACATATATCAAATAGTATAAAACAAAAAAAATTGTAAATAATGTCCATGAAAAATAATTTATAAGCTTTCAAAACCTCCTATATGAAACTTAAATTGTTTCAAGTAGGGGAATTTGAAAGAATATAAAACGTAAAATATATGAGTAATATAATTGAAACCTAAAACATTGATTAAACATATAATAAATAGTTAATAATTAATTAGTTAATTAGTAATATAATTATTAATTATATAATAGTTAATTAGTAATATAATTATTAATTGTATAAAAGTTAATTAGTAATATAATTATTATAAAATATTTTTCATCAATTATAATTACTAATTATTACTTATTAATTATTAATTTTTTACTTATTAATTATTACTTATACAATAATTATTTATTTAATTATTAATATAACTATTAATTAGTTAAAAAGTAATATAATTATTAATTATATAATAGTTTATTAGTTAATAAGTATTATAATAATTAAATATGTCATATTTAATTAGTTAATTAGTAATATTATAATGAATTATATATTAATTAATTAGTAATATAATTATTACATATATAATAATTATTTAGTTAATTAGTAATATAATTAATAATTATAAGTAATTAATTAGTAATTATTAATTATTAATTAATAATTAGTTATTTAGTAATATAAATATTCATTATAATTATTCTTTATAATTATTAATTAGTAATTTATAATTATTAATAAGTAATTATTAAATATAAATTACTTAATTAGTAATATAAATATTAATTATAATTTATAAATTATAAATTATTACTCAATAATTATTACTTATCTAATAATTATTTAGTTAATTATTAATATAACTATTAATTATATTATAATTAATTAGTTAATTAATAATATAATTATAGTCTTTCAAATTCACGTACTGGATACATTTTTGAGTTTCAATTAGACGGTTTTGAAAGCTTATAAATTATTTTTCATCAACATTTTTTATTAAATTCTTTTTGTTTTCAACTATTTCTTATATGTTTAATGAATATTTAAAGATTCATTTATATTGGTCTTATAGTATATGTTTTATAGTATTTCAAAGTCATGTACTTGAGATATTTTTAAGATTCAAGTAGGCGGTTTTGAAAGATTATTGGTTAATTTTCATCAATATTTTTTAGGAACTTCTTTTGGTCTTCAACTATTCCCTATATGTTTAATCAATGTTTAATGTTTTATTTATGTTGGTCTTTTATTTTATGTTTTATAGTCTTTAAAATTCGCGTACTTGAAATATTTTTAAGTTTCAAGTAGACGGTTTTGAAAGATTATAAATTAAATTTTATGGACATTTTTAGGAATTTTTTTTTGTTTTAAACTATTTCTTATTTGTTTAATCAATTTTTAAATTTTCATTTTTATAGGACTTATATTTTATGTTTTATAGACTTTCAAAGTCAGGAACTTGGAACATTTTTAAGTTTCAAGTTGATGGTTTTGAAAGCTTATAAATTTTTTTTGGTCAATATTTTTTACGAAATAATTTTTGTTTTCAACTATTTTTTAAAATGTTTGATCAATGTTTAAAGTTTCATATATATTGGTCTTATTTTTAACCTTTTATTAGCTTTCAAAGTCACGTACTTGAAATATGTTTCAGTTTCAAGTAGGTGGTTTTGAAAGCTTATAAATTAATTTGTATCAACATTTTTTATGAAATTATTTATTTAAACCTATTTGGTATATGTTTAATCAGTGTTTAAAGTTTAATTTATATTGTTATTATATTTTATGTTTTATAGTCTTTCAAAGATGCATACTTGAAACAGAATCACACATTGGAAACGCAGAATGTACTGTGTAGGAAAAGTAGAACAAGAATCCCACATCGGAAATTCAGTATGGTTTTCAGGGAAAACCCCCTTATAAAAGGGAGTCCTGGGTGAGGGTATCAGTCAGAATCCAGACTGATGTAATGGCAGAACCGCTAGATTTTAAATAGTAGAAAACTTTTTCTGAAAAGTTTTGTTATATAAATATATATATATATATATATAACAAAACAAAACAAAACAAATAAAAAAATTTTAAAAAATATTTCTACAAAGGAGGCACCTGGTATGCCGCCTTTGTGGTATCTTTTTGGAAAAAGGCGGCACACCATGTGCCGCCTTTGGGATATAAAAAAATATTTTTATCCTGGACGTATTTTAAAAATTATTTTTTTGAAAAAATTTAAAAAAATTCTCTGGCCTCGTCTGAAAAGGAAGGAGGCTAAAAGAGTGTACATTGCAAGAATTTAGATGGTGGTTGGATAGTGAGGGAAAGGCATTGGGAAAAGGTGATAGATGTCGAGGGCTAGTATGATGTAGGAAGAGGGGAAAAGGTAGAGGGAGATGTCGATGGATGTGGGGCGAGGCCAGTGTGAGGCTGGGTGGTAGAGCGGTGAAGGTGTGGGAATGTCTGGTGAAGGCAGGGTGTGGACAGCATGAGGCAGGTTGGTGGAGCACGTAATGGTGGTGGGAGAGGCTGGTGATGGTGGGGTAGGGATGAGGGGTGTGCAGTGGGGGTAAGTTCAACAGCCTGGGTGAGGGAGAATAGGGAATGATGGGCCGGTGAGCACGGAAGGGGGAGAGCGGGGAGGTGGCTTGCCCTACTGGTGCGGCGAGGTTGGAGGCAGAGGGCTGAAGGGCAGGAGACTGAGTGTGTAGAGCTAGGGGTTGAGCGAATAGAGGTTTTTTTCACAGGGTGATAAGGTGGGGGAGATGAGATTAGGGTTAGTTGAGAATTTTTCTTCCTTATAATAATATTATTATTACAATAATAAAAATAATTCTATCAAATATTATAATGATAATAATAATAATAATAATAATAATGCAATAAATAGAATAATAAAAATGAATAATAATAATAATAATAATTTTAAATATAATAATAATAATAATACAATATATAAAATAATCATAATGAATAACTAAAATAATAATAATAGTAATATAATATATACAAAAATAAAAAGAGTGGGAAAATGAGTAATTTCCCGACTCCTTGGCCGACTACACAACTACTTCCAACCACATTTTGATAGTGCATAGGTATGAAGCCTAGTAAAAAAATTAAACGACAAAAAATTTAATCTCGGACCCAGCCCAGACGTTGGCGTGAGAACCTGAATCCAAGTAGTAATAAAATAAAAATAAATCAATAGGTTATGGTGTCACACATCTCATCCTTAAGTTGATCTCTTAATCATCTATAATAATATAAGCCCAAAAAAACCTACCATTGTGCCCGCATATCCACTTACCTTAACCATGTTTCCTCATGGAAATTACCATGGTTTCACATTACAAGAATTATTAGGATTGCCTTTCCCTGCAAAAAATTCTCTATTCAATAAAATACATGTATCAGATAGTTATCAATGGACACTTCTGTCTCTAGCTCAACATCATCCACATCAATCACATGAGATGGGTCTAAGTGATTCCCCCAATGTTCTAAGACATGAAAAACATCATGCATAGAACATAATTTTTGTGGATGTGAAAATATGTTTTCTACTAACCAAATTCTCTCAACAACCTGAAACGGACCAAAAAGACCTGGGCACCATCATTCTCTATATATTTATCATGTAATGACCAAACCTCATCAACTGCTAAAGGAATATTGGATCACCATATATTAACTATAGTGGTCATTGACATATATCATCATATGAATCATATCTACTATGAGCCATACCCATATGTCTTTGAATCATTTATACCTTCTCTATCATATCTTGTATGATACTCCATCCTAACAACTCTGAATCAATTCTCTCAACCCATCATAGAGGTGATCATCATGGCCTACCATAAAGAGCCTCATATTGTGCAATCTGAATAGTTTCAGGATAACTGTGGTTATAAAAAAACTCTACTATATCCTGGTGCTTCACCAAGGACATACCAATGTATAGAAAACACACTCAAATAATATCCTCAATCACGTGTATAGTAAGTTCCAATGATTTATATTTCTATGGGTGGAATTCTTTACTCAACAAAACCTGTATAATAAGTGAAGTCTTCATGTCCTACTAGAAGCATTAATAAAAACATGAATGATGATCTAAAATAATTTTCTGTTGAACCCCTAATAGATAGACTGTAACACCCGAGACTTTTATGAGAAATATTTTATTTTTTATGTTATATAAATCATCAAAGGAATCCTTCACTACACACAAAACTTGCTTTGCTTGCTTTACTCGCAGTCGCGACCATCCTCGATATCTTGCGTTGTACGCAATACCGAGTTTCAATAAATAATGATATGCTATTTAAATATTATTAAAACTAGCCGTTATGAATAGTAATAAACACTTTTTGAAATTTTTTAAATTTTATTTTTCAAAATGGACTTCATTTTTGGATTCGGAATATCGAAATTATCCTAGGGTGAAATTTTGGTATTTTTCTGAAAAATTTCAATTTTTGATGAATATTGAAAACACTAGGTTACTATTTAAAAACAAAATTTTTATTTAAATAATTATTTATTTTATTTAAATTTATTTAAATTAAAAATTGATACATAATACCTATATATGTTTAATGTAATTCATGGGAGTAATTTTATAATAATTATAGATATATAAAATATTATTGGACTTTTCACCGTTTTTACCCACCTCCTAGGAGAATTTCCAAATTCACATAAAACCTAATTTTACCACTTCTGTGAGTGGAATTTCAAAAATCTGAGAGACACAGTTAATGTCAATAAGTAAAATGTGGTTTAATGAGATGAAAATAATTTTTGTTGAATAGTAACTTTTTGCTTTTTTTTAACACGGTTAAAAGTAAATAGCGTAATTAACGGTAAAAATGATATTATTATTACCCTAACAGAAGTCCTAATTCTATTGGATAAGTGTAATTAGACCCAAAAAAACATTAGGAATTAAATATGACCATTTAGGCCCACTTGGATTAGATTAGTTCATTTAATATTAATTTATTTAAAGAAGGGTTAAAATAGTTAAAATCAAAGTTTAATTAGTAAATAATTTTTATATAGGGTTATTCATAAGATAAATTCGACTATAAATATTCATTATAAATCTAAAAATATTTAATACATGATGGTATTTTATTTGTAATTTTTAGACTTTAAATAATTTAATTTATTTATGACACAATGATGATGCATTAATTATCTTATTAATAAAATATTGAAATAATTGATGTTATAACCAAAATAAATATAATTTGAGATTTTTTATGAATTCCACTAATATTATAGATTAATATGACATGTTAGTATTTAATTAATTAATTTTTTTCGAACTAATCATTTGGTTATTATTTTCACAAAAATCAATTACTAAATAGTGTCAAATTTGACATAAAATAGTTTTTAAAACAAATATTATATTATTATTTGTTATTTTATTCCTAAAAATATAATGTTTGACCAAATGACTTAGTTAAGGTTATATTTATTATTAATAAACAACTTGGGGTTCATTTGGCTTGTTATAGAAAGTTTATTAACCATATAGTGTAAGAAAACAAGAAGACAAGGTATGAGTGAAATTATTTAACATAAAGTTAAATCTAAATGACAAGATTAAAATAGAAACCTAAACTTGTCTACATTCTATTGGATGTGATGATTTCGACCCATCCCCACATTAGCTTTGAAATAAATCAATTTGGAGCTATTTAAAACCGAATATGACTTTATAATAAAATAATATTTTTAGTTTTTCCAAAGGTTCCCCTCTCCTCCCTTATCAAAGGGCACCTCCTCCCTCTCTTCCTCACACCAATTTGAGCCTTCAAGCTCACCCAACCCCTGTCCATTTTACTTTCCACTTCCCTAGAAACATCCTAGAGGTCCTGGTTTTCTTTAAAGACCAACCCTAGTGCCCTAAGAGGAGGTTAAGAAGAGGCACGTCAAAGAAGAGGCAATATCCATTACTGATCCTTTCCAATTTGATTCTTCTTCAACTTCTTCTTCATTAGTTGTTTCATTATGAGGTAATAACATTAGTATCCCTCATATACTGATATGTTATTATAAATATGAAATAACCTTATTTCACCTATTATCCATCCTATAGAAAACGAAATCACTTCATGTGCGTTCGTACGGAATACCGTCTCCACGTCGTGGTGTAATCTATTTTCCACCACCACCTTACTTAGATCGGTATAATGGTGTAAATAATGACTATATATGATTATTATAAAGTGGTGTTGATTCTAAAATAGTATATGTAACACCCCAAGATTTCATAGTGTGTTATTTATTTAAAATAATTCAATAACTTACAGTACATGCAACACCGAGTTCAAGCGCACCATGACATACCAAACAATCCGTTCAAAAGAGGATATGAATAGTATTAACTAAATTTTGAGCTTTATATAATCCTTATAATTTTAGAATCTATATTATGAGTTTCTTAGACATAATTAAAGAACAAATTCGTTTTCAGTATTGCACTTTTGCCAACATTTAATAGTGAACCCTTTTTAAATACAATATTTTAAACTTTTTGACTAAATGGGGACATAAAAAATTTAAAATGAAACACCCCAAGCTTCTACAATATACTTCTCTTGGAATAATGTGATAGCGTGTGTTGTACGCAACACGGAGTTCTAACACACCACAACCAATCAAACTAGCCGTTATGAATAGTAATACCTACTTTTTGAAATTATATATATTTTATATATCAAAATGGACTTTATTTTTGGTTTCGGAATATAAATTATCCTAAGATGAATTTTTGGTGTTTTTCTAACAACTTCAAATTTTAATGAATAGTGAAAAATACATAAAAACAACTTTTTTAATCAAAATAATTTATAGTGATAAATTATATTATTGAGTGGTTTTAAAGTATAATTAGAATATATTTTTACCATTTTATCCAATGGTGTTCATTAGAATTAATTTCATTTTGAAATTGGACCTAAACAATTGGCAATCTTTGGGTATATATTGTTTCTTAAAAATACGCTATTTGTTGTGACAACGAGAATTAATTATAAAATTAATTAATGAAACTTATATGTTTGGAATTTTTTAAAATAGACATCATTTTTTAAATTCTGAATATCAATTATAGCTTAGGGTGAAATTTTGGCATTTTTCTGAAAAACTTCAATTTTTGATGAATAGTGAAACTACTAAGTGGTAGTTAAAAAACTAAATTTTTCATAAAACATAATTTTACTGCTTATGTGAATGGAATTTCGAAAATTTGAGAGACACAGTTAATATCAAGAATTAAAATTTGGTTCAATGAGATGAAAATAATTTTTGGTGAATAGTAACTTTTAAATTTTATTTACCACGGTTAAAAGTAAATAGGGTAATTAAGGGTAAAAATGATATTAATATTACCCTAAAACATGTCCTAATTCTATTGGAAAAGTGTATATCGACCAAAAAAACCATAGTAATAAATTATTATCATTTAGGTCCGCTTGGAATAGATTAGGACATTTATTATTATTTAATTAAAAGAATAGTTAAAAGAGCTAAAATAAATGTTTATTTACAAAAACATTTTTAATATAGGGTTATAAATAAGATAAATTCGATTGTAAATATTAATTAGAAAGAAAATAATATTTCCTAATAATTATATTTTATTTATAATTTTTAGACATTAAATAATTTAATTTATTTACGACATAATGATGATGCAGTAATTACTATAATAGTGAAAAATTAAAATAATTGATATTATAAATACCCAAATAAATATTATTTTAAACTTTTAATGGATTTAAATAATTTTCTAGGATAATATGACATATTCTGATTGATTTAATTGACTTTTTTCGAAGTAATCAATCTGTTATGAGTTTCACAAAAATAAACTATTGAATAGTGTCAAAATTGACATAAAAGAGTTTTTAAAACAAATATTATATTATTAATTGAAATTAAATTCCTAAAAATATATGGTTCGTCCAAGAGACTTATATCATGATAGGTGTATCATTGATGGACCACTTTGGGGTCGCTTGGATGTATATAATATGTTTATTAACTATATAATATAAAAATACAATGTGACATGGTAAATGTCAAACTAATTAACTAAGAGTTAAAACTAAAAGATAAGGTTAATATAATGACCCAAACCTGTCTAAATTCTATTTTTTGAATGGTTTTCGACCTATACCCACCTTAACCTTTAGATAATACACTTTGGAGCCATTTGAAACCGAATATGAATTAATTACAAACTAATATTTCTAGTTTTTCCAAAGGTGCCCCTCACCCCTCTTATAAAAGGGCACTCCTCCTTATCATTTCTTCACACCATAAAATCCTTTTGGTTCGTCCAAACTCTGACCAAATACACTCCCAACTTCCCTCACTACAACCTATAGGCCTTAGTTTGATCATAAAGCCAACCTAATGAGCCCTTTTGATCAAATCAAAAGGAAGAACCCGAAGAAGAGGTAATGATTTCACCACCCTTTTCCAAGTTCCTTACTTCTTCCACTTCTACTTCCTTTGTTGTTACCATTATAAAATAAAAATTCCAGTATCATATATATATTTTGATGTTATTATAAATACTCTACAACCATATTCAGTATTCTATCCATCCTTTGAATAACATGTCACCATACGTGCGTACGTACGGCTTACCGTCTCCACGTCGTGGTGTAATTGTTATTTAATAAATTATTATTTGGATGGGTATAATAATGATGTTTAACTCATGAAAATAATAAATATAACACTATAATGATTCTGTATGTATGATATAACATCCAATTATATATTATTTTAATATCAAAAGAATGATATTATCGCTCGTGCGTACGTACGGACTACCGTCTCCACGAACGCGATAAGATTCATTCTCCATCGTATCCATTCAAGTATAATTATCATTTTATGATTTAAAAATAATGTTTAATGACTTGATATAATTCTGTATATTATTAAGATACAACCTATCCATTACAAACATGGCTTACGTAACAAAACATATAAAAGAAAATGAGTAAGTTAACACCCAAAACGACAATAATTCTAAGATATTATTAACAAATCAATGTTAAAAGATCATATATGATATCATATTAATTTATATGATAATTGAATAATTTAATAACAATTATTTCACCATTATACAAGACTTTAAACTACCCCCAACCAAGGAAAAGTACAAGGTAAGTGTTTATTTCGCAATCTCTCCATTATTCAAGGCTGTTTATACGAAATAATCTATTGGGACTTCTTTATCATCCTCATCCATGTTTCTTCAAAATGAATTTCAAAACTTTTTCACCATTTACAAGAATAGGGTTTAAATTCATTTATACCATTGTTTGACTTTTTATAAGTGGTTTATAAAGGAATCTTTCCGTCGTTTTCCAAACAACGCACTTTTAACCTTTTTGACATGATTAAGGTAAGAATGTTTTTTTAACTTATACGGTGGGTGCGGGTATTTACCACCATTATAAAATTGTCAAAGCTTCCCTTACAAGATTATAAGAATATTTTCATAGTAAATATTTTAGTTTATAATTATGTGACTTTTAAATGATTTTAAAATGAATATTTTAAGAATTTGTGAAAGGTACTCTTTATCAAGATCATAATTTTAAATGTTTTAAAGATTTATCTTTCAAAATCATTTTAATTAATTTCCATGTTTTCAAAATGTTTTTAAGGAATTATTTATATGGACATGAAGTTTTTGAAATGATATTTATTTTCAGAAGTTTCAAAGTGGTATGGGACACTTTTATTCAAAAATTTCTTTTAAATTACTTCATTTATAAATGTGTGACTTTTCAATGATTTCGAGAAAAGAGATATTTCTCTCAAATAGTTTTGATTTCATCTATGTCAACATCCTTTGATGGCTTTTATGCTTATTTGAAGTTGATTTATTATGATACAAAACTTTTGTATTGTATTTACGGTTTTGTGATATGTTTTACTGTGGATGTGTTATTTTTATACCATTCATTGTTTATGGAGAAAGTGTTGACTTTTTGTATTCTAGTTTTAATTCGAATGTTTTTGTTATGTTTTAACCTTTTCATATGAGAATGCATTGGACTTAGTAAGTGATGGGTGGAGCCCGCTATTGCTCCTCGATTCATCGGTAGGTCTCATGAGACAAACTAGTGTTTTGGCACAAGGCCTTGACAAAATTTTATTTGTAGTCTTGGCACAAGGCCTTGGCTATGTGGTTATGATAGTCTGGCATTATGCATTCCATCATTATGAAAGTGGTTATTGATATTGCATGTGATTATTTGATTACTATAATATCAATGTGAATAAGTAAATGGAATTATTTCATTCTTTTTATGTCATACTATGTTGAAGTTCTAGTTTAAACGGCATTTTTAGTTATACATTGCCTTAAATGTTTATTATTATTTATGAAAGTTTCCGCTATATTGTTATCCTTACTGGGAATTAGATCACCCCTTTTTTATGATTTATTTTACTAGGATGTGAAGAAGTAAATTATGAATGACCTGTAGGGATATTATATGGGGTTAATAGTGTGGACTATGGAGATAATATTTTTTTGTAGTAGTTTTTCACTTTATGATGTAATGTAAAACTTTATGAATATATCTAGTGTTTCCAAG
Source organism: Viscum album (assembly GCA_963277665.1). Classification (NCBI taxonomy): domain Eukaryota; kingdom Viridiplantae; phylum Streptophyta; class Magnoliopsida; order Santalales; family Viscaceae; genus Viscum; species Viscum album. The sequence goes on along the minus strand of OY728119.1, from coordinate 1,497,713,480 downwards.
GCTACTAAACCAATCCGTCTTTCTTGATTTGATCTTTATGGTGATCATGCCAATGTTATGTAATAATGCACTGGCTCTAGGTAACTAGGGTTGGGGCGTTACAATTGGTATCAGAGGAAGTTTAATACAAACCTTGGAACCTAGATTTAGATAAACTCTGATTAGAGCACATGGACATAAGATGGACTTTGAGGATTAGTATAGAAGAACTTCCAAGAATTTTGGTATTGTAGAGATTCTGTGAGTTTTCCGAGCAATACATCAATGTCTGGATACGAGCAGGTGGAGGCGGATCTAGCACAGATGTACCTAGGGGTAAAACCCGAAAACACCACTTTGAGCTAGACTCGAACGGGAACTGGTGCACAACAGCTGGCCTTACTGCACTCTTAGTTACGACACTCCCGTGGGATATGCTTAGGATACTTCTAATTTTCTTTACAAACCATTATTAAGGGTTTATGAGTATATACTTCTCAATGGAGACATTTTTATGAATGTGGATTATATCCATAAACTATTTAATTTATGTTATTTGTTTTATAAGTTTGGGATTAGGTATTGTTATTCATAAACTAATCTAGTGTATGCCATTGTTTAGAAATGGCGCCCAGTAGAAGGAATAATAACTCCAGCAATGCACATGATCCAAAGAGAACGAAGGATCACATACTTCATGGTCTTAAGCCAGAATTTATAAGAGAAATAGTCTCGAATGTATTATCATCATATGGAGAAATAATATCATGTGTTGATAAGATAAGTAAAGAGTTTACTGAGTCATATGGATTTGAAAGGAAGCAAGAGAAGAAAAGGATGGAAGAGAGAAAGATGGATAATGGGAAGAGGGGAAAGAATAATTTTCTCATATGTGACAACTGTGGAATGAAACACCCTGGAACATTCCTGAAAGGAATGGGAGTTTGTTATAAGTGTGGAGCAAAAGGGCATAAAGTACGTGACTGAAAGGGTAAGAAAATGGTTTCAAATGTACAATGATTCATTTGAAAGGAGTTTGGACACTACACGAACCTATGCCACAGTCATCAGACTATGCCAAAAATGATGCTATTGGATAATAATCAAGTTAGGATACTACCACAGATAAAGAGTAATGATTAGAGTTCTTATGTTGATTATGTCAATTGAGTTATGTATAAAAAATGTACTTGTTATAATAATTATGGACTATATAAGGATTGTATTTATGTACTATTTCATTAAGGACATGATATTCTGTCGACAAAGAAAAGTGACTCAATTGCAGGATAAATTTTTGGAAAATATATGGTTGAGATAATGATAAACCATAATATAGTTCTGATACCGAGGTAGTGATTTTGGAATAATACATGATTGATTTGGATAAATTATATTGGATATTCTTGACTACCTTGAAACTGATTAATGATTTATATATTCCATCATTGTTGGGGTTTACAGCATTTTTGGATTGAAGGAGTATATCTATTTTTCTTTAAGGAATAAGGGATCATGAACGTAATCAATAAGGTTTTATGGTAATTTAGGATGATGTAGTGTTTTAAAATAATACATGATGAAGGTGATCACATGTTATTAGGCGGAAAAATGATCTTCATTGTGTTTACCTTCCTTATAAATTTTGGAATGAATTATTTTGGATATTTCTAGTTTGGATTATTTTGGATTGCCATAAAAGGACAACCTAGAGGTCGGGCGACAACCTGTCGCATTCGGCAAGGTCGCGAGACATGAACCCACAACCGAAGGGAGAAAAGGGTGTATCACCTACCACTGACCCACGTGATGTTCTGGTTTGAATAATGTCGTTTTAGTGGTTCTTCTAGATGAATTATAAATTCATTTTTTTACCCTATACGAATAGGATAAACAGAATATTATTTTTAAGTTCTATTATCTTTTAATGTGAAATATAAGTTTGTGATAGAACTTAGCTAAAGGATGAGACTCTACTTTTCAAGTATATATTTTTCTTCTTTTCATATTCAAATGAAGAAATTAATTCTTATACTTTAGTGAAGGGAAATTAAAACAAAAAAAAGTGTTATCCTAATACCCTATGTTTTGTTGAACTGATGGTATTTCAAATCATCATAGATTTGTGAATTTAAGGACCTTAATTTTACACTTGTTTGTGATTGATGACCTCAATCACTACCTATAAATTTCTACGTTTTCCACCAATTATATGTCTCTAATTTCCACCAATGTTCTCCGAATAGATATCACAATTTGGTGGTGACCCTGTCATTTCAATTTCCCTCTTATTAAGAATATATTGTATCAACCCAATTTCTGATGTGGGTTTTCCCACAAATATATTTTATATATATTCAACCTTTTATTTTCTATGAACAATTACAAATTTCGAGGAAGCAATTTATTGAAGGAGGGGAAAATGTCACACCCCAAGATTTCATAGTGTGTTATTTCTTTAAAATTATTCAATAACTTGCACTACATGCAACACCGAGTTCAAGCGCACCATGAAATACCAAACAAGTAGATCAAAAGAGGTTATGAATAGTATTAACTAAATTTTGATCTTCATATAATCCTTATAATTTTAGAATCCATATTATGGGTTTCTTAGACATAATGAAAGAACAAATTCATTTTCAGTATTGCACTTTTACCAACATTTAATAGTGAAACCTTTTTAAATACAATATTTTAAACTTTTTTACAAAATGGGGACATCAAAAATTTAAAATGAAACACCCCAAGCTTCTACGGTACGCTTCTCTTTGAATAATGTGATAGCGTGTGTTGTATGCAACATCGAGTTCTAACACACCTCAACTTATCAAACTAGCCGTTATGAATGATAATACTTAATTTTTGAAATTATATATATTATATATTTCAAAATTGACTTCATTTTTGGTTTCGGAATATTGAAATTATCCTAAGATTAATTTTTGGTATTTTTCTAAGAACATCCAATTTTTATGAATAGTGAAAAATTCTTAAAAACAACTTTTTTAATCAAAATAATTTATAGTGATAAATTATATTTAATGAGTGGTATTAAAGTATAATTATAATATATTTTTACCATTTTATCCCATGGTTTTCATTAGAATTAATTTCACTTTGAAATTGGACGTAAACAATTGTCAATCATTTGGTATATATTGTTTCTTAAAAATACGCTATTTGTTGTGACAGCGAGAATTAATTATAAAATTAATTAATGCAACTTATATGTTTGGAATTTTTTAAAATAGAAATAATTTTTATAATTTATAATATCAATTATAGATTAGGGTGAAATTTTGGTATTGTTCTGAAAAACATCAATTTTTGATGATTAGTGAAACTACTAAGTGGTAGTTAAAAAACTGAATTTTTCATAAAACGTAATTTTATTGCTTTTGTGAATGGAATTTCGAAAATTCGAGAGACACGGTTAATATCAAGAAGCAAAATGTGGTTCAATGATATTAAAATAATTTTTGGTGAGTTGTAACTTTGTACTTTTATTTACCACTGTTAAAAGTAAATAGGGTAATTAAGGGTAAAAATGATATTAATACTACCCTGAAACATGTCCTAATTCTATTATAAAAGTTTATCACGACCAAAAACAACTTTAGTAATAATATATTATCATTTAGGTCCACTTGGAATAGATTAGGACTTTTATTATTATTTAATTCAAAGAAGAGTTAAAAGAGTTAAAATCAAAGTTTATTTACTAAAACATTTTTAATATCGGGTTATCCATAAGATAAATTCTATTGTAAATATTCATTAGAAAGAAAATAATATTTCCTACATAATGATATTTTATTTATAATTTTTAGACATTAAATAATTTAATTTATTTATGACATAATGATGATGTTGTAATTACTATAATAGTGAAAAATTTAAATAATTGATATTATAAATACCAAAATAAATATAATTTGAAACTTTTAATGAATTAAACTAATTTTTTAGGATAACATTACATATTAGGATTGATTTAATTGACTTTTTTAGAAGTAATAAATCTGTTATGAGTTTCAAAAAAATCAACTATTGAATAGTTTCAAAATTGACATAAAAGCGTTTTTAAAACAAATATTACATTATTAATTGATATTAAATTCCTAAAAATATAAGGTTGGGCCAAGAGACTTATATCCTGATAGGTGTATCATTTATGGACCACTTTTGGGTCTCTTGGATGTATATAGTATGTTTATTAACTATATAATAGAAAAATACAAAGTGACATGGTAAATGTCAAACTATTTAGCTAAGAGTTAATACTAAACGATAAGGATAATATAATGACCCAAAACTGTATAAATTATATTTGTTGAATGGTTTTAGACCTATACCCACCTTAACCTTTAAATAATACACTTTGGAGCCATTAGAAACCGAATATGAATTTATTATAAACTAATATTTCTAGCTTTTCCAAAGGTGCCCCTCACCCCTCTTATAAAAGGTCACTCCTCCTTCTCATTTCTTCACACCTTCAAAGCCTTTTGGATCTACCAAACTCGGACCGAATACTCTCCCAACTTCCCTCAATACAACCTATAGGTCTTAGTTTGATCATAAATCCATCCTATGGAGCCCTTTTGATCAAATCAAAAGGAAGAACCCGAAGAAGAGGTATTGATTTCACCACCATTTTCCAAGTTCCTTTCTTCTTCCACTTCTTCTTCATTTGTTGTTACCAATCTAAAATAATAAACCCAGTATCATATATATATATTTATGTTATTATAAATATGGTACAACCATATTCAGTATTCTATCCATCCTTTGAATAACATGTCATCATACGTGCGTATGTACGGCTTACCGTCTCCACGTCGTGGTGTAATTGTTATTTAATAAATTATTATTTGGATGGGTATAATAATGATGTGTAACTCATGCAAATAATAAATATAACATGATAATGATTCTTTATATATGATATACCATCTAATTATATATTATTTTAATATCAAAAGAATGATATTATCGCTCGTCCGTACGTAGGGACTACTGTCTCCACGAACACGATAAGATTCATTCTCCATCGTAACCATTAAAGTCTAATTATCATTTAATGATTTAAAAAAAATGTTTAAGGACTTGATATAATTCTGGATATTATTATTATACAACCTATCCATTATAAACATGGCTTACGTAACAAAACATATAAAAGAAAACGAGTAAGTTAACACCCAAAACGACAATAATTCTATTATATTATTAACAATGCAATGTTAAAAGTTCATATATGATATCATATTAATTTATATGATTATTTAATAATTTAATAACAATTATTTCACCATTATACAGGAGTTTATCCTTCCCCCAACCAAGTAAAAGTACAAGGTAAGGGTTTATTTCGCAATCTCTCCATTATCGGGGGTTGTTTATACGTAATAATCTATTGGGACTTCATTATCATCCTCATCCATGTTTCTTCAAAATGTATTTCAAAACATTTTCACCATTTACATGAATAGGGGTTAAAGACATTTATACCCTTGATTGACTTTTTATAAGAGGCTTATTAATGAATCTTTCCGTTGTTTTCCAAACAAGGCACTTTTAACCTTTTTGACAGGATTAAGGTAAGAATGTTTTTTTAACTTATATGGTGGGTGAGACTATTTACCTTTGTTATAAAATCGTCAAAGCTTCCCTTACAATCTTATAAGAATATTTTCAAAGTAAATATTTTATTTTATAATTATGTGACTTTTAAATGATTTAAAAATGAATATTTTAAGAATTTGTGAAAGGTACTCTTTATCAAGATCATAATTTTATGTGTTTTAATGATTTATATTTCTAAATATTTTCAATTAATGTCCATGTTATCAAAATGATTTTAAGGATTTATTTATATAGACATGAATTTTTTGAAATTATATTTCTTTTCAAAAGTTTCAAAGTGGTATGGGACACATTGATTCAAAAATCTCTTTTAAATTACTTTATTTATAAATGTGTGACTTTTCAATGATTTCGAGAAAAGAGATATTTCTCTCAAATAGTTTTGATTTCATCTATGTCAATGTCCTTTGATGTATTTTAAGATTATTTGAAGTTGATTTATTATGATACAAAACTTTTGTATTATATTTATGGTTTTGTGATATGTTTTACTGTGGATGTGTTATTTTTATACCATTCATGGTTTATGGAGAAAGTATTGACATTCCGTATGGTAGTTTTAATATGAATGTTTATGTTATATTTGAACCTTTTCATATGGGAATGCATTGGATGTAGTAAGTGATGGGTGGAGCCCACTATAGCTCCTCGATGCATCGGTAGGTCTCATGAGACAAACTTGTGTTTTGGCACAAGGCCTTGACAAAATCTTATTTGTAGTCTTGTCACAATGCCTTGGCTATGTGGTTATGATAGTCTGGCATTATGCATTCCATCATTAAGAAAGTGGTTATTGATATTTCATGTGATTATTAGATTAGTATAATATCCATGTGAATAAGCAAATGTCATTATTTCATTTTATTTATGCCATACTATGTTGAAGTTCAAGTTTAAAAGGCTTTTGTTTTAGTTATACATTGCCTTAAATGTTTTTTCTTGTTTATGAAAGTTTTCGCTATATTGTTATCCATACTAGGCATTTGAGCTCACCCTTTTTCTATGTTATATTTACCCAGGATGTGAAAAAGTAAATTATGAATAACCTATAGGGATATTATGAGGGGTTAATAGTGTGGACTATGGAGACAATATGTTGTTGTAGTTGTTATTCACTTTATGATGTAATGTAAAACTTTATGAATATATCTAGTGTTTCCAAGGATACTAAACCAATCAGTCATTCGAGATTTGATCTTTCTTGTGATCATACCAATGTTATGTAATAATGAACCTTCTCTAGGTAACTAGGGTTGGGGCATTACAGTATACATACACTCTAATACAATTCCACAATCATGGTAATGATATCATCGCTCGTGCGTACGTACGGAATACCGTCTCCACGATGTGATGCGACTCATTATACATGATCTTCATTGCATAATGATTGTATAAATTAATTTAATGAATTAATATGATATATATTAAACTGATACCATTCTGGAAATGAGGTACCTATAAACTAAAAAGAAGAATACGAATTTATTCGACAAAACACGCATAGAACAAAAAGCAATAAACACCCGAATAAAAAGTAATAATATTACTAATAAGAAGATAAGAATATGACCATATATGATATCATAACAATGTGTATTATTCTTGAATAATACAATGAAATTATTTAAATCATTATACAGGAGGTTCAGACACTTTCGAAGCAAATCAGACCTAAGGTAAGGGAAATATCACAACCTCATTTTTTTCCGAGATTGTTCATACTTTGGAATTTATTGGGGTGTATTTTATCATCCACATCCATGTTTCCTCAATATGTTATATTATTTCCATCCACCAACATTTTTTTAAATCAAATTTTACCCTTCGGTGAGTTTTTAGTAAAAGATATGAAAGGAATCTTTTGTTATTTTTCGTATGATGTACTTTTTGAATTTCTCAACAAAAGTACGAGAAGAATATTTTTTTAACTTATACGGCATGAATGGATTTTTAAAACATTATTTCCAAGAAGCTTTCTTTACAAGTTTTCAAGTTTATTTTTAATCAAATTCTTTTATTTTAAAATAGTATGACATGTTAAGAAAGGAAAAATGTTTTTGAAAAGAAAAGATATTTTCCTCAAGAATGGAGTTCAAGTGTTTTATCAAAATTATTTTCCATATAAGATAATATAGGGTTCTGTTTCTATCCCTATTATTACATTGATTTGATTATGTTGTGATGGAAACTTTTTTATGAATTTCTGTATCTTATAAGAATTTTTTTATGACGTCACGATGTTTAAGATTCCCATTTTTATTACATGGGTTATGCTATGATGTATGGTTTATGATTTTGTGGCACACATAAGAATGGTATCATTATGAGATGGGTGGGACCTATATCTCCCTCTAATTTATTGGGTAAATATTTTGTATCTCATGAGATAGAAATGGATGGAACGACAGTCTAAACCGGTTCAGTGAAACAGGACTGAAACGAGGAATGAACTCGGTTCAGAAAAGGACTTTGTCCACAAAAAAAGTCCTGGTAATAAGTCTTGACTAATAAGAAATGATTCTCTATGATTATGTGTGTATGCCACAAAGATTCATGTTTTATGTTACGATTATTGTGATTAAATTTCACTACCAAGATTTATCCCATGTTATGAAATTTTGATCTCTTTTGCAGGGTAAGATTTCCAAAATGTTATGTTCTTATAAATATGATGTGATTGAAATTTCTTTTGTTTACCCTTACTGAGCATTTGAGCTCACCCATTTGTATGTTTTCAATCCCCAGGTTAGGAGAAAGTTTATTAAGTAAGATATGCCAAAAGGGACTATATATATGATGAAATAAATGGGAGACAATGTTGACACTTTATGAACCAGTTGTTTATGTTTCCCAGTTTCTAAAGACACAATACCTATACGATCCTTTCATGGGTTTGTTATATGTTGTAATAAGTGTACTTCAATTTTGAATTACTAACAATGTATGTAAAGTATGGGTCATTATTTTTGGTATCACAGGAAAGGTATAGTCATACTTTGGAAACTAGGATATGAAAGCCTTAGTAAGAACCCTAAGGATAAGTCTAAGCATAGAACTCAATCTTAGTGTTTTATAAATGGCCTTGAATAACCTAGGTTAAGACATTAAGTGTGAAATTTTATTCTTGATTATGTGGTTTTCCTATTTTAATTAGTGTTTCTCACACTATTCTTCTTTGTTTTAGTCAATGGCTGGAACTTTAAGGAACCGTTTTAATGTGGAATGCGACAGGCAATGCATTGATTGTCCCCCTGAGCAAAAATACGTTATGGGAGCTGGAATGAAAAATCTTGTAGCCATGCTCACACAACTTTCTCAAGCTATGAATCATGCAGGACTTCCAAAAGATCAATGGAAGGATCAACATTCTATTGAATCCTTCATGAGATAGCATCCACCTTCATTCAACGGGTCTACCGATCCATTAGTTGCTGAACAATGGATCAGTACTACTGAAAAGATATTTTTAGTTCTTCAATGTTCTGTATATGATAAAGACATCTTAGCAGTGTATCGTTTGAAAGGTGATGCGGATCAATGTTGGAATCTAATAAAGAATATGAGGCCAAGAGATGAAATTGGGTCCATGGAATGGGACGAGTTCAAGAACTTATTTTTCAATAAGTACTTCCCTCGTATTCTTCGAACAAAGATGGGGAAGGATTTTCTTGAACTAAAGAAAAAGGATTATGAATCTGTTGGTACCTATGATGCAAATTTAAAAAGACTTCCATGGTACGCATCTAGAATTATTATCCAACCTGAGAGTAATATCGATTGATTCTTTAGTGGCTTAAAACGAAGTCTTCGAAGGGCATTAGACATAAGGGACTTCAATAGCTATGAGGAAATCGTTTGATGTGCTCTCAGAGTTGAGATGGAGATTGGAGTAACTCATCAGACATATGGGTTTGATAAGTAGAGGAAAATGTAATTCAAAGGAAAATATAAAGAGAAAACTGAAAAGAAGATGAGTTTTCCCTTATGCTCAAAGTGTGGAAAGAAACATGGAGGGAGTTGTCTTAAAGGGACAAGTAAATGTTACAAATGTGGAAAGGAAGGTCATCTGGAATTTGAATACCGCAATGATGGGAAGAAGATGTCTAGTGATGCGAACAATGAAAAGGCTACACAGAGTGAACCTCCTACACTTCAATGTTACAAGTGAAAGGAAATGGGGCATTATGCCAATCAATTCCCTAATCCAAGGGTTGTGGAAGATGATCGACATCAACAAAATATTAAGGTAAAGACACTGGAAAGTCAAATGCAATTTCTATTAGTGATGTGGAATACAATAACGATGTGGTGAATGGTACACTTACCATCCACTCTAAAATATAAAATGTTTTATTTGTTTTTGGATCCACCCACTCTTTTATTTCTGAATAATTTTCTAAGGGTATCACCGTATTACCTCAACAATTAGATGTTGAGGTAGTTGTGACAACCCCTAATGGCACAACAGTCGCATCAAAAGTTTATAATTCTTCTCCGATTGAAGTTTGTGGGAATGTGCTTCCAGAAAATCTTGCGATCCTCCCTATAATGGAATTTGATGTGATTCTTGGCATGGATTGTTTTTCTCTATATGGAGCTCATATCAATTTCCAAAGAAGGGAAGTCACATTTCATAATCCAGATCAATATTTGATCATCTATCGATGCAAGGATGAACATAACCTTCCCGTGGAAATTTCTTCCATCTTATGGGTCATGATTCCACAAAATGAAGGTTATTTATCTCAAATGGTTGGTGAGAAACTCACGATTAAGAATGTGCCCATTGCACGGGAGTTTGATGATGTCTTTCTAGAGGAATTTCGGGGTCTTCCACCAAATCATGAAGTTGAGTTTTCAATCGAACTTGTACCGGGTGCTTTGTCTATTTCAAATACACCTTATAGAATGGACCCAATTGAGTTGTAGGAATTAAAGAAACAAATCCAAGAGAATCTTGATAAGGGGTTCATACGCCCTAGTGCGTCTCCTTGGGGGGCACCTGTTCTGTTTATTAAGAAGAAATATGAATCAATGAGACTCTGCATTGATTATCAAAAACTTAACAAGATCACTATCAAGAACAAATATCCTCTCCCATGCATTAATGACCTATTTGACCAACTATGTGGAGCTCAATACTTTTCCAAGATTGATCGTTGTTCATGGTATAATCAATTAAGGGTCAAAATTGATGATATACCAATGACGACTTTCCGTACAAGGTATGGACACTATGAATTTATAGTGATGCCATTTGGTCATACTAATGCCCCTAGTATCTTCATGGATCTGATTAATATAGACATTAGAGACTATCTTTATCAGTTTGTGGTAGTCTTTATAGACGATATTCTTGTATATTCAAAGAGCAAGGAAGAACATAAAGATCAATTGAGAATTATATTGAAGACCCTGAGAAAGGAGAAGCTTTATGAAAAATTTACCAAGTGTGAATTTTGGATTAAAGAAGTTTAATTTTAGGATCACATAATCTCAAAAGAGGGGATATATGTGGATCCAGCAAAAATAGAAGTTATCGAAAGATGGTCGAGACCAACAACAATAACTGAGATCAAAAGTTTTCTTGGTTTGGTTGGATATCATCGATGTTTTGTGAATTATTTTTCACGATTATCTAATCCACTCACCAGGTTGACTCGGAGAGGAGTTATGTTTGTTTGGACGGAGGAATGTGAAGAGAATTTCAAGGAGTTGAAATGAAGGTTATCTAGTGCACCAATGCTCACACTGCCTTGTAGTGGAGAAAGGTTTTTGATCTATAGTGATGCATCCAAGAATGGATTGGGCTGTGTTATTATGAAAAATGTTATGGTGATAGCTTATGCCTCACGATAGTTGAAAATCCATGAGAAAATTACCCAAGTCATGATTTGGAGTTAGCTGTGGTAATCTATGCCTTAAAGATTTGGAGGCATTATCTTTATGCAGAAAGGTGTGACATTTATTCCAATCATAAAAGTTTAAAGTATATTTTCACACAAAAGCAGTTGAATATGCGCCAAAGATGATGTTTGGAGCTGATTAAGTATTACGACTTCTCAATTCATTACCACCTTGGAAAAGCAAACAAGGTGGTAGCTGCATTATGTTGACAAGACCATGCTAGCTTATCCATGAAGAGGATAAAAAAAGATCCAATATTTATGGATTTACAAAGGATGGATCTTGGAATTATAATGAAAGGGGAAAAATCTAATCTTTTCAAATGAATGTTCAACCATCTATACATGTGAAGATTAAAGAGGCATAAAAAGAAGATGTAGAGTTACAAAAGAAGGTGAGAAATTTTCCTGAATTCAACCTTGATTGTGATGGGATAATAAAGTTCAGGAATTGGGTTTGTGTTCCTCCCATCCCCGGATTAAAGTTGGACCTGCTGGATGAGGCTCATAGTTCTTCATTCTCTATTCATCATGGAAGCACGAAGATGTATAGGGACATGAAAAAGTACTTCTAGTTGGATGAAATGAAAAGATATGTTGTTGAATATGTCTCTCGGTGCTTGGTTTGCCAGCACGTCAAAGCTGAGTGACAGAAGTCCAAGGGGATGTTACAACCATTACCCATACCCGAATGGAAATGGGAAAACATCACTATGGACTTTGTCACAGGACTTCCTAAAACATCCAAAGGCAATAATTCTATCTGGGTAATAGTTGATCATCTTACAATGTCTGCACACTTCATTGCTATTAGAGAGGATTTATCTCTAGATTATCTTGCCAGGATATATGTATAGGAAGTAGTAAGATTGCATGGGGTACCACTTTCTATTATATCTGATCGGGTTCCGAGGTTTACCTCAATGTTCTGGCAAAGTCTTCAGCACACTCTGGATATAGAGTTGAGTTTCATCCCTGCTTTTCATCCTCAAATAGACGGTCAGTCTGAGAGGAAAATTCAAACTCTAGAAGATATGTTGAGAGATTTCTCTATGGATTTCAAAGGAGGTTGGGATAAACACCTACCATTGGTGGAATTTTCTTATAATAATAGCTTTCACTCCAATATTCATATGGCTCCTTATGAAGCTCTCTATGGAATGAAATGCAGGACTCCAACTTGCAAGAATGAAGTTAGGGAAAGAAAGCTATTAGGACCTGATATTGTTGAAGAGATGGTAGAAAAGGTCTAATCTATTCAACAACACATAAGAGCAGCTCAGAGTCGACAAAAAAATTATTCCGACAACTGAAGAAAAGGCTCAAAGTTTGTAGTGGGTGATAAAGTGTTCTTAAGAATATCTCCTTGGAAGAGATTAATGAGATTTGGAAACAAGGGAAAGACAAGCCCTAGGTATATCGGTCCTTTCGAAATATTGGATAGTGTTGGGAAGGTAGCTTACCGATTGGAACTTCCACCGAATCTCTCTCAAGTTCACGATGTGTTCCATGTATCTCTCCTGAGAAATTACATACCTGATCCTTCACATGTACTCAGCTCAGAAGTTGTACCGCTGGAACAAGATCTTTCTTATAAAGAACAGCCGATAGAGATTCTCGATCATAGTGAAAATTTCATACGGAACAAGACCACTCACTTGGTGAATGTTTTATGGAGGAACCACCAATTAAAATATTCTACATGGGAGCTCTAGGATATGATGAAGGAGAGGTACCCTCATCTGTTTGTTACAAAGTGACGAATTTTGAGAGAGAAATTCATTTTAAGGTGGGTAAAATGTTACACCCGAGACTTTTATGAGAAATATTTTGATTCATTATGTTATATAAATTATCAAAGAAATATTTCACTACACACAAGACTTTCTTGGCTTTCTTTACACGCAGTCGCGACCTTCCTCAATAGATTGCTTCGTACACAATACCGAGTTTCACTAAACAACGATATGATATTAAAATATTATTAAAACTAGTGGTTATGAATAGTAATAACCACTTTTTGAAATTTTTTTAAATTTTAATTTTCAAAATGGAATTCATTTTTGGATTCGGAATATCGAAATTAGCATAGGGTGAAATTTTGATATTTTTCTGAAAGCTTTCAATTTTTGATGAATAGTGAAAATATTGGGTTACTACATAAAAACCGACTTTTTATTTAAATATTTATTTATTTTATTTAAATTTATTTAAGGTCAAAATTGATACATAATACCTATATATGTTCAATGTAATTCATAGGAGTAATTTTATAATAATTTTAGGTATATAAAATTTTATTGAACTTTTCACCGATTTTTAACCACCTCCTAGGAGAATTTCCAATTTCACATAAAACCTAATTTTACTGCTTCTGTGAGTAGAATTTCAAAAATCCAAGAGAAACGGTTGATTTCAGTAATTAAAATGTGGTTCAATGAGATTAAAATAATTTTTGGTGAATAGTAACGTTTTACATTTTTTTACCACGGTTAAAAGTAAATAGGGTTATTAAGGGTAAAAATGATATTATTATTACCCTAAGACATGTCTTAATTATATTGGATAAGTTTAATTTGGCAAAAAACTACATTAGAAATAAAATATGACCATTTAGGCCCTCTTGGATTAGATTAGGACATTTAATATTAATTTATTTAAAGAAGGGTTAAAATAGTTAAAATCAATGTTTAAAAAGTAAATTATTTTTAAAATAGGATTACAAATAAGATAAATTCGACTATAAATATTAATTAGAAATCTAAAAATATTTCCTACATGTTGGTCTTTTATTTTTAATTTTTAGACTTTAAATAATTTAATTTATTTATGACAAAATGATGATGCAATAATTATTTTATTAATAAAATATTGATATAATTGATGTTATATATACCGAAATAAATATAATTTGAGACTTTATATGAATTACACTAATTTTATAGATTAATATGACATGTTAGTATTTATTTATCTAACATTGTTTGAACTAATAATTCTTTTATGATTTTCACAAAAATCAATTACTAAATAGTTTCAAATTTGACATAAAATAGTTTTTAAAACAAATATTATATTATTATTTGTTATTTTATTCCTAAAAATATAAGGTTCGGCCAAATGACTTAACTACGGTTATATATATTAATACTAAATAACTTGGGGTTCGTTTGGCTTGTTATAGTAAGTTTATTAACCTTATAGTGTAAGAAAACAAGAAAACAAGGTAAGAGTAAAATAATTTAACTTAAAGCTAAATCTAGATGATAAGGTTAAAATAGAAACCTAACATTCTCTAAATTCTATTGGATGAGAGGATTTAGACCCATCCCCACATTAGCTTCAAAATAAATCAATTTTGAGCTATTTAAAACCGAATATGACTTTATAATAAAATAATATTTTTAGTTTTTCCAAAGGTGCCCCTCTCCTCCCTTATAAAAGGGAACCTCCTCCCTCTATCCCTCACACCAATTTGAGCCTTCATGCTCGGCCAAACCCTGCCCATTTCACGTCCCCACATTCCTAGAAACATCCTAGAGGTCCTGGTTTTCTTTAAAGTCCAACCCTAGTGCCCTAAGAGGAGGTTAAGAAGAGGCACATCAAAGATGAGGTAATATCCATTACCGATCCTTTCCAATTTGTTTCTTCTTCAACTTCTTCTTAATTAGTTGTTTAATTTTGAGGTAATAACATATATATCCCTCATATACTGCTATGTTATTATAAATATGAAACAACCCTATTTCACCTTTTATCCATCCTACGGAAAATGAAATCACCGCATGTGCGTACGTACGGAATACCGTATCCATGCTGTGGTGTAATCTATTTTCCACCACCACCATACTTGGATGGGTATAATGGTGTAAATAATGACTATATATGATTATTATCAAGTGGTATTGATTCTGAAATAGTATACATACACTCCAATACAATTCCACGATCATGTGAATGATATCATCGCTCGTGCGTACGTATGGAATAACGTCTCCACGATGTGATGCGACTCATTCTACTTGATCTTCATTGCACAATGATTATATAAATGAATTGAATGAATGAATATGATATATATTACACTAATACCATTCATTAAATGAGGTACCTATAACCTAAAAAATAATAATATGAATTTATTCGACAAAACACGCATAAGAACAAAAAGCATTAAACACCTGAATAACAAGTAACAATATTACAAATAAGAAGCTAAGAATATGACCATATATTATATCATAACAATGAGTATTATTCTGGAATAAGTCAATGACATTATTTAAATCATAATACATGAGTTTTGGACACTTACGATGAAAATCGGACCTAAGGTAAGGGAAATATCACAATCTCATTTTTATCTGTGATTGTTCATACTTTGGAATTTACTGGGGTGTATTTTATCATACACATCCATGTTTCCTCAATATGTAATATTATTTCCATCCACCTACAATATTTTAAATCCAATTTTACCTTTCAGTGAGTTTTTAGTAAAAGAAATGAAAGGAATCTTTTTTTATTTTTCATATGAGGTACTTTTTTACTTTTTCGACAAAAGTATGAGAAGAATGTTTTTTAACTTATACAGCATGAATGGATTTTTAAAACATTATTTCCAAGAAGTTTTCTTTTACATGTTTTCATGTTTATTTTCAATCATCTTCTTTTAGTTTAAAATTGTATGACATCTTAAGAAAGGAAAAAAAAATTTTAAGTAGAAAGGATATTTTCCTCAAGAATGGTGTTCAAGTGTTTTATCAAAATTATCTTCCATATAAGATAATATAGGGTTCTGTTTCTATACCTATTATTACATTTATTTGATTATGTTGTGATGGAAATTTTTTTATTAATTTTTTTATCTTATATGAATTTTTTTATGATGTCACGATATTTAAGATTCCCATTTTTATTACATGGGTTATGTTATGATGTATGGTTTATGATTTTGTGGAACACATAAGAATGGTATCATTATGAGATGGGTGAGACCTATATCTCCCTCCAATTCATTGGGTAAAGATTTTATATCTCATGAGATAGACATGGCTGGAACGTCAGTTTAAACCGGTTCAGTGAAACAAGACTGAAACGAGGAATGGACCCAGTTCAGAAATGGACTCTGTCCACTAAGATAGTCTTGGAAACAAGTCTTGACTAATAAGAAATGATTCTTTATGATTATGTGTGTATGCCACAAAGCTTCATATTTTATGTTAAGATTATTTTTATTACATTTTACTACCACGATTTATCCTATGTTATAAAATTTTGATCTCTTTCGGAAGGCAAGATTTCCAAAATGTTATGTTCTTATGAATATGATGTGATTGATATTTCTTTTTTTTACCCTTACTGATCATTTGAGATCACCCTTTTGTATGTTTTCTTTCCCCAGGTTAGGATGAATGTTATTAAGTAAGATATTCCAAAAGGTACTATAGATATGATGAAATAAATGGGAGACTGTGTAGACGCTTTATGAACAAGTTGTTAATGTATCCCAGTTTCTAAAGACACTATACCTATACGGTCCTTTCATGGTTTTGTTATATTTTGTAATAAGTGTACTTTAATTTTGACGTACTAAATGTTTATGTAATGTATGGGTCATTATATAGACTAAGTATCAAACATATAACTCCCCCAACTGAGCCACTAAGAATGCCTCCCTCACGGGAATATAAAGTGGTACCTTTTTCATGTGATCCGTAATAACCCAAATTGCATCATTCTTCATGGGCTTCCTTAGGTTACACAACACAAAATACATGGTCATTTGTTTCCACATCCATTCCAAAATGAGAAATATCTCTTATAAACCACAAATTTATTGATCATCAACCTTAACGTGCTAATAGGTGTTACATAATATCATGAAACCTATTATCTACATTTAAATTCCCTACCATAGATGTTGTCTACATAGTTCATGGAACATTTTGGTGACACCTGGGTATATTGTACACTTCATGGCAGAAAACTAACACATCAACTACCCCTACATACTCATTTTCACAAAAAAATTATTCTTTATATAGATGATTTCATCCTCATTTATGGTTCAATCATATGGTGAATCCAAGCATTCAAGGCTTTCCCTCAATGTCTAACACTATGGATTATCAAATTTTATATTACTGATCTCTCTCAAAAATGGAGACTCAAATGGAATTGATATGAGTGTCTTATTATCCTACCTCATATGAACCCAAAAATGCATTTTATTTGAAATTTAATCATCTTCCACAATGCACTAGACCTATGAAAAGCCTATGTCTTAGTTTTCCTACTCAAATTGTCAGGTGTAGTTTTTCCATTCTCGAGCATATAATCTAGTTCAAAATAAAATTATGACACGTATTCAATCCATATACCATTCCTAATATTAAAATACCACTATAAAATATATACATTAAGATGATGTAATCTATATAGAAAATTCACTTTTCTCTTTATAGATAATGCTACCAAAAATTCAGAGTATAAACCACTATCGAGAACTCGATGTCATCCGTAGAGTAATTTTGTTAATGTGGCATCAACTTCCATGACCTATATTGCACAATGCGATCTTCCAAAATATACACTACTCTAAGACCAAACTTATAAGGGTACCAAAACTAATTTTACTTCCCACCTGGATCAGGTTGGATCAGTATAGGTACTGATGTAAGACAATTCTTCACCTCTAGTAAAGAACTCTCACATGATTTAGACCACCCCAACTTGACCCTGTTTTTGGTTATTCCCATAATAGGTGCTAAAATGGGGAAATGTCTCGGATAAACTTCAGATAATATCTAGATAACTATAGAATGAAACATATATTGAATATATTCTTAAGAAGCTTATTGGAAACTACTACTGGAACATTCATTGGGAAATAAAAAAACCTTCCTACGAGAAGATGTGAACTAAAAGGTGTACCCGCTAAATAAAAAACAGACACATAGATAAATTTTCATATATCTAATTCTCTATGAGTGTTCTCTTGACATTTTCATGGTTTTGGGAATTATTGGCATGGGACATTGAGTACACCAAGATGCCATTTACAAAAACGACCACATATTGATACATGTAATGATGGACGATTCCATTAATCAAGGAAAAAAATAGCATTGGAACATTTTTAAATCTAAATGGAATAAAAAAATATATATATACCATAATTTATTTTGGAAGTAGTCCTAGATATATCAGAAGGATGAAAACTCAATTGATGATACCCTAATATTATGTTATTGTTGATGAAAATGAAATATTGTATAATCTGGTCAAAAAGATCATCGATACATGGAAGAGGATACATGTTCATCATAGTCATCTAGTCAATCATCTAATAATAAAATTCCATGGTTATTTTTATATAAACCTTATTATAAAATGACAATACTAATCCCTAAGGAAACATACTCTGATGGATAAATCTCTTATCCTTGAACACCTCCAACTGATTCTTGAGCCATGGAATGTTTTTCTGTTCCATTTTGTATGGTGTAATTGAAACTCGGTCATCCCACATCATAAGATCAATAAAAAATACTACATCTATCATAGGAGTTATCCAAGGCATTTCTTCCAGAAATACACTTGTAAATATAACCACTATATGTGGAAATAAACCCGTCTTTACTGCTCCCCCAAACAATTAATGGGAAGAATCTTGGGCAATGGGAACGCCTAGTTTCTAGAATGTTGGTCCTGCATGGCCTGCCTTGATATCCCACTATCTGTGGTTAATAATATTTCCATCCTCATTAGACACAAATGAAACCCTCCTTTGATAACAATGTATGTTGGTGTGGTTTGATACTAACCAGTACATAACAATAATTTGGTCAATTCCTGTCATCTCAAGTATGCAATGATCCTATAGGAAATAATAATCCCTATTCATGAGAGAATTTCCATTGCACTAGCATATGTCTCTAAAATGTACTCCCAATAGTGTATCTATTTTCATCACTCCATTCAAAAAATCTACCTCTAGTATCAAACCATTCAAACTTTGTTAAGAAATAATATAATGAAAGGAATCGATATCAAATTTTTTACCAGATAAAGTAGAAGGTAAATGAATAGTAACTCGTACTATAAATGGTACAACCTCACTATCTCCATGTGAAGGCTAAATAGAACATATGTTTCCCGCCCCTCTTCCCTAGGATGCAATATGAGTCCCCTATTCCGTGGAACTCTATTGATATGATAACTCTTACCAGGAAGTTCCACATCGACTACCTCTACCATCATGCCTAGAATAATTCCTGCAACCAAATTGATATAGAGTGGATTATCCCCTTCTCACACTCTATTTCTACGTAGATCCATTATCACTAACCAACTATCATGGGTTCCTGCAGAACCTCTATAGTGTTCTCATCATTCTTCAATATCGGTACTCTACCGGTGGTTGGGGGAAATATATCTGGATGTTTCCCAACCAATAACACTTTTGACCGATCAATAGGGAATGATCTTGAGTAATAAACCCCTTTTATTGGGTACTATTTTCTCACAATCCAAGATATTGTAGTCATTGTGACGCCTCCTGATCTTGAAATTTGCATATAAATAATGTTTATCTATTACAAACTATTTTTCACTAGAATCTACCCTTTGCCATCCCTAGTTTATGAGTGCATGATCAACCTCCTCTACAAACTTATTTCACTGACAGTTTTCAACATAGTAAATGAACCCAAAACACCCTAAGAGGGTAGGGGTCAATCAGGGTGTCAAATTTTTATTCTAATGATATGGATCATGTTCTCACATTGGTAGGAAGTAGTTAATCCATTCTTACTAGAATGTGAAAACTAACATTCACATGCAAAGAGACAACACATCAATTTTACATATTTCACCACTAACGGTTAGTCCAAGGAGGACACACTAATAATGTTTTGGTCATACATAAAATACAGTATAAATCAATATTTCTGTAACATCGAAGGTCAAACAAAGTCATTATGTTCTATATGAACTGCGCTTACATTATTTTAGGGATAACATAATTTTTCCGTTAGAACACTTATGTAAACACCCCTTAGAACAATGTTTTGAGAGAATTCTAATTCATTTAATTGAATTAAATGTGAATAAAATGTATTGGAATTAAAATATTTTCCCATGACTAGAACAAGAATCTTCTTAAATTATAAGCTTGAGTTGATGCTCATTGAATTCATTATTCACTGAAAAACCAATATTCAAAACATCCTTTCCCGAATCTCCAATGTGAAGCACAATGATCCATAATGGAATACCATGTCATCACGAATAACCCATTAATTAAAATAATTTTCATCAGTAAATAATTATTTATTATTTTCATAATGGTAAATCTCATGTCGAAATCCATATTTTTGGAGTTCCCCTAGAAAAAATAAATTTGACCTATTTAGGGTTTTAGATTAATGGTTTCATGTTGAATGTAGTGGGGGTATCCATATATTTATAGTCTCATCCATTCTAAATTATACACCACCTCTTTCATGTTATTCAGATCTTCCAAAAACAATTTCATAGAACTCCTCCATTTTTAATACTCCATTGGTATTTGAAATTGATTTGAAGCTTTCTATCATCCCATCGTGTACTCACAATGCACCAATTCTTGTAATCACGGAGAACCCCATCACATTATCTGATGCATTAAAAATTTGAGAACCTCAACCTAATCTTTGACAGACCTATGTCATTACCATATCTATTAATAGTTGATTCTAGAAAATAATATGTTTTATGTTATCCCTTCCTCTTGATTTTGAGCCCATAAAATTGACAAGAATTATGAAATGACTCCATGTTCAATACTATTTCCACCTCTTATTACAACATCACCACTCTGATCATCTAAGTCTGGATTGAAAAAATATACAATCTAGAATCTATTTCAATCGAAGATCAATACTATTTCCAAAAAAACTCCTCTTTCGGTTTGTTGAAAATTGTTATATAAATTAAATAAAGCACTCTCCACTATGAAAAAGTGATATGAAAGAAAATACTCTCACAAAAATATATGTATATGTGATAAGTTCTCAATGTATAAAACAAGAGGGTAACCCTAAATTGGGTTCTCGTGTTTTGGAATGCATAGTGATGTAAAAGAAATGCTCTGAATATTTTTCTCATAATAACAATTTTTTCACCATTCTTGTTCTCCAACATTGTAATTCATACTATTTTTCTTCTAACAATGAAATATCACAAATTTGTTTTCTCATAATAGATAAAATCTTGAAATTTTTTATTTCTCCATTCTCCCCCATTATAAACAAACCTATAAAACCTGATTTTTACTTGTGGTGAAAAAACACACTGCCCTTGGATTGTTTCTCCCCTGTAAACCTACATCACAACCACAAGAATATTAAAAAATATATCCCAACATGGTAGAGGGGATTATATATATCCAACTCAAGTGATGGGAGATAGCTAAACATAGAGGTTTAACAAATGTTTCCTGAACACATGTATAGCCAATGGGTTAGTCAGAATGTCACCACTTGTTCATTAGTTCCAACATGATCAATTTTAATCAGACATTATAAAATTATTTCCTTGATTAAGTTATCTCTGATTTCAATTTGTTTTTTTAGAATGGGGAATAATATTTTTCATAAGATCAATCACACTCTTGTAATCACATTAAATCACCATTGGCTATTTCATTGCACAACCAATATTAGTCTGTTTTTACTTATTCAATAAAAGATAAAGGAATATATTATTCTAAGATCTATACCATGGTTTAGCAGTACTAAGAGAAGTACATTCCTATTTCATACTCAACAAGCCCACTTATTTTTTTCCAAAAACCAATTTCCACAACTTATACATTTTATATCCACTATACCTCCATCCCATTCTGTATAAAAAAATAATAATTCAATATCCCTTCATAATATAATGTATAATCCAAAATTAAGTATACATTGGATATACCTAATGATTTTTTATCTAAATCCATGTATTCTTTATTCAAATTTATATTAAATTGGTCAATTAAGAATATTTCAAAGATGTTCTATTTTTGTTCTTCATTCAAGTACAATAGAAAACCAATGATTCTCATATACTTTGGGGGATCCCCATAACATCTTTCCTCATGATTTTTATGTTTTTCACAAAAAAAATTGGAGTTGAAATTGGTTTGTATATTTTTATATTGAATTTATTTAGAAAACATCTTGCATAATTTTCCTATGAAATGAATGTGTAATACATCTTATGAATCACTTACAGCCCTCATAAGTATGTGAGTTCACCAATCATAGCTATCTTAAATTCTATTTTAACATGTTTCAGAAATTCTTCACCTAATATCCTCTAACATCCACCAAAATATAATATCATCCACATACACCAACACCATAAATTAAAAATACATTTAATTCTTCACAATGAGATTATGGTATAATCCTCCAATTTTAAATTTGAGATTCTTATGATAAGAATAAATAAGAGAAAACAATGCTCATGATACCTACTTTAGACAATAGAGTGCCACATATAATCTACAATATTTTTCTTCATCAATTACAATAAAATATACAACTAGTTGTTCAATGTATAATTCATCTTCAAGAATAAAATTTACGAATGTAGTATTAAAATCCATCAGATTAAATTTGTATCCTATTTGGATTCCCATATAGTGGAAAATCAAAATCAACTGTAGTAATTCCACTAGAGTAAATGTTTATTCGATATCAATTACATCAATCTATGCATTCCCTTTTCACATTAGGTGTTTCTTGTTTTTTTATCACATTTCCATGATCAACTAATTTGTTTTTAAAGATCCATTTTATTCCAATAACATTGTGGGTTTTAGGTCTATTACAAGATTTCATGTGTATTTATAATAAATATTATCAAGTTATTCATTCACAACATAAACCCCTCATTTTTCTTTGATAGATTCTTCCAATGACATTGGTTTCAAAATTGACCGGAAGACAAACTATGCAGTATTCCTCATTCTTTGTATCTGTGTGGGCGTTGTACAATCCCCAATGATGTTGGATTGATAAATTATGAATATTTTATTTCTTCTATGTGGTTAAGATAAATAATATTCATCCATCATTTCTAATTGTAATTTTTCTTCTCAATCATAATCATTTTGTGACTTTTGAATTATTCACACTCCTTCCTCTACTTCATCATTTGAATCAATTAAATTCCCACTTTCATCCTCATCTTCTATACGATCACCAAAATAATTTTTCATGATATTCTTTGTATTATATTTAATGATCTTAACATCACTGCTTTCCATTATTATTTTAAGAGTATTATTTAATTATTTCTGGTCTCTAGTCTTCATTTAATATTTTAGAAATATTCCTTTTCCTATATTATCACCATACATACCTTGATTTCCATTATTGTTTTGATGAAACTTTTACATCAAAAAACATAAAATTAATTAAAATATGGCTTCCTTTTATTACACAAATCATATAGTATATTTGTTTCTCCCATATAAATACGCATTTGATTATTTGAATACAATAATACTTTAACAACCTTTTCCCATTAATGATGATAAATACGAATCTCAATAAACATAGTTTTAGACGTATTGGTCACTTATCGATTTCTGTGCTCAACAAATCCATTTTGTTGTGAGGTTTTAATATATACACATCATGCATTAATCAATGAATCTCCACATAATTTTCAGTATAAATGGATGTGTATTCTCCTACATTTTTAGATCATAAAACAGTAATTGTACGCCTTTTATAATTCTTATATATTCGATGATAAGTTTTTATACAATCATTAAATGTTTTGTTTCTTGTGTATAACCATTGTGATATATGTTACACCAAAATAATTAAAAAAGAAAAAAATACATATCAACCTATGTTCACTTAAAATTTGTTAGATCACATACATCTGTGCGGTTGAGATCAAAAATAGTTGATGCATATTTCTTCTTTGGCCGATATAAACAATATAGCACCTTTCCTCAAATGAAAAAATCACAAATCTTTTTACATTTATGCCTATTATTTGGTATATCCAAGTCTATATCATGTTTACATTTCATTTCCATGTCATGTATATTAATGTTACCCAACCTTTGTTGATAGAAGTTCTTTTCTTTGTCAACAGTTAAGTAACAAATGTTTTATTAAATTCCCACCAAGTACAAGTTTCAATCGATTTTACATCCTTTATGGAATGAATTCCCCATTGATCATTTTTCTAGTTAACCCATTTATATTGAATGTAAATATATGTCCCTAGTCAAATATTTTCCTCACAAATAGATGATTATGACTCAAAGAATCCACATAAAAATCTTTGGTTTTCTAATGTTTGATACATTCTACTTCTCTACTACAACTCACTTTGGTATTAAAAGTACCATCATTGTAAAATATGGCTATTCTATCAACCAATTTCTTTATATTCTTTAATAAATATGCATTTTACATAGTATGGTATGAGAATTCATTATAATGAATCTCAGTAATAATGTTCATGGTAGCTTTAATTGAAAATATTGAATAATTGGATTTCTCCATTTTCTTATTTTACTTTCATGAAATATTAGGTTTAGTGAATGATATATGTGGTGTTTTTAATATCAATTACACTTTCATTTGTTAACCATACTCATATTTCGTCATCCAGAGGAAAAAAACATATTTTATAGTGCAACACGATCTAGTTGGTTAACATTGAATTGTCTCTGAGTTTTGTATGTATTTTTCCTGCCATTCCACTAAATTTAATAAAAACAATTATTTCCAGTGTATGAGAAAGAAAAAAAAATAGTCATTGAAACTATTTTTTCAATAATATTTAAGAAATGAATTAAATCTACTTTGTTGACTTCTTAGATCTTTCCAACTCAAATAGCTCTTTGCCTCTTAACCATATGATATGGTATGAAAAGGATAGACACATAATTGATATTTCATAATAGAAAATATCTACCCAAATACATTTCTCGTTGTATGCGCTTCCATAATAAAAGAGTTTGATTTTATTTCATTTCAGGAAACATATGGTTTGGATTCAGTTCTCCATCTAGATTGATTTAAGGGTCTATTGGTTAGTACATCTGGTGACTGTATGATATGTCAAATTTTAGGATTCCATTTTTTTATTTATTTACATATCCATCCTCTTATGTTTCAGCATTATAACTAATTCCACTTTTTTTATGCATGTTGATATTTGATCATCCAAAGACTTATCAACTCCTTCAAAACCATTCCTAACTATATCTATCAACATAGTATCATAGAATCTTCTGAATTATATATTATTTTGCATTCTTTGAATTTAAATCACATTCAAGTTTACTCTTTAGAGTAACAATTAATTATTCAATTCACTCAACTTTAATGGACGTCTACTCTAATATGGTTGTAAGGTCATTAATGAAAATCTATTAGTCTTTACTCTTGAGATTAAAATTTGCAACCTCCTATAAGAATTAATTAGTTATTTAATGTAATTTCAATGATTCATATAGTTTATCAATATCATCTTCACATCGATCAATATATTTTAATAATTATTCTATAACCTCTCTCCACTTTGTTTTCTGAATAATTGGTTTTCAAGATTACGAAAAGCATCCTAAAGTTCCTTATGGAGATTAACATCAGTGATCGTTGATATACTCCAGATTTATATTTTTATGGTTATGCATTTTGATCTATATTCATCATGTATTCTTGGGTTTCAGACATCAAATCTAGTTCATTATCCTTAAATAATTCATTATCTTTTTCTTCTTGATAGGCAAAACTATTCCTCTATAATATCATTCTGAATTTTTAGTATCTTTTTTGGGAAATATTTTTTGAGGATTCAAAATGCTTATGCTTCCCTTTATTCATTATTTAGCTTCTTTGAACACAGTGAGGAAATTTTCTTAACTCTAGTATAATGAAAATAGGTCAAAGGTATCTTTCCTTCAAATATTCAATTTCATCTCCTGATTTTCATAAAGAATAGTGAAATAATTCCACCTTCATAATTATCATAATCAATACTACCCCCTGCAATTTAATGTTTTTTCATTGCTTTGAATTCCATCTCCTTTCATACAAGATTTGTTGAATCCGCTAGTTTGACAGTTTTTTCATATTCCATCAGATAGTTCATCAGGTCATCCAATTAGTATTTAGAATGATTCATTTCCTCATGGACTAAAACATTTGGATTTTAGAGAGGAGGAAAAATTCTCATTTTTTTAAAAAAATTTAAATTTTATTTATTTCATTTACAAGTCCCCATTTAACTTTAACAACATCAGTGATTTGTTTAAATAAGGTGTAAATTTTTTATTAGGATGGATTTTCACATATTCAAACCTGTTATGAAAAAACAAGGAGTTTTCCCCTTCAATTTGATTTCACATTCAAATTAATTTTCTATTTTTCCTTACATAGACATGGTTGATGTGAAACTCATCACCTTTAAATAGTTTTGAATAGATAGAGCAGCAGTACAAGAATTATGTGCTCTGACATCTGTATGAAGAATTTTTTTATATCCTTTAGACATATATAAGCATGTTTCAAAAGTGAGTTCAATCAAATGTGCATTACCACTGAGTAAATAAATTCAAATATATATTATATGAGATCACATCATGTTATTACAAATCTAGATGTTTCCTCCGTAAAATATGGGCTCCCCTGACATTTACTAAATTCATCACGACACCAATGAAGGACAAATTCAACACCAAAAACAAGGTTACTCTTCATTCCAGCCCTATAATACTGGACCCATTTTATTTCCCATTCCATCCCTGCAATACTGAACTGAGCTCATTTCTATTTCCTTCTATGTATATCTAATCATATATAAATTGTTACCCAATACATTGGAGGGATATATAAGTCTCACCCATATCTTAATGAAATCAAACATACATATCCCGAAAGATCATAAAAAATTATTTCATAAGCCCTGGAATGAAATTGATATTATAAACAAGTAATAATATCATAACCTATGAAAAAAATAGGTCACATATCCATTTCATCATAAAAGAAACCCATGAAATTATGCAGGTATCAAGATCATATAACCTATGAAAGAGAAATGGGATTCATAAACATTATGCTATCCAAATATAATCCATTTAGAGAATGAATTGGAATGTAAACATTTAATAATTCCCTAGTAAATTCATAAGTAACAAAAATTGATTTTATCATAGATTGGAAATAATTTTGATAAATCATTTAAAAAAATTTCGTGAGTAAAATATCTTTTATACGTTGATAAATGATCTATAAAACATAAATCCTTTCGAAAAACATTTTCTATAAAAATTTACTGGATAAAATATAAAGTGGAATTGAAAAAAATTAAATGTTTGTAAAATCATCTTTCCAAGATAATGGGAATCAAATATATTTTGATAACATTTTTGAAAACATGGTTTTTGAATACAATAAATTTCTGTTCGAATAGAGAGATAGTTGGATTTCACATAAAAATATCACATGAAGTACCAAAGAGAATAAAAATTGTACTAAATAATTATATTATCTTGAATAAGTATAGAAGAATAAAATTCATTATTTTTCTTGAGATATAGATCTTGATATTTCACTAATTTATGAATAATCATAAACAATCTCAAAATGCGATGAATTTTTTTAATAAACTCTTATCACTTAGTAACATGAGATCATACTCTGTATGTAAGAAAATAAAAAAAAATAATGCATAAAATATTATTAAAATAAATAAAATCATGTAATAACTTGTATAATGAAATCATATGAACCTACAAAATTATTTAAGTTTATAACAAAACATGAGTCTTAATGATGGAATATTGAGACAAAATTATTTCAACAATTTTTTTAACTTTTTAAATTTAAAACCCATCAAATAAATATAATAAAATGTGTACTTTAATACATATAAATTTATATATAAATGAAATATAATACATGAATTTACATTACATACACAACACAAAATATGTGAGTGGTGATTAAGGCATGTATCTCACAAAAATAAATGTTTGATGATATTCCCTTACCATGTGTATTAACACTTATTATACATTTTAAAAATAAATGTATAACACATGTAAATTTAATTTGAATTTTTTAAATGAAAAAATCGTATATCTAATTCCATGATTAGTTTTTTTATGACTTTACATTACCTTTTTGATATCAATCCAATGTTAAGATTTCACTTCGGGTAATATCTTCTTTGTTCATCGCATGTGTGTTAATTTTTTATTTATTTAGACCTTATACTTATATCATAATTTCAATGATGTACACCATGATTTATATTTTGTAAATTCTTATAGTACTAATCAATATAAAATAGAATTAAAAAATGGAAAACACCATTCATGGGGATGGAAAGCCATACATACACATGAATGTTATTTTCAGTTTAATATTCATGTTGAAAGGAAAAAAGTAATATATATATATATATATATAATTATTAAATTATATTTCATAATTTATATATATCAAATAATTTTACTAGACACATCCTAAAACATTCCATGTAGTGTGTGAAGGAATCATATCACCTTGATGGGCGATCGTTCACACTTTGTCAATGAAATTATCATATATACAGGAAATGGGAAGTAAAAATGATATGTTTTGTTAAAGAAATAAATAAATTTAAATATATAATAAATATAATATATAATATATAAAAATATATTATTCATCATAATTGTTGAGACCCCATTGTGTATAAGGTTGTATTTGTCATCAAAAGTTGCCAATGGAGATAAAAATGAAAAAGGAGATGACAAAGAAATACATTGTTATTGAGAGTAATAATACAAATTATTATTGAACTGATCTTAGGTTACAAATAAATGTATCAAAGGTGATATGTTTTATATAACAAATAAAACATTTCAGAGAGCGTAGAAGGGTATCAAGTAATAAAGTCATCATGAAACATAAAACTGTTCGAAGAGACCATGCAAGAGCCAACCGGAGGAAACATGCATCATTTTGTTAGTGGTCATATGGTGATTTGATGAATTAAGAATGATCATAAACATTTGAGAAGATGATTACAGTAATATTAATGTTTACTAGATAGACTGATGTTGCTAGAAAATAGGTAAGATGGGCTGTTGCAGAACATTCCGTAGAGAATTTGACGATGCTGAAACTGATCGTTCAAAGGGTATTCAACACTGTGGAAGGAGTTGGTGATGAAAATTATGATCATTGAAGAAGCCATAGGAAATTGAGCAATCATGGGTGTTCTTTCTAAGTAATATATTTACGGTGGTGTCATTTTCATTCATTTTCCAAATTTTTGGACTTCCAAAGAAGGATTTTATTTTTGGAAATGGAAGGATTTCTACATAGGAGTGAATGTGATGTGGAATAGAGAAGGAAAAAAGAAAAGGAAGAAAACTAAAAAGCCTGGAACATGGATCATGTACCATGTTCTGTGAATGGTTCTCAGCCACGTACCTTGCAATTGAAATGGTATGTGGAGTAGTGTGTAGAACAGAAAACGATTCACAACATCAATATTCAGTGAAGTCGTGGCTTATGTGAAATGTTGCCAAAAATGGTGTACATGATGGTATTTGGTGAAGGATGAATGATTTTTGAAATGGGTTTCAGCACTGAAAATGGTTCGATGTATAAAGAGTTTGGGTACTCATAATGGCTCATTGCTGGTGTAAGAGATGCAGTACACAGATAGACATGCACAGGTTATGCGATAAAGGTTCGCAGTTCGCCAAAGTGATACAGTACACAGTTGAGGATTACAGTGTGTAGATGGATTTCAATATGAGATTATGTATGTCCCACATTGAAAATCTGGGTTAAATAGAATAGCAATATTTTCAAAGTTATTTTGATATATAAGGAATGCTAATCCTATCATTAGACATGAGGAAATTCGATAAAAAAATATAATCGCTATGGAAGATGTAGCTAAGTAAGAAAGTTTTATATATGAGAGATTCTATATAGAAATAAGTGGCACATGAAAGACAAAAAAATTATCAAAATTGGAAGGATTAGTTCATATATCAGATTTTGTGTAAGAAAATAATGGTATTCGGGAGATGACATAATTTGCAGAATATGAAGAAGTCCGCATACGGAAGAAACAGTACGCTATGGTGGTATATAGAGGTAGTACAAGAAGTCAGTATGGAAAGGTGGTACATGAATGTGAATCATTACGTAGTTACATAAAAGTGGTACACAAAGGCAGTACAGAAAGGCTATACGTGAAGGTGGTACGTGAGGGGGTATGTGTATGCAGTACACAGATGCGATACGTTGAGCTGGCATTGAGCGCAGATCAGGGATGGTATGCAGAAAAGGTGTGGTATGTGGAGCTGTAAATCTACACAGAGAAGGTAAAGTATGTGGATCAGTGGTGGTACACAGATTAGAGGTGGTACACGGAGCATGCAAGGTATGCCAAGCAGTGGGTAGGTAGAGCACGCGCGGTCGATGAGCATGGGCAGTACACAGACCAGGCATGGTATGCCAAGGAGGGTCTATATGCGAAACATGTTTGGTATGAAAACTATGTGCAGTATGTAGATCAAGCATGGTACGCAGATCAGATATAGTCTGCAGAATCTATAAAAGTTCATGAAAACAAAACCATTATAAAGGGAGTTTTTGATTCTAGCGATTAAAAATGGAAGAAGTTCTAGTGCATTCATTAACTAAACTAATGGATAAAATTTAATATAATTGAGAATAAATTTGAGACATTGATGTAAGTAGTGCCTCGTTCTGAATAGAAATAAAAACTTTTCATGCCAATATGTTGAAGTGACCTTTAAGTCCATAAAATGAGTGAGACATCTCCCATAGTAGTGATCCAGGGGGAGTCAACGGAAGTGATATGAGGGTAGAAGTGGGTATCCCTAATCCATTGTAAAGACAATTTCCCTGGGATAAAGTGACTATTCTTGAACCATCGTTACCCACATCTAGTGAAGATTAGTGGAATTTGGTATGAAGGGCAAGCTGCTGGCGCATGCTCCTTGGATGTAGTCCATAGTGGAGAACCATGTAAAAATAGATGTGATGTCCTTCTATATGTTTTAATTCATACACGTATCCAACATAGATGTTTAAAAAAGATCCTACCTACATGGTAACATGATCTAGTAAAGAAGAGAAAAGGATGATACCCTAATTCACCCCCCTTATGGTGGTCTAGGGTCCTTCAATTGGTATCAGAGGAAAAAGGTTTACATATGATGGAAACTCTCCAGTAAAACTATTCAGATGAGTATTCGATATTCTTTCATAATTTCCACAATGAAGTGAATTATTGATGTTGATTCAGTCATTTTTTAGAAGAAGTATACATCCAGCAAGACCACAACAAACAGGAAAAATAAAGAGAAGGAGAAGATGAATAAGTACCTCATTTCCATAGAAGATACATTGTTTGGTTCTCCATTGCCATATAATAATAAAGAAATATCAGGCTAATAAATTAAAGATATGTGGGATTAGGGTTCTACCATAGGAATGGATGAAACTTATATCTCAAGTGATAAAGAGAAATTAAGAACATAACTGCATGATATACCTAAAGAAATAGTTGTTGCTGTTTTTTGTGAAATATTTCAATGTATGTTGGTAGATATCACCTGATTTGAAATATAATCTGATTATGTAGAAAAATATTTTGATGAAAAAATTATTCAATGTCTAAATCTCACCAAAAAAGATGAATTGTTTAATGAAACAAAGAGGATACATGAAATAAATACCTCAAAATGGTTAACAGAATTTGAAGAGGAGGAACGAGTTGAAAAATATGGTGAATAAACAATCCATGTGCTTGAAGGGAGATTGAAAATTTTCAATGATTTCAAGGGTATGCACGTAGATGGGACATAAAATAAGGTAAATTAAAATGACTCTTTGATTTATAATATGATGATGTTGCATGAAATTAAGTTGTTAGAATGAAAAGGTCTTGTGATGAGAATATGAATGTGATTGAATATCAGAAGGTCATTATCTATAAAAATGTCTAGAATTATATGCTTAGTTAAAAAATCATGAGGAGACACTTATTGAGGCTCCAAAAAAGAATGAAATAGTTTTTTTGGGTATGCAATACTCACTAGAGTATTTCAAAGTTGAAATACCTCCATCATGTGACGATATGATTAAGACAACTCTTGAATATCCGTTTGAAGAACCAGTTTCTATTGTTACTCAATGCACATGGTAGGATTATTTGATCAAAATGCATCCAACATGTGATAAGATGATTATGGATTTACACATTGATCTATCAAAAGTAGCTGAGAAGAATAATATACCATCCAAACCATCGTATACCCATGTATATAAATATGAATTTACAATGAGTGTAGGGTGGAAGAGAAATTCAATGAATATATGGATGAGAAAATGTGAGAAGTCACCAAACATCGTGTCTGAGGTGAATAGGAATAATAATGTAAAATGTGATTCTTAACAAATAGCACAATAATTCAAAAACATGGTCTAACAATAAAATACAACGAAATCATGATTTATGGGTCAATGTTGGTGCTAAAACATATTTCGGCATTGTGTAATATACTATTGGTACAATTCTCATAATGTAAGAGCACAAAGAAAGCCATCCTCATGCAGATGAAATCTAGAGAAGAATAAGAAGCATCTACATTTTCGTAATCATATGTTTACTACCAAAATATTTAGAACGCATGTCAACATATATGATTTATACAATGGTGGTGAACATAAGGTTTGTATATGCCCATATCAACATGAATTTATTGTTGATAATAAAAGAAGACCTATGACATCAGCCCAGTATGAATCACCTATCTTGGGAAGAATAAAGAAGAATATTGTGAATAAAGATTTCCCCAAGAAGTTTTCATTTGGGGATGATGAGGGGACCCTTGTTTTTAGTTCCATGAAACTGAAGGGAAATTCATCCAATAAGGCAAGTAATAGGGATGAAACTGAGATGAACCTATGTGGAAGATCCAAGCATACTGAAACTATTCCAAAAGACCTGTTGGTCATCTAACCAGATGATTTGGAATGAATGAGGAAATATGAAGATTAAATTACCATGTCGGGTGCTAAAATAAACTTAAAAATTTCACGTCATGTAATTAATGTTCATGACAGAGTGAAAACCCAAGTAAACACATGTGTTGAAGATGTTTCCGGTGAGAAATGTATGAAATCTGGTCACATTGCGAACGGTGTTATAACCTTGATAATAGATCAATAATTGGCCCTTGAAAGGGGTAATAATGTTCCATTCATGATGATAGTTAATGAGAAAAACTATCCCCACAATGTATAAAAGAATGTGAAGAGATCCATGCAACATCCACATGGACCGGAAAAGATTCTCAGATGTGTCAGCATGAATACTATAGAAAATTGGCCATCCTTATTCAAAAAACCATCTCTGCCTACCTTCTCACATTGATGTAGAATAAAATAACCACATTTTTCCCTTAATCATTTGTGTAATATATTAATGATAATAATATAGGTAATTGAAGGTGAAGCATTCTCTCAGAGGGAGAACCAGAGAGGCAGTGAATGCTTTCAACTCTTGATAGCTAACCTCACGAATTTTACACCCTTTTAAGATTATTCAATTGATATTAAACTAATAAAATGATAAAGGATCACCTTTAGGATGTTGATGAGGTGGAGTGCTTCCCTTGAGGGGGGGACAAATGAAGATTCTTTTATAATTATTTATTCAATTTGTATCATCTTTAGTGGGTATTAAATTCAATTACTCTAGAAATTTCTTTGAAGAAAATTTCATTGGAAAAGGTATACCACTTATCAATCTCTCGTCTTTTGTTACTCTGAATGAAGATAATTTTACAAAGGGGGATAAAATAAAATAATCATGGATATAATAAAAATGGATGTTCCCCAAGGCCATATATATTTCCAATCGAACATGAATGTTTTTGATCTGTTTGTTGAAGTGGGTTCAGGAGTATCAATTTTATTATTCCCTATCACATTCAATTTCTTCAACAATGAATGAATGTGGAGGACCCGTGAAGTTAAAGTACATGTGTTCTCATTTAATGAGGTATCATGATCAGTGAACAGTGGGCATCCTAGTTGTCTAAATCAAATATTCTTGTTTTCCATACAAAGCATTACTAAAGTAGACTTAGAGAGAATTTATTGATGGAACATTTCTTATTAATGTACGGATTAAATTTTCCCATGATCTTTGCATTTGTTTTCAATAAGGTGGATACAAATTTAAATAAAAGTTTGAAAAGTATGAGATAATGAAAATGAAAAAGGAGATATATAATATTCTCATTTTAATATTGACACATTCATTTGAAGAGAAATTTACTATATTGACCAAAAAATATAAACGAGGATATTGTTGGGACCAAATTGTGTATAATGTTGTATTTGTGGTCAGCAATTGTAAATGATGGTCAAAATGAAGAAGGACATGACACAAAAAACCGTTGTTATTATGAGTGATAATTCAGATGATTGTTAAACTGATCTTATGTCCAAAATACATGTATCAAATGGGATATATTGTATACAAAAATGAATCAATGTAAGAGAGTGTTGTAGGGTTTCATGTTCTAAAGTGATCATGAAACATCTCACCATTCTAAGAGACCATGCAATAGCCTACCTAAAGGGACATACATCATTGCATGAGGGGTCATGTGCGGATTTGAATATTTAAGAATTATCATACAAAGCTGCGAAAATGATGCTGGTAATATTTTGTGTTTTCTGGAGTGACTGATGTTTCTAGAAGATATTGATGTTAGAATGTTGCAGTATTTCCCTGGAGAAATTGATGATGCTGAAACTAATCATTAAAATAGTATTTATCATGGTAGAATGAGTTCAAGATGAAAGATTCTGATCGTTGATATTTCAGATGACACTGAAGAAGCATATGTGTTATTTCTGAAGCTGATATTTATGGTGGTCTGGTTTTCCAACGTTTGCCAAATTTTTGGACCTCAAAATTAGGATTCTTTATAAATGGAATGATTTCTGTAGAGGAATGAACAAGATGTGGAATGTATAAGTAAATCGACAAAATAATAATACTACATACCTCAGAACATAGATCATGTACCATGGTCCAGGAATGGTTCGCGACAGCATACCTTATAGTGGAAACGATACGAGGAGCAATGTGCAAGAACTGAAAATTGTTTACAATGGTGATATGTAGTGAAGGTGTATGGTACATGGAGTGTTTCCGAAAAGGATTGGCAAGATGGTATGTAGTGAAGGTTGAATAGTTTGTGGAATGGGTTGTGATGTCGAAATCCGTTCTCTGTATAATGAGTTCTGGTATGAGAAATGGCTCATTATTGGTGGAAGAGATGCACTTCACAGACCAACAGACACATGCTACATGGTGATGTTTCACAGTTCACCCAAGGGTCATAGTATGAAGTTGAGGCTTAATGTACATGGATAGATTTCAAAATGCGATGATGTTTGACCCACATTGAAAATTTGGCTAAAACGAATTAGCGAAATTTGTGTGGTTATTTTCCTATATATGGAGAGATAATCCTATCATTATACGTTAGAGAATTCATTAAAAAATATCATCACTGTGGAAGAATGCATGGTACATAGATAAGAGATAGTCTACAGAATCAAGGAATGTTTACGGAAACAAAAACATTATTAAGGGAGTTTTTGATTCTTGGAAATAAAAAAGGGAATAAGTTCTAGTGTATTTAGTAATTGCACTAAAGAAGAAAATTGAATATAAAAGAGAATCAATTTGGAACATCGATGTTAGTAGTGTCTCGTGATAAATAGAAACAAAGAATTTTCATGCCAATATATTGAAGAGACCTTCAATTGGATAATCTAAGTGTGACCTCTCCCAAGGTAGTGAATTATGGAGAGTCAATGGAAGTGATATGAGGGAAATATGTGGGATATCCCTGATCCTTTTTAAAGGCCGTGTGCCTGGAATAGAGTGACTGTGCCCAAAATTTTGAAATCACATATATTGAAGATTAGTAAATATTGGTTCAACCAAATACATGTCATCATATGCTTTTTTGACATAGCCCTTAGTGGTGAACCAATTAAAATTTATTCTGTTTTCTATTTTCTTGTTTTAATTAATGCACATGTCCATCATAAAAGTTTATAAATGATCTTAGTAACAATCGAACAAATCTAGTAATGATGTAAACAATTTGACACCATGGTTTACCCACCCCCCACTCAGGGTGGTCTAGGTTCCATCAATAATTACCACCATGAGTGGTAGTAATGGAAAAATTAAACATCATCATTTGTTGAGGCCATATTTATTCGTTGATATAAATATTATGTTCAATAACCATTTTATGGAAGCGTGTATTAGTGTACGAAAGAAAATTAGCATAAATAACCTAGTATATTTAATATAATGGTTTTTTTGTTTAATAATGGAATAAAGTGAGTGGAGGGGGTGGGGAATGAAAATAATAGAATGGATCCTGAGGGGAGACATTTCCTCTTTATTGGGTAACTTCTTTTTATAATGACCCGGACTTAAAAAATTACATAATATTGAATTAAATGGATAATTCACATTGAGGATATTTTCAGGTTTAGAGTTTTAGATAATTTAATGATAACTATTACATCTAATTGATTACAAAGTAGACACATCTAATTTGTTTCAATTTTTTTCAAAAAATAAAAACACTTGAACAAATGATTCATGTCTAGATCCTTGTTTTGGACATCAGGACATTTCTTTGATCCCATCCTTGACCATATTCCACTTTATGTCCTGTGAAAAATATTTCAAAGACTTGGGATGAGCATAAAAAGCTCAGTAAGGGATATAAAAATATGGAATAAAACATTAGTCCATGTATACATAAGAATAAATGAAATCATACATTACTCATAAAACATTTGCACTTTAATATAACTCAAGAAATCATAAGATTTATGAATTAATAATTGAAATCAAAAGTCATAAAGGAAACTTGATGCATTCATAACATTCTTATGTAGGGAGTAACCCTCATGGTTACATTTGGAATACAAATCATTGTATATTACCTGAATCTCTTCAGATAAAACATATCATTTAACTCCTTCATGTTACCCAATGCTTTGGAGAGCTATCTCGGGCTCACCTACCCTTAGTTTATCACGGAACTACCCTACTTCATAATCAATGCCCAAGAACCATAACATAATCGTATCACATAAAATATATATAAAGGAAACATAATATTTCCACATTTCAATCACAAAATATCTATAAAATGAATTGATATAATCAAAAATTTATCAGAACCATTTTCAATACCAAAATAAATGAAAATTAAAACATGGTATTTATTTTTCATTTAAAAAATTTGTGGCTTGTAGAGGAAGCCGAAACATAAATAATGGTCACGGAGGCGGAGAAGCCATTGTCGCGGCATACAGAAAAAACATTCCTTTTGTCATTTAGTAAAATGATTCATGTAAAAAGATTCCTTTTTAATGAAATTAAATGTAAAAAGTGTTTTATACATCATATAATATAATGTCGTGTATATATCAAAAGATGCCACAATGAAAGGAGATTGAGACGAAGTCCCGTACAAAGTCAGTATCCATAGATTAGGGATCAATCAATTACATAATTATGTGTGACAAATATACATACAGTAAATAAATGTGGACATTAAGTGTAAAAAAATCCTAGGTCATCCACACATATTCATATCACAACATAATCAAGAATTATAGGTTTAACCCAAATAATTTAAATTGGGTTAAGCTGTTCCCTTACAGAAATTTGATAACCTAACGACGTCACATTAAAATTCAGAAAATGAGTTCATGATAGATAAAAAGGGTATGAAATCACTTGGATAGAAAATTTACAACAATAAGGATATGTAAGAATATATACCAACATAAGATGATGTAAATTAAAATACCTAACAAAAACAAGTCTTTTAAAAAGAGCAGGGTGAAAGGTTTCCTTACCGATTTGGGTAACTTTTGAAATGTAAACCCCATGAAAGAAGGGTCATACAATGAAGATGTAAATACACATAAATTAAATTATATTACACAATTAATACAATCATGGTTAGTACATACACCACAAAAAATGAAATAGTGGCAAATGTTGCATGAATCTCACGGGAATAAAAAGTGTGATTAAAACACCTTACCTCATTGTAATAAATCAAGTCGTATAAGAAAATGATAATAAAAATCAAATGAATCATAGAATACAATGAATATAAATGCAATCATGATAATATATATGAAATGGTTATATACAATACATCACATGCAACAAATAAGTGGTGAACAATGGAAATCTCACAGAATTAAAAGTGAGATAAGAAATCCCCTTACCTCAAGTCCGACTTGCCTTGTTAATTTCTTTATATTCCTAAATAATAAACTTTGGTAAATTTATAATTTATTAAGGAAATATTTTAAAGTTTATTATTCAATTAATATCACATATTATCATGTTATAATAAGTAGTTTATTTTGTGAGTTCATATAACACGTTTTGTCGATGTTTGGTACATGAGTCAACAATAAATTTGTTTGAAGAGAATTTTCAATGAGTTATAAGTACATCATCTCTGGAATGGTGTTCATGATATAAATTTCATATATATACATTATATATGTATTAAATAATATTCCATAATTTTTGGAGAAAATAATTGAAATGTATCATTCATGGAGACGGTAGGTCGTATGAATGCAAAAAACGCTTCTTTCATTTTTTTAAAATTAATGGACATTAAAACTAAATTAGACATAGATATATTAAAATTTCAGTATAATATATATGTTATATAGGTAAAATATGTTCATTAATTTCATTATTTATAAATTACATGATTGGAATGAATGAGTCACATAACTTGAGGGGGCGGCAGTCCACACTTCCTCATATGAAATTATCGCATTTCCACAACATGCAAAGCATAAAGGTATATTTTAAATATAAAATACAGAAGCATAGATAGGACTTAAAAATAATATATATCATATATAATTATTATTTCTTTGTAATTTCCACCATGAAAGGTGTTAAAAAGAAGATTGAACAATCATCATTTCGTGATGTAGTAATTTTCCACCCACAGAAACAGTATATTCATTAACCACTAGACGGAGGTGTGTGTGAGTGTTGGTAGAATCCTTATAATAAAAAAAATCATATTATATTGATGATACCGGTGTTATTTTGGGATAAAATAATAAGAAGATAGTGGTGAGTGAAGAAGGAAAATAAAATAATAAAACTCAAGAGAAAACTTTACTTTTAAACCTGGTAACTATTTTTGATTTGAGCCAAAGGCTTCCATGGAAAGAATTATGCCCAAGGTGAGGCTTCTAAGAGTAATAAAGGGATGCTGAGAGATAATATGTGTAGAGTTTAGATGAGCCAAGGGCTTGAGAGTTGTGGGTAAGGGGGTAGAGGTGGGGGCCTTTTATAAGAGGGAGGAGGGTCAAGTTTGGAACGTCTTGAAATGTTACATTATTCTAAAAATGATTTCAGATTTTAAAGGTCACACAATGATATATTTAGAGGATTAGATTATAAGGGTTCTATATCCACACATATAATTTGTTTTTGACAAGTGTATGTCATATATTTTACCTTATCTTTTCATTTTATTTAAATCGTTCTTTAATTACGAAATCACTACATCATAATGGTGTCAAAAATAAATTTATTTATATAATGTCTACAAATTAAAAGAAAAATACCATGATGTAGGAAATATATTTTTATTTCCAATGACTATTTATAGTATAAGAGATCATTAATGTAAAAAAAATAAAATTTATTTTACTTAGGTGTTGCATAATTTTGTTATATTTTCATTTCTTTAAAAATAAGATGATAAAAGGTCACTATCACACAAATGTGATTCTATGGGGTCCCTATGTTGGAACAAGGCATCCCATGGTTGCCCATGACACAAAATAAAGGATTTGGATACATTTTGGGGTCATTTTATATTATTATGATATTATTTTATTACCCTTAACTACCCGTTTAAAAATTAAATCATGATAAATAAATATAATTGTGGTCGTTATTATTCATAATGTCCAAACACAAAAGATTATTAATTACATAATTTGGACCTTATGATTAAAAATATGGAATCAATTTTACCAAATTCCAAACACAGTGATTTTAGTAATTAATATAATAATTATTCTCATTGTCAAAACCAAAGACGGGTATTTTAAGAAGTAAATTTTTTAAAAAGATTTACATGTTTTTACATCCAAATGAAAAGTGAAATCAATTAAAATGAACAATAATGTAATTAGAGAAAAAAAATAATTTTTTTACACATAAAATAAATTAAAATAACCGTCTAACTATATAATTAAATTATATTAAAAAGTTGTTTTGAAGTAAAATGCAGTAATTTTCACTATCCATTAAAAATGACCATTTGTCAGAAAAATAAAAATCATTTATCAAAAGTAAATTTTATATTCCAAATTCAAATATGATTTCCATTTTAAAAAATTAAATACATATAGGTTTCATTAATTAATTTTATATTTAATTACCACTATCAAACTAAATAGAGGATTTTTAAGAAACAATATCTATCAAAAGATTGACACTTGTTTATATCCATTTCAAAAGTGAATTTAATTCCAATGACCACAATTGGATTAAATGGTAAAAAAATATTTTAAAATACACTTTAAACCCAATTAAAAATATAATATAACCATATAAATAAATTAGATTAAATGGAGGGTTTGAATTAAAATACAACGTTTTTTACTATTCGTTAAAAATGTACTTTATTGAAAAAATAACAAAAAATTACAAAAAATTACATTTTGATGCCCTAGTTCTAAAGAATTAGATTATTTTGTCAAATATAACTTATAAAAT
The DNA here is from genome assembly GCA_963277665.1 of Viscum album. Lineage (NCBI taxonomy): Eukaryota > Viridiplantae > Streptophyta > Magnoliopsida > Santalales > Viscaceae > Viscum > Viscum album. The sequence goes on along the minus strand of OY728119.1, from coordinate 1,497,671,982 downwards.
TGAAAAAATGTAGTTTTAAAAAGGGTTTTCAATCAAAAGGCGGTTAATCAACCTTTTAAAGAACATTAGAATATTTATGCTTAAAATCGAATTCTTTTCTTATTTTAAGCATCAAAATTTTATTGGGTAAATGTAAAAATATTTAAAAAACATATATACTATTTTTTATTTAGTTATATTCATTCTTTCCATTACAATGGATAGGCTTTACCTACCATTTAAAATAATATTTTTATATTATTAGTGTATAAAGTAAGATTTTAAAGACACTCATTGTTGTGAATTGGGTACGCCATCGAACATAGTGTTCACTTTAAAGTAATATTAACATTTTATTCACAAATATTAATAAATATGAAAATGTCATATTATTTATTTAACTGGATGTTACATCATTCCCCCTCTTTGGAATTACGTCCTTGCAATTTTAAAATTGGGCTCGGAAACATCATTGAAATCCCCACATCGGAAAAGGAGTCAATAAATCTATCACTTTAAAAGAAAGAAAGTGAAGTAAAAATGTCACCTGAGACAACAGATACTAGGATTCCATGAAAACATGGATATGGAAGAGAAAATAAAGGGTCAAGTTCTAATGGAGAGTTATAGAAAACATGTCTAAGAGAATATTAACCACCATAAAATCAAAAACATGTGATGGGTTAAATGGTATTTGATTCCCCTATTTGAAAATATAACATACAACATTTTTTAAGTTACTTTTTATTGAGGAATATATTTATAAGCTTAACTAAATCATAAGGAAACATATATAATTGTCATGTAGACTCTCATCTCTTACTAGATTTCTTACACAAACTCATATTTTCCCCAAAAGATGAGTATTTAGGATGACTTGTTCACATTAAGAGTTCTATAATCAACTTCTTGAGAATCACTTAATCTGCAAAAGATGAACTATATATTTCCCATTTATTTAGACCTTAAGAAAAAACCAAAATTGTTATTACAATATCATATAATCCCTAAAAGGACAATCCTTTACAAAAAGAAAAACTACTCTTAATCTCTAAACATTTTCAAACAAAACCCAAACATCATCAATGTCTAATCAATAAACAGTTATCCATAAAATTCATCAAAGCAATCCAAACTAATATTGAAACCCAAATCTCTTAAGGATTTAATCACATAGTCTTTCAAGGTAAATCAAAACATTTATCTATAAATAACATTAGTTACACTTAAACTATCATATTGAAATGTAATTAACCTAATCACATATCTTCCATGATAGGTTAATCCTTTCCATAGATAACCAAAAATCAACTTATTCCTGATTCGTTATATCAAATAACTAAAAAGAATTAGTTATACTAACCAGGGACTTCACATAGTCCTGTGGTTAGTGACAAATACAAGTTTCACTTTGGTTGTGGGTTCTGATACCGACAACTTTGTCCGACGTGACGGGTTGTCATACGATCTGTGTGTTGTCCTTTTTCAAAAACTATATAATTTTATAACATTCCAAAAAAGTGATAAATTCAACAAAAACAACCATAACAGATTTTAACCACAAAGGTTATCTAATAACATTCATTTTTCATCCCGAAATGTATTAACCTGTAATTGCCTCAAATTCATGGATTATATAAACCCAGATTGTTTTTCTATAACTATACCCACAATGGAAAATATAATTATTCCATGAATAAAATTTCCATATATCAAACATTAGGGTTTCACATACTATAAAATGTATTCAAATGTAATCTCATCATCAAAATAGCCTTAGTAATTTCAAAAATTTCACTATCCTAAAATCTTCCATAACTCTTAAATCCCATATATGTTGACATATTACTCATTCAACTTTCTTCATGATACATTAACCATTCCTTTACAACTTATTCGGAAATAATTTGTTCATACAAACAAAATCATGAATCGTATCCTACGATTTCAATAATAGGAAAACATACGTTAAGAAATAATCCATACCTTTCATTGTTCATTGTGAGTGTCTTCAATCCAATTAGAAAGGCATTAGGTATTGGTAAATGAATATTTGTACGATATTGGTGATCCCATTGTCGAAACTTATTCATAGGACATGTTTTTTCATAATAACCATTCACACCACATTTAAAACATTCAATTGATCCATCGTAAAGAACTTATTTACCCTTCTTAGAGTCAATTAGATTCTTCTTTTTTCCAAGGAAGGTTCTTGCTTTATGACCTTCATTTCCACATTTATAGAATCTTTCTGTCCCTTTGAAAAAATTTCCTATGTGTTTCTTTCCACATCTTTGACACAATGGTTTTTGAACATTATTACTTTTATGATTATTACCTGAACTTTTGTAGGGATTTTTTCTTGCATATATAATTCCCTATAAATATCACTACAGTTCAGGTGGTCAATCAATAATCTAGATTTTTGGTCGAGAATAACCACAATAGTTCTCATTGCAGCTCCCATATCATTAAGTTTCTCATTCAGAAAACGGTCACAGTTTTATTCACATCCACTGTTACTTTGGTGCCTGCTAGATCCAGCCATTTAATAATAACAAAAAGGTCGGTGTGAGTATATCAGTAAAGTCATCATATAATACTAAGGTATAATTATTCATTTTATCCTAAACTCTTTAACTTTATAAAAATAAGTATGACTGTTTTTAAAATCCTAACCATTATGGTAATGTCACATATGTTTAAAGAATACCACAACCTCTAATGTTATCTTACACAACCTCTAATACCAACTATAAGAACCCGAATGTAAAACATTACATAATTTCAAATTAAATCGATAATTCACATTAAGGATCTTTACAGTTTTAGTGTTTTAGATAATTAGGACATAACTATTACATATCAATTATTAAAAATTAGACACATCTACTATGTTTCCATTTTTTACAAAATAAAAACACTTGTAAAAAAGATTCATGTATAGTTCCATGTTTTAGATAGTATTATATTTCCTCGATCCCATCATTGACTCTATTCCGCTTTATGTCATGTTAAAAACATTTAAAAAACTTTGGATGATGATAAAAATATTAGTACGGGATATAAAAATATGGAATGAAAACGTTTGACCATGTATACATAAGAATCAATGAAATCATACTTTACTCCTAAAACATAAGCACTTTAACATACCTCATGAAATCATAATATTTATGAATAACTCATTGAAATCATAAGACATAAAGGTAACTTGAGGCATTCATTACATTCTTACGTAGGGAGTAACCCTCATGGTTACGTTTGGAATACCCATCACAGTATATTCCATAAATCTAGTTGGATAAAACTTAGAGTTTAACTCCTTCACATTACCCAATGCATTGGAGAGATATCTCGGTCTCACCCGCCCTTAGTTTATCATGGAACCACTCTACTTCATAAATAATTCCCAAGAACTATAACATAATCATATCACATAAAACATACATAAAGGAAACATAACAATTCCACATTTAAATCACAAGATATCAATACAACACAATAATATAAATACAAAACAATGATATAATCAAAACAATATCAGAACCATTGTGAATACCAAAATAAATGAAAATTAAAACATGGTATTTATTTTTCATTTAAATAATTTATAGATTGTTGAGGAAGTTGAAACACAAATAGTGGTCAAGGCGTTCGAGAAGTCGTTGTCACTACAAACGTAAGACAAAAACAATCATTTTGTTGTTTAGTAAAATGATTCATATAAAAATATTCTTTTTGAATGAAAATAAATTTCCAAAGGGTTTTATAAACAGTATTAAATAATGTTTTATAGAAATCAAAAGATGCATCAATGAAAGGAGATGGAGACGATGTCCTGTACAAAGAAAGTATCCTTAGATTAAGGATAAATCAATTACATAATTTTGTGTGACAAATATAAATACATAGAATATAAGTGGATATTTATTGTAAAAAAATAATAGGTCACCCACACATATTCATATCATGACATAATCAAGAATTAGAGGTTTAACCCAAAGAATCAAAACTTGGTTAATAAGTTCCCTTACAGAAATTCAACAGCCTAACGACATCACTTTAAAATTCACAAAATTAGTTGAAGAGAGATAAAAAGGGTATCTAATAACATTTAAATAAAATATACAACAATAAGGATATATAAGAACATATCCCAACATAATAATATGTAAATTAAAAGACCAAACAAAAATATGTCTTTTAAAAATAGGAGGGTGAAAGGTTCCCTTACCGATTTGGGTAACTTTGGAAACTTACACCCCATGAAAGAAGGGTCATTCAATGAAGATATAAAAACACATAAATTATATTATATTACATAAAAAATACAATAATAGGCATTACATACACCACACAAACTAAAATAGTGGAAAATGGAGCATGAATCTCATGGGAATAAAAAGTTAGATAAAAACTCCATACCTCGTTGTAATAAATCAAGTCCTATAACCAAAGGATAATAAAAATCAAATGAATCACAGAATACCATGAATATAAATATAATCAGGAAAATATATATGAAATTTCAGTACAAAATACCCCACATGAAACAAATAAGTGGCGAACAATGGAAATCTCACGGAGTTAAATGTGAGATAAGAAATCCCCTTACCTCAAGTCTGACATGTAATCTTTGTTTCTTTATATTCAGGAATAATAAACATTGGTAAATTTATAATTTATTAAGGAAATACTTTATAGTTTATTATTCAATTAATATCACATATTATAATGTTATAATTATTAGATAATTATGTGAGTTCATATCATATGTTTTGGTGATGGTTGGTACATGAGTCAACAATAAACTTGTTTGAAGAGAATTATCAATGTAGTAATTAGTAAATCATCTCTGGAATGGTTTTCATGATTTAAATATCATATATATCCAGTATATATGTATTCAATAATATTCCATAATTTTTAGAGAAATGAAATGAAATGTACCGTTCATTGAGATGGTAGGCCGTATGTACGCATGAACTCTACTTTCATTTTTTGTCATATTAAACGACATTAAAACCAAATTAGACATAGATATATTATAGTTACAGTATAATATATATGTTATATAGGTTAAATAAGCTCATTAATTACTTTCTTTATAAATTCCATGTTTGGAATGAACGAGTCAAATTACTTGAGGGGGCGGTAGTCCACACTTCATCACGTGAAATTATCACATTTGATTAACATGAAAAGCATAAATGTATGTTTTAAATATAAAATACAGAAGAAAAAAAGAAGAAATAAATATAATATATATCATATATAAATATATTTCCATCATAATTTACACCATTAAAGGGGTTAAAAGAAGATTTAACAATCATCATTTTGTGAGGCAGTAAATCGCCACCCATAGAAACAATATGTTCTTTAACCACTAGACGGATGTGTGTGTGAGTGTAGGTATAATCCTTATCATAACATAATAATAGTATATTGAGGATACTGGTGTTATTATGGGATCAAATAATAATAAGATAGTGGTGAGTGAAGAAGGAAAATAAAAGAATGAAACATGAGAGATGACATTACCTCTAAATCGGGTAAATATTTTTGAGTTGAGCCAAAGGCTTCCTTGTAAAGACTAATTCCCAATGTGTTGATTCTTGGAGTAATAAAGGGATGTGGAGAGATAATAGGAGCAGAGCATGGATGATCCAAGGGATTGAGAGTTTTGGGTAAGGGGTAGAGGTGGGGGCCTTTTATAATAAGGATGGGGGTCACTTTTGGAAAGTCATGAAATGTTACATTATTATAAAATAATTTTTGGTTTTAAAAGGTCCCAAAATTATATATATCAAGGGTAAGGTGATAAAGGTTAGAAATTCAGTGATCCAACTAGTTTCAGACATGTTTATGTCTTATATGGTACCTTATATTTTGATTTTATTTAAATCATTCATTAATGAGAAAATCACTACATCATCATGGAGTCATAAATAAATTTATTTATTTAATGTCTAAAAATATTAAAAAATATACCAATATATAGGAAATTTTTTTAGATTTAAAATGAATATTTATATTATAGGATATAATTTATGTAAACAAAATGAAAATTGTTTTACTTAGGTGTTACATAGTTTGGATATATTTTCCTTTCTTTAAAAATAATATGACAAAAGGTCATTATCACATAAAAGTGATTCCATGTGGTCCCTAAGTGGGCACAAGGAATCCCATGGTCGGCCATGACACAACCAATAAGATTTGGACACATGTTAGGGTCATTATAAATTATTATTATATTATTTTATTACCCTTAACTTCTTGATTACTAATTAATCATGATAATTAAAGATAATTGTTGTCGTTAATACTTATAATGTCTAAACACAAAAGAATCTTAATTAAATAATTTGGCCCATATGATTCCATATATGGAATCCATTTTAGAAATTTCCAAACAGAGAAATTTCAATAATTAATTTAAAAATAATTCCTATTCTTAAAACTAAAGACGAGTTTTTTAATAAGTAATTTTTTTTCAAAAGAGTGACTTGTTTTTACATCCAATTGAAAAGTGAAATTAATTCCAATGAACAACATTGTATTAAGTGATAAAAACATAATTCAATTAAACATTAAAACCCCTAAATTGGACAATCTAACAATATAATTAAATTATATGAAAACGCAGTTTCGAATTAAAATGCATTATTATTCACTATTCATTAAAAATGAACATTTGTCAGAAAAATTCCAAAAATTTATCCAATGTAAATTTTAAATTCAAAATTCAAAAATGATTTCCATTTTACAAAATTCAAAACATATAATTTTCATTAATTAATTTTATAATTAATTCCTACTATCAAAACAAATAGCGTGTTTATAAGAAACAATATCTATCAAATGATTGACACTTGTTTATGTCCAATTTCAAAGTAAAATTAATTCCCATGACCACCATTGGATAAAATGGTAAAATTACATTTTAACTACACTTTAAAACTTATTAAAAATAAAATCAAACCATATAAATAAATTATATTAAAAAGAGGTTTTGAATTAAAATAAAATATTTTTCACTATTCATTTAAATTTAAATTTATTAGAAAAATAACAAATATTTACACATAGTACAATTTGAAATCCATATTCTAAAGAAGTATTTTATTTTGTCAAATATAACAAATAAAATTGACAAAAAGTAGTTTAATAAAGGGTTTCCTATCAAAAGGTGGTGAATCGACCTTTTAATGATTGTTAGAATATTTACGCTTAAAATTGAATTCTTTTCTTAATTTAATCCTCTAACTTTTATTGGATTAATTTAAAAATATTTATCAAACATGTATAATCAATTTTTAGTTACTTCGGTTCATTCCCTTCATTACAATGGCAAGGTGTTAACTACCATTTAAAATAAATATATTATATTATTATTGTGCAATGTAAGATTTCGATGAAACTCATTATTTCGTATTGGGTACGACTTTGATCATATAATTTCCTTTAACGTAATATTATCATTTTATTCAAAAATATTTATAAATATTAAAAAGTCATATTCTTTATTTACCTGGGATGTTACACATTTGGTTAACACTACATGGTTTCATTGGGTTTCATTCTATTGAAAGGGAGGTATACATTTTGAATTTAGGGATGTTCTACAACGTATATGGTATATCATTTTGAACATAATTGGTTTTAGAGGTGATAATAATAGTGGGTGTTGTGACATTTTATGGGGAAGGTAAAGGACTGACATGGTGTTTTTGAAAACATGTTAGGTGTACCAATGTTTTTGTCAAAAAAATAACATAAAAACCAAAATTACATAGAAATGGAAGTTAAATTATCAAATAATATCCATTAAATGGGGGTTTTAATTTTTCTATGTCGTTTTGGGTCTTAAATTTAATGTTTAGTACTTACTTACTGTTACTTTTACCTTAATTGATGAAATTAATTTTAACTACACTTACAAATATTTTTGGTAAAAAGTTATATTTACCTAATTAGAAATTAGAAATTATTATAATTAAAATTATTTAATCAATTTTTAAAAAGTATATTCATATAATTGGATGAAACAAATTTAAAATTAATCTCATAGTTGGGTCGACAAAGCAGTTTTTAATGTAAAAACATTCAAATGTTTGTTACGTTTTTTATATCCAATTTCAAGGTAAGATTGACCTCAAATAAAAAAATTATATTAATAGATTAAAATATTATCTAATAAATTTTTTAAACCAATTTAATATAATATTTAACCTTGTTAATAAATTAGATCAAAAAGAGTTTTTGAGTTAAAATCCGACATTTTCACTATTTATCAAAAAATATTGTTTCTCAGAAAAATCTCAAAATTTCACTCGAAGTTAATTTAAATATTATAAAATAATAAAACGTGTATTATATCAAATTAAATTTCAAAATGTGTCTAAAAATAAATTTTAATGTTTTTCAAAAAAACACATGAAAAGTGGTTTGTTTGAGAAAATAGTATTTTTAAACACTGATGTACTGTAGAGACCCGTATTTTGACGTACATGGACATTACATTACATTTGCGGAATACTTAGTACATAACCAAAACACACACACAAGGATCGTAATAGTTTAGTGTCTTTGGAAACTCGGAACGTAATCTTCTAATCGTGGTGAAAGATCTTCAATATCTCCCATAAAGATCTTCCCTTGTTTTACCTAAAACCATTCTTTATATCCTGGGGAAAAGAAAACATAAAAGGGTGAGCTCAAATGCTCAGTAAGGGTATACAAAAGAAAAATCAATCACATCATATTCATAAGAACATAACTTTCGGAAATCTTAACCTGTAAAAGAGAGCATAATTTCATAACATGGGATAAATCATAGTAGTGAAATGAAATGCCAATAATCATAACATAAAACATGAAACTTTGTGGAATACACACATAATCATAGAGAATCATTTCTTGTTAGTCAAGACTCATTGCCAAAACAATATTAGTGGACAAAGTCCCTTTCTAAATCAAGTAACCCTCGTTTCAGCCCTGTTTCACTGAACCGATGTAACCTACCATTTCATCCATGTCTATCTCATGAAATATAAAATCATTACCCAATGAATTGGAGGGAGATATATGTCCCAACCATCTCATAATGATACCATTCTTATGTGTTCCACAAAATCATAAATCATACATCATTGCATAACCCATGTAATAAAATGGGATTCTTAAACATCACGCCATCATAATCCATAAACAATTGATATCATTTCATCATAAGAAAATTTAAACCATTTAAATCATAGAGACATTTTACTTGAAACATAAATATAAAATAACGTCATCTTAGATGGAAAATAGTTTTGAAAAAACACTTGAAATTAATTCATGAGGAAAATATCCTTTCTTCATTAAAATTTTTTTTCCTTTCTTAACATGTCATAAAACATTAAACTAAAAGAAGTTGATTAAAAATAAAATTGAAAACATGTAATGGAATATTCTTGGAAATAATTTTTTAAAAATCCATTCATGACGTATAAGTTAAAAAAACATTCTTCTCGTACTTTTGTTAGAAAAGTCAAAAAAGTACCTCGTACAAAAAACGACAAAAGATTCCTTTCATATCTTTTACTAAAAACACACCGAAGGGTAAAATTGGATTTAAACCATTGTAGGTGGATGTAAATAATATGTCATATCGAGGAAACATGAATGTGCATGATAAAATGCACCCCAGTAAATGCCAATGTATAAACAATCTCAGATAAAAATGAGATTGTGATATTTCCCTTACCTTAGGTCTGATTTGCTTCGTAAGTGTCTGATCCTCCTGTATAATGATTTAAATAATGTCCTCTACTTATTAAAAAATCATATTCATTGTTATGATATCATATATGGTTCACTTATGACTTTATATTACCCGTTCTTTTGTAAATTCCATGTTAAAGAGCGTTTTGGGTAAAATTGTTTCTTTTGTCGTCTGTGTTTTGACTTGTAATTATTCATATGATTACTTAGATCATGATTACATAATTCCAGAACATAAAACATGATTTATATATATATATTCAGGATATAAATATATATAATAAATCATTAAAGGGAAAGAAATACACCATTCATGGAGACGGTAGTCCTTACGTACGCATGAAAGCTATTTTCGTTTCCTTATTGAATTGGATGGAATTAAGTAGATGAAAAACATATAAATATATAAATAAATCCAGTATCATTATTATGTTATATATTTCATTAGTAATTATTATATATACTTTATAATCATTCATGAATGGTTAATCATTGAGAATGAATCTCATCGCGTCGTGGAGACGGTAGTCCGTACGTACGCACGAGCGATGATATCGTTCCCATGGTCGTGGAATTGTGTTTAAGTGTATGTATACTATTTCAGTATCAATATCACTCTATAATAATAATATATAGTTACTCATTACACCATTATACTCATCCTTGTAAGGTGATGGTGGAAAATAGATTACACCACGGCGTGGAGACGGTATTCCGTACGTACGCACGCGCGGTGATTTCATTTTTCCATAGGATGGATAGAAGGTGAATTAGGGTTGTTTCATATTTATAATAACATATAAGTATGTAATTAATACTGATGTTTTTACTTTATCATGAAACAAATAAAGAAGAAGAAGTTGAAGAAGAAATAAATTAAAAAAGATCGGTAATGGATATTACCTCTTTTTTTATGCGCCTTTTCATAACCTCCACTTAAAGAACTTAGGATGGTCTTTGAAGAATACCAGGTCCTCTAGGATGATACTAGGGAAGTGGAGAAGTGATTTTGGCCGTGGTTGGCCGAGCTTGAAGGCTCAATGTTGTGTGAGGAAGAGAGGGAGGAGGTTCCCTTTTATAAGGGAGGAGAGGGGCACCTTTGGAATATCTCAAAATATTATTTTGTATTAAAGTCAAAATCGGTTTATAATGGTTTCAAAGGGTCTTATTTCGAAGTTAAAGTGGGGATGGGTCGAAATACTATCAACCAATAGGATTTAGACAAGTTTAGGTTATTATTTTAACCTTATCAATTAGATTTAACTCTAAGTTAAATAATTTAACTTTTACTGTGTCTTTTTGTTTTCTTACACTATATGGTTAATAAACTTACTATATCAAGCCAAAAGAACCCCAAATTGTTTATTATTAATATATATAATCTTATCTAAGTCATTTGTCCTATCCTTAGATTTTTAGGAATAAAATAACAATTAATAATATAATATTTGTTTTAAAAACTATTTTATGTCAATTTTGACACTATTTGGTACATGATTTTTATGGAATTCATAACAGAATGATAAGTTCGAAACAAGTTACTTAAATCAACAATCACATGTCATATTATCCTAGAAAATTAGTGTATTTAATAAAAAGTCTCAAAATTACATTTATTCGGGCATTTATAACATCAATTATGTCAATATTTCATTAATAAGACAATTACTGCATCATCTTTCTATCATAATAAATGATAATTATTTAATCCCTAAAAATTCTAAATAAAGTCATATGATGTAGATAATTGTATTATCTTTCTGATACTATTCATGTTCGAAGTTTCATGACGTTTATCACTAGATTAAAATTATTATACTTATAAGATATAAGAAAGTGACATGTTGTCACATTCTTTGGATTTAATAATAATTAAATTATTTTCATTGAAAAAATTTAATTAATTTAATCTAATCCGACCCTTAGGTGATATGGGTCATTTTCAGTCATCCAATAACATTTTGACATTTGTTAGGGTAATTTTAAAATATTATATTTACCATTAATTACCCGATTTACCTTTAACTATCGTAAATAAAATTTACCGTAGTTACTATTCATAATTCCCAAAAATAAAGAGTATCCTATTAACATAATTTGGACCCACTGATTCCAAATATGTAATCCAATTTTTAAAATTCAAAACACAGAAGTTTCGGAAATTAAATTAATATTAATCCCGTTGTCGAATAAAAACGGGTTTTGTTTAAAACATTGCAAAAGATTGAATTGATTTAACCTACGAATTCAAGGTAAAATCAATGCTAATTACATACATTATATTAAATGGTAAAACTATATTCTATTTATATTTTAAATCCATTCAATATTATAATTTAACCACATAAGATATTAGGATGAAAAAAGTTGTTTTTAATTAAAATATAGCATGTTTTTACTATTCATTAAAATGTGAAAGTTACCTGAAAAATATGAAACTTTTATCCAAAGTAAATTTTTATTTCTTGATTCCAAATAAGAATTTTATTTTGTAAAATTGAACTTATAAACATGTCAAAAACCAGATTTAAAGTGGGTGTGCCATCAAAAGGCGAAAAACTGCATTTTTTGAAAAATACTTATTTTACCCGAAAAATTTATTTTGTTCTTGTACCCTTTTCTAGAAATGTGTTAGATGAATAATAATGTTATAAAGTTCAAAATTTAGTTAATACTATTCATAACGGCTAGTTCATGAAAATATTATAATAATATAACATTGTTTATTAAAACCTGGTATTGCGTACAACACACGCTATCGAGGAAGGTCGTGATTGCGTGTAATGCAAGCCAAGTCGAGGTTGCGTGTTGTGAAAGAATCCTTCATTGTTTCGTATAACAGAATCCAACCATATTTCATTTATACATTTAATATATATATATATATATATATATATATATATACTCAATGTTGCGTAGAATAACTATTATCAAAATTGTGTGTAACACGGTCCAAGAATAGTGTTGCGTATACTGCAAGCTAATACGGTGTTGCGTATAGCGCAAGGTAATCTTGGTGTAGAATACAACATAAGATATTAATGAAATTAAAATAATATTTTTCATAAAATCTAGGGGTGTTACATTCTACCCCCCTTAAAATGAATTTCTCCCTCGAAATTCGTCGGGGTTATAAATGGTTTTCTATTTGAAAGTTTCTTTGATAGAAACCCACTTCGTAAAAAGGAATACCAAAACTTATCATTAAAAACAAAAGTATGAAACGTAATGGTTTCCCAAATAAACTAATCACTGGGTTTCCACATAGGTGAAAATATGAATATGGAAGAGAAATCTAACCATCATGTTCTGATGGAGAGTGGTAGAGAACATGGCTATGGAAAAGCTAGCAATCACAAAGCCATAAATTTGTGATGATCTAAGGTACCATCTGATTCATCAGATATAAGAGCACTAAGACAACATTTTTGGTTTTCAAGATCATTTCCCTAAAGTTGATGAAATTGGAATTAGAAGAAATACTTTTGTGATTTTGGTATAGTCTCACCGTTTGTCGTTCTTTGGACAATTTCCACTTCATCTCTTAAATAAATGAAGTTGAATTTGTCATTCGTGATGTGTTAGCAGATCATGTGATAGAATGATGGGTCATTCCATCTGTCTCAAACAAACGGTTAGAAAAGTTATCAAAAAATACATAGGTCCATCTATAGTGATATTAATCATATATGGTTCCCTAAATGAACTTATACTTCACATATCATACTGCTTAATATAATAAAACTAGTTTCTACTAAATAGGGACTTCCTTTAGGTCAGTGGTAGGTGATAAAGGCCAGTCGCACTTCGGTTGTGGGTTCGATTCCCACAGCCTTGTCTGAAGCGATGGGCTGTTGCATGTCCTGCTGGTTGTCCTTTTTCTAAAACTACATTACTATAACATCACATAAATAATATCAAAAAAAAGTTCTATACTTAAACATTACTAACTTATGGTTAACATAATCCGTTACAATCTTTAGGCTTATCTAAAATACTTCGGTCCAAGCTCATAGTATAAAGAAAATGATTACTTGGAATGTCGACAACCAAGCATGTGAATACCATCATTTGTCCCCCACATATATTGTTGGTCACATTCCAATCATGTGAATACCTTAATGATGTATTCTCTTGAAAAAAATGAATACCCATTAAACCTTAGTGAAAACATGAATGCTGTCAAAAGTTAACTCTTTCCACATACCAAAATCCAAAAATTCTATATACTCAAACCATGATATAACCTTCTCCTTATATCAGTCTTGAGCTCATTAATTCTATCAAACATTTAATTTTCTCCTTATCCCTTCATTATGCGCATATCATCTACATTCCAAAAATATCTGAATAACATTTCATGGATACTGGTAACATTAATCAGACAACAGTGTAACAATCTTTACATGTCTCTTTATTCGATAGTACCATGAGATTACTTATACAACATTACACATGATAAACATGTAATCATTCCACTACATTCTTAAACCATTGACCGAGCTTCAACAATTCTTTAATCTCACATATCATTTGTAGTCTATTCATCATCATCCACATAAATACTTCCCATACGAACATGCTGATTATCTTCATGAGACTTTCCCTTGGGGCATTGGTTTGTATAGTGCCCGTACATTCCACATTTAAAACATTTAACCATTGTTGATGTCGTAGCAATACCATTATCCTCATCCATGTTGTTAGCTGAACCTTTTACTTTGCATTTACTTGCTCTGTGCCCTTCTTTTCCACACCCAAAGCATCTTCCAGTTACTTTGAAACATTCTCCTTGATTCCTCTTCCCACATGATTTACATTGGGTAAATTGAACTTTCTTTCCTCTATGATCATCATGAAACTCCATCTTTCTCTTATTAGCCGAGTCAGGAAACTTACCAAATTTTACTTTATTGATCATATTATCAGATTGCTGATTCGGCATAATAATGATGTTTGGACTTCCAAATCCCATTTCATTATGAAGAATATCATTCCATTGTCCATCATGTCCTCCATTATCGTGAATCATCTTGTTTCCATCCATTTTCTAAAACCCAAAAAAGAATAGTGTGAGAGGAAAAAATCATGCTAGGGAAAACAACATAATAAAGGGGGAGTACCCTCAATATCTAATATCTTATTGTAAATTATATGATCTTTACCGTAGTTCTAGGACTGTATCCTATACGTATACTTATCCTTAGGGACATCCCTAGACATACCTTATAAATATCTCTAGGGATCTCACTAAAGTTCTCGCATCCTAGTTTTGAAAGGTTGACTAAACCTTTCCTCTGATACCAACTGTAGAGAACCATATTTTGACGTACATGGACATTACAATACATTTGCGGAATACTTAGTACATAACAAAAACATACACACAAGGATCGTAGTAGTTTAGTGTCTTTGGAAACTCGGAACGTAATCTTCTAATCGTGGTGAATGATCTTCAATATCTCCCATAGAGATCTTCCCTTTTTTTACCTTAAACCTTTCTTTATATCCTGGGGAAAAGAAAACATAAAAGGGTGATCTCAAATGCTCAGTATGGGTATACAAAAGAAAAATCAATCACATCATATTCATAAGAACATAACTTTTGGAAATCTTAACCTGCAAAAGAGAGCATAATTTCATAACATGGGATAAATCATAGTAGTGAAATGAAATCCCAATAATCATAACATAAAACATGAAACTTTGTGGCATACACACATAATCATAGAGAATCATTTATTCTTTGTCAAGACACATTGCCAAGACTATCTTAGTGGACAAAGTCCCTTTCGGAATCGAGTAACCCTCGTTTCAGCCCTATTTCACTAAACTGGTATAACCTACCATTTCAGCCATGCCTATCTCATGAGATATAAAATCATTACCCAATGCATTGGAGGGAGATATAGGTCCCACCCATCTCATAATGATACAATTCTTATGTGTGCCACAAAATCATAAATTATACATCATTGCATAACCCATTAATAAAATGGGATTCTTAAACATCATGCCATCATAATCCATAAAAAATTGATGTCATTTCATCATAAGAAAATTGAAACCATTTAAATCATAGAGACATTTTACTTGAAACATACATATCAAATAACGTCATCTTAGATGGAAAATAGTTTTGAAAAAACACTTGAAATGAATTCTTGAGGAAAATATCCTTTCTTCTTTAAAAACATTTTTCCTTTCTTAACATGTCATAAAACATTAAACTAAAAGAAGTTGATTAAATATTAACATGAAAACATGTAATGTATGCTTCTTCGAAATAATGTTTTAAAAATCCATTCATGCCGTATAAGTTAAAAAAACTTTCTTCTCGTACTTTTGTCGGAAAAGTCAAAAAAGTACCTCGTACAAAAAACCACAAAAGATTCCTTTCATATCTTTTACTAAAAACACAACGAAGGGTAAAATTGGATTTAAACCATTGTATTTGGATGTAAATAATATGTCATATCGAGGAAACATGAATGTGGATGATAAAATGCACCCCAGTAAATGCCAATGTATAATCAATCTCGGATAAAAATGAGATTGTGATATTTCCCTTACCTTAGGTCCGATTTGCTTCGTAAGTGTCCGAACCTCCATTATAATGATTTAAATAATGTCATTTATTTATTAAAGAATCATATTCATTGTTATGATATCATATATGGTTCACTTATGACTTTATATTACCTATTCATTTGTAAATTCCTTGTTAAATAGCGTTTTGGGTAAAATTGTTTCATTTGTCGTCCGTGTTTTAACTCGTAATTATTCATATGATTACTTAGATCATGATTAATTAATTCCAGAACATAAAACATGATTTATATATATATATATATATATATTCAGGATATACATATATATAATAAATCATTAAAGGGAAAGAAATACACCGTTCATGGAGACGGTAGTCCGTACGTACGCTTGAACGCTGTTTTCGTTTCCTTATTGAATTGAATGGAATTAAGTAGATGGCATACATATAAATATATAAATAAATCCAGTATCATTATTATTTCATATATTTCATTAGTACATATTATATATACTTTATAATCATTCATGAATGGTTAATCATTGAGAATGAAACTCATCGTGTTGTGGAGACGGTAGTCCGTACGTACGCACGAGCGATGATATCGTTCCCATGGTCATGGAATTGTGTTTAAGTGTATGTATACTATTTCAGTATCAATATCACTCTATAATAATCATATATAGTTACTCATTAAACCATTATACTCATCCTTGTAAGGTGTTGGTGGAAAATAGATTACACCACGGCGTGGAGACGGTATTCCGTACGTACGCACGCGCGGTGATTTCATTTTTCCGTAGGATGGATAGAAGGTGAATTAGGGTTGTTTCATATTTATAATAACATATCAGTATGTAATTACTACTTATGTTATTACTTTATCATCAAACAAATAAATAAGTAGAAGTTGAAGAAGAAAGAAATTAAAAAAGATCGGTAATGGATATTACCTCTTTTTTGACGCGCCTTTTCTTAACCTCCACTTAAAGAACTAAGGATGGTCTTTGAAGAAGACCAGGACCTCTAGGATGATACTAGGGAAGTGGAGAAGAGAGTTTTCCAGGGGTTGGACGAGCTTGAAGGCTCAAAGTTGTGTGAGGAAGAGAGGGAGTAGGTGCCCTTTTATAAGGGAGGAGAGGGGCACCTTAGGAATATCTCCAAATATTATTTTATATTAAAGTCAAAATAGGTTTATAATGGTTCCAAAGGGTCTTATTTCGAAGGTAAAGTGGGGATGGGTCGAAATCATATCAAGAAATAGTATTTAGACAAGTTTAGGGTATTATTTTAACCTTATCAATTAGATTTAACTCTAAGTTAAATAATTTAACTTTTACCGTGTCTTTTTTTTTTCTTACACTATATGGTTAATAAACAAACTATATCAAGCCAAAAGAACCCCAAGTTGTTTATTATTAATATATATAATCTTATCTAAGTCATTTTGCCTAACCTTAGATTTTTCGGAATAAAATAACAATTAATAATATAATATTTGTTTTAAAAACTATTTTATGTCAATTTTGACACTATTTGGTACATGATTTTTATGAAATTCATAACAGAATGATAAGTTCAAACCAAGTTACTTAAATCAACAATAACATGTAATATTAACCTAGAAAATTATTGTAAGTAATAAAAATTCTCAAAATTACATTTATTTGGGCATTTATAACATCAATTATGTCAATATTTCATTAATAATACAATTACTGCATCATCTTTCTGTCATAATAAATGATAATTATTTAATCCCTAAAAATTATAAATAAATTCCTATGATGTAGATAATTGTATTAGATTTTTGGATACTATTCATGTTTTAAGTTTCCTGATGTTTATCACTAGAGTAAAATTATTATACTTATAAACTTTAAGAAAGTGACATGTTGTCACATTCTTTGGTTTTAATAATAATTAAATTATTTTCATTGACAGAATTTAATTAAATTAATCTAATCCGACCCTTAGGTGATATGGGTCGTTTTTTAGTCATCCAATAAGATTTTGGCATTTGTTATGGTCATTTTAAAATATTATATTTACCCTTAATTACCTGATTTACCTTTAACTATGGTAAATAAAATTTACCGTAGTTACTATTCATAATTCCCAAAAATAAAAAGTATTCTATTAACATAATTTGGACCCACTGATTCCAAATATGGAATCCATTTTTTAAAATTCAAAACACAGAAGTTTCGGAAATTACATTAAAATTAATCCCGTTGTCGAATAAAAACGGATTTTTGTTTAAAACATTGCAATGATTGAATTGATTTAACCTACGAATTCAAGGTAAAATCAATTCTAATGACATACATTATATTAAATGGTAAAAATATATTCTATTTATACATTAAACCCATTCAATATTATAATTTAACCACATAAGATCTTATGATGAAAAAAGTTGTTTTTAATTAAAATATAGTGTGTTTTTACTATTCATTAAAATGTGAAAGTTACCAGAATAAAATGAAAATTTTATCCAAAATAAATTTTTATTTCTTGATTCCAAAGAAGAATTTTATTTTTTCAAATTGAACTTATAAACATGTCAAAAACCAGATTTAAAGTGGGTGCGCCATCAAAAGGCGGCAAAACTCCATTTTTTGAAAAATACTTATTTTACCCGAAAAATTTATTTTGTTCTTATACCATGTTCTAGAAATGTGTAAGATGAATAATATTGTTATAAAATTCAAAATTTAGTTAATACTATTCATAACGGCTAGTTCATAACAATATTATAATAATATAAAATTGTTTATTAAAACCCGGTATTGCGTACAACACACGCTATCGAGGAAGGTCGCGATTGCGTGTAATTCAAGCCAAGTCGGGGTTGCGTGTTGTGAAAGAATACTTCATTGTTTCGTATAATAGAATCCAAACATATTTCATTTATACATTTAATATATATATATATATATACTCAATGTTGCGTAGAATAACTATTATCAAAATTGTGTGTAACACGGTCCAAGAATAGTGTTGTGTATACTGCAAGCTAATACAGTGTTGCGTATAGCGCAAGGTAATCTTGGTGTAGAATACAACATAATACATTAATGAAATTAAAATAATATTTTTCATAAAATCTCGGGATGTTACATTCTACCCCCCTTAAAATGAATTTCTCCCTCGAAATTCGTTGGGGTTATAAATGGTTTACTATTTGAAAGTTTCTTTGATAGAAACCCACATCATAAAAAGGAATACCAAAAATTATCATTAAAAACAAAATTATGAAACGTAACGGTTACCCAAATAAACTAATCAATGGGTTTCCACATAGGTGAAAATATGGATATGGAAGAGAAATCTAACCATCATGTTCTGATGGAGAGTGGTAGATAACATGGCTATGGAAATGCTAGCAATCACAAAGCCATAAATTTGTGATGATCTAAGGTACCATATGATTCATCAGATATAAGAGCACTAAGATAACATTTTTGGTTTTCAAGATTATTTCCCTAATGTTGATGAAATTGTAATTAGAAGAAATACTTTCGTGATTTGGGTATAGTCTCACCGTTTGTTGTTCTTTGGACAATTTCCACTTCACCTCTTAAAGAAATGAAGTTGAATTTTTCATTCGTGATGTGTTAGCAGATCATGTGATAGAATGATGGGTCATTCCATCTGTCTCAAACAAAAGGTTAGAAAAGTTATCAAAAAATACATAAGTCCATCTATAGTGATATTAATCATATATGGTTCCTAAAATGAACTTATACTTCACATATCATACTGCTTAATATAATAAAACTAGTTTGTACAAAACAGGGACTTCCTGTAGGTCAGTGGTAGGCGATAAAGGCCAGTTGCACTTCGGTTGTGGGTTCGATTACCACAGCCTTGTCCGAAGCGATGGGCTGTCGCCTATCCTGTAGGTTGTCCTTTTTCTAAAACTACATTACTATAACATCACATAAATAATATCAAAAAAAAGTTCTATACATAAACATTGCTAACTTATGGTTAACATAATCCATTACAATCTTTAGGCTTATCTAAAATACTTCGGTCCAAGCTCATAGTAAAAAGATAATGATTACTTGAAATGTCACCAACCAAGCATGTGAATGCCATCATTTATCCCCAATGTATCTTGTTGGTCACATTCCAATCATGTGAATACCTTAATGATGTATTCTCTTGAAAAAAATGAATACCCATTAAGCCTTAGTGAAAACATGAATGCTGTCAAAAGTTAATTCTTTCCAGATACCAAAATCCAAAAATTCTATATACTCAAACCATAATATAACCTTCTCCTTATATCAGTCATGAGCTCATGAATACTATCAAACATTTAATTTTCTCCTTATCCCTTCATTATGCGCATATCATCTACATTCCAAAAATATCTGAATAACCTTTCATGGATACTGGTAACATTAATCAGACAACAGTGTAACAATACTTACATGCCTCTTTATTCCATAGTTCCATGAGATTACTTATACAACATTACACATGATAAACATGTAATCATTCCACTACATTCTTAAACCATTGACCGAGCTTCAACAATTCTTTCATCTCACATATCATTTGTAGTCTCTTCATCATCATCCACATAAATACTTCTCATACGACCATACTGATTATCTTCAGGAGACTTTCCCTTAGGGAATTGGTTTGCATAATGCCCGTACATTCCACATTTAAAACATTTAACCATTGTTGATGTCGTAGCAATACCATTATCCTCATCCATGTTGTTAGCTGAACCTTTTACTTTGCATTTACTTGATTTGTGCCCTTCTTTTCCACACCCAAAGCATCTTCCAGTTACTTTTAAACATTCTCCTTGATGCCTCTTCCCACATGATTTACATAGGGTAAATTGAACTTTCTTTCCTCTATGATCATCATGAAACTCCATCTTTCTCTTATTAGCCGAGTCAGGAAACTTACCAAATTTTACTTTATTGATCATATTATGAGATTGCTGATTCGGCATAATAATGATGTTTGGACTTCCAAATCCCATTTCATTATGAAGAATATCATTCCATTGTCCATCATATCCTCCATTATCGTGAATCATCTTGTTTCCATCCATTTTCTAAAACGCAAAAAAGAATAGTGTGAGAGGAAAAAATCATGCTAGGGAAAACAACATAATAAAGGGGGAGTACCCTCAATATCTAATATCTTATTGTAAATTCTATGATCGTTACCGTAGTTCTAGGACTGTATCCTATACGTATACTTATCCTTAGGGACATCCCTAGACATACCTTATAAATATCTCTAGGGATCTCACTAAAGTTCTCGCATCCTAGTTTCGAAAGGTTGACTAAACCTTTCCTCTGATACCAACTGTAGAGAACCATATTTTGACGTAGATGGACATTACATTACATTTGCGGAATACTTAGTACATAACAAAAACATACACACAAGGATCGTAGTAATTTAGTGTCTTTGGAAACTCGGAACGTAATCTTCTAATCATGGTGAAAGATCTTCAATATCTCCCATAGAGATCTTCCCTTTTTTTACCTAAAACCTTTCTTTATATCCTGGGGAAAAGAAAACATAAAAGGGTGAGCTCAAATGCGCAGTATGGGCATAAAAAAGAAAAATCAATCACATCATATTCATAAGAACATAACTTTTGGAAATCTTAACCTGCAAAAGAGAGCATAATTTCATAACATGGGATAAATCATAGTAGTGAAATGAAATCCCAATAATCATAACTTAAAACATGAAACTTTGTGGCATACACACATAATCATAGAGAATCATTTCTTCTTAGTCAAGACTCATTGCCATGACTATCTTAGTGGACAAAGTCCCTTTCGGAATCGAGTAACCCTCGTTTCAGCCCTATTTCACTAAACCGGTATAACCTACCATTTCAGCCATGTCTATCTCATGAGATATAAAATCATTACCCAATGCATTGGAGGGAGATATAGGTCCCACCCATCTCATAATGATACCATTCTTATGTGTACCACAAAATCATAAATCATACATCATTGCGTAACCCATGTAATAAAATGGGATTCTTAAACATCATGTCATCATAATCCATAAACAATTGATATCATTTCATCATAAGAAAATTGAAACCATTTAAATCATAGAGACATTTTACTTGAAACATACATATAAAATAACGTCATCTTAGATGGAAAATAGTTTTGAAAAAACACTTGAAATGAATTCTTGAGGAAAATATCCTTTCTTCTTTAAAAACATTTTTCCTTTCTTAACATGTCATAAAACTTTATTCTAAAAGAAGTTGATTAAATATAAACATGAAAACTTGTAAAGTAAGCTTCTTGGAAATAATTTTTTAAAAATCCATTCATGCCGTATAAGTTACAAAAACAATCTTCTCGTACTTTTGTCGGAAAAGTCAGAAAAGTACCTCGTACAAAAAACGACAAAAGATTCATTTCATATGTTTTACTAAAAACACACCTAAGGGTAAAATTTGATTTAAACCATTGTAGGTGGATGTAAATAATATGTCATATCGAGGAAACATGAATGTGGATGATAAAATGCACCCCAGTAAATGCCAATGTATAAACAATCTCGGATAAAAATGAGATTGTGATATTTCCCTTACCTTAGGTCCGATTTGCTTCGTAAGTGTCCGAACCTCTTGTATAATGATTCAAATAATGTCATTTAATTATTACAGAATCATATTCATTTTTATGATATCATATATGGTTCACTTATGACATTATATTACCTGTTCTTTTGTAAATTCAATGTTAAAGAGCGTTTTGGGTAAAATTGTTTCATTTGTCGTCCGTGTTTTGACTTGTAATTATTCATATGATTACTTAGATCATGATTACATAATTCAAGAACATAAAACAAGATTTATATATATATATATATTCAGTATATACATATATATAATAAATCATTAAAGGGAATGAAATACACCGTTCATGGAGACGGTAGTCCGTACGTACGCATGAACGCTGTTTTCGTTTCCTTATTGAATTGAATGGAAATAAGTAGATGACATACATATAAATATAAAAATAAATCCAGTATCATTATTATGTCATATATTTCATTAGTACGTATTATATATACTTTATAATCATTCATGAATGGTTAATCATTGAGAATGAATCTCATCGCGTCGTGGAGACAGTAGTCCGTACGTACGCACGAGCGATGATATCGTTCCCATGGTCGTGGAATTGTGTTGAAGTGTATGTATACTATTTCAGTATCAATATCACTCTATAATAATCATATATAGTTACTCATTATGCCATTATACTCATCCTTGTAAGGTGATGGTGGAAAATAGATTACACCACGTTGTGGAGACGGTATTCTGTATGTACACACGTGCGGTGATTTCATTTATCCGTAGGATGGATAGAAGGTGAATTAGGGTTGTTTCATATTTATAATAACATATAAGTATGACAGTAATACTGATGTTATTACTTTATCATGAAACAAATAAAGAAGAAGAAGTTGAAGAATATAGAAATTAAAAAAGATCGGTAATGGATATTACCTCTTTTTTGACGCGCCTTTTCTTAACCTCCACTTAAATAACTAAGGAATTTCTTTGAAGAATACCAGGACCTCTAGGATGATGCTAGGGAAGTGGAGAATAGATTTTGGCAGGGGTTGGCCGAGCTTGAAGGCTCAATGTTGTGTGAGGAAGAGAGGGAGGAGGTGCCCTTTTATAAGGGAGGAGAGGGGCACCATAGGAATATGTCAAAATATTATTTTATATTAAAGTCAAAATCGGTTTATAATGGTTCCAAAGGGTCTTATTTCGAAATTAATGTGGGGATGGGTCGAAATACTATCAACCAATAGGATTTAGACAAGTTTATGTTATTATTTTAACCTTATCAATTAGATTTAACTCTAAGTTAAATAATTTAACTTTTACCGTGTCTTTTTGTTTTCATACACTATATGGTTAATAAACTTACTATATCAAGCCAAAAGAACCCCATGTTGTTTATAATTAATATATATAATCTTATATAAGTCATTTGGCTGAACCTTAGATTTTTAGGAATAAAATAACAATTAATAATATAATATTTGATTTAAAAAATATTTTATGTCAATTTTGACACTATTTGGTACATGATTTTTATAAAATTCATAACAGAATGATAAGTTCGAACCAAGTTACTTAAATCAACAATAATATGTCATATTAACCTATAAAATTAGTGTATGTACTAAAATGTTTAAATTACATTTATTTGGGCATTTATAACATCAATTATGTCAATATTTCATTAATAAGACAATTACTGCATCATCTTTCTGTCATGATAAATGATAATTATTTAATCACTAAAAATTCTAAATAAATTTCTATGATGTATATAACTGTATTAGATTTCGGTAGACTATTCATGATCGATGTTTCATGAAGTTTTTCACTAGATTAAAATTATTATACTTATAAGCTTTAAGAAAGTGACATGTTGTCACATTCTTTGGTTTTAATAATAATTAAATTATTTTCATTGAAAAAATTTAATTAAATTAATCTAATCCGACCCTTAGGAGATATGGGTCGTTTTTTATTCATCCAATAAGATTTTGACATTTGTTAGGGTAATTTTAAAATATTATATTTACCCTTAATTACCCGATTTACCATTAACTATGGTAAATAAAATTTACCATAGTTACTATTCATAATACCGAAAAATAAAAATTATCCTATTAACATAATTTGGACCCACTGATTCCAAATATGGAATACATTTTTTAAAATTAAAAAGACAGAAGTTGCAGAAATTAAATTAAAATTAATCCCGTTGTCGAATAAAAACGGGTTTTTGTTTAAAACATTGCAAAAGATTGAATTGATTTAACCTACGAATTCAAGGTAAAATCAATGCTAATGACATAAATTATATTAAATGGTAAAAATATATTATATTTATACTTTAAAACCATTCAATATTATAATTTAACCACATAAGATATTACGATGAATAAAGTTGTTTTTAATTAAAATATATCGTGTTTTTACTATTCATTAAAATGTGAAAGTTACCAGAATAATATGAAAATTTTATCCAAAGTAAATTTTTATTTCTTGATTCCATAGAAGAATTTTATTTGGTCAAATTGAACTTATAAACATGTCAAAAACCAGATTTAAAGTGGGTGCGCCATCAAAAGGCGGCAAAACTACATTTTTTTGAAAAATACCTATTTTTACCCGAAAAATTTATTTTTTTCTTATTCCATGTTCTAGAAATGTGTAAGATGAATAATAATGTTATAAAATTCAAAATTTATTTAATACTATTCATAACGGCTAGTTCATGACAATATTATAATAATATAATATTGTTTATTAAAACCCGGTATTTCGTACAACACACGCTATCGAGGAAGGTCGCGATTGCGTGTAATGCAAGACAAGTCGGGGTTGCCTGTTGTGAAAGAATACTTCGTTGTTTCGTATAACAGAATCCAACCATATTTCATTTATACATTTAATATATATATATATATATACTCAATGTTGCGTAGAATAACTATTATCA
This sequence comes from Viscum album, assembly GCA_963277665.1. NCBI lineage: Eukaryota > Viridiplantae > Streptophyta > Magnoliopsida > Santalales > Viscaceae > Viscum > Viscum album. Next base: position 1,497,646,116 of record OY728119.1, on the reverse strand, counting down.
AAATTGTGTGTAAGACGGTCCAAGAATACTGTTGCGTATACTGCAAGCTAATACGGTGTTGCGTATAGCGCAAGGTAATCTTGGTGTAGAATACAACATAAGACATTAATGAAATTAAAATAATATTTTTCGTAAAATCTCGGGGTGTTACAAGTACCTTACCAAAAATTATATATGTTGTTACAAATATATTTTATTTATATAATTAAAATATAAAAAATATTTTATATGTATTTGTTACTATTTAAATTTCCATTTTAATGGCATGGTTATAATTATCTCATTTAAATAATTATGGCAATAAAATAATGTTTCGTAGAAACATCAGTGATGTGTGTAAAGTATTCCAAATTGATATTTTATATAATGTATGTCAATTTGATGCTCTATATAACATATTACAAGTATGTGATGGGTGAAATGAATGTTTTTCTTAGTTAATTTTTGTACATAAATGAAAATTTAATTTATTCTGAAAAAAGTTCCATAAAATCTTTTGGGTGTTACACTTTTATTGATCTCATGATTCCAATGTTAGTCAAGTAGTAAGAAGATTTATAGTCTAATTTTTTTCTATGATAATTTTACCTTATTCACAAATTTTTTTATTTGGTTAACATACTTCCAATGAATTTATTATATGATAATTATCCTTAAATTTGTGGTTATTTAAATATCCATTTTATTAACTCAGTTTCCTTGTGTTTTAAGGTTCAAAATTGACTCAATCGGTAGTGTAATTTTTTCACAACTTTCCTTCTTAGAGACACAGGTTATTATATGTAACTATATTATTTTATAATTTGTATATAATTTAATATTAAATATTATATCATGAATGTAATTATCTTTATTATATTTTAAGCTTCATGTAATGTTATTATTTCAGGGTGATTAGGATTCAAAATTTCCAATGTGGATAGAGTTTATTGCTATAATATCATAATTAATAATGATTTTTTTATGATTATGCTTCAATTGATAAAAATATTATGATAAATCTCCAAATAAATATAATGATTTATATTATACGCTATTTATCCATTATATATTCATGTAATGATACCATTTTTCCACTATTTAGTACATAGGATAATTAAGAAAATATTTTTATGGAAATCCGACTTTATTTCACTATTTTTGCTAAGAAATATATTTTATTAATTAACATTTTTCCAAAGAATTATTTTTTTTAAATGTTCTATTGATATTATTTTCTAGGGAGATTATATTAAAAGTTTGTTTAAAAGATTTTTTTTTCAAGAATCCTTTTTATGTTATAGGGTAAATTTTCAATGACAATATTTCCAATTATTTCAAAGCTTCTTTTATATCTTTTCATGGTTGTTTTAGAAGTAAAATATTTTAAAAAATGGATTATATTAAATTAGTGTTTTAAATCATTTTCAATTAATATCTTTATGTTTTCTAATGGTAATTTTCTAATGAAAATGCATTCAAAATATTTTCCATAGAAAATATATTTGTTTAAGAAATATTCAATAAATATGTATCAGAATTATTTTCTATATAAGATGTTATTATTTATGTTACTTATTCCTTAATATGGATATGATCAAATTGTTCTTTTCATGTTGATTCTATGAATGGTTTATGTTTTGATGTAATTATGTTTATGAAACCAATTTTTGTTTCATGGGTTTTTTTGTGTATGAAACCTTTTTCTCTTTGTGGGGTTATATTCTTATGAAAACCACTTGTTTTCATGGTATATAATATGCTCAAATGAGTATTAATCCTCTTAATTTTAAACATGTTATTATATTATGACATATTTATCATACCCATTTCATTTCATTTTAATAGATATGATTGTTTCTTATGGAACATGTATGTATGATTTCATTATGGCATGGGTGGGAACTATATCTCCCTCTAGTTCATTGGGTAAATATTTATACCTCATGAGGTAGAAATTTTTTGAATTAGAAATGATCTCGGTTCAGTAAAGAACTTTTTCTTCTATTATAGTCATGGGACTGAAAATCGACCACATATATTGTCTTGGGATTGAACCTTGACTGCTAAGATGGTCTTGAGAGTAAACCATGAATACAAAGATTATTTGGGGGATGAACCAACTCCACTATAATGATATGGAAATTAATGTCGAAGGTGGTGTTTTCATCCCATTAGAAATGTCCCAAGGATGTTCCCTAGTATGTTATGGAAATGAACATTTACTTATTGTGATTGATTTTATATAAATATGTGTCCTACACAATTCTATATCATATTCATATGTAATTATTTCATTGTATATACTATTTATTCCATTATGATTAATTAATTATGAAATACCAATATTTATTCCATGAATCATGTATATGATGTTTGATATGAAGTGTATGATCATCAAATTTGATTCTTATGCTCTCATACCCTAATCCTAATTTTATGCTTACATATTTTATTTACTTACCCTTACTAAGCATTGAATCCCACACTTTCTTCTATTTTCATTCCCCATGTTATAAAGAATGTTTATAAGTAAGAGTACATAAGGATATTATTTTAATTGGAAATTTTTATGAACCTTCACAAAATGAGAATAATGTGTTCAATGATTCCAAAGAGACTACCCAACAACTATACATGGGAATATACTTATTTAATGTGTTGAATAATAACATTAAATGATATAATATCCATGTATGTTATGTATGGGTCTCTATAATTTCATTTTTATGTTCTCAGGGCTCATGTTCTTTGATTCTGATATGAGTCATGTCTTAGGAATAACCATGATTTATTACATGACCCACATTAATAGTCTATGATATGAAGGGTACAATTTTTAAATGTTACTTTCATGTTCACGTACCCTTATTCTCATGAAATGTTGATATCTTCCTTCTATACCCATACTAAGCACCGGAGGTCACCCTTTGTTATGTTTCTTATCCGCATGTTATGATGAAATGTTTTATGTATGATATTTTTATGAATTGTTCTGGTTATGATGAATATAGTGGGAGAGGACATTGAATACTAATGTACTAGTTATTTACATGATTGTTTTTAAAAATACATGATTCCTATAGGATTTTGGAATGGATCATTATGTTATGTAATTAATATTCATATATTAAGATATATTATTTATGTATCTAATTTTTGTGTTTTTATAGTTGGTATCAGGGAAATTTTTATTTTACCATTGGAGACTAGGATGATAAAATATTTTCCATATCCCTAAGGACATGCCAACATATTTTCTTTTGGATACATCACGGGATATATCTAACAATAAGTCATTGTATAGGATATTGTATTGTATTTCTAGTGAAGTCAATAGTTAGTGGTTTCCATGAAATTACATCCATCTCATGATATAACAAGTGGGTGTGTATCTATAATAGTAATACATAGGGGTAATTCCTCTAAAAAGGGCTCATTGGGTTATACTTGATCATACTCTAGTGTATGATAATGGGTCTTTCTATACACCATGTCTGACAATCCTAGTGGATATGATTTGGAAATTCACAAGGTATTTATGAACCATTGTAATGGATTTAAATAATTACAATGAGTATCCTAGGTGAAACCTAAGTTTTAATTAAATTAAAAGAAGGTTTCATGATTTAGAAATATTATACATTCTTTTTCATGAATATGTGGTTTCCCAAATTTATTATTATTTCCCAAACTATTATTTTTGGTATTCGTCAGTTGTTTAAACCTCAAGTAATCAGGCTAAAATTGAATGTGATATACATTTTGTTGATGATGAAAAAATGGGTTGATTACTAGAGTTAAGAATATGAGGAATATTACTAATCAATTATCATTATATATTATTAACAATATCCAACTTTTACAAATCTCAGAATCACCGAATAAAATAATCATTGATTCTTCTGAAAACTAAGGTGGTGGAGACTATGAAATAATAATTATTCTGTATCCTACAAGCTAAAGATGTGGGAAGAATCACCCAACAGATTGAGAGGATGTTTTATGTATGGTGAAAAAGGTTATATTGTATGAAATTTTATTGGTAAAAAGAATATTAATTTTAATATAATGGATGGAAATATTGTTCTCCTCAATGTATTATCTATTGTTGGTTTTTTTAAACATGGAACATTTAGTAATTAAAAAAATTAGTATCCTTGGGGAAAATATATTGAATATAAGCAGAAAGGTGGAACAAGTAGTTGTTTTACTACAGATGTTGAAGAGAGAAAGAATGGAATATCAAAAGAAATTATAATTAATGAATTAGATAATAACTTCTAGTTAATGATTTAAAATTAATTAGAATGATTTATGTGTTTGTGTATTGGGATTCAAAAATTATGTTGCAGATGTATTTTACAAACTGGTATTTCGGTTATAATAATAATGTTAATATTCTAATCAAATATAAATTCTTGTATGGTGAAAATAAAATGTCTTGGATACCATCATGGGTTTATTATTTTACCGTTGATTATATGATCAATGTCTTGGATGAACATTTTTAGGATTTATTTCACTGTAGTTTACCAATATTAAATACATTCTGGAAAACTTTTATATTATTAAAACACTCTTGTTCTATATAAATTTTAGTTAAATGGATAGTTGAGGAAGAGTGATTTTTCATTTTTGGGAGGTAAGATTAAAGGTATTGTAAACCATTAAATTAATCTTATCATTTATGTTGATGAAAATATGGGTTATTGGTATTTAGGAATTATAAAAATATTGTTTTGGAAAAATCATAACACTCTTGTTATGTGACAACTTATCACATCAAGAATGTTTGATGTAGTTGAACCCATAACCAAAGGATGACAGGGAAATTGTTCATATTGATGACCTTCATGGAAGATTATTTCATATAGGATGTAACATCCAATAATTTTTTTATGTTTCCATTATCTTGGTAAATTAGAATTTTACTTTTTGTGTATGGATCGACATTCTAATAAAAAAATAGAATATAAATACAAAAATTACAATGTTTTAGTATGTTGATATTAGATGGGATTTAAGGCTCGGTGAGTGCTTGAGAGATCAGATGAGTTTACGGACTATTGGGCCATAAAAAATGATTTTAAAAAGGATTAGGTAGAGGGACATTATTTTTTAATACATTGTGGTCCTTAATTTGAAATCCAACAGACCATAATTTAAGTGGAAGATATTTAGGATAACCATGCATGTTGGGGGACACAGTCATGTGATATTACTATAATTTTTAACAACTATTAACACATGATATGCATGTTTTGAAAAACTGTGAGTCTTGGACCACATTATTAGTTATACTTATGCAGCGAGAATGTTTAATTGGAGAATGGTGTAGGAAAATCATGCAACCTAACTTCTTGACTTATTTTAGAATGGATGATCATTGGATAGTGGTAAAACATAAATGGATCATTTTTCTCAAACTATTTTAGGCTAGCTAACTAGTTCATTAAATTTGGTGAAATTACATTTCTACCCCTCACTGTTATTTATTTCAACTCCCATTTTTTCCCATTCATGTTCACAATAATGGGATTCCACCAACATCCTCCACCAATAATAATTTTCATCCTTTATTCATTAGTGGACTTATTAAATGTCTATCAATGGTGTTAGATAGCTATCAGTATTATTTTCAATCATAATGATTCTATTAAACCATTATTTCATTATTTTGAAGGATATGTCCTTGTGAACTCTTATGCGTTATTTTTAGATTTTCTATCTAGAATCATAATCTGTCTCATTTTTGCTAGGATTAATGGATGGTGTTTGATTGGAAATACCCTAGGAGTCTATGGTAGGTGGACACTATATTAATCCTCTTTTATACATGTATGAGTATTTTGATTGGTTGGTAATGTTATATTGATTGTTTAATTTTTTTAATTAATTATTTTGTGATATGAATGCTATATTTAAATGGGAACATAACTTACATGTAACGAAGTATTGAGCTATTTTTTATCAGTAAGATTACAATGATAATGTTATTCAGGAAGGGGGAATGTCTTGATGTTTATGGTATAGTGATAAAATCATGTTTGATGTCACGTGATCATGGGGATAAGGTATATGGTAATGACCAAGATCTGGCTGGTTGATTAGGTTTTTAAGATGAAACGAGGTTTATGTTCAGTTTGGATTAGGTCTTATTTTTGATTTATACTCACCATTGTGGGATGATGATATCATTGGAGTCATGTGAACACAAATAGGACTCCATTGAGGTGGTCTTGGCCACAAATTTTGGGTGGATACCTCTGTCGATTGAATAGATTGGGGTATGGTGTTGACTTTAATTTATGGAGGACTAGCTCATTATGTAATGCCACACGAGATTGTGTCTGACACCATTAGTTAGAGGATGATTCATAGAATTTATATTTCAAAATTATGGTTTTGGATTATTGGACGATGGATATCAGCATGCCTTGGTAGATCAGGCTGTTGAGTGGATGGTGATTTATTATTCATGGGAGGATGGATAATATCAAAACTCAGGTTGTCGGTCTTTTGTGTTGATGGTAAATTTTTGAATAAAGTTATTAGTACCATGGATGTATTTATGATAATTTTAAATAGATATTGGTTATGTGATTTTTGGATCACGAGGCATCATATTTCACGAGGTTTGGTGATATATTTATTGGAGGATCATGAGGGTCATTCAGGTATGGTGTCCTTATGTGTATTTCTTGGCATTAACCCATGTGTCCTACCATGAAAATATATATCATTACATAAATGAAATATTTGAATATATACATATATACATAGATATATATATATATATTTACATATTTTTGTGTGTGTGATGGCATTATTCAGATTCATACTGCCGTTAGATGCAATTGGTAAAACCCCATCTATTTGTTATTAAGCACAAGTGTTATTAGTTATTTATTTTTATTTATGAATTTCTTTTATTTATATAAGTATGTATATAGTGTATAAAAACATATATAATATTGGAACATATTGGACTTGGTATACTGAGTTCATATTTACACCCTAAATTGGATACTAGGAATGCTTTTAGACATTATATCTATGAAATTAGGTTAGGGACCAAAATTTTACACTAGAACATAGTGATCTAGGATGTATGGTTTCATGGGATAGATTGATGGTGTATATTGGGGGTTACATACTTTGATATGGAGTTTCTTTTGTGTATTTTGATTATATTATCATATGATCAATTATTATTCATATTGAGTAAATATTTTTAATACAAATTTATGACATGTTCACTTTATTCTTATGAATAGTTTTTTATTTTAGATATTTATTATTGATATCTATTATAACATCCCCTAGGAATATTATTTATGATTCCAGAGTGTTATATTATTAGTTGAACATTATTATTATCATCAAAAGATTGTATATTCTCCCCACTATAACATAATCAGGACATCACTTCTAGTCAAAATCCCTTTTTGTATGGATAGACATTTCTAGTCCCCAATGGGACACTGGCTTGGAGATCATGTTAAGTGAATTTTCGGAAGGGGCACTACATATGGTATCGTAGATGTTTTTTTCCCATTTTGGTCATACTATTTTAGTTATATTAGAATGTAGACTATTTTCGAGTAAAAATAGGGTTAATAACTCATCTTTGGGTTCAACCTCACACTCTGGGGAATGCCATGTTTCAATGGTTGTGAAATTCTTATTATTATTTTCACTTTTTCATTTGATTGATTTAAACCTCAAGTGTTTTACATGGGTGCAATGTTATTGGGTTATGAGATTTTGATCCATGATGTAGTTGGTAATGGGAGGAGTATTTATGCATCATGATAGTAACTAAGTATCATATGAAGTCATTATATTGTTTCAATTTTCATTTGGAACCAGTAATATATGAATAGAGGTTGGGTTGTTTGTTATGTTAACAAAAAACTATACCATATATTCCTATATAGCCAGTTTGGTGGAATTCTATTTAGTGAGCCTAGGTATGTGGTTATTAATGAGATTGGTATGTGATGTTATGTGTATATGGTATGTAGTTTCTTGACTCTGATAAGGAAATGAAAGAATAATGGAATGATTTAAATTAATTAAAATGTTAAAATTATATAAACTGTGTTTTCCTAGAAATAATATTTGTGGAATTCAGCATAATAATCCCAAAATTGTGGTCTTGATATACATTATATGTGATTCCTGACTCTATTTTGGGTAAGAAAGGGGCCATAAGGTTGTATTATATGTGATTATTAACTCTAATATAGGTTTTATGGGGGCCTTGAGGCCTTATAATATGTGACATGAGTACAGTAGGGAAGAATAAGAGTGGTATGATGTATTTCCCATTAAAGATTCAAATATATATGATATATATACACTTATATCTTTATTTAAATTTGTATTATGTCATTAGTGTGATTCTACCAAGAATTATTTTAGCAGATCATTATAAGGGAATATATATGGTTTTGCAGGAGTGTGCATTGGATAAGTCCCCTAATGGTCATGATAAGGCCACTGGGGTCATGTTTGTCACAAAAAAATAGGGAGGCAATATGGAATGAAGGGACCATGTATAGACTTAGTATGAGCGTTCTATGATGAAGTGTCTGGCATACATCCTGATGAGGCACATTGAGGGACTATGTAAGAAATATTCTTATGTATCTAAGAGTTTTTATTAGTATAGACTCCGAGATATGTGCTGTGAATGGTAATTTTACTAGCATCATGTTACTATGATTCTACTACGCATTCAGGTCATGGAAGAGAGAGAGAGAGACCCGGAAGTGTGTTCCTGGGCTAGTAGCTTGTAAACACTATAGGGAGGTTACACCATATATAATTAGTTTGTGTTAATTGTATATGCCATCATTCATGAAGGTTTATAGATTTTGGGGGAGCCAATGATAGTTAGACAAATACATTGATCAGTGTGCATCCTTTTGTTTTTTTGAATGACTCATTTGTGTTCACAAGGTATGTGTATTTTAATTGAACTAACCTGATTCTAGTTAGTATGTGGTCATTAATTATTACATGTTATTTTTAAGAGACATGTAGAGAATTTTATGTTAATTTATATATATATATATATTATGTGGGATCACATTTTCCCATCAGTGTGATGCTTGAATTAACAACATCAGTGGTGATGTGGGACCTTGTGGGCATCATGGATGACATGGGAAATATTTTAACATGTTATGTGATGTGAGAATTAGAATAATCATGTTTTATTCATGAATATGTGTATCATGTGTGACATAGGTATTTAATGAGAACCTGATAACATGTACGAAGGATGGTATGTAATTTGTGGACATGTATATCCGAGGGATAATAGGGATGGACCATGGAAATTTCTATTTGGTTTGAGAAGCTATCTGGTAGGTAATTCTTAAGGTGGGTGGTGCAATAATATGTCTTATCCCTTAACCTAGAGACTTGGGTAAAATGAGGTAATGTTTATGAGTTGGGTATGTTTATAACCACCACGGTGTGAAAACTCATATCATGTTGATGAAATATTTTATGGTGGGGTGACTATGAAATATTAGGATTTTTTAATTGATAATTTCACATGGTAAATATAAATTTTAACTTTGGCGGAAGTGGAAACATTCAAAAATTATTTAGAGAATAAATTTGAGAATTAAATCATGTTATTACTTTTTTTGATGGGTATTAAGGGGAAATGATTTCCTTTGCGGATAATATGTGTTTCAGAAGTGTTGGGCCCCAAAATCTCATTTTTCAAAAGGTGTGGGATGAAGAGAACATTTTTTTAAACCATGAATCCGATAAGGGGAAATCAGGTGGAATATAATTGAACTATATAATAGGTTGGAAAACCAGTAGAGTTGGGGAACAACCCCTTGTGATGATTCTATAGATTTTAACAGATGGCGTGCATGTTCTAGGAATGGTTTGATGAACCATGCATCCTACCACACACTCTTAGTGAAACTTATGTAGTGTGTGCACATGGTTCGTACACATTATGGAAAAACCAAGATCAATGTTCTATTTTTGGTGGACATTAATCTATAGAACCACATTTTTGGCTCACAACTAACCATATCATGTTCCCTAACAATGTTTTATATTAAATATTGTGAAATTACATTTCTAACTAGCCCTATAATTTATTACTAATCATTACTTTAAAATCCCATTAATACTCATTGTAGGGGTATCTTCCAATTTCCTCCCCCTCTAGGATATCCCGATTTCTTTATAGATGATTTGATTCAAGCTCATTTATTGGAGTTGGATATAATTTTGTAAGACTCTATGTACTATTCCATATATTATTATTTTTGTTCTCCATTTTTAATGTTATTTATATTTGAGCTCATAAGACATATTTCCATTTATTCATCCTAGAATCCAAATATCTCTTGTTTTTTTATTAGAGGTAAATATTCAATGATCGTGTATCTTTGAATAAATGATAGCTAATGTCTATATTTCCCCAATTTTGTATGCATTATATGAGTTCCATACCTAAATACACATGTGAGGGTTTTCTAGAAGTAACCCTTAATAAATTTGTAATTTATTTCAAATTATTTTTGTGTTTAATAGATTATAATGGGGATGATCTAATATATTAAAGTATTCTAAGAAGGGAATGGTTTTTTGGGTTTAATGGGAAAGTTATACTGATTTTTTAATTTTTTGGATGAATTATATGGTGATATGATAAAATTAATTCCATTGAAACGTGATGGTAATTCACTGAGGTATTGAGTTGATTTTGATCATAAGGACTAATATGACGCGGTTTGTCAGCCTGGGGCATGTCAAAATATATATAGAATGGTTTTAACTATCAGTATTAGGGTTATGTTATCATCCAGAAGAGGTAGATAGAGATGACCACCCCACGTATGGAATACAAAACTTTCATGTGGAAATGTAGTTTTCTTTTGGTGTGATATAGCTAATTTTTTTTATTACCACACACTATTAGTGGTTGATTCTATAATTGGAGTCTTGTGCACAGAGATAAGAATCAATTCAAATAATTTTGAGAACCCATTTTGGGTTGTGACCTTTTTATATTGAGAAGCTATTAGGATGGTATTAACCATTAGTTATTGATGAGGTACTCATCATAAAAAGGCATCTAATATGGTGTTTGAGACCATTGGATGGTGGATGAGTACCTCTATTTATATTTAAGGCTGATCGGTTGATGTTATAAAAGGGAAAAAATAATTGTGCCTCACGTTGTTGGTTGGTTTCTCTTAGAAGGATTTATTAGTCATTACTGATGGATAACTCCATACATTGATATTTTGGTAGGATGAGATGATAGTATTATTTTCAATAAAGGTCTGAGGTAGCCTATACATATTTATGTGTATGCTGATGAAATTGTGGTTACTCCATTCGTGGAATATGAGGTGTTGAATGGAATGAGTGATTGATGATATGTATATGGGAGGAGCGTAAGGGTTCCATGGGTATGATATCCCTATATGGATTCCTGGACATTAATCCATGGTTCCTTTCTAGGGAAGATATATATTTACAGACATAAACTTTTGTGTGTATATATATTTGATGGTATGTATTAAGATACATATTGGTGATGGAAAAAGTGGGTAAAATTATCTCTTATAGCTGTTGAGAACAAGTTAAGAGTGTTATTTAATTTTATGTCTGATTTTATAACATTTATTTACATATGAATGTACTACATAAAAATAGATGTAAAAAAGGAACATGTTAGTGGTGGCACACTATGTTCATACTCCCAACCTATACATTCCACATTGTTCATTTTTAAACATTAGTTATTTGAGTTTTGGAGATGAATCAGGATCATTCCCTGGACCATAGTGATCATGGATGTAAAGGTGCATAGGATAGATGGAAAGTTCACAATAGTGTTTCTTTTATTGAAGCTAGATGTTAATTTTTTGTTTTGTGTTATAATATCATATGATCATCCATGGATGATTTTGAATGTAAATATTTGTATAAATGTGTTACATGTACACTTTTTTGATATTTATAGTTGTTTCATTTCAATTGTTAATTTCGTTATATTTTATTTATTCTACTATGATTATTATTTATACTTATGTAGTGTTTTATAACCATGTTAGATTTATTAATATAATAAAAACATGGTATTTTCTCCCCAATATCATCGAATGAGACCCTTATTACTGGTGGTTTCCTTTCATATATGGGAAAGTACGCCTATGGTCTAGTGAGCCACTGGCAAGGAGAACATTTCAATTGGATCATGGAATGGGAAACTATATAGGACAATATGAAAATATATATTATAAATTATGTCTCTTATTTCTTGGTATATTAATATTTAAGTTCATGAGACATATTTTTAATGGGATACTTCAACCATTAACCATAATAGATAGAAATCAGGAAATCATTATTGGGGGATTGGCCATTAAACTCCCCAAAACATTAAAATGGAATAATGCTACATGGGTTGTAGTTGATTTACCTATAAATTCACATTTATTTATTACTATTATAGGATATTTAAATTTTGAAATGATTTATAGGTTATAAATTAAAGGTCTGTTATGGATTTATGGTGTACAACATTTTATAGTATCTGATCATGACCCATGGTTTACCTTAATGTTATTCAGAAGTCATAAATATGCCATGGATATAGATCTATGATTCAGAACTATGTATCATCTTCATACATATGGTTAATATTTGATAAATATAAAAACAACCTATAAGATATAGTAAAATCATTTTCATTGGATTTTATATGAGGTTAGGATTAACACCTACCTCTAACTGATTTTTCATACAATAATAGATTTTTTTATCATTCAGATGGATCCATGTAAATACTTTTATCAAAATAAGTTTATAAATCCAATTTAATAGTATTAAGTTGGAGAAATAAATTTATTAGTCCTACATATGGATAATTAAGTTGATTATAAAGATGAATCATTTAATAACAAATAAGGGAAGTCCAAAGATTGCATTCATGTTATCAAAATAATCATTGGCATGATCTAGCATATGAAGATAGTGAGAATGAGATTCTATAAATTTATCCATTGTTGAAATAAGGTCAAACAATTACCTAGATATATTAGTACCTAGGTAATTATTTATCATATCAATATGCTATCTTATCAATTGGAGCTTCCGCACAACATCTATCGTCTTTATAATGTGTTCTATATATCTCTCCTCTGGATGTACATACATGATCCTTCAAATTTATTAAACTCAGAGTTCATACCATTGTAGAATGAAAATTAATATATGAAATAGTTGGTGGGTATTCTTTACCATAGATAGAATGTGTTTTAAAAAAAGACCACTCCCCCGGTCATACATTTTTTGTAAAACCAACAGTTTTAATGTGATACATGTGAACCCGATAAAATAAATAGATGTAAGTATCCTTATTTTTTATCGAAATAATGAATTTAAAAGGATAAACACATCTTTTGTGGGATATAATGTAACACACCCCATTTTATGGAATTATTTTTTTTAATAAATGATTTTTATTTGAGAGAATTTGTGGGATATACTAATTTTATTGTGTTTTATTTATAATATTCATTTCATTTAAAAATATTAAAAACATCCAAATAATTTAAATATGTTTTTAAATGTAAATTTAGTGAATTTTTCTATATATTAATATAATTTATTTTATTTATATCAATATTATATTGAATATTTATATGGAAATTTTATAATTATTTGAACATTTTCTACTTGAAAACGTACTTCCTCATTTTATCTATATGTTTAGTTTTAAATTAAATTATACCACTTCTATGAAAAGATTTTAGAAAAATGGATTAAATGTTTTGAATTACCAATATTTTTATTATCAAATATAGTAAAAAATTTATTTGACCAAAATTAATAGTAAATTTTTTTTTACAATGGTTATAGTAAAAATTGGTTTACCTATGGGTTAATCTAAAATGATAAGAGTTAATAATGACCTAGAAACTTCTCCAAAACCCCATTTATGGACATATTTTAACCATAACACCAATATGGTTTGATAATGACATTATTTTGAAACCTTGTACAAGTGAAAACATGGTGAATCATTTTTCATTTCAATAATTACAAGTGTTCCACTCATGTCGCATATAAATGGTCATCCCATATCCACTTCACATCACACATCTAAAACAATTTTGTCCAAAAAATCTTGTATCACCCTCGTTTTGAGCTATATAACCCCTATATATGTCTTTTTAATGTATATAATGTAGTTTGGTCTACTTTGGGAGAGTTTTTTTGGTTTTTGGGAAGGTTTTGTGGCCTTTCTATGGGTGCACAATTTGAGCACGGATAGTGAAAACTGTGAAACCGTTATAAAAATATTTTTATGTTGAGGCAGAGGCAAGGCTGTTGGCGCACAGTTAAGACACACAGTTTTCAAACTCTATGGCCCCCAAATCTATCCATATAACTTGGTACTATGGTATTTCACACGGTTCATGGAATGTTTTCTTAAACATGGAAGCAGAAGAAACAATGTAAACACAAGGTATTCCTAATTGTGCATCTAAACCATATACGAAAGAAAGAGTTGTATTATAACAGAGTGTCTTGGTTTGGATATTCAATAAGGACCCATTCTTTCTGTTATCTCACCCCAACTCTAGATTCCATCTTTTCCAAGAAAAGAGAGGCAATCCCACTCCATTTCGATGCGATTCGAAGGGGTTTTGAGGTGTTTTGAAGGTGATTCTCTATTAGTAAGTCCATATACTTGTTAATTTCATGGTTTTCCATATATCAAGTCTTTTCACTTACCTAGTTTCATATATCTACATCTATCACACACAAATCTACGGTTGGTGTTTCTTATAGTGTTATGATTTCAGATTGTTGATTTTAGGGAATGATATGTAGTGTGATTCTATATAAGTTTCAACTAGTTTTGTTTGGTAGTTGTGTAGTTGTTTGACATCCACAAAAACTACGGTGGGTGAATTCACTGCTGAATCCATTTTTATATAACTATATTTCATATATTCAAATAATTGTTTTCTCCTAATATTATTTTGGAAAATGATGTGGAATGATTTTGTGTAAACTCTTTGGTGTTGATTTATGAGATTCTGGGAAAATATTTTATTTTTGTGAAATATTCAATATCATTTTAAAAAAATGATAATATTATAATTGATTTATTGGTTTGAGTATTTGTAATATGGGTTAGGGAAGAATGTTTTCATTAAAAATGTTGTTTCATTGAAATATCAATTGGCTGGAAGGGTTGATTCATTTAAGAGACCATTGTTTGACAAGATTTTTGGTGTCTGTTATTTGGGTGGATTATTTGATTTAATTGTTTATGTATATGTGTGATATAATGGAGATTGGGCTTGTAGTAAAACCAAATAAATGATTAGAATATAGCGTGACTTACTACAATAAAATGTGTCAGGGTTGGATGTCATGATCCACCATCAATCGTAACACTGGAAACATGTGGTGGAATTATGTTGATGGTTGTAATATGTGTGTGGACATGAAAAATAAAATGGGTTATGCCCCTGTGAATTGGAAAAAATTGTGCCAACTTGTTTGGTTGTGTTCCTTGATAATTTATTTTTGGATAAATTTATGTTTTATGGTTGTTTATGTATTGTTAAAATTTGTTTTATTTATAATGATTTTATATAAATGGATTAATTATTTGTGATATTTTGTTCTACCCAAGTTTGTGAGTGTGGAAGTCAGTTGTGGAAATCCTACTGAGTATTACTACTCACCCCCAACTTTGGAACTTGTGTGATTTTGTAGATGTCGTATTATAAGTCATAGGAAAAAAGAAAGGCATCACATTTTTTTAGTGGTACATCATGATGAATTGGAAGTTATGGTGTTGGATAATAGATATTGGCTTGGGGTTATGGAGTATACGGACAGTGTATTGAATTGTATAGTTTTAGTGTTTTAATAAATACTCTAATTTGGTATTTTTTTGGATCATTGTTTTATTGTGGACAAATTTTTATTATAGCATGTTTTTGACATATATAGTGTATTTATTTGGGTAATGGTATGTTTTAATGGTTGTTTAATAGTAAAAATATAAAGTCATCCCCCACCTTTCCTGAATCTCTCATTAATTTTTTCCCTTACTTGTGTACCTTGGGTACATTTAATCATTACATGTGTCACTTCCACCTCGACTCAAGATAGTGATAAGGGGATGTATATTACAAGTGGAATCACTCTTTTTGGTTATTTTGGCATCGGTCTTTAGTCTTGGAGTTCACAATCATTCTCTGTTTATTCATTGATTAGGTATGGTATAAAGAAGTAGGATTATCGGATCATGAAATGTGTTACATAAAAATACACAGCTAACCTTTTTATTCTGAATATCATGTATCTATGGAGTTGGGAAAATAAGTGTTTGGGTAAACTTTTAAGATTATGATCTCATTGTTTTAGGATTATACAATATGAAGAACATGGTCTGCATTGTAGAAATAACTACTCACTATGGTTACATATCTCATTTTTGTAATGATTTCTGTTATTTTATGAATATTTTTTTTAATAATATGTAAATCATTATCTGATCCTTCATTTTGAAAGAAAAAAATTTGGGTATTTTGAAAACAAATTAATTTATTAAAACATGGTGTATTTTTTAGATGATTGAAAATGGTACATGATAAAATTGGGAAACGATGCTTGTAATACTTTAAATGTAATTTAATTTTATATTTTAAGAATTTAGATTATAAAGGGTGAGACTCGTGGTGGTTTTTATGTGTTGATAGAAATTAAACTGTGTAGGAATTATAGAGACTAACAAGATGATGATGTTGAAAATGTGGTTCCACCTAAACCCTAGGGGAACTAGCATCTAGTTCAGGTCATTGTGAAATAATTTCAAGAATTATATAAAGGAAACCAAAATTATGAAGTGAAGAACATGGAACATTCAGTTTAGTTTTTGAAACATAATCCACCAATGTCTCGGGACGATTCGGAACATGAAAATGTGCAGGCATTGCTTAAAATGATAAATCAAATCATTATTTTACTGGGAACACGAGAGGGGATTAAATAAAAATTATAAATATATATATTGTATGATCTTGAAATTTAGTGGCAAGAGGTAGTATTCTATGATAAAGGAGGCCAATTTATGGAACACGAGGTTTTTTAAGAATTTCATAACAAACTATTATATCCTCACATGTTAAAAATTCAGAAAAAAACATATTTTTGAAGATTTAAACATGAAAAACTTTTGATGATACGATATCTTGATATGTTCATGAACTTTGGGTCACCATAATTCATCACCTATATTGGTTTTTCCAAAACTAGGGAAAGGGTATGAGGTGTATTGTGATGCATCAGGATCCCGGTTGGGGAACGTTCCCATTCAAGGTGATCATTTGGTTGTGTATGGATCACAGATGTTGAGGATGCATGATAAGAACTACCCAACACATGATTTTGACTTAGCGGTTATAGTTTATGATTTAAAGACATGGAATAATTTTATATTTGGTGTCAAATTCATGGGTTTTTCTAATCATAATATTTTAAGTAATATTTTCTAAAAAAATGATTTGAACATAAGGAAAAATAAATAGATAGATATATACAGTTTTTTGACAGCAAGATGATGTACACAGAAGGTAAAGAATAATTTATAGGGGATTAATTTAGTAGGAAGTCATATGATCGGGAGGAAAAATAATCCTTGGATTAGTATAAGTTGATTTTTTTTATAGACGATATGTATTTGGACTGTGAAGATAGAGGTGATGAAACAATTTTCATTTCAGATTCATTGTTTATGAACATTCTCTGTTTGGTTAAAGGGTCATTGATTTATCATTCAGAGTACATGACTATGATGTCAAAAATTAATGTTTGGGAGATAATTGAAGGATGGAAACTACTTCGTGATTCATTTCACTAGTTTCAGAATTAGATTGTTGTACTAGTGACTTGTCAGTAAAAACATCTTAGTTCATATCACTATAAATAATGTCTATCCACTAAAGAAATATAAAAATGTATAGGTCCTTGAAAGCACGTTTTAGGAGGACATTTATGAAAAGTAGAGTTGTTATGTTTTTATTGAGATTCTTCACTTATCATCAAGTTAGGGTAGTGCATCAGCAACCAACAGTTATGTTTCATCCTTACATGTCCTTCTATGGAAATGAGATAAAATAGGTATGGATTGTTTATCGGTATTCCTATAAAGGATATAAATATTGAATCCATATGGGTGATAGTGGATCATCTCACAATGTTGACTTATTTAATCCATATTCCTGAATCTCATACGATGGAGGATCATCCAAAAATCTATTTCCAGGAAGTGGTAAAGGAGTGGGGTATTTTAGTTTCGATTGAATCAGATAGAAATTCATGCTTCACATCTCAATTTTATTGATCGTCATAGTAATCTTATGGGACTCATTTGACAATGATTATATTGTCTATTCCCCATAATGATTCATTATTTGATAGGACAATTGATCATTAGAAGATACATAAAGATATTTTGTGAAAACAATTTTTGGATAATGGGAGGAGAAATTACCATTAGTGTTATTCTAATATAATAATATTTATCAAGCCTCGATATATATGTATCTATTTAAAGCATTTTAAGGAAGCCTATGTCTTTCACTACTTTGCTTGGTGTAAATAGGTGACACTTTGATATTTGGGAAATGCTTTGACAAATAGTGTACGAATTATATTAGGTTGATTTGGAAAATAATGATGATAGTTCGGTTTAATAAAAAAATCATATTCTGATAACCTTCGATGAACATTCTTGTTAAAGGTGGGTAATCATCTATTCTTTAGAACATATCCTAGGATTAAACATCATCACTTTAGAAAGAAAGGAATGTTTTCTTGGATATATATCAGGCCATTTGAGATTCTTGAGTGGGTTTGGAGATGTGTCTTTTCAGTTGGATTTTCCACCACGATTTATTGTGGTGAATAATGTGTTTCATATATCATTGTTGAAGAATTATTAGCCTAATCCAAATACAGTGATTCTATGGGATCATATTGAGAAAGATCTAGAAGCTTCATGGGTGCATGTTCCAGTGCGGATCATGGATAGGCACAATAATGTATTGTGTCGGAAGAGCATCAGTCTAGTATGAGTTTTCTGGAAACATGTTCAGATTCATGACGAAACTTTGGATTTAGATAATGAAATGGTCGAGTATTGTCTTGTGCTATTTTAGGAAGGTTATGGTCCTCTACATTCTGCGGATGGAAATAAAATTGATGGGGAGAATGTAAAACCCATGGTTTCAGTTATGTAACCCTTATTTTTTCACTATATGTATATAAAATGGTTTTTAAACATTGGAGGAGTTTAAAAGGTTATTGGGATGGGTTTAGGATTTTTTTTAAATGGTGCACGTTTTGAGAATGGTTAGTGAAAATAGAGAAACATTTGCATAAAACCATTAATGTTGAGGAGGAGGCAATGGTGTTTGTGGACTGTTAAGGTACACAATTTCAAAACCATGTGGGCTGCCCTGTCTAACCACATAAAAAGGGACACTAGGATTTCAATGGGTTTACATATGGTTTGTCTAATCATGTGGGGTAACCATGATGGGTCCCTATCAAGGTAGTATTATGCACACTTTTAGCCAACCATTTTCATAACTGTGTTGTTAAACCATGCACGGATTAAAAAGTCGGTTTTTAAAAATGGAGCTTTGTTGGAATTTTCCCGAAACACCCCATTATTCCTTATATAGGGCCCTAACTCCGGATTTTTTCTTCTCTACGGTTAGAGAGGATCCCCCAATAATTTGGGATGTGATTTAAAGGGGTTTCAAGGTGCTTTGATGGTATCTCTCCCTTTGTAAGTCCCCCTCCTGGGTAATTTCATCATTTTTCTTAGATATCCTATTCACTATATCTGGATTTCCAATATATACATCTCTTTCTTATAGATATTGGGTTTTTATCATATAATTGAATGATTTCATCTTGTTTATGTTATAAAAGGATATCTAAGGTGATTTTAGGGAATTTTCACCCAGTTTTGGAGTTCATTTGTGTGATGGGGTGATTTTATTAAAGCGTAAAGTATAAATATTCACTCTTGACTCAATTTTGGTTGAACTAAAAGGAAGAATTTCAAATAATTTTTTTCCAATTAATAATAGCTGTGAAATTGATGAGTAAATCGTTTTTGTAATCTCAGTGGTATAGATTTATAGGTTTTGGGGATTGTATGATTTTTTTTAATATACCATGCTTTTTTATATTCAAATTACTATTTTAAAATTTCTCACTCTGTTTGATTTTTGGAAAACGTTCTTTAAAAATGTATTTTTTAAAAATGTTGTTTTATTGAAATGTTAATTGGAAATATGGGTTTGTTTGGTTTATAAATCATTTTTTGATGTGATTTTTTTTGTATGTTATTTGGAATGAATGTATATATAGGTTTTT
Organism: Viscum album; assembly: GCA_963277665.1. Lineage (NCBI taxonomy): Eukaryota > Viridiplantae > Streptophyta > Magnoliopsida > Santalales > Viscaceae > Viscum > Viscum album. The sequence continues at coordinate 1,497,625,656 of OY728119.1, read as the reverse complement.
TATGTATTAGTTTTATGGAATGTATAATGTTTGTGAAGTACCACTAAATAAATAATTATAATGTGTCGTGATGTACCATAATAAAAAGTGGGTGGGGTTGGATATGAAGATCCTATATCAATAGTAACATTCTATTCATGTGGTGTAATTATGTGAATATTTGAAACATTCATGGAACCATGCATAATAAAATGGTATTTTTCATTTTGAAATAGGATAAAGGGTGTTCACTAATTTGGTTTTTTCGTTGATAATGTGTGTTTTTGGTAAATTGTCTTAGTAAGGGTGTGTTTGGTTTGTTGGAAGTTGATGCATTGCTAATGGTTCTTTATAAATTGTTTTACTTAATTGTTTAAACCTATTATAACCTAGTGATATTAGTAAGGTAGAAATTTTGGGAAATACCACTAAGTATTGTTGCTCACCCACTAATTTGGAAATAGGATGGTTTGGTAGATGATTTATTAAAAGAAATAGGTAAAATAAAAGAATATCATTTTTAGAGGTATGTAATGATTTGTGGGAAATTTTGTAGTTAGATCATAGAGTTGGATTGGGGTTACAGTTTCTATTTTTAGTGTCTTTAGTTGTATTGTTTTAGTCCTCCTCTTAGTACTCCTATTTAGTAATTGTATGGTTATTATTTTTGTTGTTGGAGAGTAGTTTATTGTACAAAATTTTCGACATGTATTTTTTAATTCATTGAGTAATGGTATGCTTGGATATACTATATATTAAAGATAAATTTTACCTTGAACTTTTATGAAGACGTCTACATTTAATTTCTACCTTTAGAACCTTAGGGATGTTGCTTAAGTCCAAGTAGCACTTCCGCCTTTACCCTAGCCAATGATAAGGGTAATGTTGCTACAACCCCTTCCCAAATTTTATCCTAACATTTCTACCCACATGTTAGTGTCCTTTAAGGGATCATAAATAAAATCTAATAAGGCTTTAGGTTAAACCTATTGTGACTTTCTGAAGAAGATATAATGTTTTTAACTATGATTTTTTTTACTTATTCTATAACTCCAAAAAAACATCATAAATTATTTTCAAATTATATGATCAATATATACCATATATTGAAATTTTTTTATGTTAATATCATAACATATATCCATCTTTACTTCTATTAAATGGGATTTTAAATAATGATCTGTTTGTAAGGAGGACTACCGCCTCATAAACTGATGTTATTCGCTTTCCACATCCACCTCTCACGATTAGATATAGTGATTGATCATATATATATAGGTTATTTATGATATTATTATTAATATAGAATAATAATATCAGATAATTCTTCTTAGTTTTGATTCTTTGGTTATATTATAACATCGCTCATGTGTACCGAAGAATACCGCCTTACGAAACAATATGATTCATTCTTCACATACAATTTTGATATAATGTAAACATGATGGGTTTAAATAAAAATGATTCATATATATTACATATAAATTATTATATAATCATAATATGTTATCTACCTTTATTTAATTAAATTTGTTCAGAAATTTGAAAAAATATTGATTCATACGTATGGACCACCATCTAAATGAATGATGCATTTCATTTTCTATCACTAATTTGTAAGGATTATCTAAATACATATATATTAAATATATAAGATATTTATAAAAATTATAAAATTCTATAAATTATGTAAACATAATAAATGTAAGAAGACCAAGTAAATAACATATCAAAACACGCATAAAAACAACACAGTTATTGCCCGAAACATGACTTTAATAATGAATATTTTCATAAAAAAGTAATAAAAGGTCACATATAAGACATATATGTTTTTATATATAGATTTTTAGTTTTAATTATATGTTCTATATATAAATATATTATTTATTAGGTTCTCATTTGTATGAAGGATGTCGTTTCTGAAGGTAACATATGTTTTTCTGAATTTTCATTCTCTGATACATATGTTATGTTGTGGACCTATCGCCATTATGAAATTTATATTGAAAAAGACTTGCCTGTAATATCATGAATTTATTTATTGTCATTATATTTTATGTATCATTTAATTTTTTCATTAAGAGTGGATTGGGATTCAATTTTACTATTATGGTAAAGGTTTTGTGATATAATATCATCATTTATTTTTAATATTTATGATCATGAATCTAGTGATGAATCCTTATGATAAATATCTCATGAATTTCATTATTTTTATTATCTTCAAGTTATGTTAGGAGAATAAATAATTTTCCCTTCATTTTTCTCTATTTATATAACCATAAGTTCAAAATAATGTTTCTAAAACAATCAACTTTATTTTTAACTTAAGTAGAAAAAACAATTTCTTCCAAAACCATGTTCTTAAGAAATTATATTTTTAATTTACTATGATAAATATTAAAATAAATTTCTACAAATATTTGACTTTTTATAAAATGTTTTCAATTGAATATTCTTGTCATTTTCTAAAAACTTCTTGTTTGAATTTTAAAGAAAATTTGAAATGAATCACTATTTTAATGTGTAAAACATGTTTGGAATTTCTCACCATCATGACCCCAAAATTTTCAGATAATATTTCATATGATTTATTTTATATTTAAAATGAAGGATTTTGAATAAAATTATGTTCCAAAAATTATTTGTCAAATTTTAAAGGATATTTTCCCAAAAAATGTTTTAAATGGGTTTTAAATATTCCATTATGATTGTCAAGGTTATTTTCAAATGAAATGATTTCATTAAATATTTTATGAATTTATATTTTTGAAAATTCAATTGTTAATGTAATTTTATTTTACTAAGTAAATATTAAAAGTTGTTTTCCTTAAAAATTAGTTTCCATTTAACATGACATCCTTTGATGTATATTATTCTCTACTAGGGATATGATCCAATGTTACCATTCTTATGGTTTAATTAAATGGGTATTGTTGTGATGGAAATATGTTTTTCAATCTTATTTCTCATACATATGTTATATTGTTATGAAATTATACTCATACTAACATATTATTTTAATGAAATGTGATTTAATGAAATGAATAATTGATTACAAATTTTTTTCACTTCCATGTGTCTTATATGAGGAATTATTTTTTAACAACATTCATTTAAATGGGTTCTAATAGGAATGATTATTTTGGAATCCCATTTTTTTAATATTTTATGATAATATGAATATTTTGAGATATTTTGAGACAATTATGTTTGGTTTTAATTACGTTATGGTGGATAAATTATAACTATAGGTGAGTGTGACCTATATATCCTGCCAATTCATTGGGAGTAAATTTATATGTCATGAGATATACTAAAATATAATAGATATTTATCATAGTTCTATAGTGGAATATGTCCACTATGGTATTCTTGCAATTAAACCTTGACTTTTATGATGGTTTGGGGAGGGAACCAAATCCAATATGATTGAAAAGGAAATAATCCTTGACTGCTATAGAAATGATTTTTTTATAACAATGTGTTTAACATAATTTAATGTTTTATATCCATGTTATTTTCTCATATATCTCATTATTTGACTATATTATGATACATATCTTATGAGATACCATGATTTAATATACAAATCGAGTTTATGAACTTTGTTATATAGGGTATGGTTTTATAATTTAATTCTTATTTTATAATATAATTATTGTAATTATATGTTGATATCTCCCTTGTGTAACCTTAATGGGCATCTCATCTCACCCTTTCTTATTTTTCAATTCCTCATGTTACCATGAATGTTGTTATGTATGATATTTTTATGAAGGGTTATATTTTTGATGAACATAGTGGGATATGGCACAACTCCATTTTGGAAAAGTTTTTTTAAAAATCTAATATTCCAAAGGCACTATACCTAAATAATTAATTCATAGACCATTATGTTATATAATGAATATCCATATATTAAAATGTAAGGTTCATATATAATAATTTTGAGTATTTATAGTACTAATGTCATTGTGTTTCATGTTTTCCTTTTAAGATAGTAGATGTTTTTCTTTTTACAGCAGTATCATTAATCCCCTGGGGGAAAGTTTCATATTCCATTGTATAATAATTAAATAAACCCCATACATGTCTTATATTAGGAATTATTCTCAAACTCCACCATACATATTTTTTCATTGTGAAAATAAGGTACATTCCCATTCCAAATTAAAATTTGAGACTCAATCCTTATCTCCTCTTCCCTTTCTCTCACTTGTATTTTAATATTCATAATGATTTTATATATTTAAATATCAATTATATTATATCATGGTGGGATTTAACTAAAATATATGGTATCTCACCCCATATCAGTTTTTAATTTTCTTTAAACCGGTCTTATGTGGATATCTGTTAAATTTATTAATCATTTTTCATGAATTTCAATTGATATATGGCTTTAGTAACCAAGTATTAGGAATTTTCTATTTTCCATCATTTAATAGCGTAATATATATTCAAATAATATAAAGCATGTGATGAAATTATACCCTCGACAAGTTCATAAACATCGAAAATCTTCTGTATATCTTGTAAGCAATGATTCTTACCTTGATTAATCATGTTATTCATTATGAATATATAATTAAAGTCTTAAACCATGACTCCCAACCATACTATATAAATGTACACTTAATCCTACATGATGTATAACTCAACAAACAACAAATCACATATGGTGAAGATAGTTATATGGAGGAGATGTGGACACATGGTTTTCATAGTGGAAAGAGGTGAATTGACATGAAAATAATAATGGTAAAATTATACACTAACATTAATAGCTATCACTTTTCATGGTTATAATCTGATTTAAATGTATATTAATCATTATTAAAATCTATTCTTCGAAAATTGTTCATTTTATAGATTTATATTTAATATATTTACATATATTATTATTCATATTATTCATTAGGCATGTTTTACCAACACAAGTTTTTATGAGAACTCATCATTATATCTTGGATATTTTTTAATTTTTTCTAGGCTAACCACATTAATAGTTTATTTAAAATAATTTATTGTTGTTTGAGTCTTTAAATTGTATTAAAACAATATTGAAATATAATTTATTATAAACATTTAAATCATGTAATTGATTATAACTTTGTTTGTTATCCCACTACCCAAAAGTAGTATGCCTTAATTTTGAACCAGATCCAATTCATGTACATAACCATATAGCACATTTAATGAATTTTAATTTCCCTTATATTTTATTCTCCATATGTGCCTTGGAAATAATTTTTTACACCTATTTAGTTTTTTTGTCTAACAACTGACTTGTTTGGTTTTTTATGTTAAATCATAATTGTGTTATAAAGGGTTTATTTTTTTCAATAAATTAATATATACGGTTTTATTTTCTATTTATTTTATTTCATAATTTATAATATTAATAATTAATTTAATTTTAACTTATGAAAATAATTTTCTTTCACATGTACAGAAATCATGTGATGTGTTGTTTTTAATCATATAATCTTGATCATGTTTATTTTTTGATATATAATGTTTTTTATAGAATGGTTTTATTGTTACTTATTAAAATAAAAATCGTGTTTCCTTTTGGATTTAATGATTATTTTTTTTAATTACACAGTTTTTTATTTAATTTTGATAATGTTAGGATGGTATGAATATTGTATATTGTCATTTATATTGTTTTAAACGGTAGTACATATATAGAAAAATCTTTTACTGTTTTGGATGGGCTTAAAATTACTTTATTCATTATTCAGATGGTCATCCTGATTCAATTAACTTTTTAAAATACATTCAAATATTCCCTATGATGTTTTGTAAGATTTTATAAATTATTGATCACTAATTTTCATACCATGTATGCATAACTAAGACCTTAATTTTTTCTCATACATATACTCATATATGTTTTTAAATATTTTTAAATGTGTTCTGTATTTTAAATAAAATTTATTATATACCATAGTTGATGGACTATTACTATCATCTCAGAATCTGAGATGAGGCTCGATGCATGTAGTGTCAATAAGTATTTTGTTGGTATAGATTTTATCAGTTATAGTTACAATTAATATTACAACTATTTTTTATCTTCTAATATATCATGTTTGAGTATATCTAAACCTTTTTATTATTTATGTAATTTTTTGTATTTTTTATACATCAACAAGCTATTTCAGTCCTCTGTGGAGATGCTATTAGTTGTTCCTAATTTATTATTTTGTGCTCAAAGCCAACATGGAAACCGAAGTGGACATGTAGAATCTTTTTCATTTCATCTCAGGTACTAATGGGTTCATTAGTGGTTGAGTGAAATATAAAGACTATTATAAGTTCATTATCATGGAAGCGATATTAGATTCAACTCTCTAATTAAATTAATTAGATGTTGTATGAGTTCTATGTTGTAACATCACATATTAAATTTTTTTCCCTGTTTTTGAATTTTTTCAGGGAAATATTTATTTACATATTTTTTCACAGTATTTTATATATTTATGGATCATGAATTAATTAATTTGAAGAAAATTTTGGATTATTGTTATTCTTTTGATTCATCTATAACTTAGTGAGATTCATATTCCTTTCTTCCCTATTTTAGCATCCATGGATAATTGATGATTCATTACAAATTTATTATAGAAAATTTATTTAACATATATATTCAATACACATTGAATAACTATTCTCGAAATTATATATTAATCCCCAAAACATTGGCCTCTATCCTATTGTGATAATGAGTTACTCCATGGTTATTATAACACTATATGATAGTGTTTTATGGGGTATTTAGGTCATGGATGTTACATTTATGGAAATGAAATAATGTGACAAGGAATGGAAAAGAATGGTGTATCATGTTCCAAATCCATGTTCATGAACAAAATTTCTTTAATGGAAGATAAAAATAATATAGAGGATGGTTAAATAATCCAAAAATATTGAATAATGGAAGGATTAAATTAAGAAAAGTGACACACTAATCATGAAAACTATAGGTTAGTCTTAATGGATATTTATGACGAAAAGCATGAATCATTCCAAAGGTGTCTCCAAAAACAATTATAAAAAAATTTGAGTATATTATTGGAATATCCCTCCTATGGTGTCGAATTTATGATGATGGTTTCTGGGATGAGGAATATATGGAAGATCCTTCACAAGTGGGATTAGTATCACAATTGAGTTAGATTCCATGATGAATAAGATAACATATTCAAAAGTAAATATCTAAACTAGTGTTTCTACAAGTGTTATTATTTAAATGAGTTCTGATAAGAAGATGCATAATAAATTCATAATAAAAGGGTTGGTTATTCATGTCTAACCCCATTCCAATACTTGAGTGTGTTGAAAAATACACCTTCCCACATGATATTTTTATAAAACTATTGTTTGAATATTGAATGTTTTATATAGAATTATGATCCATTAAGTAGTTGTTTTACAATAAATAATAATAATAATATAACTAGTTTTACATAAATCACTAGTTTTGTTAATGTATAATATGATTTTATATGTGATATTGGAGTAATTATAATGATTATCATGGTATAATCAAAGAAATCAATATTGATCCTTTATAAATCATTAATTGAAAGTGGTGATGAATAAATTGAAGTGGTATGGGGAATGATCTAAAATTAAAAGAGGCATGAAAATCAAATTTATTAATTTTATATACTAATCAAGAAAAATAAAGTGCTAAAAATAGGTTTCAAGTTAAATAATGTAGAATTATAATGTTACTGAATAGGAAAAGGTGTCATGTTCCATGATAAGTTTATGTTTTTTATCATTAAAATTGGTATTATATGAATATTGTTTACATGATAATAAATATTATGCATGGTGAATGCAATTAGTTATTCGAATAAGTGCTAATGGATAAATATTAATAGAATTTTTAGGGGGTTTTTTTAACAAATATATTTGGGATAATTAACCATATATGTTAAACAAGGTACGAATTGTGAAGAAAAGGAAAAAATATTTAATTAGAATCACAGTTTTTCCATGACACTTGATATCAATTTGTGTGACATATATAACGTATCACATAGTTATTTAATTTATTTATTATTCCTTGATGATTTTATGTGATTTTCATTGATTAAATAGTGATATTGTTTATTTAAGTGAATTATTACACTACATATGTTTATAAATTTTTGTGGAAGGGGTTGCATTAATATTATTAGCATATACTATTTTTACTCTACTTTCTAACCCTATTGGCTTAGCAGGATTTTTATTGCAAATTATGATTTTGTAATTTCCCTAGATGAAAATAAATGAGATTAAAGTAAAAATTGGATGAGTTTTTTATGATTAAAATAATCTATAATAGTTATGAAATATTATTTGTAGATCAATCAGTAACAAAAAGGGGTTCAATCAGGTAGAGATAATAGGGTGTGATGTGAATAAATAATTAAAAAATGTATACTAGGGCTAGAAAAGGTCAATTAATTCCTTATCAATAATGTATATTTTAAGAAAAATAGGAATGAATATTAACCTGATATCATAGGTGATTTTATATGATAAGAATTCATTTAAAATATTTAAAAATTATAAGGATAAATATAAAAAAGGGAGGGATCTAATTCCCTAAAAACAATTTCTAGAAAATAGTTCATTATTTGAATGTTCATTCATTTTATACTAAATGATTATAAAAACCCATTTTTTGACCTAATTAGTATCAATGTATTAACATGAATGTAAATGGGGTAGAATATAAAAGAATATTCTTTCTGAAAAATCAATTACAAGAAATATATTTCTAAATAGTGGAACATAGAATATAATTATGTTGATGTGTCCCTTATCTATTTATTATAAAAGGTATAGGAAGGAGTGAAATTTAAGTATATATATTTATTTTAATGATTCTTGAGCATGATTATCATGATGAATTTATAATATAATTTACATTACTGTGTAATAGAGGATAATGTTTCAAATAAAGGTTTAATATTTAATTTTTTATCCATTAAAGGTAGATTTGATAGAGATGATGGATTGATTTAGAATATAAAGAGGTTGTAAAACATAGTAAGTTGACTATTTGTGTGTTTAAGGTAAATTATAAACATGTGTATGGTATAAAAATAAATCCAAGGGGGGGAGGGACAACCCAAAATTGATTTTTAGTACAACCATGGAGAAAAAATAATGTTGCAAACATTGAGTAGCTATTTTATGATAAATCAATTGATATTTGGTAATTCGGGGATGGAGATAAGGATCGATACCAATACAAGGAAACAATATATGGTAAATTATTATTTATATTGACATGTATCGTATATTGAAACATGCTGATAAACATGGAATGATCTTGAGGGTAACCAAAAAATTCCCTTAATTCCACAATGACTGTATAGATTATATAGAAAGGATAAAGTGATGTTTTCATTTTCAGAAAGGGCTACGAAATCAAAGATGTGATAATGATTATCTAAAGATATTTTTATTTTTTGGGAATAATAGATGGTTGGAAGAGGTGGATATTTTTTAATATATCGCTATTTTAAAAGTAAATACTATGTTCAATATCATATAAAATAAGAAACATAAACCATAAATGAATGATGATACTTTATTGTTTAAATGTGTCTCTTATAACCCTGTTGTTAATATCAAGGGAATAAAATAGAATAACTGATTTGTGAAATTATTATTTTTCTCCTACTCAAAATGAATGTAACGGTAAATGATTATAAAATATTAACATAATTTATTATAGTCATTTTTTTCAAAAATATATTTCATTTAAATCTATGGTGTCGTTATTTTTATAATTGAATAATATAAAAAATTTCAAAAAATATTTAAAAATTAGTTTGAAAAATTAATTATTATTGAAATATATAATATAAATATTAACAATATATTATTTAATTTGAATTTTCTATAAATATTTATTTCTCAATAAGTAGTGAATAATTTTTGTTTTCATTGAAGAAATGTATTTTCTCATGATTTAATAATAAATAATATATTTTTGATTAGTTTATAAATATAATTAAATAATTATTTTAAAATTACCTAATTATTATTTCTGAAATAAACATTAAACATGAATTTATTATGTGAAATTTATATTTTAATATAATTTTTTTTAAAACCCTTATTTCATTACTTTTTTCTGATTTTATATTAAATTAACTACTAGATAATCTCTATTTTTAATTTTAATAAATGGATTCAATATTTGGTATATTTGGTTCCAAAATTTTTAATTATCTAAATTATATTTTTTTCAATTCAAATAATAACCGTAGTAGAAAAAATTTCAATGATAAAGGTTAAATCGTGTTTTTAGAGATACCAATAAAATATTAAAGACTATAAAATTACCTTAACTCTTTTCTTAATTTTATTTTATCATACCATTTATTCTACAATAATCCAATTTTCTATTATATGAAATTTTTTCCCATTTTGATGAGATTTTGACTGTTATAATATTTTATTTAATGAAAAATAAATAATTTCACATTTTTGATTTTAATAACTATAATAATTTTTACATGGGATAAAATAGTTGAAATATCCATTTATAGATATTATTTTGAAAACTACCATATTTACATTCATTTCAGTTAATATTATTAGTTTCTAGATTAAAATTATTACATTAAATATTGACACGATGCTACCAAAATTATTATTAAATTAATTGAAAATTAAAATATATGTCATTAAAAATATTAAAATTAATATAATTTTTTTATATGACTAGATAATATAATTTTATATTTGGAGATGAAATATTATTTATGTAAAATAATATTTTATTCAAATTTTATGTGTTTTTTTTGATATTATTAAATTCAATGTATAGAATTGTTCTAAAAAAGGCCATTGATGATATATTATGTTAATTAGTATTTTACTAAATGATATTAAATATATTAAAATACAAAATTCATCCTATATAGTAGGATAATATTTATAATATCTTTTATTTCCTTGTTATGAGTTTATTTATAGTTATAATAATTGTAGTTACACTCAAAGAGTACATATCCTTGTTTTCATGATATGTTTAGAAAGGTTAATTTCAGTTTCATACCAATTGTTAAGGGAAAATAAGTGACCTAAACTAGTATAAATAAAATATAATATTTTTTATACATATAATCATCATATATTTTAAATAAACAAAATTCAACACCATTTTAATTTATAAATAATTTTTATTAATTAAATATTTTTAGAAATCCATAGAGCTCCCCTCCCCTCTCTTATAAAAGGTTGTATCTTCTACTCTTTAATTCACAGTCAAAACCCTTTTTGGTATAAAAAAGAGATTAATATAATACATAAAATCATTATAGAGAAATTTGTTAGGTATAAATATAGACTTTGTTGTCTTAAGGTTTTAATTAATTGATATTGTTTAAAAAATAGTTATGATTATTCATTGAGTGTTTCTGTTTTATTTCTTCTTCCACCAAATTAAATTTTTCATAAAACAAGGTATTATAAAAAAATTATCATAAATATAACTAGATGTTATTATAGTAATATCACAACCTATATATATATATTCATTCCCTCAAATGTGAAATGAATCCATTGTTTATGTTTATGGTGGACTACCTCCACGTGAACTATAATAGTTTATTTTCCATCACCATCTCTGATGGATTGATTATAGTGATTGAATTAATATTTATATATGATTTTAGAGAAATATTTACCCCTATTAAAATATAGTATTTCATTTACCTTTTATATTTGCATTCAAAGAAAAATGATAATGTCGTTCATGTGTATGTCTGGTCTATCACATCTACAAAGTGATGTGATTCAGTTTTCATCAACACATCACATGAATGATATGCATATGTGTGTGTGTGTGTTTATGTGTGTGGGGGTTTGTATTTAATATAGAAATATTATATTTATTATATTATTATAATTATATTATTATAAAATATTACTAACCCTCTTCACAAAATGACCATTTGAAAATAGATATGTTACTCATACGTACATATGACCTAACATCTACTATGTTGAAAAGTTTTTTATTTTTAATAACCATATTTCATTTTTGGATTTGAAACAATAATTTTTTAAATAAAATTAATTATGGTATGAATATTATTCTATTGATGATAGAATATCTAAATCAGGGACCATATCCAACCTACCGTAGACATTTCTGATATTTGAGTGGAATATCATCAGAATGATAAACGTTTGTTTAATTGATTACGTAACTGTTTATAACATTATTTGAAATAAAATTATGTAATAATTAACAAGATAAATTTATGTACTATATAATTAAATTAATATAATTATATTATTCAGGAAGATAAATTATGTATGTGATGATTCGGAATCAGGTAAAGGACTTTATCTTAAAATTCCCTATTTAAAGTTTTGTTTTCTATAAATTTTTCAAAGGAAATAATTTATTACATATGTGTAATGAATTAAATTCTACTCTAACATTATTACTCGATGCATTGAAAATTACATTATACTTTTACATGGTTCATTTCCTTGAAAATTGTTTATTTAGTATGTGTGTAGTTTTTTTATTCAAACGGATAATTTTTTTTTGACATAAATTCAATGATTTTTGAAAGTACTATTCTTTTAAAATTTTAATATCTTTAAAAAAATTAAAAACATAATTTCATTTTTAATACATATTCAATCAATTACTTTTCCCGCATCTATTTTAATTATTTTAATTTTATATTCCTATACAATATTTTATGTTTTATTAATAGTGGAACCCACTTTCCCTTTTATTGGGTATTTTTCAATTAAAAAATTGTTTTTAAGAAGAAATTGAATTTTCTTATCTGAAATATTATACAAATTAGTTTAAAATAGAATTAAATTATTTTTATTCTTTATATGGTCCTTTTATATTATTTACAAAGGATTGATCCCCATTATAGGTAATGGGTAAACCAGATATATCAAATACATTTTTTCTAAATAGATAGCTCCAGGTGAGCCCATTTTATCCAACCTGATGGGTGCGCCTAGATAAAGATCCAATTCATTTTGTAATAATTATGTTATTAGGATAATTTTAGTTCATGTCTTCCATATAGTTATTTTAATTTTAAGGGTTTAATATGTTCTTTAAGATGATGACGTATGATGTCACCTACATGAATTTTATATTCCAACTAAAGTAATTTTCTAAAAATTTTCTGATTAAAAAAGATAACATAGTGATCTTATTAAAGTAGAAATTATTCTCTTTTTTGGATAAAATTTTTTTTTACTAATTAATGGATTTTAATACTTTTTTATGGTTTTCACTAGGCTAAAAAATGTCATTTTGTTCTATCCCTAATAGATTTGATTGTGCTCATCCAATATTTTGAAATTGTATTTAGAAATGTTATAAAGATGTGAAAGGAAAAGCGGAGGGAAGTTGAAGCCATGATATTTTTTATTAAAATAAATCATCTTTTAATTAAATGATTTTATATTTTGGGGAAAAAATATACTGAGTATAATGTTCTTATTTTTAATATATAGTTTTAATATGTACAATTTATGACAAAATTCTCATTAAATCTATACATAAAAGATATTTGGGTATATATGAAAGCTAATTATAGTCTAAAATCATAATAATATGTAATGATTAATGATGGATCCTTATAGTTGACATCATAAAAAGTTTTAGATGACTATTGAGGTTATGATGTTTTTTGGGAATAAGTTCCAAGTCATTATTACAACAATGGTTAGTATGAATCATATTTATTATGGATAAATTTAATTATTTTGATATAAAATAAATAATGAAATAATATTTTTTATCCTCTTTATAGGAAATAATATTTGTATTTTATTTGATATGGTCACAAAAACCTTTTTTCATTTATTAAATGGCATGATCTAATGATAACAAAAGTGTTATTTAAAATGATGGAAAATGTGGTGAATTTATGAATGAGAAACTTAATAGAGTGGGAGATATATGTATAACCATTTTGGTTACTCATTATAAGATATATAGATTAATGATTAAAAACATGATCCTTGGTGGGTTTTTATTGCATCAAATATAATGGAGATGAATCCCCATGGATTGTTTCGTGATAATGATTATAATGAAAAATATATTTGATGACCTATGTGTCAAGAATCTGGAAATAATAAACCATGAAAATGTCTTATTAGAATATTGTGTATTTGGATATATGTTAAAGGGGTTTATAAATCAATAATCATCCGAGGAAAAATTAATTTTTCATTTTACTCTGTTAATGGGAATGACGTTCTTCCTGATGTATCAATTTAATGTTTTAATTGTGTTGAGAATGGTATTTTAATAATCAATTTCCGATGTTAAGACTAAAAAATGGGATCAACAAGACTATATATATATATATAATTTCCTAATTCCATGACTTTTGAATATGAGGAAATTGAAAATGACATATGAAAGGTATGGATTATTTCTTGGATTATTCTTTGACATTGGTGAATGTTATGACATGATTAAATTGTTATGTAGGAAATGTGTATTAAGGGATAAGATGGAAAGTCATGGTTAATGTTTTATCAAGAAAGGTGAATAATTATGGTGTCTAAATTTATGTGTAATGATATAGTGTATGATTTAAGGTTGATCATAAGATTAAAATCACTGTAACTAATCTTCTTATGGGTGTACATCAGGATAATTTCATTGAGTTCCTACATATGGGAGAGGTATATCCAACGCATATTTTTATCAGCCTGAAAATATATTTTTGGGATAATGATATTTTCATTTCTAGAAAAAAATTTATTATATGGATAAAACATTTGTCTTATATAATCTTTAATTGTGGGGAAATTAAGGGTTATATTTTTGGGATGAAAAAAATAAATTTTTAGACAACAATTTATGTTATAAAAAGTATTTAAAATTCATTATTCTAAAATTATTTTAGTGAATTTTTATCATTTTTTTATAATTTTATATGGATTATATTTTATTGGAGATACAACTTGTACACTAGGACGTAACACATCACAATTGGAAAGATCATGAGGTATAAACCGACAATTGAAGAGGAACAAGGGTACATCTTTTACCACTAGCCTAAGTGAGGTCAAGGTTAACACAAAATTGTTTTTACTTATTAATATGATCTAAATGTCATTGGTTATTCCCATTTTGGGAACATACTTTTTAACATATAGATATCCAATGGATTGGAAATTATATGGTGCTTAAGTGATTAATGATATTCTGGAAGATGGTAATGATTTTTTGGGGTGAATTGTATGATTATGGTAAACATTATTCAATGGGATTTTATTAGTGAAAAGGTTGATTTTCTTTTGGAATAACATAGATATTTATTATTTCTTATACTAATATAGGTTCTTTATGAAAAATAGAAAAATATAATAGTTATTATATTATTTGGGTAATTTAATTTTCTATATGAGTTTATATGACTAACTAATGTTATTATGGATGATAAATAATAAATTTATCTTGGATGACAATGTGAAAAAATCTTAATAATTGTTTGGTGTCAATCTTTATGTGGAATATTTATATGTAATTTAAAGGATATGTATTTTTTGAGTAATCTATATTAAACATTAGGTATTACTATTTACTTTTAGTGATTAATAAAGGTTATTTTCTTAAAATAGTTTATTCTTTTTGGGAATTAAATTATCTTGTGCTAACAATTTTTGTTATTTTTAATTTATAAAGATATGATTTATATATTTTCAGTATTTTATAAATTTTTTTATTCATTAATATTTAGTTGTGTGCTACGTGCATGAAGAAATCATATTGATTACTCATCATTTGGATGATGTTATATGATTTTGGTGGGAATTGATTAAAGGTAAATGTTATACTTGTAAAGAAAGTATATTTTTTTATGTTATAATTATCGAAAATAAAATAATTACACAGATTTAGGAAAATCCTATTTTAAAAAAAAGTTATAAGTTTAATTTTCTTAAAAATAAATCAATACCCTTTTAACACATCACATATTTATTGTTTTCGGATGGTTAAATGTATCATAGAGATCTGCTCTATCGCTATTTAAAAGTACCAATAACATATATATTTTTCCCATATCTATGTTTTTAATTATAAATTATTCTGTAAAAATAGGAACCCTATTATTTTTTATTCTAAATGAATTTCATATTTTTGTTTTCTCTCTTTTCCCATGGATCTTTTATTGACTAATTTTATGATGTTCCTTTTAAACAGTCATATTTTTAGAAATAAAATCCTTATTACCGAGACCAAATTAAAATTTAGGGGACTTTATATCTTAAATAGTGTGGAATTTAATATTATGAGTTTATAAAAGAAAATTATATGCTTCTTAGATAATAGGATGCACAACACCGAGCATAAATGAACGATAAAAAAATTATTATTTAAATTTGATTTTCATAACTTGGCCATTAATTTGGAGGGTGATAATTGTAGTAATGATTTATAAAATAACTATATAGATACTTAAGAAAATATATTCATTTATAATTTCATATGTAACACCCCGACCCTAGTTACCCAGAGTCAGTGCATTATTATATAACATTGGAATGATCCCAAAAGATCATGTCTCAAAAGACTGATTAGTTTAGTATCCTTGTAAGTACTAGATACATTCATAAGGTTTACATTTCATTATAAAATAAAAAACTACAACAACATTGTTACCATGTACAACTATGAGGTCCCATAGACAATCCCTACAGGTCAGTCATAATATACCTCTTCGTATCCTATGAAAAATAAATCAAATAAATGGGTGATTATCAATGCTTAATAATGATAACAATACAGCGGAAATATTCATAAATAAGAATAAACATTTAAGGCCATGTATAACTAAAACAAAAGCCTTTTAAACATTAAAATCATCATAATATGAAAAAAATAACGTGAAATAGTTCCATTAACTTATTCACATGGATATTATATTAGTCTAATAATCACATGCAATATCAATAACCACTTTAATAATGATTGAATGCATAATTCCAGACTTTCATAACCACATAGTCAATGCCTTGTGACAAGACTACAAATAATATTTGGTCAAGGCCTTCTGGCAAGACACTATTTTGTATAATGATACCTACCGATGTATCAAGGAGCTATAGTGGGCTCTACCCATCACTTACTAAGTCCAATGCATACCTCATATGAAATGGTTTAATCATAACATAAACAATAGTATTAAAATTAGCATAATAACTGTCTATAAATTCTTCATAAACCATGAATTGTATAAAAATAACACATCCATAGTAAAACATATCACAAATCCTTCAATACAATATGGATGTTTTATATCATAATAAATCAACTTCAAATAAGCTTAATATCCATCAAAGGATGTTGACATAGATGAAATCAAAATTATTTGAAGGAAATATCTATTTTTTAAAATAATTTAAAAGTCACATGATTATAAAAGAAAAAATTAAATTTAAAATATTATTATAATATTGTATGGTATGTTTTGACGGTTTTATAATAGTGGAAAATCGCCACACCTACCATATATGTTAAAAAAAGTCTTTCTTACCTTAATTTTGATGAAAAGGTTAAAAAGGACCATGTTTGGAAAAATACGGAAAACTACCTTTATAAAAATCTTATAAAAAGTCAAACAAGGGAATAAATTAATTTAAACCACAGTCTATAAAATAGTAAGAATGTTTCATAATACATTTTTATTAAACATGGATGTGGATGATAAAGAGCCCCCCTTAGATAATTATATATAAACAACCTCAGATAATGAAGAGACTGTGAAATGAACCCTTACATTACACTATTTTTTGGTAGAGGGTAGGTTACCCTCCTATATAATTGTGAAATAAATGTTACTAAATTATACTAGAATCATATACATTAATATAATTTCATATATGATCTTTTAACACTACTTTGTTGATAATATTTTAGTAATATCATCGTTTCGGGTGATAACAGATTCATTTTCCTTTATATTCTTTTTTATGCATGTAATGTTTTTTATAGATAGGATTTGTCTTATTTATATTCAAAATTAAATTATGTCTTTAAATATTATTTTTAATCATCTAATTAATATTAGTCTTGAATGGATACGATGGGGAATGAATCTCACCGCGTTCGTGGGGACGGTAATCCGTACGTACGCACGAGCGACAATATCATTAATATAATATTAAAATAAAAAATTATTGGATGAAATATCATATTTACATAATAATTATCATGTTATATTTATTACCTAAATTAATTTAACATCATGATTATACCCATCAAAATAATAATGCATTGAATAGCAATTACACCACGTCGTGGAGACTGTAAGCCGTACGTACGCACGTATGGTGACATGTCATTCAAAGGATGGATA
This sequence comes from Viscum album, assembly GCA_963277665.1. Classification (NCBI taxonomy): domain Eukaryota; kingdom Viridiplantae; phylum Streptophyta; class Magnoliopsida; order Santalales; family Viscaceae; genus Viscum; species Viscum album. The sequence goes on along the minus strand of OY728119.1, from coordinate 1,497,607,276 downwards.
GAAAAATGAATTTGGTTGTACTATATTTATAATAACATCAATATATATATATGATACTGGAGTTATTATTTTATAAGGGAAACAAAAAATAAAAAGGAAATGGAAGAAGAAAGGAACTTGAAAGAGGTGATGAAATATTTATCTCTTCTTCGGGTTCTTCAATTTTATTTGATCAAAAGGGCTCCATAGGTTGGCTTTATGACTAAAGGAAGGCCACTAGGATGATGGGAGGATTGTTTATAGGGTATTTTGGCAGAGTTTTGCTGATCCAATAGGCATTGAATCTGTGAATTTGAGAGAAGGAGAAGTGTCATTTTGTAAGAGGGTTGAGGGGCACATTAAGAAAATATTAAAATATTACTTAATAATAAATTCATATTCAGTTTATAATGGATCCAAAGTTAATTATTTAGATGATAGGGTGAGTATGGGTCGAAATAATTTCAACCAATATATTTTAGAAAGGATTAGGTCACCATATTAACCATATCATTTATATTTAACTATTTGATAAATATTTTGACATTTACCATGTCTCTTTGTAATTTTATATTATATGGTTAATAAAATTACAATACCAATCCAAAAAACCCCAAGTGTTTAATTATTAATATATATACACTTATCTAACACATTTTTCAGAACCTTATATTTTTAACAAAAGAATATCAATTAATAGAAAAATATTTATTTTAAAAACTCTTTTATGTCAATTTTGAAACTATTTGGTATTTTGTTTTTTCTAAATTCATAACTACATTATTAATTAGAGAATAATTTCTCTAACCAACCCTAACATGTCATATTAACCTATAAAATTATTAAATTCTTAAAAATTCTAAAATTATATTTATTTGGATATTTATAATATTAATTATTTTTGTATTTCATTAATTAGATAATTTCTGCATCATTATTGTGTCACAAATAAATTAATTTATTTAACATCTAAAAAATATAAATAAAATTCCATTATGTTTGAAATAATTTTACCTTTCTAGTAAATATTTATAGTCGAATTTATCTTATGTATAACACTATATTGAAAATGTTTTAGTTATTAAAAATTGATTTTAACTCTTTTAACTCTAATTTAAATAAAATAATAATAAATGTCCTAATCTAATCCAATTGGACCAAAGAGGTTCATATTTTACTCATAAGGTTTTTATTATTCTAATTATTTTTATCCAATATAATTAAGACATGTGTTAGGGTAATAATAATATCATTTTTACCCTTAATTACCATATTTACTTTTATTCGTGGTAAATAAAAGTAAAAAGTTATTATTCACCAAAAAAATGTTTTTATCTTATTGAACCGCATTTTACTCCTTGATATTAACCATGTCTCTATGATTTTTTAAATACAACTCACATTAGTAGTAAAATTATGTTTTCTGTAAATTTGAAAATACTCATAAGAGATGGGTAAAAGATGGTTAAAAGTTCAATAAAAATTTTATATATCTAAAATTATTATAAACGGACTCCAATGAATTACATTGAACATATATAGGTATTATGGATATATTTTGAACTAAAAAAATTTAAATAAAATATACAATTATTTAAATAAAAAGTCAGTTTTAAATAATAACACAGTGTTTTTCACTATTCATCAAAAAATAAATGTTTTTAGAAAAATACCAAAAATTAACCCTAAGATAATTTTGTTATTCCGAATTCAAAAATGAATTGTATTTTACCAATTTCAAAACATTGATGTTGCATTAATTAATTTAAAATTAATTCTCATTGTCAAAACCAAAAAACGTATTTTAAGGAAATAATAACTATCAAAAAATTGACATTTGTTTATATCCAATTTCTAAGTGAAATTATTTTCAATGACTATCATTAGATTAAATTGTAAAAATAAAATATAATTATACTTCAAAACCATTAAAATTTATAATTCAACACTATAAATTATTTTGAATAAAAAAGCTGTTTTCAGTTAAAATATAATAATTTTCACTATCCACCCAAATATGAAAGTTATCTATAAAACACAAAAAATTTATTGAAAATAAATTATTATATTTTGATTCTAAAGAATAATTTTATTTTTCCAAATTTAATATATTAAAGTCTCAAATATTGGAGTTAAAAAGGGTTCTCCATTAAAAGGCGGTAAAATTTCATTTTTTGAAAAATCATTCTTTTATCTGAAAAAATGAATTTTTTCTTAAATTATTTTCATGAAACACATAATATGGATTCTTAAATAATAAGGATTATATAAACTTCAAAATTCAGTTAATACTATTCATAACCGCCTTTAAACGACTAGTATAGTAAGTCACGGAGCGCTTGAACTCAGTTTTGTGTGTAGTTCAAGTTATTGAATTACATTGAAGAAATAACGTACTATGAAATCTTCGGGTGTTACATTCTTACCTTATTAAATAAATTGCATCCTCAAAATTTGTTATTGTTCATCGAAAAATAAATATTGAAAATACAAAATACCTTTTTGGGAAAGCCCACATTGGAAATTGGGATAATATAATTAATCTAAATAAGAGGAAAAGGGAATGAAAAAGTCACCATTAAATTATGATCTTGATTAGGAGAAAATTGGTGGAAATTAGAGACACATAATTGGAAGAAAGACACAAATATTTATAGGGAGTGATTGAGGTCATCATTCACAAAGAATTGTATAATTAAGGGCCTCAAAGACATCAAACTATGATGATTTAAAATATCTTCAGTTCAACAAAATACAAGGTATTATGATAAAAAAATTTAGTATTAAGATTACATACATAATATTTATGAATTAATTTTTTCATAGAATAAGAGAAGAAAAAAATATTTACTTGACATGTAGAGTTCCATCCTTTAACTAATTTCTACCACAAACTCATTATTCACTCTAAAAGATAATATAACTTTAAAAAAATATTCTATTTATCTTATTCGTATAGGGTTTCAAAAAAATGAATTTATAATTCACCTATCAGAAAATTTAAACAAACTACATTACACTATCTAGGGTCATCACATATTTCAGTGGTAGGCGATAAATCCAAATCGCACATTGGTTGTGGGTTCGATTCCCACACCTTTGTCTGACACGACGTGTTGTCACATGGTCTTTGTGTTGTTCTTTTTTATAAAAATCCAAAAATAACCTTTAAAATAGTATCCAATTTAAATCTTAATTCATTCCAACCATTAGAATTATTAAAAATACATCTATCTAAACTCACAGTATAAAATTTATAAATAAGATAAACACAATGAAGATCATTTTTTCCATGTAATAACATGTGAACCCCTTCATCATTTATTATTTTAAAACATGGTAACACCATGAATTACTATAAAACCTTATTTATTACATTCATTCTCCCTTATCCTTTATATAATACTGGATATATTCCATATATCGAAAATATTGAATATTCCAACAATGATGAAATAAAAAAACATTTAATAAGTTCCAAGGGACACAGGAATACCTAATATAATTTATACAAGTCAACCATATCTCATTCCAAAATCACTAACTCATTATCAGGCCCATATTAAAGATTACATTTCCTTCAACCAAGAATTTTTTAAAAAGTGTAGCTTACTATTAAGTCACATTTTTTATAACCCTGCAATCTCAAATCTTCAATAAAATAGTACTACAATAAAATCCTTATTTATCCCCATATTTTAGATGACCAATATATTGTTGACACAACACTCAAATGAAATAATTCTATAATAACAACATAAGAACAATAGTCATTCCTCTTCATATGAATTTATAACATAACTTTTTTATTATCCAATATCGTCATTTAAGGTATACTTTGATGACTGGGACATTGATTCACGTAGTGTCCCAACTCCTTGCATATGAAGCATTGAACATTTGAAACTTCTTTCAAACCCTTGAAATCACGTACTTGGTGTCCTTTTTATCAACACTTATAACAAACTCCCATTCCCTTCATGCATTTTACAAGGTAATTTTTTATACAGTTATCGCATATTGTAAAATCCTTCTTTTCCCACTTCTATATTTCCATCTTTATCTCTTCTATACTTTTCTTCTTTTTATTCCCTTCAAATCCATAGGAATCATAAGATTTTTTACTTATCTTATTAACAGATGATACTATTTCTTCATATGTTTGTAATACATGGGAGACTATTTCCCTTATAAATGAATGCGTAATACTGTGAAATATATGATCTTTCATTATCTTTGGTTCATAAATATTGCTGGAGTTCACATTCCTTCTACTGGGATCTAATCTATACAATAGCATACACTAGGTCAGTTTATAAATTACAATGAATAATTTCAAACATGTAAAATTCTAACGTAAATTGAATAGTTTAAGGATATAATCCATAACCATAAAAAATGTTTTATTTTGAGGATGTATATAATCATAAACACTTCTTAATGGTTTGTAATGAAATGATAATTATCCTAAAAAAATCCCCTACGAGTGTCGTAACCAAGAGTGCAACAAGACATGTTGTCGTGCACCGGTTCCCATTCAAGAATAGCTCGAAGCGGTGTTTTTGGGTTTTACCATTAGGTACATCTGTGCTAGAGCTACCTCTACCTTCTCATATTCAGACATTGATGTATTTCTTGGAAAACTTACAAAATCTCTACAACACTAAAATTCTAGGAAATTCTTCTATACTAATCCTTATAGTCTATCGTAGGGCTATGTGCTTTAATCATGGTTAATTTAAATATAGTTTCCATGGTTTGTACGAATATTTCTCTGATACCAAATGTAATGCCCCGAACCTAGTTACCCAGAGTCTGTGCATTATTATATAACATGGAAATGATAAGAAAATGATCATGTCATGAAAGACTAATTAGTTTAGTAGCCTTGGAAGTACTAGATACATTCATAAGGTTTACATTACATAAGAAAATGAAAAAGAACAACAACATTGTTTACAAGGACAACACTGAGGTACCATAGACTATTGTTATAGGTCTGTCATAATATACTTCTTCACATCCTAGGAATAATACAACATAGAATGTGGTGAGCTTAGATGCTTAGTAAGGATAACAAAATTGTAGAAACCTTCATAAATAAGCATAAACATTTAAGCAAATGTATAACTAAAACAAAATCCTTTTAAAAATTATCTTCATCATAATATAGAAAAAAAATGAAATAGTTCAATTTATTTATTCCCATGGATATTATAGTAGTAAAATAATCACATGCCATAACAATAACCACATTTATAATGATGCACAACATAATGCCAGACTTTCATAACCACATAGTCAAGGCCTTATGACAAGACTGTAAATAAGATGTTTTCAAGGCCTTTTCCCAAGATTCTAGTTTGTCTCATTATAACTACCGATGAAACTAGTTGCTATAGTGGTCTCGACCCATCACTTACTAAGTCCAATGCATTCCTCATATGAACAGGTTTAAACATAACATAAACATTCGTATTAAAACTAGAATATGAAATATCAATACATTCTCCATAAACCATGATTGGTATAAAAATAACACATCCACAGTCAAATATTTCACAAATCCTTCAATACAATATGAAATATTTTTATCATAATAAATCAACTTCAAATAAGATAAAATCTGTCAAAGGATGTTGACATAGATGAAATCAAAACTATTTTAGAGAAAAATATAAAATTTTAAATCATTTAAAAATAATATAATTATAAAGTAAAACATTTACATTGAAAATATTCTTATAAGAATTTATGGGATGCTTCGACAGTTTTATAATGCCATAAAATAGCTACACCCGCCGTATAAGTTAAAAAAAGTTATTCTTACCTTAATTTTGTCGAAGAGGTTAAAAAGACCTTGTTTAGAAAATGACGGAAATATTATTTTATAAACATCTTATAATAATTCATACAAGGGTATAAATTACATTATCATATATTCTATAAAATATTAATAATGTTTCAGAATACATTTTTAGGAAACATGGATTTGGATGATAAAGAGGTCCCAGTAGATAATTGCGTATACACAACCTCGCATAATGAAGAGATTTTGAAATGAACCCTTACCTTGTAATTTTCCTTAGTCTAGGGTAGGATAACCTCCTGTATAATGGTAAAACAATTGTTATTAAATTATACAAGAATAATATACATTAATGTGATATCATATATGATATTTTAATATTGCTTTGTTAATAATTTTTCCATATTTTCGTCGTTTCGGGTGTTAACTAATTTCTTTCCTTTATATGATTAGTTATATAAGTAATGTTTTTTATTGATACAATGTATCTTATTCATATTCATAATTATATTAAGTCTTTAAAAATTATTTTTAATCATCTAATGAATATTAGTCTTGAATGGATGTGATGGGGAATGAATCTCATCGCGTTCGTGGAGACGGTAATCCGTATGTACGCACGAACAACAATATCATTATTTTGAAAATAAAATGATATATAATTGGATGTTATATCATATATAAATAATTATTATAATGTTAAATTTATTATTTACATTAATTACACATCATTATTATACCAATCCATATAATATTGTATTGAATAACAATTACACCATGATGTGGAGACGATAAGCCATACGCTTTCTTGTATGGTGACAGCTCATTCAAAGGATGAATAGAATAATTAATTTGTTTGTACCATATTTCTAATAACATCAAATTATATAGAAAATATGGGAGTTATTATTTTATAATGGAAACAACAATGAAAAAGGAAGTGGATGATGAAAGGAACTTGAAATAGGTGATAAAATATTTATCTCTTCTACGGGTTCTTCCATTTGATTTGATCAAAAGGGCTTCGTAGGTTGGATTCATGACTAAAGTAAGGAATCTAGGATAAAGATATTATAGTTTAGAGGGTATTTTTGAAGTGGTTGGCCGAGAAAAAATGCTTTGAAGGTGTGAAGATGAGAGAAGGGGAAGGGCCTTTTATAAGAAGGGTGGGGGGCACCCTAAGAAAAACATAAAATATTATTATATAATAAATTCATATTCGATTTATAATGGCTCAAAAGTGACTTATTTAGAGTCTAGGATGGGTATGGGTAAAAATACTTTTAACCAATAGATTTTAGACAGGTTTTGGTCGCCATATTAACCTTATCATTTATATTGAACTATTAGTTAAATATTTTTACATTTACCATGTCTATTTGTATTTTTATATTATATAGTTAATAAACATACTATAACAAGAAAAAAAACCCCAAGTGGTATAGTATTATTATATATAACCTTATCAATGTCATTTGGCCGATCCTTATATTTTTAGGAATTGAATATCAATTAATAAAAAAAATTTGTTTTACAAACTCTTTTATGCCAATTTTGGCACTATTTGGTATTTTGTTTTTTCTAAATTATTAAGAGCATTATTACATCACAAATAAATTATGAAACCAAACCTAACATGTTATATTATCCTATAAAATTATGCTAATTCATAAAAAGTCTCAAATTACATTTATTTAGATATTTCTAATATCCATTATTTTAATATTTCATTAATTCGGTAATAACTATATCTTCATTGTGTCCTTAATAAATTAAATTATATAATGTATAAAAAATATAAATAAAATAAAATTATATATTAAATTGTATTATATTTCTAATTAATATTTATAGTCTAATTTATCATATTTAAAACACTATAATAAAAATGTTTTAGTTATTAAACATTGATTTTAACTCTTTTAACTCTTCTTGAAATAAAATAATAATAAATGTCCTAATCCAATAAAATGGTACCAAAGAGGTTTTTATTTTATTACTAAGGTATTTTTTGGTCGATATATACTTATCCAATAAAATTATGACATGTTCTCGGCTAATAATAATATCATTTTTACCCTTAATTACCCTATTTACTTTAAACCGTCGTAAATAAAAGTAAAAAGTTACTATTCAAAAAAAAGTATTTTTATCTTATTTAATCACATTTTACTCCATGATATTTAAAATTTCTCTCAGATTTTCAAATTCAACTCACAGAAGCAGTAAAATTTTGTTTTATTTAAATTTTCCAATACTCATACGAGGTGGGTAAAAGACGATGAAAAGTTTAATAACATTTTTATATATCTAAAATTTTTATAAACTGACTCCAATGAATTACATTGAACATATATATATCTTATGAATCTATTTTGACCTCAAATACATATAATTAAAATAAATCACTATTTAAATTAAAGTCAGTTTTAAACAATAACTTAGTGTATTTCACCATTCATCAAAAATTGAATGTTTTCAGAAATATACCAAAAATTCCCCCAAAGATAATTTTGATATTACTAATTAAAAAATTAATTCTATTTTACCAAATTAAAAACATAGAAGATTAATTAATTAATTTAAAATTAATTCTCGTTGTCAAAACGTAAAAGTGTATTTTTAATAATTAATGACATCAAAAGATTGACACTTGTTTATATCCAACTTCAAAGTGAAAATACATTCAATGACCATAATTGGATTAAATTTTATAAATATAATCTAATTATACTTCCAAACAATTAAAATTTATATTTAAACAATATAAAGTATTTTGATTAAAAAATTTGATTTTAGTTAAAATATAGTATTTTTTACTATTCACCAAAATATGAAAGTTATCAGAAAAACAAAAAAAATTATTGAAACTAAATTATTATGTCCTTATTCTAAAGAAGAAATTTATTTTTCCAAATTTAATATATAAAAGATTCAAATATTGTATTTAAAAAGGGTTCTCCATTAAAATTCGGTAAAATTGTATTTTTGGAAAAAAGATTCTATTTTTTGAAAAAATGAATTTGTTCGTACATTATGTCCAAGAAACACATAATATAGATTATAAAACTATAAGGATTATATAAAGTTCAAAAATCTGTTAATACAATTAATTACTACTTTTGAACAGCTAGCTTGGTAAGTCGTGGTGTGCTTAAACTCAATATTGCATATAGTGCAAGTTATTAAATTACATTGAAGAAATAATGTACTATGAAATCATGGGGTCTTACATCATATAAAGAAATCACATATATTTTCATAATGTAATTTTATTCTTCAAAAACATTTTTTCATTAAAGTGATTTCTCTTTCTTTTTATGAGTGAATATCATAATTAATTTATTTAAATTTTATAAAATTTAGTTGAAAAAATGAATTTCATTATTCAATTCATCAATTCATAATTTTCTGTATATGCGTTTTTCAAATTTTTCTTAAAATATTTTTTTTTCAAATAAATTATGCAATTTTTTTATTTAAAACTATATTTTAATTTAATTAATATATTAAATAAAATTCTATTTTTTATATGTTTTAAAATTTAGTTAGATCAATTTAAATTAAAATAATAAAATTATTTTAGGAAAAAAGTATACCTAAATGTAGTATAAAAACAGTTTATCTTTTAAAGGGTCATTTTTATGAAAATATATTTTTCCTTGAGTTATTTTTGATTAATTTTAAATTAAAATATACTAATTTTTTGTTTTAGAATTTAAAAAATGGATTCTATATCTCGGATTGATGGGTTAAAATTTGGGGAAATAGTTTCATTTTATTTTGGGTCATTATGAGTAATAACCATGGTAAATATTGTTACTTTGATAAAAGGTAAAATCTCGTAATTAAATTTATAAATAAATTAATATGGAATATAAAATTACTATAAAACATGCTTTATTTTTATTTTATGTGTCTATATTATCTTTAATCATCAAAAATTATGTTATGTGTCATTTTTTTCCATTTGGATGATATTGTAACCACTATAATATTTTGCTTAAAAAAATCAAAAATTTCACACTCTTAATTCTTAAAACTATAATAATTTTAACATGGATAAAACCGAACATAATTTTTATTATAAATATAATTTTTAAATAAAAAATATTTATATTCATCTAGGTAATTTATAATAATTTTCTAGTGAAGAAATAGTTTCCATAAATATTTTCACTACATCAAGGTAGTTATTATTCAATTAAGTAAAAAATAAAATAATTGATATTAAAAATATTAAAAGTAATATAACGTGATTGAGATAATGTGATATATGATTTTCATAGATTACGATGAAATTTTTGGTTTATATTGAATCATTATTTTTCCCATGATGTTGTTAATATCAGTGTCATAAATAGTTCTAAAAATTGACATTATTGATAAATAATAATAAATTAACACAATTAAATGATGTAACATTTAAAATGGTAATATTAAACCCAATGACAATTATATGGTTTATAATATCATACATGGTAAATTTATGTCATTTTGTATCATTTTCGGTATCCATATTAAACCTGAATGAGTAGAAATCCTTATTATACCATTATATTTAAAAAGGGAAAATGGGGGTATAAATCTCAATTATAGGGTGGAATTGTGCCCTAAAGTTGTAAAAAAATATTTTAGGAAATTTTTTCGAACCAAATCCATAATATAATATATATTAACTAATATAGATTCCTTTTGTATTGAAAATTAATTTATATTAATTTAATATTTTAGGGATTTCCATGAGTGACCCTCCACACTCTTATAAAAGGGCATATCTTATTCTCTTTACATAGCACTTAAAAACCCTTTTTAAAACAATTTTTTCCTAAATACATTCCTAGAATCCATTATTTCATTTTAACGATATTTTTTTCATAACTCCTACCTTAGTGGTCTTAAGTTGGTATGAAAATTTTGTTGTTTAAAGAAGTGGTACATTATATAATCGAGTATTTCTATTTTATTTCATCTTATATCTCTGTAAAATATTATTAATTCTATATAATATAAAACAATTGTACAATACGTATAATTATATGTAATTAATTTAATATCACAAACATTATCCATCTCCTCTTCCTATAATTGGGAAATGAAACCATCTTTGGGGTGTACAACGAATAACAACCTCATTAACCTATGTAATTATTTTTTCATCCAAATACTTCATGGTTTGATTATAATTAATGAATTAATTATTATATATGAAAATAATAGTATATTTATAATTATTAAAAAATATATATAATTAACCTTCTAATAATTATGTTCACTGAAAATTGATATCGTGTTTAATGCGTATGTGTGGATTACCACCTCTACCAAGGGTTCAGACCATTTTATTAGAACCAAATATAATGAAATAACAATAAATATATTTAAAGGAGTAAAAGTATATTTTTGGTATTATTATACTTCCCTATAGATAAAATGAAATTTAACAGCTTTCTATAATTATCAATTAAAAATTGAAATGTTACTCACACATACGTATGGCATACCATTTCCAGGATTATGTTATAGTTCAATTTTCATCACCACTAATAAATTATTATTTTAAAGGTATAATATATTATTTAAAAATATATTTATTTCATGAATATTATTTTATAAATGATAAAATATTTAAATCTATGACCACATTAAACATACTAAAGACATTTATGACATTAGATCTAAATATCATAAAAAAGCACCTGATATGAGTTTAGTTCATTATATAATTTTATATGGCATTGTTTAAAATGAAATAAAGTAATAATTAAAATAAAAATAGTCCTTATCAAAATATAATATTAATATATTTTTGTTATTTAGGATGATAAGGAATTTATGTGATGAGTTGTACTCAGTATAAGGGACTTTATTTTAAAAATCATCTTGTAATGTACTTATTTTATCTATTTTTAAAAAATCCAATGGGGTTTTATTTATTAGATATATGGTATGAATAAATTTTTTGTCATAAATAAACATCAATTCATTGAATTTTCTATTATATATTTTTTAATATCTTCTCAAATAAATTGTTTTCTTCAGTATATATGTACTTTTATATTATAAAAAAAATCAATGACATTATTTCAAAGTATTTCAAAAAGAATAATTTTACCGAATTCATTAAATTCAAAATATTATATGAATTTTTTATTTTATCATATATAGAGATGATTAATTTCTTAACCACCTTCAGTATTATTTGGAGTTTGTATTCCTCTATAAGATTTGATGTTTTCTTCATGAAATTACATATTTCTCTTTTTCTATGTATTAGTGTATTGATATTTAATTTTCTAGACAAACAATAATTTTGAAAATTAAAATTTTTCGAAAATGGGTATAAAATAATATTTAAATGGATTTATTCATGATATAGTCATTGGAAATTGTTTATTAAGGGTTGACCCCCATTATAGCTCATGGGTAAACTCAATGTAGTTTATAAGATGGGTGTTCCATGATAGTGTTAGTTGGGCAAGTTATATATTATATGATGGGATCATCTATATTTATCTCCAATGAATTGGGTAATATGTATGTGCTCTATAGGATTTGGTTGGAAGTTATCCATATTCCTATTCCAATTTTAAGGGTTTTGTGTTTTATTGAAGATGATGACGTCCTGAGGCACCTTTATGAATTTTCTATTAATTATTATGAGTTTTCCTGGAAATAATTGGATTTCAAAAGTTATTATAATTATATTATTAACAGAAAAATATTTTTAGGTTCGACAAAAAGAATTGTTTTTACGAAAATGTTTTTGATTGGATTTAATAAATTTCACTAGGCTAACATATTTATTTCTTTGTTTTTATTATTTTGAATTTTTTTGTCTTCCCACATTTTTTTAGAAATCACTATGATTTTACAATCAATAAAGAAAAGCATATACAATTTTTTGTAATGAGAAATTTTCATGAATAACATTGTGTTTTTTTTATTTCTTTATAAATTGGGAAAAATTTATAAATACTAGAAGTTTCCCCATTATGAAATATGGTTTTTTATTTAAATCTTATGCCCTAGTTCTATAAAACCATAAAACGAAATGATATTTTAGAATTTAAGGAATTTAATACTATATAATGTCACTATAATATCTAATATTTAAGGGAATTTCTTTACTGAGTTTTTTCAGTAAATTATGTTGTTGGAAGAAGTTTGAGTATGAATGGTAGCATTATATAAATATTTAAAGTTAATTTTTTTGAATGATGAAATATTGCATCTTAACACATTTGGTTATATCATGATTTTTTCATATTAGTAAATTTGAGAAACATAAATTAGTGATGTGGTCATTCTATGATGGATGAGAATATTCCTTGAAAGAATAACTTGTTCCATAAAAAATGACTCATTGAATATAATGTAATTTAATATATAGTTATATAAGAAAACCCATTACTTTTTAGAGGGTTATGAGAGTTCCCTTGATTATTTTTATATGTATGAGTGTTTTAAATAACAGAATCACATCATGAGGTGAATTGTTATTGTTGTCTCTATGGCTTGATCTCAATTAAGAAATGCTAAATAATAAATTGTTCTTATAATAATTGTTATAGTTCTCTCAGAAACACCATTTTATCCTATGATGTGGTAGTAATATAATATTTTATATTAATCATGTAACGACTTTTGTCTTACGTAAATTAATTTATAACATATGGATGTTTTTTCATGTTCTATTAATTCATAACATAATCATAGATGAGTGCGGGAATCATTTGATATGAGTGTATAAGTAATATAATGATATTATAATGAACAAAATAACTTCATGGTGTGAAGGTATTTATTACTCCCAAAGGGGTGGAACAAAAGAAGGGAAATACTCCTCTATAGAAAACTTACAGTTGTTTGAAATAATTGAATGATGTTGGAGTAAATGAAAACTATAGTCCCACAAAATTATAAGAAATATCACTATGATAATGGTTTTGATAAAATTTTAGGGGCCTATTACAATATGCTTGGAAGTCAGTGAGAAATAATTGTAATGATAGTCAGAAAATAAAAAATGATCATTTCATAATCTAGAGTATCACATAATAAAAGGGGATTTAATGTTATAATTTATTGTATATGAAAATATATTACATCACTAGATCTATAGAGAAAAATGGTTGATTAATGTACGAATGTGGACATAGTGAAAATGATTCATACTGATGAAATGATAATTCTACAATTTCATTCCATTTCTATCAAATATAGTGGTCACTTTGTAAGTTAAGCCATCATATCTAAATGTAAAATAAATTTATAAATAAAAAATATTGTTATATGAATTCATGATTCAAAAAAATTTTATGAAAGAGTGAAATATTCAAGATAACCATCCACCCAATATACGATATTTTTTATTTATATTGAGAAGTTGAATTACAGTGAAAACATGATCTAATTTTTTGGGCAACATGTGATTAATGGTCATGGGATATTGATCTACATGTTCATGCACTTATAAATAAATAATGTGCTTCATAGTTCGCCACTCTATTCCATCTCCCTAAATTATTACTATTGATAATACGACAGAATTCTGGAATGTGTCTCACAATCACTAGACATAGAGTCATAGTGACTTTAAGAAAAGTGTTGTGGAATATTATTTTCCTCTAGAATATTGTATATTCATTCTCACTCTATTTATCATCATCACATTTTATCTATCTACTTCTAATAAATCTAATAAATGATAGAAATATTTTCGTTAAATTTTTTTTGGAGTATAACTAATTCAGCACTCTAGTGGTAGTAGTGGTTTACTCTCTTCAAGGCCTATTAGTTGGTATTAGAGATAGTTTTTGTAATATCAATAGTTTGAGGAATCATTCCACAACATAGTGGTAATTATGCAATATGAAGATGGAGATATAAGGGGATGAAATATAACACCGGAATGGGGGATCTTAGAAGAATTGTTCTCTAAATTAAATGGATATTTATTTTATTGTCAATGATTTCTATTTAGAAAAATTTTCATTTCTTATTTTATAATTATTCCATAATGAATCCATTTTTTCAGAGTGTTTTTTAATTTTAATTGTTTGTGATTTTTAATACTTTTATATAGTGCCTTATATAGATTAAACAATTCACTAGAGAAATAAGTTATGTGTAGTTAATATAATAACATTATGGAATCAATGTTGAAAGGATGAAATGAAATAAATTAGTCTAAGTCTTATTTATTAAGATAATATTTCTAAACATTTAAATGGGATAGAATAAATAGGACTTTTAAAATACCATTCCCAAATTGACGTTTAATAGTTATGGCTTTAGTAAATTCTCTTACTGAAGAGGGTCATGTTTTTTGAAATTACAAGAAGATATATTCTACATGAACCATTTCCCATGATTTTTTCCAATGAATTTCCTTACCATTGATCAATTTATAATAATATAATGGTTTTTTAAATTATACAGTAGTATGATATAATCTTTTTAATTTTATAAATTAGAAATTTTATTACATTAAGTATTTTCATACAGTATGATTTCTTATAAAATATGCTTTTGAAGAACAATTTAAGGGATTCTTATAAAAGTATTTTTTGAAAATAAAAAATTGAAAGGAAAAAAACTATCTATCAATTTATAATGAAACCTCTCAGATTTCCATCTATTTTTTTTATAAACCGTCATTCATAAATATTTTTGTAATTCACAAATGAATATCATTAATTTTTATAAATTTTTTTTACAAAAAATTATCTCAACTAAGTTAATAATTTAAATAACATTCAAGGATGGTGATGGTGCGTCGGGGTGAGAAGGAGCTCCACGGAAATGGTGTTCTGATTGTCTAGGGTTCGTGATGAATTTTCCCCACTTTCTCGATCATGTTCTTGTAGTTGGAGAAGGCAGATTCGCCAAGAGTGATGGTCCTGGGTGGCATGGGAGTTTTTCATCCATGGTTGGTCTACCAACATCTCCGGAAGATGCTTATAGGAATGATATTCGTTCTGTGGCACAAAGCGTCAATGTATTGAGTCTCGTTACTTCATGGGATTGCGCTGCCCGGGGTCGTATGGTCGAAGTTGGCATGAGACATCACACACCCAGCTGAATGTATGCCAGTGTTGACTCGATCTATGTCTGTGACTATTGCTCATGACTCCTTAGACATTAGATGTCTGGATGCAATGTTTGATCCACAATCTCATCTGGAGAAAATTTTATCTTCAGTTGTTCGTCATTTCTCCAGCAAATCGGCCACCGATATGTTGCCTTCAGTTTCCTTTTATCCTCTTTCGCGGAGAATAAACCTGAAAGATGTGTTGCATCCAGAATTTTTCTCTCACTATGATTCATGCTCTAAAAGAATTATTTGAATGTGCCCTTCATCTCATGTTGAAGCTAATGTGAATGTTCTTCTAAAAGGATTGCAATTGGAAAAAACTCTTTGATTGCACGTCTTATTTTACACAAGTGGCATAAATCTTGGAGTCTTTATGAGTATTTCAAGTGGATCTTTTTTTTGTGGGGATTCTCTGATTTGAGGTGTGTATCTCTTGGTTGTGGCTTCTTTCATTTCATTTTTCCTTTAGATGATTCAAAAATTCATGTGTGGAGCACTGGATCTCTTTCCTTGAAACCTCGGTGGCTTCACCTTCATAAATGGTCCATTTACTTCAATGCTTCACGTGCAAGGAATAATTTTTTTTCAGGTATTGGTTAGTATCCATGGCCTTAACTGGGTCCTTTGGCATCCACAGATTCTGTGTGATATTGGAATGGAAATTAGGACTCCAATACGACTTGACAATGAGACCGAGAATGTTCGGTTTGGGCAGATTGTCAGGATGTTAGTGGAGATTGATCTTAGCTCCACTTTGATTGATAGGGTAAAAGTTTCCACTCTGATGGATGACATTCAAATTGATGTTATGTTTGAAAGAAAACAACATTTTATGTAATGAATGCATGGCTGTTGGGATCTCTTTGGACCTATGTCGGAGGAAGACATTCTATAAGAAATGTGGGAAAATGGGTAATCCATCCAACCTCTGTAGAAGGAAATATGAGAAGAATGTTGTTGCTCTGTCGCGAACCCTTGATAATAACTACAATCATTCTCCCAATAAGTTAAATGTGATGGATTCAGTGGATGTACAACAACTATCTTCGAAAGATAATGGACTGATAATGGATTCATCTCTGTTGAGAGCTAACTGCGGTCCCTCTATGACTCGGGTAAATTCTGCATCCTCGATGGGTGGTCCATCCACACCTCAGGCTTACTTTTACAAGTATAATACACCCAATGATATTCATGTTGTTACTCCCACTGGGTTAGTTGGGATAGAAAAAAATCCCAATAGTCATGGTGTAGGTTTGCTACATTGTAACACCCCAAGATTTTACAGTACGCTTCTCTTTGAATAATGCGACAGCGTGTGTTGTACGCAGCATCGAGTTCTAACACACCACAACAAATCAAACTAGCTGTTATGAATAGTAATACGTATTTTTCGAAATTTTATAAATTTTAATTTTCAAAATGGACTTCATTTTTGGATTTGGAATATCGAAATTAGCCTAGGGTGAACTTTTGGTATTTTTCTGAAAAACATCATTTTTTTATGAATAGTGAAACTACTAAGTGGTAGTTAAAAAACTGAATTATTCATAAAACATAATTTTACCACTTCTGTGATTGGAATTTCGAAAAACCGAGAGATAAAGTTAATATCAAGGAGTAAAATGTGGTTCATTGAGATGAAAATAATTTTTGGTGAGTAGTATCTTTTTACTTTTATTTACCACGGTTAAAAGTAAATAGGGTAATTAATGGAAAAAATGATATTAATATTACCCTAACACATGTCATAATTCAATTGTACAAGTGTATCTCGACCAAAAATAACCTTAGGAATAAAATATTATCATTTAGGTCCACATGGATTAGATTAGGACATTTATTATTATTTAATTCAATGAAGAGTTAAAAGAGTTAAAATCAATGTTTATTTACTAAAATATTATTAATATAGGGTTACACATAAGATAAATTATATTGCAAATATTAATTAGAAAGATAAAAATATTTCCTACATAATTATATTTTATTTATAATTTTTAGACATTAAATAAAATAATTTATTTATGACACAATGATGATTCAGTAATTACCATAATAGTGAAAAATTAAAATAATTGATATTATAAATACACAAATAAATATAATTTGAGACTTTTAAAGAATTATAATAATTTTATAGGTTAATATGACATGTTATTGTTGACTTAATAAGGTTTCCTAGAAGTAATAATTCAGTTATGATTTTCACAAAAATCTATTATTGAATAGTGTCAAAATTGACATAAAAGAGTTTTTAAAACAAATATTATATTATTAATTGATATTAATTTCATAAAAATCTAAGGATTGGATAAGAGACTTATATCATGATAGGTCTATCCTTAATGGACCACTTGGGGGTATCTTGGATGTATATAATAAGTTTATATACTATATAATATAAAAATACAAAGAGACATGGTAAATGTCAAACAAATTAACTAAGAGTTAAAACTAAAAGATAAGGTTAATATAATGACCCAAACCTGTCTAAATTCTATTGTTTGAATGTTTTTCGACCCATCCCCACCTTAACCTTTAAATAATACACTTTTTATCCAATAGAAACCGAATATTAATTTATTATAAAATAATATTTCTAGCTTTTCCAATGGTGCCCCACACCCCTCTAATAAAAGGGAACTCCCCCTTCTCACTAATTCACACATTCAAAGCCTTTTTGTTTGGCCAAACCCTGCCCAAAAACTATCTCAACTTCCCTCACTACAACCTAGAGTCCTTAGTTTTATCAGAAATCCATCCTAGGGAGCTCTTTTGATCAAATCAAAATGATGAAGCCGAATAAGAGGTAATGTTTTCACCACCCATTTTCAAATTAATTTCTTCTTCCACATCTTATTTCTTTGTTTTTCCCATTCTAAAATAATGTATCCAGTATCACCTATATACTGTATTATTATTATAAATATGGTACAACCATATTCAGTATTATATCCATCCTTTTAATGACATGTCACCATACTTGCGTACGTACATCTTACCGTCTCCACGTCATGGTGTAATTGTCATTCAATATGTTATTATTTAAATGGGTATAATAATGATTTGTAATTAATTTAAATAATAAATATAACATGATAATGATTATTTATATATTAAATACCATCCAATTATATATTATTTTAATATCAAAAGAATGATATTGTCACTCGTGCGTACGTATGGACTACAGTCTCCACGAACGCAATGAGATTCATTCTCCATCATATCCATTCAAGTATAATTATCATTTGATAATTAATAATAGTATTCAAGGACTTGATATAATTCTGGATATGAATAATATACAACCTATCCATAACAAACATGTCTTATGTAACAAAACATATAAAAGAAAACTAGTATGTTAACACCCAAAACGACGATAATTCTAAGATATTATTAACAGCGAAATGTTAAAATATCATATATGATATCATATTAATGTATATGATTCATTAATAATTTAATAACAATTATTTCACCATTATATAGGAGTTTAACCAACCCCCAACCAAGGAAAAGTACAAGGTAAGGGTTTATTTCGCAATCTCATCATTATCCGAGGTTGTTCATACGTAATAATCTGCTGGGATTTCTTTATCATCCACATCCATGTTTCTTAAAAATATATTTCAATTTTTTTTTACTATTTACTATAATAAGGGTTAAATTCATTTATACCCATGTTGACTTTTATAAGTGGTTTATAAAGGAATCATTCCGTCATTTTCCAAACAAGGTCCTTTTTTACATTTTCGATAGAATTAAGGTAAGAATGTTTTTTT
The DNA here is from genome assembly GCA_963277665.1 of Viscum album. Classification (NCBI taxonomy): domain Eukaryota; kingdom Viridiplantae; phylum Streptophyta; class Magnoliopsida; order Santalales; family Viscaceae; genus Viscum; species Viscum album. The sequence goes on along the minus strand of OY728119.1, from coordinate 1,497,587,598 downwards.
AACTTATACAGTGGGTGGGGATATTTTCTGCCGTTATAAAATCATCAAAGCTTCCATTACAAGCTTATAAGAATATTTTCAATGAAAATGTTTTATATTATAAATATTTCACTCTTAAATGATTTCAAAATATAAAGACATATTTCTCTAATAAGAGTTTTGATTTCATCTATGTCAACATCCTTTGATAGATTGTATGCTTATCTGATGTTAATTTATTATGATACAAAACTTTTATATTGTATTGAAGGTTTTTTGATATGTTTGACTATAGATGTGTTATTTTTATACCATTCATGGTTTATGGATGAATTATTTACATTTCAAATGCTATTTTTAATACAAATTTTTATGTTATATTTAAACCTTTTCATATGGGAATGCATTAGACTTAATATGTGACGGGTGGAGCCGGCTATAGCTCCTCGATGCATTAGTAGGACTCATAAAACAAACTATTGTCTTGGCACAAGGCCATAAAAAATCTTATTTGTAGTCTTGGCATGAGGCCTTGGCTATGTGGTTATAATAGTCTGGCATTATGCATTCCATCAATATGAAAGTGGTTATTGATATTGCATGTGATTATTACATTAGTAGAATATCCATGTGAATAAGTAAATGGAATAATTTCACTTTATTTTTTTCATACTATGTTGAAGTTCATGTTAAAAAGGCTATTGTTTTAGTTATACATTGCCTTAAATGTTTATTCTTATTTATTAAAGTTTTCGCTATATTGTTATCCTTACTGGGCATTTGAGCTCACCCCTTTTCTGTGTTTTATTTTTCCCAGGATGTGAATAAGTGATTTATGAATGACCTGCAGGAATAATATGAGGGGATAAGAGTGGGGAATATGGAGACTATATTGTTGTAGTTTTCATTTTATGATGTAATGTAAACTTTATTAATATATCTTTTGTTTCCAAGGCTACTAAACCAATCGGTCTTTCGAGATTTGATCTTTCTTGTGATCATACCAATGTTATGTAATAATGCACCGATTCAAGGTAACTGGGGTCGGGGCGTTATAGTTGGTATTAGAGGAATATTATTATGAACCATGGAAGCTATATTTAGATAAAAAATGATTAGAGCACATAGACCAAAGATGAACTTTGAAGATTTGTATATAATAGCTTCCTAGAATTTTTGTATTGTAGAGATTTTGTGTGTTTTCCGAGCAATACATACCTATCTAGATACGAGTAGGTAGAGGTGGATCTGGCACAGATGTACCTAGGGGTAAAACCCGAAAACACCACTTTGAGATAGACTCGAACAGGAACTGGTGCACGACAACAGGCCTTGCTGCACTCTTGGTTACGACAGTCCTGGGGGATATTCTTAGGATAACTCTAATTTTTATTACAAATATTTATGAAAGGTTTATGAGTATATACTTCCTCAAAGAAAACATTTTTATGATTATGGATTATATCAATAAATACTTCAATTTATGTTATGTGTTTTATAAGTATGAAATTATGTATTTTGATTCATAAACTGATCTATTTTATGCCATTGTTTAGAAATGGCACCTAGTGGAAGAAATGGAAACTGTATTAATGAACACACTCCATGTAGGGATTTCCCTCCTGCTCAAGATAATTATAGTGGAGCTGGTGATGCAATTGGGGCCGATCAGCTAATCACCATACTGGGACAACACACTCAGGTTATGAATAATAACTTTACCCATATAGAGCACCCTCATCCGCATCGTGGAGGATCAATGTTAGGTCGGTTCATGAGGCAACAACCAACAATGTTCAATGGGAGTAAAAATCCATTAGTATCTTAGCAATGGATAAATTCCCTAGATAAAATATTTTAGGCTTTGGGGAGTAGTGAAAGGGAAAAAGATATAATGGCAGTTTACCACCTCACTGGAGATGTTGATCAATGGTGGTCATTGATTCAAAACATGAAGGAATATGATGAATTATCAAATATGGAATGGAGGGAGTTCAAAGATCTGTTTTTAAACAAATACTTTTCTCGTGACCATCGAGCAGATATGGAAAGACAATTTCTGAGTCTGAGACAAAAGGAGGATGATAATGTCGCAAAGTATGAGGATAACTTTACAAGGCTATCAAGGTATACTGGATATTATATATGTAACCCAAGATGTCACACCCCGACCGCGGACGTCCCTATTTTTTTTTCTCTTTTCTTGGTCCTGGTTTAATTTTTTTCGAAGATTAAATGTGATTGGTGGTTTCGCGCCGGCGCGCGGTCATCGCATCGCTGGCGATGGTCGTGCGTTCGGCCCGGGGGACGACGTGCCCACCCGGCGTTTTAAATATTAAAGTTTTTACGTTGACTTTTTATTATTATTACTATTTGAGTCGCGTTATTATTATTGTGGTTGTTTTCTGTGTATAAGTATATACCTTAATACGTTATGTATATATGTATATAGATATATATATGTTTGTATATGTTTAAATATACGTATATGTGTCTATATCTATATATGTGGTGTGCGCGCGCGCGCACGCGCGCGCAAACATTTATTTTCAAATGGTTTTAATATTTTAAATTTTTGATTAAAGATAATTATTATTATAAATTTTCTAATTATTAATATTTATATTATTATAAGGTTTTATTATTAATATAAAGTTTTATTATTTTTATAAAGCGTTATTAATTTTTATTAAGATTTGATTTTATTTATTTAATTAATTTATCATATTATTAGTATTATTATTATTTCCCTTTTCATTATTTATATATTATTATTGTTATTAGTATTAGCATATATATATATATATATATTATAAACCTAACCCTAACCTATCCCGTCCCTACCCAGCCGCCACTTTTTTCCCCCCCTCTTCTCTCTCCCCCGTTTCTCTCCCACTCCCCCCCCCCCCTCTCTCTCTCTCCCCCCTTTCTTCTTTTCTTTCCCTCCTGGTTCGGCCGACCCGCAACCCTTCACCATCTTCCCCGGCGGACCCCTCCTTCCTCATCCCCGCACCGGCCGCAGTCCCGGCTTCCAGCCGCCGGCCCACCTTGCCCTACCTCCTTCGCCAGCCGATCGCCGGCCTCCCCTCCTGCCTCCGGCGTCCGCAGCCGCCGCCCTGCTTCGCCCGGCCTCCGGCCTCTCCTTCGTCCGGTGCCGCCCTGCATCACCACCCCGCGCCGACGCCCCCAGGCCGGCCTCCGCATGACCCGGCCTCACCCCGCCTTGGCCAACCTCTCCCTCCACCTTCTCCCCTCCACGCATCCACCCTCGCCCCTCACTTTCGCCCTCGCCCAAGGTCCTCCGGTGCTCCGCCTCCCTGCACCCGAGCTCGCCGCTCCCGGCCTCCACCCCGTCCCGGCTCGCCTCGCTTCACCCGCAAACCCCCGCAGTCTCCGCCCCTCCTCGCCCTGTTCCTGTCGCCGGCCCTGCGCCCTGCCGCCTCCGACCCCGTCGCCAGCGCTCCGCCGGCCTGCCCTTCCTCCGGCCTCTCCATCGCTCCGGCCAGACCCGCCACCTGCGCCGTTTTCCTCCCCCTCCGCTGTACGTTTCTCCTTTTGTTTCTATTTTATTTTATTTTTTTATAACGTTTTGTTATATTTTATTTCATCATGTTAATAATAATATTATTATTACATTATTATTACAGTATTACTATTAATATTATTATTGTATTATTATTATTAGTATTATGTTAATATTATCATTAATATTATTATATCATTATTAAAATTATTATTATTATATTATTATATTATTATTGTTACTATTATTATTAAATTATTACTTTATTAATATTATCATATTATTAACATCTTATTATTATATTATTATTATTATTATTATTATTATTATTATAATTATTGGCATTATTAGTATAATCATTATTATTAATATTATTATTATTATTATAATTATTATTATCTTTATTGTTAGAATTTATAATTATTATTATTTTAATTATCATATTATTATTGTTATTATTATTATTATTATTATTATTATTATATCTGTTATTATTTTAATTATTAACTTATTATTATTATTATTATTATTATTTTAATTATCATATTATTATTGTTATTATTATTATTATTATTATATTAGTTATTATTTTAATTATTAACTTCTTATTATTATTATTACTATTATTATTATTTATTAATTGATTGATTAATTAATTGTCTATTTATTTACTCAATTAAGTATTTCTTAATTAATCAATTATTTACTTATTTACTTATTTGTTTATTAATTAATTGATTAATAAATTATTTATTCATTTATTTATCTATTTATTTATTTATTTAGATATTGATTTATTCATTTTCTTTGTGTATTTGTTAATTAGTTATTTATTTATTTATTCATGTACTTATTATTTATTTACCTATATATATTTATCTTAGTGTTTTTATTTAATTTTAAATAATCCTTTTTCTGTTGCGGGTTGAGTGACGTGCACTTTTTCCACTGTCCAGCGTACACAGTTTGTCCGCAAAGGATTGTCCTACTTTCCGTTGAGGTTCCGCCGTCTCCGCGCCTCAGTTTCGAGGGTGTTGGACTTTGTCACGTGGCTTCGGACACACGTCGTGTCATCGCGCCTCGGTTCCAGGGTCGTTTTACCGTCGCGTTTGGATCTTGAGGTAGGTCTCCCTTTGCACTCGCCTTTAAATTTAGAATTTATTTATTCCTTGACTTTTTATTAAGTTTCAGCAAATTCAAAAGTATTATTAAGTAGTTATCTATAGTTTGGTGACCTGTTGATGATAAAGGTTGTTTTAATTCTAGCGTTTCATTAAAAGAGTTTTCTTGGATTTAATTGTGTGCTTTCATGGTAGTGTTGCTAGATAGTTCTTCCTGGATAATGAAAGACATGTTGAATTGGGTTTTGAAATGCTTTTGGCGTGTGTAAATTAGTAGATGTATTGGTTATGGAGAATGGTGTTTTTCTTTGAACCTCAATTAGAGGAAGTGTCGTGTGACCTTTAAACTCGATTTTTGGAAACATTAAATGTGGTTCTTGGTTGTTGAAAAAAATGTTTTCCTTTGATGCGTGATTAAAAATCTGGATTTCATTTGAGAAATATTATTCTCTCAAAAAGTGTTTAAAGGCCCGTTTGGCTCTTGATAAAAGTGGGGTGCGTTTGGGACATGGAAAATGTTTTCTTACTTGTGACACCAACGTCTTTCAGGTTTGAGATGCTGATTTGAGTTTCTTAAATAATTTTCTAAGTGCGTTTCTGGTTTTCAATGAAATGGTGTGTGTCATCCCTCTTTAAAAATGCTTTAGTCTTAAATGATCAAAATGTAAGTGACATGACGGCCCGGTTGGCACTTTATCAAATGTGAAGTGATATATATATATATATATATACGTACTTGTGAGGGAATTTCTACAGGGGGACTTCCCTTCGAGGGTTGTCGTGTAGCGATGTCCGTGTAAGGGGTTGACAAGTGCGGTGAGATGAGTCACGCGTGCGCGGGTCTCCCACTTACACAGTGTTACAAAAACTACTATGGGTTCCTGGGCGTCTTGTAGATTATCGAGTGACGGTTGCTTGCTAACCCTGATTAGACGGGTTAGTACCCCCTGGAGTTAGAGACAGGCCAGGAGGGATGTGCCACTGGTTGGCTGTTAGGGCGGCCAGTTGGTTATTGACTATGGAGTACCATGCCGGCAGGTAGTCTGAACCCGAGTACGTCCAGGGGTTTTCTAGGGATGTTCAGGATCGCCCATGGTTATTGCTGATAACTTCTGGTTTATTTGTACTTGCACTTGGTTTTCCTTACCTGTTTACCTTTACTTGCACTTGTTTTCCCTGCTTGTTTTCCTTCAGTCATATTTCACAGCCTATACTGTTAGACTTTGAGAAAAATGGTTTTCAAATGAAAATGCTTTATTCGCTTTGGGTTTGATTTGTGAAAATGTAACACTTTGCTTTTCAAAATGAGTTTGAAACTAATGAAATGGAGCTATCTTTCGAAAAAGGAATAAGGGAAATGTCTCGTGTTTGATTTTCAAGTAAAGCATTATGAAAACTTACTTTTATACATTAAAGTTCAAACCTGGATTATGTAGATTCTTTATTTACTGGCTGTGCATTGGGATTTGTTGTGGGGCTCACCTACTGAGTACTTTTGTGCTCACGCCTATCTATTATCATTTCAGTTGCAGGTCTTCCCTTGTTCAGGTCTTCTGTTTTGAGTCGCTCAATGTTGGAGCGAGGTTGCTCTCTAGTTGGGTGGTGACCTGAGAGGTCACATGGAGGTACGTGGTCATGTGGCTTTTATTTCTTTTCCGTCATTAGTGCTTATTTGTTTAGTTCTATTTACTTTTGTTTGGGCTCAAATCATTCCCACTTGCTTAATTTTGATGCCCGGCACTGGTTGCCAGCCCGTGGGGATCGGGAACGCCCCTCGGGCCATGTCGCGGGCCGGCTCGGGTGACCGGTTCAGGGTCGACCCGGACTGGTTCGTGACAAAATGGTATCAAAGGTGGTTCTTGTTATTTGGGTTGTCCGGTAGAAGGAGATTAGGACTGTCGGAACTCGAGGGGTAAGTACGGGAAGAGCGCCGCGAACTCTTGCTCGCACTGATCTTCGAGTTACCAGGGGTAGTTTGGGAATTGTGTCCTTGTCTTTTCTGGTTTTTCTTGGATTGAGAGATGACATGGAGGCAAGCCAACGTTACGTCGTGATTTCACATGGAGTAGTGACCCATGTGGGGTCCAAGTACATGGTTTGAATTCCTCCTAGTGGTCGACGCTGACTTGGGACATGGCCCACTACCATGTCGCCAGGTTGAGTGTGACTACTAGTCCCTCATTTCTGTGATTGATGCAATTTTGGATGTTGTTTCCGTTTTGGTCTGTGTGAGTGCGTAGTTGGAAATGGAAAAAAAGGGGTTTTTGAAAATTTGACTGGTTTCTTTTAAAGGACTTTAAATGTATAAAATGGGTTTTGAAACTGAAATCTCTTGATTTGAAAAAAATCTGTTGTTTGCTTGGAGTTGGTTCAGAATGGTTTGGGGTGCAACCACAGGTCCTCTTTATGAACGTTTGCACATGTGTGAGAATGCATGGAAAGTGTGTGTTGATGCACGTATGAATGAAATGTGGATAAAGACATGTGCAACGGTTCATGAGATTACCTGGGTGTGTATTTGAAATTAAGGGCTTGATCTTGTTTTCTAAATTGGTTTTAAAGAGGAAATGTTTTTGGAAAGTTTTTGGTTTGGAAGTGGATTGGTTTTTGGAAAGTGATCTTGAGAAAGGGTGGTTTTGAAATCAAAAATGAAAAGGGAATTTTAAAGAAGAGATTTTATTTTGGGTTGTGTTGTATTTGTTTGGTCCTGGTGCTGACTATTTTTGAGAAAGGCGCTTTTATTGATGTTGCTTCGTTTTTATGTGGGTTTTGGCCTTGTGTTTTATATGTCGCTCAGGAAATGCCGCCCAGAAAGGTCTTTAAGGATTCGGATATGTCATGCCCAGTTTTTAGTCCTCCTCAGACTTTGCCTGTTCTCCATGGTGATCAGGGTCCGTTAGAGGCAGTGGAATGGCTCGAGGAAGTGGAATGTGTCTTTAGAGTGTTGGGAACTCCTGATAGTGTTAAGGTTCGTGCAATTATGAAGTTGTTTGAGGGTCCAGCTCTGGACCAGTGGAAGATGGTTACCCCACCGTCAACGCAAGGTGAAATGACGTGGGATGTCTTCAGAACCGTTTTCATCCAATGGTTTGTACCTGAGGAAGTGAAGCTGGAGAAAAAGGGAGAGCTTGTGCATATTCAACAAGGCCAACGGACGGTGAAGGCATATGTTGACCATTTCAAGGAACTGATCTCCTTTTCTCCAGATGTAGCATCGCATGAGCTCATGAAGGCCTCTCTTTTCACTGGAGGTCTTCGTCCAGAGATCAAGGAGCGTGTCCTCCCTTCTAAAGACCTTTGTTTCGAGAAGCTGGTGGAGAAAGCTTTCTTGGCTGTGTTGGTTTCCGGTGTGCGGGTGGCTAATACTTCAGCATCCCCTGTTGTTCGTAAGAGTTCCCCCTCTGGTGAGGAAAAGGCGCGAGAGATACCTGTCCCCAATGAGTTATCCCCTTTGGTCCCAGCTTCCAGTTCATCAGATCGTTCGATGGTATGCTTTCAGTGTGGTCGTTTCGGGCATTTAAAGCCGTCTTGTCGCAACCCTCCGAAGACGTGTCATCGCTGTGGTTGTCGGGGTCATCTGGAGAAGTTTTGCAGGAAGCGTCGCTTGAAGAGGAAGCTGTGATGGGAGAATGTCAGTACCTGACTGTGAGGCAGAAGATGCTTCAACCATCAGAGCCCCAGCCACAAGTCTCGGGGTGAAGCTCGCGCACAGTCAGGAGTCCCCAGGGGTGTGAAGCCTTGGCACAGGCTTTGTGTTCTATGATAGCAGTGGAACAATCAAGATCTTCTAGTACTTGTTTTTCTGCTGTTAAGTCTTGACGTTGTTGTACGTTCATTGTTTTACCATGGGGTTATCATGAACTTGTTCTATTATAATCCAAGTAGTCTGGTTTATGTAAATGTGTTGTTTTTCTAAAAAGTGACAATGGACTTGTTCGATGATAAATCTAAGCGGACTTGTCATGGGAATGTAATATTCTAAATCGGGTGTCCTTCCTAAAAGTGTGTTCGACTCTCGTGTGGGTTGACCTCGTTCTAGTAATGTTGTCGATGTGGTTATGTTTTGTGGAATTCGGTGGATCCTGTCTCCAGTTTGATGTTGGTTAAATTTTTTTCTATGGTTTTTCCCTAGTGTTGAAGGTTGTTGACTCTAGTCGAGGATTTAGTGTCTTGACGGAAGTGTTGTTTTAATCGTGCTATAAGAGTTGTTTTAAATTGGTTGGGAGTTCCCGCGTCGACCCCCCCCCCCCTCTTCTACGTTTTTCTATTTAAATGGTCATCTTTTCTGCACTAGTTAAGTTCTTGTGGTGGGGAGAACCCCTTCGGGTTCTCCCCTCAATCTCGGGCCTCAGTTTCCTCCTGAATCGGTCGGGTGTGACCTGTGTGGAGTAAGGTCATCCTCGAGATTCTCAATCCTCTCTGGTTCCTTTAATTATGTTTGGGCATAGACTTGGTTTTTGGTTGACTTGCGGCCTGGTGACTTTCTGGGGGCAGAAAGTGTCTGTGGTGGGGAGAATTGTCACACCCCGACCGCGGACGTCCCTATTTTTTTTCTCTTTTCTTGGTCCCGGTTTAAATTTTTTCGAAGATTAAATGTGATTGGTGGTTTCGCGCCGGCGCGCGGTCATCGCATCGCTGGAGATGGTCGTGCGTTCGGCCCGGGGGACGACGTGCCCACCCGGCGTTTTAAATATTAAAGTTTTTACGTTGACTTTTTATTATTATTACTATTTGAGTCGCGTTATTATTATTGTGGTTGTTTTCTGTGTATAAGTATATACCTTAATACGTTATGTATATATGTATATAGATATATATATGTTTGTATATGTTTAAATATACGTATATGTGTCTATATCTATATATGCGGTGTGCGTGCGCGCGCACGCGCGCGCGCGCGCAAACATTTATTTTCAAATGGTTTTAATATTTTAAATTTTTGATTAAAGATAATTATTATTATAAATTTTCTAATTATTAATATTTATATTATTATAAGGTTTTATTATTAATATAAAGTTTTATTATTTTTATAAAGCGGTATTAATTTTTATTAAGAATTGATTTTATTTATTTAATTAATTTATCATATTATTAGTATTATTATTATTTCCCTTTTCATTATTTATATATTATTATTGTTATTAGTATTAGCATATATATATATATATATATATATATATATTATAAACCTAACCCTAACCTATCCCGTCCCTACCCAGCCGCCACTTTTTTCCCCCTCTTCTCTCTCCCCCATTTCTCTCCCACTCCCCCCTCTCTCTCTCTCTCCCCCCCTTTCTTCTTTTCTTTCCCTCCTGGTTCGGCCGACCCGCAACCCTTCACCATCTTCCCCGGCGGCCCCCTCCTTCCTCATCCCCGCACCGGCCGCAGTCCCGGCTTCCAGCCGCTGGCCCACCTTGCCCTACCTCCTTCGCCAGCCGATCGCCGGCCTCCCCTCCTGCCTCCGGCGTCCGCAGCCGCCGCCCTGCTTCGCCCGGCCTCCGGCCTCTCCTTCGTCCGGTGCCGCCCTGCATCACCACCCCGCGCCGACGCCCCCAGGCCGGCCTCCGCATGACCCGGCCTCACCCCGCCTTGGCCAACCTCTCCCTCCACCTTCTCCCCTCCACGCATCCACCCTCGCCCCTCACTTTCGCCCTCGCCCAAGGTCCTCCGGTGCTCCGCCTCCCTGCACCCGAGCTCGCCGCTCCCGGCCTCCACCCCGTCCCGGCTCGCCTCGCTTCACCCGCAAACCCCCGCAGTCTCCGCCCCTCCTCGCCCTGTTCCTGTCGCCGGCCCTGCGCCCTGCCGCCTCCGACCCCGTCGCCAGCGCTCCGCCGGCCTGCCCTTCCTCCGGCCTCTCCATCGCTCCGGCCAGACCCGCCACCTGCGCCGTTTTCCTCCCCCTCCGCTGTACGTTGCTCCTTTTGTTTCTATTTTATTTTATTTTTTTATAACGTTTTGTTATATTTTATTTCATCATGTTAATAATAATATTATTATTACATTATTATTACAGTATTACTATTAATATTATTATTGTATTATTATTATTAGTATTATGTTAATATTATCATTAATATTATTATATCATTATTAAAATTATTATTATTATATTATTATATTATTATTGTTACTATTATTATTAAATTATTACTTTATTAATATTATCATATTATTAACATCTTATTATTATATTATTATTATTATTATTATTATTATTATAATTATTGGCATTATTAGTATAATCATTATTATTAATATTATTATTATTATTATAATTATTATTATCTTTATTGTTAGAATTTATAATTATTATTATTTTAATTATCATATTATTATTGTTATTATTATTATTATTATTATTATTATTATATCTGTTATTATTTTAATTATTAACTTATTATTATTATTATTATTATTATTTTAATTATCATATTATTATTGTTATTATTATTATTATTATTATATTAGTTATTATTTTAATTATTAACTTCTTATTATTATTATTACTATTATTATTATTTATTAATTGATTGATTAATTAATTGTCTATTTATTTACTCAATTAAGTATTTATTAATTAATCAATTATTTACTTATTTACTTATTTGTTTATTAATTAATTGATTAATAAATTATTTATTCATTTATTTATCTATTTATTTATTTATTTAGATATTGATTTATTCATTTTCTTTGTGTATTTGTTAATTAGTTATTTATTTATTTATTCATGTACTTATTATTTATTTACCTATATATATTTATCTTAGTGTTTTTATTTAATTTTAAATAATCCTTTTTCTGTTGCGGGTTGAGTGACGTGCACTTTTTCCACTGTCCAGCGTACACAGTTTGTCCGCAAAGGATTGTCCTACTTTCCGTTGAGGTTCCGCCGTCTCCGCGCCTCAGTTTTGAGGGTGTTGGACTTTGTCACGTGGCTTCGGACACACGTCGTGTCATCGCGCCTCGGTTCCAGGGTCGTTTTACCGTCGCGTTTGGATCTTGAGGTAGGTCTCCCTTTGCACTCGCCTTTAAATTTAGAATTTATTTATTCCTTGACTTTTTATTAAGTTTCAGCAAATTCAAAAGTATTATTAAGTAGTTATCTATAGTTTGGTGACCTGTTGATGATAAAGGTTGTTTTAATTCTAGCGTTTCATTAAAAGAGTTTTCTTGGATTTAATTGTGTGCTTTCATGGTAGTGTTGCTAGATAGTTCTTCCTGGATAATGAAAGACATGTTGAATTGGGTTTTGAAATGCTTTTGGCGTGTGTAAATTAGTAGATGTATTGGTTATGGAGAATGGTGTTTTTCTTTGAACCTCAATTAGAGGAAGTGTCGTGTGACCTTTAAACTCGATTTTTGGAAACATTAAATGTGGTTCTTGGTTGTTGAAAAAAATGTTTTCCTTTGATGCGTGATTAAAAATCTGGATTTCATTTGAGAAATATTATTCTCTCAAAAAGTGTTTAAAGGCCCGTTTGGCTCTTGATAAAAGTGGGGTGCGTTTGGGACATGGAAAATGTTTTCTTACTTGTGACACCAACGTCTTTCAGGTTTGAGATGCTGATTTGAGTTTCTTAAATAATTTTCTAAGTGCGTTTCTGGTTTTCAATGAAATGGTGTGTGTCATCCCTCTTTAAAAATGCTTTAGTCTTAAATGATCAAAATGTAAGTGACATGACGGCCCAGTTGGCACTTTATCAAATGTGAAGTGATATATATATATATATATATATATACGTACTTGTGAGGGAATTTCTACAGGGGGACTTCCCTTCGAGGGTTGTCGTGTAGCGATGTCCGTGTAAGGGGTTGACAAGTGCGGTGAGATGAGTCACGCGTGCGCGGGTCTCCCACTTACACAGTGTTACAAAAACTACTATGGGTTCCTGGGCGTCTTGTAGATTATCGAGTGACGGTTGCTTGCTAACCCTGATTAGACGGGTTAGTACCCCCTGGAGTTACAGACAGGCCAGGAGGGATGTGCCACTGGTTGGCTGTTAGGGCGGCCAGTTGGTTATTGACTATGGAGTACCATGCCGGCAGGTAGTCTGAACCCGAGTACGTCCAGGGGTTTTCTAGGGATGTTCAGGATCGCCCATGGTTATTGCTGATAACTTCTGGTTTATTTGTACTTGCACTTGGTTTTCCTTACCTGTTTACCTTTACTTGCACTTGTTTTCCCTGCTTGTTTTCCTTCAGTCATATTTCACAGCCTATACTGTTAGACTTTGAGAAAAATGGTTTTCAAATGAAAATGCTTTATTCGCTTTGGGTTTGATTTGTGAAAATGTAACACTTTGCTTTTCAAAATGAGTTTTAAACTAATGAAATGGAGCTATCTTTCGAAAAAGGAATAAGGGAAATGTCTCGTGTTTGATTTTCAAGTAAAGCATTATGAAAACTTACTTTTATACATTAAAGTTCAAACCTGGATTATGTAGATTCTTTATTTACTGGCAGTGCATTGGGATTTGTTGTCGGGCTCACCTACTGAGTACTTTTGTGCTCACGCCTATCTATTATCATTTCAGTTGCAGGTCTTCCCTTGTTCAGGTCTTCTGTTTTGAGTCGCTCAATGTTGGAGCGAGGTTGCTCTCTAGTTGGGTGGTGACCTGAGAGGTCACATGGAGGTACGTGGTCGTGTGGCTTTTATTTCTTTTCCGTCGTTAGTGCTTATTTGTTTAGTTCTATTTACTTTTGTTTGGGCTCAAATCGTTCGCACTTGCTTAATTTTGATGCCCGGCACTGGTTGCCAGCCCGTGGGGATCGGGAACGCCCCTCGGGCCATGTCGCGGGCCGGCTCGGGTGACCGGTTCAGGGTCGACCCGGACTGGTTCGTGACACAAGAAGTAAGATTGGTCATTTCTTTGATGGGTTAAAACCATTTCTCCATTGAGCATTAGTCTCACAATCCTTCTCGTCGTATGAAGACATTGTCTCATGTGATATTAAGACCGAAAAGGAATTTTCTAAGTCTTATGACTTTAATGAAAAGCAATAGAAGAAGAGATCTACTGATCAATCTGGGAGTGGAAATATGGGGCATATGGGAAAGTTTGAATATCCATCCTATGGTAAATGTGGGAAGAAACACCCCGGTACTTTCTTGAAGGGAATGGGTGTCTATTACAAGTGTGGTGAAAAAGGCCACCAAGCTCGTGATTGCAAAGGGAAGAAGGAATCTACCAATGTTCAGTGCTACAATTGCGTGGAGATGAGACATTATGCAAATGAATTTCCTAAGCGTCGGGGGAAGTTACCAAAAAAAGTCCAAGGGATCAAGGCCAAACTTATGTTGTCACTACTACTGAGGTAGTAGCTCCGAAATACGTGGAGGTATGTAATTTAATGGTTTCCTCAAATTTAGAAAATTCAATATTTGATTCTGGATCATTGCATTGTTTCATATCTTCCCAGTTTTATTAGAAAATTAGATATTTCCAATTTGATTTAACAAGGGATTTGTCGGTGAAAACTCCTAAGGGAAGCATCATTGCAACAAATTTTGTGAATCAGTCACCATTAGAGCACATAAATGTTCTTTATATGATGATCTCATCGTCAAACCTATGATTGAGTTTGATATAATCCTCGGTATGCACTAGATTTCAGACCACGATGCAATGATTTATTATAAGAAGAAGGAGGTTATGATTTTTGATGATGATGATAAGGAACGCCTTATCTTTAGAGAAGAATCATCACCACCAAATTCTTATCTAGATCCACCCCAGTAGCTCAACAAATTTCAATTATTGGGGTGGAAGTGTAACGACCCGACCCTAGTTACCTAGCGCCGGTGAATTATTACATAACATTGGCATGATCACTAGAATGATAAAATCTCGAAAGACCGATTGGTTTAGTAGCCTTGGAAACACTAGATATATTCATAAAGTTTTACATTACATCATAAAGTGAAAAACTACTACAACAACATATTGTCTCTATAGTCCACACTATTAACCCCTCATAATATCCCGGCAGGTCATTCATAATTTACTTCTTCACATCCTGGGAAAATAAAACATAGAAAAGGGGTGAGCTCAAATGCCCAGTAAGGATAACAATATAGCGTAAACTTTCATAAATAATAATAAACATTTAAGGCAATGTATAACTAAAACAAAAGCCTTTTAAACTTGAACTTCAACATAGTATGGCATAAATAAAATGAAATAATGCCATTTACTTATTCACATGGATATTCTACTAATCGAATAATCACATGCAATATCAGTAACCACTTTCATAATGATGGAATGAATAATGCCAGACTATCATAACCACATATCCGAGGCCTTGTGCCAAGACTAAAAATAAGATTTTGTCAAGGCCTTGTTCCAAAACACTAATTTGTCTCATGATACCTACCGATGCATCGAGGAGCTATAGTGGGCTCCACCCATCACATATTAAGTCCAATGAATTCCAATATGAAAAGGATTAAACATAACATAAACATTCGTATTAAAACTAGCATACAAAATTTCAATAATTTCACCATAAACCATGAATGGTATAAAAATATCACATCCATAGTCAAACATACCACAAAACCTTCAATACAACATAGAATTTTTCTATCATAACAAATCAATTTCACATAAGCGTAAAATCCATCAAAGGATGTTGACATAGATGAAATAAAAACTCTTTTTAGAGAAATATCTATTTTTATTTTGAAGTCATTTAAGAGCCATATAAAATAAAACATTTTCTTTGAAAATATTCTTATAAGTTTGTAAGGGAATCTTAGATGATTTTATAACGGCAGAAAAATAACCACACCCGCCGTATAAGTTAAAAAACATTCTTACCCTAATTCTGTAGAAAAGGTTAAAAGGGACCTTGTTTCAGAAACGACGGAAATATTCCTTTATAAACCACTTATAAAAGTCAACAAGGGTATAAATGGCTTTAACCCATATTATTTTAAATAGTAAAAATATTTTTAAATACATTTTTAAGAAACATGGATGTGGATGATAAAGAGATCCCAGTAGATTATTACGCATAAACAACCTCGGATAATGAAGAGATTGTGAAATAACCCTTACCTTGTACAATTACTTGGTTGGGGGTAGGTTAACCTCTTGTATAATGGTGATATAATTTTTATTAAATTATTAAATAATCATATAAATTAATATGATATCATATATGATCTTTTAACATTGCTTTGTTAATAATATCTTAGAATTATTGTCGTTTTGGGTGTTAACTTACTCATTTTCTTTTATATGTTTTGTTACATAAGCCATGTTTGTTATGGATAGGTTGTATATTAATAATATCCAGAATGATATCAAGTCCTAAAACATTATTTTTAAATCATGAGATGATAATTATACTTGAATGGATACAATGGAGAATGAATCTTATCGTGTTCGTGGAGACGGTTGTCCGTACGTATGCACGAGCGATAATATCATTATTTTGATATTAAAATAATATATAAATGGATGGTATATCATATATACAGAATCATTATCATTTATATTTATTATTTTCATGAGTTACACATCACTATTATACCCATCCAAATAATTATTTATTGAATAACAATTACACCACGACGTGGAGACGGTAAGCCGTACGTACGCACGTATGGTGACATGTTATTCAATGGATGGATAGAATAATGAATATCATTGTACCATATTTATAATAAAATCAAAATATATATATGATACTGGAGTTATTATTATATAATGGTAACAAAAAAGGAGGAAGAAGTGGAAGAAGAAAGAAAGTTGGAAAAGGGTGGTGAAATCAATACCTCTTCTTCGGGTTCTTCCTTTTGATTTGATCAAAAGGGATCCTTAGGATGACTTTATGAACAAACTACGGCCTCTAGGTTGTATTTAGGGAAGTTGGGAGAGTATTTGAGCAGAGTTTGGACGAACCAAATGGCTTTGAAGGTGTGAAGAAATGAGAAGGAGGAGTTCCCTTTTATAAGAGGGGTGAGGGGTACCGTTTGAAAAGCTAGAAATATTAGTTTATAATAAATTCATATTCAGTTTATAATGGCTCCAAAGTGTATTATTTAAATTTTAAGGTGGGGATAGGTCTAAAACCATTCACAAAATATAATTTAGACATGTTTGGGTCATTATATTAACCTTATATTTTAGTTTTTACTATTTGTTAATTAGTTTGACATTTACCATGTCACTTTGTATTTTTATATTATATAATTACTAAACATACTATATACATATAAGAGACCCCCAAGTGGTCCATCAATGATACAACTATCATGATATAAGTCTCTTGGCCAAACGTTAGATTTTTATGAATTTAATATCAATTAATAATACAACATTTGTTTTAAAAACTCTTTTATGTCAATTTTGACACTATTCAATAGTTGATTTTTGTGAAACTCATAACAGATTGATTAATTCTAAAAAAGTCAATTAGGTCAATACTAATATGTCATATTATCCTAAAAAATTAGTTTAATTCATTAAATGTTTTAAATTATATTTATTTTGGTATTTATAATATCAATTATTTTAATTTTTCACTATTATAGTAATTACTGCATCATCATTATGTCATAAATAAATTAAATTATTTAATGTCTAAAAATTATAAATATAATATCATTATGTAGTAAATATTATTTTATTTCTAATGAATATTTACAATAGAATTTATCTTATGTATAACCCTAAATTAAAAATGTTTTAGTAAATAAACTTTGATTTTAACTCTTTTAACTCTTATTTGAATTAAAAAATAATAAATGTCCTAATCTATTCCAAGTGGACCTAAATGATAATATTTTATTCCTAATGTTGTTTTGGTCGAGATAAACTTGTCCAATAGAATTAGAACACGTGTCAGGGTAATATTAATATCATTTTTACCCTTAATTACCCTATTTACTTTTAACCATGGTAAATAAAAGTAAAAAGTTACTATTCACCAAAAATTATTTTCATCTCATTGAACAACATTTTATTTCTTGATATTAATCGTGTCTCTTGAATTTTTGAAATTCTATTCACAAAAGTGGTAAAATTAAGTTTTATGAAAAATTCAGTTTTTTAACGACCACTTAGTAGTTTCACTATTCATCAAAAATTGAAGTTTTTCAGAACAATGCCAAAATTTCACCCTATGCTATAATTGATATTCCGAATTAAAAAATGTTGTCTATTTTACAAAATTCCAAACATATAAGTTGAATTAATTAATTTTATAATTAATTCTCATTGTCACAACTAATAGCGTATTTTTAAGAAACAATATATACAAAAAGATTGACAATTGTTTAGGTCCAATTTCAAAGTGAAATTAATTCTAATGAACACCATTGGATAAAATGGAAAATATATATTCTAATTATACTTTAAAACCACTCAATAATATAATTTATCACTATAAATTATTTTGATTAAAAAAGTTGTTTTTAAGTATTTTTCACTATTCATGAAAAGTGGATGTTCTTAGAAAAATACCAAAAATTCATATTAGGATATTTTCAATATTCTGAAACCAAATATGAAGTCCATTTTGAAATATAAAATATATATAATTTCAAAAATTTGGTATTACTATTCATAACGGCTAGTTTGATTGGTTGTGGTGTGTTAGAACTCGATGTTGCGTACAACACACGCTATCGCATTATTCAAAGAGAAGCGTACCGTAGAAGCTTGGGGTGTTTTATTTTAAATTTTTGATGTCCCCATTTAGTCAAAAAGTTTAAAATATTGTATTTAAAAAGGGTTCACTATTAAAAGTTGGTAAAAGTGCAATACTGAAAATGAATTTGTTCTTTCATTATGTCTAAGAAACTCATAATATGGATTCTAAAATTATAAGGATTATATAAAGTTCAAAATTTAGTTAATACTATTCATAACCTCTTTTGAACGGCTTGTTTGGTAAGTCATGGTGTGCTTGAACTCGGAGTTGCATGTAGTGCAAGTTATTGAATTATTTTAATGAATTAACACACTATGAAATCTTGGAGTGTTACATTCTACCCTCCTTCAATAAATTGCGTCCTCACAATTTGAAATTGTTCTTAGAAAATAAAAGGTTGAATACATATAAAAAATATTTGTGGGAAAACCCACATCGGAAAATGGGTTGATATAATTTATTCTTAATAAGAGGAAAAGAGAAATGAAAGATTCACCACCAAATTGTGATATCTATTCGGAGAACATTGGTGGCAATTAGAGACATATAATTGGAGGAAAAAGGTAAATATTTATAGTTAGTCATTGAGGTCATCAATAAAAACAAGTGTAAAATTGAGGTCCTTAAATTCACCAATCTATGATGATTTAAAATACCATCGGTTCAACAAAACATAGGGTATTAGGATAACACATTTTTTTTGTTTTAATATCCCTTCACTAAAGTATAAGAATTAATTTCTTCATTTTAATAAGAGAAGAAGAAAAATATATACTTGACAAGTAGAGTCTCATCCATTAGCTATGTTCTACCACAAACTCATCTTTCACTCTAAAAGATAATAGAACTTAAAAATAATATTCCGTTTATCCTATTCGTATAGGGTAAAAAAAATTAATATATAATTCATCTAGAAGAACCATTAAAAAATGACATTATTCAAAGCAGGACATCACGTGGGTCAGTGGTAGGTGATACACCCTTGTCGCCCTTCGGTTGTGGGTTCAAGTCTCGCGGCCTTGCCGGATGCGACAGGTTGCCGCCCGACCTCCGGGTTGTCCTTTTATGGTAATCCAAAATAATCCAAACTAGAACTATCCAAAAATACTTCAGTCCAAAATTTATAAGGAAGGTAAACACAATGAAGATCATTTTTTCTGCATAAAAACATGTGATCACCTTCGTCATGTATTCTTTTAAAACACTGTAACATCCTAAATTACCATAAAACCTTATTGATTACTATCATGATCCCTTATTCCTTAAAAAATAATAGATATACTCCTTCAATCCAAAAATGTTGTAAACCCCAACAATGATGGAATATATAAATCATTAATCAGTTTCAAGGTAGTCAAGAATATCCAATATAATTTATCCAAATCAACATGTATTATTCCACAATCACTACCTCGGTATCAGAACTATAATATGGTTTATCATTCTCTCAACCATATATTTTACAAAAATTTATCCTGCAATTGAGTCACTTTTCTTTGTTCCACACAATCTCAAGTCCTTAATGAAATAGTACTACAGTACAATCCTTATATACTCCATAATTATTATAACAAGTACATTGTTGATACAACACTCAATTGACATAATCAACATAAGAACTCTAATCATTTCTCTTCATCTATGGTAGTATCATAACTTGATTGTTATCCAATAGCATCATTTGAGGCATAGTCTGATGACTGTGACATTGGTTCGCGTAGTGTCCAATCTCCTTGCAAATGAAGCATTGTACATTTGAAACCATTTTCTTACCCTTGCAGTCAGGTACTTTGTGCCCTTTTCCTCCACACTAATAACAAACTGCCATTCCTTTCAGGCAAGTTCTAGGGTGTTTCTTTCTACATTTATCACATATGGGAGAATTCTTCTTTCCCCTCTTCCCTTTATCCATCTTTCTCTCTTCCATCCTTCTCTTCTCTTTCTTCATTTCAAATCCATAGGACTCAATAAACTCTTTACCTATCTTATCAACAGATGATATTATTTCTTCATACGATGATAATACATGAGAGACTATTTCTCTTATAAATTATGGCTTAAGACCATGAAGTATATGATCCTTCTTTCTCATTGGATCATGTGCATTTCTGGAGTTATCATTCCTTCTACTGGGCGCCATTTATAAATAGTGGCATACACTAGTTTAGTTTATGAATAACAATACCTAATCCCAAACATGTAAAACACATAACATAAATTAAATAGATTATGGATATAATCCATAATCATAAAAATGTCTCCATTGAGGAAGTATATAATCATAAACCCTTAATAATGGTTTGTAAAGAAAATGAGAATTATTCAAAGCATATCCCCCGGGAGTGTTGTAACCAAGAGTGCAACAAGGCCCGTTGTTGTGCACCAGTTCCCGTTCGAGTCTAGATCAAAGCAGTTTTTTCGGGTTTTACCCCTAGGTACATCTGTGCCAGAGCTGCCTCTACCTACTCGTATCCAGATAGGGATGTATTGCTTGAAAAACTCACAGAATCTCTACAATACCAAAATTCTAGGAAGTTCTTCTCTACTAATCCTCAAAGTCCATCTTATGTCTATGTGCTCTAATATAAGTTTATCTAAATCTAGGTTCCAAGGTTTGTACTATACTTCCTCTGATACCAACTGTAACGCCCCGAACCTAGATACCTAGAGCCAGTACACTATTACATTACATTGGCATGATCACAAGAAAGATCAAATCTCGAAAGACCGATTGGTTTAGTATCCTTGGAAACACTAGATATATTCATAAAGTTTTACATTACATCATAAAGTGAAAAACTACTACAACAACATTTTGTCTCCATAGTCCACACTATTAACCCCTCATAATATCCCTGCAGGTCATTCATAATTTACTTCTTCACATCCTGGGAAAATAAAACATAGAAAAGGGGTGAGCTCAACTTCCCAGTAAGGAGAACAATATAGCGAAAACTTTCATAAATAAGAATAAACATTTAAGGAAATGTATAACTAAAACAAAATCCTTTTAAACATGAACTTCAACATAGTATGACATTAATAAAATGAAATAATTCAATTTACTTATTCACATGGATATACTACTAATCGAATAATCACATGCAATATCAATAACCACTTTCATAATGATGGAATGCATAATGCCAGACTATCATAACCACGTAGCCAAGGCCTTGTGCCAAGACTACAAATAAGATTTTGTCAAGGCCTTGTTCCAAAAAACTAGTTTGTCACATGGGACCTACCGATGCATCTATGAGCTATTGCGGGCTCCACCCGTCACATATTAAGTCCAATGCATTCCCATATGAAAAGGTTTAAACATATAATAAACATTCGTATTAAAACTAGCATACGAAATGTCAATACTTTCACCATAAACCATGAATGGTATAAAAATAGAACATCCACAGTCAAACATACCACAAAACCTTCAATACAACATAGAAGTTTTGTATCGTAATAAATCAATTTCGCATAAGCCTAAAATCCATCAAAGGATGTTGACATAGATGAAATCAAAACTCTTTTTAGAGACATATCTCTTTTTATTTTGAAATCATTTATGAGCCATATAAAATAAAAAATTTTCTTTGAAAATATTATTATAATCTTGTAAGGGAAGCATCGATGATTTTATAATAACGGAAACATAACTGCACCTGCCGTATAAGTTAAAAAAACATTCTTACCTTAATAATGTTGAAAATGTTAAAAAGGACATTGTTTCGAAAACGACGGAAAGATTCATTTATAAACCACTTATAAAAGTCAAAAAGGGTATAAATGGCTTTAACCCATATTCTTTGAAATAGTAAAAATATTTTTAAATACATTTTTAAGAAACATGGATGTGGATAATAAAGAGATCCCATTAGATTATTACATATAAACAACCTCGGATAATGAAGAGATTGTGAAATAACCCTCACCTTGTAATTTTCCTTGATTGGGGGTAGGTTAACCTCCTGTATAATGGTGAAATAATTTTTATTAAATTATTAAATAATCATATAAATTAATATGATATCATATATGATCTTTTGATATTTCTTTGTTAACAATATCTTAGAATTATTGTCGTTTTGGGTGTTAACTTACTCGTTTTCTTTTATATGTTTTGTTACGTAAGCCATGTTTTTAATGGATAGATTGTATCTTAATAATATCCAGAATGATATCAAGTCCTTAAACTTTTTTTTCAAATCATCAAATGATAATTATACTTGAATGGATACGATGAATAATGAATCTTATCGCGTTCGGGGAGACGGTAGTCCGTACGTACGCACGAGCGATAATATCATTATTTTGATATTAAAATAATATATAATTGGATGTTATATCATATATAAAGAATCATTATCATGTTATATTTATTATTTTCATGAGTTACATATCATTATTATACCCATCCAAACAATAATTTATTGAATAACAATTACACCACGACGTGGAGACGGTAAGCCGTACGTACGCACGTATGGTGACATGTTATTCAAAGGATGGAGAGAATACTGAATATGGTTGTACCATATTTATAATAACATCAAAATATATATATGATACTGGAGTTATTATTTTATAATGGTAACAACAAAGGAAGAATAAGTGGAAGAAGAAAGGAACTTGGAAAAGGGTGGTGAAATCAATACCTCTTCTTCAGGTTCTTCCTTTTCATTTGATCAAAAGGGCTCCTTAGGTTGGATTAATGATCCAACTAATGCACCTTGGTTGTAGTGAGGGAAGTTGGGAGAGTATTTGGGCAGAGTTTGGTCGAGCCAAAAGGCTTTGATGTTGTGAAGGAATGAGAAGGAGGAGTGCCCTTTTATAAGAGGAGTGAGGGGCACCTTTGGAAAAGATTGAAATATTAGTTTATAATAAATTCATATTCGGTTTATAATGGCTCCAAAGTGTATTATTTAAAGGTTTAGGTGGGTATAGGTAGAAAAAAATTCAAAAAATAGAATTTATATAGGTTTGGGTCGTTATATTAACCTTATCTTTCAGTTTTAACTCTTAGTTAATTAGTTTGACATTTACCATGTCACTTTTTATTTTTATATTATATATTTAATAAACATAATATATACATAAAAGCGACCCCCAAGTAGTCCATAAATGATACACCTATCATGATATAAGTCTCTTGGCCAAACCTTAGATTTTTAGGAATTTAATATCAGTTACTAATATAATATTTGTTTTAAAAACTCTTTTATGTCAATTTTGACACTATTCAATAGTTGATTTTTTTGAAACTCATAACTGATTGATTACTTCGAAAAACGTCAATTAAATCAATCCTAATATGTCATATTATCCTATAAAATTAGTTTAATTCATTAAATGTTTCAAATTATATTTATTTGGGTATTTATAATGTCAATTATTTTAATTTTTCACTATTATGGTAATTACTGCATAATCATTATGTCATAAATAAATTAAATTATCTAATGTCTAAAAATTATAAATAAAATATCATTATGTAGGAAATATTATTTTCATTCTAATGAATATTTATAATCGAATTTATCTTATGTATAACCCTATAGTAAAAATGTTTTAGTAAATAAACTTTTATTTTAAATCTTTTAACTCTTCTTTGAATTAAATAATAATAATTGTCCTAATCTATTTCAAGTGGACTTAATGATAATATTTTATTCCAAAGGTTGTTTTTGTTCGAGATACAGTTTTCCAATAGAATTAGGACTTGTGACAGGGTAATATTAATATCATTTTTACCCTTAATTACGTTATTTACTTTTAACCGTGGTAAATAAAAGTAAAACATTACTATTCACCAAAAAATATTTTCATCTCATTAAACCAAATTTTACTTCTTGATATTAACCGTGTCCCTAGAATTTTCAAAATTCCATTCACAGAAGTAGTAAAATTAAGTCTTATGAAAAATTCAGTTTTTTAACTACAACTTAGTAGTTTCACTATTCATCAAAAATTGAAGTTTTTCAGAACAATGCCAAAATTTTACCCTAAGATATAATTGATATTCCGAATTAAAAAATGATGTCTATTTTACAAAATTACAAACATATAAGTTTCATTATTTAATTTTATAAATAATTCTCGATGTCACAACAAATAGCGTATTTTTAAAAACAATATATACCAAAAGATTGACAATTGTTTAGGTCTAATTTCAAAGTGAAATTAATTCTAATGAACACCAATGGATAAAATGGTAAAAATATATTCTATTTATACTTTAAAACCACTCAATAATATAATTTATCACTAAAAATTATTTTGATTAAAAAAGTTGTTTTTAAGTATTTTTCACTATTCATAAAAATTTGATGTTCTTAGAAAAATACCAAAAATTCATCTTAGGATAATTTCAATATTCCGAACCCAAAAATGAAGTCCATTTTGAAATATAAAATATATATAATTTAAAAAAGTAGGTATTACTATTCATAACGGCTAGTTTGATTGGTTGTGGTGTGTTAGAACTCGATGTTGCCTACAACAAACGCTATCACATTATTCAGAGAGAAGTGTACCGTAGAAGCTTGGGGTGTTTCATTTTAAATTTTTGATGTCCCCATTTAGTCAAAAAGTTTAAAATATTTTATTTAAAAAGGGTTCACTATTAAAAGTTGGTAAAAGTGCAATACTGAAAAAGAATTTGTTCTTTCATTATGTCTAAGAAACTCATAATATGGATTCTAAAATTATAAGAATTATATAAAGTTCAAAATTTAGTTAATACTATTCATATCCTCTTTTGAACGGCTTTTTTGGTAAGTCATGGTGCGCTTGAACTTGGTGTTGCATGTAGTGCAATTTATTGAATTATATTAAAGAAATAACACACTATGAAATCTTGGGGTGTTACAGGAAGAGAATGAAATGACTGTGGGTGAGGAAAGGAATGTTCAAATAGAGGATGTACCTGTTGTGAAAGAATATATAGATGTATTTCCGAATGATTTACCGGGACATCCTCCAGAATGAGAAGTTGAGTTTTCACTGATTTAATTCCTGGATCGAGGCCTATATTGAAGACCCATTATAGAATGGCCACTATGGAATTAGAAGAACTAAAGAAACAATTATAGGAATTGAGTAATAAGGTATTTATTCGCCCTAGTGTTTCTCCATGGGGAGCCCCTGTTGTTTTTGTTAAAAATAATGATGGATCTATGAGGTTATGTATCGACTACAGGGAGATCAATTCTATAACAATAAAGAACAAGTATCCCCTACCTCGCATTGATGATTTATTTGACCAACTTCATAGAGCTCAATACTTTTCAAAAATTGTCCTTCGATCTGGATACCATCAGTTATGTGTGAAGAAGGAAGACATTATAAAGACCTCATTTCAAACTAGGTACGGGCATTACGAGTTTATAGTAATGCCTTTGGGATTGACTAATGCACCCTCTGTATTCATGGATCTGATGAATAGAGTTTTCAAGGAATATCTCGATGAATTTGTGGTGGTATTTATTGATGATATCGTTGTATAATCCAAAAGCTACGAAGATCATGAAAATCATTTGCGCATTATCCTAAAGACTATGAGAAGACATGAATTATATGGGAAGTTTAGAAAGTGTGAATTTTGGATTCAGGAGATTTATTTTCTTGGCCATATTGTCTCTAAAGATGGAATATCTGTTGATCCTTCTATGACTAAGGCAATCCAACAATGTCCAGCACCTACGAGTATAACTGAGGTACGTAGTTTTATTGGTTTAGCAAGTTATTATCGACGTTTCGTCCAGAATTTTTCCGGATTAGCTAACCCATTAACTAAGATCACATGTAAAGGGGTTAAATTTGTTTGGAAAAAATAGTGTGGAAATTTTTTTGAAGAACTGAATAGAATATTAGTCAAAGATCTTATATTGACTCTACCATCGGGGAATGATGGGTCCACTATTTATAGTGATGCATCGAAGAAACGACTTGGTTCTGTCCTTATGCAGAATTATAGGGTTATTGCCTATACATCACGATAGTTAAAAATTCATGAACCAAACTATCCTACTCATGATCTTGAGTTAGCAGCTGTGATCTTTTCTTTGAAGATATATTGGCACTACCTCTATAGTGAAAAATGTGAGATTTATACTGATCACAACAGTTTGAAGTATATTTTCTCACAAAAATAACTCAACATGAAGCAGAGGAGATGGATTGAATTACTCAAGGATTATGATTGTACGATACACTACCACCTGGGGAATGAAAACAAGGTGACAGATGCTTTGAGCAGAAAATACCAAGGAGTTTTCAACATGATGATAATTTAAAGGGATCTAATTTTCATGGATCTAGTGAAGATGGACATGGGAATAACCAGGGAAGGTGAAACATCAATGCTTTTTCAAATGGTTTCCAAACCATATTTACTAGAAAGGATTAAGATTTCTTAGACCGATGATGAAGAATTTCAAAAGAAGATTAAAGCTGTGAATGATGGTAGATTGAGAGACTTTGTGTATGAAGAAGAAATTTTGAAATTTGGGAAGAGTCTATGTGTTCCCGATATACCTGATCTAAAAAGGGAATTACTGGATGATGCTCATAGTTCCAATTTCCCTATACACCCTAGGGGCACCAAAATGTATAGAGATTTGAAGGAACATTTTTGCTGGGACAACATGTAGAGGGAGATTGCTGATTTTTTGTCAAGAT
Source organism: Viscum album (assembly GCA_963277665.1). Taxonomy (NCBI): domain Eukaryota; kingdom Viridiplantae; phylum Streptophyta; class Magnoliopsida; order Santalales; family Viscaceae; genus Viscum; species Viscum album. Next base: position 1,497,560,622 of record OY728119.1, on the reverse strand, counting down.
GTACGGTTTGTCAACAAGTGAAAGCTTGAAGGCAACAAACTGGAGAAGTCATGTAACCTCTTCCCATTCTGGAGTAAAAATGGGAAAATATTACGGTGGACTTTGTCATGGGGATACCAAAGACTCCTAGAAGGAACGATACAACATGGGTTAATGTTGATCGTCTTACCAAGTCAGCACATTTTCTTTCTATAAGAGAAGATCTACCACTGAAACGTCTAGAAAGACTATATAGTAATGATGTTTTGAGACTTCATGGAGTACCTATATCGATTGTTTCTGATCGTGATCCCCATTTTACTTCAAAATTCTGGAAAAGTCTTCAGAAATCCCTGGATACTGAACTTCATTTGAGCACAGCTGACCCCCCTCAGACAGACGGACAATCAGAATGGTCTATTCAAACCTTAGAATACATGTTGAGATCTTTCTCACATGACTTTCAGGGTATGTGGGATCAATATTTACCAATGGTATAATTTTCATATAACAATAGCTTCCATTCGAGTTTTCAGATGGAACCATATGAAGTGTTATACATAAAGAGATGTCACACACCAACCTCTTGGGATGAAGGTGGTGAAAGAAAACTTGTAGGTCCATAACTGGTGGAAGAAACAATGGAAAAGGTGATGGTAATCCAAAAATCACAACAAAGCATCTCAATGTAGGCAGAAGAGCTATACCGATAATTGAAGGAAGGATTTGGAATTTCAAGTCAGTGATCATGTTTTCCTAAAGATATCTCCATGGAAGGGAGTCATAAGTTTTCGTAAGAAAGGTAAATTGAGTCCCAGGTACATTGGACCTTTCAAAATTCTAGAACGAATTGGGGATATAGCACACTGATTGGAAATGCCGCTAAGTCTGTTCAATGTTCATGATGTGTTCCATGTATCACTATTGAGGAAATACATGCGTGACCCAATGCATGTACTTACCTATGAGTAATTAGAACTAGAACCCGATCTATCTTATTGCTAAGAGCCCGTCAAGATTCTTGATACAAGAGAACAAGTACTGAGAAACCGGACGACTTGTCTAGTAAATGTTTTGTGGAGAAACCATAAGATGGAAGAGGCAACGTTGGAACCCGAGGAATTTATGATGAAGAACCACACGATTCTTTTCATGCGGTAGTATTCTAAAAATTTTGAGGACGAAATTATTTGATGGAGGGGAGAATGTAATACCCCAAGCTTCTAGTATACGCTTCTCTTTGAATAATGTAACAGCGTGTGTTGTACGCAACACCGAGTTCTAACACACCACAACAAATCAAACTAGCCATTATGAATAGTAATACCAAATTTTTGAAATTTTATAAATATTATTTTTCAAAATGGACTTCATTTTTTGATTCGAAATATCAAAATTAGCCTTGGGTGATTTTTTAGTATTTTTCTGAACAAATTCATTTTTGATGAATAGTGAAACTACTAAGTGGTAGTTAAAAAACTGAATTTTTCAGAAAACTTAATTTTACCTCTTCTTTTATTGGATTTTTTAAAATCTAAGAGAAACGGTTAATATCAAGGAGTAAAATGTTGTTCATTGAGATGAAAATAATTTTTGTGGAATAGTAACTTCTTACTTTTATTTACCACGGTTAAAAGTAAATAGGGTAATTAAGGGAAAAAATGATATTAATATTACCCTAACACATGTCCTAATTCTATTGGACAAGTTTATCTCAACCCAAAACAACCTTAGGAGTAAAATAATATCATTTAGGTCCACTTGGATTAGATTTGGACATTTATTATTATTTAATTCAAAGAAGAGTTAAAAGAGTTAAAATCAAAGTTTACATACTAAAACCTTTTTAATATAGGGTTATGTATAATATAAATTCAATTTTAAATATTAATTAGAATGATAAAAATATTTCATACATAATGATATTTTATTTATAATTTTTAGACATTAAATAATTTAATTTATTTATGACACAATGATGATGTAGTAATTACCATAATAGTGAAAAATTACAATAATTGATATTATAAATACACAAATAAATATAATATTAAACTTTTTATGAATTAAACTAATCTTATAGGTTAATATTACATTATATGATTGACTTAATTAACATTTTTTGAAGTAATCATTCGGTTATGATTTTCACAAAAATCAATTATTGAATAGTGTCAAAATTTACAAAAAAGAGTTTTTAAAACAAATATTATATTATTAATTGATATTAAATTCTTAAAAATCTGAGGTTAGGCCAAGAGACTTATATCATGATGAATGTATCATTAATAGACCACTTGGGGGTCTCTTGGATTTAGATAGTAAGCTTATTAACTATATAATATAAAAATACAAAGTGACATGGTTAATGTCAAACTAATTAAAAAAGTGTTAAAACTAAACGATAAGTTTAATATAATGACCCAAATCTATCTAAATTCTTTTGGTTGAGTGGTTTTAGACCCATACCCACCTTAATCTTTAAAAAATACAGTTTAAAGTTATTAGAAACCGATTATGAATTTATTATAAAATAATATTTCTAGCTTTTCGAAAGGTGCCCCTCACCCCTCTTATAAAAGGGAACTCCCCCTTTTCACTAATTAACACATTCAAAGCCTTTTGGTTTGGCCAAACCCTGCCAAAATACTCTCTCAACTTCCCTCACTACAACCTAGAGTCCATAGTTTGATCAGAAAGCCAACCTATGGATCCCTTTTGATAAAGTCAAAAGGAAGAACCCGAACAAGAGGTAATGTTTTCACCACCCTTTTTCAATTTCATTTCTTCTTCAACTTCTTATATATTTGTTTTTCCCATTCTAAAATAATTAATTCATTATCTACTATATACTGTAATATTATTATAAATATGGTACAACCATATTCAGTAATCTATCCATCCTTTGAATGACATGTCACCATATGTGTGTACGTACAGCTTAAAGTCTCCACATCGTGGTGTAATTGTTATTCAATATATTATTATTTGGATGGGTATAATAATGATTTTTAATTCATGTAAATAATAAATATATCATGATAATTATTCTGTATATATGATATACCATCCAATTATATATTATTTTAATATCAAAATAATGATATTGTCACTCGTGCATACGTACGGACTACCGTCTCCACGAACGCGATGAGATTCATTTTCCATCATATCCATTCAAGAATAATTAACATTTGACGATTAATAATAGTATATAAGGACTTGATATAATTCTGTATATAAATAAGATACAACCTATCTATAACAAACATGTCTTATGTAACAAAACATTTAAAAGAAAACGAGTAAGTTAACACCTGAAACGACGATAATTCTAAATATTATTAACAAAGAAATGTTAAAAGATCATATATGATATCATATTAATGTATATGATTCTTGTAGAATATAATAACAATTATTTCACCATTATACAGGAGGTTAAACTACCCCCAACCAAGGAAAATTACAAGGTAAGGGTTTATTTCTCAATCTCTTCATTATCCAAGGTTGTTTATACGTAATAATCTACTGGGATTTCTTTATTATCCACATCCATGTTTCTTTAAAATGTATTACAAATTTTTTTTAATATTTACTAGAATATGGGTTAAATTCATTTATACCCTTTTTTACTTTTATAAGTGGTTTATAAAGGAATATTTCTGTCATTTTCCAAACAAGGTCCTTTTTATCCTTTTCGACAGAATTAAGGTAAGAATGTTTTTTTAGCTTATACGGCGGGTGCGGCTATTTTCTGCCATTACAAAATCATCGAAGCTTCCCTTACAATCTTATAAAAATATTTTCAAAGAAAATTTTTTATTTTATAAATATATGAATCTTAAATTATTTCAAAATAAAAAGAGATATTTCCCTAAAAAGAGTTTTTATTTCATCAATGTAAACATCCTTAGATGGATTTTACGTTTATTTGAAGTTGATTTATTATGATACAAAACATTTATATTGTATTGAAGGTCTTGTGATATGTTTGACTATAGATGTGTTATTTTTATACCATTCATGGTTTATGGATGAACTATTTACATTTCGTATGCTAGTTTTAATATGAATGTTTATGATATGTTTAAACCTTTTCATATGGGAATGCATTGGACTTAATATGTGATGGGTGGAGCCCTCTATATCTCCTTGATGCATTGGTAGGTCTCATGAGACAAACTAGTGTCTCGGCACAAGGCCTTGACAAAATCTTATTTGTAGTCTTGGCATGAGGCCTTTACTATGTGGTTATGATAGTCTGGCATTATGCATTCCATCATTATGAAAGTGGTTATTGATATTGCATGTGATTATTCGATTAGTAGAATATCCATGTGAATAAGTAAATTCCAATATTTCATTTTATTTTTTCCATTCTATGTTGCATTTCATGTTTAAAAGGCTTTTGTTTTAGTTATACATTTCCATAAATGTTTATTATTATTTATGAAAGTTTCTGCTATATTGTTATCCTTACTGGGCATTCGAGCTCACCACTTTCCTATGTTTTATTGTTCCCAGGATGTGAAGAAGTAATTTATGAATGGCATGCATGTATAATATGAGGGGATAAGAGTGTGGAATATGGAGACTTTATTGTTTTAGTTTTAATTTTATGATGTAATGTAAACTTTATTAATATATCTACTGTTTCCAAGGCTACTAAACCAATCGGTCTTTCGAGATTTGATCTCTCTTGTGAACATTCCAATGTTATGTAATAATGCACCGACACTGGGTAACTCGGATCGGGGCGTTATATACATGATGAGACAGATGAGATGACTCCTAAAATTGTGGCTCCTATAGATTGACATCAGCAGACCCAGAATCTCATGAGTTCCTCTAGGATATCTGGTAAGTGTGGTGACATCTCGGAGGAGGATGGTGGTGGACCTACTTCTTTCAGAGATGCACTCATATCTGGAACAGGGAAGGTTTACTATACTCATTCTTCCTCGAAGCGAAGGACAAGGAAGGACTATTCTACTACGCCTCGTACATTGTTTGCTTGATCTTCTATGTCATCTGGCATATTTAATTATGATATTATATATATCCTCAATCAAGGTAAGTCCCAATATGAATGGGGAACTGTTGATGACTCTGATTATGGGAATGATATGTCTTATTATGATTTGTAACTCTGTGCTTTGACGAGTGAGGGCAAGTCCCTTTGTTTGACTACGCCCATCTCCTCTGTACCTATTTCTTTTATTTAATAAATAGTTACAAGCATTGCTTTGGGATGGACTCACTAGTATATACCTTTCAAGTATAATGTTAATTTTACAAACCAATTTGTTAGTAAAATTTAATATTACTGGATGAGTAACCACCTGTTAAATCTTGAAAGGCTATAAGGCCCAAACTTATGACTCGATAATTTTAAGGGCACAACATCTACCCAAGACAATGCATTGTCCGACTTATATCCTCTATAAATTTTTTTATAAATAATAATATATATAATAGTGCATTCATGATTATTTTTACATAACTACATTACCATTTAGTTTTAGACTCATGCCATCATAATTATCATGAAATTGTAATCTAATTGACAATGTTGCTTGAAAATAATTTTCATCTTCACATAGTTGTTACTTGTTGAACGTAATTTCATATAAATTTTTATAAAATAATCCTCATGGAAAGGTAGATAATATTTTTATATTGAAATAATACTTTATCAATAGTTTCTTAACTACATTATAGTACATTTATTTTCTAAATGGATTGTATCATATTAAGGAAGATTATTTATTAGTCATAATTTCATTTTAATTAATTATGCATTATTTTTTTTCCCATAAATATGTAATGAAATATTTATAACATTTAATGGAAATTTAAATTTATTTATTTTATACTATATAATAATCTTAATTTATATATAATGTCATTATAATATGGTTTTTGGAAAATTAAAATGGTCAAGGACATTATATTGTAAACAAGAGATGTCATTGTTGTTGCACTGAAACATGTTATCTTTATTACATATTTATAGAATGAAATCCATTTAATTAAAAGGATAATTTCATATATTTCAAAATATTATTTTATGGAATTATAATTTATAAATAAATTCATTAATTACATGGATACACATTTATCTCTTAATGAAATTACATTATCAAAAAGTGTATTTTTTCATTGTGTACACTGAATGTTTTAGATTTAAATACATGTTTTTAATTTTGAATTGATATATAATTTGTTTAATATAAATTACATAATTTTTAGAATCATAATCTAAAAAATTATTGAAGTGATAATTTTGGGGATTTTATGAAATAGTTGAATTTTGGGAAAAATTAGAAAATATTTCTTTTCTGATTACGATGATGTTTATAAAATTATAAGGGTAAAAAAACGATTTTTTTAAAACCATTTATCTGATAAAAATTTATTTTATGGAGAAAATTATTTATTTGATAATATTTTGTTAAATTTAGAAATCGAAAATTTATTTTTTTAACATAATATATATATTTTTCGAAAAGTTTTTCATGCATTATACATGTATCATATTAGATTTTGTTTTAATCACTTTTAGAAATTTAATCCAATAAAATGGATTTCGTTTTAATTATATGAATTTACAAATTAGTTAATAATTTTAATTTTATGTTTACACACAAAAATATGATACCATGGTAAAAATTAAGACACAACTGTTATAAAATATTTAACGATGGAATCATTTGATATTCTATATCATATATAGAAAAATAAGAAGATTTGTATAAAATAAAATATAAATAAATAAAATTACTCAAAATTAGATAACACATTATAAATAAAGATAAAATTTTAATCGAACATTTTTATGATATTATTATTTTCAATTCATAAATATTACAAAATTTTGAAAATATTTTTGAACTGTTTTTCATATATATTATAATTTTAAGTATTGTTTACTTGAAATGGCCCTATGATTAAAAAAATAACAAAATTAACTGATCATTAAAAATAAATAAGAAAATAAAATATTAACAATATCAAAAAAAAAATTTTACAATAAAAAACTTAATATAGAATTTATAATAGTTTCTATAAAATTATAATTTTTCATGATTTCAAATAAATTTCTTACCCTATAAGAATTATAATCCCTTTTAAAACATTTTAATCTATAATTATCTATTGAAATGCATATATATTGATATTAAATTTTAAATTAAGTTCCATGTGATATAAATATTTTCTTCACTAATACTTGTTATCATTCCTCTGATTAGGTTATTAATCATTATAATGGGAATATCATTTATAACATGATGTTTATTTAGAGTTGTTATCCTTAATATATATATATTAAACTATTTAGTGGTATTCATTCCAAATTATTTTTTAATCAATTTATATGTTCTTCATCACTATCCAATTTATCATGGATCTTACCTTTCACTTCCATGTCCATTTTCCTCTGAACGCATAGTCTTGTGGAAAAGAAATCCATGTGGATAATGACCCATCACAATAGTAGAATTTTATTTACCAAAAAACTATGTTCTAACATCATATTTTATCCAATTCCTCCCATTTTAAGATAACCTTGAATACATACTCTAATTATTGGGTATTCACCAAGATTCCCATGATTTTTATTTACTAATGAAGACATAAACTATAATATATACACGTCATTCTATGATGTATAAATACCTTATAAAAAATTATTATTAATAAAATGTATTTAACTAGAGTGTAATTTATTTCATTATATACAAGTTAATTGGTCCACATGTTCATCCACTGATGGTTTTGAATATTGGTTATTTCACCAATTAACCATTTTCATCCATTGAATGTGTAAATATTAATAAACTACATTACCATTATTTATATACAAAGAAGCACTGATTTCCTGGAAATATTTACAGATGATGTTTTTTAGGAACATTACTATTTGTATTGTTTCAATATTATTTTTTAAAATATGGATTAATTTTATTTATCATGTGATTGGTGGGATATTGTTATAGAGAGCCACTCGATAAATAAGTAGGTCCTGTGTTATTTTGAAAATACATTTTGGTTTATACATCTCCTAATTCTTGATATATATATATATATATTATATGAATCATTGGTTGATGATTATGTTGTCTTAGATGATTCCTTGATAGTGAGATTATAATGGTTGATATTATGACTTATATCACTATGAGTTAATAAACTGATATCTATGTTGCATCTTGTTTTTATGATTCCCAATGATATATTAATCCCACATAGTCGTTGACTATATAATTTTATGTTTATATATTCATGAAATATTTTGAATCATCTATTTATTGACATCTTAACCATTATTGAGCATCTAGTCTCACGATTTTATATTATTTTTCTTTTCCTTGACAAACTATGAATATTATTAATTGTGAATAAAGGAACATGGAAATGGGAATAATAATGTATTTTTGTGTTTTTAGAAGTTGTAAATATGTTTTCAATGTCATGTAATGTTCACCAATGAATCTATTTAATGAGAATACTAAATTAATAAATCTGTTAATCTATGTATTTATTAAAAAATTTTGAATTTTTGTCTGGAATAGGGTTACTAGAGTAATATTATTGCATGTTTTAGTTTAAAATTGTGGAAGTTTGGTATATTTACACTTATCCATTTATCTCCTATTGGGTGGACCTTTTGAGTTCCATTTTTCTTTGCTAATGGGAGCTCCTAAATATTCTCCCTTGGGTATTCTCTATATTCTTCTTATTATCTCTCATTTCATTTAGAGTCCATGGTAAAATTTCTTGGGAAAATCAATGTTGAGACTTCTCCGTTCTCTAATACCCCTTCATTCTCCCTTATCATCCAATTTTCGTATATATGATATAAATTTTAATATGAATTCCATTGGTTCATGGTTGTATTTAATTGAAATAATAGGTATTTCATTCCATTTTATTATATGGTTGTCATTATTTTCATTCATCGGTGTATTGTTTGAATGTGATTAGTGATCTGATTGACCTAAATTTCCACAAATTATTGATCATATTATATGGTTGTTACTTGGATATTATTTCAAACTTTTAGATGGAATACGTCATGGAAATTTATTATTTTGATCTATATATTATTCATTTATAATTTTCAATCATTATGTTATGTTGATTATGTTGTTTTCTGGTTTGATTTTGTAGATGTTTTGTATGGTTTTAGGGGATTCTGGTGATCTTTTTATGTTTTAATATCTCACTATTAATATTTTCGGTTTCCATAACTGATCGCATGATTCTCAAGATACATATACACATCCTTACAGTAGGTTTGCAAAAATTAATACTATAAACATTTTTTATGATATATGAATGATTTTTTTTTTCAAATATATTTTACTATAAGAACTAAAATGTTTTAAATATATTTTCTTATAATTTTGTAATGATAATCTATTTTCCCTATTAATTATATTTTTAATCTAATTTATTAATTTTAACATTGACATTGCCTGCATGTTTTAATCAATTTAATTTAATTAATATTGATATGTGGGTTGTGTTACCCAATCTTATACCCTTTCAACTTTACCTACTTCTATAAGGTGTTGAATATTTCTAATAATATTAATCAAGGGTTGAAATTATGACATTTTCAATGTTAGTAGACTTATTCACTATTTATATAGATTGTAACTAAGGATTACTACCATGATTAAACCATTATAATAAGTTAATTTAAATTTTTTCCCCATACTTGAGCACTAACCTATATATTTTAACATAAAAATTCATGAGATATACATATATGAACTATGCATACACTCTAGTTAATAGAGTGATCTTATGGAATTTGAAAGGCTGGGATTTTGATGGTAAATGTGGTTGAAGAACCTAGAATTTTGAATAATTCCCTAATATTAACTACTAACAGAACTCAGGGGTGTTATAGATGTTTTTATTTATTTAGAGATTTATTAAAAACCATTCATTGAAAGCGGTTCTTATTATAGATAGGTTTTAAATAAAAATTCATTCATTTATTTTCAACATATTATTTAAAAATGTTTTATAAAAATTAATTTCCACGGGCACACATCATTCTCTATTAGAATGATGTTATCGAATTCAAAGATAACTATGACAATTTTTTATTTAAAATAATTTTTCTTAGTTAGATATATAAAGACCCATAAAATTGAAGGAAATTTTTTTTCTTAATTTTTTTTGTAATTTTAAAAGAGCGAAGTTTCTGACGGCACCTTATTCTGATGTCCGGTGTGCCTGGAATCATTTTCTGAAGTTTGGCTCGGGTACGTTCATTGAACAGACGAGAAGGTGTTTCTAACTTTTGAACCGGTGCCCGGAATCAAATTCTGAGGGCACCGATGAAATCGCAGTGCTAGTATTTTCTTAGAAACGCCTCTTCCGGAGTTGCGTTTGCTCGGGTGTGGTTTTTAATTTTCGGACTTAAATTTAAGAAATAAAATAATTGTTCGACAAACCTAATTTTATTTCACTTAAGCCACTTGGAAGCCACTTAAACTGAGTTGAAACGGAGAGGGTACTATCCAAAAATATCCTACCATCTTGGTAGGATATTTTCGAGGTGGGGCCTGCACAAGCCCCGCCATTCTTTTCCGCTAAGTAACGCACCCGTGAAAACCCGTCATTATGAAAGTCAACTGACGTGTTTTCTTAAAATCATAACGCACCATTTAATTGGGCGGTTTATTTCATGAATTAAATGGGCGGTTTCTTTCGTTGAATTAATTCTGCGAATTGATGGGTCATCACTTACCTCTTTTTCGTTTGTTGGCGTAATAATAAAATAAGACCAACGTGACTTTTGGAGGATTGCTCGTTGAGAGGTTTTTGACAGAGGTTCATGTGCCTTCACCCTTCTTCGCGAAGAACGCGAAGAACGCAAAGAAAGCGAAGAACGCGAAGAACGTCGGCCTTCGACGAAGAACGCCGAACCCGCGGAAATCGACGACGCGACGCCGTGTACCGCGACGCCGACATTCCCTCTCCCACGACGTTCTTCTGCGACGTTCCTTACTCCACGACAAAATCCTTCTGTCATCCGTTGAGGTGAGGGTTTCGGTTTTCTTTTAATTTTTTCTTTTGTGGTTTTTAATTTAGAAGGATTTAATTATTATTAATTAAATCTTTTTGTTCTTGAACCTCGGAGTTCGTCGACGCGACACCCTTCCACGACGACGCGACGCCGGATACCGCGACGACGCGACGATCCCCAATTCCGCGAAGAACCCGCGAGCGAAGATTTGATGAGGTAGGGATTTGTTTTGAAAATGCCCTTATTCCCGTGAACACTTCTTTAAAAATTAAAGAACAGGATTCAAATGAACAATTTTAATTTATTAAAATTGTTGTTTCATGTGTTGAATACTCCTCCCGTTGTTTTTTATGTAACGCGGAGGGTGTGGGCCAAACGAACACGGCCCGACAACCCTCCGTCGTTCTTCGTGGTTGTGCAGATTTGACGGGTGATGACGGAACATGCCACAATTGAAATTTTATGGTTCCGCAGTGAAGAACGAGTTCCGGGAGGAGCAGCAGCGCAGACGGGAACAGAATCGGACCACCGGGGCAACTCCGGTGTCCCGCAGAAGCCGCCGGCTGCGCGGGTCGCTGGCGCGGCGGCGCACGCGGACCTACGGCCGTGCGGGTCTGGCGCACTCGGACGCGGCAAAGCCGCGTCCTTTGATCCAGCGTGGCCCCATGCGGGGGGCCGCGACACTTCCGACCCGCGGGGACAGCGCCCCGCGGCAGCCGCTCGGCCGAGCCGAGCCGGACCTGCAGGCCGAGCTAGGTCGTGCCCTAGCCGGACCAGACCGGGTCCAGCCGGGTCGGGTTGACCGGGTTCGGGTCGACCCAGTTCGGCTGACCTAGGGGGGGGGGGGGGTCGGGCCGGGTCGGCCCGGGCCCGGACCCCCCGTCTTCGGACTGTTTTCGGTCAAATGCCTGTAACATGAGCTACGGGCCTCCAAACGACTCGCCGTTAGCGGCAACGCGATCCTTGGATCGAGATGGACGTTTTGGTATATCGCAATCAAGGTTTCAGAATACTTTGAGTTCGGCCGGGTTTTTTTGTACATGAAACCAACCGGGTCTTCGGAGCGGAAATGCTCATATCTTGAGCTTCGGATGTCTGATTGACGTGTCGTCAGCTTCGTTGACTTCTTCTAAGTGAGACAGATCTTTTGGCTCACTCCGCCCAAGGTTTGGACTCAGGTGGAGTACGGTCGGGTAGGTTTTTCCTTAAAACCCAACCGGGCCCCTAGGACGAAAAGGCCAATAACTCTCAGACCAGGCGTCCGATTGACGCGTCGTCTGCGACGTTGAGTTCCTGTTGACGACACAGAACTTTTTGATACATCAACCTCGGACTTTGTGTCAGTTGATGTATCAGCCTCTCGGCTCGTGGAGCGGACCCTCCCGAATGAGCTTGATGTGTACGGGAACCCTAGAGCTGGCCGCAAGTGCTACTTCGACAGTGACGACCGTGGAGAGATCCTCAGTGGACTGCGACGACGGCTATGTAGAGATCCTTAGTGGACTGCGACGATGGCTTTGCAGAGATCCTCAGTGGACTGCGAAGATGACTGTGCATAGATCCTCAATGGACTGCGACGACTACAGCACTCAGCGATACTACGTGGATCAATGCTACAGGTCATGTGTGGGCCCGATCCTGTGTGGGTCAGCGCTCAGCGGTTCTGTGTGAGCCAGTGCCTACAAGTCCTGTGTGGGCCCGATCCTATGTGGGTCTTTGCGGGGGTTAGTACGTATTGATCCTTTGTGGGTCCGACGACTTAGATGGATCAGTGATCATCTTTATCGTCATTCGAAGAAGTATACCTGTGTGAGCTGAATCTTGAGTTACTCTCCTTTGTGGATTGTGTTGAGCTATCCTGTGTGGATTTACTGCTTACTCTCCTTTTTGGATTGTGTTGTGCTATCCTGTGTGGGTTTACGTTTTTCATTCTTGTGTGGACTGGGTTGTGCTTGGACTTGGATGCTGGAGCCGAATGAGAATGGATGACTTAGGTATATGTATGGGCATATACCTACGCCGTGTCAGATGTTACTTCGTGATTGTATCTTTCCTTTGTGGTTTATCCTTTGTGGATTTCGGGAGACCTTTTGGGTTCTCGGGGTCCCTACTATGTAGCTTATACTCACCCCTGCACGGGCTATTCCTGCACTACGTTGTTTTGGTTGCAGACAACAGAAAGCGCTGATCGTGGTGGAGGCTTGCGGAGCAGGATGGTACCTTGAGGTGGACCACTGGGCGGGACGTACTCGGAGCGGTCAGGTGGACCTGAGGAGCAGTGGAGGCTATCTGTACCCACCCTTCAGGTGGGACTTCCAGAGGACGGCTCGATGCTGCGGCTTTTCATTTCATTTGCTGTTTTCCACTTCAGTTGTAATTTACAGTTGGTCTTGTATTTCCGGCCCCTTTTACTTTTAGCACAGCCTGTTACAGTTTTTTCTTAGTTTTTACTTTTCCGCTTGCTTACTCTATGGTGCTTGTTTACTTGTCAAAGGAAATGCCTTCCCTTTTTCCAGGATTTACGCCTTGGTGCTAGTCGTCAGCCCCTGGCCTTTGGAAGGCGGGCTTTGGGTAGTCACGGCCCAGGCCCCGAGGACGGGTCGTGTCAAGATAAATAAAATTAAAACTAAAAAATTATGATATGTATTCTATTATAAAATATATTATCTAGTTGAATATTATTCATTTTTGTCCTATCCCATGAACAAAAACTGGTATGACATAGATTAAAACCATAGTTTGGTCTTGTACACCACATCAAAGGATTGATAATGAATTATCATTTTCCTTATATGGTATTCTCCTTGTAAGACATAGAATGAATGTTCCATACACCTATCAGGGTTGATTCACTAATGTAAATGTGCCCTATACCCATGGTTTCAAACAATGGGTATTGCCCCTTAAACCGTGGGTATAGTCTATACCCATGGTTTGATGAAACATGGGCCCTCAAGGGGTTGGTATTTCCCTATACCCATAATTTTACAAAAATTGTGGGTATATTCCACTGAAATTTTTAATTACCAACAATTCACCTGAACCGTGGGTATAGATCTATGCCCACAGTTTACAGAACCATGGGTAAATATTTATACTGAATAAATTAGATACCCATGGTTAAGTAAACCACAAGTATAGAGCGTTTTGGAGCAGCATATTTACCCACTGTTTAAAAGCCATGGATATAGAGGGTTCTTCATCAGCATATTTACCCACGGTTCTCAAACCATGGTTATATATTCTTTTCCCAGAAATTTTAGTTGCCCAACTGGTCATACCCCCTTGCCTCCCCTCCCTTCCCCCTTGGACAGACCCCCCCAGTGCATCCCCACTCTACCCTCTGGATAGAACCACCTTGCACCCCCCTAACACCCTTGGGCACCCCCTGGACCCCCCAGCTTGCACCCCCAAAGCCCCCCAGTACCACAAGCACCAGAACCCCCTCCAACCGCATTGACACCCTGCCCCCTGCACCCCTAGTACCACCTGCACCCAACACCCACATCCCCCCTACACCCAGCCCCCACTGTACCAAGGTCCCCCCACCACCACCTGCACTCTCACTGTCCATCCCCACCCCCACCTACACCCCCCACTACCCCGCTCCTAGGCACCCCCTGCACCGCCAATACCACCTGCACCTTTCCCCCCACCCCACGCCCCCTACATGCATCCCTCATCCCCCTCACTACCCCCCTCACCCAGGTCCACCTCCCCCCCCCCCACCTTCACCACCACCGCCCCCCTGAACCCATCCCGCACCCCCACCCCCTGCACCCAGCTCCCCCTCCACCCACCTATACCACCATTTTCCACCCCTCCCCACACTTGCACCCCACCTTCCCCCACCCCCTTCTTGGACACTGCCTGCACCCCTAATACCACCTCCACCCAGCCCCCCCTAGCTACCCCACTACCCCTTGCACCCAGGTCCCCCCCACCCTAACTAGCACCCCCACAGTCCACCCCTACCACCTACACCCCATTGCCCCCCCCCCACTCTTGGACACCCCCCATGAACCCCCAATACCACCTACACCCATCCCCCTCACTACCCCCGGCACCCAGGTCCCCCCCCCCCCGACTTCACCCCCACTATCCCCCCACCTTCAACCCCACATCCCCCAACTCTTGGACACCCACCCATGCACCACCAGTACCACCTGCACTCAGCCCCCCTGCCCCCAGCCCCCCTACACCCATCCCCCACTCCCTACACCAAGCTCACCCCTGTGAAACCAATGTGAAACAATGAATATCAGAATTCGAAAATAATGGAACCACAATTCATTTTTTTCACCAATTAAAACATAAGAAGATCTGGAAAAAGTGGTCAAAGAAGAAAAAATTTATTATCAGAAAAGGCCTTAATAAATTTTTAATGACAAATCATCATTATCGTATATCTCTTATTGAAGCCAAAAAAAGTCTTATAAAGGATGCAAAAAATACATATTTTTCTGCACTAGAGTGTGGTTAACTGAATCGACATACACCAATCAAACAATCTCACATTGTTTCATCCCTTGATGAGAAGAAGGTTAAGAGTTCCATTTTTTCTCAAAATCATGAGAGTGTGGATGGCCATCAAGGGTTCACAAATAAATTATTTGTGTTCTATTGGGACATAGTTTGTGATAAGATCCTTAATTCTATGAGGGAGTTCTTTAACCTTGCCCCAATACCCTATGGAATCAACTACAATTTTATTTCCTTGATTCCATGGAAAGAAAAATGTTTTTCATTTAAAGGATTTCAAACCTATTATTATTGGGAATACCTTTCCAAAAGTCATTAGAAAAATTATTGATAGGAAGATAGGTCCCATTGCTTGTGGTTTTATATCTTCAAATTAGTTTTGCTTTATCCCTGATAGGAATATTCAGAACTACCTCTGAATTTTTTAACATCACGAAATGAATGGTTAAACAAGGTATCTTTTATTTAAATCTTGAAATATAAAATGAATTTGATAAAATAAAGTTGATTTTTATTTTTGAAATACTCAGAAGGCATGGACACCCCTCTGCATCCCCATTCCCCCTAGACATCTATCTCGAACACCCCCATGCAACCCTAGACAGCCCCCTTGTAACCCCCTGGATAGCCCCTTGCACCCCCCACTGGGCACCCCTCCCACTAGACACCCCCCCTTGGACACCCCCTGACATCCCTTGGAAACACCCTTTAAAACCCCACTTGCACCCTTCCCCCTACCCTATAGACCCCCTGACCCCCCCCAGACATCCCTTGGACAACCCCTGAATAGCCCCTCCTAGACACCCACCTGCACCCTCCCCCCCTTCTCCTGATAGTTTCATTCATAGGAATATAATGGTTATTGATGCACTAAACCAACCAGTGACTTTTGATCGGGATTTTGTTACACCATTACATATTTTCGCCACCAGTGAAACCATTTGGAATATGATGTATAAACCTATAAATGTTGGCCAAAAAAACTCACATTGGAGACTTCATGAAGACTAATCATTGAATTTAAGAAGATATAATAATGTTATCAAAACATTCGTTTTGATGGTTTTTATGAAAAAAACTATGTAAAATAGGGTTAACAACATTCCTTGGAAAACAAAATGTTGGGATTCAGATAGCCTGGAAAGCAATGAGGGGAAACTACCCAGTTATTGAACTAGATGTTTAGGTTTCCTCATTACACAATCCACCAAGACTACTTCATGTGAACTCGAATATTCCCACCCAACTACTTCCTCATACCTGAGACTTTCCCCCTGGATCCTCACTGTCAGATCAATACCTTTACAGATATGAAATTTCCCCAAATATAATGATCACCAAGAACCTCCAAAGAAATCATAGCTTGTAGAATATGCATTGATCCCTCAATAATGCATAGGTTAATAACACCATCTACCACTAGTTTGGCCATCCTCATCCACACAACCCTAGGAAAATCATCCCTCCCCATGAGAATACAATACGAAAGAAGTCGTTATCTTTTCAATATTCCCCAAAACCACTTTCAAATCCACTAGGACTGATAACACATGAATGGTAATAAAGCTAAGGATAAAATTCACCAGTGTATTTCTTCCACCGAAAGATAAAAAGTGGTTCTGGAAGTTACTAATATTACTTGTGATTTTATTAGAAACCCCCCTCACAATGACTAATATGTATTCTCATTGGGGAAAAAGTATAACCATGGTACTCCAACAACAAATTCCTTCATCTGAATGCTATGGATGTTATTTCTTCTCTATCTATATTAAATGTTAATCTTTCAATGTCACTAATGTTTGAGGCTG
The DNA here is from genome assembly GCA_963277665.1 of Viscum album. Classification (NCBI taxonomy): domain Eukaryota; kingdom Viridiplantae; phylum Streptophyta; class Magnoliopsida; order Santalales; family Viscaceae; genus Viscum; species Viscum album. Next base: position 1,497,543,297 of record OY728119.1, on the reverse strand, counting down.
GAATATCTCCTGAAGTTTGAGATTCTTTTGAGACTGGTATGGGGGTTAGGAAGGGGCCTACCTTCATTGATATCTGGGAGTTCCCCTCATAACTTCTAATCTTAGAGGTTCTGATTCTGTGGTCTTGGAAGACAAAATTGTTCGAAGAGATAATGTTTGGACTAATAACTCTCTATCCTATGATGGTTGGTTACAACTAGATTAATCATTTTTTCTTAGTAAGCAAGCTTATTGGTTCTATCACTTCATTTCACCATTGTGAGTGGTGAAATCCATTGAAGCCACCCTTAGGAAATTTCTTTGGAAATATCCTTCGTCAGCTTCCTCTAGGGGAACCCTCATATTTTTTCTTTACTGTATGTGTGGTTTGGATGGGGGCTAGAGTACTAGTTTTCTAGGATGGTTGTTTTGGCTATATGTAGTGGTAGTGGTTTTCTGGTGGATGGGGTGCTGGTTTTTTGTGGAGCTGGGTGCGGGCTGGTGATGTGTAGTTGCTTGGGTTTTTGGCTGTTGTGGTTAGTGATTGTGGATTGTTTGGGCTGGAGTGGCTGGCATGAGTTGGAATGCAGGTGGCATGGGGTGGGAAGGGGGTTGGTGTGGGTTGGAACAAGTGGTATGTGGTTATTTTTTCAGTGGTAGTGGGTTGGTGCGGGATGGAATGCATGAGGCTAGGGACTGGTGTGTTAGCTAAAGCGGGAGGGAAGGCAGGGGCATGGGGATGGTAGGGGGATGGTGCGGGCCAGAACTGGTCGTTGGGGCTGTTTTGCAGGTGGAAAATGGAAGGAATTAGTGTTTTGTAGGAGGGTGGGGGTGGGGGATGGTGTGGTTGCTGGTGAGGGCTGGGTTGTAGGCGGTCGCGGCGTGACATCGGTTCAACCATGGCGCAACCGCAGCACGACCACAACGGGACTACGGAGTGATTATGGCATGACTGTGGCATGACCGCGGCATGTTAGCCTGGTCCAGCGACATCCGCGGGGCAACATCTTCCATCCAACAGTGAAGAGAATAGGAAGAGGCAAGGAAACATTCAGTCCATCACACCACTGGATGAAATTGTGATTAGTCAGTCTCAAAATTGATCAGAAGACTCATGGAATACTATCATAAAGCTGGTCATCCATCAGATTCCTGATTGTTGTATAAATCCCCAACTACACTATATGAGGTGTGTGTTATTTACTGTTCTCACACAGAAAAAAATATAATGTTGATTCATTTTCATTACAGGGGTCAAAAAAATCATCTGATCATCGGTATCATAAAAATATCAAAATCTAAAGGAAACTTTTCCAAATACTAATATCATTTATAAATTTATTCTCAAGTCCTCTTATTGTCTGAAATGTAATATGATGTCCCTTGAGCACATAGATGGTCATTGTATAATACAAGTAGAAAGTATCACCCTCATATCCAATGTTGTCAATAGGTGACTAAATATTTTTACAAGAGACTCAATCAAGAGATTTTCTAGCTTAGGGCCTCACTCCCCTTTAACAATGGGTTGGTAACATATATAAAACTCTATCTAGGTCTCATACATCGAATTCCGATTAGACTGAAAACCTTCATGGGGTGTCATCCTAGAGCAGGGCCAGATCGTGGAATTATTGTGGCGTGATCACAGTGTGACCGCAGCGTGACTGCGGCATGACCGCGGTGTGACTGTGGCGTGCCCACGACATGACCACGGGTGAAGGTTGAAGGGGGAGGTGAGGGAACATATAATGTCTCAGATATTTCAATTTATTACATTAAATATTATAGGGAATTATTTTGAGACTGGGCATGAAGGCGGCATATCATTCTAAGTTCCAGTGATCCCAGAATGCTGGTTTGATTTTTTTTAAGTTATGTGAGTCGGTGCTTGTGCGCGGTTGTGGTAGATTCTAAAAATATGCCCGAATTAAAAATCTGAGGGCACCATTTTGTTCGGGATTATGACTTTGCCTAAGAATGACTCTATCCTCGACCGGCGCAGGTCGTCTGCAATGTCTAAGATTGGTAATTTTAAAATGGAAAAATACATTAGAATGATTAAAATAAAATAATGATTTATTTTCTTATATTAAAACGGTTCCTTTTTTAGAACAACCTAATATTCCCCTATAAATTCATCCTTATGGAAAATTCACAGGGTTAGCCTCATAACCCTGAGAGTTGAGAGACTGAGATTTCTCTTGGTGCTTGGGTGGAGGAGGACGCGTTGGAAAATGATGACGGATCAAAATCAAGAATAATTTCGCCGACATTGAAGGATCACGATGACAACGCCACCGTGACACATTCATCAACGATCAATCCTTTAAAAAGGTAGGGGTTGTTATTTTGATTTATTTTCCCCGTATTTAAGTTTAAATGATGAACACGGATCAACCACGAACAAGTTGATCTGCGGACTCGTATGTTTTTCGAGAGGGATTTTCTTCGGGAAGATTATGGGAAATTGATCAATGCTTATGTTGTTGTTGATTATTTCTCCGTTTAAGCCTATTAACGGGAGAAGATAAATTCCATGGTGAAAAACGGTGGAGGTTCGTTCCTTAATTTGTTTAATTTTTATTTTATTCCACTTTTTTCCCTGCACGGTCTTCGTGTTCTTCACGGGGCGATGAAAAATGGATCGTTGCGCATCCATTCAATGACACAAAGATCCCAAATATAATGTTTTACATCGCAATGACCATGTGGTGGTGCAGCGGGGATGACATACAATGAATCGGACCGGATCAAAAAGATCGGTATTCTATCGTTCTTTGTGGAGGAAGACCAGAACACATTTTCGGAGCCGATTGGAGGCCCGAAAACATCGGAAGCGGCTTCGTGGTGTCGTGGAAACCAGTACCTAGAAGTTTTCTGGTGATTGGATGTCTAGGATGAGGATCAGAGTAGAATGGGAGGTGCACCGAGGAAGAGTGACGTTTCTGGAAATTTCCATATTACACGGCGTGTACTTCCGACGAACACGTCGTGTATTACTGGCAGTGGCGGCTAGGGTTTCAAGGTCAGAGAAAAATTACACGGCGTGTGACCCTAGTCACACGGTGTGTTGGACCATCCCCGAAGCTCGGCATGTACTTTGTGTTGTACAAGGACACGGGATAATCTACACGGATTTAGGCGGCACGATGTGTATAGCTTGGCAGAGGTGGCTACGCGGAGCTCGGCGGGTATCCTGTGGATACGCGGACACGGGATGGAGTACACGACCGTGTACTCCATCACACGGCCAGGTGAGGCCAGTAGCGCGGGTCACCCTATGTGCAGATTACACAGGTCAGAGTACACGGGTTGGTGAACGTGTACGGGCACATGGCCAGTGTACATAGAGCCAACACCAGTTACCCAGACATGGCATGTACTCCTTACTACATGCCATGTACTATGTTTTTCTACATGACCAGTCTCATGACATGGGCCGTTGTACACAGGTAGTACCCGGGGTCGGACAACATGGTGTGTAACATTTCTACACGGCGTGTACTTTTTGGAAAACAGCATGGTCCTTTTGTTCACCATTCTTTGAACATCTTTCATTTGGTTTAGTATCCCTTCTTCTTGTTTCCTTGAGGTTCAGACAACTTTCCCTCACGCAGGAATTTGGATATGTTTGACTATAGATGTGTTATTTTTATACCATTCATGGATTATGGATGAATTATTTATTTTTCAAATGCTAGTTTTAATACAAATTATTATGTTATGTTTAAACCTTTTCATATCGGAATGCATTAGATTTAATATGTGACGGGTGGAGGCCGCTATATCTCCTCGATGCATCGGTAGGACTCATGAAACAAACTATTGTCTTGGCACAAGGCCTTGATAAAATCTTATTTGTAGTCTTGGCATGAGGCCTTGGCTATGTGGTTATAATAGTCTGGCATTATGCATTCCATCATTATAAAAGTGGTTATTGATATTGCATGTGATTATTCCATTAGTAGAATATCCATGTGAATAAGTAAATGGAATTATTTCACTTTATTTTTTCCATACTATGTTGAAGTTCATGTTTAAAAGGCTATTGTTTTAGTTATACATTGCCTTAAATGTTTATTCTTATTTATTAAAGTTTCCTCAATATTGTTATCCTTACTGGGCATTTGAGCTCACCCCTTTTCTATGCTTTATTTTTCCCGGGATGTGAAAAAGTAATTTATGAATGACCTGAAGGAATAATATGAGGGGATAAGAGTGTGGAATATGGAGACTATATTGTTGTAGTTTTCATTTTATGATGTAATGTAAACTTTATTAATATATCTTGTGTTTCCAAGTCTACTAAACCAATCGGTCTTTAGAGATTTGATCTTTCTTGTGATCATAACAATGTTATGTAATAATGCCCCGATTCTAGGTAACTAGGGTCGGGGCGTTATAGTTGGTATCAGAGGAATTTTAGTACCAACCATGGAAGCTAGATTTAGATAAACAATGATTAGAGCACATAGACCAAAGATGAACTTTGAATATTAGTATAGAAGAATTTCCTAGAATTTTGGTATTGTAGAGATTTTGTGAGTCTTCCGAGCAATACAACCCTGTCTAGATACGAGTAGGTCGAGGTGGCTCTGGAACAGATGTACCTAGGGGTAAAACCCGAAAACACCGCTTTGAGATAGACTCGAATAGGAACTGGTGCACGACATCGGGCCTTGCTGCACTCTTGGTTACGACACTCCCGGGGGATATTCTTAGGATAACTCTCATTTTTATTACAAATCATTATGAAAGGTTTATGAGTATATACTTACTCAAAGAAAACATTTTTATGATTATGGATTATATCCATAAATAGTTCAATTTATGTTAAGTGTTTTATAAGTATGGAATTATGTATTTTGATTCATAAACTGGTCTATTTTATGCCATTGTTTAGAAATGGCACCTAGTGGAAGAAATGGAAACTGTATCAATGAACACACTCCATGTTGGGATTTCCCTCCTGCTCAAGATAATTATAGTGGAGATGGGGATGTAATTAGGGATGATCAGCTAATCACCATACTTGGACAACTCACTCAGGTTATGAATAATAACCTTACACATATGGAGCACCCTCATCCGTAGCATGGAGGATCAATGTTAGATCGCTTCATGAGGCAACAACCACCAATGTTCAATGGGAGTAAAAATACCTTAGTAGCTGAGAAATTGATAAATTTCCTAGAGAAAATATTTCAGGCTTAGGGGAGTAGTGAAAGGGAAAAAGTTATCATGGCAGTTTACCACCTCACTGGAGATGCTGATCAATGGTGGTTATTGATTCAAAACATGAAGGAATATGATGAAGTATCAAATATGGAATGGAGGGAGTTCAAAGATCTTTTTTTAGAAAAATACTTTCCTCGTGACCATCGAGCAGATATAGAAAGACAATTTCTGAGTCTGAGACAAAAGGATGATGAGAATGTCGCAAAGTATGAGGCTAACTTTACAAGGTTATCAAGGTATGCTGGATATTATATACATAACCCAAGAAGTAAGATTGATCGTTTCTTTGATGGGTTAAAACCATTTCTTCATCGAGCATTAGTCTCACAATCCTTCTCTTCGTATAAAGACATTGTCTCATGTGATATCAAGACCGAAAAGGAATTCTCTAAGTCCTATGACTTTAAAGAAAAGTAAGAGAAGAAGAGATCTGCTGATCAATCTGGGAGTGGAAATATGGGGCATATGGGAAAGTTTGAATATCCATCCTATGGTAAATGTGGGAAGAAACACCCTGGTACTTGCTTGAAGGGAATAAGTGTCTATTACATGTGTGGTGAAAAAGGTCAACAAGCTCGTGATTGCAAAGGGAAGAAGGAATCTACCAATGTTCAGTGCTACAATTGCGTGGAGATGGGACATTATGCAAATGAATGCCCTAAGCGTTGGGGGAAGTTACCTAAAAAAAGTCCAAGGGATCAAGGCCAATCATATGCTGTCACTACTACTGAGGTAGTAGCTCCAAAAGACGTGGAGGCATGTAATTTAATGGTTTCCTCAAATTTAGAAAATTCATTATTTGATACTGGATCATTGCATTGTTTCATGTCTTCCCAGTTTTATAAGAAAATTAGATATTTCCAATTTGATTTAACAAGGGAGTTATTAGTTAAAACTCTTAAGGGAAGCATCATCGCAACAAATTTTGTGAATCAGTCCCCATTAGAGCACATAAATGTTCTTTATCTGCTGATCTCATCGTCATACCTATGATTGAGTTTGATATAATCCTCGGTATGGACTGGCTTTCGGACCACGATGCAATGAATTATTGTAAGAAGAAGGAGGTTATGATTTTTGATGATGATGATAAGGAACACCTTATCTTTAGAGAAGAATCATCACCACCAAATTCTTATCTAGATCCACCCCCAGTAGCTCAACTAAATTCAATTATGGGGGAGGAAGTGTAACGCCCCGACCCTAGTTACCTAAAGCCGGTGCATTATTACATAACATTATCATGATCACAAAAATGATCAAATCTCGAAAGACCGATTGGTTTAGTAGACTTGGAAACACTAGATATATTCATAAAGTTTTACATTACATCATAAAGTGAAAAAACTACTACAACAACATATTGTCTCCATAGTCCACACTATTAACCCCTCATAATATCCCTACAGGTCATTCATAATTTACTTCTTCACATCCTGGGAAAATAAAACATACAAAAGGGGTGAGCTCAAATGTCCAGTAAGGATAAAAATATAGCGGACACTTTCATAAATAAGAATAAACATTTAAGGAAATGTATAACTAAAACAATAACATTTTAAACTTGAACTTCAACATAGTATGGCATAAATAAAATGAAATAATGCCATTTACTTATTCACATGGATATTCTACTAATTGAATAATCACATGAAATATCAATAACCACTTTCATAATGATGGAATGCATAATGCCAGACTATCATAACCACATATCCAAGGCCTTGTGCCAAGACTACAAATAAGATTTTGTCAAGGCCTTGTGCCAAAACACCAGTTTGTCTCATGATACATACCGATGCATCAAGGAGCAATAGCGGGCTCCACCCATCACATATTAAGTCTAATGCATTCCCATATGAAAAGGATTAAACATAACATAAACATTCGTTTTAAAACTAGCATACAAAATGTCAATACATTCACCATAAACCATGAATGGTATAAAAATAGCACATCCATAGTCAAACATACCAAAAAACCTTCAATACAACATATAATTTTACTATCATAATAAATAAATTTCATATAAGCGTAAAATCCATCAAATTATGTTGACATAGATGAAATCAAAACTCTTTTTAGAGAAATATCTCTTTTTATTTTGAAATTATTTAAGAGCCATATAAAATAAAACATTTTCATTGAAAATATTCTTATAAGCTTGTAAAGGAAGCTTCGATGATTTTATAACGGCAGAAAAATAACCGCACCCGCCTTATAAGTTAAAAAAACAATCTTACCTTAATTCTGTCGAAAAGGTTAAAAATGACCTTATTTCGGAAACGACGGAAAGATTCCTTTATAAACCACTTATAAAAGTAAACAAGGGTATAAATGGCTTTAACCCATATTCTTTTAAATATTAATAATATTTTGAAATACATTTTTAAGAAACATGGATGTGGATGATAAAGAGATCCAAGTAGATTATTACGTATAAACAACCTCTGATAATGAAGAGATTGTGAAATAAAACTTAACTTGTACATTTACTTGGTTGGGGGTAGGTTAAACTCCTGTATAATGGTGAAAAAATTGTTATTAAATTAGTCAATAATCATATAAATTAATATGATATCATATATGATCTTTTAACATTTCTTTGTTAATGATATCTTAGAATTATTCTCGTTTTGGGTGTTAACTTACTCATTTTTTTATATGTTTTGTTACGTAAGACATATTTGTTATGGATATGATGTATCTTAATAATATCCAGAATGATATCATGTCCTTAAACATTATTTTTAAATCATCAAATGATAATTATACTTGAATGGATACGATGGAGAATGAATCTTATCGCGTTTGTGGAGACGGTTGTCCGTACGTACGCACGAGCGATAATATCATTCTTTTGATATTAAAATAATATATAATTAGATGGTATATCAAATATACAGAATCATTATCATTTATATTGTTTATTTGCATGAGTTACACATCATTATTATACCCATCCAAATAATAATTTATTGAATAACAATTACACCACGACGTGGAAACGGTAAGCCTTACGTACGCACGTATGGTGACATGTTATTCAATGGATGGATAGAATACTGAATATCATTGTACCATATTTATAATAACATAAATATATATATATTATACTGGAGTTATTATTTTATAATGGTAACAAAAAAGGGGGAAGAAGTGGAAGAAGAAAGGAACTTGGAAAAGGGTGGTGAAATCAATACCTCTTCTTCGGGTTCTTCCTTTTGATTTGATCAAAAGGGATCCTTAGGTTGGCTTTATGATCAAACTACAGCCTCTAGGATGTATTGAGGGAAGTTGGGAGAGTATTTGGGCAGAGTTTGGCCGAACCAAATGGCTTTGAAGGTGTGATGAAATGAGAAGGAGGAGTGCCCTTTTATAAGAGGGGTGAGGGGCACCTTTTGAAAAGCTAGAAATATTAGTTTATAATAAATTCATATTCGGTTTATAATGGCTCCAAAGTGTATTATTTAAATGTTTGGGTTGGTATAGGTCGAAAACAATTCAAAAAATAGAATTTACATAGGTTTGGGTCATTATAATAACCTTATCATTTAGTTCTTACTCTTTGTTAATTAGTTTGACATTTACCATGTCACTTTGTATTTTTATATTATATAATTAATAAACTTACTATATTAATCTAAGAGACCCCCAAGTAGTCCATAAATGATACAACTATCATGATATACGTCTCTTGGACAAAATTTAGAATTTTAGGAATTTAATATCAATTAATAATATAACATTTGTTTTAAAAACTATTTTATGTCAGTTTTGACACTATTCAATAGTTGATTTTTTTTTTGAAACTCATAAAAGATTGATTACTTCGAACCAAGTCAATTAAATCAATACTAATATGTATTATTATCCAATAAAATTAGTTTAATTCATTAAATGTTTCAAATTTTATTTATTTGGGTATTTATAATATCAATTATTTTAATTTTTGACTATTATAGTAATTACTGCATCATCATTATGTCATAAATAAATTAAATTATTTAATCTCTAAAAATTTTAAATAAAATATCATTATGTAGGAAATATTATTTTATTTTTAATGAATATTAACAATCGAATTTATCTTATGTATAACCCAATATTAAAAATGTTTTAATAAATAAACATTGATTTTAACTCTTTTAACTCTTCTTTGCATTAAATAATAATAAATGTCCTAATCTATTCCAAGTGGACCTAAATAATATTATTTTAGTCCTAAGGTTGTATTTGGTCGAGTTACACTTGTCCAATAGAATAAGGACATGTGTCAGGGTAATATTAATATCATTTTTACCCTTAATTACCCTATTTACTTTTAACCGTGGTAAATAAAACTAAAAAGTTACTATTCACCAAAAATTATTTTCTTCCCATTGAACCACATATTACTTCATGATATTAATAGTGTCTCTCTAATTTTCGAAATTCCATTCAAAGAAGTGGTAAAATTAAGTTTTATGAAAAATTCAGTTTTTTAACGACCACTTAGTAGTTTCACTATTAATCAAAAATTGAAGTTTTTCAGAACAATCCCAAAATTTCACCCTAAGATATAATTGATATTCCGAATTAAAAAATGATTTCTATTTTACAAAATTCCAAACATATAAGTTTCATTAATTAATTTTATAATTAATTATCGTTGTCACAACAAATATCGTATTTTTAAGAAACAATATATACCAAAAGATTGACAATTGTTTAGGCCCAATTTTAAAGTGAAATTAATTCTAATGAACACCATTGGATAAAATGGAAAATATATATTATAATTATACTTTAAAACCACTCAATAATATAATTTATCACTATAAATTATTTTGATTAAAAAAGTTGTTTTTAAGTATTTTTCACTATTCATAATAAGTGGAATTTCTTAGAAAAATACCAATAATTCATATTAGGATAATTTAGATATTTCGAAACCAAAAATGAATTCCATTTTGAAATATAAAATATATATAATTTCAAAAAGTTAGTATTACTATTCATAACGGCTAGTTTGATTGGTTGTGGTGTGTTAGAACTCGATGTTGTGTACAACACACGCTATCACATTATTCAAAGAGAAGCGTACCGTAGAAGCTTAGGGTGTTTCATTTTAAATTTTTGATGTCCCCATTTAGTCAAAAAGTTTAAAATATTTTATTCTAAAAGGGTTCACAATTAAAATTTGGTAAAAGTGCAATACTGAAAATTAATTTGTTCTTTCATTATGTCTAAGAAACTCATAATATGGATTCTAAAATTATAAGGATTATATAAAGATCAAAATTTAGTTAATACTATTCATAACCTCTTTTGAACGGCTTGATTGGAAAGTCATGGTGCGCTTGAACTCGATGTTGCATTTAGTGCAAGTTATTTAATTATTTTAATGAATTAACACACTATGAAATCTTGGGGTGTTACATTCTCCCCTCCTTCAATAAATTGCATCCTCACAATTTGAAATTGTTCTTAGAAAATAAAAGGTTGAATATATATAAAATATATTTGTGGGAAAACCCACATCGGAAATTGGGTTGATAAAATTTAGTCTTAATAAGAGGAAAATTGAAATGAAAGGTTCACCACCAAATTGTGATATCTATTCGGAGAACATTGGTGGAAATTAGAGACATATAATTGGAGGAAAAAGGTAAATATTTATAGGTAGTCATTGAGGTCATCAATCACAAACAAGTGTAAAATTGAGGTCCTTAAATTCACCAATCTATGATGATTTGAAATACCATCGGTTCAACAAAATATAGGGTATTAAAATAACACATTTTTTTTGTTTTAATATCCCTTCACTAAAGTATAATAATTAATTTCTTCATTTGAATAAGAGAAGAAGAAAAATATATAATTGACAAGTAGAGTCTCATCCATTAGCTAAGTTCTACCACAAACTCATCATTCACTCTAAAAGATAATAGAACTTAAAAATTATATTCCGTTTATCCTATTCGTATAGGGTTAAAAATGAATATATAATTCATCTAGAAGAACCATTAAAAAAAGGCATTATTCAAACCAAGACATCACGTGGGTCAGTGGTAGGTGATACACCATTGTCGCCCTTCGGTTGTGGGTTCAAGTCTCATGGCCTTGCCGGATGCGACAGGTTGCGTCTTGACCTCCGGGTTGTCCATTTATGGTAATCCAAAATAATCCAAAATAAAACTATCCAAAAATACTTCAGTCCACAATTTATAAGGAAGGTAAACACAATGAAGATCCTTTTTCCGCATAATAACATGTGATCACCTTCATCATGTATTCTTTTAAAACACTGCAACATCCTGAATGACCATAAAACCTTATTGATTACTTTCATGAACCCTTATTCCTTAAAAAATAATATATATACTCCTTCAATCCAAAAACGTTGTAAACCCCAACAATGATGGAATAGATAAATCATTAATCAGTTTCAAGGTAGTCAAGAATATCCAATATAATTTATCCAAATCAATCATGTATTATTCCAAAATCACTACCTCGGTATCAGAACTATATTATGGTTTATCATTCTCTCAACCATATATTTTCCAAAAAGTAATCCTGCAATTGAGTCACTTTTCATTGTTCCACACAATCTCAAGTCCTTAATGAAATAGTACTGCAGTACAATCCTTATATACTCCATAATTATTATAACAAGTACATTGTTGATACAACACTCAATTGACATAATCAACATAAGAACTCTAATAATTCCTCTTCATCTATGGTAGTATCATAACTTGATTATTATCCAATAGCATCATTTGAGGCATAGTCTGATGAATTTGACATAGGTTCGCGTAGTGTCCAATCTCCTTGAAAATGAAGCATTGTACATTTGAAACCATTTTCTTACCCTTACAGTCACGTACTTTGTGCCCTTTTTCTCCACACTAATAACAAACTCCCATTCCTTTCAGGAAAGTTCTAGGGTGTTTCTTTCCACAGTTATCACATATGGGAGAATTCTTCTTTCCCCTCTTCCCATTATACATATTTCTCTCTTCCATCCTTCTCTTCTCTTTCTTCATTTCCAATCCATAGGACTCGGTAAACTCTTTACTTATCTTATCAACACATGATATTATTTCTTCATATGATGATAATACATGCGAGACTATTTCTCTTATAAATTCTGGCTTAAGACCATGATGTATATGATCCTTCTTTCTCATTGGATCATGCGAATTGCTGGAGTTATCATTCCTTCTACTGGGCACCATTTCTAAACAATGGCATACACTGGATTAGTTTATGAATAACAATACCTAATCCAAAACTTGTAAAACACATAACATAAATTAAATAGTTTATGTATATAATCCATAATCATTAAAATGTCTCCATTGCGGAAGTATATAATCATAAACCCTTAATAATGGTTTGTAAAGAAAATGAGAATTATCCAAAGCATATCCCCTGGGAGTGTCGTAACCAAGAGTACAGCAAGGCCCGTTGTTGTGCACCAGTTCCCGTTCGAGTCTAGCTCAAAGAGGTGTTTTCGGGTTTTACCCCTAGGTACATCTGTGCCAGAGCTGCCACTACCTACTCGTATCCAGATAGGGATGTATTGATCGGAAAACTCACAGAATCTCTACAATACCAAAATTTTAGAAAGTTCTTCTCTATTAATCCTCAAAGTCCATCTTATGTCTATGTGCTCTAATCTGAGTTTATCTAAATCTAGGTTCCAAGGTTTGTACTAAACATCCTCTGATACCAACTGTAACGCCCTGACCCTAGTTACTTAGAGCCAGTACATTATTACATAACATTGGCATGATCACAAGAAAGATCAAATCTCGAAAGAACGATTGGTTTAGTAGCCTTGGAAACACTAGATATATTCATAATGTTTTACATTACATCATAAAGTGAAAAACTACTACAACAAACTCTTGTCTCCATAGTCCACACTATTAACACCTCATAATATCCCTGTAGGTCATTCATAATTTACTTCTTCACATCCTGTGAAAATAAAACATAGAAAAGGGGTGAGCTCAAATGCCCAGTAAGGATAACAATATAGCGGAAACTTTCATTATTAAGAATAAAAATTTAAGGAAATGTATAACTAAAACAAAAGCCTTTTAAACTTGAATTTCAACATAGTATGGAATTAATAAAATTAAATAATTCCATTTACTTATTCACATGGATATTCTACTAATCGAATAATCACATGCAATATCAATAACCACTTTCATAATGATGGAATACATAATGCCAGACTATCATAACCACATATCCAAGGCCTTGTGCCAAGACTACAAATAAGATTTTTTCAAGGCCTTGTTCCAAAACACTAGTTTGTCTCATGAGACCTACCGATGCATCGAGGAGCTATAGCGGGCTCCACCTGTCACATATTAAGTCCAATGCATTCCCATATGAAAAGGTTTAAACATAACATAAACATTCGTATTAAAACTAGCATACGAAATGTCAATACTTTCACCATAAACCATGACTGGTATAGAAATAGAACATCCAAAGTCAAACATACCACAAAACCTTCAATAAAACATAGAAGTTTTGTATCATAATAAATCAATTTCACATAAGCGTAAAATCCATCAAAGGATGTTGACATAGATGAAATCAAAACTCTTTTTAGAGAAATATCTCTTTTTATTTTGAAATCATATAAGATCCATATAAAATAAAACATTTTCATTGAAAATATTCTTATAAGCTTGTAAGGGAAGCATCGATGATTTTATAATGATGGAAAAATAACCGCACCAGCCGTATAAGTTAAAAAAACATTCTTACCTTAATTCTATCGAAAAGGTTAAGAAGGACCTTGTTTCAAAAATGACAGAAATATTCCTTTATAAACCACTTATAAAAGTCAACAAGGGTATAAATGGATTTAACCCATATTTTTTTAAATATTAAAAATATTTTGAGGTTCCTTTTTAAGAAACATGGATGTGGATGATAAAGAAATCCCATTAGATTATTACGTATAAACAACCTCGGATAATGAAGAGATTGAGAAATAACCCTTACCTTGTACTTTTCCTTGGTTGGGGGTAGGTTAACCGCCTGTATAATGGTGAAATAATTGTTATTAAATTATTCAATAATCATATAAATTAATATGATATCATATATGATCTTTTAACATTGCTTTGTTAATAATATCTTAGAATTATTGTCGTTTTGGGTTTTAACTTACTTGTTTTCTTTTATATGTTTTGTTACGTAAGCCATGTTTGTAATGGATAGGTTGTATCTTAATAATATCCAGAATGATATCAAGTCCTTAAAAATTATTTTTAAATCATCAAATGATAATTATACTTTAATGGATACGATGGAGAATAAATATTATCGCGTTCGGGGAGACGGAAGTCCGTACATACGCACGAGCGATAATATCATTCTTTTGATATTAAAATAATATATAATTGGATGGTATATCATATATACAGAATCATTATCATGTTTTATTTATTATTTTCATGATTTACACGTCATTATTATACCCATCCAAATAATAATTTATTGAATAACAATTACACCACGACGTGGAGACAGTAAGCCGTACGTACGCACGTATGGTGACATGTTATTCAAAGGATGGATAGAATACTGAATATGGTTGTGTTGGTCGGAGTGGACACTCAAGAGGGGGGGTGAATTGAGTTCCAGTTAAAATTTCTACTAAAAATAATTTCTATTAAAATCCCCCAATTTCAAAAACAAATTAAGTTGTAGTGAATTTATACAGATTATTACGGTTCAATTAGTTTCTAAAAGATTGATTAATTCTCAGTTAACTTAATCTTATGATTAAATTAACTTTTGAAACTAACTTACTAGTTTATAATAAATATAAACACTTCCGAGATTAACTATCAAAGTAGCTTTGAAAATATATAATATTTCAAAGTAATAGCAGCGGAATATGAAATAAATGTATATAGTATGGATATAGATTTTAACTAAAAAACACAAGAG
Organism: Viscum album; assembly: GCA_963277665.1. NCBI lineage: Eukaryota > Viridiplantae > Streptophyta > Magnoliopsida > Santalales > Viscaceae > Viscum > Viscum album. The sequence continues at coordinate 1,497,528,102 of OY728119.1, read as the reverse complement.
TTAACCAAGATGTTCCGTCTCAATCTGAGACTTAGTCCTCTCAAAATTTATATAAATTGATTCACACCCCGGATCTGGGTTAACAATAGTGATCACACTGTTCAGGTCAAGAGACCTCTACCACAGTTATACGTGGGATAACAACCAACAGCTCAAAGCTGTCCAGTTCATACTCGACCTCTACCACTATCCATAGTGGGAAATAAAGCATGTAAAGATTGTGAGTGAGGATTTACAAATCCTCCAGTTACGGTTCAGGAGACAGTGTGCGTGTAATAATTAACAGGCTACACACACTATTCGTAATGCAATTTCTAAATCACTTAGAGCAAGATATAGAGTTTAGGAAGGCTCTAGTGATTGCAGTGCAGCTCTGGACTCCTTTGGTTTTGATCAGAGACGGTTCTGAGTCCTTCTCTGGTATTTGACTGAAAAATAGAGTATTGTTTCTTCTTTCAGTGCTTCCAAGTCCAACTTGGTTGTTGGCTCCTAAAATGATGTGTTCTGTGTAGTTCTTCTTTAGCATAGATTGCTCGATGTATGCTCTTTGTTCTGGAGTCTGGTAGTAGTAGTAGTCTTGTGAGTGCATGTTCTCCAGTTGTTCTTGGCACGTTTGAGCTTGATCGCAAGTGTGTTCTCGTGTGCTCAATCTCTTCAAGTCTCTTGTCTTAATTTACTAACTCATACATGTTGTCTTGTATGCCTTTTTTTTTATACTGAGAAGAAGGAATGATTATACTTTTAAATCATACTTGGTACGGTTTCCTGAAATGGCAACATAAATCATTTAATAACATTGAATGCATCAAAAGTAACAAATGTAGTCATTAGTGTAATAAACAAATAGGGTCAAGGATATAGGATTTGACTCCGCAGTTCATTATAGGTATCCGTTTGTTTGTAGACTTTTATGGTTGACTCTTGCAGGATCTTCCATCGGCAGCTCTTCAAACTCTTATATGTGGCTCTTATCTGTAGCTCTTATCAGTAGCTCTTATCGGTAGCTCTTATCGGTAGCTCTTATCTGTAGCTCTTATCGGTAGCTCGATGAACATAGTTCCATCGGTAGCTCTTGACTGTCGGTAGCTCTATGCATCGGTAGCTCTCTGTCCATCGGTAGCTCTGTGCATTGGTAGCTCTGTGCATCGGTAGCTCTGTGCATTTATGCACATTAGTAGCTCTATTCAGGTCAGTGATACTTACACTTGACTGTCTTATGAAAAACACATCTAATTCACTTAGAATCATTTCAAAACTTATATAAACATGGATAATCGATATTAACATAAATTAGAAATTATTTTAACATTATTATTAACTTGATCATCGATTTGAAAGAATTAAAGTGTAGATCAACAGTAATTGTGAATATCATAATATATGAACACATAATTGGGATTGTCAAAACATATGAATACAATATTTGGATTATCAAAACAGGTGAGGTCAAAAATCTCCCCCTTTTTGATAATCACAACTTATAATATGGACATTTTAGAAGGAAAGTTTAGTCAGAGGTAAACCTCCAACCATTTATTTAAAATAAAAGAAGATGAGAAGTACACCAGACAGGCACAACAAGGTGAGAACAACAATTACATATCATAAAAGTCAGACCCATCGCCACATCCCTGATACACCATTTCCTCCGCAGTAGTCGATTCCCACTCCGAACTTTCATAATGTTTCAGAATCTTAGCATACATCCTTCTAAGATTGAGCTTCCCCAACGAAAGCATCTCCTTAGAAGAAATCTGTCCAACCTTCCCACTAGAAGCTCTCATAGTCATAGTCATTGGAAAGTGAGAATAGTCCTTCCGCGACCTTCTTCGTGGTGGACCAGTCTTCACTTTCTCCTCCACAGACACTCTATTTTTGCGACCCTCAACCATACCACTATATGAGGTCTGAACTATACAACCATTATTTTCTTTCTCGCTATCAGAGCAGTCCCCCCATTTACCAGAAATGTGCACCACCCTATACCCGCCCTTCACACCTTGATCCTGTTGAGATTGACTGTTGGAATCCATCCGATTATGGAAGGGGGGGTTGTCGACAGAATCACAGCCACCATGAATACCATTTTTCACATTGCAATCTCCTACTAAGATGTCCAGCATTGAACCGTTGTCCATATCTGCTTCAGAGCCCTTCTCGGCAACATATGTCCTCACAGCCCCCAAATCTTGATCACAAGTGCCAACACTAGCTCCCCTTGACTCAGCAGCAGCACCTAAAGAAGCAGAATATTGGTCCTCATGAGTCCTTTCAGCATCCTGTTCTTGATCCAGGACCAAATCTGCAGCCATCAGGCATTCAAACTGATTGCCAAGCTCAACATTGGCAGCCTGCCTCCCATGTGGTTTCTGCATCCCATCTGCTATCGTTAAGGCACAAATGGCATTAGCAGTTTCCTTGATAGGGGTTTCTTGATTCACAACCATCTTCACAATCCCATGCTGCATGTGTTGATAGTGCCTCTCAATCCCCTCTTGGGCGGGGGCATTAGGATCTGCAGCAGCGACTTGCTCATCCTGGACCGTGACAACTGCTGTAGGTGCACTCACTGTTTCCCAGCAGAGAGAGTCTGCACCACCATTTTTCCCACCCATATCAACATCTTCCTCCACAGAAGCACAACTTCATCCAACAGACTCATCTCTTTCATCCCTATCACCCACTTCCCTTCGGCGGCTTTCCATCAAGGATGGAACCTCAGTCATTGGATTTCCAGCAATGCCTCTTGCATCCTTTACATTAGAAGAAGGCTCACCACTATCTTTCAGGAGATCAACTATCCCCAAGTCCTGCTTCAACCTGCTAAAAATATCACTGACCTTCGATCCAGGAGGCTCTACACCAGGCTTCTTCATTTCATCCCCAGTTCCCAGAGCCCCACTATCCACTAATTTGACTATCTCATGTCGAGGAAGCATGGCTTGTTCTTCATTCACCCCACCATCAACCAAATCCTTCCCTTGTGTCCTTAAACTCCCCACAACAGCAACTTCCTGAGAAACCACACCATCCCTCACCTGCCCGCACACCCTCCTGTTCTGAGAGCCATTTCTGCAGGCAGAGGCACCATTACCCAGCCGATGGCACACGCTGTAATAATCAGTCCACGATTAAAACTTAACCTCCTGCTTCCATCGGAATTCTTGCCCATTAGTAATCCACACCAAGTCCACCGGCGTCTTGGAGACATCAATGTCCACACATATTCGAGGGCAAATGGGATGACACACGGTTTCAGTTTTGATGTCCACCGGCGTCTTAGAGACATCAATCTCCATTTATATTTATCCTTTTATATTTCTCCCCTTTTCTCCATTGATAATATTTCTCCCCTTTTATATTTCTCCTTTTATATTTCTCCTTTTATATTTCTCCTTTTATATTTCTCCTTTTATATTTCTCCCCTTTTCTCCCCCGTTGTGATAATCAAAAAGTGGGAAACCAAACATAGAAAATTGACCAACAGAGACAGTGGAAAGAAAGGAATTTGTATTAGATTAGACACAAAGTACATAAACAAAATAGAAAAAACAAAATGATTCATATCAAACATCCTTGCAACTTTATCATTCCACATCTTCAATGTGAGCTTTTCCCTTGGGATCAGAAGAGAATTCAGGTGTTGAGGATACTGGGGAGGACATTGGAATTCCAGAAATGATCAGAGGCTGAGCAACTGATACAGTGCCAGGCCTGGAATGGGAATTCCTTTGAGTGATCATAGGTGTGAGACTTCTTCTGGCTTGAGCAGAAGTCATCTGAAATGGAGACACAGTAGAGGCAGAGGCAGGCAAAGCAGGAGGTACAATGACCGGTCTGGCATCCACATGAAGGAAGGGCAGCAACAGGTTTCTGAAATCCATTATAATGCTTCCTCCTCTCTCCATTGTAGACACAAAATCATCTATATTTTAAATGAATTTATCCAAATAAAGAGTAAGCTCCCTGAGCTTACTAACCTGATCTCTGAAGGCCTGATTCACTAGAGGTAACTTTAGATTCTCAAGCAGAAGTTTGAAATGGTTGGTTAGTTGTTGCTTGGTATAAACCTTTTCAAAATAAGTATCCACCTTATTCTTGATTGCCTCTTGAGAAGCAGGGGCCTCTCTCATGTAGTCCTGGATGATTTTCATTACTTCTCTGGCTGAATCCCTGGTAGACAGCACAAATCAACTTAAATCTGATGAGTCCACAGAGCCACTGGTTGAAATAGAACCAAGCTCCTCCTTCATCAGAGCACGAAATTGATTCAGATCAACTGCAGGTTTTGGAACTAGAGGATCAACATAGAAGGATACAGTTTATTTCAAGCTTTTGGTCAACCCACTAATCATATTTTTCATTTGAGAGTCCTGATTTTTGACATGATCCTTCACAGATGCTTTGAAATCTTCATACACGGAGACCAGCTGACTTACAATACTTTTCACATAAGCTAAATCTTTGTCAACATGAGATTTTGAACTCATGAAAGCGTCTAAGGCAACAACAGATATCCGTAGAGCTTCAAGATCTTCTTCTAGACTAGAAGTTTGAGTGTGGCACTCCATGACGTCTTCCATTATCTCACCCACAAAATATGACAGATTGCAACCAAGAGAAAGCTCAAAAGACCTTTTTAACATCTTCATTTCTTCACCAAAACAGTGTGTTATCTCAGCAATAGAGGCACTGAATGATTCCTTCAGCTCATGATTTAGGGATTCGAGGTCAAACTTTGTAACAAAATCAGTAGGATAAACTGTAGTAGATACTCTTTCAGAAGCTAAACTGACTATAGAGTCAGCCATGACTGATTGAATCGAGGATACTAAAAAAGATTCCATTGTATTTACTTCTTCTACAAAACTGACTTTGAGATTTTCTTTCAGCACATCTAAATCATGTACTCGGACCACATCAGCAGGTAATAACTCAAAATTGATATCATAGCTGATCTTTGGTCTATTCAAAGATACTTCATTATCCAAATCAGGATAATCCAAGCCAAAGCCTATGAAACCTGGGTCTTCTACCCAGTCTTCAGACTCGATAGTCACTATAACATTTCCAAACATGGTGTGATGCTCCCCCTCAATGGGTGCATTCTCATATATAGCAACTACATTCCATGCTGGTCTTTCTTCATCAGAATCTTCCACAACAGCTTCCATCTCTGCAGCAGCAAGATAATTTTCTGGAATAGGTACAGCTTCTCCTCTTTCTCTTTCTTCATCCACAGAAGGTACAACTGAGCTTCCAATAACTGGACTCAGACTCAAATCAGCAGAATCGGATGATTCAGAGACATTATTTTCTTCCTCTACATGCATAGAGACCGACTGGTCTTCCTCATTAGCAGGTGTCTCCACTTCTGCTAGCACTTCCTTTTCTAAAGACATAACTTCAGTAACAGGGCTTGGAGGCAAGTCAGGATCTCCTCCCTCATCCATAGGAGTTTCTTCCTCTTCTTCTTCTTCTCCTGACTCATCATTGTACTCAGGTTCCTCTTCATCAGGTCCTAGACCTCGATCTATTTTATCCTTTGGCCTTGAAGGATAATCCACAGGAATGAACTTATCATATAACTTTTGGTCATCAATGTCCCATTCTCCTCTCCACGGATTCCAATTAATCTTCATATATTTTCAAACTGTAGTAGTGATACAAAAGATGCTCTTCACAACAACTGTCTCATCTTGAGACTCAGCTATCCCTTTCACTTTGATCATTACAGAAATCAGCTTAGCAAAGAATAGGGTGTTAGTTTTTGATTTCGGCCTTGTCATATCTTCCATTTGACTCATCACCAATCTGCATAAATTGACTTTGACATCATGTCTCAAAAGATGTAGGAGATAGATATCCTGATATCTCAAATTAGCAAAGTCTCCTCTCCTTTGTATCAACACATGTTGAAAAAACTTGAACAGTAATCTATTCTCTCCATCCATTTCTGCAGCAACTACTTTCCTTGGAGTTCCATCACCAGTCAGTTCTTTCAACGCGATCTCATGATCAAAAATGTCACTGGTAGGTGGCATTGCTCTTGATACATATCCAGACACACCTTCATGAGGAACTTTTAAGCAATCAGCCCATTCTACTGATGAAAATGATATCACTTTACCATTTACAAACCAAGATACTCGTTTCTCATTCTCTAGCTTCTCGAAGATTATGAATTCATAAAACTGTTTTACCAACTTTGGGTAGTAGGGACCGTTGTTATTTGAAAAGCAGTCTACCCATCTCTGAGCTTCCAGAACTTCGAGCACCAAGGACTTGCAGGGCAGCAACCAGTCTACACACAGCTCTTTTTCGATAAAAATAGCTCTATTTTGCAGATGAGGATTTACTGGTCTCCTTCCTGACCTAGTTCTAACAACACTACTCACTTCTGGCTTGGACTTCTGCCTTTTTTCTTTAGGATCAACACAGTCGTCTCAGATGACATGAATTTTTGTTTTTTCCATTGCTGGTTCGAGGGATCTCAGGTTTGTAGAGGGTTCAGGTTCTAAGGTTCGAGGGTAAAAGGTTTTGGGTTCGGTGGAGTGAGAAGTGGCTTAGACTTAGTTTTATCATTTAGGAATCATAAGTTAAATGAATAAAAATAAAATAAAAAAAACGGTTCAGATTCTTGACGGCAGACAAAAATATTTAAAACAGCACTTTATCGGTGATGATTTTTGTCGGTGAGGATTTCTATCAGTGAGGATTTATATCGGTGATGATTTCTATCGGTGGGGCTTTCTGTCGGTGAGGATTTCTGTCGGTGAGTATTTCTCTCGGTGAGGATTTCTTTCGGTGAGGATTTCTGTCGGTGAGGATTTCTATCAGTGAGGATTTCTATCAGTGAGGATTTCTATCGGTGAAGATTAGACATCCCCAGCTCGTGCTTAATGTAACATAACCTATCCACACTTAAGGGTTTTGTGAAAATGTCGGCCAATTGATGTTCAGTGCCGATAAATTCAAGAGAAATATCACCCTTTTGATAATGATCTCTCATAAAATGATGCCTTACATCAATGTGTTTGGTTCTTGAGTGAGATACAGAGTTTTTCGAGATGTTTATTGCACTAGTGTTGTCACAGTTAATCGAAACGTGCTTAAAATCATATCCATAGTCCAAGAGAGTGTGTTTCATCCATAGAATTTGTGCACAACAACTACCAGCAGCTATATACTCTGCTTCAGCAGTGGATAGAGCTACAGAATTCTGCTTTTTTACTACACCAAGATACTAAGGATTTTCCTAATAAATGACATGTCCCTGAAGTGCTTTTTCAGTCTAATTTGCAACCAGCAAAGTCATCAACTGAATAACTCATTAACTCAAAGGATTGTCCTTTTGGATAAAATAAACCAAGGTTAACAGTATGTTTGAGATACTTGAAAATTCTTTTAACAGCAAGCAAATGAGATTCTTTTGGGTTAGCTTGAAATCTTGCACACGTACACACACTGAACATAATATCTGGTCGACTAGAAGTAAGATAAAGTAAACTACCAATCGTACCCCTATAATTGGTTTGATCCACTGGTTTCTCAGTTTCATCTGTATCCAATTTACAGATTGTACTCATAGGAGTTTCACTCTCCTTAATACTATCCAAACCAAAACGTTTTAAGAGATCCTTTGTATATTTACATTGATTCAAAATAATACCATTTTCATTTTGAAATACGTGAAATCCAAGAAAGTATTTATGTTCGCCCATTAAACTCATTTCAAATTCATTTTGCATAATTTTTGAAAAATCAGAACATAAAGAAGGTTTAGAAGATCCAAAAATAATATCATCAACATATATTTGTACAACTAAAACATCTTTAGAAATTCTTTTAATAAAAAGAGTTGGATCAACAATCCATTTAGTAAAACCTTTTGAAATAAGAAAATTGCTGAGTCTATCATACCAAGCTCTTGGAGCTTATTTTAAGCCATATAAAGCTTTAGAAAGTTTAAAACCCTGATTTAGAAAATGGGGGTTTGTAAATCCCGGAGGTTGTTCTACAAAAAAACATCTTCAATTATAAAACCATTTAGAAATGCACTTTTGACATCCATTTGATATAACATGAAATTTAGATGTGCAGCATATGCAAGTAAAATCCTAATGGCTTCTAGTCTAGCTACAGGTGCAAAGGTCTCCTCATAGTATATGCCTTCTTATTGATATATCCTTGTGCAACTAGCCTAGCTTTGTTTCTAACTATGTTTCCCGATTCATCAACTTTATTTATAAAACCCCATTTAGTGCCTATTTTTACTGTGTCCTTTGGTCTGTCAACTAATTCCCAGACTTTGTTTCTTTCAAATTTATTTAACTCTTCTTGCATAGCCATTACCCAGAATTCATCAACGATAGCATCATTAATATTTTTGGGTTCTATCTGGGAGAGAAAAGCTTGATGTTCAACCTGAATTCTTAGAGAAGCTCTTGTCTGTGTTCCTCTATGAATATTACCAACAACAGCATCCAAAGGATGATTCTTTTGAATTATTGTTGATCCAGTAAAGGTCGGACTAGACACCTACGGTTCATCAGTAGGTTCGGGTTCGACCGAAACAGATTCTGGAAAAAGTCCAGAATTGGATGTTTTTATTACAGGTTCTTTGGATTTATCATTAAGGTCCAGAACAGAAAAATCTTCTTCAAGATTCTCAAGAGAGAGTTTAGGCTCATGTGGATCGGTTTCATAGAATTTGATGTGAACAGATTCTTCCACACATTTAGATTTTTTATTGAACACTCTATAATTTTTACTTGAAGTAGAGTAACCCAGAAAAATTCCTTCATCACTTTTAGAAGAAAACTTGTCGAGATTATCCTTTGGGTTAAGAATAAAGAATTTGCAACCAAAAACTCTGAAGTAATTAACCTTAGGCTTCCTACTGTTCCACAACTCATATGGGGTTTTCTTAAGAACAGGTCTGATCAAGACTCTATTGATAACACAACAAGCTGTATTTACAGCTTCAGCCCAAAAGTAAATAGGTAGTTCATATTCATTGAGAATGGTTCTAGCTATTTCTTGAAGGGTTCGGTTTCTCCTTTCTACTACGCCATTCTACTAAGGTGTCCTAGGAGCTGAAAAGTTATGAGTGTAGCCGTTGTGTAAGCAATAAGATTCAAAGTCCTGATTTTCAAACTCACGACCATGATCACTTCTCAGGGTCTTAATTTTGAGTCCACTAAGATTTTCTACAGACTTGGTGTATTTAACAAAGGAAGAATAAGCTTCACTTTTGTGAGCTAAGAAATATACCCAGTATATCTAGAGAAGCCATCTACTAGAACATAGACATAGTGCTTCCCATTTAAACTAGAAAATCTTGATGGTCCAAACAAATCCATGTGAACCAAGTCAAGTGATTGAGAAGTTGACACTTCTTTCTTTGATTTAAAAGAAACTATGTGTTGTTTTCCATTTTGAAAGGGATTACACACATTGTCATTTGGGAATTCTAATTTAGGTAAGTCTCTAACTAAGTTTTTCAAAGCCAGTTTTCTAAGTGAGTGAATGTTGCAGTGTCCTAATCTTCTGTTCCATAGCCAAGATTCTTTATGAAAATCATTCAAACACGGAATATTTTGTTTGGCTAAAGAATTTAAATCAACAGCATAAAATTTTCATTCCTTAGAGCAGAAAATACTAAAGCATTTTTGGAGTCAAAAACATCACAGAAATCATTTTCAAACATGACATTGAAACCGTCATCATATAATTGAGATATACTAAGCAAGTTATATTTTAGTCCATCAATGAATAAAACTTTAGAAATTAATACTGTGTCAGTGTTACCAATCTGGCCTAGGCCGATGATTTTTCCTTTAGAGTTGTCACCAAAGGTGACATGACCTCCATCAACCTTTATTAAGCTCTTGAAGCAATAATAATCTCCAGTCATGTGTCTTGAGCACCCACTGTCTAAATACCATATATTCTTGTGACACCTCTTCAAGAAGGTCTTCTAAAAAACATATTTAAATAGGAAATGACTTTGGTACCTAGATTTTCTTGGGTCCAGATAGGTTTGCAATCAGGGCTTTAGGTACCCATATTTGTTTTATTGGTTTCATACAATTAATTGATGTAGCAGATTTTGAAAGATAAACTTTATTTGATCTATAACCATAAAAATATCCTGTTGAAGCATATGAATTTCCAAAACTGGAACTAGCAATAATTTTTTCAGACTTAGGAATAAATCGGGTTCTTGTGAACTGTCTCTATCCAGGTTGGTATCCTAAACCAGTAGCATATCTATGTGCAACTTGCTTTCCTAGCATTTGAGTTAGAGCATCCTTTCCATTTGTGAATTTTTCAAAGTCCTTTCTGAGTTGCTCATTTGACAGTTTCAGTTCTATATTTTCCTTTAATAGTTGAGCATTATTTTCCTTTTCTATATCACGATCAGATTTATGCTTAACAATTAAAGCATACTGTTTCTTTAAACCTTTGTATTTGTCTTTAAGCTCATTACAGGTTTCTTCTAACATATCACAGTATTCAAATAGTTAAGATTTTGAAATGTTTTCCGAATTAGAATCATCTCCAGAGTAATATGAATTTAAAATAGGAGTGTCAGATGTTACCTCAGATGTATTTGTCATGAAACACATGTTGGCTCGATTCCTTTCTGAGTCCGAAGATTCGGATTCACTTGTGCTGTCTTCTGAAGCACTCCAGGTATCCTTCATGGCTTTCTTGTACTTCTTGTCTTTGTAATCATATTTCTTTTTGAATTTTAACTTTGGACAGTCTGCTTTGATATGTCCTTTTCGCTTGCATTCGTAGCAGATAACATCATTAGTCTTGTCAGATTTCTTCCAATCCTTTTTCCATTTTCCTTGTTGATCATACATTCCTTTGTAATTTGTTTTCCTAAAGAATTTTTTTTTCCTATGAATCTTCTTAAATCTCCTGGATATCTGAGCCATTTCTGCATCAATGTCATTCTCTGAGTTTTCACTTGTTGAAATCTCATCCTCCATCTGTATTTTTTCCTTCTCCTTACTCTTCAAAGCAGTAGACTTGAAAGCTATAGATTTTCTTTTCAGTTCATCATCTTCCTCTTTGTTTACCTTGAGCTCTTCTTTATACATCATCAATTTTCCAATAAGATCTTTGAAAGGTAGAGAAGCAATGTCACATGATTCTCTGATTGAGACAGATGTGCCTCTCCATCGGTCTGGAAGACATCTCAAGATTCTCATAATTGGTTCTTTTGCTGGAACAGCTTTTCCGAGTGAATTCATCGTGTTGACTATCTCATTAAACCTGAGATACATGTCAGAAATAGGTTAATCAGACTTCATTTTAAAATTATCATACTTAATAGTATAAGTGTTCAATCTCATTTCTTTGACATTATTTGTTCCTTCATGAGAAACAGCCAAGGTATCCCAAATTTCAAAAGCAGTTTTGCATGCAGAAATTCTATTGAATTCTTCATCTCCTAGAGCACAGTACAGATCATTCATAGCTTTACAATTATTATTGTAAGCAGTCTTTGTAGGTTCATCCCAAGTAGATCTATCAGTAGTGGGAATTTTTTATTCAGATTCAATAGCATTCCAAATATTAAAACTCATGCTTTCTAGATGAATTTTCATTTTATGTTTCCACTGAGCATTGTTATTTCAATTAAAGAAAGGTGGCCAGTTTGTAGCAGCACCCTCAAGTCTATTATCCATTATAAACACAATTTAAAGAGATAAAAATTTAGCAATAACAGAAATTTTAAGGACTTTAAAATACAACTAAAATCACAGTTGAAAAGCAGAGAGTAAATAAAAAGTTTTGCAAAACAAACACCCTCTAATACCAAATGTTGGTCGGAGTGGACACTCAAGAGGGGGGGGGGGTGAATTGAGTTCCAATTAAAATTTCTGCTAAAAAAATTTCTATTAAAATCCCCCAATTTCAAAAACAAATTAAGCTGTTGTGAATTTATACTGATTATAAAGGTTCAATTAGTTTCTAAAAGATTGATTAATTCTCAGTTGACTTAATCTTATGATTAAATTAACTTTTGAAACTAACTTACTGGTTTATAATAAATATAAACACTTGCGAGTTTAACTATCAAAGTAGCTTTGAAAATAAATAATATTTCAAAGTAATAGCAGCAGAATATGAAATAAATGTATATAGTATGGATATAGATTTTAACTAAAAAACACAAGAGTTAACCAAGAGGTTCAGTCTCAAGCCGAGACTTAGTCCTCTCAAAATTTATATAAATTGATCCACACCCTAGATCTGGGTTAACAACAGTGATCACACTGTTTTGGTCAAGAGACCTCTACCACAGTTATATGTGGGATAACAACCAACAGCTCAATGCTGTCCAGGTCACACTCGACCTCTACCACTATCTACAGTGGGAAATAATGGATGTAAAGATTGTGAGTGAGGATTTACAAATCCTCCAGTTAAGGTTCAGGAGACAGTGTGTGTGTAATAATTAACAGGCTACACACACTGTTCATAATTCAATTTCTAAATCACTTAGAGTAAGATATAGAGTTTAGGAAGGCTCTAGTGATTGCAGTGCAGCTTTGGACTCATTTGTATTTGATCAGAGACGATTCTTGAGTCCTTCTCTAGTATTTGAATGAAAAACAGAGTATCCTTTCTTCTTTCAGTGCTTCCAGGTTCAGCTTGGTTATTGGCTCAGAAAATGAAGTGTTCTGTGTATTTATTCTTTTGAATAGATTGCTTGATGTATGCACTGTGTTTAGGAGTCTGGTAGTAGTAGTAGTCTTGTGATTGCAAGTTCTCCAGTTGTTCTTGGCACGTTTGATCTTGATCGCAAGTGTGTTCCCGTGTGCTCAATCTCTTCAGGTCTCTTGTCTTAATTTACTAACTCATACATGTTGTCTTTTATGCCTTTTTTATACTGAGAAGAAGGAATGGTTATGATTTTAAATCATACTTGGTACGGTTTCCTGAAATGGTAACATATATCATTTAATAACATTGAATGCATCAAAATTAACAAATGTAGTTGTTAGTGTAATAAACAAATAGGGTCGAGGATATAGGATTTGACTCCGCGGTTCATTATTGGTAGCCATTTGTTTGTAGACTTGTACGGTTGACTCTGTGCAGGATCTTACATCGGTAGCTCTTCAAACTCTTATCAGTGGCTCTTATCGGTAGCTCTTATCAGTAGTTCTTATTGGTATCTCTTATCGGTAGCTCTTATCGGTAGCTCTTTTCGGTATCTCGATGAACATAGTTCCATCGGTTGCTCTTGACTGTCGGTAGCTCTATGCATCGGTAGCTCTCTTTCCATCGGTAGCTCTGTGCATCGGTAGCTCTGTCTATCGGTAGCTCTGTGCATCGGTAGCTCTGTGCATCGGTAGCTCTGTGCAGTTATGCACATCGATAGCTCTATTCAGGTCAGTGATACTTACACTTGACTGTCTTATGCAAAACACATCTAATTCACTTATAATCATTTCAAAACTTATATAAACATGGATAATCGAGATTAAAATAAATCAGAAATTATTTTAACAATATTATTAACTTGGTCATCGATTTGAAAGAATTAATGTGTAGATCAACTGTAATTGTGAATATCATAATATATGAACACATAATTGGGATTGTAAAAACATATGAATACAAGATTGGGATTATCAAAACAGGTGAGGTCAACAGGTTTTACCATATTTATAATAACATCAAAATATATATATGATACTGGAGTTATTATTTCATAATGGTAACCACAAAGGAAGAAGAAGTGGAAGAAGAAAGGAACTTGGAAAAGGGTGGTGAAATCAATACCTCTTCTCCGGGTTCATCCTTTTCATTTGATCAAAAGGGATCCATAGGTTGGCTTTATGATCAAAATATGGCCCCTAGGTTGTAGTGAGGGAAGTTGGGAGAGTATTTGGGCAGAGTTTGGCCGAGCCAAAAGCCTTTGAAGGTGTGAAGGACTGATAAGGAGGAGTGCCCTTTTATAAGAGGGGTGAGGGGAACCTTTGGAAAAGCTAGAAATATTAGTTTATAATAATTTCATATTCAGTTTATAATGGCTCCAAAGTGTATTATTTAAAGTTTAAGGTGAGGATAGGTCGAAAACCATTCAAAAAATAGAATTTAGATAGGTTTGGGTCATTATATTAACCTTATCTTTTAGTTTTAACTCTTAGTTAATTAGTTTGACATTTACCATGTCACATTGTATTTTTATATTATATAGTTAATAAACATACTATATAGAACCATGCAACCCCCAAGTAGTCCATCAATGATACACCTATCATGATATAAGCCTCTTGGCCCAACCTTAGATTTTTATGAATTTAATATCAATTTATAATATAATATTTGTTTTAAAAACTCTTTTATGTCAATTTTGACACTATTCAATAGTTGATTTTTGTGAAACTGATAACAGATTGATTACTTCAAAAAAAGTCAATTAAATCAATCCCAATATGTCATATCATCCAATAAAATTATTTTAATTCATTAAATGTTTCAAATTATATTTATTTGGGTATTTATAATATCAATTATTTTAATTTTTCACTATTATAGTAATTACTGCATCATCATTATGTCATAAATAAATTAAATTATTTAATGTCTAAAAATTATAAATAAAATATCATAATGTCGGAAATATTATTTTCTTTCTAATGAATATTTACAATCGAATTTACCTTATATATAACCCTATAGTAAAATTTTTTAGTAAATAAACACTGATTTTAACTCACTACTAGAAAAATGATTTTTCCCAACGCTTCTATACCAATGGTTTGTAAAACCCATTGGTATAGGTACCCTTTCCCAAAGGTTTGGCCAAACCATTGGGAACAGTTAGCCTATCCCAACGGTTTGGCCAAACCTTTGGCGAAGGCTAAATTTTGGACCACCTTTCCCAACCGTTTGGCCAAACCATTGGGAAAGGGTTGCCTATCCCAACGGTTTTCCCAAACCGTTGGGAAAGGGTGTCCAGAATTCAACCTTCGGCCAGAATACCAAAATAAAAGCAAGACCTTTCCCAACGGTTTTCAAAACCATTGGGAAAGGTCCTTTGATTTTTTTTGGAATCTACCTACGGAGAACATTATATAAATCAAAATTTAAAATAATTAGAACAATACATATATATATTTATGAAATTATGTTAAGAAAAGTCATGTAAGGTTAGTGGTTAAGTAATTCCATTATAAACAAGAGGTCCTGGGATCAAATCCCATTGGATTTTTCTTTTTTGAAATACATATACCAACGGTTTTGAGAACCTTTGGTATAGATTTTCTAATTACTTATACCAACGGTTTTCAGAACCGTTGGTATAGACCCTATACCAACGGTTTTCCCAAAACCGTTGGTATAGACCTATTGTCACTACTTACTTTCCAACGGTCCTCCAAACCGTTGGTATATCCTATACCAATGGTTTGGGGACCTATACCAATTGTTAGAAACCATTGGTATAGGGTATTTTTTCAGTAGTGACTATTTTAACTATTCTTTGAATTAAATAATAATAAATGTCCTAATCTATTCCAAGTTGACCCAAATGATAATATTTTATTCATAAGGTTGTTTTTGTTCGATATACAGTTGTCCAATAGAATTATTACATGTGTTAGGATAATATTAATATAATTTTTACCCTTAGTTACCTTATTTACTTTTAAGCATGGTAAATAAAATTAAAACGTTACTATTCACCCAAAATTATTTTCATCTAATTGAACCACATTTTACTTCTTGATATTAACCGTGTCTATAGAATTTTTAAAATTCCATTCACAGAATTGGTAAAATTATGTTTTTTGAAAAATTCAGTGTTTAACTACCACTTAGTACTTTCACTATTCATCAAAAATTGAAGTTTTTCAGTACAATGCCAAAATTTGACCCTAAGATATAATTGATATTCTGAATTAAAAAATGATGTCTATTTTACAAAATTCCAAACATATAAGATGAATTAATTAATTTTATAATTAATTCTCGATGTCACAACAAATAGCGTATTTTTATGAAACAATATATACCAAAAGATTGAAATATGTTTAGGTCCAATTTCAAAGTGAAATTAATTCTAATGAACACCATTGGATAAAATGGTAAAAATATATTCTAATTATACTTTAAAACCATTCAATAATATAATTTATCACTATAAATTATTTTGATTAAAAAATTTGTTTTTAAGTATTTTTCACTATTCATAAAAATTTGATGTTCTTAGAAAAATACCAAAAATTCATCTTAGGATAATTTCAATATTCTGAAACAAAAAATGAAGTCCATTTTGAAATATAAAATATATATATTTTCAAAAAGTAGGTATTACTATTCATAATGGCTAGTTTGATTGGTTGTGGTGTTTTAGAACTCGATGTTGCCTACAACACACGCTATCACATTATTCAAAGAGAAGTGTACCATAGAAGCATGGGGTGTTTCATTTTAAATTTTTGATGTCCACATTTAGTCAAAAAGCTTAAAATATTGTATTTAAAAAGGGTTCACTATTAAAAATTGGTAAAAGTGCAATACTTAAAATGAATTTGTTCTTTCATTATGTCTAAGAAACTCATAATATGGATTCTAAAATTATAAGGATTATATAAAGTTCAAAATTTAGTTAATACTGTTCATAACCACTTTTGAATAGATTTTTTGGTAAGTCATGGTGCTCTTGAACTCGGTGTTGCATGTAGTGTAAGTTATTTAATTATTTTAAAGAAATAACACACTATGAAATCTTGGGGTGTTACAGGAAGAGAATGAAATGACTGTGGGTGAGGAAAGGAATGTTCAAATAGAGGATGTACCTGTTGTGAAAGAATATATAGATGTATTTCTGAAAGATTTACCAGGACATCATCCAGAATGAGAAGTTGAGTTTTCATTGATTTAATTCCTAGATCAAGGCCTATATTGAAGACCGCTTATAGAATGGCCACTATGGAATTAGTCAAACTAAAGAAACAACTAGAGGAATTGATTAATAAGGTATTTATTCACCCTAGTGTTTCTCCATTTGGAGCCCCTGTTGTTTTTGTTAAAAAAAATGACAGATCTATGAGGTTATGTATCGACTACAGGGAGAGCAATTCTATAAAAATAAAGAACAAGTATCCCCTACCTCGCATTGATGATTAATTTGAACAACTGCATAGAGCTCAATACTTTTCAAAAATTGACCTTCGATCTGGATACCATCAGTTATGTGTGAAGAAGGAAGACATTCTGAAGACATCATTTCAATCTAGGTACAGGCATTACGAGTTTACAGTAATGCCTTTGGGATTGACTAATGCACCCTCTGTATTCATGGATCTGATGAATAGTGTTTTCAAGGAATATCTCGATGAATTTGTGGTGGTATTTATTGATGATATCATGGTATACTCCAATAGCTACAAACATCATGAAAATCAATTGCGCATTATCCTGAAGTCTCTGAGAAGACATGAATTATATGGGAAGTTTAGCATGTGTGAATTTTGGCTTCAAGATATTTCTTTTCATGGCCACATTGTCTCTAAAGATGAAATCTCTGTTGATCCTTCTAAGACTAAGGCAATCCAATAATGTCTAGCACCTACGAGTATAACTGAGGTACGTAGTTTTATTGGTTTAGCAGGTTATTATCGATGTTTCGTCCAGAATTTTTCCTGATTAGCTAACCCATTAACTAAGATCACACGTAAAGGGGTTAAATTTGTTTGGACAAAAGAGTGTGAAGAATGGTTTGAAGAACTGAAGAGAATATTATTCAAAGATCCTATATTGACTCTACCATTGGGAAATGATGGGTTCATTATATATAGTGATGCATCGAAGAAACGACATGGTTGTGTCCTTATGCAGAATGATAGGGTTATTGCCTATACATAACGATAGTTAAAAATTCATGAACCAAACTATCCTACTCATGATATTGAGTTAGCAGCTATGATCTTTGCTTTGAAGATATAGAGGCACTACCTCTATAGCGAAAAATGTGAGATTTATACTGATCACAACAGTTTGAAGTATATTTTCTCACAAAAATAACTCAACATGAGGCAAATGAGATGGCTTGAATTACTCAAGGATTATGATTGTACGATACACTACCTCCTGGGGAATGAAAACAAGGTGGCAGATGCTTTGAGCAGAAAAGACCAAGGAGTTTTGAACGTGATGAGAATTTAAAGGGATCTAATTTTCATGGATCTAGTGAAGATAGACATGGGAATAACGAGGGAAGGTGAAACATCAATGCTTTTTCAAATGGTTGTCAAACCATATTTACTAGAAAGGATTAAGAGTTCTTAGACCGATGATGAAAATTTTCAAAAGAAGATCAAAGCTATGAATGATGGGAGATTGAGAGACTTTGTGTATGAAGAAGTAATTTTGAAATTCGGGAAAAGACTTTGTGTTCCCGGTATACCTGATCTAAAAATGGAATTGCTGGATGATGCTCATAGTTCCAATTTCACTATACACCCTAGGGGCACCAAAATGTATAGAGATTTGAAGGAACATTTTTTCTAGGACAACATGAAGAGGGAGATTGCTGATTTTTTGTCAAGATGTACGGTTTGTTAACAAGTGAAAGATGGAGGGCAACAAACTAGATGAGTCATGAAACCTCTTCCCATTCTGGAGTGGAAACGGAACAATATTATGGTGGACTTTGTCAGGGGGCTACCAAAGACTCCTAGAAGGAATGATGCAACATCGGTTATTATTGATCATCTTACCAAGTCAGCACATTTTCTTGCTATAAGAGAAGATCTACCACTGAAACGTCTAGAAAGACTATATATTAATGAAGTTGTGAGACTTCCTGGAGTACCTCTATCGATTGTTTCTGATCATGATCCCCGTTTTACATCAAAATTCTGGAAAAGTCTTCAGAAATCCCTGGATACTGAACTTCATTTGAGCACTGCCGACCCCCCTCAGATAGACGGACAATCAGAATAGACTATTCAAACCTTAGAAGACATGTTGAGATCTTTCTCACATGACTTTCAGGGTATGTGGGATCAATATTTACCTATGGTAGAATATTCCTATAACAATAGCTTCCATTCGAGTTTTCAGATGGAACCATATGAAGTGTTATATGGAAAGAGATGTCGCACACCAACCTGTTGGGATGAATTTGGTGAAAGAAAACTTGTAGGTCCAGAACTGGTGGAAGAAACAATGTAAAAGGTGAAGGTAATCCAAAATCACAACAAAGAAGCTCAATGTAGGCAGAAGAGTTATGCCGATAATCGAAGGATTTGGAGTTTCAAGTCAGTGATCATGTTTTCCTGAAGGTATCTCCATGGAAGGGAGTCATACGTTTTTGTAAGAAAGGTAAATTGAGTCCCAGGTACATCAGACCTTTCAAAATTCTAGAACGAATTGGGGCTATAGCATACCGATTGGAAATGACGCCAAGTCTGTCCAAAGTTCACGATGTGTTCCACGTATCACTATTGAGGAAATACATACCTGACACAATACATGTACTCACCTATGAGTAATTAGAACTAGAACCCTCTCTATCTTATTTCTAAGAGCCCATCAAGATTCTTGATACAAGAGAACAAGTACTGAGAAACCGGACGAATTGTCTAGTAAAAGTCTTGTGGAGAAACCATAAGATGGAAGAGGCAACGTTGGAACCCGAGGAATTTATGATGAAGAAACACATGAGTCTTTTCATGCGGTAGTATTCTAAAAATTTCGAGGATGAAATTATTTGAAGGAGGGGAGAATGTAATACCCCAAGCTTCTACGGTACGCTTCTCTTTGAATAATGTGATAGCGTGTGTTATACGCAACATCGAGTTCGAACACACCACAACAAATCAAACAAGACCTTATGAATAGTAATACCAACTTTTTGAAATTTTAAAAATATTAGTTTTCAAAATGGACTTCATTTTTTGATTCGGAATAACAAAATTAGCCTAGGGTGATTTTTTGGTATTTTTCTGAACAACTTCATTTTTTGATGAATAGTGAAACTACTAAGTGGTAGTTAAAAAATTGAATTTTTCAGAAAACTTAATTTTACCTCTTCTGTGATTGGATTTTTGAAAATCTAAGATACATGATTAATATCAAGGAGTAAAATGTGGTTCATTGAGATGAAAATAATTTTTGGTGAATAGTAACTTCTTACTTTTATTTACCACTGTTACAAGTAAATAGGGTAATTAAGGACAAAAATGATATTAATATTACCCTAACACATGTCCTAATTCTATTGGACAAGTTTATCTCAACCCAAAACAACCTTAGGAATAAAATATTATCATTTAGGTCCACTTGGATTATATTAGGACATTTATTATTATTTAATTCAAAGAAGAGTTAAAAGAGTTAAAATCCATGTTTATTTACTAAAACCTTTTTAATATAGGGTTATATATAATATAAAATCAATTTTAATTATTAATTATAAAGTTAAAAATATTTCCTACATAATGATATTTTATTAATAATTTTTAGACATTAAATAATTTAATTTATTTATGACACAATGATGATGTAGTAATTACCATAATAGCGAAAAATTAAAATAATTGATATTATAAATACACAAATAAATATAATATGAGACTTTTTATGAATTAAACTAATCATCTAGGTTATTATTACATTCTAGTATTGACTTAATTGACTTTTTTTGAAGTAATATTTCGGTTATGATTTTCACAAAAATCAATTATTGAATAGTGTCAAAATTTACATAAAAGAGTTTTTGAAACAAATATTATATAATTAATTGATATTAAATTCCTAAAAATCTGAGGTTCGGTCAAGAGACATATATCATGATACGTGTATCATTAATGGACCACTTTAGGGTCTCTTGGATGTAAATAGTAAGATTGTTAACTATATAATATAAAAATACAAAGTGACATGGTAAATGTCAAACTAATTAACAAAGAGTTAAAACTAAATGATAAGTTTTATATAATGACCCAAAGCTATCTAAATTCTATTGGTTGGGTGTTTTTAGACCCATACCCACCTTAAACATTAAATAATACACTTTGGAGCCATTATAAACCGATTATGAATTTATTATAAATTAATATTTCTAGCTTTTCAAAAGGTTCCCCTCACCCCTCTTATAAAAGGGCACTCCCCCTTCTCACTAATTCACACATTCAAATCCTTTTGGTTTGGCCAAACCCGGCCCAAATACTCTCTCAACTTCCCTCACTACAACCTAGTGTCTATAGTTTTATCAGAAATCCAACCTATGGATTCCTTTCGATAAAGTCAAAAGGAAGAACCTGAAGAAGAGGTAATGTTTTCACCACCCTTTTTCAATTTCATTTCATCTTCCACTTCTTATTTGTTTGTTTTTTCCATTCTCAAAAACTGAATCCATTATCTAATATATACTGTAATATTTTTATAAATATGGTACAACCATATTCAGTATTCTATCCATCCTTTGAATGACATGTCACCATACGTGTGTACGTACAGCTTACCGTCTCCACATCGTGGTGTAATTGTTATTCAATATATTATTATTTGGATGGGTATAATAACGATTTATAATTCATGTAAATAATAAATATATCATGATAATTATTCTGTATATATGATATACCATCCAATTATATATTATTTTAATATCAAAATAATGATATTGTCACTCATGCGTACGTACGGACTACCATCTCCACGAACGAGATGAGATTCATTTTCCATCATATCCATTCAAGAATAATTATCATTTGATGATTAATAATAGTATATAAGGACGTGATATAATTATGTATATAAATAAGATACAACCTATCCATAACAATCATGGATTATGTAACAAAACCTATAAAAGAAAACAAGTAAGTTAACATCCGAAACGACGATAATTCTATGATATTATTAACAATGCAATGTTAAAATATCATATATGATATCATATTTATGTATATGATTCTTGAAGAATATAATAAAAATTATTTCACCATTATAAAGGAGTTTAACCTACCCCCAACCAAGGAAAATTACAAGGTAAGGGTTTATTTCTCAATCTCTTCATTATCCACGGTTGTTTATACGTAATAATCTACTGGGATTTCTTTATCATCCACATCCATGTTTCCCTAAAATGTATTTCAAAAAAAATTTTACTATTTACTAGAATATGGGTTAAAGTAATTTATACCGTTTTTGACTTTTATAAGTGGTTTATAAAGGAATATTTTCGTCATTTTCCAAACAAGGTCCTTTTAAACCTTTTCAACAGAATTATGGTAATAATGTTTTTTTAGCTTATACGGAGGGTGCAGCTATTTTCTGCCATTATAAAATCCTCGAAGCTTCCCTTACAAGCTTATAAAAATATTTTCAAATAAAATTTTTTATTTTATAAATATATGACTCTTAAATTATTTCAAAATAAAGAGAGATATTTCTCTAAAAAGAGTTTTTATTTCATCTATATCAATATCCTTAGATGTATTTTACGCTTATTTGAAGTTTATTTATTATGATACAAAACATTTATATTGTATTGAAGGTCTTGTGATATGTTTGACTATGTATGTTTTATTTTTATACCATTCATGGTTTATGGATGAACTATTTACATTTCGTATGCTATTTTTAATATGAATGTTTATGTTATGTTTGAACCTTTTCATATGGGAATGCATTGGACTTAATATGTGATGGGTGGAGCCCGCTATATCTCCTTGATGCATCGGTAGGTCTCATGAGACAAACTAGTGTCTTGGCACAAGGACTTGACAAAATATTATTTGTAGTCTTGGCATGCGGCCTTTACTATGTGGTTATGATAGTATGGAATTATGCATTCCATCATTATGAAAGTGGTTATTGATATTGCATGTGATTATTCGATTAGTAGAATATCCATGTGAATAAGTAAATGTCAATATTTCATTTTACTTTTTCCATACTATGTTGAATTTCATGTTTAAAAGGCTTTTATTTTAGTTATACATTTCCTTAAATGTTTATTATTATTTCTGAAAGTTTCTGCTATATTGTTATCCTTACTGGGCATTCGAGCTCACCACTTTTCTATGTTTTATTGTTCCCAGGATGTGAAGAAGTAATTTATGAATGGCATGCATGTATGATATGAGGGGATAAGAGTGTGGAATATGGAGACTATATTGTTTAAGTTTTCATTTTATGATGTAATGTAAACTTTATTAATATATCTACTGTTTCCATGGATACTAAACCAATCGGTCTTTCGAGATTTGATCTCTATTGTGATCATGCCAATGTTATGTAATAATGCACCAACTCTGTGTAACTCGGATCAGGGCGTTATATACATGATGAGACAAATGAGATGACTCCTAAAATTCTGGCTCATATAGATTGACATCAGCAGACCCAGAATCTCATGAGTTCCTCTAGGATATCTGGTAAGTGGGGTGACATCTCGGAGGAGGAAGGTGGTGGACCTACTTCTTTCAGAGATGCACTCATATCTGGAACAGGGAAGGTTTAATATACTCATTCTTCCTCGAAGCGAAGGCCAAGGAAGGACTCTTCTACTACGCCTCGTACTTTGTGTGCTTGATCTTCTATGTTATCTGGCATGTTTAACTATGATATTATTTATATCATCAATCAGGGTAAGTCCCAATATGAATGGTGAACTGTTGTTGACTTTGATTATGGGAATGATATGTCTTATTATGATCTGTAACTCTATGCTTTGACGAATGAGGGCAGGTCCCTTGGTTTGACCGCACCCATCTCCTCTGTACCTTTTTCTTTTATTTAATAAATAGTTACAAGCATTGCTTCGGGAAGGACTCACTAGTATATAACTTTCAAGTATAATGTTAATTTTAAAAACCAATTTATTAGTAAAATTTCATATTACTAGATGAGTAACCACCTGTTACATCTTGAAAGGCTATAAGGCCCAAACTGATGACTGGATAATTTCAAGGCCGCAACATATACCCAAGACAATGCACTGTCCGACTTATATCCTCTATAAATTTTTTATAAATAATAATATATATTATAGTGCATTCATGATTATTTTTACTTAACTACATTACCATTTAGTTTTAGTCTCATGCCATCATAATTATCATGTAATTGTAATCTAATTGACAATGTTTCTTGAAAATAATTTTCATCTTCACATAGTAGTTACTTGTTGAACGTAATTTCATATAAATTTTTATAAAATAATCCTCATGGAAAGGTAGATAATATTTTTATATTGAAATAATGCATTATCATTAATTTCTGAACTACATTATAGTAAATTTATTTTCTAAATGGATTGTATCATATTAAGGAAGATTATTTATTAGTAATAATTTCATTTTAATTAATTATGAATTATGTTTTTTCCAAAAAATATGTAGTGAAATATTTATAACATTTAATGGAAATTTAAATTTATTTATTTTATACTATATAATAATCAAAATTTATATATAATTTCATTATAATATGGTTTTTGGAGAATCAAAATGGTCAAGGACATTATATTGTAAACAAGAGATGTCATTGTTGTTGCACTGAAACATGTTATCTTGATTACATATTTATAGAATGAAATCCATTTAATTAAAAACATAATTTCATATATTTAAAAATATTATTTTATGGGAATATAATTTATAAAAAAATTCATTAATTACATAGATACACATTTATCTCTTAATGAAATTACATGATCAAAAAGTGTATTTTTTTCATTGTGTACGCTGAATGTTTTATATTTAAATACATGTATTCAATTTTGAATTGATATATAAATTGTTTAAAATAAATGACATAATTTTTAGAATCATAATCTAAAAAATTATCGAAGTGATAATTTTGGGGATTTTATGAAATAGTTGAATTTTGGTAAAAATTAGAAAATATTTATTTTCTGATTACGATGATGTTTATAAAATTATAAGGGTAAAAACATGAATTTTTTTTATAAAACCATTTATCTGATAAAAATTTATTTTATTGAGAAAATTAATTATTTGAGAATATTTTGTTAAATTTGGAAACCGAAATTTTATTTTTTAAACATAATATATATATTTTTCGAAATGTTTTTCATGCATTATACATGTATCATATTAGATTTTGTTTTAATCACTTTTAGAAATTTAATCCAATAAAATGGATTTAGTTTTAATAATATGAATTTACAAATTATTTAATAATTGTAATTTTATGTTTACACACAAAAATATGATACCATGGTAAAAATTAAGACACAAGTGCTATAAAATATTTACTTTTTTCTTAACGAAACATATATGTTAGTAATAGTTATTTTTTAATATGAAATGAATTTTACCCAAAAAATATTACCTCTCAATAAATTGATTGTGAATCCTTTTTGACTAAACGTTATTTTGTAATTTAAAATATCCCCATTATAATCATAAAAATGTAAATTGATAATATATATATTGGTAAAAATGTTTAACAACATATTTATGTAATAGTTATATTTTTTGATAAAATTATTAATAATATTTAACTTTATATTTGTAATATAACTAACAATTTATATTATTCATTAAAAAATATCAAAAATAATATATATTTGAATATATTTTTAAAATAATATATTATCCTTCAATATTCCAATATATTACTAAAATATTAAACAAAATTGGTTAATATAATTTATATAAATATATGATATTTTTTATAAAATAATTTTGAAATTATATTATATGAAAATGAAATAAACCAAGGATTTATTTGAACTAACATGTTCAAACATAATTAAGTGCATCATAAAACCCAAAAAACATGAATCACTAGATAAATATATTTTAAATTTTTCAAACATGTTGACACTCCATGATACTTTATATGCAACTCTATCAAAAACTATCAAAAAAATATTCATTTAAATATAATATATTTTAATATCCCCATTCACACTAACAGTGAGTTCCACACATGAAATTCAGCCACTAATTTCTATAATGAACATAATGGTGTTTATCACATATACTAGGTGCACATTAATATCATGTAATGGTTCCTTATAAGTATAGACAAATGTAGCACAAACCATAGTATATGGAAGTGGATTATTATCCAAAATAATGTAAGAAGATCCCATTTCTTGAATTTGTTGATGGAATCATTTGATCTTCTATATCATATTTGGAAAAATAAGAAGATTTGTATAAAATAAAATATAAATAAATAAAATTAGTCAAAATTAGATAACACATAATAAATAAAGTTAAAATTTTTAATCGAACATTTTAATGATATTATTATTTTCAATTCATAAAAATTACAAAATTTTGAAAATATTTTTTGAAATGTTTCTCATGTATATTATAATTTTAAGTATTTTTTACTAGAAATGACCCTATGATTAAAAAAATAACAAAATTAACTGATCATTAAATATAAAAAATAAAATAAAATATTAACAATATGAAAAAAATTATTTTACGATAAAAAACATAATATAAAATTTAGAATAGTTTCTATAAAATTATAATTTTTTAAGATTTCAATGAAATTTCTTAACCTATAAAAATTATAATCCTTTTTAAAACATTAAAATCTATAATTATGTATTGAAATGTAAATATATTGATATTCAATTTTAAATTAAGTTCCATGTGATATAAATATTTTCTTCTCTAATACTTGTTATCATTCCTCTGATTAGGGTATTAATCATTATAATGGGAATATAATTTATTACATGATGTTTATTTAGAGTTGGTATCCTTAATATATATATATATATAACTATTTAGGGGTATTCATTCCAAATTAGTTTTTAATCAATTTATATGTTCTTCATCACTATCCAACTTTATCATGGATCTTACCTTTCACATCCATGTCCATTTTCCTCTGAACGAATGGTCTTGTGGAAAAGAAATCCATGTGGATAATGACCCATCACTATAGTAGAATTTTATTTACCAAAAAACTATGTTAGAACATTATATTTCATCCAATTCCTCCCATTTTTAGATAACCTTGAATACATACTCTAATTATTGGGTATTCACCAAGATTCCTATGATTTTTATTTACTAATGAAGACATAAACTATAACATATACACATCATTCTATGATGTTTAAATACCTTATAAAAAATATTATTAATAAAATGTATTTAACTAGAGTGTAATTTATTTCATTATATACAAGTTAATTAGTCCACATGTTCATCCAGTGATGGTTTTGAATATTGGTTATTTCACCAATTACCCACTTTCATCCATTGAATGTGTAAATATTAACAAACTACATTACCATTATTTTTATACAGAGAAGCACAGATTTCCTGGAAATATTTACAGATGATGTTTTTTAGGAACATGACTATTTGTATTGTTTCAATATTATTTTTTATAATATGGATTAATTTTATTTATCATGTGATTGGTGGGATATTGTTATAGAGATCCACTCGATGAACAAGTAGGTCCTGTGTTATTTTGAAAATACATTTTGGTTTATACATCTCATAATTCTTGAAATATATATATATTATATGAATCATTGGTTGATGATTATGTTGCCTTAGATTATTCCTTGATAGTGAGATTATAATGGTTGATATTATGACTTATATCACTATGATTTAATAAACTAATATCTATGTTGCATCTTGTTTTTATGATTCCCAATGATATATTATTCCCACTTAGTCGTTGACTATATAATTTTATGTTTATATATTCATGAAATATTTTGAATCATCTATTTATTGATATCTTAACCATTATTGAGCATCTAGTCTCACGAGTTTATATTATTTTTCTATTCCCTGACAAACTATTATTATTATTACTTGTGAATAAAGGAACATGGAAATGGGAATAATAATGTATTTTTGTGTTTTTAGAAGTTGTAAATATGTTTTTCAATGTCATTTAATGTTCAACTATGAATCTATTTAATGAGAATACTAAATTAATAAATCCGTTAATCTATGTACTTATTATAAAATTTTGAATTTTTGCCTTGAATAGGGTTACTAGAGTAATAGTGTTGCATGTTTTAGTTTAAAATTGTGGAAGTTTGGTATATTTACACCGATCCATTTATCTCCTATTGGGTGGACCTTTTGAGTTCCATTTTTCTTTGCTAATGGGAGCTCCTAAATATTCCCCCTTGGGTATTCCCTATATCCTTCTTATTATCTCTCATTTCATTTAGAGTCCAAGGTAAAATTTCATGGGAAAATCAATGTTGAGACTTCTCCATTCTCCAATACCCCTTCATTCTCCCTTATCATCCAATTTGCTTATATATTATATAAATTTTAATATGAAATCCATTGGTTCATGGTTGTATTTAATTGAAATCATAGGTATTTCATTCCATTTTATTATATGGTTATCTTTATTTTCATTTATTGGTGTTTTGTTTGAATGTGACTAATGATCTGATTGACCTAAATTTCCTCAAATTATTGGTCATAGTATATGGTTGTTACTTGAATATTATTTCAAACTTTTATATTGAATACATCAAGGAAATTTATTATGTTGATCTATCTATTATTCTTTTATATTTTTCAATCATTATGTTATGTGGATTATGTTGTTTTCTGGTTTAATTTTGTAGATGTTTTGTATGGTTTTAGGGGATACTGGTGATCTTTTTATGTTTTAATATCTCACTATTAATATTTTTGGGTTCCTTAACTGATCGCATGATTCTCAAGATACGTATACACATCCTTACAGTAGGTTTGAAAAAATTAATACTATAAACATTTTTTATGATATATGAATGATTTTTTTTCAAATATATTTTACTAGAAGAACTAAAATGTTTTAAATATATTTTCTGATAAATTTGTAATGATAATCTATTTTCCCTTTTAATTACATTAATAATCTTATTTATTAATTTTAACATTGACATTGCCTGCATGTTTTAATCATTTTAATTTAATTAATATTGATATGTGGGTTGTGTTACCAAATATTATACCCTTTCAATTTTACCTACTTCTATAAGGTGAAGGATATTTCTAATAATGTTAATCAAGGGTTGAAATTATGACATTTTCAATGTTAGTAGACTTATTTAACTTTTATATAGATTGTAACTAAGGATTACTACCATGATTAAACCATTATAATAAGTTAATTTAAATTTTTTCCCCATACTTGAGCACTAACCTATATATTTTAACATAAAAATTCATGAGATATACATATATGAACTATGCATACCCTCTAGTTAATAGAGTGATCTTATGGAATTTGAAAGGCTGGGATTTCGATGGTAAATATGGTTGAAGAACCTAAGATTTTGAATAATTCCATAATATTAACTACTAACAGAACTCAAGGGTGTTATAGATGTTTTTATTTATTTATAGATTTATTAAAAACATTTCATTGAAAGAGGATCTTATTATAGATTGGTTTTAAATAAAAATTCATTAATTTAATTTCCACATATTATTTAAAAATGTTTTATAAAAATTAATTTTCATGGGCACTCATCATTCTCTATTAGAATGATGTTATCGAATTCAAAGATAACTACGACAATTTTTTATTTAAAATAATATATCTTACTTAGATAAATAAAATTAAAACTAAAAAATTATGATATGTATTATAATATAAAATATATTATCTAGTTGAATATAATTCATTTTTGTCCTAAACCATGAACAAAAACTGGTATGACATAGATTAAAACCATAGTTTGGTCATGTACACCACATCAAAGGATTGATAATGAATTATCATTTTACTTATATGGTATTCTCCTTGTAAGACATAGAATGAATGTACCATACACCTGTCAGGGTTGATTCACTAATGGAAATGTGCTCTATACCCATGGTTTCAAACAATGGGTATATCCCCTTAAACCGTGGGTATAGGATATACCCATGGTTTGATGAACCATGGGCCCTCAAGGGGTTGGTATTTCCCTATACCCATGATTTTACAAAAATTGTGGGTATATTCCACTGAAAGTTTTAATTACGAACAATTCACCTGAACTGTGGGTATAGATCTATGCCCACAGCTTACAGAACCATGGGTATAGATTTTTACAGAATAAAATAGATACCCATGGTTAAGTAAACCACAAGTATAGAGTGTTTTGGAGCAGCATATTTACCCACGGTATAAAATCCATGGATATAGAGGGTTCTTCATCAGCATATTTACCCACGGTTCTCAAACCATGGGTATATATTCTTTTCCCATAAATTTTAGTTGCCCAACTGGTCAGACCCCCTTGCCACCCCTCCCTTCCCCCTTGGACAGACCCCCCCCCCCAGCGCATCCCAACTCTACCCTCTGGATAGAACTCCCTTGCACCCCCCTAACACCATTAGACACCCCTTGGACCCCCCAGCTTGCACCCTCAATGCCCCCCCAGTACCACCAGCACCAGAACCCCCTCCAACCGCATTGACACCCTACCCCCTGCACCCCTAGTACCACCTGCACCCAACACCCACATCCCGCCTACACCTAGCCCCCCCTGTACCAATGCCCCCCCCCCCCCCACCACCTGCACCCCCACTGTCCACCCCCACCCCCACCTACACCACCACTGCCCCGCTCCTAGGCACCCCCTGCACCCCCAATACCACCTGCACCATTCCCCCCACCTCACGCCCCCTACACCCATCCCCCATCCCCCTCACTACCCCCCGCACCCAGGTCCACCTCCCCCCCACCTGCACCACCACCGCCCCACTGAACCCATCCCCCACCCAACCCCTGCACCCAGCTCCCCCTCCACCCACCTATACCACCATTTTCCACCCCTCCCCCCACTTTCACCCCACCTTCCCCCACCCCCTTCTTGGACACATCCTGCACCCCTAATACCACCTCCACCCATCCCCCCCAGCTACCCCACTACCCCTTGCACCCAGCTCCCCCCCCCCCACCCCAACCAGCACCCCCACAATCCACCCCTACCACCTACACCCCATTGCCCCCCCACTACTAGACCCCCCCCCCCCTGAACCCCCAATACCACCTGCACCCAGGCCCCCATCCTCCCCTACACCTATCCCCCCTGCCCCCTCACTACCCCCGACACCCAGGTCCCCCCCCCCCGACTGTACCCCCACTATCCCCCCACCTTCAACCCCACATCCCCCAACTCTTTGACACCCCCCATGCACCACCAGTACCACCTACCTCGAGCCCCCTACCTCCAGCCCCCTACACCCATCCCCCACTCCCTACACCAAGCTCCCCCCTATGAAACCAATGTGAAACAATTAAAATCAGAATTCAAAAATAATGGAACCACAATTCATTGTTTTCAGCAATTAAAACATAAGAAGAGCTGGACAAAGTTTTCAAAGAATAAAAAATTTATTATCAGAAAAGGCCTTAATAAATTTTTAATGACAAATAATTATTATGGTATATCTCTTATTAAATGCAAAAAAAAGTCGGATAAAGGATGCAAAAAATACAGATTTTATGCACTAGAGTGTGGTTAACTGAATCGACATACACCAATCAAACAATCTCACATTGTTTCATCCCTTGATGAGAAGAAGGTTAAGAGTGCCATTTTTTCTCAAAATCATGAGAGTGTGGATGGTCCTCAAGGGTTCACAAATAAATTATTTATGTTCTATTGGGACATAGTTTGTGATAAGATCCTTAATTCTATGAGTGAGTTCTTTAACCATGCCCCAATACCCTATGGAATCAACTATAATTTTATTTCCTTGATACCATGGAAAGAAAAATGTTGTTCATTTAAAGGATTTAAAACCTATTATTATTGAGAATACCTTTCCAAAAGTCATTAGAAAAATTATTACTAGGAAGATAGGTCCCATTTCTCATGGGTTTATATCTTCAAATTAGTTTGGCTTTATCCATGATAGGAATATTCAGAACTACCTCTGAATTTTTTAACATCACGAAATGAATGGTTAAACAAGGTATATTTTATTTAAATAATTAAATATAAAATGAATTTGATAAAATAAAGTTGATTTTTATTTTTGAAATGCTCAGAAGGCATGGATACCCCTCTTCATCCCCATGCCCCCTAGATATCCATCTCGAACACCCCCATGCCCCCTAGACATCACCCTTGTAACCCCCTGGATAGCCCCTTGCACCCCCCACTAGACACCCCCTCCCACTAGACACCCCCCCCCCCCTTGGACACCCCCTGACAGCCCCAGGAAACCCCCTTTTAAAACCCACTTGCACCCTTCCCCCTACCCTATATACCCCCCAAACCCCCCATACATCCCTTGGAAAGCCCCTGGATAGCCCCTCCTAGACACCCACCTACACCCTCCCCCCCCTTCTCTTGATAGTTTCATTCATAGGAATATAATGGTTATTGATGCACTAAACCAACCAGTGACATTTGATCGGGATTTTGTTACACCATTACATATTTTCACCACCAGTGATACCATTTGGAATATGATGTATAAACCTATAAATTTTGGCCAAAAAAACTCACATTGGAGACTTCATGAAGACTAATCATTGAATTTAAGAAGATATAATAATGTTATCAAAACATTCATTTTGATGGTTTTTATGAAAAAACTATGTAAAATAGGGGTAACAAAATTCCTTGGAAAACAAAATGTTGGGATTCAGATAGCCTGGAAAGCCAAGAGGGGAAACTACCCAGTTATTGAACTAGATGTCTATGTTTCCTCATTCCACAATCCACTGAGACTACTTCATGTGAACCCGATTGTTCCCATCCAACTACTTCCTCATACCTGAGACTTTCCCCCTGGATCCTCACTGTCAGATCAATACCTTTACAGATATGAAATTGCCCCAAATATAATGATCACCAAGAACCTCCAAAGAAATCATAGCTTGCAGAATTTGCATTGATCCCTCAATAATGCATAGGTTAATAACACCATCTACCACTAGTTTGGCCATCCTCATCCACACAACCCTAGTAAAATCATACCTCCCCATGAGAATACAATATGAAAGAAGTCGTTATCTTTTAAATATTCCCCAACACCACTTTCAAATCCATTAGGACTGATAACACATGAATCATAATAAAGCTAAGGATAAAATTCACCAGTGTTTTTCTTCCACCAAAGGCTAAAAAGTTGTTCTAGAAGTTACTAATATTACTTGTTATTTTATTATAAACCCCCTCACAATGACTAATATGTATTCTCATTGGGGAAAAAGTATAACCATGGTACTCCAACAACAAACTCCTTCATCTGAATGATATGGATCTTATTTCTTCTATATCTATATTAAATGTTAATCTTTAAAAGTCACTAATGTTTGAGGCAAGAATATCTGCTGAAGTTTGAGATTCTATTGAGACTGTTATGGGGGTTAGGAAGGGGCCTCTCCTTCTTTGTTATCTGGGAGTTCCCCTCATAACTTTCGTTCTTAGAGGTTCTGATTTTTTGGTCTTGGAAGAAAAAATTGTTCGAAGAGTAAAAGTTTGGACTAATAACTCTCTATCCTATGATGGGTGGTTACAACTAGTTCAATCAGTTCTTCTTAGTAAGCAAGCTTATTGGTTCTATCACTTCATTTCACCAATGTGAGTGGTGAAATCCATTGAAGCCACCCTTAGGAAATTTCATTGGAAATATCCTTCATCAGCTTCCTCTAGGGATACCCTCATATTTTTTCTTTACTGGATGTGTGGTTTTGATGGGGACTAGAGTACTGGTTTTCTAGGCTGGTTGTTTTGGATATATGAAGTGGTAGTGGTTTTGTGGTGGATGGGGTGCTGGTTTGTTGTGGAGCTGGGTGCGGGCTAGTGATGTGTAGGTGCTTGGGTTTTTGGCTGTTGTGGTTAGTGTTTGTGGCTTGTTTGGGCTGGAGTGGCTGGCACGAGTTGGAATGTAGGTGGAAGGGGGTGGGAAGGGGGTTGGTGTGGGTTGGAACAAGTGGTTTGCGGTTATTTTTTCAGTGGTAGTGGTTTGGTGCGGGATGGAATGCAGGAGGCTGGGGACTGGTGTGGTAGCTAAAGCGGGAGGGAAGGCCGGGGGCATGGGGATGGTAGGGGGCTGGTACGGGCTGGAACTGGTCGCTGGGGCTATTTTGCATGTGGTAAAGTGCAGGAATTAGTGTTTTGTAGGATGGTGGGGGTGGGGTATGGTGTGGTGGCTGGTGAGGGCTAGATTGTAGGCGGTCGTGGCATGACATCGGTTCAACCGTGGCGCAACCGCAGTGTGAACACAACGGGACTGCGGCGTGATTGTGGCATGACTGCGGCATGACCGCGACATGTTAGCCTGGTCCAGCGACATCCGCGGGGAAACATCTTCCATCCAAGATTGAAGAGAATAGGAAGAGACATGGAAACATTCATTCCATCACTCCACTGGAAGAAATTGTGATTAGTCGGTCTCAACATTGATCAGAAGACTCATGGAATACTATCATAAAGCTGGTCATCCATCAGATTCCCGATTGTTGTATAAATCCCCGACTACACTATATGAGGTGTGTGTTATTTAATATTATCACACAGAAAAAAATATAATGTTGATGCATTTTCTTTACAATTGTCAAAACAATCATCCGATCATCGATATCGTAAAAATATAAAACTCTAATGGAAACTTTTCCAAATACTAATATCATTTATAAATTTATTCTCAAGTATTCTTATTTTCCGAAATGTACTATGATGTCCCTTGAGCACATATATGGTCATTGTATAATACAAGTAGAATGTATCACCCTCATCTCCAATGTTGTCAATATGTGACTAAATATTTTCATAAGAGACTTAATCAAGAGATTTTCTACCTTAGGGCCTCCCTCACCATTAACAATGGGTTGGTAATGTATCTAAAACTCTATCTAGGTCTCATACATCGAATTCCAATTGGACTGAAAATCGTCATGGTGTGTCGTCCTAGAGCAGGGCCAAATCATAGAATTATTGTGGCGTGATCACGGTGTGACCGCAGCGTGACCGCGGCATGACCTCGGTGTGACCGTGGCGTGCCCATGACGTGACCACAGGTGAAGGTGGAAGGAGGAGATGAGGGATCATGTAATGTCTCAGATATTTAAATTTGTTACATTAAATATTATATGGAATTATTTTGAGACCGGGCATGAAGGCGGCACATCATTCTAAGGTCAAGTCACCCCGGAATGCTGGTTTGATTTTTTTTAAGTTATGTGAGTCGGCGCTTGTGCTCGGTTGTGGTATTTTCTAAAAAGATGCCCGAATTAAAAATATGAGGGCACCATTGTGTCCGGGATGACGACTTTTCCTAAGAACGACTCTAACCTCGACCGGCGCAGGTCGTCTGCAATGTCTATGATTGGGAATTTTAAAACGGGAAAATACTTTAGAATGAATAAAATAAATTAATGATTTATTTTTTTATTTTAAAACGGTTCCTTTTTTAGCACAACCTAATATTCCCCTATAAATGCATCCTTATGGAAAATTCACAGGGTTAGCCTCATAACCCTGTGAGTTTAGAGAGCAATATTTCTCTTGGAGCTTGGGGGGAGGAGGACACGTTGGCAAACGATGACGGATCAAAATTAAGAATCGTTGCACTGACATTGAAGGATCACGATGACAATGCCAGCATGACACATTCATCAACGATCAATCCTTTAAAAAGGTAGGGGTTGTTATTTTGATTTCTTTTCCCTGTATTTAAGTCTAAATGACGAACACAGATAAACCACGAACAAGTTAATCTGCAGACTCGTATGTTTTTGCGGGAGGGATTTTCTTCAGTAAGATTATGGGAAATTGAACAATGCTTATGTTGTTGTTGATTATTTCTCAGTTTAAGCCTATTAACGGGAGCCGATAAATTCCATGGTGAACAACGGTGGAGGTTCGTTCCTCAATTTGTTTAATTTTTATTTTATTCCTCTTTTTTCCCTGCACGATCATCATGTTCTTCACGGGGCGATGAAAAATGGATCATGGCGCATCCATTCTGTAACGAAAAGATACCAAATTGAATGTTCGACATCACAATGACCATGTGGTGGTGCATCGAGAATGACAGACGATGAATCAGACCGGATCGGAAAGATCGTTATTCTAGCGTTCTTCGTGCCGGAAGACCAGAACACGTTTTTGTAGCCGATCGGAGGCCCGAAAACGTCGGAAGCGGCTTCATGGTGTCATGGAAACAAGTACCTAGAAGTTTTCTGGCGATAGGATGTCTAGGATGAGGATCGGAGTAGCATGGGAGGTGCGCCGAGGAAGAGTGTCGTTTCTGGAAATTTCCATAATACACGGCGCGTACTTCTGACGAACACGTCGTGTATTAATGGCAGTGGCGGCTAGGTTTTCGGGGTCAGAGAATAATCACACGGCGTGTGACCCTGGTCACACGGTGTGTTGGACCATCCCTGAAGCTCGGCATGTACTTTGTGTAGTACATGGACACAGGATGATCTACACGCATTCAGGCGGCACGACGTGTATAGCTTGGTAAAGGTGGATACGCGGAGCTAGGCGTGTATCATGTGGATACGCGGATACGAGATGGAGTACACGACCGTGTACTCCATCACACGGCCAGGCGAGGCCAGTAGCGCGGGTCACCTTGTGTTCAGATTACACAGGTCAGAGTACACGGGTTGGTGAACGTGTACGGGCAAATGACCAGAGTACACGGAGCCAACCCTAGTTACCCAGACATGGCATGTACTCCATACTACATTCCATGTACTATGTTTTTCTACATGACCAGCCTCACGACATGGCCCGTTGTACACGGGCAGTACCAGGGGTCGGACAACACGGTGTGTACCATTTCTACACTGCGTGTACATTTTGGAAAACGGCATGGTCCTTTTGTTCACCATTCTTTGAACATCTTTCATTTGGTTTAGTACCCCTTCTTCTTGTTTCCATGAGGTTCAGACAACTTTCCCTCACGCAGGAATTTGATCCCTTCAGCAGGAATTTCTGTGATAGAGTTAAACATCCATCCGAGAGGCCCGGATCAAGATCCCCTATCCATTCCAGACCCTTGGTAGAGTTAGGCATTGACGTAACCAACTCTACCGGGTGTTGATCCCCTACCTAGAAGGTGAATTCCGGATGAGTCATGGTATCTACCATGGCCCTGGCAGTGGTCCTCATCTGTGTATCGAGATCTTTCTCACTCAGGAGTGTGTCTCCCGTAATGAGTGATGCTATCTC
The DNA here is from genome assembly GCA_963277665.1 of Viscum album. Lineage (NCBI taxonomy): Eukaryota > Viridiplantae > Streptophyta > Magnoliopsida > Santalales > Viscaceae > Viscum > Viscum album. Next base: position 1,497,490,937 of record OY728119.1, on the reverse strand, counting down.
TCGTAACGGTTCTTGAAAAATAACACTTCTCGAGCGGGCGTCATCAGAGCTATATGACTCATGGATTGTGTTCTCCGTGAATGAGTGCATCAAATAATCTTCAAACAGAATCCCTTACAGGGGTATGCGGTTGCGTGACTTGCCTCTAGACCACGGGTCTGGGTTTTGAGTAGATATGGTTTGTTTTATATGTTCTGTAAATATATAATATGCATAGATGACTATACCTTTACTCTATATTTATTTGTGATTTTCTAGGTCCTCTACTGAGTATTGTTATATTCACCCCTACATGGGTGTTTCCCAAATGTCTGGTGTCTTGTGTAGATGAGCAGCCTTTTGACAGAGTCCAAGGTGGACCAGGATAGGACCGAGCTTTCTGAGTTCCCTACAGGCCGAGATGTTCCTATGGCCACGAGCGGCAGTCCCATTACCTTTTGAGCTTACAAGTTGGACATGGACGTGTCAGATTCTTGTTTGTTTTATTTTTGGTGGGCTTGTATTTTTGGCCAAATTTACTTTTACAGTACTCTACCTTTCATCATACTCTGATGGTTGGGTTTAGTTGTATGCAAGCATTTTTTTCCTTAGTGTTATACATTTCAGCATTTTTGGGCTTCGAGATGTGTGTGTGTGTGCAGGTACTTAAGAAATTCCTCCCATGTTTATCATATGCCTGCTTGGTGCTAGTCACCAACCCATGGCTTATTGGAGGCAAGCTTGGGAAGTCATGGCGTGGGCCCCACAAGGACGGGTCATTATAGAGTGGTATCAGAGGAGGTCGGTTCTACCTTAGGACCAAGAGTTTGTGAGTTTGGTTTGGGGAAACAATGTTAAGTGTTTATGGTTCGGCTTTCAGGCCAGAGACCGCAGCGTTGGTGCGGTGGCCATCATATCCTTACATTGGGACTTTGATAAACTACTTTTTGACCCTATTCGTGAAAACACTGGTTGCAGGGAAATAAAAGGTACATGAATCATATAGGAATTGGTTGTGTTTTCTATGTCCATGGTGTCAGCTATCCAGATATACTCATTAACTGTTACGGATCTTGCTTCATTACATGATGCCTCCACGATTCAAACCCGCTATGATTTAGCAGCACGACCTCGAGGATGACCCCATTTATAAAGGGGCTTCGATACAGGGACTAGCTCCCCAGGCGTTTCCACCAGGTGGTGAACCTATTATACCACCACTAGTGGAGCAGGCAGTGGTACCTATAGTACCTACCGGTGAGGAGGGAAGGCTTAGCGCACTCCATGAGTTCCAGAGACAGAGACCCCTTAGGTTCTGAGGCGAGCCTGACCCTCAGGTAGCTGAGGACTGTCTTGAGGCACTGACTATAGTTTTTCGTCGAGTGAGGAGACCAGCAGACCAGATGGTGATCCTGGGAGCGATCCTTCTACAGGGTTCTGCGGGACGATGGTGGAGTCTGACCATGCAGACTCGTGATGGGGAGACTGTTTTGTGGATGGAGTTTGAGAGACTCTTCAGGGAAGAGTTCTCTCCAGTTACGCTGAGAGCTATGCGCATCCAGGATCTTCTTCATCTCTAGCAGGGCAGTATGACGGTGGCTGACTATTCATCGATGTTCACCAACCTCATCAGGTACTCGATGGATATGGTCAGGGATCAGTACTTTAGGGCCCAGACCTTCGAGTGAGTTCTACGGTGAGACATCCGAGATAGTGTCGTGCCTCTATGAATTTTGACATATGTCAGAGTGCTTGAGCAGGACTTGGTGATCAAGAGATTCTTGGCGGAGCAGAGATAGCCGCCGGCAGTCAGCAGCAGGCAGACATGTGCGGAGACACCGGTAGCTGGGAGTCAACATGAAACGCAGGGATCTGGACATGGAAGACATCATAGGAGGACGCATGATAGGGGATCGATAGTTTAGGGCTCTCAGGATGGATCCAGTCAGCCTAGGGTGACGCGATGCTACGCATGCGACGGTAGGGGGCATCTCGCTTGAGATTGCCCGACCCGTCGAGCTGCTGACAGTGAAGTGGTGGATGGACCCCAGAGGCAGAGGTAGAGAATGGTGCAGGGAGATCTTCTAGGTGGCAGACATGGCATTGGATTAGGGAGAGTTGAAGGTGGTGGCAGATGCTTCGACATACTTCCACCACCACCCCCAAGAGGTCCGCACCAGGCTCAGGGAGCTAGGGGACATGGATGGGGACTGCTGCATGTGGTTGAGGCGTATGACCCAGGGGCTCCAGGGATGATTCGAGGTATGATCTGTGTCTTTTCTACATTAGTTTCCGTACTCATAGACACAGGTGCCAGTCATTCCATTTTAGCCAGATGACTTGTACAAAACCTCGAGATTTAGGTAGAACCATTGGCTTGATCCTTAAGCTTGGAGACACCTACGAGAGGAGACACGATGATCACACACCTTTGCAGACAGTTTGATCTTACCCATGGAGGCAAGAGTTTTGGTTGGAACCTCTTGGTGGTAGCATCGAGGCCTTACGACGTCATTCTTTGTATGGATTTGTTATCTTCGGTCCATGCCCAGATTAACTGTTTTAGGCGATTGGTGTGGTGTGTCCGTCGTGATGGAATGAGGTTTTTCTATTTTGGAGAAAAGGAAACCCAGGAAGCACAAAATGGGCTCATGCATAGGAGAGTGAAACCTATCACTCATGAGTTGGCTAGAATTACCCTCAGAGCAGTGGATGTCGTGAGCCCTCAGTTCCCAGCAGTGGTGGCAGAGTATGAGGATGTCTTTCCAGGAGATGTTACAGGATTACCTCCCTACCGAGAAATTGACTTCTTCATCGACATACACCCTAGACAACACCGATTTACTCATCGGCATATCGAATTTCCCTCGCAGAGCTTCGCGAGATGAGGGTGGAATTGGAGGATTTACAGAGCAAGGGTTTCGTGAGACCCAACGTTTCACCATGGGCGGCCCCGGTCTTGTTTTCCAAGAAGGTAGACGAGAGTCTGAGGTTGTGCGTGGATTACTGGTGCCTGAACTGGGTGACAGTGAAGAATAAATATCCACTGCCATGAATTGATGACCTCTTCGATCAGGTAAGAGGGTCACAGTGGTTCTCGAATGTTGACCTTCGATCAGGGTATGACCAGATACGAGTGCGGGATGAGGATATTCCGAAGATGGCTTTCAGATGCCTCTATAGTCAATATGAGTACTTGGTGATGCCATTAGGCGTGAAGAATGCCGCTGCAGTGTTCATGGGGATGATGAACCAAATATTCTAGTCGTACTTGGACTGGTTCATAGTGGCCTTCATCGACGACATCACTGTGTACTCGACATTAGAGGAGGAGCACGTGAGACACCTGCAGATGGTTCTGGACATACTTCGAGAATAGAAGCTTTATGGGAAGCTCTCAAAGTGTCAGTTCTAGAATTGGGAGGCCCACTTTGTGAGACATGTCATCTTAGCAGATGGATTATCTATGGACTCTGTCATGGTAGAGGCTGTGTTAGCATGGGAGCCACCTCAGAGCATGACAGAGGTGCAGAGCTTCCTTGGGTTGGTAGGGTATTACCCGAGATTAATTCCTGAATTCTATTGGATATCAGCACCGATGATAGCCTTGACTAGGAAGGGGAAACCCTTCGGGTGGACAGAAAAGTGCCAGCAAGCTTTCCAGAATATGACACATAGTTTGGCGAGAGCCCCAGTCTTGAGATTGCCTGAGGAAGGTGTCAAGTACATAAATTTCGGCAACACATAAGGGACCGGGCTCAACTGTGTCCTGATGCAGCAGCATGCAATGATTGGTTATGTTACACGCTATATTAGCACACATGAGTAGAACTATGCGATCCATGATCTCGAGTTGGTAGTGGTAGTCTTCAAATTGAAGATGTGGCGACACTACCTTATCAGCGAGCGGTTCATTGTCTACTCTGACCACAAGAGCATCAAGTACGTCTTCTCACAGAAGGATCTGAATCTGAGGCAGAGACATTGGCTAGAGTTCCTCCAGGACTATGATTTCGAGATTATCTATACTCATGGAAAGGGTAACAAGGTGGAAGATACTCTTAGCAGAAGGACGACCTCACAGCTGTTGAGTGAGGTGACATAGCAGTTAGTCGCGTTACAGTTATCCTTCATGGATGGAGAGGATACAACTTACCTACAGTCGATGGTTGTCACCCCTCCACTCTTACAGGGAGTTAGGGAGGCACAGCTTGGTGATGTCGATTGTGTGGCTTTACGTGCTCAGTTATCCATTGGACATGCTCCAGATGGATATTCTCAAGGTGGGGAGCACATACTTTTTCTCATAGGATGCACTGTTGTACCAATGGCATTCTCGAAGGAGGTCCTGAGAGAGTTTCATACATCCCCTTTGGCGGTACATCCTAGAGTGGAAAAGATGTACCAGGATCTCCGATGATAGTTCTGGTGGATAGGCATGAAGAAGGCAGTAGCAGAGTTTTTTTCTCGATTCCTCACATGCCAGTAGGTCAAGGCTAAACACCGGGTTCCAGTTGGGTTAGCTCACCCCTAGAAGTTTGAGAGTGGATGTGGGATGGAATATCGATGGACTTCGTGGTGGGATTACTATGGACGTCCAAGGGGCACGATTCCATATTGGTGATCATTGACCGACTCACCAAGTCGGTCCACTTCCTAGCTATTAGGTAGCAGAGTTCTGTCGAGTGCTTGGGGATCCTCTACGTGCAGGAGATAGTTTGGCTTCATGGAAGCCCCTCGACAATAGTCTCCGACCAAGACATCCGCTTCACATCCCAATTATGAAATGGTTTGAAGGAGGCTTTTGGGACTCAGCTATGCTTGTGTACAGTGTTTCATACGTAGATGGATGGTCAGATGGATAGGACTATTCGGGTTCTGGAGGACATGTTGTGAGCCTGTATCTTAGACTTAGGTTGAAGTTTGGAGGACCACCTACCACTTGTAGAGTTTGCGTACAAAAAACAGCTACCACTCCAGCATTGGTATGGCACCATTAGAGGCTTTATATGGGAGACCCTGCTGGTCACCATTTTGCTAGACCGACCCTGGAGAGTAAGGAATCATGGGTCCAGAGTTAGTGCAAGCTACCATATAAATGGTTGAGGTCATCTGTGAGTGGATGAAGACTTCCCAGAGCCGGGATAAGTCTTATGCTGACAGGCGAAGAAGACCTCTGGAGTTCATGGAGGGAGACCACATCATTCTTCGGGTCTCACCTCGGCAAGGGTTGCAGAGATTTGGCCGAGGCAGCAAGCTATCTCTGAGGTTCATCAAACCTTTCCAGATTCTGTGCAGAGCTGATGAGGTGGTGTACCACCTATCTCTACCACCACAATTGCATCGGGTACATGATGACTTCCAATTTTCGCTGCTGAGGAGGTACATGCATGACCCATCGCACGTCATCGACTGGGGCGAGCTAGACATCGAGGATGGAGTGACCTTTGCTGAGTACCCCGTGGAGATCGAGGATCAGCTGGAGAGGATCCTTTGTGGGTGATCAATTCCCTTGGTGCGCGTCTGGTGGAAGCACGAGAATCTTCAAGAGAGCACATGGGAGTGGGAGGCTCAGATCCATGCCCAGTACCCTCATCTTTTTTAGTAGCCCTCGTTTTGGATTTTCGAGGACATAACCCCCCAAGGTGGGGAGAATGTAATTTCTCAAATTTTTCCGTTTATAACTTTAAATATTATATGGAATTATTTCGAGACCGGGCGTAAATGCGACACATTATTCTGAGGTCCAGTGATCCCAGAATGGTGGTTTGAATTTTTATTAAGTTATGTGAGTCAGTGCTTCTGTGTGGTTGAGGTAGTTTCTAAACGGATGCCCGGATTAAAAATCTGAGGTCACCATTGAGTCCGGGATGACGACATTGCCTAAGAACTACTCTTACCTCGACCGGTGTAGGTCGTCTGCAAAGTTTATGTTTGGGATTCTTAAAAATGGGATATACTTTACAAGGAATAAAATAAATTAATGATTTATTTTATTATTTTAAAACGCTTCCTTTTTTTAGCACAACCTAATATTCCCCTATAAATGAATACTTATGGAAAATTCATAGGGTTAGACTCATAACCCTGCGAGTTGAGAGAGCATGATTTTACTTGGAGCTTGGGAGGAGGAGGATGTGTTGGAAAATGACGATGGATCAAAATTGAGAATCGTTGCACCGACATTGAAGGATCATGATGACAACGGCAGCATGGCGCCATCGTTAACAATCAATCCTTTCAAAAGGTAGGGGTTGTTAATTCGATTTCTTTTCCTCGTATTTATGTTTAAACAACAAACACGGATCAAGCATTAACAAATTAATCCACGGACTCATACATATTTATGGGAGGGATTTTCTTTTGGAAGAATATGGGGAATTGATCCATGCTTATGTTGTTGTTGATTCTTGCTCTATTTAAGCCTATTAATGAGAGAGGATCAATTCCATGACGAACGATGGCGGAGGTTCGTTCCTCAAATTATTTATTTGGATTTTCTTCCTCCTTTTTCACAATGTGTTCTTTGAGTTCTTCGTCGGGCGACGAACAACAGATCGTTGCACATTTTTTCAAGGACAAAATGATCCCAAATATAAGGTTTGACATTGAAACGACCTTGTGGAGGTGCAGCAACGATGGTGGACGATGAATCAGAATGGATCAGAAAGATCGTTCTTCGAGCATTCTTCGTGCTGGACGATCAGAACATGTTTTCGGAGCCGATCAGAGGCCTGAAAACATCGAATGCGGCTTCATGGTGTTGGGGTGACTAGAACCTGGAAGTTTTGCAGTGATCAGAAGGCTAGTATGAGGATTGGAGTAGCACGTGAGGCGTGCCGGTGAAGAGCACCATTTTTTCAAATTTCCAGAATACAGGGAGTGTACTTCCGAAGAACACGCCATGTAGTACTGGCAGTGGCGGCTAGGGTTTCGGGGTCAGAGAAGAATCACACGGCGTGTGACCTTGGTCACATAGCATGTTGGACCTTCCCCGAATCTCGGCATGTACTTTGGGTAGTACACAGACACAGGATGATCTACACGGCTTTAGGCGGCACGACATGTATAGCTTGGCTAAGTTGGCTACATAGAGTTCAGCGTGTTTCCCAAGGACACGAAGACACAGGATGGAGTAGATGAATTTGTACTCCATCACACAACCAAGCGAGGCCAGCAGTGCAGGTCACCCCGTGTGCAGATTACACGGGTCGGAGTACATGGGTTGGTGACCATGTATGGGAACATGGCCAGAGTACACAGAGCCAACCCCAGTTACCTAGATATAGCGTGTAATCCTAACTACATGCCATGTAATATGTTTTTCTACACGACCAGCCTCACGACACGGGCCGTTGTTCACGAGCAGTACCCGGGGTCGGAAAACATGGCATGTTCCATTTCTACACGCTGTGTACATTTTTTGAAAACAACTTGGTCCTTTTTTTCATCGTTCCATGAACATATTTCATTTGGGTTAGTTCCCCTTCTTCTTATTTACCTGAGTGTCAGGCATCTTTCCCTCATGTAGAAATTTGATCCCTTCAGCAGGACTTTCTGTGATAGAGTCAGGCATCCATTTGAGAGACCCGGATCGAGATCCTCTATCCATTCCAGACCCTAGGTAGAGTTAGTCATCGGCGTGACCAACTCTACCGGGCATTGATCCTCTACCTAGCAGGTGAATTCGGGATGAGTCGCAATATCTTCAATGGACCTGGAAGTGATCCTCATCTGTGTATCGAGATCTTTCCCATTCAAGAGTGTGTCTCCCATAATGAGTGTAGCTGTCTCTCGTGACGGTTCTCAACGAATAGCACTTCTCAGACGGGCGTCATCAGAGCTATAAGATTCAGGGAGTGTGTTATCTCGGAAGGAGTGCATCACGAAATCTTAGAATAGAATCCCTTATGGGGGTATGCAGTTCCGTGACTTTTCTCTAGAACACGGGTCTGGGTTTTGAGTATATCTGTTTTGTTTTATATGTTCTATAAACATATATTGTGCATAGCTGACTGTACCATTACATTTTATTGCTTTTTGGTTTTCGGGGTCGTCTACTGAGTCTTGTTATACTCACCTCGGCATGGGCTTTTCCCGCACGTTTGGTGTCTTGTGCAGACGAGTAGCCTTCTAACAGAGTCCAGGGTGGACCAGTATAGGACCAATATTTCTGAGTTCCCTATAGGCCGAGGTGTTCCTACGACCATGAGTGGTAGTCCCAGTGCCTTTTGAGCTTATCTGTTGGACTTGACAGTTTTAGACTCTGGTTTTTTTCTTTTTGGTGGGATTGTATTTTTGGCCCAGTTTACATTTACAGTACTCTACCTTTTATCATACTCTGATGGTTGTGTTTAGTTGTATGGATGCATTTTGTTCCTTAGTGTTTTAAATTTCAGGATTTGTGGGCTTGGAGATGTGTGCATGTGTACAGGTACTTAGGAAATTCCTCCCTTTTTGTGATATTCTTACTTGGTGCTACTCACCAACCCCTGGCCTATTCGATGCGGGTTTGGTGAGTCACGGCGTGGGCCCCACTGGGACGGGTCGTGACAGAACATTCTGGTCATCGCCCAACCAGCAGAAATTGTGATTAGTCGGTCTCAACATTGATCACAAGACTCATAGAATACTATCACAGAGTTGATCATCCATCAGATTTCCCATTATTTTAGAACTCTCCAATTTCACTATATGAGGTGTCTGTTGTTTATTGTTCTCACATATAAAAAACGATAATGTAGAATAATTTTCTCTACATGTGTCAACACACTTATCCGATCATTGGGATCCTAAAAATATCAAGCTCTGAAGGACACTTTACCAAATACAAATATCCTTATAAATTTATTCTGAAGTATTCTTATTATCCAAAACTTATTATGATGTCCCTCGATAACATAGATGGTTATTGTAGAATACAAGTAGCAGGTTTCACCCTCATCTCCAATGTTCTCTACAGGTGACTAAATATTATCATGAGAGACTAAAGCAAGAGATAATCTACCTGAGGGCCTCCCTCCCCATTAACTATGGGTTGGTAATGTATCTAAAACTATTCTAGGTATCATACATCGAATTCCGACAGGATAGCAAACCGCCGAGGGGTTTCTTCCTGGAGTAGATCCAAATCACAGCATTACCCCGGCGTGACCACAGCGTGACTACGGCGTGACCGCGGCTTGACTGTGGTGTGACCGCAGCTTGACCGTAATGTGACTGCGGTGTGACCCAGGCGTGTTGACCTGATCTAGTGACATTCATAGAGCAGGATATGAGGTATGAATAGGGCCACTAACCTCTCTAAGAGAAGAAAAATAATTCCAAAATTGGATCATCCAATGGGGGGGATTATTGCAACCATGGATTGATTGGTAGGATTTGTGTAAAATATATGAGGTATGAATGAGGTATGTTTGATTAAAGAGGCATGGGATTTATCAAGAATAATGGAATGAAGATCTATTGCATGAAGAAGTGTTAAAAATTTATATATGAAGAGTGCATTAGATGTTTTAACATAAATATGAAGTCTTGGAAGAGGACCAAGGGTGAAGGTAATCATGGAAGAATTTCATAATGAAATGAAATTCATGATTTGGAGATATTGATATGATTTTGGCATCTTGAGAAAGGGATTAATAAACCCCACAAACAATTAATTATAAGAGTAGCAGCAAATTAATTAAATTTCTGCATGAACCATCTGTATTCTAGACATCCATGACGAAGGAAAATAAAATAAAAATAAGCAACAAAGTATAAGAAATCATAAATGAAACATAATATCAATCCCTCAACTACTTCGTTCTCCCTCCCTTGAAAAAAAACCATGTAGCCACCTTCAGTTCCCTTCTATCCCCCTTCATAGAATATAAGTACCCTTCATCTGTAGAAATCTGTAAAAGGCCTAAGTGGCTGATGTGATAATGAAAATAAAATAAAAAGTCAACAATAGCATAACTGTATCCTCTACCCCAGCACCAGTGAGTGGAATGCTCGTGCCATTGCAGACACATCTTCATCAAGATTATTTTCATGTTTCCTAGGATTGTCACCCTTGTATTTTCCAAACATATACATTATAAAAAGGTGTTTGTACAGGTAATATTTCTATTAATAGTTCTAGCGTCAGAATTCCTAGTCTATGAACTAATAATATATGCACTTTAACTATAATGATGTTAGTATAAACATTTCTCGTGTGAATACTACTCCTGTAATAAATGCTAGTGTAATGTTGCTACTAATGAAGCCAAATGTGTAAATATATAAACTTTTCCGGTGTAAAAATTGTTGTTAATATGGGCTGATAGTGTCAGAACTCCTAATATAAAGGTTACTTTATAAGTCATGCTAATGTATGCAATACTACTTAACCATTGCGAATCTTATTCTATTGAGAATAATGTTAATATGTATTCAAACTTTTTTTTGATGGTGTCATATTTTGGAATATTGGGATTGATCATCAATTTCATTGCATTTAATGATGCAACTAAAAATAAGAAAACCTGCATAATAGGATTGGGAAAATTATTAGATGTTTTATGTAATAGAAATTAAAATATTAAAGAATATAGGTGTAATAACATCCTGATGTTTATTCTCTCATAAAATCTCACCTTAAAAATCCATGTCATAGAAGAAAACAATATATGAGAATGATTTATTTAAATGATATATTTTTAGAGATAATGATAAAATCATCCATACTCACTGGATTATAAGCCACTTTCAGTCATCATTATATGGAAATTAAATCCATTGTCTACTTTTCCTTTTCTATGAAAATCATGCATGGAAAATTCATATATGTTGATATCAGCCCACCCTTGTCTTCTTGTTTCCCTAAACATGTACAGAATATAATTAATATGGTTCAAATACAAATTGAAAGTTGTTTAAACTGTATGAATAATTCATTTCAATAGTTTAAACTGGTTGTAGAGTTCATAATGCTTACACGTTAATTTGAAAACAAATTGAAAGGTGTTTCTTTTATTGGGATAAGAGTAGTTTGAATGTAAGAATCATTGTAATTTAAACAATAAACACACATTTCTTACTAAATACAATCATATACAGAAAAAACCATGATAATTTTTCAAAAGTCATGTAAAAAAACACACCTTAGTGAAACATACCTTCAGGGAAGACAACATCCATTGAATCCCATACCAAAAACCTAGCTGCAAATAACACCATGAAACAAAGGTAGCCCCCTCCCCCCTACACACAGCCACCCTCCCCCCTTACACCAAGACCCACCACCAGAACCCAGCCCCTCCCCCAACACGGAGCCCCACCCCCTGCACCCAGCCCCCCACCCCCCACCCCTCCTCCCAGCACCCAAGCACCTAGCCCCATCCCCATGCACCAAGCCCCCAAAGCACCTAGCCCCACCCCCTGCACCCAACCCCCACCCCCCCGCACCCAGCCCCTCTCCCCACCCCCTGCACCTAGCCCCACCCCTTGGACCCATCCCCACCACCTGCACCCAGACCCCTCCTCCCTGCACCCTTATTACAAAGCTACCAATAAACCCAAAAAATCTCAAGCATTTACCATATCATTCAGGGACATGGGATCTCAAAAAACTCAACCTGTTCAATAAATATAATAACATCATATTTTAAAAAATATAAATTATAGAAATAAAAAAGTGAGGAATATATTCCTTTTTACCATGATAAAATTCGACTTGTCAATTCAATAATCTATGAAAAATAAAGAGATGATAAATTGAATCCAATGTAACTATATGGAATATCATTTAGAGGTAAGTATTCTATGTTAGTAAGGACATCATTTAGCCATATGCATGACTAAGGATTCTTATGTTAGACTTATAGAAATTCATGTGAAAAATTTTACAGAACATTTCAGAAGAAAAAAATTTAACCATTCTCATCCATACATAAATTCAATTCAAGGTCATAATGTACATACATAAGTCTCCCTAATAATAAAAAATTGGAAGGTATTAATACCCCCCCCCCCCCCCCTCCATCACTAACATCCCCATACCCATGTCCATGCCAATCATCATCATCATCATCGTCAACAGCAACAACATCGTCTGTAGCCTCATCACCAACAACAACATCAACAACATCCTCACAACTAATAGCTCTATTGATACTACATTAGTTTCCACTATGACCCCCATTGGAAACACCCGATACATCATTTAAATATAGAATTGATGACATATATCAATCAGAAGTAACAATATCCTATGATTGAAGTGACTGACTCAAAACCTCCATAGATTAAATGAAATGTTCGGTCATCTGCTTACTCCTTTCATGGTCCTCTAAAACTATTTTCTTTGACTCAGCTACTACAACATGAGATATTTCTAGATTATAGGTCTAGGAGGATTGAGAGGAGCCCGATGATGACCAATACATAAAGAGGATGATGTCTTTCCGTAGTCAACATTGTACACTCCCTGTGTGCTCTTAACCTAATACCAGTCATAAATGATCAGGTGGCCCAATGTTTTCATCTTCCTTACCATCGAGGGCCTCCATGGCAGACTGTTGAAAATTAAAAAATATTAAATTATTAATTTCATATAAATATTTACAATATAACTAATAAACCTTACAATTTTATATTGTGTCTATGCATTTACTGAACTTCCAGACTTTTTCTTTATACTAGAGAAAAATAATTTAGCACGAGGTACAAGACCTTCGATGCCCAACTTAGAGTACTACAGATGATAAATGAAAAAATCTAGATTTGTACCATATATAAGAAATGCACAAATCTGACCTATGCATATTCAATAATATTTTCAGTAGAACAACCTGTATAACATCACAATACCCAGTTAAAGTACCTTGTTCATATCATGATCAGGCATTGTAGAGTGCCCCAATGTGTGCAAACATGTCATTAAATCATTATTCATTATGTTTTTATCTGATACTTACTAAAAAATTTACAATACAAGTTATACGAGTTAAATTTTATATGTCAACCCATAAAGATTGAGATTACCTTAATCATAGAAGCCTTCCAATGTGCAGTCATTTTTTCATATTGACTTTTTGGATAGTCAGGGAATATGGGTACACCCTCTAAGTCAGTACCGACCCTGCTCTTCCATCCAACATACAACTCATGCTTGTATGAGCACTAGAGCTCCCGAACATCCATCAACCTTGGTGTCTTTGAAACATCTACATCGGGAATACTAAACAGAATTTGAAATTAAAATTTTATTTAATTTAAATACACCAAAAATATAAGTATGACTTTATATAATTTTCTTACCCATATTTTTTCCCATTCATTGTACTTAATATCTTTACTGATATGTCTCTAGGACACTGGTTCTACTAGAATGATATCATGATACTATGACAAAGTGGCCATGAAACTTTTGCACTGCATTGCAGTTGGACCTATAATCTAATTTTGTCTATTGTAATCCACCTTTAGTTTTTTCTGGTGATTCGAAACATCCTTCATTTGAGTGCACCCACATCTCGTAGATGAAGATCCCATGGTATAAGAAAAAAAGGGGGTAATGATGAATTATGTCACGGTACAACACGACAAAAATAAAGTGATACAATTTGAAACAATTATAATAAAAAAAATTGTCTCTTTATTTCTCAATAGATTGTGATGGATTTGTGGGTTGTCCTAACTCAGCAACCTCTGCACGTAGTGTTTGTTCTAGTGCATGCTCTGGGTGACCTTTATGCACTGTAGTGGATGTGAATGGAATAGACTCCTTAGATGGTGGCTAGATGGTAGGAATTTGAGGTGTTGTAGACACAATAGTATATGGGTAGTAGGATGGGTGATACATCATCAGATATAAATATGGTAAAAGTGGAATCATCTGCGGAGGTCATGTAATCATGGCATGTGAATAAGAGGGTAGCTACTATGATGATGGAGGAATGGATAAAATCATCCCCACGGAATCAAGAGGATGGAAAAGTGATGTGGAAGAGTTTTCCGATTGTAGGTTAGTGTGGAAACGGGTATGATGAGTGCTCCGTCTAGGACTAGGAGCATCCGCACTCATAGCCATGCTAACTGGATTATGAGTCAAATCTGGCAGAACTAAATGTCCCTAAAATAAATTGATAAATAATATTAACATGAAATTATATGTTATGCTGAAAAAACATTACTATTATAATATTCACTGATAGAAGCGAATATAATGAATGCTCATGCCCCGGTCGATCGGGATCATGTAGTCGCTTCCTTCGACCTTCTGTAGTATTTGGCATAATTTACATACGAATGTAATTTATTGTTTTTAGAAATAGTTTTTACAAATAAGGAATACAACTTACATCTATAAATAATTCATGTGAGGAATTAATTTGACTTCTTTAAATTGTACAAATGATTACAAGGAATTGAATAACACAGTTTTTAGAATTACATTACTAGGTTATAATTTTTTTAAAAACAAGATTTAAACTACGTTTTTTACATAGAAATAAATTTGATTTAATGAAACAACACCATAAAATACCAAAAACAAACATTGCATTCCAAAATGAAATATAATTAATGTAAATTAATGTAATACTAACATAAGAAACTCATATCAACATAAACTGAATGAATAGTGAACATATAAGGTTGATTCTATATATTACCGACCACTACATCAGGTTCAACATCAAATCTATCAATGGGAAAACTTAATTAATAAAATGAAATATTTTGGGAAATAACAATGGGGACGTCAATGGTTTCAATTTCATCACCAGCATCATGAAAAATATGTCTGGGGATTACGTCAATAATGACACCATAATCGGGTCTCAGATGATCTTTCACATAACAAACTTGTTTAGCCATTGATGCCAAAATGTATGGTTCATTGGTACATAGGCATTGACTCATGTCAATAAGTCTAAATGGAAAGTTGTAAATAAATATACCCTAACACATCATTGAATAAAACCATTTAGATTTCATCATAGTTACACTACCTTGAGAGTAGTAATCTAATAACAATATTTTATCAACTAGCCCATAATAATATAAATCTTCATATTGAGGAAGAATATCTAATACAATGGAATAAAAATCCGTTGAAGCGGTTAATATAACGCCATCATGCTGTGATATCATTTTCACTACCCGATTCATTGTAACAAATTTACACACATTGATTATTAATGATTTACATTCACAACCCAAAGAATTAGGACCAAAATCCAACGCTATCAATTCTAGAAAAACAGATTCAATAGGTACACTCAACACCTAAAATATATATGAATAATACAATTAAATTGATATCTATTTTTTAAACTAATTAATGTAATGGTAATACCTTTGATTTTAACCATGAAGGAAACTCAAGGCTATGCAAAGCCTATCTCTTTCCTAAAGACAAAGATCAATGAACTCTACTAATAATATGTTTATTTTCCCTACATAAAATGATAATAAATGTGTAATGAATATGTGAAATTTCATAATATGAGATAACATATAAATATCCAAATTATTTACTTGATATAGTCATCGAACAAACGAAAGTTAAACAAGATTGTGTGATGTTCCATCTCCTGCTTTTCAAGGCTCAATGAAGCCAATGTATAAGACCCAATTATTCCTCATAGTTGAGGAAGAGATGGAAATGAGGGCTCAATTTACCCATACTTGTCATATTCATTTCTCATTGGCTGATTATGCCTTGTGGTGACATCAGGAAAATACATTGAAGAAAAATACATACATTCTTGAGCCAGATAACCCCTCCCAATCAAACCATTAGGATAATTATTATTTCAAACATATGATTTCATTGTGAACATATTTTATTCAGCAAGATACATCCACCAAAAGGCAACTGGTCTCCCAAGAAGTGTTTCAGTAGGAAGATGAACCATTAAATGCAACATTAAAGTGAAAAAGGATTGAGAAAAAATATTTTCCATCTCACATAAAATTAATGGCACCGCCTGCTGATTTTTTATCAATAATGACATGGATAATCTTTTTGCACAACGGTCTCTATAATATATCACAAGTGAATCATAGTCACCCTTACATTATTGGATAGAAAATGATGAATTTATATTGGAATCAATTCATGAAGAAGTATGTGATAATCATTAGTTTTCTAATATTTTAGTTTCACATCTCTTCTATTGACTCGTTAAGATATGTTACTAGAATAGCCATCTGGAACCTTGATATTCTCTGATACTACCATAAATTGATGTATCCATAATGGTGTCATCACATAATAATCACAAGGAAATTTCTATTTATTTTAACCTATAAAAACAATATGTAGTTCTGGTTGAATACCCCATTCCAACGAGCCTCGACGAGATCAGAAGTCATCATTTGTCTTCCCCTTGATATTCAGATGAATTTCAAGAAACATTTCACATATATTTTTCTCGATATGAATTACGTCTAAACAATGACGTAATAAATTTGTAGAAAAATATGGAAATTAAAAAAATACATCACTTTTTCCAATTGTAAGAGGTTTCAATGTCAACATTCTTCCTCTTTTTAGATTTCAGCTGACCATTACCAAATGAAAAACTAAAATCATTAAATTCATTAAGAACCTCTCTTCCTAAAATATCTTGAGGTGGTTGTTAATTCTCAATTTTATTATAAAACATCCAATGATTTGTTCTATATTGATGATCCATTGGAAATAATTTTCGATGCCCCATCAAATAAAAAATACGACGATATTTAAGCCTTATAGATCGGGTAATATTCAAACAAATAGGACATGATATTTTTCTCTTCATGCTCCACCCAGACATCATTTAATAAGTAGAGAAATCATTTATGTTCCAAATAAGGGAAACACGCATCTGAAATGTATTCTTTGAGAAGCATTGAATGTCCGCCCACCGAAATACCAAAGCTATTTGAACTCTCTTTATAATGGCTGAATATAGACATCTATATCATTATCAGGATAAGATGTTATGGATATTAGTATACTTAATAAATTGAATGATTTTTTCATACACATCTACAGAAGAAGATTATAAACATTAATAAAAACTGGCCACATGCAATGAGAAGTAAGAATCTGACCAAGCAGATTATAACCATAATTGGATAGACCCGACCAGACAATACACACCTAAGTTTAAAAATCAGGATGTTATTCATCAATTGACTTCCATGATAATACACCTGCAGGATGAACCAACTAACCATTACCTATATTTTTCACTGCATCATTACATTTCATATTGGCTGAGATTTCTATAAACATTGATTGATTTTGATGTTTGGGAATCAATGGAAAGAGTCGCATGACCTTCTATGCAACAAGAGATGGTGTTTCATCTATATTTGTCTTCCGTCGAGATGCACCACATTCTTTACATTTGTTACAGTCAGTTGTTTCCTCCCAAAATAAACTGCAATCTTCCAGACAGGCATGATCTTTATGATTATCAAATCCAAGCTTCATAAAAAATTCCCATGCCTAGTAATGATTTAAGGGAATATATGCACCATCAGGAAGAATATACTTAAAAATGTAAGAATATAATCAATATCGATATTAAAAATTCCATACATGGTTTTCCCATGATATAACTGCATTAAAAATTCCAACATATTTATTTCAGTATATTCCTAATAAACTGGAGTTCTGACATCATCTAATAAATTTTTTAATCTCTCATCATCATCTACAGTATTTTCCTCATGTGGATTGATATCATTGTCTTCATGCACTACAATACTATTTATATTGGGATGATGGACAAATGGAAACCGATTGAATATCAAATTCTCCATGCCACTTCTTTCATATTGTTCGTGACCAGTAGAACTTGGACTTGTCTCTCCATGTTGATACCAAACATAATAGTTTGTTTGAAATAAAAATTTATTTATATGGTAGCTAACTTCTTCTCATCTTAACCATGGTCTTCTAAAACATTTATTGCTTGGAAACTATATACATCCTCCATCTGAAGCATTGTCAAATGAAAAATAAAAAAAAAATCTCCAAATTATTATGGAACGTGGTTGAAATCTTATCGGTATGATACATACAGCTTCTATCCATTCTATAACAATAAAAATAATATTTATCTTCCAATAAACAATGTTAACCGTAATTAAAAAATTGATATGTACTATATAACATATAACTATTAGAACATAAATACATAATATTTAATTCACATTTGTGTTGAAAGTGCCTTCATTTTTATAACCAATTTCAACCCTTTCAGTATCAGAGTTAAAATTCATACCATTATCCTATAAATGGTTGATCAACATGGTAAACCATAATGGGCCAAGAAAGGTTTCTTGTTTATGATAGAGTGGTATGTGTCATTATAGTTGAACTAAGGGAGATATAGAAATGTTTTTCCTCCATTAGGTGTAAGATAAAAAATCAACTTTTAACATTAAAACACAACCATAAACAAGGGTTATTTCATTTAAAATTCAATTTAGAGATAAAAACATTCATTCTTAATAATAAAAATTTTAAACAAGCCCCATATACAGGTCTTTTAATATTTTTTCTGGGTAAAATTATAATTCAAAGAGGGAAAAAAATTAATGAAAACTAGTTCATCTCCAAGAATTAATGAAAATAATTTAGATAATTTATATAAAACAATAATGGGTATCAAATATTAGTATAAATATAGTAGAGGACGAAATTATTAAACTAAATCACATCATGAAATTTTTTAATAACATAATTACCTAGAAACACCTAACACATACAAAGTGGAACAAGTCACAACATCGCTCTTAAAAAGGAAAAGGCCTTTTTGGTAAAATAAATGAATTTAATATTAATTAAAAATTCAAATACGCGTTATAATATTAATATCGAACAATAAATTCTACACACACCGTGATTAGTATTCTCATAAGAAATGATAACCGGGGAAATTGAAGTGAAATGACTAGGGGAATCTCCCTTGGGATTTAGGTAATGTCTTATATATCAAATTTCATTGATTTCTGTGTTGGATTATTATGGTGTACCATAATTTTATTTTGAATGATGAGTTAACTGGAATAGACTTGATCAATTTGTTTGGAATCACCACATCATAAGCTATGGGTTATAATACCACCATTCATTGAAATGTCAAGGATGGTTCCATGAGTTTAGACTAGAATAATAGATTAATAATAATGTAAAGGCTCACCTATTAATTTTATTGAGAGATAATTCTATATATATACTTCACATTACTATTTAGAAGAATCTAAAATAATTAACAGGTCATAATTCAAAATCATATATCCTTTGTCATCATTTTAATTTAACTAATATTTACCCATTTATTAGAGTTAAATAAAAACATGGTAAATCAACTAAAATAATTTATTAAATATTGAACATCTTAAATAATATAATAATAGTATATAAAATTCTTTGAAATATCAAATTCACAATTTAATAATAATTTCATAAAACAAAACATTATTAATCAAATAATTTCTTAATTATCCAATATTTATTTTCTCATATTATTTCCCTTCATTAATGTATCAATTAAATATATTTTTACTTTTAGGAAGACCACATTTATGGGTATTGGTGTTAACCCAAAAAAAACAATAAATCCAGACATGAAATTAAATTATATAGGAAATCATTAGACCTGTCTAAAAAAATTATAATATTGCAGTCTTGTGCCCTATATAATCTATATATAATATAACATACCCTATTTTTTGGATCATCTTTATTGAGTTCCTTAATGAAATAGACCAACTTGTCCTAGGTCTTGATAAAATCATCAATGTTAATATTACCTTCATTAAATACTAAAGGAAAAAATTGATATTGTTTCTTGATCCACTATTTTTATTCATCATATGTATCAAATTCTCTCATTTGATTTTGTATTCAATCAATATATTTCGATGAAGGATTGATGTTCAATGTCCCAATTTATTCCATAGAGTATATAATAATATTTGAGTTATATTTTTGACCAGTTCCATCTTTTTATATGTGGCCCAACTAAAAACCCTTAAATGTGTTTACTATAGTAGAATTCTTTCCCTTGGGGAAGATTTCTGGTTTATGTTCACTGTATGTTATTGTCTTCAACAATTGGAGTTAGCTAAACTTATATATTATCTTACTTAAATATTATCCCTTCATTCTCTATTGGGATTTGTTCTTCTAAGGCCACTTAATCTTCCTTAGGAACGTCACACAAAATAGGGTGTCTAGGCTCATGGGAGTCTTTCTCCATCCCCTCAATGGTAGTAAATGTTCCCATTGATATTATTACTATAGGTTTTTGGAAAATATATTATTCTTTACACCTCCATAACTTCATTCATTATTCATAATTTTTTGTTCATTTGATGGTTTTTTATTCAAATTACATTTCACCTTCAGACACGAGTAATAACAAATACATATATTAAGGATATCACACCCCGTAATAGTGGGGGGAATACCAACCCTATCTTATCTATAGGTAGAGGATATTATTCCCCAAACCCATGGGGTAAATTTCTAAACCTTACTAGGAATGGTGAGATGAAATTTTTCCTTGATGTAAATTTATCATCATGGAGGGACTCTATTTACAAAAATTATTAATAGATATGCATGTTTACTATAATTCTGATATGATTGATCATACTAGATTCAACACATGCCATATATCTATATTCAGAAGTATCTCCACCATAATGTCTAGTGTGTAAGGTCACATTAAAAGTACTAGTTATATGTTAAACTTTAATCTAGAATGAACATTATAGGTCACCATATAGTCTTGGTATAGGTATACGATGTGTTCCCAAGGTAAACATCATATATACCATAGGAAATTGACAGATCATGTACAAAACCAAAAAAGGGGAAGTAGAAATATGACTATAATATGTTTATGGTGGTGAAAATGGTGTGTAATATCCATTTGGATTGTTGGCAGGTTCTCAATCTTTGTAGTTCATGTTCTATCAAGGATAAATGGAATGTGGTATTAAACCTAATAGTTTGTGAGGCTACTCGGGCTTCCTGGGTGTATATTCCCTATAAAAAAAATATATAGATAAGGGTAACATATTGTATGATTTATACACACAATGGGTGGTATATAACATATCCTAGAATCCCTAGCAATTGTACCTACCAAAGTACATGATGTGTGTTAATTCGAACTATACGCCATGTAGTTGGGTTTTAAGATCTAAACATTACCCTAGTCATCGATTCATTTCTACTTCCTCTTATTTTTCTTCATATATCACTTGAATTGCCTTTGGCCATGATAAACATGATAATGACACCTATGTAAAGTGGTTTTTATCCCTTGGTACCTTGATTTATGATTCATATCATAATCTAGTCGATGTGCATGTTATTATTCATGAAGAAACCCCAAATCTTGACTCCCCTATCCCATTTATCTTATCCTATAATCAATCCTCATGATATTATCCTACATGGAGAAAACACATTGTAAATATATGGAATCTATTTTAATTGTACAATAAAATCAATATGTGATATTAGTTGAATCATCAGCTAAATTCTATAGTTAGTGATGAACATGTGAAGAATGGTGCGGGAAATAGAAGAAACCATAATAATAGAAACGATTCTTCTTTATGATCATGAATCATCTACATTTGCATAAAATAAATAGACTAATAAGTAATCTTTAATCCCAATATCATTTATCAAAAAATCAAAATTTCAACCAAATATCATAAGTTAATAATGCCATATGCTACCTGAATATTGATTCAATTTATAGAAAAATTATTCCATGTTCATTTCAAGAAATAAATGGGGATAAATAAATATTTATAAATTCCCTACCACAATGGTTAAATGAAGTTTATTTGATTCTACTTCACAACAAATTTAATTTTTATCGACATCACTAAAAAACTAATATTTCTTCCTTGATTTTTCATCACCACCAAGCCCTCACTCCATCTTCTTCCTCCTTATCCTCTAAGGTTCATGTGGTCATAAAACAAAAACCCTAGTGAGATTTCCTAAGATATATTAAATAATGAAATTCATGGGTTTTGCAGTATAATAACCAATTAAATAAATAAATAAATTATTTAATTAATCATCTCATAAACAAAAACACAAAAGAGTCCAAATTAAAATTAATCTTATGCCATGAATAATTTAAAATTCAAATATTAGATTCAATATCTATCTTGGTTTCTCAATATGATACTTTTTTAAGATATATAAGAAACTTTAAATAACATAAAATTCATAGAATAAAAATAATATAGTGAATTTTTATATTATTTCTTTAGATCCTTGACACTCTATTTTATATGAAAAATAAGACATTGTGTAAACATCACAATATTGAACCAAAGAAACCATCAAAAAAATGTGATGTTTCATACTATAGTAAAATTAACTTTTTTACCCCTAATAATGTCATAATACTTTTATTAAACATAAAATTAATCTATGTATCATCTGATGAAAACATAGGTCAATAAACATCACTACTTGTTTCCAATACTTGCATAACTACCCCTATCTTAAAGTCCGTTAGAATAGATTCTTATAAAGATATGGTTCACTCTGTAATAGTAATTTTAGAAACCCGTGAACATATTCCTACCATATTTTTTGAATTACATGTAGATGCCTCCCATTAGAAATAGGGGTATAATTAATACTAGGAATAAATCATTACAGATGTGGGTAGTGAGATTCTCTCACCCCTCATCCCACCCCATGAGGGAGAACTACTATGAAATGATCCTTCCCCCTAAGTGGGGAAAAATTTAACCTAGGATTTCATAAAGGATCCTCCAATACTCCATGACACTGTGGGATTCACAACAAATATAGAATTTCCATTCTATATTAACTCCTACAACATATATGAAGGAGTATTAATAGATCCCCCATCCCAAATGAGGATCCTAGACTCACTACACCATAATTATTTAGAGAATTCACTACAAAATACTAAACAGATTCGAGGGGGGTCATTCCCACCCCTTTCTGTCCTGGAAAAGCCTCCACCCAGCTCGTGAAGCTCTGGAAGAGCTTCCATCCTTAGCTCCATAACAACATCAAATAATTCTAATTCAAGAATTAAATTTGTAATAAACACTATATGACCATCAACATTCATCGAAAAATGTAATGGTAGTATATATCAAACCACTATATAAATTTTGAGACCTGAATCCATGTTATTCTCCAAAAGGACAAATTGATGAAAATACATAGTATTACCTTCATAAACAATATTATGGATAATACTAGTACCATAATAAAAACAAAACTAAATGAAATCTAGGAGTGTTTGATATAGTCTTGATTAAATATAAAATATAGACAGAATCAGTTGCTTCCTTGTCATTTCCAACTAATAATCCTATAATAACACCCTGAATGCATCACCAAAATGCTTAAGAACTCTAAAATTCTTGGAATAGAGCTGAATTATAGGGATCAAAATATTGAAAATTCAAAAGGAATATATTTCAACGCATGAATCACCAAATTCCAACAAATTATAAGATAATATAAAGGATGAAATGCATGAATGATATGAGACCAAACAACCCCAAATTCCACCTCATCCACTCATCTAATAGAAAAAGAGTGGGGACTAATGGTCCCTAACATAACCTTTTTACTCCAAACCTCATTGTAGGTTCACTTGTTGATCAAATACATATTTTAATTTCTGTCATATGATTTATAATGAATGAAATATAAGTTTGAGAGATGATATCTAAAAAAACCAACTCAATGGAAGTGATCTCAACCACTGGATAAACAAGGAGAATAAATTTCATATCTAGATTCCAGAGCTGGGGGCAGGGACCAAGAGGTCGGGATTGGACATTGATGGAGCTAGGGTAATTTGTGGAGGAGACCAAGGCCGGGAGGAGATGGAGTCGAGAGGGGGGATGTCACTAGATCTGGGGGCAGGGAGGTGGAGCCCGAGACGTTGAGGCTGAGGTTAAGGCAGGGAGTGAGGTCGGGAGCGGAGAAGGAGGCTGGGGAGAGGAGGAGATGGTCAAGACTTGGTGGTCGGATGGCCGAGAGGTGGAGGTCGGTGAGAGGAGGAGTGAACCGAGAAGTGGAGGTTAGATGGCCGAGAGGTGGTGGTCTAGGAGGGGAGGAGAGGTCTTAGATTCTGGGAATCTTGGAAGAAGAAGAGGTCGATTGAAGCGGTAGTAAGGAGGAACATAATGGAAGGGGGAGGGGGAGTGTGATTTTATTTGGGGAATTAGGTATAGTTTCCCATAGTTTTATTAAAACTGTGGGAATAGATAACAAAAAAAGAGATATCCCGATGATTTTCCTAAACCATGGGGATTGATGCGTATGGAAAAATACCTTTTCCAAGTGTGATTAAATGAAAACTAAATTACATGATTTTTAATGTTTATCTATAATTGTAATAATAAAATTTCAATTTCCCTTTTATTTATTACATATGTTTTTATTTATTATTTATTAGATTTTATACTTGAGAATACTAATCATGGATCAAATATTATAATATCAATAGCATGTTATTGTATAGGTATAGAAGGTATGGTTGATTTTGTTAATAATCATAATATCTTAAGAGTGGTTATTATTTGATGGATAGTGATCAATATAGTGGGGGATTATTGAACATATTTAAATGTGAATCATGTTTCCTAATTGAATAATGAAGTTATAATTATTTTTTATTATGTTCTTGCAACTTTAATTATGATAATGTGTGTATTTTTTAAATTGGTTATATTTTCATCACAAACTAATTGACCAGGTTCCAACCACATGGTAAATAGAGATTAGTTTTATGGATTGGATTAAAATAACATGACATGTACATATGATGGCCAGAAATATTTCCTCAACCTATTATATAGATTCCATTATTCATTGTGATTGGTTGTAAGATTTCCCTAACTATATACACATAAAATTCGTATATTATATTGGTCTATAGAACCCTAGAATATTTTAATAGATCTTCGCATATTTTTTGATGTCAGGTTTGCATTTGTTTGAAAGACCATAAAAACATATATTACAACCCGTAGGGGATGGGTGAATATTTTCATCTTATATTCTTATTTGAGGAATGATGCATGTAGTTTTAGTATGTATTTTAATGATATGTGTGTTATAATTTATAGTTAATAATATTATTTGAATTAAATTTTTTATCTTCTACTATATCATTTATGTTGATTTCCTATCCTTCATGGAAACTATGGAAGACATGTATACAATTTTTTATTTATTTTCATGTATTAATGGGTATATTATAGGTACATAAAAATATATGGAATATTGGTTTTTCTATGTTATGGAATGATATTTTGAATCCCTAATGAAAGTGTTATATTTTTGAGTTTTCAGGGATTTACGGCTGTTTTTTGTATATCATTTTTATATTCAATGTCATAGGTATTTTTGGTATTAAAATATTTGTTTCCCAAATTTATATAGTATTAGCTATGTTGTCGGTTTTTGTATGCATTCATTTAGAGAGGATTTTGAATTATATAAATTATTTTATTTTAGATAAGAAAAATTTAGTTTCATATTATTTTATAATTTATTTTTGGCATGTCTATATTATAGATATATCATTGACTATTTCAAATGGAATTGATATTTTACATATATATTCAATAAATTTGGGTAAATAATTGAAGAATTTTATATTAATACCTAAAAAATTAGTTATCAGCCTACTAGGATCATGGTGTCAACCTAGGTACATAGAACACAAGATCCTAGTGTTTTATGGTCTATTTAGGTTATTAATGTTATTTTATTAAGATAGAATATTATGAGTTTTGAATTAAATGAAGGATATGTCATGCTCTATTATATAAGTTTATATATAAGGTATCATGGATTGAAAAGATAGAAAATATGGAGGATTATGATAGAATCAAGACTTAATGAATAAAATAAGGATTCAATATGAAAGATTTACCCACCATGGATTGAAATGTCCATGTTACTGATAATTTCCATTTAGGATGGAAAAAACGAATCATTCCAAAGTGCTTTCACAAATATAATTTCCAAGAAAGATAAGAATATTTTACGAAGATGAATCATATTGTAGATAATGTATAATGATTGTTAGAATGATGTGACATATGTTTATTGAACATGCACAATAGGGATTAGACTCATGATTGAGTTGGATTACAATACATAAAAGATAATGGATTTTAAAATAAATATTATTTATAATTTTTTTTCAATGTATATATGTTAAATTCATGAAATTGAGAAGACATAGATGTATGTTGGATATAAAGTGTAAGTTCATCATAACAAACCAAATTACTCTAATTGTGGATTAAAAATACCCATTTTCCCATGAATTGTATTTATGTAAATGTTTCTAGAACATAGTTTTACGGGCGATTAGTTATCTAGGTGGTAATTTTATTGAAATGAAAAAATTGAATGATATAACTAGTTTCTATGAACGAATTAGTTTAATTAAGGAAAGATTTAATTTTACATGTTATGTTAGATTAATTAAAATCATTATCAAGGCTCAATCAAGAAATTCCAATTATAGACATTCAAAATCAAGAATTGTCATTTTTAGGAAAAAATTCATGTCATATGAAGTTAGATATAAAATTAAAATATATTTCAAAGATTAATATATATTTTTCCAGTTTTATGAATATAATTATAGTGGTAAAAATGTTATTTCATTATTTATTAATTTTTTTAGAACTTGAATAATTTTTATAAGGATTAACGTTCAAAGAGGAGTTCATGCTTTATTTCTTTGATATCTCGATGTTGTATTATAATTTTTTTTCTCAGGATGGTAAAATATCATGAAATCGGAAAATAATCATCTATGTTAGTAATTAGTGATAGAATAAGAGTTAAAGGAATTTTGGGGAGTTTCTACTAAATATTTAATGGCTAATTAGGTTAATATAGAAATGGGGGTATCATTATGAAGAAAATGGGGACATCCTTCAGTAATTAATATCACATTTTATCTGTGAAAATTTTAATCAATTGGTTCAACATGTTGAATAAATTACACAAAATGTTCTTTATTAATTTTTTATTAATGGTCTAATCTTATAATTATTGAGAACATATTGATACAGTTGTAGGATGACAAATTATAAGTTTCTCATATTAATAAAATTATGGGAGTATAATGAATCAAATAGATGTTGTTACCATATAAAGTTGCTTTACACAAATTTAATCGTAGTTGGACTATAATATTGGTATTTTAATATTTTTAAAGTCATAAGTTCAGTAGAATAAATATTATGAGATTAGTGTAATAGTTGTTATGGTTTTTATAAAAAAATTTAATATGTTATAATTATAAAGAATTAGTATAAAATACATTGGTAATGATATATATGGTTTAATTTATAGAGGGAAGATAAAAATTAACTCATGTGAAAATTGATTTAAATGGTTTTAAAACCATTTTAAAATTGTAAAAAGTTATATAAATGGAAATTTCTTCTTAAAAAGGTACATAAATTATTGATAATTCCCAATTTTTAATAAACAATTTAGTGTAATATATAACGTAAATGCTTTTTCAAAAACAATTAAAGTGGTTTGATGATATTAATGTTTTAATGGATATTTATAATAAATTTTTATTAATAATAATATAAATATAGTTTTATGGGCTTGTGGAGTTTCACTCCCATGTTTTTATTTTCAAGTAATATTTTTTTTATTTTAGGTCTTGTGTTTTCGGATTGTTTCCCCTTGTGTCTTTAGTTAAAATAGAAATGTTAGTATCAAAATAAGGTGTCACATTGTTAGCCCACAAATAGTGGAAATGGTGGACCCTCTTCCAACAACCTAAGTGGCCAATTTCCTTTTTAGATAGTGCAAACCACAGGGTTTCTCCATGGTTTGTAATACTATACGCGCTAACGATTTAACATTTCTAGGTCATTAAAAAGTGAAAATTTACCATCTCTGACTCTTTTACTTTTGCCCTAATCACCTCTCATATATTAAATTTAGTAATAGTATAAATTATATCTTCCTCTACTATTTATTGAAACCATTTAATCTCAATCCTAGGTTGTGATCCCCTGGATTCTTCACATAAACATCAAGTAGTTGATTTTCCTCTTGATTTATCTATCTTTACAGGTTTTTTCATGCCTCTTTCTTGAGTTTCATTTTTCTAGTTGGATATTTGGCCTAAAAATGGTCTTATATTCGGTTGTTGGGGAAAAATATTGATGAATATTGTTTGAACCTACCTTTATAGGGTCTTATGCAGGTGTGGTTGTGGTTTCACACTGATTTTCATATGTTTTCATGTGTGAGGTAGGTGACCCTTGATTTTACAATATTAGACGAGATTGATATTATTTATTGTTTTTATAATGTTTTATATGCACTATTTATGTGGTGTGAAACATTTTTTTGAAATGTTTTGGCATGCATATGTGATGAAAGTTGGTTTTCAAAAACGAGATGGTTTTATTTCATTGGTTCCTCATTGTGGTGTCTCTTAAATAAATTTTATTCCCTTTTGGATTTTGATAAATGTGTTTTCAAGGAAATTTAATGGTGAAAATGTTATGGATGTGGGGGTTCCAAATTAAATGAGTTTCTCATGTTTTATTCTTTTTTGTGCACACTAAAGGAATCTTTGAATTGTGAATCATATTCTAAAATGGTTTTAAC
The DNA here is from genome assembly GCA_963277665.1 of Viscum album. Taxonomy (NCBI): domain Eukaryota; kingdom Viridiplantae; phylum Streptophyta; class Magnoliopsida; order Santalales; family Viscaceae; genus Viscum; species Viscum album. The sequence goes on along the minus strand of OY728119.1, from coordinate 1,497,462,271 downwards.
ATGAATACTATTTAAATAGTGGCTTTTCAAATGAAAATGACTTTCTACTCTATGTGTTTTTCTTGTGATATTTATAAATTGATATACTAAATTTTCATGTTATGAATTTATTTCCAATTTTCATGGTGTGTATTTGATATATAAAGAAGGTTTATTTATGGAAAATTATTGCTTCCATGTGTGCTTTGATCATTGAATTAATATGAAAATGTGGAGTTGTGAAAATAAAATATTAAGGATTTCCTTATGTTCTTGTGATGCATGGAATGTGTATGTAAAAGCATTGATTTATTTGATATGTGAATTATAAATTAATAATAAAGGTAATCATATGTATCTATGTGGGTGAACTAGAACTAGGATCCTAGTTGATTCAAATGTGGCCAAAGCTTGGATTCATATAGAAATATTAAAGACTTCAACTCTTACTAAAAATGTTATTATAAATGAGACCACAAAACATTTTGATTTTATCCTTTCTTGTTGATTATGAGAGACGACTTTGATGGACCACTAGAACATTGGTTTAGATACCCTATTTTGGATCATGATAAATAACTTTATTGGTGGTTATGTCAGACGATTTTGATCACCGAGGTATGATACATATGGGGTCCTACTTGTGATAGTTACCTCTCAGGATTTTTTTTCATGGAGATAGTTAGAGTCATTATACTTATGTTATATTTTTTAATCCATTGGTATACAATGTACCTTTTTTTATTTTTATGTAAAACAATCATTTTTGGGAAAAATGATTTTCACAGAAAAGAATTTCTTGAGAATGTCTTCCATAATTTTTTTTCTGACAAATGATTAAAATGTTCTTATGGAAATGATAATGTTAATTTGTAATCTATTTTCATAGCATGAAATATTTTCTTTTTGTTGGAATCCAATAAGACATTGTCTCACACCCTATAGTAAACTTTGGGTCAATATAGGCAATGTTATGTTTTATTGAGGTAAAGGAATGAAGTTCCGTAGTGATGATGTTGGATAATATTTCTAATGTCTCTCTTATTGTAGATTTTTATTGTTGTAGACTAGGGTGATGCCCAAATTTTTATTTTGTGGTTTTTTGGATTTTTTTCCTTTTATAGCTCATTATGGTACCTTTTGGTTTTTGTAAAACATGTAATAACTGTGAATAAAAAAAAGTGTGCCTTTTTTGGTTATTTTTATCTGTTATATTTATGTTTATTATTTTGGGTTTCTTATGATTATGAAAATGTGTAAAATCATTCCCATTGTATATTTTTTATTCTAAGGCAATAGTTTCTTACTCCTGGAGACCAAAAATGCCCTTTGGTCCATCCTAATGATCAAGTTGTATGGAACACTATGTTGGTTCATAAAAAAATTGTATCAGAGTAGTTTATGATATTTTTTGTCAATTTATTTCAGAATGATTCTGAATATACCAGAGCTATTATTATCTGGGTTGATGTTGTTGTTCTGAGTGGGGTGTCTGGCCAACACACCTTAGGATATGAATTTCATTTCCATGGAATGATAGGATTTGGTTTGTCTTCTCCTCCAGGCGAGACATACAATCTTCATAATGTATTTGGACACTAAGTGAGAGGGGATTTATTTGGTTTTCCTTATTATTATGATGGATGTAAATATAGATTGATTTATGGGAGTTTTTGTGATAATTTTTTTAATAATTACAAAACATATATTTATTGTAATTCCTTGTGGTTGTTTCCTACTGTAGTAAAATACATCCTCAGAGAATTCATGCAAAACTATGGGAAGAGATAGGAGAGAGTTATCCATCACCAATGTATTTTAGGTTAATGGATTTTTTGGATTGATTTTCAATTATTTTGGACATGGATCGTGGTTGATTCCTACTCATGTTAGAGAAGCCCAATTATGGCATGTGAAGGAAAAGGCTCAAGAGTTCCCAAAGAACAGACCTCTTTATTTATGAGGTAGTATATAAACTCATGAAGAAGAAGAGTGGTATTAGAAGATAAAAATAATGTTCATGTTTCTTGATACTACTATGGTATTTAGAGTAATGTTATCTATATTTATTTTGGAAAATTTGTGGGACTCAGTAGTGTGAGATAGGAAGCATGAGAAGATAAGTTGTATATATTTCAAAGCTGTCATCAATGAGAAATAGTGATTGATATTTCGGATTTTTTCAAGTCTCAATATTTTATGGAACTTATCTTGGGAGATGTCTCTATAATGGAGTATTCTATATGCTTTGAAGAGTTATTGTGTTATATGCACGAGATCATTTCTGATGAGAAGATGAAGACTGGGAAGTTCATGTTTGGATTGTGGACCAAAATCTGATCACATGTCGTCTGGTCCAAGTCTAAATGATATGATGAATTTTATAATTATTTTATAATGGTTGAAATTATAATAGAAGTAAGTCTAGTATCTTTATAGTTGTACCAGTAGTGGGCAGTGGTAGTTCATTGGATAATGAGATAAAGTAGGGTGATTAAATAAGGAATGGAGGTGCCAGATAGGGGCATCCTTCTTGGATGTCTTCATTTGTGGCATCCATTGATGATTCAATCATGTTACATTAGTGCAGGAAGGTGGGGAACATGATATCTTATGTCCATATCCACCCATAGCTTGTCATGAATGTTGAGTTAGGGGGAATTTTTAGTGATTATTCTTATTAGTTTGCCCATATCTGAATAGTGTAGGTTATGTAGTTTCTAAAAGGACGACAGCATGTTTAGAAACATCTAGGATTGTTGGTTCTTGGTTCTGTGGTCATGGATGAATGTCTGGATCATCATTTAGGTAGAGTCAATTTTGGGAATAGCCACATGCTACTTGCCTATATTAGGATTATGATAAGACGAGCTAACTAAATGTGGTGGATCGATAGCTAGTGGAATCAGATGTAGGTCATGCGATAGTTCAAGGTACAATTCTTATTTCATAATCTTTACATGTTTATTTTCATGATACCGGTGCTTTAATTTATATTAATTCTACCATCCTTGATGATTTTTTTAAATTGAACACTGATCCTATGTTTTATCTAATAGAGTCGGTAACACCGCTTAATAAAAAGAAAGACTATAGCTTCATGTGTCCTTCTTCTGTACTCACCATTTCAAGGGTTGAGTTAAAATGGTATTTTATGGTGTTAGAAATTGACCAATTTGACATGAACCTTGGTAGGGAATAGATGTAGTGTCTTCAGGTTCACATCGATTATTATCGACGACGATTATGTTTTATGGAACCTGATATAAGTACCCTGATTTTTCAAGGTGAATAGGATCTCCGATCAAGATGTGCTAGACCTCCACTTCCTAAATTAGACCATATCATTTATAAGATCTCATCCTTATCATTAAAGGATGATGTTGATGGTACTCCTGAGGGTGGATTACCTGCTATGGTTGATGAGTTACCCGTGTTATTCTGGGAATATTTTCCATGTTTTGTTTCAGAGTGGAATGTGGAGTACACAATTGACATGGAAACATGAGTTCAACCAATATCTCTTCCCTAGTAAATTATAATCCGCATATCGTTGAGGGAAATGAAATTACAACTCGACTATATGGAATCCAATGGATTTACTCACCCGAGTATATCACCGTGGACCACCACAGTTCTATTTTTATGGAAGGCTGATGGAGATCTCCGGTTGTGAATTGATTAAAAAAGGATGAATTATATAACAACTAAGAATAGATATTGCTTTCCCCTTATTTATGACCATTTTGATATAGTTAATGGTGTGAGGTGGTTTCTCATGATTTAATTTCATAATGGATATCAACACGTCATGGTCAGAATGCCAAATATTTTGAAAACATCCTTCCAAATTATGTACGACAATTTTTAGGAATCTTTCGTGCCTTTTAGGATGAAAAATAATCCTACAGCCTTTATAGATCCCATGAATCGGGTGTTTCACCTACATCTCGATTCCATGGTCTTAGTAATTTTGAATGACATCCTAGTCTATTATCGGATAGAAGAGGAGTTTGAGTGGATTTTCATTATTTTTATAGCCACCCTTCAGGATCATTATCACTATGAAATGTTTTCTCTGTGTACCTTCTGGACCAGGTTGATTAAGATTATGTTTTAGGTGATGTCAGATGAAAGGTTTTCAGTGGAACCTAAAAATGATCAGTTTAATGATTTTATGCGAACAACTGAAGTATTTTATTTATGAAATAATATTTTATGCACGGAAGGGTATTATAGGTGGGTTTTTAATGATATCACTTACCCTTTTACATCCATGATAATGCTTACCTGAAAAGGGGTAATGATTGAATGGACCCCAAAGTGCCTGGAATCCTTAGAGTTGCTAATGTAGCAGTTGACCAGATCCCCTATTTTGACCTTTCTAGATTCTATAGAGTGATATGTGGTCTATTTTAATGACTCGAGTAATGTTCTAGGGTGTGTACTAATGTATCATGTCCATGTGGTGGCCAATAGTTCTCTCCAGCTTCAAAAAATGACAATGAATGACCCATAAAATGATCAATAGTTATCAACAGTGATGCATGACATGAAGATATGGTTCCATTATATTTTGGGGAGATGTTTGTGTTTTATTCAGATAATAAGATATTGTGCTATATATTATCTTTAAAGGATCTCTACATAATGAATTTTTTTGGGATGATTACCTTTAGGGGATTGACATTCATATATTCTATACCTGAGGTAAGGTTAATGTCATTGAAGAATCATTAAGAAAGAAAGTTCCACTCCAAGTGTTAAAAGATTCAAGTGATGAATATATATTGATTGGTATTTTTACTCAGATGTATATTTAGACAAAGAAACAAAGTTATTTAGTATTCTTGGCTAATTTTCATTTGACACCTCTTCTTCATGAGTTGATTTAGAAAGAGCAATCGAGTGATGAGTTGTGCTAAATAACTATGTAGTTTATAAATAGTTGGGAGTTTAAATATGATTGTTTATTATCTCTTGAATTATATAGTTGATTGAATGCTCTATATATGGTTTTGTTGTCATTATGTATTGTGGAGATAGAGTAAAACCACCAGTCATAATGGGTCATTCATCCTAGTGACATTGTGATGTACTATGTCATGCGTTGTTAGTTATGATGTCAATGTATAAGGCATGATGTAGATAACATTGTATCACAATTCTTAATGAGTATATAAGTTAAGGGAGAGCCCTAATGGCCCTCCAGTTTTCCTCATCGATTACCTATTCCTAAATGGATGTGGGAAGAGATCACAATTGGATTTTATATTTGTCTTACCTCGTATACTCTATAGAAGGAATGAAATTTGGGTATTGATTTGTTTTATTAACAAATCATCCCATTTCATTCCAATCATAGATTCTTCCAATGTAAAGGAGTTAGACCGGTTGAATATTCAGAGGGATATGAGGCTTTATGATGTGCCATCAACAATTGTTTCTAATAGGCACCCCCATATTACCTCTCAATTTTAGGGAAGTCGTTTAGATGTAAATGGGGTCACATTTCATGTTGATCATAAAAAACCATCCTCAAATGGGTCGTCATACAGATTGGGAATATTTGATTTTGGAATACATTCTAAAGGAATATTTTTTTTTGGATTATTTAGGTTAGTGGGATATCTATTTGGGATTAGTTGAGTTTTTTATGAAAACAATAACAAATACCCAATTCAAATGGCTAATTATGAGGCACATTATGGTTTTCTGTATCAGTCTCATTTGTGTTGGGTTGTGTTTTATGTGACAAAGTTGTTGGGACTAATACTTGTGCATGTAATTTTTAATAATGTCAATCTCATTATGTAGTGGTTGTTGACAGCTAATTTTATTCAAAAGTATTATGATGATCATATTGTCAATGCATTGGATTTTTATGTGGGTCACAAATTGTTTCTAAAAGTGGCACCTCATTGAGGTCACCATCATTTCGGTAAGAAAGGGATTTCTACACCGAGGTATATTTGAAATTTTGAGATTACAAATAATATTTACAAGGTGGAATATAGGATATATTCCCCTTCTCATTTTGTGTCAATTCATAGTTTTCTCCTTGTCTCACAATAGAAATGATATAATTTGAATCATTCACATGTGTTGACTTGGGAGGATTCAGAGTTAGAATGGATTTTTATGTGTTTAAGTGGCCAATTTGGATTGTGGATTCTCACGAGAAAGTTCGTCATGGGAATTCTATTCCATTGGGGCATGTTTATTCGCAGCATGTATAGGATTTCCTTGATACATTGAAGTAAATTTCATAGGTTGGGGAGGAGAACACCTATTTTGTTTTATGATCAAGATTCAGTTTGATATTCTGGGGGTGTAAATTTTTCATGGTTGGGAGTATTATAACATTTGTGTTTTTATTTTGGGGAAATATTTTAATTTTTTTCAATATTTATTTTTCTCATAGATACCCCTTAATTTTGGAGTGAAAACATAGTAATTTGGTCTTGAAGGTAGGTGGGCAATGGTTTGTGCATGGTTAAGGGAAATTATGGTCTCTTTCTGATGAAATAGTGTAACCGATTTCATTTTTGTAATATGTAAATCACATGTTTGGGACACCATATGTCAAACCATGTGGGATAACCATATGGACTATCCCTCTTAGAGTGTGAGGGTCTCACAGTTGCTGCACGATTTGGAAAAATGTACAGGCTAACCATTTTACATGTCCACGTCATTAACAATTTGTAATTTACCTTCATCAATGTTTAATTTTTACCATAAAACATCTCACATCCACCCCATTCAATATTTGAAGTCATCAAATCTTTCTCTGATTTTACAGGAAGATTTTTAATGTCATCCATGGTTCGTTTTGAACCCAATTCATCATGGAAACATCATGAAAGTCCTTTTCCTCTTGATCTCTCCCTCTTTCTAGGGGTTTACCTACAATTTAAATAGTTTCTATTTTCCAATGGGGTGTTTTACCTAAAGAAGGATAATTTTCATGATATTGGGGAAAAGGATTGATGATTATTTTTTGATCACTCATTTTTATGGTCTTGTGGTTGTGCTATTGTAGTTTCACATCGATTTACTGATGTTTTCAGGGGTGAGGTAAGTGGTTCAATGATTTTTATTTTTTAGATGGTATTGGTATGCTATCATGGTTTCCCAAATGTGTTATATGAATTATTAATGCTGTGAAAAACATTTTTTTGAAATTTTTGGATGTTCATATGTGATGTAATTTGGGTTTTGAAAAGAAACTAGTTATATTTATTGTGTTCTTATTGTGGTGTCATATAAATATATTTGTTGTCTTGTATGAAAGGTGAGAAATTTGTTTCAAAAGATATATAAAATTTCAAATTTAATGAAATATTTTTTCCAAATGAAATGGGTTTTTAGCATGTTGTCTTTTTTTGTTCACCATATGTGCATCTTTAAATTTTCAAGAATGTTAAGAAAATTGTTTTAACATGAATATGATTTGGAAATGGAAATTTCCAATGTAAAATGGTTAGATACCATATGTTTTTTTATTATTGTATTTCCAAAAGGGTTTCATAAATTGTGAAAGTGTGGAAAAATGTAATTCAAAAGGGTATTTATCTGTGATTTTGTTTATAGAAACTGTTGGTTTCCGTGTGACCATTAATCATTGGATCAATACGAAAATGTGTAATTTTAAAAATGTGATAGTGGATATTACCATGTTTAGTTTTGATTCATAGCATGTTTATGTGAATGTGTTAATTTATATGATATGTGAATCATAATTTGAGAAAATGGAGAATCTAATGTATCTCGGTTGGAGAACTAGAAAAAGCATGATAATTGATTTGAAGTGACTGTGGCATAAATTATTCTATAAGGATTGGTGATTGCAACAATAACTAAACTTTTTATAAGAACAGAGACCCCCTTAACATTGGTTGAGATCCTCTATAGTAGTTTTTTCATGAGGATGTTTTTTGGTCCTATGGAACATTTTAGGAGATCCTATTTAGTGTATCGTTTATGAGGAAAATTTTGGACTTCTTGAACATTATAATAGATCCTATATTGTATCATGTAAATGAGAAAACTATTTGTAGATGAGTTGGAGTATTTCAATCACAAATGAAAGATGTTCAAAGGGTCCCACCTATGCAAGTTACCTATAGATATTTTTCCAAGGTTCTCTATTTGATGTGATGTTTATGTGATATGGTTCTAGACATAATTATTGGTTAGACCTCTTGTATATTTTTATCTTTTTCAGGCATATTTTTAAAAAATTACTTTCTATAAAATGTTTTTAATGAGAAATTTTTCCTTAATGTGATTTCATAAAAATTTTTCAAATATTGTTATTAAAATATAAATTTCAATTTTTCATCTAATTTTATATAATTGGATATTTTTTGGGTGGAATTCTACTGGTTTTTTTCTCACAACCTACATTCACCATTGGGTGTATATCGAATTTTTTATGTATGACCTAGGTAATGGAATGATGTGTCGTGGTGGTGATGGTGGATCTAGTTTCTAGTGTTCCAATTCTTATAATTGTTTATGGGTGTAGGTGAAGGTGATTCTACTATTTTCTCCTTGAGTTTAATTGGATATTTTTTTGTTAAAATTCCATTATAGTTCATTTTTATATTGATTAAACTTGTATGAAATTATAATCTAAAATTTTTTAACTTTTTTTTATAATAATCAGTTATGAAAATGGTCGTTCATCTACATTGTTTATGATTATATAAATGGGTGTAATCATTCCCAAAAAAGTAATTTGGATACCAAGGCACTAGTTTACATCCCATGGGGATCAATAATTGTCTTCGGTCTATACAATTTATTAGGTTTGGTGTTGGGTTGGATAACACTCTGCTTAGTTTGTGACCTATGGAATGATCTAAAATTTATTTATTATTAATTAAATTGGAAGAAAAATGAAAATTGGGTACTACTTATTGTCAATTTCATGAAATAAATTTTAATGTGAGTTCTTATACTCTTTATTTTTAGAGATGATTATGTTGATTGGGTACACATGTTTTCATATAAATACAATTGCATGATTTATGTGGATAATGTGAAGAGTATAGATAAAAGATATAATAAAGTAACCAATTTAATTTTATTATTAATGGGTATTGAACAAGTGAATTATAAATATATAAATTTATTTTAGGGTTTTTGGATCCTTATTATAAATAAGGGTTTATAATAAAATTGAAAATAAAGTAAAAAGTTTGGGAATGTTTCAAATAATGGTTTTATATTAAATAATTTTTCCTTAATGATAAATTTCTAAGATATTTTGGATTTATTTCAAAGATATGTTTTTTTAAATGATATTTAGTTTAGTGGTTGTTAGTCGTAATGAAATAATGAACATAATTATGTGGTAAAAAAATCAAAATCATGGGAAAATGAAAAGGCAATACGATAGAAGACCATCGAGTCTAATAATGTTTCCACCATATAGTTTCCAATATATTAGAAGCCTAAGAATATGTTCTAATTCATAGATGAAGATAAATACGGTTACCTATACATTGACCCCATATATTGGGAGGATTATTTAAATTGAAATATATAGAATATAATAACATGGGGATGATCTAGGAAATATATTGAAAGGAATCAAAAAATTAATTAATATACTATGATTACTATAATGATTTTGTGGAAAATATAATATGATGTTTCCCTATCTTGGAATAAACAATAAATAATTCATAATAATTTGATGATTTTAATATAGGTATATTGATTCTTAATTAATCAATGGTGGGATGTGGTAATCATTTTTAAATTTAGTCAACTATATCATTGGAGGAAGTGTTCATATATGGTAGTGTTAAGAGAAGATAATAATGTTATTTATTATAATGAAAAAATATCATGTTGTTACACATTTGGATTCATCATGATGTTTTCATAGAGTTAAATTTAAGCAACATAAATTATTAAAGTGGTCATGTTTTAATTGAATATATTTTTCCATGAATGAATTCTCTTTTCATTAATGATGTTTATGAAAATAATTTTCATATTTTGATAGTTATAGATGACAAACCATTATATTTTATATAGATATTGAAGAGAACCTCATTATTAGGGTATGTATGAGTGTTGAATATTATGGAATCACCCCATGTGGGAAATTTAAAAAGGGGAGGTATGAGTTAATTTCAGGCAAGTCATCATCATTATAGAATTTATCCTACAACAGGGATTGTAGTACTATCACAAACTTCATTCTATCCTATGGTGTGGTGTTTAGAGAACTTCACATTTTAGACATGTTATTAAGTTTTTGATAATAAAATTTTATTAAGAGTTATTAATTTCATTCAATATTTTATATATTAATAAGATACTAATGGATGAGTTGAAGATTCATTATAATTTAGTGGAGATATGTAATAATTAATAAATAATTAATTGAAATAAATCAGGACATGAAGGGATTTTATTCTCTATCAGTGTTTTAAAATAATATGAGTTTTTTTCATTCAAAAAAACATAACATTATATTGTCATATGTTATGGTTTCTAGTAGTAAAGGAAAATTAGTGTCCCACCACAATATAATGGATTGTGTTATGATAATGGTGTCAAGCTATTGTATGGTTTCGAATATTCCATGGAGTGAATCCTGTGATGAATTTTTATTATGACACCATAGAAACCAAAAATAGATCATATCATGATCTGTAGTGTCATTCCATAAAAGATAACTTCTCAAGAAAATTTCAGGTGAATTAAATTCTAGAGCTTTGTTGGAACTAAGGAGTGAAATGGTGTCAATTAGACAGATGATTCCATATCACAAGGGTGCGCCATGGAGGATATGATATTTCTAGGATCCTATTTCCATTTATTTTAAAAATGTATTGAATAATTTAAGGTATGTCATCACATCACAATTCATTCAAAGTATATAAATATAATTATTATCATTATATTAAAATGAAATAATATTATGATGAAGGAGATACATTTATGGAATAACCAACCACCCACTCATGGATTATTTTTACATAGACCGAGGAGTAGAATTACATAACACTTATGATCCAAATTTAGATGTAACTTGAGATGAATGGTTATGATATAGAGTTTTATATGTTGTTTCTCTCATATAACTATCTCTTACTTGAGTGTTTTGGGATGTATTCGAACTACATGAATTTTTATGATTGGTTATAAGATAGGAATATCGATTATGATATCGCAATCAATGGACTCATTGAATTATCCACTTTATGAAATACATTTTGAACATTATGGTTTGAATATTCACATTTTAATTCTTATAAATCATGTTTCTTATGAAATTATTTCTGTATGATATTATAATCCTTTTTAATGAAAATTATATTTGTACAAATCCACAGTTATCTCAAAATGATATATTGTTGTCTCTTCTGTTCTACCATTATTTCAAACTAATTTAATGGTGACATTATTTTCTGATTACATTATCTATTGTTGTGTTCTACTACCCTGAAATGTGAAACCACCATATCTGAAATTACTAGATATTCTTCCCCTAGATGTACTACCACCAGGTTTGCTACAACCAGATATGATATGACTAGATGTGGTACTGCCAGAACTGTGCTACATCAAGAGTAGTGCATCTTCCATACATGATATATTGTTGATCAGGTCTACCATTAGTATAGATAATCTAGCATTGACATATCTACCAGTGGATCAAACTACCTTTAGTCTAATATTCCATGGTTATATGATATCGTTAGAGATTATGTACCAAAATCATGCCACAATTGTTCATGGGAACATAATTAAAATTCAATGATTCTATCAACTAGTTTACAGGAGTTAATAAAGGATGACTCGGGAATGTTAATTAATTATTGTTCCCCAACTACTACACATATTCATTAAAATCAAATCCATAGGTTTCCTATTTGAGTGGTCAATGTGTGGATGGAATTTACAATTAATAATATTATTTAGTGTATAATTTGACCTAAATAGATTTTTATTTTGGAGGACTCCCACGTCTGTCAATGAATATATCATATAGTTAATATTTGAGATAATGAAATGCTGATACATATGTGAATTTGAAAATCTATAAAATGAAATATATCAATGACATTTTATACACTAATCTAATAGATCTCTATATAAGTACTTAAAATCATCTAAAATATAGAACCAAAATCTATGATACTATATTTTCATACAAATTCATGAGATACGTGTTCAAGCTCGTCATAATGCTAAATGTTACTACCAGTGAGCATTTAAATCTATCCACCATAAGTATCACATATACATATCTTTACATACATTACCTCTATGTTTTATTCTTTATATTTGAGTGGTGTGTTGTACTACCCTATTTTACTTGTACATACTACCTCATGTGGTTTAACTTGTGTGCTCAAGACACAGTCTCTCAAACATAATTATTTGTATACCCAAGATAACTAAGGAATAGTTTATGTGTGGACTGTATTGGATTTGTACCCATGAAAACTATGGAAGAGGAAATACATACCCTATATTGGTTTTATTCCCACTAAAAAACATGGAAGACTCATTGAGCTAGTATGGCCTATGTGTTTTTGTATGAAAAAACCAGATCCAAGTTTTTGATCTTATTGTTGTTATTATATGCTTCATGGAAGCAGTTGATTTAAGTATTTAGGGGATTATGTAACACCCTGACCCCAGTTACCCAGAGTCGGTGCATTATTCTATAACATTGGCATGATCACAAAAGATCAAATCTCGAAAGACCGATTAGTTTAGTAGCCCTGGAAACACTAGATACATTCATAAATGTTACATTACATCATAAAGTGAAAAACTAAAATAACAAGGTCTCTATAGTCCACAATCATATCCTCTTCTGACTATCCCTGCAGGTCATTCACAAAATACTTCTTCACATCCTGGAAAATATTAAATCATTCAAAGGGTTAGCTCAGATGCTCAGTAAGGATAACAATATTGCAGAAGCATTCATAAATAAATATTAAAATTTAAGGCAATGTATAATAAAACAAAAGCATTTTTAAACTTGAACATCAACATAATATGGGAAAAATTAAATTAAATAATTCCATTTACTTACTCACATGGATATTCTACTAGTCGAATAATCACAAGCAATATCAATAACCACTTTCCTAATGATGGAATGCATTTTTCCAGACTATCCTAACCACATAGCCAAGGCCTCGTGACAATACCACAAATAAGTTTTTGTCAAGGCCCCGTGCCAAGACACTAGTTTTTCTCATGAGACCTACTGATGCATCGAGGAGCTATAGCGGGCTCCATCCGTTACTTATTAAGTCCAATGCATTCCTCATATGAATAGGTTTAAGCATATCATAAACCATAACACAACTGTATCACATAAAACATGCATAAAGGAATCATAACATATCCACATTTCAATCACAAGATATCAATACAAAACATTGATATAATAAAAACACTTTCAAAACCATTTTCAATACCAAAAATAAACAAAAATTTAAAACTTTGTATTTTTTTCATTTAAAAAATGTTATGGCTTGTAGAGGATGCCGAAACTCAAATAACAGTCTTGGCAGTGGAGAAGTCGTTGTTTCCGCATACATAAGACAAAAAAACATTACTTTTTGTCATTTAGTAAAATGATTCGTATAAAAATATTCCTTTTGAATAGACGTAAAAGTCAAAGGGGTTTATACACCGTATAAAAGAAAGTCTTGTATTAAAACAGAATCTGCCTCAATGAGAGAAGATTGAGACGAAGTCCCTTAAAAAGATCATTTTTTTAAATAAAATAGATCTATTATGTGTATTCAATATAAGTACACATAAAGAATGTAAAAATACAAGATAGGACATAGTAATATCATGACATGATTTGAAAGTAGGAGATTAACCCAAAGAACCGAAATTGGGTTAAGAAGTTCCCTTACCTCGTGTCCGACTTCACTCGACCATTCTTTAACCTCCTGAATAATAAACTAGATTTAATCTCTACTTGCTTAAGAACCATTCTAAATTTAATTAACCCCTTTTATACCAATTATTACAATGTTAGGAAAATTATGTAGTCATTTAAGTTAATAACGGTCGTTTTGTCGATCTTTGGTACTTGAGTCAAAAATAAACTTCTTATAATTACAAGTTGTTCATGTGGTAAAATATCCATTATATCCATAATTATATTCATGATGTATATATCATATACATAATATATATCTAGTATATACATTCATTTATAATATTACATAACATTTAGAGGTAAGAAATGAAATGCACCTTTCATGGAGACGGTAAGCCGTACGTAGCATGAACGCTACTTTCATTTCTATTTCATATTTAATGGAATGAAGTTATAATTATATAAAGGTATAATATAATTCCAGTATAAATTAATGTATAATACCATTTACTCCATCCTTTATGCATCCCACATATGGAATTAACGATTCAAATCACATTGAGGGGGTGGTAGTCCGCACTTCCTAAAATGAAAATATCGTGTTTACCCATAATGGAAACCAATGAGGTATTCCATAATTGAAAAATACAGAAGCTTAATTAAAACATAAACATATTATATATCATATATAAATATAGTGATATCTTAATGGCCACATTTGAAAGTGTTATATGAGTGTTGAACAATCATCGTTTCGTGAGGCAGAAATTTGTCATCCATAGAAACTGTATGTTCTTTAACCATTAGATGTAGGTGTGTGTAAGTGTAGCTCGAATAATTCATATAACAATATCCTAGTATATTGAGGATACTGTTGTTGTTAAAAAAGATATGAAGAAAAATAGTTTAGGAGGATGGAGAAGAAAAATAAAACAAAATAACATAAGTGAAGACATTACCTCAAAATTGGGTAACTATTTTCGATTTGAGCCAAAGGATTCCTTGGGAAGAATTATTCCCATAGTGAGGCTTCTAGGAGTAAGATAGGGAAGTTGAGAGAGTATGTGGGAAGATTTTTTCCGATCCAAATGGTTTGACGGTGTGAATAAGGTGGTAGAGGTGGGGGCCTTTTATAAGAGGAGAGGAGGGGCACTCCTTGAAATATTGAAATGTTACATTACTATGAATTGATTTTCGGATTCTAAAGGTCCCACAATGTTAAATATCAAGGATAACGTGGTAAGGGTTTGAAATATACTCATCCAATAGGTTTTTTACAAGTGTAAGCCTTATATTTTACATTATATATTTATTTTATTTAAATCATTAATTAATGAGGTAATCGCTGCATCATCATGGTGTCATGAATAATTTAATTTATTTAATTTATAAAAATTATAAAAAAATATCATGATATAGGAGATATTTTTATATTTCTAATGGATATTTATAGTCAAAAATATGACTTGTATAACTCCATTTAAAAATTGTTTTAGTAAAACAACTCATGTTTGTGACATTCTTATTTTAACATTAAATAAAAAGTTCATAATGTCATTTTCCTACCAAAGTGGCTCCATGGGGTCCCCAAGTTGACACATTTATTGTCTTGGTCGGCCATCACTCATCCAATAGGGGTAGGAAAATTGTAATGTTATTTTCATATTTTTATAATACCATTGTTACCTTAAATTTCACTAATTACCATTAATCACGATTAATTAAACATAAAAGTTACTATTCATAAAATAATTATTTTAATCCCATTGAACCAAATTTTACATCCTAATGAAAACCATGTATGTCAGATTTTTGAAAATCAAATCACAGAAGTGGTAATGTTTCATTTAAATGAAAAATCTGTTTTATATCTACCACTTAGTGGTTTCACTATTCATCAAAAATTGATGTTTTTCAGAACAATTCCAAAATTTCACCCTAACCTATAACTTATATTCTGAATTAAAAAATGATGCATACTGTAAAAAATTCCAAACATATAAGTTGCATTAATTAATTTCATAATTAATTTCTGCTGTCACAACAAATAGCGTGTTTTTGAGTAACATTATATATCAAAAGATTGACAATTTTTTATGTCCAATTTCAAAGTGAAATTAATTCTAATGACCACCATTGGATAAAATGGTAAAAATATATTCTAATTATACTTTTAAACCACTCAATATTATAATTTATCACTATAAATTATTTTTATTAAAAATGTTTTTTAAGTATTTTTCAATATTTATAAAAAAATTGGAAGTTCTCAGAAAAATACCAATAATTCAACATAGGCTAATTTCAATATTCCGAATCCAAAATCGAAGTCCATTTGGCAAGATAAAATTTATATAATTTAATAAATTAGGTGTTACCATTCATAACGGCTACTTTGATTGGTTGTGGTGTGTGTTTAGAACTCGATGTTGCGTACAACACACGCTGCTATATTATTCAATGAGAAGTGTACTGTGGAAGCTTCGGGTGTTACATTCTCCCCTCCTTCAAATCATTTCATCCTCGAAATTTCATATAATATCACTACTTAAAAAGACTCGGGTGATTCTTCATCACAAGTTCCTCAGGTTCCCACGTTGCCTCCTCCATCTTATGGTTTCTCCATAGTACTTTTACCGGACGAGTCGTCTGGTTCCTCATCACGTGTTCCCTTATATCAAAAATCCTGACGGGCTCTTCGCAATAAGACAGATTGGGTTCCAGTTCTAATTCCTCATAGGTGAGTACATGCGTTGGGTCAGGCATGTATTTTCTCAACAGTGATATGTGGAATACATTATGAACATTGGAGAGACTTGGCGGCATTTCCAAACCGTAAGCTACATCCCCAATTTCTTCTTGAATTTCGAAGGGTCAGATGTACCTTGGACTCAATTTACCCTTCTTACCGAAATGTATTACTCCCTTCCATGGATATACCTTCAAGAAAACATGATCTCATACCAGAAATTTCAAATCCTTCCTTCGGTTGTCGACATAGCTCTTCTACCTACTTTGAGCTGCTTTGATGTGGTTTTGGATTACTTTCACCTTTTCCATCGTTTCCTCCACCAGTTCTGGGCCTACAAGTTTTCTTTCAACAACGTCATCCCAACAGGTTGGTGTGCGGCATCTCTTTCCGTATAACTCTTTATATGGTGCCATCTGAATACTTGAATGGAAGCTATTGTTGTAGGAAAATTCTACCGGAGGTAAATATTGATCCCACATCATTTAAATGTCAAGTGAGCATTATCTCAACATGTCTTCTAAGGTTTGAATAGTTCTTTCTGATTATCCATATGTTTGAGGGTGGTAAGCAGTGCTCAAACGATGTTCAGTATCCAAGGCCTTCTGAAGAATTTTCCAGAATCCTGATGTAAAACGAGGATCACGATCTGAGACAATCGACAGGAGTACTCCATGAAGTCTCACAAATCATTAATATACAGTCTTCCTAGACATTCAAGTGGTAGATCTTCCCTTATAACAAGAAAATGTGCTGACTTCGTGAGATGATCAACAATGACCCATATTGTGTCATTTCTTCTAGGAGTCTTTGGTAGTCCCATGACAAAATCCATCATAATATTATCCCATTTTGACTCAGGTATGGGAAGAGGTTGCAATAATCCACCAGGCAGTTCCCTTCCAGCTTTCACTTGTTGACAAACCATACATCTTGACAAAAAATCATCAATCTCCCTCTTCATGTTGTCCCACAAAAATTGTCCCTTTAAATCTCTATACATTTTGGTGCTCCCAGGGTGTATAGAGAAATTAGAACTATGAGAATCATCCAACAATTCCCTCTTTAAATCAGGTATACCGGGAACACAAAGTCTCCTCCCAAATTTCAAAATTCCATCTTTATACACAAAGTCACTCAATCTCCCATCATTCACAGCTTTAATCTTCTTTTTTAACTCTTCATCATTGGCCTGAGAACACTTTACCCTTTCTAGTAAATATTGTTTGGCAACCATTTGAAATTTTTTTGATGTTTCACCCTCCGTGGTGATTCCCATATCCATCTTTACTAGATACATGAAAATAGGATCCCTTTCCACTCTCATCATGTTGAAAACCCCATGATCTTTTCTACTCAAAGCATCTGCAACCATATTTTCCTTCCATGGGTGGTAGTATATCGTGAAATCATAATCCTTGAGTAGTTCAAGCCATCGCCTTTGCCTCATGTTGAGTTCTTTTTGTGAGAAAATATATTTCAAACTCTTGTGATCGGTATATATCTCACATATTTCACCATAGAGATAATGTCTCCATATCTTCAAGGAAAAAATTACAGCAGCTAACTCGAGATCATGAGTAGGATAGTTCTACTCTTGAATTTTTAGCTACCGTGATGCATATGCAATAACCCTATCATTCTTCATAAGGACACAACCAAGTACTTTCATTGATGCATCACTATAAATAACGAACCCATCATTCCCTGATGGTAGAGTCAATATAAGAGCGTTGACTAATCTTCTCTTCAGTTCTTCAAAACATTCTTCACACTCTTTTTTCCGAACAAATTTAACCCCTTTACGTGTGAGCTTCGTTAATGGGTTAGCCAATCAGGAAACATTTTGGACAAAACGTCGATAATAACCTACCAAACCAATAAAGCTGCGTACCTTAGTTATACTCGTCAGCGCTGGCCATTATTGGATTGCCTTGGTCTTAGAAGGATCAACGGAAATTCCATCCTTAGAGACAATGTGGCCAAGAAAAGAAATCTCCTGAAGCCATAATTCACACTTGCTAAACTTCTCATATAATTCATGCCTTCTAAGAGTCTTCAAGATAATGCACAAGTGATTTTCATGATCTTCGTAGCTTTTGGAGTACACCAAGATGTCATCAATAAATACCACCACAAAATCATCTAGATATTCCTTGAAAACTCTATTCATTAGATCCATGAATACAGAGGGTGCATTAGTCAATCCAAAAGGCATTACTACAAACTCATAATGCCCGTACCTTGTTCGAAATGCTGTCTTCAGAATGTCTTCCTTCATCACACACAACTGATGGAATCCAGATCGAAGGTCAATCTTTGAAAACTATTGAGCTCCAAGCAATTGGTCAATTAAATCATCAATGCGAGGTAGGGGATACTTGTTCTTTATTGTTATAGAATTGATCTCCCTGTAGTCAACGCACAACCTCAACGATCCATCTTTATTCTTAACAAAAAGGACAGGGGCTCCCCATGGAGAAACACTAGGGTGAATAAATCCTTTATTACTCAATTCCTCTAGTTGTTTATTTAGTTCAACTAATTCCACAGTGGCCATCCTGTAAGGGGACTTCGATATAGGCCGTGATCTAGGAATTAAATCAATGGAAAAATCAACTTCTCGTTCTGGAGGATGTCCAGGTAAATCTTCCGGAAACACAACTTCATATTCTTTCACAATAGGTACATCCTCTATTTGAACATTCCTTTCCTATCCCATAGTCATCTCATTCTCTTCCTTCCCAATAATTGAATTTAGTTTAGCTACTGGGGGTGGATCTAAATAAGAATTAGGGGTTGATGATTCTGCTCTAAAAATATGGTGTTCCTTATCATCATCATCAAAAATTGTAACCTCCTTCTTCTTATAATAAATATTTGCATCATAGTCCGAAATCCAATCCATGCCGAGGATTATATCAAACTCAATCATAGGTGTGACAATGAGATCAGTGGATAAAGAACAGTTATGTGCTCTAATGGGGACTGATTCACAATACATTGTTGCAATAATTCTTCCCTTAGGAGTTTTGACTGAAAATTCTCTTGTTAAATAAAGTTAGAAATATCTAATTTTCATAGAAAACTGGGAAGATATGAAACAATGAGATGATATAGAATCAAATAATGAATTTTCTAAACTTGAGTAAACCATTAAATTACCTGCTACCACGTCTTTCGGAGCTTCAACCTCAGCAGTATTGATAGCATAAGCTTGGTCTTGATCCCTTGGTATATTCTGAGGTAAGTTCCCCTAACGCTTAGGACAATAATTTGCATAATGTCCCATATCTCTACAATTATATCATTCCACGTTGACAGCAACTTTATTTCCCTTGCAATCATAAGCTTGGTGGCCTTTTTCACCACACTTGTAACAGACTCCCATTCCCTTCAAGCAAGTACCGGGGTGTTTCTTTCCACATTTACTGCAGGACTGATATTCAACTCTTCCCTTCTTCCCCTTATTTTCATTTCCAGATTGATCAGAAGATCTCTTCTTTTCTTCCTTTGCTTTAAAGTCATAAGACTTAGAGATTTCCTTTTCCATCTTGATAGCACACGAGACAATATCTTCGTACGACGAGAAGGTTTGTGAGAATAATGATCGACGGAGAAATGGTTTTAACCCATCAAAGAAACGATCAATCATACTTCTTGGGTTACGTATATAATATGCAGCATGCCTCGCTAACCTTGTAAAGTTATCCTCATACTTTGCGACATTCTCATCCTCCTTCTGCCTCAGACTCAAGAAATTTCCTTTTCATATCTGCTCGATGGTCATGTGGAAAGTATTTTTCTATGAAAATTTCTTTAAACTCTCTCCATTCCATACCTGATACTTCTTTATCTTCTTTTGTGTTTTGAATCAGCGACCACTATTGATTGGAATCTCCAGTGAGGTGGTAGACTGCCATGACAACCTTCTCCCTTTCGCTACTCCCCAAGGTGTGGAATATTTTCTCTAAAGAGTTTATCCATTGCTCAGCTACTAATGGATTTGTACCCCCATTAAATGATGGCAGTTGTTGCTTCATGAAGCGGTCTAACATTGATCCTCCACGTTCCGTATCAGGGTGCTCCATATGAGTAAGGTTATTATTCATAACCTGAGTGAGTTTTCCCAGTATGGTAATAAGTTGATCAGCACCAGTTCTATCTCTAGCTCCACAATAATTATCATGAACAGGAGGGCAATCCCTACATCGAGTGCGTGAATTGATATGGTTTCCATTCCTTCCACTAGGCGCCATTTCTAAATAATGGCATAAACTAGATTAGTTTATAAATCAAAATACATAATTCCATACTTGTAAAACACTTAACATAAATTGTACTATATATGGATATAATCCATAATCATAAAAATGTTTTCTTTGAGGATGTATATAATCATAACCCTTCATAGTGGTTTGTAAAGACAAAGAGAATTGTCCTAGGAATATACCCCAGGAGTGTCATAACCAAGAGTGCAGCAAGGCCCATTGTCGTGCACCAGTTCCAGTTTGAGTCTAGCTCAAAGCGGTGATTTCGGGTTTTACCCCTAGGTACATTTGTGCCAGAGCCACCTCTACCTGCTCGTATCCAGACAGGGATGTATTGCTCGGAAAACTCACAAAATCTCTATAATACCAAAATTCTATGATGTTCTTCAATACTAATCCTCATAGTCTATTTTTGGGCCATGTGCTCTAATCAGAGTTTATCTAAATCTAGCTTCCAAGGTTAGTACTAAACTGCCTCTGATACCAATTGTAATGCCCTGACCCCAGTTATCCAGAGTCGATGCATTATTCTATAACATTGGCATGATCATAAAAGATCAAGTCTCGAAAGACTGATTAATTTAGTAGCCTTTGAAACACTAGATACATTCATAAATGTTACATTACATCACTACGGGAAAAATGGGTATTTGCGACGGGGGTATTTGCCCGTCGCAAATAAGTAGCCTTTTGCGACGGGATAGATTTCCCCGTCGCAAAAGGACTGGCGCCGTTTGCGCGCCAAATTGCGGGAAACATATTTGCGACGGGGGAATATTCCCGTCGCAAATAACAGGCGGCGGTAAAAGGTATTTGCGACGGGAATATTCCCCCATCGCAAATAGTATGTTGGTAGGTGGTTATTTGCGACGGGACCCGTCGCAAATAACTATTTAAGCGTTGACCGTAATAAATGCAGGCTAAGGTATTTGCGACGATACCCGTAACAAATACTGGTATTTGCGACAGGTATCCCGTCGCAAATGGGCCCGTCGCAACTAATCTAACCTATAAATACCCCCATCCGTTTTTTTCAAATCATTCTCAAATTCCATCTTCTTCTTCCCTCAAAATTTTATATCTACAGTTCAGTTTTTCTAAAGTTTAATTTTATTTTTCGGAGTTGATATTGAATTTTTGAAGAACGATCAGAGATCAACCTCAGATCAATTTTCAGGGTATTTATATTTATTTTAATTTAATATTTATTTTTAATGTTTTATTAGTTTTAATTATTCTTAATTAGTTGTAATTTAATTTTGTTTACATTGTTTTATTTCTTAATAATTAGTAATAAATACTAATAGTTCGGAATAATAACATTATTTAATTATTAATATATTTTATTATTAATATTAAAATAATATAATTTTTTATATATATACAATTCTCTTTTCATCTGTGTGTTTGCTGTCTTCACATGTATTGTTTGTATATGGAGATAGAAAACACACGGATGAAAGGAGAATTGTATATAAATTAGAAAATTATATTATTTTAATATTAATAATAAAACATACTAATAATGTTATTATACCTAATTATTGGAAATTATTCCTAATTATTGGTAATTATTGATTTAATTACTCATAATTAAGAACAATTACCAATAATTACCAATAATTAGTAAAAATTTGTAATAATTAGTAACAATTAGTAATAATTAGTAATAATTAACAATGATTAGTAATAATTAGTAATAATTAGTAATAATTATTAATAATTAGTAATAATTAGTAATAATTAGTAATAATTACCAATAATTAGTAATAATTACAATTAATTAGTAATAATTACCAATAATTAGTAATACTTACCAATAATTAGTAATACTTACCAATAATTAGTAATACTTACCAATAATTAGTAATAATTACCAATAATTATCAATAATTAGTAATAATTAGTAATAATTATTACGAATTATCAATAATCAGTAATAATTATTAATAATTACTAATAATTACCAGTAATTAGTAATAATTAAGAATAATTAGTAATAATTAAGAATAATTAGGAATAATTACCAATAGTTACCAATAATTAGGAATAATTAGTATTAATTAGTAATAATTAGTAATAATTAGTAATAATTAGTAATAATTAGTAATAATTAGTAATAATTAGTAATAATTAGGAATAATTATTAATAATTAGGAATAATTAGTAATAATTAGGAATAATTAGTAATAATTAGGAATAATTAGTAATAATTAGGAATAATTAGCATTAATTAGGAATAATTAGCAATAATTAAGAATAATTAGGAATAATTAGGAATAATTAGGAATAATTAGCAATAATTAGCAATAATTAGTAATAATTACCAATAATTAGTAATAATTAGTAATAATTACCGGTAAATAATAATAATTACCGGTAAATAGTAATAATTAGTAATAATTAGAAATAATTACCGCTAAATAGTAATAATTAGTACTAATTAGTAATAATTACCAATAATTAGTAATAATTACCAATAATTACCAATAATTAGTAATAATTAGCAATAATTAGGAATAATTAGTAATAATTAGGAATAATTAGTAATAATTAGTAATAATTAGTAATAATTACCAATAATTAGTAATAATTACCAATAATTAGTAATAATTACCAATAATTAGTAATAATTAGTAATAATTATCGGTAAATAGTAATAATTAGTAATAATTAGTAATAATTAGTAATAATTAGTAATAATTAGAAATAATTACCGGTAAATAGTAATAATTAGTAATAATTAGTAATAATTAGTAATAATTAGTAATAATTAGTAATAATTAGTAATAATTAACAATAATTAGTAGTAATTACCAATAATTAGTAATAATTACCAACAATTAGTAATAATTAGTAATAATTATCGATAATTAGTAATAATTAACAATAATTAGTAATAATTACCAATAATTAGTAATAATTACCAATAATTAGTAATAAATACAAATAATTAGTAATAATTATGAATAATTAGTAATAATTAACGATAATTAGAAATAATTACCAATAATTAGAAATAATTACCAATAATTAGTAATAATTACCAATAATTAGTAATAATTACCAATAATTAGTAATAATTACCAATAAATTCCAATAATTACCAATGAGTAGTAATAATTAGTAATAATTACCAATAATTAGTAACAATTAGTAATAATTAGTAATAATTACCCATAATTAGTAATAATTACCAATAATTAGTAATAATTACAAATAATTAGTAATAATTACCGATAATTAGTAATAATTTCCCATAATTACCAATAATTAGTAATAATTAGTAATAATTAGTAATAATTACCAATAATTAGTAATAATTAGTAATAATTACCAATAATTAGTAATAATTAGTAATAATTAGTAATAATTACCAATTATTAGTAACAATTACCAATAATTAGTAATAATTAATAATAATTACCAATAATTAGTAATAATCAGTAATAATTACCAATAATTAGTAATAATTAGTAATAATTACAAATAATTAGTAATAATTACCAATAATTAGTAATACATAACAATAATTAGTAATATTTACCAATAATTAGTAATAATTACCAATAATTACCATTAATTAGTAATAATTACCAATAATTAGTAATAATTACCAATAATTACCAATAATTACCAATAATTATTAATAATTAGTAATAATCAGTAATAAGTAGTAACAATTACAAATAATTACCAATAATTACCATTAATTAGTAATAATTAGTAATAATTACCAATAATTTGTAATAATTACCAATAATTAGAAATAATTACCAATAATTAGTAATAATTACCATAATTAGTATTAATTAGTAATAATTAATAATAATTACCAATAATTACAAATAATTAGTAATAATTAGTAATAATTAGTAATAATTAGTAATAATTACCAATAATTAGTAATAATTAGTAATAATTAGTAATAATTAGTAATAATTAGTAATAATTACCAATAGTTAGTAATAATTACCAATATTTAGTAATAATTACCAATAAGTAGTAATAATTACCAATAAGTAGTAATAATTACCAATAATTAGTAATAATTATCAATAATTAGTAATAATTATCAATAATTCATAATAATTACCGATAATTACTGATAATTATCGATAATTACCAATAATTAGTAATAATTACGAATAATTAATAATATTTACCAATAATTAGTAATAATTATCAATAATTAGTATTAATTAGTAATAATTACCAATAATTTGTAATAATTAGTAATAATTACCAATAATTAGTAACAATTAGTAATAATTAGTAATACATAACAATAATATTAGTACTATGAAAATAATAAAAAATTTATATAATATTAAAATTATCAATATTTGTAACATGTTTTGCTTTATTCTCAACATATTCAATTCTTAAAGGGTAAATTTTTAGGTCTATCTCAATAAAAAGTTTGCGTCAGTCATGTATGATATAAACTCTATAATTATAATAGCTTGAGTGTTTTTTCTAACAAATTAGTCAAAACCAGTAATGCTTTTATATTTTATAGAGAAATATGGAACAACGAGGCCGTCAATAATCATTATTAGGTGACCGCATATGGATAAATCAACGTAGAAACCCAAACTGTTCTGGTTTAAATCTAGTATATATAGAGGGTGTGGAGACTTTTTTTATCAATTGAAGCATCAAATCCAGAATTTGTTTCAGAAGGCAAAATAAAATGCCCTTGTAGAAAATGTGCATTGAGAACGTTTGACATGTTTGACAAAGTGGGAGAACATCTCTTGCGTTTTGGTTTTCAACCAGATTATGTATTTTGGTATCAAAACGGTGAACGCAGTTCCAGAACAGGTGATACCAACTTGATTCCAGATCCATCCCGGTTTCAAGATTTAGTACATGATGTTGCAGGTTCATCTGTTCAAGATACAGAAACTCCGGCTGATATAG
This sequence comes from Viscum album, assembly GCA_963277665.1. Lineage (NCBI taxonomy): Eukaryota > Viridiplantae > Streptophyta > Magnoliopsida > Santalales > Viscaceae > Viscum > Viscum album. The sequence continues at coordinate 1,497,436,455 of OY728119.1, read as the reverse complement.
CTTCAAATCCCGAGTTGGCACCGTCTGAATTTTATGAGTTGTTGAAGTCTGCTGAGGATGCATTATATCCTGGCTGCAAGATGAGAAAATTAGAAGTAGTTGCAAAATTTATGGCTATCAAATCAGATAACGGAATTTCAAACACCTGTTTTGACCAGATATTTTCTTTGCTTAAAACACTGTTACCCGAAGGAAATGATTTACCTGCAAATTACTATGAGAGTAAGAGGCTGGTTCGAAATTTGGGACTTACTTGTCAGAAGATTCATGCATGTTCAAATGACTGCATTTTATATTCTGGGGAAAATGAGTCATTGGATAGTTATCCCACATGTGGGCAACTGAGATATAAAGAAGGACAACACGGGAAGTCTAGTTTGATTCCTGTAAAACAGTTGAGATATTTTCCGCTTACATCCAGACTCCAGCGTTTATTCATGTCTAAGAATACAGCGACAATGATGTCATGGCATAAAGAGAATATTTCAACCGATAAAATCTTGAATCATCCAGCCGATGGTGATTTATGGAAACATTTTGATAGAGTGCATCCATCCTTTGCTTTAGAAGCTAGAAATGTTCGACTGGGGGCTTTCCACTGATGATTTCTGTCCTTTTGGATCTTATGGTAGTCAATATTCATGTTGGACTGTTTTTTTAACTCTATACAATTTACCTCCTTGGATGTTGATGAAGGAGCCATATATCTTTTTGACTTTACTAATTCCAGGACATCCGAAGAAAAATATTGATGTTTATTTGAAACCATTGATTGATGAATTAAATTTATTGTGGAGTACTGGTGTCAGTACATATGATGTTGTAACGAAACCGAATTTCATACTGAGAGCAGCATTGATGTGGACAATAAGTGACTTCCCGTCTTATGGGATGTTATCTGGATGGAGTACACATGGTCAGAAATCCTGTCCTTACTGTATGGGAGAGAACAAAGCATTTATGCTCATTCATGGAAATAAACCATGTTATTTTGACTGTCATCACAGGTTTCTTCCAGTTGGTCATCCTTTTCGATGAAACAGATCTCATTTCAGAAAAGGAATAGTTGAAAGGGAAGGACCTCCAAAAATGCTACCAGGTTCGGAGTTAAAATCAGTTGTACTTTCATTACCTCCCATCACTTTTGGTCCCACAATAAACAAACAAAAAATTTATGGTTTTTGGAAAGAACACAATTGGATTAAACGTAGCATATTTTGGGATTTTCCTTATTGGTCTGATTTGTTGGTCCGACACATGTTAGATGTCATGCATATTGAGAAGAACTGTATTGATAATTTGTTTCATACAGTTTTGGATACGCCAGGAAAGAGCAAAGACAATGTAAATACACGTTTAGATCTTGCCCAAATTTGCAGGCGTCCAGAATTGGAACTGTTTGAGAATGTCAGAACAGAAAGGTTACTGAAACCAAAAGCAGCTTATACACTGTCTAAAGAAAACATTTTATTATTTTGTCAGTGGATTGCAGATTTGAGACTTCCAGATGGTTGTGCTTCCAATTTGGGTAGATGTGTAAAGAATGGTAATTTTACTGGACAAAAAGTCATGATTGTCATGTTATAATGGAAAGACTACTACCCATTGTATTAAGAGGTCTGTTGAATTCTGTGATTTGGGATTCCATAACAGACATGTCTCAATTTTTTTAGGAAATTTGTGCAGCTACATCAGATTATGATGCTCTAGGAAAACTTGAAAAAGATGTTGTTGTAATTATATGTTAACTGGAAAAAATATTTCCGCCATCTTTCTTCGACTCAATGGAACATTTGATGTTACATTTTCCATATGAAGCCAAATGTGGAGGTCCAGTACAGTTTCGATGGATGTACCCATTTGAAAGATGCATGAAAAAATTGAAAAGAAAAGTACGTAACAGAGCATTTGTTGAAGGATCTATTGCAGAAGCTTATTTGCAAGAGGAAATATCTTTTTTCTGCTCCCATTATTTTGAATCTGAGTATCCTTAAAAACACAACTAAATGGGACGGAACGAGAGGAATATTGATGAAATCGACAATCAATTATCTGTTTTCAACTAGTCAGAGCTTGGTTTTGGTGGAGTTTATGAACGCTGGCTTTTAGAAGATGAACATCATAGAGCTCATACGTATGTTCTGCTCAACTGTGAAGAGATAACATCAGTTGTACTGTAAGTGTTTATATCACTTATTCTATCATTTATGTTATAGTAAATAACTTTGGTTTTTATAGGTTGTATGATAATCATATCAAGAATCAAATTCCACAAATTACAGCAGCTGCTCTCGAAGAACGTCGACTGAAAAATTTCTCTCAATGGTTTCAAAAACTGGTAACATAAATTCTGTATCTTTTAGCAACTCATTCAATGTATAGTTTACTATATTGATAATTATTTCACAAATTTTCAGGTGTCTCGACATGCTAATAAATTTGACAAACGACTGTGTGTATTGAGTAACCCACCTTCCAAACTTGTTAAAACTTATAATGCATATGTGGTGAATGGATTTCGATTCCACACACATGCATATGGGGAATCGAAAAAAACAATGAACAGTGGAGTTAGCTTGAGAGGATCTCATCATTGAGAAAATGAAGTTGACTTTTATGGCATACTTGATGAAATCATTGAACTCTGTTATCTTGGACAACATTACATAACCATGTTCAAATATCGGTGGTTAGATACAGAGAGAGGCGTGCCTGTTCATCCGACTCATGGAATCATCGATATTAAATTTAAACGTGTTCTCGCAGTAAATGAACCACTCTTATTGGCTCAATAGGCACATCATGTATATTATGAAAAGTACTGTGCTAAATCAAGAGACTTGACTGATTGGTGGAGTGTAATAAAAATCAAAATTCGAGACAATCAGTTTAGTCATAGTGAATGTGCTTTCCCTGATGTGCAAAGAATTGAAGTTTTTCAAGAGAGTACTCAAAATCAATTTTTTTGCAAAGAGACATGAGTATCGAGGATGACACCCCACATTTAAGAGTCGGTGATGATGATGATGTTAATGATGTCACATATGAATTTGAAATGGTAAGAGATAAAGAAACTGTAACTCGAATGGATATCGATGATGTTGAGGAGGAATATGAAGATGACATTGACATATATGAAGATGATGATGAAGATGAACACTGATAGAATTCCATGGTATTTATATACAATCATAATATGTATATATGTATATATAATAGTAATTATGAATTATTTGCTAACAATATTAACATTTTCTGTTTCAGATGGACGACGCCACATTTCGTGAGTTGGCGAATGCTGACCTGACTTTCGATGCGGATGAGTTGCTGCCAGATGACCCTTAGCCTGCAGGCGCTCCAGGGAGTACGCGGAGGGGGCGCGGTCTTACACGATTGATGATTTCTAACCCCGTCCCCGAGCGACGTCCACGTCTTGGGTTTGATCCATGCACATGGAGGTGTGATAACCTGTGTGATAACCTGTTGATTTGACTAAGATTTCATTAATCTATTCACATAATAAATGTTTATTATTTTTACAGTTTTCCGCATATAGCAGTCAGAAAGGGTAGCACTATTTTGCGCAACTATTTCTCTCAGCCGTGGACCACATGGGAGCAGATTCCCATTGATGTGCAGCAGGCCATGTTCGGCCATTGGTTGGTATGTACGTAAATAAATAATTTTTATTTTGAAAATTATTTAATTTCTAACTTGATATTTTGATTTATTTGTAGGGTTTATGGTATCCGATCAAGGATACCATGTGTGACGCCATCCACGAGGCATCAGAGGTGGCCATGCGTGATCGCCTTCATCAGTTTTTGCACAATTTAAGAAAAGCTGTGATGAAGAACGCAAGAGTGTCAGATTTTGACGAGTCATGTAGAGCCCACCGACCATAGTACATTTCATCCCATGTATTGGATTGATTATGTGCGCACTGGTTGAGTGGTGCCTTTTAGAGGAGATCATCGGTGGGGAGGCAGAATCAGGGGAGACAGGAGGTGACTCATCGAGATGGTACTCGTTCTTTCAGTACTCATAGACAGCATCTGGTATTATTTATAAATATTTTATATAACTATAAATATTAACAGTTTATTTTTTATTCTTATAGGCTGTCGAGCACCCCGATATTACAGAGTACCACGTATATCGGAGGATGTATAGTGATCCTGCTACTGGTGAGCTCAGAGGTGATCGTCAGCATCACATCGTGGTTAGTATTATTTGTTTTCATGTTTAAAAATTAACTATATATAATATATCCACAATTTTAATTTTAAATTGAAACTACATGAGTCATATGAGGCCGCAGCATCACAGGCCCGGCCTGAGAGTCAGGGTGAGTCATCAGATCAGACCACTGGCCATCAGTTTGATGAGGCAGCATGGATGGAGGCCACCCAGTATGCCTTCGAGAAGGGCCGGGTAGTTGGTATTAGCTCTCGACTGACTCCCGGAGATTATTATGGCAGTGCTGCGATGTTGGCGTCCAACTCGAGAGGAGCTCGTGCATCTTCTTCTGCTACACAGTATGAGGATCAGTTTTGATCTCAGACTGCACTGATAGAGAGTGTCCGACAGGAGCAGGAGCAAATGCGTCAGCAGCATGAGGAGGAGCGTCGACGCCAGCAGCAGCTGTATGAGGAGTAGACGAGTCGGTGGCAGCAGCAGTATCAGGAGCAGATGGAGAACATGCGCCGACTCACTCATGCTTTAGTGATGGAGTTTCCTACACCACCATCTACAGATCCCCCCTCCCCCCTCCTTCAGATTAGAGTTTGTATTTATGTTATAAAATATGTGAAATCAAAATATGATTTTTTTTTCTATTCGTAGTTTCTGTCTCATTATAAAATATTTATTAATATTCTATTATTTTTTATTTTTGAATTTCAATTCTATTATTATTATATTAATTAAAATAATTTATTATTTTTATTTGTGAATTGTAATTCTATTATTATATTAATTAAAATCATTTATTAATATTTTATTATTTTTTATTTTTGAATTATAATTGAATTATTATTATATTAATTAAAATAATTTATTAACAATTAATTTTTTTTATTTTTTTATAGTATTTGCGACGGGATACTATTCCCGTCGCAAATAGTATTATTTTTTTTATTTTTTAAAAAATGTTTTTTGGGACGGGGCCCGTCGCAAATAGTTTTTTTATAAATATACGGAGTACTAGTTGCGACTGTGATTCTCCCCGTCGCGTAAAAGATCTTTAGCGACGGGCCCGTCGCAAAAAATTGTTATTGCGACACCGTTTTCAGCAACGGGTCATTTGCGACGGGACCCCGTCGCAAAAGGCCATTTGCGACGGGATCTCGTCACAAATGACCCGTCGCAAATACCTGTTTTTCTAGTAGTGCATAATAAAGTGAAAAACTAAAATAACAAAGTCTCCATAGTTTACACTCATATCCTCTTCTGACTATCCCTGTAGGTCATTCATAAAATACTTCTTCACATCCTGGAAAATATTAAAACATTGAAAGGGGTGAGATCAGATGCTCAGTAAGGATAACAATATTGCATAAGCTTTCATAAATAAACATTAACAATTAAGGCAACGTATAACTAAAAAAAAGCCTTTTTAAACTTGAACTTCAGCATAATATGGAAAAAATAAAATTAAATAATGTCATTTACTTACTCACATGGATATTCTACTAGTCGAATAATCACATGCAATATCAACAACCACTTTCATAATGATGGAATGCATAATGCCAGACTATCATAACCACGTAGCCAAGGCCTCATGCCAATACCACAATTAAGATTTTGTCAAGGCCTCCGGCCAAGAAACTAGTTTGTCTCATGAGACCTACTGATGTATCGAGGAGCTATAGCGGGCTCCACCCGTCACTTATTAATTTCAATTCATTCCTCATATGAATAGGTTTAAACATATCATAAACCATAAAACAATTGTATCCCATAAAACATGCATAAAGGAAACATAACATATCCACATTTCAATCACAAGATATCAATACAACACATTGATATAATAAAAACAGTTTCAAAAAAATTTTAAATACTAAAAATAAAAGAAAATTTAAAACTTTGTATTTATTTTTCATTTAAAAAAGTTTTGGCTTGTAGAGGAAGCCGAACTCAAATAATGGTCACGGTGGTGGAGAAGTCATTGTCGCTGCATACATACGACAAAAAAACATTCCTTTTTGTCATTTTGTAAAACGCTTCTTATAAAAATATTCCTTTTGAATAAACATAAAAGTAAAAGGGGTTTATACACCATATAAAAGAAAGTCTTGTATTAAAATAGAATATGCCTCAATGAGAGACGATTGAGACGAAGTCCCTTACAAAAATCATTTTTTTAAAAAAATATAGATCTATTATGTGTATTCAATATAATTACACATAAAGAATGTACAAATACAAGATAGGACAAAGTAATATCATGACATAATTTGAAAGTAGGAGATTAACCCAAAGAACGGAAATTGGGTTAAGAAGTTCCCTTACCTCATGTCCGACTTCACTCAACCATTATTTAACCTCCTGAATAATAAACTAGAGTTAATATCTACTTGCTTCAGAACCTTTCTCAATTTCATTATCCCATTTTATATCACTTATTACAATGTTATGAAAATTATGTAGTCATTTAAGTTAATAACGGTCGTTTTTTCGATCTTTGGTACTTGAGTCTAAAATAAACATCTTATAATTACAAGTTGTTCATGTGGTAAAATATCAATTATATCCATAATTATATTAATGATGTAGATATCATATACATAATATATATCTAGTATATAAATTCATTTATAAAATTACATAACATTTAGAGGTAAGAAAAGAAATGCACTGTTCATGGAGACTGTAAGCCGTACATACGCATGAACGCTACTTTAGTTTCTATTTCATATTTAATGGAATGAAGTTATAATTATATAAAGGTATAATATAATTCTAGTATAATATAATGTATAATACAATTTAATCCATCCTTTATACATCCCACATATGGCATTAACGATTCAAATAACTTTGAGGGGGTGGTAGTCAGCACTTCCTAAAATGAAAATATCATGTTTACACATAATGGAAACCAAAAAGGTATGCCATAAATGAAAAATACAGAAGATTAAGTAAAACATAAAAACATAAAAATATTATATATCATATATAAATATAGTGACATCTTAATGGCCACCTTTGAAGGTGTTATATGAGTGTTGAACAATCATCGTTTCGTGAGGCAGAAATTCACCATCCACAGAAACAGTATGTTCTTTAACCATTAGATGTAGGTGTGTATAAGTGTAGCTCGAATAATTATTATAAAAAAATCCTAGTATATTGAGGATACTATTTTTGTTACAGAAGATATGAATAAAAATAGTTTATGGGGTTGGAGAAGCAAAATAATACAAAATAACATAAGTGAAAACATTACCTTAAAATCGGGTAACTCTTTTTGATTTGAGCCAAAGGCTTCCTTGTGATAAATTCTGCTGAAAGTGAGGCTTCTAGGAGTAATAGAGAGAATTTGAGAAAGTATTTGGGCAGAGGTTGACCAATCCAAATGTTTTGATGGTGTGAATAAGGTGGTAGAGGTGGGGGACTTTTATAAGAGGAGAGGAGGGGAACTCTTGGAAAGATTGAAATGTTACATTATAATGAAATGATTTACGGATTATAAAGGTCCCACAATGTTATATTTCAAGGATAAGGTGATAAGGGATCGAAATATACTCATCCAATAGGTTTTTGACAAGTGTAAGCCTTATATTTTACATTATCTTTTCATTTTAATTAAATCGTTAATTAATGAGGAAATCGCTGTATCATCATGGTGTCATAAATAATTTAATTAATTTAATGTCTAAAATTATAAAAATACTATCACGATGTAGGAAATATTTTTAGATTTCTAATGAATATTTATAGTAAATAATATGACTTGTATAACTTCATTTAAAAATTGTATTAGTAAAACAACTCATAAAAAGTTTTTAATGTCGTTTTCCTACCAAAGTGGCTCCATGGGGTCCCCAAGTTGACCCATGGATTTTATTGGTCGGATATGACTCATCCAATAGGGGTAGGACAAGTGTAAAGGTATTTTAATATTTTTATAATACCATTTTTACCTTAAATTTCACTAATTACCTTTAATCGTGATTAATTAAACTTAAAAGTTACTATTCACCAAAAATTATTTTAATCCCATTGAACCACATTTTACTTCCTAATGAAAACCATGTATGTAGGATTTTTGAAAATCAAATCACAGAAGTGGTAATGTTTCAGTTAAATGAAAAATCTGTTTTTTAACTACCACTTAGTGGTTTCGATATTCATTAAAAATGTAAGTCTTTCAGAACAATTCCAAAATTTCACCCTAAGATAAAATTGATATTATGAATTCAAAAATGATGCCTATTTTATAAAATTCCAAACATATAAGTTTCATTAATTAATTTCATAATTAATTCCCGTTGTCATTACAAATAGCGTGTTTTGGAGAAACATTATATATCAAAAGATTCACAATTATTTATGTCCAATATCAAAGTGAAATTAATTCTAATGACCACCATTGGATAAAATGGTAAAAATATATTCTAATTACACTTTTAAACCACTCAATAGTATAATTTATCACTATAAATTATTTAGATTAAAAAATTTGTTTTAAGTACTTTTCACTATTTATAAAAAAATTGGAAGTTCTCAGAAAAATACCAAAAATTCAAAATAGGCTAATTTCGATATTCCGAATCCAAAAATGATGCCCATTTGGCAAGAGAAAATTTATAAAATTTCAAAAATTAGGCATTACCATTCATAATGGCTACTTTGATTGGTTGTGGTGTGTGTTTAGAACTCGATGTTGTGTACAACACATGCTGCTATATTATTCAAAGAGAAGTGTACCGTGGAAGCTTGGGGTGTTACAGATTAAGTCTTGGCTTGAGTCAAAACCCATTTCTTTATTCTAAAAGGTGTTATATTTTTTTATTATATATACTTCAATGAAAATAATGTATTTTATTTTTTCAATATTTAATAAAACATTACATTAATATTTATTCTGAACCTATGTTTTTATAAAGTCTTTGATTAGGTAATTTTCATTAAAAAGTTAATGTGATTTCAAATATTGTTTTAATTGAGCCGCAATCATTATTTGATAAATTTTAATAAATATCATACTTATATAGTTTTATTGTTTCTGTTTACTAGGTTTTTTTAATAAGTTAGGGGATTTAATTTTTATTTTTTTAACTAGATCATTTTATTTTAGGAAAACAATTTATCTTCCTTTGGGGTTACTCAGTTTAGAAAACCTTTGGTATCATTGGTTTTTAAATATCATTTCAATTTTTGAATTAATTTCCTTTTAAAGATAATAAATAATTATTTCACAAAATATAAATCATTATGTATTCAAATAGATTATATAGATTAACTAAAAATATACCTCGTTATTTTATTTTCCCTAACTATGTTTAGTGATAGATTAAAGTGATGATACAAAATCAAATATTTGGGTTTGAACAATGTACTATAATTTTAGAAAAATATTAACTACACAACACTGTTAGAACTAATTGGAGTGATCATACTAAATAATCTTATAATAATAATAGTAAAATCATGATTAATATATTTTTTTCATTTGATGATATGGAATTTGGTTTAATTATAACATCTACTAATGCATTTGAAATTTATGATGCATTATTTTTTTATCATGAAGGCTCATCTAATGCCAATGTAATGCATTTAAAAACATATACTATTTAATTTGAAACTTTTATGATGAAAATTATAAACCTATTTTTGATATGATTCTTAGGTTTTATAAAATAGTTAATATAATGCATTTATTGGGGAATCCAATTCTCAAAAAAGATCATGTCATGCGCCAATTGTGTTTTTTACCAAACAGATAGAGTGGAACATCGATGTTAATCCATGAGTCTTGTGATGTAATCAAGTTTCCTATTAAGGATATGATAGGCAATATTTTGATTAATTTGGAAGAAATTACTGAAAATTGGGATGAAGAGGATAAAAATGATTAAATCTATAGCCTTAAAATCCACTACTATAAAAAAAATGGATACCATCCATATTGATAGTGAAGGTGATGAAAAAATTTCCCACATGGCCCGATGCATCATATTGTTCTATAAATGAAACAAGTTCTATAGGAAACTAATTTATAAAAGGGAAGAATGATAATAGAGGTTATTGGATAATGTATTTGAATATGGATGATACAATAAACAATATTGTCTTCTATGAAATAAATATAAATGGAGATGATAATGCTGACAACCATAAGAAAAAGTTAATAAAGAAATCAGTTAATATTGCAAATGTGTACATTAAATCCATGAAATTAACATGGAAATAATTTTTAGATATCAATAATGGTTAAGAATCATCCAAATAGTATAATAAAGTTATAGACAACATGTGTTTCCTGAAAAACATATATGAGGATCGAAAACATTTATTTCATCTCTTATTGAGGAATATAATCATTCAAGAAAATAAAATAGTGATGAGAAATTTATTTATGAGGAAATTATTGAAAATTATAATATTTAGGAATATAATTTTTATGAGAATAATGTTGAATATAAGACATTAAAAAAGAAACATTCTCTAACATCAATATTTCAAACTGATCACAGTATTGAGGAAGAATGAAATTCTCAACTCTTAAAATAAACAAATTAGATAAAATTATCCAATATAAATAAAATTATTTATTTTCATGGATTTAAAAATTAAATAAATAACATAACATAGATACTTGGAATGAAAAACCACTTTGAAATATAATAATTTAATAGGTTATAAACCTTTATAAAGAAGAATAATTAAAATTAATTTTATTCCTAGTTCCAGTCCTACAACTATTGTTTATTCTTATAGAACTATAAATGTTTATATTTTTTAGAATCTATAATCTATTTTAGAAAACCAATTATTAAATTTTGGATTTATAATAATTTTATTTATAACATTTAAGTACATAAAAATATTTGGGTGTCAAAGTCATTTTTGGGGTAAAATTGGTCTTTTAATAATCTAGATTGAATGATATAACATGATAATATATTTTCAGGACCACGGTTGTTCTAGAAACATGTCTGGAGACCATATAGGCTTCATGAATTAGATAAATATTGTTGGTAGACATGTCAATTTTGGTGACAAATCTAATGGGGAAATTATTTACCGTGGCTATATTAGAAATTCTACCACTATTTTAATTTATAATGTTTTATTTATAGATGGATTAATTTATAATATTATTATCATATCACAATAATGTTATGATTTTTTGTTCATGTTAATTTGGATAATAATTCTTATAATGTTTTCATTGTAAAAAATCATTATTCTTGAATAATTTAAGAAATAATAATGTTTTAGTTTTAAATTTAGATTCTTTTTTTTCAAATAATGTTTATTTTCTAATTGACATTAACATAGAATATTGGATTTGGAAAAGGATACTAGGTAATTTCATTATTAATTCCCATAAAATGAAAATTTAAAAAAGGGTTAGGTAAGTATCTACTAGAAAAAAAATTATTAAAACATAATTTTTGTAGCCTTATCAAATGTGGAAACAGAACAAGAGCTCATTCCAAATAAAGAATGAAGTTTCACCATATAAACCCCTATAATTACTTTATATTGTATTATTTAGAATTTTTACAGTTTCTATATTAAATGGGAAGTAATATTTTTATTTTTAATATATTAATTAACTAGATATACATGGGTATCTATCTATCTCAACAAAATAAAGCTTGTTAATAATTTACCAAGTATGGTAAATTTGTAGAAAATATTAATTGACTCATAATTAATACCTTAATAAGTGATTATTGAAATGAGTTTGAAAATTAATATTCTGAATATTTTTTCTAAACAATGGCTATGATAATTATTTTTTTTCATATATTACTCCATAGAAGAATGCCGTTGTGGAAATGAGAAAAATATGCCTTCAATAAATTTCCCTAATCGTTCTAAAAAATTATAAAGTACCATTATGTTTTTTGTAAGAATCTATGATATAAATTTTAAAATAATTAAAATAATTTCAATAATATATCTATAAAATAAATATTTTTATGAATTATGGAAAGGTATAATATATTAGTTACATATTATATTGTATTTGGTTGTAAAGTCTTTATTTTTATAATAAGGATAACCTTGAAAACTATTCTTCCAAGATTGTTTAATTTTTTTATTGGTTATTTAATATACAATATATCATTTTGGGGGTTTATTAAATGAAATAATATTGTAAATTATTATGTTCTTGTTAAATTTGATGATTCATATACACATAAAACAATGAACCAATTAGAAAACCATGGATATAATCATTATAATCATAATATAAATGTCAACACATAAAATAGTTTTTTGAATCCAGTAGAAAAATCGTCCAGTTCTACGGAACATCCATAACTTGAACCTATATATAAAAATAACATTTTATTAAATTTTTTTCCTAGAACTATTATCGCTCGTAGATACCATAGTATCTATGTTGTACTTAGAAATCTAGATAGAGTGTCACAGACAATAAATACAATTATAAATCATGTTTAACATCAGTAATTCTTGTCATTTCTAGAAACTAAGATAATTAATAATGAAATTAATAAGGAATTCAAGTTGATAGAAATCCTAAATTAACATAATAATTTTGAATTAAATAAAATTATTAAACTAGTAGTTAGAACTAAAGACACTCAGAATATTGTCACTAAGTGTGTGTTTAGAATAAATTTTGATGAGTTAAGGACCATAGTTAGAAATAAATCTACATTGGTTCCACAATTATATAGTTAAGAAGATGGTATTTACTATGGGTAAAGCATTAAACTAGTGTATTTTATTGAAACCATTACAATAATGCTTGCCTGTGTAGCAAATTTGGATATCATAATATTTCAAATGGATGTCAAAAATATATTCGTAAATGTTTATATAACGGAGGATGTTTTTTGATGAACAACCTCCTGGATTGTAAATTATTATTTTCTATATCATGTAATAGAATTTAATAAACCTTTATATGGATAAAAAAAATTTATTGGATCTTGGTATGATAGGGTTTCATGTTTAATTGTTAATGGCTTTTTAAAGGCATTTATAATCCAACATTAGTTATAAAAATAATTTTATACAATTTTTAGTAGTTAAATTTTATATTGAGGATAATTTTTTTCGGTGTCCTATATATTATTTTTTACTATTCTTTCAAAAATAATGAAATGTTATTTTGGAGTGAATTTAATGGGTGGCCACAAATTCTTTCATGGTCTTAATTTTTATTAAAAGATTGAATTTTTTTAAATCATATTAACTACACAAATGACATTATTAAACATATTGTCTAAGATAGAACTAAATGTATTGATACTTCATTGAGTAAAACATATATGATACATCTAGATGAAATTGGAAAGTCGTCTAAAAGAAATATTTTTAGATTTAGGATTAGATGTTTTCTATATATATATGCGTACCAGCCAAATATTATGTTTACTATTTGTTTTTTTGATCTCATTTGAATAAAATCCCAAATAATATCATTAAAATTTTCTAAAAATAATCATAAAATACCTCTAGTATAAAACAAATAATGTAATGTTACATCATAAGCGACAATAATTTTATTTAGTGAGTTATTTAGATGTAGAATCTTATCAATGAATGTTGTAAAAAAATAACCTATAGAACACGTCATCATTTGGGAAATTTATTAGTATCATGGTGTAGTATGAAAGACAAAATCAGCATCATTATCCAGTATTGAAGCAGTGTAATTTGCTGTGGGAATTTATGGTACAAAAATTTTGGGGATGAAAAACACTTTTATATATTATGGATATCAATTCATACATGTCACTATAAATATTGAAAACACATATGAGATATATATTTGAAAAAAATACATGATCTAATTATAGAAAAAAACATTTTCATGTAAGACATAAATATTTGGGATATAATTTCAAAAAAGTAGATATAACTCTTGAATTCATAATAGGTAAACATCTTCTTGATGATATGTTTACAATGACCATGAATACTAATAATTTTAATAATGTCAAACATGAACTATGAATGATAGATTTTATTTAATCATTTTTCATAAAATTCCCAGCATTAGTGATCCACCATTGGTTATCCTCCATTGTGTGGTCCATCATTGGGGACCCACCTTTGGGTGATCCACTATTGGTGATCCATTATTAGTCGATCCCCTATTGGAGAGATCGTCCATTCTAAATATTCTAACCAAGACATTGATTTATGTACAAGTGACTCTATTTTCTGTGTTAAATATTTTATTTTATTTTCTTATTTACATTTTATTATATTCTAAAATCACTAATCCGTAACTAATAAAATCAAACTAAATTCTTATTTTGGAATACACTCTATCTCATGTCTACCATTTGAATAAATTAAACTTCCCTTTTCTCATGGACTTCAAAATTCCATACTCTCTTACTTGAAATATTTATTTTTTATAATATTGATAGTGAAGCACCACATAGTGTCACCTCAATAAGAATAGTGAATATTTAGTAAATTACATTCAGAATCAAGTTGTACTAATATCAAACTAAAGAATACTTAGATTTAGACTCAATTTTTTGTTTTGTATAAAGAAATAAATGAGGAATAGATATTATCTGGAATTTCATTAGTTCTCATGGTGATTTTGGAAAAATAATGGATTGATTGGTTCTCATGGAATGATTGACCATTTATCAATGGTTGGTTTACACGTTTTACTAATATTTACATTACATCATTGGTGAGAAGAAATATTTTATTAATAATATAATTTATATTGAAAAGGTAGGCTTTTCATCAATTTAATGAGATAGATGTATCAATGTACATCACTAAGGTGACATTAATGACAATAATGGTTATATGCAATGTTATAGTGAGCTATTTTTGTATGAGGATTCACTTCTAGAACTAACTAGGAATTAAATATTGAGAGATCCTCCTACAACCAAACTAAATAGTGAGTGTAGATATTTTATCAAATTTATTCAACATATTTTATGTCATGGGAAAGTGAATTTTATCACAAATGTATATTAGGATGTCTTTATATTATTCCTTATGAAAAAATGGGATAATAACAATCTTTTTAGATATATTATTTTATATATGATAAAGATTATGAAAAACTCATCCAAGAAATACTATCATATTTATCACTAACTAATCTTTGCTATGATAGAATCCAAAGTTGTGGATAATGTGGGTGTCGAAGCATTTGTAAAATGTGATAATTTTTTATTTTGTTAATTATATTATAACGGAATGAAATTCAACTAGAGTCCATGGATCAACAAATTGGTTGAAGATTCAAACAATATTTTTATGGATATTAATACTGTGGAGTACCATACCTAACTAATGAATATTATGGACCCTGTCTTTGATCCATATGAGGTTTTGACTTATTCTTCTAAAGAGGAAGTATAATATGAAGTATTTGATGATTAAAACTAATAATATGTCATCTTTGAATAGTTTATAGATCTATATATTTATTAAATCCATATTCAATCTTACGGATCTAGAAATTATCATGTTTTTCTTTTTGGGAGAGATAGTCTATTCAGTAAATGAGATGAATAAATTTATAAATTATTTGTAACAGAAAAAATTAAAATTCATTTGATATATATAAATATGTAGTTTAAGTGTAATATGGTTTTGTAGATGGTTCTATGGTTGAAAATGGTGATTGAAATCATTAATGAGAAGGTCATGATGATGAGGATGATTCAATTGGGAGGGAAAAGTCACTTCTATATCCTACTATTTTAGTTATGGAATGGAATGTTAGTGTGGAGTGACCATGATCTATTTAACCTTCTAGTGATGGTTCTTTTGTTTTAGGGGATATGGAAGGATATTTTGAGGATTATGAATCCAAAAACTCATCAATACAAAATTATATTAATTATAATGAACCGTTTGAGGATGGTATGGTATTTAATGGGGAGCGATCTCCTAATTATATGTTACATGTAATATCATATCCTGAATCTTATATAAGATGGTGATAATTATGATGATCATATAATTCCTCCAAAGGATGTTATAAAAACTATCTTAGTTACTAGGATAAATTCTAAGTGGTATCAGATTAAAGGAATTGATGAAGAGTGTAATCTACAAACCTCCACCAGTGATGTATCATTTTTTTATCAAGATCATAATGAAGCAATTCAACTGATAATAGATTATTATTATTGTCATATTCATTCACCTATTTTATCAAAATAATATGTATTTAATTATTATTTGGAAGCCATCAGAGTGAGACTGGTTTCTAATTTCAGTGATGTTCATAGATCTCATCCTCTTATAGTTACGTAGTCTATTCAAGCTAATTAAGGCATATATATTTGAGAATGACATATTCCTTATTCATCCCAGTATAAAATTAATGATTTATGAATATGAAATTAAGAATAGAATATTATCAAATGAGATAGATTTTGTGAAATCTATTATGGGGGAGGTGTGTTAATGTTTATATACAACCTATGTATACCTTTTATAGAGGATAGATACCTTCCACACTATTATTCCCTCTACATCCTCTACTCCACCACATTTATCCCCTTTTTTTTGATATTATATAATACATTTTTAGAGATGAGTTTCATTCCATATTGGGTGATACTCATACATCTCATTATGAGGATCTTATACCTATCAAACATCATGGTGAGTATATATATAAACTAGTTAGGGAGTGTTTAATCAAAGATATTTGTGGTAGAGATACATTAAATAAGGAGATAAAATACTAACTTTCTCAATTTTATACCAATAATGAGTTTAATTATCATTCTAAGAATCATGAATATGACTTAGGGATGCCTCTTATGATTTGGGACACCATTGAATGAGTAAAGAAGCATAATTTTGTAGCCTATATAATCAATCTAGTAATGGAAGAGGGTAAATACTTCATCGATGTGATAGAGAAAGGTGGGAACATCATCATGGATGTTTTGAAACTGAAAAATCCCCTTTATATGTATATGGAACATTAGTTGCGGCATGGTAGGCCATTCTTATATCTACCCTCAACATTCCACCATTCTCTATACACATGCCTCCTTAGTTTAATGTATTTAGGATGTCACAAACTAAATCATTTATTTATCTCAAGCCAGTTGTGAACTATGAACCACCTCAGACTACATTTTCACCCTCGTCTTCTAGTTGTGTGCCTCCTACGATTGGAAAAAAATAAAACATCCGGTTGATCCTTCATCCCACAATTCAAATAGTGATTCTGACTAGGATTAGTCTTTTATAGGTATTGTGGTTCCTTTCACTTTTTCTTTTTTTGATGTACTATTTTTACTTAGGTATTTAATCTTGTTCACCTTCTCTATCTTTGTATGATATTTATTTCATTATCATTTTTATATTCTATACTGATGATTTAAATTTGTTGATGATCATATCATAAATGATTTTAATTTGAATTTTTTTTGTAAATATTATGTTTGTAATTTTATTTTCTAATTTAACCTTAGTATATCACATTATAAATGTGATATGTTAATTAGATAATTTATTTTAAATTTATCGACATATACCTGTAGGTGATTCTATTATCGGTTGTTGAATGTCGCTAGTTGTGATCATCAAAATTGTTGTAATTGTTCAATCCTATATATTTTAATGCTAAAAAATCATGACTATTTTTTTTAATGAGTGTGCTATTTATGATAGTATATCACTTTGTAAATAAAAGTTTCTAAGAACATATCCATCGTTAGTTAAAAATAATCTAATAATTTTCCTAATGGTCTACAATTAGGCCATTTTGATTTACTGTGGACTTCATCTACTGGTGAGTTGTGGTACCACCAGATGATTTACAACAATATATTCTTCTTCCAAATATGAAATCTCTATATGAATCTCAAATACATATGCTCCTTCAAAACCTATGAAACCAAAATACTTGTGCTACTGAAAGACCCAATATTCTGATGATGAAATATTTTATTAATATAGAAGATCTATTTTTAAAATTTATACCACTAGACTATGATACCATAAGTTTAATATTCTATTTGAAAATTTAGTCATTAAATATTATCTTCCACTAGATCGATACTATTATTATTTTGTCTTTCCAACATCTTATTCCTTCTAATGCCTAGTTTCGGGGTATTATTATAGACAACCTCGTGATGATTTATTAATGATTATTCCTAAATAGCTACTTATCTGAATTGAATACAATGGGAAAGGTTTCCTAATTTAGTGATCAGTATGAGGAACTATGATATCATAATTATTCTTATCCAATGGATAATTATACCTAAAGAACTACATGTTTTTAGGACACTCTCATGTGAGTATAAGTTGAGCATATAACTAGTAGTTGATCCACATAAACATTGATACAAATTATAGTTTGAATGTGTAAATAATATTATATATCTAGACCCTTTGTTACATCAACTAATGATATATTTATGCATGTATTTCATAGAATATACATATAGAAAATAAAACTCTACCACATTCTATTTTCCTACACATTAAATAGAAGCATGTTAAAACCCCTCATCAATCCAAATATGAGGACCCTCAAGCATTTGAAGCAATTCAGACCTAGCCGTACCACACATTTCTATCATTAATTACATTCTCTCTCTCTCCCTCCCTCTTTATTTTATGATTTTTATTTTTTCATCATGTTGTACTACTCTGTTTTAGTTGTACGCACTATCTACTATACTTTAATCGGAGTGTTCTAGAATCACTATCTCAAAATTATTTATCTTTATACCCAAAAAATATTTGGATGATTTCATGTATAGATTTTATTATTTTTATGTACAAATAATATTTGAATGAGGTCATGTATGACATAAATTATTTTTCTTCCCATGTATAAATGTTAAAGATGATTTGATCCTAGATAACCTATATACGTTCATTTTTAAAAACCCAATACATGTTTTCAATATGATTATTTTTATAATAGCTTCCTCAATGATGGTGATTTACAAGGGGAGGGAATCACGTATCAACTTCATGTTGATCCACTTTTTTTATTCTGAATAGTTTTATCAGTTTTTTTTATATTTCAAAGATAAAACATTATTTTTATTTCAATCATTATATAAAATTTTACATTGGTATCTAGTCTTACCATGTGATTATATATAGTGTTTAATTAATTAGTTATGCTTCAAAAGTTAAATTAATTTCAAATATTTTATTAATTGAACCCTAATTATTCTTTGAGATATTTAATAAAAGATAAAACATATATAATTCAACTTTTTTATATTAAATAGTCATTTTTTATTGATATAAGTGATTTCATTTTATATTTTTAGCGGAATTTGTTTGGGAACTTCATTTAACCCCTCTAGAGTTACTCACTTTGACCAAAACTTATTTTTCACTTTAGTTGTGTGTATTCATCTTCACATTATCTTTCATCATTTAATTGTCAGCTTCAAGGTCCAATATAACAAACCTATGATCGGAGAAATATAGAGTCGAAATTTTATGTATACCACTAATCTCCACCCCAAATGGTGTTGGTATCTTACACTCTTATAAACCCATTAATAAGTACTAGAGAAGGTTTTAGTATTTTCCAAAGTATATGAAATCATGACGCAACATATAGTTAATGTATCAATAGTAAGAGTATTAGAGAAGGAAAATGAAAGATGAAACCATAATGGTAAATACATGGTAATTTAATTTTTCAATAGATTCAATTGTTTCATGATGAAGATGTGTGTCACCCCTCCTTTTTAATTAAACTAGTAATAATTTATGAGGATCATATCTTGATTTTCAAGATTTTTAAATTTGGGTTTTGCCATGATTTTATAGATCAACTATTTAAAATAATGTATAATAAAATAAATGTTGTCAATAGATAATTTTAATAAAGATAAGATATGTCATGATGTTAGAAGGATCATTACATCCAACTGTAAGTAAAAAAAGAAAAGAAGCTTATGATTTCATTATAATTTAAATAGAGGATAATGTGTCTTGAGAATGGAATATATACCCAATTGTTTTTTTTATGAAAATGAATACATTATAATAATTTGGACACATGGAGTGATATTTAAACATTTGATGGATGATAATTTTTCCATGCCCCTGTTTGAGGGTCTTTGAGTTTAAAGAGATTTATAAAATCTTTTTGTGTAGTTTTGTTTGATGAAATAAGGGGGTGGGAACATTAATTATATTAAATTATAAAAGATTAATTATGGGGAATCGAATATATAGTTCCAATGAAGACATCTTGTTTTTTAAATAAGAGGCTTATAGATATGATGTTAAATTAATTCATTTGCAAATTATTGATGAAGTTAATGTTGCAATGAGAATAATATCATTAAATAATTATTCTTCATCTTGATGATTCTTCAATATAGTTATGAGATGAAGAATAAAAAATCAACATTATCACTAGAAATTAATTCTCATTAATCCTTATTGAAGATGATCATACTGATTTATATTTCATTTTTCATCATATCTTGATTAAGGGAATAAAAAATGTTATATAAAATGAAATTTTCTAGAATTGAAACATACGTATATAAACTAATTTATTCTTTAAATTGGTATATGGTGATTAAATATAATGTAGTGTCCCTTGGATGAGGAGTTTGTAAACCATATATATTTCAATGAGGAAAAAATATAATAAAATGGTTTTGTTTTTCTCAATCAAATAGGAAAATATTAATTTGTAAAATTCCTTAATTTAAACACCCATATTTTGGTTAATTTTTTTATCGTAACCCATTATTCCCAACAGTACACCTTTTTCCTTGTAAAAACACTATATAGAACACGGATAATATAAAAAAAGGAAACATTAATTTGTAATTAGACAAGAAAAAAATTACAAATCTTCACCATATAAATAACAGTTCAAAAATTTGGATTGTTTTCCTACAACATATCACACCAATTGGTTTGGGTGGAATTTCTACTAATAAAAATAACAAATTTATGACATAATTAGTTCGATTTAATCTATTACAAGACTATATGCATATCGTGTATTAATGATACATGTCTACCAATTTTAATTGGTATTAATATAACTAATTATAATTTACTAAGACCATTTCAACATAATCTATATAATTAAAAAAATATATAATACTTATTCATATACATACGTCAGTATAAAATATGATGTCATTGAAGTTAAAAGACTCAATAGTTACTGTAAAATTAAAATAAAAACAGGAAATAACTAGATCTTTTTAGAAAACCATGTATCAAATATAATAATGTAAATTGAAAAAGTGGTTGAAATAAATGATATAAACAATATAGTACCAATAAATTGATTTAAAATGACCAAGAATTATCTACCAAAATATAATAGATAAAAAAATTCCCCCACTGAGTAGATAATATTCACTATCACAAAAACATATAATATTCCCTTCTGGGTATCACCCATTTAAAATCGTATATACTGTGATTCATAGGAATGAAAAAGGAATAAATCCAAGTGGCCTTGTCTAACACTACTATATAAGACATAATATTGATTCATAGTGCATAAACATTATAAAAAATGGTAAAAAACATTTATATGGGCTCCATTATCACTAGATTTATTTCTCTCATGATAGTCCCTCTTAATGTGACATATTTTACAACAATTATTGAATTTAAATGTTCTAAGACAACTTCATTCATCATATGATGTGTTTTTGACTTAATTTTTACAGCATCCATTACATAACCACCAATCTGGTTATATTCCTCTATCCTCTACCTTCAAACCATATTTTGGATGCACCCATGAATGGAATAAAAAATAATCCCCATAAAGTATAGTATAATATCTAAAATGCATTATATAATCAAATATATAATTATATTAGTCTTCTAAATATGTGAACCATATAATGTCTCGATCAATATCTTTTATTTTAACTTCCTTATCAAAAAATTAAAATAAGCTCAAAAAATTCAACTCTGTGAATCCAAACTATAGTTATATGAAATATTTTAAAAAAATTAAGTATCAAAATTTTTATAATTTCTTCTAATTAGTGAATTTTCCAATATATATATATATATATATATATATAAACTTGATTCAACTACATTTTTATGTACTATTCTCACAAACAAAATCACATTCCACTTTATATCATGAAAAAATAATAGAAATACATGTTATTTATCAATTAAATCTAAAAGATTAAAAATATATTACTTTATTCCATAGTAATCAATGGGTAAAGTGGTATCTTTTTTTGCAACACCTCACAATACATCAACATGTCTATTTTGGATAAACAGATCATGAACCTTGATTCACTAAATATAAAAATTATTTTGTCTATAAAATTCACCTACATAAAACATGTCAGGAAATAATTTTAAATATATGAGAGGTTAAAATTCCATTTCTTCATTGATTGTATATTTTGATTTTAAATAACAAAAAATTTCGATTTGAATAATATCTATGTTTGATTATTTTTATTTATTTATTATATCATTGACCATAAAAATATAAATGAGAAAAAAATATAAAAAACATAATGTTAAATAAGGTCTATAAAGATAAATAATTAAATTATTTAAGTGATTTGGTCTTCTATTAAACTAAGTTCATTTTTAAAACATTTCCCCCTTTATACTCATTATTATGAATGAAAATAAAAAAATAGGAAAGATATAATCGAATAAAGAAATTTTAACTGAGGAAACTATCAAAAAATGATGTTCTTGTAGCTATAGGACTCAAGATAAACCTAGATATGGCTTTGTATTCTATACTCACATTACATATGGACTCAAAAAATAATTGCAATGGTCAAACAAACAATTAATATACAAAGAAAAAATGAAGATAAATAATCAAAAACACTTACACTTCCAAACTTGTAACTCTATAAAAATATTGGTAATGGATGAATGAAATAAAAAATGTTAAAGGAACTCCTATGATAAACATCTTCTTTATCCTTTAATATCGCAAGGTGAAATCCACTCCACCCAAAAAATATTGTGATGTCCAGGGTGAAATGTGGAACCATGCTAAAAGAATACTCTCATTTTTCCCTCTAATACCTATTATAATTCTTGTGTCTTCATTAACCAGGAAAGCAAAAATGAAAAATTTGATACACCAAAAGGACATAGAAAAGAAATGATATCTATAAATTGATTATTTCTATCTTATTTGATTCTATATCATGTTTTTGTCTAGTTAGAGAATCTAAATATAAATATAGACTTCACACAAGCATGTTGTATAGATTTTAAAACAATTTAGAAGCGTGGAATAAATATAAAATGAAATTCATATACTCATGTGACTAATGGATTCATTTTATTTCTTGAAACACAAATCACTGATTAAAAATAAGGGAAAAATGATTATATATACTGAATATGTTAGGAGTCATTGAACCATCAGATCAAACATTTTTTTTACAAAAATTAAACCTCAGATAGGAGGTAGACCATATATGTCGTGGGTAAGAATCACTAGGCTAACACATTCTGGTTGTTGAATAAAATAATATATAATCCCATATAGAGACCTAAATGTAGTAGTTTAAAAAAACAAACCAGCTAAGCAATATAAAAAATGCATAATCATAACAAAAATGATACAAAATTTTTTTTCAAATAAAAATATTTTCCATATCTGTAACTAAATACCCAAACATTGTTGAGAACCCCTTTTCACATTAATTGATCATAAAATAAAATATTCTAATAATTAACTGTTAGGATAGAAATTTTTTATGTATTTACCATAAATATTATATTAAATCTATTTTAACAAAAATGAATAGAGAAGGATAAATGATGATGGTTGGGTTCATACAAGAATACATGACCTCAAGGAAAGAAGAATGTGAAACTAGATAAAAGAACATAGTCATAGTTGGAAGCATCATAATCACTATCCCAATCAAATTCATAATCCAAAGGACCATGGGACCCAGTATACATAGTAAGATTCATATATGAGTTGTCTTTATTCTATATTGTTTTATTTGAGGAATAGTTTATAATCCTTCCTCATCCAAAAAAACATTATTCCCTTTGTATAAATTATTACCATATGTTGTTTCTTGTGGAATCATCTTCTGCATCATCAAACCATCCATGGATTCCCTGCATTTCACTTAATTTGCTACCATCCTCCTAACCCACTAAAAGATATGTATCATAACATATAGTTTGTTACCCCTCAAATATAGGACCAAAGTTATTCTTCCCTCAGCTTGGGAATACACTATGTGATCATAAAACAAAACAAAGGCCATGAATTTCTCATATCTGGTATAGTTAGGCTTACATTTCCATATTTCATGCCCATGCACACTTCATTCAGTCTCTTGATCCACCTGAGGCTCTTGTACCATTTCATGTTGAATATCATTTACTTCTTTTGGAACATGACCATTACAAAAGATTATTTCTTTTCATTTAAGGGAGTTTAATTCAAAAAAATATCACTTTATTCATCAATTTTTATTACTCAACATCCTCTAAGGAGAGGCCTCATAATTAAATTTTAGAAAACAAATAGAACCTGCATTTTTTTATTGAAATTGTCTTTAATATGGCCAATAACTTGACAGTCTATACAAGAATCATGTAATCTCTCATTTTTGACTTTTTGAGAGATATCATCATGGAATTTAGAAAAAAAATATTATGAATAATGAATGAACAAAGATCTACATTCACTAAGACCCTACCATAATGACCAAATTTCACATCCTCACTTTTCGTACAATTTTTTAATAAAATTTACACAGAAAAAGCAATATAAAAAGGAAATTTAGGATGCCAGACTTTAAAGTGAAGTCCAAAAAATTTAATTCAAAATTGTACCCTGGTATTTTTTATTGATAAGGTATTTAATGTAAAGTCCTATCATTGAATGAAACCCATTCCAGGATTTATGGTTGATGATCTGACCCCCCCCCCGCAAATCTATTCATTTCATATAATCTGATAGGAAAATAATGTGGATGAATCCTCAACCCATGGGTGTGCATCACCGAATAGAGAAACACAAATAGAAGTTCACAGAAAGACCAATTAATCAATATTCAGAAGTTGTTCTCTGCTAGGAATGAAAACTATGAAAAAATTTGAATACTCACAAAGTTTAAATCTGTAAATTATAGCATCCCTAATTATAACCACACAGGTAGAATCACCATTTTTCACAATTATTTTATAATCACTCTAACACATAGATATAAAATTTCATTGATTAGAATGTCCTTCAATACCTACATGAAACCTACTAGGGCTTCCTTCATCTTTCAGCCATGGTGAAGAACAACCAACCACAACCGCATAAGTCTTCACCACATGCTGAACCATGCTTTATGTCCACATCTTCACATCATCTAATAAGTAATTCCTAATATCCTCCCCTATAGTAATATCATTCCCATCTTCCAAAGAGTGTTTTTTCAGTTGATATCCCCATAGATCAGCAGATCTCCTTCAGATCATCAATCACTACCACAAGCCGTCGGTTGGTAACAGACTTCACTAGAGCCTGAGTGTCATATAATTTATCATATCTTTCCAGAATTAGGTCAGATCTAATAGATATGTGGGATATATCACTCTTAACAACCACCACTGCGTGTCATCTCTCTACCTCAACATGCACCAAATGATCATGATGAATATAATATCAAAGAAACATTGTGTTGTCATATATAAGCCTATATAAGACAACCCATTTATGTAAAATAAAAGATATAAATAAAAATATCAATATTTAACATTTAATACCCTTAATATCAATGTCAAATTACATTTAATTACTGATATATTCTGGTAATTTCACCATTATTAGTGTACTAACCTTCATACTTAAAAAAATATTAACATGAATAATATTTATGTTTTTTCTAATATGAGTTTCATAAATTATTAATAAATATAATATTAATACTAAACAAGAGAGGGAGTGTACATAATTATCCTTTTTGAACTTTTTTGGTTGAACACCTCGGCACAAAGAACAATTTTATTCTTTTTAGGATAAAATTATTATCTCATTTTATGTCATTTTTATTACCTAAGTGAAGTGATATTCATTATGTATATGGTTATTTCTTTTTAGTTATTCGTCACCCATTATTACTCAACATAAAGTACCATATATATTAAATATTTTATTTCTCTCTCTAATATATTTCAAAACCTCAACATTTTTCATATTTTAATAAATAAACTCTTCATTTTGAATTCTATAGAATATTTAAAATAAAAAATACTATTTAGAGTGAATAAATTAGGCATAAACCATTCAAAAAATATTTTTTATTTAATTATTTATAATCAAATTGAAACTTGTTTCCAACTCTTTTCTTAGGGGATCCACATTTCAAAAAATTAGTTGTTTCTTTCTATTTGTGCTTGAATTTGTTTAGTATGCTCATCTTACCTATCCTATTAGTGCATCATTCACTGTTTACAAACCAATATTTTTTTATTTCAGGATGTATAAATATAATTTTAGTAATATTAATTTTTCCAATGTTGTTTTTTTATTAATTTTATTTAATAGTGAAATATAATATTTTACCTTTATTTTGTTTCAATATATTATTAATGATAAATATATTCTAAAAATATTATTTTTAAATTGTATAGATAATCCCTTTTTTATTTAAAAAATCTTTTATAGGATAATTTCTCATAATAATATTCCCTATTATTTTTATATTTGATAAAATTATTATTTATGTACATAACCTAAAAAAATTAATCAGTAGCCAAAAAAACATATCACCTTAACTAAAATTAATATTCTTGGTTGTGAATTTTTAATCATCACTAATTATATATGTTTCTAATAATATATTCATGTTATAAAGTAAGGAAAAAATAGATCATCTATTAGAAATGATATATTAACAATAACTAGATATAACTCATTCAAATTTCAGTTTTTTATAGACCATTCCTTATAAATTACATATACAACTATTCTTATAGCATTGAAAAACATTAATGTTTCTCATTCGGTGTAGTTTATAACTAATCATCCATCCCTAACTGACCATTGACAGTCACATTTAACCCAAATAAATCATTATTACAAAATAAATTTACATATATCAATTAATATAATTCTTATTAAAAAATTAAAACTAAAATTTTCTCCCTCTCTCTATGGTATAGGAATCTTAGAGCCTAGAAAAAAATCGATACTTTTCTTTTATGAAGTTCAATTTTCATTAGCTAATTCTTTAACTATCATATCCAAAGTAACAATTAAATAATTTTTTGGCCTATTATTTTTATTGAAACATGTTACTATCGTATATGGAATTATTTTTTTAATCTATATATCAATAATATATATATATTTTTTACTAATTAAATAAATTTTTATTCTAAATTTTAGTTTATAATATTTACCATAAAATATTAATAATAAATATTATCACATGATTCTCTGCATCATATTAATCATTGAGTTTTTTGATCATCCAGAAGGAATTTTTCCAACCATTGTATATCTAAAACAACAAGTTGACATTTTTAAAAAAATTTATTTTCCTTTTCAAAATACATGAATGTTATAATCTAAACAAATTATTTTACTAGAATACCCCATAATGATCATATTTTTGTTGGATTTAAAATGTTATTTTTTCTAATATTTATCATAAAAAATTATTTAGATAATATAATCAAATTTCATTCTAATTTTTAAAATAATAGTATCCAAATTCCATCCACTATCACTATGTTTTGATGTCTCTAATTTACCATTAAAAATAATTAATGTGTAATAGAAACCATCTTAGTATATGATAAAAAATGCATTTCTTATTGATGAAATATTTAATTCCCATTATCAATAACAGTATCTATGAGACCATATTACAAACTTAATCTTGTGATTCTATTATTGTTGTTTTATTATCTTTGAATTGTTTTTTAAAAAATAAATATTTCGAATTCTATAAATAATTTTCACCTATATATATTATTATAATAATATACCATATATCAATATTATTTTTTATTTATATATTATTTATATATATTATATTAGTGTAAAATAAACTTGTGGGATTGATTACATACAAATATACTTACAATTTTTCATTTTTATATTAATAAATGTTTTTTATAATTATTCATTCATTAAATTATAGTAGGGAATAAATTATAAAATTTATACCAATAGATAAAAATCGGTTACCCAATTAGTTTTATATTATAGAAAAAATTGATAACAGAATATATGAAATAATCTATACATCATTTTGATGACCCGACCCATAGGGGCCGCCCTATATAATAATCAGTTGAGTGAAACAACCCCAACCATGCCATCAATAGGACAATGGTATGTGAAAAGTGTTGAGTATGAATATTAAAATAAAGAATGGAATTATCTTAATATACATGTAATCACACACATATCTCTAAGATTATACACTTTCAAAGAATAAAACAACACAACTCAAACCAATTCATCCATAAAATCTATCCCACAATTAGAGTAAATCAAAAGTACTAATGGTGAAAATGTGGGGAAAAAAATCCAAAACAATACTTTAAAAGAGTATAATATACTTAAAAATAGTGGAATACTATTTAATAAAACACATGGAATACGACATGGATTTTCTCGAACATTCATAGTTATTAGTTCTATTAGTCCTCTTTTGACACCATCAAATGGCATTTCTTTAGTGAAAGACAATACTTGTGATCTAAAATAAAATTAATTGCTGGGTAAAATACCATGCATGACACCCAGAAATCACTATGTATAATGTTTAATGATTATCTATCACAATAAAATATATATCAATAATATATGGGATCTAGTGATAATAAACACCCAGATATACTGATAATAGAGAACTAGTTTCAAAATGTATCAACCTATACTTACATCCATTGGATTCGAAGAGAACATTTATGAAAATCATTGTTCGAGAGCCCTCTATATGATCCATTATTGTATAGATGATAATAATCCTACAGGAAATTCTCATTTGTCCTCCCTAATATATAGTAAATAGAACACTGGTGAACTCATAATCTAGTTAGGGGATCCCTCCTAGGGACACTAGGGGACTCTTCAAACCCTACTAGATCATTCTTTTAGATTGTGAATTAAATCCATGTTCATGGTTGTCATTTTGATACCACGAACCTCACCTAGGAATGATAGAGGATTCCACCCTTTCCCATAATGGGACACACTGAACTCTGTCTAATACTAAACCCATTGATTACATCACAACACTATATAGAGAACGTAATTCCACATTGTAACCTAGTAGGAAGGAATCAGGGAACCATGATTTTCTAATCCTGATATATAATGAAGATTCTTATATCTTGAAACTGCCTTTGAGGGAGTACATAGATTGTACTAGGGATAGAAAATATGTTTTTCCAACCAATGGTAATCATGTGAAATTCTATCTTAGATGGAATATAAACCCCAATATATAAAATTTTTTCTTATGTGGTACAATACATGTATTGGTTGAGGAAACACTCAGTATGATACAATCCTATGCACATGTACACCTGGTTAGGACCGTGAACATTGAATTTTTCTCTTGTACCGTGGTCATACATGTGAACATAGGCATGTATTTGTATGACGACATGCCCTTGTACTCTGCTTGTGGCCATGTACCTTACAGTTTTAGTACTTGTGTACTGTCAATGTAACATTTCTATCCTAAATCACCATGTCCCACTGTGTGTGACACATATCACGTGGAAAGTGATATATAACAGTTTTTTGAAATGCTAGCACTATATATAGAGGTCCCACATAGAATGTATCTCTGGATTATACGTAATTTAATGAATTACTTTAAAAAATATTATTATCCTTAATCTATATGTCTTAACCACCATAAACTCTATATCCACGATCAATATCACTCAACTATTGTAGATATATTTTTACCGATCCCTTCCATAACTGTAGACCTGATTCAGACCATCCAAACCATTCAGGAGACCATCATCATCACATACGTCATCCCTACACATCAAACCATGAATGTTGAGAATCACTACACTAAAATAATCCAATTATAATAGTCATCAATTGAGGACACACCATGATTATGAATTGAATTAATAGTATTGATCCTATACACCAAAGAATAGTCATGTAATTATCATATACGTGGTATTCATCAAACCATGTGAAAAGTAAATTATCTATGATGAATTTAATTTGAAATGGGGGATATGAGTACAATCCAAAAACATTGGAATTGACCTCATCCAATGATTGGGTATTTATTTATTCCTTGATATCAGAATAGTGAATGAAGAACCAAATAAAAAACCATCAAATCAACCATAAATTAAATCAATCATTGATTCCCAAGTCTGTTTATATCAGTTTAATTAATCCACATTACACATGTTATATTAAAATAATATGAGTCCATATAAATCAAATATCCTACCTAGAGTTTAGATGAATTTTTAATCAATGAGGGTCATTTATTTTTGTCATTGGTGACATCCATTTTATCCATCACACAATGATTGTTGATCCATGATCTGATTATTTCTCCTTTATGAATGATACTCCAATGAATCCTCACCATCTCTATATGGTTATACAAATAACCCTAAGATTTAACCATAACTAGTTATTTAGAGAAAAGATATTAGGTTAGGGGAATTATTCAATAAATTTATTTTATTTATTTATTTCTTTCTTATCTACCCATGATAGTTCACTACCCAAGCTTCCAACATGCTCCATGTTCATGAAACTAACGAAAAAAACACATTATTTAAACTCAATGTTAGCCACATGTGTTTTATCCAAGTATTTGTTTTTCCATTATAAGAACTTTTTTGAATAAAATCCCACGTGTTGAATTGATATGTTAAATAGTTTTTATAATATCAATATCGGGCTCTCATGGGATCTGAATCTCATTCTATCTCATCATGTTTTCCAAAAACTATTACATGATATATTTATATTATTAACATTTAAATAAAAGATTCATATAATTCTACACAAAATTGGTTCTTTTTCCAAAATATTTTACAATGAATACAAAAATGTTGTGGGTATTGAGCTAACATCTAGGTCTCCCCTTTGCAGATGATCTCAAAAAGATTCTAGAACTATTATTATACTTTTAAAAGGTGAATCAATCACTAATGTATGATCTTCTCTTTTCACTATAGTTTTATATCCTTCTTCAATGATTATGTTTCCTCACTGGATAACATCTTATGGGTCATGCACATACCTCTTCAGCTATGACATGTAGAAGATTTCATGGACTTGGTCTAACTATACTGGTAGGTACAAGTATTATGCCTCCTCGCATACCCTTCAAGCATCTGGAATGTGCCAATGATTCTCCCAGAAAACATACTACCCCAACCAAATATTCATATTCTATATTGAGTTGATACTATTTATAAAACATGTTCTCCCCTCTTAACCTCTAATGACCTATTTCATTGGTCTATATATAACTTTTAAAATCTGTGTGTAGTGCTCATCCACTCCTGATTGATTTGTAACTTCTTTTATGTAGCTCGAACTAACAATAAACCCATATGTAATGACTCACATGGACCATTTTCATCTATTGGTGAAAAAATAGGTTGACATATTAAAAATATCTAACGGTTCTATGCTGACGATGGAAGGCTAGTTTTTGTTTTACAAAAACACTCTAAAGGGTATATGTATAATTAATATGGTTTTATATGAATAGATTTTATATTTTTTCATGAATATGAACTACATTACATTAATAGATTCTTAAGGATATTAATGGTTTAGTGAAATTGGGAACAATTATTCATAAACACTAGACCATATGTAAACTACACCAACTCTTACTTGGTTCTCCATAACTACAACCCTTTTATACATATCAACATAATACAAATCTTCATAACATAGGGACATGAAACATAATAAATTGTGATCTTAGATGATTAGTAAGGGTAAATAAGAGAGATAAATAAGTATAACATGAAAACAAGGGTAGGAGAACATTTTCATAACATATTAAAACCATACCCTATACGTCCGAGATAAAATACATGAGTCATGTAATAATGTTTTTTAGATCGTAAGATATGAATCATTATATAATAATATAAAATGTTTTATAAGAGCATAACATTGGCATAAGACATGGAATATTTTTTATACACATTACCATTAAAATCATTTCCATATTGGTAAAGGTTCTTTACCAAGGCCATTATAGCAAGACCATTCCATTACTATGCTGAGTTCACTCCTCATTCCATCTATATCAAAATATAACAAGTTCACTCCATGTTACATACATTTCAATATCAAATGAAATATAAATCTTTACCCAATGGAGTGGATAAATATATATTTCCCACCCATAAATTAATGAAAACCATATTTATGTGTTCCACAAGATCACAAACCCTCATAAAATCATTACCTATGAAACTAAACTGGAATTAAGAAAATTTAATCATATCATTTCTTATAGTAAATAAATCGGTTTCATTATAATTTTATCATAAAATATTCCTTTTAATGAATCAGGTTTGAATATAATTTTCACATGGTATAATATATAGAAGATAAACATGGTTCATAGTCATTGTAAAAATGAATCTCAAACCATTCAGATAATTAGTATGAATTGTATCTTTGAATAATATCTCAAGTAATTCATAGGTAACACTAGAAGATGACATTTTAAATTGAAAATAATTTTGATATACCATTTTAATCATTTTATTAGGAAAATATAATTTCCCATTTAAAAAAATATTTTAAAACATAAAACATATTGAAAACGTTTTTCTATTAAAATAACATTGAAAAAATATTAAAGAATCATTTAAAATGGTTTTAAACAAATTTTAACCCATGTAATATTTTAATTATATTATTCCATTAACAAAACCTTTAATTAATATAAGAGAATACTTGAAAATCATTTAAATCAATTTTCAAATTGAAAATATTTTTGAAACATTATTATTTTAAAATTACATTGAGAACTTATAATTTCTGATTTTAAAATAATTTCAAAAACCTGTTTTATAAAAAAATAAAAAATCATTTTATAAATAAATAATAGTATTTTTTTAAAAATTGTGTTGATTTTTTAGAAAACATGAGTATTGAATGAATTATATTTCTGAGAAAAGATAGAATTAATCATATATTTCAATAGAAATAATTTATTAATAATTTTATCTAAATTATAGTTGGGAAATAGTACCATTACTTTTATATAACATGAATAACCAGTGGAGAATAAAATTAATGAGTATTATTGTGAGTTTGATCATTAGATTTCAAAATTTGAGACTTGATCATAAATAATCCCTTTAAATGATGAGATTTTAAAATAAAATCATTACTACATTGGTAACCATGAGTTCAAAGCACTATAAAAAAAGAACATGAAATGAAATATAAAATTTCATGAGGATGAATAAATTCATTATACTCTATTTTAATGGGTATTTATATAATCCTCTTGAATTTATATTGGTTCGCAACATAACGCACATTATAACGAAGGAAACATAGGACAAAAAATATTTTACCATTTGAGTAACTTTTGAATCGTAATCCCTAAGAAGGAATGACATAATTATAAATATTAATTATAATTAAATTTGGTATATTACTTACATATTATCTCATAGGGAAGTACGGACACCACACAAAATAAAAGAGTGGTGACTATGGAATAACTCTCTCAAAAATAAATATGAGACCAAAAATAATTTTAGCTTAAGTATTGACTTCATTCAAACACATTAAAAATTATTTTATAAAAAGTAAATGTTTATTAAAAATATACCTTGTAACAAAATTCATATATATCATTCCATATATGATTTTTTGACCCTTTATTTCTTGTTTATTAACATTCCTATATTAAATTTATGTTTCATGTAATAACTGCTTTATTTTTCATATAGGTTTTTATTTTTTATATTTTTGGGCCTCTTATATAGATCATGATTTCATAGTATTTACAATTAATATAATGATATTATATATATATATTCATAAAATGTTGTGATTGGAAATAAAATATATCGTTCATAGGGGTGGTTGCTCATATGTACACGTGAATGTCACTTCCATTTTATAATCCCATAAAAAGAAAGAAAATTAATATATATATATTTATATATATTATAGTTTCAGTATAATTTATTTTTATATATATAACATATTTTTATTAAATCCATCTTTAATACATTCTATGTAACGCAAGAATGAATCACATAGCTTCGTGAGGCGGTAGTACATCGTACCGACGAATGATGTTAATATGTTCCTAAAAATTTGAAATCATGATGATATGTGTAATATAATAATTATAGAAGTACAATAACATAATAAATATCTTATATGTAATATATAAATAGTGTATCCATCTTTAGTCCCAAACGTGAAATGTGTTAATGGTAAATCCAGTAACATTGGTTTGTGAGGCGTAACTTTGGTATACACATGAATGATTATTTAATAACCCATTCGATCAAAGTTTGTGTGGTTTAAGTCATAAAAATGACATAAAATAAAATAATTATATTTAATATATATAGTTTATTATTTAATAATGATACAACAATAGTTAATTTTTTTAGTAGGAAATAAACCCAAAACAATTGTTGATGAACATTACATCTTCTTCAGGTACTTCCCATTGGTATGCACCAATGGACATCACTGGTTGGATTTCTAAAACAATTAGTTCTTCAATTGGTAGAAGATGGAATTCTAAAAGTTATTATTGATGGTATTTCTTGAATGGTTTTTAAGAGGTGTTGAGAGGTGTGAGGGGTGACCAATTATGAGAGAGCTGAGTGGCATCCTTCTAATGTTTTGAAAGAGTGAATTCCACCCACATTTTTTCATATCACTAGTACTCTATAATGATTAATTATTGATACCAGAAGTATAATGTCGAAATACTTCCACCCAATTATTTTTGGATAATTTTGTGACATTAGTAAACATTAAATTATATGTTAAACCACTAGGTAATCATTTGTTATCCTTAATTAGTATAATTAATATTAATTGTATTCAATAATATATTTGGTTGAAAAATAAATTTTACTTATCATTAATTATATTATATTATAAATAAATTTTTTTAATACATTTCTATAAATTATTATAATAGAAGTGTAAAAAAATAATTTAAAAATAATATTGCATTGGAGATGAGGAAGATGTTTTTAAGTGAAAATTATCAGCACTTAACAATGTTTTTATAATCAATTTTAATATTATATTTATTAAAATGACTATAATTGTATAAATAAAATTTTAGTTGAAGTAATTAACGTAAAAAAATTAAAAATATAATTTAAAATTATAAATAAATTTAATGAAAAAAGGTTTACAATAAAAAGTCTATATTTTTAATTATTCATCAGAAAGTGAATCTTTTTGGAAAAATTATGGAAATTAACCATAAGATAATGTTGACTTTATAATTTCAATAATGATTTTTATTTTATCAAATTAAATTTATAATAGTTAAAAAAAATAATTTTATTATTTTTCACAAAAGAAATGCAAACATTTCTTTGAGAAAATAGAATATTCAAAAATATAATATCTTTACCAAAACATATGAGTTTTATTATCAATATGTTTCATTTATTTAAAATCATATAATTATTTGTTAAATTATATTATTAATATAAATTTTTATAAGTCTAATGGTATATTTATAGTGGTCTAAATTAATTTACTATATTAATATTGTATTGTGGTTTTGTTAAAACATAGGGTCAGGTGTCATTCAAGCTAAAAGATTTTTCTTTATAGTAAAATATTTCTCATGGTTGTGTGTAATGAAATAATTACATAGTCTTGTGTACAACATAATCCAACAACAAAATTTAATTTATTCCAAAAAATTTGTTCATAAAAACTCCAGGTGATATATTCTACCCCCTTAAATTAAATTTTTCCCTCATAAATCATCACTCTGATAAAAAAATGAGGGTACTTCTACCTCATCATATCATCATGTTTCCACAAGATTATTTAAACTAGTGGTTTCAGTAAAATAATATTGACCAGGTGAGTGGTCTTGTTTCCTTGAACATTCTTTATACAATCCATAGTCTTTACAAGTTGTCCCTCATAAAAAATCTCATACTCCATTAATATGATATTCGAGTTAAGTACATGTGAAGGGTCAAGAATATACATTCATTAGAGTGATACATAAAATAAATAATTTTTTAGGTGGTTTGGATAAATTTCTAAGTGATATTCTACATTCCTGATATGATCTATAAATTAAATGGGATCAATATACTTACAGATTAGCTTTAGTTTCTTTCTAGATCTCAAAAACATCATCCATAGATAAATTCATAGAAACACCTTGTAAAAAAATTAAAATTCTAAATTACATCACTTATTATAAACATAACTTATCTATTGAATCTGAGCTTCTTTCATGTTTTTTTGAATGGATCTAACATCATCTAACATTTATTTATCTATCTAAGTTCCCAATATCTTTCCTCCTCCAACTTCATTCCAGTACCTTGGAAATATATATTTTATTCCATTGAGATATTTATAAGGATCCATCTTAATTTATGAGTGAATATTATTGTTGTAATGCAACCCAACAATAGGAATTATTTAATCATAAACCCCTTTCAAATCCAATGTACATGATCTCAATATATCATATAGGGTTTTAATTATTCATTTAGACTGACCATCTGTATGAGGATGTTACACAATGTTGAAACTCAACGATATATCAAATTATTGTTGTAATCTAAAATATAATTTTGGGATGAATCTCATATCCCAATTATAATCAACTTAATGTGGTGGTTCATACACCCATTCCAATTTGTTAATGTATATATTGGAACACTTATACATAGAGAAGTTTTATATTATAGAGATGAAGTGGAGTGACTTTGTATGGTGATCAACTATAACTCATATAGAATTTTTATCATTAATAGTTTTGGGAAGCCTAATGAAAAAATATATGGTGATTTTCCAATTGCCATTCTAGTATGGGTATTTTAGGAAACACCCCAATATAATTTTTTCTCTCACCCTTATCATGTGGAATTACCATGCATTGAGATACAAACTCTCAGATAACTCTCTAAATTCCATCCCATCCATATTAATCATTCAAATATCTGTAAATCTACATATATCTCTGATGAATAATGAATTAATAACTATTTTAATCCTCTAACTACACTTTTTTCATGTCTTATATCAATATAATACAAACAATGTTCCTAAACATTTTTATTCTAATAACATTAAGGTTATTCTTTGGAACATTTATAACCTTATTCTATAGATTTACATCATTATTTTCACGTCTTTAATATTAACATGGATATATGGATGATGATTCAATTAGGATTGATAATATATTTCTCATTACTACAGTACTTTCATATAAATCCTTTGAAAAAAATATTGGATCTTTTTTCCCCATCATGGATAAGCTTTCCTGACCTTTTGACACAAAGAATTAGCCACCTTGTTCACATTCCTAGGGTGGTAATGTGTTGATCAATAATAATCATTAATCAATTTTAACCTTCTTATTTCATGTATGTTCAACTCATTATGTGTGAATATATACTTAAAACATTCATGATCATTATATATATATCATTTTTTATCAAAAAGCTAATTTATTTATATCATTAATGTAAAATTGTTGCAGCTAACTCCACATCATGAGTTGGGGAACTTGTCTTGTGAATCATTAATTATCATGAGGCCTAAGCTATAACCATGTAATTATTCATAAAAACCCATCCCAATACCAACATGGATAATAAATAAAATTAAAAACACATTTACACTATATGGTAATCTATGCACGGGTGATCTAACTAATATTTTATATAAATCCTTGAAATTTTCCTAACATTCACTTATCCAGAGGATTATAGAACCCTTACATGTTTACATGGATTTTAGAATTAGATAGTAATGAAACACTGTATAAATAAATTTATTACATCCATCTAAATCATGAATACTATAGATTTTAATCATCATGGTTGGTCAGTGCCAATATTCATTAGCCTCTTACATTAATGGATTTAGTGATATATACTTTCTTGAGATTGTGTGACCCAAAAAATGAAACCCTTTGTAAAAAAATCACAAACTGTAGATTTTTCATATAATTTCTCCTTATGTTGTGTTGTTAATAAAATTATCAATTGATCTTTATGATCATAATTTCTTTTTGTATATAAAATAATATCATCTATAAAGGCTATCACAACCTGATCGAGTTAATCTCAAAATACATTATTCATTAAATCTATTAGGAGATAAGAGGAATTAGTAAGATCTAAAGTCATAAATCTATATTCATTGTGTCGATACCATGTACAGATTGTCATTTGGGAATTTCCTCCTTCTTAACCTTCATTTGATGATATCCATAAAGAGGTCAATATTAAATATGTATTGGACCCTGTGCAGTTGATCAAACATTGAATCAATATGCGGAAGATTATACTTTTTCTTGATCATGATCATGTTCAACACTCAATTTTCAAATCATATTCACATTACTCTATCACTCATTTTCAAAACATCAACTACACCTCAAGATGGCGCAATAGGTAGAAATAATACTTTTTAGGGTTTTACTAGACTTTCCTCTTCAATTCCTACAAATCAATATGTACTATTTTATAGAGACTCAATAAAATTAGTTGGGTTCCTTGTATGAATTCTATTGAAAACTCCTCTCCACATTTTTTTAGAGAACATGAATGTATTAGTGAAATAAATCAACAAAATCCTAGAAAATAG
Organism: Viscum album; assembly: GCA_963277665.1. Lineage (NCBI taxonomy): Eukaryota > Viridiplantae > Streptophyta > Magnoliopsida > Santalales > Viscaceae > Viscum > Viscum album. The sequence goes on along the minus strand of OY728119.1, from coordinate 1,497,397,436 downwards.
GCATATCATTGATTTTATTTTCTCCCAACCATTTAAGTTAAACACACTTTCGGAATAGGAATTGAAACCCACTCAATGGATGTATTTTCCATCATAATATTGTCCTTATCGTCGCATTAAAGGTGATCATTATTTTGTTGGGAATATAAATTTTGGTTTCACTTCCATGAAAATCGATGTGGTCTTTTTGAAGAGAAATCAACTCCATGCCTATGATAATATCAATTTCAACCAGAGAATGTATGACAAGATTTGTAGGAAGCATAATCCCACCAATTTCAACTGTGGAGTAATCATAGACATGAGATGTGATTATCACACCATTAAATGATTTCACTAATAATTCCACATCTAATCATTTGGGTGGCATATTTACACCCTTAGAAAATTATATAGATATGAATGAATAGTTTGGCCCATTTTCAAATAATACATTAGCATTTATAGAGTTAATTGTAATTGTAACTTTCTCTTCATCATTATTGTTACCCTCATAAAAAATAGTGATTACATTAAATTTCCACCTATCCATTATCGTAATATATTTATAACATCAATCATCATCATTAACCATCATTTTTAAGAATTGTCCAACATAATAACCATTCTCTATATAGTCTAAGCACTAATGTGGTGGAGTTTCATTGGGTTAACCTTTATCCCTATTATAATTGTTATCTAACTTTTTACCATTACTTCCAAATTACATTACCAAATGAATTTCTTCTCCATAAATCATAACATTTATTATTCCCCTTAAATAATTATTTTCAATGGTAATCACAAAACTTTTACCATTATGGAAATCTAATCTTCTTCTGTCTATTGTTTTCAGATTTTCCTTTGAATTCCATCATTATTTTCCGATCAAAAACAATGATATTGTTACATAACCCAAACCTACATTTCCACATTCATATCACATATAACAATCTTCTTAAATATAATGTTGTATCTTATCGATTAAACAATTTGAATACTTGGCTTTAATCTACTGAAGAATCAATCAACCTTAATTTTAGTTCGGAAGATTATACCATAAGAATACCGCACAAGTCATTTAAAATTATCCTTGTTGGTACCAATGGATTCATATACCTTTAAATTTAACATAAATAACTCCTTCATCATCATTGTATGTAGAAAAAAATGTAAATTACATATTGAAAAATATGTTCGTGAACTCAACGAAATTCATGGATTTAATTTCTATTATATCCTTTTATTATTTATAATATTACAAAATTGTAAGGAGAACTATGTTAGATTCCCAAATAAGGGGTTGAACCAGGGTATGATAAATTAAAATAACCACCCCTTTTGAAATTTTTGTTGTTAGAATAAACTCTCTTCTCTATCTCTTTCTCGTTTTAGAGTGTGAATGAATCTTAAAGAATGCAAAAGACACAACGATTTTTCTTGGTTCACCCACACTAGGATACATCCACGGAGTCTAAACCAATGATGTATTGATGTACCAAATTCATTATAATCACACATATATTTACTAGTACGAATTGGTCTCACTATCCCTAATAGTTCACACATATTCACAATTTGATAAATCATTTCTCTCTCAACTGAATATAGATCACTACTTCTTCAGAATATCTACAAATAGTTTATTTACATGTAGGTCTCTTCATTATCACTAATAAATATATCTATAATTGTAGATATATTCTAAGTTGATGTTCCACTTTCATCAACTGATTAATTAAACTTCTCCGCTGAACACTGGGAGATCCCATATGAATATCTTTCGCAAAGCACATTTCCTTTAATAATCTTCAACTTTTGAAAAGTTATACCAAGCATTAACAATTCTCCAACTTCTTTGGGAAGCCCATGGGTGTGCTGAGATCACAGGTTCGAAAATATCAATAGATCATAAAGCTCACTAGATCACAGAGATCACACTATTTTATGAAATTTCACAATGATAAACAAGACTTTATGAAGCGCATGTCCTCTACAATGTCAAACTACCCTTTGTGGCACACCTTGATTTTGTAGAGCTCAACTGCCTCTCTTAATTCTATTTTCTTTTACGAAGCTCCCTGCTCTACAAATATCCATCTCAATTTTAGAACGTTACATTTTTTCTTTGAATCTCTCTATTTATCTCGAGGGTTGAGGCATATTTATAGGCAATTCCACAGAATTTAGAACCTTTCACGCAAAGTAATCACCACATCATCTCAAATCACAAAGCTTCAAAATTTCTACCAAAATTCACTATAAATCACAAAGCACCACAAAAGATTTTGGATCACAGATCTTGTCATAATCACATAGCGTTCTATAAATTCCTTTGCATTGCCGTCATGAAGCTTCTCCGCAATTCTCTTTAACTTTTCTATTTGTCAATCTCGTCGTTAATATAGAGCTCACCATCAAAATTCTTTAAATATTTTCAAAATCCACATCAATAATCCCATATTCATGAAACTATTTCCTTTTCAAAATTATGATGATATCCTAATGGAAATACAATTTTTGAAATAATCACTAAATTCCAATTTTTGGACCCCAAAACTTTACAAGCATAGAAAAACAATGCTACCTTGTATTTGTTCATTTTTACCACCTCCACATCATCTATTCCTTTTTCATGGTTCTTTGTGAAAATGGATTTTCAAAAACATATCTGAAACTCAACAATTCACAATGATAACATTCATTGTCAACAAACACAACCGTCCCAAAAATGTTTTAATGTTACCTTATGGGATTTTTCCCAAAAAATATTGATATGATTCATGTTACAAATTGTAGACCACAATAACACATTTTTTATGTTCCAAACACTGGATAATGGAATGTATCTTTCCAGTCGTACAGATCCATTATTCAACTGATCATTGATCAACAATTCTTTTGAATGAATGTAGAATTTTATTTATGAAGGAATGAACAGAACATTACAACTTCCTTTTCTTATTTGGAATTCCAGTTCAATTCATTTCATAATAATTCTTTGAAAGCATAGTAGTAGGATTTTTCATTTCAACCTCCATAACATTTGGATTATCATAAGGAAAATAATTTCATTTTCCAACTCACTTAGTAGTAATGTATTTCTATTAGATAATATCCATTGAATAAAACAAACAATTAGTGTAATAATCAATTATCTTGATGGGGAACCATGTAATTATGAAAAAAATCTTATAAGAAGTCTAAATAATGACACCTTATAATTTAATTTATGATAATATAGGTTTATCCTATGTTATTCAAAATCATAATCTATTTAAATCATAGATGAATGAAATAATTATTTTTTGAATTTCAATATGATATCGCATGGGATTTGAAAACCATATGTGCATTAAGTCATAGTTTTTTTCACATGTTCCGAAATGAGTCTTTCTTAATATGTTGTTTTTAGGGTTACTACCAATATGTTCATCTATATCAAGATATACATCTATGTGTTGTATTTAAAATGTTATGTAATTTCATGGAAACCACTCATCCAATCCTTTAAGAAAATTATAGGAAAATTTTCTACATGTTAACTCATACTTATATGTATTCATAGGCATGTCATTAAAAATCACACTATTATTTTATTATACCAGGTTCCATGTTTAACTAAACCAATCATTATTAACAACTATAGTGGAAATGTATTTAAATTCGTAGATATTACATTATTTTTTAGTGATTTTTATTACATTATATAAATTGATGCATGGGGACCATAATAATTTAGTGACTTTGGAAACATTCCAACATAAACACTATACCATAAGTAATCAATATCATCTCCAACTGGGGACTTCATAACTATAATTCTTCTTATAAATATCATATTTAATTGTTACCTTTATAACTTGGGGTAAGGAAACATAAGAAAGGGTGATATCAAATGCTAATAAGAGTAAATAAGGGAGATATGTAACATTAACGTGAACATAAGTGTATGAGAAAATGAGAATAATTTTTAAAACCCATACCTTGTATATGAAATAGCATATACATGAGTCAATGAATAATGATTAGTATTTCATAACACATGAATCATAAGATAATTGAATAACATGTTCCAAAAGTTCATAACATTAGCATAAGGAATGGGATTTGTGTTATACACACCAAAATAGAAAATAATTTTTATATTGGTTAAGGCTCACTACAACATTTATCGTAGGGCACAAATCACATTACTTTAAATAGTTAAATTCTTGTTCTATCAATTTCTTACGTACTGGGTTCAAACACCTTTCCAAAAAGATCATAATTTACACGGATCACTTCCCATTCCATCTATGTCTATCTCATTAAAATATATAAATATCTATCCAATTCTGTGGATAGAGTTATAGTTCCCACCCATCACATAATGAAAACAATAACTATTTATTCCGCATGATCATAAATATTTATCGCATCATAACCCATGGAAAGAAATTTGTATCATTAACATTTATTTGTATCATAACCTATGGAAAAGATGGAGATTTTGTAATAATTTCATCATATAATATCATCTGAAAAGAATTAATTGCATAATCAATTCCTCATGGTTTAACGTGTGCAATAGAAATAGGTTTCATAAACATTATTAAATCAATACGTAAATAATTCAGATTATAGATGTGAATGGTAACATTAAATAATATTCCTATTAAGGAAACGGTAACATCAAAAGATGTCATTATAGATGGAAATTTATTTTGAAATAAAATTTAAAACATTTGTGGATGATAATATCCTTGCCTCTATGAAATTTGTTTTCCAAACATAAAACATTGAGAAATTTTTCTTCGAATAACATTGAAATATTTAAATGGAATATTAAAAAATAATTTAAAAAATATTAAAAACATAAAAAGTATTCAAAATAATTTTTATTAAAAAAACCCATTGAATATTATAGTAGAATATGTTAAAAAAAATTAAAACATTTTTTCAAAAAAATCATTGCCAAATCATTTTTATTTCAAAATAATTTTGAAAACATATAAATGACGATTTCAAAAATCAATCAAATATTTTTTAAACATAAAACATTTCAAAAATTCATTTTAATAATCTAAAATTGAAATATCATTGAAAATAATTTATTTGAAAACGTTTTAATAAAACATAGTTTTCGAATAAAACATATTTTTTCCCAAAGTGAGAAATATATTTTGATTTTCTTCCAAAAAATTATTAATAATTTTAATTTAAAAATAGTGGAAATTGGTACCACTATGTGAATATATAATTAATTGTCACATTATAATAAAATTAAGGATAATTATATATATTTAGATCATGATAGATCAATATTGGCCTCTTAGTAATAAAATATTCTCATAAATGATTGGATTTTTAACATAAAATCATTACCGCATCGGTATCCATGTACCATAAACACCAGGAAGGAATAACATAAAAAATAAAATATCATTTGTATGAACAAATTCAGGATATTCCATGTAAAATGGGACATTATATACACTTCTTGGAAGAATATAGGTTTATAACATAACATGCCTCTCCTAAAAGGAAAAATGGGAAAACAAATCCCCTATTGCATGAGTATCTTCTGACTCATAATGCCCCTTAAACAATAAAATATTTAAACGTTAATTATCACTAAATGAGGAAGATTTATGATGTATCATGTGATATGGAATTATATATACCCCATTGTTTCTGATACTTTCATGGGGCGTGCACCTCCGTCTGTTTCGGCGGATGCTCTGTTTATTGCCATCCATTCTCACTTTCCAAAGGCAGACGATATCCATCACTTATTTAGGGATGTTTCCTTCTTAATCTAAGTGGGATGATGGGATGTCTGTTCCTCCTTCTGTGGATTCGTCCTCATAACTCATCGCCTAGTCCAGGTCTCCCTTATATATTAAGATGTTATTCATGAATCTCTTCCTCGTGCTATATCTTCTTGGACGCCGGTTAATTACATAGCTTCTGTCAGGACATTCTAAGTGTTCTGTCTACGGAAGAAACCTTCAGTTGGGGTAGTAGTCACGTTGGACATCACTGGCATGTCTGGATGTTGGAACAATGGCGCTTCTAGGTTTTTTCACTTTATTATTGGGCTTCTCATGGGCGTGGAATCCCGAGGCATCCCACGATGAATGTGGGGTATTATATTCCCTAGGTATCTCTCTAAGGTTTTACTCAGCTTCCCATGTTTAACACAGGTTATGCCATGAGTTTAACTTCTAGTAGAGATGGATCAGACTGATTGGATCACATACTCAAGTAGATTATACAGGTTCAACCTCTAGAGCGAACACTAATTTTGGGGCTAAGTTGTGGTTAGTTACCTGATTGCTGCTGAAGGGAACAATGATGATATCAATGAAATTATCTCACAGAGATGTGGAGGCCTGAGTAAGAATCATGATGGATTATGGGGTGTAGAATGAAGTGGTGGGGGAATGATAATAAAATTTCATGATAGTGATGGTAGTATCAGGCTTGAGCCTCAAAGAGATATCCCATGTATCACTATGGTAGGAAATAAAAGTCTATGTAGTTCGGTGGGGCAATGGGACACCAATGTATGTGATCCATATAGATGGGACCCGGAGGAAGTGGAACCTCCGGGTTGGGGAATGACCTTCTTGAAAGACATTGGCTCGAGGGGAAGACAAGGATGAGACTTAGGTGATGGGCTTGAACCTCAAAAAGGTGTCCTGCGAACCATTCCTTTACAAGGATCAAAGTCCATGTATTTCAAAATGGGGCATAGAATCAGGGTGTGCGTAGAGGACAATGACCATGTGTTATACTAGGGATTACTCATGGTTAACAGCATGAGGATAGTCTGACGACACTAGGATGGACCAGAGAAGTAGGTCCCAATAATGGGACGACAACAACATACTGTCAATTGCATAATACAATAGCTTACCGCTAGTTAGGATACAATTACATACCTCTGGATAGTGTCAAAACGGATTACCAATGGATTGGAGGATAGTACAGTGTCATACGGGACAAATAGTGGCCTTCAGTTTAATGTCATGCAGGACGGTGGTGGACTGACATGGAGTGGTTGCTACTAATGGGTGTTGGACTTGAACCTTATGGATGATTCTTACGTACAATTCCTTGGCAAGTCTCAAAGTCCACATAGTTAGGGAAATGTTGGGGAGCCAACGTTATGTGGTCAGGACCAATGGTTGTTGGGATTGACCCTTGGGGAGGCTTCCTCTATACCTTCCCTTTGAAAAGATCAATGTCCCTATAGTTCAGGAATGTTTTTTTGAACCGATTTGAATGGTGTAGGGACCAATTTTTTGTTGGGATTGAACCCTAAGAAGGATTCCTACATACATTGTCATGGAAAGGATCAAAGTCCATGATGTTCAGGATGGTTTGGTGAACCAACGTGAAGGTGTCGGGACCAATTTGTACTGGTATTGAACTTTAGAGAGGCTTCTTATGTACCTTTTCATGGAAAGGGTCAAAGTCTATGTAGATTAGGAATTTTGGGGGCTTCCAAAATAGGGTATCCCATTGGGGATTCCATGGTCAATGTGTACTCTATGAACATGTGATTCATGCTTGGTATGAGAAACAAGAGGCAGCAAAGACCTGGCAAACACATCACCAAAGGTGCATCTGTGGGATGTGGAGTGAGGCATAAACATGGTTAGTGGACCAATGAGAAAACATGGTCTTATGCCTGGTTCACATCCCAAAGAAGAAAAAGGGGCTTACACGTGAATCACAACCTAGGGAGATGGAGATCGGGACTTACTCGAGGATGGAGGATTGAGTGGCAACAAAGCCCATCGATAGTGTGATTTGGAACAGATTATATGAGTTTTCTAGTAATCATCCCCCCTCCTATATTTGTCCATGAAGAATATAGTGGAGTAGGGATGCGGGTTCCTGTAAGAATGTCCAGGGCTTACACTAAGGTGGATTTCCACACAGACAGACAACACTCCAACAAAGAGGATCTTATCCATGTGTGGAAGATCTCACTTTTTTTGGGATGAGTAGGCATAGAGAATGTCTGATACAAGCACCCCACATATGATTCATGGGTTGGGGTCACATTTTAACATCATGTGATGAGGATAATTGTGCTTGGCAGTTTATCATCCTGCTTCTCGGATGAGGTGGGTTCACTCTGCACCCATAGAAAATAAAAAAAATGAAACCAACCTGCCCTTGGGGAAGGGAAGACATCAAAAACGTTGTAGTGTTGGAGTGTTGTGGAGTGATTCATTGAGGGTCCCATGTTAGTGTGGAAATGTGATAAAGATATAGCTATTAGGGTGACTAGGTGTCACTATGGAGTGTCGGTGATGGATGGGGCTTACACATGGGAGCTGCCCAGGTGCTGCTGTTGAGCTGAAATAAAAGATGGGGCATCCGCATGGATGCTACCTGAGTGTAGTTATAGAGCAACAATAGTTGATGGGGCTCACATAAAAAAGATGACTAGGTGCCACCATAGAGCAGCAATGGTGAATAGGGCTTAGGCATGTAAATTTCTCAGGTTCCCTTAAGGAGGAGCAATGATGGATGGGGCATATGAATGGATGTTATCCAGGTGCCGCTAAGGAGAAATGACGATGGATGGGGCTTATTCCTGGAAGCTGCCCAGAGGTTATTTTCATGTCTGGCCATGGGTGCATCCCAACTCACTTGTGGGTTGAGGAATATAATTAGAGCCTACACCATTGAGCTAGTGCACATGTGGGATAACTCTAAGGGCGTTGGATTCAGCCTGAAGAAAGGGAGTTGAAATGTATGAATAACATGCCCGACATTCGGAATAAGGTGAGGGTGGTCTAACAATGGATTCTAACTTTTGACCATGTTAAAATCACATCATCCATATCACATTAGCCAGAAATGAGGACAAAAAAATGAGGGTCGACTGTTGACCGTGTTCTAAATAGAGTTTCTAATTCAAAGTGTCATTCAAAGTCTTCTAGGGCGTAAGCCCAAAATGCTGGGTGAGCTGACACAGCATGGAACCAGGACATTACGTGGTTCTTTAAGACATGAAAGTGGATGACAATTTGAATGTTGGACACAAAAACAATGGGTGGAGTGATGGAATTATCGAATGGATTCCAACGCTCATGAAATTGGGCAATTGTAATCATGGCATGATGTGTCTTATTCTTAGCACATAAGTCATCTCTTGTTGGGAACAAGAGGCATCATATTATTGAATGATAGGGTATTCTACAGTTCCTAGTAATGTAGATAGGATGGTGGAATCTTATGCTTGGTGCATAATGCATCTCTTGTTGTGTGCAAGTGGCATCCTATATTTGTAAACTCGGTTTTACTACAGTTTAACATCATATAGATAAGTCTATTGGGAATAAAGAAACTAGTAATGGGTGGTGTTGGGACTTATGCAAGGGTGGCCCTTTCTGGTTCAACCTGGTGTAGGAATTAGTTGATGTGGTTTGGTTTAGTTTCTTGATGAATGGTTCAAATCAATGTACTCGTAGAATTGATGATGAGAATCTCAACTCATGATATTGGAAACGAACCAAGAAGAAAATTTCGACTCAAGATATTTCATGGTGTGCTGAGGAGTATCTAAAATCATGGTATTATATAGGTGGAAGGAGTATACACATAAGGGTGAAATGGAAAATTTCGGCATCCATACCCGAAAACATCATGGTGTGACTCTCCATTTTTTATGTGGGTCAGTGATGGTAGCGAATGGATCAGGCAAGAGGGCTGGGACCACAGCCCGATAGTGATCCCAAGAGGGGGTGCGGGGGTGCAGGCCCCAATGAATGGACTAGAATGCGTAGCCCAAAAAACTATTGAACGTAAAATGTGCCACATGCATGGTATGTTACATGCAAGAAAGAAGGATTGTGCAGAATAGAGATGTTAAACATGCTATAGGGAAGGATTGTGCACAATAGGTAAGGTGGGCGTGCAATATAGAAGTATTGCATGCAATAGGGGAGGTCGGTGCTCAATAGGGAAATATTTTTCCCAATATAGGAGGTGTGTTTGTAATTTGATAGATGTAGCACTGGAGCACGCAAAAATTGGGCCTAGTGACACTGTTGTTTGAAAAAGTGATGCTTTGTGTGTAAAATTGTGGATGTTGGCCCCTTAACATGGAAAAGTGGATTTTTACATGTAAGGTGGTGGGTTTTGTGTGCATGTGTGGAAAATTGAGACTTATCCACATTAGAGAAGTGGTCGACCTCTGAGGGGACTCTAGTAAAAAAGAGGCACACTTGTATTTATAGGCGAAATCTTGAATGTCGGTGCGCATAAAATTATATTCCAATTTATCATGAAAATCCATTTTTACACGCAAGATTCTATTTTTATGCACATGATTCAAATTTTACACACAAGATTCCATTAAAAGTGAAAGATTCCTTTTTTCTGGGCAAATATAGTCTTTTCCCAGAAAATCGACCACGATGGCCATTCCAAACATTCTGCCTTCAAACAGACATAACTTCCGATATGTAACTTCATTTTGGCTCCACGACCTGTCAAATCGGAGCCTGCAGAATGAGCGTTGTTAATGGATCATGTATCATAGAATTAAATGAATTACATTGACATGTTTTCCAGTGCCAACACACAAAAATGAAACAAATTGTGAATATGAAATATGTCTCATAAATAAATGTGAGACTAGATATCCATGTAACATAAGTATTAAAATCCATCACACCCATTCAAATACTATGTATAATAAATATTAGTTTATAATATCTATATAAAATAAGAATATTCTTATATTTCATAAAATATATTATTTTATTAACACCTTTAATTACCTTTTTATTAACAATTCCATTATAATGTTGCGCTTCAAGTAACTACTACCTTGTTTTTTCATTTATGTTATAGTTTATAATATTTTTGGTCATATTATATCGATCATGATTAAATAATATCTATAATATATATAATAATTTAAATATAATCTATATTATTCACACATATATATATTTATTGTTATTCATTAAATTTGGCGATTGGAAATGAGATACACCGTTATTGGAGAAGGAATGACATATATACACATAAACACTATTTATATTTTCTAGTCATATTGAAGAAATAAAAATACATTATATATATATATATATATTAATTTAATTATAAATTTTATGTCATTTATATCAAATATTATTATTAAACCCATTTTTAATACATTCCATGTAAACTCTTAACAAATCACATCACACCGTGTGGTGATAGTCAATTGCACACCCAAACGATGTAATCATGTTTCCATAAAATGGAACGAATGATGGTATTTGTTGTATAATAATTAAAAATAATAATAATTACATCCAAAATTTCATATATATCATATATAATTATTATTCCCGTCATTATTCCCATCTTTGAAAGGCGGAAATGTTAAACTGAACGACATAGGTTTATGATGCGGTAGTCTCACATATGCCAAAAAGATAATTTTATAATCTATTTGATGGAATTATGTGTGATTATCTATCATACCAGTAACATAAAAAATATATGTATGATATTTTGGTAATTATAAAATAAATTTATTAAATTAATTTAATGGTTTTGAGGATAAAATAAGGAAAAAATAATCATTGTCGAATGTTACATATTCTTTATCTAGGTCTTTTTTGTTTAAAAAATCCATACATCATTGAATTTATACGAAACGTATGTATTATAGAATGATAAATAATTGTAGATGTTAATTTTTTAGGTATTGTAATTCCTAATTCGTTTTTGTGTTGTAATGAGAGGGAGGGGAGGAGTGTCTTTTTACAAGGGAAGTGAGTGGTAGACATATAATTTTTTTGAAATCCAAAATTCAACCCATAATATTTTCATATCAACAGGACTAAATAATATTCAATTACTTATACTAGAATTTATAAGGTGTAAATATGATTGGAAATATTTTATTTTCAACTTTTCGGTCATTTTTTACATTATATTGTATGTATAAAAACTATGTAATTTTTTTTACCTTAATCATTGTAATAAATTTAAATTGTTTTCACTAATATCATGGTTATAAAATTATTTTAACTATATTAGGAATATAAAATTCATATGATTACCAATATGGAATATATTTTTTAGACTACAATTCATATATTTGTAAAAAGTTAACGTAAAATAATATCATATATGGGATGGGAAATAATGTTTATAGGAAAGAATAAAAAAAATTAACAATTTTTTTAAATAAAATTTCTTTTATAAATTTCTTCTAGTAACCTAAATAGAATAAATATATGTATAAACCTAAAAAATTGAATTATAATTAACCATTAAATTAAATTAAATTAAAAATGAATTTTTCAATTATAACTCAGTTTTTCTCACTATTCATCATTTTTTTTAAAAAATTCCTACAATTCGATCAAATATATTTTTGGAATATTAATCCAAAAATTCTGTTTATTTTAGTGAAAAATTGTAAAAATTTGACAAAATTTAATTTTATTATTTTTATGAAAAATATATTGATTGAAAAAATATTATTTTCAATCATATAAATACTTTTCTGATAATTATGTATCATATTGTCAATATGTTTCTTTTATGTACAACCATTATAATTTTTGTTTAATATTTTGTTATTAATATTCTTTTTTTATGTCTGCTGTCTATGTTTGAAACATTGAGATTAAATAACAATTTTAATAATTATTTTATTAATGTCACTATCGTGTGTCTTGCAAGATAATTTAGTGTTGCATGTAGTGCAGGATAATCTAAGATTGTGTGTAATGAAATCATGACTTGGTTTTTCTTGTTTTAATATAATTGAAACAAATCTTATTTATAAAGGAAAATAATTCACAAAACTAGTGGTTTTAAAAGATGATTCTCCCAACTATGAAAATATCCAAAATGTAGGCCCAAAGCATGTCCCCCAGAACATGAATGGCCTGGTTTGTTCTTTAGTCAATCTAGGGGTGAAGCACTATATTGAAATATAACTAATTCCCAATGGCATCAAAACATCATATTCATAATCACAATTTGAATCAAGCATCATGTTATAAATTGACCATTTATGGGACTCTAGGTAGTTAGAATATATTTTATACCTAATGGAATTTAAAGATCTCTATTTAAATATACTCTCATATAGCTAAAAAGTGGGACAAATCTGTGAGTTGGTATATTTTCACCATGATGTAATTGTTTTATCTTGATTAACAATGAAGCACCACATCTATGTTCATTGATATTCCATCCCACTTCATCTCTGGAACCTCAAGTGGTTGAGATAAACCCACTAAAACGTTGTGTGTAAACATCACCTATGACTAAGTGATGGCTTAAGAGAAAAACTATTCTACAGAATCTTCATAACTACCCACATAAATTAATATCTGAGGTCCTACTATGTCATTTTCACACCTAGATATACAACCAAATGTAATGTATGTAACACTCTTATCTCCTCCAATTTTTTTAATATTACCATAATACATTCCATAAAAAGATGATATGCTCCCCCAATTCAAAAAATCCATCAAGAGGACGTCCATTGGACATCTGAGTGTGCAAGGCCTCATAGTTAGAAACACTATGGTGATCCTATATTGTATTTTTTAGATCAATCAGTGTAGAAAACATCAACTGCAGATATGATGCACCATCTATTTCCACAATGGACAATTACAATGATCATAACTGCTCCAAATCCATAGTCTAGATATTCTAATAAAACATATACTGAGGGAATATTAGAAAACATTCTTATTCATTATAATATAGACTATATCAATGTAATACTAATAGATTAAATCTTTGAATTTCCTTTATGTCATATTAATATCTATATGAGAGAAGATATATTTGAGTCTATTATTTTCCAAATTGATGATATATCACTCAACCATAAATCCTAGTCACCACATCATGAGGGAAAAGGCTACTGCTACTAATAAAATACAATAAGTGTTCTAGTTCTACTCAACTGAACTCAATTTATGAGACCCATATTTGATCATAATAAGCCTCTTCATTAGAATATAACCATGTATAGTCCCTGAGGAATCATAGAACACTACATATTCTATTAGAAATATAATTATTGGGATATTCAACAATATCTGCCTCAACTCTTGAAAATCTTATAGGAACCTTTCTATATAATCAAATATTTCCACCTTTTTGATCAACATAGTCATATGTGCTTAAATTCATGTGAAATCAGACACAAATCTCATGTTATAGTCTACCAAACCAAGGAATATCCACACCACCATCATTCTCTTGGGTATCTCCCAAGCTGACACTTCCACAACCTCTTCTAGATCCACTACCACAGAATCTTCATAGATGAAATTTCCGAAAAAATGAAACTCTAGATTCCAAAACAGTCCCTTCGAGAGCTTTCGGTAATGATATTACTCTCAGCGTATTTTGGGGACTATCCCCATGTGTCTAGTGTGCTCTTCATATGATGCAGAGTACCGTGATATTTATTCTATAAAGACTTCACAAACTGGTCTAAAAAGGTTGATAGATCCATTTCATGAATCCCATTAACAATGATAAGGTTTTATCCATTCTGAATGGAATATCCATGTAATTATAGTGACCATAATAAAATTGGTATTTTGTATCTGTCATATCATCTTCTCATATTCATATAATGATAGCCTAATCTAAGTTCAATAATTCAGAACCATAATGCCCCAATCAATTGATCAAAGAGGTCATCAATACTTTGTACAGTATAATTATTCATTATGGAATTCTATTTCAAGAGATTTTAATCCACATAAAACATCAAGCACCCATCCACCTTCTTGGAGAACAACATTTGTGATACCTTGAGAAAACATTGGGTCTCACAAATCCCTTCCTCTACATTTCCAATAACTAAAAATTCTACTACCGATTTTATATGAGAGACATATTATAAGAGGGAATAATTATCATATTCATATATATGGTTATATCAATGATGTTTTCTATATATATGTAGGTATAAATTATTGGCATGTTTTCAAGAAAGGATTTATTGTAAACAACTTATATCATAGAAAACTGGAAGATTATAGATTCTAATATTTCGAGAGCCATCATATCCAGTTTGTGAGAAATCTTCTACTCCCTCTGATATATGAGTTTATCTTGACATACCCAGTTTTCTTTATGACTCAAAATGGAATATATTGATCTTTATATTTAGATTCATTATTTACTCCTCTTGAAGAAGTCTATACAAATGAGAACAATAAATAGTTACATTATACATACAAAGAAATAATAAGGCATCAACACTACTTAAATGATATCCCATAAGAATATCTCACCTCAAAGCATTAATTCACACTGTTGGTAGATTTGTGTGATCAATGTTTCACCTTGATTCAAAGTCCCTATACACAATGGTTGAGCTATGGGATCAACCATAATCTACATGTATCAAACCATAGAAGTGTAAAAAAATGAGTGGATCACACTCGTTTCTACAAATATTGTAGCTAAAGTAGACAATACACATACAATACTAATAGTAATCCATGAAGCCTTATTTTCATTGGAATCCGCTAACAATTACTTCCATTACCCTATTCGACCAGTTCCATGAGAACAATATGGACCATGTGGGGGTCATGTTGGAAATAATTAATACCTTATACCAACTACAATCTCTCTACCTACTCTTCTTCCATTTACAGATCCTTATAAACCTTCTTCCACTATCTATATTCCCTTCATACTTGTTCCATCAACATTATCTCTATTTTTTGTATGGCAGGTCAAAAAATACCAAGAGTGATTCCCTTGAACAAGACATAAAAAATAAAAAAACTCACCTTCAACAGACTTGAGACATCCTAAGGTCACTAAATTGTTGATCCTATGTTAGGGGATTTTCTACTGACATTTCTACAAAACCCTGACCCTATAACAACAGACAGACCGATCATTTTGGAATAATATTGTATTTATCTCACTCCCAATACCCATGTTCATCATTTTCTAACCTAGGAATCTCTTTACTAATAATTTATGTTCAAGCACTCAAATATAAGTGGAAATGAAAAGATATACCACTCTATCATTAATATCAAAGTTTAATCCCCACTCAATGTTCTATGTTCTGAAGAAAAAATTTCAGACCACATCTAGGGATTTCCTTGGGAGGCCAGTGAACCTCGTTGTATACACAAAAAAGCTAATATATCTCTAATGTTACTAAGAAATTGCAAGAATGCACAATGATCTCAACATGAACGAATAATAAAAATCGCTAAAGATATAATAACTTTTTTACAAGGGGATATTTATATCAAAAAGTAACTAAGTCACAAGACTCCACCATCGCCTAATGCATCCTCGAAGAAGTCTTTCCTCTAGGACAACAATCTAATCTATCAATGTTCTCACAAGGTAGTAACTTATGTTATTACCGTTAACTAGTCCTCATTATCTAGGGGGTCTTGCTCACTCTAAAACATGGGTGTTTACTATCTATAAAACTTATGAAATTCACTCATCCTATTTGTATCCTTTGTTGGAACTACTGGTTCTAGCTTCTAGTTTACAAGTGGTGAACTAATTAGAAAACCTGCTGGAATTACCACCTCTTGTATAACCCCACGCAATAAAGCCTCATCACTCAATGGATTTCATCACAATGTATTCATGTAATGAAATAATAAGGACCATGTTCAATGAGTATATGTGGGTAGATGTATAAATAAGAACATGAAAAACTCAACTCATTCATCTATGATGAATGTACTGATGTTTGTTTTGTTGAAACATGTTCATACATGTACCAAGTCAAAAAGATGGCAATCAGAGCCTAATTGAATAGATATTTCAGCCCCCAACCCAATACTAGAGTCACTAGCTAGAAAGATAATCATTAAACACTTTAATAATGTTTTGATAAATATAAAACCAACCATAGATCTAGAAAAAAATAATACATTCCTCCTCATGTAAAACCAACCTCTTGGAAACAACAATGTCATGACCTGACCCATTGAGTATTCTTGGAAAACAATAAGATGAATGTGACTGCCCCAATACCATGTGAAATATGTCAGTGGATGGGGACCATCACTGAGTATATATATCGTGGTTATGGGAGGAGTTATCCTAATTCATGTTTACACATGACCTCATATCATAGCTCATATGGTGGTGAAATGTAAAAAAAATCGTGCATAAAATATATATAAAAAATAGAGTATAAAAAACAACTAAATGTAGGGGGATATAAAAGAAAATCTAAAACTATAATGGATTAAAACGTGATCATAATGAGGAGACTATTGTCTAATACAACGCCTGGTAAACACCTTTTTCTATCTAACAATATCTAATATTCACCTACTTATAGTCCTCCTAGGACACCATAAGATAAACTCTTATCGACACAATATATGAAATGTGTAGGAAATTATCATGTAGTTATGACAATACCAAATAGGGAACCCTAAATCATAACTATAAATAATTAATATTAGTTATATCAATACAAGATATGTCATAAATATAGGAGAAGTAAAAATAGATAAATATTATGTATAATAATTAATGATAACTACTCTTTATTAGTCTCAATCAATACTTCCAACCATAGGATTATTCTCAAGTATTAAATGTATTGCTCATTTTAGGAGATCCCACTCCATGAGAGAAGTTGTAACTGATAACACTCATATATGTGGTCATTCTCGTCTTACCATTCCAAGATGTATCTACTAGATCTATGTTGATTTTATCATATAGGTATGGGATCAAACCCATGTCTACAGTTGGCCAAAAAAACCATTACTATATTATCATGATAGGTTGGGGATTTAATACCTTTTCATAGAGTTCAGGATGATATAACAAACCAATCATTGAAATCATAGAATATCCCACCCTGGTGCCATAATGGGATACACCTAAAACTATATGATACTAATCCTATAAAAGGATGTAAAATCCTATAACATGTGAGTAATGTTAAACTATAAACTCAAGGGAAGAGACCTAGAAAATACACTTATATGATCCTAGTCAATACTGAAGAAATAAAATACTCTAAACACCCTCAGAGGGAGTAAATGGCATTCCCTATGGTTACACGATGTGTATTTCTAACCTATATTATTTTGTTGTTTTTTCATATCACATGTAATTTAAACCTCAATATACATGGAATATCCCTAATGGGTACATGGTTTGTATTAGTTTATCCATCACACTGTCAGGAACCTACTCTTTCTTGTCCACTTCTGGTCATGGTCGTGTACATTGGGACATGTCGGTGTACTATTTTCTTTCCCATGTGCTTATTAATGTATGTGTATAGGGTTGTTCCGAAGTACTCTACATGGTCACTTTTGTTCATTTGTCACTATGTCCATGTACTCTCTAGTGTACATGGAGAGACACTATAATAGTCAAATAAAACCCAACACAAGTCACACAGTGTATGATCTTTAACATTCCAAAGATATTGTAGAACCACATTATGTGTTTCAAATTATGTCTTTATCTTGATTACATACCATGTAACATTGGATGTGTATAAACCATTGGTTTCCTTAATACATATTCTCACACCCAATTAATCCTTGTATGTACCACCAATGTTTCTTAGGGATTTTAGGTATCATCCATTGGAGTCATGCCATCACTGGAGATCCAACTATATCCATCCAAACTAATTGACAAACCATCATCATTTCTCATTCGATCATCACAAATCATGCTATGGAGAATAATAACCATTTAAGTGATCATAACCTCATATAATAATATTTTAATGTGGTAGAACCTCTATCACACCTTAATCATAAACTTTTCACATGGTATTGATCAATTTTTCTTAATAATGGATGAAAAATTAAAAGTTAACAGGTATTCGTTAAACCACATGATGATGAAATTTCACAAGAAGAACCTGTAAATAACTTAGGGTGAAAAAACAAATCAAAAATAAAATTAATAACAAATCGTGGACATAGTTTGTGTTTTCCTCGATTCAAAGCCGTTACAATTTCAAATGAATAAAAATTCATCAAATCAATATTACAATATGTAAAAATTTTATGTGTGGATAAATTATTATTAATGATATTTATTTTCATTAGATATTATATATCAATACCGAATATACCCATAAATTAAATGTCCTACGAGGATAATGGATTGATCTCCAATGAAAAATAGAAATAGTTTTCCATCGTTGGATGAATTAAAAATATCCACATCACACTAATCATCAATCTATGATCGGGTTATTGTTCCCTGTAGAAACATCTTCCAAATTCTTGACTTTAGGTCTACTGGGTTATGTGGCTATCCCGATGATTTACCCATAACATTGTATTTGTATATTATGGATTATTTCATGGAATGTAATCAAACATTAAATTAAACTATTTATTTATTTCTCCACCCCGAATAGTACTCATCCCAAGAAACTAATATGATCTATTGATATTTCATTCTTGGGGTACAATACACACTTTAAACTCAACTGATGTTTTATATTTCCTTTTTGAAACTTTAATATAGAGTTATTCCATATTATCATGAAATATATTGTTTCATAATAATATATTTCATATTTTTAATAATATTAATACTAGGCTCATTGGGGCATAGAATCATGTGTCATTTTTGTTCTTGGCTATGAAAAGATACTAGATTTATTTCAATGATTTAAATTGAAAAAAAAGAAACATTACATCATTGGTTTTTTTAAATGTTGGGGCCGAAGCCTCATTTTTATTAATAAGTCAAAGAAAATACCTCATTTAATTGGGTAGAGGGATACCCATTACATTTACATAAGGCCCAGTGGGCTTTTAGCCCATTACATTGCCCGTAGGCCCAAATTGTTTTCCCAATTCCCATTATGTGAATAGTAACCCGGCTGCTAAAGTACTCGTACAGTACCACCACCGCTACAGTGCCTTGCTGCTGCTACAGTACCCACCGATCAACATTACCGTTGCTGCTATAGTATCAGCTACAGTATGCTATAGTACCCTGTGCCCAATGGGTTTTGAACCCCCATTTTACATCATTGGTGTTTCTATAATATCAACAATTAAAATTGGTCAAGATTATTTAATCAAGTAAAAACCATTTCACTCTTAAAAATATTTATGTTTATATATTCCAAGGCATTGAAACTATTATGTATTTTAATAGGGGGTTAATAAATTCAATTACCACATTTTATTTTCATCAATTTTATTTTATATTTTTTTAAAAATAATTATTATTTTACAATATTAAAGACATATTAATTTATTACCATATGTATTGCATGAAATATAAGACCATGTGTGGTAAAAGTTTATTCATTCTCCTTATAAATGAAGTGTAATCCAAGGTATAAGATGAGTTTACTACTTAAGAAACAAAATTAGCCTTATTTATCTATCATAGAACTAATGTGGGATTGTATTTCAACCATGTCTCACTACTCATACATGATAGTATTGACTATATTTAATAAAATTTTTAATGGTAAATAAAAATTTTTTTAAGAAAGAAAATAGAGAGAAAGTTTACATGAGTCGAAAAGATGGAATCATATTAAAATCTCTAACAAAATGGGGAACAAACTCAACCGACATAGAATCACTCCATGTCATGTCTTGGTTGACTCCATTATTAGAAAGACCACCTACAACCGTGTTTTATTCTCAATAATTATGAGTGGTAATGTGTCAGATTTCTATAAGCGTGTTGAGAGTGTTCATAAAACGAGTAGTGAGAGGCCATGCAAGGTGAAGCACTCCATTACAAATAAGCAACTGCAATAATGACCAAGATAATCTCTGAAGACGGCCACACATCCCCCGTGGCCTGGATATCCTCTGGAAGCTCCATCAATATTGATCTTGATCCAACCAGGTGTCCGAGATTGCCCAAATACCTCAAGAGGGAGTTTCAGATTAGTATAGACTCCATCAATGTTGCGGCGTCGAAGAAACATAAAGTCCCCAACTGAGTTGTGGAAGTGTCCTTTCTGAAGGAGGGTTGTTTTCCGCATGGACATAGTAATCCTCATCATACCTGAATTGAGATTAAATGAGTAATTATTGTGAATAATTTTTTTTCTATCATACCAGATCACATGTAGGTGCTCCGCAATCTCAGATAGGAAAAGATTCTTGATTTTTCAAGAGGAATTATGTTCTACCCAATGCTTAAGGTGGGAGTAGATAGAGTCGTTGGATATCCATATGTAATCAAAAATGTTAGTAACATAATTCCAATGAGAATAGGCGGTAGCACAGGAAAAGAAAAGACGATTAGTTTCCTCCCTATGTTGATGGCATACTTTAAATTTAGAGCATAGATGTATGCCAAAATACTGAAGATAAACTTCTGTAGGAATGAGATTGTGGGAAATACACCAGACAAGGTTAAGCCTTGAAGGTTTAATCCAAGGCATATCAAAATATTTCAACCATTATATAATGGGATCAGAATTATTGAAACAATACTAATAGAATTTTATAGAATCCAGAATACTGTTGTGAGCTGGTTCCCAAGATAGGAGATCATCCCCATTTATAAATGGGTAATTATCGATAATTTTCTTGATGTGATCAGGGGGGTTGGTTTTACTGGAGTTCATGACATGATTTATTATTATGTTGGCATTATCAGAATGGTTTTCAGAAGTAGGCATTGAGATGCGGGGAGCACCAGTCCATTTATTATTCCAGAAATTTTTGGTGGAATCTGAATTGACCATCCATATTGAGTTATGCATGATGTCAGCAAATACATTATGAATGGATGGCTAGATGGAGGAGTTCAGGTAACTATATTGACTATTTTTATGATTTTGCCGGAACCTGTTGCAGAGGAAGGCTATGGAGTCAAATATATTGTTGATCAACCTCTATGTGAGCTTAGCTTGAAGATTTTCATTAAAAATTTTATGATTTTTAATACCAAGACCACCTTTTTTAAGGTGTTTACAACATGTCGACCAAGGAACCGTAACAACATTCCTTTCAATAATGCTAGTAGTCCATAAAAACCTTTCATGAAACCATTAACTTTTTTAATGAGACTATTGGTCCATTTGTAAATTATCATGGGGTAAATCATTGATTCATAGTTTTTCATTTAATACCAATGTGAAAATTTGGTTTTTAAAAACATCTCATTGAATTATACATCATATATCATTCAAATTCACACATAATTTTAATTTATAGTGTACATTGTAAGAATATATCAAATAAATTCTTCAAAACCCTCCTCATTAAATTTTTCATCTATTTTTAACATTTAATTAATCTTCTTTTCATATCTTTTCAATGTGTGTATTATTTCAATCTTAAAGGATAGGGTTGTTTATATTTTTATCTCTAATTTTTTTCTCCCAAAAAAATATTTTAATGTCAGTAAACTCACATTAAATGTATTGGGATTTAATTTCTTAATGAACTACCTTAAACCAAGCTAGTGGGTTAAATTAAAATATTTATTTATCCATTAACTATAGGTTAAGAAAACATAATTAAAATACCGTGTCACTAGTCCATCATTACTTGATACACAATTTATTCACTCTTTATCTCCGTCAAAAAATCTTAATAACAATCCAAGTGAAAATCACATCATTTCTGATACATTACATTCCAGATCTCAACTGTTGGGTTCATTGGTTTGATTCACCAAAGTGGTTCTCCAAATTATATGGAATGTCATTCCATATCAAATAATTATATATATTCTATTTCATATTTATAGATATTATAATTTTGTCATCATGCATATTATAATATTTTCATTTTCACATTATATTATACAATGTAATTTTCATTGATTCCTTTTTCAATATATTTATCATTTCCATATATTCTTATTTAATGAAGTGTAACTATGTATGATTTAGACGTAAAACATATTAGGATTTTTATATCTTTATTTTATATAGATATATTATTTGTTAGTATTTTATTTAGTAAAAATTTAATCACATTGTCAAATTTTTATAAATATATATTATTTTAAAAAAAACTCATTCAAAAAACATAGTATTTATCAATAATTTCAAAATAAAATTACAATACATAATTAATGAATAATTGCGGTCAATTAAATTTAAATATCATGAAAACATATTTTAATATCAAATTTGGAATCATATCTCTATTATTATGAATTCCTTATTATTGGGTGTGATATACCACTCACCATAAAAAATTATTCATTTACTCTTTTTTTGATGGAACATAACACATATCTATTATATAGTATGATATTTCCAATTTTCGATGGTAGCAAGTGACATTTTCTTTAAAATATATATTTATTCCTTTGTTTTCATATCTTTGAATTCCCATATTCTCATAAGGTTTAAGATAGTTTATATCACCTCATCGAAGATAGTTATATAATGTGATATTAACAACATAAAATAATAGAAATTATACTAAACTAGTAATAGTTAATGATATTATATATTATAATTTCATAATATAATACCAATATACTATTCTTAAAAATATATGTTAACTGTTAAAACCCATTCATATTTTTTAAATATCATTGGATAAATTCATATGTATTTCTTTTATAAATATTTAATTCTATTAATTATCATCACATGAACTAGATAAGATAGAGATGATATTTCTAGAATTTTTTATATTTATTTCAATGATATAATCCATAAAAATCTACTATATAATGTCAAATTTCCTAATTTTTGAAATTTTTTGCATCTTTTTGGTTAAATTATGAAAATCCCAAAATTACAAAATTCATATATTTTTTATCACATTGTAGTTTTTAAAAAATCATTGTCAAACATAATGCAATTATAAAATTATTTTTTAATAACCCTTGTATTTAGAGATTAACTTCTTTCAAAATGAATATATTCTCAATCAAAACATTGGTGGACCAAAATAAACACTCAATTTGGAAAGTATTTTTTTGGAAGGAATTGACAACCCATTGTTAACTAACACATAACTCAAATAAAAACATAAAAATGTTTTAATTTTAATAGT
The DNA here is from genome assembly GCA_963277665.1 of Viscum album. Classification (NCBI taxonomy): domain Eukaryota; kingdom Viridiplantae; phylum Streptophyta; class Magnoliopsida; order Santalales; family Viscaceae; genus Viscum; species Viscum album. Next base: position 1,497,373,461 of record OY728119.1, on the reverse strand, counting down.
AAACCAAAACTAACTCAGAGGTTAATATATCCATTTAATACCATGGCCAAATTCAATAATTAATATGGCCAATTTCCACATGAAATAAGGGTAATTAGAAAATATAATTCATTGATAAAATTGATCTTGCTCAATTATGGAATATATTCATCATTATATGTCTAAATATAATAAAAAAAATTGGTATAAAGAAAACTATCATCTTCACAAAATTTAAAAAGTGACACCATCAAGGTTCAACCTCTAACAATGAATAAATAGAAAATTCATTTTGAGGGAAGAAATTGGATATAATACTTAATCATTTTATATATATGTTCAACTCAAATTCAATTCCAAGGGATTGTTAAATTGATAGAGTTGGACATTCTATATAATATTAGTTTATCATGATGATAATACTTCCATGAAGGGATGAGCTACAAGTTGTCTTGGAAGCATTTATTTGAAGTAATTTCACTTTTATCATTGTACTTTTCATTGTAAAATCATTCCTTCTCAGTTGTCTTGTAATTTTTTTGGTTGATTGATAGATGTATCTTAATTTATTATTTTAATTTTATAATAAATAAATGTATATTTATTTTAAAATACTAAAATTAGAATGGTTACTCATATTGGTTAAATTACATTTGGTTATGTCTCACCATTTAAAACATAGAGTTTAATCTTTTATGTTTTCCCATAGGTTATCAGTTAATAGTATGACTTTCAAAAGGGGATTATTACCCATTTTTAAAGACTCAATAGTGTTTATATATAATTTTAATTAATAATTTTGTCTTGAATTATATATTAATTGATTTAATTGAATTTATTTTTAAACATTTAAAAGGTAGTATACGAATAACAAATTTTTTCCACTGCGGATGCAATTAACATATCTATTTTCAGACCATCTTGCTTATGATTTTAAATCTATAACTATAATTTATAGTTTTAATCTGATTTTATATGAATAATCATTATGTTTCTCATTTAAAATAACCATTTATTATTCTAAAATTTTCCAAAACATATTAAAAAAGTGATAGTTTGATACAATAACATACAACTTCCTCGTGAAGCTATATTGTGGTCACCAATATGCTACAATTTTTAATGGAAAAATATTGAGTGATGTAATTATACTAAACAATCATTATCGGATTAAAATAATTTCTATGTAAAATTCCTTAATAATTTTTATTAGTTTTTGAATTTCTAGTATTTTAATCACTAATTCAGATTCTATAAAAACAAAAACAAAAATTCTTGTGAATACTCCATCACTTTTCCAAATTATCATCAATTTAAGGAGTCTATTAGTTATGAATTTTTAAAAAGTAAATTTTCAGAAAATGATTTCATGATCTATGAAACTAATTTAATTATTTATAAAATTATTTTCTTCCTCAACACTTATTATCAATGATTCAAATAGTAAAAAAAAATTTCTACTTCAATGAATGGATTAAAAGAAAGAAAATCTCAAAAATAAGATGAGGAATATGAAAATATTTTCTACCCATTTTTAGATATTGAATAACATTATGGATTTTGTTTATAAAATGAATCGGATTCACATTTTTAAATGTTAATGAATAAATATCCACTGATTTAAAAAATGATGTGTATTTTGGAAATCAAATTTCATTTAAAATTTTTGGATTAATTTTTTGAAAAAGAAATTCCTGGTCAATCCACACATCCTGAAATTGAAAAATATGATCCTTTGTATAATTCAATAGCAAAAGTGGATGAAAAACATGATACATTTATTTTTAAAGATTATTTGGTGTAACTGGGGCAACAACAAACATTCAATAAAATTTTTATTCACTCCCCAATATCAATTGGAAATAATAAAGTTGATTTGATGAAATTGATGATCTGGAATATAATATAAAAATTAATTTTCAAGATAGAAAATAATGACATTTATTATGAAACATATCTTAATAACATGAAAAAGAGTGGAAATTTTTATTAGAAGATGAATTCTATTTCAAATATGGAATTTCAATGAAAAAATAAACCTATGAGTTGTATAGTAGAAGAATGATCATATTGAATTTAAACTAATATATACATGTTCAATGAAACAATTATTAGATTAAATTACTTTAATTATATCCTATATACATTATTTAACCAATGAATTGATATGGTATATGGATATAGTTTAAATTTTTATCCATATTCAAAAGATTTTATTGGTAATAGTTTGTTAAATGTTTCGCTTCATGAATATTTAATTTCTATTTAATTTGAGTTGAGGAGTTTTTTATATTAATAGTAAGTGAATGATAAAATTGAATAAATGGTGGTCCTTATATTTTAAGAGTACACTATTTTAAAGGTGGATAATGTTAAAGAGTTTTTTTCAGAGAAGAAATAATTTTTCAAGATGAAATTAATGATAAAATAGACCATGAAATTAAATTTCAACAATAAATGAAAGTTCATTTTTTTGCAAAAAATTATTGAACATTTACACTTAATGTTTACTCCCTATTCCAATAAATTATTTTAAAAACAAATAAATTGAGGGGAACCATAATAAATTATTAAATTGGTTGTTCTATAGGTATTGTGAGCTAAGGATTACACAAAAAATATAATTTTTTTAGTTCATGAGAAAGAATCTACATCCACCTTTAGATTAACGAAGACTGGATGAATCTTTCTAAAAATGGGGATTGAAATCCTAGAACCCACTTTGAGGTTTCAAACTAATGATCTTTTCCAATTTCTGTGTTTTTCTTTTTATTTTTTTAATATTAATAAAAATTTGATTAATTGTCATCTTTTCATTTAGGTTTCAAAGTTGTATCTTTTTGGTTGATAACTCAATGTTGTAGATCGTTAATAAAAATGACATTGTATCCCTCATTCCCATTTTTCAGGTATTATCTTCTTGATTTGCCCTTATCTGTATAAACTATACATAATGAGAACATTGAAAATATAACTGTGGGGGGGGGGGAAACTAATTGTAGATTATGTTTTTTTACTCTTTTCGAATTTTTTATTTTCAGTTTTTCATAAAAAACCCTGATTAATTTAGAATATTGTTTCAAAACCAATACTTGTTAACATAAAATGAATTTACCTTTTGAAATGAAAATATTTTTAAATAAAATTATCAAACATTATTTTTAGGAGAAATCTTAAATGATATCTAAAATTTGTTGTGTTCTATATTTAAATTTTGGATATTCATGAAAATGTAAATTAAATTATGATTTATATTCCTAGAATTATATTCAATGCTGAAAATAATTTCCTCATGAGGAATCTAAATAATTTTTACATCTTTTCCCAATAACCTAGTAACCCCATAAATTTTTTTGAAATATGTTATTTTTTAAATTAATTTTACCTTTTTGATATTTATCATTACACATAATAAATTTTATATTGTGTTACAAAAAATGAATATCATATATTTTGTTAAAACAACAATGATTTTAAATTATATTACATGGAAAATGACATTATCCTCTATTACGTAGAATTCTACATTTAATCTAAACATGACTTACTATTAGGAAATTATTAATTAATATTATAGTTTTCACCTTGTCATTGGAATGGTTGGTATAAATAAGATTAGTTGAAATATGAAATTATATATGGTATACTGAGCTATATATTATTAAATCATTGATTACAAATGACTTTTAAATCAAAATAAAATCAATTTGGTAATAATTGGAATCGTTATCAAAAAAGAAATTTCTCTTCCAACAAACTTGTATTATCTAAATAAATTAAAAAATAACATAGTTTAAATTATTTCAATGATATTTATATATTACATATTCAATAAAAATTTAAAATTTTATCTTAATTGTTTTATAGATAAAATTTTAGTATAAATCTATTTTTTATAATTAAAAATTGAATTTTTCTAAAAACTACTTTTTTTACCTATTTCACCGATATTTAAAAAATATTTATTGTAACTTGTAGATATTTTAATTGAAAAAATTAATTTAATTTTTTAAATCAGTATTTCAAAATTATATTAGGGTAATGTTCTGAGAATTTTCTGTACAGACAATTTTTTGATAAATAGTTAACAATAGTGGTTTCTAATATGAAATTTCATTTTTATTAAATAATTTAAAAACATTTTTTAGGAGATCTGTGGCTAAATCCATAGCCTTCAACCTATAAAAATATCTTTTAAAAACATTTTTGAGGAAAATATCCATTTCATTTTGAAACAAATTTTTATATCCTTTTATTTAAAGATAATTCTTAAAAAGAGCATAAAAGTTCCATTTGAACATTAAATGTAGTATTCATGTAAAATGATGTGAGTAATTTCATATATATTTTGAAATGTAAAAATATCATACCTTTTACAAGGTGAAAGGGTCATAAAGGGTTCCTGTTCCCAGAGAAACAAGATGATTCATTTAAATTTTTTGTAAATGTAAAAAGTGTAAAAAATAACTTTTATATTGATTATTATAAAGCTAAGAAGCATTTTTGATATCCTATTTTTTAAACAAGGGTTTTAAGTGAAAATAGTTTCTCTCACTAAATAGTGAAACAAGGTTAGGTTTTCTTAAAAACATTTACTAAAAAATTTTGTTAACCAAAGATTGAAAAATTGGCAAAATTAATTGAAAAATAATATTAATAACCACAGGAGAAGATAATTAAAAGTTTTATTTAAAAAATATCATATAAATTACTTTAATTGTATTTCAATAATGGTAAATCTTTAATATAATGAGATTGTGAAATGGACAAATAAAATAATCATAACGTGGAAGTAAGAAATAATAAACAAATTGAATATTTTTATTACACATTAAATAAGAATTTAATAAATTTAAATACATAAATATATTGTAAAATTCATTATATACATAATCATAAAATATTAACTATAACAATGAAGTAATATAATGTAATGAAAAGGAATTGAGTTATGAAATTTATTTACCACTTGGTTACTTTATGTTCAAATTCCATTATATGAATTAATTAAAATCGATATAAAATATACCAAGAAGAATTAATTAATCATGTTATAACATTTCTAAGAAGTAATATATAAACCATATAAAGTAAACTAGGATCATAACATAGCAATATGCCTTAATGAAATAAATTGAGATGAAATCTCTTATATTGGTTTTCCTTTTGGGTGAACATTCATTAACATTTTATAGAATCATTTTAACCAAATTATAAACCCATGAAAAGACATTAAACATATTTATAATAAATAATATTAACTTCTTATAATATCTTATTAATCTTTTGTTAACAATTGTTCAATATTTTCACTACTTCATGTGTTAATTGCCCAGTTCTTCAACTATGTTCTAACATGTAATTTTTAATCTGATTACATAGATCATGAATAAATAATCACTAATATGTAAAAAATGATGTGATTTTAATTTTTATTTAGTATATATTTATTTATAATCATCCATATTATTTATAGATAAGAAAAGAAATGCATTGTTTATGGATAAAGAAGGTCGTACCTATGCATGAACAGTACTGCAATTCATTTTCGTATTTAAAAGAATGAAAACTAAATGATATATACATATATTATAATTAATTAATCATAATTATTTTATATATGTCACATAATTTTATCAAAACTATTCTGAATATATTCCATGTAATTTGTGCATGAATCCCATTGCTTTGAGGGGGTAGTAGTCCACATGTCCACAAACGATGTTATTGTATTCCAACAAAATGGAATCCATGGGGGAATGGTTATATATATAGTTATAGAAGACTAAATTTCATATAAATATCTTATTTATCATATATAAAATATAAATACATAATTATTCCAACCATTAATAGTGGTAAATGGAAGAATAAAGGATATCAGTTCATGATGCGGTAGTTCTCCATACAAATAAATGAAGATTGCATATCCCATTTGATGGATGTGTCTGATTGTGTGGGTTTAAATATTAGAATAAAAAATATCACTATATTTAATACCCTTAGGTTATTATATAATCGTGATTTAATGTTAATTGAAAGGGTGGAGATGTAAACATAACAAAAAGTGATCACTGAAGAGAGTGGCCTAAAATTCAGGTAACTTATTCTAGATTATACTAAATTAATTGTATGGCTTTGTTTATGAAAAAATTTAAGATTCTATTATTTGGGTATAGAAGTTTGGATAATATTTTTTTTGTTTGAATGAGAGAAAGGGTTTAGGATGTGTGAATTATGGGGAAGGTGGGTGCCTTTTTATAGTGGTGGAAGAGTGGGATTCTACTAAATATAAAATGGTAAGCACTATTGAGAAGACTCCAACACATCATGATCCTCCAATAACAAAAATATCAAACAAAGGTGTTGATATGGTATAAATGATTCCGTAGAACATGATTTATATATGTTTATATGACATTTTGTCACATATTTTTTTGGTTCTATCCCATGATAAGCTTAATTTTACATTAATCACTATAATTAATTTTACTTACAATCATTAATATATTTGGTAAATTTTTTTTACAATATTAGAAATTATATATTATTATTATTATGTATATGGAAACAATTTTTCAAAATTACTAACATATAAGTGGAAGAAAATAAATTAAATTTAATCATGTAGATATGATGACAAAATAAGTTTTTAATGTAAAAATGTTCAAATATTTGAAATGTTTTGATGTCCAATTTTATTGTGAAATTTATTACAATGACCTAAAATGGATTAATTTATTTATAGTTGAACTAAATATACTTAAATAAAATTAAAATAAAATTTATCTATATATATAATATAGGTGAAAACACGGTTTTCAATTATAATTTAGTATTTTTTACTATTCATTAAAAATGAACGTCACAAAAAATACAAAAAATTAAGCATCGGTTAATTTTTATTTTCCTATTTCAAAAATTATGTTTATTTTGATATAAAATATTTAATAAGAAATCAAAAATTATGTTTTAAAATATCTACGTCGTTAAAATGAGGGAAAATTTCTTTTTTAGAAATACAAATTTCAAGCGTAAACCTAGATTTATTCTTTTATTAAGAAAATCACGTCTATTGGATGAATATAAGACATTTTTATTGAATAATATATATGTATATATATATAACTAATATAATCCATTCATATTAATTAATTTAATTTATTATTATAAAACCCTATTAGCGTATAATAATAGTTCTTATAAAAACATCCCATTTATATTCTATTGGTTTAAATATTTTTTCCAATTAATTTATACTCAATGTATTTAATCATATATTATAATTTTGTTAATATTTCTCATAACATCTAATTTAAAATCTATTTTATATCTTATTATAATAAACAATAACATTTTAATAATATATATTTTTCGGTAAAACTCATTTGTGCATGTAACAAAAGCTTTCAAATAACGTATTTTTTCCATGTGATGTATGAAATCACATTATTTTGTTTGTTTGAAGATATATAAAATGTAAATTTTATTTTCTGTGTTAAATATTCCATAAAGTATTTAGGGTTTATATTTATCTCTATGTTCAGTGTTGTGTGTCATACATGATATCGAATAATAATATACTCTGTAAATTGTTTTGCGATGTTACATTCTTCCCGCCTTTATTAAATTATCTATTTGAATTTTAAACTCGATATTGGTAATTAATAGTTGAATAATTGAAAATTACATTATTGAAATACCACATATTGATAATTTTTTGTAAGATATCCTCTTACTAAGAAAGAATATGGTGTACAATGGTTACATAGAATAATATATAACTAGGTATCCAATTATGATAATATTTGTGGAAATGGGAGATAAGTACATGGATTAAAAGGGTAATTATTTATAGGTGTGACAATGTTCATTGATAAAAAAATTTAATTACCAGTAGAATGATAGGGGCCTCGAATCCATAAATGTATGATGAATTAAAAGACCATCAGTTCAAAAAAATGAATCAATTAGGATAAAATTTTTTGTTCTAATATCATTTAATTATGTTGAAGAATTATTTTATTAGGCAAGAGTATATGGATATATTATTACTCTATATGTTTTAGTTTCATAAAAAAATTCATCTTTTAGTAGTGTATCACTTAAATTAGAATTCAACCTAAAATTTAAGAAATGGATATCCAAAAATTAACTTTTATGGATAAGGCATTAAAATACACATTTAATGGATTGTACGACCTATAAAAGAATGATGAATTATTCCATTTGTCTCTCACTATTCTTCAAATCCAATATTTACAATACATTAATCTATAAACCCAAGATGTGACACTATTGGTTCATTTTTTATATTAATTTTTCAAATTGTTTCAGAAAATATAACTACACCTTAACAAGGACATAACATAATCCAGTGGTAGTGTTAAACCTTTGTCATATTTCTATCATGGCTTCAAGCCAAAACTCATTACCAGTTTTCTATTTTTTAAAACCATATAATTTCTAAAATAATTATGATATAAATCCTTTAAATTTACTCATTAAATACTCTTTTCCCTAGGGTTATTAAGAAAACATATTTTTATTATTCAAAGACAACAAATATAATTTGACTATTATTAAAATATAATTAATGATTATAATAACAGTTATGGTTATAAATATATTTAAACTCATATATCAAAAATGTAAGGTAATCATTCTTAAATTATATTTTCCACTAAATGAAATACTAAACTAATGAGTTGTAATTCTACAAATTTCATTCTAAATATCATTAATATTTGTAAAACTCTATCATATAAAAAATGTATTTAAGAAATATAATATATAATCAACCTTAATATCATATTCCTATGATGGAATCCATAACACATATTTCAACTAATACATATGTGATTTTATGATTATTTTGAAAGACTATTTTAATGTTACGTTCACTAATATATGATTTCTTAAATATAGTTCCCAATGTTTCTACTAATCATCCTCTAATACCAGTTGTAGTGCCCCGACTCAAGTAGACTAGAGCTAGTGTCAATTACCATTATACTTACATGATTATAAGGAATAAAATATGGAAGGACTAACAGGGTTTTTTGATTTATTAAATCAAATATATACCGTATTCTTACATTAAAATTGAATTCACGAATAATATATATTTTTTTTTATAAAAAAATCATTCCCACAAAACATATACTTTCATATATTTATTAGTACACTTTTTGGAATCATGGGGAAATGAAAAAAATTATTTTTAACTCAAATTCTCAATAACTGTTTAGAAGAGTGTAATAAATTATGAGTCAATGAGAATAACCATAATTCAAAGGTAAAATTATACACACATTCCATACAATCAATAAACTATGAGGGAATACATAAAAAATGGAATGCTAAATAACTAATCACACATGCTGTGTAATAAATAAAATGAAATGGGGTTTTAACAAAATTTAATGTTAAATTTTTTAAAACAAGTTCCATTTAAATAATTGGATAAGGCATAATTAGTATTAAAATTTCAGAAACTAAAAAACATTTTTTTTAGAAAAAAAAAATTAAATGTACCTATATATTTTATTATTTTTTGAAAATATCCAGGATAATATATACTGAATCAAAATTAATGCCCTACTAAATTAATGGATGTCATGTATTTTGAAAATTATACACTATATCGACATGGTCTATCCTCAAGAATTATTTTGTTTGTTTTTTTAAATTCATATATTCTTCTCGTAATAAAACTCAAATGGTTTTTTCTTAATAATTTTTCTCATGTGACTACTCATGAATTGAGGGGATTATTTCCAATATTCCCTTTCCCATTTAGTTTATGTCTAAATAATTACAAATATATTGAATAATTACTTTAATTAAAAAAATTGTTCATTAACAAATTTCTATATTTGGTAAAAAAATATAGGTTTATCAATATTTCCACAAATCGCCAAATTACTATCAATATAATTGCAGTATGTAAAAATGGTATACATTTTATAAAATGAACATATCCATGCTAAATTTTGTTGATAAATATGGGAAAAAATATCCAATTATCTAAGGAATTTGTATATTCATGAGGACTTCAAAAATGAATTAAGGATGTAAATTTCAATATTATCCTTTGAAAAATCAATTGAAAACCCTCTGGATGAATAAGAAGGGTAATATTAATTCAACATATCCTATGTGAAGTTAAAATAATGGGGTTTTATCCTTTATTATTGAAAATAGTATATAAAAGATATTTTAAATTATTCTTGTTGAAAATATACTTTTTATTTTAAAAAACATACGTTTATTTTAAAAAAAACTATAAAAAATATTTTACAATTTACCTTTTATAATTTAAATGGATGAAGTAATTAATTGATGAGGCAAAATTTTTTAAAAGTCATACAATATAAAAATAACATTCCATTCATTAGGTAAAATGTTAGAAATGTTCCTTGTTTGCAGAGAGAAAAAAAATATCCTTTTAAAATTTTATTTAAAATAAAAAAGGGTAAAATTGTATTTAAAAATTAAATTTTTATAGTTTAAAAACATTTTAAGGAAATGAGGGTTTTTAAAATAAAACATGCTCTCTTACTAAAGTGAGAAGTGAAGTTATGTTTTTGGAAAAATAATTCTATATCATTTAGAGTACCAAAAAGTGGAAAATTTAACTATTACATGAAAAATGATTTAATAAATAGTTGAGAATAATATTAAAGGGTTATTGAACATCTATTATAAAAATAATTTAATTTAACTTAAATAATTACTAATCTCTATGAAAATGAGATTGTGAAATAAACCACTCAAATGATTATAAGAATGAAGTGAGAATCAAATAATCAATTGATTGTGCGTATCTACTGTATAACAAAATATTATTATTTTATATACATAAATTTATATTCAAATTCATTATAAAAATAATCATTGAATATTAACAACAATATGTATGTAATATAACCAAATGAAAAGCTATTGAGTTATGATGTTTCTTTAACACATGGTAACTTTATGTTATGGTCTAATTAGAAATAATTATTCAAATTCAAACTAAATACGACATGATTAATTTATTATTAATGATATTAAATTTAAAATGGCTATTATATACACCATATAAAATAATCTACGTTCATAATATTTCAATATGCCTTAATGAAATAAAATTGAGAAGTAATTAGTTACCTTGTTTTCCCTTTTTGATGAATGTCTATTAATGTACTATATAATATTATTATTAATGTTATTAAATTTCAATAGAACATAATCATATTTATAATATCATATATTAATTTTTTATAATATATTATTACAAGGTATATGAAAATCTTATTTATTTTCCCTATTTCAGTTATTAATTGTGTTGTTTTTCAAGTATGTTTTGACTTGTTATTTTTTTATATAGAAGATGATTTCATACTATTTTAATGAAATTAATTATTTAATTACCATATATATTCATTATATATGTAATTATAATAATCCATTATATTTGGTGATTGGAAATGACACACACCATTCATGGAGATGATAAGTCTTACATTCACATTAATGCAACTTCTATTTATTTATTGCATTTAAAATAATTAAAATTAAATGTTATATATATATATATATATTATAATTACAAAATAATAATTATTTCATTATTTTATCATATTTTCTTTTAAAACCATTCTTAATATAATCTGTGTAATGTGTGAAAAAATCACATCATTGTGAGGAGGTGGTAGTCCACATGTCAAAAAACGATGTTATCGTATTCCCACAAAAATGAAAGTCATATACATATGGTAATATAAAAATTCATACAAGAAAAAATATATTATAAATATCATACATATTATATGTCAACTATAAATTCATCATTTTTACAACCGTTAACGGTGGTAAATTGAATAATGAAGAACATCATTTTATGAGGTGTCATACCACCGTACACACAAACGATGATTGTTTATCCCATTTGATGGATGTGTGTGAATTTTTTGGCTAAAATATTAGAATAAAAAACACATTATATTTAATAAACTTATATTATTATGTAATAATGATATAATAATAATTTTCGGGGTGGATAAGTAAATGAAACAAAAGTGATCGTTGAAGAGAGTTACTTCTTATTCAGGTAACTCATCAGGGTTTATACCAAAAGATATATTTGTATTGCATTATTAACAATATGAGGATCCCATAATTAGGTGATATAATTTATAATATTAATTGGGTTGGTTCTGGAGGATCCAAATATCTTGGTATGTGTGAATAAGTGGGAGGGTTGAGTGCTTTATTTATATTGGAGGAGGAGTGGCATTCTTGTAAATATAAAAAGGTAAAAAATTTGGGGGGTTATCCCTTAAATCATATGCATCCAACAACAAACACAATTTGATAAAAGTTTGGATATGGTCAAAATATGTTCACCCAATTGGTTTTTGACATGTTAATAGGTTATTTTGACTCTTGTGGTTAAGGTTTAGTCTTGCATTATGCTTAATTTTACCATAATCACTACAATTACTTTTAATAAAATTGACTAATATTTTTGGTCAAAAATAGACTGTTACTTTTTAGAAATTAAAATATTTTCTAATTCTAAATTATAATAACATAATTTCTATAAATTATTTTAAATTTAATAAAGATGATGGGATAATAATGTAACATTTTCTAAATAAAAAATGGTTGAAATTTTTAAAATTTTTATATCCAATTTCAATTTGAGATTGAATAAAATTACCTAAATTGGTTAAATTTATGTATAATAAATATAAATATAATTTTTCTATATAAATAAATTATATGAAAAGGTAGTTTTCTTTAAAAAATAAGTATTTTTAATATTTAATAAAAAATTTAACTTCACAGAATAATTCCAAAAAATAACCCAAAGATTTTTTTTTTCAAATTCAAAAAATTTAGTTCATTTTTAAATATAATGTTCATATAATTCCAAAATTAATCTTTAAAACAAATGATTCATTATAAAGCGAAAAGTAACCTTTTTTAGAAAAATACAATTTTGTAAGTGTAAAACTGGATTAATTATAATCTTATGATTAGAAAATGTATTTTATGAATAACTAAAATATTTTATTGAAAATAATATATATATATATATATAATTAATATCATTCACTAAAAATAAATAATTTATTTTATTGTGATAAAAATCTTTTATCGCGTAATAATAGTTTTTATAAAAACAACACATTTAAATTCAAATGGATATTATATGAATTTGTAACCAATGAAATAAATAATAAGTATTCATATGTTATTTATTAATATTCAGAAATTATATCTTAATGGCTAGGTTATATATTATTATATTACATTATAATATTTTAAAAATATTTTTTTTCTATAAAACATGTTCTTATATCTATTGCCATCTATCGAAGAAATTATTTGTCACATACAATGAAAGAAAAATAAGTATTGAATAGATTTAAGTCTATAAAATATATTAAATTTATTTAAAATATTCAATATTCCATAATCTATCAAGTGGTTTTATTCCTTTAATTGTTTGGTGTTGCATGTCACACATGCTATCGAATTAGAAATAACAAATTTAGGATTTTTAGGGTGTTACAGAGATGATATTTCTATTATTTAACTCATTTATTTAAAATATTTAATCCATAAAAATAATTTATTGTATATAAAATTGCATCAATTTTTATTGTTTTAGGATTTTTTAGGTATATTGTAAAATTATCCACATTTGATAATTTTAACATCTTTTTATTACCTGATTTATTTGATTATAATACTTCAAGATATAATTAAATTTTAAATGTTATTGATTTAATAAACCTTGATTTGTGGTATTCCTTTCTTCTAGATATCCAATGTTCTGAAATAACGGATTGCATGGTTAAATAATCAATAAAGTTGGAGATTTTTTTTCAGAAATAATTAAAAAATATAATTAAGTTAGATATAACATGGACTAAAGGTGTCCCATTAATTTAATTAATGTTAGAAAAAAATAAGTTGACATTTCAAATATCTCCAATGAATACCAAGTCCAAATTGTTTTAGTAATATGGTCAACTGGAATGTGAGAGTAGAAAACGTAGAAGAGAAATGCCCAAATATAAATGGCAATATTGGGTAATTCTCATTATATTTTTAGTCAACGTGTCCAAATTCCCTAATATTATATATAGATAAATATAACTCAATTTTTAACAGAATACTTGATAGAAACACCTTGAGATTTGTCATCAAGAATTGTTGGAATTGATTAGTCATTCATTGAACAGAAACTAGAAAGAATATTTTCCACATCCTTCTATATATTTTCAACTCCACTTCAATATGAATGGTTAGATTAATTGAGGGAAGTGTATGTTGAAGTGTTTATAATGGTTAAGAGAATTTTCATGTAAAAATTATCAATCCAATAAAGAATGAACTCTATGTGGTGGTAGAGGTATTATTTAAAAGAAATTATTTTTTTGGTCTTTTTATTATAAACCCTTTCATCTTGAATTATTTGGGAATTTTTTCCATGATTTTAGGTGGTATATTTCTTTCATTATTTCAATTTATACTAAATTATTATGGATTTATATTAAAATTTTCAATGTAACCTGTTAACTTTCACTGTTTATATTTCATTGGGCGAGGTCTCCCCATTGAGCATGGTGAGTTTAAATGTTTTTGTTTTCTTAGAGGTCTTCAGTTATTCAGATAAAAATCATAGGGGTTCAACATCCATATTCTTGGTATCCATATGGTTACAATGTAATTTATACTTATAATTTCATTCCATGAAGTACACATTGGTTAATTTAATTAGAATGAAATTTATTAAAATGACAAAGTGTTGAAGATCTAATCTCATCTACAGTTTCTACCTTTATCTTGTATTTTACAATCAATATTACCTATTATTTATAATCTATAAATAAAATATATAGTTTCAATCATTTGTTTTATAATTTAAAATGTTAACTCATTACAAATCCCTATTTTTAATTATAACATTAAAAAATGCAGTCCAATAATTTGACAGTATGTAAACATAATATGCATCCTCCTCGTGAGTAAACTATGTAGTCACCACTATACTATATTTTCAATGGGGATAGTATTGAATGAGGTAACACAATTTTACACTTATAATGAAGATTCATTATCATAAATAATCAAATTATTCACTATAAATATTTTTATATGATGACATGTTTAATGGGCCCCATATAATACCTCAAAAATATTACTCTTGTTCAAACAATAATGAACTGATCATCATTAAATTTTATTTATATATTTACAAAACACATTTTTATAAATGAATCCATAAATAAGTAATCAATGGGTTAAATTATCTTGATGAAATACTAAAATTGTTTTTACTAATCTCTATATGTAATTATTTTTATACTAATTTAATTCATAGATAGAAAAATTGTTCATTGATAAAAATGAATGCTGAAAACACTAATATTTGATGACATGAGATACTTGTTTTTACATTCTGACATATTTGGTAAACTCAATCCTAATGTCGATACTGACTATAATGTTAATCAACCAACAAAATTATTCCCTTAACACTAAATTTATGAAATAATAATCAATATCCAAAATAGCTCATTATGATGTGGGCCAACAACATAGAATAAAACCTTTTTATCCATAATGTATACTAGAAAATTATAAATGTGAATAAATACATAAATATATTTAAAATACAAGATAATTACCCTATTAAAAAACATTAATTATAGTATCCAAAAATATATACTATGGTGGTCCTATACATCATTATCCCTCACTACATATGTTTAGATTCCCATATAAGAAATCATTTTATGGTCCAAAGTACCTATTACAAAATAAAATAAATATTTTATTATTACCTAAATGAACATGATGTTTATAAGTATAAAAACTCAATAATATACCAACATGACTTCCCTTCAACATAGTGAATGTGAAAATCAGATAATATTTAACTATTATTTATATAAATTTCACTAATCTGATAAAAAATTATAAATCAAGGTATGAAATTTACCATATTATCATGAAAACTATTTATGTAAATGATAAATAATATATCACAATGTATATCCCTTATAATATGAAACCACACATACATTCCCTTATCCAAGGATTGATTCATCTCTATAATGAAACATAACAACCATAGTTTATCTCCCTTTATTTGGTATTCATTTCCAGAATCACATTTCTATTACCCACATCA
Organism: Viscum album; assembly: GCA_963277665.1. Classification (NCBI taxonomy): domain Eukaryota; kingdom Viridiplantae; phylum Streptophyta; class Magnoliopsida; order Santalales; family Viscaceae; genus Viscum; species Viscum album. The sequence goes on along the minus strand of OY728119.1, from coordinate 1,497,357,281 downwards.
ACATGACAAATCACCCACAATAAAGGTTGAATTTCATTAGCATTTATATAACCTCTCTCCCAAAATGACTAACAATATTTTACATAATAATTAAATCTATTGAAAAAATCTATAATAACCATATCACTATTTAAACTCATTGAAATTGTCCACAATAATTTCCCAGAAATCCCAAACACACAACTATAAATACTCCCCGTGATTCATTTTCAATAAAATTATTCACACCAAAACATCATTTTTTAGTCAAAAATAAAATTTAATTTAAAAAATAATTTTATTTAAAAATACTATCAATTCCCATGATATGTGGAATAGACATGATTTATAGAGACTCTACCAAACTCGTATCTCTATTAAACATCATTTTCAACCAAATTGATTATCATCAACCTCATTCAATTTCACCCAACAAATAATCATTAATTATATTAAACAATTAAAATCATAGAAATTACTAATCAAGAAATAGTAGATGAACAATTATTATAAACTAATCTAATATGAATATGAATATCCATTTGATAAATTAATGATTAATTAATCCCCATGGATTTCATTGAAAAAGTGGAGCTTAGTTATTCTCAATTGATACTTTTTCAAAATTAAATTGAACATACTCAAATTTTTGGATTTATCTCATAAATATTATTATATTATATGATGAGATATTTAGATGAAACACATAATATTATAATTATTTAACTGGTATCTAGAGGTAATCCATTTCTGAGTTTGGGATGAATTTATATTTTATTCTTTTACAACATTGTTATGGATATGTAGTGATCTCTTTAGAGTCATGTAAAATTGAATAAGAATGACATGATAAAATTTATATCATAAATTGATAAATACTTGAATGAATATTAATGAACATTAGAAGACAATATTTATTTGATTTTATATATGAATGAGCTAAATATAAGGGTTAAATGATCACACACAGATTCTCTGTCTCATCGTGATGATTATAGAAGCAACATGAGTAAATCTTGCAAATAGTGATTACATTATTGAGTTATTCTATCATGTTAAAAATATTATTGGATTTTAGAATAATCACAATATAGCCAGAATGATTACCTTAATATTCAGCATCTGAGGATTTATGTATTAAGATACTGCATTATGAAGTCCAACTAATAAGAAGTTAGTATGGAAGTAGTTTGCAAAGCTATGTTATCTTGTGCCAGGATGCCATGGTCCATGACACAATTTATTGATTCCTACCATAATTCTTATCTGGTTATAATGTCCTATCTCAATAGAATGATTGATTAAATAACATGTAATATTATGTGTTGTTGATGCACCACAATATTTTAAGATGGGATGAGATCACATAGTAATGTGACAAACCACAATTCTACATGATGGGTGATAATGATTTAAGGACATTAATTTTTTTTCAATTAAATGTGTGTCATTATATAGGGCATGTTCCATGTTCCAATGAGGATATCTATATATTTAATATGGATGTATATTTCAACAATTATTGAACATGTCAAATCGTAATCAACTACTCACATTTCAATTTTAGTCCACGATATTTCAAGACACTATATGATTATAGGTATTTATACATCCATGTATTTCATATTTCAGGGTCACACCATAACTAGAGGCATCACACTAAAATTCATGTTATTTCTATAAATATGTGATTTACAGAATTGAGAAATGTGTGAATGATAATAATATGATGGAATTTATTATATATGACCAATATCAATAATGAATATAGTTCACTATTGAGGAGAAATAGAAGGGTGAAAAATAAGTCAAAATTTATATGGAACCAGAGTCATGAGAAAAAAATTCTTCAAACCTAATTATATCATTATTCTTATTATAATTAGTTTCATATAAAATCAAATTATCCATTTTTTTAATTAATTCATTATAAATTCTAATGTTTGAATTTGTATTGAAGGCATTAAATGAGTATTAACCATTGTATAATAAGGTTTTATAAACCATTTAAAACCCATTATGTCATTGTTCATTACTTCTTCTCATGTCTCTCAAAATTACAACATTATAATATTGATACATTCATAGGAACTAGATATATTAATAATTCCATCTAATATTTGGAGATTTGTTTGATCATTTATATAACCCCTCTCCATGTGGTGGTATCCTCTCAATAAGGCCTATCATAATAATGAATTTAACGGTATAAAATCCACCCGCCATGGCATCTTTTATCATATTCATGAATAACACAGAACATAAAGTATGTTTCCAAAATTCATAAAAATAAAACCATGATTAAAAATAGCTATATAAAACGATGAAAATGATAAATAACAGAAAAAAATAAGACAAATAAACTATACTTATATCCATAATGATTTGAAGGGAGGATTTTTTCCTATAGTGCTAAGAAAATCACCCAAAATTGACTATCTTATATGAGGTTTGAAATAAGGTATAACGAGTGATCATAATGTATAAATATGATATTTTTATGCACATTTTATAGTATTCATGTCTTGACATCATTGATTTTTGGAAATTGTATTGGACTATAATGTTCTTAATATTCAAATATTCATATGTTGAAGGCGGAAATTCATAGTCTACTAGAAAATACAGTGGTCCCAAAAAAATTTCGAGACGTATTATTTTCATCTAGAAACATATATCAATGCTTACCTATACCCCACACACATTTAAAAATTCGGATAAAATATTCAAAATATTTCCCATAATCTTATAAAAATCCGAATCCAAATCCTTCCCTTTTATCCCAAAATTTTGGGCTTGTAATTATTTCATCCTGTAATGTTTTTATTTGATACAGTGTGATATTTTTTTTTCACAAAAAAATAAATTATGCATCATTTCTAGAATTTTAATATTTTACCTCATTATTTCTCACAATCCAATAACATAATGGTTTAATTTTTTTAGACATTAGCTAAATATTATTCATATATTAAAATAATAATATAATATTTAACAAAACTGGTCCTCTCATAGGATAATATATTAGAGACATCATACGTAATAAAATTGATTATATCATGTGAAATGGAAACATAAAAAAGTCGTGAGCTCATATACTGGGTAAGGGTAAATATGATAACCTATAACCTGATACACCAATAATTACAATATTTATAGCATTGATATAAAATTATTAAAAATCATGTATCTTTATAGTCTACAGTTTCACATAATTAAAATAATCTTTTACTTATAAATCCTCAATAATACATTGTATAAAAATCCACTCAATTATCAATTTTTCTTTCAAAAAAAAGATACATAAATTTAATCATTTATTTCACTAAAAACATGTTTTCTTCTTTTAAGAAGCATCACCATCATGAATATACTAATCATGATAAGGTTTATAATCATTTTTATGTTCTCTGAAAAAAATTTTAAAAAATGGTATTGTTAAAAATATCTCATTAAAAATATTAAAAAAATGAAACCTTCATTACATTTTAAAATTCATGAAAACCCATAATGGTTCTTTAATTTTTATAAAAATACATAGAGCTCAAAAAAATTATTATATACTCATGAAACAAATATAAAATCCCAATATTTTCATTAATTATATTTTAGGAAAACATAATTTGAAAATTATTATTATAAAGTATTTACAATGAAAACAAAACATTCATGATTAGAAGATCATAAGTATGCTTTTAAATCATATATTGACTCTTAATGTTTTGAAATAAAAATATTTCCACTAAAACATATTTGGAAAAATTGAAAAATATTCTATTAAATTTAGGAAATCAAACCTTCCCCTTGGAATTATTTGACTGGATAATTTCAACATTCTGTTATGATTAAATTATATTAGTTATCTCCCTAATTTCATTGTAGTAACATGTTACATGTTAATCTGGTCTGTATTATTTTAGGATTAACTCACATATATTAATATCGTCACATAATAGTATTGACTAACTCTACCCACATTATCTAAAAATTAATATAAATAAGTTATTATAATTAATATACCCTATGAATTGGAGGAATTTAATGGACCCACCAATCACAATATGGTTATAGTCTTGTAAAGGTGAAGGATCACTCCCTATTACCACATTCATTAAAAACACCATATTTTTAATTTTTCAAATAAAAAATCTAATAAAATTCACATTTAAGCATATATAGATATCAAAGAAAATTATAACATTTAGTTTTATTCACATAAACTATAATATTGTAACTCCATCCCATATGAAAAACAAATTTATGTTATCACATAAAAATTAGGAAATATAACATTATGACTTGAAAATATTATAAAAAATAAAAAATATAAGGATAATGGTAAAAGAATATTCTATTATATAACTTTGTAAATTGTGTTGTAATATTTATAATCTATAAATTACATGATTATTGGAATATATGATTATGTCATCCTTGTTAACAATGATTTTTTTACATATCTACAATAAGATAAATGTGTTTCATTTCAATAGAATTTAGAAAATTCCTTTTTAAAACATGTATGAATAGTCACTGATAGTTGAAAATTTTCTTTTAAAATAACTTAAGAATAGTCCTTAAAAATTTTAAATAAAATAAATTTTGATCATTGTTATTTTTATAAGCGAAATTAAAAATAAGGATTCATTTAACATCTATTACCACATTGGTATCTTATGAATTAAAATGAAATCGATGGATAAAACATTAATTGCATCTATGAAACAATTTAATTTAAATAAATTAGTGAATAAAATATAACCATATGGATATATTTACAATTCATAAAAGAATCATGTGGTTAAAATGGCATAAATCTCAATGAAATGAAATTTAAACAAGAAATCATCTTACCTTGAGTCCTCACTGATTTCATACAGCATCTATATCATGGATAATAAAATTATATTAGTTTTATAATTTCTATATAATTATTTTGGATTATTTAAGTGTTATTATTCTTTTCAGTTTAGTTTTTATTGTTACTTATTTAGTTACTCAATCAATTTAGTTTATGTCATATGATTTGAGGCTGTTCGGTTCATATTCCCAATACAACATTGGTAGTTTGACCATGGAAAAAGAGTTCATGGTTAAATAATATTAAAATTATTAATAATGAAATAATTATAATTTATATAAATGAAAATAATTTTAGACCATCTAATAAATGAGGTAATGAAGATTTAATCGTATATCATTGTTAATGATGTATTCCACATGTACGAATGAAAAATGTTTTCACATTCCAACAAATCCAAGGGTAAGAAGGTAAATAATATCTTCCCTATATAGAATCAAAAATATTGAATTAAAATAATATATATATATATATATTTTCCATAAAAATGACCATCCTATATTTTGGTGATGAAAAATGACACATGTTGCTTCATGGATGTGGTGGTCTAGATAAATGCCTGAGTGATAATTTTATGTATTGTTAAATGGAAAATTAGATGATAAAGCACTATTATATCAAAATAAGGACATTTAAATATATAATAGTAAATAATTATTATAATAGTTTTTTATATAATATTTCTATGAGGCTTAAAATGATGTAGACCTGAAAAAACATTGATAAGAGTAATACATCTTCATTAGGAAACCATGTTTTCTTACATGATAAGACATCAGATTTGGATTTTTATACATCTAGAACCTATAAAAAATTAATATTAAGGTTTTTATGGAATTTTTTAATATTGATTTCTTGATAAATTACTAGGGAGGTTTGAGTAATAAAATAGAATGGGTTCCCATTTATTAGTTTTGTGTGTATAAATCATATAAATACATGAAATGTTTATATAGAATATGTGTTTAAGACATGTAAAATAAAACCAATGTGTATTAGATTATAGTATAAAGAGTATGAGGTTCAAATAAATTCATCCCATAAAAATTATAGAAGTTTACTATTCATTTATGACATTATATTTTACACTAAACACCTCATTAACACCTTTAACCTTAACCATGGTATTTATATTTGTTGACACTCCTTTTCGTCACATTATCTAAAATAATGGAAAGGGAAATGACATAGATAAAATTGATTCATCCATTGAATAAAACATAAAAAATCAACAAAGACATGAACAAGTTATCAAAAGCACATTGTCGTGCAAGTTCTATCACTATCGCGCAAGTCCCCTTGTGCACCGCCTAGTGGTCGTACAGGTGACTTTCATAACCTATGTGATAACTGCCCGGGGTCTTCTTCTATCTATTAAAAGACCTTATGGGCCCCCCATTTCAAGAGGATTTTTTCAGGAACTCATATTTGAGCTCCCGGTGCCCTGGTCTCTTCTCAAAGCTTCTGAAACACTTCTACGGTAATTTATTACCTTGAACGGAATATCTAATGAGGTTGAGGAAGGTCTGAGTGTTAAAACTCATCAACACTTGCGCGCCTGAGTGGCCAGACCTTAAGGGAAAATGCCACACTTGCGCGCTGCCTTAGTCCTTCAATAGAACATGTGTGCCACTCTTCTGGAAGAACCTCAAGAGGATTCTAAAGGCTTTAATCATGTATCGCTCAATTATTACCCTGCTGGTTAACCGTCGCGCAAATTCCCATGTGTCGCGTAGGTATACCAGTATGACCAGGACTTGCGCGCCCTTGCAGTACCTGTGCGCCTGCCAATACTTGTGCGCCCCTGCCTTTTTGGGTGCCCTTCTTTCCTATTTCACCCCTCTTAATCCACTCCACCTCTACTATTCAAGATTTAGTCTTCAAGACACTATTCAAAGCCATTTATGGCATGGTTTCTTGATTTGACTTCCTTATCTGAAAGGAATTCTATGGAATATCTCTCAAAACCTAGTGATTTACGCATCTTTATGTCACTAAAGATTGATATTTCATTCATTAAACTTTATCCTTTAAAATGAGAGAATCCTTAACCTGGGTCTCCTTTTCAAGAATAATCCCCAGTCATAAATCTCAAATTTGGGAATCCTCTTTAAGAGTAAGCCCCAAGTCCTCTAATCTTGGCATCCTCCTTAGGAGTAGGCCCCAGATCCCCTAACCTGGGAATCCTTTTTTTCAGGAGTAGGCCCCAGATCCCCTAACCTGGGCATCCTTTTTTAGGAGTAATCCCCAATCTTAATTCTTCTTAACCAGTCCTAATTTACCTTTGATTTGGGATTCCTTCTCAGGAGTAAAACCCAATCACTAGTCATATCTTAATTTGGGTCTCCTTTTAACGAGTAAGCCCTAGGTTAGAGTATTCAAATCTCCATGAAGCACATATACCTTTATGGACACTATTCCTGGATTTCATCCCTGAAGTAAATCCAAATATTCATTTATTTGGGCAGTCATACATACATAAGTCCCACATTATTTCTTATGATTGCATCTTTTATGGCACAATTGTCTAATTTTAACCAATACATCTTGTTTCTCACACCGAGCATAAATCACATGAGCTTAGATTGTAAAAGTGATTATGATATCCATCTTTGAGCCATCAATCATAAACATCATACTCAACTACGTGGGTTCTGATTCATTTTCTAAAGAATGGATACATAGGTAGCCCATCTGCGGGTTCGATCCCAACTCTGAAATAATCCATGTCCTTCTGAATGATAATAAAACTCAAGTGCCCCACTTAGTGGCTTTAAAACCAGCACGGTCATCATAATGATCAAGTGGCTTCTATATAAAATGTGTCAAAGTGTACCATTGACCAAGAATCTCTAATAAATAAAGATGATTCTCTATCGATGAAGAACCTCGAATACATATAAATGATTCTCAAAATTTCCTACATATTTAATCATTGATTGTCAAATCTAAAAGAAAGATCATTTTATACTTGGTAATGTAATAAGGATTCATGAACATAACTTAAATCTATAAAGAGAGTCCCTGTGTAGAAAATAATTCCCCTCAAAATGGTGTGATGAGTCCGACCACCCATCCTCTCGACCAATGCATATTCCTAAGCCTCATCAATCCACAAACTAATGAGCGCCTACCTTTGGAATGTAGGTCTAAAGGGATGTGGAATCATTTGATGTTTCCGGTTCTACAAACAAACCTCTTAGAAACTGATCAGAATGTTTGAACCTCCCATCAAGGCGGTCATCCTCAGATTCTGAGGGAAACAAAAAAATGGTGAACCCAACATGAATCCTTAACCAAGATAAAATAATGTTTTAACTATTTGTTAGGCCCCAATTTAAAACTCAATGAGAGGTCCAAAAAAAACAATCATTGACATATGTACTCATCCAAAAGATTTAGTGGCTGAATTTATCTTGATTATGTATATTATATCAAACAAGAACTCTTTTCCAAGATCTTCTGCATTTCTAGAATGGTTGCTCTCAAATTCACACATGTGAATGCTGCTGCTGCAAATGCCACTACTACTACTCCTGCTAGATCGTCATCCATTCTGAGGATGAAAACACCTACTCAACGACTTCAACACTGGGTATCAAATGCACTGGTTAAGGAGTACCGTCAACATGGTACCATCCCAACTCTGGGGGATGCCTGACAAGACCTCCAAGTGAACAAATCACACAGGTCATCCAAACAATGATGAACAGTGATCAGGAAGCAGGCGGTACTGACTACCGTCTCCAACCGTTTCAGGTCGTAATCCCCGGAACAAAATCACCATTCACTCCCTTATTCTGAGGAGGTGAATGAGCAGGTCCCTCAGGGCCTTAATTCAAGTAGATAGGAGTCCTTCCCGAGGGTTCCCACGAACAATCAATGCCAGACTCGTGCGGCAGTGCGCCCTCAACATGATGAGGGTACTGACTCCAGGTGTTCCGCTCAGGTTCCTCGAATTTGAGTAAGCAAGACGAACCACCAGAGGTGGAATCCGGTCAACAGTTAGTAGGTTCTTGTCTCTACAATCTCCAGATAAGTACACCAACCTAACTTGGGGGCAAGCAACGAGCGGGCACATGCACCTGCCCGTTTTAATTCCGCTATCCAGCAGACTCGTCTGGAGGCATCACGCCGATCCCGCCAGGCAATTCCGGTGGAGTACAATAGGCCGGAACATACACCTGTTTATACATCATTAGTTAGTCATCAGGCTCTTCGGACTATATATGATGAAGCTCATCAACCACGTTTGGCGAAGTGCAATCATCATTCACATACACCTGCTACTATTAATCAATCCTTCCAATAGTCTCACTTGGTAGCATTAAAAGAAGTTAGCCGGAAAGCCCCGACAACAAATAGGAGGAAGACTCAACTCTCTACCCACACACATGTGTACTCTCAAGATTCACTAAAAGGAAAAGGAGGACAGGAGCAGGCACATACACCTACTCGAAGCACAGAATGGACATATATTCCCGTTCCTGCAGCTGAAGTCACCAAGAATATTCTATCAATGGTGAAAGAGCAGAATCAAATCCATGCTCATATTCTAGATTCTTGCAAGGATATTATAACAGCTTCACCATCATCTCAGGGAAAGACACATAAATCTATCCCTAACAGTGGAGTTACACATCATCAATTCACTCTGGAACAGACACACACATCTGTTCCAGTCCAAGAGGGTTGTGGGGCATACTCCCACATATCATACTGACAACCAAGTCAGGCAAATACACCTGATTTGAGTAGAGATCATCAGCTTAACCTGGACATCATTCCTGATCAGGCATATACACTTGCTTAGAGAAGACACTTTCATCAACAAGTGGTTTCCAAGGTGAGTAAGAAGGCGTCTAAGAAAAAGACCCACCCAGCACAGTCAGGAGATCAAGAGCCAATCTATAACAAGGCCTTGCTCGATGATGGAGTTCTTGAAGCCCTCAGACAAATATCAGTTGAAATTCAAGATTATACTCCCTCATTTCCCAATAGTGGGAATACTAATTCTGAAGGACTTCAATAGACACTTCCTCATGAAGGCTTGCTTCATTACAATTCGGTCGATCTCGAAGTTTCATCTTCAGATGAGAGCCACAAGAACCCTATGTGTGATCAGAAGACCAAGGAGCAAGAGGTCTCATCTTTTGCTGTAACCCATTATGGTGGTCCTCCCCTTGATTATGAATTTCATTGTGAAAGTCCTCTTCGCAGTAGTGATGCACATTGCCCGGAAAATGCTCTAGTGGACATTGTAGTGCCGAAAAATCCCTCCTATCTTGAGGTACTTGCAAATTCGGAACCTGTCATGTCTGAAGCTTCATCGCTATCAAGTTAAATACTTTCTCAATCAGAAGATAGCCCAGGGTGTTGGTCATTCTCCGAACCACACCTAAGTCATGCATCTTCTATTTTGATCAATGATTTCTCTACCAATCCGGTTGAATCCAATAAAGCAACAAGGAAACACCAACTCTTGTCAAATCAGGTAGAAGAATCTTCATCAAATGATAAAGTGGAAATGATGAACATGAGAAAACAATTGGTGAAAGGTGAAGTGTTAGTCATGTTTTGGCCTCTAGCTGACTCTCATTATGACAATCCAGAAATGTTGATGGAAGGTGAAATTCATGATATTCGTCTCAACATATGGAAAACTCTTTACCGGTTGAAGAAGAAAGTATTATCTTATGATGAATATGAAAATCATCTTAAGATAATATAAGGGTTACAACATCAGATTGATTTGGCATATCTATCAATCTCATGATATCCGAAGTCTGAAAAGCAGCAAAGAGCCATTCAACATTCATGCCTTGGCGCACAAAAATGATTTCGTCAGTTAATTTCCAATGCCCCATCTGGTATTCGTGTCAGAGAATGGGGTGTTCATGGAGCACTACATTTCACCGTGCTCTCCAGTTAGAAAAGCCCGCCGAAAATGGTCTCATGCAATGTTATTTCCCATGGATGGCCACAGTCAATGGGCTTTTTTGTAATCAAAAGCTTTCCCAAGAACAGGCTTCAACTAGTTCCTCTCAAAATCAAGCATACAGAGAACAAGTTGTTGAATTACTCCTGAATCAAGAAAACGAGAATCTTGAACAAGCTTCTCGTATAGAGAAAGCACATCATAAAGTGATAGAAGTGTCAGAAATCATCCAACGGTCTTTTAAACCGGGTGATAAAAGTGGATAGAGGTTAATGCGTCCAGCTAATTTCAGGACTAAGGTTCACAAGATCAGGAGAGCTTTTAATAAATTCTCAGAAATAGTAAGTCAAGAGCCACCCCAGCTCTCCAGACTGGGGACACTTTTAAGCCATCCCTCAGAATCAACAAATAGGATTCGAGGAGTTGAATGAGAATTGCAGGGACATCCCCGGTCCACCGAACTAGGGACTTTTTCAAATCATCAATCCCCTCCATAGAGAAAGTCGGTCTTTTCTCGATTGGGGAAGAAACCTCAAGTTGAACGAGGATCCAAATTATCAGGATAATCCCTCCAAATTATGTTTGTTCAAGAAGTTCCTGAGGGATCGAATCAACAAAAGGCAATGTCTCATCAAAGACATGGAAAAAGACAATATCACAGAAATGCTGATAGAAGGGATGTGATGCATTATGAATCAATCAATGTAATCAATTCCGTTGTTACTGATCCACCAAATGAGGTTCACTTAGTGGACTCATATGAAGAGGGTCCTGCTCAAGAAGATGTATGCACCATCACAAATGAAGAAGGTGTGCATACATGAAATCAAAGGATTACTCAGAACCTAGGTAATCCTTCAAGTAACCCACTTCCCCCTCTCCGAAAAGGATCCAACAAAGGGAGGGGAAAGAATTAGGTTACATATCCTTCCTCTGGAGAAGTAAAATCGCTCTCACTAGAGCAGTAGTTTGCACAACTGGAGGAAGAAATGAAGGAATTAAGGATTTTGAATGCAGAACTACTTCAGGTTAGTCTTCTTCGTGAGTGTGCTGGAGTCAGTCAGCCAAGGGAATTTGTTGCAGCTACAAAGATGGATCAAGAATACCGTCCTCTATCAGTACACCCTCACAGGCCTAATCCTACTAGTCAAGTGAAACAACAGTTGGCAGTGCTACCATCAGTTGCAGTACCAACCACCACATCTTTCCAAGCTCCAGTCATTGCACCTTCCCAAGTCCAAGTTCCACCGGATGTTTCTTAGAATATAATAACTACTATTGAGTCATTAACAGTTCAGTTAGAAACTATGGAAGGGAAACGTGCACAAGTTCAACTAGAAAAGAAATTTTACCCTAAATGGGTAGATTCATCTATCCTTTATCCAGTTTTGGGAACCCTATATTCCCTATTTTCAATGGATCAGGCGATCCTGAATAGCATTTGACGCATTACATGTCTTGATGCGATCCTATGATGGGAACTCCAGAGCAGCAAGATGTAGTGAAACTCAAATGATTCGTGCGAACCATGCAAGGGCCAGATTTTTTCTGGTATACAAGCTTGCAATTCCGGTCAATTACCGGATGGGAGGATCTTCGCCAAAAATTCCTTCTTCACTTCAGCACAACTTTTCCAAACACAATAGTTTTCGATCTTACAAACAGTATGAAAAGAAAGAATGAAAGGGTCTCAGATTTCATTGCTCGATGGAAGGGATTAACATATTCCCTAAGCATAGCACTTCCTCAAGAGGAATTGGTGCCAATCTGTGTGGAAAATCAGCATGATGAATTACGCACGCTGTTGATCCCTGTGAAATATACAGGAGGGTTTTGAGACCTTACATCAATCGCTCAGCAAATTGATGATTCCCTTATATAGGATAAGGCTAAATCTCGTGTAATTCCATTAGCTCCAGGAAGGATAATGAGTAAAGTAGAAACTGCTACAGTTATGCTTAAACAAGCACATGTACCTCTTTTTACTTCAAAACCTTCATCTTCTTGAAGGAATACACCTTCTGAGCACCGACAACAAAGGATGTTTCATCCAGACGATCAAAGAGATCAAAGACGAAAACAATTTGAGGATCTAAAGAGCAAAACATACACTTTCTGAAATGAACAAGTTCCTGGTAACTTAATTTCAGCTCAGGAAAATAATCTGGTTCAACTGCCAAAGCCCAAGAGGCCAAATAAGGAAGTAGTTGAAGACCATCCCAATTATTTCCCCTTTCATCAAATGTTGGGACATCCCATACAAGAGTGGTTTGTCTACAAATTCCTCCTGAAAAAGATGGTCGACTCGGGACAAGTCACATTGAAAGGCTCCTTAGCCTAGGTAGCATGTGTCACTACTACAGTCCAGAGGAGGAAGTTGAATGGAAAGAAGTCAAAAGAAAAAATGCACAGAAGTATGACGGTTGGATGGTCAGAAAGACAATAAAAACTCATGCTATTTTTCGAACATAATTAAAGAAACCGATTGTGTCTTCTTCCATGAATGTTGCAGCAAAACCCACTTCATTATAAGGAAAGTCCTAAATGAAACGGAATGATTCAAAGAAAGAAATAGAATCAGAAGAAGATGAGTATGTGTCAAATACTAAGTTGTCTTTGACACTGGAAGACATCATGCCATCTACTTCAAAGCCACGGGCACCGCTCCACCAAACAGCACAACCTAAACAGGAAAATCAGGCAGAGCCTTCATCAGACGAAGAGTTAATCTTCGGTTTTGTTAATATGATTCAATTAACAGATCCATATGCCAGTCGTAGTTTCAATTTCGTTGAGCTTGAATTTCTTGTATCAAACAAGGGAATCAGAGGAGGTTCCAAAGGCTCAAGATTCAAGGGAAGACGTGGATCTCTTAGAAGACACTACTCCAATTCTACCCATGCTAGAACTGTGTACGCAGCCGAAATTCGTGGTAGAGCCCTTCAACGAGCTCAACAAGAACAAGCTAGTGCTTCTACAAATAGAAAATTCAGTCCTGGAATAGTTATTTTGGAAGACCGGTTGAAGGTTCCATCCTCTTCCTCTCAACAAGTAAATGGATCTAATCAGTCTAATATTCCAAAACCAAGAATATTGCCAACTCCTCTCCTGATACAAGATGCATCAACTTCTAAGGCATATGCTTCCAAGGTACCTGCTAAACCACATATTCCTTTTGGGAAACGTAGCCCTCTGGATCAAAAGTATGATGTAATGAAACACATGGCCAAAGTACCAGCCAAGTGATCAATTATGGATGCTCTAAATCTTCCAAAAGATCTTCGGGAATAACTCATCGAGGCTTTGTTAAGACCTTGGGAGTTTGAAACTAAAATTGCTGCAGATGAAGTCTATCACATAGATAATAATCTTGCAGAATGCCATGAAATAATATCATTTATTGATGGAGATGAATATGATGTTGTTCATGGTCATATTAGACTATTTTACTTATCTATAAAGGTCAATGGTTTATATGTTCTAAGAGCTTTCATTGATAATGGTTCAGGAGTCAACCTCATGCCCATTTGTACACTTCGTCGATTGGGCCTCACAGAATCTGATTTATCTCCTTCTACCATGATGATAGAAGGATATGATAAAAATGAACAATAAACACTGGGCAATGTTACACTCAGAACTTAGTTTGGAGATCTTGTATCCAATTCAGATTTCATGGTTGTTGATCAAGACTCAGCCTTCAACATCTTGATTGGAAGACCCTGGCTACATCAGCATGCGGCTATCCCTTCATCATACCATCAATGTATCAAATAATGGTTTGATGGTCAATTTGGGACATTGTATAGTGATAAGGCCCTGTTCAAGACATGTGAGTCTTAATACATTGATGCAGAATTCTATCACATGAAGGGAAGGGAGAAATCCATAACAAAGGAGATTACCAATGTTAATGATCCATATGGTCTGGAGAAGATTTCAGTAAATCCATTTATACATGTGAGTATAGATTATGTGTTTCCTAGCAGTCAAATTGAAAAAATAGACCCAAATCAAAATACTCTTATTGAAATATCCATAATGTCAATTATGGCAATTGATCCAGACAACATCGGAGAAATTGGTAACCCACCAAAAAGTGATGAAAGCACAAATGGTGACGTCTTCATTTCACATTATGAAATCCAACATGTCTATACATCACCAATTAGGCTAGAAGAAGTTATATAAACATCGGAGGTGAACAATGATGTCGATTTTCAATCCATCATCACCTCTTTAATACCCAAAGAAGACCCTTCACCATCAATCAGGTCGGAAATGGAAGCTTTTTCTTCAAGATGTGCAAATTTTGACATCTCTTCTAATCATGAAAGTACTACTTTATCATCTACTATGCAAGTAGAAACAGATGAAAAAACACATGATGAAGAAGAAGAGGAAGATCTCAGAGATGCTCCTCCAACATTTGAAGAGGGTATCTATACCACTTTGGATGAACTCAGAGAAACAAATATGGGTACAAAAGAAGATCCACGTCCCACTTTAATCAGTGCGACCATGACTCTTGAAGAGAAAGAGAACTATATTTTTTTTCTAAAGAAAAGTAGAGATATATTTTCTTGGTACTATAAAGAAATGCACGGGCTTGATCCTGAGGTTGCTACTCATCATTTGGGTTTACCAGAAGAACATCGAGGATTTAAGAAAGCCATGAGAAGAACACACCCAACTTATGCTTCCAAAATTGAGGCTAAAGTGGATAAGATTATCAAAGCTAACTTATCAAGAGAAGTTCAATATCCCAAGTGGTTGGATAATATTGCCTCTGTAAATAAAAAGAACTGAGAAATTAGAGTTTTCATCGATTTCAGAGATCTTAATCGGCATTGTCCAAAGGATGATTTCCCAGTTCCAATTATAGAACTTTTAATTGATGAAACAACTGGCTATGAATCACTTTCTCTCATGGATGGAGATTCTGGATATAATCAGATCCGAATATCCCCAGAAGACGAAGAATCTGAAACCTTCAGAGCCCCTCATGGTGTGTTTTTCTACCGTGTAATGAATTTTGGCTTAAAGAATGCAGGTGCAACTTATCAGCATGCCATGCATCGTATCTTCAAACCCTTCATAGGAATGTTTTTTGAATGCTATGTAGATGATTTGGTAGTTAAATCCAAAAAACGTTCTAATCACATGGATTATTTGGAAGTCATATTCCGCAAGAATCGACCACATAATTTGAAGATGAACCCCTTAAAATGTGCTTTTGGGGTAACCTCAGGAAAATTTCTCAACATTGTTGTATGAAATCATGGTATTGAAGTCGATCCTGAGAAGACCAAGTCAATCCTTGGTATGTCACCTCCTCAAAATTTGAAATAATTAAGAGGACATCAAGGACACTTACCCTATATTCGACGTTTCATCTCCAATTTGGTAGGAAAAAGTTTACCCTTCACCTAATTGATGAAGAAGGGAGTCACTTACCCATGGACTGAAGAATGTAAAGAAGCATTCGATATTCTCAAGAAATAACTCTTGAGTCCGCCGGTACTAATTCCTCCTGTTGAAGGAAGACCAGTTATCCTCTACGTGACAGCCTTAGAGCGATCATTGGGTGCCTTTCTTTCTCATAAGAATGATGCTAGGAATGAAAACAACCTCTAATATCTTAGTCGAACAATTCTTGATGCAGAAACCTGGTATTCAAGTATTGAGAAGTGATGCCTGGCATTAATATTTGTAGTTCAGAAGTTGAGACACTACCTGCAACATCACGAGGTCCAATTGGTATATCACAATAACCCGCTCAAATTTATCTTTAGTCGTCCAATGCTTACAAGATGTCTGGAAAGGTGGGAAGTTATTTTGCAGTAATTCGACATTCAGTATGTGTCTCAAAAGGAAATAAAGGGCCAAGCGCTGTCTGATTTCCTAGCTGAAAACCCTTCAGTGGAAGACACATCTTCAGATATTGAATTCCCTGATGAGGAAATCTACTCTGTTCAAGAAAGTCCTCATGCATGGGAAATGTATTTTGATGGTGCTTCCAGAAGTCCAACAGGTAGGAAAATGGAAAATCCAAAATTCAACAAATTTGGATTAGGAATTGTGCACATTTCTCTAGAAAAAGCAGTGTTACCTTATTCCTTCTTATTGTGGGAAGGTGGTACCAATAATTAATCTGAATATGAAGCTCTCATTGCAGGCTTGGAATTAGTGCTTCAAGCACAAGTGAATAACTTAAAAGTGAAAGGTGATTCAGACCTGGTAATCAAACAAGTCAATGGGGATTATGCCATTAGAAAAGAAGAACTAATCCCTTTGTATGATTATGTCAGAGAGTTAATGGCAGAATTCCCTTCGAAACCAACATTTTCTTATGTCCCAAGATCACAAAATGCTTAAGATAATGCACTAGCTAATATAGCTATAGCTCTGGAAGATCCAAATAAGGATGAGACAACCATCATTAGTACCCACCGTCGTGTAATTTCACCTTATGTTCGAATTAGAACAGATGAAACTAATTAAATTAGTCCCATTCCTGAACTGTATTTTCATACTACAGGATGGATGTCACCTATCAGGGAATACCTTCAAAATGGAACACTTCCACCTGATAGAGCCGAGAAAGAACAAATCCATTGATGTGTAGTCAACTTTACTCTTTATGATAGCCCAGATCACCTAGTGAAAATTCTCTACAAATGTGGCTTTGATGGAGTTATCTTCAGATGATTTGATGGTGAAGGGACTATGGATGTCATGAATGAAGTGCATGTAGGAGTCTGTGGTGCCCACCAGTCTGGACATAGACTTTCTGATCAGATTTGAAGGCTTGGATACTTTTGGCCTTTAAAGATACTAGATTATGTTGATTTCACAAAGAAGTTTCATTCATGACATGTACATGACAACTTCATTCATCAACCACCATAGTTTCTTCATACAGAAAAATACTCATGCCCATTTGCCACATGGGGAATGGATGTGGTGGGACCTTATCCTTCGGCTATAGCCAAGCATTTTAAGTGAATTCTTACTGCTACCGACTTCTTTTCCAAATGGGAAGAGGCAATACCTCTCAAGAAAGTTAGTTCTAAATGCATTGTTAGCTTCAGCAAGTCTAACATCATTATCAGATTTGGTGTCCCTCATACCATATTGACGGTCAATGGCACCAATTTTTGTTCATCCAAGGTGAAGAAGTTGTATCAAGAATACAACATCAAATCCAACCGTTCATCTTGGTATCATGCAGCGGCCAATGGCCAGATAGAAGCCTTTAACAAGACTCTTTAAAATATACTTCAAAATATGGTGGATAAAGATAATAGGTCATGGCCTAATAAACTCTTTCATGCTTTATGGACTTATCAGACTACTACCCGCACTGCAACCCGGTCTACTCCATATTCACTTGTATATGGAACAGAAGTCGTCTTGCCCCTTGAAGTTCAATTTCCTTCACTCAGAGTAGCCATTTGTGATCAGTCATCTACAGATGAACAATCTCAAAAGTGATTGAATGAATTGGAATGGTTAGATGAAAAAAGATTGTGCACTTTGCACCACTTGGAAGTCTATCAGAATCGAATAGCATGAGATTTTAACAAAAACGTTCATCTTCATTCTTTCACTCAGGGAGAAATGGTATTAGTTCTCAGAACTCCAATGATACCAGGAAAAAAACCTACCAAGCTTGAGCCAAAATGGGAAGGACCTTATTCAATACATAGGGTCTACATCAATGGAGCTTATTCATTAATCTCGATGGATGGAGAACTCATCACTACTCCAACCAATGCCAGATTTTTTAAGAAGTATTTTGTATAAACACAAAACCTCCAACGTCCTTGCTATATGACGTTAATCTATACAGCAATGGTCCATGCATATGACCATAAACTATTTGTATTAATTTCATCTCACACGACGTTAAACTATGGAAAAACATTTCCCTAATTTGTCCTCACTGCATGACATTAAACTGCAAAGTCCCTCTTTCGTCCTTGCTATATGACATTAAACTATACAGCAACGGTCCATACATATGACCTTAAACTATTTGTATTAATTGCATCCCACACGACGTTAAACTATGGAAAAAAATTCCCTATTGTTCCCTCACTGCATGACATTAAACTAAAAAGTCCCTCTTTCGTCCTTGCTATATGACGTTAAACTATACAGCAATGGTCCATACATATGACCTTAAACTATTTGTAATAATTTTGTCCCACATGATGTTAAACTATGGAAAAAATTCCCTAATTTTTCCTCACTACATGACATTAAACTGCAAAGTCCCTCTTTTTTCCTTGCTATATGATGTTAAAATATATAGAGATGGACCATACACATGACCTTAATCTATTTATATTACATTCGTCCCACATGACGTTAAAATGTGAAAATGTTCCCTAAGTGGTCCAACATGAAATTAAACTATGTCCCCAACATGGTCCAGTATGACCTTAAATTGCAACTTGGTCCAGCAAGATGTTAAACTGCATCATCAACGGTCCATGCATATGACCATAAACTATTTACAAGTCCCTTACGTCCAGCAATACCGTAAACTATGATGTTCTAACCTCATGATGCTAAACTATATAAAATTCCCTTACATCTGGAAAGACGTTAAACTATAGAACCATCCACAATCCATGCAGAAGACCTTAAACTATTCTCACTTTCGTCCAACATGACGCTAAACTATGGGAAAAAAGTACCTAATGCATCCAACATGACGTTTAATGGTGTACACTTTTGTCCTCACTGCATGACATTAAACTGCACAGTCCCCCTTTCGTCCAACATGACGTTATACTATATTGTACCCATCATCCTAAATACATGATGCTAAACTATATAGAAAGTCCTTGATACGTCTTACATGACACTCAGCTATATTTTGTCCCTGCTATATGACATTAAACTATGCATCACCAATAGTCTTAACTGCAAGACTTTAAACTACATAGTCCCTTCATACGTCCTATATGACATTAAACTATGTATCGTTAAGGTTGTTCCTACCTCTTGTTTCTCACATCGAGTATGACTCACATGAGCTTAGAGCAAACCTCAACCATAAAAATCTCTTTGGGACTCTAACCATGTGTATGCCCCTACTTAATTTTTTAGGTTGCTGTCCTCAAGAACAAGATGATCATTAATTCATTATTTCATTGAACTATGTGGACTTTCATCCTTGCCTTCCATGCTGGGTACGTAGGCAACCACCCATGTTTCAAGCCCAAAACCAATCTCCTCACATCGGTTCACCTCCATCTCATATGACATGGATTCGTGAAACCGCCCCTAGAATCAATATCTTTACATTGGTTCACTTTCATCCTTGTTATACAATGTTAAACTATACAACACTTTAGTCTAGTATGACAATAAAATACAATATTCTTTGATACCCTCACATGATAAGGAATCATTATTTACATTGATTTTCAATAATTTTTCATTTCAAAGACTACGTGCGTACATGGCAATGCCCATACCTTTTATCTTGGGTTATACTATCGCTGTACTAATGTCCCCTTTCACCCTTCACATGTACGAACCAAATTTGTATAGAAGGTATTTCTAGAACTATGTGGGCTTTATTCCCATCCTAATGTGATATGTAGGAACATTTGAGTGTCCCTTGAATCCAGCCCCAAGTCTTTGGGCCTAAACCCAAATTCCACTTTCAGTCCCTTGCCTGAAAAGTCCCCATGAAAACACACACTGTGTATTTCTTATAATGGTCTAATCACTATGACCCTAAAATAAGATCTCTAATCCTTTTTTCCCACATGACATTAAACTATAGTTTAATAACTACGTATGTATTGATTCACATCCTTATGGGATACGTAGTGAAGACCAACATTACAATTCAGGACCCAGCCACAACATGATTATGGTTAGCATTGATCTATGTATCTCTGTATACATAGGACAATACCGATTTTTATGTGTCATAATCCTAACCTTAAATATTTTTAGATCTTCATAACCCTTTTCATGACTTCTAGTCACAAAAATGTCAATCTTCTGAGAGTTCTTTTTCCTGACTATGCAGCACGTGCCCATAGGCGGCCTTGCATAAGCAGTCTACATAACAGACTTGTTATCCAAAAGATACTATTATTTGATTATGCAGCCAATTCCCTTAGGTGGCCCTACATAATTCAACCCCCTAACGGGTTTGTCAGATAGTGGTAACTTCATTCTTGGGAAGAAATCCTCTTTTATCCTTATTTGTCTTAAATGACTGTATGTAGGGATCTAGAAAAATAGCCATCCTTAAAATATTTGTCCCATATCCTTTCTCATGATCTGAAAAGTATTCAAATCTGTGGTTTATATTCTCCTTCCCTATGTTTGGGTAAGACCTTCATAGGTGTGATATCTATCTAGTTCATCGATAATCTTTTTTGGAAATATCTTCTCCATATTCATGTACCTATTTCCATACAACAAACACTATACATTGTAAAATTTTAATCTCCATAAAATTTTGCTGGCTTGTAGCACTAGGAAAGTAAATTTCGGAGAGTTATTTTTCCTGACCATACAACACGTTCCCATAGGAGGACTTTTCATAAACAGTCTACATAACAGACTTGTTAGCCAAAAGATACTATTTTATTTCACTATGCAGCCAATTCCCTTAGGTGGCCCTGCATAATTCACCCCCTAACGGGTTTGTTAAATAATGGTAACTTCATTCTTGGGATCTAATTCTTCTAATACCTTTTAGCTTTTTTTCATATCATTCCTCAGATTCAGATATTCTTAAGTCATAGTTTATATATTTTTTCCTCATAGTTGAGTATGGTACTATGTTTTCAGAGGAATTTTCAAGGAATTGAGTCAATTATAATTCATTCGGTCAAAGATATTTTGACCTTAAACATTAGCCTTTTTATGTCCGACGTGCATGACATTAAACTCCCCAAAAAATCAAAGGAAATCTGAATAAAAGTCAAGTTCCAATCTCACTAAACGTACGTTTTGTATGATTTAGGTAATATTGATCAATTAAAAAGTTCGAAGTTTGTAGGGTTATTTACATTAATCCTAGTAAAAATAAAACTATGCTTAATAGGCCCATTGTCTTAGGTAAAATCTAAAGTACGTAGAAAAAGAGAATGTAGGTACAAAAGTATGAAGGTGAAAGTGTTTTTAATTGATGCACAAGAGTTAGATAGACATCCCCATATTGTAGTCTCTCCTCTTTTTCAATAATTACAAGAGGATTTCAACATAAATATTCATTTGACTAACAGAATCCTGAGCTTCATCAGCAACCACCTGGAAATCATTCAATAAACTGGATACAATAAGAGATTCAGTGATACCATCTCTCCATGGAACAGTTGTAAAAGGATGTTCTTGAGTGCGGTCTAATGAAAAATTTTCTGCTGATCAAACAATGACTCTGTTTCTTTCCAAAAGACTTGGAATATGGATACATGGATTTGAGAATGGAGCATTGGAAGTAAAGATCCATTTAGAGTGAGTATTATTTTCATATATTGCTCTAATTCCATGTTTCTCTTGTCTCCACCAACCGACAACAGATAACATTTAAGCCCATGGGTTTGCCATTTTTATATCTGCAAGGAAATGGCATGGAAGGAGAATTTGAAAGTTCACACAATTTTGGTTGCTCTTAATGCACAACATAACCGAAATAGAGGAGTAGCAGTGCAACTGCATTTCAGGTGTATAGTTCTTTTCATTTCGAACATTGACTCCTTGCAGGTGACCATGACCATACAGGGATAGGTAGATTCTCTGTGGGAAATTAAGATGATATTTCATGAAGTACTCAGCCAAATCTAGGAAAGTGATGTCCCAGATATCATAGTAATCATGGCCAATAAGGTTCATCATGTCATCAATCCACTTTCTAGCCAGTTCATCAGCCGCTCCGATTCTCCTACGAGCCATTGAATCTGCACAAAATTTGAATAAACTAACTCTTAAATGGGTTTATGTTTCATAAAATTTGTGAAAGAATTCTGAAAAATGGCAAAGGAATTAAGGCGCGCAAGTATAAAACTTGGCGCGCAAGTATGGATTTTCCGCGCAAGTATTTGACATGCAAGTATCACCACACAGGCCTAGATACGTTTACAGCAGCGCGACATCATGGAAAAAACGGGAAACAGAGCAACTTGCACAGCAAGATCTCGAGAGGTTCAAATCCAAGTGCTTGTATGGAAGTGAGGCCCTCTAATTATAGAGAAGGTCGTAACCCTGCACGACCAAAGGCCCTACCCTTCGCGCCAAATCATGCATGCCCAAAACACTTTTGTGATCCTTAACATTTGCGCCGCCTTTCCATTGGTTTTATTATTTTCCTCAGATTCAAATCCTCTATTCTCTCCAGATCCAACTCTGAGGGGGGGACTTTTGATGACGCTCCATTTCATCACAATGTCAAAAAGAATGGAAAGGGAAATGACTTAGAACATATTGATTCATCCATTGAATAAAACATCAAAAATCAACAAAGGCATGAACAAGGGTTCAAAAGCACATGTGTCGTGCAAGTTCTATCACTGTCGCGCAAGTCCCCTTGCGCGCCACCTAGTGGTTTTTCAAGTGACTTGTGTGACCTAAGTGATAACCACCCGAGGTCTTCTCCTTCCTATAAATAGACCCTGTGGGATCCCCATTTCCAGAGGATTTTTTCCAGAAACTCATATTTGAGCTCCCAGTGCCCTAGTCTCTTCTCAAAGCTTCTGAAACACTTCTACGGAAATTTCATACCTAGAACAGAAGATCTAAACAGGGGGAGGAAGGCCTAAGTGTTGAATCTCATCAACACTTGTGCGCCTGAGTGGCCAGCCCTTAAGGGAAAATGCCACACTTGTGTGCCTCCTTTTTCCTTTAATAGAACTTGCGTGCCCCTCTTCTGGAAGAACCTCAAGAGGATTATAAAGGCTTTAATAAAGGATCTCTCAAGTATTACCCTACTGGATAATCGTCACACAAGTACCAATGTGTCGCGCAGGTATACTTGCATGACTAGGACTTGCGCGGCCACGCAGTACCTACGCGCCTGCCAGGACATGCACGCCGCTAACTTTTTGGGTGCCCTTCTTGCCCACTTCACCGCTCTTAATCCTTTCCACCTCTCCTATTCAAGATTCAGTCTTCAAGAAACTCTTTAAATGCATTTATGGTATGATTTCTTGATTTGACTTATTCATCTGAAAGGAATTCTGTGGAATATCTCTCAAAACCTAGTGATTTACACATCTTTATGTCACTAAAGATTGAGATTTCATTTATTCAACATCATCCTTTAAGATGAGAGAATCCTTAACCTGGGTCTCCTTTTCAGGAATAATCACCAATCATAATTATCAAATGTGGGCATCGTCTATAGTAGTAAGCCCCAAGACCTCTAATCCGGTCATCCTCCTTAAGAGTAGTTCCTAGATCCCCAAACCTAGGCATCCTTTTTTTTCAGGAGTAGGCCCCATATCCCCTATCCTGGGCATAATTTTTTTAGGAGTAAGCCCCAGACTTAACTCTTCTTAACCAGTCCTAATTTACCTTTGATCTGGGATTCCTTCTCATGAGTAAAACCCAATCACAAGTCCTATCCTAATTTGGGCCTCCTTTTCCAGAGTAAGCCCCAAGTTATAGTATTCAAATCTCCATGATGCACATATACCTTTATGGACCCTATTCCTGGATTTCTTCCCTGATGTAAATAATAATCTTCATTTATTTGGCCAGTCATTCATACATAAGTCCCACATTATTTCTTATGATTGCATCTTTTATGGCACAATTGTCTAATTTTTACCAATACCTCTTGTTTCTCACACCGAGCATGACTCACGTGAGCTTAGAGAGTAGAATTGATTATGAAATCCTTCTTTGAACCATCAATCATAATCATTATACTCCCTTACTCAATCTACGTGGGTTATGATTTCTTTTCTAAACAAAGGATACGTAGGTAGCCCATCTGCGGGTTCGATCCCAACTCTAAAATAATACATGTCCTTCTGAATGACAATAAACTTCATGTGCCCCACTAAGTGGCTTTAAAACCAGCATGGTCATCATAATGACCAAGAGACTTCTATATAAAATGTGTCGAAGGGTACCATTGACCAAGAATCTATAATAAATACAGATTATTCTCTATCGATGAAGAACCTCTAATACATATAAAAGATTCTCTAAATTTTCTACATATTTAATCATTGATTGTCAAATCTGAAGGAAATCTCATTTTATACATGGTAATGTAATAGGGATTCACGAACTTAACTTAAATCTATAAAGAGAGTCCCAGAGAAGACAATAATTCCCCTCAACAAGGTGTAATGAGTTCGACCTCCCATCCTCTTGACCAATGAAAATTCCTAAGCCTCATTAATTCACAAACTAATGAGCGCCTACCTTTGTAAAGTAGGTCTAAATTGATGTGGAATCATTGGATGTTTCCAGTTCTACAAACAAACCTGTTTAAGACTGATCAGAATGTTTGAACCTCCCATCAAGGCGGTCATCCCCGGATTCCGAGGGATACAATGTTTTCAGTACTTATGGGCCATAAATTAATTTAAAATGTTCAATGAAGAGTACACATGGACTAATAATTATAAAGAGAAAAAATTTACACACAATTGAGTTATAATTGGATTTTTATGATTTTATAATTATTTAAAAATATTTTTTAGATCATTAAATATCATTTAATTTCATTTGAATAACTACTCACATATCATGAAATTATCAAGATGATAGTGTAATTTGAATCTAAAAATATAAAAAATTAGATATAAATTTTAATTATCCATTAATTTTATATAACACCATATTCCATCCCTAATAAATTACTTTTAATGTTCTTAAAATAATTTAGTAGATTTTTCTATTGATATCACAAGAACTATGTTGGAAATGAGTAAGCTTTCAAGGATATTATAACCTTTATAATTTTTTTAAAAACACTATTAACATATTTATTATTCATAATTATTTGTTCGATATATGTTTTTTAATGAATCATTTTTTTTCTATATCCATAATTTTATATGATAATAAGTGATAGTGAGGGAATTTCTTCAGATATCATCTACATAAAATAATATTAAAGATGTAATCATAGTAAAGTGGTTCCAATATGTCATATCTATTAATCAAGGGTATTTTTTTTGTCTAAATTCACTCATATAATGAAACAAATTTAAGGATTTGTTTGAGTGTGAGAACTTAACTAATTTTTTATACCAATTTAACTTATGTTACCTTTTTCATCGTGATTAAATTTTATAATGGTTATTATTCATAAATACCAAGAAAAAATGGAAAATTAAAAAATAATTCAAACATATTCAATCCAAATATCTTATTTCTTAAAAAAAAAAGATTCATCATTTATAATTGGTAAATAATAATTTTAATACATGTTCTATAAAAGAATCTCAACACAATTTTTTGAAAAAATTCGAATTTTATGCGTATTAATGATTTAATAAAAATTAATGTAAAAATTTTATTCTAATATAATTATTATTATTTATTAGTAAAATTAATATTATTTGACATTAAATGTAATTAATATATTAATTTAACATTAAATTTATTTTTATAAAAAGTAAATAAATGATAGTTTGTCAAAAATCATTATTTTTTACTATTCATAAAAAAATTAAAACATACAGAAATATATAAAACAATTTATCATAAGATTATTTATACAAGATTATTTCAAAATTTATGATAATTTTATCAAAAACAATTTATAAAATTTTATTTAATTAATGATAATATTCATGAAAAAAAATTAATAAAACATTTTTTTTGAATAAAATAGTATTTTTGAAGTATAACATTAATTCACACTCATTCCATACCTAGTTACTACCATTATATGAATGTTAACTTATTTTATGAAATATATTATATGTACATTTCATTAAAATCATTCATAAATAGTGATTAACTCAATTTACATTTATGAATAATGAATTACATACAGAAATTAGTTTCCCTAAAAATATCTCCACTAATATTATATGATATTATTTAAAATTGATGGATTTTCATATGAATTAGTTATTTTTATTTTGATTTGGAAAAAGTGCCTTAATATATTACATAACATGTTACTTCTATTCATACAATCCAATCCAATTGTTAGTTTTATATTTTTATAAAAAAATATTTTAATAGTATGTCATAGTATGTTACAAGCTCAGTATTATGAGTGGAACACAAATTCAAACATAGTATATTATTTAAAACTAAATATTATAGTGTTACACGATCCCCCATTAATAAAATGGAGTCTTCATAATTTGTTTTTACTATATCATAATTATATAATCATAATATTGAAATAAAACATATATATATATTCTATTATAAACATTAATATATTTCTCATGACTAAAAAACTATAAATACATGTACTTATAAATGAAAAGTATGTGTTGATGTTTTTTTTTAATTTTACTTCAATAGAAGTGTTTTACATTTAGAATAAGACTCATTATATTTGATAAATTATTTTTCCATTGAGATACTGATTTTGAGGAAATATATGTACCTAATTTCCTTCTACTCAAAAAGTGTATTTTCATCCTCCTTTTATTGCTTCTATCATTTTCCACTTCAATTTATTACCTTACTCTAATCAATGATTAATCATGATGAATTATACTTACATAAATCATAGTATTCAATATTTATTGGATCCCAAAGTGAAAAAAGGAAGAAAAGTTATTTCCTTGTTTTTTATTCAATAATCAAAACCAAAAATAGATACACAAGTCATGATAATATCTAATATAAATAAAATTCAAATAAAAATAATTAAATTAATATTCATTGTATAAAAAATACAACCTAGGTTTAACGTAAATCATTCTATAATTAAGGATCATTAAAAGTCTTCAAAATATTCCAGAATAAGTTCAAAACCCCAAAATCAGAAATAATTGATCACTTGTTCTTAAAAGATCAACATTAAATTTATCTGAAATAAAATTATTAAATGATAGCATTACATTATAAGAAGGTGTATTCATTAATCATATAATAACACAAATATAAAAATATATTTCTTCAATATGAAAATCACTATAAAGTAATAATAAAATCATACACACCTCTAATATACAATTCATCCAATATTCCTCAAATAAAATCTCATTTAATCCAAAAATATTTACACGTAAATTTATGATATATTCAAAATATTTTAAATATCATGAAAAATACTTTTAATCACGTATACACCAAACCGCGTTTGAATCCCATGGTTATCTATATGATAAAATATATGTTCTCAAAATGTAATAATACTTTTCTCTTAATCATTTATAACTACCTCAACATCAACGATCATACTAACACTAATGGTTATCAATTCATTTCTTCTTGTTACTATAAAATATAAATTAATTCATC
The DNA here is from genome assembly GCA_963277665.1 of Viscum album. Taxonomy (NCBI): domain Eukaryota; kingdom Viridiplantae; phylum Streptophyta; class Magnoliopsida; order Santalales; family Viscaceae; genus Viscum; species Viscum album. The sequence continues at coordinate 1,497,329,070 of OY728119.1, read as the reverse complement.
CTCAAAAATACATTTTACATTTTAAACATAAGTATTACGTAAAAAAAATCTCAAATAAAATCAATAAGTGCTTCCCAATGTACTCCCATCATAAAAAACTTCAAAAGTGTATAAATTCATTGAAAATTTTGGCCATACATAAATTATCAACACTTAAATAAAATAAAACTATATCATTAATCTAGAAATCCTATATATTAAAACTTTAATGATTCAAAACCCGAAATAAATATTCAATTAACATTTTCCATTTTAGTCTTATCCTAGTACTCATCATTCTCAATATAATTTTTTTAATTCTTTATACGAAAGAAACACTAATAAAATTACACATTTTTTATTGTCTTCATAGTTTCTTCATCATCTGTATATGAACATGTTGAACCTTTATATGTATAATTTGGTTGACATCCATCCTAAACATTCTTACTACAAAATTTATTTATATAAATCCTATAATTCCCTTTTTTAAACATCTCAAAGTTCCTTTTAAGTATTTCTGGAGTGGGGTTTCTTCCCACATTTAAAATATATAAGAAGATAAATATTTTTTACCATTATGATATTTATCACTTGAAATTCTAGGAAACTACATTTTCCTTTTATTTGGAGTGTTAGTAATCTATCATAATTTTGGGTTACTAATCATATATTGATATAGATGTTTTGTCATAACCATAATACTTTTCACTCCATATTTTATCCTTTTTGGATGCTAATTCAGATAATCACCACATTATCCTTCATATCCATTATTAGCATGGATTCTATGGAATCCATCCATTTACTGAACCAAAACTTGATACTATGAGTACAATAGATAAAATCAAAATAAACAATGTTATATGAAGGATAATAACTATAATACTATTAACCATTTCATATCATATTAAATATAAAGAGTTTTCTATTTCATATTAACATCTACAGTTATAGAAAAATTATACATTAAGATCATGTATAATTCTAATCAGTAATTTTATCTAAACTATTCCATTGATACAAACAATAGTTCCCCATAGCATAAAATATGAATAATTAAATGATTTAAAAAAGTGTTTCAATTTATTACATTTCATAACAATTTTCAACATATAGTTTTATATAAAGTCGAAAATATTACATATCAAACTCTTACAATAAAAAGTTTAAAAATCCACTCAAGGCCATTATTATATTTAAAAAACATGATTCTTAAATTTAAAAAATTTTCATTACAAACAAATTTTCCTCATTTAATATGAATCCCCATTATGGATATAATCACATTGATAAGGTCTATACACATATTCAAGCAGTGTAAAAAATATTTAAAATCATGGGAATACCAATAAAATTATTAGTAAGTGATATATATAGGATTTGGATACCTAAAACTAACTTCTAATAACTTTTTTAATAGTAATATTGTTATATTGAAAAATTAATATGAATGTACTAAAACATCAAGAATATTCTTATAAATTAAATTATATTTGATAATTTTATATGGGTGATTAGCACACTGAATGGTAAATAAAATTTCCTAACATAATGAAACCTAGAAGATTCAGAAAATTATTTTGAAAAATATGTTATATCACGTGATGAGACATTTTACATGAAAAAAGTCATATATGCTCTCATGGTTATAAACTGATATGGTTTGAGACACGTTATCATGGGGTATTCCCTTAGAAATATTTAGTACATGATATTAGAAGAACTTTTAATTTAGTGATGAAAGAAACATTTACATGTTTTGTTAGATGTTACTATATTATTATTAATATAATTGTCCTTGGAAATTAATATTATTTTTCATTAATATCAGTGGACATGAACATTGATTAATTTTTGAAAATTTTGATGACATATTCTCTTGGTTAGGTTAGATATGATGGTTAAGTTGAGACTGACATTTTTGTAATAAATAATGTGATAAAAGATTTATCCCTTTGGTTATTTAATGTAAGTCGATATATATTAATTTTTTGTGGGAATTAAACTCACATAAAATGAATATTTTGTTGAAAATCTAATTTAAGGAGATTTAAATAATGATAAATCTAAAATATAAGTTGATAACACAAGTGATCAACCAGTTTTGTTAGAGTTATCAATATAAATGGAAAGTATTGCACAATGAATGTTCGATGGAAGTTTCATAAGGTTATAGATCCAAAGTCATTAGGTTTCACTATCCCTCATGCTAGGGTTTCCCATCATTACCACTTCCTTCATCTCATCAACCTCTCAGGGTGTAATTACTCTAATATTTCTCCTTTACTTTCATCTCCTCACATCCCCTTGCATGGAGGCATTGTTCATGTATCCCTTTTATCTATTCGTTCTCTCCTCCTTTCATATTATCGAGTGTCATTATCCATTTTCCTTATACTTTTTCACCTCCTTGTCATGTTTTCTTACTCCACCCACATGGATTTAATAGTTCTATAGTACCTGTTTGTGATGATGATGAATCTTTTCAAGATAGATTTTTGGGCCCGATTGTGGTTTTATGCTAAATACATCCTTCACCGCTCAACCTACTCTAACCCCAATTCCATATGCACCTCTCTTAGTTGGATCTTTTTTAGAGGTAACTATATGGTTTTTGGATTTGTTGTTAGTTATAGAAGGTCATCAAGGTGATATTGGATTTAGAGTTCTTTCATTTTGTTGGATTCAGTTTTTTATTCTATTTATATGTAGTTCTGCTGTGGTTTTTTGTCAACGTCCTGACGTATTCTTTGTTATGTAACTCTGGATCCCTTTTGTGTCAATGATTAATATTTTAAAGGAGGTTCTTGGGATCAAAAAAATTGTGCTTTTATGTTCTCCTTAGATGGTCAACAATCTCTGATCCCAATTTTTTATGAGTCTCTCATTGTTGGATCTGGTGCAGTGGTAACTACATGATTTTTGGTTTTTTTTCAGTGTCTGATAGGATTAAAGGTGATTACGAAGTAGGAGGGGTTTGAATTTGTTGGGTTTGTTTTAATTTCACTATTCCCGTGGTGTTTTGTTATGTTTTTTCTTGTCAATTACAATGTCTTCCCACGATTGGTTGTCTCTGGACCTGATAACTAATATTTTATGATGATGATGTTGATGGACTATGATGATGTTTTGGTGTTGTTTTTTTAAATTGTAGTAGTGAATGTCATTGATGAAGGCAAGGTGATGGGATGATGGTAGAAAGGTTTAGTTAGGACATGGATATGCACAAGGAATTTGGTGATGTTTCGTTGATTGGCTTGTGGTATTTGTTGTGATGGTGGTTTGAATTATGAAACATGGTGCGTGACGGTAGTCTTGAGGTAATGATCTGGTTCAATTTTTTTATTTTGAAATTTGAATTTTGTAATGTGTGTTTTTTGAGGGTGTGAATAGATATTTTATGAATGGTTCGGTAGATTCCCACTTATCCTCAAAGTGTATTTTCAATTAAATAAAAAATGGATTGTGGATGGATGTTACATGTAATTGCAACATTCACTTCTTCCTATATGGGAGCTTTGGTGTGATGTAAGTTGATGGCAATATTTTTGGATTGAAATGCATATAGAAATGGACAAATAATAAATTGGGCTGAATTGTATGTTTAAAAACATTCAATTTAATCCTTAATGAAAAACATTGCTTAATTCTATTAAATAAAATGTCTTCACAAAACCACTCCTATATTTAAATATTAATCATACTCGGACCGAGGATCTGATAAAAAATGAATCATAATCAAGATGATTCTGATATATAATCCACAGGTTTGATTCTATTTAATATAATCATATTATGTAACAATAATATTCAAGTAAATGATAATGAAATGATTCAGATTTATAATGGTTATGATTTATATGAGTAATATAATAAAGGGTGATTCTATCATAAATATTATAGAATCGTATTCATAGAAAAACCAATTAATTCCAATAAAATATATTCTTATAAATACAATAAAAAAGGAATATTAATAAAAAATAACATTATATTAGTTTTAAATTGAAAAATAGAAGACTTATAAAGATGAAAGTAATAAAATTGATAAGAATTCATTTATCCCAAATAGATGGGTATCTAGTAACCTATAAATTCTAGGTGTAGCAGAAGTATGGTTGGGTCGGCACCCAAAATTAATTTTTACCATGATCAGTTATTATTCTTGGATGAATACGACGATGAACTCCTTTCTCCGTGGAATTGAATCATTGATTCACATAAAAAGGTAAGAGGCCCAAAAACATTAGAAAGGATCTTGGACATCATGTTTATAGTTAATTTAATTAATTTCATATAGAAAATGATATATGGTTCTTTGGTACATTCTTTTTTTTGGATGTTGATTATATTGAATGGCCCATATTGATTTTCTCATTGCATTTGTGAGGATCCAAACCAGAATCCCTTTAGCAATGATCTACACATGATTCAATGGCCTCTGATCAACACCACTTGTTTTTTGGGTGCATGTACGGTGATATGACTGTCTTGCATCAGTCATTCATGATCTCTTGTTCTTTAGTCTTCATGAACGTCCCGCATTAAATAAAATGGGAAAAAGATGATTTAATAGAGAAATGTTTTGTCTCAACAATTCTCAATTCACCAAGTGCCTGGTGTGTTCTCTATTGCACAATATGCCTACATTTCTATTTATATACATGGAACATCATTTTTGAGTATTTAATTAGATAACAACAATTAAATACATTCATGATCTTAGGGAAAACCCAAGCTTATAATAATAATACATTTTCATTATTTATGGTTTTCCATCTTGCAAAAATGGAATTATAGATAATATTCTACGTCACAATATAATAGGAGCATGCTTATTATTTTAACTTGTACAAACATGTTAAATAATTACATACCATATTGAAAATAATTATTTTACTACTGGGCTGACCTTGGTCTGGTTGAACACCACTTCCAATTATTGAACACTTGAATAAATAAATAATTTATTCTCTTAAATAAATAATTTATTTACTAACTAGTAAATAAATATTTATTAAAATCTCAATAAATATATATAATTCAATTTATAAAATCATTTTAATGTCAATAAAATTATTCCACAGTCTTGTGAATAATATTTATTTTATTAATTAAATTTAAATATAATTTGACTGACACAACCAAAAACACTTAGTTGTTGACCCTTTAGGATTATTTCAGGTTGGAATTAGGCGGTCTTTCCTAAAGTCCAACAGTACTATCTAGCAATAGGTTAAGGCACTCAAGAGATAAAACATAATGTCACAACAACGACATCCACATACGAATGCTCACTCTATAATATAATCCCTTTATTCTAATATCCCATCAAGCATGTTTCATTATAGATTCATTTACCTTTATGATTAATATATCATTCTTTGACTGTCTGAAATAATCCCACTATTACACCATAACTACGGAATTTAGAGAGACAGTTCTATTTCAATCAAAGGTCATAGATATCAAGTTCCCTAAATGGAAAGGACAAATCCTTCCTTGAATTATCCATTAATAACATGTCACTAGTGAGTCACTCGACATACCCCACTTCCCGCCATCATATGGTGTGCCAGTTTTCACTAGTAATTAAATGTGTGCAAGTATTGAAATGTATCAATGATAATTCTAATTTCTAAGGACCATTACATACGGTTATAGATAGGAATATCCAATTACTCAATTACATGAGGAATTCATACTTGCAAGTCTGTTCTCATAATCTCTTGTCTTGGAGATCACCAAGTGAGAACTTTATTAGAGGATGTCTCATCTACTTATGGGTACTTGCATTTGACGATCTATATACTATGTTTCCCATCATAGTATGTCATCCAACCAAAAAACAATGTTTAAGAATATTGTTTTATAATTTAAAGGTTCTCATCATAGTAGAGAATTTCCATGACCATATCAATGCAACAAATACTCTAGAACATGATTAAAATATAGTCATGAAGAAAAATTTTTAATATGTTTTAATATGTTTAATATTTAAATAAATTAATTATGAAAGTAATCAAATTACAAAAAGATGGATATTGGACACCCACTCTTACAAACTCAAACATGGAATAAAGCTAACTACCTTTGACTTTTAGTATGCTATACCACACATGATAATAATGTTTCGGCTATGTTACAGTTTTAGTCAAGGGGACTTCCATGTTGTATTATGTGGAAATATTTATCACTTCAACTTCACCTCTATGAGAAAAATCCCCCAATAGATTACTTTTCCGATTTGGTTCTTTGTTCACTAATGTTACCTTGGCTCTTTTTGCGAGAGCCATCGTAATAGTATTATCACAGTAGAATATGATGGGATCTTAATTCCTAGTTACCACATATCTCTCTTGGTTGATGCCTTGTATCCAAAATGATTCTTTAGCTACCTCATAAGTTGAAATATACTCGGAATCTACTGTAGAATCTGTGACCACACTCTGTATTGTGCTCTTCCAGCTCACAACACCTCTATTCAAAGTAAAGATGTATATGTTCTTTATCATTATGTCATCATGATCAATATAGAAACTAGAATCTACATATCCTCTAATGACTAGTTCATCATCTCCTCTATAAAAAATGATCATATCCTTAATACACCTCCGATACATAAGGATAGTCTTTACTACCATCCAATAGTCGTCATTTTTGTCTGCTTAATATTTTCCAATCGCACTCAATGCATAGGGCACATATACCATAGTAAATAGCAAGGAATATATGACAAAACCAATCATTGGATTGTATGGAGTCATTTTCATTCTCTCTCTTTCTTCATGTTTCTATGGACACAATTTCATGGAAAGATGAATTCCATGTGAGGCTGCAAATAATCCCCTCTTGGATTGTTCAATACTAAATATCCTCAGTATCTTATAAATATTTGTACATTTAATTAGGCCGAAAATTATTTTTGATCTATCATGATGGTTCTTGATCCAAAGAATATATGATTCGTCACCGAAGTCATTCATGGAGAAGTATTGATTCAACCATGCCTTAAAAGAATATAAGACTGGCATCTCATTTCCAACAATAATATATCTTCAACATATATTATTAGGAAAACAAATGCACTCCCACTATACTATTTGTATACACAAGACTCACATTTATTCTTGAAAAAACCAAATTCTGTTATGGATTCATCAAAATAAATGTTCCATGACCTGGATACATGATTTAATCCATAACTGAATTTCTACCAATTTCAAACCATTTTTGCATCCTTTGGATTCATAAACCCTTCATGTTTTGTCATGTATATATCTTCCTAAATTATCCCATTAAGGAATGATATTTTAACATCCATTTTAAAAATATCATATTCATGTTAAGAAGGAATTGACAATAGAATTTTGACAGTTTTCTGCATTTCAACTGGTGAAAATTGTTCTTTCATAGTCAATGCCATGACGCTGCTTGAACTCTTTTGCAACTAGTTGTGCCTTATAGGTACTTACTAGTCCATACGTGTCTATTTTCATCTTGAATAATAATTTGAAACCAACAATATGTACATCAACTATAGGATCTACCAATACAAATACATTTTTTTGGTACTTGTAATCCATTTTAGAATTCATGGCCTCTTTACGCGTGGAAATATTTGTGCCACTTACTACTTCCTTATAGGATATAGGGTCATTATTATCAACTAATAATGAGTCAAATTATTAGGTAACTAGAAAATTGTATCGTTTTTGTTTACTAAACTCTCTTGTAACCCTATCCAGTTCTTTCGTCTCTAGATCAGTTCTTTATTCCACATGGCATTGTGGAATTTATTCTTGTACCATCTCTTTTGTACCTTGAGCCTAAACATCATCAATGTTTATGTCACTACCACTATCTCTTTTGGGATTGTTATCCCTATCGAGGAATATGGCATGTCCTTCCAATATAAAATTTATTTTTGAGGGGTTGTATAGATAATATCCCCTTATTTCCTTGTGGTATCCTATAAAGGTACACTTTGTCCCTCACAGTGCAAGTTTGTTACCTGAAGTGGCCATAACAAATGCATTGCTTCCCCTCAAAAGTAAATTTTATAACATGGATTTCATTCCACTACATAACTCGTATGGAATTCCATTTATCTATTTATTTGGTACTTGTTTTAGTATGTGTGCCTATTTTTGTAACGCATATCCTAAAATGGATAAATGAAAACTCACATGACTCATCATAGATCTCACCATGTCCAACAATGTGTGGTTACTCTTGTCTCATACACCATTCCATGGGGGCGTGTAAGGAGGATTGATTTGGGATAAGATCCCAAACTCCCGTATGTAATCAATGATGTCTTGATTAAGAAATTCTACACCTCACTATGAGTGGCGATTCTTAAAAATTTTGCCAAGCTGGTTCTCAACATTATTCTTGTATTCTTTGATCTTATCAATAGAATCTAACTTATACCACATTAAGTATATATATCCATATCTACTAAATTCGTTAGTAAAAGTTATGATATATGAGTCCCCTCCCCTAACTTCAACTAGAAATGGTCCAAACACATTGGTATGAACCAATCAGAGAATTTATTTATCCCTTTTACCTTTCCTAAGAAATGGGTATTTGGTCATTTTTCTTTATAAACATGCATGAAATAAACCAAGTGGTTTTAGTACAAATGAATCTAAATATTCATATTTATGTAACCTTTTCATTCATTTTCAATTTACATGACCTAGCCAGTGATGAGAAAGTTGGGTGTGGTATGAGTCATGTAAAGTATCATTGTTATAGATTTCCATTACTGGGTTTGTGTAATCCAACACATAAAGACTATTAAATAAATGTTCCATAACAAAACAAATGTTATCCTTGTAAAAGAAGAAACATTCATTTCCAAACATGAAAACAAATCCATCTATATCAAATCTGGATATAGAAATAAATATTTTAGTAATGGATGACACATAGTAATATCCCTTTAATGATAAGATCATCCCAGTTGGTAATGTGAGGTGGTAGTCCCTGATAGCTACAACATCAAGTTTGGCTCCATTTCTTGCTCATAGATCTACTTCCCCACTATCAATATTCATGAATCTACTTAGTTTCTATATTTGGATACATATTTGGGCACTAAAAACTCTATCTAATAAACAATTTTTAGAAACATATTCAGTGCATTCGATAAAAAATTGTCCGAAAGCTTCCCCATGCTTCTTTGGTTGGGTTCAGTTTTCTTTAAGTGACCCTTCATGCCACATGATAAACAAATAGCTTCCAATTAACATGCCTTCACTTTGATCTTCTTATTATTGGATGGCCATGAAGAAGATTTGGGCTTAAATATCATCGACTCCATTCGTCATATTAACCATAAGTACATAATGCTTGTCGCGCTTTGTATTTTTTTCAACTTTCAGAATGAGGATAATGAAATTAGATAGATACTTCTCAATGCTTTTCAAATTTAAATTAACAAAAAAGCCTAAGAAGCATTGAAAAATGATGAGAGAATGAGATCGGTGCCTAGTTCTTCAGGTATTTTAACCCCTACAACCTCTAGTCACTCAATGTAGCCAATTGGTTTGAAAACATGAGGCCCATATAGGGCACCCTCTCCATTCGTACTCTAAAATAGTACCTTGGATGTCTCAAACCTTTCATGTATTTCTCTCACTTAGTAAAGACCACATAGGTGCTCGAGCATTCTATAGGCCTCTATATTTTCATGAGGCTTCATTATCTCTCTGTATATAAATGATAAAATCAAACGTTGAACTTTTACTACATCTTTCATATGTTGATCATAGACAATGAAATCTTGATCACTCACCTCTTTATCAAGCAGATCAGGTAATGCTGACTCTATCACAGAAGACTTTCGTTCATGGTGTAGAATAACCCGAAAGCTTCTAAACCATTCATGGATGTTACTACTAGTGAGGTTGTTGTCATTATCCATAAATGATCGTAACGATACTGTGGTTGATGAGCTTTCAATTTTATTCTACAATTAAAAAAAAGATAATTAGTAATTTTTTATTACATTTTATGATAAATAATAAATTAATTTTATTAATTCCCCCATTATTTAATAATATCCCAATGGCCCAAATCATTGAACTAGTAATGTTTAGTTTCCATGGAATTTTAGTGGCAAGGATTCATATTTCGTATCGCATAACCACAACAAGGGTTGGTAAAGCTATTTGAATCTATTTTGGTAAGTGGGTCTTTTCCAACTGTAGGTTTGCAGCTTCATTATCTGTTGAATGGACTCCCCAATCCTAAAATCATGACATGGATTTCCTCAACACATTCCTCCAGTATTACATCAATTCTATCAAGGGCTACTCCTCTTGAGGAAATATAGTTATGTCAACATGAAACATTTCATAAAGAATTCTTCTATAAATGTTTGTGACCCAACAAGGGTAGGTCAAACACATAGTTATATGGTGTCTTTCCAATAATAAGGTAATGAAAGGCTTTGAATAAATTAATATTTTATTTGAGGTATTTTTATCTATTATTCATAAATTTATTTTTATCGTTATCACATGCTGGTTAATATTATGAGGAACTTACTTAAGTGATTAAAAATATGTTGAAAATATTAACGCATAAGCCTATTTTTTTGTTCCATCATGTATTCTTGTTTAATTAATTAATTATGTGATCGCGAAAACACATCCCTAATGATAAAGAATGAAACTGACAGATATAATATAAACTAATGGGCATGATCATGAGAGTTTCTAATGATTAGTTTATCTAGTGGTCTATAAACTCTACATTACCTAGGGGAGAAACACCTTGATCCTGTTGGGTTCATGTTTATAGCTTTCCACTTGACCACCTTTGTATCTCTTGGGATTGGCCTTCTCATTACTCCATCTTGAACCACCTCCACTATCTTAAGAGCTCCAACAATTTCTTATTCTTTTATCTCACACAAAGGGGAGGGGTAAAAAGAGGCTTACATAAAAGAAACAATGGGAATACCAGACCTACATATTACTGAATAGAGTTGGAGTGAAAACCAATAATTAATTTAACAAATAAATTAAAAAGGAAACCAATCATATACAAGGTCCAGTATAGCTCATGATCATCCACATACATCCAATGAGTAATGAATTTAATAAATATAGAATTCAATTGTTTACAGGTTCGTATTAATATAAATTTTACATGAATCGATTAATTATTTTATTTAATAAATAAATCCTTTTATCTTAAGCCTTTTCTGAATATCCTTGAGGTTATCATCCTAGTACATAAATGCACCATGGATGTAACATAATGAATACCTATTCCAAACTACAAAACATGTATTATATTGGCATAATGTCTTACTCTTATGGCACAAGGAATACAAGATGCTTCAATGCTTAGATTAACAACCCGTATAATGATTTATACATGATACGCATATTGAACATTTTTCATAAATTAATTCTTTAATACTTCATAATTTTGTAATGTACATGGTGTGTAGTTCGGACTAGATGGCATGTAATAAATTCACCTTATTTCCCAAAGTACATGGCTAGTGACTCTGTGTGTGAGGAAAACTTCAAAAAACTCATAGTACTCAACTTGTATAGTGGGATACACATCGTGTTGTCTCTACAATACATAGTTACTGGTCATCTCAATCTATTTATGGGATACACGACTTTTCCCCTGACTCGAATAGACTACACACTGTGTTCAGTAGGCCAAACATTGTGTAATTTGGTTAGCATATTCCTACCTTTCCTAGTCAACACATAGTGTAAAATTAATTACACCTCATGTAATAAATCCACATGGCTGAGTAATTCTGGAATTACTCATGATGCACTATACATGTCTACACAACATGTAGTCTGTATTACACATCATGTATCGCACCAAACACGACATGTAAATCCAAACACACAGTGTGTACTTTCGTGTTACCTAGAAAGAATGGTCAGCAACCCCTGATGTGTTTCTCCTTTTATTTTTAATCTAAAAAATTAGTCATTTATGTGAAATCTGTGAGAAAATAAAAAAATGAATAAAATATCTTGAAACATCAGATAAAAATAATGATTAAACATTGAGTTGAAAAACAAATTACTAAAACATAAACCATTAATGATAATTAAATAATTATATATTATGGTGAAATTCCCTCTGATACCACTTATAGGTTCTGGTTGAAGCGAAATAATGGTTACGCTGACACCCAACATTAATTTTTACCATGATCAATGATTATTCCATGATCAATACTACAATGAATTCCAGCCTCCAAGGAATAGAATCAAATATTTATATAAATATGAAAGAGGCCTGATACCTTTACACACAATCTCACACGACATGTTTATAATTAATTAAATCAATTTAATAATGAAATAGATACCTGGTTATTCGGTACTTTATTCGTTGATGAAAATGATCATTCAAAATGAACCTTCCAGATTATCTCATTGTGCTTGTGAGGATCTGATTTAGAATCCCACTAGCGGTGATCCAAACGTGCTTAGATGGCCTCCAATTGACACCCCTCATTCTTTCTGTGCTAGAACAGTGAAGCGAGTATCCTATATCATTCATTCTAGATCACTTGTTATTTGGTCATGAAGGACATCTATCCTTCTTGAGAGGGGGGAGAAGAGTATTCAAGAGAGAAATTGTTTGATTCAACAATTCTCAATTCACGATGTGTATAGTGTGTTTTAATGGCACAATAGACGTAATTTCTTATTTATATGCATCGAAATTAAATTACAATATTTAGTTGCATAACAGCTATTAAATACATTCAACAAAATAGGGAAAAATCATCCAAAAAACAATAATAACATGTTATTATTTATGGTGCGTGAACATGTGTAAAATGGAATTATAAATAAAATTCAGCATCCCAAAATAATAGCAGTGTCAATGTTATTTTAACTTTTCCCACCTAGTTAAATAATAATTTAATATCTTGAGAAAAATTATTTTAATACCGGACAGGACATGGTCCACTAGAACTCCACTTCCATCTATCTAACACCTGAATAAATAAATAAATAATTTATTCTCTTATGTAAATATTTTATTTAAAAACTAGTAAATAAACATTTATTTAATGTTATATAAATATATTTAATTTAATTTATGAGGTCATTTTAACATTAATAAAATTATTCCATGGTCTTGAGAATAACTTTTATTTCATTAATTAATTTTAAATTGAATTTAATTGAGACCACAAAAAACATTTAATGTGTGACCCCCTATGATTATTTCTCATTTTCATTAAGCTGGTTTGCGTAAAGTCCAAGTGTACTATCTAGAAACGGGTCAAGTCACCCAAGAGAACGTACGTAATGTCGCAAAAATGAAATCCACATATGAATTATCGCTATGTAAAATAATCCATTTGTCTCAATATCTCATCAAGTAGGTTTCATGATGGTGTCATCAACCTTTATGCTTGATACACCATTATTTTACTATGTGAGATAAACTTGTTGTTATGCCATGGTAATAGAATTTTCCATTATGATTCTATTTCAATCAAAGGGATGAGATATCAGTACCCCTAAATGGAAGGGAAAAATACTTCCTCGACTTATCCATTAATAACATGTCACTCGTGACGCACCCAACACACCCTACTTCCGCCATCATACGGTTCTGTAGATTTCATTAGTAAATTAAAGTGCCTGAGTCATGACATGTATTAATGATAATATTAATGTTTAAGTAAAATTACACATGCACGTATATTGGAATATCCACTGACACCAAAACATGAAAAAATTCTATTAGTGGGACAATTCTCATACTCTTTCATCTTGGAGATTAACAAGTGAGAACTTCATGAGAAGAAGTATTGTATGCTTATGAGTATTTGAAGCTAATAGTATATATACTATGATTTCCATCATAGTATGTAATCCAACAAAAAAACTATTTTTATGAATATTTTTATAGTATTTAAAGGTTCTCATCCTAGCTGGTAACTTCCATAACCTTATTAATGCAACAAATACTCTAGGAAATTATTAGATCATAGTCATGTAGAACATTGAAAAATATGTAATAACATATTTAAAATTTAAATTCATTAAATGTGAATGTAATCATAGTAAAAACAGTTTTTTCTAGGAAACCAACTCTTAAATAACCTTATATAATGGTCCCATGAATTATAATTTCAAAAACATTTGTATTACCCAAATTTGAGTAATCCCTCGATACGATGTTCTGCTTCTATATTTCTATCCACACAAGTCCTTGATCAAAAAGGCTATCATATCTTATCTAATTTTATCCTATAATCCCATTATCTAATGGATCATATTCTCTCTTGTTATCCCTAAAATACCTCAATCAATATGATCATATTCAATCTTCCTAGCCTCATAAGTCCTCGATCGTAATCATAATAGTTGGAGTCACACAATGAAAAACGAACACCAATATCATAAAGACATGGAAAAATTAGTTTACTTGTGATATCATCATAACTCTTAGGTAGTATCTACATCAACAGATCATTCACATAGTGTATTATGTCACATCAGTTTTTTCAAAGGATCAAATGACCTGGTATTTATTGGTATTCTTCTTAGCAGTCATATTGATCTCCAACATTGTGATTTTTTTGAGATTTTATGGCAGACTTGTACACCTAGGATTCCAACATTCATTTTATAACTAAAACCATGCCATCATTTTTATTAATTAACAGAACATAATACATGAAATAATGTTTGGAAATATAGTTTTAAGATTAATATTTATTGATATGATAAAATAGTTTTCCATATTCCAGATTAAAATAGGTTTCAATCTAATAGATATGATAAAATAGTTTCCTATATCTAGGGTTAAAATATTGGTTAATAAGATATATTTCATTATAAAAACCTATTTTTATGTGAATCCTATTATTATTGATTTTAGTAAATTAGATAATTCTATATTCCATGCTTATTAAGGTAATCATAAAACCCAAATTATTATCAAAATATATTTTTTTATTCAAAATTTGAATAAAATAATTTATACGTAATATTAATAGATATTTTGTTTTTATTAATGATTTTGTGATTTCAAAAACAAAATGAATGGAAAAGTCAAAAAAATTGACTCTAGAATATCGACCTTTTGGGAAAGCAAATACCAAAATTCCTATAAATGAAAATAAATTTGAAAAAATCCTTTCATGAACTATCATATTTTGAATGAAAAAATTATACTTTTCTCCTCGGGAGTTTTTAAAACTCTTATGAAAGTGATAGTTAATATGACTAACACCTCCATAGGACAAGAATTCCACATAGACTGTATTCCCCTATTTTCAAGCATTCTCCCCCTTACTATAGAATTTTCCCCTTCTTGAATATATTTCTCACCCTATCTATAGCATTCTACCCATTGGTGATTTTCAAAAAGGAATGTTAATAGTCATGTACGTACCTGAAAAGGGTTAGATACAAAATCTATACAAAATAATAGAACACAAATTCATCTTAAAAAAAATGAAAGTTTATCCATCCTAAATTACTAGAAGACATTAAATAGAAGTTGATGTAGATAAAAAAGTGTTTTCATTGAATTTCAAATGTATCAACAATAATATAAAATCATTTACGAAATTTGTTCTTTCTTTAGAAGGAATAATGATCTAAAAATTGTTTTCTATTTCTTGAACTAGTTTCTGCAATCTACTAGCTTGGCCAAGGGTTTTTATTAAGACATGTTTTTCCTTTAAAATGCATGGATTCATTCATCTTTAATCTGAAATATTTCATTTTTTTCTTTTATTACATGTTCTTAAGCATGAGAAATTTTTTAAAAACATTTTATCAAATTTACTTGGTTTTGACACTTTTATATAAACCATAAAAACAATTCTTCAAAGAAAGTATGCCAATGATAAATCACTTTAAAGTATTCTAAAAATATGAATATTCTTTACTCTTCTTAATAGAGCCACATTTGAATGTTTCAAGAAACATTACCTTATTGACTATATCCCTAGTAATAAAATTGAATGCATCCTTAGTTTATTCCAAATATTTATGGAATGTTCCAAGATTTTCATTATGAAACATCATGTCATAATTAACTAGTCAAGGCCAGAACATAAAAGTCTTATAATTTTATATAGGTATCATCCTTTTCTTTGTGCACATTAAATTCTAATTCCAAATTAGTTATCCTATCTTTTAATGATTTTTCTTAATTTAGATACTTGAATTAGTTCTCTATAACCCAATCAATTTTTTATTCAAGCATTGTAAAAAATGAAATTTTCTTTATTAAAAATCGTAAAAAATTATAGATGTAATAAATTCCATGATCAGAGATCATATTCTGAGATTCAAATTCTTAATAATTTATTTTACTTTTTTTATATCTCTTCTTTCACTAACTTTATTTTATTCAAAACTAGCTTTGGATTCTTATCAAATATTTTATCTTTCATTTCAATTATTATATTACCTTATCAAACATTAAAATTTTATTTTGTTCATCCCTTTTGGATGAAGATTCATCTTCTTGATCCAATGTAACATTTTTTATTTCTTGACAGAGTTTATTCTCAATAAAATTTACTACGGAAGATGCCTTTCTTGATGAGGCCTCATAAGTCACTAAGAACTATTTTCTGAAAAAATATTGTTTTCCTTTTTATAGATTTTGGTTTCTATTGGATTTTATTATATTATTCTTTGTCTTTATTTCTTCTTCTTCTTTTTCTTCCAAATTAAATTATTTTAATTTTTTTATTACCTACTTCTTCCTCTCCTTGTCTTCCATCACATTCTTCTAATTTTTAAGAATATGATTTCTTCGTTAGTATTTTTTCCTATTACATCTCATATTTGAAACACTATTCTAAAATAATCTTTTCTAACTATGTTTTTTTCATGAAAAAAATAAATTGTTTCCACTATCCTTGAACGGGGATGTATTAACATGAAAAACATCAACTGATTTCAATAGTATACCACTATTAGATTTAGGTAGTACAATTTTGGCTAGGGTCGATTCTATATCCCTCAACAACCTTTTACAAAATTGTGCTTCTGAAAGATTATTCTTTTATCTTCACTTGTTTTTACATGACTTCTGCACCACAAAGTTATGTTGTGAAAGCTCCAACAAGGTCGACGATGAATTAAGGCTCTCCCTCTTTTATTTCATCTTTTCTATTTCTCAAAACATCATCTATATCCTTTTCGTATTTCATTTATTTATTTCGATTCATAGAAGGAAGAGAATAATATTGTTTTCCTCTTATGAACATTCTCAGATTTCTTTGGTGGAGAAGGTTCTACTTTCAATTTAGAGATATGAGTGCTCTTCAAAAAATGTTTTGATTTAGGATCAATAAAATCTCATTCTTCTAATAATATCATCCCTGATAAAAGAAATGTTTTCTATCATATGATCATATTCGATTACTATTTTGGGATTTATGAGAATATTTTCAATCCTATTTATGATCTGATTAAAGAATATGATAATCGTGGATTTTATGGTGTTTGAATTGATATTTTTCATTGTCAAAAGAATTAATTTGGATAGTTTGATATTTATCATGATTAATATATTTTTCAAAATGAATATATCATATACATTATAATTATAGATATCCCATATTCATGGAATAAAAATTCCTTTCCTCTGTGTGGTTAAAACTCTATTATATCCGATCAAATGGGTTTCTTTCCTTGGGTCTTCATCAATTTTAAATAATTATTTTATAATATTTCTTTTAAAGTGGTACCCTTAGTGTCTACAAATTTTTGAGATGGGCAGTACACATCTCCATCGTCCAACACTCCTATAAAAACTGTAGCACTTTTATAAGTCGTCTCATATGTTTTATCATATATTTGATAGGAAAAAATGCCTTTTTTATACTGTTTATAAAAATGAATGTTTCATAAAAATTATGAACTATATCCAAAAAAATCATAATTCAGATCTCATTTTTCTAGGCAAATTGATTCTCATAAATTAAATTGTATAATAATTTTCAATGAAAAATTATAATGTTCAAAAAAAACTATCTCGATACAATCGATCCCTAGAAGAAAAATAACTTTTTGTAATCCATGGTTGGATCTATAATATTAGGACTAGAAACAGAGAAATAAGACACGAATAAAATCAGAGTAAGTGTTTTAAACATAGCATCACTACATGGTGAATTTTTTGGTCTAGAGATATGGGACAGGGTTGATCCCCTATTTAGAGTAATAATTCTGGTGATGGTTAGGATTCTAAGATGATCTAATGGATGACATTAAATATTTCTGATCTAAAAGTTGAGACTATATCCAAACAAATATATTCTTATTAATGTAAACTCATGAATTATTATGATATAATTTATCATATTCTATGAATACAATACTATTTGAAGAACAATTTATATCATATAGAGTGACTATAGCTGAAACAATAAATGAATTTTAAAAAAACATTTATATTGATAATGAACAATGTCAAAAACCAGTTTTATGAAATAGTTTTTAAATATAAAATATATCTATATACCTTTTGGGGTGTATTTATCTTTATGATAATTTTTTTCTTCTTTGTTTGGTAATAGATTAGATTTCAATAGAAAAAAAATTTACTTGATTTTGTTGAATTTTCAATTTAATTTTAGAACATAATGGCTTTTGAAAATTTCATTAGGAAAATTAATACAAATTTTTTTATAATATATTTAAAAATATCATTCTAATTGAAAAAACTCAAATCCTATTTTTTCTATATTATGATAAGATGTTTAAATCTGATTATCTTTCTAATTCCAATCAGAACTTCAAATATGATTGTCTTTCTAAATCTATTCGAAATGTTATATTATATTGGATGTATGAATCTAATAATTTTCCTGAATATGATTAAAAAATATAATCGAAAAAAATCATATTTGATAAATTTCCAAATATTATTTTTTAATCCAATTATCAAATTAATTTGATTTTGAGATGTATTTAATTTTTGGATGAAATTATAAAATATTGGATTAATATAAATTTTATAAAAAGAAATCATATGTAATCACCCTATAAAAAAGAGTATCTTAATATAAGGATATTTTTTAAACAATAATTATATGTCAATGATTACATTAATTTGATCATTACTTGTTTTTTATATTTAATCAAATCTCTAATAATTTAACATTTTTTAATGATATCAACAAGTTGTTCTTGCATTCAAATTAATTGTAAAATGATATCTCATTTTTGTGTGCCATCCCCAAGAAAATGATGGATAATATCTATGGGATTTTTAGGGGAGTGATGTGAATTTTTTTATTAAAATAAATGTATCCTTTGTTATCATAAAGTATTTGAGTTTTTGTAAAACTAATGTCATATTCAGTGACTGGGTGTTGGATCCCCAAAATTTGAGCACAACAACTTCCAACAACCACATATTTTGCTTTAGTAGGGTAAAATGATACTGAGTGTTGTTTCATAAAATACTAAGAAACAAATGATTCTCATAAGAAATGATATGTTTTTTTTATTTTCCTATCTATTCTACAACCACAATATTATGTTTTTTAAAGACTTTGTAACTCATAGTCATTTCATGAGGAATAGAAAATTCCAAATTCCATTGTTCCCTCTAAATAATGATAAATTATTTTTACTTTCTTTAAATGAGATTAATATAGATTTTCATGTTACCTATCACATTATCATAATGCAATCATTATTTGAAGATGACTGGCTATTAAGTATAGTAGAATTCCTATCATACCTCTAATATTTGTTTGATTAACTAGTTTCTAAATTTCATCATTATCAAGTATTTTTTTTGGTACCGATTTGAGTACTAATACCTTTAGTATATTTATATCCATAATTTAGGAATATCATTGATATGACTATGTTGAGATACAAATGTTCATTATGGTTTTTGAGAGATTTGAAAACCAAGAAAAAATGTTAACTTACCCATCATGTTCATTTAAACAGAGATTTCATAATTTTTATAAAGTAATCTATTAAAAACTATTGATTTGAAATAAATATAATGCTATTAAAAAAATTTTGAATAACTAAAATACATTAATTTTTAATATGAAATGAGTTAGATGAGGAGTTCCCATAAAATAATGGTTTTGTAAAATATTATTTTTAATCTATCATACCAAGATCTAGATTATTTTTAAGCCTATATAGTGATTCGTTATGTTTATAAATTTATTCAACATGTTTATTGTCTTCAAAACCAGAAGGTAGCTCAACAAAAAAAATTTCTTGAAAATATACATTATGGAAATCACACTTCACATCAATTCAAATTTTTTTGAAAATAATGAATGCTGCAAAGGCTAATATAATATGAATAGGTTCAGTTCTAACTACTAGAGAATATGTTTATTAATAATCTATTCCATCTTATTGATTATATCATATAGAAAGAGGACATTCCTTATTTATATTGATTATTCGACCTTTATCAAAAAAAATCTGAAACCGATTTTTTACCAATTACATAGGTTTATTTAGGTATTTCAACTATGGTCTACACTTTATTCCGTTCAAATTAATTTATCACATATTTCCATGTTTTAATCCAATCTTGATCACCTAAATATTCATCCGAACAATTAGGTTCAAATTGTGAAAGGAATTTTAGGTATTCTACTTTATTTCTTAAGGATATTATTGTCCGTGTAGATTTATTAACATCACCAATGATACTATAACTATGATGATTCCAAATAAACAACTGATATTTGTTTTTTATAGCATATTAATCAATATACAGTATAAAATATTCATCATTAAATACTTGAGAAAAAATTTCTTCATAATTGTTCTTATTAGAAGAGTTTTATATCAATGGTTAATAATTAGTTTTGGAAAAAGCATCATAAATTTTTTTGGGTTTGTTTAAAAACAAAATGATTAGTTTCATAAAATTTTACATTCACTATTTATTCAATAGTACAATAAGTTTTATTAAATATTCTATAATTCTTAAAGGAGGTGGAATTTCCCAAGAATATTCCTTCATTAGATTTGGGTGTGAATTTGTGTAAATTATAATTTTTATTCCACATGAATACCTTTCATCCAAATACTCTGAAGTATGGAACATTTTTTTCATATTTTCCATAACTCATAATGTGTTTTATTAATATAAGTTCAAATTAAAACTCAATTTATGATATATAAATATGTACTAATGGATGTATCTAAAAACATTTAATAATTGGATATTCACTCAACATTATTCTAGTTATTTCTTGATAAATACTATTTCTTTTTCAAATAACATAATTTTTCTATAGAGTTCTAGGATATTAACGATTATTTGTAATTAATTCTTAAAATAAAAAATTTCAAAATAATATTTTATAAATTCACAACAATAATAGTAACACCTGACGATTTTATAGTACGTTACCTCTCTAAAGTAATTTAATAGCTTGTGTTACACCCAACACCGAGTTCAAGCGCATAATGAACTATCAAACTATCCTTTTAAAAATTGTGTATGAATAGTATTAATCAAAATTTAAATTATATATATTTATATATATCTTATTTAATTTTAAGATTCATATTTTGTGTTTCTTATGCATAATATGATGAGAAATTCATTTTTTCAAATAAAAAAATTATTTTTAAAAATTAAAATTTTCAACTATTTAATGTAAAACACTTATTAAATAAAATATTTAAAATACTCATATATTAAATTTAATGAAATTAAATTATTCTTTATATGTCGGACAAAAAAATTTAGTTTGGATTAATTTTTTGCATTTTTCTAAAAACATTCAATTTTTGAGGAATCATGAAAAACACAGTATTATTGTTTAGAACCAACTTTTATTTAAATAATTATTATTTTTATTTAAAATTAATTTAAAATAAAATAGATACATTATAACTATATTAGATCAATGTAATTCATTGGAGTCATTTTTTAATAAGATGAGATGTATAAAATTTTATTTAATTTTTTTTATATCTTTTACCCACCTTCTAGGCATATTTTCAAGTTTGTATAAGACGTAATTTTAAAACTTCTATGAATTTAATTTTAAAAATATGAGAGTCATAGTTGAAATCGGTATGTAAAATTTGGTTTAAAAGATGAAAATATTTTATGGTGAATTGTAACTTTTGAATTTTATTTGCCACAGTTTAAAGTAAATAGGGTTATTAAATGTGAAAATGATATTATAATTACCCTAAAACCTGCCCTAATTCTATTGGATAAGTGTATATCAACAAATATCAACCTTAGGAATAAAATATTATCCTTTTGGTCCATTATTATTAGATTAGTACAATTATTATTTTTTTTAAAGAATTATTAAAAATGATAAATTCGATGTTTAATAACTAAAAAATCATTAATATTGGGTTTTACAGAAGATAAATTTAAATATTAGTATTAATTATAAATAAAAATAGATTTCCTATATCACAAGATTTTTTTATAATTTTTAGATATTATATAATTATATTTATTTATGGCACAATTATATTGTAGTAGTTAACTTAATAATGAATGATTGAAATAATTGATATTATAAATTTCAAAAAAATGGTAAATTGAGAATTTTGATGCATTTAAAGAATTTTATAAGTTAATATGATTTTTTAGGGTTGATTTTATGCATTTTTTTCTATGTAATCATGTTTTTATAAATATTACAAAAAAATACTAAAGAGTTTCCAAATTGACATAAATGAGTTTTTAAAAAAAATACTATATTATTAAATTATATAATATTCATAAAAATATAATGTTTAGAAAAAGGAATTATATAATGATAGATATGTCATTAATGAAACACTTTAGGTTCTTTTGGCATTGTATTGTATGTTATTAACCATGTAATATTAAAATACAAGAAGACATTATAAAATGTACAATATTTAACTAAGAGTTAAATCTAAAATATAATGTTAATAAAGTGCCCTAAACTTCTCTAAAACCTATTGGTTTTGAGGATTATGATCCATACCCACCATATTCTTGAAATAAAACTATCCGTAGCCATTATAAACCGAAAATGATCTTAAAATAAAATAATATTTCCAGCATTTCCTAAAGTGACCCTCGCCTCTCTTATAAAAGGGTACTTCACCTTCTCTCAAAATCACAACTCCAAATCCATTTGGATCATCCAAAAACAAAAAACATATCGCCCCAAATACCCCAAAGTCAACATAGATCCCTTAATTTTATCAAAAGTCATTTTATAGAGCCCTTTGGATCAAATCAAAATGAAGAACCTAAAAAATAAGTAATTACATCATCACCTCTTTCAAAGTTCTTTTCTACTTCCACTTCCCCTTTCTTTGTTGTACCCATAAAAAAATAATATCTTTAGTACCTTATATATAATTAGATGTTATTATAAATATTTTACAACTATATTCTTTATTCTATCCAAACTATTAATGACAAAGTCACCATACGTTCATATGTACACCTTATCATCTCCACATCGTGGTGTAGTTTGTTATTCAACACTTCATTTTTTAGAAGGGTCTAATAATGAGTATAATTGATTTTAATAATAAATATAAAATGAAAATACTTCTATATATATGAAATACCAAACAATTTCTTATGATTTCACTGTCAATATAATGATATCATCACTCGTACGTACATAAGACTTATAGGCTTCACGATGTGATGAGATTCATTTCCATGTTCACCACTCAAAGATGACTATAAATATATATTTTTTTAATAATTATGTAATATATGACATAATAATTAAACTATATATATATATATATATCTCTCTTTGTGTGTGTGTGTATTTACATATATCTCATTCACTTACTTTTGTTTAATACGATATGAAAACGGAAACAATGTTGATGTGTACGTACGAATGACTATCTCCCTAAATGGTGCCATCCATTTCATATATCAATATATAATACATAATTATTTTCTGAATATATTGGAGGCATAAATAATTTTTTATATTATGGAATCAATTAAATAATTATATAAGTTATACGATCAAAAATAACAAGTTAAAACATGTATGATAATAAAATCAATTATTACAAGAAAGTTATTTTAACTTAGAAATTATTATTTAATGGGTAGTATGAAGCCATAAATAAATAGAGTATGATATAATAAATATCAATATTGTTCTGGTTAAATTTAATAGCATACTATGGTAATTATACATGAGTTTAAATGTACACTCGACACAAAAAATATAAGGTAAGGGTTTTTTCCTCAATCTCATTATTATCTGAGATTGTTTATCTGTAAGTATATACTGAAAAATATTTATCATATATTTCCATGATTCAATAAAATGTTTTACAAATTAATATTTTATGTTTTTAGGGAAAGGATTATTTTATTAGATCATTATTCTAAATGTTTTTAAATATATAATTTTCTAAATCATTTAATTAATGTTCATGGTTTCAAAATTATATTAAGGATTTATTTACGTATACTTGATGGTTTTAAAGTGTTAATTTATTTTAAAAGTTTCATAGGGGTATGGGACACATTGATTCAAAATAATATTTTTATTGAATTCCATTATAAATTGTGTGACTTTTATATAATTTCATGAAAAGGGGTATTTCTCTAAAAGAGTTTTATTGATTATTTTCAACTCTGTCAACAACCATTATTGGATACTATTCTTGATTGAGGTTTATTTACTATAATAAAATCTTCCATATTGTATATATTGTGTTATGATTTGTTTTTCTGTGGATGTGCTTTTTTATAACATTCAGGTTTTATGGTTAAATTATTAACATTTTTTATGCTAGTTATAATACGAATGTTTAAGTTAGGTTTCAACCATTTCATATGAGAAATGAATTGGAATTAGTATGTGATGGTAGAGCCCATTATTACTCTTTAATGCATTTGTGGGTCTCATGAGACAAACTAGTGTCTTACAATAAGGCCTTCACAAAATCTTATAGGTAGTCTTGGCATGAGGCCTTCACAATGTGGTTTTGATGTCCAGCATTATGAATTTCATCATTATGAAATTATATATTAATATTTCATGTGATTGTTTGACTATTATAATATCCATGTGAATAACTAAATGGCATTATTTGATTAATATTTTCTATAATTTTCTAATGTTTCAGTTTAAAAGGCTTTTTTAGTCATATATATTTCTTTAAATGTTTATTCTTATTTATGATAGTTTCTGCTATATTGTTATCCTTTATCAGCATCTCATCTCACCCCTTCCATATTTTTTATTTTCCCCAGGATGCGGAGAAGTGTGTTATGTTTGAAATGTAGTGTTAAACTAAAGAAAATAATGACATTATCAAAGGATTATTTATATTCTGTTTTATTATAGAAATTACAATAAACATTAATATATGTAATATATTTTCCATGACTGCTAAACTGATTAGTCCTTTGGGATTTGATTCCTTGTAATAATGAAAATGTATTAAAATAATTCACCAACAATGTGTAATTGGGGTCATGGTGTCATAGTTGGTATCAAATGAAGTTGTGTACAACTCTTGGAAACTACATTTTTAAAAACCCAGATTAGAGAACACAACCTTAACATAGACATTGAGTATTAGTATAGAAGATAATTAAAAAGTTTTGGTAATGTAGATATTATGTAGGTTTTCCATGAAATACATCCCAGTCTAGATACGAGTAGGTAGTGGTAGCTCTGGCATATATGTATCAAGGGGAAAACCAAAAAAAGAAAGATTTGTACTAGACTCGAACAGGAACCGGTACACAACAATGGGCCTTTCTGCATCTTGGTTATGACACTCTCAAGGGATATGATTATCATAATTCACATTGTCATTAAAATCCATTATGAAGGATTTATGAGTAAATATTTCAGTAAATAACCCTACTTATGATTATGAGAAAAAATGTTTGAAAATTATCAATTAATGTTGTGAATTTGTCTAGTTTTTATTATTATAAATTAGGATTTTATCTAACCTAGTGAATTTTATTATTTAGAAAGGAACCCTGCAGAAGGAATGCAGTCTCCAAAAATACGCATGATCTATAGAGTATGAAAGATGTTATCTCTCATGGTTTTAAGATAAAATTTAAAAGAGAAATAATCTCCCATGTAATCTCATCATATGATGAAATAGTATCATGTGTTAATAAGATAAATAAATAATTATCAAAGTCATATGGATTTTAAGGGAGGTCAATGAAAAAGAGGATGGTAGAGAAAAATTTGGATAAAAGGAATAAGGGAAAGAAAGATATTCCCATATGTTATAAATGTCGAAAGAATCACCATGTGAACTGCTAGAAGGCAATAGGAGTTTGTTATAAAAGTGGATAAAAAGGACACCATGTACGTGATTAAAAGAGTAAAAAAGAGGTTTTAAATGTACAATGCTTTAATTTCAAAGATATGGGACACAATGAAAATAATATTCCCAATCATTAGAGTATACAACAAAATGATGTTGTTGGATAATATTCATGTTATGATGTTACTGTAGATGAAGATGAATGAGTAGTGTTCTTTTGTTGTTATTAAATAATTATTTCATTTGTGTGTTGTATCAACGATGTACTTATTATAAGAATTATGAAGTATATATGGATTGTACTATATTACTATTTCATTATCGATTAGAGATTGTCTTGTACCAAGAAAAGTGACTCAATTGAAAGTCAAACGTTTTTGAAAATACATGGTTGAAGGATCGATGGACCTTAATATGGTCCCGATACTAAGGTATTTATTTTTTATAAGAGATAATAATTTTGAAAAAATTATATTGAATATTATTGACTACCTTGGAAGTAATTACTGGTTTTTTGTTCCATCATTATTAGGGATTAAAAAAATTTGATATTAGGAGAATATCTAATATTCTGTGTTTTACATAAGTAATAAGGAAGCACATCCCTATTCAAATATGATTTTTTTGTTAATTTAGTTTATTACCATGTCTTATGATAATATACGGTGATGGTATTTACATTTATATTATGTGATCATCCTTATAAATTTTGGACTGTGAGTTTGGATAGAAGTACTGTGGATAAGTCTAAAGATTTTAATTGATTAAGTTTGACATTGGATATTGTGGCTTAATGTTAAATCATTTCTTAGTATTGTTTTTTAATTTTTATAAAAAGGACAACCTGATGGTCGGGTGACAACTCGTCATGTCTAGTAAGGTTGTGAGACTTGAACACAAAATCAAAGGGTGACAAGGGTGCATCACCTACCACTATCTTATGTGATGTCCTCATTTGTATAATGTTATTTTTTAAAATGATATGATAGATGAATTATAAATTACTTTTTTTGAAACCCTATACTATTAGAATAAATAGAATGTTTTTGAGTTCTATTAGCATTTGGGGTGAAAGATGAGTTTTTGGTAGAAATTAGTTTGATGATGGGACTCTACTTTTCTTGTATATTTTATGAAGAAAATAATTCTTATACATTAGGGAAATGATCTTAAAACAAAAAATGTGTTATCCTAATACATTATGTTTGTTGACCTCACATATTTGATAATCCCAATTATTCCTTCATATACTTTGATAATTTTAATTAATGTTAATCTATATTCAAATTCTCTCAATATATGATATTATTTTATCAAGATGATAATAATGATAAAATAATCCTTGAGTTATGTTAATCAATGTGTTTCTATAGTTATATGAGTTTTGAAGTAATTCTAACATAATCAGATATGTTTTTCACAAGACAGATATGTGTTAAGTCACTGCTCTGCATATAGCTACTGATAAAGAGCTACCGGTACTCAGTATACCGATAGACTGAGTCTACCGATAAACATAGTCACCGATAAGCTAAGGCTACCAAGATGTACAGAGCTACCGAAAGAAACCAAGTAACCAATAGAACATATCTACCGATATGCTTATGTCCTTTAGTATATAGTTGATCCCTGATATGTACAGAGCTACATATACGGAGAATTCTACCAATAGAACCAGTACAAATATAGTTACTGATAGAAGTCTGCCGATAGAGTAAGTCTACCGATACGAGCTACCAACCGGCCTACTGATACACAGACTAGAAACTGATATGAAGTGACTAACATAGTCTACTGATATAAGTACAGAGTCACCGATACATCGATCTACAGATAGCCCAAGAGCTACCGATGGATTAAGAGCTACCGATAACAAGAGATACCGATAAAATTAAGTCACCGATATATATATACAACAACCAATAAAAGGTTAAAATAGCAACTGATGGAAGTTCCTTCTACACAAAGTCCACTGCACACGTCTACCAACCAAGGCTACTAATGATTAACCAACCCATCAAACTCTATTCTCTCAATACTATTTATTTATTAAGCTAACTGTTACATTTTATGTTTGTAATGTTGTTAATGTTTTTTAATTATATTTGTGTATATGTCAGGGAACCTTACCTAGTACCCCTGAAAAAAGTAATCATTCCTTTTTTCCGGAGATGATATATATAAAAAGAAAGATAAAGACCTATCCGAAAAATACACAGAGATATAAAGTGAAGTGATTGCATATAGAGAGCACAATAAACTAAGAGGGCTCAACACCATTCAAACATGGTGCATTCACACAAGGCATTATCCATACTCCAAGAATCCTAGATCGAATTAAAGCCACTCTTCTAAAGGAAACCAAAAGATGCATCTTGAGTGAAGAACTAAAACAAAAACTTCATGCACTCAAGCTGAAAAGTTGTACCAAGAACAAGGAATAAAACGACACTCTATTTTTCAGAAAAAAACCAGAGAAGGACTCAGAATCTTTTCTGACCAATCAAACGAGTCCAGAGCTGCACTGCTAATCACTAAAGCTATTCTAAACTCATTATCACTTACTTTGGTGACTATTCTCTTTACATTTCGAGCAGTATGTGTACCCTATTTATTTTACACACACATTGTCTCCTGAGCTAAACTGTAGGATTCTTAAATCCTCACTCAAACTCCATAACTCTTTGTTTCCTACTATGGATAGTGGTAGAGGTCGAGTAAGATCAGGACAACAGTGAGATGTTGATTGTTTTCCCACATAGAATTGTGGTAGAGGTCTTTGTACCTGGACAGTGTGTTCAATATAGTTTAACTCGATCCAGGGTTTGGATCATATTATGTAAATTATTGAGAGGTCTAAGTCTCGGCTTGATACTGAACCTCTTGGTTTCATCTTCTGTGCTTTTTAGTTTAAATCATAAGTATACTATATATATATATATCATATTCTGTTGCAAACTAATTTGAAATACAAAACTATTTTAAAGTTACTTTGATAGTTAAATAATAAAGTGTATATAAATATTTGAAACTAGTAAGTTAGTTTAAAAAGTTAATTTCATCTTCTGATTATGTTAACTGTTACCTTATAAATCATTGAGAAACTAATTGAACATTTACACTGTTTATAAATTAACTATAGTTTAACTTTTTTTAAAAAATAAATGGATTTTAAGAGAAATGTTTTTAACAAGAATTTTAATTAGAACGCAATTAACCCCCCCTCTTGAGTGTCCAAATCGACCAACATTTGGTATCAAATGATTGTTTATTAATAAAATTTTCAAAACATTCTGTTTTTCAACAGTGATTTTAGTTGCATCATTAATGATCATAAATTTCTGTTAGTTCTAAATTTTAACTCTTTAAAACTATTTTCTAAAATCTTTTTATGGAAGATAGACTAGATGGTGTAGCTACTAACCGACCACCTTTCTTCAATGGTACCAATTAGGCCCAGTGGAAACTAAAAATGAAAATATATTTTGAGAGTATGGGTTTTGATATTTGGACTGGTATAGAATCTCAATATAAAATTCCTGAAACTGAACGAAAAACTTGGGATGAACTTACAAAGATTTCTTACAATAATAATTGTAAAGCAATGAATGCCCTTTATTGTGATCTAGGAGATGATGAACTTAATAGAATATTTGTTTGCAAAGGTGCTTATGATATATTGGATACATTGGGTTTTTCTCATGAAGGAACAACCAATATTAGAGAAATGATATTAAATAATTATACTATTAAATATGATAATTTTAAAATGAAGACTGATGAATCTATTTCTGACATGTATCTCAGGTTCAATGAGATTGTCAATACAATGAGCTCACTTGGAAAGGTTTTTCTAACAATGGAAAAAATCATGAAAATCTTGAGATGTTTACCAGATCAATGGTGGGGCACTTATATTTCAATCAGAGAGTCATGTGACATTGGTGCTCTTATTGTAAAAGATCTTATTTGTAAATTAATGATGTGTGATGGAGAACATTAGGTAAATAAAGAAGAATATGATGAACCCAATAGAAAATCTGTGGCATTCAAGTCTACTGCTTCAAAGAGAAAAGACAAGGAGAAAATTCATGCACCAACTGAAAGTTCAACCAGTGAAGATTCTGACTCTGACAGTGTTGCTGAAATGGACCAAATAGCCAGAAGATTCAAGAAGTTTTATAGGATGAATATGTTCTTCAGAAAATCTAACTATAAAGGAAAGTATGACAACAAGGGTCATTGGAAGAAGTATTGGAAGAAATATGATAAGGAAGATGATATAGTCTGCTATGATTATAAGAGGAAAGGACACATCAAGGATGACTGTCCAAAATTATAATTCAAAAAGAAACATTATTATAAGTACAAGAAGTACCAGAAATCCATGAAATCCATTTGGAGTGCTTCAAAGGACCGCACAAGTGAATCTGATGTTTCTAATTCTAAAAAAAATTGTGCCAATATTTGCTTCATGACTAACACAACTGAGGTACCAGTTTACCTTGTTCTAAATGATTATTATTCTGAAATTAATAGTGATTTAGATAATGATGAAAATATGTCTTAGGCAGAAATGTTTCAATATTGTAATATGCTGGAAGAAACATGTAATGAAATCAAGGACAAATATAAGTCATTAATGAAACAGCATGCTCTCACTGCCAATGTCAAATATTCATTTGATATAGAAAAAGAAACAATTCTCAATAGTTAAAGGAGAATAATGAAATGGAAATGTCTAATGAGAAACTTATAAAGGACATAGAAAAGTTCACAAAGGTAAAAGATACACTTACTCAAATTTTAGGCAAACAAGTTGCACCAATGTACACTACGGGTTTGGGATATCAACCTGGACTGAGACAGTTCACTAAAACCCGATTTATTCCTATGTCTAGACAAAATTATGTTTATTCCAGTTTTAGAAATTCGTATGCTTAAACTAGTTATCCAGATGGTTATATATAAAATAAATTTTATATTTAAATTTATATTGATTCTGTAAATTATTTGAGCCCCATAAGACAAATATGGGTACCTAAAGCTCTGATTGATAACCCTTCTGGACCCCATAATATCTGGGTACCAAATTCACTTTCTGTCTAAATCTGTTTTGTCGGAGACCTTCTTGAAGTGTTCTCACAAGAATGTATTGTACATGGATAGTGTATGTTCAAGGCATATGTCTGGAGATTACTCATGCATCAAAATCTTATTAAAAGTTGATGGAGGTCATGTCACCTTTGGTGATAATTCTAATGGAAAAATCATCACCATAGGCCAGATTGGTAACACTAATTCAGTTTTGATTTCAACAGTTTTATTTGTTGATGGAATTAAATACAATCTTTTATGTATTTCTCAATTATGTGATGATGGATTTAATGTTAAGATTGAAAATGATTCTTATAATGTTTTTAACTCTAAAAATGTCTTAATATTTTCTGCTTTAAGAAATGAAAATGTTTATGCTGTGGATCTGAATTCATTAGCTAGGAAAAATGTTACATGTTTAATTTCTTTTCATAAAGAATCTTGGATTTGGTACAGAAGATTAAGAAACTGCAACATCCACTCACTTAGAAAATTCACTAGAAAAAACATAGATATAGTCCTACATAAACTTGAATTCCCAAATGACAATGTTTGTAATCCCTGTCAAAAGGGAATGCAACATAAGGTTTCTTTTAAATCAAAGAATGAAGTCTCAACTTCTCAACCTCTTGAGTTGGTTCACATGGATTTTTTTTGGAACTTCTAGAGTTTCTAGTCTAAATGGGAAGCAATATGTTTATGTCCTAGTAGATGAATTTTCTAGATATGCTTGGGTGTACTTCGTGGCTCCCAAAATTGAATCTTGATCTTACTTTATCAAATACTCTAATTCTGTATAAAACCTTAGTGGATTTATGATTAAAACTCTAATATGTGATCATTACTATGAGTTTGAAAATCAAGAGTTTGAATATTATTGCTCACACGATGGCTATAGTCACAAATTTTCTATTCCTGGGACACCTCACCAGAATTGTGTATTAGAAAGAAGGAATAGAACGCTACAAGAAATAGCAAGAACCATGCTTAATGAGTATGACCTGCCTATTTATTTTTGAGCTGAAGCTGTAAATACAACATGTTATATTATTATTAGAGTCTTGATTAGACATGTTCTTAAGAAGGCCCCATATGAATTATGGAATAATAGAAAACCTAAAGTTAGCTACTTTAGATTCATTTGCTACAATTTTTTTATTCTTAATACAAAGGATAATCTGGACAAGTTTTCTTCTAAAATTGATGAAGGAATTTTTCTTGGTTATTAAATAACTAGTAAATCCAATAGAGTCTTTAATAAAAGAACCAAATGTGTGGAAGAATCTCTTCACATCAAGTTTTATGAAACTGATCCACAAGAGCCTAAAACATCTCTTGAAAATCTTGAAGAAGATTTGACTGTTCTAGTCCTTAGTTATACAACTAATGAACCTACTGTAAAAACATACAGTTCTGGACATATTCGAGAATCGGCTGCTATAGATCCCAAACCTATAGATGAACCTGAAATTTGTAGTCCTACCATTACTTGATCAACAAGGAATATAAAGAATCACCCTTTGGATGATGTTGTTGGTAAACTTGATAGAGGGACACATACTAGAGCTTCTCTAAGAAACTAGGTTGAATATCATTCCTTTCTTTCACAGCTAGAACCTAAAAATGTCAATGATAAAATCAATGATAAATTTTGGGAAATGTCTATACAAGAAGAGTAAAATAAATTTGAAATAAATAGAGTCTGGGAAATAGTTGACACACCCAAGGAAAATTTGACAATAGGCACTAAATGTGTTTTTAGAAACAATGTTGATGAGTCAGGAAACATAGTTAGAAAACAATCTAGAATACTTGCACAAGGATATAGTCAAGAGGAAGGTATAGAATATGAGGAAACCTTTTCACCTGTAGCTAGATTAGAAGCCATTGGGATCTTAGTTTCCTATGTTGCTCATCTGAATTTCAAGTTATATAAAATGGATGTCAAGAGTGCCGTTATAAATGGTTTTATAATTGAAGATGTTTTTGTTGAACAACCATCTGGATTTATTAATCATCATTTTCCAAAAGTTGTTTTTAAACTCTCTAAAGCTTTATATGGATTAATACAAGCTCCAAGAGCATGGTATGATAGACTTAGCAATTTTCTTATTTCAAAATGTTTTACTAAAGGGATTGATGATCCTACTCTTTTTATTAAAATAATTTATAAAGATGTTTTTATAGTACAAATCTATGTTGATGATAACATTTCTGGATCTTCTAAACATTCCTTATGTACTGATTTTCAAAGAGTATGCAAAATGAGTTTGAAATGAGATTAATGGGAGAACCCAAATATTTTCTTGGATTTCAAGTTATTCAAAATTCAAATTGAATAATTTTGAATCAAATTAAATATAAAAAGGATATTTTAAAATGTTTTGGTTTGGATAGTATTAAGGAATGTGAAAAACCTAGGAGTACAGTCTGTAAATTGGATGAAAATGGAACTAGGAAACCAGTGGATCAAACCAATTACAGAGGTATGATTGGAAGCATACTTTACCTTACTACTAGTCGACCTGATATTATGTATAGTGTATGTATGTGTGAAAGATTTCATGCTAATACAAAAGAATCTAATTTTCTTGCTATTAAAATAATTTTTATGTATCATAATCATACTATAAACATAGGTTTGTTTTACCCTAAAGGAAAATCATTTGAGTTAATGAGTTATTCAGATGCTGACTTTGCTGGTTGAATGTTGGATAGAAAAATCACATCAGGAACATGTCATTTATTGGGAACATCCTTAGTATCTTGGTGTAGTAAGAAGCAGTGTTCTGTAGCATTGTCCACTGCCGAATCAGAGTACATAGGTGCTGGTATTTGCTGTTCACAAATTCTGTAGATGAAACACACTCTTTTGGACTATGTATATGATTTTACGCATGTCTCTTTCAACTGTGACAACACTAGTGAAATAAACATTTCGAAGAACCCTGTGTCTGACTCTAGTACCAAACACATTGATGTAAGGCCCCATTTCATGAGGGATCATTACCAAAAGGGATATATTATTCTTGAATTTATAGGTACTGAACATCAATTAGCTGACATTTTCAGCAATCCTTTGAGTTCGGATAGGTTAAGATACATTAGACATGAGTTGGGAATGATTAACCTTGACTGGTAGCTACCTCATCGATAAATCCTCACTGATGTAAATCCTCACTGATGTAAATTCTCACCGATTTAAATCCTCACCGACAAACTATACCGATGAGTGCGATGTTTTAAACTTTTGTCTGCTACCAGAATCTGAATTGTTTTTACTTTATTTATTTTCATTTATTTATTTTATGATTTATAAATGATAAAAACAATTTCCTAGCTACTTCTCAATCCACCGAGTCTCAAATCGTTTGCCCTTAAACCCTAACTCCTAAATCATTCAAGAACCCTAAATCCCTCGAATCCGAGATGGAAAAAACCAAACCCCCTTCTGTTAGACATGTTTTCGATGAGCCTAAGAAAAAGAAGCATAAGTCCAAGCTAGAAGCATGTGGCAGTGCTAGAAGAACAAGATCAGGAAGGCGACCAGTAAATCCTCATTTACAAAATAGAGTTATTTGTGATCGAAAAAGAGCTGTGCGTGGTATGGCTACTGGCAATTAAATCACTAGTCCTCGATGTGATGAAAGATCAAAAGTGGGTAGATTGTTTTTTTAACAACAATGGTCCATACTATAAGAAGCTACTGAAATAGTTTTATGACTATGTATGTTTCTAGAAATCTAAAGAAGAGAACTGAGTAACTTCGTTTGTGAATGGAAAGGAGTTTCCCTTTTAATCGACTGAGTGTGAAAAATGTCTAAAAGTTCCACACAAAGGTGTATCTGGATATGTCTTGAGAGCTATACCACCTACTAGTGATATCATTGATTATGAGACTGCCTTGGAGGAACTCACCGGCGATGGAAATCAAAGACAAGTAGCAGCAGATCAAATGGATGGAGAGAACAGATTGTTGTTCAAGTTTGATCAGAATTTCATAATACCAAGGAGGGGAGACTTTGCAAATTTAAGATATCAAGATATCTATCTCCTACACCTTTTGAGACATGGAGTCAAGGTGAATATATGAAGATTGATGATGACTCAAATAGAGGATATGATTAGACCCAAGTGAAAAACTAATGCCTTGTTCGTTTCCATGTTGATCTCAGTAATGATCAGTAAAAGGAATAGTTGAGTCTCAAGAAGAGACAGTTGTAGTAAGGAACAATTTTTGTGTCACTAGTATAGTTTTCAAATACATGTAAATAAATTTTAAACCATGGAGAGTAGAATCTGTCACTGATGACAAGAAGGTGTTTGATAAGTTCAATCTTGTGGATCATCCTTCAAGAATTAAGGATGTGAGGGATCCAGGTCTAGGACCTGATGAAGAGGATCTAGAATACTGTGATGATTTAGAAGAGGAAGGGTGATATGCTGATGAAGGAGGAGACCCTGACTTACCTCCTAGCCCAACTCCTGAAAATCTAGATCACCATAAATCAGATGAGGAATAATCTTCTTTAGAGGATGTTGAAGTGGCTGCTGTAAAGAATGAAGAAGATGTTCATGAATGTGAAGAATCTCTGTCAGCTGATTTGAGCCTTATTCTAGTGATTTGACAATCATTAGTGCCTTCTAAGGATGAAAAAGATATTGACATACCCTTTCCTATTTTAGAAGACCCTTCATCTATTGTAGAGAAGGAATTTATTTTAGAATATTCTCTTGAAAAAGGAAGTCATGCTGAGAATGTTGTGGAGAATGATGTTGTTTTTCTTGAGGATGCAACATTTGAGGGGGAGCATCAAACCATGTTTGGAAGTGTTACAGTGGATATCGATATTGAGGACTGGGCAGAAGACCAAGGTTTTGTGGTCTGTGGTTTAGACTATCCTGATTCTGAGAATGAAACATCTCTAAATAGACCCAAAATCATTTATGATGTCGAATTTGAGTTGTTACCTGAAGATGTGTTTAGAATTTCTGACCTGGATATTTTGAATAAAAATCTTAAGGATAGTTTTATGGAAGAGGAAAAGAAGATGGAAGTTTCTCTGGTATCATCAATTCAATTGATCATGACCAACTCAGTGGTCAGTTTAGCATCTCAAAGAGTACCTATTGCAGTTTCCCCTACTGATATGATCATCAGGGCTGACCTTGAATCCTTAAAGGATGATCTGAAAGAATCTTTTAATGCCTTAGTTAATGAGATGAAGAACTGTTTTGATGAAGATATGAGTATGATGGAATTTTATTTTGAACTCTCTCTCAATTTTAATTTGACATCCATTATGGCTGAAATAGTGGAAGAAGATAATGACTTCCAAACACAAATATCTAGACTGGAAGCAGATCTTGAATCTCTAAAGAAATATGTTGTCTCTTTGGACTATTACATGAGCTCAAAATCCCATGAAGACAATGACTTAGCCTATTTCCAGAGTGTGGTAAGCCATATGGTTTTAGTGTTCAAAGGATTAATAACCTCCATGAAAGATCATGTTAAAACCCAGGATTCTCAAGTCCAAAATCTATTCAGTGGGTTGACCAAAAACTTCAATGAAACAGTAACCTTCTCTATTAGTTCTGTTGCTTCAAAACCTTTAGTAGATTTGTATCAGATTTGAGCTATGATGAAGGAGGAACATGGTTCAGTCTCAACTTGTGGCTCTGTGGACTCATCTGAACTGAGCAAATTTGTGCTTTCTTCTAGGGATTCAGATAAAGAAATAATGAAGATAGTCCAAGACTATATGAGAAAAGCTTCTACCTCTCAGAAAAAAGTAAAAGATAAAGTGGACACCTATTTCGAAAATATTTACACGAAGAACAAAATGACAAACCATTTCAAGCTTCTGATAGAGAATATGAAGCTACCTCTTATCAATCAAGCCTTCAGAGAAAAAGTTAGCAAGCAAAAGGAATTGAATCCATCATTGGAAAAATTTATGGAGAACAAGGATGACTTCATATCTTCTATGGAGAGAGGAGGAGGAATAATTATGAATTTCAGATATATGTTGTTGCCTTTCCTACATGTTGATGATAGGCCAATGATTATACCTCCAGCATTACCTACCTCTGCCTCTACTGATTCTTCTATTTAGATGACCCCTACCCATGAAATTCTAAGCCTCACACCAATGATCACTCAATGAACTCCTCAGTACAGGCCAGACAAAGTGTCAGTGGCTCAGCCTCCTGTGATCATCTCTAGTGTTCCTAATCCTTCACATGCATCCACAACACATGAATCCTCTTCTGATTCCAAGAGAAAATCTCACATTGAGGTTGTGGATTGAACAAGCGGCTATACTGTCTGATAGGAATCCATTGTATTTTGTTTTATTTCATTGTACCTTATTTGCACCATGCAATGAAACTAGATTTTATTTCTTTTCTCATTTTTTATCCCCTTCTCTTTCTTGTTTCCCACCTTTTGATTTTCACAAAGGTGGAGAAATATTCTTCAAAGATTCTATAAAGGGGAAGAGATAATTACCCAGGGGGAGAATAAATTTTGGGGAGAAAGTATCCAAGGGGGAGAAATTTTATCTAAGGAATGTTTATCATAATTTTCCATCTGATACTGTTACACTTAATTCTATGATACCAGTACATTTTATTTTGTCTCTAATACTATCACATTTAATTCTACCTCTGATAAATTATGTTCTATAACATACTGGTTTCGCTGAGAAACTTAAATTCAATGATATATCCTCTAATACAATTATTTACTATTTTAAAATGATAGTATCATATATTATGATTATATAAAAGGGGGAGATTGTTGACCTCACCTATTTTTATAATCCCAATTATGCCTTCACATATTTTGATAATCTCAGTTAATATTTACCTATATTCAAATTCTCTCAATATATGATATTATATTATCAATATGATACTAAATCTAAAACAATCCTTGAGATATGTTAATCAATATTTGTCTATAGTTATATGAGTTCTGAAGTATTTCTAACACAATCAGATATGTTGTGAATAAGACAGATAAGTGTTAAGTCACTGATCTACGTATAGCTACTGATAAAGAGCTATCGGTACTCAGTCTACTGATAGACTCAGTCTACAGATAAACAGATTCATCAATAAGCTGAGGCTACTAATATTTACAGAGCCACCGATAGAAACCAAACTACCGATAGAACTGGTCTACCGGTATGCTTAAGTCTGCTAGTATACACTTGATCACTGATATGTACAGAGCTACCGATATGAAGAAGTCTACTGATAGAACCAGTTCACAGGCAGTTACCGATAGAAGTCTTTAGATAGAGTAAGTCTACCGATAAGAGCTACCGATCGGCCTACTGATACACAGACTAGCGACTGCTATGAAGCGAATGCCATAGTTTACCGATACAAGTACACAGTCACCGATACATCAATAAACCGTTAGCCCAAGAGCTATCGATGGATTAAGAGAAACCG
The DNA here is from genome assembly GCA_963277665.1 of Viscum album. NCBI lineage: Eukaryota > Viridiplantae > Streptophyta > Magnoliopsida > Santalales > Viscaceae > Viscum > Viscum album. The sequence continues at coordinate 1,497,290,227 of OY728119.1, read as the reverse complement.
ATAACAAGATCTACCAAATGAATGAAGTCATTGATATATATATAGCTACCGATACAAGTTCAAAATATCTACCGATTGAAGGTACTGCTACACAAAGTCTTCTGCACACGTCTACCAACATAAAGTCACTAATGATTTACCAACCTATCAAACTCTATTCTTTCAACACTATTTATTTTTGAAGATAACTGTTACATTTGATGTTTTTAATGCAATTAATGTTATTTAATGATATTTGTTTACATGTCAGGTAACTGTACCTTGTACCCATGAAAAAAGTAATCATTCCTTTTTGTCGGAGATGGAAGCTATGAAAAGGATGATAAAGACATAGCTGAAATATACACAGAGATATAAAGTGAAGTAGTTGTATACAGAGAGCACAATAAACAATGAGGGCTCAACACCATTAAAACATGGTGCATTCACAAATGTCTTCATCCATACTCCAAGAATCCTAGATATACTTAATGACTCTCTTCTGAAGGAAACAACAAGCTGCATCATGAGTGAAGAACTACAACAAAAACTTCATGCACTCAAGATGATATGTTGTACCGGGAATAGGGAAGAAAACGATACTCTGTTTTTTTAGACAAATAATAGTGAAGGAATCAGAATCTTTTCTAACCAATCAAACGCGTCTAGAGTTGCACTGCAAATCACTAAAACTCTTCTAAACTCATTCTCACTTACTTTAGTGATTCTTCTCTTTACATTTGGAGTAGTATGTGTACCCTGTTTAATTTTCACACACACTGTCTCCTAAGAGAAACTAATGGATTCTTAAATCCTCAGTCAAAATCTATAACTCTTTGTTTCCCACTGTGGATAGTGGTAGTGGTTGAGTAAGACCTAGACATCTGTGAGCTATTGTTTGTTCTCCCACGTAGAATTGTGGTAAAGTTCGTTGTACCTGGACAATGTGTTCACTGTTGTTTACCATGATCCAGGGTGTGGATCATTTTATGTAAATTGTTGAGAGGACTAAGTCTCGGCTCGAGACTAAACCTCTTGTTTACATCTACTGTGCTTTTTAGTGTAAATAATAAGTATACTATATATATATATCATATTCCACTACTAACTACATTGAAATAAAAATATATTTTAAAGCTACCTTTATAGTTAAATTATCAAGTGTTTATACTTATTGTAAACCAGTATGTTAGTTTCAAAAGATAATTTCATCTAATGATTAAGTTAATTGAGACCTAATCAATATTTGAGAAACTAATTTAACATTTACACTCTGTATAAATTCACTACAGTTTAACTTTTTTTTAATTAGGGTGATTTTAAGAGAAATATATTTAACAAAAATTTTAATTGGAACTCAATTCACCCCCCCCCCTCTTGAGTGTCCACTCCGACCAACAATGTTTTTATTAACCAATGATATTTTAATTCATCATATATTTAGGGTTTTTAGGACCTCAATTTTCTTTTTATTGCTCACTTGTTTGTGATTGATGACCTCAATAACTCCATATAAATATATACGTTTTCCTTATAGTAATGTTTCTCGAATTTCCACCAATGTTCTTCTATTTGAAAGCCTAATTTGTTGGTCATTTTTTAATTTCCCTTTCTATTTTATCAAGATTAAGTTTTGTTAACCCTATCTCTGATGTGATTTTTCCACAAAGGTATTTTATTTTTCCAATATTTTATTTTTGATGAAAAATTTAAAATTTCAAGGATTCAACTTATTAAAGGAAGGGATATTGTAACACCCAATGATTTCATACTACGTTATCTCTTTAATGTAATTTAATAGCTTGGGCTACACACAACACAGAGTTTAAGCACAACATGACGTATCAAACTAGCTGTTTAAAAAAGAGGTTATGAATAGTATTAAGCAAAATTTGAATTATATATATATCCTACATAATTTTAACATTAATATTTTGTTTTTATTATACTAAATATAAGGACATATTAAATTTTTCAGATAAAAGTTGTATTTTTAAGAAATATATTATTTTTACCCTTTTAATGGAAAACCCTTTTTAAATCAAATATTTGACACTTTTATATATTCAATTTAATGAAATTAAAATTTTCATTAGATTAGGGACATTAATATTTAGTTTGGATAAATTTTTTTACTTTTTGATAACTTTCCAATTTTTATAAATAGTGAAAAGTAATAAATTTTAATTAAAAATAACTTCTTCTAATCGAAAAAATGTAGTGTTATATAATTAATTTTAATGGAATTATAGTATAATTATATTATACTTTTATTATTTAATATAATTTAGGTCATTGGATGCAATTTCACATTTAAATTGTACATAAAGACGTGCCAATCATTTAATAGTTTTTACTTCTTAAAAATTCACTTTCGGGTTTTGACAACTTGAATTAATTATAAATTAATTAATGAAATTCATATGATATTAAATTTGGGAAGATAGACATCATTTTTGGATTTGTAATATAAAAATTTAATTAGGGTTAATTTTTGGTATTTTTTTGAAGGCATTCAATTTTTGATGAATAGTGAAAAACATTGTGTTATTGTTTAAAACAATCATTAATTTAAATAATAATAAATATTATTATTATTTATTTTAATTTCAAAATAGATACATAATACCTATATTAGTTAAATTTAATTTATTGGAGTAATTTTCTAATAAGAATATATGTATAAATTTTTATTGAATTTTTTTAACGTATTTCAACTACATTCTAGGCCCATTTTCAAATTTGCATGAAGCATAATTCTACAACTTATATGAATTGAATATAAAAAATTAATGATACATGGTGGGAATTATTAAGAAATATTTGTTTTAATACGATAAAAATAATTTTTTTATTGTAACTTTTGTATTTTATTTAATACTATTAAAAGTACATCATGTAATTAAAGGTGAGATAGATATTATAGTTACTGTAACACATGTCCTGTTTATATTGGATAAGTTTAGTTTTACAAAAATCAACCTTATGAATAAAATATTGTCCTTTTTCTTCAGTTATATTATATTAAAATATTTAATATTATTTTATTTCAGGAAGAGTTAAAAGTTTTAAATTCATAGATTAATAAGAAAACCATTGTTAATATAGGTTTATACAGAAGATAAATTCTATTATTATTATTCATTATAAACATAAAAATATTTCCTACATCATGGTATTTGTTTCATAATTTTTAGACTTTAAATAATTACATTTATTTTTGACACAATGATGATGTAGTAATTACCTTATTAATGAAAGATTAAGATAATTGATATTATAAATATCAAAATAAAAGTAAATTAATATTTTGATGCATTCCACGAATTATCTACGTGAATATGAAATGTTAGGGATGATTTAATGTATTTTTTTAAGTAATAATGTTTTTTGGACTTTCATAAAAACCAAATACTAAATAATGTCAAAATTGACATAAATGAGTTTTTATAGAAAATACTATGTTTTTAATTGTTATAATATTCCTAAAAATCTAAGGATATGACTAATGAGTAATATAATTATAGATATGTAATTAAATAACCATTTGTGTTTCTTTTGGAAATTATAGTATGTTTATTAACCACGTAATATAAAAATACAAGAAGACATTGTAAAAGTTAAACAATTTAACTAAGAGTTAAATATAAATGATAATGTTAATATAGTGACCAAAACTAGTCTAAAACCTATTATATGATAGTATTTCGACTCATACCCACCATATAATATAAATTAATTCCTTTGGAGTAATTATAAACTACATATGATGTTAAAATAAAATAATGTTTCATGATTTTCCTAAAGTGACCCTCACCTCTCTTATAAAAGGTACTTCGCCTTGTCTCAAAATCACACCTCCAAAGCCATTTGGCTCAGTAAAACCCTACTCAAATATCCTCACAGCTACCCTCAATTTAAAATAGATGCCTTACATTGATCATAATCCAACCTATGGAGAAATTTTGATCAAATCAAAAGGAAGAACCTGAAGAAGAGGTAATTACTTCATCACCTCTTTAAAAATTCTTTTCTACTTCCACTTTCTCTTTCTTTGTTGTATTCATACTAAAATAATAACTAAATTATGCTCTACATACTGAGATGTTATTATAAATATGGTACGACTATATTTATTATTCTATCCATCTAATGAATGACAAAGTCACCATACGTGTGTACGTACGACTTACCATCTCCACATCGTTGTATAGTTTGTTATTCAACACCTTAATATTTGGATTGGTATAATAATGATTATAATTTATATAAATAATAAATATAAAATTTTAATTATTTTTTATATATAATATAAGACCAAATTAAAAATTATTTCCTCATTAATAGAATTATATCATCGCTCGTTCGTACGTACCTCTTACCGTCTCCACGACGCAATGAGATTCATTTCGACGTTCACCATTCAACGATAACTATAAATATATTCATTATTAATAATTATGTAATATATGAAATAATAATGCAGTTATATAAATATAAATATATATATATATATATACATATATCACAGTCACTTACTTCCATTCAATACGATATGAAAACCGAAACGACGTTTATGCGTACGTACGACCTATCGTCTCCATAAATAGTATTTTCCATTTCATATATCAATCTATTATACATAATTATATTCTGAATATATATGATACATAAATAATGTTTTATATTCTTTTATTAATAAAATCATGGTATATGTTAGACAATCAAGAATAACAAGTTAAAATATGTATGAAAAAGAAAGTGATTATTACCCAAAATGTAATTTTAACATAAAAATTATTATTTAATGCATAGTATAAATCCATAAATGAATCCATTATGATATTATAAATATGAATATGGTTATGGTATAATTTAGTAACATAATATGGTCATTATATAAGAGGTTAAATGTACCCATGACCAAAAGAATGTACATGGTAAGGGTTATTTCTCAATATCATTTTTATCCGAGATTGTTTATCTGTAGGTATCTACTGGGACATATTTATCTTATAATGCCAATGTTTCAATAATTTTTTTAAAATGAATATTTTACGTTTTTATCAAAGGTCCTCTTTAACAAATCGTCATTTTAAATGTTTTTAATGACTTATTTTTCTAAATCTTTTAATTAATGTCCAGGTTTTCAAAATGATTTTAAGGATCTATTTTCATAGTCATGATTGTTTTAAAGTGTTAATTTATCTCAAAACATTCAATGTGTTATGGGACACTTTGATTCAAAAATATCTTTAAAATTACTTCCTTTATAAATTTTGGAACTTTTAAATGATTTCTTAAAAAGTGGTATTTCTCTCAAAAAGATTTATAGATTATTTTCAACTATGCCTACATCCTTTATGGGATATTATTCCTGATTGATGATTATTTATTATAATAAAATATTTCATATTGTATTGAATGAGTTAGGATATTTTTGACTGTGGATGTGATATTTTTATACAAATCATGGTTTATGGATAAAGTATTAACATTTCATATTTTAGTTTTAATATGAATTTTTATGTTATGTTTCAACCTTTTCATATGACGAATGTATTGGACCTACTAAATGATGGGTGGAGCCCGCTATAGCTCCTCGATGAATCGGTAGGTTTCATGAGACGAACTAGTGTCTTAGAACCCAGCCTTGAAAAAATATTATATGTAGTCTTGGCATGAGTCCTTTACAATGTTTTTAGGATGTCCAGTATTATGCATTCCGTCATTGAAAAATTAGTAATTAAAATTACAGGTGATTATTTGACTAATAAAATATCTATGTGAATATGTAAATGGAATTTTTTGATTTATCATTGCTATATTATGATTATTTTTATGTTTAAAAGGCTTTTGTTTTATTCTTATACATTTCCTTAAATGTTTATGCTTATTTATGATAGTTTCTGCTATATTGTTATCCTTAACAAGAAACTTAGCACTCCCCTTTCTTATGTATTATTTTTCCCAGGACACGAAGAAGTTTTTTATGATTGGTATACAGGGTTAATTTTGTTGAATAATGGTGTTCTCAGAGGAATTTTTTATATTGTGTTTTATTTTAGAAACTGTAATGTTATGTTAATATATGTAATCTATTTTCCAATAATTATATACCCATCGGTTCGTTGGGACTTGATTATTTGTAATCATGCCAATGTATTAAAATAATGCACCAACTCTGGGTAACTAGGGTTGGGGAGTTAAAATGATCACTATGGATTGCTATCAAAGGAGTATTGTTCACATTTTTATCATTAGCTACAAATGTATTAAAAAGTCAAAGGGATTCATATTTCATTTCTATAAAACATATTCATGTAAGTATAGTATAATCATCGACTAAATAAAATGCATCATACATTCCACCAACACTTCTAGTTTTTCTATAATTTAAAATATCCATGTTCACTAAATATAAGACATCAGTAGTTCATACTTCACTAATTAATTTATTGAATCACTTATATTCCTCTCTATATTAACATGGGTCAGAAATTTTTGAATAATGAAATTTAAGATCAATTAGATCCATAACAAGCCTTTTATTTACCAATTGACATATGTTCATAGTGTTATAGTGTTCTAACATTCTCTTACATATCCATGATTAATATTCCATTTCACTTAGGGAATTTAAGTCTTGTCTCATAAGATCTTCTATGTTCACTGTATAAACATTATTATACTAATGGGAAGAAAGAATAAATTTATCCTTGGAATTATTACTCCACATTTAACATTCCAAAAATTCATAAGGAAAACTTCATCCCATAATTGTTTAATGCTTATGAGGTTCTGATTAAGATCTTTTACAAATAAACCATTTGTATTTGAATATTTTCCATGGAAATAACAATATTACCAATAGCTACAATAGTTTTTTGATCATTGTCTCTGAATGAAACTCTTCAACATTTTATTTCAATAATCTATTCAATGATGTTTTTGTTATTAGACATATTACGGGAATAACAATAATCTATATAGAATGTATTCTAATTGTTGCTACTTCCTTTTTCAAATAAATAAATAAATTATGCTTTTGGAACCCAAACCTTCTTGGGTTTGGAAATGTTCAAAAGTAAAATCTTATGAATCAATATTCATTTTTAAAAGTGTTATTTGTGAAATATTACATAATAATTGTTATTTAAAGAACAAATTTTATTCTAGTGTCATCCACTTTGACATTCAAAGAAAAAATATGCATTTTAAAAACAAAATAATTTGTACCAAAGGTGGTTATGAATGATTATATCCCATTCCTAATAATTTTATTTATGGGTAGATCATTCTATAAATTTTATCAAATCATTCATTTCTTGGGATAAATTTTTACAATAGTTTATTTAAAAAAATCAGATTTTGGGTTTAAAACTAAATTTTTATCCACATTAGAAATTTTTTGAGATGTATTCTTTGTTTTTAATTTTTTTTCTTATATATTACCTTTTAAAAATATTTTGAAGGTATGTACATCTTATAATTATATTTTTGTGATGTTTTTAAAAACACAATCAATTTAAAAATTATTCTTATAAATATATTTTGAAATATCTTGTACTACTTTTTTTCAAGATATTTATTCTACCATTTTCTTTTTCAAGTTTCTTTCTAACTTTATCATTTTCATTTTCAGGTAATTTATAAAATCTATACATGTCATAATAAGATGAGAAATTATTATCTTTTCTTGATTAAGTTTGTTCGTTATAATAAATATAAACTTTCTCATATGGATAGCTTGCATTTAAAGTCATTTTTGTTAAATAATCATATTTGTGCTCCATATATATAAAATATTTATTTTAAAATGGTATACTGGCATAGAGAAAAATATTCCTCAATCAGTAATTTTTTCGTTTTTGAGGAATCATTAGGATATTCTCATCCACTAGCACTCCATCTTTAATTAACTTTCAAGACATTATTTCATTTTTTACTTGTAATACATTTTCTAATTTCTATTAGAATTAATTTAATTTCCATATTTACTTTTAAGCTTTTTAAATGAATTTTTATTTATCTAGCTATTTTTAATTTGTAACAGGTATCTTCATAATCTTTCTTGTTATTTATTTCCTTGTTACATTTCATGTAATGACACTAAAAATAATTTTACCAACAATCTTATTCATTCATTAAGAAAGATTGGCCGATTCAATTTTTGAATATTTAGATTCAGTTGAATCATACTGAATAACAACCATTCTCTTTGATGTCATGACAACCCTATCAGGATTTTTGGATTTTATTATATTTTTAATAGAAGTTAATGAAACTCCACAATTCTTCTTTTTGGTTTCTCAACATCCCCTTTTAGCATACCTTCACATTGTAAAAGCATTTCTAATATATAATCTAGAGTAATATTTTTAATATTCTCAAATTGATCAATTATTGTTCTCTTTTATTCATATTCATTAGGAATGATATCAATGATCCATTCGACAAGAATTTCACCCACTAATCCATTTTCACCCATAGATTCTATAGTATTAAATATATTCATAAAAATTTTGTTTACCTTAACAACTAGTTCACCATAAATAAAATCAATGGCTTGATAATAAGATATTAACATAGCTCTTATAATTTCAACAACATTAGATGATCCAAAAATGAGATTTTTTTAATTATATCAAAAAACAATTATCTGCATTAGAATAAGAAATTTGGATATATATGTTTCTTATCATATAATATAGTAATGTACATTTTAACATGTAATTTTTCATATATTTTATCCTTTATTGGTTTGTAAAAGTTCTAACTTCCTGGATAGAATTTTTGTATTCACTAGTTATCATAAAAAACTATCAACTCCTATGTAGATCACAAAAGTCATTATTTTATCCCTCTTATATTCATAACCATTACCAATGTAAATTGGTTTTATGGTAGTATTTATATTTTATATAGAACCAACATTTAATCCTATCCTATTTTAAATTAGAGACAAAAAATCTTTTCCACGATACACATTGTAGTAACAGATAATTATAATCGTAAATATAATAACAAGAGAAAAATAAATCTTAAAAATATAAAATAAATAAAAATTATTTGAGCAGTGGAAACCTACTCTGATACCAAATGATGGATAGAAAAGTATATATAGAAAGATAAATATAAGAGGAGGGTATATTTTTTGTTTAAAAATGTTCATTTTTAACCATAAGAATAATTTTTTTAAATATTATTAAAAATTCATATTCAAAAAACAACATCTATATTTGATCTGTAATCAGACTGGGGAAATAGTCTTGAAGAAAATAATTTTCATAATCAAGATGATTCTAATTATTAATCCATAGGGTTTATTATATGGAATATAATCACATTAACTAGTAATCATATTCATAGAAACGATTATTAAACGAATCTTATTTAAAATTGTAATAATTTATATGGGAATATAATAAATGGTGTTTCTATATTAAAGGGTATAGAATCATACATGGAGAAAAAACATGAATTGTAAAATAATATTTTCAGATAATTGTAATAAAAATAAAAATATTTATACAAAGAATTAATTTCTATTTTTATAGTATAAAAATAAAATAGTTGTAAAGGATCATGTAATAAAATTAATTATAATTCATTTAACCTAAAAAAGGGTATCTAGTAACCTTGGATAAATATCCTTTAATTTATATTTTAATTAAATTGTATAATACTCAGCAATGGTAAGCCCTCAATTCAATGATCATATTCTATCTTGATATCCACATAATCCCTCAATCAAGATGGTGATCGTATCTTATGTCTTCTAATCCAGAAATCCCTCGATCAAATGGATCAAATTCTATCTATATATCCCCAAAAGACCTCAATCAATCTGATCATATTCTCTCTTACTTGAATCCAAAGTGCCTGATTGTATTCATAATAATCATAGTCACACTAAGAAAAATAAAATCTAAATTACAAGAAAAGCGATCAAGTTGTTCACTTGTGTAAACTTTAGATCTATTGCACAATAGAAATATCACCAAATATTTTTCACAATGTAATATGACAAACCACTATTTATTGAAATGATCAAATGACCAGTTATTCATAATAATTCCTCCCAATGGTAATATTGATCTCCAACAGTGGTATTTTCTCTGATATTTTTGGGAGGACCTGTACACCTATCACTCTAACTATAATTTTACAAACGAAACCATAATATTGTTTTGATTAATAAATAAAACAGAATAGAAGATATTTTTATCAAATACTGTTTCAAGATTAATATTTATCAATACAATAAAATACTTATTCATATTTGAGATTACAAAAGTATTCAATTCAATGGATACAATAAAACAGTTTTAAATATTTATGGTTAAAACATAAGTTAATTCGATGAATATTGTTATGATAAAAATTCTATCTATAAAAAAGATTGTTTTATGTTCTTGTAAATATAATTATTCATTTTTCTATGTTGATTATGATAATCCTAATAAAATGTATTGGAAAAATATATTTTTTATAAAAACTTTGTAAAAAATACATTGGACATAAAAGTATTAGATATTTTGTATTTAAGAATGATTTTGTGATTTCCAAAACAAGAGTACTAGAAAAGTAAAAAAAGAAAATTTTGAATCAAAAATTAAACATTATATTTTTTTAGCCTAATTTCATTGAGAATATTTTCTAGCAGGTCACACACTATTTTTATTTAAAATAACTTTTAAATTGCATTTAAATTTAACATATTGGATAAATAATATTTCAAATAAGAGACCTAATTTTTTACATGTTAATTTAATTGTAAACGTTCAATCATTAGTTATTCTAGATAATATATAATTGAGTTAAATATTTAATAAATATTAAATAATAAGCTAAATATTTATTTAATTATTTGAATATAATCTATTAATTTATTATCATTTCTTTACTAGGTAATGAAATATTTCTTTATATAGTTATGTGAATATTTAAAAAAATTAATCAATAATTCTGTGCATAGAATATTTATATATGTATTATTTACTAATGTAGTTGTAGTTCATTAATTAAATAAATAGTCATTATTTAAGCCTCATTAAATATTTAGAAGGTTAGATATACATTTTTTAATTGCCTATTGAGAAATGTCGCATTAAATATTATTTGAATAAATATGTATTTATTTATTCAAGAAAATAATATTTATTTTATCTTTAAGTTTTTAACATCTCAACTAAATAATTATAATTCAATTATTATTTAAACAATTGATTCATCAATGATATAAAATATAATAAGTTCACTTCTGTAATTGTTATTTTTAAGCCATTACATTATTTCAACAAGGTCATAAAATTCTCAAAATTTTAGATATAAATTAATTCATTTTTAAAAATATCTTCTAGTAGATATTATATTTAACCCTAGAGATCCCTCCCCTAAAAGACTCTGAAAAACAAAGATCATTTATTTTTATTACTTATATTTATCCCCTTCTCCATTTAAGTATTTATTTTTGATCATCATCAATCACCACAAGTGTTAATAAAATCTTCTCTTACACCTGAAGGATTTGACAATGATGACAATGATTTTTGTTTCATGTGTAGATCACTAAAATACAGAATCAACACTTTATTCCTATAATGTGATAATGAAATGAGAATATTTTATCATATAATTATTAAAAATAGTGAATGAATACAAAGAATACTAATTCATTAATTAAATACTTAATTATAAATTATATGGGAAAAGATACTCCCTTCATGGTTCAATGTTCAAACTAATTAATCACTATATTAATTTTATTGGTCATGATGATTCATTATCATATAATCCACATATTATTATTAGACCAAGGAAAACATTTTATTTAGTTACGACCACCATAGACACTTCCACATTGCCTAGAATCTTCATGTGGTATCAAAGAAGAAACATAAAAGTTTATAATTATTTTTTTTAAATGGAATAATTAAACAAAAAATATTTTATCAATTAAATTTTATTTTTTATTTAGATTAAATTTCATATAACATTTTTTATATATCTAAATTATTTAATCATGTTTTATTTCATCTAATTTAGATAAAGAATAGATAGATAAGGATTAGAGATTTTATTGATTGGTGTTGAAGATTTTTATTGGTAAAAAGGAAATCATAGTGTGTGACTAAAATTAAACATTCGGTACCCATGTTTACTACACATGTACACATAATGGGATGCACAAAATACTGAGTAATAAAAACACATTTTTCTTCAATACACATCATGTGTTAACTTGTCAATAGTAGTATATGTTCTATTGGACCACAAAATATCAATATGGCATACACATCATGTTGTCTACATTATATAAGATAATATTGACACTATTTTTATATAAATATACATACATTATATCATTTAATAATGATACATGTATCATTAAATTGATTCATGGAGTATATTTATCATAAACATCATGTGATTCCTTAATCCTTGCATCTGGTGAACCTGTTGAGTCAATAGGTGGGTTATAATGGCACATGACATGTTGAAAACATGTTGTGTGGGATGTTAGTACATACCATGTAACCCAACAGAGATATTCATTTTGTCCCTATTCATTTATCCTAGATATTTGAAATGTGAAAAATGGAAGGTATCTTTTTAGCACATACTATGTTGTAAACCATTAAAAAACTATGTAAATTTTTATACATAATAAATATTTAAATCATTAAAAAACTAATTAAATTATTGATATTTTATATATTTATAATGTAATATATATTTTTAGAAATAATAAATGATCAAATAATTCTTTCTATGTATTTTCAACTACTATTCATTCCATTTTTTTCTATATTACATTTATGATGGGAATATCCCAAAGACATTGGGTGGTCATAAAGATTTAAAAACGTAATTAATTAATTGAATAAATTAAAGTAAATTTGTCTTAATAATAAATAACGAATTGAGTTGAATTATAGAGAGTATACATTTTCAAATTTATTATGTATATGTGGAAGACTATGATACCTGAACAACCTATTTTCGGTAAATTTGATTTAGTATTATTACATAATATTTGTAATAATTTATTAAATTACTTATTAGAAATTATGTTATTCTTCTCCTCCCAATACGGGATTAACCAAAGGGTTCATGGTTTATTTAATATAAATCACCTTTAACCAATATTTTGGTTCCACTCACCTATTTTTGAGTAATATTGCATAATGGATAGATATACCAGGTTTCCAAAAGAAGACATTCAATCCATGGTGAATCCAATTCAAGAGGTACACATTTGTAGAGATGGAATTTTGGAACTCGATCTAATCATGGTTATACAAGTTAATTTCCTAGGGTCAAGGGTTGGTTTGTCATAGTCTATATAAACCAAAAAATAAAGAATATCATTGTTCTTCCAAATTATTTATTAATATTTTTAATTGAAAAGATAATTATTTGTGTACGTTTAAATCATTAATCTAAATAAATAACAAACATGGAATTTGAAATTAAATTAAATAATATAATAAATTTAGGCATTATCTAAACATGTGTAATCACTAATGTAAAATAAAAAAATCAAAATATTGTAACAATATAAAATCATAGTTAACAAAAAATGTAATATAACTCAATTTAAATATTAACATAGTTGAATCTTCTACTAAATTACTAAAACATAAACAAATGCTCAATGTTCTTGACCATCCCTTGTCGAGGAACACTCAATTATCAGGGAATTTTCTATTATGTTATTGGGTTTACTTCACATGATTTTATTTTTGTAACTATGAAAAAAATAAATAAGTGAATTAATATATAGAATTTCACGTTTGGAGATTCTGTTCAATAGATTAATGAGATACGAGTTCACTAAGATGGTAATTTTCAGAAACCAAAAAACCATTAAATAACTTTTTTCTACAAAACACTATAATTTAACAAGTGTAATATGGATCGTTTCCACTAGAATATCGATGAGATGAGATATTCTGAAGCTAATGGTGATGGATATTATGTTTTCATAAAATCATAGGAGATTAATACATTTGAATTTTATTATTTAGTTTAGTAATCATTATAAAGTATTAATGATTTTCAATTATTTATTATTTAAATTGGAACCCACAATAATTTAATAATATAAATTTATTCTATTTTATTGATTGATAACCATATCAACATCATATGTTTCTATAAATATAATAGTTGTTTATGAATTATACCACACCATGATATATAAATTCTATTTATTAGAACACCATATTCCTGATGTTCTAGTTATATAATCCATTAATAAAGAAAGTTAGTTATATGTGTGAGCACCCAAATGTTTATTAATGAAAATTACTCTTAATCTTATTAAATGTCTTATTATGAAAAATGGTTATATAAAAAAATATACATCATTGGTTTTATGTTTTGGGATTTTAAAATACTATTATAAATTGTTACCATTGATAATATAGTCATTGAATAGAGATCACATGATTAATATAAATATAGGGATTTAACAAATCCAATTTACTCGAACAAAGGAATTGATGGCCTTATCCAGAAGAACTGCACCACATAAATCCTATTTGTTGGAGCTCAGGAGGGGTGTAGTATCACTAGGCTTTGCTATGGAACAAACCCAAGATGAGCTTCAACACGTTATTCTTGAAAAGAATCGCCTATGGGAGGAATGGAATTTAATATAGATTACCACCCTAGCAATGTCATCCCAGCCGCCCCAATAGTATGTCACAATCACACTCCTTACCCTAAGTCTTATGATATTTTTAAAATGTGTTATGTAACATGACCATATCACTATGATTATGTGCATTATTTTTTGATATAATAACAAATATACATAAATTTTAATAATGTTACATTGTAAATGGGTTTAGAAGCACAAATTTTATTTTTAGTTAATATTAAATTAAGAAATATATATTGATAAATTTATGGATTTTTGAATTAAATAAGATTTTAAAAAAATATTATTACTAAATAAAATTTTATCAAATATAAATGATCTTATAATATTTATAGAATTGTAATTTTTATTAAGAATTGAAATTTTTTGTTGTAAAACCGTTGAATTTACATTAAATGCTAATTTTTATTTCAAAAGTAAAAATTTAGATGTTTATAAAATTATTTATATAAAATGATTATTATTTTCATTATTCATGATGTTGAAATTATCTAACGGTGAACATTTCATTATTTTTTGAGACAATTAAATTTTTAGGTAAACATTATATACAATTTAAACATATAATATGTTTTTTGCCATCATAATAACCCAATAGTGATATAATAAAATAATATTAAAGAGATATTTGTCCAATATATGTTTTTCATTTAAAATAATTTGATTTTATTTTTGTTAGATTAATTTTACAATGCCTTAATGGACCCTCCAAGACTTATAAAATATTTTAACATTTTAAAATGATTTCCTTGAGAGTGTGACTCACCATCAAATAAGGAAGCCTAATATTTTAATAAGTTCATCCATTTGACTTATATTTTAATGTTTTACGCCACCATTTTGAAAAAAACATGGTATGGTTTTCGGTTTTGAATATTTAATTATATCGATTCAAAAACATGTGTTTTTTAAATATTAAGGAATTCCCCTCTAATTTCCTATATAAACCCACCCAAGCACCCACTTATCTTCACTGAAAATCCTTATATAACATATATATTATTCATAACTATCTCTATAATCATCATATTGTGCCCCAAGCTCTCAAAAATCCACTCTTCAAGCTCTTGAAGTCACACACTCAAGTAATGGATCCTCACATTCCTTCCTTCATTATTTATGTCCATTTTCCTTATATTGTTATACCCTTTTATTTTCAATCACAAATGTTGGGGTATGTTTTATAACCTCCCCAATACTACCCTAATTATATTTTAATGATAATATACCCATTTATCTCTCATTAATTCATCCCATTTACACATGGTACCATGCCGAAATTTCTTAAGTGATTTCTATATCCTCATTTACATTAAATAAATTCTTTTATATTATGCATCTAAATTCAATTAAATTTCTTGAAATATTATGTCCCATGACCCCATTAAAATCCATTTCATTTATTAATTATAAGATACCCATTTATCTCTTATCAGTTCATTTAG
Source organism: Viscum album (assembly GCA_963277665.1). Classification (NCBI taxonomy): domain Eukaryota; kingdom Viridiplantae; phylum Streptophyta; class Magnoliopsida; order Santalales; family Viscaceae; genus Viscum; species Viscum album. The sequence continues at coordinate 1,497,274,129 of OY728119.1, read as the reverse complement.
TAATTTCTATTTTATGTTGTTATGCTGATGTAGTTGCACAAAAATTTCCCATGCCAAAATCTTCATGTAAGTGAACACTATAACAATTTCTCTAACAAGGTTATTCACCTTTATGAACATGTACATTATGGTTTATAACATTATGTTATGTATTCCAAATGTCTTATTTTTGGAAAAAATTATGATGTTTAAGGAATCCATGTTATATGATCTATGTGGCACGCTTAGGAATGAAATGAAATAATTAAGAAGGGTGTTCCCTGATAGCAAACCATCACATTGGATAAAGAATAGTATCATGATACATCATGTGAAATGAGTGTTGACACATGATAATTTACCTTCAATTAAGGTTTACTCATGATAATTAATTTTCAATGAGTTATTACTAATGCTCCATGTGCAATGTGGCTTGGCTCATACTAATATCAAGTTAAATGATGTCTCCACATCCCCATGTTTTGATAATCATGCTATATAATTCATTTATGTTCATATTTCTCTTATTATCAATTGATATACCTATTTCCTAAAATTTATTGTATTCTTCATGTTATTCCTTGTTTACTCTCTTACTGAGCTTTATATCACACTCTTTTCTTATGTATTTCCTCGATTTATCTCATGCAATCCTAAGTACGAAGGAATGTTGAGGTCTTTTAAAAGAATTTTTTAATAAAGATTTTATATATTAGGTCTTAAGTTGTCATGTAATGTTACTAATTTTCCAAGACACTATACGTATCAATACATAGAGTAGTTTTAAGTAAATGTTATTGTAATAATTCTAATTATGTGTGTAATAAGGTGGAGGGTTGTTATAATATGTGAACCCTTTGGATGATACTATATTTGTAGAGTGTTTTATTTTATCGTTCTTGTATCATAATATTTTGATGAAAAATGATGTTGTGGATCCATAGAGAATATTTCTTCACCATTGGTATCTATATCAAGAGAATGTGAGAAAATAGATATATGAGATCTGCAATGAATTGTTCATATGAAACCATAGGGATTCAATGCCAATTTATATTCATATATTCATGATGACTAAATATATTGAGAACATGGAAATCATGGGATTTATTATTCATGATGAGATACAAAAATATATCATTCTATATAAACTCTCGATGGGTTGATTTTGTATCATTATTAACTGTAATATGATCAATTGAATGATTTCAATCTCAAAAATACGTACATTTATATACCATGTTCATAAAAACATGGTGTGTTCAAATCCTATGGTCCTTTTGGTGAATAATAAAAGGAAGAACATTAAAATGGGATATATGAATAATTCAGATACTAAGGATACTAATCACTATCATTCCATGAAAAGGAAATAAAAAATACATCTTAAGGAAATGGATATTTTATTTTTTAATACAGAATGTTGGGACACTAGGAGAAGGAGTAGATAATGTTAATTAATAAAAGGAATGTTTTAAGTGTTTTTTATTGTGTGAAATATTTATATATACATTTATTGTGAATTTGATATATAATATTGTACCCATGTATGAATTCTAATATAAAAACCAAGAATATATTGAATGTCATCCACAAGAGAAGTGGATTTATCAGTTTCCAATGGTGTGAGGATGGATTCTCTAAACAATGGAGACAATAACCTTCCTTTTACAACTAGAATTGTCATGGTTTTAATATAATCTTATGATGTACAAAATATTTACAAAAAACATAATTTTTGTATCGTACATAGATATATAAGTATTTATATTCTTGTTTTGAAATAAAATCTATTTATTTTGTAAATATTATATATGTTATTGTATAGATCATTTAAAGAATCATATTTATGTAATAAATTATTAAAAAAAAGTATTATCAACTGATAACAAATTATGTTTTCATGAAACATTTCACACCGATTGGAATCAATACTATCTTGATTATGTAAATCATATTTTTTTTCCAATGATCTATCAATATGGTTTTTTAAAATATATTAATGTTAATCCACTTGAAAGATTTCATTTTCTTATAAGGTAATATAACTAAGAATCCTTTTGGTTTAAGTGGTGAAAAGGGTATATAGAATTATTAATTTTTACACACTGATGTGTATTTCTCATAAAAAAATATGATCCATCCATCCATAGACCACCCTACCTAGTTTGCAGAAAATCCCAATAGGCATTCTAGATCTCCATGGGATAGCACAAGTTCTTGGGCAACAATGAAGCCTTTTTCCGAACAATTTAGCATTATCAAAATTAATTAAATAAGTTGGAATAGAATTTCAATTATTTTTAAATATAGACCACCCATAAATCACATGTCTCGTCATATGAAAAATATAGAAAATAAATATCCTAATATCAAAACAAAGAAATAAATTAAATGAAAGAGAGAATTAAAATCCTTCCTCAACCATTGAACACCGTCTTGTACATAGAAATGATTCCCACCTCTAGTGGATTTTCTTTTCCCAAAGTATGTATAGTTAATCTTAATTCTTAGAAAGAAGTAAAATCATAGTGGAAAATGTGATTATAAAAAGATAAAATAAAACTGACTACAAACATACATGTCCCTTGTGATTATACATATTCCTACAACAAATGATTCCCAATTCCCCACGGATGATCATAAAAGATATGATAGAACCTAATACTGAATAAGAATTGAGATATATGAATGAGAATTATAATTTCTAATGGGGATATAAAAAATTAAATCATGCCCATTACCATACATTTAGAAGATAAAACCATTTTATTCTTATATGAATATATATATTTATAAAAGTATGTTCTTCCATTAACTATTGAAAAAGTATTAGACCCATGATTCTCAAAAACCATTCTCCCTTTTTAGTTCTATATATGTTTCGAAAGAATGAAATATTTTCCAAAAACACCAATTATAAAAAGAATTTGACGATGAAATCATTATAATGGGAATCCATAATCATTAAAATAATTTGAAATGTGATACAAGAAATAAAAAATCAGATTATGTATAAAATTGGTCCTGAACCAATAGTTACCATTCAAAAAGAATAAAAACATAAAAATTTTATAAACTACCTCAAAATAATGGAAATATAGTATATGTAAAATAGAAAATGAGTGATATACCTAGATAATATATAAAGCTAAACTATAAATACTCAACTCAGAACAATTCTTACCATATTGATGTGATCAATAGTCAATAACCAACATGTCTCCTCTAAACTATCTTCACTTATGGCACATCCCCCATGGTCTTTCCTTACCATGTGGTCTATTCTATCTAGTAGATACCTTTCAGAAACCATATATAAACTTCCAATAAGATACCTAGGATCCCACTAATGAAATTTTGTGGTGATTTTGTCCAACTATCCTATGCATACCTATCAAAAAATCAAAAACAAACCATTAACATTCCAAAATCTGATCTTCCTTTTAACTAGAATTGTTTTTCCCATTCCAGTATTAATAAAAAATCAAATCATATATTTATCACATACAAAATGTTTACACAATAATAAAATTCATTAATAGGGGTTTTCATTTCCATTAAAAACATAAAATGTATAACTAAAATGCATTATTTACAAAGTAAAACATTATTTTCTTGGAAAACCTATTTTCAAAAAAAAAAATCACATTCCATTCCACACTAACAACGTAGACACATTTAGTCCTTGATATATATATATATATATAAGTACCCCTTTTCCTCGTGTAAAAACCCTTAATACCATGTGTAAATATTTATATTGGATTACCATTTATATATATATACATGTGTATGCATATAAGTTACATTTGACATAGTTAAGGGTTACCTATCACTTTAGTAGTCTTTAGGAAACCAAAATACACAGTGGGGAATCTATATAAAACTATTCAAAAGACCCAAAAAAATGTCCCATTTCCAAGTAATATGTTGAAAATAATCCTTATAACTAATTAATAAATAATGATTATTTATAATTTAATAAAAACATGGGGGAATTCTTTATCAAGGGAAACCCATGTCGATCATTTAAAAAAATGTAAAACTAGTGATAAACCATTTACAAGAACTAATTTCACTTCATATTAAATATACACTTTATATAATATGAAATACAAACTTTATAATAATCAAAAAATCATATTTTTCAAAATAAAGTCTTAGAAATAGTCTGACCTACCTAAAATAGAAGAATAACATGCTTCCTCTGATGTGAAAAAACACAAAAATGTTTTAACTAAGTCCAAGGAACCCAAAAATGGATATAGACACTAAGAATAAGAAAAAACCCCCCAAAACCGTTACATTATAAACCCTTGGCTTAATATGATAGTACACCATAATTAGGGAATGGATAATGAGGAAAATTAATTAGTAAAATTCAGAATACATAACAAGATGATCATACTAGGAAACATGATGTGAAATGATGGAAAATAAAAACAAATAAGCGAATGAGGTTCAAATCCAATGACCCCCTTGGGTGTGCTGATAAAAAATTGAATGGGGGAGTCCTTTCTCTAATTTATCTAAAAATGTATTCTTATTTTTGTAAAATCTATTTATTCAGTTCTGAGAATAGCCCATGGTTAGTCCACATGGCTAGCCATACTGAGCTCCAACAGTAAACCCTACTTGAACTCTTAGACACCTCACAAGGGTCGGGTGTGTGAATAAGTAACCCATTTACTGTTCATGTGGTCATATTTTCACATCAATGGTAAAACCACATGGTTTTCATGTAGATTCTATTAACTACTCACCAATCATGAACTTATTTGAAAAATACCATATTTCAATATTTAATCACTGCTCCGTTGCCAAAATAATAAACAATGAAAGAAATAATTAAATAATTAAAAATTAATAATAAATCATAGTTGGGTTGTGGAAGTTATATTCATCATGGTATTTCATTCCTTTGACAATTCTAAATAGATATTTTTCAATAAGATATAAATAATGAAAATTACTACTCAAGAGAAAACCTAAAACATTAAAATCCCATAAATTTGCTAAGAATTCGTCTTCAAAACTCATACCAACATAGAAGGATATGGCTATCAATATCAATGAAGTCAAAATATAAAATAAGTTAATATGGGGGAGAAGCAGAGTATCATATCTCTAAATATAACCTAAAAAATGGAACAACCCAACCCAGATCATATCAATCACCATAGAAAGACATCATTTTTTTCCGGATCTCCATAATCTTTTTTCACATGACATGTGGTCCTGAAAAAAATATTACTTTGTTTTGGTTGTGTGGGTACAACAAATCATCCCATCAAGGAATATTGGATTTTAAATTCACTATAATATCAATCCCTAGATTCCTCCCTAATTTAGTAGGACTATAGTCAAAAATTTATCTCTTAAGATGAAATAAAATCAATAAGTTATGATAAGAACTAGAGCTACAGGAATGAATACAATTTATAAAAAACCACACCAATTCACAATAATAATTTATCTAATTTCCCAAAAATATAAATCCTTTGAAACTACAATTCCTTTAAAAAAGAGAAAGAAAATGGATCCCACCCTATCAAAAATGGATTCCAACCAAAAAGGAAACACTAAATAAATAAATTATACATTATTTCATATAGAGAAAATTGAATATATAATCAATGATGACCCAATGGAGTAGAAAATTAAAATAAGGGAAGATGTCCAAAAATATAACCTAATAACACATTGACATTTCAAAAACTATTTCCACGAAAAAAGATATCTCAAACAAGGAACTCTTAATATATATAGACAGTTACTATAACAAAAAACCAGATATTATATCACCCATAATGAATATTGTTTTGACTAACCAATTGAAATTGGAAAAAATATATGACTGAATTTTCTCAAAAAAAGCCTCAAATAATAAATGTGGACACTATTCCTAAGTCAATGTGTTACATCATGAGACTAATACCTAGAAGACCAATGTTATGTGAACCCAACCGATCAAATGAAAAAAACATTATTCCCCCCAATCCCAAAAAATCACCTAATATGTTCCAATTCAATGATTTAATACCAATACTAGAGAATTATTTTTAAAATAATGTATTATTATTGGAAAAAATTGATAGTATCAAAGGATTTGTCAAATGGGATACGCCAATAAAGGATTATTCATAATTTTTCCAATAATCCAACCACCGCATACACAACAAGGCTAAACCTAAAAAAGAAAACCAAAACAAATTTCAGAAACTATCCATAATCTAGACAAGGAGAAATATTTCAATAGGCCAAAAATTTAATTTTTATCATGACCATAATGGGGCTACCCAAATTTGATGAAACATGAGTCTATTGATCCATGATTTAAAATCTAGATAAAACAGTTCCAACAAGAATCATTAATAAAAATTAAAATCATAACATAACAATTGAAAAAATACTGAAAAATTACAAATAATTTCTAATATTGTATGTGAAAGGATAAAATGAATTTTTTCAAAACATACCAAGAAAACATTTTATCCCCTTTAGTAAAAAACAAACAAACATTATCTTAATTTATTTTATAATAATTAATTAAAAAGGAATCAAAAAATCTTTAAATTTATAAATCCCATAAGAAAAACCCCACTTAAATATAAATTTTATAAAATCACCATCAAACCATTTTTGAAACCATAATTTTTTTTCAAGGAAATATTTTGAATCACCGATTTCATCACTAAATCAATTTTACATTTTTAAGAATCCCACTTTTATTCGAAAATATATTTATTACCAATGAATATAAATTTTGAAACCCAGATTCCTATAATTTTAAATACATAATTCGATACATAGACCATAAAAAATATTTTGAAATTTTTTTACCCTTTACGAAAGTCACCAATATTAAATTACAAATGGATTCTAACCACATATATCCATTTCAAAACATACTCTATCATTTTAAAAATCATAAATATATTCTAGAAAATCACATTGAAATCAATAACCCTTTTTAACAATTATTCCAAAATCAAATAACCAATAGCACACAATATACAACAAACTAATAAGGGACTAGTGACTATAAATGAAATTTATGCATATCATGGTGGACCATGAACTAACCATGAAACTATCACCGAGTGTATCAAAAAATCATGTACATGGGCCCAACAAGGGTTACCAATCTACGTGATTTTACAATATACCACTATCTCAACTCTCATATCACCATAAAATAAAATCTAAAAAACAGAATCTATATCCTAACATCCCTTAGTAACTCATATTTCTTTATGATTGGTAGAGATCAGGAACCATCCCTTGACATACCCCTTGACCTCTGATGATCCTATCATTATATACTAGATATCATAATTAATAATGACTACTAATGAGAAACCCGTGTTTCTAATAGAGAAATGTACAAAGCTTCTCTTATAAATTTTTTTTCACAAATCAACCCCAGTTCTCCCTCCACCTGTTTGTTGTCCTGATTCATGGAATAGAACAATGGTCATTATTGAACTCAACAGTTTATAAAAAGTCACTATGCATCATGGGAAAAAAATTAAATTATTTAGCTTGATCAACAATAATTAAAATAGTAGTAGTTGAATAAAAAGAATTATAGCATGACGAAATTGTCACACCACGACCATGATTTATTACATATTTTTAATTTTTTATTTAATTTTTATGATTCTCGGTTTTGTTTTAGGGCGAACCAAAATTTAAAATTTAAAATTTGAGATTCTCAACAGGGGTGTATAGTTTGATCGTAGATAGTAAAATCTTATAAAAACTTTTTGGTTGTACCTATGATTTTAGAGAGTAGAATACATGACTGGAATATGGATTCCATAACTATTCACCGTAATCATGTGAGTATTATATGATTTCCACTATGGGTGTTCATTTGGAACATGATTTGGAAAACTACGTGTAAAAACAATATATAGTTCTCATAACCTTTAAAAGGGGACATTTATAAAATAAACCTCTCTTTTATTTTTTGCTAAATCATGAAAATGAATTACCCCTTCATTTTTTATTAACACACCTAGGGGGATCCTCGGTAATGTTCCTACTCTCATCCTCCCTATATTTTCATTTGTTTCACCTCTTACTTCTTGGTGTGACCGTATTGAGAAATAACTCATCATTCTCCACCACCTTCTTATTCCTTTTTCTCCATTCCCTCAATGTAGATTCACGATGGTCAAGCCCTAGTATTTCACTCTATCAAATTTTATATGCTTTTTCTCAGCTAGGTATTCATTTCATTTTTTGGTGTTCCTTGGACTTGGTTGACAAATTCTTAGGTCTTGCGCATCAAAGGCAATGAGTTATTCTTCTGCTGAAGGAAGGTTACCCAACACTGAAGTCATTAATTTTAAAAATATGATTTATTTATTTTTAATTTATTTTTTGTTATTATAAATGTTTTATATTATATTTATAGTTTATATGGTTCTAGTAAATTTTTTCTCAGTTGTTTTACATTTTTTCATTAAACATTGGGAAAGGGATTCACATTTTTAATGCATGTTTCCAAGACCGTTTTTTAATTTAAGCCATCTTAATTTTTTACCCAATGATTTGTAATTTATGAATTGGTATATTAAATTGTATTTTGATATTTTTACCCAGTTCTCATAAAGAGATAAGGTAATGTTTTAGCTTCCTAAAGATCCCCTACGTTATTTATAATCATTTTTTCTATCCAATGAGACTTATATGCATATATATATATATACATAAGTTATCTTTTAAAATATTCAAAAATTGCATTAAGGATACGTTCATTTAGAATAGGAGTGTTCATATATATAAATAATTGTTTAAATATTTTTAAATGTGATGTATAGTTTAGATCGTGAATGTTTTGTGAAGAAATGTTGTTGTATATAAAATCGGGTATCGCTTTGTAAATGACATGGTCTAGATTCCACATTAATGTTTTATAGTGAAATAAAAACCCTTATTAAGGAATTACCTTGTTTTAGAAACATGGTTTGTGGTATATGTATGATTAATAGTTTAAGTGGCATATAACGGGAAAATGGGTTACACATTAAAGGAAAATTTGAAGTAAGGAAGTGGATTGTATATTTGTTGAAAATTTTAATATTTATATATATATGATAATTTGATATGAATATATATGACATATTTCAGTTATGGAATCCATGGACTATTAGTTGTATTCAATAAAAGGTTGTTATCTCTTCTTGAATAGACGCACTGGATCCTCGTTGTTGGGAAACATCATCTGAACATACCACCTATGTGGGTAGTTGAGAGAAAATGGGTTGTTTATTGAAAATGGATTATATAAATTGGTCATATGATGGTTCAAAACCTAGTATATCAAAGTTTATTTCATATAATTTCATGTTATATCCCATGATATATTGTTCTATATATTCCTTTTTCCATTAATTTTTGGCACTTTATAAAATTCCTAGACTGTAATTGTTTTTCACTGGAAACATTTACTTCATATCCTATATTATTAATTACCAATTTATCAATATAATTTATAAAATGTAGAATATTTCCACAATTATTCTTTCCCAATGAAATTCCTCCCTCATCGCATGCTTCTCATATATGGTTTTTTGGAAATTTCATCATTTTTTGGAATCTGTTTTGGACTTAAATAGTGAAAGTGGGTTTTGAGAAAAAATGATCTTATACTTATTTTAAAAATATTGGAATGTCATATTTTTATATATTAATATTTTCCAACTAGCATCAAACAGTTTTATTTATTGAATTTAAGGCCTTTAGCATAATTTTTTTCATCCCTACTGGGAATGTTTCTCTCATGCCAATATATATTTAATTTTTTATTTGATGTTTCAAGTATATATTTTCGAATTTCACATAGGGTGCTAGGATTATTTAGTTGGGTTGTGAATTTTGAAGTCAAAAGGTTCAGGTATGTCATTATTTAGCTTTATTATAGTTATTTTTAATTTGTTTTAATCACATAATGGTTTACTTAATTCTATATATTGATGGTAACTGTAGTAATTAATGGAAATGTTGATCCATTCATGTGGGATTTATTTTCTGTGATGGAGAGGGAGTTCTATGGGTGACTGAGGTTTTTGGTGCTGAAGAAAATTTCACTACATTATTAGTTGTGATATAAGGTTTCTAATTATTTATTTTTTGGTTCTTATTTAATTAATGGTGATCATGCGAAATCTTTCCCAAATGGTTATTTCTATATGACAATGAAATATTTCTATAAAATGGGTATTAAGAACATCATTTCCCCCTTTTTTGAGTCAGTTTGACTGTCTGATGGATGGATGGATCTGGTTGATTTATGATGTTCTAAACTAGTTCATGCCGAAATTAGTGGTGGTTATCCACACTTCATTACATTTTCATAAGACATAAAAAGATAATGATTTTTCTAGTTAATGGGGTATAAGTTAGAATCATTTGATAAATTAAATGAATTAAAAAATTAAGTAGGTAATCATCTTGGTAAGAATACAATGAAACATTCAACCGATTAAAGATGTTAGTGTCATAACCATCAATTCATCAACATTCTATATTAGTGTGGGTTTTATTACAACTTATACATCCTTATACACCATAGTAGAATGGTTTTAGTGAAAACGGTAACTATACCATACATGAAGAGGAATGGTTGATTATGAGCCTTGAAGTCTTCCATTATACCTTTTTGGATAATCATTATTCATTGAAATAAACACACTAAACTGTTTTCTAAAAAAAGTGTAAAATATTAATCTATTGATGTTATGGAGTAATAATAAACTCGTTTTTATATATATTCATGCATGAGGTTATAAAGAGTTTGTTATGGCCATATCTAAAAAACTATCAACCTTATATATGAATTAAATATTTATATGGTATCCTATGGAAACAAGATGATAGTACATGTAAAACCCCTTATATAAAAATTCAACTCTTCCAATATAAAATATTTTTCATCAGTAAAATAATATCTGTTATAAAGATTATAGAAGAATGTTTTAATTTGCTGTGTTTTAGGCACATCATAGACAAAATTTAGCATAATGATATAATCAATTTTTCCCTAGTAATGATTTTTAACCAAAACCCATGAAATATGAAGGAACTTTAATGAGGATACATAATAATAAGGATTTTTTGTCTATTTAACCAATATTTAAATCATTATTGGTTGATAATAATCATCATTTTTCCTAAAAGTTGTAGTATAGGGATCCAATGTTTCACGATTGAAATAATTCATGAGTTATGATATGTAATCTATATATCTCAACCAGGTATGGGCTCAAGTAAAACTATATGTTAAAGTAATTCCCATTGGGTGGAAATTTATATTCAGGAAAAAATACGCTTTAAAGATAAAGATGCTTCGTATAATTAAATTCTAGTGGATAAAAGGATTAAGTTGTATCCTCAAATTGAATATGATAATACATTTTCTCTAGATTCAATGTTTATGTCCATTATAATTCTAATTGTAAGAATATATTTCCATGACTATGTGGTTTAGAATATGGATTTCAAAATAGCTTTTTGTAAATGAAACCTTCATGTATATTTTAATATTATTCAAACGAAAGGGTTTTTGACTATGGTAAATTTTTATATGATATGAAATTGGTAGAGGCTCATATATGGGTTAATGTCGGCATCATGTTCGTGTGATATTTTAATTTTCAAATCAGTAAGTTATTTTTCATTTCATATATATTTAATTTGATCCATGTTATTATATGTGCTTTAGTTCGACTAATTTTTCATTCCCAGTGGTATATATTGATGAAATATTAATTATTGGGAAATATTTACCATCATTATATTTTGTAAAATACCATTTAATCATGTGCTTCTCTGTGATAAAATTAGGGGAAGAATCATATATATTTGAGATCAATATTATTAACGATATATAGAAATGTAAACTAGGACTAAGTCAAATCATATACATTGACCATTTACTAAAGTGATTTATTATGGACATATCTATGAGTGGATTAGATCAAATGTTACATGATATACATCTCCATATAAAATGTTTCCTCATACACAATATTAAAGAGTTAGAGAATGTGTGTAGAATCTCATATGTCTCTGGAATATGATCTATCATGTATTGCAGGTTATGTACTATCCAATTGTTTCCTATGATTTTATTATGGTGATTAAATATCATTACTATTTTTAAGAATATAATTATTCATATATTAAGGATACCCTTATATATATGATCCATATTAAAGATATGTTCTAGGTATATGAAGGATTCAAAGAAATAGTCACTATAAGAAATATTTATTAAAGTATCAAATAGATCAAAATGATCTGAAGATGAATTCAGGATATGTATTTAGTCTCTAGAGGGGAGATTTTAGATAGAGGAGTTAAAAGTAGTTTTCACCAATTCTATAGTGGATTATAAGAATATAGTTTCTTCTTATATAAACATAAAAATATTTTATATTTGAAAATCAATCCATGTGATTGATATGTTACCTAAATGTAAATACCATATCACATTATAATTTGATAATAATATAGTAGTGGCTATCGTAAAGGATCCATGCTTATATCAATAGATGATGAATTTTCTCTATAAATATCATCTGTTGAGGGGTTCCTCTATAAAATGGTAAGTCATTGTAAGAATATTTTCCATAGAATAAAGCAGTATAGACCCCTTAAACAAATCTATATTTAAGTAGATGCATGAATATAATGTGATAAATATTAATATAAATGTTGTTTTAAATTAGATCTATTGCAAGTGGGAGTATATTGAAGTTGGTGAAATTAGAAAAAAAATTATGTAATTAATGATTAGTTGAATTCATGTATTTTAGTATTTATATGAATTTTTCATCACATTATTTTTTCTTCTACATTACTTAGATTGTGGTAATTTCACACGGGTTCATTTTTCACTAAATATACATAGTATTTCTCTATTATTATGAGAATATAAAATTTCAATTAATGTATTTTTTAATATATTATTAATAGTCGGAGGATATCATTTTACCAAATAAAAATGTTGTAGTTTATTAGGGGTGGGGGTCATGTAAAATCTAGACACTTTCTTGAGGTGTGTGTCCTTGTTAGTCATCTATATTAGTGAATATGAGAACATGACACTCCTTTTATAAATACTTTTTTATCTGTGGAATTGGATGTTCTTATATATGGAAATGTGTACTGATATATTGACATTATTATTATCAGTAATTCATTTTAATAGTCCCTTGAATTGATGTATTGATGAAAACCAAGATGAAATATTCTAATAGTGATGTAGGATATATTGGGTTTGTAATGATTGACATTATATTAAATAATAATATTAAGGTGAGTTTCCATATTATTCTGTAATGGATTCAGTATCTCAGTCACTTTAATTATAATTAAACATCATGAATAATTTAATGACCATAGAGGTATTTCATAAAAGTTTATTTTTGGAAATTTAATGAATGATACATTGAGCATATAGGTTGATGACTCTATTATGAAACCATCATGATTAATGATATTGGGATACATAGATTATGAGACACATTCAATGTTTAGAAATTTTTTTTATATTTTTTCAATATACACTTCTTACTCTATGAGAACCATGGTGTGTTTTAGATACTAACAATGGAATTTTAGTAGCTTAGCTTAATTACATTGTAATATGGGCCTAGTGGGTGAGACACAAATTTTATTTAGAACACCATTTAAATTCCATATAAATATAAAATTTTGGTTAAAATTTGTTCTCTTGTGTGCATTAATAAATATTCGGGTTATTTTGAGAAAAAAAATTCAATCACCATTTATTTGATATAGTATTTATGTGAGAAGAATATTTAATTAATATTTATTCACCATTTAATTATTTATTTAATTAATGTAAATTAAATTGTTTGTTTAGTCTTATTTATTCATAATGTAATAAGTTATTTATTTACATTAGTTACATAAATAATTAATAAATATTAGTTCACTATTTTGGTGAATATACTATTTATATATTTACTATATATGGAGGAAGTTGTTATTATTTAGTTTAAAAAATAATCATTATTCAAGGCCCAATAAATATTTAGGATGATTGGAGAACCATGTCAAATGGTCTAATGATAAATTTCAGATTAAATATTTGTATAGTAAATATTTATTTATTTAATAATGAAAATAATACTTATTTTATCTTCAAATTTATTACATGTTAGGTAAATAATAATAATTCTATGATTATTTGCACATGGGTTTCACCTGGGGTTTATAAACTTCTAAGTTCTGTTATGCAGTTTATATTTTTTAAACCTATCATTATGTATACCTAATAATGACCTTCTCTGAATATTAAACCCATATAATTCTATTATGTGTAATGTATTCAAAATAATATTCTCTCAAGTCCTAATGAGAAATCAACTATAATTCTATGAAGAATATATATCTTTTATAATCCTACACTAGATCAAATTACTCCTACATTAATGGATTTAGTTTTAATTAACATAAATCATCACAAGAATTACAACCCTCCATGCTCACATTCAAATCAGTGAATGATGATGAATAGAGGATCATGTAGTGAATTTATATCGACGGAGGAGGGAATATACCCCCCAATTCCACTAATTATATGATGTTATAAAAATTACTATTCATATGGCCATCAATAATGAAGAAGAAAAATCAATTAAAGTACATTTATTAAATAAATTATTTAATTATAAGTTTAATATGAAAAAATCATCTCATCTTTTTTTATGTTCTTTTAATTTATTCATCAAATTAATTCCATTAGTAATGTTTATTATTCATCTTGTAATTCATATATTATTCATGGATGATAGTAAAAATGTTATGTTGGTTATAGCCTACATTAGGGTTTCTATTACACCATAATTCATCATTATAAAAAGTATATTAATTAGTGAATTATAAAATTTATTATAAAAACCACCATTTCGGCATAATAGAGTCTAAGAGAAAAATAATCCTTAATTACCAATAAGATAAAAATTAAATTTCCATGATTTAATAAAAATATTTATAATAACCCAGAGATAAAAAATAGTAATCATTAAATCATTTCTATTAATACTTAATTTTTTCATTTAGATTATCATAAGAATTCCATTAAATCATAAACCCACTATTTATTTTTTAATATAAAAAATATTTCTCAAAAATCCCATTTTCATGCATAGAGAAAAAATATAAGAAACATGGGGACTCATATATTCCTCATAGAATCAACTAATAGGATAATTCCAATATTATATTCATAGTAGCTTATATTAGTTAACAATATCACTTAAAATGAGTAACTTATTACAATTTATTTTCTTTAAAATTAAATTAGGAGTATCATGAATTATTTAACATTCTCACATTATATGATTAATTAAATCTATAAAACATTTCTTCAAAAAGATATGGTTCATAAAACTATATAATTTTATCCAATTCATTGGCAGTCCTTAATAGACCCACCAATCACATATTGGACATATTACAATTAGGTTTTGTTTTAACTATCAATTCCAACATTCATCCATAAAATACAAGTGTCATGTTTTAAAATAAACAATTTAAAAAAGTGTACATTCCACCATATCTGGATATCAAAACATTTGATAACATTACATTTTCATCATTAAAACTATAAAATATGAATTTCATACCATAGGAAAAAACAATTACAGTTATCTCATAAAAATGTGAAGAAATTTCAATTTCTTTTAAAAAAAATAAATAAAAAATAAAAAATTGAAAAACAATAGAATAAGTATCTTCTTTGAAAACGAATTGAAATTATTGAATAAAAATTGATATTGAATTATGTACATGATGATAGGAAAATATTTTCATGTCGAATATGTTAAAAACATTCATTTTCACTATGGTATGACTGTTGAAATGTGACCCATTTCGTCAATATTAAAAATATTATTTTTAAAATCCTCTATAAAATTTCATTGATTATTAAAAAATTTCCTTTGATAATCATTGAATGATATTATTAAAAACGTTTAATGATCATATAAATAGATAAAAATGATTTTGATAAGAGATTATTAATTGATGTTTTATATATAATATCATTACACTTTTCATAGTTTTAAATTGAAAGAAAATTAATTAAGTTAACACTATATTTGTTTGTATAATTATTGAATTAAATTAAATTAATTATATTTGATATAGAAATTATATTATATAAACCACACAGAAGAAATAAATGGTGAAATTGGAATTAGTATGAAGAAAAAATAGACTAGAATTCTACATACTTCAGGACCCAACTCCCATCATATGTTCTCTAACTCGTGAATAATATAAATAAATTATGTTTATACTTGTTTAATACCCATTTCAATTTTCATATTTTTTTGTTATTATATTTATTTTATTTATTATCATATCATATCTAGTTACTAATCCAGTTTATCATATGTGGGACCTTTTCCAAATATTCCGATCATATTCCAAAAACAATGTTGGTAGGTTAATATGGTCAAATGGTTAATGTTTATATAATATAAAAAATATTTATAAGTAAATAAATAATATTTTTATACATAAATACAATTTTATAACCACCCATTAAATGAGGACATAAAAATTGAATCACATCACATCATAGAGATTGTAGTCCATAGGTACGCATGAATGATGTTATCATTTTCCAATGAATGGATGGGTAAGAATGTAAGTGAAATTTAATATTTATGTAAGAATAAATGGTCCATAAATATCTTGTAAATTTATTAAATCCATTATAATGAAAACTCTTTTGAGGATTTGATGAAAAAAATGCATTGCTTCCTGCAAGGGGGTAGTCCACCCATAAACACTGTTGATGTTTTTATTTACCATATGATGGAAATATTTATTATAATTTTTTTTTTCATAAAAACATAACATTGATGTAAATTTAGGATACAATTCTAATCATTTGATAATTTTTATTAGGATATTTGAAGGATTTTGGAGAATAAATAGACATTAAATCACCTGTGTAATAGATATACAACTTATTTTTGAAATCATAATTAGGGTAAAAAATTAATCCTTATTGGTTTGTCTCTTGGTAATACTAAAACATCTAGTATGCATGTAACAAGGTTGGGAAGGTATTTTTGAATTTTTCGGCCCATATAAATTTCTTAAGAATTATTAGTAATAAAGAAGATGGGGTACCCTTTTATAGTTGAGGTGGAGGAGATCATATAAATACATTATATATTAATTTATAATATTTTTCTAACTCATGTGAAATGAATCCAAAGTTTTATATAAACAAATATAAGGATTAAAAGGTCAATATAAATTCATAAAACATAATATATATAAGTGTATGTGTAATTTTGAACATTATCTTTTAACTTAACCCCTTGTTAAACTTTTTAACAGTAACCGCAATAAAGAGTTTCTCAGTACATAACAGTCATGAAAGAAGTCATTAAAATTAAAAGTGCCATGTATATGGAAAATTAATGGTAGACTATAAATTTTACAATAATATTTATTTAATATTGTATTTTTTTAATTTTTTATGATAATTTATAAATAATTTTTAAACATTAAATAACTTTTAAATACATTTTAATGTATACCCAAATATATTCACATTAAGGATATAAATATAATAATTGAGTTAATATCTAAACACATAATCTATCACTTATACATTTTGCTTATCCATTAATTACGTGGAAACCCATAATTCATTCAAAACATATTAATTTTTTCAATATTTTTTACTTTTTTTTAATTTATTTCAGAGGAGTTCAATCATTGTTTCATAAGCATTAAAGTTAATTATACCACCACAAAAAATTAAATATGATTCAAAAATATTAATTATTCAAACTCAGTATTTTTAAATGACATTTTTTCGGGTTCAAATGTGTTTTATATATTTATTAAATATGTATATAATATATATGAACAAGTAAAAAATTATTCCATTAATGAACATCATTACATTACTTAGCGATGAGTCAAAATAAAATGCCAAACTTTACAACTTCAAAAAAAAATATAAATGAAAAATTGGAAAAAATGGATCTCCCATATATTTTAGGATCATCTCTCCTACAACCAAAAGTATAGAAATGAAACATACTCTTAGTCAACCAATCAACATATTAGAAAATGATAAAATAAAAATATAAAGAAATGTTTTCAATATTTAGTGAAAGAATGAAGTGGTATTTATGTGGAGAAATATGGTTGTTGGAATTGTAATATGACTAATGATTAAGATATTAATTGGCCTATTTGACCATTAAGAATTATACCTTTTTGTAATAATTTGACCATTATAAATATTGTTTTCAAGTATTAGGGGAAAAAATAAATTGGTTCATAATGGAGAAATGATGGCCTCAACCGGGAAAGACTTTTCTTTTAAATCCCATTTGTCATTACAAGGGAGGGTGGTAGTGTCATTGGGGTTAAACATTAACCAATACCAAAATAAGTTTCAATAAGGGGAGATTTAATTAAATCACCAATTATAGATGTTCATGCTAGTAGATATTACAACTCAGTCAATGTTAGTCGAGCCACCCCGTGAAACTACTTCCATTGCACACATTACAATTAAGGTGTTTGAAGGTGTAATAGTGAGTTACAGATCTTGGAATTAGTTTCTTAAACATTTATTTACTTTTTATTAATTAAATTTTTATTCTATAAATTTTATTCTTAGAATAAATATTCTTAATAATATATATGTTTAATTGAGATGAATTTTCAAATTTATTTTTTGACACAAATAAAATATAATTATTTTTTATAGAAAATATATATAAATTTATTATAAAAAGACTTATTCAAAACAGAGATTTCAATTTTTCTTTTAAACACACTTATTTAAATATAATTTATAAAATCATTATATAATATAAAACGATTATTTTAAAAGTTTAAAAAAATATAGTATTCACTTAAACTACTATTTTTCAATATATAACAATTTATAAATTGTAAAGTAAAAAATATTATATTTATATGATTATATTTAGAAAATTAATATTATAATTTAAAATCATATGACACAATTATTGTATGTTGATTAATTTAAAAGTTTTCATTGTACATTATATTTCATTGTATAATATAATGTAGTTTTCAGTTTTTAGTATGTTTTATGTCATAATATTTATTTTATAGTTATGTAATAATTAAATAAACATAATACTTTACCTAAAACATAATATTTTAATAATATTAACTGTTTTAATAAATTTCAATCAAAATAAAAACTCTAAGTGACTTTATAAAATCTAAAATAGAAAAAATGATTTATAAAACATTACATTGTGGAAATAAATTCAGTCCAAGTGATGTTTTAAAAATGGTTTTTGGTTATAGTGGATAAAAATATAATAAAATTATACTCCAACGTACAAATATATGAGTAAAAAACATATGTAATATGATGGTTTTTCATTTTCCTCAACCTATATTTCAAGGGCCTATATTGTAAAATTATTTAACAATTCATCCACATTGTCTATAATTACCAACCCATTTCCCCTTTCCCCTTCACTAAAAATTCATCCTCCATGAATTTATACTCAATTGTCATACCCAATATCCACTCAATGTTTCCTAAAACCCCTAATATTCCAACCCTAATGATTTGAGAGTAACTTTTCATAACAATGGAATTCACTTTAATCTTCTATTGAGAAACAAATTTTTTATTTGTCTTGTAAATGTAATTTTGATCACTTTTACATCTTTTATAACTTATAATTACTACAAAATTATATTTTATTGGTTAGAAACCTCCATTAACTCTTATTTTAGCCCTTTATAAATCCACATTTTATACCTGTCACGCTACATGATTTACAAATCCAATTCTTCACTTTTAAATATTGTTTTTATTTTGAATACCCAAACCATTTCATTATAAAAGGGTATTCACTTATATTATAATATAATTTATTAATTTGGTAATTTACATATATAAAACCCACATTCTCTTTTCATGGGTAAAAAAATATTTATGGTTAATCCATTAAGTACACACAAACTCAATGCTTTAATATTAAAACATTAACTTATTATCCTCATGTCACTAAAAAATTGACTTATTATGGTCAATGTGGATAAAATGAAATCTATACACGTGAATTTTTTCCCTAATATCCCTACAACGGATTGCATAAGGAATTTTATCCCTAATGGTGACATGTTTTACTATACCTTAGTAAATAACCATGGTAATTTCTATTTATGAATCCTTAGTGATAAAGAATGGGGATACGACTATGAATGTAACCTTTAACTATTGTAACCACATATGCATTTCAAGATTCATGTTATTTTTGTCATGATATTCCTCATGTTCTCTTGATAATTCTATATTGTTATACCTCTTAATCTTGTTGATGTGCCCCATGATCACTTGTTAAATTTCAGCCTTACAAATTACTTTTTTGAAAACATGATCAACTCTTTACTTTTATGTATTTCCCAAGGATAATATATACTATAAATGTAATTTATATTGAAACTACTAATAATCCTCTCTTTTGGATAAGAATAT
Organism: Viscum album; assembly: GCA_963277665.1. NCBI lineage: Eukaryota > Viridiplantae > Streptophyta > Magnoliopsida > Santalales > Viscaceae > Viscum > Viscum album. The sequence continues at coordinate 1,497,253,590 of OY728119.1, read as the reverse complement.
TTTTTTTGTTTTATTTTATTATCTTTCTAGTTTCCATGAATCTAAACATTAAAATGACATTAGATTAGTTCTGTGTAATGAAATTTTTATGTCATGAAAAATATGGATTCAATTGTTTGTGTTAAAGTATTTTTTAGTTATTTGTGGTAATTATTACTTGAATGTTGGTAAAAAATCAAGTGACATATCTAAAAATATGAAAAAATCAATGTATTTTTCGGATTACTGAGTAATTGGATTAAAAGAAAATATATCTCTATCAACATTCTATATATGGATGTGTCTTTCATATTGATAAAATAAGGGAAACACCTGAAAACACTGTATTCAGCTGGACTCAATTGGGAAATGGTGAACAACAATGAGCCTTGTTACATTCCTCGTTTAACACTCTCAGTGGATATGATTTATTTATCACAAGACTTTTATGAACACTTTTAAAGGATATATATAATATGTAAATATTCTTAGAGTAGAATAGATAATAATATGTTTAAGAATGAGTTTTTATTCCATAAAATACCATTATAATTATAATATTATTATATGTTACACATTTCTATCTATGGTTTTTTATTATTGAAAAAATGATGGAAATAGGAGGAACTATGTAAATGGAGAATGCAATGGGTGATTCACTAATGAACTTGTAATTAAATATTTAATGGAAAAGATAATCATGATGATGAATCAATAATAATGAGTTATGAATAATTACTTTAATCAAGTTGAGTAACCAGATTAACCTCAACAGGAAAAACATTAAATTGAGTATATCTTGCATCAATGACTACCTTCCTTTAGTTGATCTACCATCACACTGATTTTTGAACAATAAATTACCTCTATAATAAAATATTTTTCTATACTATACAATTTTGATATTGATAAAGTCACAATGGTCATTTACTACATATAATGATATGTTGATCAATGATGCAAACAGATTAAAAAATGAATCCAAGATAGGTGATTGATGTTATGGAGTAGGAATAGTTTAGGGGGATATTTTTCAATAAATATTTTCATCATTTGATATGAATAAAAATTGAGAAGGAATTCATAGATCTGATGAATAAAAAGAATTAATCAGTGGGAATAAATTAAATGAACTGAAAAATCATTACTCAATGAACTTATATCTTTTAAATAGATCCTAAGGAAAACTCGGATAGATTTTTTACAATACTGAGACCCCATATGTAAAGGAATTTGGAAAATAATGACTGTAAAATCTACGAGGAGGTAGTTCAGAGTGCAATAATGGTTGAATTAATGTTTGTATGGTAAGAGTTTTGACATAGATAAAACAAAAAGAATAGTTAAATAGAGAAAAACATTGGAATAAAAATATCATGGAATATGTGGAATGAAAGTGAATCTTACCACATGAAAAAAATGTGTTATTAAGAATTCATGGATAGAATTTCATGGGAATTGAACGTGCTACAAGTATATAAGATATGGGAATATAGATTACAACTATAATGGTTTGGTGAATCCTTAACATCACAACACTGACATCAAAGGTAATATAGAGCAGTTATATCCTGAAGTTGAATTATTAAATTGTGGAAAACATGGGAACATTAACAATCAATGTCCAAATAATATGATAATAGAGGGAAACCACCTTCAACATCAAAATTGGCCAAGAGAGAAGGTCCATGAATTTTATATCATGGAGATTGATGTAGAGAATCTGAATGATATGGTGGCAAGTATAATCATTATTGTCTCAAAAATCAAGAGTACATTGTTTGACTCTAGTTCTACACATCCCATTACTTCATCCCTATTTTCAAACAATATTGAATAAATAGGTGAGATACTATGACTAGAGTTACAATTAAATAATTTTATAGGGCATATATTATAATCAATTTTGTTTAAAAACAATAGTATTAACATTGGAGAGTACAATGTCATCGTAAATTTTGTAGTAATTCCAATGGCCTAATTTAACACTATACTAAGGATAGACTGTCTCTCCATGTATAATGTTAAGATCATCTTTAGGAGAAAGTATATTTTAGTTTCCATGAATGGTCAAAATAGAGTTATTTATAAAGGAGAGATAAACCCAACCCTATTATTACCAACAAGCACCTCCCATATCATTATTTATAGAGATATTTGGTGTTGAATTATAAAGAAATTAAAGTATATGGTATAAAAGTACACATCAGTGATGAATACATTGAAATATTTCTAGAAGTGTTGAATGTACCATCCAAAAAATAGAGATAGAGTTCCACATTGAACTCATACCTGATCCATGTTGATATTGAAGACCCTCTATAGAATGGATTTTTTGGATTTATAATAATTAAGGAAGCAACTTCAAGATAATTTAGACAAGGGATATATATCACCATGTGTGTCTCCTTGGAAAGAACATGTTCTTTTTGTAAAGAATAAGGATGGTTCAATACAATTATCAATTGATTATAGAGAACCTAACAGGATAATAGTGAATAAAATTACCCTATCTCAAGGATTGATTATTTATTTAAATAGATTCATGGATATCAATTGTTCTCCATGATTAACCTCTAATATGGGTATCATCAATTAATGGTGGATAAATAAGATATTACAAATGGTTCCTTCTGAACAAAATATGGGCGTTATGAGTTTTTTATTAACATCATGTTGAGTAATGCTCCGGATATGTTTAATGTTTTTATTAATGTATTCATTAATTATTACATTAAAAAATCCATGGATGTTTTTATTTATTATATTTTGATATATTATAAACGTATACAAGAGCATGGTCATCATATAAGGGTTATATAGAGAAATCTAATGAAGGATAGGCTATTGGGGACATTCAAAAAAATTATTTATGATTATAAAAAGTTACATTATTATTGAACATTGTAACCAATGAAGGAATCTTGGTTGACCCTTATAGGATAAATGTCCTGGTGTAGTGGCTTAGTCCTGCAACTATATCTAAGATTCATAGTTTCCATGGTTTATAAGATACTATAGAAGGTTTGTGAAAAAATCTCCAAACCTCCCTCATCCACTAAACAAGTTACCATGAATAGGTGATAATATTAGATGGACAAAGGTGTGTGGGGAATGCTTCCATGAACTGATGAAGAGACTAGATACTTAAGTAGTGGTAACTAAATCCTTTGCTGATGAAGGACACATTATTTATAGTGACTTGTATCTGAAAGTTATTGGGGTGTGATCTCATGATTAATTACATAGATATCACGTTTGTTTCTCGAAAATTAAATCCTCATGAAAGGAACTGGCTTATGCCTGGTTTTTAGTTACGTCCTATCATTCCATATATAAATATATAGGTACATTATAATTATGATTAGAAATATGATATATACATAGACCACACAAATTTAATGTAATTATTCATGAAAAATTAATTGAACTAGAGACCATAGATATGTTTGGATATTATTAAATATTATTACTTTTCTATTCATTATCACCCTATAAGTCGAAAACAATTGACGAATTAATTATAAAATACTATAATGTACTATTATAATGAGGTATCATGGAGTTACATTAATCAAGGTCCTAGTGAGGATGGACATTGGAATCATAAAGGAAAAGACATCATCAATTCATTACCAAATTATTTATCAACCATCATTACTGGATAAGATCAAGATTTATCAAATAGATGATCCTTTTATACAAAAGAATATGTATGCTATCAAGAATGGGATGTTTCCTAAGAATAGTATTGATTAGGAAGAGGTACTGAATTTTCATAAACTATTATGTGTCCCATATGTCATGGAGATAAAAAGGATATGATATATGAAGTGAATAGATCAACATTATCAATACATTCTAGAAGAATTAAACTATATTGGGAAAATTATGATCATTATTCGTCAGATAATATGAAAAGGGATATTGTTGAATACATAGTATGGTACTTGATGTTTATAAAAGTGAAGGCATAATGACAACTTTTTAAAGGGGTATTGTATTCACGCCCCATACGAACACGGTGTTAGGATAATATCAATATAGAACTCATCCCAATTTTCCAAACTAAATGCAAATTAAATTATATGATATGTATTATAGTGGATCAACTCCAGAAGACTACCAATTTCATCACTATTTGAGAATAAATCTCTCTTGAACAACATACTATGATATACAAAACGTAAGTGGTGATGTTGAATGGGGAACCACTATTAATCATTTTTTATTGGGATCCAAGGATCCCATATAAATACTAGATAAGTCTTTAACAAGCTCTGAAAACTAAATTCTATTTTAGTATGGACTATCACAGCCAAGATGATGATAAATATGAAAGGACAATTCATACACTCAAGTAAATGTTGAGATTATTTTAAATGGGATTTAAATGTTGATGGGTTCAATTCCTCGGATTAGTTGAGTTCCTATACAAAAACATTTTCCTATCAATATTTCAAATTGAACCATATGACACACTATACTAGAAGAAATCTATAACTCTTATATTTTGGGATGATATTGGTGAGAGAAAGATACTTGGGCCTGATTTTGTATAATGGATGATAGAAAAAGTTAATTATGTCAAAAAACCTAAAAAAAATTATTAGAGTCATAAAAATTATCTTTTTGAAAACCATAAAAAGGAATTTGAATTTCTTTATTGAGGTAAATGTTTCCTTTTAATAAATCCATGGATGAGAGTCATGGGATTGGGAATGAAAGTGAAGTTTATTCCTAGGTACATTATCCCCCCTTTAAATCCTTTATTGTATAGAAGATGTGTCCTATAATAAAGAAATTCAAAAAATTATGGTTCATGTTCATGATGCATTCCTTGTACATCTCTTGAGGAAATACAAACCAAATCCTTCAAATATAATGAATCTGAAGGTGGTACTGCTGAAACATGACACCTCTTATTAGGAAAATACGGTGGAGACCTTGCACCATAGAGCCAATGTTATAGAAAGAAATAAAAATCACATTTTCAAATTATTGAGGAGGAACCATATGTATAGAGGAAATATTGAAATAGAACTACACTCACTTATTCTCAACAATGAATAAGAGTAGAAATTTCGAACATGAAATTTCTAAAGGAGGAAGGAATCTATGGATTTAATGTTTATAAATGTTATCTGTTTATTGATAAAATTTGTGTTATATTATATTATATACATATAAAATATAAGGAAACCAACATATCCTTTCCCATAAATAAGCTCAACAACATTGGTTTGCTATGAAAAAATTTTAAATGTCAAATATTATAAATAGGAAAAAATATTAAACAGAAAACATAAAATAGGAAAATATGGATCTCCCTAGTATGTTGGGTTCAATTCCCCCATGTAAAAAGTGATATAAGTTAAAAAAATTATTAAACCAATCCAAATATATGAAAATGATTATACAACCACAATTACAATTATACTAAATTTTTAGTCAAATAATTAAGTGGTATTTGTATTGAGAAATGTGACATTTTTAATAGTAACATGACCATTGGTCCAATATGAACATTCGTCAAATATAAATAATTGTCAATATAACCATTATTTGTATTTTACCGTTGGGAGTTTTATGCTTTGGAAATAATTTTACCTCTGTAATTAATATTTATAATATGTATTGTAAAAGGAAATTTCATTTAGAAAGACGAAACATTGGCCTCGACCAACATAGTCACATTGTTTGAATCATATATGTTAGGACATGGGAGGGAGGTAGTGTCATTACGGTTTACCCTTGACCCATACCAATACAAGATTCAATATTTTAATCTTGAATGAAATCTCATACAGTATATGTTCAACTTAGTGGAGATTACCGCATAGTCAATTTTTGCCAAGCAACCCAATGAAACTACCATGAACTTACACCTTACCCTTAGGGAATACATAAGAGAAATAATGAGTTATGTTTCATTCAAAGGTTTCTTACCATTTAATTTTATTTATATTAAATAAATTTCTATAATATAAATTCAATTTTTTGAATTTTTCTTATTAATTAAATTATATTTTTAATTGAGATAAATTAGATAAATTGATCTTTAGACACAAATTAAACAAAAATTTTTTATAAATTTTATAAATTTTTATACTAATTTAATATATTTAGAATTATGTTTCAAATAGACTTTTTAACACCCTTATAGTAATATAATGGAAGAATTAAATTTATAATGCCCTTGGGTATTTTTATAATAGTCGGAAATTTAATTGTGCCTTAAATACTGCAATTTTTCAACAAATATGTATTTTTTTTAAATGATAAAATTATAATAATATTATTATTCTCTTTGTAAAAAAATATATCATATTTTAAATAATCAGCTGTAAATTAGTCGAGGGTGTTTTTTATATAATTTTCAGAATATATTTTATCTTTCAATGAATATTAAAAATAATGTTCTCTATTTTTTTTTTGTTTTATGAATTTATATTTATGTAATAATTATTGAATAGTTAATTAAATTCAATTAAATACCAAAATTATATTATTCTAATAATAATAAGTATTTTAATATATTTTAATCATTTTCCAATCCGATAAGTGACTTTCCAAAGTCATTATTTGAAAATTGGATTTTAAAGGAATTACATTGTGGAAATTTTAATTTTCAATGAAAAAATAATAATCAAAAAATAAATTATGTTATAATGGATTAAAATATCAGAATATGTGACTAAAATTTCAGAACCCATAATAAAAAAACCATGGGTGTTTTGATGGATTTTCATTTTACCGAACCTAGATTTCAAAGACCTATATTTGATTATATTAAACAATTCATCTAATTCCCTATTAACACCCACCCATTTCACCACTCAACTTCACTAAAAATTCATCCTCCAAAATTTTTAACTTAATATTTCTCCCCATGACCACAAATTGTTTCCTTATGTTACCATGTTTTTAATCCTCCTGATTTAGGAGTAACTCTCCATGGTAAATGAATTACTTTCTAATATCTTTAACTGCGGAACCTATTTTGTGTATTTGTCTTCTAAATGTTATGTTTATCTATTTTCGTACCTTTTTATCTTACCCTTACTACCACATTATATTTTATCAATGGGAGTCCTTTGTTCTCCCTCATTTCACACTTTTTAAAATCCACATTTTATACCTATTAGGTTTCGAAATTTAATTATCAAATTTCACTCTTTTAAATGAAAGAAATATTAAATTTTAAATACCCAATGCATATCATTATCCCTAGGTATTCAACTAGATGTTTATATAATTTTTTAATTGTTGGATCTAATTATATAAAACCTTCATTCATTTTATTTGGGTTACGAATGATATTATGTTTATGACATTAAGAAATTACATACTCACAAAATTTATATAGAACTCTTACTTTATTATCATAAGGATATTGATAAATGATTCATTATGATAAATGTGTCTCATATAAAATTAATAAACATTAATGGGTAACCCTAATAAAACTCTAGTTCCTTTGGTAATGAATTTAATCTCAGGGAAAGACATATTTTACGATACCTTGGTGAATAACCCTGGTAGTTTTTATTTATGACACATTGGTGATAAACCTTGAGGATATGATTCTGAGTTTCTCATTTAATGATTGTGGACACATTACCATGTTATGATTCATGTTATTTTTATCAAGATATGAATCATTTTTCATCATCATGTTGTATTTTCATACCTATTCTTTTTAATAATATGTTTCAAGATCATATGATATATATCTCTATTAATTATCTCCTTACGGGCTCATGTTCACCCCTATCGTTTTATGTTTGTCCCATGGACATGAGATGTAGTAAAACAAACATAGGTTGAATTAATGATGGATCCTTTGATCTGCAGTATAAGAATTTTATAATGTTTTCTTCTATTATTTTCATAATTTACAAGAAAAGTAACATTATAATATCTTTAAATTTGTTATATTTAATGATAATATTAAGTAATTAAAAGGTGGAATACTATATATATACATGAGAAATAATGAAATATTGTAATTATAATACACATAAAATTAGATAATGCTTGTAATCAATAGAAAAATTAAACCAATATACCATATTATCAAATATATGGTTATTTTTTTATAAAAATAAAAATCATATGAAATAAAGTCTATTTTTTTTGTTTTTTTTAACATTACCCATTTGTTTAACCCATTTTAACCATTTAACCATTTTATTGTGGTAAAAATAATTACCATGTCATTTATTTATTATTATCTAAAGATAAATGGTACTTTATTAGTTATTTGAAATTCATGAATCTAATTATTAAATCAATTTTCCAAGATTTAATTATAGGAAGTATAAAAATAAAATTTAATTAAATTTTCGGAAACTCATCGAAACGTAATTTTTATAAAAATAAGTGTTTTCATCGTAAAATTTATTTCCATAAAAATATGTATATTTTTTATTCTAATACAATTAATTGAATTAATTTCTAATATAAACATACTAATTTAAATTTTAAAAAAATCCAAATCCAAATGTATCATTTAATATTTTCTGATTGAGAGTTGTTAAATGATAGTTTCTTTAAAATCAACACTTATCACTTTTCATCCACAAATTAAAAATCTTAAAAAATAAAAAAAACGTATTTTAATATTATTTTTAAATTATTTTAAAAAAAATTCATTTTAATAATAAAAATATGTAATCTTATAAAAAATAAATAATATTTTCTTCACAAAATTGAAATAAATCTTATTTTTGAAAAAAATTTATTTTCAATGTGTAAATTTATTTTACACTCATTCATTATCTAGTGAACAAATTTGGATAAATATTAATTTATTTAATTTAAAATTGATATATAAATTTTAATTAAATCAGTAATTTGTATAAATTAACTTAAATAAATTCGATAAAAATATACATTGTGTCGGTAAAGTATTTTTTTTAACATTTATATTAATTTATATGAATATATTGAAAATTATGTTTATATTTCATGTTTATTTATTTATATTTTTTAGTTTTTGAAATATTTTATACATATATTTGGTACTTATATTACTCGTATTCATACCTTCCTATCCTATAGTTTTTTTATTACATTTATATTTTACTGAAAATGCTTTAATAGTATGCCACAATTCATATTAAGCTCAATATTGTTTGTTTTTAATAAAATCTAACATTGTAAAAATTTAAAACCAAAATCTTGGAGTATTACTGTAATCATAACAGATAATAATCATTGTTATTAAGTGGAAAAAATATGTTCATGTGATTGTGAGAACATTGTCAATTCCAAAGGGGATAACACAAAAGATTCAGACAAAATAAAACATAAATAAAAATCATAATATAAATATTTTATCAAAAATAATTATTTTTTAGGAATGTGGAAACATGAGTCCATAGTATTTTGACATAGAATAGTTGTTATTCATAACTTAATAATATATACAAAATGTGAGCATAGAATATGAATCATGATTTACCACAAAGGTATTAATACGAAAATGTACTAGGATAACCACAGTCTCATAAGATAATGTGATAGTTATTTCCACCATATTCTCTTTTATTATTTTAATAACCATTTTTTCTACCATTTTAGACATTATATAACCAGCCATGTACCAATTTTTGTCTTGAGTTACCACCAGTGCACCTTTTGGATTGGTATATCCACATGTGTTTCTTTTTACCCTTGGATAACCAACTATAATTCCTTATAATCATGGTATAACTCCATATATATAATTTTGAGACAATAAGATATAATATATCTCCTAATTCAGGGATGGTTTATATTAGACACACCCATGATATAATTGTAAACCACACATATTTCTGTCATTTAAAAATGAAAACAATTGTAATCTTATCAATGCTTTATTAACCCATGAGAAAATAATGGGATTTAAAGAAAAATACATAAGATATTATCATTATCCACCCTCATAAATAGGTTTTATGATATAATTAGATAATATACCTATGGAAATATATTAATCCTTAATGAATGATGAAATATATGAGAATTTTTAAAAAAATCAATAGAAAAATTACATTGGATGATCAAACAAAATATTCATTTCTTTTGAAAAAAATATTTTAAAAAAATTATAAATATAATGTAATTGAAATACATTTATAAATCCATGAAAATTTTGATAGAATTATTCAAATACGAAACCAAATTATATATTCAGAAATGTCATCAAATTGAAACTATTTTTAAAATATTATTTTCATATTTTAGTAATAATAGTCCATGTTGGTGGAAAATGAATATACTAAAAATGATAAAATAGTGTATATTTTTGAAAACAAAAAAAGTAATTTAGAAATGACCTTAATAAGTACTTGAATAATTTAAGATAATATTCATAAAATAATATAAATAATATCTGAGTTTAAGTAAATTATTCTAAATAAAAAGTAGAGAATGCATAGCTCGACATAAAAACATCATTTTTCACGAATTAAGAACTAATGGGAGATGAAATTGTAAAATGAAGTTTAAACCTTAAAAAAATAGTAGGGATGAAAATATATGTTTTTTAGGGATAAAAACTCAGAAGTACTACAAATGTTAATTAAAATAAAAAATTATTTATTTCAAAGTGGGATTTAAAAAAATGATATGGATTTAGTAACCATTGAATAAAAATACCCTAAAATATAAATCATTATATGGAATTGAATATATTATAATTTCTTGGGAAGTAGGATAAAATATATCCATTTTTTAGTTTAAATTCAACAAAAAATATGATAGGTATTGAATATGTAGTATTTCTCAATGATAGGAAAAATAATATGCGACACACTTACTGTTTCTCCAAGGGTTCAGAGAAGTGATTTATCCTCTTTTATAATAAAAATAGTCATCTTAATAACATACATAAAAACCATTTTCATATCTATTAAAATTTATACTATTCATTTATAATGATTAATTAGACACAATTTTTTTATAAATTGTTTATTTTCATTATCATATGTTTGTACTTTTGAGTGTATCCGAAAAATGTTGGTATAGAAAATGTCGATCATTGTTCATTATTACAATGTTAATAATTAAAAAATTAGTTAATGTAGAGTAATCATTAAGTTCTAATAATACTATCAAAATATTAATAGTGTATAATTAATTATCAGTAAATGAATAGGATAATATATTAGAAATATCATTTTATAGTAATCATAATTATGAAAATATATTTTCATTACAATGGATAATGATATTTATAAATAGTAATGTTTACTATGTAATTGAAAAAATTGGTTAAGAACAAGGTACTAACACTGATTAAGTCTCTCATTCGCAAAAATATAGTCCTTTATATTTAATAATATGTGTTTCATTCATGGTAAAATAAGCTTCTAAAAATCTAATTAAGATTACAGAGATAAAAAATGTGTAGGTATTGCCGAGTTATTCTTTGGGAAAGAGTGGTTTGGAAGGGGTAGAATATATGTCCATTAGGGGTGAATTTTGAGTGACATTTCCACAACACTCATTCTTTAACATATTATATTTTTATTTTAAAATTAATTCGGATAAAATTATGAAACAAATAATGTTGTAAGGATAATTTTTTGTCAATAAATACCTCTTATAAACATTTAGAGAAAGGGTTTTATTACATTTAATGTCTTTACCACTTAGATTAACCATTTTCAACTTATTTTACAATAACCATTGTTGTCTCAACCCCCTCCCCAAATTTGTACCTCTCTTAGGCCATCAATGAGGTATGAGAGATAATAACCACTGAGTCCTACGTCTAGTAGACCCTAGGTTGGCGACTAGCATTGAGGGTATAATAAACAGAAAAATTAGAGGAAATACCCTCTAAGAGAACACATGAAAAAAATAGAGATAAGAAAAAAACCAAAAAACTACTACATAAACTATAATTTAAAATAAATTCCATGAACATTTATTTAATATCATGAAAAACTACTATAACTGAAAGGGTAATACCTATAAGAATGTAAAACGGCAGTGGCCCCAAAGTCCAAATAGCTCCTACAAGACCCCCATGCTAGTAGTAACTATCATAATCTACAACCAACCTCAAATGAACTAACATTAGTGTATATATATATGGTGAGTATAATAGTATGCTCAGTAGGATACTCCCTAGAGCCTCTCATAAGAAATTAATGAAATCATGATAAATCACATTAAAAAAATCTGAAACTAACACGTCACTCAATTAAGTATACTATGTTCCATTTCTCACCATGGCTACTCAAACCAAGTATCTCCTATCAAGGTATTTAATATAATAAATAATATCAAGGTTACCCTGATTCCCGTTCTCAACTTGTTTTCATCATTTCCCTAACATCACACATCCAAAGAATCTCTCTCCAAAAAGGCTTTCCTGCAGACACTTGGGTGAAGCACCATAACATGCACCTCGTGCAACACCAATGATTTCCCGTGGACACCTGTGTGAAGCACTACACCATACACACAACCATAATCATCGAATTTGTTTTTGGGAGCCACCACAACTCTAATAACATGTATCATACGTTAGGTATTATACTTCAACCCATTACAACCCATACACCAAGTAAGGATCCTCATTTCATCATAGCCTATACATATTACACCTATAGTAGTACATAAGAAACTATATCCAGAATATTTTTGTGTGAAATAACCTAAAGTTCATATATCCTTATTAACTCATATATATACGTTATATAACTTCCACACATACCAGCACAGTTATGGAGCAAGAGAAGATACAGGAAAAATGATTGTAGTCTTCCTTCCATCCTCCCATTTGGATGACGGGGAAAAGACCCCCTGTAATCAGAATACAAGGGGGTCAATTTCCCGAACTGACATGGTGGTGTATCATATCAAAAAAACAAAATTTATAGGATATAACATATCTCACAAAAACAGTATAAAAAAATCATCTTAGAATCATCTGTATCTAATGTCTCTTGGAAACCCAAGTTCCACTTCTAAAACAATATATCCGACAATCACACAACCATTAAAATAAGTACATTAATTCATTTTATCTTATTTTATCAGTTTTACTTTATTTTAATGAACTGTTTTACAATTAATTATATATTTTCATTTTTCCAAATCACATTATGTTAGCATCAAGACCATGTTCCATTGCCTCCATACATAACCAAACCAAGTCCACAACTTTTTAGAATCATAACCACATCGTTGCACCCTAGTAAGCTCCAACCCCATGGGTTAAATGTGATTTATTCATTTATTTTAAAAAATTACCATTTTCCATAATCTCAGGCATTATAGAAAAATATTCCATGTCACCAAACACAATGGGCTCAACATAGTGAGTAGATGAGCTAGCCTCCAAATCTGTTCCCTTTATAGCAGAAGTGTATACTCATCCATCATTGAGAGGCTAAACACAAAATGCATGTGGAATAACCCATGAATCATCATCTCTTTTTTAAGGAAGGTAAAAAATACTATTTGTCTCAATCAATGGGGATGTAAATTAGTTAAAAAATCATATTCAATAACAACCACTTTCACAGAAATGAATAATCCCATCTTTTACCCATTCCATCATCCCTGTTATCCTCCTCGACACCCACATGGAAAAAACGATGCATCATACCACTATAGATCCCAAATTATGACTAAACCACTAAGAATAACTACCGCCACATAAAAAAAATATCCCTCTAGGATCATCCATCCCAACCACACGTCGCATATGGGCCTCCTTGTCCCCAAAACCACATGTCTCATATGAAGAGAACATAAAAACCAGTAAGAGCAAACAAAGTAATAGGATTTTATCCCCAAATTCAGGCAATTATACTTCACACAAAATGATCTATCACTACCCCAAAAAATAGGCACTAGGACTATACATGAAAATGGGAATCTCAGCCCCTATAAGGCATTACCATTATCACACAACCGGTTCTTTATTTAATAATGAATTAATCGATTCATTATTCAGAGGTTCCAACTATGGGAAACATATGGATCAAGCTATAATGAGCTATAACTAAATTAATTAATCAATTATTTTTACATTTGTTTAACTCTTTTATCAACAAGTTTCAACATGCTTTAGGTTCATAAACCAATTCAAGTAAATATGATCACTTCCATAAACATGATTATCATCAACTTACAACATCAGCAACCAGATTATTAAACATGCCTCTTTATATTTTACCCAATTAATGATAAATTAGTTTTTGATTTACATTATTTAATAATTTCTAACAATAAAAACATGATAAAAAATGAAGCCACATATATAACTCTATCTAGAATATCAAGAGGAAAATTATTATCATAGTATAAAGCATCAAAATCACTACGTGATCGAAAACAATTTCATTAACTAAATTCATATAATTATTTGGTCAATTTAATTGTGAAGAAGAGGATAAATCATGATAACTCTACAATTGAATGTAAATAAATATGGGAGAATCAAATACCCTACCTCACACGATCATTGATGTTATTATCCTATGAATGGATCAATGTAATGTATCACGATCACATATCATGCTACAACTGTATCCACCCAAGGACATCGTGACACAACTGCACTAACAAACATCCAATATAACTCCATTAAAACCATCAATATAACATTCCCTAACATGCAAAAGAGAGATGGGAGGAAATATATCAAAGAGATCTCAAGAATATAGGTATATGATATCTTATATTAAAGATAGATTACTATAGATCGAATATGGATGCTCATGATCGATCTCCGCCAAAGGCATCTCTAAAAATCATTTGATGGAGTGTAGGGTTGCTTGGGATGAGAGGGATGGGAGAAACATCCATAAAATTGTGATAATCTGAGAGGATGAAATGTTTTAAAACGTACAGCATCAGGTCATTACATAACATGTAATTCCCTTTCACGTCATGTAATGCATCTAGGTCATGTTCTGCTGAAAACATGTTTCCTCTTGGTGTTATTTTATTTTTTAGAACCCCAAATCATTTCATCTCATGAATCCCCCTTTCACTCCTTATAAAAGCATGAACATCATGAAGCATTCTAGGAAAAATCATGGAACTGGATGTCATGTCGTGTAGTGAATTTACATGAAGTTTATTCCCATTTTCCCAATTTTTTCTTAACCAAACTTCTATAAACATATTATGAGCCACCTCTAAGCACTTCGATCTTCTAAAACATGCAAATAGATGATCCACACAGTTATGAGACCTTAAATAAGTTACCTATATAAACATTTTCATCCTCTAACATACAAAATCAACCCATAGATGAAACAAAAATGGGGTCATCTGAATAATCACCTTGTGAGATACCTCTGAAGGCTCTCACCAATATAGTATCTCACCACCACACTAGAGAAATAATCACAAAACTATGCATCATCCATATTCATCTTGTAAACACTATACCGGGGGAGATACCTCTTAGAAGAGACCAAGCCACAACAAGAAACAATATAAAGACATATCATAACCAGAAAAAGAATACTACCACCAAATAAACAATGTTACAAGAGAAGTGTGAAACACCAAATATCTCAGGGTACTGAGTACGTATATGGGAATCACATTCCAATGTAACCACCTCCACAGCACCATGAATCAACATAAAATGAACCTAGGTGATAACATGCCCACGTACCACCTTCTCTTGGAGGCCATGAATCTCTATAGGCCGCTCCTCACAAGTCGCATCAACGTAAAAATCAATCATGGGCCAATCGATGATAAAAGTTTCTTTATGAATATAATAAAAGAGTGGAAACATGTTAAAAAATCATATGTCCATATCATATATGACTGAAGTGCTACCTGATATGTCATGGCTGCAACATGATCCAACACCTCGAAAGTCCCAACAAACATAGGATAAATCTTTCTCCCAAGACAAAACCTTCACTGCCCATGATGGGGAGTCACATTAAAAAACATGTGATCCCCAAAGATAAACTCTAGAGGTTTCCACATATGATCAGAACAGGACATCTGATGATCTTGTGTTTCATTCATCCTCTCATGAATCTCCTGATATATCTCAGTGTATTTTGTACCAGTTCTAGACTAAGAATTTTTAGCATGCTGATCCTAGTCCAACACAATGTAGAATGGAATGGTTGACTGTACAAGGATTCCAATGGATCCATACCAATGATAGATCAAAACTATAGTTATAAGTGAACTCTACTAAGAGTAGGGGCCTCATCCCTGATCCTCCAAGATCCATGACACAAGAGCGAAAAATGTCTTCAAGAGTTTGGATCAACTACTCTATCAAACCATCCTTCTAACAATTAAAAGACATATTAAGGAAAATAAGATATCAAAAATTGTGCTCTAGACCTCTCCACATCTTATAGGTAAACTGGGGATCTCAATCGGAAATGATCAACCTCAGAACACGAGGGAGTTCCACTACCTCCACTAGATACTTCCTCGATAGAACCTCCAATATGATTGACTCCTTGATCACTATAAATTTGATAGATTTCGTTAAATGATCCACTACAACCCCTATAGATTCAAAGCCTCCATGAGCTCAAGTAAAACCCATAATAAAGTTCATCGATATTTCCTCCCACTTACACTAAGGAACATCTATTGGTTGTAAAAAAATCACTAGAAGAATTGTTCTTAGCCTTCACCTTCTGGTAGAATAAACATTGAGAGACAAACTATGCAACTACATGCATCATCCCAGGACACCAAAATAATGATCACACAATCGGTACATATTTTTCACACAAGGATGTTCCACTAATGTTGATTTATATAAATCTTTGGGAAAAATATCATGCACCACCAAATTAACAAAAATCCATCCCTAAAACTATATTTGGTGTTGTTCATTCTCTGACCAACCATCAGGAGCCTCACGACCAACAAACCAGTATCTTCAAACCTCCATACCAAGATCCCCCAACTGGGATTCCTCTATCTATTTAATCATAGTTCACTACAATGTCATCTATAACATACAATATCCATCCAAAACTTATCCCATATCCAAATGTAATACTGAAATATCATCCATCGCTCTTTAGGAATCACCCGATTCACAAACTGAATAACTATACAACTTCCTGATCATCACTTTGGATATGACATTCCCCCTTATATTTAATTATGAAATAATGATGTCATAGCCCTATAATAACTACATCCACCATCACAGTCACAATTTCAAGTCATGTTGGGAGAAAACACACCTCAATCTCTTAGGATTAACGAAGACTACACAATGCTCTGTGATAAGGTAATGTATCCACAACATTAGGGAGAACACCAATACCACTGACATGAGATTTTGGGTGCCATAGTTACATTTGTGGAGGGTGAAACTTCTATGATGAATATGAATTGACTGATCTCTTCTTCATTGGAACACATCCAAACCCCATAAGAGAAGCATGATAGAAATCCTCAAACTGGTCTCCTTCTACTTGAAGACAAAGAACCGGAGCACTAACAAACATATCTATTAGATACTCAATTGATTACTAACACTGACCAGTCCCCAAGAATGCTGGATCTTTTCTATTCATTGATTTTTGAGGAGTGAAAACCTAATAGAAATTGGATACAAACCTCTTGTAATATCTAGAAGGACCATGGAAACATCACATATATTCTTCTTTCTGGGGCTACAAAAGAAATAACTACTTCTACCTTCAATGAATCCATAGCTACTCACATCTAGGATAAAAAGTGTTTCATTAAACAAACTTCTCAACCAAAAACTCAAACATTGAAAACATCCAAAATTATTGTTGTTAATGAATGACTCCCAACACAACTCAATGATGCTCTGCATGTCCATCCTCAGACATGGAGTACTGAAGGAGGTCATCGATGAATAAAACCATGAACATATACATGAACTCACAGAACACAATGTTCATTAAACACATGAACACTTCTAGAGAATTCATAACAATTAATGACATCACAAAGAACTCATAATTCTGATGAGGATAACAGAAAGCCTTCTTTGGAATATCCTCATTCTTCACACACATCTGATGATATCCTGACAGAAAATAGAGATTCGAGAACCAACATGCACCATTCATTTGATCAATGAAATCATCAATTTTTTGAATATGATATACTATGTTTTCTATCAATTGGTTCATGTGATGATAATCAATACACTACAATAAACTAGCACCAACCTTCTTCACGAACAAATCTAGTTCACCCTATGGTGACATGCATGGCCGAATGAAACCATACAAAAATAGAACACCAAGCTGTATAAAAAACTACCATAGCATAGAAAGTTCCATCCTATATAGAGACATCTATATATGAGACACACCTTTCTGTAGTTTGAACATGTACTCAATCTATCATTGGCGGTTAACACTACAACCTTTTATGGGAAGAAATCATGGTACTCTTCTACAACCATGGGAAACTCCAACTAATGAACCAATAATGAATTCAACATCAAGATCATTATTTAACTAAAAAAAGGATGGAACAAGCTTGTGACCTATCATAGGGTCTCTCTCGAAAACAAACAATCCTAGCTCTCTATCAGCATCGAAGAACTCCACCTCCCTCCTGAAGCTATCCAGGATATCCTTCACCGAATACAACCAATCCAAGTCAAGGATGAAATCCTAGGGAGGTATCTGTAAAAAAAATATGAAATATACATATGATCTGTGATACATAGAACTAGCTCATAGTCTATACATACTTCAATCAAGTCATCATGATCTTAAACTAGTGTGGTCAATGCCAAGGGAACTGGAAGCATGTGTACCTCAAGTACCAAATCATGGAGAAGGGCATTTGTTTTAAAAGAGTGAATCTCTCTTGAATTAAACAAGGTATGAACCGAAGTAGAAAACAAGATAAGGGTACCTCAAACGACATTTGGATTTCCCCTTGTTGGAAACGCTAATGCATACAGATGTCCATGGCCTACTCAATGACCTCTCTGACCCTATTGGAGACTAACATCGTGGTCACATTCTACTCTATGAGGATGAGGATCACCCCAGGGGTGTCCTCTACCTTCCCCATCTACTCTCTACGAATCCAAAACTAGTTCAAACTACTAATACTGCCTGATCTGGATCTTCCAAAATGGAGGACCTTGAAGCGGAGCACCTGACACACACACACTACTTAGAATGGTCGGGCACTCTCACTACTAATAACCTCGGTCTCCACAAGGGAAAAATATATCTTGATCCCTTAGCATAGGCTTGAGTTCTAATGTCCCTATACAAATGAGTACTGTGGGATAGGACCTACCCCTAGAAAAAAAACTCCTTTTCCCTAAATACCAGGAACCCCAGACTAGAGCTCTGTTTCATGAGGAATCAAGATAACCCCCCTCTCAGGACAATCCAGTTTTGGCTAACATTCTCTTGATGGTCTCTACATAACTAGCCCCTTGAGGCACTTCATTAGTGTAAATGGGGATACATGGTGTTGGATATATAGACACAAATCCTCTTTAAAATTACTCTCCTTAGCGCACTAATCTTGAAATAGTTCCAAAGAATATTGAAAAAGTTTCCTTAAATAGATTCGAAACTCTCACAAACTGGGGCTTCCCTAATGAAGGGTACAATGCTCTTGGAGAGTGGACACCTTCACTATAAAAGTAAGAAACATGGATTTGAACTTCTCTCTGAACGTATCCAAAAATACTAACAACTCTTCAAGAACCCCATGGAACAAGAACCACCACTACCTCACTACACCATGCTTTATAGTTACAACCAACAATACCCATTTCTTCTTTAGATCATTGATCAAACTGAAAAATATATAAACCTCCTCTAACTAGACTTATTTGACTACATCTGAAAGGGGTCCCTCAGTCTTCTGCAACCATTAGCACTAAAACTCTTTTAGTTACCTCCTCCAAGGATCATTTTCATCAACCACTACTCTACAGTGATCTGCTAGCACATCTTTCTAAACATAGTTAGTGCGATAAAGATGAGAAAGTCTATGTGGTCCTTTACCTAAATATTAAAAAATAGTTAGAGCTCATGAACAGGTAATATGTAAGATGTTGAAATTAAATAATTATTTTATTTTAATCATTTTATGTTAATATATCCCAAGGTATACACATTCAAACACATACGTTAGGAAGAATGTTTCATGATTCGTTCATAGGTCTCTACCATTCAATAATTATCACTTTGTTTAGTAGCCACTAAAAACATAATGGTTCATGCATTAGATCATAGGGGTCCCTAAATACCTATGTCCCAGCAGGTCTTTAGTGTTTAAAACCCTTTCTAATCATGACTGATGTTATTTTCCTACTAACCCTTGAAATATCACCTATACCTAACTCCTAACTCTATCATATCCCTCAACCAAACCAATGATACAAATCATCCATGGCCCCATTTGCACAATGTATACCCCTCCTAGGATATAAATGTGAAAAGAGAAATAAATACCCTTGAGTCTCACTTCTAGTAGGCCTTGGGTTGGCGAGTAGATCAAGGGGTATTTTAAACTCACAAATGGGATGCATTACCCTCTAGAGAACTCATATGAGAAAGAGTGATATGATAGACACTGACCAACTACTCGTCATACTAAAATATATAATAAATCTCATATACACAAATTTAATGTCATGAAAATCAACTATAATGAAAGGGGAATACTGCAATCACTAAAATAAAGTAGAATGATTGGAACCATTAAGCCTAAATAGCTCTTTCAAAACCCCCAGTCTTGGAATAAACCACCTGATCTCCAACCTAACCTAAATGAACTGAAATGTAGTTCATATATTTATAGTGTCAGTATAACATTATACTCAGTAGGATCCTCTGAGGTTCCTCTCATGAAAATGTAAAAAAACATGTTAAAGAATAGTGAAAAACTAGTGAAAATAACTCATCACATAAACATGTATACTATGTTTCCACCCTCCCCTTAGATACTTTCACCAAGTATTGCATACATAAGTATATAATATAATAAATTTTATCAAGGGTACTCTGCTACCAATTTCCTAGTTGTTTTCTTCTATGCCACAATGTCACACGCCCTAAGCATACCCCTCTAAAAAGGCATTCCTGTAGACACCTAGGAGAAGAACCAATCTATCCACACAACTAGAAGTAACGAAGCTATTTCCAGGAGTCCCCACTACTCACATATAGTGTATTATATGTCTTGTATCATAACTCAAGCAATTACAACCCATACACCATGTAAAGATCCTCAAGCCATCGCTGTTTATACATAAAACACATATAATTTTCTATAGGAAAATATATCCAAAATATTTTTGTGTGAAATAACCATAAGCCATTATATCCCTCTACATAGATATATGGGGAAAACTAATGACCATGATTACTTATTGAAATAAAAAACAAGAGAATAGATTAGGGCCCAAGAGATTATTAAACCATCCATCCTCCTATCAGGATGTTGGGGGAAAACCCCCTCCCCCTTAGGGCTCAAAATCCCTGGGGGTGCCAATTTCCATAATTGACATGGTGGAGTATCATATCAAAACACAATAAATATGGGTTATAATACATCTCACAAGCACACTTTCAAAAAAACTAGTCTTAGACTCATTTGTAGATAAAATCAATTGGACTCCAGGCTGCCACTGCTATGAATATATATCTTATAAGCACACAATATTTTAAAGATCAACGTTAATTATCTTTTACCCTTTTTATCAGTTTCATTTTCCGTGAATTACACATTTATCCATTAATTAACCATCACCATTTTTCTACATGACATTTCATTAGCATCACAAAACCAATTCCAAAGATTCTTAAAATCATAACCTTATCATTGCACCCTAGAATTCTTCAACACAATGGGTTAAACATAATTGATTCATTTATTTGACAACATTAACATATTTTTTATTCTCCATAATTCATGAAAATCATTCTAAGCTAACAAATCCAAGGGGATCAACACAGTTAGTATATGAACTACCCATAAGGTCTTTTTAACATATAATAGGAGCACATAACGATCCATCCTCGAGGAGGTAAACATAGAAATCATGTGGAATAAGCCGTATGTATTCATCTCTTTTGGAAAGAGGGTATGAAAGACCATCATCCTCTAGTAGTGGGGAATTAATTTAAACAATAAAACAAATTCAATAGCATCAAATTTTACATCAATAAGTATGACTAGCTTCAACACATTCCATCATCCGAAACACATGTTTATAAACCAATGCATCCCATCAGTCTTGGCATCAACTATTACCACAACCGCTAGGACTCCATGCCACCACTTACCACAACAGCCCTCTAATAGAAACCATCCCATGCTAACATCACATCACAACCTCCCATCCCCCACAACCACAAGTGTTGTATCTAGAGAACAACACTAGTAGTTTGAAAAAACATAGAAACGGGCTCTCGGGCCCAAGGAAAGGCATTTAGCCTTCATACACAATGAGCTCTCATTGCTCCAAAGCAGAGGAACTCGGCCTTTACAAAAAATTGCTAAAATCAGGCACTATAAGGCATTATCATTATCAAAAAACTAATTCTTTATTCCATATTTAATTAGCAAATTTATTTTTCATAATTTCCTACTACAGGAATCCTAATCCACAAGCTATCATGAGTTTTCACAGAAATAATTAAACAATTATTTCAACACGACATTAACTCTTTTATCAACAAGAATCTACATGATTAAGTTTTGTCAAACAATTAATATAAACATACTCACTTTCAATAATTTTATTATCATGAATTTACAACAACTAAAATTTGATTATTAACCATTCCACATTATCTTTTATACAATTAATTGTCAATTATTTCGGGAATACGTTTTTTGCCAATTTATATCAAGAATGACATGATTAACAACCAAATAAAATATATCACCCTATCTATAATATCCAAAGTCCAACCATTATCACTATATAAATCAAAAACAATGATAGGTGGTCAAATCCAATTTCTTTATCCCATTTCATATAATTATTAGGTCATTTTCATTGCAACCTAAGGAGATCAATCATGATAACTCTACAATTGTACATTAATAAATATTGAAGCGATGAATCCCATACCTAAAAAAGGTTGATGGCATTCTTCACATGAGAATGGATTAATGCAAAGGATCACAACCACCTCTCTTGCAAAAATTGAATCCACTAAATGAGGCCATGAAAAAACTACACCACCCAACAACCAAGGAAACACTATTATAACCATGGAGATATTTTTTATCACATGGAAAAAAGAAAATTGAGGATATAGATTTAAGTACCCACAAGAAAAACAGTATATCATACCTTATATCAAATATGGATCTCTACAGATTGACAATTGAAGCCCACAATCGATCCCCATTGGTGGGATGTCAAAACACCAATGGGGGGGAGTGTAGGGTTTCATGGGATGAGAGCGAGGGGAGAAGTAGTCATAGGATTGTGAAAACCCAAGGGATTAAAATGTTTTAAAAACATACACAAATAGGTCTTTAGACAAAAGGTAGGGCCCTTTCATTTCATATAATGCCTCGAGGTCGAGTTAAGCCTAAAAAACATTCCGCCACTCGATTTTATTTTCTTTTTCAAACCCCACAACATTTCACATCATGAATCCCGCTTTCACACCATGTAAAAGTCTACATGTCATGAATCATTCCAGGAAAAATATTGAATTAGGATGTAATGTCATGTAATGATGTTACATGACCTATAATCCCCTATTTCATGTTTTTACTTAACCAAACTTCTCCAAAATTCTTCCAAGCCACCTTTGAGCACATCGATCTTTGATAACATGTAATTGGTTGATCCCCTAGTATTTTGACCCTTTGTATAGTAAGTCATATTTTACCATGGAAACATTTTTTATGGATAAAAATCATTTAAACCCCTTAAAAATTTTTAAGTGCTGATTTCAAATTTTCATAGAATTTTATTCAATTAAATTTTAAAATATGAAAAATATAACATTTAATTAAAAATAATATATATATATATTTATATTTATATAGGAAAAAAATTATCAGAAACTGTTTTTTAATCATTATAAATTATATATATTATTTTAAATTAATTAATAATTAAATGATAATTAATCTATTATTTTATAGAAAGAATAATATTATCATATTAATCCTTTAAAATATCCCAATTTAGTGTTTTGTGATAAATAATATTCAACACATTAAGAAAAAAATCGTTTGAAAAACATCTACTTTTATCTATAAATGATTTTAATCACATTCAATTAAATGCACATATTAATATTATAAAAATAAAATTTTATCAATACATGTGTATTTGAATATTTATTTCATTTTATCAATTATATCAAAACATTTATTATTTATAAAATTAGTTAAAATAGTGATATATAATGAATAAAAAATATTTTCAAGATAATGTATTTTAATCAAATGTTATCTCTTTATTTCATTCAATAATCATATATTATTTTATAATTATATTTTTTTATTAATTTGATAAAAAAATATTACAAAAAATTAATATAACTTCAGGATAAATGCATTCCCATTGGTCATAACTAATGACGATATTTCCAATAAACGTATATCCAATAACAATATATATCAAGTTGATATTTTATTATTTTATATAGCTTTAAAACATATGTAAATTATTTCATCATATGTAATTATATCTCAACATTTCTATTATATTTCATTTTTTATCTTCTTTCCATAATTTAAATTTGGTTTATGTTTTAGGGGGAAACTATGTGGATAAATATTACATGTTTTTCTCTATTTATTGAAATAAAATTTAATCCTCATATATATTTCATAATGATGTTTTATATAATATTATAATGGTGTATTAACGTTTATTATTTATTAAAATATGTAATCTCAATAAAATGTATCATGGTCATTTTTTTGATATAGTGCGTGAAACAATATATTCAACACAGTAATTCCTTAAATGGAAAATCATAATAATATATATGGGTGATACAACACCCCTGTATTCATTACTCTCAAATAAGATCCCTCTTTCCCTAAAAACATTCCCAATTTTTAATCCGAAAATGTGTCATCTCTAGTACCTATAAAATAATATAAATGATTCAATCAACCTCATTCTTCTCTCCACTGTCAACATTTTCCATTTCTCATAGAGGTACATGATTATTTATATGTGGTACCTTTAATTATATTTTAATCCTTGGTTATAGGATAAAATTTTTAGTTTAACACATTCCTTAGAGATCTTAGCCCACCACACTAACTGACAGCAGTGCATTATTTCACCCATAATAGGATATGTAACAAATAACAAATTCGTCACTCTCAAAAGTAGTTATCATGGGATAATGAATAAATAAATATGAAAAAAATTACAAAATAATTAAATTTTGTATTTCATTAACCCATTTCACCCAAACTCTTTTTTCCCAACTAATTTATGGAATCTGATTTTCTTCCATTACACAAATCACTTATACCACAAACATGATACAAAACATCACAATATGTTGTCACATATATGATATATCATTTTATAGAAATATATTTCTGACATAAAATTAATTTTTGAATTTATTCATATAATTTTGATTACAAAACATTGTAAAAACTGTTTTTGGGAACTTATCCTCACGAAATAGTTTTTTTATAGAATGTATAAGCTTTAGAAAATGGTATTTAGTCCCAATAACAACCAAAATCACACTACTACATTACTAGTTAATAAAGGTATCATAAAAATCATTGATTAATATGAAATGTCATAAACCCATAATCTATTTGTGTTATGATGTTCAAAACAATTTGGATTAAAAAAATACCAAATGCATATATCTCAAAACCTATAGACCTTTCAAATGTCACTAAAAACATTACAAAATTACTACCAATTCATTTAGAAATTTTAAAAAACACGTCTCAATTTTTGATAATATATTAAAAAAATAATTCACCCTTTTAAAAATCATGTGGCACATAAATCCAACAATGATATATTTAAAATCAAACCATTAAAATCAAATATCAAAACCATTTTAGGGTTCATTAGTTCCCAAACCTTGACATAAAAACTTAAATATTATAATATGATAATATAATGTCTGCACACTATAACTATTAAATATATATCCTAAGAACTAACAAAACCCCATATTGCATTACAGTACTTTTGAATTAAAATTCATTATCATTACTTGGTCCCCCACTTATTATAGCTTTATAAAAAGTATTTTTAACCATGATAACTATTCTTATTTCAACATCCCCATATTGATTCTAACACTCATTGTTCTAAAAATGTATACTATAAACAAATATATTCCCAAATACTCTTTAGATTTAACATTCAGGATAATTAAGACCAAAAAATATATTTAACTAATTCTGTTATAAGTACAAAACATAAGATATGTTTTTTTAAAAATAAATAATATTTAATTCCAACATCCTCAAAAAAATAACGGAAAACACCATTAATTAATATGTATAAGAATTAAAACATAGGGAATTGAAATAGTAAATAAAGAGGAATCAATTTTGGTTCTTTTAATAGTTTTTTTTCTACATTGTAAAACCCCTTTTCAGAAAACATTCTCTAAAGGGACCCTATGAAAAAAACTAAATCACACCATAAATTAGTCAAAATATTTTTTCAATCTATCCACAATATAATCTCAGTTCATCACTCATTATTTTATACTAAATAAACCCTTTATATCTTAGGAACTATCTAAACATACGAATAATGTTTTCTATACATCCCATTACATTCCTATGGGTTCATTCTCATTCTATAGTTGGGTTAGTTTCTCTTTTATATTTAATAATTAATCGTATTCTTGATGAGTATGATGACCCAAGGAAAAATAACCACTGGGGTATCCCTGGTCATGATCATTGAATCCCAACCTTCATTAAACATGGATTAAAAATATATTTCACATTACCTAAGCCTCTCTTATCAATCTATATAATTATAATAAATAAATAAAAATTTTAGGTACCATACTCACTCATCAGTTAATGAGGTTTCCTCAACCAAAGAAAAATATTATTGTTTATATCCTCTAATTAATATATAGTTATATATATTAAATGACTGAAACATGTGTTCTGTTAGTGGAATACTCTCCCTAATCACTATGAATGATATGACACTATCATAATACAAATCTAAAAAATCAATAAAATGTGTACGCCTAGTCCTTAAGGGAAAACACACCCACTAAAACAATAAATTTAAGTAGAAAACATGATATATCTTAGATGATCCAAACATTCCAAAATAGAATCATCTTTCAATATAAGGATTTATTATTAAAACCTTGAGTTTATCAAACATTCCTTACTAATATCCATGTATTCAAATAACCTTTATAAATTACATTTCCCCCCAAAAGTAGTTCCATATAATATATGAGTTTTTTCCTTATTTATTAATAGTATTTAAAATAAATTTCTATTTTAAATTTAAAATATATTTAAATAATGTATTTTACAAACCACCTTTTCATAAAAACACTATTTGTTTAAAAAACAGTCATTCTTTCAAACAAAATACATTAACAAGAGGGTAAATTTAACATCCCTAGTAAATTAAAAATGTGAATTTTTCTTATTTATTATTTTTTGTGAATTAATTATTAATTTTATTTAAATTGGATGCCATGTTCAATGGAATACCTGATATGAAACAATGGGTTTATTTGAAAAATTACATTTCACACAATGTTGAGTTATACTGAAAAATATTAATATAATATTATTATTTTAACTGGTAGTTAACGCCTAGCCATTATAATGGAGGGAATGACGTGAAATAATTAAAATATGATTATAAATGTTTTTTAAATGTTTTTAAATTTATCCAATAAATTTTAAAGGGTTAAAATAAGAAATAATTTGATTTAAGCATATATACACTAAAATTCATTATAAGGTTTTTTTCCTACCTTTTAATAGAGAACCATTTTCAAATCTAGTATTTGAAACTTTTATATGTTATATTTGGTAAAATAAAATTATTAATTAGAATATGGTCTTAAAAATATACTTTGGGTAAATGTTTTGTATTTTTATGATAATGTTCATTTTTAAAGAACAGTGAAAATTATTGTATTTTAATTCAAAAATACCTTTTAATCTAATATATTTATATGGATAGATGACATTATTAATTGTTTTTAAGATTTAATTAGATTATATTTTTACTATTTAATCCAATATTTTTCATTGGACGAAATTTCACATTGAAATCATATATAAACAACTGTCAATCTCTTAATAGTTATTATTTCTTGAAAATAGGTTTTTTTATAACAATATGAATTAATTTTAAATTAATTTCTGAAACTCCTATTTTTTAATTAGGACAAATGGATTATATATTTTCAATTAGTAGGTCTAAATTTTTTAAATTAGTAACTTTTATACTTAAACATTATTAATATCTATTTCAGTAAATATTTTATTTAACTTGGTTAAAGGGTAAATCCTGTAAATAAGGGTAACAAATAATATTATAATAATAGTAAATTTCCCTTAAACTTGTCATAAACGTATTGTATGAGATATTTCTGACTAAGGGCATACCTGGTATTATTTAGGGGCCAATGGAGCCACATGGGAGTGATAATGACACTTTATGTAAATTAATTTAAATTAACGTAAAAAATGACCTAAACATATATATTTTTGTAAACAAATTCTTATAAGGGGTTATCTAAGTTATATATTAAACTATAAATATTAATTTAAAATCTCAATATATTTCATACATAATGTTTTTTTTCTAGACATCAAATAAATAAAATTATTTATGACACAATGATAATGTAGCGATTATATTATTAATTGATAATTTAGATATATGAGATTATATGGTTAAAAAATAACAAAAACATGTCCAATTATTATTGGATGACTTTATTTCAACTTACATTCACCTTAGATTATAATTAAATAATTTTGACCTTTCAAAATTGAAAATCAGTTTATAATAAAATAATTCTGCCAAGCTTTTCTAAAAAGCCCCTCCTCCCCCTTATAAATGGTCACCACTTCTAACCCATTACTCACACCTCTCAAAACCCTTGGCTCAACCAACCCCTTCCTATATAAGCTTACAATATCCCTATATTCAAAATATATTCCTTAACATAGGAATAAGAAACATCAAGAGATCATTTTTCTTAAAACCAAAGGGAGTTTCCCAATTTAAAGGCAATGTTTTCCCTCAAGTTATGTTCTTTTATTTTATTTATTCACTCTATATGCTCCTCTTATTATTTTATCACATAAAAAACAGTATCCTAAATATACTAGGGTTTTCCTGTAAATTATTCTAAATAAACATACACACACCTCTGACTAACGGGTAAAGAACATATTGTTTCTGTTGACACTGATATACTACCTCACGAAACAATGATTGTTCATTCTTATCCTACCACCCATTATGGTGGCCATTAAGATTAATCTATATTTATATGTGATATTTTTTTTTTATTTCTATATTTTTCTATATTTTTCATTGATATCCTAACTTTATGGTTTCCATAATGGGTAAATACATTTATTTCATTTGAAAAAGTGATGACTACTGCCCCCTCAAAGTTATATGACTCATTTATGCCACACGTGGGTCATATAAAGGATGTAATTTATGAAATTATATATTATATTATACTGTAATTATAATATTCCTATGTATCATTATGATTTTTATTCCATTGAAATATGAAATATAAATGAAAGTATCCTTCATGCGTAGGTACGACTTACCGTCTCCATGAACAGTGCATTTCATTTCATATCTCTAAATGTTATGTACTATTATAAATACATATATATATATATTTGATATATATGACATATATGATATATAAATCATTAATATCATTATGTAGATAATGTAATTTTTACCACATGGACAAATTGTAATTATAAGAAGTTCATTTTTGGCTCATGTTCCGAACATCGACAAAAGGTCAGATATGAACTCAAATAATGAAATTACTATTATAGCAGGGTAATAAGTGATATAAAAGGAATAATAAAGATTAAAAAGGTTCTTAAGAAAGTATAAATTAACTTATGTTTTATATTCATGTATAACAAGGATCATTCGGGTGAAGTCAGACATGATGTAAGGGGCTTCGTCTCAATATCCATTCATTAAGGCATATTTGGTTTCATTCATTGACTTTATTATATATGATGTTGAAACCCCTTTAAGTTTTCACTTCGTTCAATGTGAATATTTTTTCTATATATCCTTTTACTAAATGAAAAAAAAGGAATGCTTATTTTTGACTTACGCTATGACAACCACATTTCCACCACTTCAAGCATTATTTTATATTTGGTTTCCTTAACAAGTTGTAATGTTTTTAAAATGAAAATAAAAACCATATAATAATTTTACATATTTTGTTATAGAAAATGATTTAGGGAATCGACTGATTATGTAATTATGTTGAAATTATATATTATGATTGAAATGTGGAAATGTTATTTTTTCTTTATGATTGTTTTTTGTGTTATGAATATGTTAAGGTTCCTAGAAATTTTTTACGTATACAAGTGGTCCCATGATAAACATAAGGTGGTTGAGCCTGATATTGCTCTCAAATGAATTAGGCATCATGATAGAGGTAAACATTAATATTTTTGCTAAGAGATTTTGGGAATATTCTGTGATGGGTATTCTAAATGTAACTACCTATGTAGCTGAGAAAGCTACAACATAAGTATGGTATTGATTCCACAAGTTACTATTAAGATATCTGTTTTCTCTGTGTTATTTATAAATCTTATTATTTCATGAGGTATGTTTATAGCATATATTTTGATTTAATAATGTTTTCTATCTTATTTTATAAACCTTTTTAAGATTTTTATGTTCATACCACGTTTTTGAAATATTTTCCACTGGACATAAAGATGAATGGGTCAAGGTTGTGATCAAGGAAAATTCATGGTGTCTAAAACATGGAAAGAAAATGACTCTTTTTTTCATGATTTATTATTTTATGTAAAAAATTGAAACTAAGTAGAAGTGTCTACTTTTTAATTTTTGAAATTTAATATAATAGTTATGGAATAATTCTCTAAAAATCTAAACATAAAAATATCCTCATTGTGAATTATAATCATAATTCAAGATTATGAAATATTTAAGGATGGGGCCTTATAGTTGGTTTCAGATGTCGGTTTAGACAGTTTTTGGAGTTATTATTTTTAAATTAAAATCCATTAATTAAATTATGTTTATATCCAAATGACATAACATTTACAGATTACCATGTCGCTTCCGCTAAAATATTTCTGTGTTCAGAATGGGTTTTCAGAAAAGAAAAATTGAATCTATTCTGGGATGGCATATATAGTGAAATGACCATCCATATTAGGATCATGAGATGGTCATAAAGAGAATTGAATAGTTTGTCATAGTGGTGGCCTTGTTAACTATGGTGATAGTTGGTGGTTGTCTTTATTGATGATATATTGTTATATTCTGAGAGTGAATATGAACATGAATGTCATTTAATGGTTCTATTAAAACCCTTAAATGAAGATAAAATATTTTGTAAATTCAGGAAGAATGAGTTTTTGTTTCAACAAATTTCATTCATTGGTCACATTGTTTCAAAAAAATGGCCTAACAATTGATCATGCTAAAACAAAAGTTGTTTAAGAATGCCCAAGACCAACAAATATAACCAAGATCTATATTTTAATGATTTGGCAGGTTACTACCAAAGGTCTATTGAAACCTTTTCACGGTTATCCCACCCAATGGCTATGTTAACATGAAAAGGTGTTACATTCATCTGGACAATATAATGTGATGATTTTTTTCAAGATTTCAAAAGAAGATTGGTGAATTCTCATGTTTTGGAATTATCTAACAGAAATTGTGAGTTTGTTTTCTATAGTGATGTATCATTGAAAGGACATGGTTGTGTAATTATGAAAAATGGTCAAGTATTTTATTATGCTTTATGGCAGTTGAAACATCACGAGTTAAATTACCATACACATGATTTGGAATTAGGTGTCGATGTTTTTTCTTTAAAAATTTGGATGCATCAATTGTATGGAGTGAACTGTTAAATATATAAATATCACAAAATTTTGATGTATATATTCACTCATAAATAATTGAACATTAGACAGAGGAGATGGGTGAAATTATGCCCTGATTATAATTTCACAATTCATTACCATCCAAGAAAGGAAAATAAAGTGGATGATGCTTTGAGTTGAAAAAGTAATTCTATATTAACCATGTTATGTTTGGAAAAAATACATTGATTAAAGATTTTATGAAATTTGGCATAGAAGATTTTAGTGAAGTAAATTCCTCTATTTTGTTTTAGGTGTCACTGTAATCACCTCTATCAGACAGAATTATGCAAGTACATAAGGAAGACAACGAGTTGCAGAACATGGTAGAGTTGGTTTAGAAGGGTATGTTTCCATGTTTTACCAATGATAATTATTGTATTTTGATATTCTGGAAGAGATTATGTGTTCCATGTGATTCACAATTTAAGAATGTGTTGTTATGTGAATGTTAGGGTTCTCTATTTTTAGTTCATCCCATCAGTACTAAAATGTACAGAGAGCTTCAAGAGTATTACAGGTTGGATGGAATGAAAAGTGATGTTGCTGACTGTAATGTGAAGTGTTTAACTTGTCAACAGGTCAATGCAGAGGGTAAGTTACTAAAATTGATGCTTCAAACTTTATCGGTCCTAGATTGGAAATATAAAAATATATCCATGGACTTTGTTGTGGGATTACCGAAGACATCTTGAGGTAATAATGAAATCTAGGTTAATATTGACTGATTGACTAAATCTTGTCATTTCATTCCTATTTGAGATACTTTTTCTTGAGATCAAATTTATCAGTTGTATGTTAATGAGATAATTAGGTTACATGGAGATCCCATCTACATTGTATCTGATTGTGATATGACGTTCACTTATATCTTTTGGAAGGGCCTTTAGATGTCATTTGTCATTGAATTAAATTTTAGTACAAATTTTCATCTCCAATCAGATGGGCAGTCAGAATGAACAATTCAGACCTTGGAGGATATGCTACGTGCTGGTTCAATGGTTTACTAGGGATTTTAGGACCAATATAATTTTTTAGTTGAATTTTCCAATAATAAATTTTTTTATTCCGGTATACAAATGGATTTGTTTAAGGCATTATATTGAATATTATTTTGAACTATATCGGGTTGGGATGAAGAAGGTGAAATGAAGTTGATGGGACCAAAATTGGTAGAAGAGATGGCAAAAAATGTTCTATTGATTCAGAATAACATGAGAACTTCTCAGAGCAGATGGAAATGTTATGTGGATAATTGGAGGATGGATCATTCTTTCGAGGTAGGTGATCATTTCATTCTCAAAGTTTCTCCATGGAAAAGTGTGACGTGTTTTGGTAAGAAGAGAAAGCTGAGTCCGAGCATCATTGGACCCTATAAAATCTTGGATAAAGTTGGATCAGTTAACTACAGAGTGGAATTACCTCCCAGTTTAGCCCAGGTAAACAATTTTTTCATGTTTTAATATTGTGAAAGTATATTCTGGAGATCCATCTCATGTTTTGAGTCTAGAGGTAGTTCAGTTGGAAGTGAATATTTCTTATGAGGAACAATAAGTCCAGATTAATGACTAAAGAGAGATTGAGTTCCAAAATAAGTTAATATATCAGGTAAATGTTCTGTGGAAACCCCATATGGTTGAAGAGGCAACGTGGGAATATGAGAATTCTATGAGGTATAAATACCCCCATTTATTTGATTAGTTAATAAAATTATGCTGATGCAATTTCCAAAATAGGAGAAGGATGTAACGTCCCAGGAAAATAAAGAATATAAAGTTTTCATGTTTATTAATATTAGGGAATTAAAATTTAATTTTCCTTTAAAAAGGATTCTATGTTTTGTGGCATACCTGATACACAACAACAGGTTTCATTGAAAACATATATTGCACACAATGTTGAGTTATACAGAAAAATATTAATATAATATTATTATTTTAAATGGTAGTTAATACCTAGCCATTGTAATTGAGGGAATGAATATAAATAACTACAATATGATTTTACATGTTGGTAAAAAGTTTTTATATTTGTCCAATAAGAGGCGAAAAATAAGAAAGATTATTAATTTAACTATAAATACTCTAATATTCTTTAAAAGTCCATCTGACAACCTTTTGATGGTGAAACCTTTTAAATATAGTTTTTGTGACTATTATATGTTATAATTGACAAAAATAAAATTATTTTTTATAATCAGGACATCAAAATTTACTTTGGGTAATTTTTTATATTTTTTTTAATATTCATTTTTTAATGAATAACGAAAAATATTGTATGTTAATTCAAAACTAATTTTTAATATAATTTCTTTATAGGGATAGATTAACTTTTTCATTGATTTGAATGTGTAATTAGATTATATTTTTACCATTTAATCCAATATTGGTCATTGGAGGAAATTTCACATTGAAATCGGACATAAGAAACTGTCAATCTTTTGATAGTTATTATTTCTTAAAAACTCTCTTTTTTGTTTTGACCATGATAATTAATTTTAAATTAATTTCAGAAACTTCAAGGTTTTGAATTTGAAAAAATGGATTCATAATTTGGAATTAGGATGTCCAAATTTTTGTAAGTAGAAAAATTTTATTTTTAGACATTATGAATATTCACATCAGTAAATATTATATTTACCTTGGTTAAATGGTGAATCTGGAAAATAAGGATAAAAATGACATTATAATAATAATAAAATACAAATAAACTTGTCCTAACCATATTGTATGAGAAAGGATTGACAAATAGAATCTTGGGGTCAATTTTCGGACCCCATGGATCCACTCGGGAGTTATAATGATACTTTTTATAAATTAATTTAAAATAAAGACAAAAATGACATAAACATATATATTTTATTAAAAAAAATTTTATATGGGGTTTTAAATGTTATCTCACTGACTATATATATTCAAATTAAAGATAAATTTTTTTAATACATCATGGTATTTTATTTTTAATTTGTAGACTTCAAATATAAAATATTCATTATGACACAATGATGATGTGGTGACTACATTATTAGTGGATTATTCAAATAAATGAGATTATAATGATTACAAAAATATCGAAAACCTGTCCAATTATTATTAGATGATTTTATTTCGACTTATATGCACTGTATCATTAAATTAAATTATTTTTGGAGCTTTTTAAACATAAAATTATTATATAAAAAAATAATTCCATCAGAATTTCTAAAAGATCCCCTCCTCCCCCTTATAAAAGTTCACCACTTCTAACCCACCACTCAAACCACTTCAGCCTCTTTCCATGTCCCAAAACTGCCCAAATAAGCTACCAAAATCCCTATATTCCACCTATAATCCTTACCATAGGTAGAAGTCACTTCATGATATCCTTTTGGTTCAATCTAAATGGAGTTACCCAATTTAAAGGTAACGTCTTCCCTTAAGTTATTTTCTTTTATTATACATATTCACTCCATAAGATATTCTTATTATTAGCTTGTATACCAACATTTTTGTACTCAATATAATAGTTTTTTGTTATGAGATGGATTCAAACTACACTTACACACACCTCCATCTAATGGGTAATGAACATAATATTTCTGGGCAGAGTGAGCTACTACATCACGAAACGATGATTGTCTAATCTTCTCTTATCACCTCTTATGGTGGCCATTAATATGGAAGTGTATTTATATATGATATATATTATGTTTATTCTTTTTACATGCTTTGGAAATTTTCATTTATAGTAATCCTTTATGGTTTTCATAATGGGTAAATAAGATAATTTCATTTGAGAAAGTGCGGACTAATGCCCCCTCAAAGTGATATGACTCGTTCATGACATATGTGGGATGTATAAAGGATAAAGTTAATGAAATTATATATGATATTATTCTTGAATTATAATACACTTATATATCATTACGATTGTATTCAATTAAAATAAAAAATATAAATCAATGTAGCATTCATGCGTATGTACGGCTTACCGCCTCCCTGAACATTGCATTTCATTTTGTATATACAAATGTCATGTACTACTATAAATACATATAAATAGTAGATATATATGATATATATTATATCTAAAAAATTAATATCATTCTAGGGAGAATATAATATTGACCACATTGACTAATTTTAATTATAAGAAGTTCATTTTGGACTCAATTTCTGAATATCATCAAAATGTCTGATATGATCTCAAATAATTAAATAATTGTTATTACAGGGTATTAAGTGATATAAAAGGAATATTAAACATGTAAAATGTTCTTGAGAATTTAAATATTAACATAGGTTTTTTATTCCTGAAGAATGAGCAACAACCAGGTCATGTCGGACACAAGGTAAGGGACATCATCTCAATCTCCTTTCATCATGGCACCTTTTGTTTTATAGACGACATTATTTTATATGATGTATAAAACCCTTTGAAATTTCATTTAACTAAAAGGGAATATTTTTTATATATAGAGATTTTCTAAATGAAAAAAACAATAATTTTCCTTTTTAACATACATGGTGACAACAACATTTCCGCTGCTGCGAGCGTTAATTGAGATTGGATTCCTTAACAAGATGTAATGTTTTTAAAGGGAAAATAAATACCATATACTATTTTTATGTATTTTTTTATTGAAAATGGTTTTGGTAATGGATTGATTTTGTCAACATATTGAAATGATATATGGTGATTGAAATGTGGAAATATTATATTTCCTTTATGTTTATTTTATGTGCTATGAATATGTTATGGTTTTTGGGCATTGTTTACATATAACAGGGGTTACATGATAAAAAATGGGTATTTGAGACCAAGATATATCTCCAATGTATTTGGAAACATTACAGAAGTAATCGTTTATGTTTCTCCTAAGCAATTTAGGGAATATATTATGATGGTCATTCCAAATGTAACTCCCTATATTGCTGTGAGTTCTACAACATAAGTATCTTATGAATGCCACAAGTTACCATTAAGATTTATGTTTTCAATGTATTATTCATAAATCTTATGATTACAAGAGGTATGTAAGAAATCTTATGTTTTGATGGACTAATGTTTTCTTTATTAATTTATAACCCATACTGAGATTTTTATGCTTATCCCGTATTTTGGAAATGTATTTCACATGACATAAAGATGGATGGGATAAGGTTGGGATCAAGGAAAAGTCATGCTTCCTAAAACATGGAACTATACATGAATATTTTTTTCAATAGTTTTTATTTTATGAAAAAAATGTAAACTATGTAGAAGTGTCTACTTTTTAATTTTTTAAATGTAATTTAATATAAATGTCCTAATTCACTATAACTCTAAACCTGAAAAGATCATCAATTTTAATTATTAACTTAATTCAATATTATTAAATGTTTAAGGATGAGGTATTATAGTTAATTAATGTAAATTTCTTACTTTTATAAAATTACTGTATAAAATCAAATTCATTTTTTAAAAAACATATAAAATAAAATATCTTTTCAAAAAGATCATTACACACTATATCATATAAAGTTTTAATTTCACAATGAAATACCACATAAAAAATCAATTTAATGATCCATTAAACCCTAAAATACTTCTTTCATCTTATTTTTTTCTTATTCAAATAACTCTTATAAAAACAACAACATGTTAATAACACATTTTTAAATTTTGAATCCATACATTTGAGTGAAATAAAAAACCCTCTTAACTCATAACATAAATTAATGATTCAAAATAGTTGAAATGTAATTTAATTCTGAAAATTCAATGTATTTTGATAATGTATTAATGTTTTACAAAAAAAATGTTTCAATTTAAAGTGGCTATGTTGTTTTAAAACATTTATATATAACTGAAATTTATATATATAAATATCTATTTTATATTTATAAGGGATGTAATTGGCCAAACCCCTTGGAGAAAATCAGTTTTTATATTCTTTTATAAACCAAAATCCAATATAAAAAACGTGAAACCTAGTTTTAGAAGATTCTTTCCCAGAAAAAATAAATATTAGAAAAAAATTCTATTCCAATATTACTAAATATCATTAATCCTAATGGATAAATTTTCAATGTTTCTAGGAACATAACATGTTTTCAAGACATTATATACTAAAAACGTGAATTACATAAATTACACCTATTACTTTAAACAAATCATGTCTCTATAATATTATCTATTGAGCTTTAGTTATTTAGTCCTTCAGAAACATTTGAATAATTAAATTTTTAATCAAGATTATGTAATCATAACAACAGTATATTGAAATCAGTATTAATTATTAAGATAAAATGAAGTGAAATTCCACATAGTATTAATTCTACTAAACAATTCTAAAATTTAGATATATAAATTACTAAACACATGTTAATAATTATTTTCCCCTAGAAAAATATATACAATAATAATTTTCAACATTATACCCAATAAATAAATTCAAAATTATTCATAGGAAAATATCATAAATAGTAAGACACATTCATGTATATTTATTGAATTAGTTATCATGATACTATATTATAAATGTTGTGAAAACATTCCGAAGAGTGTTTCCATAAAAACATATCGGGAATCCTAACGTGGGATGACTATTCTTGATTTAATTAAATTCTCATCTTCCATTAATTCCTTAGAATATTAGGTATCTATTTAAATAATTTAGACATACTTGTTTATGTGGTACCTCTTGATCTCTGACACATCCAATCTCTACTCCAACCAGATCCAAACTGAACAAAAATAATAAAATTTATAACATCCCACCCCAGAACACCACTGAAAACCAACCCTGATATAAATTTCAATTTTACTAGTAACATCATGTAACACCTATATATGTTTTGAAATATTATTTTCCAAATAAATTTAATATTTAAGATGTTTCTTATTATTAGTAACAATATGTTTATATTTTATTACACAAAACACTAAGTTCAAATGAATTTTGATATATAATTAAAATATAATTATTTGATAGATATCACCTAGACATTTTAATGGTTGGTATTAATAGGTTTATCTAATAATTTAAAATATATGGTTTGAAAATGCATATAAAATGAATTATTTTCATACATTTAAAGAAATTATGATAAATGAAATCTTTATCTGAAATACTATTTTTATGCAAACAAACACATTTTATGTTAGGATCACTAGGTTAGATACCATAAGAGGGGGTGAATTAGGGTACGATAGATTAAAACAACTACCCATATTGATCTTGTCTCACTGTTAAGCAATACTCTCTTATCTCTCTTTCCTGCAGCAAAGTATAAACAAAAACTAAAGCATTAACAGGATACAATGGTTTTTACTTGGTTCACCCTCACTGGGCTTAGTCTAATGAGCATACACCAGCGATGTTCTAATGTACCAAATCCACTAAAAGAACACTGTTGTTTACAATGTTCGGGATAGATCACTACTATTCATAGGCTTACTACCTTTACAGTGTTTAGTTTCAACTCACTGCTTTCCCAAGGGTCACTCCCTGTTTCTCTCTCTCAGGCTCACTGCTGGTGGAGAGGATCACCTTCTTCCTCTTCCTTTTCTCACTGCTCAGGAAAGGATC
The DNA here is from genome assembly GCA_963277665.1 of Viscum album. Lineage (NCBI taxonomy): Eukaryota > Viridiplantae > Streptophyta > Magnoliopsida > Santalales > Viscaceae > Viscum > Viscum album. The sequence continues at coordinate 1,497,213,950 of OY728119.1, read as the reverse complement.
CACTCCTAGATTATAGAACTTTAGGTCTCTTCATTATCCCTAATTAATACATCCTCTTTTGTATATAAATGCACTGTTTATGTACAACTTTCACCCGTAGATGAATCTCACTTTGAACCAAAGTTATCGGCAATCATCCAGCTTTCACGCAGCCCAAAATCACATTCGTGATTCAACCATACCTAGAATTATTCTCCAAGATAGTGTGCATGTCTCAGAATTCAAGTTAAAACTGGCGTGCAAGTTCACCTCAACCACTTTCAAGTCAGAAGCTTCCGCAACTCCAAACTTGCGTGACCCACACCCCTTTACGACCAAACCAATTTTTGCGCGCAACCATCAACAGTCACACTTCATCAAAACTAGGCGCACATGTGTCACAAAACCACTTGCGCAAAACTCCCTTCTTCAACTCAATGCTTGGGAAACTCCCTTCCTTTCTCACCCAAACCACTCTGGACATGCAACAATCAACTGGCGCGCAACATATACTTATGCGACTACACCACCACCTACGCAACCACCACACCTATGTGATGAGAGCTCTAATTTTAAATAAGTGTTGAACTTATACAGAATGAGGAGGGGTCGACCTCTATTTATAGGCATTTTGACACCCTGCACGATGGTGCGCATGTCTCCTCTCAGCGCGCAAGTCCAACGACCAATAATAAAACTTTGGCGCCCCAGTTCCCTTTTCCATATTTTGATGTTATGATCTTGAAAAAAATAATGCAAAAAAGTTTCATCTCCTTAAATACAATGGAGAATAAGTCCCTTTTCTAAAACCACTTTTCTCCATTTTTCGATTTTCAGGGAAAAAAATTTGGCTAACAATAGAAAATGGCACCACCTTGTATCTGCTCTTTTTGTACCGCCTCCAGATCTACAATTCCTTTGTCGATATTCTTGAATAAAACATGGATCGTTAACCACATCCCTTAAACTTGAAATGCCACTATGAAATCCCCTTTGGCAACAAATTTTTATATCATTGTTTGATTTTTCAACAATCAAAACACAAATGTCTACTTTGTCAACAAACATAATCTCCTAAAAAAATCTTCAATGATATCTTAAGGGATTTTTCCCAACATTTTACATAAATAAATTAAGTAAAATAATTTTTTGAATGATTTTAATTAAATTTATATATTATATATTCAAAAAAATAGCATTCATATTATTATTTTTTGTAGTTAATAGATAAGAATGAATCAAATTTTACTCTAAAAGATAATTTTTCTAAAAAGTTGTTTTGATCAAATTATGTGCACTTATTTCAATTTTTTTTAAAATTAGAGAAAATTTAAATGAAAAATAATGTTTTCTGTTTTAATCCATAAATTCAATATTATATAAGGGTGAATGTTTTATCATATTCTGATGGAAGTAGTTTTATTATAAATCATTATAATATAAAAATTAAATTGAAAATTACCTTTTAGTTTATATTATATTTAAAGTTAAATTATTTATTCATTTGTTTTTAAACAAAAATTATCCTACATATATATATAATAATCGAATTTATTTAATTATATTCATTTTCATAATTATTTTTTATGTAAAAACCTAGTAATTTGTTGAACATTTTCACTTTAAAAACATATTTTCTCATCACATCTATGACATTATATTTAAAATAGATGTTTCCAATTATGTGAATATTATATTGAAAAATGGATTCCATATATCGAATGATAATAATTTATATTATCTAATAAGTTTAAGTAAATTTAATTACCAAAACAAAATTTTAAAATTGTAAATATTTTTTTTGTGGTTAAGGTAAGAAATGATTTACCTTGGTCAAACTAAAAAATAATGGTCAAAAAGACCTAAAAACATGTAATAAACATATTTACATCCATATTTAGTCCCATGTATTTTTAATTTCTAATATTACTTCATTTTTTAAATTTTTTAATGTGGAAAATGTGTAAATTCTTTTTATTTTCATAAATTACAAGTGTGCCACTCACCGCACTTATATAAAGTCACCCCTCTCTCTACTCTTTAGAAAATCAAACCATTTTTATTCATAAATTATCAATCCAAATAACTTCAAAAATTCCATCATATCATCCTATAATCCTTAATTTTTGAATTAATCCATCCTTTATAATATTTTTGTGCAACCCTTAGGAGGTTACCCGAAAATGATCTAATGTTCTGCAACAATATTTTTTATTTTATATATTTCCACACCTCCTTAAATTTTTGTTAAACAATGATAATATAATAAAATATTTATATTAACAATACATATTTGTTTTAAATTTAATTTCATGACCTAAAACCTTCCCCACTTCCATCAAATGGTGTAGAGAATTAGCAACCTTGTTTTTGGTGGACTACCTTCGCCCGAAATGATATCAGTCATTTTTTTTAACCACCACCTATCATGGTTGGATTTGATTATGAATATAAATTATATATATGATATTTAGAAAATAATTAAATATCTAGAGTCATTATACAATGTAAAATATTTTATATTTAATTATATAGGTGATATGATAACGTCGGTCGTGTATTCGATGAACTACCCCCTCACAATGTAATATGAGTACTTTTTCATTAATGCTTTACATAGAATATTATATGGATAAATTTATTTCATATATGTGATATAAATTAAATAAATATTATACTAATGAAATATTTATAATTATTAAAATATAATATATAATTTTTTCTGACATTTTCACTCACTAAAATATGATAATGTCTTTTAGGTATGTGTGGACTACCACCTTCATGAATGATCCAACACAATATTTTCATAATAACACCACATGGATGATATTCATATGTGTATGTAAATATCATTGAAAAATTATCATTGAAAAAATGGAAATGGTTCTCATAGGTATGTTTTCCCTTCCATATCCATGATCGTAATGTAAATCATTTATAATAACCATCCTTGATAAATTATTTTAATATCATAATTTATTTATAAATATTATAATTATTATATGTTATTTATTTTGTTATTATGGAAACATGATCAAATTAAGAGTACCAAAATTAAAAAATCAAGACATATAGGAAAAATAAAGTTGTTATTACCAGAATCATGATTTTAACAAAGAATATGTAATAAGTAGGTAATCAATGATAATAATAAAAACATATATAATATTATATATATATATATATATGGTTCTATAAAATATATATAACAAAATAATATTTATTATACATGATTTTTTAAAGAGTACGAAGGATTTTGAGATTTAATATAATGGATTTCAAGTACCTCTTATTTCGGGAAGACATATGAAAATTCATCACTAGATTATTTTGTGTGTGTTTTATAAATAAAAATTGAAATATTATATTAATAATATCCTCTTTTTAATGATATTTAATGTTTTATTTTTTTCATTTATTGGGGCTTACTGTGCAATAGATTACTAAGGTTGTGATGGATTTTCGTCGTGCTTTTTTACTTCAGTGAGAAATCTTCCATATTGACCACCAAGTTATTTTATATAATATTTATAAATCCCCTGAATTTATTTTATGATTCTTATATTGAGAATTATTTATATTTAAATAAAAATTTTAGTATATAAATTTCAAATGTTACTGAACTAGTAAGGGATTTTTTTTTAATTTCCCTTCATTGAGACATATGTTATGTTATACACCTCCACTATTTTATAATGTGTTTATACATACCCATTTACATTCAAAATCATATATTTAATTATTATTATAATATTAAAAATTTCATTCATTTATAATCATTCATGGTTCTTATGATTCAACGTTACCAAAGTGGTACCATTATTATGTTACAATAACATAGTTTATCAGGATTTATCATTATTATACCTGCAATAACAAAATATTATTTGCCTCATATATGGAAAATAATTTATCTAATTATACTATAGTTTTTTTTATTTACCTTTCTCCCTATAATAATACACTAATTTGGTTTGCAAAAGTTCAAAATTGTGTTTTTTAAAAAAATAATCTTTTTTTCTCTATACGGTCAAAAAACATATTTATTCCAAACCCCTGATTTCTAAAAACATTAAAAATATTTTTTAAAATATTATTTAATTTAATGAATAAAAATATTTTTACTCATTTTTTATTTAAAAAAGTGAACATAATATTCATGAAATTTTACAAATAATTATTGTTTGTTTTTTTACCAATAATGTGTAAGGAATTTTTATTTTAACATGTATCTCATGAAGAATATTTTGTGTCATGAAAAAAAATATTTTCCATGGATATTTCTTTTTTATTTTTACGTTTATTTTCAATTAGAATCATTTAAAAAAATTGTTTTAAAATTGGAAAAGATATTTCCTCATTAAATTTTTTAAATGGGTTTATATCATACCTTATGTTTTTTCATAGTTATTTTCAAATAAATGGATTTTAAATTTTTAAGAGTTTTTAAATAATAACGGTTATTCTCATCATGAAATATTTTAAATTATTTTTTAATCTTACATTATAATATTTATTTATTGTTTTTAATTAAAAGGACCAAGAAAATATTTAATAAAGATTATTTTAAACAGTTTATTTTTAAATAAATTTTATTTTAATAAAGATATTATCCAACAGATTTTTCAATCAAACATATTATCCGGCAGTGATAACCTTCTTTTTATGTTCCTTATACATTACAGGGGATAAGATCAATGTATACAATTCATATTATTTCTCTAAAATGATTATATTTATGATGGTGCGATTTTTCTGGGACACATTACTCTTCCATGGGATACACCATGATATAACACATATGAAACCCACTTCTTTTCATGTGTTATATATGATTAATGAATTAAATTATTATAAGACCTATCTCTATTACATAAGTTATGATATCATGAATTATTTGTGAAATAAATTTTACATCATGGGTTATGATAATATGGATGTTTTTTATATTTTTGAACCACATATGTAAGATTTTATTTATGTGATGGTTGGTAATCATATCTACATTCAATTAATAATGTAAATATTTAAATCTCATAAGATAGATATGAATGGAATGAGTAGTGAAACTGGTTCTATAATCGACATTTCTCACTTTCATGGTCTGGGGAGAGAACCTTGACTACAATGATGGTTTTGGAAGTGGACACATTCTACATGGTAGTGAGCATCGACTACTATGGAACTGATTTCATATTATTATAATTATGGAATAATTCTTTGTATTATTATAATGTTATTATATCATCAATAATGTTCTTTTATTTTTCTATGATTAATTTCTTATGAACTAAAAATATATATTCCATGATTCAAAATTATGATCTCTAATATGTAGGTGTTTCTTCTAGAAATGGGAATGACCTCATTTGTTTAAGGTACAAACATTTCCAATCAGTTTCTAACAGGTTTATTTGTTTTACTGGAAACATCCAATGTATATATATACATTTTGACATACTATCCAAAGGTAGGTATCATTAGTTATGGACCAATGAGGCTTAAGAATTTGCATTGGTCGAGAGGATGGGAGGTCAGGATCCTGACACCTTTTTGTGGGGAATTATTTTCTACTCTGGGACGCTCTCATAGATTTATGTAATGTTAACGAGTCCCTATTAATTTACCAATTATGAAAATGATATTTCATTTAGATGTTTCAATAAATGATTGATATGTTTGAGATTTAGAGCATTTATATATGTATTTGAGGATCATCATCGATGGAGAATAATCTGTATGTATTGGATATTCTTAGTCAATGGTATCCTTCAATACATTATATAGAAATATCTTGGTCATTATGATAACCATACTGGTTTTAAAGCCACTCTGTGGGGCACTTCATGTTTATTTTCATTCAGAAGGACATGGATTATTTCAGAGTTGGGATCTTTCCAGCAGATGGGTTACCTACGTATCCTTGTTAAAGAGGAATCAAAACCCACGTAGTTCGGGAATTAAGATATAGTTTAATGTCATATGGGAAAGATGATAATTAATGGGTAACTGGCTGGAGCATTGGAAATGATTCCTACCTACTCTACTTTTAAGGTAGAGATCAAAGTCCACGGAGTTCGATTAAGAAGTGTGGGGATTACATATGATTAACGGCCCAAATAGATGTGTTCTAGTTACTTTTACACTCTAAGCTCATGTGAGTCATACTCGTCTTGAGAAACAAGAGGTATCAGTAAACGTGATGAATTATATCATGAAAGATGCGGTCAGAAGGAATGATATGGCGATTATGTATGTGTGACTTCCCATGTAAATGAATATTTGGACTTAGTTCAGGAAAGAAGCCTAGGAGTAATGTACATAAAGATATTCATTCATTATGGAGATTTGGATACTCTAACATGGGTCTTACTCCTAAGGGGCATGCCAAAATTAGGGTGGAATTATTATTGAGTTTTATTCCTAAGAAGGAAACCCAAATCAGATGGATTATGATTGTGACTTACTCAAGAGAAGGTGGCCCATAGATAAAAAGGGAATTATGATTGAGACTTACACGTGTGGAAGAATCCCAATTTAAGGAGACTTGTAACATGCGGCTTGTTCTTGAGAAGAATGACCAGATTAAAGGAGACTTGGGGCTTCCACAAAAGGAGTATGCCCATTAACAAATTCCATAAAGGTATTTGTGATTTATGGAGATTTAGATTCATAATATGGGGCTTACTCCTAAAGAGAATGACCAGGTTAAATAGAATTTTGATTGGGGCTTACCTCTGAGGAGGATGCCCAGATTAGGGAATTTGGGGATTACTCCTAAAAAGGATTCCCAGATTTGGGAACTTCTCATCTTAAATGATGAGGTCGAATGAATGAAATATCTATTCTTAGTTACATATAGTTATATAAGTCACATGGTTTTGGGATATTTTCCACAGAAACCCTATCAGATAAGGAATCCAACAAATAAATCATTCCACTATTGGCTTTGAAGAGGGTTTTGGAGGCTATATCTTGATGAGGAGAGGTGGATTTGAAGAAAGGAAGTGAATTGAAAGAAGGGGAACCCAAAAATAGGCAGGCACACATGTCTTGACTGGGTGCGCATGTCCTGACCGTACAAGTATACTAGCACGACATGATTTCAGTTGGGCGATGAAGAACCCGTGAAGTGATACAAGGGAGACTTTCGATTAGAGCCCTTAGTATCATACCTAGAGGATTTCAGATGGGTAGTGTGCAGGTTTCCATGAGAGGACAAGGCAGTGTGCAAGTTGTGTCTATTTCCCATAGGGTATGGACACTTAGGTGTGCAAGTGTTGATGAGTTCTAACACTTAAGCATTATTCTTCCTCTTAAGGTCTTCTATACTAGGTAAGAAAGTAGCTTAGAAGTGTTTAGAAGACTTCAGACAGAGGCTTCGGTGACCAAAGCATAATTCTGAGTTTTGGATTTTTCGTCCTTGAAATGGGGGGCCCACAGAGGGTATTTATAGGCCATTGAGGGCGTTGGGAGAAAAAATAATAGGGGGAACAAGTGACTTGTGAGACCCATATGTGGTGCGCTAGTAGACTTGCATGACCATAAGAAAAAATGTGACACATGTATATAGAGTTCCTTTTTCATACCATTGAAAATTTTTTATGTTCTTCAAAGGATGAATCTCATTGTTCATCAGGTATTCCCCTTTTCCATACATTAGACTCTGTGATGGAAAGAAGAGTCAACAAAAGTCCCCCCTCAGAGTTGGATCCAAAAAGGGAAAGAGGATTTAACTCTGAGGAAAACAAGAAACAAGGTAGGCACAGAAGTAGTAGGCGTGAAGGTAAGCTTTTAGTGTGCAAGGTCTGGCACGTTGGGGTATTGCCTCACTTATAAATATGGTTTCCATTCTCGCTCAAAGCACCCGGATTTCAAATCACCTGGCTCTCATCTCACAAGTGAGCTCTCGTTTGCGCAAGTGACTTGGATTTAAAATTGTACGTGCTTCCATTCATGTCATGCTTCTGTAGTGAGTTTCTAACATGCATGCCAGTACTACCACGGTAAAAACATTCGCGACCAATATGGACTTGTGTGCAAATATGGGACATGCACGCCATAATGCCTGAGCCATTTTTTTAATTGTCTTTAAAAATTTTATGAAAAATCAACTTACTTAAAAGATAATTATCTAATGTTTGTGCAGATTCAATGGATCCCAACAGAATCGGATCAATGAATGAGTTGGATAGAAATTAGATTGATGAAATGATGAACAAGGTTGTCCATGATTACTATGATATCGATGATAGCACTCTCCCCGATTTGGCCATGTACTTGAAGAAGTATAATCTTAATTTTCCACATAGCATTTACTTGCCTTTATATGGCTATGGTCATTTACAAGGATTCAATGTTCCAGATGCAAAGAACTATATGCCTGAGATGCAATATCACTGTTAACTCTCTATTTTGGTTATATTATGCAACAAGAGTAGCAACAATGGTGTGAAATTTCAAATTTTTCCTCCATGCCATTTCCTTGTATATATGAAAATAGAAAACCCATGGGATGATATGTTTTCCACTGCAGGTCGGTGGAGAGAATACTATCATGACATTAGATCAATATCTGAAAAGATTACTCTCTCCAAATGGAAATTTACTTCCAATGCTCCATTCTCAAATCCATGTATCCATCATCCAAGTCTCTTGGACTGAAACAGATTCACTGTTTGATCAGCAGGAAATTTTCTCAAACAGCACTCAAGAACATTTTTTTACAATTGTTCCAAGAAGATTTAGTATCACTACGTCTCTTATTGTATCTTTTTGAATGAATGAACTCCAGGTGGGTGCTGATGAAGCTCAGGATGTTGTAAATAAAATGAAAAGTTATTTTGAAAGCCTCTTGTAATTCATGGAAAAGAGTAGAGACTTCAGTATGTGGATGTCCTTATAAATCATGTGCATCTTTGACAAAAACTTTAATATTCAATAATTTGTGCCTTCATTCCCTTGCTACTTGATTAAAATATTTCCTAAGCCAATGGGCCTAGTAAGCATTGTTTGATTTTTTCTAGGATTATACAAACAATCCCACAAACATTGTATCTTTTAATTGCTCAATATTACCTAAATCATACAAAATGTATGTTTAGTGAGCTGGGACATGACTTTTTTTCAGAGTTCCCTTGTCTTTTGAGAGAAGTTTAAAGTCATGCACATTGGACATAAAAATTCTAATGTCTAAGGTTAAATAGCTCTGACCGAATGGATTAAAATTGACTCAATTCATTGATAATATATCTGAAAACATATTACCACATTCATGTATGGAGGTAAACATGTAAACTATGACTTAGGAAATTTTGAATCTGAGGAATGATATTAAAAATGGCTAAAATACATTAGAAGAAGTATCTCTTAAGATTTAAGTTTCCATTATTTAAAAAACCCATTAGGGGGTCGAATTATGCAAGGCCGCTTAAGGGCATTGGTTTAATAGTCAAATAATAGCATCTTTTGGCTGATAGGTCCGTTATGTAGACTACTTATGCAAGGCCACCTACAGGCATGTACTGCATAGTCTAGAAAATGAACTCTCAGAAATTTTACTTTTCTACTGATTAAAAGACAGTGGAAGTTTATGGAGATTCAAATTTTCCAAAGCATAGAGTTTGCTGTATAGAAAGAGGTACTTGAATATGGATAAGATATTCCCAATCAAGATTGTCAAAGAATGGGATGAATGTCACTCCTATGAAGGTATGTCCCAAATTTAGGGAAGGGAAATATAAACCATAGATTTGAATACCATCAAATCATGAAAAATATTATGGGGAAAATATGTTAAGGATGGCTATTTTTTCAGATCCCTACACGTTTTCGTTAAGACAAATAATGACAAAAGAGGTTTTCCGCCCAAGAATGAAGTTACCACTATTTGAAAAACCCATTAGGGGGTTGAATTATGCAGAGTAGCTTAAGGGCATTGAATGCATAGTAAAATAATAGTATCATTTGGATGATAGGTCTATTATGTAGAATACATATGCAAGGCCACCTAAGGGCACATGCGGCTTAATAAGGCAAAATAACTCTTAGGTATTAGGAATTTTGTGACTAGAAGTCAAGAAAAGGGTTATGGATATATGAAATTATTTAAGGATGGGAGTATGATACATCAAAATGGGAATTTTCCAATGCATGTAAGAGATACACAGTCTAATTCTAACCATAATCATGTTGTGGTTGGGTCCTGAGTTGAGATGTTGGACTTCACTACATATCTCATTAGATTGAGAATCAAGCCAAATATACTTCCTGAAATACATTTTAACATCATGTGGGATGACAGTGTCGGAGAACTTAGTTTAAGGTCATAGAGCTCGAACCATAATGAGGAATACACATATAAACCTAATGTGAATGAAGACCAGGGTTTTCATATCACATTCATGTTTTCACAGGGGGACTTTTCAGTCTAGGGTCTGAAAGTGGAATTTGGTTTTAGGCTCAATGACTTGGGCTGGGTTCGAGGGATGCTCGAATGTTACTATGTATCACATAAGGATGGGAATCATTCCATACATAGTTCATGAAATACCCTCTATATAGATTTGGTTTGCACATGTGAAGGGTGAAAGGGGACTTTAGTGAAACTATGGTTGGATCATAGATTAAAGGTTCGGGAATTTCCATTTATGCACGTAGTCATTGGAATATAACATGATTGGAGATCAATGTCAATGATGATTACCTCTCAGGTGAGGAACAAATTGGGGACTATATAGTTTAATTTCATAGAGCAAGGACTATGGTGATGCACTATTTAGTGTCATGTAGTAGGGACAAAATGGACGTACACAGTTTAACGTCATGTGAGATCGAGGAGAACCAACTTGAAGAGATTGGTTTTCGGATTGAACCTCGGGAGGTTTCCTACGTACCTAGCCTAGAAGGAAAGGATCAAAGTCTATGTAGTTCGATAAAGAATGAATTAGTGAACAATTTTTACTTGAGGACAACCCGAAGATGGTGTTGGGACTTACGTGTGATTAGCGGCCCAAAGTGGGTGTTATGATTAATGTTTACTCTAAGCTCATGTGAGTCATACTCGGTATGAGAAACAAGTGGTAGAAACAACCCTAACGATGAATTGTTTAACATCATGTAGAACACATAAGGGACTATTTCACAGTTTAAATGACATGTGTCACAGACATGGGGTGCATGGAAGATTAATGTCTTGTAGCTTGGATGAATTGTTTAACTTCATGTTGGACAAATGAGGGGGATATTCCGTTTAAAGTTTTGCAGTGAGGACTGTTGGTGCTGCACAGTTTAGTGTCATGTATCATGGAAAAAATATAGTTTAACATCATGTAGGGCGTATTAGAAGATTTTTCTATTTTACGTCATGTCAGATGTTGGGTTGTGTAGTATAACGTCGTGTAACAAAGACAATGGTTATGTAGTATTACGTCTTGTAGGATGTTAGAGGTACCATGCAGTTTAAAGTACTACAGTTAGGACTAGGGGACTATGCAGATTAAATTCATGAAGTAAGGAATTAAAATAGTATAAGGTCATATGCATGGACCAATGTTGCACAGTTTAATGTCATGTAGCTAGGAAAACATTGTTTAATTTCATGTTGGAGGACTATGTATATGTGTTAAACAAAATACTTTTTCATGAATCATGCATTGCTTGGAGTTGTGATGAGTTCTCCATCCATTGAGATTAATGAATAAGCTCCATTAGAGTAGACCTTATGTATTGAATAAGGTACTTCCCACTTTGGCTCAAGATTTGTAGGATTCTTCCCTAGTATAATTGGAGTTATGAGAACCAATACCAATTATCCTTGAATAAATAAACGATGTTGAACTTTTTTGTTGAAAGCCCATGCTATTCAATTCTGATAGACTTCCAAATGGTGCATGGTGCACAATATTTTTTCATCTAATCATTCCAATTCATCCAATTTTTTTTGATATTGTTCATCTGTATATGAATGATCACAAATGGATACTCTGAGTGAAATTAATTTGACCTCAATGGGAAAGACTGCTTTTGTTCCATATACAAATGAATATGGAGTTGACCGCATAGTAAGGCAGGTGGAGGTCTGATAAGCCCACAAAGCATGAAAAAGTTTATCAAGAAATGGTTTATTATCTGTATCCACCATTATTTGCAATACGTTTGAACGTGTATTATTGAAGGCCTCTATTTGGCCATTGGCCGCTGCATGATACCGAGATGAATGATTGGATTTGATGTTGTATTCTTGATACAACTTCCTTACCTCGGATGAACAGAAGTTGGTGCCATTTTCTGTAAATATGCTATGAGGGACACCAAATTTTGTATTGATGTTAGACATGATGAATCTTACAATGCTTTTAGAACTAACATCATTGAGAGGTATTTCCTCTTCCCATTTTGAATAGATGTCAGTAGCAATAAGAATATACATAAACTGCTTGGATGTAGTCGAAAGGTAAAGTCCTACTACATCTATTCCCCATATAGAAAATGGCCATGAGTATTTAGCTGTATGAAGCTACTATGAGGGATGATTAATTAAATTGGCATATACATGGCAAGAATGACACTTATTAGTGAAATCAACACAATCTTGTATCATTGAAGGCCAAAAGCATCCATGTCTTCGAATTTGATCAGATAGTCTATGTTTAGACTGGTGGGCACCACAGACTCTTTCATGACAGTCATTGTCTCTTCACCATAAATACATCTAAAGAGAATTCCATCAAATCCTCACTTGTAGAGAATTTTTCCTAGATGTTCTGGGCTATCATAAAGAGTAAAATTGACAACAAATCACCAGACATGTTTATTCCTGGCTCTATCACATGGGAGTGTTCCATTTTGAAGGTATTCCCTAATAGGTTTCATCTATCCTGTAGTATAAACATATGGTTCTTTAATGGGAATAATTTCATTAATTTCCTATGTTCTAATTTGAACATAAGGTGAAATTATACAGCAGTGGGAAATAATAATGATTGTTTCATCCCGATTCGGATCGGCTAGAGTTGTGGCTATTTTAGCCAGTGCATCATTGTGACAACCGGGTCCCGGTGACAGCACAGACACCCCACCTTAACATAGCCATCGGGTCCTGGCCCACCAGGTACCCCTAGTTGCCCCACAGACATGTGGGGCCCACCTTAGGGTCCACCCACATGCCTGAACGGGTCATCTGACTAATGACAGTTCCCACAGGCCAACACATGTCATTTCTAGTGTGCTTTGTCCTCACTCACACACATCCTGGGTAACATCCCAGAAGTTCACCCATCTTGATCACTATTTCAGGCCAAGCACGCTTAACTGTGGAGTTCTAATCAGACAGGCTCCCGAAAATGAAGGTGAACCTTGATGACATGAGTCATATCATTAAGTCATTTATCCCTTTATCATTTGGGGATGTTACATTCACCCCCCTTTAGGGAACAACACCCTCGTTGTGGGCCCTATAACTCAACCCAGGCAGTACACCGCACACTTAAGGATGGGTTCCTCCTCTGATACCAAATGTGACAACCGTGTCCCGGTGACAGCACAAACACCCCACCGTAACATAGCCATCAGGTCCTGGCCCACCAGGTACCCCCAATTGCCCCACAGACATGTGGGGCCCACCATAGGGTCCTCCCGCATTCCTAAAGGGGTCATCTAACTAATGACAGCTCTCATAGGCCAACACATGTCCTTTCTAGTGTGTTTTGACCTCTGTGACAACCGGGTCTCGGTGACAGCACAAACACCCCACCTTAACATAGCTGTCGGGTCATGGCCCACCAGGTACCCCCAGTTGCCCCCAAAGACATGTGGGGCCCACCCTAGGGTCCACCCACTTGCCTGAATGGGTCATTTGACTAATGATAGTTCCCACATGCCAACACATGTTCTTTCCAGTGTGCTTTGTCCTCACTCACGCACATCCTGGGAAACTTCCCAGAAGGTCACCAATCCTGATCACTATTCCAGGCCAAGCACGCTTAACTGTGGAGTTCTAATCAGGCAGGCTCCAGAAAAGGAAGGTTCGCCTTGTTGACATGAGTCATATCATTAATTCATTTAACACTTTATCATTTGGGGATGTTACAATCATCTTGAGCATTTTGTGATCGCGTGACATAAGAAAATGTCAGTTTCAAAGGAAATTCTGCCATTAAATCACTGATGTAATCATACAAAGGGATTAACTATTCTTTTCTGAAGGAATAATCTCTATTGACTTGATTGATTACCTGGTCTGAATCACCTTTCACCTTTATGTGATTCACCTGTTCTTGAAGCGCCAACTCCAATCATGTGATGAGAGCTTGATATTCCACTTCATTGTTTTTACCACCTTCCAACAATAAGAATGAATATGGCGGGACTTCCTTTTCTAGATAAATAAACAAAATTCCTAACCCAACATTATTGAATTTAGGATCTTCGAATTTCTTCCCTGTTGGACTTATGGAATCACCATCAAAGTACATTTCCCATGATTGAAGATTATCTTTAATAGAGAAGACTTCATCATCAAGAAGATTAGTATCTGAAGATATATCTTCTACTGAAGGTTGTTCAACAAGGTAATCAGCCAGATCATGGCCCTTTATTGCCTTATGAGACACATACTGGATATCAATCTTCTGAAAAATAACTGCCCACATTGCTAGACGTCTTATAAGCATATGACGATTACGGGTAAATTTGAGCTGGTTATTGCAAGATACCAATTGGACCTCAGGATGTTGCAGGTAGTGTATCAGTTTCTGAACTTCATTGATTAATGCTAGGTAGCACTTTTCAATACTTGAATATCGAGTTTCTGCCTCAGGCATTGTTCGACTGTGATAGTAAAGGTTGTTTTCATTCCCAACATAATTATTTTTGGCAAGGAAGGCACCAAATGATTGGTCTAAAGCTGTCACATAAAGGATAAGTAGTGTTCCTTCAATAGGTGGCATTAATACTGGGGGACTCAAGAGATGTTTCTTGAGGATATCAAATGCCTCTTCTCCATCTTCGGTCCATTGGTAGGTGACTCCCTTTTTCACTAATTTGGTGGAGGGTAAACACTTGCCTGCCAGATTGGCGAGGTGACACTTAATATAGGTCGTGTTTCCTTTAAGTCCTCTAAATTCATTCAAATTTCAAGGAGGTGAAAATCCAAGGATTGATTTTTTCTTCTTAGGATCAACTTCGATTCCATGATGGTGTACAACAAAGATGACAAATTTTTCCAAGGTTACACTGAAAGCACATTTCAAGGGGTTCATCTTTAAATTGTGTTGTCGAAGTTTGAGGAATATGATTTACCAATCGGCCCAATGAAACTAACATTTTCTGTATTTAACAATAAAATCATCCACATAAAATTCGACAAATTTCCCTAAAAAAGGGTTTGAAGATAAGGTTCATGGAACATTGATACGTTGCAACTGCATTATTCAGGCCAATGGGCATTACGCGATAGTAATACAAACATTGAGGGCCTCTGAAGGGTGTAGATTCTTCATCTTCTAGATACATTCAAATTTGATTATACCCAGAATATCCATCCATGAAGGAAAGTGCTTTATGGCCTTATATTTCATAAATTAAGAGTTCTGTGATCGGAACTGAGAAATCATCCTTGGGACAATGCCGATTAAGATCTCTAAAATCAATGGAAAATATAATTTTTCCATTCAACATTTTCATAGAGAAAATATTTTCTAGCCGTTTGGATTTTGAACTTCTCTAATGAAGTTAGCTTTGATAAGCTTATCCACATCAGCATTAGTTTTGAAAGAATTAGTTGGGTGTGTTCTTCTTGCAGCTAGCTTGAATCCTCGATGTTCTTCTAGATAACCCAAATGATGAGTGGAATCATCGGGATCAACACCTGGCATTTTTGTATAATATCAAGCATTGAAATCTTGATTTTACATTAAAAATAAATTATACATTTCTTGCTCATCAAGATTCATGGATGCTCTAATAAAAGTGAGGAATGGATATTCTTTGGTACCTAGATTTATTTCTCTGTGTTCATCAATAGTGGTAGAGATAACTTCTTCAAATACTGGTGGAGAATCTCTGAGATCTTCGTCTTCTTCTTCAATATGTGTTATTATTCTATTTCTACTTGCATTGTAGATGATGAAGATGAACTTCCATGATTCGTAAAGAAGTTAAAATCTTAACAACTTGAAGAATAGGCTACCATTTCTGAGCCTATTGATGATGAAGGGTCTTCCTTTGGTAATAAAGTAGACATGACAGATTGAGAATCGACATCATCCTTCATCTTTGGCATTTCTATAACATCTTCTAGCCTGGTTGATGAAGTATAGAATTACAAGATTTCAGCAGATGAAATGAAGACATCTCCATTTGAGCTTTCATTATTGCCTGGTGAATCAACAACTTTTACCATGATGTATGGCTTAGTTTCCATAACTGACATTATGGATGTTTCCATAAGAGTATTTGGATTCAGGTCTATCATGACAATTTGACTAATAGGCAACACATAACCTGTACTCACATGTATGAATGGGTTTATTGGAATCTTTTCCAAACTATATGGAGAATTAATTTTGGTAACCTCAATTGTCATGGATTTCTCCTTTCTCTCCATGTAATAGAATTATTCCTCAATGTATTGAGATTCACATGTTTTGAATGAGGCTTTATCAGCATACAATGTACCAATTTGACCATTGAAACAATATTTGAGACACTGATGGTATGATGACGGTATGACTTCATGTTGATATAGCCAAGGTCTTCCAAAAATAATGTTGAAGGCTGTGTCATGATGAACAACCATGAAATCTAAATTTGATACAAGTCTCCAAATAAATATCTGAGTGTAATCTCTCCTTGAGGATCTTTTCCATTTTTTATCATATCCTTGGAACATCAAAGTAGAAGGAGATAAATCATATTTGGTGAGGCCCAATCGACGAAGTTTATGAATAGGGATGAGGTTGACTCCTGAACCATTATCAATGAAAGCTCGTCAGATGTCTATATCATTGACCTTGCTAGATAAATACAAAGGACTAATATGTCCATGCACAACATCATCATCATCTTCATCTGAAAAGGATATCACTGCGTGGGATTCTTCCAGATTATTCTCTATATAGTAGACTTTAGCCACATCAATTTTAGTTTTGAATTATTGAGGACTTGACAAAGCCTCAATGAGTGCCTCTCAAAGATCCTTTGATATATTCAAGGCCTCAATAATAGATAACATGTCCAGTACTTGGGCCAAATGATTCAATACATCATTTTTTTGATCCAATGGTTTGCGTTTCCCAATAGGAACATGTGGTTTCACAGGTGCCATAGAATTTGATGATTTTTAAGTAGATGCATCTTGAATCAGTATAGAAGTTGGAAATACTCCTATCTTTGGATGATTATATTGACTAGGTCTATTTAATTGCTGAGAGAAAGAAGGTTTAACATCTAACCAATCATCCAAAATAACTATTCTAGGACTGAATCTACCATGTGTGGAAGAACATTCTTGTTCTTGTTGAGCCTGCAGAAGGGCTCTTCAATAATTTTCTTGTTGTATGTATAGTTCATGCAGGGGTAGGATTGATATAGTGGCTTCAAAAATATCAACATCTTCCTCTATATCCTAGACCTATGGAACTCCCTCTAATTCCTCAGTTTCATACTGGGAACTCAAGCTCATCTAGATAAAAACTATGACTGGCATAAGGATATGTTAAGTAAATCATGTTAATAGAACAAAATATCAACTCTTCATATGATGAAGACTCTACCTGATTATCCATTTTTGGTTATGCTATTTGGTGGGGCGGTGACTGTGATTTTGAAGTAGATGGCATAAAATTTTCCAGAGTCAAATACAATTTAGCCTTTGACACGAACTTTTCTTCTTCTGACTGTTCTTCTTTCTTTGAATTATGCCACCTCTTTGAATATTTTCCTTCTGGTAAAGGGGGTTTTTTTTTGTGGAATTCATAATAGAAGCCAAAATTGGTTTCTTTAATTGCGTTTTTAAAATGGCATGAGATCGTTTGATCGTTTTCATGATCATACAATCATCATATTTCTGCGCATTTTTTCTTTTGACTTCGCACCACTCACCTTCTTTCTCTGGATCTATAGCAGTAATGCATTCTATATGGGCTGGAGAACCTTTCAGTTTTACCTATCCATAGTCCACCATCTTTTGCAGGACGTCTATAAAGACAAAACACTCCTGAATGGGATTCCCCAACATCTGATGAAATGGGAAGTAGTTAAAATGGTCTTCATCTCATTCCTTGTTCGGCCTTTTCGGCCTTGGAAACTGGACCAGATTGTTTTCTAGAGTCGAGATGATGTATCTTGAAACTTACTCGTTATGGGAAGAATAAAAATTTTTCTTCAAATCTTCAAACTATTTTCTCCTTTGATCTCTTTTATCATCTTAACAAGGCGTACATTGTTGTTGATTTTCAAGAGGTGGAGCACTTCAGTATGATGAAGGTTTAGAAGTGGAAGTAGATACATGTGCTTGTTTATGTGTAATTATAGTAGTCTATGCTTTCCCCATTCTCCTTCCTGGAACTGATGGAATTACAAGAGTTTTAGCCTTAGTCTTTTTAAGAGAATCTTTAATTTTCTGAGTGATTGAAGTATGGTCTCGAAACCCTCCTGTATATTTCACTGGGATCAACGGTGTGCGTAATTCATCATGCAAATTTTCCACACAGATTGGTAACAATTCTTCTTGAAGGAGTGTTAAACTTGAGGAATTTGTTAATCCATTCCATCGAGCAATGAAATCTGAAACTCTTTCATTTTCCCTTTTCTTACAATATGAAAGATAAAAAACTATCATCTTTAGCAACGTTGAGTTGAATTCAAGAAGGAATTTTTTACAGAGATCCTCCCACCGAGTAATTGACCAGGATCAGAATCTTGTATACCAGACAAAATCAAGTCCTTATAATGACTGTAGAAAACACCTGAGCTTAACTAATTCTTGTTGTTGAGGAGTTCCCATCATGTGATCACAACAATAAACAAAATGTGTTTAGTGTTTTTATAGATCTCTTGAACCATTAAAAATTATGAATGTGATACTTGCTAAATTTGAAGGGGGGGGGGGGGAATTGCATCCACCCACTAATGGTAATCTCTCTTATCTTGTTGAACTGGTGCACGCTTTCCTTCCATAGCTTCCAAATGTGCTATAAATGACTCAATTGTAGTCATTAATTTTTTAGAAACATCAGGTTGAGCATGGACCTGTGCAGGTGCAATAACAGGAGTTTAAATGGGTTTAGAGACTAGGACTGCCACTGATGCTATTATTGTCAGTTATTGTTGCATATAACCCATAGTATTAGACCTGTGAGGGTGTACTAGTAAATGAGGACATTCTTGATCCATATTAGTAGCTCAATCAAATACCCTTGACTGACTCACTCCAGTATTCTTAGGAGGAAGACTACATTGAAGTAGTTCGGTATTCAACCTCTTTAACTCCTTCATATCGACCTCTTGTTGTGCGAACCTTTCCTCTAATGAGTGTGATTGGACATCTCCATAGGTAGGGTGGAATGTAACCTTACTTTTTTCCTTTCCCCTTTTTGGGCGCATTTCGAAGAGGAGGGAGTTGGTTATTTGAAAGAATACCTAGATTCGGGGTAATCCTTTGATTCTGGGTACCGACACCTTCTTCATTTGTTTCTTTGTACATAGCTTCTTGAATAGGAACATCTTCAACTAATCCCTCTGTGTGAGCCTCATGTTCTTGAGGATCAGTAACAACGAAATTGATGAAATTTATCGATGAATAACGCATTTCAACCCTTCTATCGGCATTTTTGCGATACTGTATTCTTCCATGTCCTTTATGAGACATTGCCTTTTGTTGAGTTGATCCCTTAGGGACTTCTAGATTAACCGTAATTTGGATGGAATATCTAGATAATTTGGCACTGTGTTCCTCTTGTTTTTTCTTCCAAAATCGAGAGAAGACTGACTTTCTCCGAGGATGAGTTTGAGGATTTGAAAAAGTACTCAGTCCGGTGGACTAGGGTTGTTCCTGTTGTTCCTTCTCAACTCCTCGAATCCTATTTGTTCATTCCTAGGGTTGGGACAAATGATTCCCTCGTCAGGAAAGATGAGGTGGATCTTGAGCTATTTTATATGAGAATTTCATAAAATCTCTTCTGATTTTGCGGACCTTAGTCTGGAAATTGGCCGGATGCATCATCCTACATCCACTCAAATCACATGGCTCTAATGAGAATTGGATGATTTCAGACACTTATGTTACTTGATGATGTGACTTCTCTAAACGAGAATCCTATTTGATATTCGAATTTTCTTATTTCAAGAGTAATTCCAAAACTTGTACTTTGTATGCCAGATTTTGGGAATAACTAGTTGAGTAATGTTCCTGAGAAATCCTTTGATTACACAAAAAACTAATTGGTTGTGGCCGGCCATGGGCAATAACATTGCTTGAGACAACATTTAGAAGGCTTTGTTGGCTAGAGAATACAGTAAAATGCAGTGCTCCATGAACACCTCATCCCTTGATATGAATACCAAATGGGGTAGTGGTAATTAACTGGATCTATCTTTTTAGTGATCCATGTCATGAATATTGAAGGGCTCTATGATTCATTTCATGCTTTGGATGATGGAAAACTGAGAGAGATTCCAAGTCATTTTGAAGTTGTATCCCTTATATTATCTTGACATGATTTTCATATTCATCATAAGATAATATTTTCTTTTTTAACTGACAAAGATTTTTCCATCTATTCAGGCGAATATCGTGAATACAATCTTCACTCAACATTTATGGAATATCGTAATGAGAATCAGCCAAAGGACAAATCATGACTGGTACATCATCTTTTTTCATTTGTTTTCTAATATTTAGACCTTTCTCCTTATCATTCAATGATGATTCTTCTACCAGATTAGACAAAAGATGGTGCTTTTTTTGCTTCATCAAAATCAACAAGATTGGTAGACAATTCACTTGTCAAATTAGTAGATGAATGACCCAGGGGTGTTTCTAAGAATGACATACACCCTGGGATATCTTCTGATTCAGAAATTATTTCACCTGCTAGCGGTAATCCATCAGACATGACTGGCTTCACATTTTCACGTGCCTCAAGATAAGTGGGCTTTTGTGTTATTACTTTGTCCTTTAAAGAATTTTCCTGGAAATCCAAATTACTACTTCAGAGAGGACTTTCATAGCTAAATTCCTCATCATGGGGATGACCACCATGGTGGGTTACAGCAAAAGATGAAACCTTTTGCTTCTTGGTCTTCTGGCCATGCAGAGGGTTATTGTGGCTCTTATCTGAAGATGATACTTTGAGATTGACCGAACTGTCATGAAGGTTGCTTTCACGAGGAAGTGTCTAATGAAGACCATCGGAATTATTGTTCCCAATATTGGGAAATTAGAGTGTACAATCTTGAGTTGCAACAAATAATTGTCTGAGTGACTCATGAACTCTAGCATCGAGCAAGGTCGTATTGCATATTGGCTCTCAATTTATCGACTGTGCAGGATGGGTATTTTTTTAGACGCCTTCTCACTAAAATTGGAAACCACATGATGATGAATGTGTTTATTATGGGTTTTTGTATTTTCCTGATCAAGAGAAATAGGTAGGTTAGGCTGATTATCTCCATTCAAATCGGGTGTATGTGCCTGACTTGATTATCCGTGTGATAAGGTGGAGTATGCCCCATGAGCCTCCTAGACTAGAACAGAGGTGCGTATTTGGTTTAGAGTGAAATTTTGATGAGTCACTCCACTAATGGGGATATATTTATGATACTTTCGCTGTGATGCTGCAGAAGTTGTTATAATATTCTGACAAGAAACCAAAATATGTGCAGGAATGTTCTTCTTCTCTTTCACCATTGTGAGAATGTTCTTGATGACTTCAGCAGCGGGAATGAGGGTATAAATTCATTTATTGTCTAGATTAGTGGTATGTGAATGCTCCTATCCACCTTTTTCGATGAGTGAATTCTGAAAGTACAAATCTATAGGGGTAGAGAGTTGAGTTTGCTCCAAATATGTCGTCAGAGCTTTCCAACTGACTTGTCCAGGTGCTGCCAAACGAGATTGTTTCCAGGATTGATGACCATTGGCAGGTGTATGTGCCTGTTATGTATTCTTCATCATGTATGGTTGAGAAATTTCCTTCAATACTAGCAGAAGAAACTGCTGAAAGAATTTTTGATTGTAAACATGTGTGTGTCCCTGCTTATCAGTTTCCACCATAATAGAATGGATAGCTTCTTTGGGTGCAGTCAGATGAGCCTAATAACTAGATGATGAATTATTACCAGGTGTATATGCCGGTCTATAATACTCTACCAGAATTTACTAATGCGATTTGTGGTTTGCTGCCAGACGAGTCTGCCAGACAGCGAGATTAGAACAGACAGGTGTATGTGCCCGCTCGTTTCTTGCCATCAAGATAGGTTGATGGACGTCACTGGAGGGGGAAGAGGTAAGAACCTGCTCTCTATTGGCCAGATTTCTCCTCATATGGTTCGTCATGTGTGCTCGGGTCTGAGGAACCTAAGCCAAACCCCTAGAAGTTATAACCTCATCATGTTGAGGGTGCACTACCACACGAGTCTGGCGGCAATTGTTGATGGGATCCCTCATGACAGACTCCTTCTTTCTTGAACCATGTCCTTGAGTGACCTCTTCATTCAAGTCGATGTTATATGGGAGGGTCTGGTGATTGCGTTCCGGAGATAATGACCTGAAACAGTTTGAGACTGTGGTTATCACTGCCTACTTCTTGATCAATGGGCGTCACTGTTCGGACATCCAGGGTTAGTTTTTAACTTAGAGGGCTTGTCAAGAAGCCTCCATTGTGGGAATTGTACCCTACTGACGGTATTCCTTAACCAATGCCTTTGAGACCCAGTGTTGAAGATTCTGAGTAGTTGATGTCATCCTCAGAGTGGATGAGGATCCAGCAGGATTAGCGGTCGAGGCATTCATAGGTGTAAACTTTAGAGAATCCATTTCTGTAATATAGAGAGATATTGGAAAAGAGTGAATGTTTGATATAATATACATAATCAAGATAATTCCAGCCACTACATATTTTGGATGAGCCCATATATTATTTACTATTTTTTTGCTCCTCATATTGAGTAAAACAGGGGCCTAACAAATAAGTAAAATATCATTTAAATTGGTTAAGGATTCACATCGAGTTCACCAATTTTTTTTTCCTCTGGAATTTGGGATGACCTCGTTTGTTTAAGGTTCAAACTTTTCCAATCGGTTTATAATGAGTTTTTTCGTAGAACTGGAAACATACAATGATTATATATCCATTTTTATCTACTATCCAAAGGTAGGTACTCATTATTTATGGACCGATAAGGCTTTAGAATTTTTATTGTTCGAGAGGATGAGAGGTCAGTCTCATCACAACTTTTCGAAGGGAATTATTTCCCACTCCGGGACTCTCTCATAGATTTATGTCATGTTCACTAATCCTTATTAATTTACCAAGTATAAAAATGAGTTTTCCATTAGAACTTGTAATCAACGATTTATATGTATGAGATTTAAAGAATAATTTATATGTATTTGAGGTTCTTCATTGATGGAGAATCATCGGTATGTATTGGATATTCTTAGTCAATGGTATCCATCAAATCATTATATAGAAATATCATGGTCATTATTATGACCGTACTAGTTTTAAAGCCACTCAGTGGGGTACTTGATGTTTATTTTCAATCATAAAGTCATGGATTATTTCAGTGTTGGGATTGTACCCGATGAAGGGCTGCCTACGTATCCTTGTTAAAGAGGAATCAGGACCCACATTGTTCGGGAATTAAGATATAGTTTAACATCATATGGTACATATTAGAATTAATGTGTAATGCACTTGAACCTTAAAAAGGATTCCAATGTACTCTAATTTTATGGTATAGATCAATGTCCACATAGTTCGATTAAGAAGTGTGGGGATTACGTATGATTAATGGCCCAAAATGATGTTTCATGGTTACTTTTGCACTCTAAGCTCACGTGATTCATGCTCGGTGTGAGACAAAATAGGTATCAGTAAACATTATGAATTGTACTATGAAAAATGTGGTCACAATGAATGATATGGGGCTTATGTATGTGTGACATCACACATAAATGATGATTATGAATTAGCTCAGGAAAGAAGCCCAAGAGAAAGGTCTATACAGATATTCGTGATTTATAGAGATTTGGATACTCTAACTTGGGGCTTACTCTTGAGGAGGATGCCCAAATTAGTGGGGAATTATGATTGAGATTTATTCCTGATAAAGAAACCCAAATCAAAAGGATTTTGGCTGGTACTTAATCATGAGAAGGAGGCCCAGAGTTAAAAGGGAATTATGATTGGGGCATACTCTTGAGAAAGAGGCCTAATTTAAGGAGACATATAACTTGGGGGTTATTCCTGAGAAGGAGGTATAGATTAAAGGGGACTTGGGGCTTACTCCTAAGGAGGATGTCCATTAATAGTATCCATAAATGTATTTGTGCTTTATGAAGTTTTAGAATCTTAATTTGGGGCTTAATCTTAAAAAGGCTGCCCAGGTTAAAGAGAATTTTGACTGGGGATTAATCATGAGGAGGATGCCCAGATTAGGGAACTTGGTGCTTACTCTTAAGGAGGATTCCCAAATTAGGGAACTTCTCATCTTAAAGGATGGGGTTGGATGAAGGAAGTATCAAACCGTAGTGACATAAAGTTAAATAAACCACCAGGTTTTGGGAGATATTCCACAAAACTCCTTGCAGATAAGGAAGCGAAAAAAGAATCCAAGCCATAAGTGGCTTTTAAGAGTGTTTTAGAGGCAATATATTGAAGAGGAGAGGTGGATTTAATGAATGGAAGTGAATGGAAAAGAGGGCACCCAAAAAGAGGCACGCGCACAAGTCTTGCTTGGGTTGGAAAGTCATAGGTGTGCGCGTATACTTGCACGACATGATATCACTTGGGAAACTAAGAACCTATTAAATGATACTTGGGTGACATTGGATTGGAGCCCTTAGTATCATCCCTAGAGGCATTCAGATGGGTGCCGTGCAAGTTTCCATGAGAGGACAAGGCGGTGCGCATGTTATATCTATTTCCCTTAAGGGTCGGACACTTAGGCGCGCAAGTGTTGATGAGTTCTAACACTTAGGCCTTATTCTTCTTCTTTAGGTATTCCATTCTAGGTAAGAAATTAACTTAGAATTGTTTGGAATACTTCAAATAGAGACTTAGGAGACCAGAGATTAATTCTGATTTTTTATTTTTCATCCTCGAAAAGGCGGGCCCACAGGGGGTATTATAGGACATTGAGTACCTTGGGTTAAAAAGGAATTGGGCGCATAAGTGACTTGTGCAACCTATATGTGGAAAGGATGTAGACTTGCGCGACCATAAGAAAACTTGTGTGACACATGTCTAAAGAGTTCCTGGTTCATGCCTTTGTCAATTTTTTATGTTCTTCAAAGGATTAATCAATTCATGCTTAAGGTATTCCCCTTTCCCATTTGTTATACTCATTGATGGAAAGGAGCGTCAATAGTAGGGTATGGTTTTCAAATGTTATACACATGTTCCTTTACCCTTATATTCATTTTATCAATATATATATATCCCTTTTTACCCTTACAAATAACCTGAACTCACCCTTTCTTATTTTTGCTTTCCCCTACTTATGAATAATGTTTTTTGTAGGGTACATTTTTACTAAAAGGCATGATCCTTATAGGATTTATAGAAGGTCATTCACCAAATTAAAATATTGTGTACCTAGTTTCTATGTACACTAAACTATTATGTTCCATATGTTATTCTTTGTGTAATTTAGTGGGTATTCATTTAAAAATATATAATATCTATTTTTGAAAAGACCGGTTCTCTATAGTAGGTATCAGGGGAAATATTTATTTAAACATAGAAAAGTAATATGAAATAACAATAAAGAGATATATATGGATTATTATAAAGATAATACTTTCTATGCATGATTTGATATGTTTTAGGATGACTCAAATTTTAGGAAAATGACCTGGAATTTTTGTACTGGAAATAAAATGTGTTTTACAAGTAATGGAATCCATTTTTAGATACTACAAGTTGATATAGCTATTTTATAGAGGTTCCTAGGGGTAACAACTCTAAAAAAGATGTGTTCAGATGGACGTGGTCATCGCCACTTTGAGGATAATGATTATTTCTTCACTCTTAGTTTGATACTCTAAGGGGATATGGTTTTCAATTTTCAAATGCCTTATAAACAATCATAAATTAATAAAATAGATGATGACTATGAATGACCTATGATAAAAATAAGTTGTAGATTAAAATGAATGTGTCAGGTTTTAGACATAATATAAGTGATTTTCAGGGTTATTTGGATTCCAATTATTATTAGTTTTTTCCATAGAATGTTTTTTGGTTTTATTTAGTGTTGAGATCTAGAGGGAACTTGGTTAACATTGAATTTGATGGAATTTTTTTTGAATAAAATAGAAATATGATGATTAATGGAGTAAAGGGTATTTTTATTATGCCTATAAAGTTATATATGAACATGACATACAAGGTTATCATTATGCAACTATTGGAATAAAAAAATAAGATAATGATATAGTTCTATGAGATGTTGTGTATTTGATACCACAATTGAAAGAGGGTTATGTTTTTTTTATGTTGTGATTATAGGAATAATCACACTCGGTAATGTATAACAAGGATACAAAGATGTTTTTGGTATTAGAAAGGACACAATGAAAGTAACTAAAAAGGAAAAATGAAATGTTTAGAAAATTCAATGGGTGAGGATAGTGTTCTCACTAAGGTATCAACGACTATTGAATTTTTAAAATATGGAAATTTTTGGAACTATATAAATATATATCCAAAGGGGAAATATCATGAAGAGAATCATCAAGTTTGTATGAGTAATGGTTATATTAATGACGATGAATAAGATAAAAATGTATTATGAGAGGAAAGAAGTGTTAAGGTATAAGAGGAAGAATACTAGTTAATGTTTTGAGAAGTAGGTGGCATGGTTAAAGTGATTATGTATTGGAATTAACGAATTATGATATATGAATCATGAAATATATAATTATTATTCAGTATAAGTATATTTTAAGGATATAAATGAACATACTGAATAGTTATAATTACATTGAAAATTTATTTAGTTGAAATGTTATATATGATGGAAAACACATGATTAGTGGAAGACAACCCTTTACAGGTTCCTGAGGATGAGAACATGGTGTTTACTCTGCATAAAGAGATGGTTTATAAGGATAATGTAAATTGGATATTATTTAAGACCTCATAACTAATATAGGATCTGTTGACAAAGTTAATCATGTTATCATTGATAGTGTTTAAAATATTATTTGATATGTGGAATATTTTCAATAATCCATGGTTTAATTCAATTACTAAGGAATTATTAATGTTTTCATTGATATTTTTTTGTAATTTCGGTTATTACCATGTTTCATGATACCATATGACCCAAATGATTCACATATTTAGAATGCAACAATTAAGAGAAAATTAATAATATTTGTAGGAATAGTGTATTTTTTTTTGATATTTTTGTAGCTTCTCTATAAATTTCAAATTTAGGAAGGGTCATAAGTCTAACCATTTATTGAATTGTTTATGTCGAACAATGGTTGATGTTTCAGAGATTAGTGTATTACATCACCATAGGATGATTTATCAATATTGGATAACCATTGTTATATTATTTTAAACAGTATTATTTTTTATTTTATTTAGTGCTATATATGTATTAAAACAAATAAACTTCTGGATTAAGAGATAAGGTGGAAACTCATCATGGCACAATCAAAGTGTAAAATTAGGATTATGAAAAAAAAATATCAATTGTGTACATTAAAATATGTTTGTTTTCTAGATGAAAAATTAATTCCAAATAATTAAGAATATAATTTTGAAATTAATTTTTTTAAAAAAATAAAAACTTTTAATGAAATTAGTGACATTTTCCATGCCTTTTTTATGGTTTTGTGATCATTAACCTCCTCTAAATCACCCACTTTTTCAATAATATATTAAAATATATATAATTATTTTTACATTTATTACATATCCATATCTTCACTTAATGCCTATATAATCATATTTCAAATCATTTTATGTGTTATTCTAGATGAAATTCACACATATCTATCTTTTTCAATATGATGTTTTGTTGTCCGTTTTTATAATGTGAGCCTCTGTAAAGCAAATTTCAAATGTTAAACCGTTAATGACTGAGATATATTTCATGTGATAAATTAATATTTTTTTTAATATAATATAACTCAAAAAATATTTTTATAAATATTTTTTCTGAGTGAATTTATTCTTTTTTAAATTTTCCATTACACATAACATAGTGTTTATATTTCATTTCAAGTAGAACTTAATTTAAACGAAATTTGAAAAATATTATAATATTATAATATTAAGGATATCATCTATTCATTGAAATGGAATGTACTGATAGGATTAACTGAAATATTAAAATATATAGTTTAAAAATATATATCAAATAAATTCTTTGGTGACCATATAATTAAAAATTAAAATAAAGGAAACTTCTTTCAAAAAAACGATTTTTGTGAAATCCGACAATTTTTCCTTAATAAATTAAATAAAAAAATCGGGATTTATTGTGTTAAAATTTAAATATTATATATTAAATAAACTATTTAAATTTTATATTTTGCGTGTATTATATAAGAGAGAAGAATAAATCCAATTTTATACTTAAAACATTATTTCCCTAAAATAGTGTTTTGCAGCCTTTTGCGAATTTATTATAAAAAAACATTCCAAACAATATTATAAAAAAATTTCAAAAAATACATTTTATTTCATAAATCATCATGTAAAAGTTATCTTCATGTTAAATTTTTTTAATTTTTCAAAAAACACCAATTTTTTTGATTAATAGTTAATAATAATGAATTTTAATTGATATTTTTTTCATTTAAATTATATTTGTGTTAAATTATTTTTAAATAGGTTTTAAGTTAAAAATTGTTTAATTATATATCTAATAAAACAATTTAGGTCATTCTAATCTTTTTTTATTGAATTCTGATAGAAAAATGTTTAAAATATTGACAATTTTCTCATTGAAAACAAACTTCCTAGTCACACCTATAATATTAATTGTAAATAATTTTTTGACTTATGTGTATAGAATTTTGAAAAATATATTTAATATTTTCAAAAATCATAATTTATATTATTTAATATGTTTAAATTAATTTTTTTCTAACAATAATATTGATAAATAAATTATTTTGCATGATTAAGGTAAAAATTGGTTTATTGGTGATTAAAATAAAAAGATAATATTTAAAATTACCAAAACCATTCAAAAAAAGAAATAATTTATTACCATATTTTGAACCATTAATATATATTTATATATAATAATCTATTTTCATCCTTCCATAATGCAATTAATGTGGGTACACCATTTTCATTTCAAAAATTATATGTGTGCCGCTCAACTCTCTTATAAAAGGCCATCTCCTCTCCTCTCCACTTCACACCTTCTATCCCCTTTTAACAACCAATAAATTCCAAAATAACACAAAAAATCACATAATAATATCATATATTCTTATTTTGTATAAATCTAACCTTTTATATATTTAGTTTTAAACCAAATTATGTTATCGGTATAAGTGGTAACATTCTTCAACGAGAATCTTTATTTTATTTCTTTATCTAACAACTTCAATTGTTATTAAAACACAATGATATAAAAACAAAAGTAAATTCCATATATTGGCAATATTTTTTGTTATGTTAATGGCATATAAATATCCCAAATTTCATCAAATAGGATACAAATCATCATTCATTTGTACGGTGGACTGTTGCCTTACCAACCGATGTTATTCCTTTTTCCACCACTAACAATCACAATTGTGTAAAATGATGGAAATAAATTAAATATATGATACATATGACATATTTATTCATTTTTATTAATTATATAATGTATTAATTTTTTACCTTCAATTCATTATGTGATACGGTAATGCAGCTCATGTACACGATGGACTACAACCTCATGAAGCATTGTGATTATTTTTTCACTTACGTTATAAATAGAATATAATAATGGTATATATAATTAGTATAATTTATTTAAATAAAAAATTTATCATATTAATTACATATTTAATGTTTTTAAAATATAAAATAGCATTTTCTTTCTTACTTTTTTCACTCACTAAATATGATAATGTCTTTTATGTATATGTTGAATACTACCTTCAGAATGCAATGTGACTCTCCCTTTATATCACCATACCACGTGGATGATCATTATTATTATATTTAAATAAATAATATTTTATTTATGATAATATTAAAATTAAATAAATATAAAATATTATGTTCAACCCATCATTAATGATCATTGTAAAATATAAGCATCTCTCATGCATGTGTACGACCTATTGTCTCTTTTATTATAACATACTTGGTTTCTAAAACCCTTTTTTATGATTGGTATTAAAAGTATACTTTATGTATAAATATAATAAAAATTTAATTATATTAATTCATTTTTTAAGTAACCATGATCAATGTAATATGACTAAATATAATAAATCATATCATATATGAACAATAACGTTTTATTTAACTGAAATGTGATTTTATAAAGGAATTTGAAATAAAAAGGTAATAAATAGTAATAACTAATTAATATATGATATGATATATATAAATATGGTTCAATAATATATTTATAATAAACTTATATTTAGTATACAAGTGGTTTTAATGTGTGTTAATGATGAAAAAACATAAGGTAATGGTTATCTATTCCCTATTTTATTTATGTGAGTCATATGAAAATTCCACACTAATTTATTTAGTGTATTGTATATACAAGAAAATTTAAATTTCATATTATTAATATCATTTTTTAATGATATTTAAAATTTCAATTTAATTTATTCTTTTTGGGGGCTTATGATTCCAAATATTTCTAAAATGGTAATGGATTTCGGTCTCAATTTTTTACTTCTATGAGACACAAGCCATATAAACATGATATTTATTTTATGTTGTGTCTACAATACCCATTAATTTATTTTATATTAATTATAATATAAATTATTGATATTTACGTATTTATTTTGTGATCTATTTTTCTAAGTGATTTCTCTTGAAAAGATACCAAATCGATAATGGATTTTTTGGCCCCAATTATCTTTCCTTGAGACATATGTTATGTCATGAACCTACCATCATTAATGAGGTGTATACACAGCCCCTTTGACATATAATTTCATGGATTAATTTATTATATTTTTGTGTTTCATTTAATTTTATTTTTCACATTGAATATGATTCAATGTTACCAATGTTTTAAGTATTTTCAGTTATGGTGTCATATTTTATCGAGATTTCCAAATATTTTACTTCCAATTATGATATATTATGATATACATCTAAATGAACTAATTTATTTTTTATCCTATGGGTTTTTTTCTGGTGAACATATGTTTTCTTTTAATTTTCCTCTCTCTGATTACTCAATTATTAAAAATATTTTTTTTTAGGAAATTCACCTTTATTTCTCACTTTAGTTGAAAACACTTTTTATTCCAAAAAATGTTTCCAAAAAATGTTTTTAAATTCCTTAAAATTAATTATTAATGAAAATTTTATTCATTTTTGATTTTTTATAATAATATTTAAAAGGAATCTTTTGTTTCCTTTTCCAAAAAATGTCTATTTGGATTTTATAAAAAATGTGAATGGAATATTGGTTTGAAATTTTATTGTAAGAATAAAATTTCACACTTTAATATCCATCATTTTCAGTTATTTATTTTCAATAATATTTTGAAATAATATAATTTTCAAAATAAAATTAAATAGTATCTTCAAATCATAAAAGTTATTTTCCTCAACATATGTTTTAAATGATTTATAAATATTCCTCAAAATGTTTTCAATGAAATTTTTCAAATAAAAATATTTTTAGAATGATATAAATGTTATTTCGAATTGAAAAGTTTATTTTACTCAAGAACTATTCTAAATTATTTTTAAATGATTACTTTTACAATTTCATGATTATTTTCAATGAAAATAAATTCTGAACTATTTTATAATTTTAGCTTTAAAAAATTATTTTCAATGATATCTTATTTTTCTCATTAAGCATTCCAATCATTTTTTTCATTCTAAATAATTTTTGATCTAAGATGACGTCGACTGTGGTTACATACTATTTACTATAGATATGATCCAAGGTTATAATACTTATTATCTCCCAAAATGGTTTATATTTTTTATAAAACCTTGTTTATTTAACTAATTTATCTTCCATGTGTCATACTTTTATAAAACTATTATGATACCTACTTCTTTTCATGGGATATACTATGATGAAATGATTAAATAATTATTAAACGTATCTATTTTCAATAGGTTATTATATGATGAAATGTTTATGTAACCCATTTTAATTCATGGTTTATGAAAATATGAATGTTTTACGGTCTTAAGGAATATATCTATATAATTTTCATTATTTGATGTGTGGGACCAATATCTCCCCTAAATGCATTATCTATAGATTTATATCTCATGATGTAAGATATATTAGAATGAGTATGGAATCCAATTCAGTAAAGGGATTTTTATGTTATGATATTCATGGGGGTGAACCGTGAATACTATTATGGTTTAGGGAGTGAACTCATTCTGCTATTATTGTCTTGGAAATGATCTTTGAATATTATGGATATGTTTTTTTATACTTATGTGTATGAAACTATTCAATATATAATAAAAATGTTATGATATCATGGATCATGTTATCATATATCCTTAAGATTCATATCTTATGAAAAACTAATATTTATTAAATGAATCTACAAAATAAACTTTTATATGAAGGGTTGGATTTTAAAATGTAATTATAATTTAATAACACTATTTTGTTGTTGTTAGGATTTTGTATCTCCCTTGTTTACCCTTATTCAGAATCTGGTATCACCATTTCTTTTGTTACCTTTCCCAATGTTATGAATAATTTTATTATATATCGTATGTTTTTATAAAAGGGGAATATATTTATAATATATTTTGAGGATCTATCACCAAATTAAAAGATTGTGTACCTATTCTGTAGAGACACTAAACTATTATGGTCCTTGAGAAGGTATTTTTGTAACGTATTCATTGTTCATATGAAAATATATATTACATTTGATTCCAAATACTAGGTCTCTATTTTTTAAACTATTTCCATATTTAATAATTATCAAAAATAGAAATAATTTAAATAAAAAATCGGTAAATATTGTCACAACCCAACAAAAAAACTATAACCATGATATGTAGTGAAATATCATGAATTTATATAGATGAATACTTTTGATAATAATATATATAATCAACTCAGTAAAATTATATCAATCATGCCACATAGGAATTTCTATAAGCAATTCCACATCCTCTTCTAGTCTCTACTCAATGTGGTTGTTTAAGGGTCCAAATCTACATGGATCAACCCTTTTTGTTTTTTTAATGACTGAGGATCTCGAATGAGGATTGAAATTAGAATAGAGGTGTTTGACTGCTATATTCCAGAAGCAAGGGATATTTAACATTTTCAAAGAAGGTTACATGATATGAATATGGATTTCCTTTCATGAAAATCAACACAACATCAAAGAGGGTTCCACACTGTGTAATATATCGGGGATTAAAAAAATTGATTAGGAAATGTGATTTTAAAGGAAATTTACCACTGAGAAATACATAACCAGAAATGGGATTACACATCATGTAATTACCCAATGTTTTATATTCTAAAACATTTACATCCCCTTGGGTTTTCAAACCATATGGATTCACCATCACTATATTCAATCAAATTGACCAGATGCACCCATTTTGAACATTTTTAGGATTCACTTTCCAAGGATATATTCCACAATTTCATCTTCAATCAACAATGATTTTCGGTGATCTATGTTTCATTCCTCTTTCATTTTTTAGCGGTTTATCTTGGTTTGAATTCATTTTCTCTTATATATTCCCACCATGATATTGTTTTTAATTTCCCATGGTTCCAGCAAGGTTTCTCTTAGTTGTTGATGTTGTAGTTGGGTCACGGCATTATAGAATGTATTTAGTTATTGTGAGAGGATGATTAGAGATTCATTGAGTTTTCCATTCTTGTGCAAAGAACATCGATGATTTTTTGTGGTAGTTGATTCGTTAATTTTCTATTTATTTACGTGAAATCATTATGTTAACATGATTTATATCATTGGATCGTAATGAAATTTACCTAATAATTACTTGAATTGTATTAAGTAATTTTTATTGACTGCATAGCGATTTTGTAGATTTTTACTATGATAACAATTTCCCTTTTGATTTAATATATAGTTTAATATTTATCCCTTTCCTTGATTAACATGTTTTTCTTCTTGGAAATTGGTAATAAATTTAAAACCGTAATTAATAGATTATTTATTGGTTAAAAGATAAAATGTCATGTTTAATGAATCATGTTTTTATTATAATATGATCATAATCAAATTGATTCAAGTGTGTATATTTTAATTAATTGGTTAATTAACCTCAATCATGATGACTATTACTGAAATAAATAATTAAAGGAATGTTAAATTAGTTTTTTAACTAATTTTTGATAGGTTGCGATAGCATTATTCCTTAGATTTCTTATATTTGGACCCTATGAATAATTAATCGTTTAATTCAAGATGGAATAAGAGCATGTTTTTTGATAAAATATAATGCAATTTAGGGCCTAATTTTCCCATTTTCTTGTAAATGCCACGTGTTTTTTTTTTCGATCTATGAAATATGGTTTAGTGTTATTGTCGTGTGCCTTGATTTAGGACCAAGAGTATTGTTTCTAGGTTTTTTCATGTTACTTTTGATGTGTTGTGATCTGTGGATGGATGAGAAGGGATGAATATTGTGGTATGTGGTGTGGGGAGGTCTGGATGTGTTTTATGCCTAGAATGGATGAGCATGGAGGGATATTTTGGTATGTGGGGCAGAGAGGCCTAGTATTTTGGAAGTAGTTGATGCCTGGAATGTTGAGATGCATCATTATTTTCATGGTGGTGTTGGGGAGAACACCAGAGATGGAAGAATGGGTTTCTTTTGGTCATAACCAATGATATAAAAGCTATATTCTTATTTGAATCTGTTTTTTAGTTGAACGACATGTTTTTTATATCTTTTCTACATTCTCTACTGCACGAGGAAATTTTTTTTTGTTACTCTCCTTCTAAGAGAGGAAAATACTCATAGGTAATGGCACATGATTTATGTGTTTATATTATTTGGGTTGTAAGAGTAGTCTCTCCTACTATATATGGTGGATAATCAATGGGTAATACACCTACTCACTATGTTGATCCCCTTATATTTGGTAGCTTAGAATATTTTCCTATAATACATAGTAATATTGAATTTAATGTTGTTAATAAATGAATAAATTTTTAACCCATGTGTTGGACTATACTGTGATGCAATACTGGGTTTGTAATTTTGAGAATTCATGGACTCAGTTTACTTATTCTTAGAGGGCATGGATATTTTTTGAATTGGTATTCAAATGTAATGTGGAACTTGTTAATGGTTAATTAATTATTAAATAATTAATTGATGTAAATTGAAACTGATGAAATGGGATAAACTAACATAATATAGATCTACAATATGATTTGTTCATATAGGATATCTGATCTTAGCAATGAAAGGTATGAGTCTGAGAGATGTTAGCTATAGTTGATTCTAAGACTAAGATATGAATATAATGTGGTGTTGAGATATATTATATCATTTATTTTTTGAGTTTCTATACACTAATCTACCATATCTATTAGGAAAACTGCCACATTAATTATTTTGAGACATGTGGGTGTTTTCCAAAACATCATTGTGGGAGGATGGATGGATGACTACCCCCATTGGTTGTGCACCCTTATCTTGGTATTTATTTATGCAATTATGAACAAGAGTTATTTTTTCCCACATATTTGTGTTGATTGTTATGAATTTATGTGGTAATTTCACACACATGTATTATAGATATATTTTCTTAAGGACTACAAAGTATAACATGTATTAGCTATGTTGGCTTGTAGATCCTTACTTGGTGTATGGGATATGATGGTTTAAGGAATAATACCCTATGTATGATAAACATTAAGAATGTTTGGATGGATCATGGAAACTACCTAATTACTTTTGGTTATGTGGACATGGAGGTGTGTTTCACTAGGTGACTATTTAAGTGCCTCACTGATGTGTCTTTAAGAAGCCTTTTTAGAGAGAGATTCTCAAGACGTGTGATGTTAGGGCAGAGTAAGAAACCAAAGGGGAAGCGGTATTAGGGTACCCTTAAAATTATTTATTGTATTATATAATCTTATATGTGATACATGGTGATAATATCCATGTTGAGTCTCGTAACATAGTATACTTATTTATGTGATGATTTAGTTTCACTTTTTTTCATCGTTCTTTAGAATTCCTTCTTTACCTTTTGCATTACTGGTTCTTAAAAGTGTCCAAATAAGTATACTATTATACTCAGCCATCTTATATAACAAAAATGTTTCTAGTAATTCGGAGCAGGTTGGATATCAGATTATTTTCTATTAGCATAGGGTTTAGAA
This sequence comes from Viscum album, assembly GCA_963277665.1. Lineage (NCBI taxonomy): Eukaryota > Viridiplantae > Streptophyta > Magnoliopsida > Santalales > Viscaceae > Viscum > Viscum album. The sequence goes on along the minus strand of OY728119.1, from coordinate 1,497,177,196 downwards.
AGTGGTTTTATGGTGTTGTGGTAGTTCCCGTGATTACTTTTCTTTTGGTACATCCCATTTTTCATTCAGTTGTAATAGTTCTTGATTGAAAATAAATATGTGTACATGATCCTCCTTTTCTATTTTTGTCATTGAATGATTTTTTTCTGTTTTTATTATATCTCTCTTCCTCATGTGTTTCTATTAGATGGTAATGACTCCAATCTATAAGTTTATTATACCCCTGATACCAGTCGCCATCTTAAGCCCTACTATATGCAGGAATTGGGGGTTACTATCTCTCTTCTCCAATTTTCGGCCCAAGAGGGGTACATCTTGTTGGGAGGTGGGATAAAAAAGTGGTATTAGAGGTTTGGTTGAGTTATGGGATGGTGTTTTAAATTAGGCACCGGTGTGGTCACATAGGTTAGTTGTGAAATGGTGTCATGTAAGTTTATCAAGAACTATCAACATGTGATATCATCTGAGACATGAGTATTTAAGGTCTTCTTTGATCAGATTCATGGAAATTTATAAATATAGTGGCTACTAAATGAGGTAATACTGGTTGTAGGTTAGAGACATAAGAGAGGATCAACCAACATTTTTTTTCTCTTGGGTTTGAATCGGTAAACCTTGGGATAAGTTAACATTAAAAGAATAAAACAAAACACTAAATTAACGTTATTGACTTACATATTATAGTCTATGATCTATAATTTTTTGTTATTTTTTTGTTATGGCTTCTGGTCGATGTCCTCATCTGATACTCACATATGATGTTTAGAAGGTTGTTCCAGAAAGCCATTGTAGAGTTGAATTTTTTAACCAAGACACTTAGAGGAGTAAACTATGAGAGTTTTAGTTCCATAGTCTGTAGTGGTATGAGGGATCCATTTCAAATGTATTCACAGAATATTGGATGGGATATGTTGAGATATCCTTCAGTTTGGTCCATGCTCAAAAGGAGCACTGGGAATTCTTGGCTATGATGATGTTTTGTGGGGATGTGCTGAATTGGTTGTTATTTTTCCTCAATGATCATGAGGAGTCAGTCGCATCATGAGAGGAGTTCCAAGACCAATTCATAGTAGATTTTCATCCATCGACCATGAAGGAAACAAGTTTTCTGGTGATTAATACCCTTAAAATGTATTTCTAGTGTGATAGTGTTCAAGATCCATTTCAATAACCTTCAATGATATGATTTGGACCCATTGCCGGATGAGGAGGCCAGGGAGAGGCATTTAAATGAGGATTTCGATAAATATATACAATGTCAGGATACCCCATTTATGTTGAATATGTATTTTGATGAGTTGGAAAGGGGGAATTCATTGAGAGGATGTTATCTAGAACTGGATCATCATGATAATGGAGCCTATAGGATTCCTTGCAATGATGATTTGTGGCCCATAGTTCCCAGTTTTCATAAGAGAAGAGCTTTTGATCAATTGGGGGTAGGTCCCAGCCCTCAAAGTCTCATTTATCTAGAGGAATGGGATCTTATTAATATTAAAGGTGTTCAAACAAATTTTATTATTGTAGTGGTCAGGTCATTAGTGGAAAGAGTTCTTGTCATTTCTGATTGGCCAGTGTTCCTTATTTGTTCGGCTTCATGTTCGTCTATTGTGAATGTTCTAGCTAAGGTACCGACAGTAGTTTTCTCTAGTTTTGTATTAGTAGAGAGTATATGGAAAATTATCTAAGATTCCTAGGACTCACTCCATACATAGAGAGAAAAGAATGACCATGGAGGTGCTCATCATCAGGGTGAGAGAACTCATCGAGCATGTCATGGTGTGTATCATGCTTTAGCGTTTCTTGTGCCAGGTGAGCGTGACATTGTTCAAGGTACCATTTTCTTGTTTATTACATTGGTTCATACCTTTTTTGATCTAATAGAGACACAATACATCATATCACCATCCCATTTCAATGCATTGGGACTTTATTTATAGAGGATTCATGTGCCCTTTGAATTGACTATTATTATTGGAGGATGAGTTGTCTTTTTTAATGTAGGTAGAAACTGTGAGCTAGTGTTGGGATATAACTACACCTAGGGAGATATAAAATAATTATGAATAACATCAATTGACATCATTATTATCGTGGAATGGTTGTATTATGTGTAATATATCATCTATTACTTTAAGAGGGAGGTTATTTTCATGGATGGTGATGGAGTGCCAACAGTGTTTGTTGGAAATTGAGACACTCAGATGGAACCAAGTTGTGTTTTTTCCTTGTCATCATTTATTTCTATGATTGTTCAAAGGTTGATGGAGGTTTATTAGTTGGGGTTTCCTAGGGTCAAATAATATTACCATGATGTATTTCCAAATGAAATTTTAGTGTTTCTCTAATGACGATAGATTGATTCCGGTATTGAACTATGGCCAAACATGTCTCCTATTTTGAATTCTCTGTATAGGATGATTCTTAATGAGTTGAGGGAGCCACATATAAATCTCTATGGTCTGCTTTAGTATGGTTTTATTTTTCTGAGTGTGTACCTACAAGGTGCACTAGTTTGGTTTGTGAATAAGGATGATGGCAGTTTTCGGTTCTGTATCTATTACCATCGCTTAATTCAAGTGACAATGAATAATAGATACCCTATATTATAGATTGATGATTTAATCTATAAAATTAGGGTACAATGTGGTTTTTTAAGATAGATTTTTCTTCAAGATATCACTAGATGTGTGATAAGGATGATGATATTCCAAAGACAGATTCCCTTAAAATAATGGTTGTTATGAGTGTGTTATGATGTCATTCAGTGGGATGAACCCTCCAATTGTGTGAATGGAGTAAAAAATCATTATGTTATATGAGTTCTTATAAATTTTTTCTATTATTTTCATCGACAACATCATTGTGTACTCCATGTTTATGGAGAATCATTAAGAGAATATTCATGCCTTTTGGAGTTTTTTACCGAGAGAAGTTTCTTGGGTGTTTTTGAAAGTGAGTGTTTTGGGCATGATATGTCCATTTATGGGGGCATGTTGTATCTAAGTAGGGATTATCAATAGATGTTTCCACATTATAAGTGGTTATGTCTTGGTAAGTCCCCAATACATTGGAATATGTGTGATTTTTCCTTGGTATTTTAGGCTGTTACACAAGGTTCATATCCATTTATCTATAGTTGAGACTCATAAGAAATTATTTAATAGAAATTATCAAGTTTTATTGTCTAATTATCAGTTCTAGATCAATTTTTCTAATCTAAAGGAGAATTTGGTTAGTGATCCATTTTTTTCTAGTAGGGGAAGAAATTTATTTTGAGGTTTTTCGTAATTATTCATTTCTTGGGTTGGGTTGTGATTTGATGCATCATAGATCATTTGTTTCTTATGGGTATCAGTATTTATTCCTCCATGATCATAACTATTCCACCCACAATCTCGAATTTAAGTAGTTGTCTTTTCCCTAATGTTATTGAGGAATTAATTCATAGGTGATAATTCATTAGTCTTCACTGATCATATGAGAATGATGTTTTTTTCATCCAGTGTGACATGAAATTGAATCAAAGGCTGTGGATGGAGTTCATACATTATTATTACTTTGAGATTTCATATACACCTGGAAAGGGGAATGTTGTGGTCAATTCTCTAATTAGGAATTCAAATAGTGATGCACTACGGGAATCATACGATTCTTAGAGAGTGATGGAAGAAAAATAATCATTGCATCTAGATATGGGAGAATTTTCCGGAATAGGTTTTCATTTTTAGATGAACATGTTTTCATCTCTGCTGTAGCAGGTGGAGGAGTCCAAGGTGGGGGATTATGAGGTGGAGTTCTGGGGAAACAGAGGTACTAGTGGTAATACCACTGATGGTTATTCTGAGGATAAACAACACTGATCTTTGTTCAACAGAAGCTATTTCATTTATTTTGAGATGCATGAGATGGTTCTCAAAGAGTTACATATTTTGACATTAGTAGCACATCCTTGAGTGACAATGATGTACAGAGCTTTGATTGGAAAATTTTGGTGGCCAATGTTATAGCATGTAGTTGTAGGGTTTGTATAACATTGTCTGGTCTACCAAAAGTTAAAGACTGAGAATCATTCTCCTAGTGGTTTTCTCTAGACATTATATGCTCCTTATAGAAAGTGGGAGGACATATTGATAGAATTTTTTATAGGTTAACCTCAGGACCCAGTAGACTATGACACTATATTGGTGGTAGTGTGTTGTCTGATGAAATCAACCGAATTTATTAGGATCAATGAGTCGAGCACAGTATAGGTTTTGTCAAGGTAGTATTTAGATGAGGTGGTGAGACTGCACAGATTGTTGAGGAAGATTATTTCTGATTGAAATCCTCATTTTAACTCTACAGTGTTTACAGGTATCTAGTATTATTTTGGATTTTAGCTATTCTTAAGTATTTCTTTTCATCCGCAGACAGACGAGTAGACAGTGAAAACCATCTAAACTCATGAAGACGTGTTACACTCTTGTTTCATAGATTTTGGATATTCATAGATGAGGTGATGTTTTTTTAAACATAAACTGAACCTTGATAATTATATAACATGAAAAAGGATTATACATCATGTAATTACCTTATTATGTATCATTAAATACATTTACCGCCACTCAAGTTTTCTTGAACTATAGCTAAAATACCTATATCTTGACTCCAAATGACCCATTGACCTCGTCTTCAATGTTTTGTTGATTTATTCATCATGGATTGATTCCTAGATTCCATATTTGATCTACAGTAAATTGTGGTGATCTATGGTGAATTATTCCATTCTTTTCTAGTGGTTTCTTGTGTTTTGATATCATTTCCTATCATATCTTCACATCGTTCTAAAGCATTTTCATACACATTATTGAAATGGGGATTCTTTTTGTCACTATTTGTGTGTATGTTATACAATGTCCCCATATAGATGCAATTTTGGTGGGAGGGGTGATCGGAGAACCATTTCAAGGTTCATTCTCATATGAAGAACATGGATAAACTTTCGATTTATGGGATTAATTTCATCTCTATATATCTATATGTAATAATATAGTTAACATTAACTATCCCATTATACCATAATGAAATTAACCTAATAATTAAATGAACTATATTAAATAACTTATACCGATTTCATAACGATGTTGTTTCATTGTACTATGATAACTATTTGCATCTTGATTTTTTAAATAGTAAGATATATATAAATATATATATATGAATAATTTGGATTAACATGTTTTTGTTTGTATAAATCGGTAAATAACATAAATCTAGAATTAATTGATAATTAATTGGCAAAAATATAAAGAGGAATTCTTATTGAAATGGGGAATTTTGTAATTTGATGATAATCAAGTTGATGAAATTTTGATTGTTTTATTGAATTTTTTAATGAACCTAAATCATGATGAATCTTAATGAAAAAATAATTAATGGAATGATAAATTAATTGTTCATTTAATTTGTGATAGTTGGGGATAGATTGTTTCATAGTTTTCTCATTGTTGGAACCTATGAATTAAAAATCAGTTAATTCAATATGATATTAAAACCAGTTGTGTGATAAAATAAAAACCAATTTTTAGCCTCCAGATATAAATTTTCTTATAATGGACAGATGAATTTTTATTCAGATATGTGAGAGATCATTGTTTGGTATGGAAGTATTCTATTCTTTAGGGAAAATTTCTTAGTTACTATGTTTATTTCTTTCTTCATGTAATGTATTGTGAGCCAATGATGGATGATCTTAGAGGGATATTATTGTCTGTTGGGTGAGGAGTCCTAGATGCGTTGTAAGCCTATGATGGATGATCTTGGAGGTCTGTTGTCATATGAGTGGTAGGGAGGCCATGTTTTTTGGCTGTAGTTGATGTCTAGTGTGGAGAGTAGCTATAGTCTATGCATGTGGGTGATGGGTAGGACATCAGAGAGAAAAAATGGGATGAAGTTTGGATTACTCATTAATTTGAAATCGAGATTATTTTTTGAATTACTTTCAGGCATGATGGGAATGATTTATTTTCGATCCTCTAATTTTCCACTTACTGAGGTAGTTGAATTTTATTACTCTCTTTCCAATATATCTGATGATGCATAGTGTATGCCACATGCTTTTTTTGTTTATCTTCTCAAGGTTGTAGAGTTTACATTCCGGCAATAGGTGGTGAAGACTCGATGTGTAGTTTAGCTAATCACTATTTTGATCCCCTTGTGTTTGATATATGAGAATTTTTTCCTAGAATATCTATTAATATGAAATTTAATGTAGGTTATAGATGAATAAATATTTAACCCAAATGGATGGATCTTTCTAGGAATAAATGATAAGATTTTAATTCTATGAAACCTTGTACATGGTTTGATTATTCTTGGATGGAATTAATCATTATTTAAATTGTAAAGGAATGTAATGTGGAAATTTTTAATGATTAATTAAAAATTAAATAAGTAATTAAAATAATGTGAAACTAATGAAAATGGATAATATAACATAATGTACCTCTTTATATGGTTTTTTCTTATTGGACATCTTGTCTTAGTAGTGGAAGTCGAGATTTTGAATGATGTTATATATAGTTGAATATAATATTATGATATTAACATAGTGTGGTTTTGAGCTTTATTAAATCTTTTAATTTTTGTTAGTCTATATTCTACACCACCCTATCAGTCAGTAAAGCTAGCACCCCATGAATTCTGATCCCTATGACTGCTTTACCCAACATCCTATTGGGAGGATGGATGGCTGACTACCCCCCTTTGACCATTTTATAATATCTAATTAGTAATTTAGGTTGGTATGCATAGAAGTTATTTTTCCCCATATATGTGTGTATAGGTATGTGATGGATTTTGGTTGGTTCACACACATTTATTCAAGATATATTTTTCTGAGTACTATTATTGGTATATCATACAACCGTTGTGATGTCTTGAAAATCCTTACTCATTATATGGGTTTTCGATGGCTTGAGGTATAATACCTGATGTATGATACATGTTATGAGAGATAATGTGGGTCTAGGAAAATAACTGGTTACATATTTTACATAGATGTTGTGGTGTGTTGCTTGAGGTGCATGTATTAATTCATTTCCCCAGTGTATGCAAGCATGCATTTTTTGGAGAGAGATGCTTAGGATGTGCGACGTTGGGGTAGACCGAACAACTAATGGGGAATATATAGTGTGGTACCCTTGATATTCTTAATATATTATATTCAATTGTTTGTGATAATTTTTAATATTATTCATTGTAGGTCAATGATCAAAGTATACCAATTTAGTTAATGAGTTAGTTTTACTTGTTGTTCCCAATGATTTAGCATGCTTCTTTACCTATTTCGTAAGAATCTTTGGGCAGGATCTTAATATGTATATTATTATAATCAACCTATGTATATATAAACCGTTTTTATTGTATGTTTAAGTATGGTGGAGATTGAGTTGGTTACTACAAGATTGGGGTTATGCAAGAGATGGTTGGGTTTAGTTGTCACTATCAGCATTACGTTTATTTTGGTACTTGTAGTTTTTCATTCAGTTGTAGTAGTTCATGCATGACATCATATAAGTGTACATGGGTTTTATTTTATATTGTAGTCTGATTAGGTTCTGGTTGGTGTATGTCATATCTCTCTCTTCTGCATGTGTTTCACTTAGAGGTTAATGCCTCCCATTTGCAAGATTATTATACCGTCGATGCCAATCCTCAATGTGGGGCCTACTGGAGGAGTGACTTAGGAGTCACTGTCTCTCTTCTACCATTGCCAGCCCAGGACTGGTATTCCTTGTGGGGAGGGGGGTCATGATAGGTTAGCATTCCATGTAATCCACTATGTCATAACTCTCACTACCATCAACTCATTCCATGAAATATCCTTATGCGATCTAATTTACACATGAATGGTATGAGTGTAGAATCCCAATTGTATACCCCCTCAACTTCTTATTCACCAATGTTTTTTGAAAAAAGTGTTATAAGGGTTTTATAAAACGTTATCTAGTCTCATAATAAGATTTTAACCATAAAAAATTTTACACATTATCAATGAAAATTTTATTATAAATAGAATAAATGAATCATAAAACATATCCCCTCTAATGTAAAACCCCCATAAAATTTCCCTTATCATGGACATGAGGAATCTCTGTAATTGTACATTACAATTATATCCTAACATTCACTTTGAAGGGGGACCCCTTACCAACTCTCATTCTCATTATCATCCTCAACTAAATAAGGTAGCCACATATATAATGGAATTATATAAACATGTCTATGACCTCTCACCCAAATTATCTTTGTATATCCATAACAATATCCATGTAAAAACACATTTTTATATTATATTTAACACAAATTCAACTCATTGAATATATTTCTAAAAATTCATTAAAACCACACACCCAACTGGAAAACCTCACAACCTAATTTAATTTTCACAACGACCATTCAAACCAAAATCCCCTTTTAAAATAAAGTCTATAATAAAATAAATATTAATAGAAGTATTATAACTTAAAAAAATATCTGAGCACACATTATTTGGAATAAACTTTATTATTTAAACAAATTTATACCATTCATCACTTTTAATCAACCATTGGCATCAAAATAAATTGTCACTAATCTCATTCGGTCACATTCTATAAAAACATCTTAATATAATTCTTCAATATATGTTATAAAAGTATTTCATTAAAAAAAAGTGTTATAGACAAAAAATTCACTAATATGACATTAAATATATTTAAAATGACATAAAACCCACCCAATATATTCAGTTTTATCCTATACAAGTATAATCCATAATATATTTTATGGTTTCTTCATTCCATGGTAAAAACCTCATTCCCAAATCCCTATATATTACCACTACAATGAGATAGATCCAATAAGTATATCAAAATGTGTTTATGGGAAACTTTACATAAATCCAATTTTATTATTGGGGAATAAGACAACAAATATCTAGAGAATTATTTCCTATGAATTTCATTTATCAAGTTAGGGTTAAAATGAGGTATATTCGATGAGATTAAATTTAAAATATAATTTTGTAGAGAAATTTATACTAATTTTTTAGCTCTAATTTAGGTTCTAATAGACTATTCATGGGATCATTCATATTATAATATTTAAAAAATCTTAGGGTACATGTTCATATTGCATAGTCTTCCAAACAATGTAGCTGACCATTAATTTTTCACTAGAAATCCCAATTTCAACTCCATCCACCATCCAAAACCTACAAGCATCTTCAAATGATTTCCAACACCCAGACACCATAATTAGTTCCTATAAAGACCTTAAAACATCTCTAAATATTCTTACCCAATTTAATTTAATCCTTTTATTTTAATCCCAAAAAATATTCCTTTTACCATTAAGGTTGGTTCTAGTATTGATAGTGTTACCATAAATCCTATTCCTGACATATACAAAATTATTCAATTATGATACTTTTTTTGCAGTAGGATGACTCTTGTTTGTTTGTTATACATAATATATCATATCGTTGTTATATAATATTATTCTTATATTTTATATAGTTTTGGTATTTTATTTTTAATAGTTATAATTTTATATGTGTTTCATCCATGAATAATTTCCTCGATGTCTTCTTAACTATATATGGTTCCTTTAAAAATTATATTAATGGAAAAGGATGTTGGGAATTATTTAAATTGAGAGGGGGACTACCCCCCTTGTTTGGTTTAGTTCTTTAGTAATAGAAACTTGCATTTGATATAAAACAGAATGCATTTGAGGTGTATTGAACCAGGATTAATATTTATTGTAGTTCCCGAAATAGTAATTATAATAAATATTTCCAATTTTAGTAAAACATATTTCTCATTATTAGTAAATCCTGGGGTGCACCGGGCAGGCCGCCGGTAGGGGCGCCGGGCAGGATGCCGGCTAGGGCGCAGGGTGTCGGGCCGACATTGCAGCATGCTGGGGGGTGTCGGGCTGCTCCGGCAGGGTGCCGGGGGCACCGGCAGGGCGCCGGGGGCACCGGTAGGGCACCGAGGGTGTGCCGGCAGGGCGCCGGGGGTGCGCCGGTAAGGCGCCACGGGTGTGCCGGCAGGGCACCGCGGGTGTACTGGAAGGGCGACGGGGGTGCGCCGATAGGGCACCGTGGGTGCGCCGGCAGGGCACCGTGGGTAGTGCGGCCTTTTTTCGCCGCCTTCTTCTTCATCGCCTCATTGTCATGCCATCGTGGAGTCATTACAAAAGGAACAAAGAAGGGGTCGAACCATGTTGGTTTGTCTCGGACCCTCCAGGTTTATGTTGGTAGCAATAGGTTCTCACAAGTATGAAGCACAACAACCACCGTTTATCATTTGAGAGAAAGGAAGAACATGGAAAAGGTTCACACTTTAAATAAAAATAAAACCCCTACCTCTTTCACATAACTCATTGGCAGAGTCGTGGAAGGAAGATGATGAAGACCATCATTCATCACGTCCACCACACGTCCCCAATTCCAAGCTGTGTCAGTTCATTGACGATGTTGCAGAGGATAGGTTTCTGGGGAAGTATGGTCGAAAATGAATCACGTGGAAGATCGTCATTGGCATTCATCACGTTCATCATTGGAGAGGATATTATTTCCCCAACTGTTGGGCATTGAAATATTTTACCAGCACTTCGTCGCTTGGTGAAGTCGTCCCAAAGCCTTCTCCCGAGCTCTTTATATATAAGAGAGGGGGCGAGGTATGTATCCATCATGGAATTTATGACGGTTCATTTATTTGGAACCTTCTTAAATTCCAACGACGCGGTTACATAATTTAAAAAGGTGGTTGGGTGAATTAAATTGCAGTGGCGCAATTTACGACGTGTGTTGGCACAACTTAAGAGGGGAGGATGCCAAGAAGTTTCCCCCACATAGCCTGCGTCAAAACATATGACATGAATTAATTTTATGTTGACACATAAAATTAAATGACAGTAATTAATTTCACATCGACACATAAAACTAACTAACCACAATTAATTTTACGTCAACTCACAAAATTAAGTGAGAGCAATTAATTTTATGTCGACACATAAAAATAACCGACAACAATTAATTTTACATCGACCCATAAAATTAATTAATTGCAATTAATTTTCCGTCGACATATAAAATTAATTGATGGGGGGTTTGGGGGGTGTCATCTAACTCCCCATTAAATGAGAGGTTAGGGTGTGGTGGTTCCACCACCATCTCCCAAGTGGAGCTTCTAACCACTTTATCTGCACTTTATGTGTTTAAGAAAATAAAATAAATTATTCACTTATTTTCTTTTATTAACCCACATTAAACCCCCAAAACTGATATTCATACCCAATCATCCATCATTGAGGTGAAATTATTCTTAAGCATATATCAGAATTGTGAGTTCGATAGTGCCCTCAGAATTCGATTCCGAGTACCAGTTCAATAGTTATAAAACGCTGCTCGTATGTTTACTGAAGGTACACAAAAAAAGTTCGGAAAATTATTATCAGTCACCCTCAACCCACTGAGGTCAAGGATAGGCTCTTACTAAAAGAAACATTCCCTAAAAAACTCAATGGTACTCACGAATTTTCAATTCGAGTTACCGTTTAGAAGTTCTGAATTTTATAATAAAATAATTGTCACTTAATTATTTTATTTGCGGCCAAAAACTAACCTTCTCAGGTGGCTCGCACCATCCAAAGTAAGTATCTTCATAAAGGAAGCATAGCCTCACGAGTTCAGCAGTGGTCCCAGATTTTTAATTTGAGTTATCATTTGTGAGTTATAAGAATTTGAAAAATAAAATAACTTTATTATTTTATTTTATTTACAGTTATGCCATTTTTGGGTTTTCCCAGAGGAGGCATGCACCGAAAAAACTTATGTCATGCCTAGGGTAAACCCGCAATCCTGAGCACAATGGTGTCCTCAAGTTTCTAATCTGAGTAACCATTTAAGAGTTAGTCATCTTTTTCAGGATAACTACTTACGCGCGTTAATTTAAGCTTAATAAAACATTAGAAAATTATTCTAGTCACACCGGGCCTCAGAATCCGGTGCCGTCAGAAATTGCGTAATAGTAAAATTCCAAATAATTTATGTATAAAATTTCCTTTCAATTTACAGGTCTTTACATTAATATTACTTAAAATGTGTTTAAACCTCTTGTATAAAGGTTAAAATAGAGTCATTAATATTTTACGGAAATATATTCAAGTTTATAACACATTTCATTGTAATTTTATAACATTATTCCACCAATTAATTAATAATATTTTGGTAATCCCTTTGTTTTTGGGTGCGTTTTTCAAATGGTTTCCATGATCAGTTCATGGGGGATATTCTTGTAGATTGGAAGTGAAAATACATAATTGGAATAGAAAGGAATTTACATATTTCCAAAATTATAAATTATACCATTTATTATTTTAAATTTTGACATGATGATGGTTCATAAGGTTAAACATTATTAATATTTTTTTAGATCAATTTGGCAGTTCTTCGACCATAATGAACTCATTTTGTTTTATAAATTGATAACATGTGTAAAAATTGATTAAATAACTTTATATAAGATATCACACATAATTTATTATTTTTTTCAACCATTAAAATGGTTTCATGACTAGTATTGCAGGATGTGAGGGAAATTGAAATCACATCGTTCAAGATGTTGGTAAATCGACACATCATAGAAGATGTTTTAATTTATTGAATAAGTGGGTGAGGAGGAAAATTATAATGGTTAATATTACATAAAAAGATGAAATAAAAAATATGTAATATATTTTATCTTTCATTCCCCTTGGATAATGGGAGGTGTATAAATAAGAGGAATAGAAAAGAAAATTAAAAGAAAAGAATGAAAACAAAAGATGATTTTACCTCTAGATCTCTTCACTTATAGATCCTTCTTAATGCCCATGGTTTTTCCCTTATGGTGAGACCATTAGATATTGGACGTGTGGAAGGGTCTTGAGAGGATTATTTCTAAAAACATTGGCAAGGATTGTGGCTTGAGAGGTGTAGGAGGAAGAGGGAGGAATTGGTGGTATTTATAGTGGAGGAGAGGAAAAGTTTTACATTATTTTTATCATTATTATATTATTTTTTCCCCAAACTATGAATAGACATCATTCATGTGAGCTTAGATAGTAAATAAAGCCTATGATTTTGAACCTAGTTTTCTTCCATCATTCATGATGTCATAAATAATGTATTAATATCATAATGTATTTATACCGTAATTATCGATTTTTACAATTCACTAAAAATTCATGTATTTTAGAAAAATTCCAAAAATTCACCCCAAACATTTATTGACATGTTGATTTCAAATATTAAATATATTGTTGAAAATAATTTTCTAAATATTCAAAATTTAGATTTTTAATACAATAATATTTTTGTGGGAAAATAAAAATTTTAGAACATTATTTACATATTCCCAAATATGATTATATCTGACTTTTAATTAAATATTATATTTATAATATTCGATTTGAGATTACTATTCATATGTTTATGTTATTATTCGTAAATGTAGGTCATTATTCATATGGGTTGGTAATTGTTCCTCAAAAATTATGTTTATTCTTTTAGACTCCAAAATACGTGCTGGTCGCAACCATGTATGCCTATTTTTTGATATTCAAAACACATAAGAAAAGAAATTATATTTAATTGTTAGTTTATAAAGGTTGCATCATATTTAGTAGTTAATTTAAACACATATTGTTTCCTTTTAAAAACATGGGATGTTAAATATTATTTTTTTCATTGATGAAGTCATATGATTTACCTCCCATGAATTATTATGGATTTTTTTCTCAAATAACTATTCATGATATCCTCAAGCAATGAGACCACTTTTCTATTCATTTGTATTAATTAAATTTTTGTATAAAAATTTGACTTCATTTCTCTCTTTGGTTGGAAATATTTTTTATTTTAATTTTTTTATTGATTTCAATGATGCTTCAAATTATATTTTAAGCACATAGTGAATGAAAAAATCAATATGAAATTTTGTACTGTTTTAAAAAGTGTTCTAAATTATTTTCAAAGAATCCATTATAATATTCTGTGGTAATTGTCAATAAAAGGAATTTGAAAATTATTTATGTTTTAAAATTACGTTTTTACAAATGAATGGGTATATTCCTCATGAAAGGATTTTAATTAATTGTAAAATATTCCTTTATAAATTTCCAGGCTATTTCAAATGAAAATGGTTTTCCAAATCAGTTATATTTTAAACTGCTCTTTATCAAAGTGGACAGAATATTTACCTCATTAAATGTTTTAAATGATCTATCATAATTATTCTTCATCTAAGATGGCATTCGTTGGTGTAACATATTCCATTCTAGGGATGTCATCTAAGTATTCCATCCATATTATTCACTTAATTATTTATTGTTTGATTTCATGATGTTTTTCAAAAATGTTTCTCTTCTAAAGGTTATTCCATGATAATAATTTTATGAAACATTCTTTTTTCAGTGGTTGTTTTGTGATGAAATGTCACGACCCCCTTCCACCAAAGATGCCCCTCCTGAGCTGGCAATGGTGAAAGGGAGATAATGACCCCCGAGTCCCGCCTCCAGTAGGCCCCGGGTTGGCGACTAGCACCAAGGGTATGAGTTTTCACAAATATGGGAGGCATTACACTTTTTATTATTTTGGATCGGGAAATAGGACAAGTCAACCACCAAAAAGGGAAAAGAACAAGTGTATATAAATAAACCCAAACCAAGACCACATGCATGTTTAAATAATTTTTATAACAAGGTACAAGTACAAGGAAGCTCAAAAGTATAATGCCAAGGAAAACAAGAGAACAACAACTGCAACAACTCCAACTGCCCGACTAGTAGGGTCCCGCACGGCCCTGGTAGTCCTCCTGGAAACCTGAAAGTAAACGTAGGGTGAGCATACAAGTATACTCAGTAGGGAAACCTAAAGCTCTCATGCACAAGTGGGGAGACACCCTAAGGTCCCGTGAGAAAACAGAAGAACCAGAAACTAACAAGGAAAAACTATCCACCCAGCCTCACTGGTCACACTCACCAAGTAACACAAACAAGTTTAGTATATATATATAACAAAAGTATTGGGTACCCCGCACCATTTCCCACTTAATTAGATGCTTCTCTTCCTAACGACAAATGTCCTGACGCTACCACACTCTTCCCGCCCCCACACACCTGGGCCAAACCACGCATCCCGCCCGCACACACCTGGGCCTCACAACCACGCATATCGCCCGCACACACCTGGGCCACAACCACTAACCCGCCCGTAGACACCTGGGCCTCATCCCGAAGGTTCTTGGGAAAGGAATGCCTGCCCGAAGAGTCTTGGGCTAAAGGTCGCCTCAAGCCATCACAGCCTCCGAGACCTACCCGAAGAGTCTTGGGTGTAAGGTCACCTCAAGCCATCATAGCCTATGGAAGAAGGAGCAGGAAGGAGCTAGTAACTAAGGGGGAACACCCTCTCCCATAAAATGGGAGTGTTCGACACTAGGTGCTTGACATGGGTGTGGTGAGACAAAACACAAAGATACAATTATATATATATACATATACCAAACACACAGCCCAACCTATGGCTTCTTAAAAAAGAGAAACTGAGCATGTTCCTCGGCACTGCAACCACGAAGCATGCATCAACAACCAAACAATCATCCCCCAACCTCATTTAGGTTTTCATGTTTCATGCAATGGTTTAACAAATTATTACTTCTGGGCAACTATCATCCAGAAAAAACCTTTCACAAACATATCCCTGCCATCCACAACCAAGGTTAGGTAAAACGCAAGCAACCACATGCCATTTCATTTACAAGAGATTATCACAACCATACAACATTCCATCATTCATTTATTTCAAAGTTCCACACATAAAACCCTTTCCACACACAAAACATTTCCGCATTTGAAAACACATTTTACTTCAACACACTTTTCATAATCAAAACACTTTTCATAAATAAAGGCATTTTCCACAAAACAACCAAACCACCAACATGTTCATTATTCCAACTTTGTTCAATCGGGGTGATCACACAAGGTTTTCATTCTCATTTAATCAGCCAGGATTTATGTGCTTATCCATTTTCCATGTTTTAACAAAACCAACCAAAAACAATTCAGATATCAATTGCGCACGCAAAGGCCACCAACGACCTTGATTTTAAGTAGGCAAAGGCCTTTCAATCCAAAATCACAATCAGAAGATAAAGAAACTGGAAGGCAATAGAAACAGCACAAAACTCCAAACCCTTCTTTATCCGGTTATTATCTTTATTTAAAGTTCAACTGTATCCCATGGAACAAAAGAAAAATATCCCACCCCACATGTTGCACCAAAAAGATAGACGAAGGTAAACCCCTACCTCAAAAGGTCCCAATCACGTCGCTTCCGACGACGTCCTTCGGTGTCCTCCGCCTTCGCCAAACCCGACAAACGCCTCCTAGGATGGAAGCTGGAGAAGATAGGCTGGAAGGAAAGGTGACAAGTCCGGGCATAGAAGCTTTGTCTCGTCGCTACGATCCTGTGGCCGCTGACGGATTGTAATTCGGAGCTCGGACAAAGAAGTTAGAGGAGGAAGACTTCTTGATCATCCAAGAGTGTCGTCGTACGAAGAAGAAGCGATTGGTCTGGAAATAATCCGCGACCCTTTCTTATATAGGCAACGAATAGGTAAAACAGTATGCAGCGTGTATTGATGAATACACGGTGTGACCGTACACCCGTTACGCATTTTGACTGGTCAACACGTCAAGCGGTTTCCACGCGTTTTAATAAAAAAACGTTAATTTTATTAATATGTGTGTTTCGTTGACCCGAGAAATAACTCATAAAAAGGTATCCAGAACTGGTCTTAGAATGACCGTCTCAATTACAGGATTACACTGCCGCTGACGGTTCGTCAATCCGATACCGTATGAGGGAGATACGTTGGATACAAGATCCCGTAATAATAACAATAATAAATCTATTAATTCATGAGCGTTTCGGGTACCCAATCCGAAAACCCGAAAAAGACATCCAATATTGGACTCATAATTTTTGTCTCATAGTCAGGGTCACACTGCCACTGACGGTTCATGAAACCGAGGTCGCACGAAGAAGTTACGGACAAAAAAGTGTTTTATCAACAAAATTAATAATAACAATATTTTATTATTATTATTAATCAATTATTTATTTATTTTTCATAACTCCAAAAGCAATCACGTTTTGTAGTCTTCATGGGCGCTATAATTAAGCACCAATTCCTCCTTTTTCATTTATTTGTCTTTTAATTTTATTTCTCTTATTTTTATTTTTTGTTTCTCTCTCCAATCTATTTTTTTTTCTTTCATGATTCTCTCCCACCACCAAAAGTGGCGCCTCCCATTTCTTTTACTCCATGTGGAACGCCCCAAACTCCATTCTCACTTCAACTTTATTATTTAATAAAATTAATAATAATAACACCCATAATTAATGTACTAATTTAATCCCATTAAATTTGTTTACCATGGTTATTAAGTTAAAACCATTCCATTTAATTAAATTCAAATAATTTAATTTACTAACCGAAAAATTAAACCCATTTAATTTAATTTACCAATCACACACATATTTCTGTCACCTTTATCATTATTATTTAATTCAATAGTAATAAATCCTCTTTCAATTTCATCAACGTGTCCCCATCATTAACATTAATAATTATTATTATTATTGACGCCCATTATTTTCATATAATTACTCCATATATCCCATAACATTATATTCACGCATGGTTGGGAACCCCATTCACGTGCCTCTTCACGTTATTATTATTATAACAAATTATTATATAATAATACCCTTTAAATGTTATTAACACAATTCCAACTTTAATTGTGGAGAACCGCACAACGCCTCCTGTACAAGGTCACACCCATGCACCCCATGCATTTCATTCCTTTATAATTTATTACATGAGCCTCATTTATTGTAATTTATTCCTTTATAACATATTCCATGCGCCTCCCATCATTTTATTAAATATATTCGATTTTATTTCTTATATTTTACAATGATTAAATTAAAACCATTTTATCTAATTAACACCAAATATTTTCACGCCACCATTATCAATTATTATTATATAAAAAATTATTATTACAACACGTGTCGTGTTTGACCACGTCAAATTTGTTTACAAAGAAATGGACCGGAGAGGTCCGGGCCATTACACCAGATACCTCTCAAAACATTCTCATCCTCGAGAATTAAAACCAACCCATAAAAGGGGGAAAGGTCCGGACAACCACCCCTCAAGATACCTCTCAGGCCTCTTGTCATAACAAGAAACAACCGACAACCCTAATTATGTGAGTTAGGAATTCCCTCTCCTATGTCGAGATATTATCCGCTTTAGGCGGCACTGACTCGCCTGCACGAGTTTAATCTCTTCCGCATTAATGCCTCTCGATTAAGGACTGAGCCTTCCCAATTCCATATATTAGGATTTTCCAACTTACACTGCCCCCAACACCATACAAAACATCAATAAATTTCCTGAACACATGGCTTGAGGAATTCCTTCTCCCATGTCGAGATATTATCCGCTTTAGGCGGCACTGACTCGCCTGCACGGGTTAAATCGCATCCACATTAATGCGTCTCGATTAGGGATTAGGTCTTCCCCTCCCCACATGATAGGGCTCTTCATGCACATTAAAAGGAAAGAGGGAAACAACATAGCATTATAGACTCATGAAAAAAAAGGTTCAGGCCCAAAGCATGGGTGAGAATGAGTTTCAACAATTGAGTGTGATGCTCTTGGATTTAAACAAAACATAAACGAGAGCATTTAAGTAAAACATGAAACATCTCTCTCGATCTTTCACCTTGTTGGGGTTGCCACTTCTGTTGCGTGAAATTGTCCGCGTCCCACTCCTCTGCATTTCTGTTAACGTCCAAGTTCCATAGATGTACGGTAAACAAGGATCTCCTAAGACCAAGTAGTAAGGAAAAACTCAATGTTTTAATTATCATTTTATTTCAATTTCTTTCCCAGAACACCCAAATCAAGTAAAACACAAACATGAAGATGCATTTACCTTCCCTAGGGTCTCTACCCTGCAATCAATATAGTCTCACTTGGTCGTTCGGTAGGCTTAGAGTCCTTGCATCGGATCATGGGGGCCATAAAATCCTGTGTCCTAGCCGGTCTTCCCTGGCCTATGTCACGCACCAAGATTAACGAACATTGTTTCCCTACCATCCCATGCAATCCTCACTGTGCATAACTCCAGACTCCATCCTATCTCTCAACCATCACCTCTGATAACATTCTGTCACGACCCCCTTCCACCAAAGATGCCCCTCCTGAGCTGGCAATGGTGAAAGGGAGATAATGACCCCTGAGTCCCGCCTCCAGTAGGCCCCGGGTTGGCGACTAGCACCAAGGGTATGAGTTTTCACAAATATGGGAGACATTGCCCTTTTTGTTATTTTGGATCGGGAAATGGGACAAGTCAACCACCAAAAAGGGAAAAGAACAAGTGTATATAAATAAACACAAACCAAGCCCACATGCATGTTAAAACAATTTTTATAACAAGGTACAAGTACAAGGAAGCTCAAAAGTATAATGCCAAAGAAAACAAGATAACAACAACTGCAACAACACCAACTTCCCAACTAGTAGGGTCCCGCACGACCCTGGTAGTCCTCCTGGAAACCTGAAAGTAAACGTAGGGTGAGCATACAAGTATACTCAGTAGGGAAACCAAAAGCTCTCATGCACAAGTGGGGAGACACCCTAAGGTCCCGTGAGAAAACAGAAGAACTAGAAACTAACAAGGAAAAACTATCCACCCAACCTCACTGGTCACACTCACCGAGTAACACAAACAAGTTTAGTATATATATATAACAAAAGTATTGGGTACCCCGCACAATTTCCCACTTAATTAGATGCTTCTCTTCCTAACGAAAAATGTCCTGACGCTACCACACTCTTCCCGCCCGCACACACCTGGGCCAAACCACGCATCCCGCCCGCACACACCTGGGCCTCACAACCACGCATCTCGCCCGCACACACCTGGGCCACAACCACTAACCCGCCCGCAGACACCTGGGCCCCATCCCAAAGGTTCTTGGGAAAGGTATGCCTGCCCGAAGAGTCTTGGGCAAAAGGTCGCCTCAAGCCATCACAGCCTCCGAGACCTACCCGAAGAGTCTTGGGTCTAAGGTCACCTCAAGCCATCATAGCCTATGGAAGAAGGAGTAGGAAGGAGCTAGTAACTAAGGGGGAACACCCTCTCCCATAAAATGGGAGTGTTCGGCACTAGGTGCTTGACATGGGTGTGGTGCGACAAAACACAAAGATACAATTATATATGTATACATATACCAAACACACAGCCTAACCTATGGCTTCTTAAAAAAGAGAAACTGAGCATGTGCCTCGGCACTGCTACCACGAAGCATGCATCAACAACCAAACAATCATCCCCCAACCCCATTTAGGTTTTCATGTTTCATGCAATGGTTTAACAAATTATTACTACTAGGCAACTATCATCCAGACAAAACCTTTCACAAACATATCCCTACCATCCACAACCAAGGTTAGGTAAAACGCAAGCAACCACATGCCATTTCATTTACAAGAGATTATCACAACCATACAACATTCCACCATTCATTTATTTCAAAGTCCCACACATAAAACCCTTTCCACACAAAAAACATTTCCTCATTTGAAAACACCTTTTACTTCAAAACACTTTTCATAATCAAAACACTTTTCATAAATAAAGGCATTTTCCACAAAATAACCAAACCACCAACATGTTCATTATTCCAACTTTGTTCAATTGGGGTGATCACACAAGGTTTTCATTCTCATTTAATCATCCAGTCTTTAGGTGCTTATCCATTTTCCATGTTTTAACAAAACCAACCACAAACAATTCAGATATCAATTGCGCACGCAAAGGCCACCAACGGCCTTGATTTTCAGTAGGCAAAGGCCTTTCAATCCAAAATAACAATCAGAAGATAAAGAAACTGGAAGGCAATAGAAACAGCACAAAACTCCCAACCCTTCTTTATCAGGTTATTATCTTTATTTAAAGTTGAACTGCATCCCATGGAACAAAAGAAAAATATCCCACCCCGGATGTTGCACCAAAAAGAGAGACTAAGGTAAACCCCTACCTCAAAAGGTCCCGATCACGTCGCATCTGACGACGTCCTTCGGTGTCCTCCGCCTTCGGCAAACACGAAAAACGCCTCCTAGGATGGAATCTGGAGAAGGAAGGCCGGAAGGAAAGGTGACAAGTCCGGGCTTAGAAGCTTTGTATCGTCGCTACGATCCTATGGCTGCTGACGGATCGTAATTCGGAGCTCGGACAAAGAAGTTAGAGGAGGAAGACTTCTTGATCATCCAAGAGTGTCGTCATGCGAAGAAGAAGCGATTGGTTTGGAAATAATCCGCAACCCTTTCTTATATAGGCAACGAATAGGTAAAATAGTATGCAGCGTGTATTAATGAATACACGGTGTGACCGTACACCCATTAAGTGTTTTGACTGGTCAACACGTCACGCGGTTTCCACACGTTTTAATAAAAAAAATGTTAATTTTATTAATATGTGTGTTTCGTTGACCCGAGACATAAATCATAAAAAGGTATCCATCACTGGTCTTAACATTACCGTCATAATTACAGGATTACACTGTCGCTGACGGTTCGTCAATCCGATACCGTATGAGGGAGATACGTTGGATACAAGATCCCGTAATAATAACAATATTAAATCTATTAATTCCTGAGCGTTTCGGGTACCCAATCTGAAAACCCGAAAAAGACATCTAATATTGGTCTCATAATTTTTGTCTCGTATTCAGGGTCGCACTGCCACTGACGGTTCGTGAAACCGAGGTCGCACGAAGAAGTTATATAAGGACCCGCACTTATTTCATGCATAATCTTGAATTTATTCAAGAAAACACTCTAGTTTACATTGAGGATCTTTTCAAGTTTAGAGCCTTAGGGAATTAAGACAAAACATTCATAACATTACACATTGTTACATAGTGGATACCATAAAATCAGTTTCCATTTTCCTCAGAATATAAAACATTAAAACATAAAACAAGACTCCTTGACAATTCTTCAACATTTAACATGTCTTCCTTCCTTGTATTATTCATCCATTAACCTGTGAAAAATCATTTAAAAACTTGGGATGAGCACAAAAGCTCAGTAAGGTATGAAAAAGATGGAAAAATCACATTAGTCCACGAATACACATGTCGTATGAAAACATTTTCAAAATACATGCTTTACACCCATAAAATCTTACTTTGTGTAACATGAGATTTACACAAGATCCACACAAACATAATTATAATCATAGAGGTATATTGGGGCATTACTTACATAATCTTGTAACCATCTTGGCTACCTTAAAATTTGTAACCCTCACGGCTACCTTACATTGTGTAACCATCACAGTTACACTTGGAGTAACCATACGGCCGACCTCCAACTTACTCATACCCAATGCATTGGAGGGAAATATAGGTCCCACCCTTCATCATAAACAATGCCCAATAACCAAAACATAATCATACAACATAAACAATAGCATAAAAACATTGCCTTTGAATCTTATAAAACAGAATTTCAAAAGAGGATTTTAGAAGAAAAGTCCCTTATAAATATCATATAATTGAAGTGAGGCTTAATTGAGTGGATGGAATATGTATATACTCTGTAAATACACATAATTAAACATAATATAAACAGAACCCATCACACAAACAATTTAAATAGCACATAGATTATAAAGTAGAAGGTTAACCCAAAGAATGGAAATCGGGTTAAGAATTCCCTTACCTTGGGCTTGTCCTACTTCAAAATTGTTTGAACCTCCTGTATAATGGTTAAAGTAGTGTTAATAGGATTTTAAAGAAACGTGTTCATGTTTATAACATCTTATATGGTCATTTCATAACCTCATTTCACACCTTATTTTTTAGTATTTTGTTCCTTGCATTATTTTGGGTGAGGTCTTTTGTGATTTTCACGATCGGTTCATGATGAATCGTTCTTGTTGATTGGAAGTGAAACTCCACAATTGGAATGGAGTATTAGTTACATAACTCCAGTACCATAAATTATACCATTCATCACTTTGGTGCCTTATATGATGATGATTTATAAGTTAAAACATTAATTATGTTCGTTTAGATAATTTAAGTGGTTCTTTGATAATTACAATTTCATTTAGTCTTATAAGTTTGAATCATGAGTACAAAAGAATTACAGAACCTTATATGATTCATAAAACATATATTATAACCTGGTTCAACCATATAAATGGTTTCATGACCAGACTTGAAATAATTAATGGAAATTGAAAATACATCGTCCACGATGTCGGTAATTCGACACAAATGGACAATGTTTTTTGATTCTTTAAATAAGTGAAAGAGGAGAGGAATAATGATTTGTAATTTTCCATAAACATGAAAACATCCAGAATATACATGATTCTGGAGATTTCATGCCTCTTGGATAAGAGGGGGTGAAGAAAGAAGTGGAAGGAATCATGAAATAAAGAAAACATGAGAAATTTCTTACAAAAAATTCGGCAGCCTAACGGCGCCTCTAAAAATTTCATAAAAACAAGATTGATGAGAGGAATGGAATATCTCATCAATCATACAAAATTTGGACTGTAAGGGAAAATATTTAATGAAATATCCCAACAAAAGACAAAGGGAAAGGAAGAGAATAACATAAAATGGATGGAAAGAATGAAAATGAAAGAGGATGTTTACCTCTTGATCTCTTCTCCTTGAGATCCTTCTTAAGGGCTTTGATTTTGGTCTTTTGGTGAGACCAGCAGCTCTAGGACGTGGGGAAGAAGATTGAGGAGGGAATTTGGCAGAAATTGGACAATGCTCAAGGCTTGAGAGGTGTGGGAGGAAGAGGGGAGTGAGGGTGGTATTTATAGTGGAGGAGGGAAGGTATTTTAGATTATTTTAATTATTATTATAATATTTTTATCAAGACTATGAATAATCTCAAATCAAGTGGCCTTAATTAGTGAAAATATCATCTGATTTCGAAGCAAGTGGCCTTGCATCACTTATGATGTCATAAATAGTGCATTTTTACTGATAAATTGATTATACGGTATTTTACCGTATTTCACTATTCACCGAAAATTCAAGAGTTTCAGAAAAATACCAAAAATTTACCCCAACCATTTTTCGACGTGTAGAATTCAAAAATGAACTCCATTTTTCAAAAATAATTTTCTAAATATTATTAATTTAATTTTAAAATAAGGTCACAGTTAATTCGAAAAATAACAAAATTGAAGTGTAATTAGTTTTATGTGACATTGGAAAATTAATTAAGATCCCATTATCCTATTGCCATGGGAAAATAAAATAATAATATTATTTACTATTCATGAGGTCATATTACTATTCATATTACTATTCATAAGGGCATGTTACTATTCACCAAAAAAAACAAGTTTGTTCCATCAGACTCGAAATAACATACTGAACACAATTGTAGATGATAGTTTCTTGAAATTCAAAACATAGAAGAAATCAAATTATGTTTAAAGGATACTTATAAATATATACCTTAAACAAAATTTCAAGCATTTTCAATTTATTTTCAGAAAAACTTGGGATGTTACATTATCCCCACCTTCTTGAAATTGCGTCCTCGCAATTTTATTTACTTATTAAACAACTGAGGGTACCTTGATCAAGGTGTCCACTCGGTTTCATCGTCATCTTGTTCACGTAGGTAGAAGTCCCATGCATTACAACAATGATTAAGAGATCCTTCAAAATCATTTGCTTCCTCCATCCAAATACACCTCGTACAACATGGGTCATATGGGTGTTCACAGAAAAACAGTTTTGGAAAATAATCATGTATGACATATAATTCCAAAACATCTGATAAAACATGATTTCTATAAAATAGTCGGACTGAAATTGAGTTGAAACTTTCTATTATTGGTCCTTTTAAAATACCATAAGTATGTGATGTGAGACTATATTTTAAAAGCAAATATAAATAGGTTGCATAAGGGTCTCCTTCCTCAGCACCATTTTTAAAATCATAATATGCTTCAAATTCTTGTGATAAGGTAAAATATTTGAAAATACCTTGATAATATTTACCTTTTTTGAAATTATGTGAATATTTTGAAAATAGTATTTGTCTAAAAACAACCCATGATCCACGATGATAACGAGGTATAGAGGAGGTGTTTGATATCTCAAAAAACTGCTTGCAGGTGAGTTGTATGCTAGAAAAAGTTTCACAATCATCCGAAGATGACTTTGCAATAATTATTGCAAGCATGTCATTAGGAAGAGATAGGAATTTCATTTGAGATCCTTCTCCTTTCATTCGTAACCGACTTTACTTGACCTGAAAAAAAAAGTTATAAAACAAGGATTTAACTGAAATAATAGATATAGGGACTAATCACGTGTCTCACAAGAACTCCTAATCCCTAAAGTTGTCTAAACCGACCTCTGATACCAACTATAAGGACCCGCACTTATTTCATGCATAATCTTGAATTTATTCAAGAAAACACTCTAGTTTACATTGAGGATCTTTTCAAGTTTAGAGCTTTAGGGAATTAAGACAAAACATTCATAACATTACACATTGTTACATAGTGGATACCATAAAATCAGTTTCCATTTTCCTCAGAATATAAAACATTAAAACATAAAACAGGACTCCTTGAAAATTCTTCAACATTTAACATGTCTTCCTTCCTTGTATTATTCATCCATTAACCTGTGAAAAATCATTTAAAAACTTGGGATGAGCACAAAAGCTCAGTAAGGTATGAAAAAGATGGAAAAATCACATTAGTCCACGAATACACATGTCGTATGAAAACATTTTCAAAATACATGCTTTACACCCATAAAATCTTACTTTGTGTAACATGAGATTTACACAAGATCCACACAAACATAATTATAATCATAGAGGTATATTGGGGCATTACTTACATAATCTTGTAACCATCTTGGCTACCTTAAAATTTGTAACCCTCACGGCTACCTTACATTGTGTAACCATCACAGTTACACTTGGAGTAACCATACGGCCGACCTCCAACTTACTCATACCCAATGCATTGGAGGGAAATATAGGTCCCACCCTTCATCATAAACAATGCCCAATAACCAAAACATAATCATACAACATAAACAATAGCATAAAAACATTGCCTTTGAATCTTATAAAACAGAATTTTAAAAGAGGATTTTAGAAGAAAAGTCCCTTATAAATATCATATAATTGAAGTGAGGCTTAATTGAGTGGATGGAATATGTATATACTCTGTAAATACACATAATTAAACATAATATAAACAGAACCCATCACACAAACAATTTAAATAGCACATAGATTATAAAGTAGAAGGTTAACCCAAAGAATGGAAATCGGGTTAAGAATTCCCTTACCTTGGGCTTGTCCTACTTCAAAATTGTTTGAACCTCCTGTATAATGGTTAAAGTAGTGTTAATAGGATTTTAAAGAAACGTGTTCATGTTTATAACATCTTATATGGTCATTTCATAACCTCATTTCACCCCTTATTTTTTAGTATTTTGTTCCTTGCATTATTTTGGGTGAGGTCTTTTGTGATTTTCACGATCGGTTCATGATGAATCGTTCTTGTTGATTGGAAGTGAAACTCCACAATTGGAATGGAGTATTAGTTACATAACTCCAGTACCATAAATTATACCATTCATCACTTTGGTGCCTTATATGATGATGATTTATAAGTTAAAACATTAATTATGTTCGTTTAGATAATTTAAGTGGTTCTTTGATAATTACAATTTCATTTAGTCTTATAAGTTTGAATCATGAGTACAAAAGAATTACAGAACCTTATATGATTCATAAAACATATATTATAACCTGGTTCAACCATATAAATGGTTTCATGACCAGACTTGAAATAATTAATGGAAATTGAAAATACATCGTCCACGATGTCGGTAATTCGACACAAATGGACAATGTTTTTTGATTCTTTAAATAAGTGAAAGAGGAGAGGAATAATGATTTGTAATTTTCCATAAACATGAAAACATCCAGAATATACATGATTCTGGAGATTTCATGCCTCTTGGATAAGAGGGGGTGAAGAAAGAAGTGGAAGGAATCATGAAATAAAGAAAACATGAGAAATTTCATACAAAAAATTCGGCAGCCTAACGGCGCCTCTAAAAATTTCATAAAAACAAGATTGATGAGAGGAATGGAATATCTCATCAATCATACAAAATTTGGACTGTAAGGGAAAATATTTAATGAAATATCCCAACAAAAGACAAAGGGAAAGGAAGAGAATAACATAAAATGGATGGAAAGAATGAAAATGAAAGAGGATGTTTACCTCTTGATCTCTTCTCCTTGAGATCCTTCTTAAGGGCTTTGATTTTGGTCTTTTGGTGAGACCAGCAGCTCTAGGACGTGGGGAAGAAGATTGAGGAGGGAATTTGGCAGAAATTGGACAATGCTCAAGGCTTGAGAGGTGTGGGAGGAAGAGGGGAGTGAGGGTGGTATTTATAGTGGAGGAGGGAAGGTATTTTAGATTATTTTAATTATTATTATAATATTTTTATCAAGACTATGAATAATCTCAAATCAAGTGGCCTTAATTAGTGAAAATATCATCTGATTTCGAAGCAAGTGGCCTTGCATCACTTATGATGTCATAAATAGTGCATTTTTACTGATAAATTGATTATACGGTATTTTACCGTATTTCACTATTCACCGAAAATTCAAGAGTTTCAGAAAAATACCAAAAATTTACCCCAACCATTTTTCGACGTGTAGAATTCAAAAATGAACTCCATTTTTCAAAAATAATTTTCTAAATATTATTAATTTAATTTTAAAATAAGGTCACAGTTAATTCGAAAAATAACAAAATTGAAGTGTAATTAGTTTTATGTGACATTGGAAAATTAATTAAGATCCCATTATCCTATTGCCATGGGAAAATAAAATAATAATATTATTTACTATTCATGAGGTCATATTACTATTCATATTACTATTCATAAGGGCATGTTACTATTCACCAAAAAAAACAAGTTTGTTCCATCAGACTCGAAATAACATACTGAACACAATTGTAGATGATAGTTTCTTGAAATTCAAAACATAGAAGAAATCAAATTATGTTTAAAGGATACTTATAAATATATACCTTAAACAAAATTTCAAGCATTTTCAATTTATTTTCAGAAAAACTTGGGATGTTACATTATCCCCACCTTCTTGAAATTGCGTCCTCGCAATTTTATTTACTTATTAAACAACTGAGGGTACCTTGATCAAGGTGTCCACTCGGTTTCATCGTCATCTTGTTCACGTAGGTAGAAGTCCCATGCATTACAACAATGATTAAGAGATCCTTCAAAATCATTTGCTTCCTCCATCCAAATACACCTCGTACAACATGGGTCATATGGGTGTTCACAGAAAAACAGTTTTGGAAAATAATCATGTATGACATATAATTCCAAAACATCTGATAAAACATGATTTCTATAAAATAGTCGGACTGAAATTGAGTTGAAACTTTCTATTATTGGTCCTTTTAAAATACCATAAGTATGTGATGTGAGACTATATTTTAAAAGCAAATATAAATAGGTTGCATAAGGGTCTCCTTCCTCAGCACCATTTTTAAAATCATAATATGCTTCAAATTCTTGTGATAAGGTAAAATATTTGAAAATACCTTGATAATATTTACCTTTTTTGAAATTATGTGAATATTGTGAAAATAGTATTTGTCTAAAAACAACCCATGATCCACGATGATAACGAGGTATAGAGGAGGTGTTTGATATCTCAAAAAACTGCTTGCAGGTGAGTTGTATGCTAGAAAAAGTTTCACAATCATCCGAAGATGACTTTGCAATAATTATTGCAAGCATGTCATTAGGAAGAGATAGGAATTTCATTTGAGATCCTTCTCCTTTCATTCGTAACCAACTTTACTTGACCTGAAAAAAAAAAGTTATAAAACAAGGATTTAACTGAAATAATAGATATAGGGACTAATCACGTGTCTCACAAGAACTCCTAATCCCTAAAGTTGTCTAAACCGACCTCTGATACCAACTATAAGGACCCGCACTTATTTCATGCATAATCTTGAATTTATTCAAGAAAACACTCTAGTTTACATTGAGGATCTTTTCAAGTTTAGAGCTTTAGGGAATTAAGACAAAACATTCATAACATTACACATTGTTACATAGTGGATACCATAAAATCAGTTTCCATTTTCCTCAGAATATAAAACATTAAAACATAAAACAAGACTCCTTGACAATTCTTCAACATTTAACATGTCTTACTTCCTTGTATTATTCATCCATTAACCTGTGAAAAATCATTTAAAAACTTGGGATGAGCACAAAAGCTCAGTAAGGTATGAAAAAGATGGAAAAATCACATTAGTCCACGAATACACATGTCGTATGAAAACATTTTCAAAATACATGCTTTACACCCATAAAATCTTACTTTGTGTAACATGAGATTTACACAAGATCCACACAAACATAATTATAATCATAGAGGTATATTGGGGCATTACTTACATAATCTTGTAACCATCTTGGCTACCTTAAAATTTGTAACCCTCACGGCTACCTTACATTGTGTAACCATCACAGTTACACTTGGAGTAACCATACGGCCGACCTCCAACTTACTCATACCCAATGCATTGGAGGGAAATATAGGTCCCACCCTTCATCATAAACAATGCCCAATAACCAAAACATAATCATACAACATAAACAATAGCATAAAAACATTGCCTTTGAATCTTATAAAACAGAATTTTAAAAGAGGATTTTAGAAGAAAAGTCCCTTATAAATATCATATAATTGAAGTGAGGCTTAATTGAGTGGATGGAATATGTATATACTCTGTAAATACACATAATTAAACATAATATAAACAGAACCCATCACACAAACAATTTAAATAGCACATAGATTATAAAGTAGAAGGTTAACCCAAAGAATGGAAATCGGGTTAAGAATTCCCTTACCTTGGGCTTGTCCTACTTCAAAATTGTTTGAACCTCCTGTATAATGGTTAAATGAGTGTTAATAGGATTTTAAAGAAACGTGTTCATGTTTATAACATCTTATATGTTCATTTCATAACCTCATTTCACCCCTTATTTGTTAGTATTTTGTTCCTTGCATTATTTTGGGTGAGGTCTTTTGTGATTTTCACGATCGGTTCATGATGAATCGTTCTTGTTGATTGGAAGTGAAACTCCAGAATTGGAATGGAGTATTAGTTACATAACTCCAGTACCATAAATTATACCATTCATCACTTTGGTGCCTTATATGATGATGATTTATAAGTTAAAACATTAATTATGTTCGTTTAGATAATTTAAGTGGTTCTTTGATAATTACAATTTCATTTAGTCTTATAAGTTTGAATCATGAGTACAAAAGAATTACAGAACCTTATATGATTCATAAAACATATATTATAACCTGGTTCAACCATATAAATGGTTTCATGACCAGACTTGAAATAATTAATGGAAATTGAAAATACATCGTCCACGATGTCGGTAATTCGACACAAATGGACAATGTTTTTTGATTCTTTAAATAAGTGAAAGAGGAGAGGAATAATGATTTGTAATTTTCCATAAACATGAAAACATCCAGAATATACATGATTCTGGAGATTTCATGCCTCTTGGATAAGAGGGGGTGAAGAAAGAAGTGGAAGGAATCATGAAATAAAGAAAACATGAGAAATTTCTTACAAAAAATTCGGCAGCCTAACGGCGCCTCTAAAAATTTCATAAAAACAAGATTGATGAGAGGAATGGAATATCTCATCAATCATACAAAATTTGGACTGTAAGGGAAAATATTTAATGAAATATCCCAACAAAAGTCAAAGGGAAAGGAAGAGAATAACATAAAATGGATGGAAAGAATGAAAATGAAAGAGGATGTTTACCTCTTGATCTCTTCTCCTTGAGATCCTTCTTAAGGGCTTTGATTTTGGTCTTTTGGTGAGACCAGCAGCTCTAGGACGTGGGGAAGAAGATTGAGGAGGGAATTTGGCAGAAATTGGACAATGCTCAAGGCTTGAGAGGTGTGGGAGGAAGAGGGGAGTGAGGGTGGTATTTATAGTGGAGGAGGGAAGGTATTTTAGATTATTTTAATTATTATTATAATATTTTTATCAAGACTATGAATAATCTCAAATCAAGTGGCCTTAATTAGTGAAAATATCATCTGATTTCGAAGCAAGTGGCCTTGCATCACTTATGATGTCATAAATAGTGCATTTTTACTGATAAATTGATTATACGGTATTTTACCGTATTTCACTATTCACCGAAAATTCAAGAGTTTCAGAAAAATACCAAAAATTTACCCCAACCATTTTTCGACGTGTAGAATTCAAAAATGAACTCCATTTTTCAAAAATAATTTTCTAAATATTATTAATTTAATTTTAAAATAAGGTCACAGTTAATTCGAAAAATAACAAAATTCGAGTGTAATTAGTTTTATGTGACATTGGAAAATTAATTAAGATCCCATTATCCTATTGCCATGGGAAAATAAAATAATAATATTATTTACTATTCATGAGGTCATATTACTATTCATATTACTATTCATAAGGGCATGTTACTATTCACCAAAAAAAACAAGTTTGTTCCATCAGACTCGAAATAACATACTGAACACAATTGTAGATGATAGTTTCTTGAAATTCAAAACATAGAAGAAATCAAATTATGTTTAAAGGATACTTATAAATATATACCTTAAACAAAATTTCAAGAATTTTCAATTTATTTTCAGAAAAACTTGGGATGTTACATTATCCCCACCTTCTTGAAATTGCGTCCTCGCAATTTTATTTACTTATTAAACAACTGAGGGTACCTTGATCAAGGTGTCCACTCGGTTTCATCGTCATCTTGTTCACGTAGGTAGAAGTCCCATGCATTACAACAATGATTAAGAGATCCTTCAAAATCATTTGCTTCCTCCATCCAAATACACCTCGTACAACATGGGTCATATGGGTGTTCACAGAAAAACAGTTTTGGAAAATAATCATGTATGACATATAATTCCAAAACATCTGATAAAACATGATTTCTATAAAATAGTCGGACTGAAATTGAGTAGAAACTTTCTATTATTGGTCCTTTTAAAATACCATAAGTATGTAATGTGAGACTATATTTTAAAAGCAAATATAAATAGGTTGCATAAGGGTCTCCTTCCTCAGCACCATTTTTAAAATCATAATATGCTTCAAATTCTTGTGATAAGGTAAAATATTTGAAAATACCTTGATAATATTTACCTTTTTTGAAATTATGTGAATATTGTGAAAATAGTATTTGTCTAAAAACAACCCATGATCCACGATGATAACGAGGTATAGAGGAGGTGTTTGATATCTCAAAAAACTGCTTGCAGGTGAGTTGTATGCTAGAAAAAGTTTCACAATCATCCGAAGATGACTTTGCAATAATTATTGCAAGCATGTCATTAGGAAGAGATAGGAATTTCATTTGAGATCCTTCTCCTTTCATTCGTAACCGACTTTACTTGACCTGAAAAAAAAAGTTATAAAACAAGGATTTAACTGAAATAATAGATATAGGGACTAATCACGTGTCTCACAAGAACTCCTAATCCCTAAAGTTGTCTAAACCGACCTCTGATACCAACTATAAGGACCCGCACTTATTTCATGCATAATCTTGAATTTATTCAAGAAAACACTCTAGTTTACATTGAGGATCTTTTCAAGTTTAGAGCTTTAGGGAATTAAGACAAAACATTCATAACATTACACATTGTTACATAGTGGATACCATAAAATCAGTTTCCATTTTCCTCAGAATATAAAACATTAAAACATAAAACAAGACTCCTTGACAATTCTTCAACATTTAACATGTCTTACTTCCTTGTATTATTCATCCATTAACCTGTGAAAAATCATTTAAAAACTTGGGATGAGCACAAAAGCTCAGTAAGGTATGAAAAAGATGGAAAAATCACATTAGTCCACGAATACACATGTCGTATGAAAACATTTTCAAAATACATGCTTTACACCCATAAAATCTTACTTTGTGTAACATGAGATTTACACAAGATCCACACAAACATAATTATAATCATAGAGGTATATTGGGGCATTACTTACATAATCTTGTAACCATCTTGGCTACCTTAAAATTTGTAACCCTCACGGCTACCTTACATTGTGTAACCATCACAGTTACACTTGGAGTAACCATACGGCCGACCTCCAACTTACTCATACCCAATGCATTGGAGGGAAATATAGGTCCCACCCTTCATCATAAACAATGCCCAATAACCAAAACATAATCATACAACATAAACAATAGCATAAAAACATTGCCTTTGAATCTTATAAAACAGAATTTTAAAAGAGGATTTTAGAAGAAAAGTCCCTTATAAATATCATATAATTGAAGTGAGGCTTAATTGAGTGGATGGAATATGTATATACTCTGTAAATACACATAATTAAACATAATATAAACAGAACCCATCACACAAACAATTTAAATAGCACATAGATTATAAAGTAGAAGGTTAACCCAAAGAATGGAAATCGGGTTAAGAATTCCCTTACCTTGGGCTTGTCCTACTTCAAAATTGTTTGAACCTCCTGTATAATGGTTAAAGGAGTGTTAATAGGATTTTAAAGAAACGTGTTCATGTTTATAACATCTTATATGGTCATTTCATAACCTCATTTCACCCCTTATTTGTTAGTATTTTGTTCCTTGCATTATTTTGGGTGAGGTCTTTTGTGATTTTCACGATCGGTTCATGATGAATCGTTCTTGTTGATTGGAAGTGAAACTCCAGAATTGGAATGGAGTATTAGTTACATAACTCCAGTACCATAAATTATACCATTCATCACTTTGGTGCCTTATATGATGATGATTTATAAGTTAAAACATTAATTATGTTCGTTTAGATAATTTAAGTGGTTCTTTGATAATTACAATTTCATTTAGTCTTATAAGTTTGAATCATGAGTACAAAAGAATTACAGAACCTTATATGATTCATAAAACATATATTATAACCTGGTTCAACCATATAAATGGTTTCATGACCAGACTTGAAATAATTAATGGAAATTGAAAATACATCGTCCACGATGTCGGTAATTCGACACAAATGGACAATGTTTTTTGATTCTTTAAATAAGTGAAAGAGGAGAGGAATAATGATTTGTAATTTTCCATAAACATGAAAACATCCAGAATATACATGATTCTGGAGATTTCATGCCTCTTGGATAAGAGGGGGTGAAGAAAGAAGTGGAAGGAATCATGAAATAAAGAAAACATGAGAAATTTCTTACAAAAAATTCGGCAGCCTAACGGCGCCTCTAAAAATTTCATAAAAACAAGATTGATGAGAGGAATGGAATATCTCATCAATCATACAAAATTTGGACTGTAAGGGAAAATATTTAATGAAATATCCCAACAAAAGACAAAGGGAAAGGAAGAGAATAACATAAAATGGATGGAAAGAATGAAAATGAAAGAGGATGTTTACCTCTTGATCCCTTCTCCTTGAGATCCTTCTTAAGGGCTTTGATTTTGGTCTTTTGGTGAGACCAGCAGCTCTAGGACGTGGGGAAGAAGATTGAGGAGGGAATTTGGCAGAAATTGGACAATGCTCAAGGCTTGAGGGGTGTGGGAGGAAGAGGGGAGTGAGGGTGGTATTTATAGTGGAGGAGGGAAGGTATTTTAGATTATTTTAATTATTATTATAATATTTTTATCAAGACTATGAATAATCTCAAATCAAGTGGCCTTAATTAGTGAAAATATCATCTGATTTCGAAGCAAGTGGCCTTGCATCACTTATGATGTCATAAATAGTGCATTTTTACTGATAAATTGATTATACGGTATTTTACCGTATTTCACTATTCACCGAAAATTCAAGAGTTTCAGAAAAATACCAAAAATTTACCCCAACCATTTTTCGACGTGTAGAATTCAAAAATGAACTCCATTTTTCAAAAATAATTTTCTAAATATTAATAATTTAATTTTAAAATAAGGTCACAGTTAATTCGAAAAATAACAAAATTGAAGTGTAATTAGTTTTATGTGACATTGGAAAATTAATTAAGATCCCATTATCCTATTGCCATGGGAAAATAAAATAATAATATTATTTACTATTCATGAGGTCATATTACTATTCATATTACTATTCATAAGGGCATGTTACTATTCACCAAAAAAAACAAGTTTGTTCCATCAGACTCGAAATAACATACTGAACACAATTGTAGATGATAGTTTCTTGAAATTCAAAACATAGAAGAAATCAAATTATGTTTAAAGGATACTTATAAATATATACCTTAAACAAAATTTCAAGCATTTTCAATTTATTTTCAGAAAAACTTGGGATGTTACAAGTTATGGACAAAAAAGTGTTTTATCAACAAAATTAATAATAACAATATTTTATTATTATTATTAATCAATTATTTATTTATTTTTCATAACTCCAAAAGCAATCATGTTTTGGAGTCTTCATTGGCGCTATAATTAAGCACCAATTCCTCCTTTTTCATTTATTTTTCTTTTAATTTTATTTCTCTTATTATTATTTTTTGTTTCTCTCTCCAATCTATTTTTTTCTATCATGATTCTCTCCCACCACCAAAAGTGGCGCCTCCCATTTCTTTTACTCCATGTGGAACGCCCCAAACTCCATTCTCACTTCAACATTATTATTTAATAAAATTAATAATAATAACACCCATAATTAATGTACTAATTTAATCCCATTAAATTAGTTTATCATGGTTATTAAGTTAAAACCATTCCATTTAATTAAATTCAAATAATTTAATTTACTAACCGAAAAATTAAACCCATTTAATTTAATTTACCAATCACACACATATTTCTATCACCTCTATCATTATTATTTAATTCAATAGTAATAAATCCTCTTTCAATTTCATCAACGGGTCCCCATCATTAACATTAATAATTATTATTATTATTGACGCCCATTATTTTCATATAATTATTCCTTATATCCCATAACATTATATTCACGCATGGTTGGGAACCCCATTCACGTGCCTCTTCACGTTATTATTATTATAACAAATTATTATATAATAATACCCTTTTAATGTTATTAACATAATTCCAACTTTAATTGTGGAGAACCGCACAACGCCTCCTGTACAAGGTCACACCCATGCACCCCATGCATTTCATTCCTTTATAATTTATTACATGAGCCTCATTTATTGTAATTTATTCCTTTATAACTTATTCCATGCGCCTCCCATCATTTTATTCAATATATTCGATTTTATTTCTTATATTTTACAATGATTAAATTAAAACCATTTTATCTAATTAACACCAAATATTTTCATGCCACCATAATCAATTATTATTATAAAAAAAAATATTATTACAACATGTGTCGTGTTTGACAACATCAAATTGTTTTACAAAGAAATGGACCGGAGAGGTCCGGGCCATTACATGAAATGATTATGAAACCCAAAAAATTTCCAATGGTTAATATATAATGAAATTTTTATAATGCCTATATTTTTATTGTGTAATAATAGGCTGTTTTTTTATCATGTGGAACACATATATATGGTTTTAATTAAGATATGGATGGGACCTCTATATACATCCAATGAGTTTGGTAAATATTTATATATCTCAAGAGATTGACATTGATGGAATTGGAACTAAAATAGGTGGCATAATACATGGCTATAATAGGGAGTGAACCTGGTATTGCAGGACATGGCTATGTCATCTCGGATGGCCTATTATATGATATTAATCTAATAGGATAATAATTTATTATTCATATGTGTGTGCCACATGTTATATGGATTATTCTAATTTTATCCTATCATATACCATGATCATTAATTCCCTAGTGAATCATTCCATTTGAACCGCCAATAAGTATGCTAGGATTCAATATTGTGATCTTTTATATACAAGGATTTCATTAAAATGTTATGTGTATGTTATC
Source organism: Viscum album (assembly GCA_963277665.1). NCBI lineage: Eukaryota > Viridiplantae > Streptophyta > Magnoliopsida > Santalales > Viscaceae > Viscum > Viscum album. The sequence continues at coordinate 1,497,139,967 of OY728119.1, read as the reverse complement.
ATACACATATTCTCATGTTATACCTATGTATCTCCCTTTTCTACCCATAACAGGAATCTATGATCAACCTTTATTATTTTTCATTTCCCTAGGTTATGTATTATGGTTTTGTGTAAGGTATTTTTGTGAAACGTAATAAAGGGGAATGCCATTATGGGAGATGTTTAATATCTTACACCAATTTGGAAGATTTTGTTCCATGTTTCCAAAGGCATTAAACTATTTTGGTCCTCATTCATGTACATTTGTAATGTGATGAATATTCATCTAAAAAAGTTATGTTCATGTATGAAAATATTATGTTACTATAAATGGTATCAAAGGAAAGGTTAGCATTCCTTTAGAAACTAGGATTAGATAACCATATTGACACACCTAAGGACATGTACTAGAACAATTCTAAATATTTGTAAATGTATAGAAAAATGTCCTATATTTTTGGTAAAGGATATGGAGATTGGTTAATAAGAAATAGAATCTCTGTCTGGATACTACAATTGGAAGTGGTACTGGTACCGATGTACAAAGTTGTAATAGCCCTGAAAGCACCATATTGATCGATACTCGATCGTGAATTGGTTCCCAATAATGAGCCATGCTACATAACTAGTTTGAAACTCCTAAAGGATATGTCTGGGAAATTAAAAATCTTTTTACAACCCATCATGACTGATTAAAATAGATAATTACTATAAATATACTATGATAAACCTAAGGCTTCATAGTCTAAAAAGTATGTGTCATGATTTAGACCTCCTAAATTGGTTTTCAAGCTATTTTATATTCCATTATTATCATAGTTTCTCACGTCATGTTTTATGGTATTAGTATGTGGTGGGAACTAGATGTGAATGGATTAAAATGTAATGTGTTGTATGGTTTCTAATAATAATCCATATGGTACAATTAATTATTAAATGGAAATTATTATTATTCTTAATATGTTTTCATGGAAGATGATTAGCAAAATGAAACTTATCTAACTCTCAAACAACCCATTGTAGAGAAAGAAGTGTTTTTCTATATTCTTGGGTAGTGGAGACTATAAGGGAAATAAGATTCAATTTCATTTGTGTTAACAATGTGGGATGAAACACCTATGTGGATAAGAAACGAAATATGTTTTGACTATGGAAAAGAAGGGCACCAAGAAAGTAACATCAAAATAAAAATAAAGATTTTAGTTAATTAAATAGACTGTAATATTGGTATCCTAAAGATATTATCAATGGATGAATTTTTTAAATATGGATATTATGGGAATGATGAATATCTACTTCCTAATGGGAAATTCTGTGAAGAAAATTAGAAAGGTGATATGTGTAATGGTTATATTGTCAATTATGAATAGAATATGAATGACTAATAAAAGAAAGAAGTGTTATGGAAAGAGACTATGATTAAATTTTAATAATGTATGAAAAATTTGGAATGATTTGTAAATTTATATAATGGTATTCAATGAATTATATATATATCAGTGGTATTCTTGTTATTATAATCATAAAACACCTATAGATTGTTCTATATTTGTATTTCAACAAAGAGATTCAATAATTATTTTTTTGGTAAGAATAGAAAATAATATTCATTAAATGGAAGGATAATATTTATATTAAGGGAAGATAACCCTTAATATGTTACTGATGTTGAGAAAATATAGTTTAGTTTTGAAAAATATATTTTGGATAAAAATAATTTATTCAGATAGTACTAGATACCTAGGAACTGATTAATGATTGTCTAATAATGTGGTTTATGCTCTCATGGATGGAGTTTACATCATTTTTATATTTAAATAATATATCCAACTATCAATGTTTTATATAAGGAATGTAGAATCTTGTAATTTTTGAATAATGTTTTAGAAAATTTATATTTTTACGATGTTTCAAGAGAAAATATGGTAAAGTTATTCACATGTTTGATATATGATAATTAAGATCTAATTTATAATATATGGGGGATCAATGTTAGAATAATTTTGATAAATTTGGTAACCTTTTTTAATGTTTCTAGTCCCATAATTAGGATGTGTTAAAAGTTTTACAATTTATGAAATCTTTTGTATTGATTTGTTGATGAGGTTTTAGATATTGATATATTACTTCACCACCTGAAGAATTATGCATACTGGAGAACATGTACTATGAATATTTCATTGAAGATAATTGGTGATATATGGAATGACTTATCATTATATCTATGGATCTTAAGATCCATTAAAACTTTTAAAATAACAAATTCAAAATAATTTCCTAGAGTAAGATATGAAAGGTAAATTGATTATGGAATAACTATGAGGGAGATTGTGGTTGACTAATGTAATTAAATCATGTAAGTATGTCATTTCATGAAAATTCGTCATCATTAAGAAAATGATATTTAAAACAATCATTTATCATTGTACCTTCATTTTTTATTAATAAAATGGTCTTCTAAATCATAAAGGATTTATAGTTTTTTGGTTTTATTCATTCTCTAAATCACCCACATTCCAATGATTGTTTATCTTTATCACTCTCTATAATTATTTATACTTTTCTTCTGTTAATATTTTTTCACTTCTCACATATATTCTATTATGTGGAAACCTAGTTATGAGTTATGTTGGGTGGCCATTATATTTACATGTTTCCCTTTTTAAAATATTTTTTATAATACATTGGAACTATATAGGTTTATATGAAGGAAATGTTTCAATTGTTAAATATTTGATGACTAAAATGAATTTTCAGGGAGAAATTCATTTTATGGATAGTAGAATTTAACACCCCTAGATGTTTTGAAACCTATTTATTTAAAAACACATTAATAATTTTAAAATTTAATGTTATAGATAAAAATAATTGGGTATTTCCATATAAGTAACACTTTTATTGGCTTGTGTGAAGAATAATAACAATTTTAGATTCGGTTATATGTAACGTTTTGTTTAAATGAAACATGATGTATAATTAAAATATTATTATATAATAGTTATCATCAACTTATTGGAATTGAGGGTGAAAATATAATTATCCAAATTATGGAAATATGGTTTACACATTTTTATATAATGATTTCTTTTGGATTATAATTAATAAAAAATTAAAATAAAAACCATTGGAAACTAGTAAAAATATTTTTCTGAAGAATCTAATTTTATGCGAACATGTGATCTTTATACTAATGAATTAAAAAAAATCACCCTTGGTGAATTATATTAATTAAATTTCTAAATTATATATCCAATATAATTTTTACCATTAATTCTATGCGTTTTCTAGAAAATAGATTTTTGAAAATCAATTTTACAGAAGAACTAGATTTTTTTTTAAAGTTGGTTTGTCTCATTTTTATCGTGCAATTATTTTAAAATTAATTATATTAATTTTTAAAATATTATTTTTAAAAAATAAAATCATTTTTATAATTTTTATATAATAATTATCTTAGGGTTAATTTTTTTCATTTTATGGATAAATAGTGAAAAATACTAAATTTTAATTTAAAATTGTCTTTTAACCTAAATTATATGGAAAGTTAAATTTTATTTTAAATTATTTTAAATGTATAATTATATTTAAAATAAATATATTAATTCAAGTAAGACCATCTGTATCAATTTCATATTAATATTTGATGTAAAAATGTAATAAACATTTTATATTTTTCTATTTAAAAACCCACTTTCTCATGGCATATGCTAGAAAAATTATAAATTAAATTATGTGAATTTTGTGAATGAATGTCATAAAAATGGAATCTATATTTTTAGTCTCATAATTTATAATTTATAATATGTACGACTTCTGTATTGACCAAAATTAATAGTGAATGCAGTAAAAAAATTCATTACCATAGTTAAGGTAAAAATGGGTTTTACTATGTGTTAAACCGGAATTATAAGAGTGATTATGACTTAAGATATTATATTGATTTTACATAGAGAATTTAGTTATATATTTGAAATAAAATTATCTTATATATCTAAATTTATTTTTAGTTTTTTTAATATGACCCATATAATATGTTATGTAATGAAAATGACAAAAAGATACATTTGTTCCTTTTAATATCTATATTGATTTGGGATATAAAAAAAATTGATTTGGTTATAAATATAATTTTGAAATATAAATGAGATAAATTTTATATAAATAATTTATCATTATTTATTATATATGAACTATTTACATAGATTTATTAAGAAATTACAAATTAATAATTATTTAGTTAAAGAACTATAATATAAGTGACACAAAATATAATAAATGTGGATTAACATGAATCAACTATTGTGTAAAATTATTTTTTATATAAATATATCATTTTAAACATTTTGAACATAATATAATATAATGTTGTTATTTTCTTTTATTTTTTAAATTTTAATTAATTAAAAACATGTCAAAATTGACATTAATGTCATTTTATAATAAATGTAATTTTACTAATTGATTTAAAAATAAAAAAAATAATATATTATGTAAATTTATTTCTAAATTTTTATAAATATAATATATTTTCAATTCATGGACCAATATTTTTATTATAATGATTTTATAAACTGTTAAATAGTAAAAACATTGTTAGCTCTTTTTGGGTTAAAGTAGTGTTTTTAGCGTTATTTTTTATTTTGTTAAAATTAATTACCAACACACATGGTTTTATCATTTTATAAATTTTATATCATTTTGATAATAATTGATTATAAATTTTCTACTATTTCTAACCTAAATTAATTTATAATGGATAAATTTCGATTGTATAAAACTTGTTACCATGGTAAAAACAAAATGAGTAATATTTAATACACTTAAAAACTGAAGAAAAAAAGAAACAAATTACATTATTTTAATTTATTTAAGGTTTTTATAAACCACATAAACCCTACCCTAAACTATTATTAAATTCTTATTCCACATGAAGTTAGGTAGACCTCCCAATAATGTATAATTTTGATTGTTTTTCAGAATACCCCTCCTCCTAAACTATAAAGGGGCACTAACTCTCCCCCCTCATTCACAAACCTAATGAAATTTATTTAATAAAACAAAGAAAAAATAACTTCTAAACCTCCCCCATATATTCTTATAATCCATATATTTGATAGAAATAAATCCAAGAGGGGATTTAGTGAAAACCTAAGGATGATACCCAAAAAAGGGTTAATGTTCAACAAGGAGTATTTTCGTTTTACATGTTCCTCCACCCCCTGAAAATATTATTTTACGAAGATTATATAATAAACATATTATATATAATATTTATATATGTTATTATGTTATTTTTATGAATCCCAACCACACACACATCCATCAAATGGGTTACGAAATCATCATTCGTTTGTGTGAATGACTTCTACCTCGCGAACCAATGTCATTTGTTTTTCCATTACCACAACTCAATGATAATTATAATGATTATTTTATTTTATTTATAAGATATTTATTATATTTATGATTCTATTATGATTTCTCAATTATTTTATCACACATACATTCATGGTTTCCATTTAATAGTAATATGATAACATCATTCCTATATAAGGTGGACAACCACCTCATGAAGTGATATGATTCATTCACGGTTTACATAGAATGTATTAATAAAGGGTTTGATAAAAATATATAATATATATTTAATTTTTACTATTCTTAATTATTACATATAGGATTTAATTTTCCTTATATTAATCCAACTATACATGAAAATTGTTCTCATACTTATGTATGGCCTATCATCTCCATGAATGGTGCATTTAATTTCCTATCACTAAATGATTTAGATAACTATAAATAAATATATAATTTATATATATGATATTTATATCTTGGTTATAATTATATATATGATGTCACCGTGATCAAACTAATTTACTAATCACATACCAAATAAAAACATATATGAAAATGTCAGTTATTACCTAAAACGTAACATTAAAAAGGAATTGTTAATAAAATAGTAATGAAAGTTCATAAAAAAATATATGGTATGATATATATTAATATTTTTATTGACTATATTTATAATAATCATATATGTATTTTATAGGAGGTTTGACCAAGTACGATGTAAGTCAAGATTTGATGTAAGATATTTTTATCTCACATTTTACTTCTCTGATACAAATATCATATTCACTATATAATTCATTTATATGATGTATATAATTCCAATTTTATTATTTTATGATTATTATACTGAAAAATATTTTTTCTGCATATCTATCATATTAACTCTATTTCATGGGGTTCATTATTCACTTGTTAATAAATTTTTGAGGGATTTCCATCTCACTTGTTTAATTATGTAAGACTCATGTCGTATTCGCCATATATTTTTTTATATTCTATATATAATGACCATGAAATTATAGTATGATGATTATAATTAAAAAATATTGGGTTTATATATCCATTTTATTATGTCTCTCTTTTATGGGGATCATGGTTAAAAAACTATTAAATCTTTAAGAGAGTTTTTCATTGATTTTCCTTCTTTGAGAATTATGTTTGTTGTTCTCTTGTATTATTTCATGAGGTGTATATACAGGCCATTTAACATTTAATATCATCGTTTAATTCATACTCGTGACATTCTATGTTTTACATTATATTATTTACTTCATGGGGAATATCATTCAATTTTACCAATGTGGTAAAAGATTTTATGTTACAATCTAAATGTTCATCAAGATTTTCTATGAATATGTTTCCAATCATTAAATATTATTTTTTATCTCTCAATAATTCTCATGAATTTTATATCCTTTAGCTATTCATAATATTTTCAAGTAATTTCACCATTCTTCAACTCTTTGGTACTTAAATAATTAATATTTTTAAATGAAAATACTAATTTATTTCTCTCATTTTTGGAATTTTATTTTATTCCAAATACATTTTTTTATAAAAAATTTTTCAAAAAAGTTTTTAAATGATAAATTAAAATCATATTAGCTGAAATGTATTTTGAAAATGATTTATGTTCTCAAAACCGTTTTAAAATTTTTACAAGTCATCCCTTATAAGTTTCAAAATATATTTTAAAATAAAGATTTTTCAAAAATGTATTATCTTATTCTAAGTGTTTTAAATTATTATCAAGGAATCCATTATATTTTTAAAAGGAAACTTTCAAAAAAAAACACAATTAAAAAATGATTTAATTTTAAAAATTGTTTTAAATTATTATAAATGATTCCTTTAAAAAAATTCAATGTTAACATTCAATGAAATGGATTTTTTAAATTATTAATTCTAAAAAGTGTTTTAAATGATTCTGAAAAAATCATTTATATGTATTAAAGTTTATTTTCAAGGATAAATGGTTTAAAAATATTTTATTTTAAAAATATTCTTTCCCAAAGTGAAATGAATATTTTTCAAAATAATTGTTTTAAATTATTTTTGAAATCATAATTTAACAAATTCTAATGTTATATTCAATGAAAATATATTTCAAAATTATTTATTTCTTAAAAATACCATTTCAATGTGGAGACTATATTTTATTCAATAATTTTCTAAAATAATCTTTCAAAATAATTTTAAATACATAATGATTTTTTTGGTATTAATTACTCTTTAATATGGATATGATCCAAGGATACCATTCTTATTCTTTCTCTGAATGTTTTATGTTTTTATTTTTTAATTCTTATGAAACCCCTTTCTCTTATATAGGGTTATACAATGATAAATGATATTTAAAAATTATTATTTTGATTGGACATTTTATGATTAAATGATTATAAAACACTTCTATTTAAAATAAGCCAAAATTTAATGGAATTTTTATGATACCAATTTAATTTTATGGGTTATGATATGATAAGTTTTTATGATCTTGTAGCGCAAAAAAATTTAGATTTTATTATTAGATGTGTGGTACCTATATATCCATCTAATGAGTTTGTTTAAGATTTATATATCTCGTGAGATATAAATGGATGGAATGGGTAGTGAACCTGGTACTATATGTCACATCCCATGTAAGTTATGAATAATAGATATATTTATTTATGTCTATTTATGAATTAGATAGTGTTTTAGAGGCTTAAAATTGAGAATAAATCCAACCTAAAGCATGAAATACACTAATATTTTTAAAAGATGGTTTTACTGCCTTTTGGCGGAAAACCTTTTTTAAATATAACTTTTGACAATTTTATAAGATCTATTTTCCAAAATAAACTTATTATTTATGATTGGGACATTGAAATTTACATTGGATAATTTTTTGGTATTTTTCTGACAATGTTCATTTTTTAAATGAATAGTGAAAAATACTCCATTTTACATCAAAACTGCTTTATCATATAATTTAATTATATGGTTAGATTATATTTTTAATTGGTTTTAAAGTGTATATAGAAAATATATTTTTACCATGTAATCCAATGGAGTTCAATGGTATTAATTTCACTTTGGATTTGGGCAAAAACAGTGCCAATCTTTTCATAGATATTGTTTCAAAAAAACCTGCTTTTTGTTTTGACAATGAGAATTATATTAAAATTTATTATTTCAATTTATATGTTTGGAATTTGGTAAAATGGATTCCATATTTGGAATCATAGGGTACAAATTATGTAATTAATACTCTTTTGTTTTAGGACATTATGAATAGTAACGACGGTAATTATCTTTAATTATCTTGATTAATGAGTAATCGGGTAGTTAAGGATAATATAATAATATCATAATATTAACAAATGACCACAAAATGTTTCCTAATTCTACTGGTTGTATCATTTCCGACCATGGGATTCCTTGTTCCAAACATGGGGACCCCATGGAGTCACTTTTGTGTGAAAGTGACTTTTTATCTTTTTATTTTTTAATGAAAGTTAAATATAACAAAGAATGTATCACCTGAGTAAAACATTTTTAATATTGTCTAAATAAATGATCTATTGGACTATAAATATTCATTGGAAAGATAAAAATATTTTCTACGTCATCTAAGTTTTTTTGTAATTTTTAGACATTAAATAAATTAAATTATTTACGACATCATGATGATGCAGCAATTACCTCATTATTTAACGATTTAAATAAAATGAAAAGATAATATAAAATCTAAGACCAAAACATGTCAAAAACCTATTGGATGAGTTTATTTCGATCCCTTATCACCTTATCCTCAAAATACATCAATTTGGGACCTTTAAAATCCGAAACTCATTTGAAAATAAAGTAACATTTTGTAACTTTCCAAGAGTGCCTCTCCTCTACTCTTATAAAAGGCCCCCACCTCTACCTCCTTACCCACACCTCTAAAGCCATTGGCTCGGCCAAACCCTACCAATTTCGTCTCTTCACATCCCTCTATTACTCATATAAGCCTCACTTTGGGCAGAAGTCTTCCCAGGGAAGACTTTGAGCTCAAATAAAAAAGAGTTACCCGATTTTAAGATAATGTCTTCACTTGTGTTCTTATGTTTTATTTTGCTTCTCCAACCCCCTAAACTCTTTTTTTCATTTATTTTGTAACAACTATAGTATCTTTAATATATTATTATTTTTTTTATAAGAATTATTCGAGCTACAATTACACACACCTACATCTAATGGTTAAATAACATACTATTTCTATGGATTGCGAATTTCTACCTCACGAAACGATGATTGTTCAACACTCATATAACACCTTCAAAGGTGGCCATTAAGATTTCACTATATTTATATATGATATATAATATGTTTATGTCTTCCTTAAGCTTCTGTATTTTTCATTTATTGAATACCATTATGGTTTCCATTATGGGTAAATGTGATGTCTTCATTTTAGGAAGTGCGGACTATCTCCCCCACAAAGTGATTTGATTCGTTAATACCATATGTGGTACATATAAAGGAAAGATTTAATGATATTATATATGATACCATATTTTAATTATAATAATATTAATGATTACTATGTTTTAATTCCATTAAATATGAAATATAAATGGAAGGAGCGTTCATGGGTACGTACGGTTTACCGTCTAAATGAATGGTGCATTTCATTTCTTCACTCTAAATGATTATGTGATATTATAAATTCCTGTATATACTGGATATATATGATATATATGGCATACACATCATGAATATCATTTTTGAGATAATGGATATTTGACTACGTGAACAACTTGTAAATATAAGAAGTTCACCTTTGACTCAAGTACCAAATATCGACAAAACGACCGTTATTAACATAAATGATTACATAATGTTCATAACATAGTAATAAGTGATATAAAAGGAATAATGAACTTGAAAAGGGTTCTTAAGAAAGTAGAAATTAACTCAAGTTTATTATTCATGACATTAAAGAACGATCGAGTCAAGTCGGACCCGAGGTAAGGGAATCCGTCTCAATCTCCATTATTTGAGGCATATCTTGTTTTATACACAACATTCTTTTATATGGTGTTTAAACCCCTTTGACTTATATGATTATTCAAAAGGGATCTTCTTATATGATGCGTTTACTAAATGACAAAAGGGAATGTATTTTTTTTTCGTACGTATGTTGTGACAACAACTTCTCCACCGCCATGACCATTATTTGAGTTTCGGCTTCCTCTACAAGCCATAACTTTTTTTTAAATGAAAAATAAATACCATGTTTTACTTTTATTTTATTTTTCTATTGAAAATGGTTTTTATAATGTTTTTATATCAATGTTTTTTATTGATATCTTGTCATTGAAATGTGGAAATGTTATGTTTCCTTTATGCATGTTTTATGTGATACAATTATGTTATGGTTCTTGGGCATTGTTATGAAGACGGGTGGTTCCGTGATAAACTAAGTGAGGGAGAGACTAATATAGCTCTCCAATGAATTGGAAAACATGAAGGAGTGAACCGTTATAGTTTCTCCGAAGAGATTTATGGAATATACTATGATGGGTATTCCAAAAGTAACCAAGAGGGTTACTCCCTACATAAGAATGCTATGAATTCCCCAAGATACCTTTATGTCTTATGATTTCTATGATTTATTCATGATTTGATGAGGTATGTTAAAATGCTTATGTTATATGAGTGAAGTATGATTTCATACATGGACTAATGTTTTTATTTCATACTTTTATAACCCTTACTGAGATTTTTATGCTCATACCATGTTTTTGAAATGTTTTTCACAGGTCAAGGGAAGGGTGCATGATATGATGATAGTGCCAAGGAAGTTTCAAGAAAGAATCCATGTTTTATTTTAAATATGTTTCTGTTGATGGGAAAAATAAATACTATCTTTTATGTAACCACTTTGTTTAAATGTGGAATGTAATGCATGTTTTATGATCTAATTCTTTAAAACTCTAAACCTGATAATATCCTAAACATGTATTCTTTAAGTAACTCAATATTAAGTAATGTTTAAGGTTGGGGCCTTATAGTTGGTATCAGAGATCAGTTTATATAACGTTAGGAGTTTGAATTATATTACATGATTATCCAAAAATATTTTTATGGTCAAATTTAAATGATATAGCATGTGAAGATTACCATGTTTCTTCCTCTAAGACATGTTTGTTTAGAATGGTTTTCAGCAGAGGAAATAGGGAAGAAGTTCTAGGATGGCATACAGAAGTAAATGACCTTCCGAATCAGCATCCTGAGATGGTTGGAATTGGAACTGAATAGTTTTTTGCGGTAATGGCGTAGTTGGCTCAAGCGATAAATGGTGGTGGTATCCATGCATGAGATCCGCCAGATCAACCACAGAAGAGCATGTCAGTGGTGGAACAGTTCATGAGGAAACATCCACCATTATTCATAGGATAATCTGACCCTGTTCTAGCTGAAGGGTGGATTAAATCACTGGAAAAGATTTTTTATGTCATGATGTGTTCAGACAATAAAAAGGTTACTCTTGATATTTACCTTTTGGAGGGAGAAGGAGATCAATGGTGGTCGATGGTTAAAAATATCAGGGATGTTGATGAGATTGATGCTCTTGATTGGGAATAATTCAAAGGTATGTTTCTCGAGAAATATTTTCGTAAGGCTATTCGACTTAGGATGGAAGAACAATTCTTGGAATCGAGGCAAGAGGAAGACTCAGTGGCTGCTTATGAAGAATGGTTCCCTCGATTGGAAAGGTATGCTCCAAATTTTATCCGAGACCTTGATAGTAAAATCAATCGTTTTTTCTCAGGATTAATTTCAATATATCGAAGGGAATTAGCTTCTCCTGAGTTCAAAAGTTATGAAAAGCTTGTTCGATGTGCTGAAAAGGTGGAAATGGAGTTTGCTGATGATCAAGTTTTCTATAACAACCAATAGAAGATGAGACCGAGGTGGCCAGAGAAAGGAAACAATTCTTAAAAAAGGTCTAATGGTATGAAAACTAGGTTTCCATTTTGTGATAAATGTGTTAAAAGGCATGCTGGGGAATGTCTTCTGAATTCTGGAAAGTTCTACCGATGTGGTAATATGGGACATAAGGCTTGTGATTTCACTAGAAAAGATTAGGGTGATGGTAAGACCAAATTTGATTTACAGTTAGTGAAATGTTTCAAGTGCAATGAGATGGGTCACTATGAAAACAAGGTTCCGAAAAAGAGCTCAAGTGATGGGAAGCAGTTAGACTACAAGCAGAAAGGGGTGGTGAAATCCATTGCAACTACATCATCAGATGTTGGTCCATCAAATGAAGTGGTATCAGGTACATTTTTTGTTTTTTCAGATTATTCCAGTGTGTTGTTTGATTCGGGGTCTACACATTCTATCATATCTGAAAACATTTCTAGTAAAATGGGAATACCATATCAAGAAATGACTCATGAACTTGTGGTAAAAACACCTGGGGAAATGTTGTGGAAAAAATAATTTATAATAATCTTTATATCCTTATCCGTTGAAAGAACCTACTTGCAAACCTAATTGTTCTACCTCTAGTAGAGTTTGATGTTATCCTGGGTATGGATTGGCTCTCTATTTACCATGCTAATATTGACTGTAGAGCTAAAGAATTTTCTTTTCAGAAATACTTATAGTTTGTGTACAATAATGAACCCTTACTGTTGATAATATATCAAGAGGCTGAGAAACATGTAAAAGATGGAAATGAATGCTACCTTTCACATATTGTTGAAAACAAAGGAACTATTTAGATTAATGATGTGCCGGTGGTAAAAGAGTATCCTGATGTTTTTCCTGATGAGTTTCCTAGAATAATACCATGTCGGGAAGTTGATTTTATTGTTGACTTAGTTCCTGATGCTAAGCCAATTTCAAAACCCCCTTATCGAATGGCTCGAATTGAACATTTAGAGTTGAAGGAGATATTTCAAGAGTTATTAGAGAATGGTTTCATTCGACCTATCATATCACCATGGGGTGATCTTATTTTATTTTTTAAAAAGAAATATGGTTTTATGAGACATTGCATTGATTATAGTGCCTTGACTAACATCACTTTTAAGAACAAATGTCCTTTTACTCATATCGATGATTTGTTTGATCAGCTCCAGGGAACTCATGTTTTTTCAAAGATTAACCTGAGATCTGGGTACCATCAGTTGAAGGTAAAGGGAGAAGTTGTTCCGAAAACTGCATTTTGTACAATATATGGCCATTATGAATTTGTAGTAATGCCTTCTATGCTAACCAATGCACCTTCTGTATTTAGGGACTTAATGAATAGAATTTTCCATCATTTCTTGGATTAGTTTGTGGTGGTTTTCATTGATAATATTTTTGTGTTTTCTAAAATTAAAGAGGAGCATGAAAGACATTTAAGGGTTATTTTGCAAACCCTAAAAGAAAAAAAAATTGTATGGGAAATTCAGCAAGTGTGAGTTTTGGTTGCAACAAATTTCTTTCCGTGGTCACATTGTTTCTAAAGATGGGATAACTGTTGATCCTACAAAAACATAAGTTGTTGAAGAATGGCCAAGGCCCACAAATGTAACTGAGATTCCTAGATTCCTTGGTTTGGAAGGCTATTACCGAAGGTTTGTTAGAAATTTTTCACGGTTATCTAGTCCAATGACTAATCTAACTCGGAAGGGTGTTATATTTATCTAGACAAAATAATGTGATGATTATTTTCAGGATTTTAAAAGATGATTGGTGAATGCTCCAGTTTTGGCACTTCCTTCCAGGAATGGTGAGTTTGTTATCTACAGTGATGCTTCATTGAAAGGACTTGGTTGCATTCTAATGTCGAATGATCCAGTAATTTCTTATGATTCATGACAGTTGAAAACTCATGAGGTAAATTACCATACACAGGATTTGGAATTAGTTGTTTTTTTTTCTCTAAAAATTTAGAGGCATCATTTGTATGGAGTAAAGTGTGAAATATATACCGATCACAAAATTTTAAAGTATATATTCAAATATAAAGAATTGATCCTGAGATAGAGGAGATGGCTAGAATTAATCAAGGATTATGATTGTACAATTCATTACAATCCTGGAAAATCAAATAAAGTGGCTGATTCTTTGAGTCGAAAAAGTAATGCTTCATTAATAATGTTGTGTTTAGAGCAAGATCCTTTGGTTATAGATTTGATGAAATTTGGAATAAAAGTTGTTGGTGCAGGATGTCCTTCTGTTTTGTTTCATGTATCAATGAAATCTTCTCTATTAGACAAAGTTAAGCAAGCATAGAAGCAAGATAGTGAGTTTCAGAAAAAGGTAGAGCTGGTTCAGAAGGGTAAGTTGCCTAAAATAAGCACTTATAATGATTGTGTCTTGAGATTTGGGAAGAGATTGGGTGTGTCGTGTGATTAATAGTTGAACAGAGATTTGTTATGTGAATCTCATAGTTCTCCATTTTCATTTCATCCTTCCAGTACTAAGACGTATAGAGGTCTTCGAGAGTGTTACTGTTGGGACGAAATGAAATGGTATATTGCTGATTTTACTGTGAAGTATTTGACTTGTCAGAAGGTTAAAGTAGAGTGGATGTTACCGAAAGGGATGATTCAACCATTACCAGTGCCAGAGTGGGAATGGGAAAATATATCTATGTACTTCGTTGTGGGATTGCCGACGACACCTCGAGGTAATAATGCCATCTGGTTTATTGTTGATTGCTTGACTAAATCTGCTTATTTCCTTGCTATACGAGATACCTTTTTCCCTAGATCAACTTTATCGTGTGTATCTTAAAGAGATATTCCCGTTACATGGAGTTCCCCTATCCATTGTATCTGATCGTGATCCCAGGTTTTCTTCTAAAATTTAGAAAGGCATTCATAAGTCATTGGGAACTGAATTAAATTTTAGTAAAGCTTTTCTTCCTCAATCAGATGGGCAGTTAGAATGAACAATTCAGACATTGGATGATATGATACTTGCTTTCTCGATGGATTATCAGGGAAGTTGGGACTAACATCTTTCTTTGGTTGAGTTTTCTTATAAAAACAGTTTTCATTCTAGTATACAGATGGCACCATTTGAGGTGTTATATGGGAAGCAGTGTCGAACTCCAGCAGTCTGATATGAAGTGGGAGAAAGGAAGAATATGGGACCAGAATTGGTAGAAGAGTTGGCAAAAAACGTTCATCTGATACAGAAACACATGAGAACAGCACAGAGCAGGCAGAATAGTTATGTGGACAACATGAGAAAGGATCTCTCTTTTGAGGTAGGTGATCATGTTTTTCTCAAATTTTCACCATGGAAAAGTGTGATGTGATTTGGTAAGAAAGGAAAGTTAAGTCCAAGGTTCATTGGACCATATGAAATTCTAGAGAGTGTCGGATCAATTTCTTACTGAGTGGTTTTACCTCCAAGTTTATCTGAGGTACACAATGTTTTTCTTGTTTGGATGTTGAGAAGGTATATGCCAGATCTATCTCATGTTTTGAGCCCAGAGGTAGTTCAGTTGGAAGAGAATCTCTCTTATGAAGAACAACCAGTCTAAACTCTTGACTAAAGGGAGAAAGTTTTGCGAAATAAGGTAATTCACCGGGTAAAGGTTTTTTTGGAAAAACCATATGGTTGAAGAGGCAACGTGGTAATCTGAAAATGATATGAGGGATGAATACCCCCACTTATTCAATAAGTAAATAAATTAAGGGGATGAAATTTTCTAAAGGGGGGAAGGATGTACCATCACAAGTAAGTAATTAATAATATATATAGTTATCTATGTCTATTTATGAATTAGATAGTGTTTTAGTGGCTTAAAAATGAGAATAAATCCAACCTAAATCATGAAATACACTGATATTTTTAAAAGATTGTTTTACTGCCTTTTGGTGGAAAACCTTTTTAAAATAAAACTTTTGACACTTTTATAAGCTATATTTGTCAAAATAAACTTATCATTTATGATTGGGACATTGAAATTTACATTGGATATTTATTTTGTATTTTTCTGACAATGTTCATTTTTAATGAATAGTGAAAAATACTGCATTTTACATCAAAACTTCTTTTTCATATAATTTAATTATATGGTTAGATTATATTTTTAATTGGTTTTAAAGTGTTAATAGAATATATATTTTTACCATGTAATCCAATGGAGTTCAATGGTATTAATTTCACTTTGGATTTGGGCAAAAACAGTGCCAATCTTTTCATAGATATTGTTTCAAAAAAACCTGCTTTTTGTTTTGACAACGAGAATTATTTTAAAATTTATTATTTCAATTTATATGTTTGGAATTTGGTAAAATGGATTCCATATTTGGAATCAAAGGGTACAAATTATGTAATTAAGACTCTTTTGTTTTAGGACATTATGAATAGTAACGACGGTAATTATGTTTAATTATCTTGATTAATTAGTAATCTGGTAGTTAAGGATAATAATATAATATCATAATAATAAAAAATGAACACAACATGTGTCCTAATTCTATAGGTTGTCTCATGGCCAACCCTGGGATGCCTTGTGCCAAACTTGGGGACCCCATGGAATCACTTTTGTGTGAAAGTGACTTTTTATCTTTTTATTTTTTAAAGAAAGTTAAATATAACAAAGAATGTATCACGTGAGTAAAAAATTTTAAATTTTGTCTACATAAAGGATATATTGGAATATAAATAGTAATTGGAAATATAAAATGATTTCCTACATTGTAGTATTTTTTGTAATTTTTAGACATTAAATAAATTAAATTATATATAGCATCATGATGATGCAGTGATTACCTAATTATTTAACGATTTAAATAAAATGAAAAGATAATAAAAAATCTAAGACCTGAACATGTAAAAAAACCTATTGGATGAGTATATTTCGAACCCTTATCACCTTATCCCCAAAATACATCAATGTGGGACCTTTAAAATCCGAAACTCATTTGAAAATAAAGTAACATTTTGTAACATTCCAAGAGTGACCCTTCTCTCCTCTTATAAAAGGCCCCCACCTCTACCTACTTACCCAAACCTCTCAAGCCTTTAGCTCGTCAAAACCCTGCCCATTGTTTCTCTCCCCATCCCTCTCTTACTCCTAGAAACCTCAATTTGTGAATAAGTCTTCACAAGGAAGCCTTTGATATCAAATCAAAAAGAGTTACCCGATTTTAAGGTAATGTCTTCACTTGTGTTCTTTTATTTTATTTTTCTTCTCCAACCCCCTAAACTCTTTTTCTCATTTATTTTGTAACAACTCCAGTATCGTCAATATACTATAATTTTTTTATAAGAAGTATTCGAGCTACACTTACACACACCTACATTTAATTGTTAAAGAAGATACTGTTTCTGTGGATGGAAAATTTCTGCCTCACGAAATGATGATTGTTCAACACGCATATAACACCTTCAAAGGTGGCCATTAAGATGTCACTATATTTTTATATGATATATAATATGTTTAGTTCTCCCTTAAGCTTCTGTATTTTTCATTTATGGCATACCTTTATGGTTTCCATTATGGGTAAACGTGATATCTTCATTTTAGGAAGTGTGGACTACCCCCCCTCAAAGTGATTTAATTCATTAATACCATATGTGGTACATATAAAAGAAAGATTTAATGATATTATATATGATACCGTATTTGAATTATAATACTATTATGTATAATTATGTTTTCATTCCATTAAATATGATATAGAAATGGAAGTAGCGTTCATGCGTACGTACGGCTTACCGTCTCCATGAACGGTGCATTTCATTTCTTACCTCTAAATGATTTTGTAATATTATTAATGGATGTATATACTAAATATATATGATATATATGGCATATAAATCATGAATATCATTATTGAGATAATGTATATTTGACTACATGAATATCATGTAAATATAAGAAGTTCACTTTTGACTCAAGTACCAAATTTCGACAAAACGACTGATATTAACTTAAATAATTACATAATGTTTATAACATGTTACTAAGTGATATAAAAGGAATAATGAACTTGAAAAATGTTCTTAAGAAAGTAGAAATTAACTCAAGTTTATTATTCAGGATATTAATGAATGATGGAGTCATGTCGGACCTGAGGTAAGGGAATCCCTCCCAATCTCCTTTCTTTGAGGCATATCTTGTTTTATACAAAACGTTGTTTTATACGGTGTATAAACCCCTTTGAATTTTATGATTATTCAAAAGGAATATTTTTATATGAAGCATTTACTAAGGGAATAAATATAATGTTTTTTTGTCGTATGTATGCGGCGACAACGAATTCTCCACCGTTGTGACCATTATTTGAGTTTCATCTTCCTCTACAAGCCATAACATTTTTTGAATGAAAAATAAATATCATGTTTTACTTTTCTTTTCTTTTGGTATTGAAAATGGTTTGCATAATTTTTTATATCAATGTGTTGTATTGATATCTTGTGATTGAAAATTGGAAATTTTATGTTTCCTTTATGCATGTTTTCTGTGATACAATTATGTTATGGTTCTTGGGCATTGTTATGAAGACCGGTGGTTCCGTGATAAACTAAGGGCGGGTGAGCCCGATATAGCTCTCCAATGCATTGGGTAACACGAAGGAGTTAAATGTTAAGGTTTCTATGAAGATATTTAGGGAATATACTGTGATAGGTATTCCAAATGTAACCAAGAGGGATACTCCCTACGTAAGAATGTTATGAATGCCTCAATTTACATTTATGTATTATTATTTCTATGATTTATTCATTATTTGATGCGGTATGTTAAAATTCTTATGTTTTATGAGTCATGTATGATTTCATTTATGGACTAATGTTTCATTTCATACTTTTATATCCCTTACTGAGCTTTTTATGCTCATCCCAAGTTTTTAAAATGTTTTTCACAGGTCAAGGGAAGGGTACATGATATGATGATAGTGTCAAGAAAGTGTCAAGAAAGAATCCATGTTTTATTTTAAATATGTTTCCGTTGATGAGAAAAATGAATACTATCTTTTATGTAACCACTTTGTTTTAATGTGGAATGTAAGGCATGTTTTATGATCTAATTATCTAAAACACTAAACCTGAAAAGATCCTCAATGTGTATTATTAAAGTAACTCAAGATTAAGTAATGTTTAAGGCTGGGTCCTTATAATATAATTCATGACTATAAAGGGGAGTGAACCTGATACAGTAAGACAATGCTGGATTGATGAGTGAACACTGTAATGTAATGGTATTTTTTCCCCTACAATGGCCTTGGAAGTGAGCCCTGACCTATATGAAAATAATATTCTTTGATTATGTGTAAGCCAAAAATTCTATGCCTTATTCCAATTTATGCCCCCACAACTCATGTTATTTGATTCTCGTATGATTCAAACCATATGAACTACAAATCATTATTCCATGATTCAAGATTATGATATTTGATATGAAGTGTATTCTTTTCAAATGTTTTTCTTGTGTCCCCATACACTTATACTCTTATTATGGTTACTTATCTCCTTTATTTACCATTATTGAGAATCTAAGATCATCCTTCATTATCTTTCATTTTACCTAATATCAATAATGGTTTTATGTATAGTTTGTTTAGTAAGAAACTGTAGTGTAAATTCTTTATAGGAGATGCTGAAGATATTTTACCAAGATAGAATATTGTGTTTCTTGTTTCCAAAACCAATAAACTATTATGTTCTAAGAGAATGTAATTTTTTTGTGTAATATGAATCTAAAAATATGTAATTTCAATGTATGAAAATACTAATTAGCATTGATATTAACCACTCACACTATTATTTTTTATCTTATCGGGTTGGACTTGTGTAAATATAGTATAAGAATTCCTAGATACAGATTCTGGAGATGATCATGCTCATGATATATATATTACATTGTAATATTTTTTTGGAGTTAGACATGATGTGATATTTGTCCCCCTTCATGGGAGCGGTGGCCTACTTCTCACATTTTTCCAATCCCGAAATCCTCCCTATGTTCCCTCATTGTTTTTTGCGTCACAAGTTTCTGGAACTACATGATTGTTTCCTGAACCTTCCTCTTTCGATCACTGAATTCAATGATGATTTGTCTCTCTTTAACTTGAATTTAATAACTCGACTTTCTCAAAGAAGGCCTTTAGTGGATTAAATTGAACGGTTTGTCTTTGACTCATGGTATTTACATGATAAGAAAACTATGGTATTTATTGACAACATGAACATCATGATCTGTTTTTCTTCAGAAGAGGACCTGATAAAAGCCTAGTCTAGTGCTCCCCCCGCTACAACAGTTCTCTATTTTTTCTCTTCAGATGGACCAATGACTTCTACATGAGGTAGGATTCTCCAAAGGTTGGATTTT
Organism: Viscum album; assembly: GCA_963277665.1. NCBI lineage: Eukaryota > Viridiplantae > Streptophyta > Magnoliopsida > Santalales > Viscaceae > Viscum > Viscum album. The sequence goes on along the minus strand of OY728119.1, from coordinate 1,497,119,300 downwards.
GGTTTTTCTTCCCAACTTTCCATGACCATTTCAAAATAAGTTGATAGAAAGGATGATTTGAAATCTAGTAGGTAAGTATTTATGCTCTGATAGCCGAACCAATTTAGTTTTTCATCCTATTAACCCCCAAATTTGTGTGAATTTGATGCCTCAAGGGTGCCCCAATCTTTTTTTAGATTACAGTAGCTGAGGAGTTCTATTTTATTTAAAAGGATGTATATTAATCATGGGTTTATTTTTTTTGGATTTCAAACATATGGGTCACTCCTCTATGGAAAGTAGGCCTGGATCTATTCTTTTAGACAGGCAAGGTAGTGTGGGTCTAACAAGCACGGTCAAGACTCCTATGATCAACGTGGTATCAGGGGGGGATATGACCAAGGCTACTCTTTTCCATGAAGACAGTCAGATGGGAGTTCCTCAAGTGAGTGTGGATGTCTCAAATAATAAATCTAAAGTGCAAATCGGTGCTGATGCTGGGGAACCTAGCATCGAAGCACAGATAAGTCTCCAAGTGTTGATGTGGGAGGTCCCAAGGACCCCCAGAGTGCCTCATATGCTGATGAGGTGTGCTCAAGGAGTGGAAACTGAGATAAAGGTCTGATAGATGTTCCTAAGAAACCCTGTGGAGGTACATATTCAGGTTTTAGAGAATTTCCTAGTAAAGAGGTGGTTGTTATTGAGTTGGGAAACCATTTTTACAGTGTACATAATGAAGACTCAGTTCTGAATGAGAAGGAGTCATCTAGGTTCTCCATAGATGGAAAGAAGGACCCCGAGTCCAGTAATGATAGCTCTAGACAGTTTCTAGATGATGTATAAGGCGTGGATTAGATTCAGGTTGAAGGACTATGAAGTCCATGGATAGGTAGTAACCGGAAGGGAACCCGAAAACCAACAAAGGAATACTCATAATTGACACTACCTATTAAGATACGGTCAGCGAAGAAATCAAAAGACATGCTGATGGTCAGTGATACTCTCCCTTCTTCCAAGATGGATAGTCAATAGAGGAAGCCTTATGTTTCACCTGACTAGTCTTTGGAATTGATAATGATCTCTGCAGAAGAAGTGTTTGAGTAGGTTCTGACACTTAGTGTTTCTGAAGAAGAATAATTTAGAATGAGGGGCAGCCATTAAAGATAAATTTCAATGATGATAAGTATTCCTGGATTGATAAACAAGATCTGGTGTTAATTTGGGGGGTTCAATAATTGGAAGGTCAGTCTCGAGGAATACATTTAGGTTTCAGATAGGATGACATTCATGTTTGATGACCATATATTGGACAAACCTGACTTCTAGGAAAACAACATTTCTTGGAAATTATTTATAGAAATGAATTCTAATAGGATTAAATTTTTATTCAATGGTTTTATATTTTTCATTTTGTGTTTGAACTAATGGTTTCTAATATATTCATTAAAAGTGTTTTAATAATAAAAAATTAATTTTTAGTAAGTCATTACCTCTCATGTTGGTGGAAACATCATGCACCTCATTTGGTCACATTTACTCTCATATTAAGTAATAAATTTTTTTTGAGAATTATTTGAGATACATCCTCATGCTCTGATCCTTTGTGGTATTTTCACCATAATAGGTGTCACAACACCAAAATAGTGTACATGCAAGTAGTATAAAATAAAATGAAAATGATATTAAAAACACCAATGGAATTTATTTTGGATGACTTATTGTGTCACATGAATTTTATGGTCAATAATATTTTATAAATGATGGTTATAGTTTTTATAATTGAGTTACATAATTGTATTTGTATATTTAAAGTCAAAATACTTGAATAGTTCATGAATTTTCATTAAGAGTATTTTAAGATAAATCATATATTATTAAATTATTCAAAAATAATATTAATATTGAAAAAGGAAAATAGTGGGTATATGGTCAAGTATTTTTTCCCTTGAGAATTCTTATACAATTGATGCCCTATATGTAAATTTATGTCCCCTTGGTATTGAAATAGTTTTTACGATGGTTGATGATAAAATTAGTTAACAAAAATAGGTTAAACCCATAGATATTGTTCAAAATGACACATCAACCTAAAAGAATGTTATTATTTAAAATTATATAAACCTTACCCTATCATAAAATTAAAATATTTGTAAACTATATTCCACTTACTATTGAAAAATTATTTTTTATACCATAATAGTTTAATAATTCCATGTTTGTACATAATTTCAATATAAAAAGAAACCACATATACCCTATTCATCAAACCAACGTGACCAACTATAACCTCTCAACCCCATAGAAAACATATATTAAAAATATTTATACATTTTTTACATGTTATAGTATATTATTAATACGAAATCTAGGGTCCTTAATAAAAAATACAAAGTCAATCTCTCAAGGAGGATGCAATCAATTTAATCGATCTCTTTAATTTTATTTTTTATTTTACCGACTTAAATTATTTGAAAACCATTAAAATAAAATAATATTAATATTTAAAAAATATTGTGATATTATTATATTAATTTAACAAATTTATTCATCTTCCTTTATATACTATGTGAAATGAAATCGTTATTCGTGTGTACGCGTGGACTACCATCTCCATGGAGTGATGTGTATTATTTTTCATCACACACTCATAAGCTTTGTTATTAAGGTAGATTTAATAAATAGGTATGATATAGATTAAATAATAATGATTATATAAATATAATATATTAATTACCTTCTTATCCTTACACCTCCTGAAAATGATAACATCCCTCATGCATATGTATTAAATACCACCTCTATGAAATGATGCGATTGATTCTTCTGATATACCTTTCATGTGTAATTATAAAATGGTTTTTATGTATAAAAATAATATATTTTTCATAATTATTACTTTTAAGATGATATAACAATGGCCATTTTGACATAGTTAACCTACCAAATTCACTTTACAATTATGAATCAAACTTCCTCAAAACACTTTATGTGCACCTAATCGATTATGTAATTAAATATGAATTAGTACTAAAATAAACAAATTTTATAAGGATATTTTAGTAATCCAAGGAATGGTTATTAATAAATTAAATAATAAATATAAATGTTTATATTAAAATTTAATTGGCGTACATAGCGAGTCTAGACTCATAGAAAGGGGTTTTTTTAACTCAATTTCTGTTAATTGTGTAATACATCTACTTTATTAAAGTTATTATCTTAAGATTATTTGTAAAATGACCTATTATTTTATTATATATTATTACCAATTGATTTTTTGGGTTCTAAAATTTTTCTACATAATCAATTCATTTTCTACTATCTTAATTCAATTATACAATATATATAATGATAATTCACCTAAAAATTGTTTTCTTCAGACATGTCATGCAATATGATCCTAATACATTTCATAACGTGTATATGATACATATTGAGATATTATTATAATAAATACTCCACGATAATGAAATTGAATGTTCCTCTATGTTACACAACTTCCAGAAATATTGAATAAAATTTTATAAAAGTTGAATTGGTTTACATTTTCTCAATTTCAATTCTTTGAGATATAATTCTTATTCTACCCCTAGAATGATTATATATGGTGTTTATATACAACCATGTATTAGTTTTAACATATTATTTAATAGAAAGTATTGGTTTATATAATCAGGTTGTGTTCCTTCATAGAATGTATTTTTAATTTATCCATTACCCAAATTGTAAAACTCTATTGCCTCAAACTTTTTCCTTTTAGACATGTTTTGATTGATTAAAATATTTTCATTTATATTGTGTATAAATAGAATCATTTAATATAATATCATTATTATTTTAAAACACATTATATTTTATTTTCCTATTTATTTTCTTTTTTTCAAATGAAATTTTTGTTTAAAAACATGTTCAATGGTGTTCCTTTTAAAAAATTTGTTTTAACGTTTTAAATACATTTAGCCAAAATATTCTTCCATTGTCTTTATATTATTTACATAAATTTATTTTATAATAATAAAATATTTTCTAAATGTATTCTCCATGATCATTGAACTTTTTAAAAAAAATTAAAATGATCATTATTAATGTTTTTTTCATGGGTAACTGTTGACTCTAATTAAATGAATTATAAAAAAATATTTTTAACATTAACGACATGAATAGAATTTAACACTATAATTACTAGTCTTCACTTTGAATATTCCTATATTTATTTAGATTTTTATTTTGTTAAAATAATTATTTTCACAATATTTTGTGAATTTCAGGTTTCTAATGGTTCTGAGGGAAAAAGGTATTATTCCATATCTATCATGAAATGTTTTAAATGTTATTTTTATATATATATTTTCATTAATTCCAAATTCTTAAAAGGGCTATTATTTATTACTTGTGAAATTATTTTTATGATAACATTCAATTTATTTCACTGAATGATTTACGAAAATGTTGTAATGATATTTTCAAGTAACCAATTTAGTTTTTATCGGAAAATAATGTTATGATTGTTTTAATGAAATGAAAGCATTCCTATTATATTATCTAAATATTTTAATTTGAAAAAATTTATAATAATGAGATTAGGTAGTGAATCCAAATCCTTATGGTAAATTATAAAATATATTATGGGTGGGTGTGTGACATCCCACTAATGAATTGTGTAATGAGATGGAGTTTATTGGATGTATGTTACACCTAAAGGATGATGGTGTTTTTTTATACCTAATAAATGATGAAGTTATAATATTGTATGTTATTCATAATAGATTATATATTTTACTGATATTATGTCACTCCTAGTATATATATAAACTATCCCGTAAGACAATTTCACGATGAAGGGATGACATTCCAAGATACCCATATGGGTTTTCAATTATTTTATCAACTCTATGGTATCTTTTAATAAAGGATTGTATTAACATGGTTCATGATTTGGTTGATTTTATCCTTTTCCCCTCAATTATTATCTTTTTTTATAGTTCATTCAACAAATTTTATTTATTAATATATTGGTTTTAGTGGATCCAAGATTTCTATTTATAATTTTTTATTTTTTATTTAATTATATAGTGATCAGATTATAATGTCTCATGCTCCTTTGGAATGTGAAGAATATTATATTCATTTTACATTTTTATATTGATTTTTAAAAACTTATTTTTTTGGATAAAAATTATCCAAATAAAAAATATGTCTTTAGTGACATTAAGGTTTCTATGTTTAATGTCACCTAAGTATCATGATGATTACTAAAGATAAAATTCTATAATTTTTTGTGAAATTCCCCAAGTTATATATCCAAAAGATTTATCAAAATTTCATTCATTAAAAAAGAAGTATAAAATGATCTCTTTTCTACTCTAAAAATTCTCCAATATTGTTGTAACATTTCATTGATTCTATAGTATATAGATTTCAATGTCTATAATATTCAATGTTTTTGAGATATAAAAATATTTGAATCTTGTGAAAAATGGTGAGATGGATAATATAATATTATCTTGATATTGTTAATTCTCTTTGTGTAAAAAATGTTTTTTTTGTGTTCAAAAAAATATTTGAGGTTTTATGACGTTTTTACTATGTTGTAGTGTTTGTAGATTATTGATTTTTTGGTTTTTTAACTATATAAAGAGTTGTTGAAGTTGAATTAAGATTATTATTAATATTTTCTAAATGTTTCAAATTTAGATAAATATAATTATAATGGATAAATTGATTAATTTATTTTTAAAATAAACTAAGAATAAATGACTTTTAAAATTGTGGTCTGTAGAGATTTTTTGAATGATATTTATATATACATTGTTAATCCCTACATTTGAATAACCATACATCTATGTTAAAATTATGGTTAGAGAACCATAAACTAGATTTAAATTATACATGTGTTTATATGTTTTACCCTAAGTTCATATCTCTATGTTCCATCAAAAATAAAAACAAAGTTACATTATGAATCGTATGAAAAATTATTTAGGTACTTCATATGTATTTATTTTAAGATCATCCATTACATGTTCGTGTTCACAAATGTTGTACAGTATTTGCAACTCAATAAGATGATTCTCTTATAGAACATGACCTACTGAGATTTCTTTTAACATTACAGTGATAAGTAGATCTTTAGGAGGATTCATATTACCTTAATACATGTTAAACACTATTATCATTCTACTATGTCAACCTAGAATGATTTAACTTACTGAAGAAAAATTTGATCTATAAATTCCACACAATGGATAAAATGGGTCTTTAGAATCTAATATAAGGTCAACCATGTGCTAAGAGTTATATAAGCTATGAATTGAATGATTCATGCACATAACTCAATGAATATGGCCTACATTACATTGATCTTTTATGCCTCAAAATATTTATAAATAGAACAATATCATAAGCATTGAATAAAATAGAAATGTATAACCTGATGTATGTTTTCTTCATTTAATCATTGATATTATCATTGTTCCAATATCTTACTATAATATATATTGAGTATATTCATGGTGTGTCTGTTTTTTTAAATGGATAAAGAAGATAAATATGTAACATTAGTTAAACCTAGAATCACAAAATGACTCATTACCCTAGAATCGGGTGTACTGGGGTATCTTCATCACATGTATTGGAGATCGTTTGATGAAATAGTGAATATGGTGTGCTTCATAATAAACATAGACTCTATCTTAAGTATAATATATATGAAATAAAAGAGATTCAATGTATAATGTTAATATCATTAATGTGGAAATTATCACATGATAAAAATAGAAGATAAAATGGTGTATTGGTATGAAGTATAAGACTATAATCTAAAGGTTACAATGATATATTTCACATTGATTTTCATATATCTATCTACTCTGATATTATTTTAGTTATTACCACTAGTTTATTTAATCTAAAAATATTATTAAATACCAATCAACCTTATCACAGTTATTGTAATGAATTTCAGGAAAATAAAAAGAATTATTTATCCGATTATAATTTATGAGTATTTAAAAAAAATGATGGTATTTTTATAATTTAAATTAAAATATTTGAATTTTTTTGAATGTTATTTCCTAATATTTAACATATTGTTGATAATTAATTTAATGAATTGTTTTGAACGGAGACATAAATAGTTTCTATATTAAAGAAGTAATTATTCAACACAACAAATATTTTTCAAAAATTATAAAAGTATTTATTTAATTTTTTTGGAATTTTTTTATTAGATAATTATTCAACATATGGATGAATATTGAAGTAGTGACATAGTTTTCTTGGATATAATTTTAAAGTAACATGACTCCATTTTTTTAAGGAGTAGGTACTATTAAATCTTTACAATGTCTTTATTCACAACTTGTAAAAATTTATATTCAAAGATAAAAAAATGGTTGTTTGAAAACACTTTCTCTATAGAAATCAAAAAAATAATTCTACAAAGATTAGTTTTCATTTTTATAGAAGAGGAAGTCATGCAGATTTTTTATAAATTTTACTAATGTTGATAAATAAATAATATTCATGAACAATGCTGAAGATCGTTTTACTGGTATTATTTCATTATATAATCATACGTTATTTTAAAAAAATTTGTACCGCTATTCTTTATTAAACATTATGTATATATCTCACATGTTACTATAACTATGTGAATTTTTTTTGCAATATTATACATATTATCGCTCTCTATTAAAGTGTTAACTAATTTTACTCAATCATGGCGGAATATCAACTGATCAAAAAATGATTTTGATGTTAAGGTTCCCAAGAAAAAGATCCTAAAGTCCCTATAATGTTTTTTTAATAATGTTTTATCTACCTTTATAACATTTCTATGTTCCCAAATAAAAGGATATTCTTTGTGAAAATCACTGTGATTTTTGAGAGAGAATTCATGGAGCAGACTAAGGTATTTCTATTCCCAAAACACTAAATATCATTATGTTATTTATATCCATTATTTTTTTCACTAAATTACTCATTTAATGTGTTAAGGATATGATGTATTTAATTCAATAGTTATTTGTAAAAATTTCTTGATTTTGAAAAGAGTACAATTCACACCCACCCAACCCCCTCTAATTTCTTTAATCATCATACAGACAATACATGTTGTATCGATTTTTGGGATATTTTAGAGAATATTTAAGATCATGATTTTCCTTTTCAACCCTAAGATAAAGACCTAGAAAATGTATAATTTCAGTGGTTGATCTATGATATTTTGTATCGATGATCTATAGTCCATATTTTAAAGGTGATAATTATGGTTGTTATAAATCTCTCATGGTAATATATTAAAAGAATCCTGGATTTATGTTATATTTAAAACTTATCTATCCTTTTTGAGATTATTGAAGCTGATCCTAGAAATTTTGAGGACTAATCTAGTAGATGATAATGGTATTTATTTAGGTGTTATGAATACAGTTATTTTTAGATTAAGAACAAGAGAATTTATATGAGTTTTTTAGTGAGCTATAGATTTTGAAATTTGGGAAACCATTTATTTTTTCAATGATGAAACAAATAATGATCCAAAAATAAGATAAATTACTTAGAAATATGAACTTGATATATTTAGGTTTAATGAACAATAAAATTCTACATAAATGAAAGAGATACAGATAAAAATTAGTAATGATGTTTATACCTTGGGAACTCTAATTCGAGAACCAAATCAGTCATTAATACTACTAAATGTTTTACCTTCTATATGGAATGGAATATATTCCTCAATTTGAATATCCATAATAGTTAATGATTTAAAAAAAATGAATTTACCAGATTCATGATGGTTTAAAAGATATGATTCAATAATAAACTGAAAATAATATTTCATTCAAAAAGTATAATATTGCGATCAATAATTTGGAGGATGAATTTTCTGATTCAGATTCTGGTAATTTTTTTCGTGTGATGAGCTATCAGATCCTTCCATTTAATTTTAAAATTTCCATAAAATATAACCTATAAATTAAAGAATAATAAATATAAGGAAGTCAAATTCTATGAATGAAATATGAAAGGTAATTTGAGCCCATACATTAATTTTCATAATGATTGTATGAACAGTGATTATAAACAAAAAGAATACAAAAATATAAAGACTAATTGGTGTACACCCGAAGATTAAAATGATAAATTTACTTCAAACTCAATTATTATTATTATATAATTCAAAACAATATCCTTAATGATATAGAATAAAAAGTTCCTAGATTATTCTGATGCTATCTATTTTGAAAAAAATATATTTTAACAATTAAAATTGTTGATTTAATATATAATTATTGTAAAAAATAATTTTTCTAGAAAATAGAATTAAAGAATTACTGGATTAATTTTATTCATTCAAACTGGTTTATTATATGATTTTAAAGGGAGAGAACAATTTAGATGAAATTATTAATTTGAATAAAATTAATATTGTCATGTTTGGTATAAGTTGAAATGGAGAAATGCCTAAATTATATAGTAATTATTTTGTTTCTGGTTTTAAAATCAAGATCATATCTATTATTAAATGTTTTTATTGTGTTACTAGGAGACATTATTTTCTAATGAATATTTTTTATAAATTCCTTATTTTGTGCTGTGATGTATGTTTATTATTCAAAATCATTATCTGAATCCAAATTTGAAATTTATTCTCAAAAAAGAAAATTTGGTAATTAATATTTTCAGTTCCAAACATTGTCAAACCCAAAATCATTTGAATGCTAAAAGTCACTTGAAATTAATTTTTTATACATTTATGCCACTATAATTGATTTCTATATCATTATGTTTCGTATATAAAAATATATAGATTTATTTTTACAAAAATCATAATTATTTTAAATTTTTTGATTAACTATAATGTGATTAATTACAAGAAATATTACTATATATTGAACTTTTGAAATCTCAGAAGTATTTTATGTCAATTTAATATTTCATATAAATTCCATAACTATTTTATATATGGGGGAAATGCATTCAAATATTTTATATGTTATTCCTCCACACTTGAATATTTTTGTGCTTGCATTTTCAAATAGTTTTCTCAAATTGTTATGATATGGGATTATTTTAATTATTTACTTATGACCATCATGAATTCACTTTAAAATTTTATGTTGGAATATGTTAATCGATTTTTTTATAATCATATGTCTTAGTATTTTACAATTTAAATTACATGAATGTTCTAAAATGATCTTTCATTGTACATTCTAAACAATTATTTTATAAGATAAAAATATTTTTATCCATGAATAAAATGCCAAACAAATTACTTTAATATTATTTTGAAATAATTTATTATAATTCCTTGAATATCATTAAAATTTATTTTTAGATTGAAAGGGAATTATTTTAATGTGTTACAATAAATTTTTTGATATATAATGAATTAAATAGTTGGATAAATATTTTAATTCATTTCAAACATTTTTATTTGAATAATATTATACATGTTTTGATGAATCATTGATAATAAATTTTTATTCTTTTAAAGGAATCATGAATTAAGGGGGATCTTATATTTATATTTGTATATAGAATTTATTTTCAATCCTTCTTATTAACTATAACTTTTTATCTTTAAAAAAAGGGGAAGACAGATTTTTGAATCATTAATTGTTTAAAATGGGTAGATTATTGAGTGGATCCTTATCCTTTCAATTCTCATCTTGATTTTGGTATTTATAATAACCCATTTTGTTTATTAATAAGTTTGTTTTAGTGATTTTATATTTATTATTTCTCTATTTTAATTGTATATCTTAAATATAGTTATCATATTCTAACACCATTATTTTAGTTGGATATATAAGAATATTATATTTTTTATGTCGAAATAAATAATATTTTTCAAAATTGGGGGAAAATTATATGAAGTTTTTATATTTTTTAACTGACATTGAAATTTTTTATATTAATTTCAACTCAATATTTTGATGAAGAATCATGTAATATTACTACAATTTTTATGAAACCTTTCATTCATGATAGTCATGATATTTTTCAAAATTGTATTCATCGATAAGGAAGTCCTAACTGATATCTTTGGATCTCTAAAAATTCATACAAGTTATTGATTAATTTCAAGGATTCTTCCATATATATATTTTGATGGATTCCTTTTTCTTCGATGTTTATGAGAGACAAATATATCTACATTTCATGAAACATGTTTTGATATCTATGATTAATTTTTATGTTGATTTTGTTAATTTTAATGGAAGAATAAAATGTTTTTTTGTTTCTCGATAATTTATTTCATGTTCTGTGATGTTTATTTAATGTTAAAACTTTTCTAGATTATTGTTTCACTGATTTTTTCATGATATAGTGAGCAGTTTTTGTTGATTGGAGGATAATATTAATTCATTGTAAATGTATCACAATTTCATAAATAGACGTCTTCTACACCAATCAGTAAATATACTATTAAAGTTATATCATAATTAGATGAATATGAAATTTTGTGATATACAATTATTATGTAGGGTATCCATCCTTATATTGGCCATCCCTCACATAGAAGAACAATAAATATTTCTTAAAAGTATGTTTTTTGAACATAATATTTGATTGAAATAATCCTTATAATTTTATGTTGGACCATATGATTAGAACTCCACTTTATGTATAACTATAATTAAATGTTTTATTATAATTCACATTAAAAAATTTATAAGAAAATTATCTATAATATAAAGAATAAGTTGTTATATACTTCAAATTTCATGAATAATATACAATGGTTTAAATTCAGGATAATATTCACTTGATAAAAATTAAACCAACACATGGGCACTACAACATTTGAATGATAATTAGGTCACAATGAATATGAATTGTACAATAAGATTGGGTAAATTATATTTTTAGTGAACTACATAAACCAGAAATGTTGTGACTTGCAGAAGAACATGTTTAACTATAACTAGAACATAAATGTAAAGAATAAAACATTATCATATCTTGTAATTTTATGGTCATGAATTTTGATGGAAATTATATGAAAAGAATACAGTATTAAAATAACATGAGGAAAATTAATTTCATGACATTAAATTGGAATGTCATACACCCTTTATGCGAAGCTCGACTATAAAATAATTTGGGACAACAGAGATACCTAACTTAATTCATATAGTATTTATTATATATGAAATATGAGAACTATAATTAAAACATGCTCTAATTTCCATAGAGGATCCCCATACAATGCGTGTTTAAAAAAATTGATCAAGGAGAAATTTATGTATTTATAACAACTCTTGTGTGAGAGTAATGAATCATTAAATTAGAACCAAGTGTATATAAGGCATCATTGTCACATGAAAAAGAGCATATATACTTAAATATAGAATATAATCCACTATATGATAAAAATATAATTTATCTTGATTATAATAGATGTATATTACAAGATATTTCAAGAATTATTTCAATATCACTAGTTTAAAAATCAACACCTTATAAAAGTGGAATTTATTATAAAGAATTGGTATAAGGAATAAGATTACAATATCAGTGTTATGATTCTTAATTTTCCATTTATTTTATTAAATTTATATATTGTGATATTATTTGATTTATTCCTTATAATTTATTTATTCAATAATTATTCCTTAATTCTATGGAAGCTACATGATGTTGTATCCATAAATTTCAGGCATATTAATATAAGAATTTTTCAATTTATCTATTACTAAGATCTTAAAAATAATTATGTTATGTTTTTAATTTAAATTAAAACATGTGAATTATTCTAATGTTCCTACCAAAGTATTTAAGGTATTGTTGAGAATGAATATGAAGAATCATTTTCAATTTTGATTGAAATAATTTTTATTTTAATGAATGGTTAATTCAACGCTGCTAATATTTTGGAGATATTATCAAAGGATTTGTTGGTCTTATTATGACTTCATTTATGAGTTTTTTCTTATATATATAATATAATAGTTAATTGGTGATATGATTTTCATATATATATTTATTAATTATGTTGACTCAATTTATTTTGAATTGTCAAAGATGGATGGTCTAATAAAACAACATCACATATTTATTATCTATATATTAATATATCTCTAGAATGATCAAAATTGGTTATGTTAATTCTCTTTCTCTATTGAAAACAAATATTTTATAAAATTTTAATATAGGTGTTTAAAGAAGAAGATGAAGTCAAGAATATGTTTTTTATTTTTGTTTAATGAAGAATTATTTTTAAAGAAATTGCATATTTTATTAGTGCTATTTTTATTATGGAAGGATGTATGACATTGAAGAAATTATATTCTTATATTCATTATTATTGATTATCATCATCTATTTGTTGTCTCTTCAATAGTGTGTTAATGTTATTTTTAGATTATATATCTCATATTTCATTACTGAAGTTTCATATATTTTTCCTCAGTTATGTTCGCCTTTCAACTTATGATACTAATTTTTGGTTATTAATGAACCCTTTAAAAGAACCTTATGTTCCTATAAAATCATTATTTTATGTTTTCAACTACTAAAACTAAAATTTATATTTCCCTAGGAAATTAACCTTCATATTGAAAATAATTAATCTCGTATAGAGAGCATTAGTGGAGTGGAATAGAGGGTTTCTATACCCTAAACCACAATAAATTTTTCATGTTTTATTATTTCCTTTATTTATTTTCCACATCGTTACTCGTATTTAAGGGTGAAGGATCTGACTACATAATTTCATGATTGATGATTATAATTTTTCTATATTTTTAACGGACATAATTCAACCCCCCCTCTTTTTTCATCATAATAATTATTCTTACATGACATATTGTTGATTTATATGACTCCTTTCTAATGCTAATGTTTTATGAAATATCACATTATGGTATATGTTTAGTGGAGTTTAAATTAACTTATATTATGATAATTCACATTAATTATGTCATCATAAAACTATTTTCATATAATTCCCACTAATGGAATTCAATTGTTAAGGCATATGTTTACCATTACTGGTCATTTAATCTCTCCCTTCATATATATTCAATTTCTATAGGTTATGAATAATTATATTAAAAAAAATATCTACATAAATGTTTCATTTTAAAATAACTTTATATAACAAGGTGAATATTTTTTCCAAAATATGCAAATACGATTATATAAGGATAATATATCACTTGAAGACATGGGTATTGTTGTGTGAGAGTTAATATTTATTACTATAACTCTAAACCTATAAATTCCAAGGTTATGTAATTGATAAAATATATCAATTTGTAGTTTTTCTATTTTTCATGGATAAAATTTTACCAAGAGATATTGTGTCAAATCCAAAAATTTTAAGTATATGTGATTAGAACCAAATGTAATAGTTTGTTTTCAGGTCTTGATAGTTAGTATCAGATAAAGGATTTAGATAACTATATATAATATGACTACATTTGTGATTTTAACTTAAATGTTATGGATACCATCATGGGTTTATGAATTTTTGTTGGATTATATGTTGTAATTCAGTGACAGTATAGTGACCCAAAATTTTCACAAATAGATATTAAATCTTATTATATAAAAATTATTTACATAATATAACAATACATGTTATAATTATATATTTCATGTATATTTGGAAACATGGATAAATAAATTTTTTTCATAAATGAAATTAAAAATACACAACTCATTTCTTCATAATTGGAACCCTTTAATGTTATATCATGCTTAATAACATTCTTCATAAACTAATGAAATGATACATAATAAATGGTAAGTTCATAAGCTCATTAAGGGTATATTAGTGATATATTAATGATAAAATTAACATTACATGACTATAAGGACATGTAGACTTGAGAATAACATTTGAAATCTATATCCTATATATCATAGATAATAATCTTGAATCATTCCATAAATATTATCAGTTAATAAGACATGAATAATAATTAAATCAAATCATGTGATATATGAGAGTATAAAATTATAATAACATATAATGTTTTGGAATATTCATTAGAATATAAATTTATTTATTAGTAGTTATCATTCACAACCAAGACTAAAATAATGGCTTTTTTAACTCCCAAAACCATCTTAGTATATTATTTTCACTCCCAAAACAATCATAGTGGATGGATTCTCTTATTGAACAATGTTCACTCGGCATTTTTGTCATTTTTATCTAATGAGATTACCATATTTTTCCAATTCATTAGAGGGATATATAAATCTCTAAACACCCATAAAATAATTAAAACCATACATATATGTGATACGTGATCGTAAAACATTCATAATATCATAAATCATGGGAAATAAATGAGTTTCATAAACATTACATCGTATCATAACCCCTAGAAAAGAGTGTGGTTTCATAAACACTTCTTAATTTCATCATAACATAACCTGTATATATGGTATGGGTTTCAAAAAAAATATTTTCCTTATAATAAAATTTCATTTAAAGAATGAATAAGAATGTAATCATTGAATTATATCCCCAAAAAATATTTGTAAACATCAAAGGAATTCATCTTAGTAGAATATTTTTTAAAAGATCATGTGGAACTTTTAATGAGGAAAACACACTTTCCAATTTGAAATCACATATTTAAAATCTAAAACATTTCCTTATATTACATAAAAAATAATATTTTAAGATAACCCTTGAAAATTGTATTGGATACTTAAAAAAATAATTGTTTATGAAGGTGGGAATTTTTTTCAAGCCATATATGATAATAATAAAATTCCTTTCAAATTTTTAATATAAAAGTAAAAAGTATGTTAGTTAGAAATGATAAGAAAATTACATTTAAACCAATATTAAAAAATTGTAATGTCTTAAAATTACAATAAAGATCATTGGATAATAATAAAAATAATCAGGAAAATAAAATTTAGAAAACATCTATATATATGGGAAAGGGATTTTTACCCAAGGGATAAATGAAGTTGGTTTTCCTTAAAATATAATTCCAGTCTCATAAGTACATAAAGAGAGGGAAATGAATAAAAAACATGAAATTTAAAATAAAAGTAGTGTAAAAGAATAATCATGAGTTTCATAAGGTGTAGGTATTAAAATTTAATTTATAGATCTTAATCATAAACAATCCAAATAAACAATGAGATTATAAAATAAAAACATTACCCCTTTGATAACTTTTGAATCATAAGAATAATGAAAAATGAATCTTATATGTATATTAATATAAAATAATTATCTTGAGAATCATAATAAAACACATTCCTGATTAATATATAGACTACATTAAAGAAACTAGTGGTGAATATGGTATGTGTCTCACAGAAGTAAAACTAAGATGAAAATCACATACCTCATATCTGACATCCTAGGTACATGTTCTAACCTCTAATATCAATAATATATATTTATAATAAAAATATAAATGAACATCACTAAAATATATCATAAAATAATTGATTCAATTATAAAATTTTAAGACCCATTTGTAAACAATTAACTAATAAAATCATTGTTTCATGGGACGATGACTTCATTTTTCATGTATACTTTGGTTTTGTAGTTATGGTCCTTATAATTTGATCGTGGTCACATCTTATATAGAATTTTAATCATTATATAAAAAACATATATATTAAATATATATTAATATATATTTATAGATATTAATAAACCTTGAGATATAAAAATTAATTACACAGATCATGGGGATGGTAGGTCATATGTACCCACTAATGATGTCGCACTTTTAAACAGATAGAGAGAAGGAAAGGTAAATAATTATTCACATTTATAGAATGATAATTATTACACATAAATATATATATTCATCAAATATTTTCTTATTACCAAAAATTTAAACCAGAAATTAACAACGAATCACATCACTTCATTATGGTGGTAGTCCACACGTACGTAGGAGTGACATTATAATTTTCTAATGGATTATAAGGTAAGAATTCAGATATGATATTTTAAGTTAAAGAGTAATTATGTCATAAATATCATATATAGACATTAAATAGATCATAATAACCATACATAAAATATGGTGATGGAAATTTATTTGTATCTTTATGTGTAGATGGTAATTCGTATATACACATGAGTGATACTTTCACTTCTCATGTGATAGGAAGTGGGTGGATAATAATGGTTTCACAATCATAATGAAATTTAAAGATATTGAGGTTAATTGTGTTATTATTTCATGATATATACCATTTATTTATTGGTAGTAAAATTATATGTAAAATAATTGACCAGTAAAGTCGATTACCTCTTCTTTGAAAGAACTCCTTTAGATATCCGCATAAGGACCATAGACTTGTCTTGTTGGGGAGACCATTACCCCTAAAACATAGATAGGTAAGTTAATAATGGAATATAGTAGGTTTTTATTAACATATAATGCTCAAAATTATAATACCCCAAAAACATAAAACAACCACATTTTATTTGATATTATCTGTAATAAGAAGCATTAAGCTTAAACAACCCATGAAATATATTTCTTTAAGTTTAAGCTCTTTGATACCCTGAAGAATACACAACCCTGAGTCTAAATAAAATATAATATAGTATAATATACTAAATTAGATTTTAAATTGGTTAATATTAATAGTTATAATCAAATTATTAAATTTATCTACATTTATTGTTTATAAATAAAATAATTAGCTTTTAAAAGGGAAGAATTTTTTTTCTAAAAAACTAATTTTTCCTAAAAGATGATTTAGTCGTGGTTTTTGTACATAATTTTAAATTTATTTTTTGCAAATCGTATAAAAAATTGATAATATAAATTTCAATTATTAAATTATAATATCAATATTTTCTTTGGATGAATTTTGGGAATTTTTAAAAAATATTTTATTTTTCAATTAATAGTGAAAATACTGAATTTCAATTAAAATCTACTATTTCATATAAATTGTATATAATGAAAAATAATATATTAAATTTGTTTCAAAGTATAATTAGTTCAATTATGTATTATTTAATATAATATATTTTACTGGAAAAAATTTCGTATCAAATTTTCATATAAAAAAATTGTAAATTGTTCAACATTTTCCCATTAAAAACCGACATTCTCATCACATCTACATTATTAATTTAAAATTAATTTTTTAAAATAAATTATTTGAATTGGTAAAAAATGATTTCATATTAAAATTAATAATAATTTATAATTTATAATATAATCAATATACATTTTTACCAAAATTAGTAGTGAAAATAGAAAAAAATTATTTACAATGAATAATGTATAAATGGATTTATCGGGGGTAAAAATAAAATGATAAGGGTTAAAATGAAAAAAACAAGGAATAACAACTAATTTATGGCCATATTTCTAACATATAATGTATAAGTATATATAATACACCAGATTATACATATTTTACTTGTGAAACATTAATATATGGTTAAATCTTTTCAAAAATTAGATGTGTGACACCAACCCCACCTATAAAAGGCTACGCCCTCCCATATCATCTCCACACATTCGAATAATTTTGGTTTAGACAAAAAATTACCAAATAAATTTTAAAAATATCTCTTATTATCCTAAAATACATAGTTTTGTCATAATTCCACCCTGGGAAGGCCTTTGGTGAAACCTAAGGATGATACCCGAAGAAGATGTAATATTATTCAATGAGTGATTTTATTTTATTTAATATTTAACCTAATTAAATTATTGTTAAAGCATTATGACTTAATAATTTTTTTATATTAAATATACATATATGTTGTTATGTTTGGTTCCTAACCTACAACCCACTCCACATCCATCTAATGGTTTACGAAATCATTATCCATGAGTTCGACAAACTACCGCCTCGCAGACCAATGCAATTCTTTTTTCCACTACCACATGGATTGGTTGGCTATGATTGGGGATATAAACTATATATATGAAATATATAACATAATTATATATTTTTGTTCTCTATATGATGTATTAATTTTCTTACTTTTCATCCACTAGGGGATACGATAATGTCACTTTTGTGTACGACGGACTACTGCCTCGCGAAGCGATGTGATTTGTTTTTTCCAAACATATCACACGGAATGTAAGAATGAGAAATTATATAAATATATGTGAAATAAATGAAATATTACTTATATTCATGAAATATGTATCTATCTTAAATGATAGTATATCATTTTCATTCCTCCACTAAAAAATTATTACGCTGCTTGTGTTTCTGTGGACTACTGCCTTCACCAAGCTATGTGACTCGATTTTCATCGCCAGACCACATGTATAACACATATATGTATACATAAAACATAAAATTTTATTAATTATATTATGATTCATATTAAAATAAACAATATTACATACCACATTTCTATAATTATCTTTGAAAAAGGGAAACATTACTCACATGTAGGTATGACCTTTGCTCCTAAGGACCGTATGCACTTCATTTTTGAAAACAAACATTCATGATTGGTTTTAAATGTATAATTGATGTATAAATTTGATAATTATGTCCTAATTATTAATCTGGAGACTATTAATCAATATTATATGCATAAGAACTTGAACATTCATGAAAAAGTATGAATGAAAAAACAAGGTAATTAACACCTCAAACAATGGTAATAATGAATGATTATCAA
This sequence comes from Viscum album, assembly GCA_963277665.1. Classification (NCBI taxonomy): domain Eukaryota; kingdom Viridiplantae; phylum Streptophyta; class Magnoliopsida; order Santalales; family Viscaceae; genus Viscum; species Viscum album. The sequence continues at coordinate 1,497,099,694 of OY728119.1, read as the reverse complement.
TAAATTTTTTATAAGATGTTCTATAATCAATATATAAGATATTATAAATATTTATATGGTTATTGTATAAGTCAATTACATGTTCATACTCTCTATATAGGATAATAATGAACGTTCTTCCAAAATGAAGCATTAGGTAAGTGATTTCTTAACTCAATTTTCATTATTGGGTTAAACATATACCTCATTGATTACATCATTCTCTAATCATGTGTCTAATGAAAGATGAAAATATTATATTTTTTCATTGTTTATGTGAATTTAATTTTCCTACTCTTAATAGATTAATTAATTAATTCTCACTTTTTTGTTATGATCATTGTATAGATTTATCTCACAAATATCATTCCAATTGAGACAACTCCAGACTTTGACCTCATGGTTTCTAGGGCCTAGAAAAACAACGTGCCATACGCACCTTCATTTATTTTTAATATTTCTACCATTGAATTGGATTACATACCGGTGGAAGGTGCTCTACTGGTCTGTTCTTATGTTTCCTCAGATCTAGCTTGATACTCTTCCCTAGAAATAGTCAGTGGCACATCTCATTATCCAATTGTTAAGTATCTCAGAGCATGCTCTATCAAATCCATTCCCATGGGACTTATATGATTTGGTGGTGGATCCATTTATTCCTCTCATCTCGGAGATCAAGATCGTTCCATGGTGCTTTTCTTGGTCGAAGGGAGCTCCTAATGTAGATCATTCTCTAGTAGAGCTTCATGAAGTGATGGAACACAACTACTGATGCTTAGAGGTGATGTTTTGTCACAAGATCCCTCCAATTTCTCTCTTATAATCTTTTGTCACATCCTAGGGACTGGACACTCTGGCGGCGGGGCCATCCATCTCTCGGAGCTCATTCGTGATCTAGCTTTATTATAGGGATGACATCATCATTGTGTTGTTGAGGGATGTATGTTTTTATAGTAGCTAGAGATTCTATCTTTTCTAGTGTACTTTGGATGTCCATGAGGTGAGAGACCCATGTTCAACAGTTTTGTGGGAGGAGTTACCATGCCTCCCATTTCATCTTGTTGACTCGTCCATCCTACAATGTGTAGCATATGTGATCAATATCCTCTTATGTGTTGATGAGGATTCCTTCGTCTTATAGACTTTGATGTTGCCTCATATTTTTGTGGAGGTGTAACTATTATACCCTCCCCAATATAAGGACCATATCAGGGTAGGGGATGATTTTTAGTGCTGGATATGTGTCTTCGTCCAATCTCCTCCCCTATTTTTTAAGGACTTACATATTCAAGGACACCTTTCCATAGTGTGCAGATGAATCATAATGGAAAAAGGTAAGCTCTTACCATTATTTTATATCCCAGATGAGGGCCTCTAATGGGATATTATTTCTTCCGATTCATCTCCCCAGGATCCAGTTTTTATTATGGGATCGAGAAGCACCCATCAGGCTATGAATAGATCATTACCCGACTCGTGTGTGGGTATCCTAGAGGCTGGATACTGTCCCCCTAATTCTATCTTGTCTACAGAGCACTCCTCTATATACCTTTACCTTCCCTTTATAGGGTAATGGGAGGGACCTTCATTCCCCATGGATCTTCAGACCATTGTGTTGTTTAGACCCTCAAGCATCCCTCCTCAGATTGCAGCTCCATAACTGATGTTTGTAGGAAAATATTTCCCTTTGTGTGTCCTGGTTATTAACCCTAGAAAAACCCCATATAAGTTTTCTTTGAAAAAGGTATTTCATCATGTGATTGTCTATGATATGGTTTTGGATAATAATATGCTAGATTAAGCAGTACTTCTTGAAGTAGAGTCTTCTTCTTGTCGGGTTCTCCTGGTAGTTATTTCCTTATCTCAGAGGGGTCGAATATAAGATGATTTTACTAATCATACATCTAAATCTCCCTTGGATCCCTTGGTGATTCATTATCATTCGTCAATGGGGTCTCCGAAAATGTTTTTAATTCTTTCAAAGCTATAAAACATGAGAACCATAGACTCTTTTGAGTATAAATAGGGTGTCTCCTTAAAGGTTCTTTTTTTACTGATTAATGGAGGTCATCTAAACTACTCAAACTCCAAAGAGGATTAATATTTTTATATGGGGTTCAAGTATTGTTCTTGTAAAGTCCACAAGTCCCTCATTTCTATTATTTAATGAATTTTATCTTAATTTGGGATTCCAAAGCCTTGGGCGTTCAAGAAAAGAGTCATTTTTTAACTCAGTGAATATTTTTTTTGTAGATCTCCAATAATTATGTTCCATAGCCAATGAAAAATGTGAAACACATTGAATTTTTTGTGAGGATCATTGGATTTTTATATAACATTCACGATATTTCAAGAAACAAAAATATCTAGATTTTGTGGAATCCAATGTCTTAGTGGAGTATGTTGATGCTTCACCACATTATATTATCCCAATGGTCAATACTATGGGTGAGGTATTCCTATTTCCTTTCATATTTTCTAAATGTGAGATTGAACATTTGGTTGAATTTTGTCATAATATGTATATACTCAATACAGGAGTTCTGGATTGGTATATAAGTGGATATTTTAATAACATATCAGATGTTTCTGAGAAGAAAGGTAGGGATGTTTTATCGTCCATTGAAACACAAGACATTAAATGCAACATGGTGTATTATGGTCAGATTTAATTGGTGAAATAATCAAAATCGGAATAGGTTCATTTGGAGTTGACTGGACAAATGTCTCTTCAATATTCTAGGTATTGACTCCATTCCAAGATCCTATGTTCTGCAACTAATCCATTGGATATTATATCACTCTACTCATGGGTTTTTCTGAATAAATATAACCAATGACTAGTTTAATTTATATATTCAATAAATTGGCCATATATATAAGTCTAAATGATGGTTCTCAATGATTTTTGGATTCAACTGGTTGAGGGGGTTTCTTGGATTGTTTCTTCCATACGTCCCACAAGCTTGAGAATTTCTTTGAAGAGTTAAATTATAGTAGATCAATGTGTGATTCCAACTTGGAGTTTTTAAAAATTAATATTTAAAGGGTAGAAGATAGCCTATAAGAGTTTTGGGATGAGGGAACTTTTATTCCAATTTGGGAGAACAAAAGTATCTTGGACGAAAAATTTCCGGAGAATTATTGGCTCTACAGGAAACATTAAAGAAAATTAATATGATGCTAGAAGATGGTTCATATTTGTAGAATATTGAAATAGAAGGAGCATTGACACTTGAGAATTTTTAGAGGCATTAGTGGAGAGGAATGAGTGAAGAGGAATGAGTGGAGAACTTCATGATGTTCATGAAGAGGAATGAGTGGAGAACTTCACGAATATGAATGGGTAGAGAACTTCATTTAAATAGGAATGAGTGGAGATGGATCAACATGACTGAAGATGAATGAGTAGAGAACTTCATGAAGTTTAATTGAAGGATTTTTGGATGATATTGACAATGATAAGCTAGATTCAATTCCTGATGAGGATGAAATAAGGGAGATAATGATCATCATGAATGGTGATAGTTCTCCCAGACCGAATGGATGGCCAGGTTCCTTCTTCCAGCATGCTTAGGACATTATAAGAGTATGAGTTAAGTAAGAGGTTCATGATTACTTAAGAGGAGGTCCTCTACTGAGGGTGGTTTGTTATTCATAGGTGGGTTTAGTTATAATGTTACAAAACCCTTCATACATCAATCATTACCATCAAATATTTCTCTACAATATTTCATACAAGATTTATTCAATTAATTTAAATAGGATATTATGTAGGGTGATCCAAAAATTGGTATCAGATGAGTAGTATGGATTACATCAAGACATAGGCATTAAATGTGATTTTTGGATAGATAAAGAGTTGTTATATGATATTAACAAAAATTCACATGGGTTTAATGAAATTATTAAAATTGAGATGGAATAGGATTATGAAAATTTTGAATAGAATTTTATAGTCAAAATCAATAGGAGATTCGAGTTCAAAAATGGATTTGTGACCTTTGTTTTTAGGATTCTAATTAATCTGGAATACAATTTATTTATTGGTAAAAGGATTTGGTTTCTTAAAATTTTTATGGGTCCTAAGATAATTTGACCCAATTTCTCTATATCTTTTTATACTTTCCCAATATGTGATCTTAAGAAACATCAAAAGAAGCTTCAATGAGTGAAATATTCTTCTTTACAAGACAAGATATAGGGACGGCATGGTTTCCATCATGACTATTTTTAATTATATTCTTTTTTTCATTAATGTTGGGATTTTATCTATGAATTTCCTAAACAAATTGATTTAATTTTAGGTTTTATAAGTGGACAGGGAGTCAATAAGGAGAAGAAAAGTGTTTATATCTCCAAAAAAAAATTCTCAATTGTAGTAGATATATTCAAAAAAATATAGGTATTAAAATGAATCCTCTTATATTAGAGTACCTTGGTGCCCCTATATCATATGGTCGAATCAATAAATTCTTCTTTGAAGTAATATTTCAGTGGGTTATTGGATACATTTTTAATTGATTGAATTTATTTGTATCATTTGGTTGATGGATGACTTTGGTTAAATCCATTCATATCTAAATTTCAATGAACATTTTATCAGTGATCAAGGCTCCCAAATGAGCTATGGAGTGGATTTAAAAAATTATGACATCTTTTATATGGGATGAAAAAAGGTAGAAGATTTCATTGGATATTATGGAAAGGAATGGATAGAATTGTCTAAGAAGGAGGAGTTAATCTACAATGTCTCTAAAACTATGCAAGGTATGCATGAAAATCATGTATGGGAAATAATTGAATGAAGTACTATATATGATAGGTTATTTAGAAATAGAATGATAGATGAAAAGATAATTTTCTAGGATCATTATCAATGTATTTTTTTATATTTTGATGCATGATTGAGAACATAGATAAACTGGAAGGAAAGGTTTGCTACAAGGTGGGTCGCGGAGAAATCGTCTTCTTGAAATGAAATTGAGATAATGGGAATTTTTTTTCATGGTCTCTTAGCTCTTGATATTTTATTCAGGGAGTCCATTCCATTTATTTTCCTTATTTACACTATTATTTATCACCATAAGGTCCATTTTTAATGACATCTATATCAGTAGCAGTAAATATAGGTTCATTTTTTCTGCTATTAAATCTTGTATGTCTAGTAATCATCATTTCAGTTGTCTTCTTCAGACCAATAGTGGAAATAATGAATGGGAAGAGAATTTTGGTCATGAATTTCCCCATAGAAATAAATTTCATAGTGTGGCATTCCAGGAATAGTGCTCTATATACTTATAAGAGCATTTTGAAAAAATGGATTTAAATTATCTCTCATTATCGGTGTTGTGTGACTCCCAACTACAAACCAACATGGCACCTATTAATCATAGGTGATTAGGGGATGATCATTTTGAACTTCTTCTATCATCTAATCATTAATGCTACTATTGGGGAGTTAATTCTTAATTTTATTACTTGTCTGTTTCATGGGGTGTTGATGAAAAATATAAAAGTTAATCATCTAATAAATATAATTTTTGTTGGATTATGTGTGATTTGGTAAGACATAAATAATGTCTGAGAATGAAAAGTGTATTCCCATTTTTTTACCAAAGTTCTATGAAAAAATGGTGTTTGAACCGGTCTCACTCCTTCCTAGATGTATGAATTCATTTCTCTCAAATGAACTTATCTATGACCCAATCTCAATGTAGGAGGAAGCCAAGGTATAAGGTAAGGATGATGGGTTTCCTATAAACCTCATATTACTAGACATAAACTCAATGTGGATAGTTCTTGTGTGGATTTTGCAATTGGGGGGGTCTTCATGAAAAAATAGGTTCTTTAATTATTTCGTTAAATAATTTTTATGGTCTTGAAAATTATATTTGAATAGAGGATGTGTATATTATGAACAAAAAATCCTTTTGTAGTCTCCAAATCATTAAAATCCCAAAAATCGAATTAGAGTCTAAAATCATGGTTGATTTGTCAGGTGGGAGGATAATTCCATTAGGGAAATTAATTTATATTATCATAAAATTTTGGATGCTTATCAATAAAAATATTGAGGTGGGTCATACATAGAGGGAAGGAAATTGGTATGTAGATATCTAAGAAATAAAAGGTATTCCTTATGAGAGAAAATTTCTTTTTTCCTACTGGTTCCCTTCCAAATTTTTGTAATCTCATTGTTAAGAGTGATGCAATTGGTATAAATAATTATCATCCTCCTTGAATCTGTATCCTTTTTTCTATATCGAATAAAAAGATTAATTTTAGTCTTCTTAATAGTTATATTTTAATCTTCAATTTCAATTAAAGGATATTATTTGACCATTTCTTAATAAACCCATTTAATTTTATTCTCATTTTTTATTAATGATATTTTAAAGTAATAGTACCATTTTTCCACTATTAGGTAATTAAAATTTTCTGAAAATGTTTTTTATAAAACTTGAATTCATTAATTTCTTTGATAATTTTATTCCAAAACCATGTTTTCAAAAAATGTTTCCAATTTTTTTAACCGTTAAATTTTTGTCATTATAAAAAGTTAGCCATTTTTAATTTTTAGTTATTTTTTAAGGACTAATCCTTTTATTTTTGGAACATGGCACTTTTCTTACCCTTTTTCAATTTAAAAGGAATGTTTTTAATTTCTAATGAATATATGAATTACCCTCCATTGTAACCATTTATTTGAATCTTCTTTTGAAATTTTACAATGTTAATCTTAAAAAATATTTTTTCATAATATTCTATGAATTTTTACTTTTAGAAAAAAAATTCATTGAAAGTATTTTGTAAATTAATTATGTCTTAAAAAGTTATTTTCAAATTTTAAATTCTATTTTCTATAAGAATGTATTTAAAGAACACGTTAATGGAAATAACCATTAATTTTATATATAATACCATGGGGATATTTTTTATTGATATGATTCTTATTCTCCAAATGGATGGTTTATGGTTATTCTGACTAAGGATAGTATTGACATTTATTACCTTTATTCATTTTTTTGTAAAAATATTTCCCTTAAAATTATCACTTTCTTATAATAATTATACAATCAGTTTTCCATAAATATCAATATTATGTATCTTGTATATTTATACTTATTAAATTGTTTATTATTTCTACATATGATGTTCTAAATTGAAATACATTTGTTTATCTAGTTAAATGTTTCTAAATATGTATTCCTTAATAAATACAGATTTTTGATTATAGGGAATATCATTTATGAGTAATATTGATTATTTAATATATGAGGAATTATATGTTTTTCCAAGGCACCGATGGGGTTTTTTAATAGATATCCCCTCGATTCCTTGGTTGTCTCATGAGATGAATAAATTGTCTAGCCTTAGTAAAATGGGATTCTACCCATTAGTTTTAATATATCGTGAAGATACATTGTGGTGGTAGAGGTATCATGTTAATATGAAACGTCATTTCCAATAATTAATAATTTCATTCATTAAGAATTCCATTATTATTATCCATGATATTTTATATATACAATTATCCATGGATGTATTTTATTCTCAATTTATTGAATAAACAAAATATATTTTTATTTATTTACATTACCATATTGATCTTTACTTTTTAATTTATGGTAGTAATATTATTAATTAAATGAAATGTGTTTTAGTCATTTACATTTCTATATTATTATACTAATAAAATTATTTAAATAGAATTTTCATTATATCATTTGTTTTTTTCCGATAATGATCATGGATTTATGATGGATTCTATTATTCATAATCTTTAGTGATCATTTTAGGTCACATTTATTTTGATTTCATTCACAAGAATCCATAAACATTATTGTGAATGATATGCAATAATATACTAGAGGGAATAATGATACTGTTAAAAGTATTATATTCTAATTTATGTATTGATATTTAATATAGGAATCTTCTATGTATATATTATACCACGACTAATATACTATTTATTCCTTTGATATGTCATTACTTTTATATTAGGCCAATATAATGAAGTAATAACAAGCTCTGGGCTACTGGATTCGGGGATGGAAAAGTTTATATTATAGGATTTTTACTAGAACACATGAGAACAAGATTAAGGTAATCTAATATTAGGGAACATAATGTAATGCTAGAACATGAGGATAAGTGTATAATAATATCCTAAAGTTTCTTTAAGGTATAGTTTATATGTTTTTCCTTGAAATATATCTATGTCTATATACTACAATTGTATGTGGTTCTATATAAAATTTATCTATGGGTAATAATACTAAAAATGACACATTGTGCTGGACATGATCGTCACCTAGTGTATGACAACTGGCCTTACTGTGTTCCTAGTTTGACACTCTTGGGGGGTTACACATCAAATAATTGACATTTTCTTAATAAACTATTTTGAGTGATTTTAATAGATGATGATAATGAAAGACCTATGTTAAATATATGGCTTCATAAATTAAAAATGATTTGTTATGATTCAAAGATCCAATAAACTGTTATATGTTTTTTTCATTATTATTATTGTTTCTCACACTATGCATTTTTTGTTTTATTCAATGGTTGGAACCCGAAGGAATTATGTTAACATTAAATATAAATAACATGGTGGTGAATATGAGAAACCAAATGGGGTGATGATTGAAGTGAATGATGTTGTGATTGTACCTAATCTGATTTCTTAAAATATTATGAAAGTCATATACTTTAACCAACTCCAGGTCTCACTAAATAAGAGAAGGAAGAAGTTACCTAAGAGCTCATGTGATGGAGACCATTGCGGAAATAAGGTAATAAATCCATAATGTAAGAAATGTTGTAGTAGAAACCCATTAATGTGTCTCAATAGAACAATAAAATTATTTAAGTGTGAAATTTTAGGGCATCAAGCAAAGAATTAATGAGAAAAATTAATAGTATGATGAATAGAAATAAATATCATCCTAGGGGTCCATTTTTAGTTAATTGTCTTAAATGTTGAGAACCAAACCGAGTAAATTACTTCTTCTAATAGATAAACACTAGACCAATTAAATACCTATTAATAAATAAAATGTATATATTATTTACGTATTGTGGTCCAATAATAAAATTGTTAATGTATTTTTTTACATATGTTATTTTTGTTGATAGGAATTATGAAACATCTCTGGATTGTGTTGAATTTTAAAGGAACTTGTGTCTTCATTAACATATGAGTTATGGAATCAGTAATAGGTTTTTGAGTCTAATATTGATAAAAAATTTAATGTATTAAACACCCCTTTTGGGTTTTATATGCAATCAGTCTATCACGATTAATGATATTTTATGATAAATTAATAGATTTTTTTTTGGAAATTTTACTTGTTGAATAATCCAATTTAATTTTATATACCCAAATTTTAAAGGTATTAATAACTATTTTTGGTGATTTTATAATTTATTAAGCCCTAATAATATTAAAATAAGATTATTTTACGGTGTGAAAAAAAATAATTTTTCTGGAATAACAAAACAAAAATGTTATTTAATGATTAATTTTATTTCAAGGAGGTCCATAGTATATTTTTTAGGAATGTTATTGGAATTATTTTAATTTAGTTTATGAAAATGATAACTAACATCTGAGGTGACAACCCATCTCATTCTTTATGGTCAAGGGGCATGAACCCATGATCGAAAGATGAATAAGGTTTAATACCTACCACTAGTTAGTACGATTTCCTAGTTAATATGTCATATATTTAAATTAATGATTTGAAAAATAACTAATAATGAGTAACCATTGGTTTAATTTTTGGTTTTTAGTTTTTAATTATTTATATTGGGTAGCTTATTCTAACCATAGTATTTTTCCAAAATATTAAGAGACTGGAAGAAAGAATTTTCAAAATTTTATATATCTTATAATCCCTTAAAAATGAATTTTACTTTCTTAGGAATATAAAAATAATTTAGTTATATTCATTTCATAGATAATGACATGAATTAGAAAATTGATCAAATGACAAAAAAGGATGAAATTATGCTTCTAAAACAGAAACATATCAAGTAATTATATTTCATAATATTTGTAATCGCTAAAATAATTATGCCACTTCAGTAAAATGATCATGATAAAAGAAATTATCCTATTATATTCATATTTGATGAATCATATGTCTTTTTAAATCATCACAAATTTATTGTTTTGAGGACCATAAAATTTTATTGACAATTTACTTGATTTTGATCATTTACCTCAATCGTTATCTATAATTATTTATGATTTTAATTTATGTACATATCATTACATTCCAACAATGTTATCCTAATTATAATCCTAGTTAGTTTTTATTAAATACAATATTTTATACTTCAAATTTCTCTTCTATTTATTGGAAATTTTACAAACTCTTTTTATGATGTCGGTTTTCAAAAAAAATATATTAATTCATTGATTACTGAGATCAAGTGGAAATTCTGAGGATTAAATTTAATTCTCGTGGGGAGAATTTAAAACCCAAAAATTTTAAAATTACAATAGTTTATTAAATTTATTATGTGAAACACAACACTGATCTTAAATAAATAATGATATATATTTCATAAAATCTAATCTCTTTGATAGTTTAGAGAATATGTAATTGCGATTCTAAATGAACTGTGATATATTATATTATTATAACCTATACATTAAATTGGTGGTAATGAATTTTAATTACTAAAATTTAAAAATTATGGAAATACATTTATTAAAAATAAAAAAATAATCTTATAAAAATTGTTTTTTTAGAAAAACAATATTTTTTCTTAAAGATTGTTCAGTCGTTCATGGAACACAAAATTTAAAATTTATTATTATCACTTTTTAAAAATTTGTTTTAAAAAATAAATATTATATTTAAATTCACCATATCAAAATTATATTTGGGTTTATTTTTTATATTTTAGAAATATTTAATTGTTTAATGAATAATGAAAAATACATAATATTAATTTAAAAGTTTCTTTAATTTAAATTCTTTATAAAGATAAATTAAATTTTAAATTAGTCTCAAATTAAAATTACTTAAATAATATATCATTTAATGAAACATTCTTTATTTTTATATTTTTTATATTAAAATTTTATATTGAAACTTTGTTTTCTTTTGAGAGCTTTCTATTTGAAAACCTACTTTATTTCCACATCTACGAGATTACTATTAAATTAAAATTTTCAACATCATTCAGTTTAATTGAAAAAATGGAATTTAAATTTCGAATCATGAATTATTAAAAATTTATAATAATTTAAAATTTATTATTTTTTAAAATTAAATATCGAAAAGAGTAAGAATTAATTTTTGTAGTTAAGGTAATAATTGATTTACTAGTGGTTAAACTAAAGTGATAATGGTTCAAATGAACTAAAGCATGTATAAACTCTTTTTTCTATCCATATTTAGACCTTTTAATGTATAATTATTGATAATAATCTATTTTGGACCATTTTTCATCTGGAAAATGTGCGTATTATTGAATATTTTCGAAAATAACATGTTTGCCACTCACCACACTAATAAATGGCCACCCAGTATCCTCTATTCTTTGCACCATCATAATCTTTTGGTTAATGAAAAACATTTCCAAATAACTTCTCAAAAGTCCTATTATCATCATAAAAGCCTTATATTGGGTATAAATCAAACATAGGAAGGTGTTTAGTGAATAACTAGGGAGGAAATCTGAAGAAGAGGTAATGTTCTTCATCATGAGTTTTTATATTATTTTTTCCATAAACTATTTAAATTATTATTAAACCATGATTATTTAATTACCTCATTGCATTATGTTTACTAATACATTTTTTAGTATAATTTCCTTACCTAGAACCGCCTCCACTTCCATCAAATTGGTTAAAAAATCGTTATTTGTGTGTACGATGGACTAGTACTTTGCGAATTGATGTCATTAATTTTTTCATTAACACCTCTAAATATTGGTTATTATGATTGATATAAAGTATATATATGATATTTATAACATAAATATTATTATATAGAAATTATATTGAATATAACTTTTAAATTTTCATTCTGCAGTGATAAGATAATGTCGCTCGTTTGTACGGCAGACTACCCCCCACAAAGCGATGTGATTCAATTTTCTCTAATGTTTTACATGAAATTTAACAAGGATAAATTTAATAAAGATATGTGATATAAATAAAATAATTTATTTTATTAACTTCATATTTATTATTCATAAAATAATATATATCATTTTCTTTTTTATTTTGAAAAATGATAACACCGCTCTTGTATATGTGGACTACTGCCTCCACAAAAATATCTGAAACCCTTTTAATCACAAAACTGTGTGGATGGTATATATATGTATAATTACAGAAATAAAATGTTACTTATGATATTATGATAAATCATGAATTAAGAAATATTTCTTACCACTTTTCTATAATGATCAATTAAAATGCAAATGTTACTCAAGCGTACACCCAAACCACCATCTCTATGATCATAATGTACTCGATTTCCCGAAACCATCATTTATTATTGATATTAAATGTAAGATTGATTTATAAATATTATATTTATTTCATTATTATTATTATTATGGAAATTACAAAACTATACTAAATGTACAAGAACAATAAATTTCATGTAAAATCATGAAAGAGAAAATAAGGAAATTTTCCCCTGAAACAATGGGAATAATGAAATATAATTAATGATTGCATCATAAGATGTTTAAAAAGAAAAAATATGATATAATAAAAAGTAATATTATTCTTGTATATGTTAATAAAATTTTCATAACCATTATAGATTGTGATAAAGCATTTTTCAACCAAGAGGAAGTGTAAAGTATGATATTTCTAAAATGATTTTCCATTTATTACATTAAACTGTTATTTCATTGATTATGACAAGAGAAGATAATGTGTGTTGTGACTATTAATTATATTGTGTTTTATTTACACTTGTAAATATATTTATATTCTATTCACATAATCAATTCATTGATAAATTATGATATCAAAATTATGATCATTATAAGGGTTTACTTCAAATTCTCATTCTAATCAAGATTTTTTATTCTTTAATTTCAGTTGAATTATATTATTTGACTCTTTCTGAGTAAACCCATTTTTTATACTTTGGTTATTCATGATATTTTTTATGTAATAGTACAAATTTTCATCTCTCTTTTTCTTAAAATGTCTGGGAAAATATTTTTATAAAAATCTGACTTCATTTGTCTCTTTGGTCAGAAATATATTATCTTCTAGAACCATGATCTCAAAAAATGTAACAAAAAATATTTAAACCTTTTTCTAGATTTTTTTACCCATTTTCACTTTTTAAAAAAAAATTGAAAATCATATCCTTATTTTTTACTATTTGTTTTTTCTTTTTTAATTTTTTTATAGTGAGAAATGAATGTTTTTAACATGTATTGTATATAAAAACTACCCAAAAACAGGACCTTCATTTGATTGTATCTTCCGTTAAATTATTAAATAGTTATTTTTAAAGATATTTTCCGTAATATCATAAAAATTACTTTTTTTAAAAAATTATTTTCCATGAAAATTATTTTTTAAATGATCTATGTTTTAAAAGTGATTTTCACAATGAAAACGTTATTTTATTCAATAATTATTTTAATGAAATTTTATAGTTTTCTTATTCATAAATGACAACTACCCTTCATTTTACATATACTACCCCTGAGATATGTTGTATTGATAACTTCCTTATTCCCCCTCTTTATAGTTTATGATTATTTTGACCAAGGATAATATTTAGTATTTACTTCCATGATTAATTTTTGTAGTCAATAACCTTCCCTTGAATTTATTACGTTCATGTGATCATTAGAAATTATATTTCCCTAGAATATAAATACTATCTATCATTGATATTTTTATTTCTTAATATTTATATTATTTTTACATATGGTTTTCAACAGTGAAAGTAATTTATTTATCTCATGAAATATTGGTAAATCTATATTCTTTACTCAATATGGATATTTGATGATACTGAAAAATCATTATCAATTAAATTGTTTTTTAGTATATTATGAATGATTTAGAAATCAATGTCATGGGTGGGTCCCAATTATATCTAGTCTTTTGATGCATCGATAGTCACACATGTTGAATCAGTTGGCTAGCCATTGTTAAATAGGTTTGTACCCATTAGTTTAATATTATCATGTAGATAGATCATGATGGTATTTGTATCATTTTCCTTGGAAAGATTATATCATATAATTAAGAAATTATTTCATAAATAATTGAGTTATTATTATCCAAGATATTTTCCCTATGATATTATATATGGATTCATTTTATTTATAGTTTATTAAATAACTTCACGTGTTTTCAATTATTTATATTTACATATTTATTATGTCTTATAAAAAATATGATTTTTGGGTTATTCATTCAATGGAAGTATTTTTAAGGTATTTGACCTTTCCATATTGAAACTGCTTTTCAAATTATTTAAATGGAATGTTTGTTCATTTATTTTACTTTCTATTTTTATTGTTCTCATTAATTTATGGTTTTCTAAATACATAACTGCTACTAAGAATTTGAACCCACCCACACTTTTCTTTCTCTACCAATAATACATGATGTTTTTAAAAAAATATATACAATAATATGTTTTAGGAAATAATGATATTCTCAAAAAAATTATGCAGTAATTTGTGTATTCAAATATAATATTGGAATCGTGTTTTTATCTAGTTTTTAAAGCCCACTAAACTATTCTTTCCTTATGGATATGATTCCTTATATATTATTAAAATCAATTAATGTTGGAACGTGCTCTAGGCTACTGAGTACAAGGTCACTTGAAAATATGTTTAAAGATTAAAAATAAAGTGTGTCCTTTTATAAGGTAAGGACATGGAACAATGTAAATTTCATAAATAATTAATATATAATAAATTAATTATCAAGAAAAGTACTTCCAAATGGCCATTATTTATTTAAAAATGTTTTAGGGTATATATATCCTTATGGTATTAAATTTAAATGTATTTCAGTTTCATTCTTAACCTTATCTTTTTTAAAAATCCCATTATTAACCATTTTTTATGATAACCGTTGTAACATAAATTTGAATCACAAATGGTTTTGAATATTACTATAAATGGAAAACATTCTCAGAAATTAAAAATAAATTATAGGTTCTGGAATTTTTCCTTAAAATTTAATAATATAATGTTTTTATGTATTTCAAATCATTAAAAAATATTTTTCATTATAAAATATTATCAATGTCAATTTTGGCATTAATCCTATAATTTGACATTAAAGACACAAAGAAAAAAATAGAATTAAACTATAATATTTTCATACATTGATAATATGACATATTTTTCTAATAAAAATTGAATCAAAATAAAACACTTAAATTATGTTACCTTTAATATTTTTAACATCATTTATTTTGTATTTATATTAATTGAAGATTTATTATGTAAACGTTGAAAAACAAATTTACTATAATTATTCAATTATTAATAATCATAAACAATTTAATATGACAAAAAATTATTTATAATTAAATAACTTATTTATAACTGTATTTATCATCCTTTTAGAATTAAGTAAAAAAACATTAATGATATTAATGTCAGTAGAGTGATGTTTTATACTTACTATGTTTTCAAATTAATATAATTATTATAATCAATGGAATATTTCCCCAATTGATCATAAATTCTATAATTTTATGGAAATGGATAAAAAACACTTATCAATGAGAATAAATTAATTTGTAGACAAATTCTAAGGCCTTATACTATAGTTTTAACCTTATTTTATCAATTATTGACTTACCTTGTTGACAAAATTTTTATTTGGTTACTAATCATATCGAATAAATAAAAAATCCTATATAAAAAATTTTGACCAATTGATTATAAATATGGAATTAATTAATAAAAATTAATGTTATATAAGCGGTAGAAATATATTTTAATATAATTTTTAAAATGTGATAGAAACCGTTTTTTTAAAAATTCATTTTTAATATTAAAAGCGCATTTATTTTTATCATATATTTATAAAAAAATTTGATTAATAATAATATATAAATTTACTATATAATATATAAATTAAATTAAAATCATTCATTAATAGTGGTTAATTTAATTTATTAGGATAAAAACACATTACGAACATCAATTTTTTATAAAACAATTCCTTTATTTCAAATTATTTTTATTTGCAGTTATAAATAATTTATAAAAATGAATTAATTTTATATATTTATAAAAAAATATGTTTTTAATAGTTTAGATAATATTATTCATAACCTCTAATCTAATATATATGAGATAATTTTCACATTAGATAATGATATTTTAATATTATATCAGAGTTCATTTAAAGTTGTTTTTTTGTGTAATACAAGATACTAATAAAACAAATTTATATAGGAAAATATCATGTAAACATATGTTTTTATATTTTACCGACCCCAAAAAAAATTCTCTTGGAATTATATACATGTGATACAAAAAAATGAGGATATATCTATTTTATTACATCCTCTAATTTCCAAGTAGCATCTTCAAATTTATGGTTTCTCCAAACTATGTTAACTGTGAGACAAGTCTTGTTTCATTTAAAATTATCTCTAGAATATAATGTTAATATAATTATTTATTCATAATAAAAACCATGATCCAATTAGATTACATATGAGTTCAGTATATTTGAATGATTGGGTCTTACATCTTCATAAGAGATGCATGGAACTCATTGTGAACGTGAGAGAGGTTCCAAGGAAGTGTCATGTGATAATATTCTATACTAATTAAATAATGAATATAAAATTGTTCAATATACCTAGTTCTCAAGCTTCTTATATTTATGAATCATCTAACTTTTTTCGTGGATAAATTATTAGAAACACCTTCACACCAACTTCAAATTCCAGATCATGCTGATGATTATCTATATAACTCTTCTTTCAATATCGAGATACTTTTTCTTGGTTGTTGAACTTTTATGACCTTAACATCCATTTCCATGACTATATTACGTCCCAATATATTTTCCTATTTAACTTCATCCCCTCACATCAGTGCTTTTCACTTCCTTCCATAGTAGGTTACGTACAGAACCATTTGAATGCTTGAGTGAAAGCTATTTTTGTAAGAAAAATTGAATAGAGGATGGTATTGATCCAAAAAACATTAAAATCTATAAATAAATATCTCAAGATATCCTCTAGGGTGTTAATGTTTCTCTTATAAATATCATCAGCCTGAGGATGATTGTCATGACCTGTCCCCTGGGGCCCATGTTGTGACTACTCCAAGCCCGTCCTCCATAGGCCAGGGGCTGGCGACTATCACCAAAGGCGTAAAACCCTAAACTGGGAAGGCATTGTCTTTAAAACATGTAAACACACACAACAAAGTACAATATGGAAGCAAAACTCTATGTAAAAGACTATATAACAAAGTGTATTGAAATTAAGGGGGTCGTAATATAAGCCCAACAGGAAGGTACATGTACAACTGACAAATAAGTACAACGGAAGAAATGTAAACCAGCTACAGGGTCATGCTCCGGGGATTCCTACATTAATGGTAGGTATATATATCCTTCTCATCACTCCATGTCTATCTGTCTCCTCTGTGTACCAACTCGTCGTAAGGTCCACCTTCGGGTACCGCCCAGTCCTGCTACTCTGAACCTCAGTCTATGTTGTCCATCGTCTGAAACCAACACAATGAGGTGCGGGCATATCCCATGCAGATTTGATTATAATGATACATAGTAGGGACCCTGATACCCTCAAGGTCTCACAAAATTCATAAAGGATAAACCACAAAGTATGAATTATGCTGATAACTCCACTTATGTATATTCCCATACATATACCTAAGTTATCAAGTTATCCATATCAATCAGGAGGTAAACAAAAAAGTTATCGACTCATCTAAAACCAGGATTTTATTATGGGGGTGGAATAAAGTAACATCCCCAATCAGACTGTCGAAACCTCGGCTGCTGGAGAACTCCTCTAATGAGTACTGTGGGCATTCCTCACTCACAGAGAGGCGTTTCCCACTAACCTTGGACCTCTGAGGTACTCCCCATGTCGAGTAACATGTGTTTGTTTTGTCACCAAGGTGCTCCCCACTGTTGGTCTATCTTGACACCAAGGCGCTCCACACTAGGCTTTTCAATTCACTTTAAGTCGAATCAATCTACAGTCTTTAGGTATCAGCCAGCTACTAGGTCTCTAGAGGTCAAAGATGTCTTATCACTGAACTGTACAACCAAGGGTCCTGCTTCGGTAATCATAGAGAAATGTGACTGACTAGCCTCATAGAAAGGTTTGAGTTTGAAAAAAGTCATTGGGTAACCCACTGCCTAGCCCAACTGGACGGTAAAACCTAAGAGGTTGTCGGGTAACCAACTGCCCAGCCTAGCTCGAGGGTAAACCCTATGGTCAATAGGAAATTCACTGCCCAACCCAGCTACAGGTTAAACCCTAAGAGGACATCGGGTAACCCATTGCCTAGCTCATTTGGAGGGTAAACCCTAAATTCAATGAGTAACCCACAGCCCCGCCTAGCTGGAGTGTAAACCCTGAACTGGTCTGATAACTCTTCACTATGCTCACTCGTCTCTGGGAGGATCCTCTCCACAAGCTACAGGTTGATACTTCAACTATCACGAAGTCCCACAAAGAAGTATTTAAAAAGTTTGGCACGTCATAGGGGTCTCAACACAATAGACGACACATCATTCAGATGCATGGTCTGTGAGTTATTAGCCTTTTAGTCCCGGGGGCCCGTTTGAATTTGTGCATGATCCAATCAGTTTGTATCTCAATATTACCCTAATCTTCAGTGGGGTATACTCAACGGGACCATCGCACTCAACGAAAACCTGTGAAGCTGATAGTTCAACAAATTGTTGTCTGGTGCCAAAGATATGGGCAAGAATGTAAAGGCTCAGTAGAGGGCCCACGTCCGGTCTGACCCACTCAGACCGACCCGGGCCAACCCGGTCTGTGCCGACCCAGTCTGGGCCGACCCGGTCTGACCTGTTGGGTCTGGCCAAGCCCATTAGATGGGAAAGACTATTAGGTTCGGCCCGACCCGTTGGGCCTAGCCCAACAGGCTGCGTGGGTGGTTCGACCAAGGCTTGGGTCCAGTTCAGCCCGAAGCGTCACGAGGGCACGGCCCGACATGGTCGGGCCAGTTCGGCTAAGGCGTTGGGAGGGGGGACATGGGCGGCATAGAATTTTCAGGCCAAGCGGGGTGTGCGGTCCAAAACGTTGAGGCGCGTGGGGTGCCTAGTGGCCTGAAGGGGGCCGGGGGAGTTGAGCGGGGCATGCACAGATGCCGGCAGGCAGCCTGAGGGAGGTGGGTCGGGCATGCGCGGAGGCCAGCAGACAGGCCATGGGTTATTTTACTGGAATGCATGGAGTTCAGCAAGCGGACCAAGGGAGCAACGCGGGGCACGTGTGGAGACTGGAATGCGGGTCGGTGGCGTTCGGCTGAGCATGGAAAGGCCAGGTGGTCCAGCGGCTGAGAGGCGGTCGGGCGGCCGGTGCAGCGCGGTCCAGGCCAGGGTGGGCCGATAGTGTTCGGCCGGGAGCACTAGAGCGTTGTGGGGGCAGCGTGGTTCGTAGACGCCATGGGTAACTCGTCCTCTTTCTTCGCCACCATCGTTGTTTTGTCGCTTCATCGCCATGCTGAAATTCATCATAAATAAAATCGGCAAAGGGGTCGGGCCATGTTGGTTTTCGCCGGGCCCTCTACATTTACGGTGGTATCATTTGGTTCATCAATGAAGTACGATGAACAAAAATTATTTTACCATCTATGAATTTATTCCTTTCCAACCAAATATGAGAAATGAAAACAGATAATACACAAATAAAATCCCCTACCGTTGATTGTCAGTCATCGATGTTTAAGTCTCAGGAAGAAGTCAAAGGAGTTCGACATTAGTCACATCCGCTGCATGCTTCCAATCCCAAGATTCATCGACTATGGGAGACGCTCCATGTCGGTAGGTGTTCGGGGAAGAAGTCGAAGAAGGGACGTTTCTGGCGTTCTTCTTTGGAAGAATGAATTCTTCATTCTTCATTTTTCATTGGGATATTTCTAATCCTCCCAAACTCTCCTCTTCCCAAACTTCCACCCAAAATCCAAAGTTTTTCCAAATAATAGATTACAGTATCTATTAATTAGTTTTCATTAATTCAAAAGGAATGAATATAATACTTGTCTCCACCTAATTTATTTGAAGGGTTGGCACAAATTAATTAGGGGAGTTGGAAGAAATTAATTAGAGGGAAATTCAAGTGGCTCGCCATCATTAATGACGGAGAGTTGAGAGGTTTTACTCTCTTCTATCAGTAGCAGGGGTTAAGCCCAGTTTGGTCCCCACAGCGTAACCCCTCATAGGAGCTTATGTTCTGGTGGGCCCCACCACCATAACCTCTCAGAGGAGGTTAAGGTGTGGTGGTCCCACCTCCAACTTCTATGATGAGGTTCTAACCAACAATCAGCCACGTGGCGGATCAAATAAAATAAAGTGAATCTAACTTTATTTTATTACTTTCCATGAAACCCAAAAAATTATCTTTTATTCTTGACTGACTGTCATCAATGTGAAAGTCTTTTTAAGAGAATACCGGCACTATGAGTTCAATGGTTCCATCAGATTTCAGTTTCAAGCAGCAGTTCGAAAGTTATAAAATCACGCTCATATGTTTACTAAACGTACTTGAAAACAACTTCAGAAATTGATTCCGGGAACACCGGCCCTCTGAATAACACACCATCAGTTTTTTCAGATTCGTAAAATTCCAATTTATCTAAGAAAAACAATTCCATGGAAATTATGGGTCTTTACATTCTCCCCACTTCAGGGTTTTACGTCCCCATAAGCTACAACTCGAACTAAGGGAACAAGTGGGGGTACTGATCATGCATTTGAGCCTCCCACTCCCATGTGCTCTTCTAGAGGTTCCCATGCTGCCAGTGAATGCACACTAGTGGTATTGACCATCTATGTAGGACCAACTCCTATCGATCCTCAATCTCCACTAGAACCTCCGTAAAATTCGCCCCATCATCGATGTCCAGCTCTCCGTGATCGATGATGTGAGAAGGGTCGTTTACATATCTCCTCAGCTGGAATACGTGGAAGACATTGTGCACCCGATGCAACTGAGGTGGAAGAGATAAGTGGTAAGACACCTCGCCAACTCTGCTGAGGACTTGGAATGATCCGATGAATCCTGGAGATATCTTTATGCCTCGGCCACATCTATGTAGACCTCATCTAGATGAGACTCATAAAAAGACGTGGTCGCCATCCTCGAACTCCAGAGGTCTCTGTCTCATGTCAGCATACGACTTCTACCTGTTCTGTGTAGACTTCATCTGCTTGTGGATGATCTGAACCTTCTCTATGGTAGCTCGTACCAGCTCTGGTCCCTCTAGTGCTAATTACCTAGGGTCAGTCCATCACATGGGTGATTTGCAAGGTCTCCTGTATAACACCTCAAAATGAGTCATTCCTATGATGGAGGTATAGATTTTGTTATATGAAAACTCCATAAAAGGTAAGTGGTACTCCCAAATGTGACCAAAGTCAAGGAAACAAGCACACAGTATGTCCTTGAGGGTCTGAATGGTTCGCTTAGTCTGCCCATCCATCTGAGGATGGAAGGTGGTGCTCATAAGAAGCTGCATTCTGAAAGTCTCCTACAACTGCTTCCGTAGCCAGAAAGTAAAACATGCATCACGATCGGAAACGATCATCGAGGGTACTCTATGTAACCGCACAATATCCAGCATATAGAGTCATCATACACTCTCTAATGAACCATGTTCTTTGATCGATAGAGAGTGGGCTGACTTGGTGAGTCAGTCGACGATCCCCCAAATCAAGACATGACCCCTGGATGTATGTGAAAGTTCTAACATGAAGTCCATGTATATTCCATCCCCCATCCACTCTGGGACTTCTAAAGGCTGAACCAAGCCTCCTGGTACCTAATGCTCTGGCTTCACTTGCTGAAAAGTGAGCCACCTAGAGACAAACTCTATAACTACTTTCTTCATTCCTAGCCACAAGTGTTGTCGTCAGAGGTCCTGGAACATATTTTCCACTCTTGGATGTACTTCTATAGGGAATGTGTGGAAATCCCTCAACACTTCCTCCTGAAGTGACACTTGTACCATGGTACATCCTCTAAAAAATATGACGTGCTATCCACCTTAAAAAAATCCATCAGGTGCCTGCCCTATGGATATCTGAGTATGGCGTGTCTCGCAGTCTGTGTCCCTATATTGTGCCTCCCTCACTCGCTGAGGAAGTGGGGAACTAACTGTAAGAGACTGAAGGAAGGCTTTTCCATATCTATCCACAAAGTATATCTTTAAAACAGCCAGCTGGTCTATCACCTCACTCAGTACATGCAGGTCAGACCTCTTATTAAGTGTTTATGCTACCATGTTCCCCTTCCCAAAAGTATATACTATCTCAATGTTAACTTCTGCTACCACAAGGGGGAGGTTAGCCGACTCACGAGTTATTGGCAGCACCCTCCTATGAATGACTTTATCTTGTTCTCCCTGTTATTCATTTTTCACTGACCAAGGAAAACCCAATCCCAACGCGGTAGATAAACCACAACCTCTTTACCTAATATAGTTAATCTGACTGTGAACAGTAGATTTCAATTCCAAACCCAATCTAACAGCGTAAGGCCTCGACACTGCCACCGAGAGGTTCCAACTAAACCTCTAAACTCAAGGTTCATATCACATTTGTCTGCATAAGTGTGATTATCGAGTCTCCTAATAAAGTTATCTCTAGAGGTGATGGTCAAATCATTGGTTTAACCATATACTCTAGGTCCTGGATAAGATTCGTGGAAGGAAGGAATGATTGGTACCTCTTTTTATTGATACGGCAGCTAGTAGTTGACATAGATTGTACCTCGATTCATTCCTAGAGCCCTTGGGTCTCATTCCTTGACCATATGAAATAACTCTCTACCCCTTCCCTCCAGCTCCCTTTGCCTGATGGGGTCCACGAAAATGGGGTGGTTGTTACATGTCGAAAAGTACACCGCCACATGCTTCTCTCATAGTTCGCCTTCCACATCTGATGTCGTGCAGATTCATCTTCTCTAACACATTTTACATGCCTAAGTCTTTGAGACTGGTGCCATTTCCCTACTTTCCCACTGATAACATTCACTGGCAGTATCCATTCAACCAAAGAACATTCAACCCTAAAGGTTCTTTTTATCACCCTAGAATAAGTAGGGATGCATATAAGAATAGTGCTATCTCTGATGTACTTTAAACACACATCTCTTAGAAGTTCGATCCCTAATGAACTGATAATAAAGTATTCATCATGTACCAGGAACGATCTGTACACCTCGAGGAATACTCAGCTACCAACATGTCGTCCTGCCAAAGCTGTAGAAGTTCTAGAGAACTCTCAGCCACCTCCTCGAGCTCGTCCTTAGCCGCGTGTGAGTTGGGCTTGCTTGGAACCTGAGGTGTATCTGATGTTGAAGCACATGTAAGGTAATAAGCCTACATGTGTTCTCTACCGGTACAGCCAGTTGTAACTGATGACCAACGAGTAGTGGTATAGATGGCACACTACCCGAAGGTACTATCTTGGGCAATGGTCCATGTATCAAAGTATCATCACTAATCGGACAATTATTATGGTCACTCACTAAATAATACTAGTATATAAGATCACCATCTACTCTACTGGTGTCTCAACTAGATGAAAAAACTCTAGCAATTGCCTCCGGCTAGCCCTCAGCTGTGTGGGAATCTGGCTCGCCTTGAAACCTCATAGGCCTCTAGTGCTGTAACTAATGAAATGAACTCATCCAGCTTGCATCATCCTCCAGTGTGGCTAGTGGTATCTTCTTCACAAAGGGTGGTGGTGCTGCTGGTACACAACCTGAAGGTTCCAACATAGTAAGAGGTCTCTTCACTGGAGCCTTGTCGCTTGGTGGGATATTAGGGCGAACATCTCTTGGAACACTAATTGGCTATATGGGCGGAGGCATCCTAAAAGAAACAGATGTGACACGGTCAAAATATTATACATGGTGAGCTGACCTGGTGAGCCGACTTATTAAATCACAAAGAAAACACACACACGAAATGTTTTTATACACTGAGTCAGAAATCAATAGTTTGGATCCTGATTTATGGATAAGTCGACTGCCGCACCAAAAATGGAATCCTTGAACTGAAAACCACACTTAGTACCCTCAACACTACTAATTCACATAAAAGATCAAAGTCCTAAGTTCTGCGGTAGAACCGACTCCTTTGATACCAATTTATCATGACCCATCCCTCGGGGCCCGTGCCATGACTACCCCAAGCCCACCTTCTATAGGCTAGGGGCTGGAGACTAGCACCAAAGGCATAAACCCCAAAAATGGGTATGCATTTCCTTTAAAACTTGTAAACTCACACAATAGAGTACAAGTTGGAAGCAAAACACTATGTAAAAACTATATGACAATGTGTACTAAAAGTAAAGGGGCTAGAATACAATCCCAACAGGAAGGTACAAGTACAACTAAAAAATAAGTACAACTAAGAAAAATAAAGCAGCCACTCGGTCATCTTCTAGGGATTCCATTCCTGAATTGTAGGTATAGATAGCTTCCTTAGCACTCCACATCCATCAGTCTCCTCCGTGAACCATCTCATCGTAAGGTCCACCTCCGGGTACTGTCCAATCCAGCTTCTCTAATCCTCATTCAGCACTGTCTATCGTCTGCAACCAACACAATGTGGTGTGGGCATAGCCCATGAAGGGGTTAGTATAAAGATACTCATTAGGGACCCCGAGACCCTCAAGGTCTCATAAAATCCAACAAGAATAATCTATAAAGTATGAATTCAACAAATAACTCCACGTAGGTATATGCCCATACATATACCTAAGTTATCAAGTAATCCATCTCAATCATGAGGTAATCACAAAAGTTACTGACTCACCTCAACCCATGATTTTATTCTAGGGGTAGTATCATTTGACATCCCCAGTCAGATTGTCGAAACCTCGGTAGCTAGAGAACTCCTCCTCTATTGAGTAATGCGGGCCTGTAGCGCTCTCACAGAGGTACTTTCAACTAAACTTGGACTGCTGAGGTACTCCTCTTATCGAGTACCATTGGTCTGCTACATTATGAAGGTTATCCCCACCATGGTTCTCATGCGACACTAAGGCACTCCCCACTTGGCTAGTCGATTCACAACGAGTCAAATTGATCAGGAGTTGTTAGGTCTCAACCAGCTACTAGGTCTCCACAGGTCAAAGCTAACTTATCGTTGAACCGTACAACTGAGGGTCCCGCTTCTGTATTCACGGAGAAAGGTCACTGACCAGCCTCATAGAAAGGGATGAGTCTGAATGAAGTCATCGGGTAACCCACTGCCCAACCCAGTAGTAGGCTAAACCCTAAGATGTCGTCGGGTAACCAACTGCCCTACCGAACTTGAGGGTAAACCCTAATGGCAATAGGTAACCCACTTCCCAACATAGCTGGAGGGTAAACACTAATAGGTTGTTGGGTAACCCACTTCCCAACCCAAGTGGAGGGTAAACCCTATGGTCAACAGGTAACCCACTACCCTGCCCAGCTGGAGGGTAAACCCTGAACTGGTGAGATAACTCCACACTATGCTCGCTCATCACCGAAAGGATCTGCTCTATGAGATACAATTTGATACTCCAACTGTCACAATGTACCATGAAAATGTATCTCAAAGGTCCATCATGTTATAGGGGTATCAAAGAAACACATGACATGTCAATCGAATGTCCAGTCTGTGTGTTATTAGCCTTTTAGTCCTGGGGTCCCGGTTCGAATCCTGCACGATACAACCTAGCCATATATCAACATTACCCCAAACTCTAGTGGGGTATACTCAAAGGGACCTTCCCACTCAAAGAAAACCTACTCCACTGATGGTTCCTCAAATGGTCGTCTGGTTCCAAAGATATGCCCCTGAAAGTAAATGGTCGGTAGAGGGCTCGGGTCCAGTCTGACCCGGTCAGACTGACCCGATCCAACCCAGTCTGGGATGACACGATCATTCCTATTTGGTCTGGCCCGACCCACTGGCCCCAGCCCAGCAGGCCGTGTGGGTGGTTCGTCGCGGGCTCGGAGCTAGTTCAGCCCGAAGCGTCATAAGGGTGCGGCCCGGCACGGCTCGGCCCGGAGGGCGTGGCCCGGCCGATTTGGCCAGGGTGCCCCGAGGAGAGTCACGGGAAACATGAAGCACATGGGGAATGCGGAGGCCGGCAGTCAAGCCGGGGGAGGATTGTCGGGTACGCGCAGAGGCCAGCGGGCAGGCTGGGGGAGACGCGCACACATGCACGGTGGGAGAGACGTGCGAGGCACGTGGTGAGGCTGATAGGCGGGCCGTCAGCGTTCGGCTGGCAGAGCGCGGCTAGGCGGGCCGACGGTCGACAGGGTTCCGGACTGGCCGGTTCGGCGCGGTTCAGGCCAGTGCGGGCCTGCAGTGTTCGGCTGGGAGCACTGGAGCGCTGCGGGGGTGGCCCGGTTTGCGGAGGTCACAGTTAATGTGGCCTTTGTCGTCACCGCCATCGTCGTTCTTTCGCCTAAATGGCTTGCCTAAATTCATCATAAACTAGATCAGCCTAGGGGTCGGGCCATGTTGGTTTGGCCCGCACCATCCATATTTAGGGAGGTATCATTTGGTACATCAAAGAAGTTCGATGAAAAAAATTATTTTACCATCTCTGTATTGATTCCTTTCCAAAAGAATTTGAGAAAAGAAAAGGGATAATACAAAAATAAAACCCCATACCTTTGATTGTCGGTCATCAAAATTAATGTCGCGGGAAGAAGATGAAGGAGTTTTTCATTCGTTGCATCTACCACAATCTTCCAATCCCATGTTGTGTTGGTTGTGGAAGATGTTCCACGTCGGTACATGTCTGGGGAAGAAGTCACATAAGGATCATCAACGACATTACTCATTGGAAGAACGTGTTCTATGTTCTTCATTCTTGGTTGGGAGAATTCTAATCCTCCCATGCTCTCCTCCTCCCAAACATCAACCCAAAATCCAATGTTGTGGATTATAATAGATTAGAGTATCTATTAATTCATTGTCATGAATTCAAAAAGAATAAATAAATTACTTGGTCCACCTAATTAGTTTGAAGGGTTGGCACAAATTATTGAGGGGAGTTGGCACAAAGTAATTAGTGGGAAGGTCAACAGGCTCTCCCCCTTTAATAAGGGAGAGTTGAGAGGTTTTACTCTCTTCCATCAATTGGGGGTTAATCCACATGTAATCCCCACGTCGTAACCTCTTGCAGAAGGTTATGATCCGGTGGGCCCCACCCCCGTAACCTCTCCTAGGAGGTTAAGGTGTGGTGGTCCCACCTCCAACTTCCATGAGGAGGTTTTAACCAAAAATCACCCACATTGCGGCTCAAAGAAAATAAATTGAAGGTCACATTATTTTATTACATTCCACAAAAACCCAAAAATTATATTTTATTCCCAACTCTCTATCGTCAAAGTGAATGTCTTCTTAAGAGAATACCAGCACTGCGAGTTCATCAGTGCCCTCAGATTTCAGTTCCGAGCAAAGGTTCAAAAGTTATAAAATCCCACTCGTACATTTACGAAACATACCTGAATAAAACATTAGAAATTGATTCCGGGAACACCGGGCCTCAGAATCACATGCTGTTAGTTTTCGCATACTCGTAAAATTCCCATGCATTTACGATAAAAAATTCCATGGATATTTCTAGTCTTAATAATGATAATATATACTAAAACTCAACCTTATATCCATAGATTACTAAAGATATTGCCAAAACATTGAGTTAAGTCTCATATATCTATCAGATAAAGCTTAATATGGTACTCCATATAACCTTACCACATTTTTAATATAAATTATTATGATCCAATCAAGGGAGAAATATTATCTAATGTAAATGGTCTATGTTTAATACATAAATTGATCGACTGAATCCAAAATAACATTTTGTCATTTATATTGTTTTGTGAGTTCAATGAAAAAATACATGATGTTGTTTACCCACATCCATTCTGGTATAAGTAATAGTAATAAAAAACTATATACATCTACCTATCAGCCTTCAACTTCTAACATACCGAGAACCCAGATACATCCTATACAATATCTCAAATCATGTTATCCCATCATTAATACACATCAAATAATTTTTAATCTTCATACATCCAATATTAATTAATAATTATTAAATATGAGCCTCATCTATATGATCTCTCAAATATTTTATGGAAATAAAACATAAATGGTTCTTAAACCATATCATTTTATCACAATCAAGGATGAAATCATAAATATTAATGACATTCATCTTTACTTCCACATTTTCCATTGGCGCCTCTTTAAATCATACACAGATAAGTGGTTTAAACATTATTTGATAAATATATGAGTTATCCCCTTCCACCAATATTTTCATATATGTCCATTGAAAAAATATGAATATTAGATCATTTTTATCCCTATCATTGATAATCTAGAATGATTTGTCTGAATCGGAGAATCTACTACCTTATTTTTATTTCCATGGGTGGTAACGTATTGAAAAATCATAATATTTAATAAAATCCAACCACCTTATCTGGAATATATTCATCCCTTTTAGTGTTATTATATACATTAATAATTAATTTTTCATATATATATATATATCACACTATTCTCCATAAAGATAATTTTCATATATCCATAATGAAAAAAAATCATAGATAAATCAAAATCATTACCATGGTAATTTTTTTCATGAACCATCAATGGTGTGAGGAAAAAACTATAATATTATCATTCTATATGAGAATTCATCACTATAAATTATAAAACCTTATCCACTACTAATTATATTTTTCACTAGTGATCTGAATTAATTTCTTCTTCATTTCCTGAAATTGTATTCACATTCATCTATCAAAAGAAAAATAGATCCCTTGTGAGTTAAATTTATGAGTAGAATATATAGTTATGAAACATTATCCACAATGTGTTTATAATATCGAGAGAAAACATGTAATATAAGGTAATCTATCATAGTGGTTGGAAGGGGCCAATATTCCATAACATCAATATTTGATTGATCCATTTATAAACCCTATCTTGAGATTACATGACCCAAAATGAACCATTTCTTATCCCAATTTAAAAATTTGATAAAATTTCATAATGATTCTTATTCCTTGTGTTCTCCAGTAAAATCCTCAAATGATATTCATACTCTGAATTAAAAAATATTGCCTATAAAGAAATCTGAAAATTGGTCAACGTAATATCTGAATAATCTATCTTTAAATATATGAATATTAAGGGCGAATTATTAAGAAAATTTGGAATCACTATATATTCATTATGTACATACCTTATATGGAACATTTTCAAAGGCATATCCACTTTCTTAACCCTCAATTCATGATATCGATAATGAAGATAAGTCCTGGATATGTATTAATCTCCAAGAAGGTGATCAAAACTATCATCAATGTAAGTTATGAGTAAATATTTATGATTTTGGTCCTGTTAACATCCCAATAATCAATTTAATGTACGATTTATCTATCTTTCTTTTTATAAAATAATAGGTTCACCCAAAGCTAATTCATATGGCCATATAAATCCCTTGTTAATATTATCCATGATTTTTTTTCATAAATTTTTATAACTCAATATATTCCATTTTATATAGATCCTTTTAAATATTTTTATCAGCATGAATGAGTTATATTTAAAAATAATATTCATGATTCTTTGGATGACTAGGTAACACTTCTAAAAAATATAAAAAAACTCACTAACAATATTCAGATCATCAATGTTTTGTTTCTACTAAACCATATGAGGTAAACACCCACTGTGAATCAAAATAATTACCAATACAATGGGTAAAATATCTATTGGATGTTCATTTCTATCATCATGAAGATATATAGTCATTTATAGGTTTGAGATATCAAAGTTGACTTCCCTTATGAGGAAGTTTTTTTTATTTATGTAGAGAATACAAATCCATGCATAAGATAACATCAAATACAAATAAAGAGATAATAATAAGATTTTAATCAATCCCAATACCATAAAAATCAATCATAGAAAATCATATACTTTGATATAATCATCGTACCATTAGCGTTTTTCACAAAAAAAATTATTATCAAATTACTAATGTGGTACTCTTATACCCATAGACAATTTTTCAGATAAGAAAGAGTGCATGGATCTAGAATCCAAACAATACATTAATGGTGTTAGAGTTGATCTTAAGTCTACTATTAACCAATTTATTCTACACAACCATAGTAGTGATAAAATTAAATTTCCCTTTTTCTATTGGATTATGGGTTTTCTCACATAGATCATCATCATTTACCTTTTTATTTGAGTATTTTTTTTATAATACTTGTACTCCTTACATTTTAAATACAAGAGTGTGGGTGGTGTATTCAGTTGAGAGTTTTGATTGATACATTCATTGAGTAGTCTTATCACGTCACTTTGGAATTAGATTACTTCATTACATTACTTCCCACATTTAAAACATTTATCAATCCCCTTAAGAATATTTCCCCATTGTTTCCTTTAATAATTAGAGCATAATTGTAGGATAATCATCATCTCTCCAATATTTTTAGAGTCACCTTTGACATCAATATTTCTTTTCTTATCAAAACCATTATATTTATATGTATCTAGAACATCCATTTCCACATAGATAGCACATATAATGGTTTATTCATAGAAACTAAAGCATTGTAATTCCCCGACCCGAGTGTCACACACTGGTTCCTTGATCTGTTCAGTTTCATGACCTTAGGTGCACCTCTCTATATTCCAGAGTCCTCTGAATCGTAGTGATCGAATACTATCATTCAGGGAATACTATAACCTCTTTATCAATGTTTAAAAATGGTGTAAATAAATAAAGATAATCAAATGATACAACCTTTTATCAAACCAAATCAGTATAACATGATGAATAAAATAGGAAATACAATTTAAAAAACATAATAGTAGATATGTCATGTCTAATACGAATCAACATTTAATATGTAAAACCCAAAATAAATAAATACACTGACAACTTCCTAGATGGTGTTTTACTTGTCTAGTTCCCCTATTCATGTTGCATCCTAACTCGTCCATCTAACATATGACTCTTTTCCCTTAACCGTTCATAAAAATATGAAGTCTATTTAGGCAAAGTATTACCAAAATGAGATTAAATCAAAACAAGGTAGAATAATACTAGTAAAAATTATTGCAAAATATCTAGAAACATTTGGGATATTACAATCTCTCCACCATATAATAGCTCATCCTAAATTTTTAATCTAAATTATATATAATATTTTGAGTAAAAAATATCAGGCCACTGAGCCATCATATCCGATTCTCTTTAATTTGATTCCTCCAGAACACACACGTGTTTCCATAATAAATTAACCATTGGCATGGTCTTTCCGTGTAACATATAATCTCTACCATCCAACATAAATATTGGTTTCTTCTCAAAGGATACATCATTCTCAAACTCAAAGTTTACCACATCATCTAAATGAGATGGTTTGGGGTTATACCATTGATGGTGTGACACATGAAAATAAATCATTCAAATAATTGAATCTTTAAGGAAGTGAAAATCAGTATATTAGTGACCAAATTCTATTTGAAAACCCAAATAGTCCATCATACTTAGGTTCCAACTTGCCTTGTATCTAAATCATATAGTAACCCTATCTAGGAGATACCTGAAGGAAAACATGATCACTCTATGTAAAATATAGGGGTCATCGATGTCTTTGAGAATATTACTTTTTCCTACTCAAATCCATATAAAAAATCTTTTGAATGTGGAAAACCTGCTTTAACACCTCATGATTGAGACTTGTTCCTAACAACTCTACCTCACCTTCAACAATCTAGTATAGAGATGATCTTTATGGTGTACAATATATATCCTCATATAGTTCCATCTATATTATTTCCTAACAAATGTTGTTATGGGAGAACTCAACGAGTGCTAAGGGATTATCCAAGAACCGCCAAAATTTTGAACACATGCTCGTAGAAGATGCTCTAGTACTTAAATAGTACACTCTGATTTACCACCTTTCTTTATATATAATTACATGCATAGAAAAACCTGTGTATTTGACACCTTCTAAAAACCCTTCGATAACCATAGTGTAAAGCGTGACTCTCGGTTTGAAACTATAATTTATAGAAGCTCATGAAGAGAGACTATATTTAGAATGAATGTGTATCCCAACTATTCCACTGAGAAATTCTCATGTATATGGAATGAATTCACCACTTTCATTTTTTGGTCTAGTACAACCCAAATAGATTTATTCATTCATGGAATCCTCAAAATAGCAACCATTAATTCCAACGTGACATCATACCACTTCCATTCTAGAATGGGAAATCGATGTAGTAAACATCATAGAAATTTATACTCAATCTTCACATATTGACTATGGTACCATTCAATCATGAACCATTATAACTCATTTTTTTACACACCCACAAAAACTATTGATGTAGGTCCTGATATATTTTGGTCAAACCTAGAATCACCACCAACATGGATGCATGAAATTCACACAAAATTTCTTATCGCATAGTTATAGGTACAACAAATCGATTCTTGAATTTGTTAATCTCTTCCTCATTTATAGTCTATTATGATGTCGAGTCCAAAATTCTTGTATTTACATAATGATAAAACATTCCAGATCCCTGTTTTTTCATTCCCTGGTCCATCTCAAAAGTGTATAATCCACTGAACTAAAATGACTGTCATCTTCTCATAGATCTATTGTTCCACAACATGTATCTCAGCTAGTAATGTCATCATCTTCTACCTAGCACTATACTCCTGAGCTGTTAGAGTTTGAGTCTTTTTACATAATTATTCATCAACACAATTTCCATTCTTGGGTATATATTTTATCTCAAAATAAAAAAACTAGATATACACAAACCACCTCTACTTTTCTATAATCAAATATCACTTAGAAATGATATACATTTTTCTCTTCTAAACTATATACATTGTAAAATTTTCACCGAACAAGTAATGTTTCCAACACATAAAATAATGAACCAATACAGTTAAATAAAGATCATGTGTGGGGTAGTTATGTTCATTTGGCATCAAATATCATGACTGATGTGCCACAACTCAATCCCCCTATATAAACACTCTTTCGGGCCTTATCCTAGATGCATGACAAAACACCATATACTCTGCACGACCTCGAGTAGAATCGAGATTGGTATCATTTTCAAAGGATTATATTATACATAGAATGAATAATCATATGGTATAGACAATTCAAACTATAAATTTTTGTTGGTCATGCCTGAAAGAGGTGTTGAAAATGGGAAATTTCCAAAATGAACCATTGATAATATCCCATTAATCCTAGTAAACTACATATATCAAAAATGTTCTTACTCTTATCCCATGATATAAATTCTTATTCCTTCACTGGGACCACTGAAAAAACTTCCTTCAAGATGATGTAACATAAGAAGTGTGCTTGATTAATCCAAAATTGACCCTTAGATAACATTACGTATATCTAATTCTCTCCCATTTTACTCAAGATGATGCAAATATGATGGGCATGATAATCACAATTCTTGGAGTACACATATATGTCATCCAAAAAACACAGACACTAACTAATATTGGTACATATGTAATATCATGTTCCTTGAGTCCATAAACGATACTGGAGTGTTCATCAGCCCGAATGCTGTCATGAAAAACTCATATACGCCATACCTACATCAGAAATCATTCTGAGGTATATCTGAAGCTCAGAATCTCAACTTATCATACCATGATATCAACTCAATATTGAAGAAAAAACAAACTCTTCTTAACTTGTCAAATTGATGATCAATACGTAGAAGATGGTATCATTTCTTCAATGTCATCCAGTTCAACATTTGGTAATTAGAATACAAGCACAGACTCTTGTCAGTCTTCATTAAAAACAAAACTAGTCATCCTCATGGTTAGGTACTCAAATTTATAAACCCTCTAATCATGAACTCTTCTAATTGAGTCTTAATCTCTTTACTCTCTTATGGATCAATTTTTAATAGTGGAATATAAACTCTCTCAGCCCACATCATGAGCTCAATTGTATATTCCACATCTCTCTCCGGTGGAATCCCTAAAAAATTCATAGGAAATGTGCCCTAGAACATTCCAACATTGGGTGGAATGAAATCATGTTTAACACCCCCAGAATCTAGCAATAGACTAGCATCCTGGAAAGTGAGCTCCCCTAGTTTCCAATTAATTGGAACTGCAAGGACTCCCTTAATATAGAACTCTCCATAGTGAATATAATCATTTCCCTTATGAGACATAAAATTCACTATACTTCGGTTTTATTCAATAGGGGATCAATGTGCCACTAACTAATCCATACCAATTATTAGATCAAAGTCTAACATATCAAGGATATGAGGGTCCCATATAAAAAGATACTCCCCAACCTTGAAATAATAATCCTTGCACAAGTAGATGTATCTCGACTATACCCCCAATGATGTATCAATCCTCATAACCCCACTCATGAACTCAACTATAAATCTCAACCCATCCACAAGTTGTGTAAATATAAAATAATAAGTGGTGCTAGTATCAAATAAGTCACTATAAAACATAGAATCTACAAAAATGGTACCTCTAACTTTTGATGGTCATACCTCTCTATTAACCCATATAAGATGAACTACATGAAAGTTTCATTTCCCTCTTCCTTATGATGAAATTTGAGTCCCATGAGCTTCAAAAATCTACATATATTGTCTATCCTTCCTAGAAATAAAATTTTCAATACCTATAAATCCACGTCTAATGGGAATACAACTGCCATCCTAATATAATGTTGTATACCCCCTTCCAGCGCCCTAATTCTACCTAGATACTCCATCATTACCCATTTATCATGGGTTACTTCAAAACCTATATAGATGTGAAATCCTGCTAAAAACTCAACACACTATCTTTGGTTGGGGACAATGTATACAAAATTTCTCTGACCTACCTAACTTGTTTCAAATCTCTTGGGTATGATCTTGGGTAACTAATCCTTCCCCCTGACCACTCTGCATTTTAAAGCATTGTTCAACATTCCCCTAATAACTCTTCCTACCCTCAAAAACGTACCACCTAATCACCCAGTATAACCCACCATTCACTATATGAATCCTATTTCAGGTTCCCCACAGTTTTGAGAACATGATCCACCACCTCAGAAAATTTCATTAATCATAATATGTTATCCTATAACATAGTTTGATATCTATGTTCATCATGAGGATTCCTTTGTCTAGCTATCTTATTCCCTTCCAACATTAGAGAAAAGCACAGTAGGTTTATAAATTGAACATCATAATACATCAAGAAAATACTCCCATGAATCAACTATATAAACCCATCTAGTATCTCTTTTCTCAGTATATCTATGTAAAATTACTCAAGGGAGTTCTCCAAAAATACTATACACACTAAACATTGAGTATTCCCTATCGATTCATGAACTTACCATCAAATCTTCATTGATACTCATAACATATAATCATCTAACACTACCCTCTTCTTAGTAAGACTCTGAAAATTGTCAACATTAGTCCATATGGACTCAATCCAAAACACTGATACCTCAGACCCTCTATCTCCAGTGAAATTCAGAGGGTTATGTAACTGAAAATCACTTCTCATGTAAGACATACTCTTCTCTACCAGCTCTTATTCTCTATACATAAGCTTCATTAAGTTATCAATGTTATCTTGGAACTGTTCTCTGACTCATTCACCCATCACTATCTATGCCTCTTATTCAACTATCAGTGGATCATTTCCAGTCATTTCCTCCTATCATTATATCAAAAAATTTCCTCATATACTAATGTCTATACAATGTAGGACACACATTTCATGACACATAACACAATGCAGACACATTTATAAATAAGGATACATATAAATACATAATAAGTCTTCCCTCATTTCTCTACCACACGGTAAAATCTAAGGCACTATGACTATCCTTAACCATCCTAAATCCAGTTCATTACTATCAAAGGCTAAACTCATTCACATTATTCATGTTTATCATTAAACACCAATTTCCACATTTAAAATTATCTTAAAAACATTTAAAACCCTTAGCATGAACCATTTTCATTCTAAATCCACAAGGAAGGAAGAACAGTTCAATCCCAATGATCTACCCAAAACCGGTTTTCCTATTTGTGCCTAATAATGATGCATGTAACGATAATAATCACGAGGTAATAAAATAATGCATGAATACTCAACTCTCATTACTTAACATTCCACTAGTAAAATCTTAGAAAATCTCAAAAATAATAATCATATCGCCCAACAAGTGCATCACCCATGATGAAATAACATCATACAATAACATCATACCCTAATTAAAACGATCCTGCCATAGGTACATGGATTATACCCTTATACATGGGATCTATACTCCCATTTACGATCACTTAACCAAGACTCAAGTCATCATATTCTCTTTTTATCATTTAAAAAATGTTAAAAATGAAAAAAATACTCCATTGATACCACTTTGTAACATCCCAAATTGGTTTCCACACACTAATTCCCTTAGCTGGTTAGATAAATGACCTTAAGAGAGCCTCCCCAAATTCTAGAGGCTTATAGATAGTAGTGAGTGTATAATATCATTACTGGGGGGATTATACCCTCTTTATCAAAGTAGCAAAACATTAGTAATAAATAAGAATAACCAAATGATTTAACTAGTAACCAAACCAAAACGGTAACACATAATGAACAAAACATGAATAATAATATCAAAAAAAAAGAGTAGATATTTCATTCCAAATAATTTCCTGTGTTAATATGAAAAAAACAAAAATAAATAAATCCAATGAAAACTCCCTAGTGGGTCACCAATCATGTATGATCCTTCATCCGTTCCAAATCCCAACTCATCTATCTAACATTGGGATCTTTCCCTTTTCCTATTCTATAAAAAAGAAGTATATTCAGGTACCGATTTGGCATCCTAAGTTTGGTGTGTGTACAACTTATTTAGACACCACCAATTGTGTCCAAGACAATTTTCATTTATTAATTGTGTATGCAGTTTTATAAATGTTGACACTCCTTTCTTTCACAAAGTCTACTGACTTAAAAAGGGAAATACCTTAGTCAAAAGTGATTCATACTTTGAAGAAACATCATAAATTGACAACAGCATGAAGAATGATTTCTTATCACTTGGGTCGCACATGTTTCATCATGGTTGCACAAGTATACCTACACGCCACTTAGTGGTCATGCCGTTGACTTGCGCACCCTCATTGATTTTTTCCCAAGGTTTTTTTTTGCCTATAAATACCCCTGGTTTGCCCCCCATTTGAATGACGGAAAAATTCCAAAACTCATATTCGAGCTCTGGTCTCCCTAGTCTCTTCTAGAAGTCTTTCGATCACTTATAAGGTAATTTCATACATAGAATGAAAGCTCTAAATAGGGGAAACGGGTCCTAAGTGTGGAAACTCATCAACAATTGCATGCCAAAGTGGCCAGCCCTTAAAGGAAATGGACACACTTGCGCGCCGCATTGTCACTGCAAAAAAACTTTTGCGCCACTATTTTGGATGCCCAAGGGATAATACTAAGGGCTTGAGCCATGTATCACCCATGTTTTAAACTAAGGGTTGACCGTCGTGCAAGTACCCATGTGTCGCGCAAGTATACTTGCACGATCAGGACTTGCACGCCCACACAGGACTTGTGCGCCTCTCTCTTTTTGGGTGCCTCTCCTACCTATTCACCTATCTTATTCAAATCCACCTCTCCTATTCATGATTTAGATGTCAATACACTCTTCAAATCCATTTTATGGAGTGTTTCCTTGATTGGATTCCTTATCTGATAAGAATTTCGTGGAAAATCTCTCAAAACATACTGATTTACATATCATTATATCACTAAAGAGAGAGATTTGATTCATTCAACCTCATCCTTTAAGATGAGATGATCATTAACATGGGAATCCTCCTTAAGAGTAAGCCCTAGTCCATGTTCTCTAAATACGGGCATCCTCTTTAGGAGTAAGCTCCAAAATTACCTATTCAATGGGAATCCTCCTTAAGAGTAATCCCCAAGTCCCCTAACATGGGCCTCCTTTTCAGGAATGATCCCTAGTCTTCAAGTTCCCTTAATTTTGGGCATCCTCTTCAGGAGTAAGCCCCATGTTCCCAAATATAGGAATGATTCATATGTGTGAGCCCCAAATTCAAATTTCCCTTAACATGGGACTCCTTTTCAGGAGTAAGCCTCAGTCATAATTCCCCTAAATTGGGATTCCTTCTTAGGAATAAGCCCTAGCTCTCAAGTCCCGTTAACATGTTCCCCCTTCTTAGGAATAAACCCCAGTCATAATTTCTCTTCACCAGTCTTAATTTTTTTTTTGATTTGGGCATCCTCCTTAGGAGTAAGTCCTACGTCCCCTACTAATTTGGGCATCTTCTTCATGAGTAATCCCCAAGATAGAGTATCCAAATCTCCATAAAAGCATATATAACTTTATGGATCTCGTACCCAGGTTTCTTCCATGATTTAAATCCCAATATTCATCTATCTGGGAAGTTATACATACATAAGCCCCACATTATTGCATCTTTCATAGAATAATTACCTGGTTTTACCAATACCTCTTGTTTCTCACACTGAGCATGACTCACGTGATATTAGAGTGTAAAAGTAATTATGACATCTTTCTTGGAGCCATCAATCATGCATAAACCTCATATTTATTTACTTGAACTACTTGGGTTCTGATTCTTTTTCCAAAACAAAGGATACGTAGGTAGCCCATCTGCAGGTACGATCCCAAATCGTAAATAATCCATGTCCTTTTGAATGACAATAAACTTCGAGTGCCCCACTGAGTGGCTTTAAAACTAGTATTGTTATAATAATAACCAAGATATCTTTATACAATGTATTGAAGGATACCATTGAATTATATACTGTGATAAATAAAGAAGATTCTCTATCAATGAATAACCTCGAATACATATAAAATATTCTCTAAATTTCATACTTATTAATCATTGATTGTCATATTTAAAGCAAATCTGATTTTCATACTTGGTAATGTAATAAGGATTCACAAACATAACTTAAATCTATAAATATAGTCCCAGATTAGACAATAATTCCCCCCAAAAAGGTGTGATGAGTCTGACCTCCCACCCTCTCAACCAAGGCAAATTCATCAGCCTCATCGGTTCTCAACTAATGAACACCTAACATTGGAAATTAAGTCCAAATGGATATAGAATCATTTGATGATTCTAGTTCTATGTACAAACTAGTTAGAAACTGATTCGATTGTTTGAACCTTAAACAAACGAGGTCATCCCCATTTTTAGAGGAAACAAAAAATGGTGACCCCGACGTGAATCCTTAACCATGTTGAAGTGATGTTTTACTTATTTGATAGGCCCCTATTTAAAAATCAATGACAGGGCCAACAAAAAATTCAATAACATATATTCTCATTCAAAAGATGTAGTGGCCGAACTTATCTTGATTATGTCTGTTATATCAAACAGGCACTCTTTTCCAAGATCTTTTGTGTTACATAGATGGATTCACTTATGTTCACACCTGTGAATACCTCTACTGTGAATGCCTCCGCTACTACTCCTGCTGGATCATAGTACACTTTGAGGATGACATTACCTACTCAGAATCTTCAAATATGGGTATCAAATGCGCTGGTTAAGGAATACCATCGAAACGGTACCATTCTGACTCTGGAGGCTGCTCGGCAAGCCCTCTAAGTCAATAATTCACCCTGGTCATCAGGGCAGCGACAACCATTGATCAAGAAGAAGGTGGTCCCAACCACCTATTCCAACCGTTTTGGGTTGTTATCCCCGGAACTCAATAACCATTCCATCCCATATTCTGGGGAGGTGAATGAGAAGTTCAATGCAGGACTTAATTCAAGGAATCATGAGTCATTCTCGAGGGCTCCCATCAACATTCACAGCCGGACTCGTGCGGTAGTGCACCTTCAACATGATGAGGGTATCGTCTCCATGTGTTTGGCTCAGGTTCCTCGAACCCGAGAAGGCAAGACAAACCTCCAGGGGCGAAATCCAGTCAATAGTGAGCTGGTCCTTATCTCTGCCATCTCTGGAGAAGTCCACCAACCTAACATGGTGGAAAGTAATGAGTGGGCACACAAACCCATCCGTTTTAATTATGATGTCCAACAGATTCATCAGGCAGTAGTACGCCAATCCCGCTAGGCAATTCCGGCAGAGTACTGTAGATAGGAACATACACCTATTTATAAATCATCAGCTAGTCAGCAGGCTCGTCTGACTACATACTATGAGTCCCACCAACCCAATGTGTAGACAACTGGTAAACAGGAACATACACCTGCTTACACTCATCAATCCTGCTAGCAGCCTCGTCTATCAGTATTGAAGGATGCTCGTCAACAACATTCGGTGGAGTGAAATATAGAGGCACATACACTTGCTGGTATTGATCAATCCTACCAACAGTCATGTTTGGTAGCACCCGGAGAAGTCAATTGGAAATCCCCAATGACAAACAGGAGACAAACTCAACTCTCTACCCCCACACACAAGTACTTTCTGAATTCACTGGTAGGAAAAGGAGGATAGGATAATGAACACACACCTACTCCAAGCACGGAATGGATGTATATCCCTATTCTGGCTACTGAATTCACCAAGAATATTATGTCAATGGTGAAAGAGTAGAAGAAAAATCCATGCTCATATTCTGGATGCCTGCCAGGATATTATAACAGCTTCAAAAGCATCATAGGGAATGAAATGCAAATCTATCCCTACCAATGGAGTGATACATCAACAGTTCACTCCTAAATAGACACGCACCTTTGTTCCAGTCCTAGAGTGTTGTGGGGAATACTCCCCCATATCATACAGACAACCAAGTCATGCACATAAACCTAAATTGGGTTGAGATAATCAGCCTAACCAGATCATTTCTCTTGATAAGGCACGTACACCTACCCATAATAACCACATTCATCAACAAGTGGTTCCTAATGTGTGTGAGAAGGAATCTATGAAGAATACCCACCCATCACAGTCAATAAATCAATGGCCAATTTGTAACAAGGACTTACATGATGCTGGAGTTCTTGAAGACCTTAGACAATTATCTCTTGGAATTCAAGATTCTACTCCCTCATTTCCCAATAGTGGGAACATTAATTATGAAGGTATGTATCAAACACTTCCTCTTGAAGGCTTGCTTCCTGATAGTTCAGTCGATCTTGAAGTATCATCTTCATATGAGAGTCACAATAACCCTATACATGGCCCAGAGATCAAGGGGGAAAATGTTTCATCTTTTGCTGTAACACACAATGGTGGTCCTCTCCATGATGATGAATTTAGCTGCGAAATCCATCTCCGTAGTAGCAATTCACATTGCCTGGAAAAATGATCCAAAGGACAATGTAGTAACGGTAAAGCCCTGTTATCTTGAGGCACTTGAAAATGTGAAGCCAGTCATTCCTGATGATTTACCAATAGCAGGTGAAATACTTTCTCAACCAGATGATAGCCCGGGGTGTAGGTCATTCTCAAAACCTTCCCTGAGTCATCCATATTATAATTTGATAAATGGATTCTCTACCAATATTGTTGAATCTAATGAAGCAACAAAAAAGAACCAACTTTGGTCTAATTAGGTAGAAGAATATTCATAAAATGATAAATATGAATTACTTGATATGAGAAAACAACAAGCAAAAGGTGAAGTGCCAGTCATGTTTTGGCCTCTGGCTGACTCTCAGTATGACATTCCAGAGATGTTGACAGAAGATGGAATTCATGATGTTTGTCTCCACATCTGGAAAACTCATTGTCAATTGAAAAAGAAAATATTTTCTTATGATGAATATGATAATCTTGTCAAGATAATAGAAGGGTTACAATGCCGAATTTATTTGGAATCTCTCTTAGTTTCTCGATATTTGAAGGCTAAAAAGCAGCAGAGAACCCTTCAGCATTCATGCCTTGGCTCACTAAGAATATTGGGCCAGTTAATTGCCAATGCCCCATCTGGTATTCCTATCAGGGGATGGAGTGTTCATAGAGCACTACATTTCATTGTACTCTCCAGCCAACAAATCCCAATGAAAATGGTCTCATGCAATGTTATTTCCCATGGAAGCCACAACCAATTGGCTTTTCTTGTAATCAAAGGCTCTCTCAAGAACTATAACGACCAATACTTTACATAATTTGTTATTACTTCAGAATTGAAGCACACTTATTACAACATATAACAAAACCAAGAAAGGACCGTATAGGTATAGTGTCTTTAGAAACTGGGAAACATAAACAACTGGTTCATAAAGCATCTACTTTGCCTCCCATTTATTTCATCATATCTAGAGTCTCTTTTTGGAATATTCTACTTAATAACCTTCTTCCTGACCTGGGGAAATAAAAAATACAAAAGGGTGAGGTCAAATGCTCAGTAAGGGTAACCAAAAGAAATATCAATCACATCATATACATAATCACATAACTTTTGGAAATCGTAACTTGCAAAAGAGATCATAATTTCATATCATGGGATAAATCATAGTAGTGAAATGTAATCCAAATAATCATAAATTAAAACATGAAACTTTGTGGAATACACACATAATCATAGAGAATCATTTCTTATTAGTCAAGATTCATTTCCAAGACTATCTTAGTGGACAATGTCCCTTTCTGAACCGAGTTCACTCCTCGTTTCAGTCCTATTTCACTGAACCGGTATAACCTACCGTTCCAGCCATGTCTATCTCATGAGATATAAAATCTTTACCCAATGCATTGGAGGGAGATATATGTCCCACCCATCTCATAATTATAACATTCTTATGTGTGCCACAAAATCATAAATCATACATCATTTCAAAACCCATGTAATAAAAATGGGAATCTTAAACATCGTGACATCATAAAAAATTCATATAAGATAAAGGAATTCATAAAAATATAATTCCATCACAACATAATCAAATCAATGTAATAATTGGGATAAAAACAGAACCCTTTATTATCTTATATGTAAAATAATTTTGATAAAACACTTGAATTCCATTCTTGAGGAAAATATCCTTTCTACTTCAAAAACATGTTTCCTTTCTTAACATGTCGTACGATTATAAACTAAAAGAAGTTGATTAAAAATAAACTTGAAAACTTGTAAAGGAATCTTCTTGGAAATAATGTTTTAAAAATCCATTCATGCCGTATAAGTTAACTAAAACATTCTTCGTACTTTTGTCAGAAAAGTCAAAAAGTACCTCGTACGAAAAACGACAAAAGATTCCTTTCATATCTTTTACTAAAAACTCACCGAAGGGTAAAATTGGATTTAAACAATTTTAGGTGGATGGAAATAATATTACATATTGAGGAAACATGAATGTGGATGATAAAATACACCCCAGTAAGTACCAAAGTACAAACAATCTTGGATAAAAATGAGATTGTGATATTTCCCTTAACTTAGGTCCATTTTGCTTCATAAGTGTCTGAACCTCCTGTATAATGATTTAAATAATGTTATTGACTTATTCCAGAATCATAATTATTTTTATGATGCCATATATGGTCATATTCTGATCTTCTTAGTAGTAATATTTCAT
This sequence comes from Viscum album, assembly GCA_963277665.1. Classification (NCBI taxonomy): domain Eukaryota; kingdom Viridiplantae; phylum Streptophyta; class Magnoliopsida; order Santalales; family Viscaceae; genus Viscum; species Viscum album. The sequence continues at coordinate 1,497,055,826 of OY728119.1, read as the reverse complement.
TGCTACTTGTTATTCGGGTGTTTATAACGTTTTGTTCTTATGCGTGTCTTGTCGAATATTTTCTTATTATTCTCTTTAGGTTATAGATACCTCATTTCCAGAATCGTATTAGTGTAATATATATCATATTAATTCATTCTATTCATTTATATAATCATTACGAAATGAAGATCATGTAGAACGAGTCACATCACATCGTGGAGACGGTATTCCGTACGTACGCATGAGTGATGATATCGTTCCTATGATCGCGGAATTGTATTGGAGTGTATGTATACTATTTCAGAATCAGTATCACATTATAATAGTCATATATAGTCATTATTTACACCATTATACCCATCCATGTAAGGTGGTGGTGGAAAATAGATTACACCACGGCGTGGAGACGGTATTCCGTAAGTACGCACGAGCGGTGATTTCTTTTTCCGTAGGATGGATAGATGGTGAAATAGGGTTGTTTCATAATTATAATAACATATCAGTATATGAGTTATACTGATGTTATTACTTCATAATGAAACAACTAAATAAGAAGAAGTGGACGAATAAATAAAGATGAAGGAATCGGTAACGGACATTACCTCTTCCTTGAAGTGCTTCTTTGAGACCTTCTTTTAGGGAACTAAAATTGGTCATTTAATAAGACCATGACCTCTAGGATGTCTCTAGGGAAGTGTATAGGAGTAGGTTTCAGGGGTTGGCCGAGCTTGAAGGCTCAAATTGGTGTGAGAAAGAGGGTGAGTAGGTGCCCTTTTATAAGGGAGGAGAGGGGCGCCTTTTGAAAAACTAAAAATATTATTTTATTATAAAGTCATGTTCGGTTTTAAATAGCTCCAAATTGACCTATTTCTAAGATAAATTGGGGATGTGTATAAATCCTCTCATCCAATAGAATTTAGACAAGTTTAGGTATCATGTTTAACCTTATCATTTAGATTTAACATTAAGTTAAAAAAATTTACTTTTACCGTGTCTTCTTGTGTTCTTATACTATAAGGTTAATAAACTTACTATAAGCATCCAAACAAACCCCAAGTTGTTTATTATTAATATATATAACCTTATCTAAGTCATGTTTGTCGAACCATAGATTGTTAGGAATAAAATAACAATTACTAATATAATATTTGTTTTAAAAACTATTTTATGTCAATTTTGACACTATTTAGTAATTATTTTTTGTGAAAATAATAAAAGAATTATTAGTTCGAAGAAAGATAATTAAATCAATACTAAAATGTCATATTATTCAAGAAAATTAGTGTAATTCAAAAAAAAGTCTCAAATTACATTTATTTTGGTGTTTATACATCAATTATGTCAATATTTCATTAATAAGATAATTACTTCATCATCTTTGTGTCATAAATAAATTAAATTATTTAATGTCTAAAAATTACAAATAAAATACCATTATATAGGAAATAATTTTATCTTTCTAATGAATATTTATAGTCGAATATATCTTATGTGTAACCCCATATGAAAAATGATTTACTTATTAAACATTGATTTTAACTATTTTAACCCTTCTTTAAATAAATTAATAATAAATGTCCTAATCTAATCCATGTGGGCCTAAATGGACATATTTTATTCCTAAGGTTTTTCTTGGTCGAATTACACTTGTCCAATAGAATTAGAACATGTCTTAGGGTAATAATAATATCATTTTTACCCTTAATTAACCTATTTACTTTTAAACGTGGTAAATAAAAGTAAAAAGTTACCATTCATAAAAAAATATTTTCTTCTCATTGAACCACATTTTAGTCCTTGATATTAACTATGTCTCTCAGATTTTCGAAATTCCACTCACAGAAGCGGCAAAATTATGTTTTATGAAAAATTCAGTTTTTTTAACTACCACTTAGTGGTTTCACTATTCATCAAAAATTGAATGTTTTCAGAAAAATACAAAAATTTTACCCTAGGCTAATTTCGACATTCCAATTCCAAAAATGAAGTCCATTTTGAAAAAATAATAACTATAATATTTCAAAAAGTGGTTATTACTATTCATAACAACTAGTTTTAATAATATTTTAATAACATATCGTTGTTTAGTGAAACTCAGTATTGCGTACGACGCATGCTATTGAGGAAGGTCGTGATTGCGTGTAAAGAAAGCCAAGCTAATGTTGTGTGTAGTAACAGATTCCTTTGATGATTTATATAACATAAAAACAAAATATTTCACATAAAAGTCTTGGGTGTTATATTCTACCCCCCTTAAAATGAATTTCTCCCTTGAAATTCGTCACTTTGTAACAAACAGATGAGGATACCTCTCCCTCATCATCTCCTCAAGCTCCCATGTAGCTTCTTCTAATTGGTGGTTCATCCATTAAAACTTTCACCCAGCGAGTGGTCTTGTTTCGTAGGACTTTTTCGCTACGATCCAGAATCTCTATCGGCCGTTCTTCATAAGAAAGATCTTGCTCCAGCGGTACAACATCTGAGCTGAGTACATGTGAAGGATCAGGTATGTACTTTCTCAGGAGAGATACATGGAACACATCGTGTACTTGAGAGAGATTCGGTGGAAGCGCCAATCAGTAAGCTACCTTCCTGACACTATCCAATATTTCGAAAGGACCGATATATCTAGGGCTCAACTTCCCCTTCTTCCCAAATCTCATGACTCTCTTCCAGGGAGATATTTATAAGAACACTTTATCACCCACTTCAAACTCTAAGTCTTTTCTTCAGTTGTCGGCATTACTTTTCTATCGACTCTGAGCTGCTCTTATGTGTTGTCGAATAGATCTGACATTTTCTTCCATTTCATCAACGAGATCAGGTCCTAATAGCTTTCTTTCCCAATCTTCATCCTAGCAAGTTGGAGTCCTGCATTTCTTTCCATAGAGTGCTTCATAAGGAGCCATCTGAATACTGGATTGAAAGCTATTATTATAAAAAAATTCCACCAAAGGTAGGTGTTGATCCCAACCACATTTGAAATCCATAGAGCAAGCTCTCAACATATCTTCTAGAGTTTGAATTGTTATCTCAGACTGACCGTCTGTCTGAGAATGATAAGCAGTGCTGAAACTCAACTCTATATCCAGAGTATGCTGAAGACTTCGCCAGAACTTCAAGGTAAATCTCGGATCCCGATCAGATATAATAGAAAGTGGTACTCCTTGCAATCTTACCACTTCCTTTACATATATCCTAGCAAGCTGATCTAGAGAGAAATCCTCTCTAATAGCAATGAAGTGTGCAGACTTGTTAAGACGATCAACTATGACCCAGATAGCATTATTGCCTTTGGATGTTTTAAGAAGTCCTATGACAAAGTCCATAGTGATGTTTTCCCTTTTCCATTCGGGTATTGGTAATGGTTGTAACATCTCCTTAGACTTCTATCTCTCAGCTTTAACTTGCAGACAAACCAAGCATCGAGAGACATATTCAGCAACATCTCTTTTCATGCCATACCACCAGAAGTACTCTTTCAGGTCCCTATACGTCTTCGTGCTTCTAGGATGAATAGAGAATGAAGAACTATGAGCCTCATCTAGCAGCTCCTTCTTTAATTCCGGGATGGGAGGAACAAAAACCCGATTCCTGAACTTTATTATCCCATCACAATCAAGGTTGAATTCAGGAACCATTCTAACCTTCTTTTGTAACTCAACATCTTCTTTTTGTGCCTCTTTAATCTTCACATGTATAGATGGTTGAACATTCATTTGAGAAAGATAAGATTTTTCCCCTTCCATTATAATTCCAAGATCCATCCTTTGTAAATCCATAAATATTGGATCTTTTGTGATCCTCATCATGGATAAACTAGCATGGTCATGTCGACTTAATGCATCTGCCACCTTGTTTTCTTTCCCTGGGTGGTAACGGATTGAGCAGTCGTAATCCTTAATCACCTCCAACCGTCTTCTTTGGCGCATATTCAGCTCCTTTTGTGTGAAAATATACTTTAAACTTTTATGATCAGTATAAATATCACACCTTTCACCATAAAGATAATGCATCCAAATCTTTAATGCAAAGATTACCGCAGCTAACTCCAAATCATGTGTGGGTAATTTTGCCCATTGATTTTCAACTATCGTGAGGCATAATCTATCACCATATAATTTTGTATAAGAACACACCCCAATCCCTTCTTGGATGCATCACTATAGATCACAAACCTTTCTCCACTACAAGGCAGTGTGAGCACAGGTGCACTGGATAACCTTCTTTTCAACTCCTTGAAATTCTCTTCACATTCCTCCATCCAAACAAACTTAACTCCTTTCTGAGTAAACTTGGTGAGTGTATTAGATAATCATGAAAAATCTTTCACAAAACGTCAATAATATCGAGCCAAACCAAGAAAAATTTGGATCTCGGTTACTGTTGTTGTTCTCGACCATCTTTCGATAACCTCTGTTTTTGCTGGATCCACAGATATCCCCTCTTCTGAGATTATGTGACCCAAAAATGCAACTTTTTGAAGCCAAAATTCACACATGGTAAATTTGGCAAAAAGATTCTCCTTTCTCAGGGTCTTCAATATAATTCTCAAGTGATCTTCATGTTCTTCCTTTCTCTTTGAATAGATAAGAATATCGTCTATAAAGACTACCACAAATTGATCAAGATAGTCTCTAAAGACTCAATTCATCAGATCAATGAAGATAGCAGGGGCATTAGTAAGACCAAATGGCATCACTATAAATTCATAGTGTCCATACCTTGTACAGAAAGCCATCTTTGGTATATCCTCCCTTTTGACCCTTAATAGATGATACCCAGAACGAAGATCAATCTTGGAAAAGTATTGAGCTCAGCATAGTTGGTCAAATAATTCATCAATGCATGGGAGAGGATATTTGTTCTTGATAGTGATCTTGTTAAGTTCTCGATAATCAATGCAGAGCCTCATTGATCCATATTTCTTCTTAACAAATAGAACAGGTGCTCCCCAAGGTGACGCACTAGGGCGTATGAATCCCTTATCCTAATTCTCTTGGAGTTGCTTCTTCAATTCCTGAAACTCAATTGGGGACATTCTATAAGGTGTCTTTGAAATAGGAAAATCACCCGGTACGAGTTCTATTGAAAACTGAACTTCACGATTCGGTGGAAGACAATGTAATTCTTCCGGAAAGACATCATCAAACTCCCGTACAATGGGCATATTCTTAATCGTTAGTTTCTCACCAACCATTTGAGATAAATAACCTTCATTTAGTGGAATCAATACCCATAAAATGGAAGAAATTTCCACTGGATGGTTATGTTCATCCTTGCATCTATAGACGATCATAGATTGGTCTGGAATATGAAATGTGACTTCCCTTCTTTGGAAATTGATATGAGCTCCTTGTAGAGAAAGCCAATCCATGCCAAGAATCACATCAAATTCCACTATAGGAAGGATCACAAGATTTGCAGGAAGCACTTTCCCACAAACTTCAATCAGAGAAGAATTATAAACTTTTGATGCGACTGTTGTGCCCTTAGGTGTTGTCACAGCTAACTCAACATCTAATTATTGAGGTAATACGGTGATACCCTTAGAAAATTCATCAGAAATAAAAGAGTGGGTGGATCCAAAATCAAATAAAACATTTTCTACTTTAGAGTGGATGGTAAGTTTACGTTTCACCACATCGTTATCGTACTCCACGTTGCTGATAGAAATTACATGTGACATTCCTTTGTCTTTAGCCTTATGAGTTTGTTGATGTCGACCATCATCATCAACACTTGGATTAGGGCATTTATTGGCATAATGCCCCATCTCCTTGCACATGAAACATTGAAGTGTAGTAGGTTCATTCTGTGTATCCCTTCCTTTGTTTGCATCATTAGACATCTTCTTCCCATCATCGTGGCATTCAAATGCCCGATGACCTTCCTTTCCACATTTGAAACATTTACTTGTCCCATTAAGACAACTCCCTCCATGTTTCTTTCCACACATTGAGCATAAGGGAAATCTCATCTTCTTTTCAGTGTGCTCTTTATATTTTCCTTTGAATTCCATTTTCCTCTTCTTATCAAACCCATATGACTGATGAGTTACTCCAATCTCCATCTCAACATTTAGAGCACATTGAAATATTTCCTCGTAGCTATTGAAGTCCCTTATGGCTAAGGCCCTTTGAAGACTTGGTTTTATAGACACTAAAGAATTGATCGATCTTACTCTCAGGTTGGATAATAATACCAGAAGCGTACCTTACAAGTCTTGTAAAATTTGCTTCATAGGTAACAAAAGATTCATAATCCTTTTGCTTCAGTTCAAGAAACTATTTTTCCAACTTTGTTCGGAGAATATGAGGGAAGTACTTATTGAAAAATAAGTTCTTGAACTCATCCCATTCCATGGACTCAATTTCATCCCTTTGCCTCGTATTCTTAATAAGATTCCACCATTGATCAACATCACCTTCCAAACGATACACTTCTAAGATGACATTATCATGCTCAGAACATTGAAGAACTGAAAATGTCTATTCACTAGTACTAATCCATTGTTCAGCAACTAATGGATCAGTAGACCCGCTGAATGAAGGTGGACGATGTCTCATGAAGGATTCAACAGAATGCTGCTCCTTTCTTTGCTCGTTTGGAAGTCCTGCATGATTCATAGCATGAGATAGTTGTGTGAGAATGGGTATAAGATTTTTCATTCCAGCTCCCATAACGTTTGGTTGCTCAGGGGGACAATCATTGCATTTCCCGTCGCATTCCGCATTAACACGGTTCCTTCGGGTACCAGCCATTGACTAAAACCAAGAAGAATAGTGTGAGCAGCACTAATTATAATATGAAAACCACATAATCAAGAATAAAATTTCACACTTAATGTCTTGTCCTAGGTTATTCATGTCCATTTCTAAAACACTAAGATTGTGTTCTATTCTTAGACTTATCCTCAGGGTTCTTACTAAGGCTTTCACATCCAAGTTTCCAAAGTTTGACTATACCTTTCCTCGGATACCAACTATAACGACCCATACTTTACATACTTTGTTATTACCTCAGAATTGAAGCACACTTATTAAAACATATAACAAAACTAGGAAAGGACCTTATAGGTATAGTGTCTTTAGAAAATGGGAAACATAAACAACTGGTTCATAAAGAATCTACTTTTCCCCCCATTTATTTCATCATATATATAGTCCTTTTTTGGAAAATTCTACTTAATAACCTTCTTCCTGACCTGGGGAAATAAAACATACAAAAGGGTGAGCTCAAATGCTCAGTAAGGGTAAACGAAAGAACTATCAATCACATCATATACATAAGCGCATAACTTTTGGAAATCGTAACCTGCAAAAGAGATCATAATTTCATATCATGGGATAAATCATAGTAGTGAAATATAATCACAATAATCATAACATAAAACATGAAACATTGTGTAATACACACATAATCATAGAGAATCATTTCTTATTAGTCAAGACTCATTTCCAAGACTATCTTAGTGGACAAAGTCCCTTTCTGAACCGAGTTCACTCCTCGTTTCAGTCATGTTTCACTGAACCGGTATAACCTACCGTTCCAGCCATGTCTATATCATGAGATATAAAATGTTTACCCAATTTATTGGAGGGAGATATAGGTCCCACCAATCTCATAATGATACCATTCTTATGTGTGCCACAAAATCATAAATCATACATCATTTCATAACCCATGTAATAAAAATGGGAATCTTAAACATCGTGACATCAGAAAACAATTCATATAAGATAAAGGAATTCATAAAAATATAATTCCATCACAACATAATCAAATCAATTTAATAATTGGGATAAAAACATAACCCTTTATTATCTTAGATGGAAAATAATTTTGACAAAACACTTGAACTCCATTCTTAAGGAAAATATCATTTCTGCTTCAAAAACACTTTTCCTTTCTTTACATGTCGTATGATTATAAACTAAAAGAATTTGATTAAAAATAAACTTGAAAACTTGTAAAGGAAGATTCTTGGAAATAATGTTTTAAAAATCCATTCATGCCGTATAAGTTAAAGAAAACATTCTTCGTACTTTTGTCGGAAAAGTCAAAAAGTACCTCATACGAAAAACGACAAAAGATTCCTTTCAAATATTTTACTGAAAACTCACCGAAGGGTAAAATTGGATTTAAAAAATTGTAGGTGGATGGATATATTATTACATATTGAGGAAACATGGATGTGGGTGATAAAATAAACCCCAGTAAATACCAAAGTACAAACAATCTCGGATAAAAATGAGATTGTGATATTTCCCATACCATAGGTCCGTTTTGCTTCGTAAGTGTCCGAACCACCTGTATAATGATTTAAATAATGTTATTGACTTATTCCAAAATCATTCTTATTTTTATGATATCATATATGGTCATATTCTTAGCTTATTATTGTAATATTTCATTTCTACTTGTTATTCAGGTGTTTATAAACTTTTGTTCTTATGCGTGTCTTTTCGAATAAATTCTTATTCTTCACATTAGGTTATAGATATCTCATTTCCATAATGGTATTAGTGTAATATATATCATATGAATTCATTAAATTCATTTATATAATCACTATGAAATGAAGATCATGTAGAACGAGTCACATCACATCGTGGAGACGGTATTCCATACGTACGCATGAGTGATGATATCATTCCTATGATAGTGGAATTGTATTGGAGTGTATGTATACTATTTAAGAATTAGTATCACTTTATAATAGTCATATATAGTCATTATTTACACCATTATACCCATCCAAGTAAGGTGGGGGTGGAAAATAGATTACACCACAGCGTGGAGACGGTATTCCGTACATACGCACGCGTGGTGATTTATTTTTCCGTTGGATGGATAGATGGTGAAATAGGGTTGTTTCATACTTATAATAAAATATCCGTATATGTTTGGTACTGATGTTATTACTTCATAATGAAAAAACTAAATATGAAGAAGTGGAAGAAGAAATAAAGATGAAAGAATCGGTAACGGACATTACCTCTTCTTTGAAGTGCTTCTTTGAGACCTTCTTTTAGGGCACTAAAATTGGTCATTGAATAAGACCAGGACCTCTAGGATGTCTCTAGGGAAGTAGAGAGGAGTAATTGGCAGGGTTTGGCCGAGATTTAAGGCTCAAAGTGGTGTGAGCAAGAGGGTGAGGAGGTGCCCTTTTATAAGGGAGGAGAGGGGCTCCTTTGGGAAAACTAAAAATATTATTTTATTATAAAGTCATGTTCGGTTTTAAATAGCTTCAAATTGATTTATTTCGAAGCTAAGGTGGGGATGGGTCGAAATAATTTCATAAAATAGAATTTAGACAAGTTTAGGTATCAAGTTTAACCTTATCATTTAGATTTTACATTAAGTTAAATAATTTTACTTTTACCATGTCTTCTTGTGTTCTTATACTATAAGGTTAATAAAATTACTATAAGTAGTCAAAAGAACACCAAGTTGTTTATTATTAATATATATATCCTTATATAAGTCATTTGGCCGAACCTTATATTTGTATGAATAAAATAACAATTACTAATATAATATTTGTTTTAAAAACTATTTTATGTCAATTTTGACACTATTGGGTATTTAATTTTTGTGAAAATAATAACAGAATGATTAGTTCGAAAAAAGTTTATTGAATCAATACTAACATGTCATATTAATCTATAAAATTAGTGTAATTCATAAAAAGTCTCAAATTACCTTTATTTTGGTGTTTATAACATCAATTATGTCAATATTTCATTAATAAGATAATTACTGCATCATCTTTGTGTCATAAATAAATTAAATTATTTAATATCTAAAAATTACAATTAAAATACCATTATGTAGGAAATCGTTTTATATTACTAATGAATATTTATAGTCGAATTTATCTTATGTATAACCCCATATTAAAAATTATTTATTTTAAACATTGATTTTAAATATTTTAACCCTTCTTTAAATAAATTAATAATAAATGTCCTAATCTAATCCAAGTGGGCCTAAATGGTCATATTTTATTTCTAAGGTTGTTTTTGGTCGAATTACACTTGTCCAATAGAATTAGGACATGTGTTAGGGTAATAATAATATCATTTTTCCCTTAATTTAACTATTTACTTTTAACCGTGGTAAATAAAAGTAAAAAGTTACTATTCACCAAAAATTATTTTCATCTCATTGAACCACATTTTAGTCCTTGATATTAACCGTGACTCTCGGATTTTCGAAATTCCACTCACAGAAGCGGTAAAATTAAATTTTATGAAAATTCAGTTTTTATAACTACCACTTAGTGGTTTCATTATTCATCAAAAATTGAAAGTTTTCAGAAAAATACCAAAATTTCACCCTAGGCTAATTTTGACATTCCGAATACAAAAATGAAGTCCATTTTGAATAATAAAAAATATAAAATTTGAAAAATTGGTTATTACTATTCATAACAGCTAGTTTTAATAATATTTTAATAACATATCGTTGTTTAGTGAAACTTGGTATTGCGTATGACGCAAGCTATCGAGGAAGGTCGTGATTGCTTGTAAAGAAAGCCAAGCTAATGTTGTCTGTTGTAAAAGATTCCTTTGATGATTTATATAACATAAAAAAAAATATCTCACATAAAAGTCTCGGGTGTTACAAGAACAGACCTCAACTAGTTCTTCTAAAAATCAGGAATACAGAGAACAAGTTTTTGAATTACTCTTCTGTCAAGTGAATGATAATATTGAATAGGCTTCTCATTTGGAGTGTGTACATCATCAAGTGACAAAAGTGTCAGAAATCATCCAATAGTATTTTGAGCCGGGTGACAAAATTTGATGCAATTTGATACATCCAGCCAATTTCTGGACAAAACTCTGCATGATCAGAAGAGCTTTCAAGAAATTCTCTAATATAGAAACTCAAGATCCACCCCAGCTTTCCAGACTAGGGAATCTCTTAACCCAACCCTCATAATTAAAAAATAGTATTTTAGGATTTAAGCAGGAACAGTAGGAATAGCCTCAGTCCACCAGACTAGGGACTTTTTCAAATCATCAATCTCTTCCTCAAATAAAGCCATTCTTCTCTCGATTAGGGAAGAAGCCCCAATAGGAACGAAGAGCCAAATTATCTGAAGATTCCCACCAAATTCTAGTTCATCAAGAACTTCCCGAGGGATCAGATGGAAAAAACGCAATGTCTCATCAGGGACATGGAAGAAGAAAATATCACAGAAATTCCAATATAAGGGATGCAATGCATTATGAATCAATTAATGTCATCAATTCCATTGTTTCTGATCCACCAGATGAGGCTTACTCAAAGGGATCCGTTGAAGAGTTTCTTTCTCAAGAAGCTATATGCACAGACACAAATGAAGAAGGTGTGCGTACACGAAATCAAAGGATTACCCAGAATCTAGGTAATCCTTTAAGTAACCCACATCCACCTCTCTGGAAGGTGTCCAATAAGGGTAACAGAATGAATTAGGTTACATACCCTTCCTATGGAGAAGTCCAATCGCTCTCATTAGAGAAAATATTTTCACAACAAGAGGAAGAAATGATGGAATTGACAAGGTTGAACGCAGAACTACATCAAGGAAGTCATCCTCCTAAGCGTGCTAGAGTCTGTTAGCCAAGGGAATTTGTTGCGGCTACTGACATGGATCAAGAATATCCTCCTTTATCAGTACAACCTCACAGGTCTAATCCTATAGGTCAGGTGCAACAAAAACTGGTGGTGTTATCATCAGTGGCAGTACCAGCCACCTCACCTGTCCAAGCTCTAGTTATTGTGCCTCCTCAAGTCCAAGCACAACCAGATATATCTAAAAAGTTAATAACTACCATTGATTCATTAATAGTTCAGTTGGAAACTATTGAAGGAAAACGTGCACCAGTTCAACCAGAGAAAAGAGCCTACCCTAAATGGGTTGATGTAATTCCTCTGCCCTCAAATTTTGTAAGTACCACATTCCCAATATTTAACGGTTCGGGCGACCCAGAGCAACACTTAACACATTTTGTTTCTCATTTAAATCCTATGATGGGAACCCCTCAACAAAAAGAATCAGATAAGATCAGGTGTTTTTTACATTCATTACAAGGGCCTTCCTTTTTCTGATATACAAGCTTGAAATCCCAGTCAATTACCGGATGGGAGGATCTCCGTAAATGATTCCTTCTTCAATTCACATAAACTTTTCCTAAGACAACAGTTTTTTATCATACAAATTGTAAGCAAAGAGAGAATGAAAGGGTTTAAGATTTCATTTCTTGCTGGAAGGGATTAAAATATTCCCTAAGCATAGCACTCCCTCAAGAAGAATTGTTTCCAATCTGTGTGGAAAATATGTGTTATGAGTTACAAAAACCGTTGATCCCTGTGAAATATATAAAAGGGTTTTGAGAACTTACTTCAGTCAATCAGTAAATTTAATACTCTCTTACAACGAATAAGGTTAAATCTTGGGTAATTCCATCATCTCCAGGAAGGAGAATGAGTAAAGCAGATACTGCTACAATTATACTTAAACAAGCAGATGTACATGCTTCTACTTCAAGGCCTTTATCTTCTCGAATGGCATCACCACCTAAGCGTCAACAACAGATTCTGTTTCTTCAAGATGATCAAAGAGATCATTGATGGAAGCAATTTCAGGATATAAAGAGCAAAGTTTACTCTTCCCAAAATGAGCAAGTTCCTGGTTACTTCATTTTAGCTCTGGAAAATAATTTGTTTCAATTGCCAAGTCCCAAAATGCTAAACAAGGAAAGAGATGAAGACCATCCCAATTATTACCCCTTTAATCAGATGTTGGGGCATCCCATTCAAGAGTTTTTGTCTTCAAGAACCTCCTACAAAATATGGTGGACTCGGGAGAAGTCAAACTGAAAGGTTCTTCAACTCAGGTAGCATGTGTTAGGGCTACAAATCCAGAGGAAGAAGGCGAGTGGAAAGAAGAAAATTCAAAAATGCACAAAAATATAATGAATGGATGGTTATAAAAACGATCAACCGAACTCATGCTATTTTGAAAACGCAAATGAAGAAACAAATTGTGTCTTCTTCTATGAACTCCACTGCAAAACCCTCTTCATTAGAGGGAAAATCCTCAAAGAAACATCATAATTCAATGAAAGAGGAACAGTCAGAAGAAGATGAGATAGTGTCCATGCCCAAATTGTCTCTGACTATGGCAGATTTTATGCCATCTACTTCGAAGCCATGGGAACCGCCCCACCAAATGACATAGCCTAAATAGGCTAATCAGGAAGAATTCTCATCAGATGAATAATTGATCTTTGTTTCTGTTAACGTGATTCATTTAACAGATCCTTATACCGGTCATAGCTTCGATCCTGATGAGCCTGAGTTCCCTGTATAAAACAGAGGAATTAGAGGGAGTTCCAAAGGTCTGGGATACAGAGGAAGATGTGGATATCCCAGAAGCCACTATTCCAATTCTACCCCTTCTAGAACTGTATGTGCAGCAGAAACTCATGGTAGAGCCCTTCATCGAGCTGAACAAGAACAATAAAATTCTTCCACCAATAGCAGATTTAGTCCTGGCACAATTATTCAGGACGATCGGTTAGAGGTTCCACCTTATTCTTCTCAACACGTAAATAGACCTATTCAGTCTAATATTACAAAGCCAATAGTATTTTCAACTCCTACCCCGATACAAGATGCATCTACTTCCAAAGAATCAATATCTAAGGCACCTTTGAAACCACATCTTCATGTTGGGAAACACAGACCTTTGGATCAAAAATATGATGTCTTAAAACATTTTGCCCAAGTACCGGCCAAGTTATCAATCTTGGATTCCTTGAATCTACACAAGGATCTTTGGGAGGCACTCATTGAGTCTTTGTCAAGTCCTCAGGAGTTCGAAACTGAAATTGATGTGACACAAGTCTACCGTGTAGAGAATGGCCCTGCAGAATTCCATGCAGTGATATCTTTTACAGATGAAGATGGAGATGATGTCGTGCATGGACATATTAGAACATGGTACTTATCGGGGCAGGTCAATGGTGTAGACATCCAAAGAGCTTTGATTGATATCGGTTTAGGAGTCAACCTCATCCCCATTCGTACACTTCATCGATTGGGCCTCACGGAATCTTATTTATCTCCTTCTACATGGATGTTACAAGGGTAGTATGAAAATGAACAAGTATCACTGGACGAGATTACACTCAGAACTTAGTTTGGAGATCTTGTATCTAATTCAGATTTTATTGTTGTTGATCATGATACAGCCTTCAACGTTTTGCTTGGAAGACCTTGGCAACAACAACATGTAGCTATCACTTCATCATACCAACAATGTCTCAAAAATTATTTTGATTGTCAAATTGGGAATTTTTATGGTGATAAAGCCCCCTTCAAAACATGTGAATCTCAATACATTGAGGCGGAATTCTGTCACATGAAGGGGATGGAGAAATCCACAACAAGGGAGGTTACCAAAGTTAATGCTCCGTATGGTTTGGAAAATATTTCAATAAATCCATTCGCACATGTGAGTCCAGATTATGTGTTGCCAATTGGTCAAATTGACAGGGTAGACCAAAATTCAAATATTCTTATGGAAACCTCTGTAATGTCAATTACGGTAATAAAGCTAGAGATTATGGGAGAAATTGGTGATTCACCAAAAAATGAGGAAATCCCAAATGGAGATGTCTTCATTACATCCGCTGAAATCCAGAAATTCTATACGTCGCCAACCAGGCAAGAAGATGTTATAGCAATATCAGAGGTGAAGGATGAGGTCGATTTTCAATCCATCATCTCCTCTTCATTACCCATGGAGACCCATCATCATTAATAGTGTTGGGAATGGAAGCCTCTTCTTCATGATGTTCAAATTTTAACATCTATCCTGATCATGGAAATTTTGCTTCATCCTCTACTATGAAAGTATAAATAGAAAAAGTAACACATGTTGATGAAGAAGAGGGAGATCTCAGAGATTCTCCTCCAACATTTGAAGATAGTACCTCTACCACTATGGATGAACTCAGAGAAATAAATCTAGGTACAAAATAAGATCCACGCCCCACCTTAATTAGTGCGACCATAAATCTTGAAGAGATATAAATTTATATGTAATTTTTAAAACAAAATCGAGATATATTTTCTTGGAACTATACATAGATTACATTCCTTGATCCTGATGTTTCTACTCATCGTTTTGGTTTTCCAGAAGAATATCGAGTATTTACGCAAGCCGTATAAAGAACACACCCAACCTATGCTTCCAAAATTGAAGCTCAAGTGGATAAGATTATCAAAGATAACTTTTTCAGAGAAGTTCAATATCCCAATTGTTTGGCTAATATTGTCCCTGTGAAAAATAAAAATGGACAAATTAGAGTTTGCATTGATTTTAGAGATCTTAATCGGCATTTTCCTGAGGATGATTTTCCAGTTTCGATTACAGAACTCCTAATTGATGCAACAGCTGGATATGAAGCACTTTCCTTCATGGATGGATATTCTGGATATAACCAAATCCGAATGGCTCTAGAAGATGAAGAATATACAGCTTTCAGAGCCCCATAGGGTGTGTTTTTCTATCGGGTAATGCCCTTTGGCCTGAAGAATGCACGAACAACATATCACTATTCCATGCATTGCATCTTCAAACCGTTTTTAGGGAAGATTGTTGAATGTTATGTGGACGATTTTGTGGTTAAATCCAAACAAATTTCTAATCACATGGATGAGTTTTAAGTTATATTTCACTACTTCGGCAACATAATTTGAAGATGAACCCATTAAAATTTTCTTTTGAGGTACCCTCAGGAAAATTTCTCAGCTTTGTGTTATGCCATCAACGTAACAATGTCGATGCTGAGAAGACAAAGTCAATCCTTGGTATGTCACCTCATCGAAATTTGAAATAATTGAGAGGACTTCAAGGACACTTAGCCTATATTTGACATTTCATCGCCAATTTGGCAGGCAAAAGTCTACCCTTCACCAAATTGATGAAGAAGGGAGTCACATACCATTGGAATGAAGAATTTCAAGAAGCATTCGATATTCTCAAAAATATCTCTTCAGTCCAACGGTATTAATGACACCTGTTGAAGGAATACCCCTTATTCTCTATGTGACAGCTTTAGTGCGATCATTGGCTGCCTTTCTTGCTCAGAAGAATGATGGTGGGAATGAAAATAACCTCTACTATCTCAGTCAGACTATGCTTGAAGCAGAAACCTGATATTAAAATATTGAGAAGTGCTTCCTAGAATTAATCATTGTAGTTTAGAAGTTGAGACATACTTGAAACATCATGAGGTCCAATTGGTATCTCGCAATAACCCACTCAAAGTCATCATAGTTGTCCAATTATTACAGGACGTCTGGCAAGGTGGGTAGTTATTTTACAACAATTTGTTATTCAGTATGTGTCTCAAAAGGCAATAAAGGGCCAAGCTCTGGCTGATTTCCTTGCTGAACATCCTTCAGTAGAAGATACATCATTAGATATTGATCTTCCTGATGGGGAAGTATTCTCTATTCAAGATAGTCTTCAAACATGGGAAATGTACTTTGATGGAGCTCCCAGAAGTCCAACAGTGAAGAAAATGGAAGATCCTAAATTCAACAATGTTGGGTTAGGAATTGTACTCATTTCCTCGTAAAAGGAAGTGCTACCTTATTACTTATCATTGTTGGGAGGTGGTAAAAATAATGAAGAAAAATACCAAGATCTCATCGTCGGATTGGAGTTGGTGCTTCAGGCACAAATGAATCACAAAAAGGTGAAAAGTTATTTAGACCTGGTAATCAAACATGTCAATGCAGGTTATACAATCAGAAAAGAAGAAATATCAATTTGTATGATTACTTCAGAGAGTTAATGGTGGAATTCCCTTCAGAACCGACATTTTCTTATGTTTCGCGATCACAAAATGCCCATGCTGATGCACTGGCTAATATAGCCAGAACCTGTGCAGATCCAAACAAGGATGAAACCATCATCAGTATTTCCCACCGTCGTACAATTTCACCTTATGTTCAAACCAGAATAGAGGAAATCAATGAAATTAGTCCCATTCCTAAACCATATGGTCATACTACAGGATGGATGACACCTATTAGGGAATACCTTCAAAATAGGACACTTCCACCTAATAAAGTCATGAAAGAACATATTTGGTGATGTGTGGTCAATTTTACTCTTTATGACATCACAAATCACCTAGAGAAAATTCTCTAAAAAATAGTTTTTGATGGAATTCTCTTCATATGCATAGAAGGTGAAGAAACAATGGATGTCATGAAATAAGTGCTTACAGGAGTCGGTGGTGCCCACCAGTCTGGACATAGACTATCTAATCAAATCCAAAGGCTTGGATACTTTTGGCCTTCAATGATACATTATTGTGTTGATTTCATGAAGAAGATTCATTCATGCCATGTACATTCCAACTTCATTCATCAACCCCCAGAGTTTCTTCATACGGCTAAATACACATGGCCATTTTCCACATGGGGAATAGATGTAATGGGACCTTATAATTCAGCCACATCCATTTAGTTTAAGTACATTCATACTACTACTGACTTCATTTCCAAATGGGCAGAGGAAATACCTCTCAATGAAGTCAGTTCTAAATGCATTGTTAGCTTCATCATGTCTAACATCATTACCAGATTTGGTGTCCCTCGTACCATATTGGCGGACAATGGCACCAAATTCTGTTCATCCGAGGTAAGTAAGTTTTATTAGGAATACAACATCAAATCCAACCATTATTCATGGTATCATGCAGTGGCCAATGGCTAGATAGAATCCTACTCAAGACTCTAACAAATATACATCAAAATATAGTGGATAAAGATAAGAAATCATTTCCTGATAAACTCTTTTATGCTTTATGGGATTATCGGACCATCCCCCGCACTGCAACGCGGTCGACTCCATATTCCTTGGTATATGGAACAGAAGCAGTCTTTCCCATTGAGGTTCAATTACCCTCACTCCGGGTAGCCATTTTTTATCAGTCATCTAAAGATGAAAAATACGAAAAGCGAATGAATGAATTAGAACGATTAGATGAGAAAATATCGTGCACCCTGCACCACATGGAAGTCTATCAAAATTGAATAGCATGAGCCTTCAACAAAAAAGTTCATCTTCATTCATTCATTCAAGAAGAATTGGTATTGGTTCTTATAACACAAATGATACCAGGAAAAAAACCTCCCAAGCTGAAGTAAAAATTGGATGTATGTTACTCAATACGTATGGTCTACTCAAATGGAGCTTATTATTTAATCTCAATGTTCGGAGAACTCATCACTACTCCAACCAATGACATATTTCCGAAGATGTATTTTGTATAATACAAATACATCCAACATTCCATACATATGACCTTAAACTATTTTCACTTACATCCAACATGACGTTAAACTGTGACGTCCTAGCTACATGATGATAAAATGTACAGAGGTCCTTTATGTGCAACAAGATGTTAAACTACATAATCGACGGTCCATGCATATTCCCTTAAACTATTTTCATTTCTCCTATCCAACATGACGTTAAACTGTGTTGTCCTTGCTGCAAGAAATTAAACTACATAGTTTCTTGTGTTCAGTAAGACGTTAAATTGCACCATTGACTGTCCATGCATATGACCTTAAACTACTGCTCATTCGCCCAACATGATGTTAAACTGTGAAAAAGTCCCTAATACGTCCAACATGATGTTTACCTGTGTCCTTTTTTTGTCCTTACTGCCTGACATTAAACTGTACAGTCCCCCTTACGTTCAACATAATGTTAAACTGTGTCCTTTTTTTATCCTAAATACATGAAATTAAATTGCACAGTCCCCCTTTCATCCAACATGACGTTAAACTATATTGTCCCCATCATCTTAGTTATAGGACGCTAAACTATATAGCACCCTTATTGTCCAACATGACATTAAAATGGGTCCCTATATTTGTATTACATGACGTTAAACTGTACTTCTCATTCATCCCACATTACGTAAAATTGATCAAAGTCCCTTAATACATCCTACATGATGTTAAATTGTATTTTTTCCCTGTTACATGACATTAAACTGTGCAACACCAATATTCCTCACTGCATGACTTTAAACTGCATAGTCCCTTCATATGTCCTACATGACATTAAACTGTGCATTGTTAAGGTTGTTGCTATCTCTTATTTCTCACACCGAGTATGACTCACGTGATCTTAGAGTAAACTTCATCTATAACACCTTCTCTGGGCCTCTAACCTTGTGTAAGTCCAAGCACCATTTTTAGGTCGTTGTTCTCAAAAACAACTTGATCACCAATTCATTCTTTAATTGAACTATGTGGACTTTGATCTTTGCCTTCTAGGCTGGGTACGTTGGAAACCTCCAAAGGTTCATGCCCAAAACCAATACCTTCACAACGGTTCACCTCTGTCTCATACGATATTGATTTGTGAAACCACCCCAGAACAAATATTTTTTACATTGGTTCACCTTTCTCCTTGCTATATGATGTTAAACTGTACACCACTTTTGTCATGTACGACAATAAAATACAAAATTGTTTGATACCCTCAACTGAGAGGGAATCATTATTTACATTTATTTACAATCATGTTATATTCCAAAGTCCACGTGCATACATGGCAATGACCAAACCATTTATCTTCCATCAAACCATCATTACACTAAAGTCCCCATTCACCCTTCATTTGTACGAACCAAATATGTACAGAGGTATTCCAATAACTACATGCGTCTTGATTCCCATCCTTATGGGATACGTAGGAACGTTCGAGTGTACCTCAAATACAGCCCAGAGTCTTTTGGGCCTAACCTCAAATTCCAATTTCAGTCCCCAAGCTAAAAAGTCCCTATGAAAACACACATTGTGTATTCATTATTATGGTTTGAGATTTATGACCCTAAACTAAGATTTCCTACACTTTAATCCCACATGATGTTAAACTATATTTCAAGAACTATGTATGGTTTGATTCTAATCCTTATGAGATACGTAGTGATGTACAACATTTCAATTCAGGACCGAGACACAACATGATTATGGTTAGCATTGGTCTGTGTATCTCTAAAGGCATTGGAAAATACACATTTTCTTGTGTCATATTCCTAACCATAAATACTTCTAGATCTCTATAACCCTTTTCTTTACTTCTAGTCACATAATGTAAAATTTCTAAGTGTTTTTTTGCCTGACTATGCAGCATGTGCCCTTAGGCGGCCTTGCATATATAGTCTACATAACAGACTTGTCAGCCAAAAGATAATATTATTTGACTATGCAGCCAATGCCCTTATGTGGCCCTGCATAATTCAACCCCCTAATGGGTTTATTAAATAATAGTAAATTCATTCTTGGGAAGAAACCCTCTTTTTTCCTTATTGGTTTTATCAAAAATATGTAAGGATTCACCAAAAATAGTCATCCTTAACATATTTGTCCCATACTCCTTTTCATGATCTGAAAGTATTCAAGTATTTGGTTTATATTTCCCTTCCCTATGATTGGGTTAGACCTTCGTAGGATTGACATTCATCCAGTTCTTAGACAGTCTTGTTTGGAAATATCTTCTCCATATTCAAGTAACTCTCTCCATACTGAAAACTCTATGATTTGGAAAATTTGAATCTCCATAAACATCCTTTGGCTTTTTAGCAGTAGAAAAGTAAATTTCTGAGAGTTCTTTTTCCTAACTATGCAGCACATTCCCTTAGGAGGCCTTGCATAAGTAGACTACATAACAGACCTATCAGACAAAAGATGTTATTATTTGACTATGCATCCAATGCCCTTAGGCGGCCCTACATAATTCAACACCCAAACAGGTTTGTTAAATAGTTGTAAATTCATTTTTGGGAACAACTTCTTCTAATTCCATTTAGCCCTTTTTTCATATCATTCCTCAGATTCAAAATTTCTTAAGTCATAGTTTACATATTTTCCCTCAAAATTTAGTTTGGTAATATGTTTTTCGATAAATTGTCAAGGAATTGGGTCAATTTTAATCCATTAGGTCAAATCTATTTCGAACTTAAACATTAGTCGTTTTATGTCCGATATGGATGACATGAAACTATCCACAAAAGACATGGGAACTCTGAATAAAGGTCAAGTCCCAGCTCACTAAACATACATTTTGCCTGATTTTAGGTAATATTGAGCGATTAATAGATTCAATGTTTGTAGGGTTATTTATAATAATCCTATAAAAAACCAACTATGCATACTAGGCCCATTGGCATAGATAAAAGTTTAAAGCACGTAGAAAAAGAAATCATGAAAAAATGATTAAAGATAAAAGTGTTTATTCATTTTCTGCACAAAAGTTAGAAGGACATCAATAGACTGGAGTTTCTTCTCCAAGAATTACAAAAGGTCCTCAACAACACTCTTAATTTGATTTATAGCATCCCGAGCTTTATCAGCAGCCACTTGAAGCTCATGCACTCAACCAACTTCACTCTTTTCGGATTGATGGTGTGCTTTTTGGCAACTGTGATGGCTTTCATACCATTTGTTTGATCTCCTTCTAGTGAATTGTTTAGTTGGTCAAGCTCCTCAGTAACAGAATATTACAGTTGCTGATGGTGCATCTGCTAGACAACTTTCTCCTTGATCTTTTGCTTCAGCTCCTTCAACCAGGAAGCATGACCAGCCTCTGCTCAGGATACTGTAGCCTCAAATTCGCCGATATTGGTAGATACCCTTACTCTGGTCAAATATTGATGGTACTTCTACTCCTTCTCCCTTCTTAATATGACTTGTTACATCACGACATGGATCATATGATATCCAAAACCACCAAGTCCCATCATGAAGAACATGGATGATGGACAGTGAATCTTTTATGACAACTCTTCTAGAGGCACATCAGATATGATTTTCCATATGTTCTTCCATGCCTTGTGTCGTGAAAATTGGAGGATCATTTGTATCTCTGGGTCTGAATCGGCACCAATATCACAGGGGGGAATATAATATGGGATTAATACACTTAGGGAAGTGCCCTATTCTGATCCTCCCCCCTGACCTGTGTTATTTCACTTTCTATTCCCATTGGGGTGGAGGTTGAAGCTTCACCTATTGATCTAGCCACTGAAATTGATGGCCCTGCATAATCAATTGAAAGCTCTGGTTAGATTCAGAGGATAACAAAAGTTAATTGGTTTTCTTGAAAATTAATTACAGTTGCAAATATTGTTATCCCTTACCCAATGGTAGATCAGCAAATTAAGAATGCTCCTCCCCATCTTTCCTAGCTTCAATAGGATTTTCGGGATGAGTTTCAAGAAGCTCTTCCCGGTCATGCTCCACTTGAGCTAATGTCTCTACAATAGTAGGGTTTTCTGTACCCCCTTCAGGCATTGGCAGTTCAGCATCTTGCTATGATTGAACTGCACATTTCAACTGATCATGATCAGAGATGTAATAAGAAGTTAATTTTAATAGGACAAAGGATAACACTCACATCCATAATCTTATAAATTACATGGTAATTTAACATTATTTAAAAAATCATCAAAAGATGTGCCATGTTTCAACATTTCATCCAATTTTATCTCAGAATCTTGGTTAATCTCACCATGTGGGAGCATTCGATATGTCTTCTTGGTGACCTTCATCTTTTAGCCTCTGACCCTAGACAGCTTCTTCAGATAAAATAGTGGCATCAGTTGCAATAGCTTCCAAAAGATCTAGTGCAGGGGTTGGACCTAAAGTATCAGAAAATGGATGTTTGTTGATGTTCCATTCAACATTTTATGAAGCATTGTTAACTTACCAGAAGCAGGCTCTTCTCTCCTTGAAACAGCAGCAGGAAGGATACTGGGAACAGATGTTGGCTCATATCTAGGTGCAACCAAGTCAGCCTGAACTTGTAATTGTTCACAAGTACCCTTCGTGGTCCTTAGAGGAGGGTCAGTCCTCTCCCACAGAGGCAAAATTGAAGAAGCCACTACAATCCCAAAAATTATGTTTAATATTTTCATGGTTTATGACTCATGACTATCCAAAAGACATACCACTACTGATGAAGTGTTTCGCTGTGGACATCCTCCTTCGATGCATTTGATTCTTTATCTTTTTGGGAGTGTCCACAGTATCATTTACAAGTACATGAATTGTAAAATGAAAATCCATGTCCAACTCCTCATCCATGGCATGCTGGCCTGGAGATATCGTGCCCGACTCGTGTGGAGATTCATTATACCTAATGGCGGTTCCACCAGGACTATATTATGGTGAAGGAACCTTAGCAGTTCCTTTCTTTGCAAGCTGAAGGATGAAGAGAATAATTTTATTGAATAGAAATCATTAACTGGAATCGAGTTACAATGAAATTAATGAAAGAGTCTTACATCTTCAGGAGACACGTAATCACGCCACTACTAATGTCTGGAAACACTAATCCCCTTAGTGGCTCCATGATCTATCATTTCCTTCACCCACTTAGTGACATGAATGGAATCATCGGTGGCATATATGAGAAATTACAGCTCTCTAATGTATGCCTGCACTTCATCAGTGTTATCATTGCAATGGAAATCTAGAGAAGCCATAATATTCCCAATTCCAGGGAGGTGTTGCCTCTTTCACAAATCCAGCTAGGCAGTTTCAGCACCGCAGTATAAAATCTGCCATGTCTGGATAGCCTCTGGTCATAGATATTCAGTATGTGTACCTGAAAGCTGCGATGAAGGTTCTATAATCTTGGACATCAGCTTCTTCCCAGCTCCTACAACTACAGATAGAGAATAATAAAATAAGACTTGTTGCTCTATAATGTAATGATGATTAAAGTGCCCTAATGAAGTAACTCACTAGTAGATGACAGGGTTGGTATTTTGATTCTGACGAAAGGATTATATCTTGCGTGAGGTCACTTTTCCACATGTTGTGCCTCGTCATACCCATATTTGGAATCCAACGAGTCGACCCTAGATGAAGAACCCAACGAATCAGCTCTGGGTGGTGTAGAAGAATCACCTTCCAGGTGAAGGGTTTCTTTCTCTATGGTTCATTTCATATTTCCCACTTGATAAAATGGGTGATTCAACACCCCTCCAGGGTACTATGTTATCCAGTTCTTGGCATACCATGTAGTAAAATTACTCACCACTTTATTAACTGGTAGATCAAACACTGCCCCGGTCTTGTCCCTAGATGTCAGTAACCATAGTTGTCGAACAACCATCAGATGTTACTCTGACCTGACATACACAGGGGGAGATACGATAGTCTACTTCAAACTATTGAATTGACATGAAAATCTATATGGAGAATAGGCCTTGAATATAATCTCTCCGTCAATCCTGGTGACCATTACACCTTCTCTACAGGCCAGCATGTATTCCCTAATATCCATACCGGTTGTTCCATCATCAAAAAACCTCCCGGTTGGTGGATTTCCATAAGGAATGAAATTTAATTCCTCATACATTCTCAGCGTCACCTTCATGTCATAGTAATTGAGAACTAGTGGAGAAATTCCAAATAATGCCTGTACTTATTGCCGGAAAGAACATCCAGGAACTTGTTCTCTGTTCTGTACATTATACGTCCTAAAGCGAGTGGTGATCCATCCCCACAAAACATGGATTGGTCCCCATATTATCAAAGGATATTTACCCATGAAGACATGGAGTAAGATCCAATGAATCTTTTATAAAATGGGGGTATCCAACCTAACCATTCTCCCATCAGCCAACTTGGCTGCAATAACAAAAGTCCCTAGTCTAACGCCTACCTTCGAGTCCCTGACCGGTAAAAGAAAAACACTGAGCCACAAGGCCATGAAGCCCACCAGACAAGTCTTTTTTGGGATTATCTGATCCACTTCGTATCCCCACTTCTCAAATTCACCTTCTTCTAGAGTTGAACAAAATGTCCCAAGATCACCCCTCTTCTCTGTTTTGGGGTAGGTGGTAGGACGAGTACAGGTGGGCCCCTTCTCCTTGGGCCCATTTCCCTTCGATCCCTTCTCCTTCATCTCCTTCTCCTGCTTCTTGTTTATAACCATATTCATCCACTCCACTAGATGAATATGCTTTCTAGAATGAGTTAAGGAAGTATTTTAACTATTGATCTTGTGAATGATTTTCAATAATTCCCGAGCCAAAGCCGAGGTCCTCTCCGAATCATTCCAACATTCCATGGGGGGGATGAATTCATCATACATGTCACCCATAATTGGAGCCCCCGAGATATTGTGAACATCCCACAGATTGATTCCTACCTCTCCATGATTTAGATGGAATGAATTAGTTTCTGGGCTCCAACAACTGATTATCTTCGCCACATAGTCATCATTCTTGTAAACATATTTTTTCCCAGCCCAGACAACTTCACATATTGCAACTCCTTTTAAGTCCTCGAAAAACACTACATTGGTTTGTCGCACCCAATATGCCCACATCCAAGTTGGCCTCACACCTCCTCCATGATGAAAGTCCCAACTCTTCTTCCAGCCTTTGGAATGATACATATGAGAATTTTGGATGATTGAGGGATAACAATGTGGTTTAATCTTAGGCTTGTGAGGTTTTAGATCTAAGGTACACAGGATATGACGTATTATGTAGGCCATATACAATGTTCTAGTATTTAAAAATTCTCCTCCACTTGAGAGATTTTATGAATCAAAATTGGTGTAATTTTGAAACCAAGAATTTGGGAGATAGTTCATTACCTTGGAATAGTGACTTCTCACATATGACCATAGTCATGCAAAGGTAGATAAATACTCTGTGGGAATTCAAGATGATACTTCTTCAGTTACTTGGCCAAATCTGGAAGAGTGCTATCGCAGATAGTATAATAATCATGTCCAATGATGCTCATCATATCAACAATTCGCTTTCTATCCAATTCATCAGTCGTTCCAATTCTCCTGGGAGCAATTGAATCTACACAAAGGTTGAATTATTAACTCTTATGTAAGTTTATTTTTCATAAAATCTGTGAAGAAAAGTGAAAAAATGGATAAGGAATTAAGGTGAACAAGTCCCAAAGTTAGTGTGGAAGTATAAGTTGGTCGCGCAAGTTTTGGTGCACGGGTATCACCACACAAGTCCAAATACCTCTACAGCAGCACAATACAAAAGGAAGCAGCGGAAAACTGAGTAACTTTCATAGAGAAGCAAACTTGCGTGATGAGAGCATGGAAGCATTCAGATTTGGTGCTTTGTGCGAGGAATAAATGCCTATATATAGGCAAGGCCACAACGATGTGCGCCGAAGCCTACGCGGCTCACCCTTGCACGCTCAACAGTTATGTGCCATCATTTGTACACTCAACACTTGCGCGCTACAAGTTCCATGGTTTTTCTTATTTAACTCATAGTCACATCCACGTTTCTTTTGGATCCAACTCTAAGGGGGGACTTTTGTTCATAGTCCTTTCCATCACAAAGTCTAATGAATTAAAAAGGGAAGTACCTTAGTCCAAAGTGATTCATCCATTAATGAAACATCACAAATTGACAGAGGCATGAAGAAGGAGTTCATCCCACTTGGGTCGCACTTGTTTCATCATGGTCGTGCAAGTATACTTGCGCGCCACTTAGTGGTCACGCAGGTGACTTGAACACCCTCTTTGATTTTCGTCCAAGGAATTACATGGCCTATAAATACCCCGGGTGGGACCCCATTTCAATGACGGAAAAATTACAAAACTCATATTCGAGCTCTTGTTGCTCTACTCTCTTCTGGAAGTCTTCCGAACACTTCTAAGGTAATTATTTACCTAGAATAGAAGCTCTAAAGATGGGAAACAAGAAGTAAGTGTTGAAACTCAACAACACTTGCGCACCCAAGTGGCCAGCCCTTAATGGAAATGGCAACACTTGTGCATCGCCTTGTCCCTTCAACAAAACTTGTGCGCCACTCTTTTGGCATCCCTAGGGAAAATACAAAGGGCATGAGCCAAATCTTGTTCATGTATTACCCTATGGGTTGACCATCTCACAAGTACCCATGTGTCGCAAAAGTATACATGCGCGACCTAGACTTGCACGCCCACACAGGAATTGCGTGCCTCTCTCTTTTTTGGGTGCCTCTCATACCTATTCACCTCTATTATTCAAGTAAACCTATCCTATTCAAGATTTAGTCTTCAAGACACTCTTCAAAGCCATTTTATGGCATGTTTCCTTGATTGGCATCCATATCTGAAAATAATTCTGTGGAACATCTCTCAAAACATAGTTATTTAGATATCTTTATATCAACAATGAGAGAGATTTGATTCATTCAACCTCATCCTTTAAGATGAGAGGATCTTTAACATGGGCTTCTTCTTTAGGAGTAATCCCCGGTCCATGTTCTCTAAATTCGAGTATCCTCATTAGGAGTAAGCCCCAAAATTCCCTATTCAATGGGTATCCTCCTTACGAGTAAGCCCCAAGTCCCCTAAAATGGACCTTCTTTTCAGGAATAATCCCCAGTCTTCAAGTTCCCATAATTTTGGTCATCCTCTTCAGGAGTAAGCCCCATGTTCCCAAATATGGGCATCCTCCTTAGGTGTAAGCCCCAAATTCAAATTTCCCTTAACCTGTGCATAATTTTTAGGAGTAATACCTAGTCATAATTCCCCTAAACTGGGCCTCCTTCATAGGAGTATTCCCTAGTACTCAAGTCCCTTTAACATGGCCCTACTTTTCAGGAATAAACCCCAGTGATAATTTCTCTTAACCAGTCGTAATTTGTTTTATTTGGGCATCCTCCTTAGGAGTAACTCTTAAGTCCCATCCTAATTTGGGCATCTTCCTCAGGATTAGGCACCAATTTAGAGTGTCCACATATCCATAAAAGCACATATACCATTAAAGACCATATTCCCAAGTTTCATCCCTGAATTAAATCCCAATATTCATCTATTTGGGCAGTCATACATACATAATCCACACATTATTGCATCTTTCATGGCACAATTGTCTGGTTTTACCAATACCTCTTGTTTCTCACACTGAGCATGACTCACGTGAGCTTAAAATGTAAAATTAATTATAGAATCTTCCTTGAGCCATCAATCATGCATTAACCTCATACTTCATTACTCGAACTATATGGGTTCTGATTCCATTTCCAAAACAAAGGATACATAGTTATCCCATCTGCGGGTATGATCCCAACTTTGAAATAACCCATGACCTTCTGAACGACAATAAACATCAAGTTCCCTACTGAGTGGCTTTAAAACCATTATGGTTATCTTAATAACCAAGAGATCCTTATACAATGTATCGAAAGATACCATTAACTAAGAATCTCTAACAAATACAGATGATTTTCTATCGATGAAGAACCTATAATACATATAAAAGATTCCCCAAATTTCATACATATTGATCAATGATTGTCATATTTAAAGGAAAGCACATTTTCATACATGGTAATGTAATAAGGATTCATGAACATAACTTAAATCTATAAAGAGAATCCCAGAGTAGACAATAATTCCCCCAAAAAAGGTGTGATGAGTCCGACCTCCCATCCTCTCAACCAATACAAACTATTAAGCCTCGTCGGTTCACAACTAATGAGCACCTAACTTTGGAATGTATGTCCAAATGGATATAGAATAATTGGATGTTTCAGGTTCTAAAAAACAATCCCATTTGAAACCGATTGGAATGATTGAACCATAAAAAAAACAAGGTCATCCCAATTTTCAGAAGAAACAATAAAGATTAATGTACAATACATAAGTAAATAGTTAGCACATTTTCAATTATTCATTAATTAATCATATAAATCAATAGGTTATCGATGACAATAGAAACCTCAATAAGTTATCCATCCCATGCTATATTCTTAACCATATCACAATACCCTTGTACCACTTATTATTTCATTTTTCATCATATCATGATCAATTAGGACCATAATCTAATTCCAACTCATGGGTGTAGAATTTTGTGTCTATCCCCAATGGGTATTTGGATCCTCTATCACTGTCACACATCATAAAATCACATAGGTATTACAGATGCTCAGCCTTTATACCACACTCATAATCTCATATGTGTATTTGGAGCCTTAGTCTCTATCCCACATAAGAATATCACATTGGTATTTGGATCCTCAGTCCTTATCCAACACCAATATATCAATCAATCATACATATATAACATATATCACTTCCATCAGGGTTAATAACCATTAACCCTCTATTCTGCCTTTGAGGTTGCATGTTTTCAGCCAGTGCAAAAATGGTTCAATGAGGGTCATCACATGTCCCCCTTTTTTTATAGAGACGGGTTCTTGTTGAATTCACCAGTAATGTTTTTGACTCGTTCGGTGTCATTATCAATTAATGAAGGTTGAATTAACCCTTCGAGAACTGTTGGGACAAGCGGGTGATTACGCGGGGTTCAAGAACTCATGAAATTGGTCCTTCTCGGATATACCTTCCATGGATAGTCTCTAATGGGTTTATTCATGGATCCAGGAATTCCCCACATCCCATGTATCAATGATTCATGGACATGTATTCCAATGTCCGAAACTCATTGGATGAAGATTTGACCAACGACACTTAAGGACTCTATTGGTTGAGAGGATGGGAGTTCAGGCTCACTACAACCTTTTGGAGGAGGATTGTTCCCTGTTTTAGTACTCTCTTATATATTTAATTCATGTTCATATTTTCTTGGATCATTGGTTAATTCCTGAAGAGTGTTTCCATAGGCTACCCTTGGTTTTAATGTTCATCGTAAGCATAAAAATATTCAATTCTACAAAGGTGATGCTGATTTGAGCAATGTTATAAGGCTCTCTAGAGTTTATCATCATCTAGGGGGGATGAAAGTAGACTTGATGTTCGGATCAAGACTATAAGAAGGGCTTTCTACGTATCCTTGGGAGAGAAATCATAACCCATGTTGTTCGGATTGTCTTGGGCTTATACCTCGAAGCTACCCATTGAGGAGGCATGGTTGGGTGAACCCTTTTGAGCTCGGGCCTTCTGGTAGGCGTCCTATGTATCTTGATTTGATTAGGAATCATATTTCTCATTGTTCATAATCATGTGGATATTGTAATCCTCGCAAACCTCTAAGACCATGTGACTCCTTCTCGGTGTAAGAAACAAGAGGATGTTAAATATTCAACAATTCACATTCCTCTTCCCTTATTGGCAGGGGAGGGAGAGCCTATGGTGGAAGAGTTTGGGGTGACCATGGGTGAGGGTGTGGAGAAATTAGCCTTTCCATGTGAGATGGTATTAATGTTCATGTGTCCCAGCCTTGGAATATTAGGGACATACCTCAGTGGGAGGTCCCCAAAGCACGTTCTAGGAAGGGGATGTGTTTTGTCCCCATTAAAGGGGGTAGCGAACATAACGCCTTCTACTGATCACTATTCCTCATTGAATTAAAAATCAAGTGATAACCCTTATTCCTGAGAATAGGGAGGTTCGTGTCAGTTTCCCAAGGTTGGGCTTCTGATTTCTATGGGAATGTATCCTCACAAGCATTCTCGAAGCCCACACCATGATGGGGAGGGCTTTTGTGACTCCACGTAATATGGGTATGTAGAATCAATGTCGCATGCTGATGCACCTGATGGTCAGATCATACGGGTCTGGTGGATTTGGAAGAGGATTTTTTATAAGGCTTGTGGGATTGTTATCAAAGGGATCATGGGGGACTTGATGGTAGTAGAGGGGTGAGGTTAGAACTGGTTGAAGAAATACCTAAAAACACCCCATTCCATGTACTAATGCTATATGCTGGGTGTGGGAGGATCCACATATCATATTGGTATGCAAGATGAGGGGTAATCCACCTACTCCAATGAAACGCAGGCATGGGTTTTGGAATCCATGCACAATAGTGGTACATGGCCCATCACACTACTTCAGGATTCATAAAAATAATGATGCAGTACGCGGCGTCAGGTTTAGTCCACATTGTGGTGCGTTATGCAGGGAACCATAGAGAAGGGGGGTTTGGGGAATCATCATTCATGGGTAGTTCATTCACAAGAAGCCCCTGGTTTTTGGTTCACCCGTTAGGTTTGTGGTTCTATTATTTTTAATCAATTACCCCATTTTATGGTGTGTGGTTGGCAGTACCCACGAAGGGAGTGGTTCGCAGTTTTTTCTTCAATGATGAAACAAGACAGAATTTTGGGTGCAACCTCTAAGTATCCCTCAAGATGTGGTCATCTGTCTTTCTCCTTGTATGTTGACCCCTCTGTGTCTCCCCTTTTTCACACTTCTATTGTGATCCTTTTATAGAGCATCAAAGAAATCATATCTATGGGGCACATGACACCATTTTCAGCGGACCATTAAAGCAATATCCTGACCCATGGATGACTTAGCTAGCTGATGTCCGCTGAGGATTCAGTTCATGATAATGGTCTATGGAGCCCTTCCCTTACCTCATCCGTGAATTGAGAGGTTCGTGACATGGTATGTGGATAGTCTTCACACTCGTGAATCTATCAGCGATTCAGTTCACGGTTTTCCTTGCTCATTGGCCATCTCTCCACGACCAAGTGTTTCCCAGATCATTCCATGCACCTATTGGTTCATAGTCCTGCTGCTCTGTGTACCCTTCTCGATAATGGATCATATGCCTCTTGAAATTACATAGAAAACATGAATTCCTTCATGTTTCTTCTGATGATTGTCACTAAGTTTGAGTCCATTCACCTTCCAGGACATGTAAAAGATCATTCTTCCTTCTAAAAAGTATTCATGGGGGTATTTTTATCCCTTGAAGGAATTTTTAGGACCTTACAAATGACCCCATCATAATGGTGTCCATTTGGAACAAAAAGGGGAATATTATGATGTAGTAGTAGTCCTGAACTAAAATGGTTCATAGTATATCATGTGGACCTGTTGGAGGGGACCACACCTATATATCTGATTCCATTTCATTTTTCTTTTATGATTTATAATGTAAAAAAGTGCTCTTGATTTCACCGGATTCCTCTGCTCTTGTGTACCATGATCTCGGTGAAAACCGCTTTCGCGAACTGCTTTGTATGTACTGTGAACCAATATCTTTTCCAATTTAACATCTACATACCACATTTTGGATTCCTCAAATGGGATGATCGAATTTTAAGACATATGATCCAGATTTCACATAGGGGGATGCTACATGGTTCGCACGTCCACATACAGAACATGGATCGGTGAAGCATACATTTAAGAATATTAATGATCTGAACATAAACTTCAACCAACCATTTCTGAAAATGAACATAATCAATGCCCTGATTCATAGGACATATTTCGCAAACCATTCTGTTCACCAGAAAATGATCTGTGGGCCAAATAATCATAGATATTTCATGTTCCATGGTTGTACGCAGTGGGGTGAGTCTGTGTATCGTAGTAGTAAGAGGGGTTACTTTCATGTATCATTAAATACGCAAGATATGGATTCCACACAAAATTTCTAGAATCCCTACTCTGATATTCATGTGGACATATTTTGAGGACATCCACCACTCTTCCATAGCCTTTACCAAACAATTTCTTGTTAGACTGACTTCTCATCAGCTTATAGATCTTCCAATACAAGCTATAGTGGATGATTTATAGGTTTCTGCTAAATTGAAGAAGAAAATAGAAATCATGGAGAGAAATAGTGATGATCATCTTTTTTCCCACATCATTCCTCGTAATAGCTTTAAAACAGTCTTATTAACACCAATTCTCTTAGATTATGTGTAATTTGTACAATTTACACTTTACAGCTTTGGTCTTCCTACCGATGTGCATATATCAGTTGCTGACATAGAAATCCATTTAATCCACTTTGACGCACTACAAAATCATGATTGTGCCAAAATTTCAACAATAGGATAATTCATCACCACTCTGATTCAAGAGAATGTCTTCAAACTATGAGGCTCGGAATAGACTTAGGGAAACTATGAGTGCTACAATGGTGTCCCATGAATAGTGCCTTGAGAATACCCTTCCATCAATAACATCTCCTGAGATAATACTAATGGAGGATGGAGAACCAAGTGGTATTTTCATGTTAAAGGATGTTTCTATGATGAATGAGCCTAGGCATTCTGGGCGCATCAGCTTTATCTGGAGTCCCCCGACCTGCTGGAGGTGGTGTACTTGTACAAAGCAGCATGGGTTTCTCATTTTTCAATCTTCTCTCCGGGAAAAATCATTCCAAAATTACTGAGCCACTAGTGTTCAATAACAAAAACCTTCCTCCTACTACATGTGGATGTGACAATTTGTTAGTGGTATATCTACCAGCTTGGGGGGGGGGGCTCCCCTTCCTTAGCGAAATGTACGATGAGTTCCTCTCAAAAGTCACCACATGGAACAGAACTGATCACGTGTATCCTTTGAAAATGAGCATACTGGTCATGACAGTGGGATCACTAGATCATAGCCTCAAAGCTCATTCTCTCTTCCCATTCTAAGGATGGATAAGGTTATTCTTGCTGATAAACGAGGCCAAGCTGAGGGCTCTCCGAAGTCAAACTCATCCTACTCGTCATTCCCGCCATACTCTATGGTCATATTGTTCTACCATAGATGCATGGTGATATACCACATAGGGATATGATCTTTGGTTAGAATTTTCACGTGTGCTTAGGTTTGTAGGATTCTTTTTTTTGTTCTTTATCAGATGGATTTTCCAATCCAATAAAGTATACACCAATGTTTGGTCATGCACTTCGATGATGGCGGCCATGCTGGTAGAGGTTAAACCCATTAATATGGCCCTTCACACCATTTACTGACATTTTGAATTGATGGGACATATTTGGGAAGGAAGTCATCTTCATTGTATTACCTAGACATTCCAATTCATGTACTGGTGGATGGAAGAAAACTTCTCTTGTTATGAATACAAACAAATCATAAGGTTTCCTCATTCATTTTTTCACCATGCTCTTATCAATATTTATGTTATTCATCCTAGGCCTCTGAGTGTTACCAATGTGGTTGGGAAGTTTAATGACACCTCTGAATTATTATTTGCACCGTATCCTACCCCTCATGGATCATTCAGAGGTCACATGGGTAGTTCATTGGAGGAATGATCATACCTCATCAACCTTAGAGATGGGATGCTCGTTGCTCATATAGACCGAGTAGTAATTTTTAATCCATACCTCATTCTACTTCTATTTGGGAATGAAGGAATTCAGTTCATCATCAGAAAATACTTAGAGGGGTTTCATTAGTACAACCCATTTCGCTGGGAAGGGATTCTGATTACTCCCCTCCTGTGGATATTTCACAAGACCTTAATGAGACTAGCATCAGGTGAGTATCACCAATCATCCTGGAGGCCGCAATTAATTTTTTGCATCCAGCTCCAATGTATGGGCCTTCTAAGGGATAAGAGGGTCTCCTAACTTGGGTGACAAGCATTTGGTCCCTCCTCACTCCTATGGTGACACTTCCTGCTTATAGACTCATTGAAGAAGGATAGGATCAAGGTGTTGGTGCTGTGGAAAGACCCCAAGCAGTGCGAAAATAGGAATGATGCAAGTTATGTGATTTTTTGGTGAAGACATCACCATCCCATTTTGCTGTCGAAGATGAAATTTTTTCATCATTTATTTACGAATCTGGATTCTAGAGGCTTTGGTTTTCAGAACATAAACCAATGTATTTACCAAATTATCATTGCTCAAGAAGACCTTACTTATTGCAAGGAAAAGCTGGTCAGGTTCAATTTTTCCCATCACTAGGGGTGACCATCCAAGATGATTCAGAAGAATTTTATTATTTTACAGCTGAGGGTTCAAGGCTTGAGATTTTGTGGTGACCTAAGAGGAAGATCTATGTGAGTGAAAAAATAACAACCCAACTTTTTAATACACACTAAAACATGATTTATTATATAAAATATTCACATTATACAACATATAATATCAAGAGGTGTAGATTATTTGGGGATTAGGAATATTGCATAATGACATAAAATGTGAAACACAACAAATTTATTGAAAACTTTCTTTACATGACAACTACATTCCCTCATACATAACATTACATGGGATACCTCAGGACATGATTAAGAAAAGGGTGAACTATAAATCCCTATAAGGGAGTAAACAAGGCATAACATGAAGAATGTAGTTCATGTTTATAAATAGGCATATCAAAGGAGAATAATAGAAGCATGATCATAATGGCATGAAATAGCATGATTATCATAACATGGAAATTTGGAAACAACACATAACATTGTATTAGCATGAGCCAAGTCTCATTCTAATGGAGCATGATTAAAACCTCATTACACATAAATTAGCATGAGTAAACAATCATTGCACTTGACGTATCATGATACTAATCTTTACCAAATGCATTGGAGTTCTATCAAGGCGCACCCTTCTTAAACATTTCATTTCAGGCATAAGTATTCCACATTGATCAGATAATATGGATTAATTAAAAAACCTTTTATTCCATGATAAAGGACTGTGAAATTCCAACATGAAACTCTATAATCAATAAGTTAATGTGAATAATGGTGAATACCCTTGATTGAAAAATGGGCATTGAATTCACTACATAAAGACTTTTTCTTGAGAAAAATCACAGTGCAATTTCTATAGCATAACAGTGAGACATAATATTTCATAAAAATGGTTTATGAGAGAGAGAAACTATTGTCCCAAAATATGTACATGAAATGGATTTGAAGGGGGTAATATTGATACATGTCCTAAAAAATGTAATGGAATTTAGATTCATAATACAAAAAAATTTCTTGAATAAGAATGATAAGAGAGAAATTCCTTACTGGATTTCAGCATGGTAACTGGTGTACATGGGAGGAATTAATGAGAGAGAAATGTTTCTATCATCATTTCAAACATAGGGATAATAATATAAGGAAGGTGATAAATGAAACCCTATAATTTGTAATTGAATGTAAAAGGGTGTTACAGCATAAAGAATCATGGATAAAAATAAGAAAGGAAAGAATGCCTTACTTTGATGTGTGATTCTAATGGCATGGGAGAGGCTTGAGAGAGGATTCTTGGGAGATTTGTATGCCTTGAAAGGATTCTATAAAGATGAGGGTAGAGGTTGGAAGAACTCCAATGGCTTTGAGTGAAGTGAATGTGGGAGCTAGGGTGGGTTTATATAATAAAGGAGAGAGAATTATTAATTATTTAGGTTTTTCGCAATGGGTTTTCAAAAAGGTGAGTGAAAAACAATATTTTATAGGGCCAATGTCCAAACTTCTTAAAACATTATGTTTTTTTATGTGGATGTCATTCACACCCTCACGGAAACCCATTTAAAAAGTTTAAAATGTTTTATATGTCTTGAAGGGTCCACTAAATCATTGTAAAATAAATAAAATAAAACTAAAATCGCGTTATTTTAATGGAAAAACATATATTTTCTGAAAATAATGTTTATAGTATTTTATTACATCGCTATTGGGTTATTATGATGTCATAAAACACATTATATATTTAAACAGCATTTAATTTTTAGCCAAAATCTCGAATGTCTTCGAAAATTATGAAAATTTTACTATTGGATAATTTTAATGTCTTGATTCCAAAAATAATATTCATTTTATCTAAATAATATACAAATTAAGTAAATTTTTACTTTTAAAATAAACAATGACATTTATCGAAAATTCATTGGTTTTGACAAAAATAGCTTTCAAACCATAATAAAATTCACAATTGAATTCATAATAGTTATAATGTCATTTATATTATATATAAAGTAACATAGTAATAATTTTTAATAAAACTATTATTTAATTCAAAAATCCATTAATTCATCAAAATAGATTTATTAAATAACTAAAAATGTTATTTTTTCTTTAAAAACTGTTTACAAAGTTACAATAATAAAATGAAAGAATATTCTCTATACAAAAATAATCTACATTATCATAGTACTAGGGTCTCATTACATATCCCCTTATAAAACCCACATATGACTGAAGGGTACAGTGGGTGATGGTGATAGACTATTTATGTGGATTAGATAACATCACATTGGAGGTAATATCTATCAACTTCCACTTCTCCCATGGATGGTTTTGTTCAAGCTTCCCATGTCGAATCATAGCTTGGGATTGGTCAAGAGTGAAGCCCATTTACACTGCCTCCTTTTTGAACTCCAACAAATGATCTTCGTATAGAGCGATTCTACTTGATGATTCCATCAATTCATTTGTTAGTGTAAATTTGATTTGTTAAAGATCCATACATATAATAATCATGCGATCACTATTAAATGGATATGTTAGCAATTATCAAAATTCTAAACAATATTTTAAAATCTTGAAAACATAAAACCAAGGAAGTGCATATTTTATATAACCATTTTTGATTATGAGATTTTTAATTAGATAGAGAGAAATTTTCATTAACAGATTTTAGGGTTGTTACAATATTCTCCCCTCATGAAATTTCATCCATGAAATTTATTTTTCCCACACTAAAATAGACGAGGGTAACTATGCTTCATCACATACATTGATTCCCACATTGCTTCTTCAAACTTTTAGTTTTGCCACAACACCTTGACGAGGGGAATTGTCTTATTTCATAGAAATTTTTTCCCTATGATTTATGATATTCACTGGATTCTCTTCATAGGAGTGGTCATTCACTAATGGAACCACCTCTAGATTGAGTACATGTGATGGGGATGGTATGTACTTCTCATGAGTGATACATGGAACACATCATGTACTAGAGATAGATTCGGTGGGAGTGCTAGTCGATATTCCACTGCCCCAATGTGATCAAGGATCTCATAAGGGATAATTAACCATATATGAAGATTTACCTTCTTCCAAAATCTTATAAACCTATTCCATAGTGATATTCGGAAGAATACCATGTCTCCTACATCAAACTCTAGGTCTCATCAATGATTATAATCATATATCATCTGTAAAATCTGAGTTTCTTTAATGCACTATTGGATGGTCTTAAAATTATCCACCATTTTTTAGACCATCCTCCATTGAAGTCCACTGTGAATGCTCTCAAAATGTCCCCAAGTGTTTGGATAGAAAGCTCAGATTGACCATTAGATTGAGGATGATAAGTCGTACTAATGTTCAACTCAGTATCTAGAGCATTTTTTAGAGTCTTTCAAAACATCGAGGTGAATATTGTATCTCAATCAGATATAATCGATATTGTTACTATATTCATCCATACCACATCTTTGATGTATATCTATGCAAGTCAATACAGAGATAAATCCTCTGGAAATTTCAATGATGTGTGTAGCCTTTGTAAGATGATCCACAACAACCTAGATAGCATTGTTTCATTTGGATGTATTCAATTTTCCGGTGACAAATTCCATGGTAATTTTCTACCATTTTCATGCTCGTATGGGTAATGGTTGCATCATCCTCTTAGACTTCTCCCCCTAAACCTTCACTTTCTGACATACTTAGAGCATTGATGTATACTCATCAATATCCTTCTTAATGTCATCCCACCAATTGTGCTCTCAGAGATCTCAATACATCTTTGTGTTTCTTGGGTGAATGTAGAAATTTGAACTATTTTCATCATCCAAATGTTCCTTCTCTAACTCTGGATTTGATGGAAGTCATATTCTTGACATAAATATCACAATTACATCTTCTTTGACATTGAACTTTGAGGATTTACCTTCTCTAATAGTTTCCACCTTCTTTTGAATTCCCACATCATCCTTTTAAGAATTATTTAGCTTTTCAAAAAGTGACAGATGAGCAATAATGTGTGAAAGTATTGGTGATGTTCCTTTCATTATGATTACCATGTCCATCTTCATCAAATCAAAGTAGATTAGATCCTTTTCAATTTTCATTAATGAAAGTATTAATGTATGTCTTCTACCTAGAGCATCATCCACCTTGTTCGCTTTCCTAGGGTGGTAATGCATTGAGAATTCATAGTCTTTGGTCTGTTATAACCATCTTCATTGGATCATATTCAACTCTTTCCGTGTGTATACATTAATGAGTATTTTGATGTCCATATATATTTAACACTTCTCCCAAAAGAGATAATGCTGCCACATTTTAAAAGTGAATATCACTAGAGAAAATAGAAGGACTTGTTGTTGGATGGTTTTACTCATTAACATTTAGTTGGCTTGAATCATAGGGAATGACTTTGCCATTTTTCATCAACACACATCCCAAGACCTACTTCAAAGAATCACTAAATACCATAAAAGTTCTCTACTTGAGGGTAGTATGAGTACGAGTGTAATGATAAGACTCATTTTTAACTCCTTGAAAATCTATTTTAATTCATCACTCCAAGAAAACCTTACTCCCTTTCTGAGTTAGCTTGGTAAGGGGGTTTCAAAATCATGATAAATTTCTCAAAAATTGGAGATAATATTTAGCTAATGCCAAGAATCTATAGATATCCATGACTTATGTTGGCATCATCCATCCCTCAATTGCAACTGTCTTGTAGGGATCCATATATATCCCATTTCTTATGAGGATATGGTGCAATAATGAGACCTACATCAACCAGAACTCACAGTTGCTGTACATTTTATAGAGGTTCTCTTTTGCAAGGTCTCTAGTAAAATGCTTCGATTCTACTCATTCTAATGATTTTTTGGAGTATATTAGAATGTCTTCTATAAATACCACAACAAATTTTTCAAGGTTATATTTAAAGACTACATTCATCAATTCCATGAAAATTTTTGGAGCGTTAGTTATTCATAAAAAATTTATTGTGAATTCATAGTGCCCGTATCTTGTACGAAAAGTAGTCTTGGGGACATCCTCCTTCTTCCCCATTACATGGTAATATACTGACCGCTAATACACATTAGAGATGTATTGTGATCCTCATAGCTGATCGAACAAGTCATCAATTTGGAAAAGATGATACTTGTTCATTATCGTGCTTTTTTATGCTCACAATAATCAATGAAAAGATGCATTGACCCAACCTTCTTCATGATGAAGAGGACTGGAGAACCCAATGGTGAAACAGTTGGGTTTACAAACCATTTTTATAAATACTCATGAAGTTTTTTTGAGCTCCTCATGCTCCATAAAAGCCATTCTATATGGAGTCTTGGATATTGGCAACGCTCCAGGTAAATGGTCAATTGAGAATTCAACATCACTTCTAGGAGGAAGACTATGCAATTCCTCGAGAAGCACTTCAGTGAATTCCCTCACAATTGGAATGTCTTCAAGGATTGATTCTTCCTTGGACTAAATCATCTATGATAGATACTCATTCTCAAATGGATGTAATATCTATTAATGAGATGATGGTTCTATGTAAAATTAATTTCCCCCCTTGAACTTGTATAGAATTAGGGGTCGATTCTCCAAATGGAGAGTGATTTGCCTCTCACAGAAATTTATGTTGGATCTCTATAAGGAAAGCCAATCAATGTCGAGAATTTCATTAAATTTCACAAGAGGGGGTATGATGAGGATCTTCGGAAAGTTTAATCCAAAAATTGTGACTAGGGAGGATTTATATTCATGGGATGCAACGATTTCCCAATTTCTTATACTCACTAACCACTTTACATACATGATTTGTGGTGGTGTTGGGATTTTTAAACTAAATGTTTTGGATATAAAATAATATGTAGTTCTAGAATCAAATAGTAAATTCTCAATTCTTGAATGGATAACTAGTGTACCTGTGACCACTTCATTGTTAGGGTTAACTTTAGCAGTAGTGATGGAAAAAGATCTCCCTTGGTACCTTGGAGGTTGTCAGTTGGATCAAAAAACCCATGGCATAAGGCATTGATTTGAAAGGATCCATGTTTATTTGCATATGAAGTAATGAACAACACATGGATGTTCGAATGGAGTGTTCTCCTCCTCTATCATAGCCACAAGTTTTTTATTCCAGTAGTTAACAGCTAGGTTCCCTTGTCTTCCATATCTAAAATATTTCATCATCCCCTTCTGGAAATTTCTAGTGTGCTTCTTTCTATACCTATGGAAAGTGAGGTTATTGATTTTTTAGCACTGTTTAATTTATCCATCAGACTTATAGAATTTAATTCCACCTTATTATTTTTATCCACATGATACCCCTGAGATTATCCAATCTCTATTTCAACCTTGAGGGCACATTGGATAATTTCATCATAGAAATCGAAGTCACAGATCGTCAGGGCTTTCCATAGGCTAGGTTTCATCCCACAAAAGAAGGGTTCAACCTTGAAATCAGGGGTAATGACAAATCAAGAGGTATAATGTTCAAGCCTTGTGATGTTTTCCCCATATGCTCTGATGGATTCTTTTTCTTTTTTCTTGAGGGAAGGAAGTTCCTTTCCATCTTATGTTGTAGGGTGTGTGGAAAATATATATTGAAAAATATCATCTAGAAATCCTTCCATTATAAATTCCTAGATCTCCTCTTACGGATTTGTATTTTTTATCAATGTCCACGATTGATAAGCTTCACCAAACATATGATAAGCATCCATAATAACATTATATTCTTCGAAACATTTATGAATGTAAAAGATCTTTTTAAAGGAGTTGATCCATTGTTTGGCAATTGAGGGATCAAATGATCCATTAAAAGAAGGATTCCTTTCTCTCATGAAGCTCTCAACTGCGACATGTTATTTCATGGGGAGGGGGGTGAATTTTTCTCTTGAACCATATTTATATTCATAGCTTGAGATAACTGGAAGAGTCTCATGACAAAGTTCATGATTCCCTCTGCCATCAGATTGTGTATCTCATTAGAACTATAATCACATTGATCTTCTCCGTGGTTGTTAGCCAGAGTCCTCCTATTACTGGATATATCTAGAAAAACGTAATTTTAGGGGTAACACATAAATGATAATCCTAAGAAAAAAACATATGACTTATAAATAACATTTATTTTCAAACATATGAATATAAATTCTTCAATCTATATTATCCACGATCTACTTATGAACATATATTCATAGGGGTAATTTATTATTCCTTTAACATTTGTTCTTACTAAGATTGTAAATTTACTTCAGCTTTTCCCTTGAGAGTGTCATAACCAATAGTACAGCAAGGTCTATTGTTATGTACTAGGATACCCCTGGTCAATCCTAGAACTCTTTGTCGGAGTTTTCACTCCAAGGTACACATGTTCCAGAGCCAACTCTACCTTATTGTATCCATATAGGGATGAATATTCTTGATAAACCACTTATTCAATACTCACCAAAACTTATGGATGATTTTACTATACTTAGTCTTATCCCTAAGGAATTCACTGTGGTTTTATAATCCTAATACCAAAGATAACTAATCATATCCTCTAATACCAACTATAATAACCGTTATTTTTAATAAACAATTTAACATGATTTATTATACAAAAACTTCACATGATAGAACATAAAATATCGATAGGTATAGTTTATTTGGGTATTAGGAACACTACATAACGACTTAAAACATGAAACACAACATATTTATTGAAAACATCCTTGACATTACAACTACATTCCTTCGTACATGACATTTCATGGGATAACCTGGGGAAATGCATAAGAAAAGGGTAAGCTATAAAGCCCAGTAAGGGAATTAACAAGGTATAACATAAAGAATACAGTACATTTTTTACAATATTAATATCAAAGTATCATAATAGAAACATGAACATAAATGCATAATATAGCATGATTATCATAACATGAACATGTGGCAACAACACATTACATGGTATTAGCATGAGCCAAGGCTCATTTCACATGAAGAATGAGTAAACCATCATTGTAATTAAATTATCATGAGTAAAACCTCATTTAACTTGATTTATCATGATACTAATCATTACTAAATTAATTAGAGCGCTATCAGGGTACACCATTTTGAAACATTTCATTTCATGCATTTGTGTTCCACATGGATCACACAACATGGATTCATTAAAAATCATAATTTATTCCATGATAAAATAATTTGGAATTAATACATTCAAATATATAATTAATATGTAAATTTTCAAAAAATTTAATACCATTGATAGGGAAATGGGAAAGGTATTCACTACAAATACATTGGTTTGAGACAAATCGTTTTGTAATTTTGGCAGCATAATGGAATGACATAAGATTACATAAAAATGTTTGTTGACAGGGAAAGGGGTGTATCATAATATTTACATGAAATAGACAGTAATTGGGTCTTATAGATACAAGTCCCAACAAATTTAATGGAATTTATATTAAAAATACAAAACAATTACTTGAATGTGAATGAGAATAGAGGATTTCCTTACGGAATTTTAGCCTAGTAAAAGTAGTACATGGGAGGCAATAATGAGAGGGAAAGAGGTATATCATCATTTAAACAATAGAGAGTGGAATATAAGGTAGGTTAAAAATCATACACTAGAATTTATAATTGAATGTAAAAGGATATTACCACATAACTAAACATGGGTAAAAATATTAAATGAAGAAATCCCTTACTTGGAGGTGTGATGCAAAAGGCTTGAAAGAGTATTGAGAGAGACTACTTGGGAGCCCGAGGAGCATTTGAGGATTATATAGGGATTAGGTAAGAGTTTTTAAAAACACAAAAGGATTTTGAAGAATAGAAAGTGGGATCTTCATTGGGATTATATACGAAAGGAGAGGGAATTCTTTTTTATATAGGTTTTGGGCACCACACATTAAACTAATCAAAAAAACAAATAAGACCATGGTTTATCCCATGGGTTTTTAAAACTGGAAGTGGAAAAAATATTTGTTCTGTCTAATGTCTGAACTTATTAAAATATTTGTTATCTTATTTGAAGGAGAGTCGCACTCTCAAGGAAATAAATTTAGAAAGTTTAAATATTTTATATGTATTGAAGGGTCCACTAAAGCTTGTTAAAAAATCAAAAAACAAAACAAAAAAATGAGATTATTTTAATTATAAAACATATATTGTCCGAACATAATGTTTTACGTATTTTATTTCATCGCTATTTGGTCATTATGATGTCCTAAAACACATTATATATTTAAACAGTAATTAATTTTTACCCAAAAATTCAATTCTCTTAGAAAATTATGAAAAATTAACCATTGGATAATTTCTGTAATGACCCGAAAAATTCAAGGAATATTTTTTTTCTTAATTATCTTTGGATTTTTACAAGAACGCAGTTTCAGACGGCACCTGAATC
Organism: Viscum album; assembly: GCA_963277665.1. Taxonomy (NCBI): domain Eukaryota; kingdom Viridiplantae; phylum Streptophyta; class Magnoliopsida; order Santalales; family Viscaceae; genus Viscum; species Viscum album. The sequence goes on along the minus strand of OY728119.1, from coordinate 1,497,011,687 downwards.
CAAGGCCCGGTGTGCCCGGAATCATTTGCCGAAGTTTGGCTCGGGTACGTTCAGTGAACGGACAAGCGGGTTTTTTGAACTTTTGAGCTGGTGCTCAGAATCGAATTCTGAGGGCACCGATGAAATTGTAGCACCGGTACTTGCTTAGAAACGCCTCTTCCGAAGTTGCGTTTGCTCGGTTGTGGTTTTTAATTTTTGGGTTTTATGTTATGAAATTAAATAAAGTTATACGACAATTTTATTTTTATTTCAATTAAAGCCACATAAAAACCACTTTAAGCTGCTTAAGCTCAGTTGAAACAGATAGAGTGGAAATCCAAAATATCCTACCCACTTGGTAGGATATTTGTGTGGTGGGGCCAGCATGAGCCCCACCGTTTCTTTTTCCCTAAGTAACAAACCCGCAAAAACCCCGTTTTTATGAAAGTCAACTGACGCGTTTTCTTAAATTCTTAACGCACCATTTAATTGGGCAGTTAACTTCGACAAAATTAATTATATGAATTAATTTAATCGTTTCTTAACCTGTTTACAAACCGTTGGAATAATAGTAAAATAAGACCAACGCATGGCTTGTTGAGATTGTTCGTTGAGAGGATTTGATAGAACTTAAAACCTTCATCCTCCTACGCGAAGAACACGAAGAACGCGACAAACGCGAAGAAAGCTGACCTCCGATGAAGAATGCCGAAACCCGCGGAGATCGACGATGCGACGCCGTGTACCACGACGCCGACGATTCTCCATCCGTGATGCTTCTTCCGCGACGATCTAGCCCCGCGAAAACCTTCGATCGACAACGATAAGTTCGTCGACGCAACGCCGGATATCGCGATGACGCGACGATCCCCACCTTCCGTGACGATCAATTCCGCGAAGAACACGCGTGCGACGACTTGACGAGGTAGGGGTTTGTTTTTGAAATAACATTATATTCCCATGATTGTTTCATTTAAAACAAAGAACCCAGATCAAGATCAATTTTAATTCTATTAAAATCGTGCCTTCCTTTTATTCATCTGTTGAATATTTCTCCCGACTGTTATTATCTAACGCAGAGGGTGCGGGCCAAACAAACACGGCCCGACAACCCTCCGCAGTTCTTCCTTATTGTGCGGATTTGGCGGGCGACGAAAAAACATGATGCAGAGGCGATTTAATGATCTCACGGTGAAGAACGGAACCTGGGAGGAACAACGACGCAGACGGGAAGGAAATCGGACCACCGGAGCAACTCCGGTGGCCCACGGAAGCTTCCGCCGGCGCGTGCCGCCTGGAAAACCTCACCGCGGCTGAATCCGCGTCGGCGAGGTGGTTCCGCGGCCGCACGGAACCGCGGTTCAGGGACGCGCGGCGGCAGCAGTGTTGTCACGCGGGGGCATGCGCTCCCCCCGCGTTGCACGGCCGCGCGGCCGGGCCGAGCCGGGCCGCACCCTGGCCCGGCCGGACCGGGTCGGGCTGGGTCGGTCCTGGCCCAGACTCCCCGTTCCTGGACCTTTTCGGCCCTTTTCCTGTAACGTGAGCTACATGCCTCCAAACGAATCGCCGTCAGCGGCAACATGATACATGGATCGAGACGGTCGTTTCGGTATATTACACTCAAGGTTTCCGAAGACTTTGGGTTCGGCCGGGTTGGTTCGTCCACGAAACCAACCGGGCCCTCGGAGGGGAAACACTCATATCTTGAGCTCCGGACATCTGATTGACGTGCCATCGACTTTGCTGGATTCCTCTTAGTGAGTCCAATCTTTTGGCTCACTCTTCCTGAGGTTTGGACGTAGGTGGAGTATGGTCGGGTTGTTTTTGCCTTAAAAGCCAACCGGGCCCCTGGGATGAAAAAGCCAATATATCTCAGACTAGGTGTCCGATTGACGTGTCGTCTATTGCGTTGAGTTTTTGTTGAGGATACAGAACTTTCGGATACATCAATTTCGGACTTCGTGTCAATTGATGTATCAGCCTCTCGGCTCGTGGAGCGGACCATCCCGAACAAGCTTGCTGTGTGCGGGAACCCTAGTGCTGGCTGCGACTGCGACGATGAAGAGTGCTGGTCTTGTATCCTATGTGGGTTCCAGCTATGCTGGTGTTGTATCCTATGTAGGTCCCAGCTGTGCTGGTCTAGTATCCTATGTGGGTCCCATCTTAGATAATTCAGTGCTGGTCTTGTATCTATGTGGGTCCCAGCATAGATGAATCAATGATGTGTGCCGGTCTTGTATCCTATGTGGGTCCAAGCTGTGCTGGTCTTGTATCCTATGTGGGTCCCAACTTAGATGATTCAATGCTGGTCTTGTATCCTATGTGGGTCCCATCATAGATGAATCAGTGAAGAGTGATGGTCTTGTATCCTATGTGGGTCCCAACTGTGCTGGTCTTGTATCCTATGTGGGTCCCATCTTAGATGATTCAGTGCTGGTCTTGTATCATTTGTGGGTCCAAGCATAGATGAATCAATGAAGAGTGCTGGTCTTGTATCCTATATGGGTCCCAGTTGTGCTGGTCTTGTATCCTATGTGGGTCCCAGCTTAGATGATTCAGTGCTGGTCTTGTATCCTATGTGGGTCCCATCATAGATGAATCAATGAAGAAAGCTAGTCTTGTATCCTAAGTGGGTCCCAGCTTAGATGATTCAGTATCTATATCTGATCATCCCTTTCACCTTTTAGACGGTGTATACCTGTGTGAGCTGAAATCTTGTTTACTCTCCTTTGTGGATTGTGTTGTGCTATCCTGTGTGGATTACGTTTTGCCTTCCTTTGTGGATTGTGTTGAGCTATCCTGTGTGGATTTATGTTTTTCTCTCCTTTGTGGATTGTGTTGTGCTATACTGTGTGGATTTACGTTTTGCTTTCCTATGCAGACTGGGTTGTACTTGAGCTCGGATGTTGGGGCCGAGCGAAAATTGATGACTTAGGTATATGTATGGGCATATACCTAAGCAGTGTCAGATGTTACTTCGTGATTGTATCTTTCCTTTGTGGATTATGGGAGACCTTCAGGGGTCTCGGGGTCCGTACTGAGTAGCTTATACTCACCCCTGCATGGGCTATGCCCGCACTTCATTGTGTTGGTTGGAGAAGATAGACAACGCTGAACGTGGTGGAGGCTTGCAGAGCAGGACGACACCTAGAGGTGGACCACTAGGCGGGACGTACTCGGAGCGGACGGCTGGACCGAGGAGCTGTGGAGGCTATCTGTGCTCACCCTTCAGGTGGGACTTCCAGAGGACGGCTCGACGCTGCGACTTTTCTTTTCAGTTGTTGTTTTCCCCTTTCAGTTGTACTTTACCGTTGGACTTATATATCCGGCCCCTTTTTCTTTCAGCACAGCTTGTTACAGTTTTTACATAGTGTTTACTCTTTCTGCATTCTTACTCTATGATGGTTGTTTACTTTACAAAGGCAATGCCTTCCCTATTTATCGGGATTTATGCCTTGGTGCTAGTCTGCAGCCCCTGGCCTATGGCGGGCGTGGGGTAGTCACGACACGTGCCCCGGGGATGGGTCCTGAAAAATTGGTATCAAAGGAGTTCAGTTCTACCACAGACTCTGATCTTTCTTCTAGGTGAAGCAATAGTGTTTAGCGTATTGGGTGTGTTTATCAGTCCAGGGAGTCCAGTGTTTGTGCAGCGGCTGACGTATCCATACACCAGGACCCTAACTTCTGATTTCTGACATAATGCACGAAAACATTAATTGCATGTGTGTTCAAGTTTTCTTTGTGATTACTCGTGTCAGATCACCAGGTATACAGTTTTGACCGTGGCGCACCTGTTTCTTTTTAGGATGGCCCAACGACGGCAGCCAGCTAGGGTTCCAAGAGTGGAGCGTGATGACAGCCCACCGAGCGACGAGGCCTCGGTGCAGGGCTCCTTATCAGCAGAGGCACCGATGGTACCTTTACCCGCCGAGCCACCGATGCTACCAGCCCCAGCAACTGACGATGCACGTCTCCTTAGTGCACTGCATGAGTTCCAGTGCCTGCGACCACCCAGGTTCTGCGGGGAGATGGACCCTTAGGCTGCCGAGGACTAGCTGGAGGCAGTTGTACGGGTTTTCAGATTAGTGCGGACACCAGCAGACCTCATGGTGATCCTCGCAGCGAGCCTCATGCACGCGGCAACAGGCAGATGGTGGAGCTTGATTCTCCATGTGCACAACGAGACATCTCTCCTCTGGACGGACATTGAGAGCATCTTCCGATCCTAGTTTTTTCCAGCCACCCTCCATGTGGTGCGCATCCTAGAGCTGCTACAGCTACGGCAAGGCAGAATGACAGTGGCCCAGTACTTGGAGAGATTTACTGATCTCTCGCGCTACTCCACAAATATGGAACGAGACCCGTTCTTCCGGGCCCATACCTTCGAGCAGGGACTGAGGCACGAGATCAGGGATTCGATGATCTCCCTCAACATTTTGACACAGGAATAGGTGTTGGAGAGAGCCCTTCTAGTGGAGAGTTTTCTCGCCGAGCAGGATCCAGTGATAGGGCCCTCCGCAGGACGACCTGTAGCAGGGTCTTCTGCAGCTAGCAGTAGATAGGTGACACAGAGGTCAAAACGGGCCAGACCATCAGATGGGTCGTCTCAGGATGAAGATTCGGTTGTGCGGGGCACCCGAAGGAGCACCAGCTACATGAGGGGCAAGCATTGTTACGCATTCAACGGGTGAGGTCACATGGCTCGAGATTTCCCGGCTCGTCTTACCGATGAGCAGCAGGTGGTAGGGGGACCTCCCAGACAGAGGTTCGGCCACGATGGTCCACAGGGTGCAGGCGGACGAGGCAGAGGAGTTGGCCGAGTAGCAGATGGTGGGCGACACTTCGAGGTGTTTCCACCACCACCACCAGGAGGTCCACCCCGGCCGCAGGGAGTTGGTGGACATGCGAGAGCTCAGCTTCAGGCTGTTGAGGCCTTCGATCATGGAGCTTTGGGAGTAGATGGACAGGAGCAGAACTAGTCGATACGTCCTTTATACTTCTAGTTCCTTGTTGTTGTTGTGTAGTGTCTTTGTATTATGAGATGTAATAGTAAAAGATGCTTACCTTTGTGATGTTTTCATTCCTGTCCTCTTTTGTGTTGTTAATATGTGGTTCCAGTTTAGACTGTTGACTTGACCCACACTTGTGAGACATCTACTAGAGGAGACCCAGTCACCACACACTGATGCCGACAGTGTGACTCAACCCTTGGAGGCGAGATTAATGGTTGGATCTCTTGGTAGTAGCGTCGAGGCCTTACGACGTCATCCTTGGTATGGATTTGTAACATCTATGTCGGTATTGACTGTATTAGGAAAAGGAAGTGGTTCACCCAGGGGATGAGACCAGATTTCTCTTATTGGCAAAGAAGAAATCTTAGCTACACTTGTGGGGCCAGAGATGGTCCAGGCCACGACAGAGAATGTCCAGGTCATCCAGGAGCGGATGAGGACAGCTCAGAGTCGGCAGAAGTCTTATGATGACAGAGGCGGAGGCCACTAGAGTTCGAGGATGGCGACCACGTATTATTGCGTGTCTCACCTCGACGAGGATTACGGAGATTTGGCCAAGGAGGAAAGTTATCTCCACGCTTCATCGGACCTTTCCAGGTCCTCAACAGGTTTGGCGAGGTGGCTTATCGCCTGAATCTACCACCTCAGTTTCACCGGGTGCACGACGTTTTCCACGTATCTCAGCAGAGGAGATACGTGCATGACCCGACGCAAATATTTGGCCAAGGAGATCTGGTCTTTGATGATGGGGCGACTTTTGCGGAGGTCCCAGTGGAGATCGAGGATCGACAGGAGCGGGTCCAACGTGGACGATCGATTCCTCTAGTGCGCTTCAGATGGCAGCTCGGGAACCTCCCGGAGAGCACTTGGGAGCGGGAGGCTCAGATGCGTGCCAAGTATTGCCATTGTATCCCTAAGTTTGTGGTGAAGCTATACGGGGATGTAAAGCCCTGTGGTGGGAGTAATGTAATGACCCGAAAAAATCAATGAAATTTTTTTTCTTAATTTTATTTGGGTTTTTACAAGAACGCAGTTTCAGACGACACCTTATTCCGAGGCCCAATGTGCCCGGAATAATTTGCCGAAGTTTGGCTTGGGTACATTCAGTGAATGGACGAGCGGGTTTTTCTAACATTTGAACCGGTGCTCAGAATCGAATTCTGAGGGCACCGATGAAATCACAGCACCGATACTTGTTTAGAAACGCCTCTTCCAGAGTTGTGTTTGCTCAGTTGTGGTTTTTAATTTTTGGGTTTTATGTTATGAAATAAAATAAAGTTATACGACAATTTTATTTTTATTTCACTTAAAGCCGCTTAAAGACCACTTTAAGCTGCTTAAGCTCAGTTGAAACGGATAGGGTGAAAATCCAAAATATCCTACCCACTTGGTAGGATATTTGTGAGGTGGGGCCCGCACGAGCCCCACCGTTTCTTTTTCCCTAAGTAACGCACCCGCAAAAAACCCGTTTTTATGAAAGTCAACTGACATGTTTTCTTAATTTCTTAACGCACCATTTAATTGGGCGGTTAACTTCGTTAAAATTAATTCTATGAATTAATTTAATCGTTTCTTAACCTGTTTACAAACCGTTGGCATAAAAATAAAATAAGATCAACGCATGGCTTGTTGAGATTGTTTGTTGAGAGGATTTGACAGAACATAAATCCTTCATCCTCCTACGTGAAGAACGCAAAGAACGCGAAGAACGCCGACCTCCGACGAAGAACGCCGAAACCTCGGAGATCGACGACGTGGCGCCGTGTATCGTGATGCCGATGATTCTCCCTCCACGACGCTTCTTCCGTGATGATCCATCCCCGCGAAAACCATTGATCAACAACGAAAAGTTCGTCGATGCAACGGCGGATACCGCGACGACGCGTCGATCCCCACCTTCCGCGACGATCAATTCTGCGAAGAACGCGTGTGCGATGACTTGAAGAGTTAGGGGTTTGTTTGTGAAATAACTTTATATTCCCGTGATTTTTTCTTTTAAAACAAAGAACCTGGATCAAGTTCAATTTTAATTCTCCTAAAATTGTGCCTTGATTTTATTCATTTGTTGAATATTTCTCCCGACTGTTATTATCTAACTCGGAGGGTGCAGGCCAAACAAACACGGCCCGACAACCCTCCGCAGTTCTTCCTTGTTGTGCGGATTTGGCGGGAGATGACAAAACATGCCATATAGGTGATTTAATTATCCCGCAGTGAAGAATGGAACCCGGGAGGAACAGTGGCGCAGACGGGAAGGAAATCGGACCACCGCCACGCCACGCCGGCCCGACGGCGGCGGCGCCCAGCGCGCCGCCGGGAAGACGTTGTCGTGGCTGAAGCCGCGGCGGCGATGCGGTTCCGTGGCCGCGTGGAACCACGGTTCAGGGACGTGGCGGCCGGGCCGCGTCCGGGTGATCTAGGGCGGCCCCACGCGGGGGCCGCGGTGTTGTCATGCGGGGGCATGCGCCACCCCACCCCCCCCCCCCCCCCCCCGCGTTGCTCGGCCGCTCGGCCGAGCCGAGCCGGACCGGCCGACCGAGATGGGCCGCGCCCTGGCCGGGCTGGACTGGGTCCAGCCGGGTCGGGTCGACCCGGTTCGGGTCGACCCAGGGGGGGTCGGGCCGGGTCGGTCTGGGCCCAGACCCCCCCGTTCCCGGACCTTTCGGTCCTTTGCCCGTAACATGAGCTACAGGCCTCCAAACGACTCACGGTCAGCGGCAATGCGATCCTTGGATCGAGACGGTCGTTTCTTTATATTAAACTCAAGCTTTCGGAATACATTGGGTTCAGCCGGGTTGGTTCGTCCATGAAACCAACCGGGCGCTCGGAGCGGAAACGCTCATATCTTGAGCTCCAGACGTCTGATTGACATGCCGTTGACTTTGGTGGATTCCTCTTAGTGAGACCGAACTTTTTGATCACTCCGCCCAAGGTTTGGACGTTGGTGGAGTATGGTCGGGTTGGTTTTTCCTTAAAAGCCAACCGGGTCCCTGGGACGAAAAGGCCAATATCTCTCAGACCGGGCATCTGATTGACGCGCCGTCTGTTGCATTGAGTTTCTGTTGACGATACGGAACTCTTGGATACATCAACTTCGGACTTCGTGTCAGTTGATGTATCAGCCTCTCAGCTCGTGGAGCAGACCCTCCTGAACGAGTTTGCTGTGTGCGGGAACCCAAGTGCTGGCTGCGACTGCAACGATGAAGAGTGCTGGTCTTGTATCCTATGTGGGTCCCAGCTGTGCTGGTCTTGTATCCTATGTGGGTCCCATCTTAGATGATTCATTGCTAGTCTTGTATCCTATGTGGGTCCCAAAATAGATGAATCAATGAAGAGTGCTGGTTTTGTATCCTATGTGGGTCCTAGCTGTGCTGGTCTTGTATCCTATGTGGGTCCCGGCTTAGATGATTTAGTGCTCGTCTTGTATCCTATGTGGGTCCCATCATAGATGAATCAATGAAGAGTGCTGGTCTTGTATCCTATGTGGGTTCCAACTATGCTAGTCTTGTACCCTATGTGGGTCCCACCTTAGATGATTCAGTGCTGGTCTTGTATCCTATGTGGGTCCCAGCATAGATGAATCAATGAAGAGTGCTAGTCTTGTATCCTATGTGGGTCCCAGCTGTGCTGGTCTTGTATCCTATGTGGGTCCCAGCATAGATGATTCAGTGCTGGTCTTGTATCCTTTATGGGCCCCCAGCATAGATGAATCAATGAAGACAGCAGGTCTTGTATCCTAAGTGGGTCCCAGCTTAGATGATTCAGTATCTATATCTGATCATCCCTTTCACCTTTTCGACGATGTATACCTGTGTGGGCTGAAATCCAGTTTACTCTCCTTTGTGGATTGTGTTTTTCTATCATGTGTGGATTACATTTTTCTTTCCTTTGTGGCTTGTGTTGTGATATCCTGTGTGGATTTACGTTTTTCACTCATTTGTGGATTGTGTTGTGCTATCTTGTGTAGATTTATGTTTTTCTTTCCTGTGTGGACTGGGTTGTACTTAAGCTCGGATGTTGGGGTCGAGCGAGAATAGATGGCTTAGGTATATGTATGGGCATATACCTAAGCAGTCTCAGATGTTACTTCATGATTTTATCATTCCTTTGTGGATTCTGGGAGACCTTCGGGGGTCTCGGGGTCTCTATTGAGTAGCTTATACTCACCCCTGCACGGGCTATGCCCGCACTTCGTTGTGTTGGTTGTCGACGACGGACAGCGCTGATCGTGGTGGAGGCTTGCGGAGCAGGACGACACCTGGAGGTGGACCACTGGTCGAGACGTACTCGGAGCAGACGGCTGGACCGAGGAGCTGTGGAGGCTATTTGTGCTCGCCCTTCAGGTGGGACTTCCATAGGATGGCTCGACGCTGCGGCTTTTCTTTTTAGTTGATGTTTTCCCCTTTCAGTTGTACTTTATAGTTGTGCTTTTATTTCCATACCCTTTTTCTTTCAGCACATCTTGTTACAGTTTTTACTTAGTGTTTACTCTTTCCTCTTGCTTACTCTGTGATGGTTGTTTACATTACAAAGGCAATGCCTTCCCTATTTATCTAGATTTACGCCTTGGTGCTAGTCGCCATCCCCTGGCCTATGGAAGGCGGGCTTGGGGTAGTCACGACACGGACCCCGAGGATGAGTCGTGACAATTTCGATGTCCTAATTCCAAAAATAATATTCATTTGATCTAAATAATTTTCTAAATATATGAATAATTATTTTTGTAATAAAAACCAACATTTATAAAAAATTCATGGGTTTTGAAAAAAATAGATTTCAAACCTCAATAAAAATCACAATCTTATTCATAATTATTATATGGTCATTTATATTATATAAAAATTAATTTGTTAATAATATTTAATTATGATATTAATTAATTCAAAACTCCATTAATTCCTCAATATTGCTTTTTTATTTAACTAAAAATGTTATTTGGTCTTTAAAAATCGTTTACAAAGTAACAATAACAAAATGAAAGTATAATATATATACAAAAATAATTTATATAATCATAGTACTAGGGTATAGTTACATCACCCCTTATAACACCCACATTTGACTTAACGGTAAGATGTGTGATGGTAAAAATATCATGGTGTAGCGCAGATAACATCGCTCGGGTGGTCATCTCTATCAACTTTCAATTCTCCAATAGGCAGTTCCGTTCAAGCTTCACATGTTAAATCTCAGATTTTTCTTGGCCAAGAACGAATCACAATGATGACAAATCCTTTCAGAACTCTGAAAAATGGGCTTTGTAGGGGGTAATTCTACTCAATGATGACATCGCTACATTTGTCTGAGTAAATTGGATTTGTTAAAGCCTTATATTTATACTAATCATGTGATAACTATTCAACGAATATATTAGCAACATTCACAATTCATAATATTATTTTAAAATCCAAAATAAAATAAATTCAAAGAAGTTCATGTTTTAAATAACTATGTTACATGATGAGACATTTAAATATATCAAGAATAATTTTCATTGACAAAAGTTTGGGTCATTACAACGACGCCTGCACAATAAGGTTGAGGGAACAACTGGCCTCCTCATGTGCTAACTATGAAGCTATCCAGAAGAAGGGTTGTGACCCAAAAGTTATTTTTGAGTGGGTGCATCCAATGGTCATTGTCGAAATGGTGGAACGAAAATCTATGGAATAGACCATCACTGGTGTGGGGCAATCACTCTTCATCCTTTTGGAAAGGGAAAATTGAGGCATGTTGTATTTCAGTCCCAAATTACGATATGTACACTCTTTTACTTTTTTTGAATAATCTAGAGAGACTACAAATTGATGATTCTTCTCCATTTTAGCTAAGCCTAATGGAACATATGTGGATTATAAATATCTCTTCTCTTTCTTTTCCTGTAATGTAAACACTGTTTCGATCAGGCATTAATTTCAAACCATTACTTGAAATCAGTAAATTGTAATAATTGAATTGTGCTCTAATTACTTTTTCCTGAAACAATGGACTTAGAGAGTGTAGTTCCAATATTGTTGAGGTTATATAGATAACCTCTCAAACATTTATGTCTTTTCATTATAACCTTAATTTCTGCCTAAGCGTGATTAGCATGGGCTTAGAGGGTATAACATGAAATTTTCTTAGGTCACCCTTTATGGGTTATCAACAAAAAAACTTTTTGGATTTTTTGATTTCTCAATGATTCTTTTTTTCAATAGACTGGTACTTGACCTCTTCCTAGAGGCACCCTTTGGCATTCTCTAACTTGACCAAATATGGAATCTTTTTCACTAGTAGTTCATTATCCTACCAATCAATCTTGCTACTGACAATTTTGGTATAATATCTTTGACCATACTTAATGGGGAATGTCCTTGACTTAGAACATTAAACCAAAAATGATCTAGTATCCTTCATACATGGATTAATGATTTTTCTTGACCCTTGATTTGTGGATTCTGAACATGTGTGAGGCTCAAGAGCAGCTTTAGGCGTAGAAAGTAAAGAAAGGAATCTCATAGGGATGAATTTCACTTTGATTGATGACTATTTTTTGAGTCCTATACAGAGTGACTGAGGAATAATATGCATAGTCGAGAAAATTTCTCCACAGGACACATTCCTTCCATTTCCGATGGCTTGTTGGGATTTTCAACATTTTGACTTTATTTTGAAATCAAGAGCCACAATGAGTGGTTGGCCCAAGTAGTTGTGTCTATAGAAATTAGGGACATTCATTTCATATTTGAATGGAAAATTGTTCATTCGCATTTCTTTCTTGGGTGAGGGAGATCTGGTGAATGATCATGTCAATTAAGAGTCTTCTTCATGTCAGGGGCACTTATGATGATGGAGGTACATAACCCGTCATCGAGGAGTTTTCTGAATTTGTGGTTGTTACAAGACATGGATTCCATTTGAGTGTACAAAAGCTAAAAAAGAAGCTCTTAGGGATGAATTTTCATTTGATTAATAGACATTTTTTGGGAAACATATGTCAAGCCCCTGGGGCATTATGCGTATATTCAATCAAAGGTATCTGCAGGACACTGGACTTCTATATCTGATTGATTATGAGGATTATGGAGATTAAAGACATTCTATATACATTACGTGACCTTCAATGAGGGATTCTCCTAAACACAAAAGGATGCATTTTAACTGAACTTCTTCAGGGAAACTCATAAACTAGTGGGGACACTCATCTTTTGTACAGAGATCAACTTCAAACATATGGATGGGATATCTTTAGTGACCTCAAAAGGGAATAGAGATGAATTAGGCTCATTTGTTCTGATATATCCAGGTTATGTGTAAGGAGGAAACTGTAAACCATGAATTTTTAGGGCCCTTGAATTAGGAGGGATGTGGTGAGGTTTGGAATCCATTGGACGTACTTAGATAGGGGAGAGATCTCCTGGGGGAAAATGTTCCTTTGATTGATTGATGTTTTTATGGGAAACATATGCAGAGACATCGGGGCATGATATATATTGTCATGTAAAGGTTTCCACAAGACATTTTCCTTCAATCATATATAGACTTTTAGGGTTATGTGGATTCAAGATTGCTCAGATCTGGGAGTCTGAAATGTTGCAGGAGTGTATCCGGATATATTGGGGACATTTGAGTTGTGATTTACTCAAGGAATTGGGTGGCCCTTATGTAGATCTGTCTCATATGTAGGATGAGTCATTCTCGCTATCTTTAGGAGATGTGGTTATTAAATATCACATTCCCATGACATGGGGTTCCCCTCAGTGGAGGGAATCAGGACAAGCCATTTAGGGTCTGGCTAAAAGGACCAAATTCATGGAATATTTTCTATAATTCCATAGTGGATCTATCGATGAAATATATAATCTCACGTGATCTATGATTTGTGTGAGAAACTAGGGATTGCGAGTATTTCATGTCATTGTTTAGGAATAGAAAAATCACCAATAGATGTCATTTTTTGAATTAAACAAATGTTATGCAGTTTGACGTCATATAGCTTGGACATTTTTGGACTTTCAGTTTAATGTCACATGGTGAGGATGTGGTACTATGCATTTTAGGGTCATGCAGTGAGTACGATTTTTTCCATGCAGTTTAACAACATACGGTGGGAACGATTTTGGCCTTTCACTTTAACGTCGTGTTTTGATGATGTGATGCAATAAAGTTTAGATTCATTCCGTGAGGATGATTTTAATGTCATAAAGATCATCAATGGTTTTAGTTTAATCATAACCAAGATGTTCCACCATTCCTTTGATGTGAGTAATGACATAAGGTGTAAACAAAAGAGTCAGGGGAAACTTGAATTAATAAGGATGACATGGGGCTTGGAAGCCATTAAGCGTACTGAGATAAGAGAGGACTCTCCTATGGAAGAATTTGCCTTTTATTTATGCTCATTATTATGGGAAACATATGAAAATCCACAGGGGAATGATGTTCATAGTCAGGAAAAGGTGTCCCTGGGACACCAGCCTTCTATCCCAGATGGCCTTGGAGGGTTTGGGGGATCAATGTTTTCTAAAGGCATGGACTATGACAAAAGGGGAAAATGTTCCTAGGAATGTGAGAATACCCAGACCATGATTAAATTTTAACTACCTTGATATTCCACATATATGTAACATATATGTATTGGGGGAAGTAGGATCCTTTTACTTCTCATGATTGAGAGGCATGTATGGAATCTCAAAATACTGCGGACTAGGCCACACATAACTCTTAAAGAATTTCACAGTTTATTGTCATGTGATATGACCATTAAAGGACTCCCCATACCAGTCTGACCTATGTATGGTGGAATGGGACATTTTTTCTTGTGGTTGGGCTAGGATTTCGATTCCGAGAATCACTACGTATCCTACGAGGGTGGTAATCATGCCCCACATAGTTCTGAATGTTCCCTACAAGCATTTTCTCGATGTGTTAGGGTATCTTGAGGGAATTTTGTTGTTAATGATGATGGATAGTCCAAGATTGAAGATTGAGGCATCACTGCGTACCCTGCGAGGGAAGGAATCATGTCGCACGTAGTTTTGCATGTACCTTGTTCCGATTTATCTTGGTCTAGGTTTGAGGACATGTGAGGTCATTTTAGTTTCCCTTGAAATAGGTGTTAGGCCTTCCATATTCCCTATTATTTATTTGCGTAATAGAATCCCTACCACTAATCCAAAGCTCACGTTATTTGTACTCAATTTGAGAAACAAGTAGTGGCACAGAGTCTCCTTCTCAAGTGCGGGGAGGTAGAGAATATGATGAGGGAATTGTCATTTTCTTTCCTAGTGGGGTTGGGCCAAGATCATAGATCGAGGCGTCTCTATGTATCCTTCAAGGGAATCAATCAAGCCACATGTAGTTATATACATTCCTTGTACCAAATTAGCTTAGTATAAAGGGTAGAGGAATTTTTATTCTTTCCATTATGGTTTCCCGGTCTACCATGTTACTCTATAGTCAGATTTCATAAGAGAATCCCTACCGCTAATCCTATGCTCATGTGAGTTATACTCAACGTGAGAAACACGGAGTGATAAGGGTTTCCCTTACGAACATGATTAGATAGGGGGTGTGATGGAGGAATTTGTTTTTGTATGGGGGCATGGATATACTAGGATTAAGGATCAAAGCATTGCTATGTATCCTTCGAGGGAAGGAATCAAGCCGTACATAGTTCTATAAGAGATCATAATGTTTTTTTCATGCTATTAGGATATTTTGTGTCATGTAGTTTAACGTCATGTGGCAAGGACGTGAGTCACCATTTATTATCATGTTTCAGGGATGATTTCCTAACAGTTTAACGGCATGAGGTGAGGATGATGACTCTATGATTAATGTCTAATAGTTTGGACCATGGTATTGGAGGTATTCTTTACTCATAGTTTACGATCAGAAATATTGGGTATCATCATTGGGGGATATATTTTATTTATTTATTTACTCATAGTTTAGGGTCATAGAGTTTGGACCTCGGATTTTGGGGTATTTTTACTCATATTTTTTGTGTCGTTGAGCTTGGACCATGGCTTCATGGTGTTTTTTCATTACCCATAGTTTATGGTTTTAGAGTTTGGACTATAACATGGGGGGGATTTTATGACTCATAGGTCAGGGTTGTAGATATTTCAACTTTACTCATAGATTAAGGTCATAGAGTTTGGACCATATCATGGGGGTAATTTTTATGACTCATAGTTCAGGGTTGAAGAGATTGGAACATTACATATAGTTTTAGGTCATAGATTTTAGACCATAACATCAGGGGAATTTATATGGATCATAGAATAGGGTCGTAGAGCTTAGACCTTTATTCATAGTTTAAGGTCTCAGAATTTGGACCATATCATGGGGGAATTTTTATGACTTATAGTTTAGGGTCATAGATCTTGGACCTTTACTCATAGTTTAAGGTCATAGAGATTTGGCCATAACATTGTTGTTACCAGAAGATTTTCTTCAATAGCATTGCATTTATAGGGTCATGATGAGTTGTTTGTCCACTGATATCATGTAATATGATTCATTGGAATTCACCCTATGTATGAAATATAGTACTTCCCACTTAGTTTCATTCAATGGGGTCTTCATCCTGATTATCATAAGGGTTCTGAGGACTAACACCATTTCTCTTTCGAGGAAAGATTGAAGGAGAACCTTTTTGTTGAAGGCTATTGCAATTCGATTTTGGTAGATTTCCTAATGTTGCACAATATGAACCCTTTTCTTGTTTAGACAATACAATTCATCAATCCAAATATGGTATTTCACGTCCATGGACTATTGGTCACAAATGGCCACACGAAGTGATGGCACATGGATATCGATATGTAACACCCCCTCTGCCCTATATAATAGTGAGTACGAGGTTTGTAGCACCCCAAACACTTCTTGGTATGTGTCTCTTAAATAAATTATAGTTATATCCTACATTTCATGAATCACTAAGCCTATATGGATCAAAATATGGTTACATGTAGAAGATATCCATAACCTAGCCATTAATCTTAAATTCTACAACTCTGTGATTGGAATTTTAAAAATCCGACATACATTGTTGTGTTGAAGATGATATTTAGAGTCTGATAGAATTAACATAATTTGCAATGAATAGTAACATTCCATAATGAATGTTAACCTAACCATATGAATAGTAGCTTAAACTTATGAATAGTAATATGACTTTTAGGAATGGTATACATACCATTGAGTGTATAAGTGAATTTAGGCACCTTAAAAATGAAGATGAAAATTTTAAGTGTTTATATTTTTTGAATGAATAATGATTTTAGTTAAATATTTAATTAATCATATTTATAAAATTATTTTTTAAAAATGGACTTCATTTTTTGATTCTACACGTCAAAAAATGGTTAGGATGAGTTTTTGGTATTTTTCTAAAATACTGATGTTTTTTATGAATGGTAAAATGCAATAATTTATGATAAATACTAAATGAAGAAATTTATTGAGTCATTGAGGATTATATACTGATTAAAGCCGAATTGGTTCATGGTCGCATGTATATATTACTGTTCTTGGTCCTAGAATACTCGCTATTGGTTTTCTGGAGAGGAAATAATTAATTAATGATTATAATATTAAGAAAACTCCTCTCCATTCCACTAAATAAACCACCACAAACCCCTCTTCCTCCAACCCCACTCAAGATTCAAGCCTTGCCTAAATTCAGAAAAACAATCTTATAAAGCCCTCTCCCCACATCCAAGACCTTCTGGTCTTACCAAAATTCCAAAAACAAAGGTCTTAAGGAGATTCTCATGGAGGAGTACTCAAGAGGCGAACCTTCCTTCTATTTTCTTTCGATTTCTTTTACAAAGTTCCATTATTTTATTCTCCCATCTCACCCCCCCTTATAAATATGCCATGATAATTCCAGTACCATACATGTACTGTGTTTTCATTGTTATAATGGAATATTTCATCATAGTCTCTCTTTTCCCCCTCCTTTTATATAATAAATGAAAACACCGTCTGAGATGTGTAAATTTATCACACTCAAAGAAAACGGGTTTTAAATTTGTATTACTATATTAAAAACTGGTCATACAACTTTTTCAATGGTTGAACCTGTTCATAATATATGTATCTTATCTTGATTAGTGTTTTTTAATCTTTACACATTCATAATGTGGAATAATAATACAAAACATGTTTATTATGCACAAAACTGCCAAGCCAAATCCAAGCGTTTATTTTTTTAACTCATCGAATGAGTCATCCTTATGGTATATAAATAGAATCATTATAATATAATTTATATCTCATTAATTTCACTAATAATTTATATTAAAAATTATGTATGTTTAACCACATTTCAAATGAACATCCATTAATGAATACAAGTAAACGGATCATGGAAACCAAGAAAGAAAATGCTTCCAAAACAATGAAATTGAATCTCTTAAACCCATCAAATTGGAAATTAATGAACCTAATATGGTCATAAAATATCAATTATATGTTGATAAGGTTCTGTAATTATTAATTATTTAAGCTAAATTTGATTATTCAGGTCATTAAAAACATTCATGAACACCTTTGAGCATAAGGTAAGGGATCCTCTCTCTCACTTTTGTTCAAGAATCTCCCCTAAGTTGTGCCCTTTTACATTTAATTACTAATGATGAGGTATGTTTTTTCACCTCCCAAATACTTCCCTTATGATATATAAATATTTCAATACCTCTTTTCCTCTCATTAATCTCTTGCAATAAAACACATTACCATGCCAAAATATTTTTATGGGGTTTCTCATCTAACATTCATTTCTCTAAGATTTTCATTGTTCACAACTTATTTCTTATATGTGGTATATATGTACAGACATTTGATATATTATAACTCTATTATATTTATATTAATTTCATTAAATGATTCATTTGAGGGTTATTATGTCCTTGTGATATTATTTGATTGATTACATTGGGGTAAGTGACATTGTCTCAACTACTATTTTGTTGTAACAAACATGGTATTGTGCACCAATTAATCCTTATGTGGTGTACCTAATTCCTATTTGGGATCACTTTTCATTTGAAATTATATTTATATTAAATATACATAATCTCATATCATGGATATGTTCTTTTTCTAAACCGTATACCATTTTACATACGGTGTTTATTTAGAAAGTTATATTAATTATTGAAGTATTGATGAATCCATATACTCTACTCTATATGGATATTAAAAAGAAATATTGATATTGTATTTAATCAATGTATAAAGTATTATTTGGACATGAATTGGTGGGTGGGGCATGCTATAGCCCCTCGATGCATCGTTAGGTCTCATGAGAAAAATCAGTTGGCGACAAACCTTTCGAGTTTGTTTCCAAAAATCAGATGGGTTTCTACCCAATGAACTAAACCGTTTTAATGGTATTATGGTTTCGTGTTCCAAATAAAAGACATAAACTTAATAAGAATTATCTTTACTCATTATCAGTTATTATTATTTTCCATGAGGTTTTCACACTAGCAAAATCTATAGATGCAGTTTCATTCTCAGTTTATTAATGGAATTATTTTTTCATTTATTCACTCTGAAATATTGATTATGTCAGATTGATTATGATTCAATTATTATTGTATTTATGATTTCTCTATTTTTTACCCTTAATGAGTGTTTGAGCTCACCCCTTTCATTGATTCTTATGAAAAAGTGATGAAGAGGTCGTCGTTTATTGAGTTCCTGTGATTGAATTTTTTTTGTATTATATTTTGTAACCTCTTACAATGTAATTTGAGTTACATCTATGTATCTAGTTTCTTCAAGACTACTAAACTGATTATTACATCGGGATTTAACTCCTTATAACCATTCCAATATCAAAATTAATGCACTGTCTCTAGCCTAGAGGTTTCAGGGTGTTACAGTTGGTATCATAGGAAGTTTAGTAGAAAACATGGAAACTAGAGTAGGAAATGTATAGTAGGGAACAAATACCTAAGGTAGTATTTGATGATAAACGTACAAGAACGTACTGGTATTGTGGTAAGGAATATATTATATGGATATTTTAATCAATAAGTCCTTTTATGTATACGAGCAAGTAGAGGAAGCTTTGGTACAAATGTTTTAAGGGGTAAAACCTGAAAACACCGCTTTGAGCTAAACTCGTATGGGAATTGGATCAAACAAATAAGTCTTTCTTCACACTTGGTTACGACACACCCAGGGGATATGCTTAGGATAATTCAAATTTTCATTTTAAGCCATCATGATGGAGTTTAATGTAAATTTTTCCTCAGAGAAACTATGTTTATAAGATTAGCAATGCATAGAATTTCAATCTATATTGAGTGGTTTTCTATTTGAGATTAATAAACTAATCTATTGTATCCCATTATTTTGAAATAGCATCTAAAGTAAGAAGGGTAATCAATACTCATGAGAAAGGTAGGGATCTCCGAACTGAGCAAGTCAACACATTCAATGTTGGAGTAGATCATATCATGACTATATTGGGACAACTTACTCAGGTTGTAACGAATAACCATTCCATACCAGTGTTGGATCGTTTCATGTGGCATAAGACCCCATATATTAGCGGGACTACTAACCCAGTGGTTTCTAAGTAATTGATCAAGTCCATTGAAAATATATTCATGGCATTAAGATGCAATGAAAATTAAAAGGTAGTACAGGCAGTATATTGTATCAAGGGTGACACTGATCAATAGTGGTCCTTCATTTAGAATACCACGGAGGAAGAAGAAATAAAATATATGTAATGGAGTAATTTTAAAGAAATATTCTTCAAAAAATATTTCCCTCCTGAGCAATGAATTGAAATGAGGAGGAAATTCATTAGCATAAAACAAAGGGAAAAAGTTAGTGTTGCAGAGTATGAGGCTACTTTTACATGGCTTCCCATGTATGCCATAGGTTACATACGTGACTCGGCAGACAAGATTGATCATTTCATTGAAGGTCTAAAGCCAGGTCTTTGAAGGGCACTGGCTTCTCAATCATAGTCATCAGATGATGAAATTGTATCAAGTTCCATCAAAACAGAGAAATAATTTGCTAGATCAAATCTTTTCAAAGGAAACTAAGATAATAAGTGGTACTATTATTATAATGAAAAAGGTGAAGCACCGAATAAGTGAAACGGAACAAATATATTCCAATTATGTGTGATCTTTGGAAATAATCATCTCAGGAAAGGATTAAAAGGCATGGGAGTCTACTATAACTATGGAGAAAAGGGCCATATATCTAATTACTACAAGGGGAAGAAACGATTCAATGATATTCAATTCTACAATTTCAGAGAGATGGGACACTATGAAAATGAGTGTCCTAAGAGCCAAGGAAACATGCCTCAGAAAATTCCAATAGAATTAGGGAGAGCCTATTCGATTAAAACCACGGAGGATGAAGTTCCTAATGACATGGTGTCAGGTACTTCAATTGTTTCCTAAAGCATTGCCAACGCATTATTTGATTCTAGATCATCACATTCATATATATATATTCATAGTTTTTCTACGAAAATTAGATATGTCCAATTTGATTTAATAAAGGAGTTGTCATTCAAAACTCCTTGGGGATGTATCATTGAAAAAATGGAATGTCGACTAGTCCCACTCCAGACACCAAAACGTTTTTAGTTTCTAACCATGTCATCATAAAAATTACTATATTTGATATTATTCTCAGTATGGATTTACTGTCAAATTATGATGTGATGATTTATCAGAAGAAGAAAGAAGTTACATTTTTTTGAAAATGGTGTAGAATCCCTTGTCTTTAGGGAAGAAACTTGACCACCAGATTCATATATAGAACCACCCCAATAGGTCTATATAATTGAATACTTTGAGAATAAGATAAACCAATATCTATGAGTGAGGAAAAAAATCTTCAAATTGAAGATGTGCACATTGTGCAAGGTTACATTGATGTATTTCTAGATGATTTACCTGGACTTCCTCTAGAGTGAGAAGTTGAGTTCTCTATTGATTTAATTCCTGGTGCAAGATCTATATCAAATACTCCCTATAGAATGGCCATTGTGGAATTAGTAGAGATAAAGAAACAACTAGATGATTTGAGTGAAAAATTATTTATTCAACCTAATGTTTCTCTATAGGGAGCCCCTGTCCTCTTTGTCATGAAGAAATATGGATCCATGAAGCTTTGCATTGATTACAGGTAAATCAATGCTATTACAACAATGAATATATATAATATGCCCTGGATTGATGATTTATTTGATCAACATCATGGATCTCTATACTTTTTAAAGAGTGTCCATAGATTCAGATATCATCAGTTGCGTGTGAGGAAGGAAGATATTATTAAGGTAGCATTTCAGACCAGGTAATGGCATTACCATTTTACCATGAAGTCTTTTGGACTGAAAAATGCCACCTCTATTTTCATGGATTTAATTATTAGAGTTTTTAAGAAATATCTTGATAACATTGTTGTGGTATTAATCAATGATATCCTCGTATACTCAAAAATCTATGAAGACCTTGATAATCACTTGTGGGTAATTCTAATAACTCTCGGAAGAAATAAATTATATGGGAAGTTTAGCAAGTGAGAATTCTGGCATCAATTAGTTTCTTTTATAGTACATATTGTCTCAAAGGATAGAATCCTATTTAATCCTTCTATGAAAAAGGAAAACCAAGAATTCCCATGTAAAAAAACGTAACTTATGTAAGTAGTTTTACTGTGTTAGTAGGTTACTATCAGCATTTTTTTCAGAATTTTTCATGACTTGCTAACTCACTAACTAAGCTCACACGTAAAGGAGTTATGTTTGTGCGAACAAAATAATGTACATAATGTTTTGATGAATTGAAAAAAATATTGGTAAATGCTCCAATTTTGACCCTTCCATCTAGATGTGATGGATTTTTAATATACAGTGATGCATCATAGAATGGACTGTGTTGTGTCCTTATGCAAAATGAAAAAGTTATTGCTTATGCATCAAGATAGTTGAAGAAACATGATAAAAATTATCCAACACATGATCTTGAGTTAGAAGCTGTAACCTTTACACTCAAAATATGGAGGCATTATCTCGACAGATTTTTATGTGAGATTTATACGGACCACAAGAGATTGAAATACATTTTCACACAAAAATAACTCAATATTAGGAAAAGAAGATGGCTCGAGTTACTCAATGACTACGATTGTTCAATACAATACCACCTAGGAATGAAGAATAAGGTGTAAGATGCATTAAGAAAGAATGATCATGGACTTCTGACTCAAATAAGGATTTAAAGAGATCCTATATTCACGGATCTACTGAAGATGTTAATGGGAATTGTTAAGGAAGGGGAAACATAACTCATCTTTCAAATGATTGCTAAAACATCTTCACTAGAGATGATAAAAATCTCTCAATCTAATGATTATAATATGCATATGAAAACTAATGCAGTTAAGGATGGGAGACTGGATGAATTCATGTTTGAAGAAGGAGTTCTGAAATTTGGGAAGAGGTTATGTGTTCCATCAATAACTAAGCTAAAAAGGGAACAATTAGACGATTCTCATAGCTAAAATTCCACCATTCACCCAGGTAGCACCAAGATGTATTGAGATCTGAAGTCATATTTTTGGTGGGATAATATGAAGTGGGAAATTGCTAACTACATTTCAAGATGACAAGTTTTTCAACATGTAAAGCAAGAGAGATAACATCCCAAAGGAGTGATGAAACCTCTACCTATTCCCATGTGGAAGTTGGATAACATTACAATTTATTTTGTCACCTGACTACCAAGGAACCCTAGAAGGAATGATTCAATATGGGTAATTTTTCATCATCTCACAAAATCAGCACATTTCCTTCCTATAAGAGAGGATTTTACACTTATGCACTTTGAAAGACTTTAATTTAATGATGTTGTAAGACTTTATGGCTCACCTCTATTGATTGTGTCTGATTGAGAACCCTGATTTACATTTAAATTGTAGAAAAGTTTCAATAAGTCATTGAATACTGAGCTTTATATGATTATAGCTTATCACCCCCAAACTGATGGACAATCTGAAAGAATTATTCAAACTATAGAGGATATACTGAGCTCATGCTATCTTGACTTCTAATGTATGTGGGATCAATACTTGCATTTGGTGAAATTTTTCTACAATAATAGTTTCCATTCAAGTATTCAAATGGTTCCATATAAAGAATTATCTGGAAAGAGATTTAAAACTCTAACATGCTGGGATGATGTTTTTTAGAGGGAACTTATAGGTCCATAACTTAATGAAGAGACCAAGACAAAGGTAATGACAATACCAAACCTATTTAAAGCAGCCCAAAGTAGGAAGAAGTGTTATGCAGACAACTAGTGAATGGATTTATAATTCCCAGTTGAAGATCATGTATTTCTGAAAGTATCTCCATGGAAGGGTGTCTTAAGGTTCGTTAAGAAAGGAAAATTGAGCCCTAGGTACATAGGAACATTTGAAATCTTGGAATGAATCGAAGTTGTAGCTTACCATTTGGTAATCCTCCAAGACTCTCTAGAGTTTGTGATGTGTCCCATGTGTCATTGTTAATGAAATACATGCAAGACCCAATGCATGTACACACATATGAAAAAATAGAACTGGAACATGATTTGTTATACAATGAAAAGCTTATCGGGATTCTTGACACAAGGGAGCAGGTATTGAGAAATCGAACAACTCGTCGAGTAAAGGTTTTTTTGGAAAAACCATAATATGGAGGATGCGACTGGGGATCCAAAGGATGTTATGAAAGAAGAATCACCCACATTTTTTTGGTGAGCTTCATACATAAAATTTCAAGGATGAAATTTCCGAAGGAGGGAATAATTTAGCACCCTCAACACTTCAGGGTATGCTAATCTTAAATACATTCCAGTTATAGCCTATATTTCATGAACCACATAGCCTATATGGAACAAAATATTGTTATTTATATTAAATATCCAAAACCAAGCCATTAAACATAAATTTTCTAACTCTGTGATTTGAATTTTAAAAATCTGACATACAATGTTGTGTTTGAGATGATATTTAGAGTATGATAGAATTATCAAAATTTTTGGTGAATAATAACTCATCCTTATGAATAGTAACCTACCCATATTAATAGTAACTTACCATTATGAATAGTAATATGACTCATAGGAATGGCATTCATACCATTGAGTTTATAAGTGAATTTTGGCACCTTAAAAGGGAAGGTGAATATTTTAAGTGTTTATATTTTTCGATTAAATATTTATTTTAATTAAATATTAAATTAATCATATTTTGAAATTTCTTTTGAAAAAATGGACTTCATTTTTTGATTCTACAAGTCGAAAAATGGTTAGGGTGTTTTTTTGGATTTTTTCTGAAATACATAATTTTTTTATGAATAATAAAATGTGATAATTTACGATAAATGCAAAATAAGAAATTTATTAAGTCATTGATGATGATCTATTTATATAAGCCCAACTGGATAGAATTAACCTGAAAATATTATTATTTTTGGTCATTTAATACTTACTATTGGTTTTCTTGATATGAAATAATAAATTAATGATTATAATACTAAGAAAACTCCTCTCCCCTCCGCTATATAAACCACCCCTCACCCCCTCTTCCTCTTATACCACTCAAGCTTCAAGACATGCCTTAATTCTGCAAAAAAAATTCCCAATACCTCTCCGGACGTCCAAGACCTTCTGGTCTCACCAAAAGTCCAAAAACAAAGGCCTTAAAAAGACTCTCAAGGAGGAGCACTGAAGAGGTGAACCTTCCTTCTGTTTTCATTCAATTTCTTTTACAAAGTTCCAATATTTTGTTCTCCCTTCTAACCTACCCTCATCCAAATTCCATGATAATTTTATTACCTTTAATGTAATGTATTTTTATTGTGCTAATTTAATATTTCATCATAATCTCTCTTTTCCCCCTACTTTTATACAATAAATTCAAACACCGTCTGAGATGTATAAATTTATCACACTCAAGGAAGACAGGTTTTCAATTTAGATTACAATATTTAAGAATGGTCATGAAACCTTTTAAATGGTTGAAACATGTCATAATATATGAATCATATATTTATTAATATTCTAGAATCTTTACACATTCATGATATTTAATAATAATAAAGAAAAATGATTATTGTGCACAAAACCGCCAAGCTTAATCCAAGCGTTTATTTTTCTAACTCATCGAATGAGTCATCATCATGGTATATAAACTGAATCATTATAAGATCATTTATATATCTTTAATGTCATTAATAAAGTATATTAACATTTTTGTATATTTATCCACCTTTCAAATTACCTTCCTTTAATGAATGCAAGTAAATGGATCATGGAAACCAAGTAAGAAAATGCTTCCTTAAAAATAAATCAAATTTCATAAACCCATAAAAAAGGAAATTATTGAACCAAATAAGGTCATAAAATATCAATTATATGTTAATGGGGTTCTGGAACTATTAATTAATGAAGATAAATTTTAATATTCGGGTCATTAAGAACAATCAAGATCACTTATGAGCATAATGTAAGGGATCCCCTCTCTCACTTTTGTCCAAGAATCTCCCCTATGTTCTGCCCATTTATTTTAAATTCCTAATGATGGGGTATGTTTTCTCACCTCCCCTATACTGCACTTGTGACATATAAAAAATGGAATACCTATTTACCACTCATAAATCCCTCGCAATAACACTTGATACCATGCAGAAATGTTTGTAAGGTGATTCCCATATCACATTCATTTCTGTAAACTTTTCATTGTTCTCCACTTATTTCTTATATGTGGTATATGTGTACTTCCATTTGATATATTATAACATTATTCTATTTATATTAATTTTATTAAATGATTCATTTTAGGGTTATGATGTTCTGGTCATATGATTCGACCAATTACATTATGGTAAGAGACTTTGTCTCAACTACTATTTTGTTGTGACTAACTTTGTACTGTGCACCAAATAATCCTTATGTGGTGTACCTACTACCCATTTGAGATCAATTTTTATTTGAAATTATATTTATATTAAATATCCATAATCTCATATCATCTATATGTTCATTTTCTAAACTGTATACCATTTTACATAAGGCGTTTATTTGGAATGTTATTTAAATTATGGAAATATTGATGAATCTGTATACTCTACTCTATATAGATATTGAAAAGGAATATTGATCTTATATTGAATCAATGTATAAATAATGATTTTTAAATGTAGTGGTGGGTGGGTCCCGCTATAGCCCCTTGATGCATCGGTAGGTCTCATGAGACAAATCAGTTGACGACAAACCCTTCGAGTTTATTTCCCAAAATTAGACGAGTTTCTACCTACATAACTAAACTGTTTTAATGGTATTATGATTTCATGTTACATATACATGATTTACAATTAATAATAATTCTCTTTATTCATTATAGGTTATTATTATTATCCATGAGGTTTTCACTATGATAAAATCTATGGATGTAGTTTCATTCATAGTTTATTAATGGAATTATTTTTTTAATTTATTCACCATGGCATATTGATTATGTCAGATTGATTATTATTCACTTATTATTGTATTTATTCTTCCAATATTTTTATCCCTTATTGAGTGATTGAGCTCACCCCATTCAATTTTTTCCACCAACTGGTGATGATGAGGTGATCATTTATTGAGTTCCTGTGATTGCAGTTTTTTGTTTTTTATGTACTGTAATTTTAACCTTTTCCAATGCAATTTGAGTTACATCTATGTATCTAGGTTTTTCAAGACTACTAAAATGATCATTCATTTAGGATTTTAATTACTTTTAAAAGTTCCAATATTACAAGTAATGCACCGGCTCCAGCCTAGAGGGGTCGGGGTGTTACAGGGTGGCCTGAGTGGTAGTGCGGGTCATGGTATGGTATGCCAACAAAGCATGAAAGAGTTTATATGGCCATGATTTCATGTCCTTGTCCACCATATTTTGAAGTATGTTGGAAAGAGGCCTGTGTGAAGCCTTTATTTTACCATTGGCTGCCGTGTAGCAGAGGTATGCACGATTGGATTTAGTCCCATACTTCTGGTATAACTTGTCCAACTTGGAAGGGAAAATGTTGGGGCCATTTTCTGTTTGTATTGTATGAGGGATGCCAAATCTAGTGATGATGTTGGTCTTCACAAAGCTGACGACGGTTTTTACCCAAACTTATTTAAGGGGTATGGCTTCATACCATTGGGAAAATATGTCGGTCGCTTTGAGTATGAACATGAATTTTCTAGATGTGGAGGAAGGATATGGTCCCATAACATCCATCCCATATTCGATGAATGGCAAGGAGTACATAGCTGTATTTAGTAACACCGGGGGAAGTGTATGAAATTGGCATGAACATGGCATGAATGGGACTTCTTGGTTAATGTTTCACAATCATTTATCATAGTGGGCCTGTAATACCCAAACATTCAGATTTGGTGAGAGAGATTGGTTGTTGACTAGTGCGCTCTCTAGGATCTGACATGCACTTCTTTCCTGACGGCAACTATTTCCTCTCCATCTATGCACCTGATATGTACTTCATCAATACCTTGTTCGTAGAGGACCTTTTATTGGTTTAACCCATTGTAAAATGAAATGTTGACTAACTATCATCAAATATGATCCCTTTATCCATATTCGTTGGGAGTTCCCCATTTAGAAGGTAACTTATAATAAGCGTCGTCCAACTGGTGTTATGACCATAAGGCTCAAAAAAGAACTAATTTCATCAATTTCCTTCATATTTATCTATTCTCATGATAATACCATACGACAGTGAGCAATTCTAATGAATGTTTTATCCTGGTAAGGATCAGCCAAGGATATAGTTACATTTTCCAAAGTGTCAGCAGGAGTATTTTGTGACTGGGGACGTAAGTCAATGTTTTTTCTAATGTGATTTTTCCTTTAGTGTTCTGACATGGTCCATCAAGGGAACCAACGCTTATTTTTTGATATCATAGTCACCATTGAACTATTTTATGTCTAGATCTAAATAACCCTTTATTTTTAGGTGTTTGGATTTCACCTGGAGTGCCAATTCCAGGCCGGCAATGGGGTCTTGATACTCTATTTCATTGTTTGTCCACCCTTTAGAAAGGAGGTATGAGTAAGGAAAAATGACCTTTTCTGGGGGATACAAGTATGTCTCCCATCCCTAATTTGTTAAGCTTGGGATCCTCCATCTTCTTTCATGACGTGATTAGGGAATCACCATCAAAGTACATCTCCCATGTCTGGGGGATTTCCTGAACGGAAAACACTTCTTCATCATAAATTACAGCATCCAATGGTGATGTATTTTCTAAAGGATTATCGGTGAAGAAGTATACTAACTCATTGCCATTGATGTCCTTCTGGTGCAAATATCATTTGTCAAACTGTTGTAGGATGACCTCCCATCATGATAGTAACCAATTCAGCATGGGATTGTTGAGGTTATAATTGAATGGGTTTCAGCGAGAGACCATGTGGACCTCATGGTGTTGTAGGTAATGCATGAGCTTCTGAACTATGAAGATTAGGGCTAGGCAATTTTGTTCAAATTTTTAATACTGAGTTTCAACATTGATTATTGTATGACTGAGGTAGTAGAGGTTTTTCTTGCTCTAAGCATCATTCCTTTGCTTGAGGAAAGATCCTAATTACCATTCCAAGGTGGTTATGTACAAAATGAGTGGTATCCCCTCAACTTGTTGCATGAGAACCGGAGGGATTAGGAGATATCATTTATGATTTTAAAATGGTTATTGAAAATCATTATCCCACTAATATGTAACTCCATTCTTTATGAGCCTGGGCACTGTTAAAAATTTACCTCTTAGGTTGGCTATGAAGTGTTGAATGTATGTGAGGGTCCCCTATACACCTCTGAACTCAGTGAGTGTCTGAGGTGGGGACATGGGAATTATTTTTTTTATATTCTCATGGTCGTCTTTGATGCCACGATGGAATAAAATGAAGACGAGGAATTTACCTGAGGTGACGCCAATGGTACATTTAAGGGGATTCATCTTTATACTATGCTATCAAAAAAATTTAAGATAGTTTAAAGATCATTCAATTGGTTCAAATGCTATCATGATTTATCAAACTTGTCGTCGACATAAAACTTGACAAATTTTCCCAAGAAGCACTTGAAGATGCGATGCATGGTGGGCTGATATGTGGTACCTAAATTCTTTAAACCCAAGGGAGTCAGATTACAATAGAACGCTCCCTAAGGGGCCCTAATAGTAGTAGCTACTTCATCTCCTTAGTCTATCCTAATTTGATTGTATCAATAATATCCATCCATGAAAGTGAGGGCTTCGTATCTGGATGTTTCATCGATAAAAAATTATCTAATCGGGGAAGTGAAGTCATCATTAGAGAAATGCCGTTTATGGTCCCTATAGTCAATATAGATTCTAATATCCCAACTATTCTTTTTTGATAGGAACTATGTTTTTGAAAAAAAACCCATATATTGGACCTCCTGTATGAAGTTGTGTTTGATCAGCCTGTCAAATTCAGCATCTATTTTGGTAGCGTGCGTCAGTTTGGTCCATCTATCTTTCTGCTTATATCCTCGGTGATATTCTGGTAAACCCAGATTATGGGTGGAAACTTCAGGATTGAGGAATTGAATCTCTCTGTAATTCCAGGAAAAAACATCATGATTCTTCTATAAGATGGAGTTATATGCCTTCTATTCCTTGAAATTTATGGCCATACTGATTAGAAATGGTCGTGGATCATTTTCAGTGCCCTAATTTATCTCCTTATGTTCATCGATTGTGGTGGAGACACCTTTATTGAATGCAGGAGGAGGATCTTTGACTTCTTCCTCCCCCTCTTCTTCTTCATCATCTTCATCATCTTCCACTTCTAATGGAGAAAGTATTTTTGAGGTGAACTCTCTAATTTTGGTAGAGAAATCATCTTTTTCCTTAGTTTGTGAGGAAAGGGAAAATCGATGTCCTAGGGATGGGCTAATAGAATCTTTAATAGGGAACTTCGAATCATCGTGGGAGTCATCCCACTCTTATGAGTCCTTGGAATCGATGATCATAATAGATACCATGCAGATGAACAATGTTTCACCAAGACATTCGTTCATGCATTCAAATTGGTTGATGGGTAGTATGTACTCTTCCCCAAGTTGTAGGAGGGGGTCGGTGGGAGCCATCTTCAATTCATTTGGTTCATTGGACCAATCAACGCCATTAGCCAAAATATGTTTTTCTTTTGAATCATAGAACCCTATGTCGATATTATATCATTCACAAGATTCAAATGGGGAATTATCATCATGAAAAATCCCATTTTTTCCATTAGTGAAATAATTGACACACTGATGGTATGAAGACAGAATTACAGCATGACGATGTTTCCAAGGCCTCCTTATTAGGATGTTGAAGGTCATACGTTTCCACACCACTAGGAATTCAGAATATGATATGAGATATTTGAGCCAAATTTATTTTTGATTCATCCCAATGATTTTTGGTCAGTTTTTTCGTATCCCAGTAGAGTTGTAGTATAGGGAGTCAAGCTGTATTCATCATATCCTAGTCGACTAAGTGTTCTCAGTGGGAGGAGGAAAACTCCAGAGCCTTTTTCGATGAAGATATTTTGAACGTAAATTCCATTTATCTTGTTGGACACATATAAGGTTTTTATATGCCCTTGCATGATGGCATCTTCATCACTATTTTTGAGGCAGATGACTGCGTGATATTATTAGGGACTAGCCTTCGTCTTGTACACATCGACTACTACTACTTCAGCCTCAGACTCTGGGGGACAAAAAAAGGGTTTTATGAGTGACTCCCTAAGATCTGTGGATAGGTTTAGAACATCTGGGATTGACAGATTTGCAGGTACTGAATCCAGATGCTTTAAAATATCGTACTTCTAATCTAATGGTCAACGCTTCCTAGATCGGGGTTTCCCTCTTACAAACACTTTATGGAATTGAACATTGGGAAAAAATTGTTTGGCATATACGATATGAGTCGGCGGTGCTATAGTCTTTTCTTGTTTGGCTGAATAGGTTCACCTATATTCCTTTTGCAGTTCGGTATTTGTTCATCCCCTAATGGATATTCCAAGATAATCGGGTTTGGATTTCTCCTGATGGTGGAGAACGAGCCTTCTGGTACTTTTCATGTATGTCGGAGGGTTCTTCTGTGAGTTTCTATGATGTTAACATTTTAAATTGTTGTATGTCCAGGAATTTGACTCCTTCCATGATCATTACTTCCAAATACCATCGAACTCTAAAGCCTCTTCCTTAAACTCTCTTGTTGGGAGTGTGGAATTTAGCTTCATCGCCATAGATTTCATCAGAGAAGGGGTCCATAATGTGAATGAAATTAATTGAGCCAAAGATCAGTTATTGATTCGACACTTCTTATGACTGACTGTCTCATATAAGGTTTTCATTTGGTATGGTTGTGCCTTTTGAAATGTTTTTTGGGGTGGTGCTTGTTGCATTTTTTGGTGGGGTGACACCCGTTGAATCGTTTGGTGGGACGATGCCCATTAAGCCATTTGGTGGGGTGGTTTCTCGTTGAATCATGACTGTTGGGATGAAGTCTAAATGTTTCAACATTGACTTTGGCTTTGGTGTCATCTCATCTTATGGCTCTTTCTTTCTGCCCTTTTCTCCTTTAGAGGACCGCAGGGCTAAGGAGGATGGATGTGCTGTATTGGGAGATTTTGGGGGCATAGTTGGTAGTTTCAACTGCACTTGGAGGATTCCATGGAATTGGTTGGTGGTATTCTGGTTCATCTAGTTGTTGAACTTTTTCTCCTTCTTACAGGTGACGATCTTCCATTACTCTTCCTCTCTTGATTCTAAGGTAGAAAGGAACGCCATTTGTGCAGGTGGCGGGCCCAACTTGACTTGGTCTAAATCCACCATCTTTTGTAGTATATCATTGAAAATAATGAATTCCTAGATGTTATGTCATAGTATCAGGTGATATGGAAAATAATTTTTGTGGTGGTCAAGATCAAATTCATTGGCTCACTTTGGCTCTGGTATCTGGTAAAAATTACAATTCATGGAAGCTATGAAATAGATACAGACTTGGTTATCATGGAAGCAATAAAAATTATTTATTCATTCTTTGAAAGGATTTATTTTAGCACCTCATTGCTTGTCTTGTCGATGTGGTGGTGGTTTTTTGTATCCAGGGGGTCCAGCATAGTTCAGTGGGGGCCTCACAACTAGAGGTGGTTCTAGGGGTGGCATAAGTATGATATAATCCACTTCAACTTTTACCAATATTTTCTTTTTGGCTAATGGGGTCACCCGGGAATTAACGATGGTTCATTTCAAGGATTCCTATATCTGATGAGTAGTGGCATAAAAATCTATAAATCCACTCGTGTACTTCACAAGGATGAGAGGCATTCA
Source organism: Viscum album (assembly GCA_963277665.1). Classification (NCBI taxonomy): domain Eukaryota; kingdom Viridiplantae; phylum Streptophyta; class Magnoliopsida; order Santalales; family Viscaceae; genus Viscum; species Viscum album. The sequence continues at coordinate 1,496,979,266 of OY728119.1, read as the reverse complement.
CAATTCATGTAAAAGGTTATCGATGCACAAGTCGAGCATCACATCATGGGGGAGAAGTTGGTTTAGGGAATATGTCACACCCTTTCATCTGGTAATGAAGTATGAGACTCTCTCTATCATTGTTTGTAGTTCATGAGGTCAATGACCATCATCTTCAACAACATCAAACTCAACTTGAAGAGAAAATGTCACTGGAGGTCCTCCCAACATGTAATTGAATTGGTTTGTAGGCTAGTATACCATACAAAAGCCATGACCTGCAGGGTTCGTATGAAGAACTTGAGTTTTAGATATTTTTACTACTCTAGAGTTCCCATCATATGGTCACTGTAATAGGAATAGTGCAACAAATGTTGTTCAGGGTCCCTTGAGCCATTAAATACAAGGAATATAGGGTTCCAGAAGTTTGGTAGTAGTGGAACATTGCCCACCCATTTTAGGTAGGATTTGCGATCTAGCTTTATTAGAGAGCGCCACTCCACCATGGATACCATTCAAGATGTTAGCTGCTCGATAGTGTTTACGATCCCTTGATGCATGTCATGTCATACTTGAGCTTGAGTGGGTGCGGAAATGGCCAAGACAGGGCGTGCTGACGCTGCTAGAATTTGTGGTGGATACCCAGTCAGGGGCATCATTTGTGGGTTTTCCTGGATATATTCTAGTTGTCTTCCCAATAGGGGGGAAGTATTGGTATCCTTCTCAGGCCGGATTGAATGATCCTCAATGATTGGATTTATTCATCAGGATGGGTGAATGTGGAATGGACACCTCTTCTGGGAGCAGCTGTTGATATTCCATGAGGGGAACAAATCTGGAAAGATAGATCCCTCGATGTATCATTGCATTAATTTTCTTTATCTCTTTAATTTATTCCCCTTTCTTGTTGAAACATTCCTTGAGGGTGAGGGATTCATTCTCATGGGGAGGAAGAGGTGGGTCATAGACGACCATATATTTAGTTTTCTCTCAGTTGGAGTTTCGCATGGGGGGGGTAACAATGGGTTAGTTTGAGGGGTGCACAAATTTAGGATCACTCTCTGGTTCTAGGTACGCACTCCCTCAGACTCATTGTGGGGATGTCTATGGGAGGGAACAATCTATTTCACTTCTCCTACCACTACATCATTTATTATGAGATCTGTGGTGTTTACTTTTTCAATGTTCACATAGGCATACCACATTAGGGGTGGTGTACCCATTTATGAATGGGCAGAGGGCTTTATGTTCCCTTTTCTATATTTTCTCCTTCCATTCTATGGGATTATTCGGGTTTCATAGTGGAGATTGACCCGAAGGGAGCCCTGGTCTATCATTGTAATGTTCCTTTGTCTAGGAAGGTGTGAACCACGAAAAAGTGTGGAATGGGTAACACCTCTTTCCATCACACTTCCTAGACAGTAGAAGTTATATGTCCACGGTGTGGGGATTTGAGGTAAAAATTTCCCCAGCCCTATGCGTTGGGGTTGTTCAATTATGCCTTTTTATGCCCTATGGCCATGATTTTTTTCTTACATGGGAATTTTGATTACAAAATTCTCCCAGACCTATGGTATGGGGTTGTTCCAATATTTCATAGGTAGCCGCCACTATTTCTACCCTTTCAATTTCATGCACTCCTGCACAAGTGTGAGCTGAGTATGGAATTGGTAATACACTGATTCTGTAGCCTTTTGATGACATGGGAACTGCTTTCTTGTTGGCTTCCCTGAGGCGGGAAGCATGATAGATGTTATCGGTTTCCTAACTCAGAATATTTTTGATGGATTAATCTCTATATCCCTGATTATTTTCATCCATACTCTATGCTTGTTTTTTTGAGTATTCCATCTTTTTCTAGTAGTCATTCCACTTAATCACTACCTCTAGGTGATGATATTGTATGATGTAATTTCCAATGGGGCCATCTTGAAGGGATGTAGGGTGAAGTGTATAGATCCATGCTCTCCCCATCCAAGAATCTGAACTCTAGCCAGGGAATTTCCAATAAGGTGACTCAATTTATGCAGTTTATGGATGCAAGCGAGTTTGTGGTTTTTCTTTTTCCATTCTGATTGTGGTTGCCTTACAGACGGGAGGGCTTCCAAGTCAACTAAATGGTCAATCTCCCCTATTGTATTGACATGGTCCATGGACACTTCATATGGTAGGAAATTCTTTTTTATCTTTCGAAGAGTAATCCATATATTGAGGTGAAATTAATGCGTACATTCCCTAGTCAATTCTACAAGTATGTCCATGTGAGAAATGGTTGTAGGGAAATACATCATTGGTATATTATCCCTATCTTGTTTTCTTCTCCCAAGAAACATATCATGATGTTGTCATTCTGGAGGCTCCTCCACTTCATATGCCTGTCTCTACTACTTCTTAATAATTTTATTCCAAAAATACAATATGTTGGGAGCCTCATTTATTTTTAGACTCCGCGATAGTGGCTCAAAAGAAGATCATGGCCCCAGGACAACATCTGGTTGAAAAAGAATATCATTCGTTATAGATGGGGTGCCTGATGTGTCCAAATCATTTCCGAGAACCACAACATATGAGGGATTTATCAAATTTCTTCTGGAAAGGGGAAGACCTTCATTCCAACATGAATATTGGTTTCTATGAGGACCTTCACAAGTGGTGGTACAATGGCGAGGCCTACATGTTAAACTTGATGTCTGACCGCAAGAATTTCTTTTACAGTGGATAACTTGGGGTGGACCTTCAAGGTAGGCTCCATCACGGGGAGTACCTTCTTGTTGTTTGATGTCACTGTGGGGTGGGCCTTCACAACAACCATCATTTCGGGGAGTTTCTTATCAATATCCGTCATCATGAAGATGACTACAGTCATGAATTTATACTTAGCTATAGGGAGAATTTATGTAGTGTACATCATGGGGAGGGTATTCAAGATGAATTGAAATGAAGAGATGACCTTCTTGTTGTTGGATATCACTGTGGGGAGGGACTTCAAAGCTACCATTATTGGGGGGGGGCTTTGCAATGGATGTCATCATTTAGAGGACTACCATCTTGAAATGGAATTTGACTTTCGGGAGAAGCACATCTGTAGCGTATACCCTAGGGAGGACCATTAGGGCATATGATAGCAAATGGAGGACCATCTAGCTGTCTGATCATCATGTCGAGGGGAGGGATACCCCGACTTGTATCAGGAGATAAGCTCTCATGATAAATCATTCTTGGCACATAGAGTAAGCCCCTATAGGTGCTCTATATAGGACATTCAGAGTACCTAGTAGTGACATTGGGTGGAGAAACTTGACAAATAATACTGCCAATTACATATTTTGGTAATGGAATGGAAGGGTCATGATCATTTTTTAATATATGTTTCAGGGCGTCAAGAACCCCAACCTCTAGAAGAGAATGATTATGCATGTGCTCTTTATTTCCTTATTTCCTTTGGCACCTATCATTTTTTGGGCTCTCTCTTTTAAAAAATACGGTCCATCTGCTATGGTACTTGTGAGGTCATAAGGAAACATCATCAAGAATCGTGAGTTTTGGAAGGGATATATGTCTACTCTATAGTGGACACTACGTTGGACTGGCGTCCCCCAGTTTGGATAGGTATATTTTCCCGATCTGGTTGTGCATATATCACTTGATTTTTCCATCGACCCTCCTGGACTAGAATAGGGATGTATAACTGCTTCCGTGTGACTAAATAATTTTGCGATTTAGTCATTCTGTTTGAGGAACCTGTTTTGTGGGCCTGATTTCTTGCATTTCCTGTTGAAGCAATAAAATCATTTAATGTCTATAGGATATGTTCTAGAATAAACATCTGATCATCTAAAATTTCATAAATGTGTTGGGAAATATCTTTGGCTAGAATGGGTATGAAAGATCATTTTGATGTTAGAGTAGGAGTTGGTTCCTGCTCCGGTCCTCCATGAGTTCCTAGTGTATACTGGTAGTTCTCTTCTATTGGGATAGAGGAACGAGTCTTATAATAGTTTTCTTCTCTAGTTTCCACCATATTGGATTGGTGGTCTTAATATTGATGACAAGGGATTTTCATCTGCTTGATTTCCATTGTATTTGTCTCACAGGATTTGTATGCATCATTGGGAATTTGACTACTCATAGTTGGTTGCTTCCCTATTTGGATGATAGGGTTGAAATGCATCAGAATGTGTATGTGCCTATGTATAGCTGTTTGATGCCCTATTTAGTTTTCATGATTGAAATGCATCAGTAGGTTTCTATGCCTGCATGTAACTGAATTCCGTCATATTTGGTTGATGGGATTTTTGTGCATCAGTAGGAGCTTATGCCTACATGTAGCTGGGTGCCACCCTATTTAGAAGGAAGGGTTGTTCAGTGTTCGAAGATATCTGCATCTGCCTATGGTTTTTAAATCTGCCTATGGGGTATGACCTGCAAGCATAAGTAGGAAATTCCATGTGCGCGTATTCTGCCACCCTAATTCAATGGTAGTCTTCAGTGGAGAGGGTAGAGTTGAATGTCATCCCACTGAATGCTACAAAATTAGTATGGTGAAGATACTCTTCATGAAATAGGGTGATAGAACATTATTAATTATATATTTTCCACCCTTGGTGGGCAACCTGAGGGTCCCAGGTCTCTTGGACTTTGGCAGGTGCCCTCGGTATAAGGTCTTCCTCGAAGAGAAAAGGCATGGTCGTCTGATGTCGGGGGCGATGCTCTCTTGAAGTGGCTTGTGGGTTGGACCCATGGGAACTTAAGAGGACGTCTTAAACATTGAATTCATCTTCCTATCTATGATAAGGGATGTACTCAATATCACGTTCTTGGGATAGGCTTCTGAAATGGTTTGAGATGACCATTAGGGCCACCTTGAGTTGAGGTACCGACAGCGGCTAAATAGGAGGCTGGCAGACCTTTATAGACTAGAGGGCTTGTCTCATATCCTACATCATTATTAGGGTACCATTTCTATGGTATTCTTTGATTACTGTATTGAATAAGCATCATTGATGTCACTGAATATGCGAGGGTGTCCTACACTTCGTTGAGGCCCTGACCGCCTGAGGGATCGCTAATGTGTGCATCTGTATTGATCAAGGGGATTTTATTTGGATTGAATGTCTCTATAAGGGAACCCGAAATATTCATATATGACATACAAACCACAAAAAATCGTCAAAGTTGATTTCCCTTAAATGTATCATTATTGGTCAATTCAGCTTGGACCCCTTCCACTTTTATTTTGCTAGAGGGTGAAGGGGCCTTAGTGGGTTAGAACCACCACCTTGGTTAATGATTCATGTCGGGTTCACCATTTTTGTTATACCCACTATGTTGTGAGTTTTCCTTTACCGAGGTGAAAAAAATGGTTTGATATGCATTTTCCTTTTGTATTTTATCATTGTGGTAGAACCCCAACCATGGTTAAGGATTCATGTCGGTTTCACCATTTTTGTTCTGACTCTGAGGTGGTGCATTTTCGGGTGGTTTTGAAATGGTTCAACATGGGAAATCACCCTTCCCCCTTTTTATAGAGATGGGTTCTCTTCAAATTCACCATTCCTTTTTTTCGACCCATTCGGCATCATTATCTTTTAAAGAAGGTTGAGTTAACCCTACAAAAACTGTTAGTCCCAACGGGTGATTGCACGGGGTTCAAACACTCATGAAATCGATCCATGTTGGATATAAATTCCTTGGATGGTCTCCAATAGGTTTATTTGTTGATCCAAAAATGCACAAGGGATCTAGTATCCATGAATCATGGACCTACTTTACAAAGGATGACACTCATTGGATGAAGATTTTACCAATGACACTTATGGACTCCATTGGCTGAGAGGATGGGATGTCAGGCTCACCGTACCCTTCTGAGGGAGGATTGTTTCCTTTTTTGGGACTCTATTATAGATTTATGTCATGATCATATGTTAGTGATTCCTTAGTTCATCCCCAATGAGTGTGTCCACATGCTACCCTTGGTTTACATGATCATCAAAAGTATTCATATATTCGATGCTACGGAGGTGATGCTGATTTTAGCAATATTATAAGGCACTCTGAATTTTATCATCATCTAGGGAGGATTTAATTTGGCATGATGTTGGGATTAGGATCATAATAAGGGATTCATACGTATCCTTCGGGATAGGAATAAAAACCCATGTAGTTCAGATTGTGTGGGGCATACGCCTCAAAGCTTCCCATTGGGGAGGCATGATTGGGTGAGCCCTTTTTGGATGGACACCCTTTTGAGTTCAGGCCTTCTGGTAGGCGTCTAACAATTCTTGTTCTGATCCAGAATTAGTGTTCTTATAGTTCAGAATCATGTTGATATTTTAATCCTCGCAAACCTCAAATCCCACGTGAGTCATGCTCGGTGTGAGAAACAATAGGATGTGAATGATTCAACAATGCACATGACTCCTCCCCTGTTAGTGGGGGAGGGAGATGCCATGTTAGAAAAGGTCGGGGTGACTATGGGAGAGGGTGAAAAGTAAGAAACCATTCCATGTGATATGGAATTAAATTTCATGGGGCCCGACCATAGAATATTTGGGACTTACCTCAGTGGGAGGGCCCCGATGCATTTTTTGGAAGGGGAGGAGTTTTATACATGTCAAAGGGGGAGCAAACATAACCCCTATGACTGATCACTATTCCTCATTTAATGGAAAAAAATTGATCACACTTATTATCGATAATAGGTAGATACACATCTGCATCCCAATGTTGGGATTCAGGTTACCATGGGAATGTAGCCTCAGAGGCATTCTCGAAGCCCACACCTTTGTGGGGAGGGCCTTTGCGACTCCACATACTGTGGGTATGTAGACTCAATGGGTAATGCTAATACACCTGATGGTATGATCATACGACTTTTTGGATTTGGTGGAGGCTTTGGCCTAATGTCATAGGACTAGTTAGTGGAGGGAACATGGAGGAATGGATGGTAGTGGAGGAGTGAGCTTGGAACTGGTTGGAATAATACCCGAAAACACCCCATTCCGGGTAGTGAGTTTTTTTTTGCGGGATGTGGGAGGCTCTGCATACCATTGTTGTATGATGAAAGAGGAGTCATCCGAATACTACTACATTATGCCAGCATGGTTATATGAAACTATATATAATGGTGGTACATAGAACATCACACAGTTTTGAGTTCTATATGTGTACTGATGCAGTACGCATCACATGCTATAGTATGCATAGCAGTGCACTACGCGAGGCACCATATTGAAGGGGGTACGGGGAATCATCATTTGTGGGATTTTCATCTGTGAGAAGACCATGGTTTTCAGTTCACCTATTAGGTTCATTGTTCTATTATTTTTATTCAATTCCCCCTTTGTATGGTCCATGTATTCCTGTACCTACATAGGGAGTGGTTCGTGGGTTGTGTTTCTCCAGTGAAACAATACGAAAGCCGGATTGCAACCTCTATGTCTCCTTCATGATTTTGGCATCCTTCCTCCTCCCTGTCAGTATCCCCCTCTATGTATCCCATTTTTCATACTTCTATTTTGATCCTTTCATAGAGAATCTATGAAATCATATCTACTAGGCATACAAAAAAGTTTGGAGAGGCACATTGAAGCAATATCCTAGCCTACAGAAGACTATGTTATCTAGGGTCCATGGTGGATTCGGTTTGTGATTATGGATCACAAAGCCCTACCTATTTTCCTCTTCAGTGAATTGATAGGTTCATGGAACGGTTTGCAGATGGTCTTCACGTGTATGAATCTTTTGGTGATGTAGTTCACAGTATTCCTTGCTCGTTGGCCATCTCACTACGGGATGGCGGTATGTAGATCATTCCATGTACATGTTGGTTCGCAGTCCAGCTGCCCTATTCACCCTTCCTGGTGATGGTATATGGGCCATTGGAAATGCCTTAGAAAACATGAATTCCATCATGTTTCATCTGATTATTGTAAATCAGTTTGAGTCATTCACCTTTCCATACATGTAGAAGTACTTGCTTCCTTCTACAAATCATTCAAGGGGACATTTTCTTCCCTTGGAAGAATATTCAGGACCCTACACCCTCTTATCACATTTTACATCATGAAATACCATTACAATTTATAAAATAAATTCTTCCTTAGTATAATCACATGGAATAAAATCATTTATATCATTTAAATATTAAATCCATTAACCATTTAAGGTTAAGTAAAACATCTAACAATTCTCATTTATATATAATTTATTCTCACATTAATTGACCATTAACACAAGCCTAATTTCGCATCAAACCCATAATCACAAAATCTATTGACTAATTCCCCAATTAATTAATCCAAATTCCACAATTGAATAACTATAACAACCAATCAATTAATTCACTAATTAATTAATCATATTACACCAATTTCGTAATCAAAACACTCCATTATTAAATAAACCAATTACATAATATAAATCCACTAATTTTAGAATAAAAAACTTCAATGAATTTATTAACTAAATAGTTAATCCAATTACAAAAATTTCATAACCACAAAATTTCATTAATTAATTCACAAATTAATCAACCCAATTACATGTTTCCACAAATTAATTAATCAATTAATTTATTCAATACAATATTTAATTGCTAAATGTTCCAAATGAAATCTAAAAAAAATCATACACACAATTATAATTGAGACTATGTGAATTTAATTTAAACCACATACATGAAGACTTATGATGAATTCTAACAAAAACAAATCCCCAATTACAGTAGACCCTTTAATTACACAATGTAAAAAATTATCTATATCAAAAACCTAGATCCAAGATCAAATAGATTATATCCACCAAAACCTATATTGAGATCAATCCCTAATAGAGGAAAATATATCTTTAAAATATAATATAAGATAAGGATGTGAGGGATGGATGAAATAATTATGGAATAGAATCACTTATAGGGAGTGGTGGATCTCTTCAATTTGGGATTTAAATCATTATGAACAAAGGTGGTAAGGACTTTGATTCCATCAAAAAACCTCTAATAATGGAAAAGATAACTTTAGGGTTGATCTAGGGTGTTTAGGGATATAAGACATGAGTTTGTAAATTTTAATTTATTTTTTGTGTGTTTCAAATTCCTTGTGCACGATTTCTTATTCAGGATACAGTGGTTTCCCAAATCATGCACATATTCTTAGGGTTATGCACGATTACCACTAGAATGTTTCACTGTTAGAAAAACTATGCACCAACCGTGTGAGTCCCATTTATTTTGGTTCCTATGGATTTTTTTACTCATCTGATGTTTTGGGAAAAAAATTTTCCATCCATGAACTATCCCTCTAACTCCCATAATTCTCTAATTTCACCCAACAACACCATAAATTAAAACACAAATAAGATAAACTCAGAATAAGGAAAAATATTAACATCAAACAATATCAAGAAATCACCATAAAATTTTATGTTGTTACAAATATATTATAGTTAATTCACATTAGAGTTATGGTTTGAATAAACTAATGAACCGATCAAGGTTATTTTTAGGATGTATTGTAAAACAATAATGATACCTCATAAGTCTTTTAAAATTTGATACATTGGAACTATGGGATTCAATATTCTTCTACTTTACCTCATGGAAATTATTCTCAATTATCATACAATGATTATGAGTAAAGTAATTATTAAAAAATAATATTTTAAACCCATACAACTCCCTGGATTCAATTTATTAAAATTACCTCAGGTTATTAACAAGACTGCACAAATTATCTTCATTACCATACATCTAATAAAAAATCAAAATAATATTTTTTTTATTATTTTAAAGACTAAAGAATAGAAATTATAATTTTAGTGTCATTGATCAATTTCTCATCCACCAGTGGATCAAATGACTGACATATTTTTTTCTAAAAATATCAATGAGGATTTGTGTTCCAACTCCCAAAAAATTTGGTTTATCATAAGAAAAATAATTTCACTTTTCATTTCAATCAATATTAACATGAATCCTTCTGGTTCCATCCATTTACTAAAACTAAAATCATATTGATAGAAATAATAATCATAGTGGGAAAGAATATAATCCAAAACAAATTAATTGTTGGATCTCTAAATCATGGCAATTTCTATTCAATCTACTAAACCATGGGTTTATTAGTGTTCAACCATGAGCATTACCAGAACATTAGGAATATAAAATATAGAAATATTATCTATAGTATTCCCACAAATTTTTTATCATACTAGTTTCCAATGGCGATTAAAAATTTCTTTGATATCAATTATATTGACTCAGACTTTTCATTCAGATATATTACATATTAGTATATGAATATTCATTAAATAACATAACGATCCACACTATAATCATCTATGTGTAGTATCTTTGGAACAACTAATACATAAATAACTAGTTCAAAAATGAACTAAATCATATCCCATAACGTTCTCCATAAAAAGAATAATTCTTATGCATATCATACATAATACCTTTATTAATATCCTCAGAAGAGGAAACATATAAAATTTTTAGCATAGATACTCATTAGGCATAAACAATTGATATATCAATGATCACCTAACCATAACAAGAACATTAGGTTATGAAAACATGATAATAATATTTAAAACTCATAACCTATATATGATAAATCATAATCACGAATCATATATTAAATATGGAAAATTCATAAGACATGAATCATAAAGGAATCAAATACAACATTCCATTAGAGTATAAAATTGGAAGTAGACATAATTTTATTCCTGAATGGCCTGAATGCCTTCTTTATTATTTTATTATGGGTAATCCCCCTTTTAAGGGTTTAAAGGGACCCTGAACATGACATGTATGCCCAAGGCACAAGGCCCGACTAACCCGCAAAACATGAACTGAAGGCCCTGATGCATCCCATTCCCATTACATGACCTGTATACCCAGCCCACTAGAACTAACCCTCCCCAGCTTCTACATCATTAATCACCTGGCTCCCCCCCATGCATTGCTGATCAGCTGTCATTGCCCTGTACAATGCTGCATGGTGCTTGGTCCCGATGGCGGCGACCATACCCTCTCATTCTTGCAATCTAATTAGCTCTGATTTATATGGATTCTACTCTCGTTTTTTTGATCCTCATCTAGGGCATGTTCTGTGTGAACTGGGCTACTTCATGGTCTCTGTGGACCGAAGGCCATGTGGGCCGAAGGCCATTGATGAGTTGAATTCCCTTGAGACCCATAGGTCTAAATCAGGTGAATAGTTCTGGCTGCTACTATACCGAACATTAACTACTACAGTACCATAGAAATTCTCCTCCACCTAGTTTTAAACCTAGTTCTCTTAGATTCCAAAAATGAGCCATTACCACTCTGGTACAAGCTTGTTCACAGACATAAGTATTTGGAATATACATAATCATTGAAAATTATTACTTTTGAAGGAAAGGATCACTTTCAAGACTATCATAGTTTATTTTTTTCACTCCCTCAAAAATTATTGTAGTCAAGGGTCACTCCCAAGAGTTTCAAAGTGAAAATATTCCCTTATTAATAAAGGTTCACTCAAAATTCTTGTCTATTTTATCTCATGTGATATCCATCTCTACCAAAGTAATTGGAGGTCTTTATATTTCATAGTATAAACATAATATAATGTAATCCATATACATGTGTTCCATGAGATCATAAAAAATTATCATATAATATCACATTAAAAATAAATGGGCTTATAAATATTTCATCATAGCATAATGTAAGGAAAAGGAATGTGTTTCATAAACATTTCGTCATTTCATCATAGTATAACCCAAGGGAGTGGTGTGTGTTTCATAATATTCTTATAATATTAATTAGAAACCATCCTATAAATTAATAAGTATTGTATCATTGAATTATAAAATGATTAAATATTATTATACATCAATGGATTTCCTCTTAAAGGGGTAATTCATTTAAAATTTCATGGAAAATTTCATTAAAAAAAATTATATTCACTTTGAAATATCTTATTTAAAATAAAATAACATTCCTAAATACTAAATAAATAATGTTTTGGAATAAAACCATACAAAGTAGTAATGTATGCTCCCAAATATTTATTTTTAATGGTGGTGGGAAATTTGTTTCTTGTAGTATATGATAAAACAATGTCTCCTTTCACATTTTTAGTAAAATTTATAAAAGTACCTCATTAATAAATTACAAAAATATTAAATTATAAAAAAATTAAAAGAATTAAAATATCAGAAAAAATTACTTTTAAAAAAGTTGGATCATATTAAAAATAATCTTGAAACTATTCTTAGAAATCAGGGACATGGAAGAGAAATTATTTTCAATCGAAGTGAAAAATAATCTTGGTTTTCATTAAAAACATTCAATCTATATGTTGATGTTATAGATGGTAAAATGAAATGGAAACATTTAATTTAAAAAAATATCCCAAGTACAAAAAAATTCATTAGTTTCATGAGATATAGATTATAATATTTCATCAATGTATCTTAAATGTAAACAGTCTTGATAAATAATTAAATTGAAACATAAAATCCACATCAATTTAGTAATATTGAATAAAAAGGCCCAAGATATAATAAACCATTTATAGATATTTATATCCAATAATTTTCATTATAATCATCATAAAATACATTCATGGATAGTATATATACCACCAAAAATATGCATGTTGTGAATGGGAATATGAATCACATAAGTAAAATTGAAACAAAAAATCCCTTACCTCAAGTCTGATTTCATTCATACATGTTTTAACTAGTTGTTTAATAAATACAGATTCATCATACAAATAATTTAAAAAATAATATTATATGTCATATGATATAATATTTTTTTATATCCTTTGATCACTGATTTATTAAAAGCTATTTATTAAAATCATTATTTTTGGTGATAAGTTTTTTGTTTTTAATGTAAATTTTGGTTTGGTGGTTTTGGTAATTAAACATTTATCATGGTTAAATTATCTAAAAAATTGATATTCATGTTTTAAATATCATATATATTAAATATCTATAGATATATATTCAATTTAATCTATAACATTATATATGGATAAATTAATTATGTCGTTCGTGGTGATTATAGGTAGTATGTACTCCTAAAAGATGATTTAACCTTTCAATGGGTATAATTGAATATAGGTTGAAAGTAATTCACCATTCAAAAATTTATTATATTATAAACATGATATATATTCATAAATTACATCCCTATTACTATCCATGTGAAAAGGTTATAATAAATGAATAACATCACTTTGTGGGGGAGGTAGTCCACATATACGAATGTGCAAAACTTTCATTTTCGAATGTATTGTAAGGTAATAAGGTAGATATGATATTGTCACTACAAAAGAACAATATGTATATAAATATAATATATAATAATTAAAAAAATCCAAATAATAATCCATAAAATATGGCGACGATGAACTAATTCTATTGCTATGTGGAGACGGTAAGTCGTACATACGCAAGAGCGACACTTTTCCTTCTCATTTGATGTAAAACTGGTTAACAATGATGGATTAATAATCATTAAAAAATCTTATTATATTAAAATTATTAATTTATTATTATATTAATAGTATAATGTACTTTAAGTAGGTACATTAGTAATTTGAAAATATTGTGATTGGGTAAGGTGATTACAACTTATTTGAAAGAACTCAATTACATATCTTCTTAAGGGAACTAAGAATATTATTTTTGGGGGTCTAAAACCACTATAATGTCTATATAAAAGTTTATAAGGTAAATTTATGGGATTTGGTAAATCTTTAAGGCTCTATGTGATGTAATAATGAGAAATAAAAGTTGTCCTTTTATAAGTGAGGGAGAGGACACAAATGGAATTTCATAAAATAATAAAATATAATAAAGTCATTCAAAAGAAAAATTCTTCAAAATGAAAATGAATTTGAATAAAACTATTATATAGTCCCTATAAAATAATAAAATATAATTTAGATATGTTTTGTTTTCTTCTTAAAGTATATATTTTTATTAACCCCTTAATTAATAAATTTTGACCATAACCTTGGTAACAACTATTTCAACCATAAAGGGTAAACAATTTTACCGTAAGTGGATAGGTGACTCAAAAATAAAAAACTGTTTATATTTTAAAACATATTTAATTATTTTGGACCATGGTATGTTTTTATATATTTTAATCAGTTAATACAATATTATTTAATGTAAAAGTTTATTAATATTAATTTCGGAATTATTCACCAAATATTACACTAAAATCATAAATACAATTAATGAATTCCATTATATGATTAAAAATAACAAATATATAATATTTATTTAAAACATTATTGGAAAACAGTTACTCGCTTAAATTTTATTACAATTAATATTTTTAAAATTATTAATTTTATTTGTATATTAATTGAATAAATACTTTGTTGGAATCTCATGGGAAGTTATGGTAATTATTTGGTTACTAAAAAACATATCTATGTTAAAATTGTTATTTATATTTAAAACAAAACCTTATGAAAAGAAGTATCATATTATTATCCTTATGTAAAAAAGTCATAGATATTAAGGTCAAGAGATTGATATTTTGTATTTACACTTTTCATAAATTAATACAATAGTCGTAATCAAAGAAATATGTAACATAGTAACCATATTTTTGATTCTAAGATAAAAATGGAAGAAATAAAATAAAAAAATACGATAAATGATACTGTTAGATTAATTGTAAATCCCTATACTGATGTTTTAAACTTATTCTGTTCATCTGACCCTTATTAGGGTGACAAAAATTTACTAGGGTCACTATTTATATTGATAAAAAGGGATATACATATAAAACATGAACCTCCTGATTAATAATATACAATTTATTTTTTTACATGTCAAATTCTATAAGGGGTATAAATTTATATTAGTAAAAGTTCCCAAAATGATATAAAATCATTTCGTTGATGAAAAACATTTATGAATAAAAATGGATTTATTCTCATCGCATTCCTAGAAAAACAATATATTAATTTTATTATATTTTATTGAATATATAATATATAAATATCACTAAAATTATTCACCAATAGTTTTTAATTAAATATTTTATGATGAAAATGCACTATGCATGTAAAAATGTACATAAATATAGTTTTTTCAAACAAAAAAATTCCCCTTTATCATCAAATGATTTTTATTTTTATTTTTAATTATTTTATAACCAATGAATTTATTTAATAAATATATAGACCCAAAATTTTTCAAAATTTATATAGTCTTATGCATACACTCTAATAAAACTGATATTCAACAATAATTCCCTTAAATAAAAATATTCTAATAATATATCACGATTCATATATATTTGGTGTTGCGTGTAACATATGCTATCAAAAAAAATAGAACTATATCATAAAATTATATTTTTTTATATATTCCCATTATTAATTTTTTATATATCGGAATTTTAAATAGTTTGATTATATTTTGGGTGATGTTTTGTTAGTTTCATGTATAAGTAACCCTTGGGAATATCATGTTATTAAACATGAATGATTATTTTTTACGATTAAATTTTTGGAGTTGTATGTAAAATGGTATGAGAAAACCATTGAGGTTAAAATGTTCATTAAATTTGGGATTATTGAGTTAAATTTAGATATAGGAATAATTATTTTCCAAACAATAAAATTTCAACCATGGGTATTATTATTGAATTTTGAGAGTTAAATGTAACGCCCCGACCCCAGTTACCCAGAGTCGGTGCATTATTACATAACATTGGCATGATCACAAGAAAGATCAAATCTTGAAAGACCGATTGGTTTAGTAGCCTTGGAAACACTAGATATATTCATAAGTTTTACATTACATCATAACAGTCCACACTATAATCCCCTCATAATATCCCTGCAGGTCATTCATAACTTACATCTTCACATCCTGGGAAAAATAAAACATAGAAAAGGGGTGAGCTCAAATGCCCAGTAAGGATAACAATATAGCGGAACATTCAAAAATAAGCATAAACATTTAAGGCAATGAATTACTAAAAAAAAGCCATTTAAACATGAACTTCAACATAGTATGGCAAAAGTAAAATGAAATAATTCCATTTACTTGTTCACATGGATATTCTACTAATCGAATAATCACATGCAATATCAATAACCAATTTCATAATGTTGGAATGCATAATGCCAGACTATCATAACCACATAGCCAAGGCCTCGTGCCAAGACTACAAATAAGATTTTTGCCAAGGCCTTGTGCCAAGACACTAGTTTGTCTCATGAGACCTACCGATGCATCGAGGAGCTATAGCGGGCTCCACCCATCACATATTAAGTCCAATGCATTCCCATATGAAAAGGTTTAAACATAACATAAGCATTCGTATTAAAACTAGCATACGAAATGTCAATAATTTCACCATAAACTATGAATGGTATAAAAATAGCACATCCACAGTCAAACATATCACAAAACCTTCAATACAATATAGAAGTTTTGTATCATAATAAATCAACTTCAAATAAGCGTGAAATCCATCAAAGGATGTTGACATAGATGAAATCAAAACACTTTTTAGAGAAATATCTCTTTCTATTTTTGAAATCATTTAAGAGCCATATAAAATAAAACATTTTCTTTAAAATATTCTTATAAGATTGTAAGGGAAACTTTGACGATTTTATAACGGCGGAAAATAACCGCACCCGCCGTATAAGTTAAAAAAACATTCTTATCTTAATTCTGTCGAAAAGGTTAAAAAGCACCTTGTTTGGAAAACGACGGAAAGATTCCCTTATAAACCTCTTATAAAAATTTAAACAAGGGTATAAATGACTTTAACCCATATTCTTTTAAATATTAAAAATGTTTTGAAATACATTTTGAAGAAACATGGACGTGGATGATAACGAGGTCCCCGTAGATAATTATGTATAAACAACCTCAGATAATGAAGAGATTGAGAAATAAAACCTTACCTTGTACTTTTCCTTTGTTGGGGTAGGTTAACTTCCTGTATAATGGTGAAATAATTGTTATTAAATTATACAAGAATCATATACATTAATATGATATCATATATGATCTTTTAACATTGCTTTATTAATAATATCTTAGTATTATCGTCGTTTCGGGTGATAATCGATTCGTTCTTCTTAAATGTTTGGTTACGTAAGACATGTTTGTAATGGATAGATTATATCTTATTCATAATAAGAATGATATTAACATTATTTTTAACCCTAAAATGAGAATAAGACTTGAATGGATACGATGGAGAATGAATCTCATCGCGTTCGTGGAGACGGTAGTCCGTACGTACGCACGAACGCTACTTCCATTTAATTTTTTTTTAAAAGAATCGAATCCAAATGATACATAGGTATATTACTATTCCATTATAATATAATATTTTATATATGTTACTTAAGTTCATTAACACCATCATTTATACGTTCCATGTGTGGTATGAATGAGTCATATCATTTTAAGGGGGCGGTAGTCCGCACTTCCTCAAATGAAATTATCGTATGTATATACAACATGAAACGAATAATGTTATGAAATAAAATGGAATTACAGAAGCTTATATATAAAATATATATCATTAATATCATATTTAATTACAGTGCCATCATAATGGTCACCATGAGAGGCGGTAAGATGTATTTGAACAATCATCGTTTCGTGAGGCGTTAGTTTGCCATCCACAGAAACATTATGTTCATCATCAATTAGATGGAGTTTTGTGTATGTGTAGATTGAATCCTTCTTATAACAACATCCTAGTATATTGTGGATACTGGTGTTGTTACAAAAGAAAGGAAATAAAAAGAGTTTGGGGGTTGGAGAAGCAAAATAAATGAAAATAATTTAAGAGAAATCGTTACCTTTAATTTAGGTAACTCACTTTGGTTGGAACCAAAGGACTTCTTGAAATGCTTTCTGCCTAAGGTAAAGCTTCAAGGAGGAGTAGAGGGATGTGGGGAGATTATTTGGGCAGGTTTTGGACGAGCCAAGTGGCTTGAGAGATGTGAGGAATGAGTAGAAGTGGTCTCCTTTTATAAGGGAGAGGAGGGGCTCTTTAGGAAAGAGTGAAGGTATTACTTTATAATATAATTATATTCGGTTTATAATGGTCCAAAAATCATTGAGGTCGAATATAAGATGAGTCATATTCTAAATAACATCAACCAATAAGAATTGGACAGGTTTTAGATAATATTTTGATCATTATAATCTTATTTATTTAAATGATTTATTAATGAGGTAAACATTGCATCATTATTGTGTCATTATTAATTTAAATTATTTAATGTCTAAAAATTATAAATAAAATATCATTATGTAGGAAATCTTTTTATCTTTCTAATGGATATTCATAATCGAAAATCCAGCATGTATAACCCTATGTAAAAATTGTTCTTCTAAAAGATGTGAGCTTATGCCATTTTAATTTTTATTTTAACTTTATTAAAATAATGTGTCCCTACCACATAAAAGTGGCTCCAAGGGGTCCCAAAATCGACCTAAGGATGCCCATGGTCGGATATGTGTCCACCAATAAGGTTTGGACACGTTTTAGGGTAATTTTGTATTATTATAATATTATTTTTTAACCCTTATTTACCGGATTTACCCTTTAACCATGGTAAATAAAATATTTACCGCATTAATTATTCAAAATGTGTAAAAATAATAGTTACCTATTTACATAATTTGGAAATCCTGATTCCATATATATAATCCATTTTTTCAAATTCAAAACCCAGAAGTGGCAGAAATTAATTTAAAATTAATTCTCGCTGTCAAAACAAAAAGCGTGTTTTTAAGAGATAATAACTATCAAAAGATTGACACTTGTTTATGTTCGGTTTAACTGTAAAATTATGTACAATGACCAACATTATATTAAATAGTAAAAATATATTCTAAATATACTTTAAAACCACACAAATTCATAATTTATCACTATTAATAATTTTGATTAAAAAAGTTTTTTTTAATTAAAATTTAGTAATTTTCACTATTCATCAAAATATGAATGTTATCCGAAATGTACCAAAATTTCATCTTATTCCAAATTCGATATTCCGAATCCAAAAATGAAGTCCATTTTGAAATATGAAATATATATAATTTCAAAAAGTAGGTATTACTATTCATAACGACTAGTTTGATTGGTTATGGTGTGTTAGAACTCGGTGTTGCATACAACACACGCTATCACATTATTCAAAGAGAAGCGTATCGTAGAAGCTTGGGGTGTTACATTCTCCCCTCCTTCAAATAATTTCGTCCTCGAAATTTCTAGAATACTTATGACATGAAAAGATTCTGGTGGTTCTTCATCATAAGTTCCTCGGGTTCCCATGTTGCCTCTTCCATCTTATGGTTTTCCACAAAACTTTTACCAGACGCGTCATCCGGTTTCTTAGTACTTGTTCTCTCGTATGAAGAATCCTGACGGGCTCTTCGCAATAAGACAGGTCAGGTTCCAGTTCTAATTCCTCATAGGTGAGTACATGCGTTGGGTCAGGCATGTATTTTCTCAACAGAGATACGTGTAACACATCGTGAACTTTGGAGAGACTTGGTGGCATTGCCAATCGTTAAGCTACAACCCCAATTCGTTCTAGAATTTCGAAGGGTCCGATGTACCTGGGACTCAATTTACCTTTCTTACCAAAACGTATGTCTCCCTTCCATGGAGATACCTTCAGGAAAACATGATCACCGACTTGAAATTCCAAATCCTTCCTTCGATTATCGGCATAGCTCTTCTGCCTACTTTGAGCTGCTCTGATGTGATTTTTGATTAACTTCACCTTTTCCATCGTTTCCTCCACCAGTTCTGGACCTACAAGTTTTCTTTCACCGACGTCATGCCAACAGTTTGGTGTACGAAATCTCTTTCTGTATAACACTTCATATGGTGTCATCTGAATACTCGAATGGAAGCTATTGTTTTAGGAAAACTATACCAGTGGTAAATATTGATCCCACAAACCCTGAAAGTCAAGTGAGAAAGATCTCAACATGTCTTCTAAGGTTTGAATAGTCCATTCTGATTGTCCGTCTGTCTGAGGGTGGTAAGCAGTGCTCAAAAGAAGTTCAGTATCCAGGGATTTCTGAAGACTTTTCCAAAATCTTGAAGTAAAACGGGGATCACGATCAGAAACAATCGATAGGGGTACTCCATGAAGTCTCACAACTTCATTAATATATAGTATTGCTAGACGTTCCAGGGGTAGAACTTCTCTTATAGCAAGAAAATGTGCTGACTTGGTAAGACGATCAACAATAACCCATATTGCATCGTTCCTTCTAGGAGTCTTTGGTAGCCCCCTGACAAAGTCCATCGTAATATTGTCCCATTTCCAATCCGGTATGGGAAGAGGTTGGATGACTCCTTCAGGCTGTTGCCTTCCAGCTTTCACTTGTTGACAAACCATACATCTTGACACAAAATCAGCAATCTCTCTCTTCATTTTGTCCCACCAAAAATGTTCCTTCAAATATCTATACATTTTGGTGCTCCCAGGGTGTATAGAGATATTGGAACTATGAGCATCATCTAGAAATTCCCTTTTTAGAACAGGTAAATCAGGAACACAAAGTCTCTTCCCGAATTTCAAAATCCCATATTCATACACAAAGTCTCTCAATCTCCCATCATTCACAGCTTTAATCTTCTTCTGAAATTCTTCATCATCGGTCTGAGAACTCTTAATCCTTTCTAGTAAAGAGGGTTTGGAAACCATTTGAAAAAGCATTGATGTTTCACCTTCCCTGGTTATTCCCATGTCCATCTTCACTAGATCCATGAAAATTGGATCCCTTTCAATTCTCTTCATGTTCAAAACAGCATGGTCTTTTCTGCTCAAAGCATCTGACACCTTGTTTTCTTTCCCCGGGTGGTAGTGTATCGTGCAATCATAATCCTTGTGTAATTAAAGCCATCTCCTTTGCCTCATGTTGAGTTCTTTTTGTGAGAAAATATACTTCAAACTCTTGTGATCAGTATAAATCTCACATTTTTCACCATAGAGGTAGTGCCTCCATATCTTCAAAGAAAAGATCACAGCTGCTAACTCAAGATCATGAGTAGGATAGTTTTGTTCATGAATTTTCAACTGTCGTGATGCATAGGCAATAACTCTATCATTCTGCATAAGGACACAACCAAGTCCTTTCTTTGATGCATCACTATAAATAACGAACCCATCATTCCCCGATGGTAGAGTCAATATAGGATCATTGACCAATCTTCTCTTCAGTTCTTCGAAACATTATTCACACTCTTTTGTCGAAACAAATTTAACCCCTTTACGTGTGAGCTTAGTTAATGGGTTAGCTAATCGGGCAAAATTCTGGACGAAACGTCGATAATAACCTGCCAAACCAATAAAACTACGTACCTCAGTTATACTCGTAGGTGCTGGCCATTCTTGGATTGCCTTGGTCTTAGAAGGATCAACAGAGATTCCATCTTTAGAGACAATATGGCCAAGAAAAGAAATATCCTGAAGCCAGAATTCACACTTGCTAAACTTCCCATACAATTCAAGCCTCCTCAGAGTCTTCAAGATAATGCGCAAGTGATTTTCATGATCTTCGTAGGTTTTGGAGTATACCAAGATATCATCAATAAATACCACCACAAATTCATCAAGATACTCCTTGAAAACTCTATTCATCAGATCCATGAATACATAGGGTGCATTAGTCAATCCAAAAGGCATTAAAGTACACTCGTAATGCTCGTACCTGGTTGAAATGCTGTCTTCGGAATGTCTTCCTTCTTCACACACAACTGATGGTATCCAGATCGAAGGTCAATCTTTGAAAATTATTGAGCTCCATGCAGTTGGTCAAATAAATCATCAATACGAGGTAGGGGATACTTGTTCTTTATCGTTATAGCATTGATCTCCCTGTAGTCGATACATAACCTCATAGATCCATCTTTCTTTTTAACAAAAAGAACAGGGGCTCCCCATGGAGAAACACTAGGGCGAATAAATCCCTTATTACTCAATTCCTCTAGTTGTTTCTTTAGTTCGACTAACTCTATAGTGGCCATTCTATATGGGGTCTTTGATATAGGCCTTGATCTAGGAATCAAATCAATGGAAAACTCAACTTCTCATTCTGGAGGATGTCCAGGTAAATCTTCTGGAAATACATCTACAAATTCTTTCACAACAGGTACATCCTCTATTTGAACATTCCTTTCCTCACCAACAGTTATTTCATTCTCTTCCTCCCCAATAATTGAATTATGTTGAGATACTGGGGGTGGATCTAAATAAGAATTAGGTGGTGACGATTCTGCTCTAAAGACAAGGTGTTCCTTATCATTATCATCAAGAATCGTAACCTCTTTCTTCTTACAATAAATCTTCGCATCATAGTCCGAAAGCCAGTCCATACCAAGGATTATATCAAACTCAATCATAGGTATGACGATGAGATCAGCAGATAAAGAAAATTTATGTTCTCTAATGGGTACTGATTCACAAAACTTTGTTGCAATGATACTTCCCTTAGGAGTTTTAACTGACAAGTCCCTTATTAAATCAAATTAGAAATATCTAATTTTCTTAGCAAACTGGGAAGATATGAAACAATGCGATGATCCAGAATCAAATAATGCATTTTCTAAACTTGAGGAAACCATTAAATTACCTGCCACCACGTCTTTCGGAGCTTCTACCTCAGCAGTAGTGATAGCATAAGCCTGGCCTTGATCCCTTGGCCTTTTCTGAGGTAAGTTCTCCTGACGCTTAGGACATGCATTTTCATAATGTCCCATCTCCCTGCAATTGTAGCACTGAACATTGGTAGCTTCCTTCTTCCCCTTGCAATCATGAGCTTGGTGGCCTTTTTCGCCACACTTGTAACAGACTCACATTCCCTTCAAGCAAGTACCAGGATGTTTCTTCTCGCATTTACCACAATATGGATATTCAACCTTTCCCTTATTCCCCTTATTTCCATTCCCAGATTGATCATAAGGTATCTTCTTCTCTTTCTTTGCTTTAAAGTCATAAGACTTAGAGAATTCCTTTTCGGTCTTGATAGCACATGAGACTATGTCTTCGTATGATGAAAAGGATTGTGAGACCAATGCTCGACGAAGAAATGGTTTTAACCCATCAACGAAATGATCAATATTACTTCTTGGGTTGCGAATATAATCTCCAGCATACCTCGCTAACCTTGTAAAGTTAGCCTCATACTTTGTGACATTCTCATCCTCCTTTTGTCTCAGACTCAGAAATTGCCTTTCCATATTTGCTCGATGGTCACGAGGAAAGTATTTTTCTAAAAACAGATCTTTGAACTACCTCCATTCCATATTTTATACTTCACCATCTTACTTCATGTTTTGAATCAATGACCACCATTGATCAGCATCTCCAGTGAGGCGGTAAACTGCCATGATAACTTTTTCCGTTTCACTACTCCCCAAAGCCTGAAATATTTTCTCTAGGGAATTTATCCATTGCTCAGCTACTAAGGTATTTGTACTCCCATTGAACATTGGTGGTTGTTTCCTCATGAATCGATCTAACATTGATCCTCCACGCTGCGGATCAGGGTTCTCCATACGGGTATGGTTATTATTCATAACCTGAGTAAGTTGTCCCAGTATGGTGATTAGCTGATCGGCACCAGTTGCATCACCAGCCCCACTATAATTATCTTGAGCAGGAGGGCAATCCCTACATGGATTGCGTGCATTGATATAGTTTCCATTTCTTCCACTAGGCGCCATTTCTAAAAAATGGCATAAACTAGATCAGTTTATGAATCAAAATACATAATCCCATTCTTATAAAACACTTAACATAAATGGAACTATTTATGGATATAATCCATAATCATAAGAATGTTTTCTTTGAGGAAGTATAAACTCATAATCCCTTCGAAATGATTTGTAAAGAAAATGAGATTTATCCTAAGCATATCCCCCGGGAGTGTCGTAACCAAGAGTGCAGCAAGGCCCGTTGTCGTGCACCAGTTCCCGTTCGAGTCTAGCTCAAAGCGGTGCTTTTGGGTTTTATCCCTAGGTACATCTGTGCCAGAGCCGCCTCTACATGCTCGTATCCAGACAGAGATGTATTGCTCGAAAAACTCACAAAATCTCTACAATACCAAAATTCTAGGAAGTTCTTCTATACTAATCATCAAAGTTCATCTTAGGATTATGTGCTCTAATCAGAGTTTATCTAAATCTAGCTTCCAAGGTTTGTACTAAACCTCCCTCTGATACCAACTGTAATGCCCCGACCCCAGTTACCCAGAGTCGGTGCATTATTACATAACATTGGCATGATCACAAGAACGATAAAATCTCGAACGACCGATTGGTTTAGTAGCCTTGGAAACACTAGATATATTCATAAGTTTTACATTACATCATAAAAAGAAAAACTACTACAACAACATAATGTTTCCACAGTCCACACTATAATCCCCTCATAATATCCTTGCAGGTCATTCATAACTTACATCTTCACATCCTGGGAAAAATAAAACATAGAAAAGGGGTGAGCTCAAATGCCCAGTGAGGATAACAATATAGCAGAACATTCAAAAATAAGCATAAACATTTAAGGTAATGAATTACTAAAACAAAAGCCTTTTAAACTTGAACTTCAACATAGTATGGAAAAAGTAAAATGAAATAATGCCATTTACTTGTTCACATGGATATTCTACTAATCGAATAATCACGTGCAATATCAATAACCACTTTCATAATGTTGGAATGCATAATGCCAGACTATCATAACCACATAGCCAAGGCCCCGTGACAAGACTACAAATAAGATTTTTGCCAAGGCCTTGTTCCAAGACACTAGTTTATCTCATGAGTCCTACCGATGCATCGAGGAGCTATAGCAGGCTCCACCCGTCACATATTAAGCCCAATGCATTCCCATATGAAATGGTTTAAACATAACATAAGCATTCGTATTAAAACTAGCATACGAAATGTCAATAATTTCACCATAAACTATGAATGGTATAAAAATAGCACATCCACAGTCAAACATATCACAAAACCTTCAATACAATATAGAAGTTTTGTATCATAATAAATCAACTTCAAATAAGCGTGAAATCCGTCAAAGGATGTTGACATAGATGAAATCAAAACACTTTTTAGAGAAATATCTCATTCTATTTTTGAAATCATTTAAGATCCATATAAAATAAAACATTTTCTTGAAAATATTCTTATAAGCTTGTAAAGGAAGCTTTGACGATTTTATAATGGCGGAAAATAACCGCACCCGCCGTATAAGTTAAAAAAACATTCTTATCTTAATTCTGTCGAAAAGGATAAAAAGCACCTTGTTTGGAAAACGACGGAAAGATTCCCTTATAAACCTATTATAAAAAGTCAAACAAGGGTATAAATGACTTTAACCCATATTCTATTAAATATTAAAAATGTTTTGAAATACATTTTGAAGAAACATGGATGTGGATGATAATGAGGTCCCAGTAGATAATTATGTATAAACAACCTCGGATAATGAAGAGATTGTGAAATAAAACCTTACCTTGTACTTTTCCTTTGTTGGGGTAGGTTAACCTCCTGTATAGTGGTGCAATAATTGTTATTAAATTATACAAGAATCATATACATTAATATGATATCATATATGATCTTTTAACATTGCTTTATTAAAAATATCTTAGTATTATCGTCGTTTCGGGTGATAATCGATTCGTTCTTCTTAAATGTTTGGTTACGTAAGACATGTTTGTAATGGATAGATTATATCTTATTCATAATCAGAATGATATTAACATTATTTTTAACCCTAAAATGAGAATAAGACTTGAATGGATACTATGGATAATGAATCTCATCGCGTTCGTGGAGACGGTAGTCCGTACGTACGCACGAACGCTACTTCCATTTAATTTTTATTTTTAAAAGAATCGAATCCAAATGATACATAGGTATATTACTATTCCATTATAATATAATATTTTATATCTCTTACTTAAGTTCATTAACACCATCCTTTATACGTTCCAGGTGTGGTATGAACGAGTCATATCATTTTAAGGGGGCGGTAGTCCGCACTTACTCAAATGAAATTATCGTATGTATATACAACATGAAACGAATAATGGTATGAAATAAAATGGAATTAAAGAAGCTTATATATAAAATATATATCATTAATATCAAATTAAATTACAGTGCCATCATACTGGCCACCATGAGAGGCGGTAAGATGTATTTGAACAATCATCGTTTCGTGAGGCATTAGTTTTCCATCCACAGAAACATTATGTTCATCATCCATTAGATGGAGTTGTGTGTATGTGTAGTTTGAATACTTCTTAAAACAACATCCTAGTATATTTTGGATACTGGTGTTGTTACCAAAGAAAGGAAATAAAAAGAGTTTAGGGGTTGGAGAAGCAAAATAAATGAAAATAATTTAAGAGAAATTGTTACCTTTAATTTAGGTAACTCACTTTGGTTGGAAACAAAGGACTTCTTGAAATGCTTTATACCTAAGGGGAAGCTTCAAGGAGGAGGAGAGGGATGTGGAGAGCTTATTTGGGCAGGGTTTGGACGATCCAAGTGGCTTGAGAGGTGTGAGGAATGAGTAGAAGTGGTCTCCTTTTATAAGGGAGAGGAGGGGCTCTTTAGGAAAGAGTGAAAGTATTACTTTATAATATAATTATATTCGGTTTATAATGGTCCAAAAATCATTGAGGTCTAAGATAAGATGACTCATATTCTAAATAACATCAACCAATAAGAATTGGACAGGTTTTAGATAATAGTTTAATCATTATAATCTTATTTATTTAAATGATTTATTAATGAGGTAAACATTGCATCATTATTGTGTAATTAATAATTTAAATTATTTGATGTTTAAAAATTATAAATAAAATATAATTATGTAGGAAATATGTTTATATTTATAATGGATATTTATAATCGAAAATCCAACATGTATAACCCTATGTAAAAATTGATCTTCTGAAAGATGTAAGCTTATGCCATTTTTATTTTTATTTTAACTTTATTAATATAATGTGTCCCTAACACATACAAGTGGCTCCAAAGGGTCCCCAAATCGACCCAAGGATGCCCATGGTCGGGTATGTGTCCACCAATAAGGTTAGGACACGTTTTAGGGTAATTTTGTATTATTATAATATTATTTTGTAACCCTTATTTACCGGATTTACCCTTTAACCATGGTAAATAAAATATTTACCGCAGTAATTATTCAAAATGTGTAAAAATAAAATTTACCTATTTACATAATTTGGACATCCTGATTCCAAATATGTAATCCATTTTTCCAAATTCAAAACACAGAAGTGGCAGAAATTAATTTAAAATTAATTCCCGCTGTCAAAACAAAAAGCGTGTTTTTAAGAGATAATAACTATCAAAAGATTGACACTTGTTTATGTTCGGTTTAATTGTAAAATTATGTCCAATGACCAACATTATATTAAATGGTAAAAATATATTCAAAATATACTTTAAAACCACACAAATTCATTATTTATCACTATTAATTATTTTGATTAAGAAAGTTGTTTTTAATTAAAATTTAGTAATTTTCACTATTCATCAAAATATGAAAGTTATCCGAAATGTACCAAAATTTCACCTTAGGCTAAATTCGATATTCCAAATCCAAAAATGAAGTCCATTTTGAAATATGAAATATATATAATTTCAAAAAGTAGGTATTACTATTCATAACGGCTAGTTTGATTGGTTATGGTGTGTTAGAACATGGTGTTGCGTACAACACACGCTATCACATTATTCAAAGAGAAGCGTACCGTAGAAGCTTGGGGTGTTACATTAAATGTTTTATTTATTCCTATGAAGGTTATTTTTATTTTGGGTAAGATCTTACCATTTACTTACCATTTTAGTTTTCGTAATGATAAAAGGAATATTTTCCATTATTTTATAGATCATGTGATCTATCATAGGTTAATTTTAATTTTTTAGACATTAGAAATATTTGTCATAGATATTCATTATTTAAAATAAATATTAAGATAGAGGTGGAAAATGAAAGAAAAAAGAAACCAAATCATGAAATTGATTTTATAAATTTTAATAAATAAGGTTATAATATTTTCTCATGTTATCAATATTGTTTGTAAAATGATCCCTCAAATTTATATTAAAAAATATATTAAATGCAATTTTTAATATTATTATAATCATTTGTAATGAATTTGTGGTTTTTAATACCTCGTTGAGTTATGGTTTTCTTATCAATAACATTCTTTTGATAATTCAAATTCTTATGATAAGTATTCTCTCTCACCCTACAATATTATTTTGATGTTAATTTTTTCTTACATGTCCATATTTTTACTTCTAACTGATATTCTCTTATATTCAAAAATATTTTTCAGTTTTTGGATATCACCTTAATATTTATTTTTCCATCTTTTAAAAAGGAATGTTTTTTAACCCTTTTAATGATATGATTTTTAAAAAATAATTTAACATTTTTGTACCAGTATTACATAGATGAAGTTAAAAATTAGATAATACAATTTATTAAAGTGGGATAATGTAAAACCTCGTTTTTTTACAAAAATCTATTTTTAATAGCATATACAACATGGAACACTGAGTTTAAACAATATTTCAAATTGGTATTATTTAAATATGACATATATAACCAATATATTGAATTTTAGTATACATATAGTTTTCACAAAATAATGAAATATATATAAAATGTCCTTAATCAAAAAAAATTATTTATTAAGTCTTATAAAAGAAGCACTTACCTTTTTGTAAAGTGATATTATGACTTCAAATACATTATTTAAAATGGTTTTTATTGTTTTTTTGAGAGAATATAATTATTAATTTCTATAATTAAAATAAATTTTATTTTATAAAAATGATTTCATTTTTAAAATCATAATATCTTATTTATCTTAGGATGAAAATTTTCAATTTTTTTAGAAATATTTCTTTTCAATGAGTAGTGAAAATTATAGATTTTTTTTAAAACTATCATTATTTTAATTTAAATGTTACACTAATCCTTTGATATGATATAAAATTAATATAATATTACATGGTATAAAAATTAAATAACTAATTAACAATGAATCCAATGTATAGATGATTTGTTTATATGTTTATTTTTATTGATTAAGAACACATTATTCTAAACACTACCATTTGTCTGTTTTTGTTAATTTTTATTAATGTTTATTTTTAATACATTATATTAAGTATATAGTGAAATATTTAATCCTTATTTTAAATCATGAGAATATAATTTTCAGAGTATGTCCCTTTTATTTTTAGTGATGATTAATATTAATCATGGTAAACATTATTACTCTGGTAAAGGTTAAAATGAAATAAAAATTGTTAAAAGTATTGAATAAGTATTTAAATTCAATAATAAACTAGACTATACTTAATTATATCAATTTAATTTAACCAAAAACATCATATATTATATAATATGTAATTATGTTATATTTTTATTTAATAATGATGTTTATATTATTTTATAAAAAGGAAAATTCTAAAATATCACTCTCTTGATTATAAGATTTCCTACATGTTAAAATACGTACAAGAAGATGTGATAAATTTATACAAAATATTATTTTGATACTAATTTATTTCTTTTTATGATTTTATTTTTTTATGTTTTGAGTGTTTATATTATTATATTAAATTCATACACAATTCTTAAATTATGCTTATACATACAGTAGAAAAATCTAAGTTAATGATTTTAAAAAAATCAAAAGTAATATTTTCAGATGAACTATGGAATAATGAGAATTTTATTGTTAATAATAATTTTTATGTTTTGGTTAATCATTTTTTTTCTTATTCCATGACTGTATTGATGTCTTTAATGTCATAATATTTCAATAGTCCATGGAATGACTTTAATGATAATTTATGTTAAATAATATATTATTAAATGATTTAGAAATGATAAAAATATTAAAATAGGAAATGTGGTATGTTATGTTTTCTAAAATATCATCCCTTTACCATTTTTATCCAAATTTTACCGTATATTTAATTTATAACACATTAGTATTGAAACAGTTTTTACTATAGTTACTGATAAAATTAGTTGATAAAGGTGTTAAACCCAAATATATGGTCAAAAATGAAATATAAATATTAAAAATTGAATTATACAAAATATTTAAAACTTAATAAATTTTATCTATCAAATTGTTTACACATGGTTCCACAATTCACCACTAGAAATATGACCTATACCAATGGTTTTGGGAAAACTGTTGGTATAGTTCAGTAGTTTGGACATATTCCAATGGTTTGGCCAAAACCATTGGTATAGGTCACTTATATGGACCTATACCAATGGTTTTGGGCAAACCGTTGGTATAGGGGGGACCTATACCAACAGTTTGGCCAAACTGTTGGTATAGGTTCACTAATATGAACTTATACCAAGGGTTTGGCCAAAATAATTTGTATATGTCCATTATGAAGAACCTATACCGATGGTTCAGCCAAACTGTAGGTATAGGTCCACCCTATACCAACGTTTTGTCCAAAACCGTTGGTATAGGTCCCAAAATCAAAGAACCTATACCAATGGTTCTCAATACATTTGGTATAGGTACATGTATTTTTAATGGAATCTTCTTACATCGGAAATTAAATAAATAAAAATTTAAAATACATATGATAATACACACATATATATTTTTATGAAATTGTGTTCATAAAAGTAAGTTAGGTTAGTTGTTAGGTCTTTAAATCACAAATGGGAGGTGCTGGGATCAAAACCAACCGGATGATAATTTTTTGAATTACATATACCAACAGTTTATGGAACTGTTGGTATAGATTTTAATATTACTTATACCAATTCTTTTCAAAACCGTTGGTATAGGTGTATTCCAATGGTTTCCCAAAATCATTGGTATAGGTGTATTCTAACGGTTTTCCCAAAACTAATGGTATAGACCTATCCTCACGAGTTACTTGGAAACGGTTCTCCAAACCATTGGTATAGCCTATACCAACATTTTGGAGGCCTATACCAATGGTTCCAAATCGTTGGTATAGGGTATTTTTCCAGTAGTGATTAAATGAAAAATACTTTATTAGAATTATATCTTTTATGTAATTCTAAGTGTGTCATTTATTTCACTATAAAAGGGAACCACATATCATATATTAATGACACCACCAGAAGACAATAATCTAAGAAAATAACCAAAAAAAATTCTAAAGAACCATATAAATATTATTTAGGTTATGGAATCTTCATAAGACCAATCGATGGGTCATTAAGAAGAAATCCAATGGAGGATACTTAATGAAAATGTATCATTTTTAACCAGGCAATTTCATTTTAATTATTATTTTTCCAATTTAAACTCTATACATACCATTAAAATATAAAAAAATCAGTTCTTAAAATATACTACTATATTATTATATTAATTTATGTACCTTATTCCTTTCCATTTTCATCATATAGTGAATGAAATCATCATTCATGCAAATGTGTGGACTGCCTCCTCTAGAAAGCGATGTGATTCTATCTTCATTACCGACTCACAAGGATAGTTATTAATATTAATTTCATAAATATATATGATATTAATAAAATAAAAATTATTATTTAAATATAATAAATAGTTACCTTCTTACACTTCACCCCATTAAAAATCTATAATGTTGCTCATACGTACTCTCCGAAACCACCTCTACGAAGCAATGTTTTTCATTTTTCATGTTTTCCATTCATGGGTGATTCCAAAATTGAATTTTATATACAAGAATTATTAATATTACATTATTTTTTTTATGATATAAAAATGATCTAATAGATCATGGTAAACTTAAAAAATTCATTTTTCAATTATAGACCGAATGTCCTAAAAATACCTGATGTGGACTCAAAATATTATGTAATTGCATATTTCATTGCAATAAATAAAATTAATGGTTTAATTATTAGTGGATAAAACATTAAATGTTTAAAAATCATTTAAAAATTTAACATGACTTTTTATACCATAATTTAAAGGACACCAATATCAAGTGTGGACTCGAGGTAGGATATTCCTTAACGAAATTTCCAAACATTGAGTTATATGTCTACTTTATTGACAATGTTATGCCAGGATTATGTATGAAATGGACTATTATTTTATTTTTCTATTTTTATAATTATTTTTTGTGGTTTTATACTGGTTACACGTAATCACTTCATTCATTAAATTATATATTCAATATTATGATCATTTTAAAGATTATTAATCTCAGTATTGTTTCTTTGAGACATGTATTGAAATATGCACCTAATTTCTATTATTGGGCTTATATTCCTTATATTGATATATTATATCATGAATGAATCATTTATCTTGATATTTAAATTTATTTTCATGTTTTATTTTTCATGATATATTGTTTCAAATGTTTTTAAAATTTGTAAGAGTATTTATAGTCACAATCTCAATTATTGGAAAAATAATTCATTTTATGTAAAGGATTTTTTGATATGGAAGAATTATTTACCAATAAAGTTTTTTTAACATTTTATTTTGTTTAAATTATTATTTTTATATAATTATTTTATTTTACTTATTTCAGTTTATTTTTGATTCATGTGTTACCCATGTTGCAATTGTTTCTTATATAAAACTTATTTATTTGAGACATATTTTGATTGATTCAACGATATTAATTAATATAGAAAATACAATGACTTATTAAATATAATATAAATATTCTTTTTATATTTTGGTATTTTATGTTCTTTAATTTTTTCTTTATTTCAAATGATTCTTTATTTAAAATTACATAAAGGGGTATTTCCTTAAAAACATAATTTTAATTTTCTAAATACTTGTACCAATACCCTTCTTCTATGCTTTTTATCATATTTAAATTTTGTTATTTTATAATTTTAAATTATTATATAATGTTATTTTATATGATATTCGAAAGTCATTAATTTTTTTTAAATATTAATTTCATACCAAGTTGAATATCAAACACTTTTGGACTCTCTTTATAAATGTTTTAAAATAATATTTATTTTAATATTTATGACATGAACATGTTTTCCCATAATCCTGAAAATTATATAATTTGAGTATTCCTTTTTATTTTTTATTATTTATTTTAAATGAAAATAAATTTTCAATATTTTTTGAGTTTTTAGTTCTTAATGTTATAAAAATAAAACATTACTTCCACCTATTCTTAGGAAACATTTGAAATTTTATTTTAATCATATTCTCATATATGTAAAAACCCTATAATGTTTCCATTACATCACTGGGTATAAGATAATATGAAACCATCAAATTCCTCTATATGAATTATTTATTATGGTATTTTAATTATATTTTAAGATAATTATTTTCATGGGTATATCTATTTATGAAGATTTTAATGAAATGAAAGAATACAAGTGTTTCATTACTTAACATTCTAATTATAAATTTTTAAGGAAATAAGGATTTGGGAGTGCACTCAGATATATAAAGGACTTTTTATGATATGTAATGGATGGGTCCTTTATAACCATCTATTGAATTCG
This sequence comes from Viscum album, assembly GCA_963277665.1. Taxonomy (NCBI): domain Eukaryota; kingdom Viridiplantae; phylum Streptophyta; class Magnoliopsida; order Santalales; family Viscaceae; genus Viscum; species Viscum album. Next base: position 1,496,945,685 of record OY728119.1, on the reverse strand, counting down.
ATAATGAGTTAGAGTTAATTGGGTAAACGTTACTCTTAAGAGATTATAGAGTTATATTATTTTTAAGATAATTTGGATTTATATGATTAGAAGTTACTCATGAGAAAAAATGGAGTTTAGTAGTTATAAGTGACTCCAAATTGATATGGGAATTATCCAATCAGGTAATTTCAAGATGATTTTTTGATATTCCAGGATACCTACACAATTTTTAAATTCATACTATGAGTTTTAATGGATCCTTTTGTCAAGTATTATTTTCACTTGGACCGTAATTGTTGACTTATATTACTCGTGCCTTATGTAAAATATTTATTCCATGTAAAAAAATTTATGATTAATTGTTTAATAGTTATAAATTCTCTTATGTTATGCTCATACACTTTGATTATTCAATCATACCATTTTGATCATCTTATTCTCACTAATGACAATAAATTCGCTATTATTATATTTACCCTTACAAGAAGTTTGAGTTAATCCTTCTTATGTATATCCAAATCCATAGGTTATGAAGAATGATTTTTAATTAATTATTTCTATAAAGGTTTCATGTGTGAATATTTTTAAGAGAAATATTAATTTATATTTTTGGAATATGAAAATCATGGTGTAGTAGAAAAGTGGTCACTTCATAATATGGGAATTGTTATATAAGAGTATATCCTATTTATTTATAATTCTAATAATAAAAATCCTTTATGTTAATAAGTAATAAAATATTTCTAGTTGAGTTTTTATTTTTTATAACTAAAATCAGGTCATCATTATCTGTATCAAATCCATATATTTGGTGATAATGATCATTGTACCAGATTTGAGAGTGCGAGTTCATGGTCATTATAGTTTTGGGTAAATATAAACATTTAATTAGCTGAACGGGTAAACTGTATGTTATCCCATTACTAATACAGGGTACAAAGGATGTTTTTCGAAACCCAAAAAAGGTTACATGGAAGGTTATCCCATGAATAAAGTATTTATACAAGTGGTTATCCCAATACAAACATACATTGAGTGTGTTTTTGTGTATAACTGACTTATTATTTATATGAATATGATCATTCCACACATTATACCAATATTTTATGATAGAATATTTTTTCAATGTTATAAACTCAATTATCATGTTCTTTTAATCCTTTATGATTCATGACTTTTGAGTTATCATCCTTAAACTATGACTGGTCATTATTAACTATGAATTATTGAGTATCAATTTAAAAAATTATTCTCATGTTCTTATACCTTTACTGTCATGATATTACTAATGATGATCATTAATTAAAATATCTCATATTTACCCTTTCTAATTAGTAGTTTTTTCCTTTTATTATATATCCTTTATCCTAGGATATGATTAAATATGTTTAGTTTGAAATGTCCAAGAAGGGTTCTATGTAATGACTTAGCCTTTTTAATAGATATTCTCTTCCTGAAAAAATATCTCATATATATAATATTACATGTAAATTTTTTTATTGAAATTGAAAAAAATAAATTATTAATAAAGGATCATTACATTATTTATTCATGAACCCAATTAAAATTTCATTCATTATAATTAGACAAACAATATAAAATAAAAAAATCTAAAATGGAAAAGTATAAATCACCCTAATCTTCTAGAATCACCGCCCCACTAAAAATGTTATAGAAATGAAACAAAATATTAGTAAACCAATAAAATCATAAGATAATTAAAATATAAACTAATGTGGAATTGTATTAATTTTATAGTGATAAAATAAAGTGGAATTTATATGATTTAAAGGTAAATGTGACTATCGGTATTCTTCCGTTATATAACTATTGGTCAAACATGACCATTTGTAAATATAACTATTGGAAAATATGTTATTTGGAAACAATTACATTGGTTTTTTATTTGAATATTATTATTAGTGTTTATTTGTGGTAATGATAAAGTATATTTGATATAGAAGGGATAATTGATGGCCTGTACTGGTAGAGCTATGCCATTTGAAGCCCATTTTCAGAACATGGGTCAGATATATCATCATTGAGATCTTCCCTTGACTGAGCCTAATATGAGATTCAACAAGTGAGGAATGAATGAAATATCGAATATGAGAAGTTCAAATTATTGGATATTACCACTCGGTTGATGTTAGCTAAGTCACCCCAAGAAACAATGACCATCGCACAACTCACCCTTATGATGTATCTGAGAGTAATAAAGGGTTACATGTCTCAGCATTAGTTACATAATGTGAATTTATTATTCTAAAAATAAAACATTTATTCTAATAAAATCATTTTAAGAATTACTTTTCTTGAAAAAATATTTCCTTAATTGAGATGAATTTGATAAATTGTTTTTAGAAAAAAAATGTAACCTAATTATATTTTTATAGAAAATATAATAACATTTATAATAAAATAAGGATTTCTGAATAATTTTTTTAATAATATACTAAATTTAAAACCCTTTTATCAAAATATAAATGACAAAATAATTTTATAATGGCCTTGGAAATTTTTTATAAGTGTCATAAGTTTGACTATCCCTTAAAAACTATTATTTTAAACATATAAAAGTTATATATTTAATATTTAAAAATCTCATATTTAGGGAATTATTTTAGTAAAATAAACATTATATTTTTAATCATAATGTTGAAATTCTATTAGGGTGAATTTTTGGGAAGTTTTTTAAATGATTTATTTTTTTAATGAATAGTAAAAAATACAATTTTAGGATTTTGATATATTTTATGACATAAAATGTATGTCTTTGTTATATAATAATTATATAAAATAAATACATGACTTAAATCATGTTATTTTATTATTGTTAATTATTTTAATATATTTATTCAGTTTTTAAAAATTTAAGTGTCTTTTTAACGTCTAAAAATAAAAATTTAATTTGTTTAAATAATAATTTGTAGAATCATTACTTTTCCATCCCAAAATAAGAATTAATAAATGGATTTTGGTTTTGGGAGATTAAAATAACATAAAATTTGACCCAAATGTCTGAAACCATGAGAAAAAACAATGGGTAAGATAATGGTTTTTCATTTTCCATACCCTAGTTTTTCAAAACCTATATTTGGAAAATATTAAATAATTCATCCACCTTTGCTATAAATACCCACCCATTTATTCATTTCCTTTTACTACCAATCCATCAAAAAAAAAGGTCTACTATTTTTTCCTCCCAAGGATCCCCCCTAAGGCGTCTTCAATCCCCCATGTTTTCATCCTCATGTTTTAGTAACAACTTTTAAAGGTAAGGGAAATATCTACTTCTCATTTCTATTTGAGTTACCTTTTCAAGTGGTATGTCTTTCAATTTCCAGAGAAATTCTATTTTCCACTATTTTTTTATATTGATTTAATAATAGTCTTTTATGAACTAGAGTCTCTTTTCCCTTCTCATTTAACCATTTTCTAAAACGAGATTTTATAATTTCATGTTATTGAATTTACTTCAAAAATTTACCCCTTTTATTTTAGAAATTATATTTCTCCTTTTTGATAGAATACCCAATTCTATTTTAATTTTGATGGTTATTCAAATATATTTAAAAATGAAGTTTAGATTTGGGTGTTTCAATATATAAAACCCACGTTTCATTTCATGTGTTAAAAATGATGCAAGATCATGTATTTTAGATCTTTTGTATGCCAAGATGTTTTATGAGAAGTTTGTTATTTATTCTACATGGGTTACTAATGAAATGACTTATAATGATCTATGTGGATAACTGAAATTAATACATATTAATGGTAATCCTTCATAGTGCTACAATGAATTGTGTAATACCTTGGTGAAAAACCTTGTTAATTTTCATTTATAAAACCTCAGTGAAAAACCTTATTGATATACTTACAAATTTTTCTGGGACAATGTTTTATGGAAATGAAATTAAGAAGAATTTGTTGATATCGAGTGTTGTCTTTTGTTGTCGAAGAAGATAAATCAATTAACTTTGTAAAGTACTTGAAAACTAGATGATGTTTTGCTGATTTGTATTTCACAAATATCATAAGTTTGGAGAATATGTAATGCAAGCCTTATTAAAGAATGGGGGATTAAAATGAGATTCCATTCATATTCAGTTTTGATTGGAATGAAATATTATAGTAGAAGGAATTGAATTTGTAATACTTTCTACTGGTTAGTGATGAATGCATTTTTTGTTGAATACACCAGATGATAATGAAGCAGGATTGGTGTTCTTCTCAAACATCAAAATATGGAAAAGGGGAGTCTTGATTGAATGATTGGTTTTTTCACGCTAGACTGAAGGGATTTTGTAATGTGGTGCACAAGACATGATTTGACATCAAAAATAATATAATGGAAAAGGAATTGAGTGCACGAAAGATCCAAAAAAGTGTGAAAAATATGAGTTTGGCATGAAAGAGACTTGTGTGCCCAATGTGACGTCAAATGGGGTTTTGCGTGAAACGTCTGTATCTTGCGTGACACATCAGGGTTTTTGCGTATAAGGGTTGAAAAGGTCTTTAAATAAGAGGTGACCCCCTCACATTTTTGAATCTCTAAAATTATTGAAATGCTGAGCTCTGAGGTGAGAAATAATTTTATGTAAAATGGAGTGCACAAAAGAAATAGAGTAGTGTGGAAGAAGTTAGTTGTGCACAAGATTGAAGTTGCGTGCAAGAGGTGTTTAACAATAAAAGTAAAATCTTTCACGCGTGGCATAAAAGTTTCACCAAAGGCACCTAAAATGGTTCGCAAAAGATTATGGTTCTTCACATATATTAATTTGGTCCTAAGACATTTCTTACTAGATTCTATGTAGGAAATTGAAGATTTTAACTTTAGATAATACACATGTTCAAATATAAAGAATAACCAAAATACTATAATTTTCTATTTGTGCTAAGAGGGTGCACACACACTTTCATATATTTTTCCATGTGGTACATGAGTGTAAATATATATCTATATATTGTATTCTACATCAAAGTATTGTTTTCTAGGGGACTGTGTGGTACACGATTGTTTACGTACCATACGAAGGATGTAGCAACCCTTGTTGAGTAGTTAGACTTGTAAATCTTTTGTTATTTTTTGTCTGTGTGTTACTTAGGGAAGCAACTCTATAACCGGAGGCAATTGTAGTTTCAAAGAAGGGAAACATAAAAAGAAAAATATATCACTAATTTCCCCCTTCCCCCTCTCACTGATACTTAGATCCTGACTAGGAACGTCAAATTTCCCATTTAAATGTTGTACCCACATTCCCATTTTTGGATTCATTTTCTTATTGTTATGATATACCTATTTTTCAATACTTATTTATAAGCCTCGTGTTCTTTTTGATATATCCCATTATCACATGATGTGTGGCTCTATTGATTTTTTCTATACTGGGATTCATGATCACCCCATTCATTTGACATATGTTCCTAGGATATGATATACAATAAAAGTATCATAGGGTGAACCCATGAAGGTGTCTTAAAGTAGACATATAACAATTTTTTTATGTTTTCAAGGATTATATAACTTATTTCCAATAAAGTAAATTTTAAAATATCCTATACTTGTACCAGTTAATTAAAATTTTTGTAACAAAATTTTGGGTTCCATAGTTGGTATCAAAGTACGATTTGGTTATTTATAGAATCTGTTTCGCGATTCAATCTGGGAATCTATCAAATTGACACCCAATCTAGCATGTGGAATTTCATTAAGGGAATACCCAATCCCCAACAGATAGAAACAACTGTATGGGTAATAACAATAGACTTTCAAAATAATTTGACACATGTCTTAAACAATAAACAACAAATGAGAATAAAACATCACAAAAATTATAATCATAGGCAAATGAGATACAATAGTTTTTAGATTCAAAGTTATAAAACAATAAAAAAACTATGATTACCACAACAGAAGGGTAACAATGAATAAATCACAAAAACCTAAATGAAATAAGAGGGACATCACCTCAAGCCCCCACCACCTACACTTACAAGAAGATGGAACTATAAAACTTATCCATCATTACCACTATTAAATATTTTTCCTTTAATAGGGTTATACATAACAATGTCTACATACACCCAATTTTGTTTGTAGGGTGGGAGAAAAATATCAATATCATGAAACCAAAATAAGGATTCCATGGTAAAACATTATAATATAAATTTACATGAACATTTTTTTAAACACTTATTATGTTTCCAGGAGAAAAATTTCAGGAATTGTTCTTAATTATAACATTTTTCTTGTACAAAATGTCGACCATATACTGATTGATATAACCACATCTCATAAGAATCATATCAAATTAGAACACCATGGGTTATCAATATAACTAACTAAAAAAATTGGGATCCTTTGAATGTCAAACCTATGTGATCAAAATTCTCCAACCAAAACCAACAACATTCTCATGCAAAAGCATATAGAGAGTAGGGAATCTAGAGTTTGATTTGTCTCTATATCATAATCAAAAACCAACATTTTTTAAATGGACATGCCACTTGATGGTATACCATCGCATGGTCTCGTGGTCTCTAATCATATCACATGGTTTGTTAGTGTTGTAGAATCAATCATCCTATAAGAATATGTGCCTCATCATCTTCTAAATCAACTAGCGTACTAGTTCTAGTTCACCCACCTAGACAATCATGATTCCATTATTTCTCAAATTCCACTTCACATATAACATAAATAATCACTTTCTCATACACATTCCTTACATCATGAGGACACAAGGAAATCACAACTTTCACTACCCAAAATGATCTAACGATCAATTCTCACATGGAAATCTCCAATTTACAATAAAAAAACCAATTTCTTATTCACACACACTAAAACAATTTTAAATTACATTTCAAAAAAATGATCACAATTCCAAATATATTTTTGGAAACAAAAAAATATGGTAACATATAAAATCCTACCATATCAATGGGAAACATCCCCTTCAAATCCACACATCCACACCAAATTAATTTTCAAACATGATTATCACCATTTTTACAATTTAAAACACATTTAAAGTGAACAAAAAATAATATCACATGCCTAAAAAGTTATATATCTTAGAAAACCAGATTTCAACACATTCTCACAATTAAATCCATTTGAAACACATTTTTAACCTTTATATCAAAGAATAAAACACATTCTATATGGACCATAATTAACCACACATGATACATAGCCAATTTCCATTATAAAAAAACCAACATTAATCACATATTCACCTCAAAACGTTTTTAAAAAATATTTCAAACCACACAATCAATTCATATTACATGCTTGTAACACCATAAAAGCAATCTGAAATCATCTATTACTCTAAAATATTGGGACCACCAACCTCAAGCTGGGAAACTTCTTGAAACTGGTAGAAACCCACCACTACACCACCAAGGGACCTAATAAATTAAATAGTAAAAAACAATCATCATTATTTTACCCCAAAACTCAATATTGGACCCTCATATGGTAATCTATCCCACTAGAAAATGAAAACCCATGAAAGAGGTAACGAAGAACTTTAGAAAGTCAAAGAAACCAAGGGTGAAATGACTTAATTAATGATTCCCTAATGATTGATGGAAAAAAACACTCAATACTTAATGATCAAGAGGTACAACGAGTTGTGTATGGAGCTCCTAGGCCTATAAATCCCATCTGGATCGGATTAGTGTTGATTTAAGGTTAAATCCAAAGAAGGGTAGCAGATTAATTTTCTAGTTTTTAATGACTATCATAGGTCACTAGATAGCCCACACATGTTTTCCAAACTATGTGGCAACAATGAATCCCTCACTATCCAAGAAGAATTACCATGCATGGTTTCCTAGAGAATGGAACACGGTTTCCCCTAACCATACAACAACCTTGCATGACCATATGTTGATCCCAAAAACAATATTTTTGCCAAAAAATAATGGATTAACCAAGGGAATAAAAAAATACTAAAAATAAACAAATAAATATAATAAAAAAATCTTGTGTTTCATTATAATCCACACAATGATATCTTTCCTTAACTAGAATGTAACTCCAGAGTTTGATCAGAGAATAAAAACAGATACTCCTCTTCAACACATGAATTATGATCCCAAGTTTCATGTTAATCACTAAAATTATTATAAAGAACTCAGGCCAATAGTATGTACATCCCACAAAACCCTTTATCTTAAGAATACACAATATGAAAAGGATGATCAAAATTCAATAGATTAGGCCCTAATTCCAAATCCTCCTAATTTATAATATGAGATGAATTTAGATTATAATTTATATGTTGAGAGACATCGAAAATGTCCTATATTGAGTTCAACTAAAAAGGAAAATTGAACATGTATGCAACCTTAGCAATCCATTTAGTAATCTCAAATGGTCTGACATACCCTGTTGTTACCTTCCCTTTCTTACCCAAACACCAGTAACCCAAGTGAGGTGTTGATTTTAAAAACACCCAGTCACCCATAGAAAAATCAAAATATCAATTCCTCTAATAAAAAATAAATATGAAGGATTTTTACTATAATCAAACACAACATCATTAAATTGAAATTATCATATGTTTCTTGTCAATGGTATGGTCCCAACAACAAAATATCATCTTCTTCATCCCCAAAAAAGAGGATTTATATAGATGACCGTAAATAACCTCAAAGGGATCCATACAAATCAATAACTGATAGATGTTTTTATATAAAAACACCACAAATACCATATGGATATCCCCAAGCCACCAAAATCCAAAACAGATCCCAGGGCATGTCTTCCAAAATATGATTCCCCTACTCGGTCCGGCCATCTATTAGAGGGTTCTATTCCATACCAAACTTGATATGCAACACAATTTCATTTTAAAGACCTCCCTAAAATAGTGAGGTAAACCAGGGGGTCCCTGTCTAAAAAAAATTTCTAATATCACACCATAAATGCTCAAAATCTCATGAATGAACAATTGATCCAAATAATCCACTTTAGATGAATCCCTAATCAGAATAAAATGGGATGAATTTTTCAAACGATAAATCACTATCAAAATATAATTTAATCCCCATGGTGTGTGTGGTATGCCAGTAATAAAATACATGGTGATCTCAACCCACTTCCATGTAAGAATGGGTGGTGTATAAATAAAACTGGAGGGCCTTTGGTTATCTACTTTAGCCTTCTAACATATATAACATTTCAATACAAGGTCAGCTACATCCTGCCTCATACATAGCCACCAGAAACTCAGATGAAAATCATAAAACATCTTTGTATAACAAAGATGAATGGAACACAAATACTGGTGGATACATTTCATCCCCACTTTCCACAAAGAAAATGGCACCATGAATCAACCTCTAAATAAAAAAAGCATCCTCATGAGACAATGGCCATTTATAAGGAACCTTCCTACCATTTATTTACTATATATAATTAAAGAATAGTTCATCACTCATAAGATCATGCCAAATCAATCCTATAAGAGATATTTTATGCTAATAACTTGCTAGAAAAGACACATCCATTGTTCTACTTATTCTTGAGATGCAATTGGGAAAAAATAGTCATCATAGTCCACTCATCACTGAACCCCTTCAAGGATTTCACTAGAACCTTCATACTCCAAGAATCAACTACCATATTTCATTTTCCTATGGTGTAGAAAATATTGAAATTGAACCCTTAATGGTACTGAACCTAATTATGCTGCCTCATAATCATGTCTCTTTGGTAGAAAATGTAACATAGGATCTTATGATCCAAAAAATTAAAATAATAATAACAACAAAATATATTGATTCCACACCATCATGTCGTGAATCACTACTATTAAGTCCAAGTAATTGGATTGGTAATTCATCTGATGTGGTTGAAGTTAGTATGGACCATATGACACCACATGGTAATCCTGCATCACCACACACCCAATACCCATACCAGAAGCATCATAGTATAATACACATCTCTTTCCAAAATTTTCATCATCAAAAAGGGCTTGGTTAGCCTCTAATTATGAACCATAAAGACTTTTGACTTTTTGGGAACCACTCAATCTTTACCCATTTTTTGGGTAAGTATTTTCATGGATGAGGAAATATAATATAATTCACAAACAAACCATCTATAATACTCTTAGAGGACCAGTGAACTCCAAATCTCAAAAACATTCTTTGGTTATTCCCATGACATCATTGCACTGTTAATCTAATGGTCCATCAAAACCCCTCATTCTAAGATCACATGACTGAAGAAATTTCACCTCCTTGATCTAGTAGATGCACTTATAAAACGTTAAATATAGATGATGATATCAAGGGTCCCTAAAATATTTCCAAATGTTGATCATGGTCTTCCTCATACTCGGAATATATCATGATGTCAATCACAAATATCATGAAAAATGATTCAAGATACTGATTGAACACCCAGGTCATATTCTACATAAATACTAACAGAGCATTCATTAACCCAAAGGCATGAATAAATACTCAAAATGGTCATACCTTCTTTGGAAAGATTTTTTCAGAACATTTTCATCTATAACTCTAACTTGGTGATACCCAAAATTAAGATAAATCATGGAGAACCACATTTCCCCTTAATCTATTTGAAAAAGTCATCAATACAAGGAAAATGGATCTTATTCTTGATCCTTGACTTATTCAGATTTCGGTAACCGATACACAGCCAGAGTGATCCATCCGATTTCTTTGCAAGTAGTACTAGGGTGGCCCAAAGTTAGACACTTGGTTGAATGAACCCTTTGGATTCAAAATCCTCACAATGTACTATTAATTCCCTCAAATCAGTGGGGGACATATGGTATGATGGAAGAGATATTGGATATTTTCCTCACACTAAATAAATGGAGAACTCTATTTTCTTCTCTAGAGGGAACCGTAAGAAATCCTCTTGAAAAAATCTACGAACTAATTCCCCACATATGGTTATTCTCCCTTTGAAGTACCATCATTTTCCTCCAACATGAGTGTAGAGATTTGAAAAATTTGTTTTTAAAATTATAGGAGTGGAGATTTAGCATGTATCTATAGAAGATTCCATTCACCTTGAAAATTCTATAAACTTCTATCAGGTTCCATAAAACATAATAATTATCAATATCAATATATTTGAACCTAAAAATGAATCATATGATTTATACCAAGGATCACATCAAAGACTTCCACTCTGAAAACCAAAAAATGTCATTCCAAATCGAAACATTATAGGATGAGTGCACAAGATAGACACATGAAACCCTTCTTACATTTCTTAATAATATACATCACTAATTCATTAGCATAGGGTAAGATAATGGTTGGAAACATTAACACATACAAAAAATGGGAACAAATAAACGAGACATCAGTTTTAAATAGAATAATAGCTAATGATGATGTAATAAGAATGGTACCTCGATCTATCATAGGACATGAATTTGAGTAGGTTGGTTCTTGATCCAAATCATAAAGCTATCTCATATCTTCCAAAGCCTGTGAATTTCCACTAATATAAAGATCGGTCCTAAATTGACACTCCCCAGAAGAAGATCTAGCCATACCTCCACGAACATCCAACTGAGATATCATTATCCTATATTGTTCTAAATAGAGAGACACCCCATTGAATGTTACTAATTATAATCCACCCTAATAGTAGCATTCCATCCTAAAAAACTATTAAATGTCTCCTCTTGTTTCACACCAGTATAAATTCTTAGGTGGAGATGAATAAACATAACGCATATGCCCTTCCTCCCCACATTGATGGAACACGACTGACCCATCACCTAATGATACAGACCATGATATCCAGGAAGGATGGTGTTAACTACCGCCTCCCCTCTCCTTATTCTCAATCTACTTCCACTTATTCACAGATAAATTGTAGCATCCCACTACTAACACTACTCAAGAGAAACCATAATTTCATCAATTATCACATAATGATTGACCACCTCGGCCTATGTCTTCACCTTGGGAAAGAATACATAATATTGTATTCCCATTTGTATGCTGATCTATAACTGTTGAGCCTATAGCTATTTATTGGAAACAACCTCAAGTGGTAACTGAACTAAATCATTTAAATGGTTGGCGTACTTCATAATGGTGTGATCCCCCTAATGATGGTCCAAAAACTCTCAGGACATGGTGATGGAAAAAATCTCTGGAAAGTAATTCTCATTAGATATAACCTTGTAATCATTCCAACTCAACTTCATGTGCCTCTATACATTCAGCATTATGTCCCACCACTTCTGACATGGTCCTTCTAAAATGAACAATGAGAACGTCACCCTTAAATCCTCATGAGTTTAAAGCAATTCAAACATCCCCTAAATAATCTCAATCCAATCCCCATCTTCCAGGGGATCCATGATACCTGAGAAAGAAGGATTTATATTTTTGAGAAACTCAATATCTTTATCCTTTCCAAGACCTGGTTCTCCACCCCTATCATGAGCAGGACAAGCTCCCACTCCATGACCCAAATATTGGATAGCCTAAACAACTAATTCAACTAATATTTGATCTATTGGTTATGGGTAATATCATGATATCTCTTCCTGAGGTTGAACTAGAAATCTCTAGGAACATAAATTGTTATAACAAACAACAACCATAAAGAAAACCATAATTAAATCCAATGATGAAACATCATAAAAATTTAAAAAAAATTATAAACATTTCCATAAATAAAAACTAAACCATATCAAAGATAATAATAAGACAAACTAAACCACACCACCTAAACCTAGATTCTATAAAAAATTTATAGCCTATAATTCTCACCTCTGGGAAAAGAAAACTCATATTCCTAACAACCCATAGAATATCAAATCCTTTCATGATGTGTCTTGGTCCGACTCTCCACTCACAACCAAAACCTCAAGCCCCAAAAATCATAGCCACAACCTATCAAGACTCCAGCAAAATAACTTGACCCAAAAAGTGTAAAACCTCTTTAGATACCATTTTTTCATAAAAAAATCCTAGGTTCCATCCAACTGGCACCCAACCAATCACATGGAATATCCAAACTGTTTCCTTGATCCCCAATGGTATGAAACTAGTTCATAGGTCTAAACAATACCATTTAGGAATGTTTTCATACTATTTTTAAAACAATAAAAAACCCATTAAAATATAACATCACATAACTGATAATCATATCCAAATTAGATTCAATAGTTTTCAAATTTGATGTTTTGTGAAATTAACTAAAACAAAAAATACCACAATAGAAGGGGAACCATGAAAACATCCCAAAATAATCCATTTAAGAAGAAGACCATCACCATCAATCCACAACCACAAACACATAAAATAATATCAACACTACAAATAGGACCTACCATCACCATAATGAAATAGAATTCCATTACCTTGGCCACACATAATAAATTCTAAATACAACCAATGTTGTGTGTTGGGTGTTACCCAAAGCCTAGTAGGATTCACAACAATGAATTATTACATTCTATAAAATTAGACTATTAATCAACATGAAAATTTATATAAAAACACAATAAAAATTTATAATATAACAATTTAAAGAAAAATCATTATGGAAAACATTTCTCAATTAAATTTTTAAAGGATACCATTTTATCAAAAAATATTTCTTTGAAAACAACATTTGAATTTTTTAACCATATACCAATTTCTATTACCACATATCATGGGAATTATATAACAAGTGATCACAATGGTAAATCCATATAGGTAACTTGCACATGTGGGACCCTATTAATGTTATTCCTTGGTGAATAAAATTCCCCAACAAAAACCAACAATGACCTTAGGCATGATCCTATATAGATCATTCAATCCAATGTTATAGATGTCTCTATATAATTGAAAAAAAAATAATAGCATTCCCATGAATGATCCACAAAAGGTGATCCCATCCAAAGGTCTAGTGGTCTCTGATCATATCACATATCTAATCGGTGTTTTAGCATCAATCGGTTTATAAGAATATGGGTCTCAGCCTATTTTATATCAACAACCATACTAGTTCTTGTTTGCCCACCTACATAACTGATGTTCCCATTTTGTTAAAAATTCTATTTCATGTATCACATAAATCATCACATTAACATACACATGAAAAGAATCATGAACACATAAATAAATCACTACTTTCACAGTACACAATGACCCAACAATCCAAGATAACATGTAAACTACCATTTTCCATAAACAAAACATCTTTCATTTTCATGCAAGCCGAATCCATTTAAAAATACATTTCTATCAACATGAATAATTCATGAAAAATTTTAAATACACAACAATAAGGGAATATATAAAATCAAACAATTTATATGGGAAGTTCCCATTTTAAATACACACCAACACCAAATTAAATTTTAAACATTCTTCAGACCATTTTTATAATTTTCTACATAATTAAGGTGATCAAAAAATAATATCACATGAATAAAAACCCATTTCTCTTAGAAAACCATCGTTTAATACATTATCACCCTTATATCCTTTTGAAATCAATTTTTTCACCTTTCAAAAAGTGCATAAAACACAATCAAGATGCACCACAATGAATCAAAAATGAAACATAGTGATGTTACTTCAGAAAACCCAAATTTCATCACATATTCATCTCAAAACCATTTTAAAACATAGTTTACTCTACCCAAAAAACCATAGAAAACAATTGAGACACCATGAAGGAAATAAAATTTTATAAAATAATGTAAAGTATAAAACCCCTACCATAGGAATGGAAACATCTAGAAAATGATGTTAAAGAACAATTGCACAATTAAGAGACCATATGAAGGAAATATCATAAACACCCACTACTGTAAACTAAGGCATTACCAATGGTTTTAAACCATTGGTAAAGGATGCCAAACCATTGGTATACTATATACCAACGGTTTGGAAAACTGTAGGCAAGTAAGGTGTTGGAATAACCCATTACCAATGGTTTTTGTACAACCGTTGGGAAAGGACTTGTAATCCTAGAGTTTCCCAATGGTTATTTGAACAGTTGGTATATAAAAGTACACCCAATGGTTTGAAAACTATTGGAAATTCTATAGGAAATAGGAGTGTTCCCAATAGTTTGAAAACTGTTGGCAATATTGTGCTGCTAAATAGGAGAATTCCCAAGAGTTTTCAAACCGTTGGAAATTCTGGCTGCTGGCGGTGTGAAATAAGAGTATTACCAATGGTTTTCAAACCATTGTAAATAATCATTTTCATGTTTTAGAACTGTACCAATGGATTTACTAAACCTTTGGTATAGTGGTATACCAGAATTTACTGACCAGCCTCCCAGAATCTCCTCCACTCATAGTAAAAAAAAACCATGGAATACAAAACCATGGAATGTAGAACAAACACCACTTCTGCACACTCAACCAAACCATGGAATATAGAACAAACAACACTCCTGCACACTCAAAAAACCATGGAATACAGAACAAACACCTGCATACACATAAAAAAACCTAATATACTCAACTCCAACAAAATCACCTACACAGTCAACTATATAAACCAACAAAACCACTACACACTCAACTACATACACCTGAATACACTCTTAATAGAAACAAACACCTACTATAGCACACAAAAGAACATAAAAAGAGGATAATATTATAAATATGGAATGTACCACAATTATAATCATGTATATGAACCCAATTACCGTATGCAATACAAAATTCATAATTGAATTCTCATCATCATCATGTAATTTTTTATTGCAAGAGGGGAAAAGTACAAAGGGAAAAAACAGAAGGGAAAGGGAAAAACAAGAAACACAAAAGAGGCCCCGGGGGAAGACCCCTCCCCCCCATAGCCATGACGGCCTAGGGTGGCCTAAAGTGATGAAGACCTAGTGCATCCCCTTCGATATAGTCAATCCCCTTGGGTTGGATACTCCCTACAGTGTGAAGAAACACCTCCTGCGTGCTGTTGACATCCACTGCGGCCATGTGATCTGCGACCTTGTTCCCTTCTCCCCAGGTTTAAAGGATACTCACTCTAGTATTAATCATACTTCTAAATTTTCTGATGAAATATTTAATCGACCAAGGAGACTCGGTGTACCCTTTCAAGGAGTTGTGCATAATAATGGAGTCTTATTGGATTTCAGAGATTATGAGACCCTTTTCCATGCAAAGGTTGAGCCCGATGATAATTGCCTTCACCTCCGCTTGTAGAGAAGACCCATGGCCTAATCTGGCTTAGAAAGCGAGGTAAACCAACCCATTTTTGTCACGTACGCCTCCTCTACACGGGTTCCCTTGGACGTAATAGCCATCTGTATTAATATTAAAACCCACCGAAGGAGGCTTCCAATGAACCCAATTTCCTTCCATGTTTCTAGGTTCCATGTCCATATTGGAGCCCATTTGGAGCTGACAAAACAAAGGGGCTGCCTTCCTTGTCCTCACAGCTATATTTAGATCTAGTAGTGGATTTTCCACCCAAACAATAATTGCACGAGCTGAAACCCCCGCCCCCTCATTCATTAATTAGTTCGGAGCCTGCCAAATATTCTAGCACCCCACATGCAGCACTACTGCACAGGCCACCCTCTCCGGACCTCTTCCCTCAGAACCTTGGAACCACATATCAAGAAAGGCAGGGATAGAACCTTCTGAGGGAAGGAACGCAAAGTACCCCAGGATTTTCCAGACCTTGCGTCCAATCACTATCGAAGAACAGATGGCCAGTGCTCTCTTCACTATGAACACTACAACATATGTACCTGGATGCAAGGGGGATACCACACCTACATATATTGTCATTTGTCGGGATGCCTTTGTTACGAATCCTCCAGGTGAGGAAGTTGATCTTGGTGGGGATGTTTTTCACCCCTAGAAGCATATTCTGCTCCTGTCCATTACCAATGCGGTAGAAATTCTTCGACGATAACAAGCCTGAGGAGGAGGCCATGAACACACACTTTTCCTCATCTTCATTAAGATCAATGAGTTGAAAACACTGCTATTTTTTTTATCCAAAACCAAGTCGGTGAAGCTAGGAAAGAGGCTGGCCTCCATGAGAGAAATATTTGTTGCTAGACATCCTGGGAAACCCAGCACTAAGCCACACCAATATTGATACCAGAAGGATATCTCTCCCTTCCCCACCACCCATCTCAAAAAGGGACGAAGGATATCGACAACAGGGCCTATCACTCACCAATGTGAAGAAAGATTCCCGCCTGATGAACTCAGGCACATCATGTATGCATGAATGATAGTCCCTCATAGGTTATGTTGTTCGAAGACACTCCATGAAAGCCTCGCATGCATAGAATAATGGGTATCCACCAGCTTGTGCACCTCGATGCCTTCTTCATTCACAGGCCGCACAATTTTCCCCTAGGCTAACCAGTGTTTATTTCTCTCTGATAACGAATCCCATATGAAATTGTAAAGTATCCTATCTATCGATTTAATAAATCCCTTGGGATCATTCACAGAGGATAGACCATGAATCAGAGAGGCCACCAGAATGATGTTCACTAGGGAAATGCATCCGCAAAAGGATAAGAATTTATTTTTCCAGTTAAACACCCAATCTGAAACCATAGTGCATAGTGCGTCGATATATTTAATCGGAAGTCTCCTAGGCAAGACAGAAACACCTAGATAACCCATAAGAAACTCTCCCCTTTGGATGCCACAAAGACTACTAACAGTTTTCACTCTCTCGATGGAGCACTTGTGGGAGATAAAGAAATCACTTTTCCCCTTGTTGATGGACTGACCACTCCAACGATAGTATTGCTCCAGCACTCCATTCAGAATTTTTATTGATCTGCTCTTTCCATTCAAGAATAAGATGGTATCATTGGAAAACAGGAAGTGGGAAATATCTGGAGCCCTTGATCGACGACGATACGGTAGAATTCCTCCATTATTGATACTCCTCTGGATGCGCCAGCTCAAAACATCCTAAATGATGATGAACAACAATGGCGAGATAGGGTCCCCTTGTCTGATACCTCGAGTAGACATGAAGAAACCGTAAGACTTTCCCATGATGTTCACCGATATCTAAGAGGAACTGAAGCAGCGAAAGATAATATTGTCAAAGGTGCGCGGTGCAATAATGTGCAAAGACCGTTTGGGGATGCGGTGCGAGGCGCGACTCGAGGTGCGACGAGAGACGTGGCTAAGGCGCATGCACACATAATTTATTTTATACAGTTTTGAAAAATATTTTAGATTTTAAAAAACATTATTTCAATAAAAAAATTAAAATACATAACGATATTTTTTAAGAGGTTCTGCTGTGAGTTTTGTATCTACAATGTTTTTATTGTCTGCTTTGTTTTTCCTTGAAAAAAATTAGTCGGATGTGTTTTTTATTAATATATTAAATATTCCACTTAATTGAAATTATGACTGCCCCGATTTCCATCATGGTTCACCGTGATTTCCAACTCCTACCCCGATATCCGTCTTTCTCACCATTCCGCCTCCTACCCCGATCTATACTACAACGATTCAGCTGTTGCGCACTCAAACCCCCAGCCATCACCGACATCACCCACTTCTCTTCCTACCATCACTATCGAATCACAACAAGGAATATGAGAGTGAGGCGCGCCATTATAGCACATGGCGCCCGATCGCCTCAAGGAATGGAGGGTGAGGCGCACGGCATTGGCGCGCCTCAGCGAAGTCACCTTGCCTTGTCAGTGGCGAGGGGCTCCGGCCTCGCCTCACCATGCCCCTTGTCAAGGCACGCACCTCAGCGCACCTTTAACAACAATGATCAATAAAACACACAAAATGAATTATGTTACATACAGAATTCTAATTATGTTTTCTCGGTTTTCCATATATCGGTTGTTTTTAGATAAAGTGATGTCCATTTTAAACAAAAGACATACAGTTGGAGTGATACCGGCCACACCGTGCCCCAGATTCAGGCAGGGATGACTCGTTCATGTCCCATATGACTTTTTAATCATTTTCGTAAAGTTTCAAAAGAATATGAATGCGTTTGGTCGGTTTTCTGTATTCTAGTTGTTATTTTAACTTAAAATTTTTTCCATTTCAAAGAAAGGTGAGTCACATTTAGTGTTTTCGGCCACACCATACCTCATATTGAGGTAGGGTTGAATCTTACATGCCACATACGACCCATGGATCATTGTGTTAAAGTATCAATAGAATCTGAATATGTTTGGTCAGTTTTCCATATGCTAGTTGTTATTACTTAAAATTATGTCCATTATAAACAAAAGAGAGATGGTTAGAGTGATACTGGACACACTGTGCCTTGGATTGAGGCAAGGTTGACTCATCCACATCCCATATGACCCATGGATCAGTTTCCTAATGTTTCAATAGAATCTAAATGTATTTGGTTGGTTTTCCATATGTCAGTTGTTGTTATCACTTACAATGTTGTCCATTTTAAACAAAAGAGATACACTTAGAGTGGTGTCAGACACAACATGCCTTATATTGAGGCAGGGTTGACTCTTACACATCACATATTACAGTTGGATCGTTGCCCAAAATTTTCAACATAATCTGAATTCATTTGTTCGGTTTTTCGTATGTCATTTGTTGTTTTCACATAAAATGATGTTCATTTTAAACAAAAGAGAGACACTTTGAGTGGTGCCGGCCTCACCACACTTTTCATTGATGTGGTGTTGACACATAAACATCACATATGACCCATGGATCATTTTCCTAATGTTTCAACAGAATCTGAATGCGTTTAATCAGTTTTTAGAATGTCAGTTTTTGTTTTCACTTAATGTGATGTCCATTTTAAATAGACAACATACACTTGGACTGATACCGGCCACACCGTGCCCCGGATTCAAAAGGGGTTGATTTATACATGTCACAGATGACTCGTGAATGATTTTCATAAATTATAAACATAATTGGAATGCGTTTGGTCGGTTTTCCGTATGTCAGCTATTATTTTCACTTAAAATGTTTTCCATTTCAATGAATGGTGAGACACTTTGAGTGGGGTTGGCCACACCGTGCCTCAATTTGAGGTGGGGTTTACTCCTACATGTCACATATGATCCATGGATCATTGTGTTAAAGTATCGATAGAATCCAAATACGTTTGTTTGGTTTTCCGTATGCCAGTTGTTTTTACTTAAAATGATGTCCATTATAAACAAAAGAGAGACGGTTAGAGTGATACCGACCACACCACCCTTCGTATTGAGGCAATGTTGACTCGTACATGGCAAATATGACCCATTGATCGTTCTCATAATGTTTTAATTGAAAAAGAATTCATTTGGTCGGTTTTCTGAATGTCAATTGTTTTTTTCACTTAAAATGTTGTCAATTTTAAAGAAAAGGGAGACACTTCAAGTGGTGTTGGCCACATCGTGCCTCAGATTGAGGCAGGGTTGACTCATACATGTCACATATGGCCCATGGATCATTGTCCTAAATTTTCAAAAAAATATGAATGAATTTGTTTAGTTTTCCTTGTTTCATTTGTTGTTTTCACATAAAGTGATGTTCATTTTAAACAAAATAGAGACACTTTGAGTGGTGTCGGCCACACCGCCCTTTGTATTGAGAAGGGGTTGACTCATACACATCACATATGACCCATGGATAATTTTCCTACTTTTTCAACAGAATCTGAATGCATTTAATCAGTTTTCCGTATGTTAGTTGTTGTTTTCACTTAAAGTGATGTCCATTTTAAACAGAAAACATACAGTTGGAGTGATACCGGCAACACCGTGCCCCAGATTCAGGCGGGGTTGACTCGTACACATCCCAGATGACTCATGAATCCTTTTCATAGAGTATCTACAGAATCTGAAAGCGTTTGATCAGTTTTTCGTATGCCAGTTGTTATTTTCACTTAAAATGTTTTCCATTTCAAAGAAAGGTGAGAAACATTGAGTGGTGTCAGCCACACCATGCCTCAAATTGAGGTAGGGTTGACTCATACATGTCACATACGACCCATGGATCATTGTGTTAAATTATCAATAGAATACGAATATGTTTGGTCAGTTTTTCATATGCCAGTTTTTTTACATAAAATGATGTTTATTATAATCAAAAGTGAGACGGTTAGAGTGATACTGGCCACAACACACCTTGGTTTGAGGTGGGATTGACTCTTACACGTCACATATGACCCATGGATCGTTTTCCTATTTTTTTAACAGAATCTGACTTCATTTGGTCGGTTTTCCATATTTCAGTTGTTATTTTCACTTAAAATGTTGTCCATTTTAAACAAAAGAGAGACACTTCGAGTGGTGTCGGCCACACCTCACCTCGGATTGAGAAAGGTTTGACTTGTACATGTCACATATGACCCATGGATCATTGTCCTAAATTTTCAACAGAATATGGATGCATTTGGTCAGTTTCCCATATGTCATTTGTTGTTTTCACATAAAATGATGTTCATTTTAAACAAAAGAGAGACACTTTGAGTGGTGTCGGCTAGAATACGCTTTGGATTGATGTGGGGATGACTCGTACACCTCACATATGACCCATGGATCGTTTTACTGAAGTTTCAACATAATCTGAATACATTTGGTCGGTCTTCCGTATGTCAGTTGTTAGTTTCACTTATAGTGGTGTCCATTTTATACAAAAGACATACACATGGAGTTATACCGGCCACACCGTGCCCTAGATTGATGCGGGGTTGACTCGTACACGTCACAGATGACTCATGAATTGTTTTGATAAAGTATCAACAGAATCTGAATGCATTTGGTCATTTTTCCATATGAAAGTTGTTGTTTTAACTTAAAATGTTTTCCATTTCAAATAAAGTTGAGACACTTTGAGTGGTGTCATCCACAGCGTGCCTCGGATTGAGGTGGGGTTGACTTGTACATGTCAGACATGACCCATGGATCATTTTTCTTAATTATCAAGAGAATCCGAATATGTTTGGTCATTTTTTCATATGACAGTTGTTTTTACTTAAAATGATGTCCATTTTAAACAAACGAGAGACAGTTAGAGTGATACCTGCCACACCGCGTGTGACCATGCGTGACCGCGACAAGTTGGCCCGGTCTAGCGACATCCTCAGGGCAGAATCTTCCAGCCAAGAGCGAAGGGAGTGGGAGGAAGCGAGGGAACATTTCGGTCGATTCCTCCCTACCCATTAACTATGGATGGGTAATGTATCTAAAACTCTATCTAGGTATCATACATCGAATTCCGACAAGACATCGAACTGCAACAAGGTTTCGTCCTGGAGTAGGGAAAAATCATTACATTATTGTGGCATGTCCTCAGTGTGACCATAGCGACACCGTGGCATGTTGGCCCGGTCCAGCAAAATCTGCAGGGCAACATCTTCCGGCCACGAGTGAAGTGAGCAGGAGGAAGCGGGGCAACATTCCATTCGTATCCTCCCTCACCATTATCTATAGATGGGTAAGGTATCTAAAACTTTATCTAGGTATTATACATCAAATTCCAACAGGACTGCAAACTGCTGCGGGGTGTCATCCTGGAGTAGGGCCAAATCACAGCATGACCGCGGCGTGACCGCGGTGTGACCGCGGCGTGACCGCGGTGTGACCGCGGCGTGACCGCGGCGTGACTGTGGCGATACCGCCGCGTGACCGCGGGGAGACCGCGGCGTGACCGCAGCGTGACCGCGGCGTGACCGCGGCGTGACCGCGGCGTGACCGCGGCGTGACCGCGGCGTGACCGCGGGATGACCGCGGCGTGACCGTGGTGAGACCGCAATGTGTTGGCCTGGTTCAGCGACATCTGCGGGGCAGCATCTCTTGGCCAGGAGCAAAGGGAGCGGGAGGAAGTGGTGTAACATTCTAGTCGTCTCCACCCTCCCCATTAACTATGGATAGGTAATGTATCTAAAACTATATCTAGGCATCATAAATTGAATTCTAAAAGGAATGTGAACCGCCGCAGGTTGTCGTCCTGGAGCAGGGCCAAATAAAGGCATTGTCGTGCTTTGACAGCGGTGTGATCATGGCGTGACCAAGGCGTGACCACAACGTGACTGCGGCATCACTACGATGCGACCGCGGTGTGACTACGGTGTCACCGCAGTGTCACATCGATGTGACCGTAGTGAGACCGCTGTGTGTTGGCCCGCTCCAGCAACATCCGCGAGGCAGCATCTTCCGACCAGGATTCCAAATAAATCCTATGTAGTTTTCCTTCACATTATAGAAACTGATCTTATGTTATAAAAAACAAACTCTTGAAACACATGAAGGACGAGTCACCCTTAAATTGGCGACTCGAAACCAACGAGCAGGGATCAACACATCACAAAAAGGTTATTAATATCCTTAAAACACATGAAGGATGCTACATAACCAGTGAGAAACCAACCAATCGAATTAAATCCTTACCTAGATTGGAAGAGGAGAACCAAATCCACCCGAACCATCACAAAATAATCGAACACCCTACTGAAAGCATAATATTGAGTAAAAAACACTAAATCCCAAAATAGATGAGGTGCAAGACAAGTAGTAACCATAGAATCTTACATCGGTGCAATGCTAGTGGACTAAATCAATTTGAACACCTTCTGGAACCCTTCGTAGAATATAAGTACCCTATGTCCATAGAAAGTAGTCAAAGATCTAAGTGACCAATGAGATAAATAAAATAAAATAAAAACAAAACTAAAACATACATGTCTCATGTGACTATACCTATCACCACCCAACATATAAGTACCACAGCGCCCCATGGGTCAAATCATGTTCCTGCAAGCAAAGGGGAAAAAGATCAATATTTCAAAACGATACTATCAAAATGTACATTCCTATTAATTAAAAATTAATCTTCCTATTAATGTTATATAATCAATTTGGACTAAGTTTCATCTTAGTTTGATTTTGTTCAATACAAGGAATGAGGTCTTATTATTCTTTGTTTTTATGTTTATACTTGAGATATTTATTTAAAAATAATGCATGTATTTGGCATTATTATTTATGGTTTTAGTTCTTAGTTTGTTGTTATGGGACTTCTCCACATGAATAAATATTGGAATGTAGGGCTCAGTTGAAATTTTTTTGCTTTAATGTGATTGATGTCACTAATGATGAGGATTTAGATCATGTAAAATGTTCCTAAGAGGATTGGGCCTTGTAGTAATAGGTGTGGCAATTGTGTGTCTAGCATTTGATGAGGAAATACTTATGAGGATGGATTGGAATATCGGTAGGTTATTAGAGTGGGATGGTCCCTCTGAGTATATAAAATGTATTATTAAATGTTTTACTACATTTAATGATTCAAGATATCAACTAAAAATCTGAAGGATAAGATGCTAGTGTGGGTATTGGGTATTGTCGGACAGATTGGCAATATAATGCCAATAGGATTGGTGTGATTTAGCTTAAAATTGAACCTGGTTAGTGGGGCTGGGTGATAATACATTATTTTTATGAGGTTCTTGAGTGGATTATTGACAATATAATGTAGATATGTTCTACATGGTGTGATTTTGTGACTAGGACAATCATAATGTGAATAATTCTCTTTGTCTAGTTGGATGATGAGATGTGCATCGAAGCATGGGATAATCATCGAGAGATGAGTCTAGACTATGTGACTGAGAGGATAGAAAAGGATAGGTTTGATAGGATTGGGTGAGTGGCCAACACATTCGAGGATAATACGATGCATGGAGAAACTTGGAGAAACATGGGGTAATTTATGCTATCTCATGGAGACACTTGGGGTTATTTCATGACTCCAATATACTCCAAAAATGCTCTCACAATATGTTTTAGAAAAACAATTCCATCTCATGGAAGACCCCAAGGCTCCTCTATCTTCCAATGTTTCCTCAAACTCACACCTCATGGTATTACAATATATAAGTGATCTACGTCAACTAGTCAGGACAACATTACTACCATTCATTCGTATAAAGAAGTAAAATACCCAAGTGGCCAATGAGATAAAGAAAATAATATAAAAACTAAACAACAACATATATGTATCGTGTGACAATACATGTCACCACCCAATATATATGAACCACACCACGCCACGGGTCAAATCATGTTCCTGCAAACAAGGGGGATACAATTACATTTAATAATCACTTCATTTTTCATTATGTTATTTATATAGAACGTTGCTGGAAAAAACATACTAGTACACTTAGCCATTAAATATGCACCTATGCTACATTAGTTGAGTTGAAGATTGTGCACATAACCCTGCTGGAACATCGCCACATTGCACCATAATCCACGATTGACTACTATAGTGAATAATAACTAATGCATCATAAAATGAAATTCGGCATAGATTCCCCTTGTGTATTAAATCACTATCCTACTAGCATCCACCATTCCCCTGTCAAATTGGAACTCGGTCTATAATGAATTCAAAAAATATTAATACATATATCAATCCAAAACTATCAACACCCCATCTTACTATCCCATTGAGTGGTTATAAAGTAAAATAATTGCAGAGAAAGTGGTTGCTGTGTTGGGGATTCGAAAAACTATAACATTGCATTGTTTATTTAAGTAAAAGTTCTGTTTAAAGTAACATGAATGTAATAACACAATGTTTAGAGTTCAAAAATACTCTTTAATGTAAAAAAAATAACATAAAAACTTAGTTTTTAAACTCAATAGGGGTGTAAAAATGGCCTGATGCCTGGAGTGGACCTAGAAAGTCTATGAGACATATTTCTTACAATGGGCCCAGTCCATGTAGTGTTTAGGGCTGGACTCGAACTAGTGAAGGCCCAACAAATCCAGACCAAACCCAAGCCCAGAAAAAGGCTCACCCAAGAAAATTGATAAATTTGTTCAATATTATTTTAGTTTGATGAATTGTAAGTTTACTATATTTATTATTGTTAATTTATTCTATTTTTTACATTTTAAATTTTTTAAAAGACTTGGACCGGGACCCAGCCCAAACTATTGATATGTACCATTCCTCAATACATTCCTATTCAGTAATTTGTATAACACCAAAAGTCACAACCGACCCCTTTCCATTTATGTCTGCAATTGGGTTGAAGTAATTGACATTTCAACCCCCCCCCCCTCTCCCACCACACCAAACTGTCTAATTTCATACTTATTCCCTTTAATGAGTGAAAATGATTCGTTTTCCACGCCTTTGGATTTCAGATCTATAAAATATAACCAATATTCTAAAATTTTCATTATTTATAGCCAATAGACTCCTGAAAATCGGCCACTAAGAACTCATTATGTTGATTTTTGAACAAAATGTTTGCACATTTCCAAATTCCTACTAAACATAAAAAGGAATTTTCACCATTTACAGTCCAATAGGTTCCCCTACTCCTCTACCTCTCATCAAAGGCAGTATGCATGATCCAACTATTTCAATTAAAAGCATCATGGGAACAACTAAACCATTAATTTCAAATTTGAATGAACAAAAAAATAACGTGGTTGAGCTAGACCTGTAATGAATTTACAGATGAATAGTTTTGGCTATCCAGACTGTACAAACAAATGCAAAAATGTAAAATTGGGATTACACCAAAACCATTAGCAAATCATCAACTAAATTTCCACAAACATAGAAAACATGATATTAGACTTCATGAGAGGTTCGGTCTACCTTAGATGGGTAGTCCAACTCCTTGATTTGGAAAAGATTTACCTCTAGCTCTTAGGGGGCAGGGGTCGGCCCTAACAATATTATTTCTTAGGAGGGAGGAGACAGAGCCGAGAGAGGGGGATGTCCCCTAGGGTGTTTGGCCATGCGGGTCTCGCGCGCGATTGGAGAGGGGGTCGGGGGATGTCGGAGGAGGAAATTGTGCCAAGAGGGGAGGGGGGATGTTGCCAAGAGAGGGAGACGAGAGGGGAGGGGGGAATATCATTGGGAGCCGAGAGGGGAGGGGGACATCATCATCAGAGAAGGATCCATGAGGGGAAGTTTAACATCGCTGGAGGAGAGGGAGGGGGTCGAGTGGTGGAGGTGGAGGCGAAGATCGGGAGGTGGAGGTGGAGGCCGGGAGGCAGTCAAGGTCGGGGAGGTGAGTAGTGCACGAGGATGAAATGTCGCGAGAGGGGATCCCTAATTTGGGGATAATGTTTCCAAACAGTTTATTAAAACCATAGGTAAAAGTTCTATTTCCCAATAGTTTTCTTAAACTGTTGGAAAAAAAACAAAACAGCCTACACCAACAGTTTATTAGATTCATTGGTATAGGTTCTTTTTCCCAGTGGGTTTTCTAAACCATTGGAAGAAAGTGTTGGTATAGGCTCGATTTCTAGTAGTGGGGGTATAACCCTTAAGGTCATATATCCTAGAGTGTATGGTTGTAATTTTTAAGGTCTTGTAGCAAGGAACAAGGGGATAGATGGAAAATATATAAATAGTGGGAAAATGAACTTATCATGTTTTCATAGCCTAGGGATTATTAAAAACACCTCAGTTATGAGTGCATAGATTTTAAGGTCATAGTGTTTGGTCTAGAATATTTTAATAAAGATTGTGATCATGTACATAAGGATGGAAAATTCTATGATGGGAAATAATTATTTATGTGAATTTAGTATGTCATTATCACCCAAGGAAAACCATGTCAACCTCTCACACAAATATAGCTAATACTTAGGGGAAGGGGCATCATCTAAGAATTAGGCTGGATAGGGGCTCGACTTGAGTGTGTCATAATCCCTAAGATCTATGATGGAATGAAATTTGTGTTGGTCCAGGACATGATGTCTATACATCAATATGTATCATATATAGTGGGAATTAAGCCATACAGTTTCCTAGAGGGCAGTGTGGTGGGAGTCCAATGTCATGTAGGGATTATCCTATAAGGTGGGGACTAAGGTATCACATTGTTTTAGTAATTTAATTATAGATAACATTATATAGTTTAACATATAATGGAAAAGAGGCCGAAAACGTATTTTAAAATACCCATAAAATCATCCTGAAATGGAAATATCCAAGATGAGGATTATGAAGTTAAGACATGTAATGGTTAGGCCCATTTTGACGGTTCGATTCAAAATACATGAGACATGTTACTAGAAGGAGACATTGACAGTAAAGTCGAATCCATTTAAAGTCGAGTCAAGGATAATCTCATAGGACCAAAATATTGTTAATGATACAAAAACTAGTCACATGTAATAAAACAGAAAGTACCCCCCCCCCCCCACCATCTGGGGAAGGGAGCACACTCTTAATGGTGGAATGACATATGTTGTATGAAATAGGTAGAATTATTTCTCAAGGACTATAAATGTTGTGACATAGATATTTCTCCTTCAACAAGTGGTCATGAGAGCACTTCTGATACTAATAGAACATGGTACCTGAGTTAGTATGGTGGTGAGGACTTGTAAGCATAGGAAGACTACAAATTTCACATAACACACACTTCATTTATATATATAATTTGTAAAGTAAAATAATTTTTCAAAATTAATTCTTCATATAGTGTTGTTATTCTGCTATGTCACTTCCAATGTATCTATGAATCTCGGTTTCACAAAGCCCCAATTGAAAATGCCTATTCAAAAACTAATAAAATTGATTTTGGGAAAATCCACTTGGAAGAATATGAAACATTGAATACCTAAATGGATTGATGTGCAAAAACAAGAAAGGATGAAAAAACCTTCCTAGTTATAGATAAATCGATGAATAACCCTTCTTAATCTTAATTATAGAAAACACTGAATTTGAAAAATTGAATAACCCTAAAACAGAATATGAAATTTTTGATTTTGGGTTTCCCTGTTCCTAATTATAGATAAATATCTATCACAAATGATTGATTTCACTATTATTCAATCATATCGATGAATAACCCTAAAACATACACTTCTATAATCAGAAATTCTACCTCTTTGCACTTCCTTTGGACGAAACATGGAGCGCAGAGTTTGCGGGGGAGGGGTGAGAGATGGATTCTAGGGCTCAGGATAGGAGGAGGGAAGAGGTGAGTGGTGAGCGGCGAGTGGCGAGCGTCGATCTATGAGTGGGAGTTGTAATGAGAGGAGGGGAGCACGTGGGGGATGAGAGCGGCGGTGAGGGGGATCGGGATGGGAGTGGTGGCGAGGGGGGGTTGGGAGGAGCAGTGCCATAGGGCTAGAGAAGTGGGGCACAAGTGGCAGTGTGGATGGGAGAAGAATGCAGATGGCCACTGGGTTTAGGTGTTTCTATTCCAATGGTTCATATGAACCGTTGGTATTTGTGGTGGTTTTTTCTGATGGTTTCCTAAATACATTGGAGAAACCAACATATATCTAGCCTATATTACTCTATACCGACGCTTTACAAATAACTGTTGGTATAGATTTTTTATCCCAACGGTTTGAAAAAACTTTTTGGAAAAACGTGTTGGTATATATGGGATTTCTAGTAGTGTCCCCATCAAAATTTCAACCCAAAAAATATGACCGACCGTCACATGGTCAAACTACATGTTGGAAATGGATAACCCAAGAAATAGGGATGAAGAACCCTATAAACTGGGATAATAATGGAAT
Source organism: Viscum album (assembly GCA_963277665.1). Lineage (NCBI taxonomy): Eukaryota > Viridiplantae > Streptophyta > Magnoliopsida > Santalales > Viscaceae > Viscum > Viscum album. Next base: position 1,496,916,197 of record OY728119.1, on the reverse strand, counting down.
TAATAGATTCCATGGTGATTCCTTGATGACACAAGGAAAATAGCACCCAAGTATTAAAGCTCAAGAGGTATAATAGGGGTTGGATGGATCTCATAGGGATGAAAATCCCATTAGGATTGTATTATAGGTCATTTTGGGTGAAATTTTAAATGTGGTATAAGTGTAATTTTACAATTATTATTTAAAAGGACAGGTCACACAGTTACCCCACGTAGTGTTCCAAACTGTGTGGAAACCGTGCGTCATATACTATCCATGTGGAATGAGGCGACATGGATTCCTAGAGAATGGGACATGATTTCCTTGAAATGTGTGCCAATTGTGTGCCACTAATTGCTGATGTAAAAAAAATTCCTCCATATATTGTTTGGGAACTCAATGGATAAATACCATACTAAAAATAATCAATGGAATAAATAGAAATAATCATGGGTGTGTCAAATTTGGACTTGAAGTTGATATGAAGAACCCTCTAGGATATGCGAGATATAGGAAAACATAGTAGTATTTTTTTTATGTTCTATGTAACTAGTTTACAAATAAATGTATCCCTATATAGATAATAAAAATTTATGTGGATCTGGAATATATGTACCTATGGGTAACACCAATAAAAACCACTATGAACAACACTTGAATGGGAATTGGTACATGATAACGGACCTTAATTCACACATGGTTTGGCACTCCTAGGGGATATGTTTGGTTAATCAGTTGATTTTTCGGAACCGTTATTAGGGATATATAGAAAATGTAATGATTATTATTGGATATTAATAACATATTTAATAATTTTTATAAGACATAAATCCATTTAGAATTACAATATTCTTAAAAGTAACTTGTTTTTGACATGTTTTTTCATTTTTTTAAATGGTGGAAAATAAGAGGAACCACATAAATGATGAGTGCAATAGAAGATGAAATGATGGTTTTCTTATGGAATATGTAATTTAAAAAATTATAAAGATGATGAATCAAATAACCTGAGATAGGAATAATGACTTCAATCAAGTAAAGAGACCAAACTCACATTTTTGGGAACAAATATCTATTGATTTATTCTTATTTCAATGACCACTGTCCTTTAGTGTATCTAATGACCCATTGATTGATAAAAAAATGGATAAGGTCTATTGAAAATATTTTTTCTGAAATATATTTTTTGGATAAATAGAAAGTCACCCTAGTAGTATAACATTAATAAATAGAAGCTGATCATTGGTGGAAACTGATTAAAAACATGATGCTAAGAAGGGTTATCAATTATATAGAGTGCGAATATTTTAGGGGAATCTTTCTTAATAAATATTTCCCATGTTTTATGTGATCAAAAATAGATAAGGAATTACTAGATCTCATGAAAAAGAAAAATGGATCGGTTGTAATTTAAGTGATGAACATTACAATACCCGCTCAATACACATCTAGAAGTTTTATGAATATTATTGTAAATTTAGATATATTATTCAATTGATTGAGATCCCATATATTGAGGAATGCATAAAATTAAGAATATAAATTATATAAAGATATATTGAAGAGTTCTACTAAGGTTAGATTTGAGTTTTGAGAGACTTTGTGGTCTAGTATATTTAATTAAAATAAAATATCAATGGATCCAAACTCAGGGATAAATGAATATCATAGAATAGAGGATAGAGAGTGAAACTTCCTACATGAAATAAATGTGTGAAGAATAATTCAATGAATGGATTTCTTGTGAGTGGAAATTGATACAAATTTGGAAGAGATGGGAATATAGCTCAAAACATCCGTGGTGAGGTGAAGCCTCAACTTCTCAACACTAACGAAAAACGGAATAAGGTGAAAGCCAAAACAGAAGATCATTTCTTCAAGTGTAGACATATTTGGAAATTTTCCAATCAACGTACAAATATGAAGATAATGTCGGGAAACCCCCCTCATCCTCATCATTGGCTATGAGAGAAAGGGTGAGTATTTTCTATAACATTTTCTAAAGTATAGGATTGTAATCATGTGGTGGTAGGTAGACTCATTATGCTCTAAAATCTAGAAAGTACAATGTTTGATTCTGTTTATACACAATCTTTTTTTTAACCTCGGTTTTCCAAGAATATATAACCAATACCTAAACTACTATATGTAGTTTTATCATTAAAGACTCCCTAAGGTACAACCATAACATCAACGGTGTATAGAAACTATTGTATTAACTTTTTTGGGAACAATCAAATTGTAAATCTAGTAGTAATTCCCATGGTGAAATTTTACACTATACAAGAGATGGATTGGCTCTAAATTGTATCTCGTCTTGGTCTATGTCTAACAACACCTCCCATAGCCTTCTTTATAGTGATAAGGAGTGAATAGGAAGAAGGAAATGGATGTATAAATATAGGGAATTCTCTATTATTCAAGAATACATTCACATATTTCTTGAATATTTTCTAGGACCTCTTCTAGAAAGAGAGTTAGAGTTATCCATTGAACCCATTCCAAGACCCAATCTAATATCAACGACCCAATAAATGATTAAAACTTTTGAGTGAAAGGAATTAAAGAAACAACATCAAGATCTTAGAAAAAATGGATTTATCTGATGAAATATGTTACTATGGGGACAACCTAAATTTATTAAATATAAGGATGGATAAATGTGTTTATACATTGGTTATAAGGAATATAATGGGATCATAGTAAATAATAATTACTATCTTCTAAGGATTTGTGATTTTTTTGATCAGCTTCATGGGGCTCAATTATTCCCCCAAATTGACCTCTGATATGGGTATCATCAATTGAAGGTGAAGAATGAATATATTCCGAATACTACCTTCTATAAAAAGATATAGAAATTATGAATTTTTTTAATTCCCTTTATCTTGACTAGTTATCCTTCTTTATTTATGGATTTGATGAATAAAGTCTTTATGTACTACCTTGATAAATTCATTATAAATTTTATTGATTACATTCCGATTTATTCAAAATATCATTAGGAGTATTGGGATCATATATGGGTTATATTATAATATTTGAAAAAGTATAATATATTTAATAATATTTAGAAATTGTGAATTACTATTACAAAAAGTTGCATTATGGGGTATATTGTAACCAGTGAAGGAATCTTAGATGACCTTGTGAAAAAAGGTATATAGAGGAGTGGTCACACCCTCTAATGGTAATTATGATTTATATATTCATTTTCATTCTTGATATTATAGGAGTTATATGAAAAAAATTTCATGACATTATTATCCAATAACCATGTTAACTCGAAAAGAAGATAAGTTCATCTAGACAAAAGAGTGTGAATAATCATTCTATGAACTGAACAAGTGGTTGGTTACAGTACATGTGTTAACATTTACCATAAATTAGAGAAGGATTCATAAATTATATTGATGAATCTACAAAAGGGATTGGGTTATTACTCAATAAAATAAATAATGTGATTTCTTATGAATTTAAACAATTAATGCCTCATGAGAAAAATTTTCCTACGCATGACCTGGAGTGATCTATAATTATTTTTTCTCAAAAAAATATTGAAGCACAATCATTATGGTGAGAAATATGATATATATAAATTCAATGGTAATGTTTTAAGTATGTTTTTTCACAAATAGAATTTAACAAGAGACAACATGTATGGTTGGAATTCTTAGTAATTATAACTATTCAATTCATTATCACCCCAGAAGAGAAAAAAAAATTTGATGCATTAAGTTGGAATGAACATATAATGATAGAAATTATGGGGATTTTTGGATATCCATTGACCAAAGAAGAAGTAAAATTTGAAATTGTAATTTTAATTAAAGTTACATCCTCATCCTTATCCCAACTAATTTTTCATCCATAATAACAATAGTAGATCAATAAATATAAAAGGGAATATCCTTTGTTACAAAAAATATAGAGGCTATGAAAAATGGAACATTTATTTAATACAATATTGATCAAAAAGTGGTATTGAAATTTTATATATGGATTTGTCTCCCACTTATCCTAGAGATAAGGAATAAGATGATTTTTAATGCTTATATCACTACATTCACTATATATTTTGGAAGCTCTAAAACATCTAGGGACCTTTGTGATATTTATTAGTGGGATAATATGAAAAGATAGATTGTCAAATATATTGAACGGTGCCTAATGTGTAAACAAGTGAAGTAGGAGCGACAAATTCTAAAAAGGTTATTGAATCCTCTACCCATACCAACACCAAATAGAGACACCATCACAATAGATTTCATCACTAGTCTCCCAAGAACATCTGAAGAAAATAATATGATATTGGTTATAGTGGATTGACTCACCATGACTGCCCATTTCATGGCTATTTGAGGGGAGGTATTTCTTGGTCAACATTCTAGTATATACATTCAAAAAAAAATTAGGCTACATGGGGTCCCACTTTCTATTTTTTTAGATCCAAGGTTCGCATCTAAATTCTAGAGAACTCATCACTATATTTTGAATACTAAATTAAATTTTAGTACGGCTTATCAGAACAAAATTGGTGGCCATTATGAATGGATTATTCAGACATGTAAGGACGTGCTGAAAACATAATCAATGAAATTTACAGGTGGAGGGATCAACACCACCCATTAGTTATATTTTCATACAAAAAATTATTCCACTCATGTATTAAAATTATACCATATGAATCCCTATATGAGAATACATATATAACTCCAACATGTTTAGATGAAGTTGGTGATACTAAATTATGTGTTTTTAATCTTGTGAAAGAGATGACAATAAAGCTTCATGCCATCCAAAAATATATAAAGGATTCGAAAATTAAATAGAAGATATATGATGATGACCGTTGAAGGGACTTGGAATTTGATGTAGTAGAAAAAAATTTCCATTAGATATTTCCAGGGAAGAGAGTCATGTGATTTTGAAAAAATGGGAATCGTATCCCCAAGAACATTGGACCCATATAAATCCATGATATCATATGAGAAGTTACCTATCAACTAACACTTAAACCAATCCTTCTCTAGTTTATAATGTATTCCACATATCTCTATTAAAGAACTGCACACTTGATCTTACACATGTACTGAATCTGAATATTGTTTTACTTGAACATGAACCCTTTTATATGGACTAGTCGGTTGAGATCTTACACCATAAAGATAACATTCTATGAAAAAATAATACTCACCTAGTGAATGTTTTGTAAATGAAATATAAGTATGAATAAGAAACATGAGAACCATATTAGACAGTGTGACAAAAGTACACTTACCTTTCTTGATCGATATAATGAGTTGAAATTTTAGGGTTGAAATTTCTTAATAGGTTCATAATGCGACGACCTATACATTCTAAGTGATATTTGTTCCCTAATAAAATGTGTGTAATATATATTATTAATTTAATAAATATAAAGATAAACCAATAAAATTTATTATCATCAATAAATACCATTACATTACTAAGCTATGAAACTAGTTAAAATGCCAAACATTACAACTATAAAAAAAATATAAAATTGAGTAGCAAAAATGGGAAAGTATAGATCGTCCCAATATGCTGGAATCATCATCCCCACACCAAAATCTGTAGAAATGAAACAAAATATTATTAAACTAATAAAAATAACATGAAAATTAATATATAAATAGAAGTCCAATTATAGATAATTTTGAATGAAAGAATGAAGTGGTATTTATAGGGTTTGACGGAAAATGTGATTGTAGGGATTTGACCGTTATATGACCATTTTTTAAAATGATCATTTTTCTTAATGGAAATTGTAAAATATAACCCTGGTTAATAATTTTATCATTATAATTAGTATTTGAATATAGTTATGATAAAAGATAATTGATATATATATGTGAATCAATGGTCTCAACCAGTAGAGTTAGGTCATTGGAATCCCATTTATCAGAACATGGGAGGGAGGTATTGTCACAGGGGTTCTCCCTTAACCAAAACCAATTAGATCATCAATAAGTGAATATATAATGAAATCACCTATAGGATTAGTTTAAATTAGCAGATATTACCACTCGGGCGATGTTATTTGATCCACCCAATGAAATTAATACCATCACACACCTCACCATTAGGGTATACGCAGTTGTAATAAAGGGTTACATATCTAAGACTATGTTAATTAAATTGTATTTACCATTGTATAAATAAAAGTTTTATTCCAATTATCCATCTAATAAATAGTTTTTTCTTAATTAAAAATAATTTTAATTGAGGTTAATTTGATAAATTGATTGTATGGACGTAAATGAAACATAATTGTATATTTATAGAAAATTTATAATCTTTTATAACAAACACAAGATTTCAAAATAAATTTTTTTGAATGAAATTTTATTTTATAAGCACATTCATAAAAATATAAATACAAAAATAATTTTATAATGAAATTGGTTAATTTTTATAATTGTTGAACTTTTAAATATACCATAAAAATGATATTTTATGTAATTTTTTTTATTTAAAAGTTAAAATTATGATATTAATATAATTATTCAATAAAAATAAACAATATATTTGAAATCACTACATAGAAATTAGTTTATGGTTAATTTATGATAAATTTCTAAAAAACATTATTTTTTCATGAATAGTAAAAATATAGTTTTGGGTTTTTAGTGTATTTTATGAAATCATATTTATTACATAATGATTTAATAATTATTTAAACACAATACAAGAATTAAATAAATTTTTTATTAATATTAAATGTTTTAGTATATTTAAGAATTTCTAAAACTATAAGTGTCTTTAAAATGTCTAAAAATAAAAATTCGATTATTGAAAACATTACATTTTAGAATCATAACATTTCCATGCAAAAAGATGCATTAATATGGTGTTAGGTTCTATTGGATTAAATTGATAAAAAATTTCCCCCAAATTTTCATAAACCAGGACTATAAACAAAGTGTAAGCTAGTGGTATTTCATTTTCCACATGCTAGTTTCTAAGACGTATATTTGAAAATTATTAAACAATTCATCCACTTTTTCTATAAATACACACCCATTTATCTATTCCCTTTCACTATAAATCCATCCTCTAATAATTTCTTGTGGTTTTTCCTCCCAATTATTCACCTAAAGGTTTCCCCAATCCACCATGTATCTATCCTCATGTTTTAGGGACAACTCTTCAAGGTAATAGAAATATCCACTTCTCTTTTACATTTAAGTTCCATTTTCCTGTGGTATATCTTCAAATTTCCAAACTAATTTCATATTTTCAATTTATATTTTTCCATTACTGTAATAATTTTCTTTTACAAATTAGTCTCCCTTTTCCAGTCTCATTTATCTATTTTATGAAACTATTTTTTATATCGGTTATGATGCTGAATATACATCTTAAATTTATCTATTTTAATTGAAAAAGATTCTTTTCCTTTTTATTTGAATACCCAAACAATGATTTTTTAAACTTGTAATAAAATTAATTTAAAAATTAGTTTTTAATAGTGTATTTACATATATTAAACCCAAATTTCATATCATGGTTCAAAATCACGTAATTATCATGTCATTATGCTCGGTTGTATGCCAAAACATTTTATAAGAAACTTGTTCTTTATTCTCAATATTTTACCAATGAACTTATTTATAATGATCTGTTTGGATCACATAAAATTAATATATATATTTTTGTTCCACTATTGTTACCCAAAGGATTGGGTAATGTATTTAATCTCTAAATATGACACGGTTTATGATACCTTGGAAAATAAACTTGGTAATTTTGATTAATGCATCATTGGTGAAAAAAATTATTATATGCATCTGAATTCATACATTAAATTTTTAGCCACATTTCCATGTTATGATTCATGTTATTATATTATTTATATACATATTTTTTATACATTAGTTTTATACCTCATGTTCTTTTTGATATGTCCTATAATCACATGTTATATACCTATCTTTCATATCCCTTACTATGATTTATGATTAACCATTTATATTTATATATGTACCCAATATATGAGATTTAGTTAATGTAACTCATGGTGAACCCACTAAGGGGTATATAAATTTAATTGGAATAATGTTTTGTGTTTTCATGTATTATATAACTTATTTTGAAGAATATATGCATTAAAAGATCTTTTTTTTATAGCATGTAATTAAAAGTTGTGTTATAAAAAGGTGGGATTCCATATTATTGTTGTGAATAACAAAATGATATATGATGTAGAACTTTTATAAACTAGTAATTTAAATATATAATTTTTAATGATACTAAGACATTATAAATATATCATCGATTTTAATTATATTTTATTAATATTCATCTAATAATATGTATTTTTTATATAGGTACAGTTTTGGTGGCCTCATTGATTTTGACTCATAATCTTGTTTTATCTCTCCACTCTCACAACCTGAAGATAATACTTATAAGGCCCCAGCCTTAAACCTTACTTAATCTTGAGTTATTACAAGATTACACATTGAGGATCTTTTCAGGTTTAGAGTTTTAGAGAATTAGATCATGAAACTTTCATTACATTCCACATTTAAACAAAGTGGTTACATAAAAGACAGTATTCATTCTTCCCATCAACGGGAACATATTTAAAATATAACACGGATTCTTTCTTGACACATCCTTGACACTATCATCACATCATGTACCTTTCCCTTGACCTGTGAAAAACATTTCAAAAACTTGGGATGAGCATAAAAAGCTCAGTAAGAGTTATAAGAATATGGAAAGGAGACATGAGTTCATATATACATAAGAATGAAATCATACTTTACCCATAACACAAAGGCACTTTAACATACCTCATCAAACCGCGAATAAATCATAGAAATCGTAAGACATAATGGTAACTTGAGGCATTCATAACATTCTTACGTAGGGAGTAACCATCTTGGTTACGTTTCGAATACCCATCATAGTATATTCCATAAATCTCTTCGGAGAAACCTTAACGTTTCACTCCTTCGCGTTACCCAATGCATTGGAGAGCTATAACGGGCTCACCCACCCTTAGTCTATCACGGAACCACCCGTTCTTCATAACAATGCCCAAGAACCATAACATAATCGTATCACATAAAACATGAATAAAGGAAATATAACATTTCCACATTTCAATAACAATATAACATTTTAGGATATTGAAATAATGAATCCAAAAAAGAAACCACTTCCAAAACCATTTAAAAAATTTAATAAAGAGATTTTTGAATCAAAGTGTCCCATACCACCTTGAAGCTTTTAACATTTTAAACCATTAATATCCATATAGATAAATCCTTTAAACCATTTTTAAAACATGGATATTAATAAGAACAAATAATTAAAACATTTAAAACGATATTTTGGTTAAAGGGGTTTTACCAAAATTAGAGACCCTTGAATACAATAATCGAGGAATAACATTTAGTCATAAATTTATAATATCATGAGAATAAAAGGATTCATGATATAATACTCCAAAGGACAGTATATACACCATATAAGAGTGAATTGGTGCATAACAACAATGAACCCTCAATAGAAATGTCAAATGTGATGAAATCCCTTATAAAGAAGGTATCCTTAAATTAAGGACAAATAAATCTCAAAAATATGTGTGACAAATATATATATACCCAATATAAGTGGATATTAAGTGTAAAACAATAAAAGTTCAATCACACATATTCAATGGATGACATATTCAATGACTACAAGTTGAACCCAAAGAAATCGAAATTGGGTTAAAAGTTCCCTTGACAGCCTAACTGCATCACATCAAAAATGAGTTGATGAGAGATAAAAAGTGTATCTCATCACTTGGACATAAAATTTACATCAATAAGGATGTATGAGAACATATCCCAAGATTAAAAGACCCAATAAAAGAAGTCTTTTCAAAAAGAGGAGTGTGAAAGGTTCCCTTGCCGACTTGGGTATCTTTCAAAACATACACCCCATGAAAGAAAGACAATAGGTAATTGATGTAAATACTCATAAACGAAAATATATTACACAAAGATTAGAATAATGTGCAGTACATACACCACTCAAAGGAATTTGTGGCGAATGTAGCATAAATCTCACGGGAATAAAAGTGGATGAAAAATCCCACACGAAAACTCAGCAGCCTAACGGCGCCACATAAAACTTCCAAATATGGAATGATGAGATCAAATAGAGTATCCCATCATATTACAATAGAATTTACATCAAGTGGAATATAAAAGAAAATCCCCCAACATTGCAAGGAGGAGTTTAAAAGAAGTGACATAAAGGAGAGTACTTAAAAAGAAAGAGAGGAGTAGGATCCTTTACCTCGGGTCCGACTTGACTCGATCGTTCTTTAATCTCCTGAATAATAAACTTGAGTTAATTTCTAATTCTTTAAGAACCCTTTTTCAAGTTCATTATTAATTTTATACCACTTATTACCATGTCACAAACATTATGTAATCATTTAAGTTAATAATATTTGTTTTGCCGATATTTGGTTCTTAAGTCGAAAGTGGTCTTCTTACAATTACATGTTGTTCGTGTGGCCAAATGTTTATTATATCCAGAATTGTATTCATTATGTAGATATAATATATGTCATATATATCCAGTACATGCATGCATTTATAACATTACATAATCATTTAGAGGTAAGAAATGAAATGCACCGTTCATGGAGACGGTAAGCCGTACGTACGCATGAACGCTACTTTCATTTCTATTTCGTATTTTATAGAATGGAATAATAATGATATAAAGGTATATTATAAATCCAGTATAATATCATATTTCCATCCTTTATACATCCCATATATGGTATTTAATGAATCAAATCACTTGAGGGGGCGGTAGTCCGCACTTCCTTAAATGATGATATCGCGTATACCCATAATGGAAGCCATAATGGTAAGACAAAAATGAAAAATACAGAAGCATAAATAAAACATAAACATATTATATATAATATATAAAAATAGTGACATCATAATTTCCACCTTTGAAGGTGTTAAATGAGTATTGATCAATCATCGTTTCGGGAGGTAGAATTTCGCTATCCACAGAAACTGTATGTTCATTAACCATTTGATGTAGTTGTGTGGGAGTGTAGCTCGAATAAATCTTATAACAACATCCTAGTATATTGACGATACTGGTGTTGTTACAGAAGAAGTAAATAAAAAGAGTTTAAGGGGTTGGAGAAGCAAAATAAAACAAATGAACATGAGAGAATGAATTACCTTTGAAAGTGTAACTCCTTTTGAATTAAGCCCAAACGCTTCCTTTGAAAGGATTCTGCACAAAGGGAGTCCTCTAGGATTAGGAGAGGGATGTGGAGAGAGTAAATGGGCAGGGGTTGGCCGAGCCAAAGGCTTGAGGAGTGTGTTAAACGAGGTAGAGGTGGGGGCCTTTTATAAGACGAGAGGAGGGGTACTTTTGGAAAGTAAGAAATATTACATTATTTGAAAATGTGTTTCGGTTTCAAAAGGTCCCACATTGATATAATTCTTGTATAAGGTGATAAGGCATCGAAATCCACTCATCCAATTGGTTGTGTCCATGTGTAGGTTGTAGAGTTTTCATTATATTTCCATTTTAATTAAATCATCAAATAATGATGTCATGGCTGCATCATTATTATGTCATAAATAATTTAATTTCTTTAATGTCTAAAAATTATAAAAAAATACTATGATATAGGAAATCTTTTTATCTTTCCAATGACTATTTATAAGAAATATATTTACTTGTATAACCTCACATAAAAATTGTTTTCGTAAAACACATTATGTTTGTGTCATTTTCACTTTAACATTAAATAAAAAGTAATTTATGTCATTTCCCAACAAAAGTGGATCCATGGGGTCCCCAAGTTGACCCATGGATTTTCATGGTCGGCCATGACACAAACAATGAGTTTGGGACATGTGTCAAGTTCATTTCATTTTATTAAAGCATTATTTTTACCTTAAACTACACTAATTATCACTAAACGCGATTAAAAACATAATAAGTTACTATTCACCAAAAAATTATTTTTATCCCATTGAACCACATTTTACTTCTTAATGACAACCATGTATTCCGGATTTTTGAAATTCAAAACACATAAGTGGTAAAATTTAATTTAAACGAAAAATCAGCTTTTATAATTACCACTTAGTGGTTTCACTATTCATCAAAAATTGAAGTTTTTCAGAAAATTACCAAAAATTCACCCTAAGATATTTTTGATATTCCGAATTCAAAAATGAAGTCTATTTTACAAAATTCAAAACATATAATTCACATTAATTAATTTAATAATTAATTCCCGCTGTTAGAGAAAAGAGCGTGTTTTTATAAAACAATAAGTATCAAAAGATTGACACTAGTTTAAGTCTGATTTCAAAGTGAAATTGATTCCAATGACCACTATTGGATTTAATGGTAAAAATATTTTCTAATTTCACTTTAAAACCAATTCAAAATATAATCTAATCATATAAATAAATTAGATTAAAAAGTGTTTTGGAATTAAAATACAACATTTTACACTATTCATTAAAAAACCGAACTTTATCGGAAAGATACCAAAAAATTACACAAAGTAAAATTGGATGTCCCGATTCTTAATAAGAGTTTTATTAGGTCCAAAAGAATGTTTAATAGTGAATAAAACTATATTTAATGACAGTTCTCCATTAAAAGGCGATAAGTGAACCTTTAGTGAAAACTAGGGCATATACGCCGAAAATTGAATTCTTTCCGTATTTTAAGCCTTTTAGCTTTTATTGGATAAATGTAAAAAACATTAAAAAACATATATAATCATATTTTAGTTATTTCTATCCATTCCCGCTAATACAACGGCTATATGTTAACTATCATTTAAAATAATATTATTTTATTATTAGAGTGCAACGTAAGATTTCCAAGAAACTCGTTGTTGCGTGTTGGGTACGCCATCGAGCATAGCATCCCCTTTAAAGTCATATTAATATTTTATTCACAAATATGGATAAATATGAAAATTTCATATTCATTATTTACCTGGGGTGTTACATCCTTCCCCCCTTTTGGGAATTGCGTCCTCGCAATTTTAAAATTGCGCTGGGAAACATCCTTAAAAGTCCCACATCGGAACAAAAGTCCGTAAAACAAACACTTTAAAATAAAGAAAGATAAGTACAAAGGTCACCCGAGCTAACCCATACTAGGATTCCAAGTATGAAAATATGGACATGGAGGAAAAAACAAAGGGTCATGTTCTGATGGAGAGTGATATAAAACATGTTTAGGAGAAAGTTAACCACAAGAAAATCACAAACTTGTGATGGGTTAAACGGTCTTCGATTCCCCAGTAGGAAAATTTAATAGACAACATTTTTGTTTTAAGTTACTTTTTATTGAGGAATTTATTCATAAGGAAACATAATCACATATCATATTGACTTTCAACCTTTATTATATTCCTTACACAAACTCATATTTTCTCCAAAAGATGAGTATTTAGGAAGACTTGTTCACATTAAGAGTACTATAAACAACTTCTAGAGGAGCACCTAAAAAAAGAACTATACATTTCCCATGTCTTCAAACCTTACCCAAAACTAAAACCAAAAAGGTTACTACAAGATCAGATAATCCAGAAAAGGATAACCCTTTATAAAAAGAAAATCTATTCTTAATCTCAAAATTTGTCCAAAAAAAACACAAAGTTCAACGAGGACCATCCGATAAACGATTTGTCCATAAAATTCTTCAAAGTAAACCTAATATAAGATTGAAACCCAAATATTTGAAATATTTAGTCACATAGTCTTCCATGTTAAATCGTAACATTTATCTCCAAACAACATTAGTTGCTCCTAAAGTCTCATATTGAAAAGTAATTAACCTAATCACATATCCTCCATGATAGGTTAATCATTTTTATAAATAACCCAAAATCAACTTACTCTTAATTCATAAAATCATATAACTAGAATGAATCAGTCAAACTAACCAGGGACTTCACGTTGTCCAGTGGTAGGCGATAAATACCAGTCGCACTTTGGTTGTAGGTTCGATTCCCACAGCTTTGTCCGACGCGACGGGTAGTCACACAGTCTGCGTGTTGTCCTTTTTTCAAAACTATATAATTCTCAAAACATTCCCCAAAACGAGATAAAATCTTCAAAAATATTCATAACATATTTTAACCTCAATTTTATCTCATTCCTTCCACTTCAATCATAACATTTAGTAACCCATAATTTCCTCAAAAGTAAGGATCATATAAACCCAAATGGTTCTTTATAACTATGTCCACAAAAGAAAAGATAACTATTCCATGGATAAAATTTTCCTATATTAAACATCAGGGTTACACATAATATAAAAAGTCTTCTAATGTAACCCCATCATCAAAAGAGACTTGATAATCTTAAGAATTTCACCATAACTCTTGAAGCCCTTATATGTTGACATCTTACTCATTCAACATTTTTCATGATCCATTATCCATTCCTTTCCAACCTATTCCGAAATACCTCTTTCCTACAAACAAAATCATGAATCATATCCTAAGATTCCAAAATAGGAAAACAATTGTCATGAAATAGTACATACCTTTGATTGGTCATTGTCAGTTTCTTCATCCTCAATAAGAATGACATTAGGTATTGGTAAATGAACATTTGTACGCTCTTGGTGACCCCATTCATGAAACTTCTTCATAGAACATGTGTTTGCATAATGACCATGCACACCACATTTAAAACATTCAATTGATCCCTCAGAAAGAACTTCTTTCCCATTCCTCGAGTCAACTGGATGCTTCCTTTTTCCATGGAAGGTTCTTGCTTTATGACCTTCATTTCCACATCTAAAGCATATTTCTGTCCCTTTGAAACATTTTCCTAGGTGTTTCTTTCCACATCTTTGAGACATAGGTTTTTGAACACACATACCTTTATGATTATTACCTGTACTTCCGTAGGGATTTGTTTCTTTTATATATGACGCCTTAGAGAAAACTCCAAGGTTTAGGTGGTCAATCATGACTCCAGATAGTTGGTTGAGGATAATCAGAAGAGTTCTCATTGCATCTCCCATATCATTCAGTTGCTTACTCAAAAAACTGTCACAGTTTCCTTCACATCCACTGTTACTTTGGTGCCTGCTAGATCCAGCCATTTACTAAAACCAAAAAGGTCAGTGTGAGTATATCAACAAAACCATCATGTACTAATGAGGAAGATAAACACTATGATACACTTACTCATTCACTTTATCTAAAACTAGGAATCTTTCTGAAATCCTAACCATTATGGTAATGTCACTTATGCTTAAAGAGTACCCTAACCTCTAAAGTTATCTAAACCGACCTTTGATACCAACTATAAGGCCCCAGCCTTAAACCTTACTTAATCTTGAGTTATTACAAGATTACACATTGAGGATCTTTTTAGGTTTAGAGTTTTAGAGAATTAGATCATGAAACTTGCATTACATTCCACATTTAAACAAAGTGGTTACATAAAAGACAGTATTCATTCTTCCCATCAACGGGAACATATTTAAAATATAACACGGATTCTTTCTTGACACATCTTTGACACTATCATCACATCATGTACCTTTCCCTTGACCTGTGAAAAACATTTCAAAAACTTTGGATGAGCATAAAAAGCTCAGTAAGTGTTATAAGAATATGGAAAGGAGACATGAGTTCATATATACATAAGAATGAAATCATACTTTACCCATAACACAAAGGCACTTTAACATACCTCATCAAACCATGAATAAATCATAGAAATCGTAAGACATAAAGGTAACTTGAGGCATTCATAACATTCTTACGTAGGGAGTAACCCTCTTGGTTGCATTTGGAATACCCATCACATTATATTCCCTAAATCTCTTCGGAGAAACCTTAACGTTTCACTCCTTCGCGTTACCCAATGCATTGGAGAGCTATAACGGGCTCACCCACCCGTAGTCTATCACGGAACCACCCGTTATTCATAACAATTCCCAAGAACCATAACATAATCGTATCACATAAAACATGAATAAAGGAAACAAAACATTTCCACATTTCAATCACAATATAACATTTTAGGATATTGAAATAATGAATCCAAAAAAGAAACCATTTCCAAAACCATTTAAAACATTTAATAAAGAGATTTTTGAATCAAAGTGTCCCATACCACCATAAAGCTTTTAACATTTTAAACCATTAATATCCATATAGATAAATCCTTTAAACCATTTTTAAAACATGGATATTAATAAGAACAAATAATTAAAACATTTAAAACGATATTTTGGTTAAATGGGTTTTACCAAAATTAGAGACACTTGAATACAATAATCGAGGAATAACATTTAGTCATAACTTTATAATATCATGAGAATAAAAGGATTCATGATATAATACTCCAAAGGACAGTATATACACCATATAAGAGTGAATTGGTTCATAACAACAATGAACCCTCAATAGAAATGTCAAATGTGATGAAATCCCTTATAAAGAAGGTATCCTTAAATTAAGGACAAATAAATCTCAAAAATATGTGTGAAAAATATATATATACCCAATATAAGTGGATATTAAGTGTAAAACAATAAAATGTCAATCACACATATTCAATGGATGACATATTCAATGACTACAAGTTGAACCCAAAGAAATCGAAATTGGGTTAAAAGTTCCCTTGACAGCCTAACAGCATCACATCAAAAATGAGTTGATGAGAGATAAAAAGTGTATCTCATCACTTGGACATAAAATTTACATCAATAAGGATGTATGAGAACATATCCCAACATTAAAAGACCCAATAAAAGAAGTCTTTTCAAAAAGAGGAGGGCGAAAGGTTCCCTTACCGACTTGGGTATCTTTCAAAACATACACCCCATGAAAGAAAGACAATAGGTCATTGATGTAAATACTCATAAAAGAAATTATATTACACAAAGAGTAGAATAATGGGAAGTACATACACCACTCAAAGTAATTTGTGGCGAATGTAGCATAAATCTCACGGGAATAAAAGTGAGATGAAAAATCCCTTACGAAAACTCAGCAGCCTAACGGCGCCACATAAAACTTCCGAATATGGATTGATGAGATCAAATAGAGTATCCCATAATATTACAATAGAATTTACATCAAGTGGAATATAAAAGAAAATCCCCCCACATTGCAAGGAGGAGTTTAAAAGAAGTGACATAAAGGAGAGTACTTAAAATGAAAGAGAGGAGTAGGATCCCTTACCTCGGGTCCGACTTGACTCGACCGTTCTTTAATCTCCTGAATAATAAACTTGAGTTAATTTATAATTACTTAAGAACCCTTTTTAAAGTTCATTATTAATTTTATACCACTTATTACCATGTCACAAACATTATGTAATCATTTAAGTTAATAATATTGGTTTTGCCGATATTTGGTTCTTAAGTCGAAAGTGGTCTTCTTACAATTACATGTTGTTCGTGTGGCCAAATGTTTATTATATCCAGAATTGTATTCATTATGTAGATATCATATATTTCATATATATCCAGTACATGCATGCATTTATAACATTACATAATCATTTAGAGGTAAGAAATGAAATGCACCGTTCATGGAGACGGTAAGCCGTACGTACGCATGAACGCTCCTTTCATTTCTATTTCGTATTTTATAGAATGGAATAATAATGATATAAAGGTATATTATAATTCCAATATAATATCATATATAATATCATATTTCCATCCTTTATACATCCCACATATGGTATTTAACGAATCAAATCACTTGAGGAGGCGGTAGTCCGCACTTCCTTAAATAAAGATATCGCGTATACCCATAATGGAATCCATAAAGGTAAGACAAAAATGAAAAATACAGAAGAATAAATAAAACATAAACATATTATATATCATATATAAAAATAGTGACATCATAATGGCCACCATTGAAGGTGTTAAATGAGTATTGAACAATCATCGTTTCGGGAGGCAGAATTTCGCTATCCACAGAAACCGTATGTTCTTTAACCATTTTATGTAGTTGTGTGGGAGTGTAGCTCTATTAAATATTATAACAACATCCTAGTATATTGAAGATACTGGTGTTGTTACAAAAGAAGTAAATAAAAAGAGTTTAGGGGGTTGGAGAAGCAAAATAAAACAAATGAACATGAGAGAATGAATTACCTTTGAAAGTGTAACTCCTTTTGATTTAATCCCAAAGGCTTCCTTTGAAAGGATTCTGCCCAAAGGGAGTCCTCTAGGATGAGGAGAGGGATGTGGAGAGAGTAAATGGGAAGGGGATGGCCGAGCAAAAGGCTTGAGGAGTGTGTTAAATGAGGTAGAGGTGGGGGCCTTTTATAAGAGGAGAGGAGGGGTACTTTTGGAAAGTAAGAAATATTACATTATTTGAAAATGTGTTTCGGTTTCAAAATGTCCCAAATTGATATAATTCTTGTATAAGGTGATAAGGCATCGAACTCCACTCATCCAATTGGTTTTGGACATGTGTAGGTTGTAGATTTTTCATTATCTTTCTATTCTAATTAAATCGTCAAATAATGATGTCATCGCTGCATCATTATTATGTCATAAATAATTTAATTTCTTTAATGTCTAAAAATTATAAATAAAATACTATGATATAGGAAATCTTTCTATCTTTCCAATGACTATTTATAATAAAAATTTTGACTTGTATAACCCCACATAAAAATTGTTTTCGTAAAACACATTATGTTTGTGTCATTTTCACTTTAACATTAAATAAAAAGTAATTTATGTCATTTCCCAACAAAAGTGGATCCATGGGGTCCCCAAGTTGACCCATGGATTGTCATGGTCGGCCATGACACAACCAATGAGGTTGGGACATGTGTCAAGTTCATTTCATTTTATTAAAGCATTATTTTTACCTTAAACTACACTAATTACCACTAAACGCGATTAAAAACATAATAAGTTACTATTCACCAAAAAATTATTTTTATCCCATTGAACCACATTTTACATCTTAATGACAACCATGTATGTTGGATTTTTAAAATTCAAAACACATAAGTTGTAAAATTTAATTTAAATGAAAAATCACGTTTTATAATTACCACTTAGTGGTTTCACTATTCATCAAAAATTGAAGTTTTTCAGAAAATTACCAAAAATTCACCCTAAGCTATTTTTGATATTCCAAATTCAAAAATGAAGTCTATTTTACAAAATTCAAAACATGTAATTCACATTAATTAATTTAATAATTAATTCCCGCTGTCAGAGCAAAGAGCGTGTTTTTATAAAACAATAAGTATCAAAAGATTGACACTAGTTTAAGTCTGATTTCAAAGTGAAATTGATTACAACGACCACTATTGGATTTAATGGTAAAAATATTTTCTAATTTCACTTTAAAACCAATTCAAAATATAATCTAATCATATAAATAAATTAGATTAAAAAGTGGTTTGGAATTAAAATACAACATTTTACACTATTCATTAAAAAACCGAACTTTATCGGAAAGATACCAAAAAATTACACAAAGTAAAATTGGATGTCCCGATTCTTAATAAGAGTTTTATTTGGTCCAAAAGAATGTTTAATAGTGAATAAAACTATATTTAATGACAATTCTCCATTAAAAGGCGATAAGTGAACCTTTAGTGAAAACTAGGGCATATACGCCTAAAAATGAATTCTTTCCGTATTTTAAGCCTTTTAGCTTTTATTGGATAAATGTAAAAAACATTAAAAAACATATATAATCATATTTTAGTTATTTCTATCCATTCCCGCCAATACAACGGCTATATGTTAACTATCATTTAAAATAATATTATTTTATTATTAGAGTGCAACGTAAGATTTCCAAGAAACTCGTTGTTGCGTGTTGGGTACGCCATCGAGCATAGCATCCCCTTTAAAGTCATATTAATATTTTATTCACAAATATGGATAAATATGAAAATTTCATATTCATTATTTACCTGGGGTGTCACAATACTACTCTATAGAAACTATCCTAAACAATTTCTAATACATACCTTCACACTACTAATGAAGTACCATATACTTCCCTAACTCTTAAATCACTCATATAACAAATCTCAATACATCTCTCACCCTTGATGTTGCAGGTATATTGACAGTATTGATGATCATCACAATCAATTAGATCGACCCTAATATTCCAATCGAATATTGATCACCTCAAAAAGTGAAGCTTTCTAATTCAAGAATTTCATGATGGGATGTTAGAGTAAAGAAGGTTACAATTATACCACACTACTCAGATAATGGGTACATTCTAGAACTGAATGAACTCCCTCAATGACATGCGACAATTCACCAAAATTATAATCCCCAATGACAAGCCTTATACTTCCATTTTTTGAGCATCTTCGAAGGTGTTCCATAAACAACCCTTGATATAAATAATGTAAATTCACACCTCAAATCGTAAAACAAAAACCCCATATTAAAATAGGAATCTAACCAAAACATAATAGGTCACCCTAATAAAACACATTGGATCCACATAAATAAAAGTATTTTCCACTAAAAATCATCCACCACCCCAAGGGATTATTGAAAACATATTTCTCCAAAAAATGTGCTAAAAAATAATCCAATAATATTTAAAAAAATACACATTTTTAGAACACATATCACCAAAACCAATCATATCTAAAAACTCATATCTTCCAAGATCAATCTTCACATTGAAAATATCTTTTTAATAAAAAAACCTTCAAAATATCATTTTAAAATCTGGTAACTTTTGTACTTCCATAATGAAAAAATATAAAACATCTCAATTTCCCATTAGAAATATTTTTCAAAATATAATAATAAAAATACCTATTTATAATACATTTCATTGATTCTAAGAGAAGTTTTTCTATTTTAAATAACCTATGAATTTCAAATTTTAAAATTCGTAATTTCACAACGATCCCCTAATTCGTAAAACTAAAAATTAAAACCATGAATCTCCAAATGACCACACAAATCATCAAACAATTTCTTGTAGAACAAAGTCAAAACATCATAAAACCCTTTTAAATATATCTTCAATTTTTAATATAAACATTAAAATAATATAATAATTGAGATGAGTTGAAAAATACAACAAGGGAAGAAAAAATTGATTTATAAGATATCACCACATGGGTTGGTAAACAGTACACTGGCAGTGTCACATGCCATGTGAAGGTGACCAACCAGAACCACATGAGAAAAAAACAATTTTCCAAATCATGTGATCTAACTGTATATCTGAATCTCTCCCCTATTTCCCCCAAACCAAATAGAACCCCATAAATTACTTATATATTAAAATATGGTCAAAAAATATCAATCCACATCAAAATAAATTATAAATAGATAACCACCAAATCAAATTTTAATCTTAACACATAAGATCCACTAGTATATTGAGACTCATGGAAATAAATTATTTTATATACTCTCTATACACTAACAACTCTAGCCCCCAAAAACCTTAATATACTCTCTATTTGTACAAACCTAAATAAAAATAGGGGTACTCATGAATCTTTGTATTTCACCAAGTGAAAAATATCTAATACCATTTTTTGACAGATTGGTTTGGGGTTCTATCTAACCCGGCTACTGGACTAGTCTAAAATAAGGCCCAAAGGGCATTATCAGTCACCATGATTTGGAAACAAGTTTATGTTCAACATATGAATCAATTTTTTGAATGATTTTAAACATAAATTATAGTAAAAATAATTTGAATAATTTATAAATTTAGATCATGGATCCTAATTACATTGTAAATACATGTATTATCGTGAATATAAGAAACCAAAATAAATGAACATTCTTATCATATCCTAGCCAAAAACACCAATCCAACCCATTTTCATAAATAAAAAAACTACTTTGGAACAATTATACAAGATGGAATAAACAATTAAAACTAATAAAATTGAATGTAACTATAACCAATAACAAATACAATGTTATCCAACAAAAAACGTGATTCAAGCCAATATACAGATCTATGAAAACATTCATTTCCCACCACCTCCCGAATCACAGAACAAAAGCCACAAATATAAAAAACTGATTTGAGAAAAAATAATTATTTACCCCATTAAATATAGGTGTGATATAAACATCCTATTATCCCACAACCACATAAACTATTAAAATAATTTCATAAGTAAATTCATGAATTCATGTTTGAAACTATAGTATGAAAGTAGGCTTTTAAAAAATTACTCATCAAATTCCAAAAATAAAGCACATAATTTCATTGAAAAATGGTCAATTTATTTTCATAACATTACAACACACACATTTAAAACCTTCATTGGACTAATACATTTTAGTACAGAACTTACCATATTATAATACATATAAAAAATCAAAAATATGTGTATTTAAATTCAAAATTATTTTTCCAAACACGATTGAAACTATGGAAGAGGAAACAACCCAAAAAACAGGCCAAGCATTCCCAAAGAGGACCACACAAGTAAAAATTTAGACATTGAAGATATATAAGATAAAGGATCAACTATAATATAATCAGTGGCATAATAAAATAAGTCATATGATACAAATACCTTATATAAAACATCTATCATGAAATTAATGTGTCATGGGACCTACCCTAGGAAACTAACACATGACCGGTCTAACTTTATTAATTTACTGTGGACCAACTATCAGAAAATGTTGAGACCACACCACAGTCCAACCGACTATCCCACTCAAGACTCATTTAAAATGGAAAAACTCCTATCCCTAATACCCAAAACAATTTGATGGATAGTATCTTCATGTGAATAATGGTGAATAATCATTTCACATATATAGATAACATAATTTTAGAGGAATATTCATCGAATGACCCAAAGTTTCATTAATGGTAATCCCTCTTGATCTAATTAAATGTGGCTTTATGTTTATATAAAATTTCAAATTATTTGGTTTTATGTTAAGAATTTTGACCATTGCTATTATAGTCATTGAGTAGTGATCACATAATTAGTATAAATATAGGATTTTAACAAATCTAATTTACTTAGATAAAAGAAGTGATGGCCTCATCCAGTAGAATTGCTCCATACGAAGCCCATTTGTTGGAGCTCGTAAAAGAGGTGGTGTCCTTGGGCTTTGCTCTTGACCAAGTCCAAGATGAGCTTCATCATGTCAAGCTCGAACGAGACCATCTACAGGAAAAGTGGAAGTTGATAGAGATTACCACTCGAGCAATGTTATCCAAGCCACCCTAAGAGTCTGTCACCATCACAAACCTTACCCTTATGTCTTATGTGACTGTTTTAAGGGGTTATGTAAAAAATCGCTAGTACTATGTTCATGTATATTATTTTTTTATATAATAATGAATATACCTCCTTGTCATTTTTTTGATACATTGTAAATAGTTTCTAAAGTACATATAGTGTTTTTAGTTATTATTTAATTAAGAATTCTATTTTTTAAAATTAAGGGATTTTTGAATTAAATAATACTTTAATAAAATAATATTATTATTAAATTAATTTTTATTAAATATAAATGATCTTATAATTTTATGAATGCAATTATAATTATTATTAAGGATTGAAAGCCATTTCTGTCAAACCCCATGAATTATTTGATATTTGTCAGTTTTTTTTAAAAGAGAAAATTAATAAATTTATAAAATTACTTAGATAAAATTAATGTTTTTCATGGAATTAGGACATCGAAATTATCCAACGATGGATTTTTCATAATTTTCCGAGACAGTCAAATTTTTGGGTTAATATTAAATACCATTTAAATATATAATGTATTTTATGACATCTTAATGACCAAATAGTGATGTAATAAAATACTATAATCTGTATATTCTGCCAATATATTGTTTACCATTAAAATAATTTGATTTTGGGTTTGTTTTACTGACTTTTCAAAGCATTAATAGATCCCTCAAGACTTATTAAACACCTTGTCTTTTTAAATTGTTTTCCATGGTAGTGTGACTCACCTCCACATAAGCAACCCTATTATTTTAAGAAGTTAGGACTTTTTCCTTATAAAATATTTTTTTCCACTTCCCTTTTCCAAAAACCATGGGCAAAAACCATGGGATGGTTTGTGGTTTGGATTAATTTAATATAAGGGGTCCCAAACCTAAATAATAAAGAATTCCCTCACCATTCCTATATAAACCCACCCATGCTCCCACTTTCTCCTAACTAGAAGCCTTTGGAGTTCTTCCAACCTATTCCTTACTCTCTCTAGAATCCTCCAAAGGTGATCCATGCTCCCAAGAAGCCTCTCACAAGCCTCTCTCTAGCCTTTGGAAGCATACTTCCAAGTAAGTATTTTTTTTCTTCCTTTCTCATTTTTGTCCAATTTTTATTAAGTTGTTTTGCCTATTAATTTCTATTAGGAATATTGGGGTATGGTTTCAAACCTCCCTAATACTACCCTATTTATTTTTGAATGATGGGAGACCCCTTTCGCTCTCATTAAATGCCTCCCATGTACACCCATTACTATGCCGAAATTCCGAAAGGAACTTCTCTCTCCTCTACATTCAAGAAAAAAAATGTGTATCATGAATCTAAATTCCATTAAAATTATTGGGACATATATCTATATGACCTAATTACTGTACATTACATTTAAATATGATGAGGAACCCCTTTCTCTCTCATCAACCATTTTTTATGAATTCTTATGTCACGTCGTTACGCTGCCGAAATCGCACCGATTTTTCTAAGCCAATGTCATTGTGTAGTGAATACCATGCCCATTTGTCCATCAAGGGTATTCACCTTTATGAAAATTTTCTTATTGATTATAAAGATTCAGGTATTAATTACACATTAATTTATCGTTGAATAAATGATTTCGATTTATGAATCCATGTTTTATGATCCATGTGGCACACTTATGCATGAAATGAAATGTTTAAGAAGGGTGTGCACTTAAAGTGCTCCAATGCATTGGGTAAAGTATAGTATCATGATAAATCATGTGAAATGAGTGTTGAATCATTCTAATTCAAGTTCACTAAGGGTTTACTCATGCTTTATGTGTAATGAGGATTTACTCATGCTCCATGTGCAATGAGCCTTGGCTCATGCTAATTCCATGTTAAGTGTTCTTTCCACATTTCCATGTTATGATTATCATGCTTTATCACGCCTTTATATTCATTTTTATCTTATTCTCTATTGATATGCCTATTGTATAACATGTTTTTTACTCCCCATTTTATTCCATGTGTACTCTTTTACTGGGCTTTATAGCTCACCCTTTTCTAATGCATGTCCTCATGTTATCCCATGCAATGATAAGTATGAGGGAATGTAGTTTTCATGTATAAGAAGTTTTCAATAAAGATGTTTTATTTCATATTTTAAGTCTTTATGTAATTATCCTAATCCCCAAATACAATAAACCTATCGATCTTCATTGTTGTATCAAGTGAAGTTTTATGCAATAAATCATGTTTAAGTTTGTAATAAAATCAGCATTTTCATAGTTGGTATCAGAGGATATGTTTAGGTAAATTTGGGATTAGTATTAGAAAACCCTAGTAAAGCCTTAGAGACAAGAATAATTATAGTAAAAATATCCCTATGTTTTGGTAAGTACTGAGTAAGTGGTCTATCAAGAAAATACATCCCTGTCTGGATATGAGCAGTTAGAGGCGGCTCTGGTATAGAAGTATCCTAGGGGTAAAACCCGAAAACACCCATTGGAGGTAGACTCGAATGGGAATTGGTGCACGACAATGGGCCTTGTTGCACTCTTGGTTACGACACTCCCGAGGGATATGTTTTGATAAATTCATGATTTTAGTATGAACCCTTATTAAGGGAATTAAAAAAAGGCCCCTAAGAATATATGTTAGAATGTAGATCATGAAAAGCCTATATTGAAGCCTATAGACTCATGAGTTAAGGAAATAAATGTTTATTTATAAGTTATAAACTATTGTCTTTGGATTACTATTTATGTGTCACCCCTATCATTCCTTTTATTACATCCAATGGTCGGTAATAGGAGGACTCGGGCTAACAACCATTGTGAAGATCAGTGTGATGACTGTACTAATGAGATGCCCAATCCAATGGGAGATGGACTCATGAACTTTTTCATGCTTTTATCTCAACTAACTCAAGTTTTGAATAGAAAAACGGGTCAAGAGGAATGTTCAACCCCCTTATGAAAGGACAAGTCACTATCGAGAGCTTCATGAGACAATGGTCTACTACTTTTAGTGGATCATCTGATCCCATGATTGCTGAACAATGGATCAAATCCATTCAAAAGATATTCTCCATCCTTCTATGTTCTGAACAAGAGAAGGTTCTCCTGGCAGCTTATTGTATAGAGGGTGAAGCTGATCAATGGTGGACTTTGATAAAAAATATGAAGCCTGAGGAGGTGATCGAGGAATTGTAATGGAAGGATTTCAAGAAGATGTTTTTTGATAAATATTTTCCATGCACCCTCCGTCTTAAGATGTAAAGGGACTTCCTTTACCTCAAATAAAAAGACGAAGAATATGTTGGAGCGTACGATGAAAACTTCACAAGACTTGAATGAAACGCTTCTGGATTTTTCATTAACCCTGAATGCAATGTTGACCGCTTCTTTGGTTGGATGAATCCTAGCCAATGGAAAGAATTTGCGATCTGTGACTTCGACAGCTATGAGAAAATTGTGTGATGTGCCCTCAAGGTCGAAATGGAGATCAACAAATCACAGGGGTATCAATTGGATAAGAAGCATAATGTGGACTTCAATGCTGGTGTTCCAATCGATAAATACAACAGTGCTAAAAAGATCCAGCACCCCTCATTCCAAATGTGAGGAAAGAAGCACCCTGGAAATTGCCTTAAGGGGATGAGGAAATTCCTTAGGTGTGGAAGAGAAGGGAACATAGCTGTTAACTATCGGTAAGAAAGACCTGCGCCTGTGATAGAGGAGAAGAACGCTCCGTTCTATCCTCAACGTGTTGTTAAATGCTACAAATATAATGAACTGGGGTATTTTCCAAATCAGTTCCCTAATCCAAGGGTTTTCGGAGGCAACCAACAACCTCCAAGGCAGCAAGGAAGAGCTTTTTCCATCACTTCTGCCGAAGTGAACCCCGACAACAAAGTGGTGATAGGTACGCTAGTTTTTCATTCAAGAATAGAAAATGTACTTTTTGATTCAGGTTCTATGTATTCTTTTATATCTATAAATTTTAGTAGACCAATCCCAGAAAAACCACAAATCCTGGAATTGAAGATGTCGGTGAGTACGGAAAATGTGGCAATCATTTCATCCCATGAGTATAAGTGCTCCCCTGTTTTAATATGTTGATTGAATTTCCTAGTGAACCTCGTCATACTCCCTCTATTGGAATTTGACTCAATTCTTAGCATGGATTGGCTTTCTTATATAGAGCCTGCATAAATTGTCAGGAGAGGGAAATCACACTCCATATGGAGAATAGACCCCCAATTCATTACAAGTGTAAGGAGGAAGTTGAATCTCTTTTAGCTCCATCATCTCATGCAAGTATATTACTACCCAATGAGCACACGTATCTGGGACAGATGATTGAGTCCAAGGAAGAAACCATCTTTGAAGAAATGCCTATTGTAAGGGAATTCACGAAAGTGTTTCCTGAGGAACTGCCTGGTCTTCCCCCTAGAAGAGATTTTTAAATCTCAATTGAACTTATACCCGGGACTTTACAAATATCCAAGACTCCATATTGATGGCTGTTGTAGAGCATTAAGATCAAAAGAAACAACTATAGGAGAATCTGGATAAAGGGATTATATGCCCAATTGCTTCACCATGGGGTGCACCAGTCCTCTTCATCAAGAAGAAGGTTGGGTCAATGAGGCTTTGCATCGATTATCGTGAACTTATCAAAATCACGAAAAAGAACAAGTATCCTCTCCCACAAATTGAAGAGTTCTTCGATCCGCTGCCTGGAGCACAATACTTCTCCAAGGTAGAATTGCGGTTGGGATATTATCAAGTAAGGGTGAAGAAGGAAGATATACCCAAGTCTTCTTTTCACACAAGATACGAGCACTATGAATTCATAGTAATGCCATTCAGACTCACTAATGCTCCAGAAATCTTCGTGGACATAATGAATAGAGTCTTTAGAGATTACCTCAAAAAAAATTTAGTCTTTATAGATGATATTCAAATATACTCCAAAACCAAGGAGGATCATGAGGGGCATTTAAAAACTGTACTACAGACTTTGTGTAAGGAGAAGCTCTATGAAAAGTACAGCAAGTGTGAGTTCTTGTTTAAGGAGGTCTCATTCTTGGGCCATATCATCACAAGCAATGGGATATTTGTGGATCCCTCCATAACAGATGCAATTTAGAGATGGCCTAGGCTAACATTGGTAAGGGATATTCGTAGCTTCTTGGGGTTAGCTGGATATTATGGATGATTTGTGAGAAATTTCTCACGATTTTCTAACCCTCTTACCAAGCTAACTCGAATGGGAATAAATTTTTCATGGAGTGATGAATGCGAAGAAAGCATCAAGGAGTTGAAAAGTTGGCTTATCACTGCACATGTTCTCACATTACCCACAAGTGGGGATCTTTTTGTGGTATTCAGTGATGCTTAAAAGAAGGCCTTAAGCTGTGTACTAATGAAGAAAGATAAAGTGATATCATATGCCTCAATGCAGTTGAAAATCAATGAGCAAAACTATCCAACACATTATCTAGAGATGGCAGCTATGATCTTTGCCTTGAAAATATGGCGGAATTATCTCTATGGAGAGAAATGTGAGATATATACTGACCACAAGAGTCTTAAATATATATTCACATAGAAAGATCGTAATATGTGCTAGAGAATATGGATAGAGCTCTTCAAGGATTATGACTAGTCAATCCATTACAACCCTAGGAAAGAAAACAAGGGGGTAGATGCCCTAATTATAAAGGACCCAACCATTATCTCAATTATGAGAATTGAGAAGGAACCAATCTTCTTAGACATGATAAAGATGGACATGAGAATCATATAGAAGGGAACATTATCAATCCTTTCAAAAATTATTGCTCAACCATCTCTTTTAGAAAGGATAAATGATGCTCCAAAGGATGATGTGGGAATTCATGAAAATGTGAAACCTATCGAAAAAGGGAAATCCACGGTGTTTAATGTTAATGAAGAAGGAATTGTGTGGTTTGGGAAAAGATTATGTGTTCTATCATTTCCGGAGCTGAAGAAGGAACTTTTGGATAATGCACACAGTTCAAATATCTCTATTCACCCAGGGAGCACAAAGATATATCAAAACCTCTGAGAAAACTTTTGGTGGGATAATATGAATAAGGAGATCGTAGAATATATATCAAAGTGCTTATTGTGCCAGCATGTGAAGGAAGAGAGGAAGAAGTCTAAGGGGATGATGCAACCACTGCCCATACCATAATGGAAATGGGAGAACATCACCATAGACTTTGTCACTAGACTTACAATGACATAAAAAGGCAATAATGCAATCTGGGTTGTTCTGGATCGTCTAACAAAGACTGCATATTTCATTTATATTTAGGAGGATTTATAATTGGATCAACTAGAATGGATATATATCAGGGAAGTGGAAAGGCTGCATAGAGTACCACTATCTTTTGTGTCTGACTGAGATCCAAGATTCACCTCTAAGTTTTGGAAGATTCTTCAACATTATCTGAATACTGAACTGGAATTTATTACGGCATATCATCCTCAAACTGATGGCCAATCCGAGTGGACTATCCGAACACTTTTGGACATGTTGATAGCATGTCAATGGACTTTAAAAGAGTATGGGACCAAAATATTCATCTAGTTGAGTTTTTTTATATCAATAGTTTACACTCAAGCATCCAAATGGAACTATATGAAGCCCTGTATGGGAAAAGGTGCAAAACACCGGCATTTTGGAATGAGGTCGGTGAACATAAGATGCTTGGACCAGAAATGGTCGAGGAAATGGTGGAGAATGTGAAAACAATTAATCATCATATCAAGGCAACATAGAGTTGACAGAAGAGTTATGCAGATAACCATCGATGGGATCTTGAGTTTAAAGTTTGAAACATGGTTTTTCTACACATATCTCAGTGGAAGAAGGTCATGAGGTTTGGAAAAAAAGGGAAGTTAAGTCCAAGGTACATCGGCCCCTTCGAGATTCTTGATCGTGTCGAGGTTGTGGCCTATCAAATAGCACTTCTACATACCATGGCCAAAGTACATGATGTATTTCATGAATCCCTCTTAAGAAAGTACATACCAGACCCTTCACATGTACTCTCTTCTGAGGTGGTACAATTGGAAGATGATCTTTCTTATGAGCAGAAACCACTGAAGATATTAGATCGTAGATAAAAAGTTCTACGAAATAAGGCAATTCCCCTCATCAAGGTGTTGTGGAGAAACCACATGACTGAAGAAGTGACTTGGGAATCGATGGAAATGATAAAGCTGAGTTACCCACATCTGTTTTAGTGTGGAAAAATGAAAATTTCAAGGGAGAAATTTCTTAAGGGGGAATATTGTAATGATCAAATGTTTCATTAATAGAAATCCCTCTTGATCTAATTAAATGTCTCTTTATGATTATATAAAATGTCAACTTATTTTTTTTTATGTTAAGAATTTTTATCGCTGCTAATATA
This sequence comes from Viscum album, assembly GCA_963277665.1. Classification (NCBI taxonomy): domain Eukaryota; kingdom Viridiplantae; phylum Streptophyta; class Magnoliopsida; order Santalales; family Viscaceae; genus Viscum; species Viscum album. The sequence continues at coordinate 1,496,885,541 of OY728119.1, read as the reverse complement.
GTCATTGAATAATGATCACATAATTAGTATAAATATAGGACTTTAACAAATCCAATTTACTTAGACAAAAGACGTGATGACCTCATCCAGTAGAATTGCTCCATTCGAAGCCCATTTGTTTGAGCTCAGAAAAGAGGTGGTGTCCTTGGGCTTCTCTCTTGACCAAGCCCAAGCTGAGCTTCATCATGTCAATCTCGAACAGGACTGTCTATGGGAAAATTTGAAGTAGATTGAGATTATCACTTGAGCAATGTTATTCAAGACACCTCAAGAGTCTGTCAGCATCGCACACCTTACCCTTAGGTTTTATGCGACTGTTTTAAGGGGATATGTAACAAATCTGTAGTACTATGTTCATGTATATTATTTTTTTATATAATAATGAATATACCTCCTTTTCCTTTTTTTGATCCAATTTGAATAGTTTGTAAAGTAAAAATAGTGATTTTAGTTATTATTTAATTAAGAATTATATTTTTTTAAATTAAGCTATTTTTGAATGAAATAATATTTTCATAAAATAATAATATTATTATTAAATAAATTTTTACTAAATATAAATGATCTTATAATATTATGAATGCAATTATAATTTTTATTAAGGTTTGAAATCCATTTCTGTCAAAACACGTGAATTTTTTTATAAATGTCGGTTTTTATTTTAAAAGTGAAAATTCACATATTTAGAAAATTATTTCAATAAAATATATGTTATTTCTAGAATCAGGACGTCGAAATTATCTAACGGTGAATTTTTCATAATTTTCTGAGAGAGTCAAATTTTTGGGTAAAAATTAAATACTGTTTAAATATATAATGTGTTTTATGACATCATAATGACCGAATAGTGATGTAATAAAATACTATAATATTTATTTTTGGCGAATATATTTTTTAACATTAAAATAATATTATTTTGGGTTAGATTGAATTAATTTTCAAAGCATTAAAGGATCCCTCAAGACTTATTAAACACCTTGTCTTTTTAAATTGTTTTCCATGGGAGTGTGATTCACCTCTACATAAGCAACCCTATTATTTTAAGAAGTTCGGACTTTTGAATTATAAAATATTTTTTCCCTCATCCCTTTTCCAAAAATCATGGGCAAAAACCATGGGGTGGTTAGTGGTTTGTATTAATTTAATATAAGAGGTCCCAAACCTAAATAATAAAGAATTCCCTCAACTTACCTATATTAATCCACTCATGCTCCCACTTCCTCCTCACAAAAACCCTTCAGAGTTCATGAAACCTCTGCCCTAATCTCTATAGAATCCTCGCAAGTTTCCATAAGTTCCCACGAAGCCTCTCACAAGCCTCTCTCTAGCCTTTGGAAGCACACTTCCATGTAAGGGGTTTTTCTTCCTTTCTCATTTTTGTCCAATTTTAATAAAGTTGCTTTTCCATTTAATTTCAATTATGAATGTTGGGGTATTGTTTCAAACCTCCCTAATACTTCCCTCTAAATGTTTGACAGATGGGAGACCCCTTTTTCTCTCAATAAATGCCTCCCATGTACACCCTTTACTGTGCCGAAATTCCGAATGGAACTTCTCTATCCTCTTTTACATTCAATCAATACTTTTGTATCATGAATATAAATTACATTACAATTGTTGAGACATGTATCTATATGACCTCCTTACTTTCCATTAAATGTAAATATGATTAGGAACCCCTTTCTCTCTTATCAACAATTTTTTATAAATTCTTATGTCACGCTGTTACGCTGCCGAAACCGCACCGATTTTTCAAAGCCAATGTCATTGTGTAGTGAATACCATTCCCATTTGTCCATCAAGTGTATTCACCTTTATGCACATTTACTTATTGATTATAATGTTTCATGCATGATTTCCACATTCCTTTATCATGGATTAAATTATTATGTTTAATGAATCCATGTTTTATGATCCATGTGGCACACTTGTGCATGAAATGAAATGTTTAAGAAGGGTGCGCCCTTAGAGCACTCCAATGCATTGAGTACAGTATAGTATCATGATACTTCAAGTGCAATGAGTGTTGACTCATGAAAATTCAAGTTAAATGAGGGTTTACTTATGCTTTATGTGCAATGAGGATTTACTCATGATCCATGTGCAATTAGCCTTGGCTCATGCTAATTCCATGTTAAGTGTTGTTGCCACATTTCATTGTTATGATTATGATGATTTATCACGCATTTATGTTCATTTTTATCTTATTTTCTATTGATATTCCTATTTTCTAACATTTATTGTACTCGTCATTTTATTCCATGTGTACTCCCTTACATGGCTTTATAGCTCACCCTTTTCTTATGCATGTCCTCAGGTTATCCCATGCAATGTTATGTATGAGGGAATGTAGTGGTCATGTAAAAGATGTTTTCAATAAATATGTTGTATTTCATGTTTTAAGTTTTTATGTAAGGATCCTAATCCCCAAAGACACTAAAAATATCAATCTTCTTTGTTGTATCATGTAATGTTTTATGTAATAAATCATGTTTAAGTTTGTAATAAAAGAATGGTTGTCATAATTCAATACATATCCTAAGAATACATTTCATAACAGTACATGTTTAATTTCTTTTGAAGCATAGATATATAAACAACTAGTATCAAAAAAATCTACATCTTCTGCCACATAGTTATTACAAAATTGATCCATTCTTAGAACTATCATAATTAAACTATTTATTCATATCCAAGGGAAAAGAAAAACTACAATATGGTGAACTCAGAATCGTTGTAAGGGTTAACAAGGGATATATCAATAAATAAAAATATTAAAGATTATAATGAGCATAAGTTTATGATAAAATTATTATATTAGTTATAATTCATTACTATATATTAATATAATCCGGATCCATGGAATGAATACTAGAATCTCATAATACAAGAATCATAAAAGAATGAAAACCCATGATCCAAGATAGCATAACATTAGTAGAAGATAATGTAATAAATGAGTGGAATAAATTCTGGAATAATATTAATAATGTAAATATTATATCAAGGATACCCACTAATACATTCATCACACATTAGGCTTGGGGTAACCACCCTTGTAAATTTCATAAGAGTGTGATAACCTTGTGTGTACCCAATTTTTGGATTTAGATAAACTCCGATGAACCATCATTTGGGATTATAATAACAACCCATATACCCATTGATCACATAAAACATTAATCATTATATAATTAATTAGAGGGGTAAAATGTAAAAATCTATCACATAATCGTAATCTATTCATATATATTCAATAATATCATAAAACCATTTGTCATTTCATTATATCATACCTCTTATAAGAGAAAATAGAATTCATAAATGTTTTATTATCATAAAAATATATTATATATTGAAATAAAAATGATTATAAAATTTTATTATATTCTTATTAAACAATATAAAACATAATGAGATATTTATATATATATAAATACAATTAAAATATCTCACGAAAATTTCTTGAGAAAAATAAAATATTTTTTTTTAAATTAATCTTTAAAATCTATGAATTTCAAAATAATAAGGCAAGTATTTTCTTTTAAAATAACAACTAAAACATTTAAATTTTGTTTCAAGAAATTAAAAGTCGTGATGGTGAGAAAATTCATTCAAGTTGTGTACACTAAAATAAAGATCTAATTCTCACCATTTGTATAAGTATATCATTTTGAAAATGATAAAAAATTTACATTCATATTAAATGTAAAATATGGTTAAATATGAATTTGAATAATAGTTTGATAATATTATAAACATTTTTGAAAACATTTTAATGAAAACATAGACATTGAAATGAAATATTCTGCACTAAAAGAGTGAATAAAATTAACTCTTCTTAAAATGTTTCTCAAACATTTTAGGTACCAAAGAGGTGGAAATGAGAGGAAAAAAATTTAAACTCTAGAAATATCCATTGGTGAATAAAATCATGAAATTATATATATATATATATATCATATAATTTCATTATCATAAACTGATGCATATAAAATCATATAAAAATCATATTATAATATAAAACCTAATTGCTTGGGTATCTTTTTATTCATAATTAAAATTAATGAAATAAAATAAATTGAATACTTAAATAACATAAACATAATGATATTATAGATACAAAATTTAAAAGGTGTTTCATATATTCCTTATAAAAGAATATAGGTGTATAACATAATACATATCCCAATTTGACAATTTAAGATGGTAAAGCCTTACCAATTTGGAAACATTCAAATAAAAAACCATTAGATGAAATTATTCCAATTATTACTTTAAATAACATTAAATAAGATAGATATATTATATAACCTATCCATGTTCCAGAATATACACCTAATAAACATAAATAAGTGCATAAAAATAAACATGTCATAAAAAATAAATATTGAGGCAAAGAACCCTTACCTCTAGTTGGACTTGCTTCGTAAGATATTTATTCTACATTATAATAATTTTTAATTTAATTTAATTATATAAAATAAAAATATTAATAATTTTAATTCTATAAATGGACCACTTATAACATTTCAATACTCATGTATAAATAATTTGTCATTAAAATCAATTTTCATGGGTGTTAAATGTTTCATTTTTCATATATTTTCAGATTAGTGGTTAATTTAATGGAACTTTATTCATGGTTACATAATCCTTAAAATATTAATAATTTCATAATTAAATTATTTAATAATTATATTCATTTTTATAACTAGAAAAATAATGTTTTGAGGATAAATTAATTTCATCACCTCATGGAGATAGTAATGTGTAGGTACACACGAGTGGTGTATCCATTTTTTTATAGATTAAATGGAAGTGAGATATATGATAACTAAACATTCTAGGATCAGTATTATATCATATATATATATATATATATATAATATTTTCATTAAATCAATATTTATTACTGGACATCTAAATAAGAAATGGAATATTAATCACATCACTTCGTGGTGGTGGTAATCAATATATAAGCACGAGAAACATTATCATTTTCTTATAAATTTAATGGTAAGTGGGCAGATATGATTTTATAATTAAAACATAATAACATTCTCAAAATATCCTATATAAACATTAAATTCATCATAATAACCATTCAATATATATTTTTTTGGAAAATGAATCATATCAGTATTTGGAGCTGATAATCCCCACATACGAATGACTAATACTTTAATTTCACAATTGAGGGAGAAGAGGATAGAAATGGTTATTAAATAAAAATAACGACATCACAATATATTTTTGGTATTATGTTAGTCATGTTTTTATTTATAAATCAATTTCATAAAATGTGAAGTAAGAAATAAAATTTAAATATTTTGCTTAAAATTTATAACTCTTCATTGAGGGACATCACTTAGCTTACAACAAATTCCATGAAAAAATGGTCTTAAGAGAAGGAAATAATCTACAGGATAGAAATAATGAATAAGATTGATTTTTGGAGTAGTTATTTGTTTACATAAAAGGTTTAAAAAAATTAATTAGTCATGTGAATAGGTTCACATTTATAAGTGAGGGGAGGGACACACTTGGAATCATTTAAAAAAATTCAATAATATATTGTCACATTCATATGAATGTGGAAAAAAATAAAAAAATATATAAATATATGTTATTATGATATTGATATATCTTCATCCAATAATAACTAGACATATTTATGTGAAATTCATAATTATATCTCTTAGTCCCCCCCCCAATTGACCTGTTTTAAACTTATCCCTGATAAAAAAATTTTATTTTGACAATTAATTATGAAAAAATATTAAGTGGAAACAATAAAATTATATTAATTATGATGATTCCAAATATGGAATAAATTTTACTAGTCTCAATTTCAATAAGTGGTGAAATTTAATTTTAAATATGCATTCAAAATTCAATAAAAACCTATTTTTAGAAAAATAAAAATTTAAGCATGAATCTGAATTTAAATCCATTACATGACTGGTAAAGAAAATAAAATAAATTTTAAATAATTTTATTGAATATATAGATTATAAATTTAATTAAACACATTAATTAATATATATTAGATTACTTTTTTAAGATTAAAACAAATTCTGTGCATAAAATTCGTTTTTCAAAATAATTGTTATTTAGCCCAAAAATTAACCTATACCAAAATTAAGTATCATAGTGCTTCAAATAATTATATTATTTAAAAATATAATATTCCTAATATATTTTAATAGAAAATTAAAATCATAATGGTACATTTAATTTACTTGACTTAACTAATTTAAATGATAGTTTTACAAACATCTTTATTTCTCACTATTCAATAAAAAATAAATCCTTTTTGAAAAATATTAATTGTTAACCCTATTATAATATTGAAATAATTATTTAAAAATTATATTAATTTTTTAAAATAAAATTTGAAAAATTGTATAATTTAATTAAATTACTGTGTACAAATTACATAAAACCCATCATTATAGAAAACATGTTTTTAAAGGAAAAAATGACATTACTAAATATCAGTACTTTTTTTATAAACTAGTAATTAAATTTGAATTATATAAAGCATTGGTAAATAATTATATTAGTTTTTATTCATATTTATACCATAAATTTAATGGTGAGGTTATAATAGTAACATTTGAAAAATATTTTTATAATATACTGTAGTTTGTTTTTTTAAATTTATGTGTTAATAAAACTATTAAGAATTTCATTCATTCAGACTATATTTTTTGTTTGTTTCATGAAAAAAATATTTTCTCATATTAATTGACATCTCACTTAGTACTTAGTTTCCCATGACTAATTGAAAACAAAGTTGAGTGAACACACAATTCTATATTGACATGCATCGTATAAGAAATAACAATCCTTTAGTTCAATCACCCCCATATAAAGAATCCCAAAATATATACCACATGAATCCATTGAAATATCAATTAAAATTCTATAAAAAAGAATCAACAAGAATCAAATAGTGATAAAAAATACCCAAAAATATAAAAATACCAAGGGTAAATAAAAAGGGTCTCACATTTTTTTTAGCAAAACATTTTTTAATGTGATAATTTGGACATTACAAAATTTTTCAAAATGCAAATACCTTCCAATTTAATAAGACCATACATCATACATTCTTTATAAATTACTTACATGCACACATTACCTTAAAATTTCAACTCCACTATTTATGACACAGTAATTTATATTTGAAATCCAAAACAATTCTGAAGGCCTTATAGTTCAATAAAACATATTTTGATGATCAATTTTAAATCATTCATAAGGTGTTTTACAATACACATGGTCAAATAAACATTTTAAACACATCAATAACCCCTTTTAAATTCATTTTGATTTGAAAACATCTTTATGAAATAATTATCTATTTAAATCCGCTTTTTTTATCTTTGAAATTGAAAATTGGATTAAATCCTACAAAAACCATCAACTTTATTTCAATAAACTCATAGGAATTTCAAAAATTATTAAAAAATTAAAAAATTCCATTTTAAAAAAAACATTAAATTAAAATGAAAACCCTTTTATACCAAGATTGGTATTCATAGAATTTATTTTTAAACACAAAATGGATATAAAATATGTGCATAATTTCAATGAAAATTGATTCAAAATCGATTGAAAACTATGATTTCTAATAGAAACAATTACAAAAAAAACATACTTTTACAAAATGGAAACGTAGTTGAAAAGTGACACCTTTGAGTTTAACCACCAAAATAGGAATGGATATGGAAACTATAAACAATAAACACCAAAAATATAATCATTTATTATCCTTGTAATCCTTATTCAACCCTACGGACCACTTGGGTACATGGTTAGAACCGAAATAAAGATAAAAGTTAAAATAATCGGATAAGGTGGGAAAATTGAAATTTTTACATTGGAATCAATTGAAAACTATAAAATATAATCCCATAATCAAATGAATAGAAGGATTAAACTCCCATTTAGGATCCCAGAGTTAGATGAGACATTTAGTTAAGTTATTTATGAATACTTAATTAATGTTGAGTTGGAATTTTCGTGAAAATTAATCTTTTATTGATTTAATATGGCCACACAGTTTGGACACCCACTTTTCCAAACCTCTCAATAACTTTTTGATAGTACCCATACACCCAAAAGTTGTTACTCATTTATTGGGAATATTTTATTGTTTTTTCTACCTACCAAGACCATCTTCAATGAAACATCTTGTTAACTGCTTCTAGTTATTTGGCCTCACATTGTTTGTTTTCCTATTTATATTGGAATGTTTTTGGAAACCCATGGAATGATATAATTGTTTTAGTAAAGTGAATAAAATTTAATTGATGGTTTTATATTTGAATGAAAAGATTTTTAGTATAAATGTGTGAGGAATTTTGAGTCTCTCCCTGAGTTCAGAGATCACCGTAGTTGTTTCTTGATTTTTATTTGTCTGTAGGGTAAATACACTACATGTAATGTGTCTAAATGTCGTGTATTCCCCACCGAGTAGAATCCATGAGTCTGGTACACTTCATGAAAGGCTTACATGGTGTTTATATCATTCACATAATTTATTGGTATAAGTTATGTTTTTTTGTAAAAATGCGATGAATGTTTTGGTGTACATGATTACAACTTATTACGTGATGTTTCATGAGAGTATGAACCTTGTAAATGTTATGGTTTTTTCTTTACAGGCATCAAACAAGTGATTATTTTATTTTATTTATCTTCATGATTTTGTCTCTCAATATATAGGTTATCATGGGAGATTTGAGGGACCTCCTCTCCATTTGGATTGCATTATTCAGTTATTTATCTCCATTGTGATTGGGTTTCATCTCTCTAGGTAAGAATTAATTCGATTTCCCTATTTCCTTTTATTGAGGTGTCTTTGATGCAATAAAGTATTAGATATGTTGATCTATAATGATAAGTGTACTGATTTCTGTCAGTATGAATAATGTGATCCTATTCTGGTGGCTGATTTTTTATGGGTTTTTGTACGGAGGGTGTGAGATTTTTGAGGTATGTTATGTTTTGTCTTCTCAACATATTTTTTTTCATTAAATCAATTCTATGTTATGCGGATTGATTCTTAGTCATTCACTGTTGACATTTTGTGCTTCCTTGTTGGTGGATCCTTTCGATGGTTTCCTTTAATATGGGTATATTAAAGGGTTCTTGAAATCATTTCAAAATGGACCTCTTAAATGGGTTCCAGAACATTATTGAGTGAAATGGATTTGATGAATTGATTAGGAAAATTGATAATGTGGGCAGCCTTTCATACTTAGGTGGATGGAATAATAATAGGTATCTTCAGTTGATCTTCATAAGGGATTAATGATGGGGTTTTCTCCTTATCCATAAGATTTCTGTTATAGGGGCTTGATTGAAAATATTATTAGGATCACTTTATGGGGTGTTCAAATCCTCCCAATATTCTATGCATATGTATGAGTGCATGATGGATTCACAATTTTCTATGTTGGGGGTACATGTGGGATGAATATCATGTTGTCGTGTGATCCATTAAGTGATGTCACATGAGCATTTTTCTTGTACTATTTTCACTTGTACATCAATGTATTTGATAGGATATGTGTTGCCTGAGTTTCATTGAAATAATTTGACTAATTGAATATATGAAATTCTTGGGAAAAAATTTACATTCATTATTTTAGAGATGATTAATAAATGATAAATTAAACGATTTAAAATGATTTTGATATAAAAAATATTTATCTCTATATCATGCATTGTTTCCACTAGAGATGAGAATGTTCATAATATTATAAATTGTCTCGTTATGGAACATCGGGGTGTGATTTTTGGTGTTATATTAGCTTATACCCTACACAACCCTTTAACAGCGCATAGCCATTTTTTTGTCCTTCAATACAGTTAAAGGAAAGGCTCTATAGTGAGGCAATAAGACTTTTGTCATATATTTCCCTATAGTTGAAGGTGAGATGGTGGGATTATTCCAATTTTATATCATATATTATTTGGGTTCTTATATAGTTTTCCTTTGATGATTAGACTTGTACTATGGGTTTTTCTGACTTATTTTGATTTAATCATTTCTATTTTCTTCTCTTAGTTAGGTAATGTATTTATTTCTTCAATTGTTTCTATTATATATATATACCAACGTGTTTCATTTGTTTGGAAAAAATCAATCCCTATGATTATTGTTTGATGCTTGGGAGCATGTCAATAGCCCGTGAGTAATGGGAACACCCTTCTAGTATGTGGAAAATCAGTTCAAATGTCTGCTTGAGAGGGTATTTAGGTCAATTTCATCATAGTTTGGTATCATTGGTGGAATATCCTTAAGAGACCTTGTATTGTTTTGTTTGGTTGACAAAATGGGATTTGTAGGATATGAGAGGTAGGTTTTGGTGATTTTGTTGCCAAATCATTCTATATCTATACTCCAACTCCCATGGGATATTGAGATGTCTATCTACTACTTTGTGTTCTTGATATTAATCTCTATTTTTTCTTATGGTATCCTAGTTTGAACTGATATTATTCTATTATTTGATCTTTTCATCTATTTTGGTATGTAGAGGTTTTCCTCGGAGACGTGTCTTGAAGGTTTCTTAGGAGGGTGTAGAAGATACTCCTCAATCAAATACTATTATAGGGTAGAATCATTTCCACACTATCATGTGGTAAATTATTTCTATAAACCTGAATGAATCATTATTCCAGAACACAACTATTTAGGTACTACACGAATCTAGAGGTGAAAGGGATTGATCATGGGGGTACATAAGTGAGAAGGCACTATCCATTATTGTTATGATTGAACCTCAAGAGGTTTAGGAATGGATATATAATATCGATCAGATCATTGATTTTATATATTAACCAACAATTATTAAGGTGATGTGTGAATTGTTCAGACATAAGGGTCCCAACATGTTCTTGTGGGATTCTGTGGTATAAGAGGATGTGTATGTGGGACTATACTGGAAGGTTCTCAAGACTCTCTTCTCCCATGATATATTTTGAGTCATTGATGAGGATGAATCTACTAGAATTCCTATAATTTCTATCTGGAGAGAGAGTACAATGTTAATGTACACCAATCAATTTGTGGATATGGTTCATTTTTCCACAGAGTTGGTAAATAATGGAAAGCTAAAATCATAGAACTACCTACAAGGATTAGGATAAAATATTAGATTATGGTTATTTATGGGGAATAATTTGACATATGTAGGTTCTTTGATTCTGAGAGGTTTGATCATTACTGTATCATAATTATATGTTACATTATTTGATGCTAATGCTTCCCAATATTTTATATACCGCCCTTAATTTATTATAATTAAAATTTCAATATATCTCATATAATTTGTTATGTAGTTAGAGACACATCTTGGAAATACGAAATATGAGAGTTTTCAGTGTCCTTGTTCACTATCGATAGATTATGAAGGGTTAGTCTGGGAGTTTCTCTTTCTCAATATGGATCTATTTAACATCATCATTGGGATGGATTTACTTGTTTATCATTATGATGAGGTCAATTTTTATCATTGATGTCTCTCATTTATTATAGATGATGGTATCTCATAGGTGTTTCAGGGATAGTGGTACCGAACATTTGTTTGTAAAAGACCTTCCCACCCAGAGATTAAGGTCGTGATGCCTGTAGTAGCATCTGATCCTAATCATGTTTCTTTTATTTTTGATCTTCCTACTGTTTTTAAGATCCTTATTAAAATTTACCAATATAATATCATTTAGATTCTTCAATAGAGGGAGGTATATTTTACTTATTATCTAAGTTCCAAGTATACAACAGATTACTATAGCATCTTATTGTATTGATCAAGAAGAGCTAAAAGAGATAAATATTGATTTGGATGATCAGATGGATAATGTTTTTTTCCTAATGAGTGTTTCCCCTTGGTTAGTATTTATGCTCTTATATTGAAAGCTATATGTTATAACTAATTGTGTGTGGAATATAAAATGTTAAACCATGTAATGGTTGATAATAAGTATCTTTTTCGTCATATAGATGAATATTTTGGTCAGGGAATGCGGGAAAGGTTGTTTTTAAGGGCTGATCTTCGATCAGGTTATTATCAGCTTTGATTTCAGAAGTCCAATATACCAAAGATGGATTTCAGGTGTAGGAATGAAAATTTTAAATATATTTCGATGTTTCATGGTCTAAATAATGCATGTGTGATTTTTATGTATTTTATGAATCAAATATTCCATCAGTATCTCAACACTTTTTTTAGTGTTTATGGATGATATTTTTTTATTCCACATCCTTGGATGAGGATAATCATAATTTTAGTTTGGTTTTGGAAATCCCAAGGATCACCATTTGTATGTAATGATTTCTAAGTCCAATTTTTGTATTAAAGATGTGATATTTATGGAAAACATGACTTTTGAGCATGGATTATTAGTTAATCCAAAGAATATGAATTATGTCTTTTCATGGTAAGTGTCATGAAATGTATTTGAGATTTAGAGATTCCTAGGTCATGTTGGATACTATCATTGGTTCTTCATGGATTTTTAAAATTTGGCATCACCTTTTACTCTTCTTATTCAGAATGGGGGTCAGTTTACAAGTTATGAAAAGTGTTTTCCATTTTTCGATGAGATGAAATGAGTTCTAACAGCAACTCCTATTCAATCATACCTATGCCCAGTAAGATGTATGTAGTTTTCTGTGATTATTGTGGTAATGATTTTGGTTGTGTGATTCTATAAGATGATCTTGGTATGTCTTATGCATCTCATTGAAAAAAATACATGAGAAGAACTACCTAATTCATGATTTTTATATCATCTTGGTTATGTATGCCCTCATGTTTTGGCAGTACTATGCTTTTAAGGAAAATTTCACTATATTTTTGAGAAATAAGAGTCTAATAAATATCTTTTCTACAAAATGAATTGAATCTTAGACAAAGTGGTGGAGGAAATATCTTCAAACATTTTTCATTGACATTCACTACACCTATGGGAAATAAAATGTTTTTGTTGATGATCTTATAAAGAATGTACCCTTACATACTATTTTGAAAATGAATGAAGAGTAGAAACTTATGGGAAAAATATCTTAATTGCACATAGATTCTAAGTAGGATGTTTTAGGAGTGGTTTTGACATGTTATTATTTTTCATCATACCCTATCGGGTCTTATACTGATTCATTAGTAAGATAAAGAGTTCAAAGGAATTCAGAAAACACTTTATGGTTGGGATACCACTGCTGGTTAGTTACTATCTTCGGGTGGTGTTCTCTGTTTTGGGGTTCATTTTTTCATCCCATCATCTATGTGGAAATTGTTTTTTTATGATTATCATACTTACTTATGGTCTATTCATCCGAGAGCTGTGAATATGTATTATGACATGAGATGGAAAATCTAGTTGATACATAAGAAGCATGAAATTATAGATGATGTGTCCCACTATTATGCTTGAAAATAGATAAAGGTATATCATTTAAAACCTTTTAGTTTTCAACAATATATTTTTATGATAGTTTTGAAATTGGATGAGGTATATATGCATTTTTTTTGGATTACAATGGAATCCCAATGGAAATAATTTCAAATGGGTGGTGATTAATTAGTTAAAAAAACATCTCACAATATTATGATCATGTACACAAAAAAATTTAAATATTAGGGTAAGACGTATGTGTATGATAACATGGGATTACGCATGGCTCATTCTATCATTTTTTCATTCAAGGATACTAAGATTTCAATGAGGTTCTTGAGGAGTCTCCAGGAGGTGATGGGAACTCATGTAAGGATGATTATAGCATACCATATATAAATAGACAGTCATAAAAAGTGTTCTATTCAGAGACTAGAGGATATGTGTCATGCTTGTGTATTAATTTTGGTGGATATTAGGATATCCATTTGGGAATAATTGAGTTTTATTATAATATTATTTATCAATTACTGATCAAAATGGATCATTTAGAGGCTTTGTATTGTCACTTGTGGAGGTCACATCTTTTTTGGGAAAAGATGAGTGAAACATGCTTTTTGGGACCAATCCATGTTCATGATACATCAGTGAGGATTCAAAATGTACTTAAATTTATGATTACAATGGAGAGTCAAAAAATTCTTATGTGCATCCGGGGCATTATCCTTCAGACTTTTCCCTCGGTGACTGGGTTTTCTTGAATCTTTCTCTCAGTCTTAGACACCATTTGTAATGACCCAAAATATTATTAATTGAATTTCTCCCTTCTTATAAAAATTTCATATAGTATAAATCACTTAAAATCACTTATATATAATAATGTAAAAATTATACATGAAAAATAATTGAAATAAAGGTATTTTGGGAAGTTAATGAGCTAATACCGATTAAATATTAACTTCATCATAGGAATATTAATATAACCTTTATGAATAGTAAACTGGGAAAATAAAGAGTAACATAACCATTGAATATATAAAAAAAATTATTCATCTTATTAATTAATGTATGAGATAATTATATCAAATTCTAGGTAAATAAATATTTTAAAAAATATTAATTAAGTGTTAGTATTTTTGTAAGTCATAAATATTTTATTAAAAAGTTATAATTAATTTAATAATTAATATTAAAATTTATATTCATTAAATGTATTTATTAATTAATATATTTATGTCTTATTATTATAGGCTAATCTTATGGGACCTTAAGTAATTTTTCAAAGTGTTATAAAATCATTTATAACTTTAAATTTTGTATTTTCCGAGTAAAAGATGGTTTAAATTGAAAATTAAATTATTATTGTCTAGAAAAATATTTTTATCCAATATATTTCATTATTTAATTCTACAAATTAAAAAATGGTTTGAATAAATTTTGGTGATTTTTCTAAAATACTTGAATTTTATTGAATTGTAAATTATGATTATTTATGATAAAATCTAAATAAGTGTATTATAGAGTAATAGATAATCTATATGTGATGTGATTTCAAAATTTCAAAATTTAAATACTTATTTTTATATATTTTGTTATAATTTTCAAACTATTCACAGTCTTCAGCCAAAATATTAAACAAATGATTATAATAATGAGGAAACACACATCTCCTCCACTATAAATACCACCCTCACCCCCTCTTTTCTTCACACCTCTCAAACATTGATCTTTGTTCCAATTTTGCCCAATAATAATCCCTATCCCATCCTCCCATGTCCACATGATCATGGACTCATTAGATAACCAAAACCCTTTCCCTATGGCGGTTTTTAAGGATGATAATATCAAGAGGTATATTTGTCTTTCTTTTCATTTAAATAATTTTCATGTTCTTTTGTATTTTTTATCTCTCTTCCCCTCCCCACATAAAAATGGAATGATAACTCATTTAAATTACATATAATATAATTTTATAATGTTAATAAAATATCAATCAATAAATTCCACAATCCCTCTCTCTATTTGTAAAAATTAAATTGTCGCATGTGATGTGACAATTTTTTGACATCATTGGCGATGCAATTGGATATTATTATCACACCCTTAATGTTTTTAATATAACCATTACGATTTCTGAAACATATTTTAAAATTTATTTTACAACCCTATTTATGTTATTTGACTTCCATATATACATAATAATAAATAGTTGAACAAAATGAGTTAGTTGTGATCAAAAACCACTAAAATTAACCGAAACGATCATCGGTAACTTTTATCTAATGACTCATCCTCACAACGTAGAGAAAAAAATATTTATAAAATCATTACAACTTATATAATATAATAAAAACATATAATAACAATTTTGTGTATTTATAGACATTTTACACAGACATCCATTCATGTATACAAGTGAGATGAGTGAAAAAATTAAAGAAAAATAAAAAATAATAAAAAATAATAAAACAAAACAAAAAAACAATACAAAACATAATATAAAATTATATAAAAATAAAATAATAAAATAATAAATTAATATAAAATTGATAAAAATATTTATAAGTGTGCTTATCGTGAAAAATAAGAAAATGAACACTCTCGAATAATGAAATTAAACTCAATCACTCTTTAAAAAGCCCGAAAATAGTCTTAATAAAACAATAATTAATAAAATTATTGTTTAAAACTATTTGGTATTTTCTAATTAATGAATCAAATTTGATTATATATAACATTAAATTTATTAAAGCATTTGGAAATAACGTTAAGGGAATTCACAAACCCAACTCTCTTTCTTTTGTTTTTCCCACTTTCACCACATTTTCTATATGGATAATCCATTATTATTCCTTGTAAATAATTTATTCATCATTATATTATCGTTTTTGGTATATACATGTTACCAATCTAGTTTTATTACAAATTCAATGATTTTTTCAAAAGAACTCTTCTTTCAAAATACACATCATTTACTTCTCATGATATAGTTTCTTCTTCACTCAAGATTGATTATTCTAATACCCATTATACTATTCCCACATTCTTTTAGGAACCAAAAACTTTATTCATGGATTCATTCATTATGAAATTAAACCCATTTATTTCCATGGGTTATTTTATATTAATGATTCATATACATTCTATGTGGCATGCATGATAATGTAAATGTTATGATATAAAAGGTGTGCTAAGAATTATATAGCACATTTTAAGGATACGATTTTATGGATCCTCCAGAAATTATATAGCACTCTACTTCATCAGGTAAGGTGATGTATCTCATAAAAAATTGAAATATGTGTTAAAATGATGTTATATCTGCTTACAACTATGTGAGTTAGTTTATCACTAAAACAAGATGTTTTAATTTTATCAATTTCAACATACCACAACATTAATTAATTCTTGGTATAATGATTAGGAGTATATGTATATGTTATGATGATAATGATTATAATCACCCATTATTATGTTGATTAATGTTTTAATCTATCCTCTTACTATTCTTTTAGATCACCCCTTTCTTTTAATTATAGAGTTAGGTTATTATATTTACTAAGTAGAACATATTGAAAAATAAGAAGCTATAATTAAAGGAATTAAATAAATGTTTATGTTTTACTTTTTAAATGTTATGTATGGTCCTAAAATTACTACGACACTAAACCTTAGTATCGTGGTTGTGTAATTATTTTATGTTGTTATATTTAAAATTATGTATTTTTAATATCATAAAAAATATAGGTCATTATAGTTGGTATCAAAGAATAGTTTAGTTAATTTTTCAATTAGGATTCGAGAACCTTAGATTAAACCTTTAGTAGGACACTGAGTATATGTAATAACCCATGAAGCCATTTTTTAGAAAATTCTAAACATATGGATCCAAAAATATATTCCTTTAGACGTAATTATACAATAATATTAATTATTTATTCATGAATTATTGATTTATGTATTGTTATATCCAAATCTAATTTTGAAAATACTGGGAAGTACGAGAAACCAGTCCAACAACTCATTCGATGTAAAATGAAGTGATTGCGCAAATGAAATCAAAAATGCCTTTGGGGGTGGAGTTCAAAATATCTTTGTTTTTCATACTCAATTGTCTCAGGTTATAAAAATAACCTGAATAAAGTGGAACATCTGCCTTCTCCTAAGAAGGACCACCTGGCTATTAATTCCTTTATTCAGCAATGAAAACTAATGTTTAGTCGACAATTCAATCCAGTTGTCATGGAACTATGGTTAAACTCAATGAAGAATATCTTTTTTGTAATTAACCATTTTGAGATGGAGAAGGTAACTCTTTTTTATGATCTAGACAGAGAGGCTAACCAATTGTGGTTGTTTATTAAGAACACAAAGACGAATGATGAAATTGAAGATATGGAGTGGGAAGACATTTTGATAACGTTTCTCAATTAGTATTTCCCTAGTACTCAATATTCAAATATAGAGATATAATTCATAGAGATGAAGAAAAAGGTAGTATAATTTATCATGGCCCATGAAGATAATTTCAAAATACTTTTATAGTTTGCTTTCTATTTTTTTCTCATCAATTATAGAAAAATTTATAGATTCATTAGTTGTTTAAAACCACACATTTGAAAGGCTCTATCAATTAGAGTCTTTGGGATTTATGAAGACATTTTTATAGTTTCTATCAAAGTGGATATGGATTGGGGATAATGTTCCCACTGATATTGTGATTTGAAATGAAATGTGGATTTCTTCGATGAAGGATCTAATGAGAAAGTTGGAATGAAAACTCAACCACACGCATGTCAAAAATTACAGAAGAATCATTATAGGAACTACCACAATAGGCCATGGAAATGATTTAAATGATGGAGATAGAGCCATGATTCTGAAGAATGTTCAAAATTTATGGGAATATAGGAAAATTTAGGGGTGGAAAAGAGATCACCACCCATGGTCCAATTATATAATTTTAGGGATAAAGGGAACTATGAAATATATCCACAAAAGCACGAGTACTCAAGGGAACTTAGATTCAATAACCATCAAATCAAATATAATTAGTCAAGGATTATTCCATCACAACAGCATATGGGGAGTAAGAAAATGAATTTATACATGGTTCGGTTGTTATTTAATCAAAAATGAGAAATTACTTATTTGATTCTGGTACTAGACATTCTTTTATATCGTTTAATTTTTATAGAACATTGGAATAGAAATCCCAAAACAATGAAGTAGATATATCATTACAAAACCTATTGTTGAAATCATTGACCCAACATGTTGGACTCTTCTCCTATTGGAATATGTCGGAATATTCTTCCAATGAAACTTGTGATACTCCCTTGGTGTAATTTGATGCTATAATTGGGATGGATTTTCACACATTATATATATAATAATATACTATCAGGAAAATAAAATACCTTTTCACATCTTGAATCATCCAATGCTTTAAAAAATATAATAATACAATGAATCTCTTTAGAAAAATACTAAAATGATGTGGGTGTTTATTTCCTATGAAAAAACATACCATTCTCAAAATACTGAGCCAAAGGAAGGTATGAACCTAGGAGAATGCCTATTGTGCTGGAATATAGTGATGTAATTCCTAAAGAGTTACTTGAACGTCCCCCAGATCATGAGTTAGAGTTATCAGTATAACTCTTACTTGGAGCTACTCCTATCTCAATGTGTCTAGATATAATGGGTCTTATCAAACTAGAGGAATTAAAGGAGAAACTGAAAGAGAATTTCAAAAAAGGGTTCATATTCCCAAGTGAATCACAATGGGGTGAACTGGTGCCATTTTTTAAGAAGAATGATCAACCAATGTATCTATGTATAAATTATTGGGAACTCAATCAGATCACCATAATGAAGAAGTATCCTAATAAATTATTGATGATTTTTTAGACCATCTATGAGTAGATCAATACTTATTTATGGTCTATCTTCATTCTGGATATCATCTGCTAAAGGTGAAGAATGATGATATTTAAAAGACTTCCTTTTGTATAATGTATGGGAACTATGATTTTCTTATAATTCTTTTAGGGCATATACATTCCCCTAAAATATTCATTGATATGAAGAATATAGTCTTTATACATTACCTTGACAAATTATTGGGTGTGTTTATCAACGACATTCTCATATACTCAAAGATAAAGGAGGAACAAGAATAATATATAAGGATTCATTTGGATACATTAGGGAAGGATAAGTTATATTCCTTATTCATAATGTGAAGCTTTTGGATGCATTAAGTCACTTTTATGGGAAATTCGATCAAAAGTGAGTGAATTTATATAGTCCACAAAAAACAAAAGAAATTGAGGAATGACCCTGACCCTCTAGTATCACAAAAATTCACTGTTTTTATAGATTAGCTAGGTACTACAGATATTTTGTGATAAATTTATAAAGATTATAAATACCTCTAACAATGTTAACAAGGAATGGGGTAAAGTATGTCAGGATTAAATAATGTGATGACATATTTAATGAGATAAAGTAGATGCTTCCCACTGCACCTGTACTAACATTAAAAAATGTGGAGAAAGATTTTATATATAAAATTAGGCTTAAAAATAAATTCATGGATTGAATATGCATTAAAATAGATAATGTGATTTCCTGTTCCACATGATAGTTGATGATCTGTGATTAGAAATACCCAAAGCAGGATCTAGAGCTAGAAGCTATGAATTTTTCCTTGAAAATATGTCAGAACTACCTCTATGGTGGGGAGTGTATTATATATAAAAATAAGAATATCCAACAATATATATATACCCAAAAGGGTCTCTAAATTCATAAAAGGTGATGGTTATTACTAATAAAGTACTGTAATTTCTCTATTCACTATCACTCTAGAAGGTCAAACTCGGTAACTGACGCATATAGGAGAAAATAACATTCTACTCTATCAATATTGTCGATTGAGAAAGACCCTATCTTCAGAGATATTAAATGGATTAATTTGGAAATCATAAATTCAGTTTATACATCCTTTCATTCCCAATTGATTTATGAACCATATATCCATGAGAAAATTAAGGAGGCACAAAGGAATTTGCTGGAGTTACAAAATAAGGTGAATAAAATAATGGAAGGAAAGATACAAGAGATCCATATCATTGATGATGGTGTGATTATGTTTGGAATGAGGCTTTGTATGACTTCATCACTGGGGATAATGAATGATCTATTTGAAAATGAACATAGATAAAATTTCTCTATTTATCTAGGAGTACCATGATGTACTGTGATCTTTGAGAACTCTTTTGGATGAATAACATGAAAATGGGTATTTCGGAGTATATTTCTATGTGCTTTAGATATCAGCATGTTAATGTAGAAAATAGAAGTCCAATGGGATGATGCAACCCTTTCCTATACCCATGTGAAAATGGGAGAATTACAATATGTATTTTTCAATTGGTCTCATGAAGAGATCCAAATGAAATAATGCAATATGGGCTGTGGTTGACTAACTCACCAAGACTGTGTACTTTATAACTATTTGGGAAGATCTCTCTATTATACAACATGGAACGATATATTTGAAAGAAGTGGTGAGACTTCATGGGGATCCACTATCAATTGTCTCTGATCTTGATCCAAGGTTCACATCTAAATGTTTGACGAGGCTTCAACATTCTTTGAGTTCTAAATTAAATTTCAACAAGGCTTATCTCCCCTAGACTAATGGACAACATGGAAAAAATATTTAAGAACTATAATATATTATAAGAACTTTCTCATTAAAATCAAAAGGTGGATGAGATCAAAATTTCTAATTGATCGAGTTCTCATACAACAATATTTTCTAATCGAGTATTTTGATGGCTCTATTTGATGTTCTGTATGGAAATGAATGTAGAACTCCAACCTATTGGGATGAATTTGGTGAAATAAAGATACTTGGTCATGATATTATTGATGTGATGACTAATAAGTTTGAATACA
Source organism: Viscum album (assembly GCA_963277665.1). Taxonomy (NCBI): domain Eukaryota; kingdom Viridiplantae; phylum Streptophyta; class Magnoliopsida; order Santalales; family Viscaceae; genus Viscum; species Viscum album. The sequence goes on along the minus strand of OY728119.1, from coordinate 1,496,864,151 downwards.
CACAACATCATATAAAAGATACTCCTAATCATAAAAATATATATGTTGAAAACCATCAAATGAACATGGAGTTCAACATCAGAGTTTAAATATTTCTTTGAATAGAAATATGGAATAGAGTCATATGGTTTGGAATGAAATGAAAGCTAATCCCAATTTGCATTGAACCCTTTAATATCCTTGATCACATAGAATATATGGACCATCAGCCTTAACTTCAACCAAATATGGATAAAGTTGATGATGTGGTCCATGTATCACTCATGAAGAAGTACAACCAGATCCCTCACTTGTACAGAACTTAGAGGTGGTTCAACTTGAATATGATATCTCTTATGAGGATCAGCCAGTAAAGATTCAAAAATGGAGAGATAAGGTTCTATGCAACATGTAAACCCATAATTTTAAAGTGTTGTGGTGGAACCAAAAGTATGAAGAATCAACTTGGGAATTAGAGGTGGTGATAAAGGATAAGTACCCTTACCTGTTAATGTAAAATGATGTTTTGAGGGTGAAATTTCAAAGCTGGGGCATAATGTAATGAACCAAAATTTTATCAATGGAATTTAACCCTTTTTATAGTTATTTGATATAGTATAAATCACATAAAATCACTTCGATACCATTATAAAACACTTTTTAAATTAATAATTAATGAAAAAAGAAGTATTTCTAGATGTTAATGAACCAATACTGATGAAATGGTATCTTGTCATTAGAAACAATAATATAAGACTTATGAATAGTAAACCATCCAAATGAATATTATCCTTACCCATTAATGTATAAATATAATTTATCCATAATAAAAATTGAAGTATTTTATAATTATATCCAAGATTAAGTAAATACATGGTTTGAAAATTATTTATTAAGTGTCGAAATTTTTGTAAGTCATAAATATTTAATTAAAATATAATTATTAACATAATAATTTTAAGAAAAAAATATTTTTATTAATTATATTCACAAAATAATATTTTGATTTCTTTCGATTTTAAGATAATTTTATGAGACATTAAGTAATTATCCAAAGTGTTATAAAATCAGTTATAATTTAAAAATTTGTATTTTCCATGTAAATAATGATTTTAATTAAAAACAATATTAATTATTTTTAGAAAATTATTTTTATAAAATATATTTCAATTTTTAATTCTATACAATTAGAAATGGATAGCATGAATGTTTTTGATTTTTCTAAAATTCATTAATTTTTGGAGAATAGTAAAAATGATAATTTATGATAAAATTTAATTACATGAATTATGGAGTCATAGATGATGTATGAATTATGTAACCCAAAACTATCGATCTCCCCTTCATTATATGAATTTATTCAGTGATAATTATTAATATATTAATATTATTGAGCTAACATAATATACTAATCAATATAATAAGGATAAAATAACCCTCTCCTCCACTATAAATACCAACCATCTCCACCTATTTTCTTCAATCCTATCAATATTTGAACCTTGTAAAACAATTTCCCAATATTCTCTATACACCCCCTACATCCAAGAGCTCTAAATCTCTTAAAAAAACCAAAACCCTTTCCCTATGGGGGTTCTGAAGGTGGAGAAATTCAAGAGGTAAATTCCTCTTACTTTTATTTTAATTAGTTTTCATGTTCTATTTTATTATTATTATCTCCTCACCTCCCCTCATCAAAATCAAATTAAAACACTACTACCTGATATATAGTAGAGTTATATAAAATTAATGTTTCAAATATCATTAAAAATCTCCTTCTCCCTCTTTTATTCAAAAAATAAAATCATCACCTATGATGAGTCAATTTACTAACATCATGGGTGATGCACTTTAATTTTCCATTAACACCAAAAATATGTTTATATAGAAATTATAACGGTTGAAACATGTTTTATAATTTATTTTTCAACCCTATTTATGTTGTATAACTAACATATATGCATAATACTAAATTATAAAACAAAACATGTTCGTTGTGATAAAAAACTGTCAAAATTAACCTAAAACTATGATCATTAATATTTATCTAAAAATTCATCCTCATACCATATAACCAATTTCTTTATAAGATCATTTAAAAATATGGTAGTTAATTAATAAAATAAAATAAAAAAAGTTGTATATTTATCTGCATTTTACACAATAATTTATTCATGTATACACGTGAAACTGTCATGAAAACTATGAAAATGGACATTCCCGAGAGATGAAATTAAACTCTATAACTCATAGAAAATACGCTAAATGAACATAATAAAACCATAATTAATAAAGTTAGTTTATAAATGGTTATTTATTTTTTAATTAATGAATCTAATGTTATAATATAAAACATTAATGTGAATGAAGCAATCAAACATAAGCGAAAGTGAATTCTCACACCCAACTCTCTTTCATTGGGATTTCCCTAATTCACCCCATTTTTAGTATGGATATTTATTTTGTTCCATATATATCATTTCTCTATCATTATCTTATCTCATATAGTATATACATCTTACCAATATGATTTTATTACAAATAATAATATTTTCCCAAAACAAATTTTCTTTCTAAAAAATGTCTTTTACTTTTCGTGAGATATTTTATTCTTCATTAAATATTGATGATTCTTATACCATGTATGTACTTCCCTCATTATTTTGGGAACCCCAATGTTTATTCATGAATGTATTTTTTATAAAATGAAACCCATTTCCTTCAATGGGTTATTTTTTTTGAAGATTGATATATTTTCTATGTGGAATGCATGATAATGTAAACATTATGATATTGTGGGTGCACCTGAAATTATATAGTGTTTCTGAATGAAATGATGTGACAAGTGTGCCCAAAATTAATTAATAATCTAATTCACTGGGTAATGTGAGGTATCTCATGAGAAAAAGTGAAATATGTGTGAACATGATGCTATGTTTTTTCATAACTATGAGTGGTAGTTGACTACTAAGACAAGATGTTTAATATTAATGCATTGCTACATTCTAATCCTTTAATTAATGCTTCCTATATATGTTTTTAACCTATTAATTTATTATTAAGATAATTATTATTATCAACCAATGTTATATTGATTTATGTTATTATGTATCCTTTTATTGGTATTTTATGTCACCGATTTTATTGATGTATATCCTCAAGTGATTACTTGTACTAAGGAGAACACAATATCGAATAAGAAGCTTGATATGAAAGGATTAAATATTTTTTTATGTTTTACAATGTAAGTTTTTTGTATTGTACTATATTTCCAAAAACATTAAACATTTGTATCCTATTTGTGTAATTTTTTTATGTTGTTTTCATAAAAATGATGTAAGATTCATGTAAACAAACCACAGTTGTTATACCATTGGGTTGGAAAATAAGTAATGTTGGCTCTATGATATGATGAACCACTATAGGTCACTAAATGGCTTGGGTATATTTCTTATCAGTTGGAATTTCTCGTCCAGATGATAAGAATTCAGGATATGTTTCATATATCATAGCAAAGGAAATATTATCCTAGTCCCTCTCACGTTATGAGTATGGTATATATTAAGTTAGAGGTAGATGTTATTGTTGTTGAGAATATAGAGGTGATTATTTACTATCAAGTGATACTCTTGTGAGGGATGTAATTTTTTTTGTTCACAGTGTTATGGTGAAATTTATTATATTCTCAGGATACTTGAGATCATGATTCATTGATGACGGATCAGTGTACTCACCTCTTTAATGGACATATTTTTTCCCAGGACTACCCATGGAATGAAATTATTATGGTGGGTAGTTTATAGAATCATGTTTTCTATATTTATCTATTTTTCTTATCATTTTATGTTTTCCACTTTATTTCAATGTGTTTTGGGACTTCTGAGGATAGAGATAGTTTTTTAGAGAAGTTGATCTAAATTTCAAGAAAAAACATTTTTTTGAATTAATGGAGACCGAGCAGAAACGTGTGACATATTTTTGGAGTTCTCCCCATGTTCGATGAAGGATAGAGTTTTTTATATCATTTTCCTTATATTTAGGGGAAATAATCCCTATTTAATGTGTTTACATTCTATTTATTCTTTTTCCAGTATAATCTTTGAGTCTAGTACACAATATAAAAGGATTACATGACATATATCTAATCTACATAATATATTGGAAAAATTAATGATTTTATAAAAAGAAATCTAGGATTTTGTTTTACATGTGTTTTATATATTACATAATGTGTAATGGCATTAAATACTATGTTAATATCCTATATTTCACTTTTAGGTCATTTTACAACATATTTTTTTATTTCATTCATCTATATGTTTTGGATTATGATCTAGAGGCTCTCATGGGTGATTTGGGGGACCTCATCTTCATCTGGATCAATATGATCATCGATTGATCTCTATTTTGGTTGGGTTTCATATCTTCAGGAAACAAAAACTTTGGTTTCATCATTTCCTTTTATCATAGTATCTTCATTTTGATACGGTTTTAGATCCATTGATCTATGATGATATGTCAATTGGTTCCTTTCTATATCAATCATCTAAAGATGTTTTGGGGGATCATCCCTTGTTTTTTTGTTGAAGAGGGTGTATGTTTTTTAAAATAAGTTATCATTTTTATTCTCTACTACAAATTTTATTTTATTAGTCATTTCTAAGATGTTTGGATTGTTTATATGGCCTTTGTTTTCATCAATGATTTTCCCTTATTGGTGGATCCTATTACAGGTGTGTGTGACATGAGTTTGAGGTAGGTGGTTCCATTTCAATAATATGTTTTATGAAATACATTTCTATGGTTTTGATAAATTTATTTTTAAATTAAATGGCATAATTTTTTTTGGAAATTAGATTTTGAAAAAATAATTTTTTACCATGGGTTTTTAAATGAACAGTTTCCTTATAAATTTTAAAAATATGTTATTGAAATGGTTTTCAATGCACGGATGAATGAAATTGTTTTGATGAATTGGGTTAGAAAATGGAATACATGGAATGCAATGAGTACATTGGTGGAGGCATTAGTAATAGGGATCTATTGTTGATACTATCAAGGGGTTTAGTCAGGGGTTGTTATCTATCTCCCATGGCCTACTATTCTAGGCACTTGATAGACTCTATTAGGAGGCTCATTTTATTGGATATTACTCTAATCTCTATATTCTATGAATTTGTCTAGGCCTTGGTGTGCACGTAGTTTTCTATGATGGGGGTATGAGTGTACTATATTTACTAACCAAGTTTGATACATGGCTTTATATTACCAATGCTTTTAGATTAAACTATTTTTAATTGTACTACCATTGATTTTATATGATATGTGATATCAACTATATATGAGTACATTTGATTACTTTTATATCTAAAATGATTTGAAATTTATTTACCATCTTTATTTTGGAAATTTTATAATTGGTTAAATACAATGTTTTTCAATGATTTTGATATAAAAATTATTATTCTACATATCATTCATTTTTTTGATTAAAGTTGTTATTGTAATGATTATTTTATATAGACTTTTTATAGATTTCCTGGGTGGCATCCTGTTAATCCCATTATCTCAAACCCTACACACCCCTTTTGGTGTTGTTTATACCATTGTATTTATATCTATATAGGGTAAGGAAAGGCACCATACTTAGTGGGTGAGGTTTTTTATTATCTATGTCTAGGTAGTAGGTGGTGAGATTGTCGGTGTTTTCCCATGTAATCACATATAGTAATTTGATTCTTTTTTATATTTCCTTTGATGATTAGAAGTTTACATTGGGTTATTCTCAACTCTTTTGTGTTATATCATTTCTGTTGTCATCATTCAGTTATGGTATATATTTATTTCTTTTGTTATTTTACGTATATATATATTCCATGTCATTCCTTTGGGTTGGGAGATATCATTCTCTATGATTATTGTTTGATGTCTAGATTGTAGTATCCAGCCCATGGGGATCAGGAATTATCTTCATGTATGTGGAAATTCGTGTTGGGTAATAGTTTGAGAGGATATCCATGTCAGGGTTTTCACTTACAAACTCCCAGTATCCATGATTTGACCTTCCACATAGGTTCTACATGTTTATAACTAATTATGTGGGTAAACCGTACAACACTTATAAAACCTCCAAAACTCAAAATTTCTGACCCATTAAATATTGAGACACTATGTGACTAATGATAATAAAAAATAACTCAAAATAAACACAACAATTATATTTTGGAGTCATAATTCACCCCCATAATGCTATGTTCTACCCCCAAAAAGTATGTGGTAAAAAAATTTGAATGTGACTGATAATGAATGATATAAATAAAGATAAACATCATAAAACTATTAAATACAATTCATCCCTGAAACCCAATGATATAGTTCCTAAAAAAGATCACATTGATCATCTATGAATATTTCAAAATATACCTAACAAAAAATAAAACAAAAACCTCAATGAATAATTCATAATATGAAAATTACTCCTAGCATGATCTCTATATGATTTATAATCCCTACAACATGGTTGAACTAATGGAAAATACTAAGATATGAATCCCAAAAGATACTAAGAAACCAAAAGACAAACTATCTATAAAACCACAAACAAAACCAAACCAAAAGTCAAATAATGTCCACAATAATCCATAAATAAATAACATGGGATCTTACCTAGGGGCATAACACACATTGATAACTTTGGGTCACATATTGAATCAACCTCGCATGGTGAATCCATAAAAACTAATGAAAAACACATGTTTGTGTATAATCCCAAATAGTGTAACACCAACCCTAGTAACCCATTAATGGACCAAAGGAACATTATCTTATATAACTATTGAGAACCTCAAATATCCAAATAACTATTAATCATAGGTAAAAACTCTAAAGAGAGAGATTCACCCAACTAGGAGGCATAACATAACAAATTTCAAAACCATCCTCCAAAAAAAAAATTTCGATATAAAATCAAATAAAATCCATCTATAAGAACCATTTTATAAAAACCCATTATTTATATTCCAAAAGAATAACACTAAAATTCAAAAACCTCACTGAGAAATCAAAAGTCATAAAAACATTTCAAAAACTAGCCATCCAAAACAAGAACAAAATCAGGAATTATTCTAAAAAACTCACTTATATAGCATTGGAAGATGAAATAACTTGACAAAATAGGGTAAATACCATTTAAAAAAACATTACAACATTTTTAGTTTTTATTTATTTTTGAAGAAGGATGGTTTACAATATTTCAATGGAATTACTTTATTATGATTTGGGAAGACAAAAGTCAATACAGGTAAAACAAAACCATATTTATAGTTTTCCAAGACATAGTGTAATTTTATATTGTAAGATTTTTATTCTCCACCAATTACTTATGGTTTGACGAAATTCAGAGTCCCAACAATAATAGAAAAGGAAGATACCACTTCACTGCAAGAGAAATTTGTGGTCAACTTGAAGTGTTCTATTATAACAAGGATATCTAATCATCATGAAATCCATTGTAAATTTTGTGTTGGAGTCCATACAATCAGTGTTATTTTCCAAAATACATGGAGATGAAGTCATGTTCTAGAATTTATTCTATATTTAAGGCCTATAATTTAAGGATAAAATCATTGATGAGTCCATATTGTTTCACTATGAATGTTGATCTGGGTATTCATATATTAACTATGCGGAGTCTCACTATAGCGATGTTGATGTTATTTGGTTAATGAAAAACCACAGGTAAAAATAAAATATAATAGGAGTCTTAGGGTGGTAGTATAGTTTATTCAATAAAACATCTATGTTTTTACACCACAACATTGTGTAACTCATATTAATTTTCGCTTCAATAATTATAGGAATTAGATTTAAAACAATCCTTATATTATATATATGTTTTAGACACAAATGTTTGAGTGGTTTCTTGTTAGTTATTGATGTCCATAATTTTGTGAATGTATTAGTACTAGGGAATACCCTATAAAGAGATTATTTAAAGTATAAAATACTAAGGGGTATATATATAATATATAAAAATGAATATAAAGTGAATGAATAATATAGTGTTATTCTAAGAGCACTATTAACTCATTGTAAGTTGGATAAATCATATACTAAAGAGAAACACCATTATTAAAGAAAATTTTCATTAGCATTAAGTGAATAAGAAATACTTCATCATGTTTAGATGTGAGTTACTTGGTGAAGGATAATGGTTAATTCTCTATCTATTCATGGTAGTGAAATAAAAGGGTCAATGATACTAATGAAAATTTATACGTATAATGTAGTGAGAATTAGTTATTCTGATTCATAATTATCATTTTCATGCATTCTCTTTCGATTTACCTCTTGTACTTGTGAATCATGTAAATTTTTTTATTTAATTTATATATTTAATATCTCCGTGAGAGAAAATGTAGAGAGAAATCATTGTTTTCCTCAGGGTGAGTGAACAAAATCTATGTTTAATGAAGAATTATTTTACATCATCAACACCCTGATTCACCACCCCCCTTGGTGCAATCCTCGATAAGGGATTAACAACTATATTGAAAGGAAGGTTTTTATTTCTCTCTCTTCAAATAATGGAAATGTTTGTCTACCAAAAAGTTGTTTCCATATTTAATGAATGTTAAAATAAAATTCTTAAATAATTAGATGAAACACTATTTTGGGTATCTAGGTATGGGAGTCTATAAAAGATATATTTATAGAATCACCACTAACATGGAAATCATATCAATGATGTAGAATGACATTCAATGATTGGATAAGAATTAAAAATCTATAAATGACTTGGAAAGTTATTTATAAAATCCTATTTACAAAAAGGTACTGTCTTAAAAAGTAAATCATGATATGTTGGAAAATCTAATGAAAATTAATGAAAGAGATAAAATGGTGATGTTTAGTTAGTTTAGTTTTATAATTATTATTTTATTTTATTCAGAATCTTATTTGTGAATGTTTAGTATTTATATAAAAAAGAGAGTTTATATTATCCAAAAGAAATTATAAGCTATATTTCATAAGAATCAAGATGATTCAGTTATGATATTATGTAATACAACATCATGAAGATGTTTGTGATTCTATAAAGGATAATAAGAAGGTATATAATCTATAAAATATGTATTCCAATGGTGTTTAATGTTTATTATTATAAATTTTTATGATAAAAAGTTTGAAGTGTAGTGGTATCATGTTCATGCCAGAAAGTGATGAAGTTTCAACAATTAATTGGATGGTGAACTAAAAAGGTTACTTGAACAAAGGCCAACTTAATGATACTATCATGTAAAGGGATCTAAATTTTCCAGACCTGTCTTTCATAAAATAATTATATTGTAAATTTACAATGTTTTAATCACTATATAATTCAATAATATGAAGTCATTTTGTTTCTAATAAATGATGGTCATTATGTGAATTTGTAATCTGAAAATGGCCTGGTGAATAGAGATGTTGTAACTCTAATAGTAGAATAATTCTTATAATGATTCTCCATGGACATGTAAAATGTTACATCAGACCTAAATTTATAAATTCCATTGGATAAAGTGAAATATTAAAAGATTCCTTATTGAGTTCCAATAAACATACATTCATAAAGTCTTTCAAACTGAGAAGTTTTAGGATGGAAGAAGAAGATGGTTAGATTGGGAATGAAATTGAGTTGGAACTGATAGTTTTATGTGGGATTAGTAGGGAAAGTGCATTGAATAATGAAATACAATGTGATTAGATTTATTTTTCTATGACGTTAAACTAGGATAATGTTTTAAAACCATGCATTGTATAGTGGTTGAGTGGAAATATTATAATCAGATAAATACATTCCAATTTGATGGTAATATTAATGAAGAATATTGTATATGATATCCATGTAAATAAACAGTAATTTGAATATAAATTGATGGAAAAATAAATATTTTACCATATTATGATATGGAAATGACGTTTATAAGGATGTGCACAGTTGAATTGAATAGTACTGGACAATGGATTTCTTATAAAGGCATAAATAAAAATTTCATTCGGATGAGTTGTAATGATCATTATATAAACATGAAAATTTACTTAAACATGATGATTCTATGATTTTATTTCAAAATTCATAATTCTATCCAAATTTGAGGATGTTTGAAGAAAATTACAGACACTAATTGTTTATGAAATATCAACAGACTTGTGGATCAATAATGTTGGTTTGAGCCAGAAAATTCAAATTTTAAATTTAGGTAGAATATGATTTCTCCATGATATTTATAGGTAGTGTGAATATATAAAAAGAAGAAGCCATTATGTAAAATTAAAATTTTTCACAGATTATAGATTTTTTAAGTTCTGAAGTTTTCATTTGAAGACCAGTGTAAGCTTCCAAGCAAAAAATATATATATTTTAAAAGGGAAACCATATGAACATAAACTAAAAATAACATGACATGTTCCAAATACAGTCATACGAGATATAAATTGGGACACATTAAGAGGGGTTTTTAAGGATGGAGGGAACCCTAACCAAGTACATTCAAAGAGAGTTTTATGAACTGTTTCGAAATGTTTCTTATCTTTTTATGGGATAAGAATATAAGAACACATTGTTACTGGTCAGAATGAGTATAATTTCTTTGTCATTTTATTAAAGTAGATTGACTGGATTTGTCCTAATTTTAATTAACTAATATCTTAGTAAATTATTTTGGATCAATGTGAGTTTCCATGACATTGACGTAGGCAACCACATAGGGGGATAACTTTACAAACATTATATAGATTTATTTACATTACTATCATTCAATATGAGTGAGGGTGAAATATAAATTTGAAAATAACAGAAACTCTAATTAGTTATAGGGTATTTTTTCAAGAGAAAATAAATTGTAAAATATCCCCAGTAATTTAATTCCCCCACCTTATTAGTTGTATACATATTCACGGAAACTTCATGTTGTATTGTAGAAACATATTTCCCTATATAACATCATTTAATTTTTTATTAGGGGTAATCTAATCATAGATAATCATAAAATTAATCCTAACTTTGATGGAATACACGATCATAGATGGAAAAATAGAATGATACACAATCTTATGTCTATTTTCTTGGAGGTGATCAATGTATCTATAGTTGGGTTTCTAGCCATTAATAAAGATTCTCTTATGAAATTTATTGAAAAATTTAATAATGAGGTTGAGGAAAAATACTAAAATTCTTTTCCTATATCCTTATTAGAATATTTTGTATATGAAGGATATAATATTTAGATAGTAAAGGAAACATGGGATAGAAAATAAATCAACATCAAATAAAATATAAAAGTGAAGGAAGCACATATGGAAATCTAATAGAGAAACGTTGAATATATAAAAATTCAATATGATAAAACTATTTATTATCACATAACCATAGTTAATGAAATTTTCAGTAACATAAAAGTATCCAATGTTTATTTTGAAAGATCCTACTATAGTTATTAAATCTATAAGTAACATTAGGGATAGGTTAAATCAAAAAATATATACTTTATAAGATATGTATGAGTTATCTCTTGATAAATTGCATAACATTCTTATTGATAAAGTAATAAAGAATGCAAAAGAATTCAATAACAAGATTAAGGATTAGTTATATATTGAAGCTATAAGAAGGATTATAGTTTTAGAGCCAATAAATAAGGTAGTTGAACACATTAAATTAAAAGAAATTAAATATTATACTGAAATAAATGACATGATTATTTCCCTTGTCTAAGAAATATCATAATGGTAGTTGTTTGTACTAAGGAAAACTCCCAAAAAATTGATTCAATTATAGAGGAATAAAAAAATTATTTATGAACTGTCTGAATACTAAAATAGGGAATATTATGAACATTCTAATTAAACTCCGTGGAAGAAGTTTAGAAAAAACTTCAGAAGAAGATAAGGAGCCAAATAGTTGAAAGAAAAAATTAAATAGACTAAATAACATATATATGTTTCATAATGAGGTTATATATTTCTCATTTTTAAAAATTTCATTGAAAGATAATGATATGGATATGTTAAAAACAATATTTGATAAATTTTATAGAAAGGAAAATACTTAAAATAGTTAAGAATAAAAATTTTATGAAACCTATAGGTAAAATGAATATAGAAAATGAATTGTTGAAAATCTTGAAGAAAACCATAAGTATAGAAAATTTATAGAATATAATAGAAGTAAAGTTAAAATAATAATAAATTAAATGTATAATTGATGAAAAATGAGTATATTTATAATGATGTTATTAAAAAACTCACACTAAAAATTTCCCAACAAATAAAGATGGTGAAAGATCAGGATGAAAAAGATTCAGTGATGGAAAATGTTTTTTATCATAATCAAGATGACTTGTGGTTGGAAAGACATTGATGAAGATTAGTGATAAATTAAAAAAAATTATAGGTAAAGGATGAAGAATCTCAAGTTGTTGAAAGAACTCAACACAAGAATCAGGACAAACATAAACCAACTAAACATAAAATTTTACCTAATTATACATACTAGACATGTATAAGAAATACAAAATTAGAATGTTTGTGTTGATCAAGAATATGGGAAACATGTCACATCAAAAAAAGTTAAAAATTTATTCAATATGGATATTTCCTTACGGTAGGTGAAATTAGGTATAGAATGATGTGTTGAAGCTTTTAGGAACTCATCATTGGAAAACCATTTTTTTATTGAAGATATACTCCCACTATATAATAATGGAATTATTGAATATACGATATCGAGGAATATTTTTTTAAAAACACACATCTCTTTATTTGTGTAAGAATTATATTAGGTGGAGAAACAGTGGAAGAGAGGAGAGAAAATCTATAATAGTATATGAAGAATGAAAAAAAATTATGAGAAGTCAAAAATATCTCTAGGGAAATCAATTTGAAAGCTTGGAGGATGTTTTTGGATGGTGTAACCAACTAGGTAACTATGTTGATTAATATATTACAATATTTCTAGGAAAATTTCTATGTATTAGAAATGAAATCCAGAAAATAAGAAATTCAATTATTGAGATTTTGTTATTGATATTTTAATAAAATATTTTAATAACAAAAATCTATATATTATTTAATGATGTTGTTCCTCATATATTACAGGTGATATAGAAATCCTCAAAAATATTAAACAACATAAATTATGAGAAGTCACATTCATATATTATTTTCCCTTAAAAATAAGTGGAATTTCAATTACTAGGATTGAATCTCATAAACACAAGTCAAAATATGTTTTTTTGTTCATGGGAATAAGAAAACATAACAGAGTATTTTGAAACATTCTGATTATGTATATGATTTTATATTCATAAAATATTTATGTATCATCATATGTTTTAAAGTGTGAAATTTGGTTACTGTGGAAGAATGAAATAACAACAATCTATTTTAAATTGGAGATATTTTTTAATTATTTTCATTTAATAGTTTAGGATAGAAAAATTTCGAGGAATTTAATAATTAGTAATATTTTATATAGAAGTATGATCATAATTTCTTATGAATGTTTTTGAAGTGGTTTATGAAAACTATAAAAGAAAATATGATGTTATTTATACAATATTCATGAAATGAAATATTGTTAGTGGTAAACATAAGAAAATTATAATTCAATCATCTAGACCTCTTAATCTCATATAATCTAATATTTGTGGACTGAAGATAAATCAATAAAAAAAATTAATTTTTTTACTTTATTAATTTCATTAATGATTTCACCTTGTTGACCAGCATAATTTTAATCAAACATACGCCATAGAATAATAAAATGTTCAAAATTTTATAAGGGATGATGTGAATGACCTAAGTGTGTATATATTAATGTTGAGGACGTATAATGGAATTATTTACACAGGTAACTATTCATTTTCTAGTATTTAGAAACATAAAATGAAACACAAATACAGTACTCCATTCACATCTTAATATAATGGAGAAGGAGACTAAAGATATAATATTTTTTATAAATTGGAAAGGGTGTTATTAATGAATTTAAAACTTCAATGTCCATAGGGAGAGACATTTTATATGCATCTATGTAATTTAAAAATATATCTTTATTTCTTCCAAAATAATCAATGACTCCCTATGATATATGGTATACGAAAATTACAATAGTGAAATAATTTTAGATTTTCTGATTATCATCACAGTATAGATAAAAAACCAGGATCATGAATCTATAATGAATATATTAAATAAGGATTTTTAATTTTTAAATTCAACCAATGGAAGAAGCTATAACTATAGTAATAAAAAATAGAAAATTATATTGATTATATTGAGATAAATGATTTTATGATATAGTCTTCCATAACTAAAGTTATTGAACATGTTAAATAAGATGATATAATAGATATAAAAATCACTTCCAACTAAGATAATGAGATAGAATATGATTATGAGAATAATATTTTAAAAGTAAACTCAGATAAATATAGTAATGAGGAAAGCAAGACTTGATGAAAAAAATAATGTTCGAAAAAATTTTATATAATATTGAATCTATAAATATAATAAGAAAAAAATAATTCTAGTTCAGAAAACATGGAAATTATTATTGGAGGATCATGGTTCAATTATCTCACTGGTGAAACCGAAGTCTACTTCTCATGTAGTTGAACATAAGTAATGGTAAAATTTAATGAATGAAGATTAATATCAAATTAAGAAAAATTATACATGGGATCATGTACTTATACTAAAATGAAAGCATCATATAAAAGGAAAATTAGTGTTCAAAAATAATCTTAATAAACCAGAATAAATTTCATTGAATAAATATTGTGTTTGTTGAAAAGGATACTCATAATTGGAAGGTATTTATTTTTAAAAAAATGTTTTCCATAGTTTCAAGAATAGAAAACATCATTATGGTCACTGTAGTTATTTCACATAATAACTGTAAAGTCTACCAAATGGATTTTATGTTCGTTTTTTAAGATAGTGAAATTGAAGAATAATTTTATATTGAGAAGCCCATTGGCTTTATTAATGATATAGTGGGAACCCTGGTTTGTATAATAAATAAAAAATTTATGGGTTTAAATAGGATCTTAATTATGAGAATTAAGAACATCATAGTTTCTTAAATCAATTGATCTATTATAAATGAAAAGTAAATAGAAACATGTATAAGAAATATATGACAACTCTTACCCTAAAAATAATTATATATGTTGATAAAATAATTTTTATAAAATTTAGAGATACATCTTTTGAATAGATTTTTAAACAAATTAATAGGAAAATTGATTTGTCAATTATCAAATAATTGATCATATTTCCCATATTACAATTTCAATATAATAATAGATAAATATTTCTCCCACAAGAAACGTTTTACAAGAAGTTTCATAAAACATTTTTCATGAAATATTCAAAATCAATTTCTATACATACACTCACTAGAATGGGAGTGAGTAAAAATGAATCCATATAATGTTTCAATCATACAAACTTTTAAAAGTAGATTGGAAGTTTACTCTATAATATTACTTCAAAACTATAAATTGTATAACTTTTGAATTTTTTTGAATGATATAATAGTTATCCAAAGGAATCGAAAATTTTGGAAGCTAATATAATACCTAGGTGTGTTATGGGAATATCAAGTTATAGATTAATGTAAATAAGTTATAATGATATGACCATTAATGGTTTAATTTATATTGATTTGGTTAGATCATGAAATGATCATATATCAACATGATGATAAATATTATTCCTTGGAGAATTTTTTTGGATTAGAATAAATAAAAAAATTATATTACTTTGAGTACAGCAAAGAAGAATATGTTTCCACTGGTCAAGATTGTAAAAAAATTATATGGTTGAATGTTTAGCTGGAATATTTATGTGTGAATCTTATGAAACAATTGAATATTATTTGTGTCAATAAAAGTACCTTTGATATCTTTAAAATTTTAATACACACCTCCAGAAAAAATCACATTGATATCAAATATCATTTAATTAAATATAAATTTTCTACTAGGGATGTTATTCTTGAGTATATTTTAACAAAATATTGACTATATCAAAATGTCACCAAATCTATTACAAGGGAAATATAGGAGTAAATAAGGCTCTAACTACATGATCATCCACTACTAATGACTTAATAATGTTTGTATTATCATCCCTCATGATCATTTTGATTCTTTTATCAAAGGGGGAAAATAAGAACAAATATATACTCTACCTTTTTTTAATATGAAGGTGGATTTATCCTAAAAATATGAGAAACTATTTGAGGCATATTTTGTTTTACAATGTCCACAAACTTAATTTTCATAGAGATTTTTAATTCCTTTAAAAAATTATTTTATCTGATGTTTTTATGTAAGGACACACTATATAATAGCAATCATGGTTTGTTAAATGCTTGAGTTAGGGTTGATGAGAATGATTCCAAAAAATCCAAAGGGAGAGATTAAATATCCTTTTTCTTGGTTTAGTAATTTTTATTTCATTATTGTACATATATTTATCAATAATTTTTTATCTTTGGAATAATAGTGCTATTATTGATCATAAGACATATTAAGCAACATTTCTTAATAATCTAGAAAATTATTTTTTTATATTGAAGTATCAAATATCATGAAGATATTCATGACTCTAGTTATGTTTTTACAAGCGGGATAAGTTCTAAAAACAATTTTTGATAGATGAAGTTCTATTTTTAGGATTACAAATATTGATTTTACATATTTTGATTTGTGGTCATACCTTGTTCAAACAATGAAGTGATGAAGTTAGAGAAATTAATTAGAGAAGGAAATTAAAAGTGAAATGGATTGAAGGCCAACGAAACAAGTCTAATAGTCATAGGAATTTTAAATATCTGAATAGATAGCTTGTACAAAGTAATGATTATAAAGTAATGATATTACAAGTTTTACATAGTGTGAAGATATGAATTCTTGATTTTGGTTTTGAGTGAAGGTTGTTCACAAAATTATTTATCATAAATAGGTGGATAAGAATGAGATGTTGTAACTCTAAAATAATAATAATAATTTTAATGTTATCAAAAGAATAGGTACAATGTCTCACCTAACATCAATGTATAAAGTATACCAATTATAGTGATGTTTGAAAAAAAAATCACTGAGTTCTAATGGACTGAAATTAATAAAGTACATAAAACTAAAAATTCTATAGAAAGAAACTAAAGGCTATTAAATATAGAAAGTTTTTATGTTGGATTAGATAGGGTTTCTAGGGATTATTGGATTGGTGATCATCAAACATAGAAATATAATATCATTATATGGAAGTTTATATAAAGTTATATGAAACATGTTTTTGTCAATTAGACCACATTTAATGTTTGAGCAGTCATCAGATGACCAAAAGGACACATACCCACTAAATGAACAAATCTAAAAAAACTAACATAATTTAATTAAATCTGATAGATTAGGTATATGAAGAGAAACTGATAGAGAAATTATGAGATAGGTGAACATAGTTCATTTAATGATGTCTATTATATTTATGAGACATAAGAAATAGTACCAGAAAAAATGGGTTCTTGTTAAGAAATCAGATAGTATTTCCCCAAAAGGATTTATGATGAGATGCACATAAACATTTTAAATCCCATAACTATTATAATTTTTCCTTATTCTTTAAAAATTACACAACATATCTAAAATTTTAAAAAAAATTAACATAATTACAAACTATATTTTCAAGAAGATTCATTAAATTTCTATATTGTTTGAAGTTGATTCTATAGATTTAGGATGAATACGTTAATTCAAATTTTAATTTTTTGAAGGCCATTAATACTTTTAGATTTATGGAAGAAATGTTATTATATTATTGTGTCAAGAAACCTTAAAAAACTACATTTTTCGTGGATTATATAGAGCCAAGGGGTTGAATTGTTCATGATAAGAGCAGTATGAGTTTCCAACCGAGGAATATATTCATTAAAGAAGACACATCGGATAAAGACATATCATATATATTTTGAGGTATAATGGATGGAGGAATTTTAAAAAAAATTATAGAACACTATACGGTGTTATTTTAGATGGATTAAAACCAACAAAATCATTTTTGGATCATGTTTTGTATTCCCTTTTGAAATGTTTCATACCTTGTTTTGGATTATGAATATATGAAAACAATGCAACTAGTGAGTTATAGTATAATTTCTCATCAGGTTACAGATGTAGCTTAATATTAGTTGCCTCAATTTTATCCCCTTAAAATTATAATAAATTTACATTGACCAATATGAGTTTCCACAATAAGGATGAAATCAACCACATAAGGGGTGAACCATGTAAATCATGTGCGCTTTACATTACTTTGACATATTTTCATCCTAGTGAGGTTGAGATATAATGTTGAAAATAATACATAATGTAAATAGATAATGAGATTTTTTTTATAGAAAAGTGATATAGAAAAATACTACAACTAATTAAACCCCCCACCCACCCACCCACCAATGGTTCTCATATTTCTAGAATCATTATATGGTTACAAAAGAAAATTTCAAGGTTTTATAAATCAAATATGAATATTTCTTGCTGAATTAAATTGATATGGTTGAGGCCTTTTTTAATCATCAAATTTTTCTTATTTAATATATGTGATACATCAATGAAGATCTAAAACATGATAAGATTATAAATTGGAATATATGAAGAATATGATTCCATTTCAATGGAAAAAACATGGTTATAGAATAAAAATACCCCAACTAAATGTCACTTGATAGTTTTCATATTAGTAATGATTATTTTGATATAAAAAATAAATAAAAAGTTTCCGGATTGAAGGATATTACCTAGGAGTTATACATTAATTCCTAGAGAAATTTATTAATAAAATATAATCCAGACTCTGATGAAGTTGATGAGGTTATGTCATTTCATTTCTATAATCATAAAATCATAATAGGAAATTTAAAAGGAAAAAACCAACTAGATAGATTCAAATGTATAATGTTTGTACGTAGTGTATAAAAATGTTCCAAGAAACATCATTAAGATTATTATAGAGGGAATAATGCCAATAATGTGAAAATAGAGGCGGAAGGTACAAATAACATCAATAATAATCATTCAAAAGGATAAATTTCTTTCTACGGAAGAATATTCTTTTCATGAAATTGAAATAGATAATTTTAAAGATCTCAAGTATGAAGATGTGTTGATTTCTATAGAAAAAAATTAAAAGGATAATGATAATGATGATATGAAATAATGAGTTGTGGGAAGAGTTAATATTAAAGAATAACATGAGCTATCCCATGAATAAATCTATGTTTAGTGAATAAAGAATAGTATGAAAAATGTTGTAGTTAATAACTCCAAGTTTAAATGAAAAAATAATAATAATAACCTATAAATCTAAGATCTAAGATTGAAAAATCCCTATCTAAATATTTTGTAAATTTAAAAAAGGATTTTGAATTAAAACATAATGTTTAAGAACAAAACTAAATCATTGATGTTTTATATAAAATTATATATGATATAATTAAAAGGATTGAGTAATTTAAAGAAGAATTTATAAGTTTTAATTAGATGTTTGAAAATCTATAAATATTATTAAAAAATGTAATGATTATATGATATTCTAGGATCTCGTAATCATATCAATAAAAAGAGACATCAGAGGGAAAAATTATATTTATTCTTTAGGTATAGTGATTTAAATATAAAATAAAATCAATGTTAAATAATTATAAATAGAAAAAGACATCAGTTTTTTTCCAAACCAAAGGATTGAAATATTTAGAATAATGAAGTTCATTATATAATCGGAAAGGGAAAAATATCATGTGTCTAAGGTTAATATGTGTATATCAAGGGTAAAATGTTTTTATGTTGTGATGTTGAGATGAACATACTATGTGAGATCTATAGCAGTGGTATTTATTTGGAGTAACTCCAATATAAACTTGAATGAATAATTTTATTTCATTATTTTATGTTTAATAGATTTTTATTTTGTTGTGATGTTGTTTTTCATAAAGAAATTGGTTTTACATTAAAAGGAAAATAGAGGGAATCCAGAATGTCTTAAATTGAAAGAAATCAAATTTTAACAACCATACCAAAGGATAGAAGCAAAAATTAGATTTTCTATATTCTAAGAAGAAGAATAGTTAGTTTATGATGATGCTGAGGAGAAACACTCCTTAGTATCATGGGAAAATAAATGATTTTTTTAAAATGTAATGTTGTTGAAATTTCTATTAGGGAAATACAAAATATGAGTTTATGGATTTTTGAAAATGGTTATATATAAAAAAATACTAGAAATAATGAATTAATTATGAATATCAATCACAAAAATGATGGACTCAATCATTTTTGGAATAATTGGGTTATTAATATTGTTTTTACTTGAAAATCCAAAATTAGAGACAAATATATCAAGTTGGAAAATGATTTTCTTGTTTAGGGGTTAAGACACAATATTATTAGTTTCACAAAATTATATAGTCTTTAGAATATCGTATAGTTTAAAAAAATTACGTATGATCAAAGATAATGGTGCATCACTTTTTCTTCAATGAAAATTAACTAAAGGAAATTTTAACATTATTGGAGAGGAATACTCAGGTATATTTCCCAAAGATAAGGAAAAATAACTATGGAACATGTGAGTTTCCCATTTAAGCCAAACAATTTTGGAGACTTTTTCAAATGAATCATGGGGAACATATCATTTCATATATTTTATATGATTAAACACAATTGTTTAATTAATATAAAAAGGAAAGGTAATTCCAATGAATTGAAAACTAAATAATCTGAAGACATCAACATTTCATCATCTAGTGCTCATGTGTGTATACGATACAATATCACCAAAATTCATATATAGGAATAGTTATTATGTTTAGTTTATTATTTATACATGAAATATTTCAAAGATAATTCTTATCAAAACAATGAAATATGTGTTCAAATATATCACTCATCATTGGAGGAGGCTGAAAATATTTTTGGTGTAAAGATTAATATGTTTCAAATTAAAAATGACTCAAAAATATATAATAATCATGTAGATTAATATTTGGAGATTCATATAATTGTACATCAGGTTTTTTCAGCTATAAATCCCCAAAATATAGGGTAGTTGAAAGAAGAAAGTGAATAATCAACAACACGGACTGTACATTACTTATAGAGAAGTAACTTCTATAAAGTTATTTGAAACAATATGTTCTCTCATGAATTAAAATATAAAATAAATAATTTCTATTTTCATAAAATGGAAGAAATCCATATTAAATCTACTAGGGAAAGAATCATTCACTGAGGTACTTCTTGATATTTGGAAGTAAGTGTTCCATCCTCAACAATTAAAAGAATTTAACTTTTGAGTACTGTCATGATGAATACATACTTCCTAGATATACATGAAAGAAAAAAGACTAAATTTTCTCTAATAAGACCCTTGGAAATATAATTGGGAGAAATGAAATATTTTTATTAAAAGTAAGAAAAAGATAGACACACATGAGAAGAATTTAAATATCAACTAACTACCCATTAAAGGTTAAAGTGTTTAATATTAAGTTAAATCCAGGGGTAAAAGCTCTAATAAAAATTATTACATTAACTATCATAGTGAATAATATAATGAAATTACATCAAGTTTATGAAGATGAATAAGTAGGGATCATATCATTGAAGGAAGTGTTGATAGAGAATGGAAAACAAAATTATAATCAAGAATAATGAAGGCTCAAAATAGGTATTTTTTTCATTGGTGGATTAAAAATGATTTAAAGTGGTTATAGATAAAGATATTAGGTTTAAGGGTATGTGATAAGAGGTTGATCTATCATGGATCAACCCATGTAAGGGCTCGAGATGAAACAACCCCAGGACTAGAATCATAGGGTAGGGGATAGTAACCAGTGACAAAGTCATAACTAACATGGGTATTCCATTTATTATGTACATTTATTCACACACACATCCATCATGATATAAAATATTATAAGGGTAAAGTTAAAAGAAGTTGAAATCTAAGGGAACAAAAAATCTTTCAAAACCTCAAGACATTATACGAGTATAGTAGTATGAAGTGGAAAGTATAAGGGTAAAATACACGGCCAAACAGAAATATTTCACTACCGAAAAAACTAGAAATTTAAACCACTGAGAGGTACTATCTATAGAATCCCAATCTAGGACCACCATACATGGTCCAAAGTACCTATCTCCTCTTAAGTCACCAATGACCAATACTTCATCTGTATAAGGCACAAAACATATAGGACACATCCATAAAGGAGTGATTACATACATACCCAGTACAATGACATGGAAGCGTAAGGGGGTCAGTAAGAGATACAAAAATAATAGAAAGATAGTAGACGAAAGATACATTCGAAGAGAACAGCTCAACCCAAACCATTTGTATATTTAACCTCACCCAAGAATAAGGGGATCGAAATAGTGAGTAGTGTAACTAAATGTAATATCTTTTAACACCTATTCAAGAAGAGTAGACTCATCAAAATACAAGAATTTAGATATGGAAACCATGTGTAATTCAACATACATCATCACTTATCATGTAAATAGAGTAACACAATATATGATTTGGATACAGAATAATGTATATATATATTCTTAGTAATATGAATCCCTAATGTGAATGTAAGTGGATATCCATATCATAGCTCAGTAAAAGAAGAAGTGTATCCAAAAGTTTCTGAATTCTAATAATGATTCCCAATATCCCATGTGTCTTCCCATAAGTAACCAAGAAAGTGTAGACATACGTCATCATTATGTCGCACTTTCAAGGGGGAATAAAGATGATGTAAAGTACTTATTCCATAGAGCATTAGGGGGTTCCACTCCATAATTATCCATAAATTACCCATTCCCAAGATAATTGGGGGTTCAAATCTGGTGTCATGATGATCTACACCCTATTTTGATAGGGGGTTTTACTCAGTAGGAAGAGCATATGTGCCATGATGATGGAAATTACACTCAATAGTTAGAGGACCCACACCCTAGTGTGATAGGGGGTTCCACTCTAGTCATAGAGGAACTATGCCCTATCTTATAGGGGTTATACTCAGAAGTCATTAACCTACACCCTGTTACCACATGGGGGTTCTATTCTAGTCATTGAGGATATGTGTCCTACTTAGTTAGGGGAATTTAATTCTAATGGTAGTTATAGAGGACCTTCTACGATGATGATGGGTGGTTTAACTCTATTCAATGATCACCTGTACCCTAGTGCATCAGGGGGTGTTTTACTTGGAAGGTAATTATGGGGGGCCTATAGCCATACTGATTGGGGTTCTACTTCAGTGGTTGAAGACCCGCACCTTGGTGTGTTTGGGGGGTTCCTCCTGGATCATTGATGGATCACACCCTCTCAGATAGGGGGTTACACTTAGAAGAGTCCTCTGGTGATCCTGATATTTCATTCCATCATCAGGCATCACTTTAATAGGAATCATTCCTACAAAATTTCAAATCTTATCTCAAAATACACAAATGAGGGAACCATCACATTCTAGGTTGAAAATCACTCATCATAGTATACTCACGAGCGAAAATCAAATTCCTAACAAAGAAGATGTAAAACATTGATCTCTCCTAAAAAGGTAACATTTGGTACATGGGGTATGAGGGGACTCACCCAATGTGCGTTCCCACACCAACACCTAGTGACCTGGATGGCACACGGCTCCCAATCCATGTTGTAGTATATGTCATGTTGGTTGAAAAATGGTGTGTCTAGACTAACCAAGGATGGGTTTTGTCCTACTGGTCATATATGTTAACTAAAATTGTGTCCATGTACTCATTACATAGTGGGTTTCTTCACATAGGGTGCCTCCCTTCAGAATCCACCATGTTTGTGTACTTGGGTACATAGTCGTGAACCTGGCCATGTTCTTCTACATTATATAGGGTCCATGTAATCAATCACATGAGTTTCCCATATGGGGAAGGGGTATATGTCTTGTAAGATGTGTAAAAGTACTATCATCCTTATTTTTTTTTCAGAACCTTAGTTTGCACACTCAAGGGGCTACATGTAGTGTGTTCATCCATATACATGGCATATAGTTATTTTTTCATTAGAAAGACAATTCTGTTATTTGTTCCCCAAATTTGATATATGTCTTTGATTTTGGCCTTGAATCCACTCATGATTTGTGCATATAACATCATCCAATAGATTCTAGCTATTTTGTGGATTTAAATCTATTTACATACACCCTTGGGGGTTTAATCTTTTGACTTGTACCCCTTGGTCCCTTCAGAGGTTAATGATTTTTCCACCGATCATTGAAACAATCACCCAAATTTTTAAAATGATCCAATATCAAGCCTTATTTCATGAATCCAAGAATTTTTCATCAATCCTTTAGTATTGCAAGGGTTGTGCCATGTATGGTACCACTGACAAATGATGAACCAGGAATGTGAGGTCCTATTGGTGATGAACCTAAATAAAAAAATAGAGAAAAGAACTAAAATAAAGGATAAACCATCATTGGAAAAGCATTATTTTCCAACAATCAATAACTATGATAATAGGTTTATTAATCAAATAAATAAGGAAAATTAAACCGGTATGAAGATGCAATATTACACCACAATTGGGTTCATCAAGGGTAAGTCCATTCAAGATTTCCTTTTACTTACCTTGGAATGCACCAAATATCTTAATAAAGATTCCAAAGGAGGTAATATTTCTATTAAACATGAAATTAATAAATCCTTTGATACCATAGACTGGAGCTTCATATTCAATGTTCTGAAATTTTTTGGGGTCATTGATGTATTTATAATAAGGATAAACTCCCTTTTCAACTTGTCTTTTATCTCCATCCTTGTCAATGGTTACCCAAAGGGATATTTTAAATGATCAAAAGGAGTTTGGAACGGTGATCCTCTCTCTGTATTACATCATTCAATTGTGGAATATTATCTACGAAGACACATCACTTTCCTTTTTCATCAAAACAAACTCAAGAATATTCAGGCAGCCATTAACATAAATGTGCTGACCCATATTTTTTATGATGATGGCCTAATTAAATTTATTAATGGGTGTAAAATAAAAATCCTTAGCGTCGAAAACTCATTATCTCATTATGAAGAGGTCTCTGGTCAATCCATTAGATGGATAAAATCATTTGTTTCATTGGAAAAGGTTTCCCTCTTATTAGGAAAGGTTGCATCATCTATAGTTTTAGCATCACAGAAGGCTCTTCTCCTTTTACCTACTTAGGAGTTCCAATATTTTTGGGTAGGCCTAAAGAAATGTATTTTAACATTGTTCATGATCAATTTATTAACCAACTATACTCCTGGAAGGTTAAATCCCTTTCCATGGATGGCAAGATCGGCCTTATGAAATCTACTATTATCTCCAAAATGGTTTACTCACTAATGATATATAAATGTCCTATAAGTCTTCTTAAGAAAATTATTGGAGACATTAAAAACATTGTCTGGACTGGATGTATTATTGAATGGAAGCTTGTTATCATCCCCTAGTCTACCTGCTGCAAACCTCTTGAGACAAGTGGTCTTGGCATAAAAAACCTCAGGCTTTTTAATGAAGCACTCAAATCTAGACTCACATGGAGATTGATCAATTAGAAATCTGACTCTATAGCCTTTCTTATAAATAGATTCATAGAAAAGTTAAAAAAAATGAAATTTTACCTATTTTAATTCTTCGCACTGGACTTCCATTAGAAATTCTTTTTCCAACATCATGTATAACTCTATATGGATGGTTATCTTGGAATCCACCATGAATTTTCTGGTTGAAAACTATACTATCACCACCCTCATTTCCATGTTACCTTCTAATTCCCCAATAGATAGAATCTAATTCACCATTAATAGGTTAGGCGATCTCATAACATAGATCTCTCTAATTATATCATGCATGTTGTGGATAATTATCCCTTCTCTAACGGTGATGATTTTTTTATTTGGGAACCTTCCCACTATGGTATTCTAGATTCCAAAAATCATTACAACTGTAAACTCACAAACTATGAATCTAATTTTTCTTGTTTGATATTGTTTTGATAGACCCTAGATTAACCCCTCAATAATTAACCTTGTTTGGTGTATTTCTGAAAATAGTATTCCTTCTGAGGTTTGTCTCTAGTGCTTTGGTGTCCAACTCTACTCTAAATTCCTCCACTATCATTAACATAAAGAAGATACCAATCATCCATTTTTGTCTTGTTCTATGGACACTAATTTTTGGAATTATATTTCTGACATTTTCAAATGCAGATTATTATTCTCTAATACTATTTACACTCAGCTAAAACGTTGTGTGGAGCTTGTTACTTCATGAAAATCAATAATCTCTTCTCATCTGTTGTTGCTGAGCTCCTCCACTTTATCTGGTATGATAGAAATTCCATTATTCTCAAAAACTATAAACTTTTCTTTAATGAAGGACATACGAGAATTCTCATTTCCATTAGGGATGTTGCCACACTTCATAAAGCTCGGTGTGATAACTCGGTTGGTGACTTCATGATCCTACGAAGTCTTTGAATTAATGGAATATATAATATGTTGAGGCATCCATTTAAGGTGTTCTAGAAAGCCCCGCTTCTTGGATGGGTCAAAATTAATGTTGATGGTGTTTCCAAAGGATATCTGGGATAGGTGGGATGTTGGGACCATTTTTGGGACTTTCTTAGACATTGCGATGGTTGTTTCTTTGGCATTTGTGGTATCACCTCTTTTCTTGATGTGGAAATGTAGGCTGTGATTCAGGCTATTAACATTGTTAATCTAAAAGGCTGGAACAACATTTGGATTGAAAGTGATTCCACCACCATTGTGCAAGCTATTTGGAATGGTGTGATTCACCTGGTGTGGCTTCTTACTACGCATTGGATGAGTTTCCTTTAATCGCTTATAAAGATCAGATACATTGTCACCCATTCCTATCATGAAGAAAACATGGTGGATGATGTTATTGTTAATAATGGAGTTAACCACGATATTATGCGGATGAAAGATTTTTTTGGTTTATCTTCTCCTGCTTTATGAAAAACATTGTAATAAGATTCCCTCATTTAGACTCCTGTAGTTCCGTTTTTGTTTTATTTTCCTGGTTTCTTGGTCTTTGACTAAGGTATTTCCTTAGAAAAATCAATATAAAATATATTTAATATTTTATAAAATTAATTTTCGGAAAACAAGGCCTTGTAGTTGCACATCATCTCAGAAAATGGCTTAGGAAATATGTGTATATATAAACATTCCAACATATTAAAAAGAAAATATTTGGCCTATAAATTCTTACCTCCTTGAAAATTCTAATCCTTGAAAATAAATACTAAATAAGAAACTAAGGATACATATCCCTCACTTGGAACTATGACTCCTTTTAATTGTCTTGATTATTCCTATGATGCCACAATAAATGATCCAAGGGGATGGTTTGTAAATGTAGTGTCGTAACATATTGATCCTTGATTTTCCCTAAGTTCTCCAAAATGGTGGACACATCCTCAATGTATAGTTCACCCCAGCTGATAATTTGAGTAGTTTCATTCACATACCTCATCAAATATGATACATGGAAGATGTTTTACACCCACTCTAGTTGTGGTTGTAGGTCTAGGATGTAAGAAACCACACGAACCCTCTGCACGATCTCAAATTTCCCAATGAAACATGGGGATAGCTTGAATTCCCATCCAAAACTCCACAATCTTCATTGTGTGGAATCTCTTTAGAAAAATAGGTCTCCCTTATTGAATTCAAAAGGCCTTTGACAATGCTCTATGACAGAGTTTCGTCTGCTCTGGGTTATCCTCATTTGTTCACGGATGACGTGGACTTCCGCAATCATCACATACACAATCTCTGGACCCATAAGAGATGTATCACTAATCTTTGTCTAGAAAAAGGGTGACATTCAGGGTCTCCCATACAGGGCCTAAAAATATTCCATGATAATGTAGATTTTTAGCTGTTGTTTTACACAAACTCTACTAAGGCATGATGATCCACCCAAATTTGACCAAAGTCTCAAATGAAAGCCCCCAGAATATCATCCAACACCTAGATAGTGTGATTTTTCATCCCATATATATAGGGGTGAAATGATATACTCATCCTCATTTGGGTCCTGAGTTCCTCCTATAGTCTTATCCACAATCTTTACGTAAATCGCATGTCATGATCTAAGACAATCGTCATGGGCACCCCATTAAGGTTACCAATCTCTTTTACCTACAACTAACCCAAACTCTCCAACAAACTATAATCCCTGATGAAAAATATGTGTTCCACTTCATTAGTTAGTCAACTATCATTCAGATGGTGTCATTTTCGTAGAATCATGGTCACAAATTCCATGAATAAACTATCCCACTTCCACTCAGTGATCTCATGGGGCCACGACACACCTGTCAGATCCTTTTTATTAGCCTTCACTTAGTGAAATGTGAGCCCCTAATAGAAGAACTCATATACACATAATTGTATTTCATACCATAAAAATATCCATTGAAGGTATCTTTACATATTCCCATTACCAGGATGTATAATTAGGGGATACATGTGGAACTCCTACATCACCTCCTTCAACAACATGATGGGTACCACCATCTATCCTTGAAAAAATAATAAATGATTAACTCCTTCAAAATATCCATATAATGTATCATATATGGATATATGGTCATGTAATACCACAAATTTGATGTCATATTTCTTGGAATCCCTCACATGTTCACAAAGAGATGGATTCAACAACAACGACTAAAGAAAAGTTATAGCCTCCTGTTACACCAAGGTCAGCTACATGG
This sequence comes from Viscum album, assembly GCA_963277665.1. Classification (NCBI taxonomy): domain Eukaryota; kingdom Viridiplantae; phylum Streptophyta; class Magnoliopsida; order Santalales; family Viscaceae; genus Viscum; species Viscum album. The sequence goes on along the minus strand of OY728119.1, from coordinate 1,496,835,299 downwards.
AGGCCAACTACTCAATATCATCCTACAACAATGGAGTCTAGAACTTCCTACTAATGGAATATGTGACTAATTTTAACATACATGGATTATTTACTATCTTAAAGTAATAGTTTTGTAGTAACTCCAACCAACATCATTCTCTCATGTTCAAATCTCTCTGCAATAATATGTACCTAAGACATTGATGGTGTAACCACAAAGTGATCTCTCAAAATGTATTTCCTTGACATCCTAAAAGATATGACTAACATTTCTATATATTTATCATGAGTCACATAGTTCTTTTCATAGCACCCCAATTTGTCCCAATCTATATGTGATGACTACCAGATGTTGCATCAACACAATGCTGAGCCCATATCCTATGGAATCAAAATACACTATGTACTCCATACCCTACTCTAATATTCTCAACATAGGAGAACTCATCAGCCTCATCCTAAACTCCACAAAGGCCCTCTTACATAGTTTATACTAGGTAAATGAATTCACTTTTTGTTTCAGGTGGTCAAAGGAGAGGCAATTCTAGAGATTTCTACCACAAAATCCAATAGTAACCTGATAATCCAAGAAATGATTGCACCTCCAACACAGTCTTGGGTGGATCCCAAGAAATCAATATATCTTTTATTTTTGGGTACAAGGCTAGAACGTTATATGAAATGAAATTTTCGAAATGTGTGTCTCATGAATCAAGAACTATAACTTGAAGAGTTTCCTGTAAAGTTGTTGCTCTCGATGAAAATTAAGAACCATCTTTAAGTTCATTGAGTGTTCCTCCTCTGATGCAGTGCAGATGAGTCTATTTTTGATGAATTCAACGATAAATTAGATTTTTATCATTTAATGACGTGGTTCATAAAATCCATAAACACTGTGGCGACATTCATAAAAAAGGGAATCAATAGGAACTCAAAGTGTTTGAAATGACATTGGAATGCCAACATTGGAATATCATCCTTGTGAACCCTTAATCGATGGTATCAATACCCAATAATTATCTTTGAGAACCATATTGAACCTTTGAAATATTTAAATAGGTTATCCATCATTGGAAATGAGTACGTTTTCTTTATCATGGCTTGGTTCAGGTCCTGATAATCTATAAAAATCCTCACTCAATCATCTTCTTTATTTATGGAAAACACTAGAGAAACCTAAGGAGACACACTAAGTCTCATTAAATGATTCTCTCAAAGGTCCCCCAACTGCATATGTTTCTCTTAGAGCTCAGTAGGGGCCATATAATGTGCATATGAATATATCATATTTGTCCTAGGATGCAAGTTGATGAAAAAATCCATCTCTCACATGATAAATAGATATAGAAGATATTCTTTAAGAACATACATATAATCATCCACAACTAAAGAATCCATAGTTCTTGAAGGTCTTTCTACACCAAGGGATACACTCGATAATAATTTGGTGATGGGATGCAACCTATTGCTCACAGAACCCATCCATCCCACCATGAGAACTCTATTTCCAAAAATGGATAATCTCATCCCATCAGTACATAGGAATATGACCAGCCTTTGGTGACAATAAATCTAGGCTTAGACTACTGACACTAAATCCATATAAAAAATGACATCATAGGGATCAAATTTGTTGACAAAAATGACCCACATGAACCTCTCTCCAGCAAGTGATAGATCACACTATCGGTAGATAAATGATACAGAGTATTTTATCTTTATAGGGTCTTTATATAGAATCTACTGGGCTAGCACCTCAGCTAGGATCTCCATCTATCACACTAAGAGTATAGAGAAGATGGAATGACTGGTACCAACATATTCTAATATAGATAAAATTTAATATTTAACATACAACATACCAATAATCATATCATGTGTTTCAGTATCATAAAAATCCAAATCCTGTATTTCTCTACATCCCCCGCCACTATCTCCTTCTTCCTAAACATAGTCAACTTAGTGGTTATGGTGGAAGGATATCATAGTATATTCCACAACCCATATTTCCTTAATCTCTTCTATATCTATTCCTATTTGGGGACAACCCTTCCATCACCTAGGAGATCGCTGATCACAATGGTTCATCTTTAATAGATGTTTGTCAACTATATTCGTATGATGCTAAAAATATTTGGTAATGTAATGTCAAACAACGTGAACTCTCCTATAAAAAGTGAGGAAGTGTACCTATCAGGTATTTCATCTTCTTCATTGCCTCCCCTGACCACATTTTTGATTCTGATCATTAGGATGTCTTCTACAATGACATCTTGGAACCTAGAATCTATTAGATTCTATAGAAGAAAAAACTCTCTGCCCCCCAATTATAGCTCCATATACCTAGAATAACTCTAATAAGAATATCTATTTCACTAGTTCCATCTCAAATAACTCTACATAGGTGGGGCTGCACTAAAGAACAACACTAGCCCAAATATCTCTTTAGATTCCTTGGTAAAACTTCCATACATGGAACTAGTCATCATAGTTCATTCCCAGAGAGTACCATGAAATGTAATTCGACCTCACTCCATACTAATCCATCACCATCCAACTCTATTGACGCTCCAGACTCTTTTGGATCTTAAATGAGTGAAAATAGGATGTGTAGTACTCCTCACATAACAAATTTGGATATTCGGGCAATGAGAGTGTCGTCTCATCAGGCATGTCTGTAACAACACTCCACTATCTCCAAAATATTCCGGGAAAAGGCTATATACTAGTTCAACCACCTATTCATTTGGGTTCTGAATGAGATTGAATATACAGACCACCAACTCTATCCAATATTCTGATTCATGATGATCTATCTTACTATAGAACTTCAACGGCCACTATCACTATAAATCCTAGAGCACTCTAAACCTAAACGAATCCATGACTTGATATATTAGAATAATATTCTACATGATAGTTGGAGGTGCTACTAAATTACCACATGGAGGAAGGTGGTCATGGGTTGGACCCTAAACTCAGGTCACATCAATCATCATATTTTCATCATTATAAGGAACTAGTATCATATCTGGCTGGCATTGTGGATGTTTTTTGAGATTTATCAAGAGATACCATTGTCAAAAAGTCATATATATATATATATAATAACAATGTGGATATGAACCAAGAAGTAGTTTAAAAGAATCAATCCTATATGATTCATGTACCATTGATCGCTGTAACAAATGTCACGATATACTAAGTTAACAAGCAAGTAGTTAGGGTCATATTGAATGGATACATCAGCCACCCACACCATCACTAGATTCTCTAGCACGAGATATTCCCAAGAGATAATCTATGTTATTTCCCTAAATCCAACCAAAATACTTGTATATGGAGAATTCCAAAAAAAAATCTCATTGATCAAACTAGATCTGATACCAATCTATCATCACCCTCCCCAAGATGGTAATTTAGCAACAACTAAACCAATCTTACCTACATATGCCCGGGGTTGATGAACAACTCTGAAAGAATTTATAATATGGATATTCCTTTTCCTATGTACCTGCACACACACACAACCATCTTGATGATAAATTGTATGGGAAAAATAAATAAAATTAAAAAAAAGGTAAAACCCATTTATGAGAGACCTCTAGAAAATAAAAGAGTGTAGTAGTGAAAACATAAAAGAATACAGGAAATAAACACACCTGGAATGAAATATTTCACAACCTAAAAAACTATAAATGTAAACTGTTGAGAGTTCCAAGCTTATGGTTCCCAATCTGTGACCACCATATATGGTCTGAAGGAATATGTATCCCTAAGGTACTCTAAATCCACTATTTACCTAGATTTATTTTATATAAGACTTTACCTGTGCAATAAAACCCATGCATGGGTGAGTATATATATACTCTTTAGGAATCCCCAAAAGCAGAAGGGGGGATGAAATATATATAATAAGAATATAAAGACAATAGATTCAAGATATAGTCAAACAGAATATCTAAACACAACCCAAAAGTAGAATTAATTTCATCTAAGAACAAGGGGATAGATATGGTGATTCGATGAACTACATATTGAGTAATCACCACCTATAGAAGGATAGTTGACTCATCCAACTATGAGAATATAGACATCGAAAGCACATGGTATAACTCCCACATTTCCTCCTATCATGGAAATTGGGTAACCAAATCCAAGTGGTGGATATAGAAGAAATTTGATATATATATATATATATACACATATATATTATTAGTCACAAGAATACCAAATGTGAAAGAAATGGGATCTCCATATTTTAGCATACCATAAGTAGAAGAGTTGTCACCAATTCCAAATTTCCAACAATGATGCCCAACATCTCATGCATTTTCCCTTAAGTAGTTGTGCCATTCAAGAAATAAATTTTCTCTATTTCGAATAGTTTTGGTGTAATAAACTCGAATTATATGACCCTCATCCTAGTTTTTAGAGGGTTCCACACAATAAGTATCCATAGAGGGCCCACACCCATGCTGATGGAGGGTTCCAATCTAGTGCCATGCAGACCTACATCATATGCTGGTAGGGAGTTCCACTTGGTAGGTAGAATACCCATGCCCTATTGATGGGGGTTCCACTATATTGGTCAAGAACCCAGTACCTAGTGTGACAGGGGAGTTCAAATTGTGACTTTGAGGACCCACTCCATCTTGTATAGTGGGGTTCGATTCAAAGGTCAAAAACATACACCATGTTACCACTAGGGGTTCCCCTCTATCCATTGAGGACCCATGAAGTGGTGTGTCATGGAGGTTTCACTCAGAAGGTATCTATATAGGACATGATCCCATGCTGATGGGGGGTTCCAATCTACTGATAGGGTAAATTCATCCTAGTGTATCAGGGGTGTTCCACTCACAAGGTAGCTATAGAGGAACCACACCCTTGTTGATGGTGAGTTCCACTATATTGGTAAAGGACTCATGACCAGTTGTTACAAAGGTGTTCCACTTTGATCGTCGAGGACCCACACATGATCCAATAGTGGTTTCTACTCTATATAATCCTCAATTGATCCTTATTTATCAATACCGTAATCGACCGTACCCTAAATAAGCATCATGAAAATAAAATTTTACATCATATCTCAAAATCCACAATAGAGGGAACTATCACATTCTATGTAGAAAAACCATTAAGATAGGCTATAAATTATCCAAAATCTAAGTCCAAATAAAGGATATATGTAACCTTGAATTCTTCAAAAAAGTAAAAAGGGGTAAAAGACATTTTATGGGACAGACACGCTATGTTGTCCTGCTTTACCACATGTTCATGTCCTTAGATGACACATGGATCCCAACCCTTATAGCAGTACACACCATTTTGGGTAAGCACACAATGTTTCCAGACTGACCAGCACTACTCTGTGTCCTTCAGGCTATGTACATATACTTACCATGTGTCCATCTACTCTATACGTAGTGTATTTCCTAAAAAAAGGTGCATCCATGTGATCTGGCCATGTATGTGTACTCGAGTACAAGGTCATGTAATTCAACATGGAATCAAGTCAATGTGATCCACCACATCGGTATCACATATTTTGAAAGGGTACATTTCATGTAATAGGTCTTCATGTCATGCGACACAACCCTGTCGTACAATGTGGCGAATGTAAATTTCTAGGTTTTCTATGTGTAGTAGAGTGGCTGGCAAGGGTTATCTCACATGAGGATCATTCTCATTTTGATCAACTATTTAATCGAATTCAGATAAGAAATAATTATTTCTGTTGTTTTATATTTTATTAAAGAAATATCATTTATGAAAATAAATTAAATTTAAAAATAAGAAGAAATAAAGTTTCAATAATAAATTACAATGCAATGTTAAATATAATAGAATTAGTGAAGAAATAAAGTTCTCCTAACTGAATGTTTTGGTAAAAAATTCATCGAACATCATCAAATATATATATTGAACCCATCAATCATATGTGTCCCCACATCAAACTACCCTGGTTATGAATTAAATTTTAACATAATGATATCTATGTACACCCTCTATCCACCTCCTCAATTGAGAGAAAATGGTTACAGATTAAGTAGTTAAAATTTAGACAACCACAATGAGGATTACACACACTATAAATTATCCTTACAATTAAATCAAATAATATATAAAAAAATACATAGGATCAATATAATATTACTCCCCTTGGATATTACTCAGGTCAATTACTCATAATCATGAGTATAAAAACTCATGGTCATAAAATGAGAATAATAAAAGAAAAGAATAAGAATAATGGAAAAAAAAGAAGGGTGAAGAAGATAGACACCAAAAAAATACTGCATGAATTAAATTGTATTTAAAAGAAAATAAATTAAAATTAAATTTAATATAAAACTAAATTAAAAAATAAAAAAATTAAAATTAAAATAATAAAAGAAATTGGGGTAGCATCTTCTCCTCCAGAATCAATCTCCTTGATGTTTTCTCTTGTTTCATCCACTATGTCTATGAATCACAAAATATAAACTTCTTATAGGTTGTCCCAAAATGAATTTTCTATATTTTCTATATATATAACAATATTTTGATATGTATATTGGAATTTATTGAATTATTAATGAGTATGTATTTTTTAATATGAGAATTCAAAAAACCATACATCATTGATTAACATATTATGGTTGCATTAATGAGTGTATAAATCTATGAAATTTATTATAGAAACTCTCTTATGGTACCTCTTTCAATTCTAGCTGGAATCACCAAAATTTAATGTGTTTATCCCTATTTATTCATATTTTTGGAGGTGGGGTCAACTCTGTCTCCTGAAAAACAACTCAACATGATTTATTTTTTAGGAATTTGTTAGTCTAGAATGAAAATGTAAATACCATAATCCATGGAATCTTAAAAAAAATTACACAAATTTGAAGAATATTTTCAAATTTATTCTAAAAATTACATTTTCATTAAAATTTGTTAAAATTTGAGAATTAAGCATTTTTCACATTTATCACAAAATACACCAAAAAAATAATTCATCAAAATAAACTCACATTGATAAAAAAATTTCATTAAATGAATTTAAAACATATAATAATTGATTAAAATATTATCTCTATCAATTCCCCCACACATAAACCATGCTTTTCTGGAAGAATAAAATCACAATATTAATGATCAAAGGGCGCCAATGCTATCATTATTCAATTTTCAAGGAAATAAATTTTAAAAATAATCTAGTTAAAATAAAATTATCAAAATCTGCATTATATATAATTTCAATTTTTCATTTTTAGAAGAAAAAATTAATTCAAGTATTTTTCTTTTCCCCCTTTGAAAAATGATGGAACTTCTCTTTTCATTCATTCAATATCATCAATTTATTGTTATTAAACATGCCAAATAAGTATCCACCTATAGTGTGAATATTTTCTCTAATCACTCATGATAAAATTAAATTATATTTATCCTCATATAATTAGAAAATTATCCTTATACATTGTCTTGTGAAAGAAATAATTTCTTCACATTGTAAATAATAAAGATATTAGAAATCATTAGGATGAGAATAAAAGGATAAAATGACTCTAAGGTTTAAAGGTAGTACGGATTGATGTTTAAAAATTATGGATCAAGGTTGAGATTTCTATCATAAGAGAAATTCATGATATCAAAAATGAATGTGTAATAAAATTATCCCCTTTAATGTAATAACACTTATTTCCCCAAAACTCAGTGAAATGGTTATGATCAAATAAAGATTAATAAGTGATTTTTTCACCCTCTTGAATATTTTTATTTCCATTATTGAATTGTTTTCTTTTTCCAAAAATATTTTTATTTTTTCTATTTTTTAAATGTTAGGAATTTAATAATCCTCAAATCCAATATCTAACCACATAAGATAAAAATCATAGGTTTAGTAATGTTTATTTCCTAATTTCCCAAATCATAACCCATGTTTCTTTTTTTTTAAATTTTCACTTTTTTAATTCATGATGGGAAAACAATGAAGTATCATGAATAAATTAATAAACTTAATTTTTTCCCCAATACCCCCCCACACATTTTTTTTACAATCTAAATCCACCATTCCGTCTTGATTCCCTTTACCCCCACACATTGACATTAAAATACAATGAAAAATACTACGACGTGGTTGGAATGGGTTAAAATTGATCGAAATATGGATCATCTCGAACAAGGTAATTCATGGTTTTTATGGGATATATAATTACTTATGTAAATGTAATATTTTAAGGATATGTGGTTTATCAAAAGATTCCAAAATCATTTTAATTTTTTTTTCACATTCATGGCTATGAAAACATCTAATGCATATTATGGTAGGTGAAATTTCCATGGAACGCTCATGAAATATGATCAAGGAAAATAGGTAGTATTTCATCTAGAAGTCCTCTCGGGAATGGGATATCTGATTTTGGAAAATCACTCAAGTCATGATTAATAAGTAAAAATCAATTGATATGAATTTCATAAATTTGACGCATGAAAAATGTTAGGGGGTTTTTCATTTACATTCATCAATTAATTACATCAAATCGTGAGTCTTCATTTCAATATTCATGCTTCACTTTAACCATCGAATTTTCTAATTTAATCATTCAATAACATTAATATTGAAATCTATATTATAGAACCATAAGATCCCTAAGAAACACATCTACCCTATATAAGTCAAGTAAGATAATAAGTCAAATGTGGGCACACAATTTTCCAATTTAATGCTCAATACATGTTTACTAACAAAAATGTAATAATTTTAAAAGACAAATATTATAATTAAAATCCCTTTGGAAATGATTTTTAGTATGTTTTCCTCCTTGTAAATTTATGGATTAATTATGGCATCATAAACCTAAAATTGAGAACTATCTAATTAAGAACAATGATAATTTCTTTTAATCTCAAAAATATAAGAGGGAGAATGTTGTATAATGGACTACTTCTAAAAACTGAAATTGGAATCTAAATTCCAATAAATAATGTAATGATAAATCTTTATATGATCCCCAAAGAAGGCCCTAAAATTTTACTACTTTAGAAGTAAGTACCATTAATTATCCATAATATGAAGGTGTGTTGATCTTCTTAGAGATGAACAACCATATGTGGATTTTTCATTCTTGTGATTACTATTTATTAGTGATGAATTACCTATGTACATTATATAGTAGATCCATCAACCTTATAATTAAGTATATTATTCATATTTGGATTGTGTTGAAGTATGGATCATTTATTTCCATGGCTTACACAAGTATAAAATATTATTTTTCTTCTAGTGTTGTCTCAACATAGTACTCCTGAATAGATTGATCAAAGGGAATGTAAGTATTTATTTCTACATGAATACAATTTAAATTTGAATAATCCAAAAAATCTACCTTCCACAATGATCATCCTTTGTCTTGATTTCCACAATCTCAGCTTAAATGATTTTATCATTGGCATCCTGAAATTCAAGTTCAATAATTGTGTGGCGTTCTATGGTTTCCTAAATATTTTTTGTTTAGTTTATTTTTCTTCCTTTATGGAAAATAATGTATTGGATTAATCTAAAAATTCAAAACCATATGGAGTCACACTCAAATTAGATTGAGTAAAGTAAAATAATAAAGATTTCAAAGAAAGATAATCTCCATAAGTTGGTTCTGGTTCAATCTTTTCTTTAGTGGAAGGTTCCTCTTGAATATTGATCATTAGGGATGGAGGTATATAGTTGATATCCTACATGTTTTCTTTAAATTCATCCATTTTTATAGATTCCTCATCTTTAATTAATAGAGACATTTAGAGTGGTGTTGGATCTTATACGGTGTATATAATAGGGGGATCATGTTGTACCTCATAATCATTCAAAAATTCATCTAGATCTTATTGATATACCAAATTTATACTAGTAGCTATGTAATCCGCATCATGAATCCACTTTATCTCATCTTAGTTATGTATAATATGGTTCCTAAAATTATTTGTTTGTTTATATTCCTCAAGTTTGGCCACATCTTCTTGGATGTCTTTAGAGAAATTAGGGAAACCCCCTGTCACTAAATTATTGGCCTCTAATATTTGTATGTCCATTTTGATATCATCAACTAGGTCCATGAATTATTTAGGTGAGATCAATGTGGTTATACCTCATTGTATCTGCTTGACTATTATTATAAGAGCATCAACCCTTCTTTAGATAGCCTCCTAATTATTAATTTTTTCTTCTTAATTAACCATCTTCCAAAATACATAGTTAAAACACTCCATAATATGTGTTGACACATAAATATACACTAGTTATAAATGAAAAATTTATTAGAAAATCCTAATAACCACCACTACACCTATATAATTAGTGGAAAATGGTTTCCGATTAACAAGATGATCATTAAACAACCTAAATGAGGATTAAAACCATTGTAACGTATCCTCAAAACTAACATAATGTAGAGAAAAACATGCCCTTAGGTCCAAGAACAATATTTATCCCTTTGTAAATTCCTTGAGTTAGTTACTCATAATCATGAGTATAAGAGTTCACAATGGTATGATTATAAAAAAATAGTAAATAAAGAGAAGAATAGAAGAAAAAAATGTGCAGATGATAGAAATAGAAATAAAAAAAATACATGAATTAGATAGTATTTAAATGAAAAAAATTTAAATTTAAATTTAAAAGAAAATTAAATAAAAAAATAAACATAAAAAAATCGAAGAAAAGAAAAGGGTGTAGCAGCTTCCCCTCTAGAATCTATCCTCAAGATGTTGGATCCCATTTATTAACCATTTTTTTGAATCACCCTATGGGACCTTCTTATAGGTTATTACAAATTTAATTTCAAATTTCCCTTCTAATTGTCACATTAATTTGATTCATATTTATGATGTTATGGAATTATTAATGACTATGCATTTTTGTGGCGGATAATTCCAAAAATCCACCTTCAATGATTATCATCCAATGACCACCATAATGAGTGTATAACTCTAGGAAATTTATTGGTGGACTCTGATTATGAGTCATTTTTCTATTAAATATAGAATCACCTCAATTTTATATTTTTATACCATGTCATGCCATATTTCTAGAAGTTGGGTCTATACTGTCCATCCAAACAAATTTTTAACATGATTGACTTTTTCGATCGTCTAGTTGTTGGAATCCACTCATGGACTTGAATACAATGTTAAATCGCATAAATAGAAGTACACTAAACAAATAATCACTCATATTGTAATAAAATTTTAAAATTTTAGAACAAAATACAATTATTATTAAAATATTTAAATAAATATAGAATTAATCATTTTCCGTATTTTAGCCAAAAACACACCAAAAATAGGAAATAAAATAAAATAAACTCATATTGATACATTTTTATCAATGAAATAAATTAAAATTAATAATAAATGAAGAAAATATTACATTTGTCACCATTGTATCCTAATATTTTTTCAATCTCCTTGTTTTCGCATTAAAGGGGCTATAAGCTTTGTGTTCATAGTTTTACACAGCATGTATCTGGTTTTCACTAGAATTTAAAATCCATGATCTATATGCCAAATCTATTCTCTAACATTTCTTTCAGCCTAGAATCCACGGATGAAATGTAGATCTAATTTTGACGAATGGATTCTAACCCATCAGTGGCTGGACATCTGATTCCAAACACCCACAATGGTTTTGTCGTTCGACTAGTACACCTCAGGCCCTTTAGATATTGACAACATACCCAATGATCATTGAAAAAATTACCCACATCTCAAAACAATACTAGATCAAATATTATTACATCAATTCAATTCTTTTTCATTGACCTATCCTGATTTATCGGGTCTAATCAGGCATTGTACTACCCAAAAAGTCAAATCAGGACAGTGAGATCCTGTCAATAAGGAATGTGAATAAAAAGAGGGATAAATGAACCACAACATTGGTTTAACCATCATTGTCAAAGTGTAATTGTCCAATGATAATGAATGATGATATAGTGGTTTCAAACTAAATAAATAATTCAAATTAAACTGGTATATTGGTTCATGCATAGGCCATAATTAGCAAAAATCTATGAATAGGGATTAATCAGCATAATTTATTTAATAAAAATGGTGTAAATCATCCATTAAAAAGTCCAACATGGATATTAGGTCATTATTTATCAATTAACACTCTTTCAATTGATTGGAATATATTATTTCATTGTCTTCACTCTGATGGGTTGTGTCCCAATTTTTTTTCGTTGTCTTCTGTGATTCAGCAATGGATGAAAGAGAATCTCAATACTTATACTAGGGTTTATGTGGTTTAAATTGGATAATATTTTTAGTTATTATTCATTTAGAACATTTAATTACTTTAATTTGAATGAATGAATGAATGAATTGATAAATTAAAGAATAAATCTTCCAATTGTATTGCCTTTGAGCGAGGTGTCTAAATTCCCTGTGGTGAACTATTTTAGGTCGTGCCCATGGTAAACACCGCATTTTAGTCTCAATTGTGGTCTCAGATTTCTTATTTGACAAAACTTTTAAACCGTATCTCTTATTTTTAAAAATATATTTACCGAAAATATAAAATATATTTAATATTTTTTTAAAAATAAATTTTTGGCATATCACGGCTTGGAATTGCATGTTGTCACAATGCCTTGCAACAAAATAACTATAAATGTAGTTTAAAGTCTAAAAAATTAATAAAAATATGGTATCTACCAGATCAAAATGAGAATAATGAGATATTGTAATTTTTTGGGCCAAGTTACAGGAATATTACCAAAACCAAGTGGGTGTTCCAAAACAAGATTAATGGAAACAAACAATTGATTTAAAACAAATCATGGATTACACACAAGGGTGTGTCCCAAAATTAAAATAATTGGTGTTGATGATACAACTACATTAGTAGAATGAATTTAAAATATTTAGTTATTTGTATCCATGGAGTTTCAAATGATTTTGAAGGTATATCAAATGTATGTCAAGTCATCTTTCATCAATTTTATCCTTGAAGATGAAGTACATATTGATAACTGAATGGTATTATATAGGATGATGATAAATAAATACTATGTTGATTGAAGGTGTACTTATATAGTCTTAAACAAGAACTAAGATCATAGTCTTCTATGTTAGATAAATATCTAATGAATATCATATTTCATAGAGGTGTAGTTGACCCTAACTCATACATCAAGCAGGGGAATGAAATATTATTCATGGGTCTTATCTATATTTATGAAATAATTTTTAGCAGCATAGAAAATTACCAATGCAATTTTTTTTCATATCTCATGAGGTTTTGATTTGAGATATCACTAATTGGTGAACTGATATTTTTTAATGGATTGAAGGCAATTTAAGGAATATATGATGTATTTTTCTCAAAAACCAAATATTCTATGGAATATTTAAAAAGATTTTATATAATGGATTACATACTTAAGGAATCTATGTTGGGGAAAGTAAAGAAAATGAAAAAATGTGATGGAGGAAACAAGGTTGATGTGAATTATTATCAAAAAAATCATTGGGATTTTGTGTTATCAAACTGTCACATGACAAGAAATTTTATTTGAAACTTTTCAAGATGGTCATTTTAAGAGATAGTAATTTTAAGAGTGATCCTAGATAAATACACACAACCGATGTGAGAATAATTCTTCCAAATATCTATCACATGATGGATTATGGGTTGTTCTATCACAAGGATTCATGGAAAATTAATAGGTATTTACTAACCCATATTGGGATGGTTCTATCAATTAGAAAAAAATATAAATTATATATTTAATTATATCTTTGGGTTTTTTGTATAACCCAAAAAATTATAAGAAATATTGTATGTCCTTGAGCACTATTAAAGCAGAATACATTGATTCTAATCAATAATGCACTGAATTGATAATGGGTTGAGATTTGATTCCTCCAATTCCAATCATATGTACCAACTAAAGTATGATTAATCATATAATAAATACCAAAAAAAATTATAGACCAAGCACATTAATGTAAAATAACATTTCATAGATGATAAGGTGGAGCATGGAATTGTGATATTGGAGTATGCATCAACTCAATATCATGTAATAGAAATCATGATGAAGGAATAACCCAACATAGTATTTTAGAGGCATCAGTTGAATCTATATGTCTAACCAGATCTATCCACCTATATATCTTTGTGATGGAACCACCACACCTCATGGTTGTTATCATGAGCAAGGTATGTTTTATTTCCTCTAACTATTGGATTTATATTCCACTCAGAACAAATTATCAGATAATATTTCTATTTTGGTTCATTTGTGAAGTGTGATAAATGTCTAAGTGTTTTTTAATGGGGGATAATTATTAAGGGGAATTTATTTCAATGAAAAATCTAGGAGAGATATGTGTGGTTGTAGAAATAATTTAAGGTACATTGTTAGGAAAAAAATTTACTCAGTTAAAATATCTCACATGGAGAATTCATCACATGTACATAAAATTAGTGATTAGTGGATTATTTATACCCATCATGAAAGTAGTGTTCTCAAAGGTAGATAAACAATATTTTGGAGTGTTTACAGTGTTTTCAAAATTCCAAAGGGGGATATTGTTATAAAAATTCCCTCATAAGAATTTTTGTGTTTTGATTGTTGAAATTGTTTTATCGATGTTTCATCATGTGTTGTTAATGTAGGAGGTTTATTATGATTGGTTAAAAAAGATATCAATATATACATGGCCACACCCTATTGAACATTTTTCATTCTATGGTGTAGGCGGTTGTGGTTGGAGTTAATGGCCACACACATTACCTATATATTTTTGATATATAGAGTCTGAACAGATGGATAAGTGAAATAGATTTTTTTGGAAATAATAATTTATGGTCAACATGATGGTTTGAAAGGTTACATGGCTAGCTAATTGTGGTTCAATCCTTGGTAAATTACCTATTAGAAGATATACAACCAAAAGCATTTACACCCATCCATGGAGATGAATTTCTATTCAATACACTATTTAAATATGAATACCTATTGTTGAAGGAATACAACCAGAGAGACCACATCACTTCATTTGGAATGGTGATATACACATTCACATTTGATCCATGGGGAGTTTTAATATGTTTGTGTTGAAGAACATGGCTTTGAGAAAAACATCCTATGAAAAATGACTTATAGTAAAAATGTATTAAGCATGGTTCACAATGTGTTGAGGTAAAATAGATAATAAATTTTTACCACATCATTATGAAACCATTTTCAATGATTAATTCAATATACATATTAAAATTCATTATAGTAATCCATGGATTTTATCATAATTGTATGTTCCATTTAATTTGATGTTTTTGGTCATTTTTTGAAGTCCTAAATTTCAAGAGTTAAATTTTAGGATAGAATAAAAATTAAGGATATGATTTATTGAGGATAATGATAGAGGGGATATACATATATAAAATTTATTTAATTATATAAAAGGTAGAAAAAACATAGAGTTATTCCATATCTCATCTAGAAATTAAAATGTTGAAGAATGTGTTATTCTAGGAGCTCTATTCTCTCAATAGAAATTTAAAAAATCATGAACCTAACAGAAAAAAATTCTTGGTGAATTTTAAAATTATCTTTAGGTTAATAAAAAATTAATCATCAAGTGGGGTAGTGAGTTTCTCAGTGATGGAGTGCAGTATATTCTTTATCTGTTTGCGGTTGTGAACCAAAAGTGTTACTTAGAAAAATATAAATTATTACATGTTAATCAATAATATTTTACTGTTTCTATTGCACAGAAAAGTTTTTATTAATTATAATTATACATATATCAGTGTGGATAAAATAAAAAAATTTCCTCATTTATTATTTTCATCAGTTAATAAAAAAAATAGAGTAAAAATATTATGTGTTCCTTGAGGTGAGAGAATGAGAACCATAAACAGGGAATATTTTTTTAAACACATATACCATGAATTACCCCCACCCCACCCCATAACATCTAAGTGAATAATACTTCATATAGTACAAACAACCTTACATATTTATAATATGAATATTTAGAGTGAATTGGACACCAACACCAGAAGCACATGAGAGACAACCTATTCCTTTGAGAAGTACAATATTTCTAGGAATGCTGACCCTTATATATCAACTTTTCAAAAAATTGTTTTCGATAATTCAAACCAACACTAACTAGGATTTCCTCATTATCATCAAATAGAAATAATGAATCAGCTAGAACTTGTTACATATACTATTAAAATTCAACCAAAATGTCTTCCACTACAACCTCTTGATAAGATTTTAGGCTAGATGGAAACATGACTGAACCACAATATTGGAGGAGTATACCATTGAAGAAATGATATTTCAATGAATCATTGATAAAAAATATAGGGAAAATATGAATAAATCTAAAAACATAATGAAATAATCCACTGATCATTAACCTTGGTAAATTCCAACATGATTGAGAAATCCCTTCACTCTCACAGCCTTGGGATATAACCACTGGAAAAACACCATCCTAAAAAACAATCAATATATAAATTCACGAAAATTAGGAAGTATTTTAGACATAGACTATACCTGGATTGATCTGATAAGAAATCACACTGCATATATAATCTAGTAAGAGTTAAGAACCATGAGATAACTGAAGTTATCCCAATCCATTTCATCAACACTACCATTTATGTCAAGTCTTCCTCACCAAAAATTATTTGGATTTTGATTTAAGAAATATGTGAGAGGGTTTAAGAGTATTGATAGTTCAAATCCAACCACCCCTCCTTAGATTATATATAGATTCTGGAACTGAATGTAATCATCCTAATAGATGGTAGTATTCTTAAAATATATCAACTTTAATGATAAGATTCAACTTCTACTTGTGACTAGCTAAGAGGAATACCATAACCATCTAAATTAATTAAATATGACAATTAATTCCTTGAACTATAAACCGACAATACCACAATAATATAGGGATCAATCACAAAAATAATCACTCACCATAAAAAACCACATATAATACTCTCAAATGAAAATATTTTTTTTCCCAAATCACCCAATTACCCCAATGGATTTTGAAAACACAATCCACCAAAAAATATTCTTATAAAACAATCCAAACTCCTTTTTGAAAAAAAATATTACACGTTACTATAAAATAAATAAAAAACAAGTAATATCCCAAAAAACACATTTTTCGATATCCAACGTTCCAATGAAAACCTATTTTGAGATAAAAAAACCTTCAGGACCTCATTTTTAAAATCAACAACCTTAGGGAATACCCCATAGGAGAAAACAAAAAAAATCTCAACATTACCTTTTAATACATTTTTCGAAATTACATAATTAAAATAAAACATTTAAAAAACATTTCATGGAATCCATGGGAATTGTATCTAATTTAATAAACTCATTAAAATAAAATTTTGAAATTATTAAACTTAAAAAATTCCACAAATTTTTAAATATAAGGATCTAAAATAAAGTATCAACAAAGAACCACTCAAACTATTAAAAATGGATAATATAACAACATATAAATAACATATAGTAACTTAGAGTTGATTTTTTATAAAAAAACATTATGTGGTGTCGATAAAACTCAACCAAGAGGGAAACTGGGCTTTACATAGTTTGGCCTCATGGGTTTTGAAAACTATGTTCCATCCATGATACCAGATCTATAAATTTGATATACATAAACTACATGGTTATCACACCATTGGCTAAACCATGTCATATAAGAATGATGTTAAATATATCCTCCTTTTCACTATGAAACCAAACTGTGATCCCACAAAATCACTTATATACCCATAAGAGATAAAAAATAAATTCAAATCAAAATTGATTATAAATTTATAAATTTCTAAAATCAAAGTCAAATTGAAAAATTTACACCCAAAGTTCTCTAGAAGATTATGGATTAGGTTACAAAGATATTTCTAGACACTCCTAAAATGCTCCTCTAAAGCCCCAAAGACCATATTATTTTTTATACCATGACATCCCTAAATAAAAAGATGGATACTCAATAAAATTAGGCACTCACAAAAGATCCCATGCTCTGATACAATTTTGTAATCAACATGCCCATATTTCTATCAAACCCAACTCCCGACCCAATAAACCAAACAGCTCGAAGGGTGTTCTCATTCTCCAAAGGCTAGAAACAGGTGCTAGGAATCCAAAAGAAACAGATTTGGGAATAATTTTTCCATCCAAATAGATTAATAATTTATTGGACCATTTACCACAGTCTAACATAGATCATCATTACATCGTACAACCACATAGAATCCATAATATAAGAAATAATAAAATGGGAAAAATGAAAAATGCGTCTTATCAAACCACACTAAACAAACCCATTTGAAAAAAATAAAAAAATCACTCATAAAAAAATGATATAGTATGGTATCTATAGATTCAACAAATATCATTAAATAAACAAAAAAATAATAAATGATAAAATGATTAAAAATATATAACTATATCAAGGCCCAAATCCCACTCCAAGAGAAATTTGGTTTCTCACTACCTCCAATGTAATCTAAAATTGACCAAAAGTATAAAATCTAAGCCATCCAAAAGAAACTAGATACCTATAATATATAATCAAGAGATAAATAAGCCAATAGTTCACCACACACTGAATCAATGAAATTTATTTCATAAAAGAATCATAAATGGTAGTTCGAAAATATGACTAGAAAGTATGCTTTTGAAATAAAAAGTTATGAAAAACAAAAGTTATGTACACAACCACTTTAAAAATTATTCAATTTTGTTTTCTTAAAATTAAAATACACACATTGAAAACATTTCATTCGCCTAATAAATTTTAGAACAAAAATACCCACTTTTAAATCCACTATAATAACCCAAACCAATATTCATTAAATTCATAATAGGTTTTCCAAAAAATTTATAAACGATTTAAAATTAAATTTACTAAACATAATGGTTCTATCATAAAAAAATGGGAACCAAAAGTCCAAGGATAGATAAGGGGGATATAAAAGTCAATAGTACCACCACAATATAAATAGGGGAAAATATACTATCAAGAACAAGATAGAAATCACATATAAAAACCAAAAATAATGACTTAAATGCATTATGGGCTCTACCATAGGAAGCTATCATGATTCATGTCATGATTTATGAATATAATATGGTCCAACTATAGGAATATGCTGAGTTTAAAGAAATCTCCTTCAAACTAGACCACACAAAGAATGATTTCAAAAATCACACCATTTGGGTCTTAGTTCTTAGCATGACTAGTGGTGTAACACACCAAGATTCTATGGTACGTTTCCCTTTGAATAATGCAATAGCATGCATTGTACGCTACTTTGAGAATCAAACACACTACAACCAATCAAACTAGACATTATAAATATTAATACATAATTTTAGAAATTTTATATACATTACTATTCAAAATGGACTTCATTTTTGGATTCAGAATATCGAAATTAACGTAGGGTGAGTTTTGGGGGGGTTTTTTTTGAAAACATTAATTTTTTGGGGAATAGTGAACAACATTGTGTTTGTTTGTCAAAACCAACATTTTTTAATAATTATTTATTTTATATAAATTTATTTTAGGTCAAAATAGATACATATTCCCTATATGCATTCAATTTAAATCATTGGAATCATTTTATAGTATGATTTGATTTATAAAAATTTTATTAAACTTTTAACCGTCTTTTACTCACCTCCTAGGAGCATTTGCAAAATTTCATAAAAAATAATTTTACCACTTCTGTGAGTTGAATTTCAAAAATTCTAGAGACACCCTTAATATTAGTATGTAAAATTTGGTTCAATAAGATGAAAATAATTTTTTGTGAATTGTAACTTTTGACTTATATTTACCATGGTTAAAAGTAAATAGGGTAATTAAGAGTAAAAATGAAATCATAATTAGCCTAAAACATGTCTTAATTATAATGGAAAAGTTTATTTCAAACAAAAAAACATTAGCAATAAAATATTATCCCCTTTGGTCCAATTGGATTAGATTAATGACATTTATTATTATTTTATGTAAAGAAGAGTTAAAATAGTTAAATTAAATGTTTAAAACTAAACCATTTATAATATATGGTTACACGTAATATAAATTAGACTATAAATATTCATTAAAAATATAAAATAATTTCATACATAATTTTATTTTATTGATAATTTTTATACATTTAGTAATTTAATTTATTTATGACATAATGATTATGCAGTAATTACCTTAGTAAAGAATGATTAAAATATTTGATACTATAAATATCCAAATAAATGTATTTTGAAACATTTGATGACTTCCACTAATTTTACATGTTAATATGACATTTTTGGGTTGAATAAATAATTTTTTCGATGTAATAATGATGTTATGATTTTTAGAAAAATCAAATACTAAATAGTGTCAAAATTGAAATAATTGAGTTTTTAAAACAAATACTACATTATTAATGGATATAATATTCATAAAAACCTAAGGTTCATCAAAATTACATATATAAGGTTATATATGTTAATAATTAACCACTCAAGGTTCTCATGGAAGTTGATAGTATGTTTATTAACCATATAATATAAAAATACAAAGAGACATGTTAAAAGTCAAACTATTTGACTAAGAGTTAAATCTAAAAGATAATGATAATATGTTGAGCTAAACCTATATAAAACCTACTGGTTGCTAGGTTCGCGACCCATCCCCACCTTAGCCCATAAATAAATCATTTTTAAGCCATTATCTAATAAAAATTATTTTATTATAAAATAATATTTAATGTTTTTTCAAATGTGACCCTCACCTCTCTTATAAATTGGCACTTCCCCTTCTCTTAATCTCACACCTCAAAAGCTTTTTGGCTCGCCCAAAATCTACCCAAATATCCTCCCAAAAGTACTCTCTTAATCCTAGAGGCCATCATTCAGTCATAAAGACAGCCTAAAGAGCCCTTTTGATCAAATCAAAAGGAGAAAACAAGGAAAATGTAAATATTTCAACACCTCTTTCAAGTTATTTTCTTCTTCCACTTCCTATTTATTTTTTGTTTCTATTCTAATATAATATCTACAGTATATAATATATTCTGAGATGTTATTAAATAAATGATACAACCATATTAATTATTTTATCCATCATATGAATGAAAAATTCACCATACGTGTGTACGCACGACTTACCATCTCCACGTCATGGTGTAGTTAGTTATTCAAACACATCATTATTTTGATGGGTATAATAATTAATATAACTAATACAGATAATAAATATAAAATGTTAATGATTCGGTATATATGATATTCCATCCAATTACAAATGATTTCAACATCAATATAATGATATTTTCGCTCGTGCGTACGTACTGATTACCGTCTCCACGAATGCGATGAGATTAATTTTCAATCGTAATCATTCAAGAATAATGTTAATTTTATGATTTAAAATAATTTTTATTAACATACTATTATTATATATATGAATCAAATACATCCTATCCATAACAAACATGCCTTACATAACCAATAATATAAAGTAAAATGAATCTGTTAACACCCAAAATGATGATACAACTGAAATATTATAAACAAAAAAAATATTAGAGCTTCATATATGATACCATATTTATGTGTATAGTTCATTTATAATTTAAAAAATATTAACTATTATACAGGAGGATAACATTCCATCGGCGAAAGAAAAGTATAAGTTAAGGGTTAATTTCAAAATCACTTTTTTATTTGATGTTGTTTTTACATAAGTATCTACTGGGACCTCTTATCATGAACATCCATGTTTCTTAAAAATGTAATTCAATTTTTTTTAATATTCACTATACTATCAGTTATTTCCATTTATACCCTTATTTGACCATATATGTATTGAAAGGAAACCATCCGTCATTTTCAAAACAACGCTCTTTTTTTCCGTTTCAACAATATTAGGTTAATAATGTCTTTTTTAAACTTATACGGTGGGTGTGGATATTTTCCTCTATTATATCATAATTGGTTCTTCCTATAATATATTATAATAATATTTTCGAAATTAATTTTTTCTTTTAAAATTATATTATTTTAAATGATTTCAAAATAGAAAGAGATATTTCTCTAAAAAAGTATTTATTTCATCTCAGTTAACATCCTTTGATGGATTTTATGTTGGTTTGAAGTTGTTTTATTATGATACAAAACATCCATATTATATTGAAGTTTATTTGATATGTTTGACATTATATGTGGTATTTTTATATCATTCATGGTTTATGGATAAAGTGTTAACATTTCATATGGTTGTTTTAATATGAATGTTTATAGTTTGTTTAAACCTTTTTATATGATGAATGCATTGGACTTAGTTAGTGACGTGTGAAGCCCGTTGTAGCTCCTCGATGCATTGGTAGGTATCATGAGACAAACAAGTGTCTTGGCACAAGGCCTTGACAAAATCTTATTTGTAGTCTTGGCACATGGCCCGGACTATGTGGTTTTGAAGCCTACCATTATGTATTCGATCATTATGGAAGTGGCTATTAATATTGCATGTGATTATTTGACTATTCAAATATCCATGTGATTAAGTAAATGGAATTATTTGATTTTGTCTTTTAAATATTATGATGCTATTTATGTTTAAAAGATATTTGTTTTAGTCTTATATATTGCCTTAAATGTTTATGCTTATTTATGAATGTTAATGCTATATTGTTATCCTTACAGAGCATCTGAGCTCCCCCTTTCTATGTTTTATTTTTTCCAGGATGTGAATATGTATATAATGGTTGAAATATAGGGATAGGATAAGGATATAATTGTTTTCAAAAGGGGAAAATACTGTTGCTATTTTTATTTCATGATGTAATGTTAAACATATGAATGTATTTAATACTTCCAAGAATACTAAAATGATTGGTGTTTAGGGATTTGATCCCTTGTGATCATGCCAATGTTATGTAATAATTCATCCATTATGGGTAACTGGGTTTAGTGCATTACTGTTTGTATCATTAAAATTTTATTATAAACCTTGGAAACAAGATTTAGAAAAACTATGATTAGAGAACATTACCCTAAGATAGTTTTTGAGGATTATTATAGAAAACTTCCGAGAATTTTTGTATTGTAGTGATTTTGTGAGTTTTTTAAGAAATACATCCCTATCAGGATACGAGTAGGGAGAGGTGGATACAGAATCGATGTACCAAGGGGTAAAACTCAGAAAAACTACTTTGAGATAGACTCGAACGAGAACCGGTGCACGACAACAGGCCTTGCTGCACTCTTGGTTACGACACTCCCATGGGACATTATTTGGATAATTATAATTTTTTTACAAACCATTATGAAGGGTTTATGCGTATATACCTACTCAAAGAAAACATTTTTATGATTATGGATTATATCAATGAATTTTTCAATTTATGTTAAATGTTTTAAAAGTTTGGAATTATTTATTGCAATTCATAAACTAATCTAATGTATGCCATTATATAGAAATGGAACCTGGTGGATGGAATGGAAACCATATCAACACATGCAATCCATGTAGGGATTTCCCTCCTACTAATGATAATAATAGTGGATCTAGTGATGCAACTGGTGCTGATCAGCTTATCACCATACTGAGACAACACACACAGGTTAGGAATAATAACCTTACTTGTATATATCACCCTCATCCACAACACGGAGGATCAATGTTTGACCACTTCATGAGAAAACAACCACCAACATTCAATGAGAGTAAAAATCCATTAGTAGATGAGAAATGGATAAAATCCTTATAGAAAATATTTCATGATTTGGGGAGTAGCGGAAGAGAAAAAGTTGTCACGGTAGTTTATCGCCTCACGGGAGATGCAGATTAATGGTGATCATTAATAAAAAACACTAAGGAATATGTAGAAGTATAAAACATGGAATAGAGAAAGTTTATAGATATTTTTATAGAAAAATACTTTCCTCATGACTATCGAGTGGATATGGAAAGACAATTTATGGGTCTAAGGCAAAAGGAGGATGAGAATGTCGCGAAGTATGATGTTAACAATAAACTGTTAGCAAGGGATGAAGCAAATTATATACGTAACCCAAGGAGTAAGATTGATTGATTATTTGATTGGTTAAAAACATTTCTCCAGTGACCTTTAGTCTCATAATCCTTCTTATAATACAAAGATATTGTCTGATGTTCTATCAAGAGAGGAAAAGAATTCTCTAAGTCTTATGACTTTAAAGAAAAACAAGAGAATAATAGACCATCTAAACAATCTAGAAATTGAAATAAATGGAAGAATGGAAAATTTTAATATCCATCCCATAATAAATGTGGGAAGAAACACCCTGGTACTTACTTGAAGGGAATTGAAGTTTAGTACAAGTGTGGTGAAAAAGGAAACGAAGCTCGTGATTTCAAGGGGAGGCAACATGCTGTCAATGTTGAATGAAACTATTGTAGAGAAAAGGTTAATTATGAAA
This sequence comes from Viscum album, assembly GCA_963277665.1. NCBI lineage: Eukaryota > Viridiplantae > Streptophyta > Magnoliopsida > Santalales > Viscaceae > Viscum > Viscum album. Next base: position 1,496,810,827 of record OY728119.1, on the reverse strand, counting down.
ATGAATGTCTTAAGTGACAAGGTAAAATACCTCAAAAAAGTCCAACGGTGAAAGGCCATGCTTGTGTGATCAGTACTACTGAGGTTGATGCTTTGAAAGTTGTGGTGGCAGGTAATTTAATGGTTTCCTCAAGTTTAGCCAATGCTTTATTTGATTTTGGATCAACGCATTGTTTCTTATCTTCCCAGTTTTCTAAGATAATTCTATATATCCAATTTTATTTAACAAGGGAGTTGTCAGTAAAAACTCTAAATGGAAGTATCATTGCAACAACGTATTGTGAATCAGTACCCATTAGGGCATATAAATGTTCTTTATATGCTTATCTCATCGTCATACCCATGATTGAATTTGATATAATCCTTTGTGTGGATTGGATTTTGAACCATGAGGTGAAAATTTATTTTAAGAAGGAGGTTACAATTCTCAATGATGATAAGAAGTACCTTATCTTTAGAGCAGAAATGTCACCACCCAATTCTTATCTACATCCACCTCCAATAGCTTAACTAAATTAAATTATTGGGGAGGAATATAATGAAATAACTATGGGTGAGTAAAGGAAGGTTAAAATAGAGTATGTACCTATTATGAAATAATATGTTGATGTTTTTCTAGAGGATTTACCTAGACATCCTCCAAAATGAGAAATTGAGATTTCCATTTATTTAATTCCTCCTTTAAGGCCCAAATCAAAGACCCCTTCAATTATGGTCACTATGAAATTATTGGAACTAAAGAAACAACAAAAGGAATTGAGTAATAAAGGATTTATTCACCCTAGTGTTTCTCAATAGTGAGCCCATGTTTTTTGTTATGAAGATAGATGGATCTATTAGGTTGTGCATTGACTACAGGAAGATCAATGCTATAATAATAAAGAAAAATTTCCCCCAACCTCGCATTAATGATTTATTCGACCATCTTCATGAAGCTAAATATTTTTCAAAGATTGAACTTAGATATTGATATCATCAGTTGTGTGTGATGAAGGAAGACATTCTGAAAACATCATTTTGAATTAGGTACGAGCTTTACGAGTTTACAGTAATGCCTTTTGGATTCACTAATTCACCCTATTTCATCATGGATCAAATTAATTGAGTTTTCAAGGAATATCTGGATGAATTTGTAGTGGTATTTATTGATGATATCATGATATACTCTAAAAGCTTAAAATATCATGAAAATCACTTGTGCATTATTATAATGATTCTCAATTGAAATGAACTATATGGGATGTTTAGCAAGTGTGAAATCTGGCATCAGGAGATTTATTTTCTTGGCCATATTTTCTCTATGGATGGAATCTCTGTTGATCCGTAAATGACTAAGGAAATCCATGAATGGCCAGCACCAACAATTATAATTGAGGTACGAAGATTTATTGGCTTAGCAGCTTATTATTGACGTTTCTTCCAGAATTTAGCCAAGTTGGCTAACCCATTAACCAAGCCCCCATGTAAAGGGGTTAAATTATTTTGGACAAAAGAGTGTGATGAAGTTTTTGAAGAACAGAATAGAAGATTAGACAATGCTCTTATATTGACTCTATCATAAAGGAATGATGGGTTTGTTATTTATAGTGTTCATTCAAAGGAAGGACATGGTTGTATCCTTATGTAAAATGATAGAGTTATTTCCTATGAATCAAAATAGCTAAAATTTCCTGAGAAAAACTATTATATTCATTATCTTGAGTTAGATTCTGTAATCATTGCTCTAAAAATACAGAGACACTATCTCTATGGTGAAAAATGTGAGATTTATACTAATAAAAGGAGTTTTAAGTATTTTTTCTGACAAAAAGAACTCAACAGAAGGAAAAGGTGATGGCTTGAACTACTCAAGGTTTATGATTTCAGTATACACTACCATAGGGGTATGGAAAATAAGGTGGAAGATTCTTTGAAAAGAAATAATCATATAGTTTTGAACAAGATTAGAGTTGAAAATGATCTTATATACATGGAACTAGTAAAGATGGATATGGGAATAACCATGGAAGGTTAAACATCAATGCTTTTTCAAATTTTTTCCAAACCATCATTATAATAAAAGGATAAATAGTTATCAGAATGATGATGAGGATATTCAAAAAAAGATTAAAACTATGAATGATGGGAGATTGAGTGACTTCATATATAAAGAAGTAATTTTGAAATTTTGGAATAGACATTGTGTTCATAACATACATGATCTCAAAAGGGAATTGTTGGATGAATATAATATCTCTAATTCCTTTATACACTCTCAGAGAACCAAGATGTATAGATAATTGAAGGAACATTTTTGGTTGGAAAACATGAAGAGGGAGATTGCTGATTTTGGGCCAAGATGTATGGTTTTTCAACAAGTGAATGATGGAAGGCAAAAACCTGGAGGAGTCATGCAACCTATTCCCATATCTTAATGGAAGTGGGATAATATTATGATGGACTTTATCAGGGGGCTTCCAGAAACTCCTAGAAGTAATGATGAAATATGGGTCATTGTTGATAATCTTACCAAGTCAGCACATTTTCATGCTATAAGAGAAGATTTAGCACTTGAACTTCTGGAAATAATGTATATTAATGTAGTTGTAAACATTATGGAGTACCACTATTGATTGTTTCTAATCATGATCCCTATTTTACATCAAGATTCTAGAAAACACTTTAGAAGGCCCAGGATACTGATCTTCGTTTGAGCAATGTATACTACCATAAAACTGATAGACAATCTGAACAGCCTATTCAAACCGTAGAATACATGTTGATATATTTCTCTCTTGACTTTCAAGGTATGTGGGACAAATATTTACCTCTAGTAGAATATTTCTATAACAATAGCTTTCATTCAAGTATTCTAGTTGCACATTATGAAGTGTTATATGGAAAGAGATGTTGCGCACCAACTTGTTGGGATGATATTGGTGAAAGAAAACTTATTGCCCCAGAACTTGTTGAGGAAACAATGGAAAAGGAGAAGATTATCCAAACCCACATCAATGAATCCCAAAGTAGACAAAAGAGCTATGTCTATAACAGAAGTATGGATTTGGAATTTCTAGTAAGAGACCTTATTTTTTTGAAGGTATCTCCATGGAAGGGCGTTATATGTTTCGATAAGAAGGGTAAATTGAGTCTCAGGTACATCAGACCATTCAAAATTCTCTAATGAATTGGAGTTGTATTTTATCATTTAGAAATGCCTCCAAGTCTCTCAAAAGTTCATGATGTATTCAACGAATCACTATTGAGAAAATACATGCCTGACCCAATGCATGTACTCACCTATGAAGAAAATGAACTACAACCTAATCTATCTAATTGTGAAGAGCATACAAAAATTCTTGATACTAGAGGGCAAGTGCTGAGAAACTGGACAACATGTCTGATGAAATTTCAATGGAGAAACCATATGATGGAAGAGGAAACCTAGAAACCCAAGGAAATTGTGATGAAGAACCACCAAAATAATTTTATTTAGTAATATTCTAGAAATTTTGAGGATGAAATTATTTTAAGGAGGGGAAAATGTAACACCACAAGCTTCGTTAGTATGTTTCCCTTTTAATAATTCAAAAGCTTGCATTATACACAACATCTAGATTCTAACACACCACAACCAATCAAACTAGCCTCTATGAATAGTAATACCCAAATTTTTATGTTTTATAAATTTTATCTTTTAAAATGGAATTCATTTTTTAATTCGGAATATTGAAATTATATTAGGGTGAATTTTTTGTATTTTTCTAAAAACATTCAATTTTTTATGAATCGTGAAAACATTCTGTTATTAGTAAAAAACAACTTTTTATTTAAATAATTACTTATTTTATTTAAATTTATTTTTTGTAAAAATAAAAACATAATGCCTATATATTTTCAACGCAATTCATTGGATTCATTTAATAATAACTTTATATATATGAAAAGATTATTGAAATTTTTACCATCTTTTACCCACCTCTTAGGAGGATTTGTAAATTTGCATAAAATGTAATTTTACCACTTCTATGAGATTAATTTTAAAAACCCAAGAGACACAGTTAGTATCAATAAGTAAAATGTGGTTCAATAAGTTGAAAATAATTTTGGTGAATAGTAAATTTCGACTTATTTACCATAGTTAAAAGTAAATAGGGTAATTAATTATAAAAATGATTTCATAATTACCCTAACAAATGTCCTAATTATATGGGATTATTGTAACTCGACCAAAAACAACCTTAGGAATAAAATATAATCCCCTTTGGTCCACTTGGATTATATTAAAGGCATTTATTATTATTTTATTTAAAGATGAGTTAAATTCAAAGTTTAATAACAAAACCATTTTTAATATAGTATTACACACAATATATATTCGACTATAAATATTAATTTTAAATTTAAAAATATTTCCTACATAATGGTATTTTATTTATAATTTTTAGACATTATATAATTTAATTTAATTATGACACAATGATGATGCAGTAATTACCTTACTAAAGAACGATTAAAATAATTGATATTATAAATATTTAAATAAATGTAATATGAGACTATTGATGAATTCCAAAAATTATATAGGTTTATATGAAATTTTAGGGTTGATTAAAAAAATTATAAGTAATCATGCTGTTATGATTTCCACATAAATCTAATACTAAATTTTGCCAAAATTGACAAAATTGAGTTTTTAGAACAAATACAATATTATTAATGGAAATAATATTCCTAAAAAATGTAAGGATCGAAATAATGAACTATATAAATTTATATATATTAATAATTAACCTCTTGGGGTTCCCTTGGATGTTTATAGTATGTTTATTATCCATATAATATAAAAATACATAGAGACATGGTAAATGACAAACTATTTAACTAAGAGTTAAATCATTAAGATAAGGTTAATATGGTGACATAAACCTATCTAAAACAAATTGGTTGAGAGTTTTTTGACCCATTCCCACATTAAAATTTCTATAAATCATTTTGGAGCCATTAGAAACCTAAAATGATTTTATTATAAAATAATATTACATGTTTTTTTAAAAGTGACCCACACCTATGTTATAAAAGGGCACTGCCCCTTCTCTTAATTTCACACCTTCAAAGCCTTTTGGATCTGCCAAATCCAACCAAAATATCCTCCCAAATATTGTATATTCATCTTATAGGCCTTCATTTGGTCATATATCTAGCCTATGGATCCCTTTTTCTCAAATCAAAAGGAAGAGCCCAAAGGAGAGGTAAATATTTCATCACCTCTTTATATTTCTTTTCTTCTTCCACATCCTCATTCTTTATTGTTTCCATTATAAAATAATAAATATAGTATTTTCAATATAATATGATGTTATTATAAAAATTTTGCAACCATATTCATTATTCTATCCATCATATTAATTTCAAAGTCACCATATGTGCATATATACGGCTTAACGTCTCCGCGTCGTGGTGTAGTTTGTTATTCAAACACTTCATTATTTGGATGGGTATAATAATGAGTATAACTAATATAAATAACAAATATAACATGTTAGTTATTATTTATATATGATATACCATACAATTACATACGATTTCACCATCAATACAATTATATTGTCGCTTGTGCGTACGTCAAGATTACCATCTCCATGAACGCGATTAGATTCTTTCCCCATTGTAATCATTCAAGAATAATTTTCATTTTATGATTAAAAATAATATTTCTAAACATTATATAATTATCTATATGAATAAATTAAATCTTATCCATAAAAAACATGGCTTACATAACCAATCTTATAAAAGAAAAAGAATTAGTTAACACCCAAAACGATGATACTATAGAAATATTCTTCGCAAAGCAATATTAGAAGATCATATATGATATCTTATTTGTGTATATAGTTATTTTATAATTTAATTTCAATGTTTTAACTATTATACAAGAGTTTAACATACAATTTATAAATTAAAATTACAAGTTAAAGGTAAATTTCACAATCACTTAATTATGTAAGGTTGTTTTTACGTAAGTATATACTGGGACCTCATTATCATCCACATCCATGTTTTCTTAAAAATGCAATTCAAAACATTTTTACTATTTAATATACTATGGGTTAAAGTAATTTATACCCTTATTTGAAAATATATGTTTTTAAATTAATCTTTCTATCTTTTTCCAAATAAGGTACTTTATGAACTTTTCAACAAAAATAAGATAAGAATGGAATTTTTTAACATTTACAGAGGGTGTGTCTATTTTCTGCCATTATATCATCGTTAAATCTAACTATACAATCTTATAAGAATATTTTCAAAATATAGGTTTTCTTTTATAATTATATGAATTTTAAATAATTTCAAAATAGAAATAGATATTTCTCTACAAAATATTTTATTTCATCTATGTTAACATCCTTTGATGGATTTTAAGCATGTTTAATATTGATTTATTATGATAAAAAAAATCAATATTGTATTGAAGGTTATTTGATAGGTTTGACTATGGATTTGTTATGTTTTCACCATTCATGGTTTATGGATAAATTATTGACATTTCATATTCAATTTTTAATACAAATGTTTATGTTATGTTTAAACCTTTTCATATGAGGAATGCATTGGTCTTAGTAAGTACCAAGTGTAGCCCACTATAGCCTCTCGATGCATCAGTAGGTCTCATGAGACAGACTAGTGTCTTGGCACAAGGCCTTGAGAAAATATTATTTAAATTATTGGTGTAAGGCCTTGACTATGTGGTTATGATGTTTGGATTTATGCATTACATCATTATAAAATTGTCTATTGATATTGATTGTGATTATTTGACTAGTAGAATATCCATGTGTTTAGGTAAATTTCATTATTTGATTATATATTTTTCATATTATTCTGATGTTTATGTTAAAAAGGATTTTATTTTTTTCTTATACATTTCCTTAAATGTTTATGTTTAAATATGAAAGTTTCTATTATACTATTATCTTTACTGAGCATCTGAGCTCACCCCTTCCAATGTTTTACTTTTCCTAGGATGTGAATAAGTATTTAATGGTTGACATGCTAGGATAGTCTATGGATATAATTGTGTTGAAGAGGGAAAAAAATTTATGTTCTTATTTCATGATGTAAAGTAAAATTTATAAATGTATGTATTCCTTCCAATGCTACTAAACTGATCAGTATTTTTGGATTCCATCCCTTTTGATCATGCCAATATTATGTAATAATGCACTAACATTGGTTAATTGGTGTAAGGGAGTTACAATCGGGACACTTGAAGAATAGTAATAATAAATTTTCCTATATAGACATTACATAACTTTTTCATAACATTTAATAAATTAAAAAAATAGACACCCAAATAGAATATTAGTTTTTTTCCTTTGGATACGTGGAAACATAAACAAAAATATAAAAGATATTTACATTATCAACCACTTTGTTCATAATTACTATCACTATTCCTATACATATCATATATAATACATATCATTATAACCTAGGGAAAGGAAATTTAAAAATGAGTGAGATTATATGCTTAGTATGGGTAATTAAGAGAGATATATAAGAATAATTATGAGAATAAGGGTATGAAACCATTATAATAACATTAGAAGACCATAACCAACATTTCAAAGATCATAATCATAATTCATCAAAAAAATATTAATAGTTTATAAGTCATGAAAATATAGGAAAATCAGGATCATAATCCATCAATGCATGAAAAAAAGTAGACATGGAATTTTGGTAGAGACATAAGAATGTAAAATGATTTCCATAGAATTCAAATAATAATTCCAAGTCCATATTAGTTGATTTTTTTCACTCCTCATACTGTCTTATTAGTCTTGGTTCACTATCATGGCCATCATAGTAGTTGAGGGTCACTACCAAGACCATCATAGTGGATAATGTCATTTACATAACCCAGTACACTCCCTATTTCTATTAATGTCTATCCCATTTGATATTAAACTTTACCAAATAAAATATAAGTATATATATATTCCACCATTATCATAATAAAATCATACATATGTCTTCTACAAGATCATAAATATCATCACATCATATACCATGACCTAAAAAGGGTATCATAAACATGTCATCATATCATAACCAGTGGAAAAATAAAATTTTCATAATGAATTCATCAATGTCTAAACCATTAAAATTATTGTGTTTCATAATCATATAACCCATGTTAGAGAAAAACGTTTCATAAAAATATATCCTATGAATGAAAAATGAGTTTTATAAACATCACGCCATTAAAAACATAAACCATTTAGAGAAATAATGTGAATAGAACCCTTAGATAATATTATAATAATGTTCTGAGTGAAAAAAGTATTCCATAATAGATGAAAAATAATTTTGAAATATATTTTTAAAAAATTTCATGAGTAAAATGTCCTTTCTTCTTTGAAAAATGCAATTTGAAACATAAAATATTTTTTAACTTATTTTTCTTTAAAATAGAGTTGAAAACATATAAAAATGATTTTAAAATAATAAAACAGTTTTTAAAATCCATTACACTTGAAAATTATATTAAGATATTATTTTTTATAAACATTTATTAAATCATTTTTTAAACCCATTTTTTTCCAATAAAACAGATTTTTTTTTGAATAGATAAATAATGTCATATTTTAATAAATACAATTTCTTAATTATCAAAAGTATCAATGATTGGTAAAATGATACCAGTACATGAATATATACGAAACAACCATAGGATGATAAAATTCATGTGTTTACTTGAGATATGTATTGTAATATTTCTTTATTGGAAACATAATCGTAAACAATCTAGATAAATGATGAGATTGTAACAATAAACTCAAACCGATTTGGTAACACTGAATCATAATCCCCATGAGATAATGAAATTAAATAAAGATTAAAAATTAAATAATATAATTATATTAATGAAATTACATTTAATATGGAAATATACTCACTTTATTATGTAATACAGGTGTGTAACAAAACATGTGTCTCAAAGAAGGAAAATTGATACAAAATTTCCTAATTGATTTGGAATCTTTTGAACCGTAAAACACCATGAAATATAGATTATAAAATGGATATTTAAATAAAAATAAATTTAAGGTTAAAAATCATAGAATACATTCATTGGAATTATATACACCACAAAAAATAAATGATAGATTATTATGGAATATGTTTCCCAAAATTTAATGTGAGACTAAAAATTCCCTTATCTTATCTCTTGACTCTCTTCATACTCATTTAAACCTCCACTATAATTAAAATAATTTTATTATAAAACTATTATAGAACCATATTTAATTATTTCATATCATATATAATTTTAATTTTTACCTTTTATTATCTATTTATTAACACATCTATGCTAAATTAATGTTTCACATAACAATTGATTTTTTTGTATGTATATTTATTTGTTATAATTCTGGTCCAGTTACTTATATCATGATTTCAAAATCAAGAGAATTATAAAAATGATATAAATAGAATATAAATTCATTATATGTGTGTTTATAATATTCTATAAAATATAGTAAATGAAATCAAATACATCGTTCATGGAGATTGTAGGTCGTATCTAAGCATGAAAGGTGTTTCCATTTTCTTGGCATATTGAAAGAAATAAGATAAATAATATATTTATATATGTATTGTAATTTAATTAGAGTTATTATGTTATATATATAACATATTTTTAATAAACCCATCCGTATTATATTCTATATAAAATGTGAATGAATCATATCACTTTAAAGAGGAAGTAGTCCACATTTCCCCAAATGATGTTATCTTATTCCAAAAAAATGAAGCATAAAGGTATGTGTAACACCCCGAGATTTTATAGACCATTTTTAGAATAAATTAAAACATTCTTTTATATATTTAACTTCATTAATTCAATCATTACTTTCACATGGAACTAGATTTTCATAGGTTGCACGTAACACCAACTTGGCGTGTGTTGCATGCAACACTGACTTGGAGTATGATACATGCAACACTGAGTTTCTACAAAACAGATCTTATTATAATTATTTTTTTAATGAGATAATTATATCCTAGATGTTAAACATAGTCATTTGTATAGTAATACCTTCTTTTAAAATATTGATAATAAAATATATTATTTTTGGTAATATTTTTCTATGTTTAAAAATACCATTTTCTCCAATGAACCGTTATTAATATCATTTTAATAAAGATAATTTACAAAAATCATGAAGATTTATTTCGGTAAAATAAAAATTAGTTTTTAATTTTGAATAAAAAAATTATCATAAGTTGACATTTTGGTATTTTTTGGAAAAGATTCAATTTTTTATGAATCATGAAAAATAATACATAGTAGTTAACATGCAAAATAATTATCCACCTATCTTGTGTATATTTTCACTCATCACTCATGATAAAATTATATTATATTTATCCGCATATAATTATATCATTATCCTTATACATAGTCTTGTGAAGAAACTACTTTCTTCACTTTGTAAAGCCAAAAGATATATGCAATAATTAAGAATTTAATTAAAGGATAAAATGACTCTAAGGCTTAAGGATGGTATGAATTGATGTTTAAAAATTATGGATCAAGGCTGAGGTATCTATCATAAGTACAATTATTGATATAAAGAATGAATGTGTTATAAAATTATCCCCTTTAAGATAATAACACCCATTTCCCCAAAACTCAAAGAAAGGGTTATGATAAAAAAAGCATAACTAATGATTTGTTCAACCTCTTGAATATTTTTATTTACTTGTATAATTTTTTTTCTTTTTCAAAAAATATGTTTATTTTTTATTTTTTAAATGTTTTGAATTGAATTCACCATAAAACCACTATCTAACCATATATGTTAAAAATCATAGTTTTAGTAATGGTGATTTTTAGATTTCCCAAATCAAATTCCATTTTCTCTATTTTTTTTTTAATTTTTATCTTTTTTTAATTCATGAGGGAAAAACAATGAAGTATCATAAATAAATCAATAACCATAATTTATTCCCACAATAATCCCCACAAACTTTTTTATTACAATATAAATCATCAATTCAATCATGATTCCATTTACCACCACACTTCAACATTAAAATATCCTGAAAAATAGTACGAGGTGGGTAGGGATAGATAAAAATTCTTCGAAATATGGATTATCTCCAACATGGTAATTCATGGTTTGTATAGGCTATATAATGATTTGTATACATTTTGTATTTTAAGGATTGGTGGTTTATCAAAAGATACAATGATCATTTTAAATTGTTTTTTGTTCATTCCTAGCTTTGAAAAGTTATAAAGCATCTTATGTTTGGTGAGATGTCCAAGTATCACTTAAAAATTATTATATATAAAAATAGGTAGTATTTGGTCTAGAATTCCTCTCAATAATAGGACATATTATTTGTGAAAATCACTCAAGTAATGATTAATAAGAAAAAAATCAATTGATATGAATTTCATAAATTTTATTGCATGAAAAATGTTAGGGAAATTTTATTTACATGCATCAATTAATTCCATAAAATCATGAGTCATAATTTCTATATTCATGCTTCACTTTAATCATTCAATTATCCTATTTAATAATTCAATATCATTAATATTGAAATTTAATGAATAGAACCATAGTATCCCTAAGATACTCCTGTTCCCTAGATATGTCACATAAGATAATAATTCAAATGTGGTCTCACAATTTTTCAATTTAAAGCTCTAAACATGTTTACAGACATAAATGTATAGATTTTAAAAGTAAAATTTTATAATTGAACTACCATTGGAATTAAATCTTAGTACTCATTCCTCCTTGTCTATTTTGGGCTTCCTTAGGCCAATATGAGCCTATAAAAGAAAATGATTTAATTAAGAATAAGAACTATTTCACTAACCTCAAAAAAGAAGATGTAGATTCTGGTACGATAGACTATTTCATAAAACTGAAATTTAAATCTAAATCACTATAAATAATGTAAAGATAAATCTTTCAATGATCCCCCATGTTAGCCCAGAACATTTACTACATCTAGAAGGAAGTACCCACTATTATCCATAATCTGATGGTGGGTGGATTTTTTTAGACATTTACCACCATATGTTGATTTTTCTGCTTGAGATTATTTTTTATAATTGAGGAATGATCCATGGATTGTGTATACTATATCCATACACCTCATATATAAGTATAGTATTCATGGATGGGTTGTGATGATGTATGGATAATCCTGTTCTTTGGTTTATACTTGTACAGACTCCTATTTTTCGTCTAGTATTGTCTCAACATGGGATACTTGAATTTAATGATTGAACGGAAAGTAAGTATATATTTCTACATGAATACAATTTAAATATGAATAATCAAAAAAATTCTACCATCAATAATCATCATCCACTATATTAATTTCCACAATCTCATCTTATATGATTACATCATTGGCCTCCTGAAATTCATGTTCAATAATTATAGAGAGATCTGTGATTTCATTAATAGGTTCATGTTTTTTTTGTATCCCTTTGAGTAAAATTGTTTATTGAATAAATCTAAAATTTTAAAACCATATAGAGTGACACTAAAATATGATTGAATAAAATAAAAAAGAATGAGTTCAAAGAAAGATAGTCTCTCTATATTGGATCTGGTTCAATACCTTCTTTAGTGGAAAGTGCCTCGTGAAGCATGATCATCAGGGATAGAGGTAGATAGTCGATATTATACATGTTATCTTCAAATTCTACTTTTTTTATAGATTCATCCTCTTCCATTTATAGAGGCATTCAGAGTGGTGTTGTCTCTTCTACTATGTATGTAGTGGGGGATCATGTTGTACCGAATAATCATTCAAAAATTCAACAATATCTTGTTGATATTAAACATATAGATTAGTAGGTAAGTAATCCCCATCATTAATACACTTAATCTCATCATGGTCAGGTTGAATCGAGTTCCTAAAATGGTTGGGTTGTTGATATTTTTCATGTTTGGCCACAACTTATGGGATGTCTCTAGGGATATTAGGGAAAACTAGTGTCACTAAATTCTTGTCCTTTAATCTTTTTATGTTAGTTTTGAGCTCATCAACCGGGGCCATCAAATATTCAGGTGATTTCAATGTTTTTATACCTATTTACATCTTCTTGACCATTATCATAAGAGCATCAACCCTTCTTTAGAGAGCCTCCAGATTATATTTTTCTTCTTCTTAATAAACAATCATAGATTATACTTAGTGAAAAAAACTCAAAAATATGTGTACACCACTCAATATACCGAAGCTAATAATGAATAGTGTACATAGAAAAAACTAAGCAGAACCGCCAGTGACCTCTATAATTGATGGAAAATGGTTGCAGATATAAAAGTTTAACTTTAGGCAACCACAGTATGGATTACACTCACAATAAATTATCCATAGAAATAACATATAGAATATCAAAACATGTCATTAGGTTCAAGTACCATATTACTCCCCTAGCATATTCCTCTAGTTAGTTACTCATAATCATGATTATAAGAGTTCACGGTGGTAAGATGAGAAGAAAAAAAGTAAAGAAGGAAAAGACCAGAACAAAAATAATGATGAATAATATTGACACAAAAATAAAAAAATCCATGAAATATATTGTATTTAAATGAATATAAATTTAAATTACATTTAAAATAAAACTACAGTAAAAAAATAAACATAAAAATAATTTAAGAAAAGAAATGGGTGCAGATGCTTCCCCTCTCGAATCTGTCATCCAGATGTTGGATCCCATTTTATCAACCATTTTTTGAATCACCCCAAGAGACCTTCTTATAGGTTTTTCTAAATTCAATTTCCTATCTTCCTTAAAAATTTCACATTAATTTGAGTCATACATAGGATGTTATGGAATTATTAATGACTATGATTTTTTATGGATAAGAATTCCAAAAATCAACCTTCAAATATTACCATCCAATGGCCACCTTAATGAGTGTATAACTCCATGAAATTTATTAGTGAACTGTGATTATGAGTTGTTTTACAATTATATCTAGAATCGCCTCAATTTTAGATTTTAATACCAAGTTATGCATTATTTCTAGAGGTGGTGTCTAAACTATCCATCTGAACAATTTTTCAACATGATTGATTTTTTCGAGCCTCGAGTTGTTCGAATATGTTCTTTGTATTGAATATATAGATGAATCCCTTAAACCAAATAACCCTATAAAATAATCACTCATATTATAATAATATTTTAAAATATTAGACCTAAGTACTCTTAGTATTAAAATCATTAAATAATATATAATTAATCATCTTTCAAATTTTAGCCCAAAACCCACCAAAAATTGAAAAAAATCAAGAAAATAAACTCAAATTGATACATTTATATTAATTAAATAAATTAAAATTAAAAATAACTGATGAAAACATTATCTATATCACTATTTCATCCTTAGCATTTTCCATACCCTAGTTGTGACAGTGATGGGGAAAAAATATTTTTGTTCATTTTTGTATATGGTGTGTAGTCGGGCTTTCACCAGAATATAAATTACGTGATATTCATGGAAAATATAATCTCTAACTTTTATTTCATCCTCAAACCCACTATTGAAATGTAGATCTAATTTTGGTCGATGGATTCCAATCGTTTGGTGGCTGAAAATCTGACTCCAAACACCCACAAGGGTTTTTTATTCAACTAGTATACCCTAGGACCTTCCGATATAGAAACATTTTGCAATGATCATTGAAACAATTAACCACATCTAAAAAATACTAGATCTAGTATTATTACATCGATCCAATACTTGTTTGTTTAATTGTCCTAATTCTTTGGGTCTTATCAGGCTTTATACTACCCAAAAAGTCAAATCGATACAGTGAGATCCTACCAATGAAGAATGAAAATAAAAATAAGGATAAATAAACCACTAAAGAGGTTTAACCATAATTTTACATGTGTTATGGTCCAATGATAATGAATGTTGATATCGGGATTTCAAACTAAAAAATTATTTGAAATTAAACTAGTATATATGTGCAAGATTAGGTAAAAATTACCAAAAATCCAAGAACATGGATCAATCACCTTAGTTTATTTAATAAAATACGGTGTAAATCACATATTGAAAAGTCTAACAAGGATTTGGAATAATTATTTATAAATGAACTCCATTTTCAATGATTGGAATATATAATTTCATTCTCTTTAATCCAATAGGTTGTGATCCAATATTTTTCATTGTATAATGTGATTCACCAATGGATGAATGAGGAGCTCAATATTTATCCCAGTTTTTATGTGAGGAAATTGGATAATTTTCCATGGTATTATTCTTATTGAAAATTTCATTGCATTAAAATGAATGAATGAATGAATTAACTAATTAATTAATAAAATGAATGTATTACAAATGAGAGAGGTGTCCAAATTCTATACAGTGACCTATTTTAGGTCACGCCTTTGGAAAACACCACATTTCGTTATTAACTGTGGTATCATAAATATTATTTAATAATATTTTTATGATTTATCTCTTATTTTTAAAAATATATGAACAGAAAATATAAAATATATTTAATATTTTTATATAAATAAATTTTAGGCATATCGAGGCTTCAAATTGCATGTCGTCACAATGCCTTACTATAAAAAAATATATTAAAATATTTCAAAGTCAAAAAATGGAAAAAACATAGAATCTACATGATCAAAACTAGAATAATGAGACTTTGTAATTTTTTGGGCCATGTTACAATAATATTATCAAAACTTTTTCGGTGTTTAAAAAAGCATAATGGGGATGGGAAGGTGATTCAAAACAAATCATGGATTATATACAAGGGGTGTTCCAAAATTAAAGGAATTGGTGTTGATGAGAAAACTGAATCAGTATAATGACTTAAAAATATTCAGTTATTCATATCCTTGGAGGTTCAATTGATTTTAAATGTATATTAAATGGATGTCAAATCATCTTTCATTAATTTTCTCATTTAATAGGATGTACATATTAAACCCTGGAAGGAATTATCAAGGATGATGATAAATTAATAGTGTGTTGATTGAAGGATGATTTCTATGGTCTTAAACATGAACTATGATCATGGACTTCCATGTTAGATTGATATCTAAAGAATCTCATATTTCATAGAGGTGCAATAGATCATAACTTCTACATCAACAAGGGGATTGAAAAATTATTCATGGTTCTTTTCTATGATAATAAAATAATTTTAATCATGCTAGAAAATTACCAATGAATGTTTTTTTTCAGATCTCATGATGTTTGGATATGAGATATCACTTATTGGTGAATTGACATTTTTTCATGGATTTAAGGTAATTCAAAGAATGGATGAGGAATATTTCTCTCAAAATAAATATTCCAAGGAGTTTTTAGGAATATTTTATATAGAGTATTTGAGAGTTATGGAGATTATACAAGATAAAATAATGATAATGAAAAAATATGATGAAAAGAACAAGGATGATGTGACTTTTTAACAAAAAAATCATTGTGATTTTGTGTTATCTATCTGTCACATGACTAGAAATATTATATGAAACTTTTAAAGAAGGTAATTTTAAGAAATAGTAATTTTAAGAGTGATCCTAGAGAAATACCCACTAATGATGTGAGAATAATTCTTTAAAATAACCATCACATGATGGATTGTGGCTTGTTCTATCATAATGATTCATAGAAAATTAATAGGTATTTACTAATCCATATTGGGATGGTTCAATAAATGGAAAAAATATACATTATATTTTTAATTGTATCATGGGATTTTATGTAACATTAGAAAAAGTATAAGAAATATTTCATATCCTTCAGTAATATAGAGGTAGAATACATTGATGCCCATAAAGTATACACTCAATTCATATGGATGAAGAAACATGTCGATGATGTGGGTTTAGATTTGATTCCTCCAATTCCATTCAAGTGTACCAACTAACGTATGATGAATCATATAAAAAATCCCAAACAAAATTCTTAGACCAAACACATTAATGTAATATAAAATTTCATATAGGATAAGGTGGAGCAAGGAATTGTGATATTAGAGTATGCATCAACTTAATATCATGTAACAGAAATCATGATGTAGGCACTACCCAACATAGTATTTTAGAGGAATCTGTTGGATCTATGTGTCTAACTATATCCATCAACTTATATAGCTTGGGTATGGAACCATCACTCTACAAGGTTGTTATCATGAGAAAGGTATGATTTATTTCCTCTAACTATTGGATTTTCATTCCACTCAAAAAGATTTCCGAAATGTTTTCTCTATGGGTTCGTTGGTAAAGTGGGATAAATGTCTATGTGTGTTTTAATGGGTGATAATAATTAAGGGGAAAGTATTTCAATGAAAAATCAAAGAGAGATATGTGTGTTTTTTAAAATAATTCAATTTACATTATTGGGGAAAAAATTTATTCAATTATAATTTCTGACACAAAGAATGCCTCAAATGTACATAAAATTTGTGATTAGTGGATTATTTATACCCATAAGGAAGTTATTATTCTTAAAGGTGGATAAATAATATTCTGGATTTTTTATATTGTTTTCAACAATTCCAAAGTGGATATTGTCATCCAAATTTCACCATAATCATTTTTTGGGTTGTGTTTGATGAATGTTTTTATAGAGGCTGCTTTAGGTGTTGTTGATGAAGAGGTTTATTATTATTGGTGAGGAAAATTTTCAATATGTACATGGTCACAAACTATTGAACATTTTTCAGGATATGGTGTTGGTGGTTGTGGCTGTAGTTAGTTGTCACACACATTACCTAAGGATTTTTGATACAAAGAGTCTCAAAACATGGATAAGAGAAAGTTATTTTCTTTTGAAAATAATAATTTATGGTCAACACGATGGGTTGAAAGGATGCATGGTAAGGTGATTGTGGTTAAATCATTAGTAAATTACCTATTGGAAAAAATAAAAACCAATACCTTTTCACCTGTCCATGGAGTGGAATTTCTATTTGAGACACTATTTAAATAGGAATTCATATAGTTGAAGGAATTAAAAATGGGAAACCACATAACATCACTAGGAATGGTGATATGCACATTTAAATTTGATCCATGGGGAGTATCACTATGTTTGTGTGGAAGAACATGGATCTGAGAAAAAACTTCTTATGAAAAATTACTTACAGTAAGAGGCTATATGTATAGTTCTAAATGTGTTGTGGTAAAATAAATAATAAATTTTTTCCATATCATTGTGAATCCATTATTTGTGACTAACTCAATAGACCTAGTAATATTCATTATAGTAATCCGTGGATTTTATAATAGTTGTAACTCTCATTAAATTTGATGTATGTGGTTAATTTTTGAAGTCCTTAATTTAAATAATTCAATTGTATGAGAGAATACACATTAAGGATATGATTTATTGAGGATATTGATAGATGGAATACACATATATATAATTTATTGAATAATATAAAGGTTAGTAAAAACATAGAGTTAATCTTTATATCATATAAAAGGTTAAATGTTGAAAATTCTGTTATTCTAGGACCTCTATTCTATCAAATGAAATTCAAAAACTCATGAACCAAACAGAAAAAAACAATCTTGGTGAATATTGAAATTATCTTTAGGTTTATAATAAATTCATTATCAAGTGGGGTAGTGAGTTTCTTGGTGGAGTGTAGTATGTTTTTATTTATTTATGGTAGAGAACCAAAAGGGTTAGTGAGATAGATCTAAATTGTTACATGTTAATCTATAATATATTGTTGTTTTTGATGCACAAGAAATTTTTTATCAATTTTAATTATACATAGATCAGTGTGGTTAAAATAAAACAAATATGCTATTTATTATATTCATCACACATTAATAAAAAATAGCGTAAATTTTTTTAGTGTTCCTCAAAGTGAGAGAATGAGAACCATAATCCGTGAATAGTTGTTTTAAACATATATACCATGAATTACCCCCACCCCACCCCCCAAATCTATGTGAATAATACTTGATATAGAAAAAATGATCACACAAATTTAAAATATGAATATTTAGAGTGAATTGGACACCCACACCAAAAGCACACGAGAGAAAACCTATTCCTTTAAAAAGTACAAGATTTATAGGAATGCTGACCCTTATCTATCAACTAATCCAAAACAAATTTTCTATAATTCAGACCCATAATAGCTAGTATTATCTCATTATCATCAAATTAAAATAGGGAATGAACTATAATTGGTTACATATACAATTCAAATTCTACTAAAATGGATTCGTCAACAACCTCCAAATAGGATTTCAGGCTAGATAAAAACATGACAGAACCACAATCTTAGATGAGTATATATCTGAAGAAATATTATTTCTATGACTCATTGATAAGAAAATATAGGTAAAATATGAATAACTATAAAAATTGAATGAAATAATCCACTTTTCATTGACCTTGATAAATTCCCAAAATATTTAACACTCTCTCCACTCTCATAGCCTTAGGACATATTCACAAGATAAACACCATCCTAAAAAACTATCAATACATAAATACGTTAATGTTGTGATATATCGCAGACATTGACTATACATGGATATATCAAATAATAAATCACACTACATATATCATCCAATAAGAGTTAATAACCATGAGGGAACTAAAGAACACCCAATTCATTTCATCCACACACCCATTTAAATCAAATCTTATTCACCAAAATATTATTTGGATTTTGATTCAAGAATATTGTGTGAGGGTTTAAGAGTATTCATAGTTCAAATCCAACAACCCTGCCTTAGATTTTATATAAAATCTATAACCGAAGGTACTGCTTCTAAAAAATGGTAGAATTCATTAAACAATATCAACATCAATGATAATATTCTACCTCTACTTATGACTAGATTGGAGGAATACCATAACCAACTGAATACATTAATTATGTCAATTAATTCCTTGATCCATAAACAAAAAAATACCATCATATTCAAGGGATCAAACCCTAATATAATTAATCACCATAATAAAACACATATAATCCACTCAAATGAAAATGTTTTTTTTATAAATCACATACTTACCCCAAGGGATTTTGAAAACACATTTCACTAAAGAATATTCAAAATACAATCCAATAACATTTTAAAAAATTAATTATAGCTTACTATAAAATAAATAAAAAATAAGTAATATCCCAAAACTCTGAATTTTCAAGATCTAAATTCTCAATAAAAACATATTTTGAAATCAGAAACCTTTCAAGATGTAATTTTTAAAATTTCTCCTTAAGGAATACCCCATAGAAGAAAAAACATCTCAAAATTCATTTTTAATTCTTGTTTCCAAATAACATAATTAAAATAAAACATTTACAAAACTTTTCATGGAATCCAAATGAATTTTTTCCCATTTAATTAACTCAATAATACAAAAATTGAAATTATTAAACAAAAATAATTCCTCCCATTTCCAAAAACAATGATCTAAAATCAAGTATCACCAAAGAACCTATAAATTTATTAAAAATGTATAATATAACCACATATAAATAAAATCTAGTATCTAAGAGTTAATTTTGAATAAAATAAACATTATGTGGTGTCGAAAAAGATAAACCAAGGAAGAAATTGGGTTTTACATTGTTTGGTCTCAAAGGTTTTGGAAACTATGTTCCAACCAAGATACCAGATCTGTAAATTTGATAGACCTAAACAACATGGTTATCACACTATTTGTTAAACTGTGTGATCTAAATATTATATTCAATATATCCTCCATTTCAACTTGAAACCAAAGTGTGATCACCCAAAATCACTTATATACCCATAAGGGATAAAGAATAAATTCAAATCAAAATCAGTTAGAAATGTAAAAAATTCTAAATTCAAATACATAATGATAATTTTACACCCAAAATTCCTCTGTAGATTGAGGATTTGGTTAGAAAGATCTATTTAGACACTTCTAAAATCTACCTCTAAAGCCCCAAAACCAACATTATGTTTTCTACCTGGATATCCCTAAATAAGAATATGGATACTCAAGAAACCTAGGCTCTCACAAAAGAAACCATGATTTGATAAAAAATTTTAATGAACATGGCCATATTTATATCAACTCAAACTACCGACCCAATCCACCAAATATCTCTAAGGGTGTTCTCATTCCCCACATGCCGGAAACTAGTGCTAGGAATATAGATGAATCGCATTTGAGAATAATTTTCCCATAAAATTAGATTAATAATTCAGTGGATCATTTACCATGGTCCAACATAGATCATACTTATACTGTAAAACCACATTATTTCAAGAATATGAGAAATAATAATAAGGGAACATATGAAATGGGTTTTAACAAACAACACTAAACAAAACAATTTAAAAAATAAAATACATCCCTCATAAAAGGAAGATATATCATGGTATCAATAGATACAACAAATAACATTTAATATTGATAATAATAATAAATGATAAAATTTTTCAAAAACAATATAACTCGAGCTAGACCCAAATCCCAATCAAAGAAATAATTAGTTTCTGACCACCTCTCAAATAATCCTACATTGACCAAAATTATAAAATCTAGGACCACAAAAAAAAACAGGATTCCTAAAATATATTAGAAAGAGATAAAGAACCCAATAGTTTACCACGCATTGACACAATGAAATTCATTTCATAAAAGAATCATAAATGATAGTTCAAAAATATGACTAGAAAGTATGATTTTCAAAAAAAACTTATGAAAAACCAAAATTAAGTACACAACCTCATTAAAAATTATTCCATTTAATTTTCTTAAAATTAAAATTCACACATTGAAAACATTTCATCAGTCTAATGATTTTTAAAACCAAAATACCTAGTTTTAAATCTACTTTATAAAACCCAAAAAAATATTCATTAAATTCATAAAGGATTTTCCAAAAAATAGAATCTATTTAAAATAAAATCTCCCAAACATAATGGTTCAATAATGATAAAATTGGGAACCAAAATTCCAAAGATAGATAAGGAGGAAATAAAATAAAATCGTACCGACATGATATAAATAGGGGAAATATACAATCAAACATAAGATATTAATCCGATATATAAAACATCAAAAAATATCTAAATGCATCAGGGGATCAAACTTAGGAAGATATTATGATTAATGTATTGATTTATCAATATAATATGGTCCAACTATAAGCATATGCCATGTCTAAAGAAAAATCCATCCAACTAGACCACAACAAAATGATATCAAACTTCTCCCCTTTAGGTCTTGTTTCCTAGCATGACTATTGGGAAACATGATGTATAATAAGAATCATTTATCCTACATTGAAATTACATCACTTTTGTAGAACATTTAATACATCAAAAAAATAGACACCATAATAGAATATTAGTTTTGTTCCTTTGGATACATGGAATCATGAACACTAATATAAATGTGATCTACATTATCTTCCAGTTTGTTCATAATTACTATCACCCTTCTTATATATATCTTATATAATCCATATCATCATTAAATAAGGAAAGTAAATATAAAAATGGGTGAGATCAGATGCTCAGTAAGGGTAATTAAGGGAGATATATAATCATAATTATGGGAATAATCGTATGAAACCATGATCACAACATTATATGATCATACCCTGTATATCATAGATCATAGTAAAGAGTAATGGAATAAATATTAGTAGTTTATAAGATATTAAATTATAGGGTAATTAGAATCATAATCCATGAAAGAATAATATAAAAAGAAGAAATGGAATTTTGGTAGAGACAAAAGAATATAAATTGATTTTTATAGAAGTCAAAGAATAATTCCATGTTTACATTAGTGGAATGATATAACTCCCTAGACCATCCTATTAGTCTTGGTTCCCTATAATGACCATCTTAGTAGTCCAGGTTCACTACCAAGACCATCTGAGTGGATAAAGTCATTTAATAAATCAATTTCACAATTTAATCCATCAAAGTTTATCCCCAGAAATATAACCTTTTACCCAATAAAATAGAGGGATATATATCTTTCACCCATATCAAAATGAAATCAAACATATGTCTTCCAGAGGATCATAAAAAATCATCACATCATAACCCATGACCTAAAAAGGGTATGATAAACATGTCATCGTATCATAACCAGTGTAAAAGATAAAATTTTCAATATCATTTCATCAATGTATATCCCATGTAAAGTACTGTGTTTCATAATCATATAACCCATGTAAGAGACACAGGTTTCATAAAAATATATCTTATAAAAGAAAAATAAGTTTCATAAAAATCACACCCTTAAAAATATAAACAATTTAGAGAAATAATTTCAATGGAACCCTTGGATAATATTCTAATAATGTTATGAGTGAAAAAAATTATTTCGACTTAGACATAAAATAATTGTGAAATATATTTTTAAAAAACTTATTGATAAAAATATTTTTTCTTCTGTGAAAAATAATTTTTAAAACCTAAAATATTTATTAAATTATTTTACATTAAACACAGACTCATAAATATATAAAATGATTTTAAGACAATAAATAATTTTAAAAATCCATTTCTCATGAAAATTATATTAAAATATTATTTTTCTAAAAAAATATACCGTATTTTTTAAAAACATGGTTTTTAAATTAAACAGAATTCTTTCCGAATACAGAAATAAGGTCATATTTTCATAAAAATAATTTATTAATTATATTAAGTAACAAAGAGTGGGAAAATGATATCAATACTTTAATATATAAGTAATAAACATATAATGAGAAAATTCATGAGTGTTCTTGAGAGATGGATCATAATATTTCATCAATGTAAAAAAAATTGTAAACAATCTTGATAAATGATGAGATTGTACCAATAAGCCCATACCAATTTGGTAACACTAAATCATAATCCCCCAGAAAGATTGAAATTAAATAATGATTAAAATATGATTAATACAAGAATATTATTGAAATTAAATTTCATATGTAAATATATGAACCTCATTAAATAATACAGGTTCATAACAAAACATGTTTCTCAAAGAAGGAAAATTAATTCAAAATTTCTTAATTGATTTGGAATCTTTTGAACCGTTAAACCACATGAAATATATGTCATATAATTGATATTTAAATAAAAAGAAATTTAAATTTAATAATTATAGAATATGATAAGGGTAATTATATACACCACATAGAAGAAACCACTTCTGAATAAGGCATAAGTCTCACAGAAATTACTCCGAGACAAGAAATTCTCATACCTTATCTCTTGACTCTCATAGTACTCATTTAAACCTCCTCTATAATAAAATTTTTTTATTATAAACCTATTATATAATATCATTAAATTATATCATACTATATATTATTTAATTTTTACCTTTTATTATTTATTTATTAACACTTCTATGCTAAATTAATGGTTCATGTAATAACCATATTGTTTTTTGTATGTATATTGATTTGTTCTAATTTTGGTCCATTTACTTATATCATTATATAAAAATCTATATAGTTATAATAATGATAAAAAACATATAAATTCAGTATATACGTATTTAAAATAATCGTTAAAATATATAAAATGAAATCAAATACACTGTTCATGAAGATTGTAGGTCCTATGTCAGCATGAATAGTGTTTCTATTTTCATCACATTTTGAAAGAAATAAGATAACTAATATATATTTTTATATATATTGTAATTAAAGTATAATTATTATGTTATATATATCACATATTTTTTTAATGACCATCCTTAAAATATTCTATATAAAACGTGAATGAATCATAACACTTTAAGGCGGTGGTAGTCCACATGTCCACAAATGATGTTATCTTATTCAAAAAAAAATGAAAGCAAAAATTAATGTGTAACACCCCACGTTTTTATGGGCATTTTTTTTCTAATAAATAAAAACTTTCATTCAAATATTTCATTTCACTAATTCAAATATTTCATTCACATGGAACTGACTTTGCATATGATGCATGCAACACACACATGACGTATGTTACACAAAATACTAACCTAGATTATGATACCCAAAACACTGAGTTTCTACAAAATAGATTATATTATAATTATTTTATAACTGATATAATAAATTCCCTGATCTCAAAAATAGTTATATGAATAGTAATATCTATTTTTAAAATATTGATAATAAATGATATGACTCTTGGTAAAATCTTTTTATGTTTAAAAATCTCGTTTTCTTAAATGTACCATTTTTAATGTCATTTTAATAAATATAATTTAATAAAATCATGAATATTTAATTTGGTAAAATAAAAATCATTTTTGAATTATGAATATTGAAATTAGTGTAAGGTAAATATTTTGTATTTTTTTGAAAGATTCAATTTTTGATGAATATTGAAAAATACTGCATAGTAGTTAAAAAATAAATTTTTTATTTAATTTTTTATGATTAATTTTTTCAAAATTAAAAATAAATAAATATACAAATATTAATCTAATATAGTTATTAGTATTAAAGGTAATTATACCACTTCTGTGAATTGAATTTCAAAACATGAACATATCTAGTTATCATCATGG
Source organism: Viscum album (assembly GCA_963277665.1). Classification (NCBI taxonomy): domain Eukaryota; kingdom Viridiplantae; phylum Streptophyta; class Magnoliopsida; order Santalales; family Viscaceae; genus Viscum; species Viscum album. The sequence goes on along the minus strand of OY728119.1, from coordinate 1,496,785,278 downwards.
TGAAAAATGTGATCTTATAGGATAAAAATAATTATTGTTGAATAGTAACTTTTAAATTTTATTTACCACGGTTAAAGGTAAATTGGGTAATTAAAGGTAAAGCTAAAATTATAATATAAAATTACCCTAACACATGTCCTAATTTCATTTAATATGGTCGTTTTACCGAAATAATCCTGAGTTAAAAAAAAATATGATCTTATTTAAGACACTGGTGTTAGATTAATAAATGTATTATATATTATTCGAAGAAGAGTTATAAGAGTCATATTCAAAATATAATAAATAAATAAATTTAAATATCGGGTTATACATAAGATAAATTACACTATAATTCTTCATTTTAAATATATAAAATTTATCTTCGTCATGATAATTTTTTTATAAAATAAATTACTTAAATATGGTATTATACAATAATGATGATGTAATTATTTAATTAATTACGATATAAAATAAATGATATTAAAAATACTAAATTATATATAATTTGATTTAATTAATGAAATAAATGAATTTAGTAGATAACATTGAGATGTTAGTGACACAATTGAAGTAAGTTTTTGATGTTATCTGATTGGTGTTATTTTTTCAAATGATAATATTGAATTGTATCAAAATTGACATCAATGATACTTTAAAATAAATAATTTTTTATTAAATGACATAAAATTAAAAAATATCTAATGTTCTGAAAACTAACGTCGATTGTATTGAATATTTTACAAATGAAGAAATTTAGGTTCTTTTGGAATTTTATAACATCTATATTAACTTATAGTGTAAAAAGATAAGTTGTCATAGTTAGAGTAAAATTATAAAACTAAAGGTTAAATCCAAAAGATAAGGTTAATTACATGACCTAAATATGTATAAAAAACATTAGTAGAGATTAATTCGATTCATAATGATATTAAATTAGAAATAACTCACTTCTTATCTATTTTAAATAGAAAAAATTTAAAATAAATTAATAGTTTTGGATTATCCTAATGTGCCCCCCTTATAAAAGGGAACCTATACATCACTTTTATTCACACCTCTAAATCCTTTTATATCAACCATCCCCTATCCATTTATACTCAAAAATTTCATTCATTCCATGATGAATCCTTCCCCTGGGCAGAAGGTAACTCAAGGAAGCCTTTTCAAATAAGCCATAAGGAATTACCCCATTAAGATGTAATGCCTTATCTTAAGTTCTTTTATTTTCCTTCTCTGCCCCTCAACTCTATTTATTCTATTATGGTATAAAAAAACTAGTATCCTTAATATACTAGGATATTTTTATTCTTAGAGTTTAATGCACACTTACACAAACCTCTGTTTAATGGATATTTATCATATTGTTTCTGTGTACGGTGAACTATTGTCTCAGAAAAAGAGGATTGTTTATTTTTCTTTTGCCACCAATAATGGTGGAAATTATAAGGGAATATATATATATATATATATATCTTATATTATATTTATTATGTATTTAAGATTCTTTATTCCTTTTTATAACTCATACCATTTTACATTCCATTAAGGTGTAAATATGAAAATCTCGTTTGATGAAGTGTGGACTACCACCGCCTCTATGAGTTGTGATTTGTTGAAACACCCCATCGAATGTTATAAAAATGGTTTTAGTGAACTTATATTTTATAAAACTTATAATATACTCATGATATATATACATAAAAACATACATATATATACATATAACATTTTCACACCTTCTTTTAATATGATAATTAAAAAAAGAAACAACATTCATTCGTACGTCTGGATAATCATCTCCATGAACGAAATATTACATTTCATACTTCTTTATGCTATGGATTATTAAAATACAAATATATTGTATATATATGACATTTATATCATAATATACATTTTGGAATCCTAATTCATGTGTAAGGACCAACGATATAACAAATTAACACGCATGATAAGAACAAAGTGAATATTTCCAAAAGTAAAACATTAACATAGGATCGTTTACAAGCAGGTATTTTAAGGCCATAATAAAACCAATATTGTATTATATATAATAAAAATATTCTATAAAAATTTATAATAAATTTATATTTATTATACAGTAATATTTATAGAGTTTGAAGAGAGTCAAGACACAAAGTAAGGGATAACATCACAATCTCTTTATAATTTGTGATTTTTTATACATAATAATTTAATGGGGTTTCATTATAATAAATGTCGATGTTCTATAAATTTTATTTCATGAAATGAATCACTATTATTCTATGGATGTTTATAGTCATTTTTACCTGTATTTTGACTTTTTAATACACATTTTGGAAGGAATATTTCTTTCGTTTTCCATACGAGGTATTTTTTGTCTTTTCTAGAAAAAGTATGAGAAGAATGTTTATTAACTTATACATAATGAAAGTATTTTTTAACTTTCATAACACATTATTTACATAATGATTCTAATAAATGTTTTCAATGTTATTTTAAATGAAATAATTTTCTTTTAAAATTTTGTGGTGTTTTAAAAAAAGAATATGTTTTTAAGATGAAAGTATATTTTTCTTATGAATTAATTTCAACTGTTTTTATCAAAGTTATTATAAGGCCCCAGCCTTAAACCTTAATTAATCTTGAGTTATTACAAGATTACACATTGAGGATCTATTCAGGTTTAGAGTTTTAGAGAATTAGATCATGAAACTTGCATTACATTCCACATTTAAACAAAGTGGTTACATAAAAGACAATATTCATTCTTCCCATCGACGGGAACATATTTAAAATATAACACGGATTATTTCTTGACACATCCTTGACACTATCATCACATCATGTTCCTTTCTCTTGACCTGTGAAAAACATTTCAAAAACTTGGGATGAGCATAAAAAGCTCAGTAAGAGTTATAAAAATATGGAAAGGAGACATGAGTCCATATATACATAAGTATGAAATCATACTTTACCCATAAAACAAAGGCACTTTAACATACCTCATCAAACCATGAATAAATCATAGAAATCATAAGACATAAAGGTAACTTGAGGCATTCATAACATTCTTACGTAGGGAGTAACCCTCTTGGTTACGTTTGGAATACCCATCATAGTATATTTCCTAAAATCTCTTCGGAGAAACCTTAACGTTTCACTCCATCGCGTTACCTAATGCATTGGAGAGCTATTACGGGCTCACCCGCCCTTAGTTTATCACGGAACCACCCGTTTTCATAACAATGCCCAAGAACCATAACATAAATGTGTCACATAAAACATGCATAAAGTAAATATATCATTTCCATATTTAAATCACAATATAACATTTTAGTATATTGAAATATTGAATCCATTCAAAAAGAAACCATTTCCAAAACCATTTAAAATAATTAATAAAGAGATTTTTGAATCAAAGTGTCCCATACCACCTTGATGCTTTTAAAATTTTAAACCATTAATATCCATATAAATAAATCCTTAAAACCATTTTGAAAACATGGATATTAATAAGAACAAATATTTAAAACATTTAAAACGATATTTCGGTTAAAGGGGTTTTACCAAAATCAGAGACACTTGAATACAATAATTGAGGAATAGCATTTAGTCAGAACTTTATAATATCATGAGAATAAATAGATTCATTATATAATACTCCAAAGGACAGTATATACACCATATAAGAGTGAATTGGTGCATAACAACAATGAACCCTCAATAGAAATGTCAAATGTGATGAAATCCCTTATAAAGAAGGTATCCTTAAATTAAGGACGAATCAATCTCAAAAATATGTGTGAAAAATATAAATACACCCAATATAAGTGGATATCAAGTGTAAAACAATAAAATGTCATTCACACATATTCAATGGATGACATATTCAATGACCACATGTTGAACCCAAAGAAATCGAAATTGGGTTAAAAAGTTCCCTTGACAGCCTAACGCCATCACATCAAAATGAGTTGATGAGAGATAAGAAGTGTATCTCATCACTTGGACATAAAATTTACATCAATAAGGATATATGAGAACATATCCCAACATAACAATATATAAATTAAAAGACTCAACAAAAGAAGTCTTTTGAAAAAAGAGGAGGGTGAAAGGTTCCCTTACCGACTTGGGTATCTTTCAAAACATACACCCCATGAAAGAAGGACAATAGATCATTGATGTAAATACTCATAAACGAAAGTATATTACACAAAGAGTATAATAATGGGCAGTACATACACCACTCAATGGAATTTGTGGCAAATGTAGCATAAATCTCACGGGAATAAAAGTGAGATGAAAAATCCCTTACGAACTCTCGGCAGCCTAACGGCGCCACATAAAACTTCCGAATATGGATTGATGAGATAAAATAGGGTATCTTATCACATTACAATAAAATTTACAGAAATAGAAATATAAAAGAACATCCCCCAACATTACAAAGAGGAGCTTAAAATAAGTGACATAAAGGAGAGTACTTAAAAAGAAAGAGAGGTTAGATCTCTTACGAAAGTTCGGCAGCCTAACGGCGCCACTCAAAACATCCAAAATGGATTGATGAGAGGGAATAGGGTCTCTCATCACATGAACATAAAAATTACAGTAGGATTAATATAAAATAACATCCCAATCATAAGAAATATGAGCTTAAAAGAAATGACATAAACGAGTGTACTTAAAAAGAAAGAGAGTTGTAGGATCCCTTACCTCGGGTCCGACTTGACTCGATTGTTCTTTAATCTCCTGAATAATAAACATTAGTTAATTTCTAATTCCTTAAGAACCCTTTTTAAAGTTCATTATTACTTTTATACAACTTATTACCATGTCACAAACATTATGTAATCATTTAAGTTAATAATATTTGTTTTGCCGATATTTGGTTCTTAAGTCGAAAGTGGTCTTCTTACAATTACATGTTGTTCATGTGGCCAAATGTTTATTATATCCAGAATTGTATTAATTATGTAGATATCATATATGTCATATATATCCAGTACATGCATGCATTTATAACATTACATAATCATTTAGAGGTAAGAAATGAAATGCGTCGTTCATGGAGACGGTAAGCCGTACGTACGCATGAACGCTACTTTCATTTCTATTTCGTATTTTATAGAATGGAATAATAATGATATAAAGGTATATTATAATTCCAGTATAATATCATATATTATATCATATTTCCATCCTTTATACATCCCACATATGGTATTTAACGAATCCAATCACTTTGAGGGGGCGGTAGTCCGCACTTCCTTAAATGAAGATATCGCGTATACCCATAATGGAAGCCATAAAGGTAAGACAAAAATGAAAAATACAGAAGCATAAATAAAACATAAACATATTATATATCATATATAAAAATAGTGACATCATAATGGCCACCTTTGAATGTGTTAAATGAGAATTGAACAATCATTGTTTCGGGAGGCAGAATTTCACCATCCACGGAAACCGTATGTTCTTTAACCATTTGATGTAGTTGTGTGAGAGTGTAGCTAGAATAAATCTTATAACAACATCCTAGTATATTGAAGATACTGGTGTTGTTACAAAAGAAGTAAATAAAAAGAGTTTAGGGGGTTGGAGAAGCAAAATAAAACAAATGAACATGAGAGAATGAATTACCTTTAAAAGTGTAACTCCTTTTGATTTAAGCCTAAAGGCTTCCATTGAAAGGATTCTGCCCAAAGGGAATCCTCTAGGATGAGGATAGGGATGTGTAGAGAGCAAATGGGCAGGGGTTGTCCGAGAAAAAGGCTTGAGGAGTGTGTTAAATGAGGTAGAGGTGGGGGCCTTTTATAAGAGGAGAGGAGGGGTACTTTTGGAATGTAAGAAATATTACATTATTTGAAATGTGTTTCGGTTTCAAAAGGACCCACATTGATATAATTCTTGGATAAGGTGATAAGGCATCGAAATCCACTCATTCAATTGGTTTTGGCCATGTGTAGGTTGTAGATGTTTCATTATCTTTCCATTTTAATTAAATCGTCAAATAATGATGTCATCGTTGCATCATTATTATGTCATAAGTAATTTAATTTCTTTAATGTCTAAAAATTATAAAAAAAATACTATGATATAGGAAATCTTCTTAGCTTTCCAGTGACTATTTATAATAAAAATTTGGACTTGTATAACCCCAATTAAAAATTGTTTTCGTAAAACATATTATGTTTGTGTCATTTTCACTTTAACATTAAATAAAAAGTAATTTATGTCATTTCCCAACCAAAGTGGATCCATGGGGTCCCCAAGTTGACACATGGCTTCTCATGGTCGGCCATGACACAACCAATGAGGTTGGGACATGTTTCAAGTTCATTTAATTTTATTAAAGCATTATTTTTACATTAAACTACACTAATTACCACTAAACACGATTAAAAACATAATAAGTTACTATTCACCAAAAAAATATTTTTATCCCATTGAACCACATTTTACTTCTTAATGACAACCATGTATGTCTGATTTTTGATATTCAAAACACATAAGTGGTAAAATTTAATTTAAACAAAAAATCAGCTTTTATAATTACCACTTAGTGGTTTCACTATTCATCAAAAATTGAAGTTTTTCAGAAAATTACCAAAAATTCACCATAAGCTATTTTTGATATTCCGAATTCAAAAATAAAGTCTATTTTACAAAATTCAAAACATATAATTCACATTAATTAATTTAATAATTAATTCCCACTGTCAGAGCAATGAGCGTGTTTTTATAAAATAATAAGTATCAAAAGATTGACACCAGTTTAAGTCTAATTTCAAAGTGAAATTAATTCCAATGACCACCATTGGATTAAATGGGAAAAATATATTCTAATTTCACTTTAAAACCAATTCAAATGATAATCTAATCATATAAATAAATTAGATTAAAAAGAGGTTTTGAATTAAAATAGAACATTTTACACTATTCATTAAAAAATGAACTTTATCAGAAAGATACCAAAAATTTACACAAAGTAAATTTTGATGTCCAAATTCTAAAGAAGAGTTTTATTTGGTCCAAAATAATGTATAAGAGTGATCAAAACTATATTTAATGACAGTTCGCCATCAAAAGGTGATAAGTGAACCTTTAGTGAAAATTAGGGTATAAGAGCCTAGAATTGATTTCTTTCCGTATTTTAAGCCTTTAGCTTTTATTGGATAAATGTAAAAAACATTAAAAAACATATATAATCATATTTTAGTTATTTCTATCCATTCCCGCCAATACAACGGCTATATGTTAACTATCATTTAAAATAATATTATTTTATTATTAGAGTGCAACGTAAGATTTCCAAGAAACTCGTCGTTGCGTGTTGGGTACGCCATTGAACATAGCGTCCCCTTTAAAGTCATATTAATATTTTATTCACAAATATGAAAATTTCATATTCATTATTTACCTAGGGTGTTACATCCTTCCCCCCTTTTGGGAATTGCGTCCTCGCAATTTTAAAATTGCGCTTGGAAACATCCTTGAAAGTCCCACATCGGAACAAAAGTCGGTAAAACAAACACTTTAAAATAAAGAAAGATAAGTTCAAAGGTCACCCGAGTTAACCCATACTAGGATTTCAAGTATGAAAATATGGACATGGAGGAAAAAACAAAGGGTCATGTTCTGATGGAGAGTGATAGAAAACATGTTTAGGAGAAAGTTAACCACGAGAAAATCACAAACTTGTGATGGGTTAAACGGTCTTAGATTCCCCAGTAGGAAAAGTTAATAGACAACATTTTTGTTTTAAGTTACTTTTTATTGAGGAATTTATTCATAAGGACACATAATCACTTATCATATTGACTTTCAACCTTTATTAGATTCCTTACACAAACTCATATTTCCTCCAAAAGATGAGTATTTAGGAAGACTTGTTCACATTAAGAGTACTATAAAAAACTTCTAGAGGAGCACCTAAAAAAAAGAACTATACATTTCCCATGTCTTCAAACCTTAACCAAAACTAAAACAAAAAAGGTTACTACAAGATCAGATAATCCAGAAAAGGATGACCCTTTATAAAAAGAAAATCTATTCTTAATCTCAAAATTTGTCCAAAAAAACACAAAGTTCCACGAGGACCATCCGATAAACTATTTCTCCATACAATTATTCAAATTAATCCTAATATAATATTGAAACCCAAATATTTGAAGGATTTAGTCACATAGTCCTCCATGTTAAATCGTAACATTTATCTCCAAACAACATTAGTTGCTCGTAAAGTCTCGTATTGAAAAGTAATTAACCTAATCACATATCCTCCATGATAGGTTAATCATTTTTATAAATAACCCAAAATCAACTTACTCTTAATTCATAAAATCATATTACTAGAATGAATCAGTCAAACTAACCAGGGACTTCACATAGTCCAGTGGTAGGCGATAAATACCAGTCGCACTTTGGTTGTGGGTTCGATTCTCGCAGCTTTGTCCGACGCGACGGGTTGTCACACGGTCTGCGTGTTGTCCTTTTTTCAAAACTATATAATTCTCAAAACATTCCCCAAAACGAGATAAAATCTTTAAAAATATTCCTAACATATTTTAACCTCAATTTTATCTCATGACTTCCACTTCAATCATAACATTTAGTAACACATAATTTCCTCAAAAGTAAGGATCATATAAACCCAAATGGTTCTTTATAACTATGTCCACAAAAGAAAAGATAACTATTCCTTGGATAAAATTTGCCTATATTAAACATCAGGGTTACACATAATATAAAAAGTCTTCTAATGTAACCCCATCATCAAAAGAGACTTGATAATCTTAAGAATTTCACCATAACTCTTGAAGCCCTTATATGTTGACATCTTACTCATTCAACATTCTTCATGATCCATTATCCATTCCTTTCCAACCTATTCCGAAATACCTCTTTCCTACAAACAAAATCATGAATCATATCCTATGATTCCAAAATAGGAAAACAATAGTCATGAAATAGTACATACCCTTGATTGGTCATTGTCAGTTTCTTAATCCTCAATAGGAATGGCATTAGGTATTGGTAAACGAACATTTGTACGCTCTTGGTGAACCCATTCACGAAACTTCTTCATAGAACATGTGTTTGCATAATGACCATGCACACCACATTTAAAACATTCAATTGATCCCTCTGAAAGAACTTCTTTCCCTTTCCTCGAGTCAACTGGATGCTTCCTTTTTCCATGGCAGGTTCTTGATTTATGACCTTCATTTCCACATCTATAGCATATTTCTGTCCCATTGAAACATTTTCCTAGGTGTTTCTTTCCAGATCTTTGACACATAGGTTTTTGAACACACATTCCTTTATGATTATTACCTGTACTTCCGTAGGGATTTGTTTCTTGCATATATGATGCCTTAGAGAAAACTCCAAGGTTTGGGTGGTCAATCATGACTCCAGATAGTTGGTTGAGGATAATCAGAAGAGTTCTCATTGCAGCTCCCATATCATTCAGTTGCTTGCTCAAAAAACTGTCACAGTTTCCTTCACATCCACTGTTACTTTGGTGCCTGCTAGATCCAGCCATTTACTAAAACCAAAAAGGTCAGTGTGAGTATATCAACAAAATCATCATGTACTAATGAGGAAGCTAAACACTATGATACACTTACTCATTCACTTTATCTAAAACTAGGACTCTTTCTGAAATCCTAACCATTATGGTAATGTCACTTACGCTTAAAGAGTACCCTAACCTCTAAAGTTATCTAAACCGACCTTTGATACCAACTATAAGGCCCCAGCCTTAAACCTTACTTAATCTTTAGTTATTACAAGATTACACATTGAGGATCTTTTCAGGTTTAGAGTTTTAGAGAATTAGATCATGAAACTTGCATTACATTCCACATTTAAACAAAGTGGTTACATAAAAGACAGTATTCATTCTTCCCATCAACGGGAACATATTTAAAATATAACACGGAATATTTCTTGACACATCCTTGACACTATCATCACATCATGTTCCTTTCCCTTGACCTGTGAAAAACATTTCAAAAACTTGGGATGAGCATAAAAAGCTCAGTAAGAGTTATAAAAATATGGAAAGGAGACATGAGTTCATATATACATAAGTATGAAATCATACTTTACCCATAAAACAAAGGCACTTTAACATACCTCATCAAACCATGAATAAATCATAGAAATCATAAGACATAAAGGTAACTTGAGGCATTCATAACATTCTTACGTAGGGAGTAACCCTCTTGGTTACGTTTGGAATACCCATCACAGTATATTCCCTAAAATCTCTTCGGAGAAACCTTAAGGTTGCACTCCTTCGCGTTACCCAATGCATTGGAGAGCTATTACGGGCTCACCCGCCCTTAGTTTATCACGGAACCACCCGTTTTCATAACAGTGCCCAAGAACCATAACATAAATGTGTCACATAAAACATGCATAAAGGAAACATATCCTTTCCATATTTAAATCACAATATAACATTTTAGTATATTGAAATATTGAATCCATTCAAAAAGAAACCATTTCCAAAACCATTTAAAATAATTAATAAAGAGATTTTTGAATCAAAGTGTCCCATACCACCTTGAAGCTTTTAAAATTTTAAACCATTAATATCCATATAAATAAATCCTTAAAACCATTTTGAAAACATGGATATTAATAAGAACAAATAATTAAAACATTTAAAACGATTTTTCGGTTAAAGGGGTTTTACCAAAATCAGAGACACTTGAATACAATAATTGAGGAATATCATTTAGTCAGAACTTTATAATATCATGAGAATAAATGGATTCATTATATAATACTCCAAATGACAGTATATACACCATATAAGAGTGAATTGGTGCATAACAACAATGAACCCTCAATAGAAATGTCAAATGTGATGAAATCCCTTATAAGGAAGGTATCCTTAAATTAAGGACGAATCAATCTCAATAATATGTGTGAAAAATATAAATACACCCAATATAAGTGGATATAAAGTGTAAAACAATAAAATTTCATTCACACATATTCAATGGATGACATATTCAATGACCACATGTTGAACCCAAAGAAATCGAAATTGGGTTAAAAAGATCCCTTGACAGCCTAACAGCATCACATCAAAATGAGTTAATGAGAGATAAGAAGTGTATCTCATCAGTTGGACATAAAATTTACATCAATAAGGATATATGAGAACATATCCCAACAGAACAATATGTATATTAAAAGACTCAACAAAAGAAGTCTTTTAAAAAAAGAGGAGGGTGAAAGGTTCCCTTACCGACTTGGGTATCATTCAAATCATACACCCCATGAAAGAAGGACAATAGATCATTGATGTAAATACTCATAAACGAAATTATATTACACAAAGAGTATAATATTGGGCAGTACATACACCACTCAATGGAATTTGAGGCAAATGTAGCATAAATCTCACGGGAATAAAAGTGAGATGAAAAATCCCTTACGAACTCTCGACAGCCTAACGACGCCACATAAAACTTCCGAATATGGATTGATGAGATCATATAGGGTATCTCATCACATTAAAATAAAATGTACATAAAGAGGAATATAAAAGAACATCCCCCAACATTACAAAGAGGAGCTTAAAAGAAGTGACATAAAGGAGAGTACTTAAAAAGAAAGAGAGGTTAGATCTCTTACGAAAGTTCGGCAGCCTAACGGCGCCAATCAAAACTTCCAAAATGGATTGATGAGAGGGAATAGGGTCTCTCATCACATGAACATAAAAATTAAAGTAGGAGTAATATAAAAGAACATTCCAATCATAAGAAATATGAGCTTAAAAGAAATGACATAAAAGAGTGTACTTAAAAAGAAAGAGAGTTGTAGGATCCCTTACCTTGGGTCCGACTTGACTCGATCGTTCTTTAATCTCCTGAATAATAAACTTGAGTTAATTTCTAATTCCTTAAGAACCCTTTTTAAAGTTCATTATTACTTTTATACCACTTATTACCATGTCACAACCATTATGTAATCATTTAAGTTAATAATATTTGTTTTTCCGATATTTGGTTCTTAAGTCGAAAGTGGTCTTCTTACAATTACATGTTGTTCATGTGGCCAAATGTTTGTTATATTCAGAATTGTATTCATTATGTAGATATCATATATGTCATATATATCCAGTACATTCATGCATTTATAACATTACATAATCATTTAGAGGTAAGAAATAAAATGCACCGTTCATGGAGACGGTAAGCCGTACGTACGCATGAATGCTACTTTCATTTCTATTTCATATTTTATAGAATGGAATAATAATGATATAAAGGTATATTATAATTCCAGTATAATATCATATATAATATCATATTTCCATCCTTTATACATCCCACATATGGTATTTAACGAATCAAATCACTTTGAGGGGGCGGTAGTCCGCACTTCCTTAAATAAAGATATCGCATATACCCATAATGGAAGCCATAAAGGTAAGACAAAAATGAAAAATACAGAAGCATAAATAAAACATAAACATATTATATATCATATATAAAAATAGTGACATCATAATGGCCACCTTTGAAGGTGTTAAATGAGTATTGAACAATCATCATTTCGGGAGGCAGAATTTCACCATCCACGGAAACCGTATGTTCTTTAACCATTTGATGTAGTTGTGTGAGAGTATAGCTCGAATAAATCTTATAACAACATCCTAGTATATTGAAGATACTGGTGTTGTTACAAGATAAGTAAATAAAAATAGTTTAGGGGGTTGGAGAAGCAAAATAAAACAAATGAACATGAGAGAATGAATTACCTTTAAAAGTGTAACTCCTTTTGATTTAAGCCTAAAGGCTTCCTTTGAAAGGATTCTGCCCAAAGGGAATCCTCTAGGATGAGTAGAGGGATGTGTAGAGAGCAAATGGGCAGGGGTTGGCCGAGCCAAAGGCTTGAGGATTGTGTTAAATGAGGTAGAGGTGGGGGCCTTTTATAAGAGGAGAGGAGGGGTACTTTTGGAAAGTAAGAAATATTACACTATTTGAAAATGTGTTTCGGTTTCAAAAGGTCCCACATTGATATAATTCTTGGATAAGGTGATAAGGAATAAAAATCCACTCATCCAATTGTTTTTGGCCATGTGTAGGTTGTAGATTTTTCATTATCTTTCCATTTTAATTAAATCGTCAAATAATGATGTCATCACTGCATCATTATTATGTCATAAATAATTTACTTTATATAATGTCTAAAAATTATAAAAAAAAATACTATGATATAGGAAATCTTTTTATATTTCCAATGACTATTTATAATAAAAATTTGGACTTGTATAACCCCACATAAAAATTGTTTTCGTAAAACATATTATGTTTGTGTCATTTTCACTTTAACATTAAATAAAAAGTAATTTATGTCATTTCCCAACAAAAGTGGATCCATGGGGTCCCCAAGTTGACCCATGGCTTCTCATGGTCGTCCATGACACAAACAATGATGTTGGGACATGTTTCAAGTTCATTTCATTTTATTAAAGCATTATTTTTACCTTAAACTACACTAATTACCACTAAACGCGATTAAAAACATAATAAGTTACTATTCACCAAAAAAATTATTTTTATCCCATTGAACCACATTTTACTTCTTAATTACAACCCTGTAAGTAGGATTTTTGATATTCAAAACACATAAGTGGTAAAATTTAATTTAAACGAAAAATCAGCTTTTATAATTACCACTTAGTGGTTTCACTATTCATCAAAAATTGAAGTTTTTCAGAAAATTACCAAAAATTCACTCTAAGCTATTTTTGATATTCCGAATTCAAAAATGAAGTATATTTTACAAAATTCAAAACATATAATTCACATTAATTAATTTAATAATTCATTCCCGCTGTCAGAGCAAAGAGCGTGTTTTTATAAAACAATAAGTATCAAAACATTGACACCAGTTTAAGTCTAATTTCAAAGTGAAATTAATTCCAATGACCACCATTGGATTAAATGGTAAAAATATATTCTAATTTCACTTTAAAAACAATTCAAAAGATAATCTAATCATATAAATAAATTAGATTAAAAAGAGGTTTTGAATTAAAATACAACATTTTACACTCTTCATTAAAAAATGAACTTTATCAAAAAGATACCAAAAATTTACACAAAGTAAATTTTGATGTCCAAATTCTAAAGAAGAGTTTTATTTGGTCCCAAATAATGTATAAGAGTGATCAAAACTATATTTAATGACAGTTCACCATCAAAAGGTGATAAGTGAACCTTTAGTGAAAATTAGGGTATTAAAGCCTAGAATTGATTTCTTTCCGTATTTTAAGCCTTTATCTTTTATTGGATAAATGTAAAAAACATTAAAAAACATATATAATTATATTTTAGTTATTTCTATCCATTCCCACCAATACAACGGCTATATGTTAACTACCATTTAAAATAATATTATTTTATTATTAGAGTGCAACGTAAGATTTCCAAGAAACTCGTCGTTGCGTGTTGGGTACGCCATCGAGCATAGCGTCCCCTTTAAAGTCATATTAATATTTTATTCACAAATATGAAAATTTCATATTCATTATTTACCTAGGGTGTTACAGTTATTTTCCATATAAGATTATAGATATTTTTCAAATATAATATCTATATTATTCTAATGCTTTATTATATTTATTTTGGAATTATATTTATGAAATCCATTTTTTACATGGATTATGTCATGATGGTATGTTATTTAAAAATACATTTTATTTTCTAGGTTATGTTTATGTTAAATGTATTATGTTTTTGTGTAACATATAATAATGATTAAATTATGATATGTGTGGGACCTATATTACCCTCCAATTAATTTGGTAAGGATTTATATCTCATGAGATAAATTAATATGGTCTTGAGAGGGAACCTTGACTACTAATATGTCCATGGGAGTGAACTGTGAATACTAAGATAGTAAGAGGAGGGAAATCATTCTATTGAGATGGTATAGATAGTAATCCCGTACTGTTAAGATTGTATTGGAATTAAGGTCTTGGATACTATGGATATCAATATATGCTTATGTGTTTCCCACACTTCCATGTCTTACCCTTATGTTATGTTTTGATGGCTTATCTCTTTATTTAATTTGTAATAATATGATATGAACTTAAAATTTTTATTCCATGAATTATGTTATGATATTTAATTTACATGGAATGATTTTATTTTTTCCCTGACCATGTTATCATACCCGTATACTCATGTTTATGCATATATGTATCCTTTGTTTACCCTTACTGAGTATCTAAGCTCACCCTATTTATGTTTTCCACTAGGTTATGGTGATATGTACTATGTTTGATGTATCTAAGAAGAGTGGTAGTAAAGAATAACCGATTGGGATATTATGTAGTTCATTTATGTAATAGTTTTATGTTTCTATTTTTCTAATGCCACTAGACCAATTATAGTTTTTCAAAGTATATTGGTATAATGTTTAAGTACTCTACAAAAGTTATGTAATGTTAATGTTTGAAAATTCCAGGACTCTAAGGTTGGTATTAATGAAAGGGTATAGATACCCTTCAGAAACTAGGATTATATGACCATAGTGAGAACCATAGGGGCATAACTAAGGATAAGTATAAGGTTAATGAAAAAGTATAGGAAAAGGTACTGGAATTTCGGTGAATGATAGAGTTAGTGGTTTCCTAGAAATAAATCAATGTCTGGATACTACAAGGTGATGTGGCTCTGTAATAGATTTACCTAGGGGTAATAAATTTGATAATATGTTATAAGCCTGACTCAGGAAAATCTGGTACATGGAAATGGACCATTCTATACGCCTTGTTTGACAGTCCCAGGGGATATGCTTTGGGAATTCACAAACACTTCATGAACCATTTTGATGGATTTAAATATTAATTGACTATGAATATTATATGATAAACCTAAGGTGTCATAGATTAAGGACATTGTTTTATGTTATAAATCAGATAAGTCATTTTTTATGGTTATGTGGTAACTTATTATGATAACTATTTTCTTTCTTTATGCTTTTTTTTCAATAACTCAAACCTGGAAGAACCATGTTAATGGTGATTTCGATAAACAATGAAACAAATGTATTCCTGAATAATTGGATATTGTGGGAGCTTGATTTAAAACCTCATGGTTATGATCACCCAACTTTCTTATGCTTTGAATCATCATAGACTTTTAAATGAGAAAAGGAGGGAACAAAATTATATTGAGTCTTTTAGGAGTCCACGTCTACCTTCATTCAGAGGGTCTTCTGGTCCACTTTTTACTGAACAATCGATTAGTACTACTGAAAATATATTATTTATTCGTTATTTTTTGAATCATGGGAAATTATTTTTAACTATTTATCATTTAGAAGGTGAATTTGATTAGTAGTAGACTCTAATCAATTATATGAGGTAGAAAAATGATATTGATTCCATGTATTGGGATGAATTCAAAAAATTGCTTTTTAATAAGTAATTTCCTCAAATTCTTCATACCAATATGGAGAAAGAGTTCCTTGAGTTGAAGAAAAAAGATGATGAATCTATTAGTACCTAAAAGTCTAATTTCACAAGACATATAAGCGACACTTCATGAATTGTCATCCAACCTGAACATAAATTTGATTGGTTCTTCGGTGTCTTATAGAAATCTATTAGAAGATATTTGGCCATAAGAGACATTAGTAGCTAAGAAGAATTTGTGTGTTGTAAAAATAATATGGAAATAGAGGTGGGGGTTACATATCAATATCGTTGACTTAATAAGAATAGGATGATAGAGTTTAAAGGACACTCTAAAAACCCTGGAGAAAAGAAGATGAAATTTTCATTTTGCTCATAGTGTTGGAAGAAACATAGACGAAATTACATTAAGATGTATAATAAATTTTTTAAGTACATAATGTATGGTCACTAGGGAATTGATTGCTGAAGTTATAGGGAGATGTTAGCTAATGTTGTCAATAAGGAAAATGCATCACATAATTGACACCACATAATTCTGTACAACAAGTGTAAGGATATTAAGAATTATGATAACCAATACCCAAACCCATGGGCTTGTGATGTTGATTAATATCAGAAACCTCTTAAGCTGATTTACAAAATTAAATCTCATTCAATCATTATTTTTGATGAGGGGTGGGATAAATAATTAATTCAAGGTACACATTCCATCCTCTCTAGAACAACTAATTTCATATATGATTCTAGATCTACCCACTCATTCATATATAAATAATTTTATAAGGGTGTTATGATTCTACCAAAAAAGGTAGATATAAAATTTTTAGTTCAAACCCTTAATCATATGATGATTACATCTCATGCATATTATTCCTCTCTAGTTTATGTTTTTGGGAATGTGCTTTATAAAAATATTGGCATTCTTCCTTTTCTCAAATTTGAGGTCGTCTTATGCATGGATTTGCTTTCTCTGCATAAATCCCTTGTCAATTGTCAAGGAAGCAATGTTATGTTTGATATTTCAAATCCGCTAGTGATCATCTATTAATGTGATGAAAATTATGATCTTTATAAAGAGATTACATCCATTTTACGTGTCTTAATTCTCATTAAAAGGGGTAGTTTATCTAAAATTGTTGGTGGAGAAGGTTGACATCATTTATATGCCTATTTTTTGAGATTTTATGGATGTATTTCCTTAATATTTTCCTATTATTCCACCAAAACGTGAAGTTTAGTTCTCAATATAACTCATACCTGGTCTCAGACAAATTTAAAATACTCTTTATAGAGTGGTCCAAATTGAGTTTCATGAACTGTAGTAGCAGCTCTGAGAAATCCTTGATATGGGTTTCATTCAGCCAATTGTGTCACCTTTTGTTCCACTAGTTTTTTTGTAAGAAAAATAAATATGGTTCAATGAGAATCTAAATATATTATAAGGATTTGAATATGGTCATAATCAATAAAATGTATCATATTCCTTATATTGGATTAATTTTTCTATCAACTATGTAGAGCTCAATACTTTTACAAGATTGACCTTATTTCTGGATATCACCAATTGAGGATCAAGAAAGAGGATATACCCAAGGCGACATTCCATAAAAGGTATGAACATTAGGAATATATATTGATTCCTCTTGGTTTTTCTAATTCTTGAACTATCTTCATTGATTTAATTAATAGAGTCTTTATAGATTACCTTGATATGTTTGTAGTAGTATTTATTGACAACATTCTTATCTATTCAAAGAGATAAGAAGATCATGATGATCACTTTAGAATTGTCTTACAGACACTAAGGAAGAATAATTTATATGAAAAATAAAAAATGTGTGAATTAAAGATGAAAAAAATATTATTTTTTTGTCACATAATCTCAATAGATTGTATCATTGTAGATCCATAAAAGACATGGGATATTTAAATATGGTATAGACCAACCATAGTGATTTAGGTCCATATATTTCAGGGTTTAGCTGGATATTATTCAAAACTTATGGATAATTTCTCACAAATATCTACTCCCCTAACCAAGATAGCTTATAAGGGTTCAAAGTACATCTAGACAGGTGAATATCAGAAATATTTCAAGGAACTAATGAGAAGGTTAGTCAGTGCACCAGTGCATACATACACTATAGTGGAGATTGGTTGGAAATTTATAGAGATGCATCAAATATGGGATTGGGATGTGTTCTTATGAAAAAAATGGCTATAAACTATTCCTCATGATAGTTGATGATTCGTGAGAAAAATTACCCAACTCCTGATTTGAAGTTAGCTGTAGAAATTTTGCACTAATGATTTGTAGGCTTTATCATTATGGACAAAACTATCATATCTATACTTACAACAATGGTTTCAAATATAAATTCATATATAAGGATTTTAACATGCACCAGAGAAGATGGTTATAGTTTATAAAGGATTATTAATGCTCAATACATTACCACCCTGGGAAAGTGAACAAGGTGACTGGTTTTTTGAGTTGAAATGAACATGCTAACTTATCAATTATGAGGATAAAAAATGATCTAATATTATTGGATTGGCAGAGGATGGTTCTATAAATAATAAAGTCAGGGAAAATATCTTATCTTTATCAAATTAATGTACAAACCTCTATCCAAGTTAAGATGAAGGAGGAACTGATGAAAGAATAAGAGATGAATAATAGGGTCAGAAATGTTCGAGAGATTGATCTTGATAAGGATAGAATGATGGGGTTTAATAATTGTTTAGGTGTTACTTGCATACCATATAAAATATTTAGATATAGGAGGAATCTTATAGTTTTTCATTCTCTATTCATCATATAATTACAAAGATGTATAAGGATTTGAAAGAATACTTCTAGTGGGATGGCTTGAAGAGAGATATTGCAGAGTTTGTATCTCGGTGTTTGGTATTCATGCATGTTAAGGATGAGAGAAAAAAGTCTTAATGGATCCTGAATCAATTACGTATGCCGGAATGGAAATGGGAGAACATAACTATAGTTTTTTTTTCATTTGACTAACCAAACCAATATAGGGTTTCTTCTATATAGGAGGTATTCGATATCCTTACTAATTCAGAAGTCTTCATTACTATCGGAGAAGTTTTCTCTCTAGATCAACATTCTTGGATATACATCACATATGTGTTAAGGTTTCATGGAGTAACACCTTCCATTGAATCAGATCGAGATCCAAGGATTACCTTAATGGTTTGTTGTAGTCATCAGAAATCACTTGATAAAAAATTGAGTTTCATCACTACTTATCATCCTCAGACAGATGGCCAGTCTGAAAAAGAAACTCAAAATCTAGAGGATATGTTGAGATCTTGTTCACTCGATTTCAAAGGATGTTGGGATCAACACATTCCTCTAATTGAGTTTTCATACAAAAATTTATTTCACTCAAGAGTTTAGATGAATCTGTGTGATTCCCTCTATGGGATGAAATGTCAATCGCTAACACGTTTGGATGATATTAGAGAAATAAATAATTTGGGAACCGACATTTCTAAAGAAATGGTCAAGAGGTTTATAACCATTCAACATCATATCAAGACAACTCAAAGACAATGAAAATTATTCTAATAATTGTTGATGTGATCTAGAATTTGAAGTTGGTGAACAAAAGTTTCAATGAATTTCACCATGGAAGAATGTTATGAGATTCGAAAAGATAGGGAAACTAAGCCCAAGGTATATTGGTCCCATTGAGATTTTTGATTGTATCAGGATAGTAATACATCTCTTCAAAAATCCACCAAATCTCTCTCAATTTCAAAATGTATTCCATGTATATCTCCAAAGTAATTTTATACCTGATCCATCACATTACTAAAACATTGAGGTCATACCACTATAATATGATATTTCTTATAAGGATAAACTTATTGAAATTATGGACAGATCAGAAAAAATTCTATTAAACAATACCACTATCCTGGTTAATGTTTTGTGTATAAATCACCAATTAGAGAATCTACATGAAAACATGATGATATGATGATATAAAAGTATCCTCATTTTTTTGCCAGAGTGGCGAATTTTGAGGGAGAAATATTTTTTTTGGGGGGTAGAATGTGTCATCCTGTGTTTTTATAGGCCTTTTTTGAATAAATAAAAACAATAATGTATATATTTCATTACAATATGTCAAACAATCTTTTCATAAGCAACTGACTTGGAATATGTTGAATGCAACACCGACTTAGCGTACGATAAACTCAACACTGAGTTTCTATGAAACATCTCTTTCTGTTATTATTTTGTAAATGTGATAATTACAACCTAGCTATTAAAAGTAGTTATATAAATATTTGTTAATATTTTTCAAATATTGATAATAAAATATATGATTCTTGGTAATGTCCTTCTATGTTTAAAAATACTACTTTATTGAATGAACAACTTTTAATTTTCTTTTAATAATGATTAATCTAGACTCTCATGAAAATTTATTTTGGTAAAATAAAATTAAAATTAAAATTTATAATATCAAAATTAGTTGGGGGTAAATTTATTGTATTTTTTTAACTGTTTCAATTTTTAATGAATAGTGAAAAATACCGCATAGTAGTTAAAAACAAAATTTTCATTTTAATAATTATTTTTACATTAAATTGATTTTAATGTTACAATATATATATATAATACATATATTAATCCTTATTGAAATAATTTTTACAAAAAAATTACATAAAAAATTTAACTTTTGAATTTCTCTTTTACCCGCCTTCTAGCCACATTTTCAGGATTAGCAGCATACCTAATTTTACAGCCTCTATAAAATGAATTTTATAAAATAGAAATAAATAGTTATTATTAGGATGAAAAATGTGATGTAATATGATCAAATTAATTTTTTGTGAATAGTATCTTTTAAATTTTATTTAACACTGTTAAATATAAGTTGGATAATTAATGGCAAAAATATTATTATAAGTTAAATTACACTAAAACATGTCCAAATTTCATTGGATATGTTTTTTAACCAAAAAATCATAGGTCAAGATTATTATCCTCTTTAAGACACATTTTTTAGATTAAGAAATTTATTATATTTTATTAAATTAAAATTTAATAGAGTCCTATTCAAAATTTATTAATTAAAAAAACATTATATAGGGTTAAAAAACAGATAAATTCCACTATAAATATTCAATTTAAATATAATATATTTATCTTCATCATGATTATTTATTTTTAATATTGATATAAAAAATAACATAATTAATGTCTTGTATAATAATGATGCGGTAATTGTTTAATTAATTGAGATATCAAATAAATGATAATAAAAATATTAAAATAAATATAATTGGACTTGATTAATGAAATACACGAATTTTATAGATTCCTTAGGCATGTTAGATACATATTTGAAGTATTGTTTTAAAGTTATCATGTTTTTAGGAAATTTTTTAAAATGATAAAATTGAATAGTTTCAAAATTGACATAAATGATATTTAAAATAAATAATATTTTATTAAATTTTATAAAAATCGTTAAAAAATAAGTTTCTTCCAAATTACTCTAATAGTGTTAAATATTTCATTAATGATCCAATTGGGTTTTGTTTTTTATTTTATAATAACTATATTATCCTTATAGTGTAAAAAAAATATTGTTAAGGAAAGAGTAAAATTATATAACTAAAGGTTATAGCCAAATGACAAGGTTAATTATATGACTTAAACATGTCAAAAAATCATTTTTTGAAAGGATTTCTACCCGTACTCATCTCAACTTCAAAATAAGTCACTTTTGAGCTATTTTAAATCAAAAATCAATTTATAATAAATTAATAATTTTGGTGTTTTCTAAAGTTCCCCTCCTTAACCTTATAACAGTGAACCTCTCCTTCTCTTTTATTCACATCACTAAAGCCATTTGGATCAGACAAAACCTAACCATTCCTTATCCAAACATCCCAACCTTCCTCATAGAATCCATCCCTTTATAATAATGTAACTCAATAAGTCTTTTTGGAACAAACCAAAAGGAATTACCCGATTAAGAGGCAATGTCTTCCCTCAACCTCCTTTCCTTTATTTCTCTTCTCCACCCCTCCAATATATTTATTAAATTATGGTATGAAAATAATTATACTGAATATACTTGGATTTATTTATTCTCAAGGTACATCCTACACTTATACACACGCTCGTCTAATGGATATTGAGCATATTGTTTTTGTGTACAATGGACTACTACCTCATGAAACAATGATTGTTACTTTTTCTCTTACCACCAATAATGGTGGCCATTATGATTGTAACATTGATTATATATACGTTTGAGGAAGTGTGGTCTACCACCCCTCAAAGTGATGTGATTCGTTCACACACCTCATGAGATGTTTTTATGTTGGGTTTAGGGAAATTATATGATATATGAAGTATAATTGAATAATTATATATATTCATATATATATATATATACATATTACATTGACACACCCTCTTTCAATATGACAATTAAAAATGGAAACAACATTCTTGTGTGTGTACAGCTTACCATCTCTAGGTACAGTGTATTCCTTTTTATACTTCATCATGCTATATATTATTACAATATAAATATAATTTATATACATGATATTTATATCAGAATATGAATTGTGGTATATTTATATATGTATAAAGACCAATGATATAACCAATTAAGACACATGTGAAGAACAAATGGAATATTACCCAAAGTAAAACCCTAATATATGAAAATTAACAAGTGAGTAATATAAGGTCATAATAAAGTAACATATGGTATTAAGTATAATAATATTCCTCTGAACAATATTTATATTAAAATTATATTAATTATATAGGAAGATTTTGTGAGTACGAAGAGATTCATGACACAAGGAAAGGGATAGTTTCACAATCTCGTTATTATTTGAGATTGTATATACATAAGAATTTATAGGGATTTGATTATCATTGATGTATAGGTTTTTTAAAAATGATATAATAAAATGTATAAATATTATCATATGGATGTTTTTATGTCATTTTTATCCATTTTTTTGAATTTCTACTATATGTTTTAGAAGGAATCGTTCTTTCAGTTTCCATACGAGGTACTTTTTGACATTTCCAAAAAAATGTATGAGAAGAACGTTTTTTAACTTAGAAAGAATTAATGGATTTTTGAACATCCATAATGACTTATTTTCATGAATCTTCACTTACATGTTTTTTAGGTTATTTTCAAAGAAATTATTTTCATTTTAAAATGTGTCTTGTTTTAAGAAATGAATTTTTTTATGAAGAAAGGATATTTTCCCCAAGAATTAATTTTACGTGTTTTATCAAAATTATTTTCCTTATAATATTAAAGATGAATTTATAATATACTATCCATATAATTCTTATGGTTTATTATGTTTATGTTGGAATTATATTTATGAAATCCATTTTTTTACCTAGATTATGCTTTGATTGAATGATGTTCAAGAAAACCAATTTATTCATTAGGTTATTTTTATAGTAGAAATTTTATTTTTTTGTGGTGTATATAACATTTATTTCATTATTTGATTGGTGGGATCTACATCTCTCTCCAATAAATTGGGTAAATATTTATATCTCATGAGATAAACTAATATGGTCTTGGGGGTGAACCTTGACTACTTAGATAGCCATGGGATTGAACCATGACAACTAAGATAGTATGAGGAGTGAAATCATGATACTAAGAATGTTTGGGGAGTGAAACAATACTACTGATATGGTCTTGGTATTGATTCCTTAGATACAATGGAAATAAATATATGTTATGTGTTTTCCACACTTCCTTGTCTTACTCTTATGTTATGTTTTAAGGGATTATGCTTTTTATTTAATTAGGAATTATGTCCTATGAAATTTCATTCATTATGACATGATTTATGTTATGATCATTGATATGAAGGTCATGGTATTATATTTTTTTATGATTACATTATCAAAACCTTATACTAATTTTTATGCTTATATGTCTCCCTTTTTTACCCTTACTAAGCATATGTGCTCATAGCTTTTATGTTTCATTCCCCTAGGTTATGATGATATGTACTATGTTTTATGTATCTAAGGAGGGTTCTTGTTAAGAATAACCTAGATAGAGATTATGTAGTTCATTTATGTACTAGTTTTATGTTTCTGTATTTTCAAAGGCACTAGACCAATTATGGTCTTTGGGAGTTTATTTGTATAATGTTTAAGTATTCTGCAAAAGTTATGTAATGTTAATGTTTGAAAAAATAGGGTCGTTATAGTATGATTTTACAAATAATTATAAAATAATAAATATTTCATCAACATAATATAAAAAAATTACTCAATCATTATTACAAACCTCTAAATTTTGTAATGGAAGAACGAATGACATTGGTTTGCGAGGCAGTAGTCTAGTGTACACATGAACGATGATTGGGTATGCTGTTTGATGGAAGTATTTGTGAGTGTAGTTAGAACCATTAAAAAAAATATTTATTATATTAAGGATAATTAATTTATTATATAATATTTTTATAATATTAATTTAGGTGATGGATCAAGAAATAAATTGAAAGTGATTATGGAACGAGGTTACCTCTTCTTTGGGTAACTCCTTTTGGTTTGCACCAAAGGGATTTCATGGTTATATTTATCCCAAAATTGAATCCTCTATGATTTAAGGGAAGAAGTTTGGGAATATTTTAAATTTTTTCTATAATCTAAAGGTTTCTATATGTGTGAAGGAGTGTGGGGTGAGTTCCCCTTTATAGTGGAGGAGGAGTGTCATTATTATATATATTAAAAGTTAAATACAATTGAATGAAATCACTTACATCATGTACCTATAATAATTTCTATATTCAATAAAAGGTAGAGTTATTCCAATTTATGTTAGTATATTTTATTTTCTACATATTTAAATGTATTTTAACATTTTAAAAATAAATTTTTACCACTATGTATACACATTTTTTCCTTATTCATTGTAATTTATATTAATTAAATTCACTATTATTTTTGGTAATAATATAATTTGAACTTACTATAAAATATAAATTATAATTATTCAAAATATGGACCTATTATTAAAAAATTATATTCATAGAAGTGAAATAAATTTATTTTAAATTATAGTCGCGTGCTGGATGAGACGATGGGTTTTTAATGTGAAAAAGATCAAAAGTTTGAAATGTGTTTATATCCAATTTCAATGTCAAATTGATTCCACTTATCATAATTATACTAATTGTTGTATAATTGATATAAATATTATTTAAAAACTAATAATAATATTATTTTACGATAAAAACAAATTATACAAAAGAATATCAATTGCCTATTAAAATGTTGTATTTTTCTATATTCATCAAAAAATGAAATACTTTTGGAAAATCCCAAATACCACTCTATGATAATTTTTAAATTATGAATTCAAAAATTTTGTTCATTTTATCTAATTAAATTTATAAACATATATAAAATTATTTTTATTACTATTAAAATAAGGAGACTACAAGGAGTTCAGTTGAGAAAATAGTGTTTTTCAAAAATATAAATACTTTACCAAAAATTATGTATTTTATTGTCAATATATTTACTTTATGTACAACCATTATTAATAATATTTAAAAATTATTTATTACTATTCATATTACATTGTTCAACATATATGTTATAATTATATTATTTTATAATAAAAATATAAAATGTTTTTTGTAGAAACTCAGTGTTACAAGTATTGCAAGCTAAGTCGATGTTGTGTGTAGAAAAAATTAAATATTTTTTAGTGTATAAAGAAATTTTAACTATGTGTATGGTATAATTCAAGATCTAAAATAAATTTAATTTATTCGAAATAAATCATAAAAACTAGGTGTGTTACATTCTACCCCCTTAAAATGAATTTCTCCCTAAAATTCACAATTATGATACAAAACAGTGAGGATACTTCTACCTAATCATATAATCAATCTCCCATGTATATTATTAAAACTAGTAATTTCTATAAAAACTTAGACTATGTGAGTGGTATTTATTTGTAGAACTTTATCTATTTGATCCCTGTTTCAACTGGTTATTCGACATATGAATGATCATCCTCCAATAGTATCACCTCTGAGTTCAATATATGTTAAGGTTCAGGCATTTACTTCCAAAAAAATGGAACATGGAACATATCATAGACTTGAGAGATATTTAGTATAAGAACCAAGTGATATGATTATATCCTTATATAATAAATAATTTCAAAGGGACCACTATACTTTTTCATTAGTTTTTTTCTTATCAAATATCAAAACCTTATTACAAGGAGAGATTTTGAGAAACATATTATCATTGACATAATATTATAGATCATGTTGATGGCTATTAGAAAATAATTTCTAACAACTATTAGGTACCTTAATATATTACTTAATGGTTCTAAAAATCTCTACCATGTCATCATATATCTCTAGTCCCAATAGATTTCTTTCAACAATATCATTCCAGTATGTTGGAGCTCTACATTTTTTTTATCCAAGGGTTCATAAGGCTCTATATGATTTCTTTAGTGCGATATATTATTTTATGAAAACTCAACTAAAGGAATTTGTGGATCCCAAGAACCATTTAAATCCATAGAAAAATATCTCAACATATCCTCTAGAGTTTAAATTGTTATTTTGGATTGAACATTCATCTAAGGTTGATAAGCAGTGTTAAAACTCAAATCTGTATCAAGGGATTGTGAAATACTCTTCTATAATTTTTAGGTAAACATCAGATCCTGATTAGAGACAATAGAATGTGGTACATCATTCAACCTTAACACTCCCATAATCTATTTCTTATCAAGATGATCCAAATATAAGTCTACTCTAATAACAATAAAGTTTGATGACTTGGTAAAGAAATCGACTTCCACTCATATAACATTATTAAATTTAGAGGTTTTAAAGAGTCCAATGAAAAAAACCATAGTGATATTATCTTATTTCCATTTTGGTATGGTTAATAGATGCAACATCCTATTATGATTTTGTCTTTCATCCTTAAATTATTATCAAACCATGCACTAAAATAAAAACTCTATGGTATAATCATTCATTCCATACCAGTGAAACTATCTTCTCATGTCTCTATACATATTGGTACCTCTAGGATAAATATATAATGAATATTTATGAACTTCCTCTAATATATCCTTCTTCAAATATAGCATATATGGAATAAATTCACTTTTACTAAACCATATCGTTCCATCCCGATAAAGGATAATGTAAGGAACATTTATAAACTACTTTGGAAATTCTAAATCATCCATTTGTGATAATATAATAATAACATGGACAGATTGTTGAAAATTTAATTGATCTTGATAATATATTTCCCCTTCCTTTAGGATTTCCATATCCATCCTTTATAAGTCCAGAAATATTGGATCATTTTTATCCTTTTCATCGATAATATAGTGTGTTCTCAAAGTATCTTCAACATTTTTCTCTTTTCTAGTTTCAAAATTTAGTTTTCAATCATAATCTCTTATTATATATAACAATATTCTACAACTCATGTTCAAATACATTTGTGTGAATATATACTTCAAAATTTTATGATTGATATGTATATATATATATCACACATTAATTTATTAACACAATGCCTCCATATCCTTAGTTTAAAAACTATCACACCTAACTCCAAATCATTAGTTTGTAAATTTGTATAACAAATCTACAATTTTCATGAGGAAAAGTCTATAACCATGTTATTTTTCATATGAAAACATCTCAATCCCATCTTGGATACATCACTACAGATAACAAACACATTCCCTCTATAGGGTATTATAGGAATAGGTTTTTCGGAGTTACCTTATATTAAGATCCTTGAAATTTTCTCACACTCATCTATCTAAAGGAACATGGATCCCTTTAGTGTTAAATTGGTCATAGGATTAGAGATACATGAGAAATTATCTATAAGACATTGATAATTTCCATATAATCCAATAAAACTACAGATCTATGTCACTGTGCATGGTCTGAGCCACATTCAATATCTTTTCTCTTTTACTAGTCTACTATTATACCCTTTCTTGAGATTATTTAACACAAAAATGAAACATTTTGTAGCTATAATTATCACATTGTAAATTTATCATACAGTTTTTCCTTCCGTTGGGTCATTTGTGTAATTCTTAGGTGGTATTCATACACTTCCTTTCTCTTTGAATATATTTGAATATCATCTATAAAGACTACTAGAAACTTTTCAATGTAATCTCTAAAGCCTATATTTATCAAATCCATGATGATAGTAGGGGAATTAATCATTATAAAAGGTATAACTATATTATCATAGAGTCCAAAACTTGTACAAAATGATTTCTTGGGTTTATCCACCTTCTTGACCCTCAATTAATGATATCTAGAATGATGTTCAATCATGGAAAATTATTGATCTCAATAAATTTTATAAAAAAAGTCTTCAATAAATGGAAGATGATAATTTCTCAAGATTATGGTGTTATTTAACTCAAGATAATCAATTAGGAGTTTCATTTATCCATCTTTATTTTTTACCGAAAGAACAGGTGAAGCCAATGTCACCGACTTGGATAAATTATTCCCTTATTAAGGATTCTAGTGAGTTTCTTATTCAATTCCTAAAACTCAAATGGGAGTATTCGTTATGGAGTCTTTTAAATTGGTGTGAAACATGGTATGAATTCTATTAGTACCTCAACTTCATATTTTGGTGGAAGGATAGAAAAATATTCCATAATTATATCCACAAATTCCTAAAAAATAATCATATCATCAATTTATAGTTTCTCCCCAACCATTATAGATAAAAATATCTTTTGAGTGGGAGTTAAGACACATACGCTATATGTATATTCATAAGAATTTCATACATATAATCATATTAATAGAAAATAAATGTATTGTTTGAAACATAAAATAAAACATTCCTTCCCTGGTAGTTGATGTGGGATTTATATTGACAATGTTAAATCATTCCTAATATGACATCAAATTCAACTCAAGGAAGAATTGAACAATTTGCAGAATGAATATTCCTACAAATGTCAGTGGAATATGAATACTAAACTAGAGGTGAAATTATCATATCATAAGTGTTTTTTCACTACTAATTGTACATCTAATCCTTTGGTTGGAATCATGATACCCTTAGAAAATTATTTAGATATGAAATAGTAAATATATCCATAATCAAATGGGACATTAACTGTTCTAGAGTAGATTGAAAGTGTACCATTCAACACATCATTATTACACCCCTCATTAGAAATAGTGATCGAATGATATTTCAATGAATCCCTCATTGATTATCATAATTGAACTTCTAGTTTGGCCAATTGTTATCGTAAATCCACTTTTCCATACACAATATGCACTAAATTTGTTTACATTCATTTTGTGAAAAAATTTCTCCTTTCTCAATCCTATCTCACTTCTTCCAATAATGTTTTAATAAAATTATTGATGAATTTACCTTAATAAATTAAAACATTTTTTAGACATGAGACAATATCTTCTATTATTATTTCCACACATAGAGAATAAGGGGAATACCATCTTCTTCTCTCTATGGTTTTTGTATTTCCTTTTGTACATCATCATTGTTTTTCTTGTAAAAATCGTGAGATTAATACCTAACTCTGACATCTATTTCAACCTCGATTGCAGAAAGCACATTATAATCATCACTACTAAAGTATCCTATGGTTAACACCGTTCTATTAATTGGATTTAATCCAATATAAAATCAATGAATCCTATATTTAGGTTGCATGATAATTCTATAAGTGTACCTCACAAGTCCTGCGTAATTGGATTAATAAGTACCAAAATATTTATCAGAAAGTCACTTTAACTTGAGAAAATTCATCCCCATTTTAATATTATGTAGAAAAGGAATTTAATTATTGATTAATAAGTTCTTGAACTCAACCTAACTGTTGGATTTTATTTCTCTTGAAGCCTTGTAATCTTGATTAAGGTTTACCATTATCCAAATTCACCTTCTAAATGATAAATATCCCAAATAATTAACTCAAGATATAAACATGGAAGAATGTAAAAGATCTTTTAAGTTGTATGGATCCATTTTTCAAAAACAACTTCATCATTAGACCCACTGAATGAAGGTGGGTGTTAACTTATGAAGGACTCAATAGAAAATTGTTCACTCATTTTCTCATTTGGAGGTTAACCATGATTCATAGATTAATACAAATATGTGACCATAACAACAATGCTTTTTATTACATCACCTATGGAATTTAGATGACCAGGAGAATAATCATTACAATTTCCATCGTAATCATCCTTAATGTGGTTCCTTTGAGTTTCAAACACAAATTAAATCCAATTATCATAGTGTAACAAACAATAATCATTGAATTTATTATATCATGTCTAAATTATGACACCTCATTTAAACTATCAAACCTTTGGTTTACAATAGGTTTTTCTAGCGAAATTTTATTTGAATCCTTCCTGATTTTTTGTATTGATTTTTTGAATTACCAAAGAATATCCATCAGCGGTGTCAAACTAGGTTTGAAGAAAGGATCATTATTGTGCACTAGTTTCTGATCATTTCTAACTCAATACAGTGTTTTCATGGTTAATACCCCTATGTACATCTATTCTAGACCCGCATCCATTTTTTGTATCTAGATAATGATGTTTTCCTAGGAAACTAATCACTCTATCCTTTATCAAAATTCGATGATATATTCCTACAATTTTCCACATACAAATACTTTTCTATAAACTTGTCCTTAGAGTTCTCAAAAATGTTTTCTCATCATTGTTACTAGAGGTTAACTAAAATATTTCTATTATACCAACTATAGAAACCCTATCTTATCACAAATAGACATTACATCACATTGGTGTAACATTTAATGCATTACACAAATAGACTCTCAAATACAAAATTAGTTTAGTGCGTATAGAAAAATAGTAATATAAACATGGATACATAAGTGATCTAAATTTTCTCCCACTAAGTTATCCATCACCATATCCCTTCTTAGAGAAAACATATATATTAAATATTTTAATTAAATATGGAAAGTAAACATTAAAATGGGTGAGCTCAGATGCTCGATAAGGTTAAACAAAGGAGATGAGTAAAAATATTCATGTGAATAACAGTATGAGATATTTTCATAATATTATATGAGCATACCCTACATATCAAAGAATGTAATAATGATTCATTCGATAAATATTGGTAATTAATAAGAAATTAATCTTAAGGAAATCAAGAGATTTAGCCATCAAATCATAACATATGAATATGACATAGAATTGTGGTGGAAACATAAGAATATTAATGATTTACATAATAGTCAATTAGTAATTCTCATGACATCTTAGTTCAATTTTTTCACTCCCTAAACCATCGTTGTAGTCATGGTTCTCGCCCATAACCATATTAATAGTAAACATTCACTCCTAATACCTTCTTAGAAGAAAAAGTCCTTTACTGAATAGAGTTCAATCCTTATTCAACCCAAGTAAATATCATGATATAAATATATTTACCCAATTCATTGGAAAGAGATATATGTCCCACCTACCACATAACGAAGTCATATATATGTCTTCCATAATATCATAAATAATCATTATATTGTAACCTATTAAATGAAATTTTTATCATAAAATTTTCATAATTTCATAACCTATAGAAAAGTGACATGTTTCATAATAATTTCATCAATTCATAATCCTTGAAAATTAGTCAGTTTTATAAACATATAAACTATGGAAGAGAAATGTGTTCTAAAAACATATAACCCAAGAAAGAGAGACATGTTCATAAACATCATCCTATCAAAAACATAAACCATTTAGAGAAATAATTTGAATTTAACAATTAGATTATATTGACATAAAGGTATGAGTAACACCAAAAAATAAAATCTTTGATGGAAAATAATTATTAAATATCTTTTTAAAAAATTATTCTTGATGAAAATAACCATTTTTTAATGAAAAACACTTTTTATAACATAACAAATTTTTGAATAACTTTTTCATTTAAAATATAGTTGTAAAATTATAATAATTATATGAAAATAAATAAATAAATTTTAAATATCATTTCAATGAAAATAATCTTAAAAGTTAATTTATTAAAAAAAATGGATTCATTTTTTAAAACATGGTTTTTGAATAAAACATATTTCTGCCCAAAGTGAGAAATAAGGTCTTATTTTCTTAAAAACATAATATTAATTATATTAAGTTCCAGAGAGTGGGAAAATGGTACCATTACATGAAGATATCATGAGTAACCATAGAAATATAAAATTCATGATATTTTATTGGATATTAATCATAAAATTATATTAATGGAATCATAATCTTAAAGAATCCTGATCAACGATGATATTTAAGCAATAAACATATACCACTTTGGTCACTTTGAATCATAATAACTATGAGAGAATTAAATTAAATGAATCAAAAAATATTATGAAAATAATTAGGTTCATTGTGTAACATGTCAAATAGTAGTATATATACCTCATAAAATAATATATTTTTATTACATAACATGTGTCTCAAAGAAGATAATTTGAGACATAATTACATTAGAAATGTTTAATCATCCACAACCAGAAACCCCATGAAATAGATATAATTGAGTGATAATTAATTAACCAAAAATTTATGTATAATAATTATATAATACATTAATGTTCAGTATATATACCACAGAAAAGATACAAGTGGTTAATAAGGCATAAGACTCACAGAAAGAAAATTTAGACTATAAATCCCATGACAATGTGTATTGATAATGATCAAACTCATTCAAATGACCTTTATAATAAATAATATTTTATTATACATTTTTATAGAATAATATTAAATTATATCATGACATATATAATTTAAATATGACCTTTAGTTAACCTTTTATTAACACTTCCAATTAATAATATCATGATTAAATAATATCAAAAATTATAACCATGAAATAAATATAATATATATTTATTAATCAAGTGTTTAAAATAATTTATAAAATAATTTAAATTAAATTAAATACAATGTTCATAGAGACGGAAGGCCTTACATATGCCTGAATCCTACTTCCATATTCTTGGAATACTTAAAGAAATAAGAGAATTAAATGATATATATTATCATTTAAGTAGAATTATTATGTCATATATATTAAATATTTTATTAAACTCATATTTAATACATTTATCTAAAGTGTTAATGAATCACATCGCTTTGAGAAGGTAGTTGCTCACCTGTCCACATGTGATGTTATCATATTTCAAAATAATGAAAATCATAAATTCATGTGTTTCATAATATTTAAAAAATAATAAATAAATCATAAATATCATATATATATATATATATATAAATTAATATCATTATTTTAATAATCCTTAATAGGTGGTAATGGAAGAATAAACGACATTATTTCGTGGGGCGGTAGTTCGCCGTACACATGAATGATTATTGTATTTTCCATTTCATGGAAGTGTGAGTTAGTGTAGGAAAATACTATAACATAAAATAATATAAAAATATTTATAATAATTATGTTATTATCTAAGTATGAAATAATAATAATTTATAGGTGGAGAAAGAAATGAAACAAAACTACATTGGGAATGATGTTACCTCTTCTTTGTGTATCTCATTTTGGTTTGCAGTAAAGGGCATACTTGTTTAGATTTATTCCAAAATTGAGACCACTATGATTAATTTGCTAAATTTGGGTGTATATTTTTACAATTTGGTTTGAGAAAAAGTGCATAAAAGGTTTGAAAAAGTAAGGGGTTGATTTTCCATTTATAGTGGAGGAATATTGGCATTCTTATACTTATAAAAAGATAAACACTATTTAGAGGAATTCATTAACTCAAGTGCCTAAAATAATGATAAATATTAAATAAAAGTTATAATATAGTATATATATAAATATAAATTATATTTTGGATAATTCTATAAGTCATTTATTCTATTAATATTAAATTTTAACTAATAAGTAAAATAATTTATCCATTAATTGTTGTAATTAATTTCAATTACTTTCACTAATGTTTTTAATAAAAAATAAATTTAGCGTTAATATAAACTAAATTATTATCATTAAAACTATGGAATAAATTTTACCAAATTATTAACATATAAGTTAGAAAAGTAAATTCCAAATTAAAATCGCATGTGGGATGAGACAACAGGTTTGTAATGCGAAAAGACCAAAATATTGAAATATTTTTATACCCAATTTCATTTTGAAATTGGATCCAATGAAATAATTTATATTCAAATATTTATTATAGATCTAATTATTGATTAAAACATAATAAAAATATAATTTATCTTCATAAATAAATTATAAAAAAAAAGAACATTACAATTAAAATTTTATATTTTTCACTATTTATCAAAAAATGAAATATTTCCAAATATTACCAAAATTTCACCCTATCATAATTTTGAAATTTTGAATTCAAAAATTAATTTTGTTTTATATAATTAAATTTCTAAAATTTTATAATATTAATTTTATTATCATTCATAAAATTACATAAAAAGGAGTTCTTTTAAGAAAATTGAATTTTTAAACATATAAAGACTTTATAAAAAAATTATGGAATTAATTCTAAATATGTTTCCTTTATGTAAAACCATTATAAATAATTTATAAAAACTAGTTCTAAATATTAATATTTATATTTTTAATGGCCACTTTATAACTATCTTGTTTAAATAATAATAATAATTGTATAATGTTGTTTCTTAACAAATCAGTGTGGCTTATAAAGAAAGGTATGATTATGTTTCATGAGGAGAAATTTTTACATATTTCATTACATAAAAGTTTTAACTTGGTTTAGGGTAAAATTCATGACATCAAATAAATTTAATTCTTTAGAAAAATTTTTTTAAAAAATCTGGTTTTTATAAGGCACTTGTGAACAGACTACTATAATATAAAAATTGACATCCCACATGTTACAGGTGTCCCCATGGCCAATAAAAATGTTTTGTGAGTGGAAAAAATTAAATTATCAACATAAAAGTCAAATGATTAACCATTCCCAGTCTCTATCACCCTCATATAATGTATCCAAATTTTCAATACACCGTACATGTGTAATATAAAAAAATAACATTTCCATGAAAGGGGGTAAAAAATTCAATAGTGATAAAAATCCCACACAAAGGAAAAAACCCAAGAATAAATTTATAATGTATCAAAATATTTTAAAAACACATTTTATAATATTTTAACAACTACGTTACTATAAATCATGGGTCAAAATTCCAATCCTTTTCCAATTCATAAAAAAACATCCAATATCCATTATGAATCCATTAAATCAACACACATCCATTATATTTCAATTTTAACCTTTAAAAAATTGTTACTCTTTTAAATAAAAAACATGTATAAACATGTTTTTTTCAATTAAAAATATATAAAATATATTTTATGGAATTATAACAAGGTACGTAGAAAAATATTTCATCAAATAAAAATAAAAATTCAAAAAAATCACCATTTATTATCATATTTGGGTTAACACAACATTAGGAAAGAAATAATTTCGTTGAAACCTATTTTTCAATCTTTGGAAACAAAAATATAATTAAAAAATGAAACACATCCTCAAAGACATTTCAAGAATCCTCATGGGAATTTAAAAGGTTATTATAACATTAAAACATTCCATTTTAAAGAGAAAAAATGGAATTAAAAAAACAAATAATAAAAATCTCAAAATTCATATAAATGATTTATAAAGCCAACATGGATATAATATATATTTATACATTCAATAAAAATGGTTTTGGTAAGATAAAGCATTATATTAATAAAAAAATTGTACAATTACATAGAAACACTTACTTAGATGAAATGGAAACCCATTTGAAACTTATGATCATTGGAGACCACTAAAAAAAGAAGGGAGATAGTTTCTATAAACTCTAATGACCATAATCCCCAACACTAGGTCTAACTCAAGCACAAAATCAGTCCGATAGACCTCTAGGGGTCATCATTCGAATCAAAATTAGTAGAAAAGTTGAATGAAATGTATAAAGATAGAAAATATGGTATATCTTACTTATAAT
This sequence comes from Viscum album, assembly GCA_963277665.1. NCBI lineage: Eukaryota > Viridiplantae > Streptophyta > Magnoliopsida > Santalales > Viscaceae > Viscum > Viscum album. The sequence continues at coordinate 1,496,748,707 of OY728119.1, read as the reverse complement.
TACATGAAAAACACCTAATATGTTCCAATAATTAAATTAGAAGGGGGATTTAACTCCACTTGGTCTCCCACTAGTCATACGAGTTTCATAGAAGAAGTGATGGGTCAATCCATTCCTAAAATCAAGAAGGGATTTTGGTAAAATCAGGCATGATGAGATTTTGGAAAGGACACATTATTTGGATTTATGGTTTTCAAAACTGTGTGTCAACCATATCATAGACCCCCAAAATTGAAAACAATTCCCATGGTTATAAGTAATATTTTCATAGTTTAAAAAATATTCAATGAGCATAAAAACCTCACTTTATCAATGATAATTCCTTCCACATGGGAGATGCATAGTTACTACTAACTATGTGTGTAATCTAAGCACCGCCATGAAAAACAAAAAAATAAAATTTTATAAAATAAAAATTAAAAGGAATATTGGTGTCCTATTATATGATAAAATAACTCAAATTTGACACTACAGTGACATGTGGGTGTTATAATTTTCCCATCCAAGCTAATTTATACCCCTAGATAGTCTGGGTTCAAAAAAATAAAATAATGTGAATAATAAAAAAATTTCAAATACTATAAAACCAAGATGATATTATCAATATTATTCAAACATAAAATTAAATGACAATGATCATCTATGGAGATCAAAATGATTACATATAATTACTTCTAAATATAACCAATTCTAACTGAAAATAACTCAAAACAAATTACTAAGAATAATATTATACCTATTATGGACTCCTTATCATATATAATTACTCTAAAATGGTAGAACCAAGTTTAACATCTAAGATAATAATCCTCACAAAATTTAATCCAACAATAGTGAATCTCACCCAAACCAACAACAACATAATTTGGAACCAAAAGAAGGATAAAAACCCCATAATTCTATGGAGAAATAATTTGGTTTATATCCTCTGGCCATAACACAAACAGATGACCTTGGTTCATAAACTAGACCACTCTCACATATTGAATCCATAATGACCCAAGTATAACTCATACCATTAAATAATATCCATTGGGGAAACAACCAACCATGATATCTAATCACTCACCCAAGTCCCTTCCTTATCTCTAACTAGTGTGAAACTCAAAGCTCTGCACAACTAGGAATCATAAACAATAGCTCTTGAGAGAGTGATTCAACCAAAAACATTTCACAACTAAAAAACTATAATAACCATTATCCAAAAAATAGGGTATTTGAAAAATTACATTCATATAGGTCCACATGAATCCTTCCTCAAAGAATCATATCCATGATTCTAAATATACAATAATAGAAGTTTAAAATCTAAACCCAAAATCAACAATAAAAAGTCCCCAAAAAACAATTCCAAAAAGGATCAAAACTAATAAATATTCATAAAATTTTACTTATAAAACATTTTAAGATAATAAAAATGAAAATAATGAGTAAGAATCATGGAGGAAGAAAAATAGAATATATAGAGTTCACGGAATCACCAAATAGAAGCAGACAAGAGTCATATTATTCTTTCTTGAAATGGTCATGTTCTGGGAAGGTAAACATATTTCCATATACATTCCCAAAACTGGTTCAACTCCATTATAATACAAAACTTCAAATAAAGCCTTATTCTCATCTTATATAACTCATGCATTATCTAGAACCATTTTCTAGGATAATTCTTCTTCCACCTAAATGGATTCATCAATAATTCTTGAAAGGATGTTATAAAAGACAAAAATATAAATGATCCAAAATATATGTGTAGACCACAATCAATGGAACAATAATTTTATGAATTATTTAAAACCATGCCTAGATAGAATATGACCAACTCTAAAATGTGATTTACATAATCATTCATTCATCGATCACCTTCATAAAAGCTATAATATCGAGAGCTCTCTCCACTCTCTGAACCTTTTAGTAAAACCACTAGATAACAACTATACTAAAAACCTTTCAGGAAATATCTTTACATAACTAGGAAGGTTACATTGACTCACATTATTCTTGAATTGATTTGACAATAAATATCACCATAACTCCCACACTTGAATCTTCAAGAATCCCATGTGAATTAGGGCTCACCCAAATCCTTTCAATCCACCCTATTACTTCTGTTAAATATTAATCACCAGAAAAAGAAGGATGTTTGTAGTTCAAGAATTATATAATATGGTTTGAGTTTATAGAAGGTTATTATTCACTACTCTAATATGTTTAATGGTATATTCTAAAACTGAAATTACCCTTTCCAAAATACTAGATAATTTAGAAAGGTGATTATCCTCAAAGGAAAACATTATACTTACACTTTAAATTAATCTAGGTAGAATATCATCAACATCACAATATATGAAAAACATACATTCATACCTCAAATCATAAACCAAAAATACCATCCTATTCTAGGGATCCAACTGGGAAGCAATAGGTCTCCATAATAAAACACATCAACTCCACACAAAGGAAATGATATTTTTAACTTAAAATATCATTTTAAAAATTACAACCTCTAGGAATACCCAAATGAATAAATTTAAAACTTATCACATTTCATTTTTCATTTTTTTCAAAACCCAGAATGAAAACAACCCCTTTTCATAGAATTTAATGGAATCCTGAGGAATTTTCTCTCTTTTTAACAACCTATTAAAATGAAATTTTTAAATTGACCATTTTGAAAAATTCTCCCATGTCTAAAACCCAATAATTGAAAAAAAATCATCCCAAAATATCCAAAAAATATTTATAAAAATCCAATAGAACAAAAATTAAATACAATCAAAACCCTTATCAATATATCTCTAATAAGAAATAGTCTCTTAATGGGAAAATCAATATTAATTGAAACAACTCAACTAGGGGGGAAAATGTTTGTGCATTTTTTGGCAGAATAAGTTGGGAAACCAAGCATCAATTGTGCAGCATGCTCTTTGGAGGTGATAGACCCAAACATGGTATGAAACTCATGGTTATCTAGAATATGTTATTGAACCATATTGCACTTTCACTCCTTCATTTTAAGCCTAAAACTATAGATATATAACCAAAATAATTTAAAACCACAAATAAGATAAGAAATTAAATTCACATAGAAATTAATTATAAATAGATGATAAGGATCTTGAATTAACAACTAAAGACACAAATTCTCCCTGAAATCTCTACCCTTGAAACTAGAAAGAGATAGGTAGGATATCCTTTCCCTAACCTCTAATACCCTAAAAAACATAACCTAATTTCTACAAGGACATCAAAAAATAATTCTTTTTTTACTCAAAACAAATAGGCTCTCACAAATGTACCCAATATATAAGGCTATTTTGAAATGAATTTCCCTAAGGTTCCATCTAACCATGAACCCGACCTGATTCATAAAATAACTCAAATAGAATTCACAATTCCAAAAAGGTAGAAACTGGTTCTTTTGATTCATAGGAAACACAATTTTGAATAATTATTTAATCAAATTAGTGTAAGAACTATTGTAGATCATTTACCAATGTTTGAAATATAACATGCTTACATTGGACATCCATGTAGTATTTAGAATATAACAGACCAAAATAATTGAATATGCTAATCAGGTTATAACAAACAACATTTATCTAACCCATTTTAAAAAATAAAAAACACCATCCATAATAAAAATGAAACACCATGGAATAACCTAATAAAACATTGATAACATAAAGAAGATAACGATAATGAGTGATACAATTCTAACAATAAATAAAAAAATTATTGCCATTCCTGAATCCCACTCTAGGCGACCTTTGGATTCTAAACAACTATCTAATCAACCATCATTAGCCATAAGGATAAAATCTAAGTATAATAGAAATAAATTTGGAACATATAATATATATTTGTATGTTAAATTTTCTAGTAGGCCACCACCCTCAAATACTCTGAAATTTGTTTCATAAGGAAATAAAAATCATTTAGAATGAAAATAAATGTAGAAAGTAGGATTTAAAAAAACATGATTGACTATATTTAATAGAATAATATATTTACAAAATATTCCATTTTTTAATTAAACAATACACATAAGAAACACTTCACTATACTATGGAATTTTAGTGCCAAAATATCTATTTTGATATCCACATTAAAAACCCTACATAAGAGTCATTAAATTCAATATAGTTTTTCCAAACATATTTGGAAACAATTTAGATTGAAATGTTCAACATTATGGGTAAAGCATAGAAAAATTGGATCCAAAATTCCAAATACATGAAAAGACGATATAAAAGATAATGTTCAGACCATACTATAAGAATGGGAATGATAAAATACTGAAGAAAATATGGATCCTCTATATAGACCACCAATTAATAAATAAATGAGTCATTGGTCTTTACACAGGGAGGCTATCATGGGGAGTATCTAAAATTATAAATTTTTTATTTACCAACTACCAACATATATTGATTCCAACAACAATCCACAGAACTACACACCATTATACTCATTTGAAATCTAACACCTCAAAAAACTAGGGCCTAACTTGATTGGAGGAACACTAGAATCATGAAAACAAACTAGTGTAACATAAAAATACATCTCTCACTTAGTACCCAGATTCCAGTGATAAATAGAATATTGAGTTGAGTGAACACGTAAGACACAATTTACACACAAGGCATAAAAAATATCTCTATCTCACCACCAACACCCACATATTGAGTAACCATATTTTTATAATCCATAAATTTGAATCATTAACAAATCATATTCCATTAAAATGTAAAAATAACCATCATAAAATGATAAACAACCCACATAAAGGTAATCAAACATAATGGTAAATTATCAAGGAATCATAATATTAAAATAAAACATTTTATAAAGCTTCATCTAATCATTCACCTTTAAATATGGATTGGAATTACGTTGCTGTTCCATTTTATAAAAAACATACATCAGGCATCTTTTAGGAATTCTTTAAAATCATGCAATCTAATTAAATTTCAAATTCATACTTTAAAACATGGGAATTCTTATTTAAAACACTAAATAAGGACAAAGGCTTACCATTTCCATCGAGTAAATTTTAATGATCCATTAAGGAACTCTCACAAGGGTTATAGAAACACACTCATCTGCATAAACATTTTAAATTCACTAAGAAAACCCTTTAAATAATTTTTTGGTCAAAACTGCATTATGAAACAATTATCTACTTAAATACATATTTTCACTCATTGAAAACCAAAAACTAAATAAAAATCCAATACACATCATCAAAACCCTTTCAAATAGACTAAATTCAATTTCATACATTCTAATCGCATTGAAAAATTACAAATCAAATACAAAAAAAAAATAGAATTCAAATGAAAACCCCTTTTATTCTAAACAAAATATTTATAGAAATTATTTAGAAAAATTACATGGGAGTTTTATATATGCACACATTCATCAAATATTTATTTAATAAGCACATGAAAACTATGAATTTGATAATAAAATTATTATATAAAGAATTACTTAGAAGAAATGGATACAATGAGGAAACACAAAACCCTCGATGCCAGCAACCCAAAAACTCAATGATATTATTTATAAAAACCATAGATGCCCAAAAAAATCCATCATTGGGTCTAACCCATACACTAAATCATCCCAAGAGTACTCTATGGTTGACGGGTGGAATTGAAACCAAAATAAAAGAGGAAAGAACAGGACAAAGGGTTAAAAGGGGATGATTTACATTGGTATCACTTTAAAACACCATAGATGAGTCAATAATCAAAGGGGAATGATGATGGAACATCCCCTTGTGATCCCAAGTGTCATTCAATTTTTATGGGAGTATAGAGCGATAAATACCTTCTTAAAATGAAAACAAAATATTTTCTTAAAGGAACACTTTTTGTCAGTCTAGGATGTCAATATGATTTTGAAAATCATGATCCAAACATAAAGGAGTACCCATACACATAAAATAAGACACAAAGTTCTTGGGAATATATATATGGTTTCTTAAACCATGCATAGACTGTGAAAGTACTCATTTTATCCATAATAGTACCTAGGGATGGTATGGTTAGTACTAACCATAAAAGTAAATAGTGAAACACCAAGAAAACCTCTAAAACAACAAATTTACAATCTAAAAACAATTAGGCCTCAAGGTGACCAATTATAAGATAAAATAGCAAAAATTAATCTCTATACTGGCATTTGGGTTTCACAATTTTTCTAACTATGTCACATTCTAACCCAAAAAATGTAGTGATCGTAAAATAATAGAATGTGAAGGATCATAAATATACAAAGAGGCCCAAAGTAAGTAGAAACATTTAACATGATTTATTCCCAATGTGTATGATCCTCAACAAATAATAGGCCAATCATACAAAATGATTTCTAAATGAAACCAATAGTAGTCGAAACCTAATGATCAAACCAGAAGTCCTAAGAATGAAATGATATATGACATAGTATTCCGTAAAATTTTGAAATCCTTTAACATGGTGGAGCCAAGGGAAAATATTGCGATATGAATCCTCAAAAAAAATATAAAACCATGAGATACACACACCTTAAAACATGAAACACCTCTAATCCAAAATTGGGAATAATAACAACAAGGAGCCATAAACGAAGTATATGGGCTCTAACTTCAAGCCATAACACATAAGACCTACGATCTCAAACTGGATAACACTAACACAGTGAATCCATAATATTCAAATCTAGACATCATATAGTGTATACTATTAACTATTGTAACACCCTCCCTAGTAACCCAATAAATTATATATAGTCCTTTCTTATTTCCAACCAAAGAGAACCTCAATGCAGCACATAACAAAGAATCAGAATCCACCACTCATAATAAAAAGATTCACCAAAAAATGTGTAATAATAAAACAACTATCAAAACCATAGATACCTATTTGGATACCCTCATTTCCATATGACTAAATTAGAAAATCCCAAATAATCAGTTTCCTAGAGTGGTCTCCTTCACCAATATAGTTTCCTAAACAACATCCTAATTTGGTGTTTGGCCAGACAGAAACATAGATGACCAAAAATATGGGTATAAACACCTTTGAAGAAATGATATTTCTAAAAAACATAATAAAAACCCAATTATAGAGTTGTAATAACTCTAAAAAGTTGTCTACATAATCATTCAATGATAAGTAACTATGATTACTCTCATTTTCTTGAGAGATATCTCCACTCTTACAACATACATGTAAAACTACTAGATAAAGACCAAATTGAAAACCTCATGGGACATATCTTCTCATTGCTAATTAGGTTTCATAGACTCCCATAACACTCTACTCATTTTGACAAGTAAAAAATCAACAGATCCATTCCTTCCATCTTTATAAATCATTATATAATCGATTAACACCGAAATCCTTTCAAGCCACCCAACTTATTCCTTTGGATCTTGATCACTATAAAAGAAAGGATTATTTTGATTCAAGAATTATGTGACTTGATCAAAGATAATATAAGGTACCAAGTCCACCACCGAACTTTCCTTTTGGGATGACTGTTGAAAGGAGGAACTCAATCCAAGAAATAAGATATTTTATTTAATGGATCATCTTTCAATACCACCATTCTTCTAAATTTTTTTGACCATTTCTATAGGCCTAAAATAAAAAAATATATATATATATATATAATTTAAATTCATATATGAAATATTAAACCAACAATAAAATTACTATATAAGGGTAGAACCATAAATAAAAAGGTCACCACAATAATACTTATCAATTCAACACTAATGAAAAGAAATTTTCCTTTTTAAAATGGCATACTTCCCCTCAAGGGTATTTAATAACCCCCAAACATAAAAAATATGTTTTTAAAACAATCCAAAAACATTTTTAAAAATAAATCCCTCTAGTAGAACACACATCACCAAAATAAATCATATCCCAAATATAAAATTTTCTAAGCTCTAATTTTCCAATGAAAATCACTTTTTAAATAATAAAATTCAAAAAATTGTTTTGAAATCCATCACCCTTGGGAATACCACATTAAAAAAATTTAAAACATATCCCGTTTTTATTTTAAATAATTCATCAAAAAACTAATGTGAAATAAACCAATTTATATAACATTTTATAGAAACCATGGAAAAATTATATCTTTATAGCAACCCATGAAAACTAAATATTGAAATCAGTCTTTTCACAAAATTAACCAATTTCACAAAAAACGAATTTAAATACAAGCATCACTAAAGAACCCAAAAAAACATAAAATAAGGTCCAAAAATAGAAAATCTAAATATGAACAAATACGTTTCAACCTATATCCAACAAGTTAGATTAACATTATGATAAAATCGTAATCAAGAGAAGTTGAAAAAACTCAACTAGATAATAAGAAGGTTTGTTAATAATTTTTCTACGTGGGTTGGGAAATATACACCAACCATTACACATGATTTATGAAATCTACATAACCAAGCAACATGGTCATCACATAGTTGGTTAGACCATACAATCTTACATTTCACATCATTAAATTTTCTATTCTAACTTTTAACAAAATATTAATTCCTAGAATCCATTATAAACTCAAAGTTATAAAAAACAACATTTTAAATAAAAATAAATCAACAATATCTATTTATGAACTAAAATTTCTTATTTAACAATCAGATTCCCTCGGTTCCATGAAGATCATGGTGATAATGATCTATCTATACTCTACTTCCATTACCTCTCACACCCTAAAAACCATAGTCTCCGTTTTTCCAGTACATACCCCAATAATAATTGGGATACATAAGGAACTTAGCCACTCACCAATGAACTCATTCTATTATACTATTTTGTATCAATCCATCCAATGTTTCTACATGACATAGCTCCCAACCTGGTCATAAACATTTCTTGAAGGGCAAACATAATCCCCATGGGATGGAAACTAGTTCTTGGGAATCATAGAAAACATCTTTAGGAATAATTTTGACCTTAAATCAGAGTAAAAAAAAGACAATAGATCATTTACCAATGTTTTATATAGATCATCTATAAATTGGACATCCACATACTATCAAGAATATAAGAAACAAAAAATAAAAGAACAATTCAAAAATGTTATAACCAAAAACACTAATCCAAAACATTTTCATAAGTATGAAACATCATAGATAAACAAAAATGGAATAACCCGACATAATAAGGATAAATAAATGAAACATCAAAAAATGACTCAAATCATGATAACTAAAAAAATGACACGATCCAAACCAGAAGCCCATACCATGAATCAATTCATTTCTTACTACCTCTCAAATCACCCAATATCATCCATAATGAAAAAATTAAATTACAACCTAAAGAAACCTCAAACCTAAAAACCATAAGCACGATCTAAACAAACTAGTAGGTCTAAAACCACATGAACTATTCAAATCATTTCATAATGCAATTCGTAAATTTTATTTTAAGAATTCTAAAATAAATTGTGATTCTAAAACAAAAAATCATGAATAACCAAAAAATAACATAATATCTTTAAAAATCATTCCATTTAATTTCATTGAAATTAAAACACTTACATTGAAAACATTTCATTGGCCAACGAAATTATAATACCAAAATATCCATTTTTAAATCCACTTTAAAAAACAAATACAAGGGATATTAAATTATAAATGGGGTTTCCAAAAATATTTGGAAATCATTAAGAAGGAAAAAAATAACGGGTTAATAATTCATAAAATTGGCACCACTATTCCAAATAAAGTAAAATAAAACATATATAATAATGTTTCTACAATAATATATGTATAGAAAATATATAATCAAGAACAATGTATCCATTCCTAAAATAAACATCTAGTAACGAAATTAATTTATCATTGTATCTACCATTGGATGTTAATGTGGGATGTATCTAAACTTATCAATTATTATACACCGTTTCCTAGAATATGTAATTTCTAAACCACAATCCATCCAAATGACCAACAGAATCCTAATTTAAATGGTAACACCACATATATATAGTGTCTAGAATGACTAGAGGGGTAGTAGAAACATGTTATAAACTAGTGTAACCTAAGAATAAACCTCTAAATTAGAACATAGGATCCCATGGCCAATAGAAATGTGAGGTTAGTGACATGAAATCTAGTATTTACATGTAAGATATATGTAATAAATCTCCTTATAATACATCACCCTCATATAGAGAAATCATACTTTGTATACCACGTACATCCATATATTAAAAAAATAAAAGGGAGAAATAATGATCCCATATTGATAAACGAACCACTGAAGGGGAAATAGACACCAAAGGACGATAAATAGGGCCTCACATGCTTTAAAAAATATATATTATAAAGTAATAGTTATCCTTTAATATAAATAAATGATTAGAATACCAATGAACGTTCTTTTTGATTGAACACTAATTCAAATAACCTTCAGAAATCCATTAAAATCACAAAACAATTTTAAATTTCAATAAAACCCTTTAAAAAAGATTTGACCTATTTGAAATATTAAAAAAACAAAAAGTGTTGTAATTTCCTTAAAAAATATAATATATTAAATAAACTTTCATAAGTGTTATAAAAAAACTCTTTAAAATAAATAGTTTAAATTAATCAAGAACTCAATTTCAAATTATTTTGGGTTCATCAACTTATTATAAAAAATACCCACTTTAAAACCTCATTTTCACTCATTGATAAACAAAAATCGATTAAAATTTTATACATCATATCAAAATCATTTCAAAATACCCTATAGGTATTTCTAAAATTCTTAATACATTAAAATATACCATTTCAAACACAAACACATTTTATCTAAATGAAAACTCTTTTTATATAAACATCAAATATCATTGAAACTAGTTAGAAACACAATATTGATGTCACACAAATGCTTAATTGAATTAAAAATATATATTTAAAATACCTAATCACGCTAACAATTAAAAACGAAACAATTCCATTGAAACATATACTTTTATGGATTGGAAACCAAGTTAAAACATGTCTCCATTGATGGTAACCCCACAAACTAGTAAGGAGATGTCGTCTAAAAACCATAGACAATAAAAACACAATTATAAGTATACATTAAATCCTTTATCAGCCCATGGGAAATCTACACATTACATTTGAACCAAATATCAATATAAAATATAAAATAAGGTATAATATGGTGAAATTTGGGTTATATACCTTGGATTCACATTGAATAACACTAAATATGATAAAATAATCTAAGTAGAAGAATAACATATCTCTTACATAGGATTTTAAGGGTTTATTGAGTTATATTTTTAGAGGATATGGGTGAATTACTTATTAAAATAATGATTCCATTTTATTACAAATCACATATTAGGTTATTCTAAGTAGGTCACATAATTTGTGTGCATAGTTTGTCAAACCATGCCCCAAGAAATTATGGGTATTTTGATAAAAAAATCCACATGAATGGTTCCTTGGAATAACCACATTGTTTTAATACCCTTAAATACTCTTTAAAAAAACAATATATTCTTTATTATTGTACCCTAAATATGGGTATTATATTATTGCAACTAATATTGCGGGTAAACAATGAAAATCCCATAAAAACTCCAAAAATATAAATTTTAAAGTCACTAAATATTGTGGCTTGATGCGACCAAATATAATATAAATTAAACAGCATTAAATTTTAAAATGGCATGTCGCTAACACACATAAGGAATTTATGATTCTGGAATGGATATTGAAACACTATAAGGATATCATTAATGAGTGTATTCGTGATACAAAAGGGTGGATATGAAAATGGATAAAGTGATTCTTAAATATTATTTCTATTTCATGAAAATGTAATGAATGTTATAAGTGTTTTTCTGATGTTACTAAGATATTTCATGTGAAGGTACATGTATGAGTATGTAAGTGTGAGGATAATATATATATATTTATATTGGTAGATGCCATTTTAATGTGTGAAGATATGATGTTCGACTCTGAAATTGTATGTGTATATAGAAACATATGACAAAAAAGATACATAAATTGGGACATACTATATTGGTGGGGTATTAATTCACATATTTATCCATCTAAATATTACTAAGGATAAGAGTCTACATGGAGCCTATATTACATGTGATAATTTTTATTTAGTTTGAATAAATTTAATGGAGAAGTTATAGGAAATAAAAAGAAGGAGATATTATGATTTTGACAAAAAAATTAATGATGAAAAAAGTAGGAGATACATGAGTTTTAGAGGGAAATACAAGAGAATAAAAAGGATCCTTAGTGCCTATAATTAGATAGTGAAAAAAATATCTAACGACTAGAGTATGAATACTTATTTCACTATTGTGGAAAAAAACTTAGTTAATCTATTCTTTTCTTATTGCAGGTTTTGTTACTTTTATTTTACTCACACTCTTATTACTATTATGAGGGGGTGGAATTTTTTGTGACAAACTATTATGTAAATGGGATTTAATAGTTATATTTTGAGTTTTTATATTTTATTCAAGTTGGGATATTATATTCCATCCATTTTCCCCAACATTCACTCTTGTTTTAATAAATAATATCTATATTCGAATTAAGATTGTATTATATAATGTGATTTATTTAATGAATCCTATTACATGAACATTGGATAAAAATTTGTTCTATGTTAAAATAAGGTTATATGTATCCTCTTTCTATAAAAAATAAATGTATATAACCATTAAAAATAAGAGTTTATTTGAGTGAGTGTTTATTCTCCATGACGAAGGGTATACATATACATAATTATGATGATAACAAGATTAAATAAAAATATTTATAACCACTCCTATATGAACTTTGATATTTTATTCTTGAACATTTTTTTATTTAATTACCCCCCCCCCACTCTTCAAAATTAACTTGAAAAATATTTTAGTAATTTGAACATAGTTTTAATTTCCTAAATATTTCAACTAAATTAATCTCTCATATAGTTCTCATGGGATTGATCATAGACTAATAATAACAATTCTATTTAGTATTTTGGTGTCTTTTGGCTCATGTTATAGATTTATAAACATTGGTACACTAATGGTGGAAAAAAATTTCAACCATTACTATGTTTTTAAATCGTCTTAGAGGGATTGGCTTACTATATATTTTAATTTGAAAGTTTGGAATAATGTTTCCATCTATATTTTTAGTTTTTAAAGTTCATTTTGGTTTTTATTTATCTTTTTATAGTTATTTTACATGGTTGGTTTTTTTGGTTTTGATGGTGGAGATTCAATTTATTTATACTATTAAATAGAATTTTTCATTACATATAATGGAACCTTTGTATCATGTTGTGTAACTTTGAAGGATCCACAGGTAAAAATAAATGTTACCAGAAACATACTCGAGTAAGGGTGGAGAAATAATCCACAACCTAGAATCTAATTCTATAACGGCATGTCAAAATCATAAAATTATTATCATTCAAGTTAAGTTAAGTTCCAGCAATAAATATATATTTTTTCGTATAAAATTATATCCCAACACAGTAAGCATATCACAAGGTGAATAATAATAACTAAAATTAGAATATATATCTAATGAACTCAAGTGAATCAATGAAAAATATAATGGGTGGTAACAAGAATAAAAATACGATAAATAATGAACCTCAATATGATTTTATAAAAAAATTTCATACATATATGGGATCACTGAAATATGAATCAGAAGAAGAGGACATGATAGGTATAGAATTTATAATGTAATTTATTTGAATTCTAGATGATAAAAAATTATTAGAAGAAGAATAGATGGGGACTACTGAAATTGAAAAAATTTATGATGGTATGGGAAATCGACCACAATAATAATAGGTAAAGGATGACCAATACCATGTACATAAAACACAACATGTTATTATCCTATATCTAGAGTTGTCACCAAATTTTTTATCCCCTTTTTACAGATTTAACTATCATTCACTAAAAAATAGTGGTATAACTACACTGGATTGAACAACAAAACAAAAATGGGTAAATCTGATAAGGCTAGCTATATAATACACTTTCTTCACTTGACATTGAAAACGTTAGATAAATCATAATAGCGTGAAAAAATGGACTTTGTTAGAAGTGACATAAGTTCCTTTTTCTTCTATCTAGAAATTTAATTTTTAGTGAATTCTTAGGTATTTTTTATTAGGAATTAGTTTAGGGTTATATTTGGATAGATTCATTTCCAATATTTATTTTTGAGCATTATTCTAAATGGGTCTTACAATTTAAAGTATTTTTTTGTAACACCATAATGAAAAAACTAAAATCAAATTAGTAATAAGATATTTAAATGATAATCATGCGATAAAGGGGATTATGCTTTAATGATATTATTTTTTTAATCCCTTACATTTTCAATTTATTGTGTATTTAAAAAAAACAAGTCACTCCCAACTTTAGATTTGTGATATATATTGAACTATGATAAAAAAATCTAATTATGAGAACTATAATACCATGTTTTAAAGAACATATTTAATGAAATGGAATAATAAAAATAAGGGATTACTAATTAGAAATTAATATAGGTGTGTTAATTTCATGAATTGTGATGTGGGGATGTTAGTTTGTTAATTTAGATTTACTTTCCCTTATATTATTAAATATTGTTGTTTCCAAAAAAATATGGTGTCTATAATTTTAAAAAAATTATTTTATATTTTAAATTTAATTAATTAAAAATTCATTAAATGAAAATATTAATATATTTATTTATTTTGGATAATTAGTATTTTTAAATAATTTTCTTAGAAATAGAATATACTTGTTATTTACTGATGAATGTCGATAAATGAATTTTTTATTTTAAGAGAATAAGGCCAGAACCTACCAAGTATAGATGATTATGTAGGGATACTGGGTTTGATGAATCATCACAATGATTAGGGCATGTTAAAACAGTAAATCAGACATAGGGAAACACATGTTGGAGTATAGTCAGGTATGAAGTGAACATATAGAATGTTAAAGGACATTGTTTTTCATATCAAGTACATTGTGAAATGAGATATTGTAGGGAGAGAATATAAACTCATCCATATTTCTTATGTTGAATTGATTATATTAGATCATTTATTAATTAACATGAATCAAAACCACGTTTTCATTACAGGATTAGTGAAAGTGTGTTAGTTTTCTTCATTTAACATAAGCAGTGTTTCTTCAACTTATATTATTTTCACCTTCCTTAGTTACCTCTAACCACCCATGCCTAGCTAGCACACTATACCACCTTAACATATCCAATTAAAACTTATATTGATTATTTTGAAGGAGCTCAAAATCACCTCTAAATTTAACTATAATTCTTAAAACATCCTTGGATTACCACTGAAGATTTACTTAACCATATTAAAGATGGGTTTACACCACAAAAGATATAGGTATTTCTATTAAACAACTATAATGAATTTAGGAACAAGATAAATTAAATAATGAAAATATATGAAATTTTGTGTGGAAATCATCATGACTGAATGCTACATTCATGAAGTGAAATGATAAAAATGTTACTTATAAAAACAGCTGATGGAAATGAAAAACATTATGGGTGAGGGTATGTCATGTGAGAATGGTTGAAGGATGGAACAAGGAGTAAAACATCATGAAACAATTTCCCATATCTCAAAATGATATTCTGAACTCAAAAATATGATTAGAATGCTTTGAGACAAATATGAATGTTTGTGGTGATTCTATGTAAGGTTGGATGTTCATATGTTTTAAGGTTATGTGTGAGGGTGATTTTACATATATAGAAAGGTAATGAAGATTCCAAAGAATTTCATAAATATCCCATAGTGTATTTTCATATAGGAATGTGTATTGTTAATAAATGTATAAGATAAGGTGTTTAAGGGTACACAACATTTTGATGAGTGTGTGTTCATCACTCAGCATTCCCTATATGTGGTTCTATAGGAAACAACCACTAAAATTGATATAAAAATCATCATGCTGGAGGGATTTAAGATAAAATATTTATTCATCGGAATATTTTGAGGGATCTAGTGTAATATAAAGAGGTTATTTCACTTGGTATTTTTTAGTGATGTTTAATTTATTTATAGGAGAAGATAACGAAAATATTTTTTTTTAATATTTATAGATATGGGGAATAAATGTAATGAATATAATAAGAGAAGATAAAGGAGTTTCAAATATAAATACAAGATGATATAAAGGAGTCTAAATAATTATAAATATAGTGTTTTTTTATAGATGAAATATATACATATCTTAACCAGATGAGGTGGAATAACTATTGTTTTATATCAGAAGGCTTTGATCAATCTTTTATTCTATTTCTATAGTAATGTTTACTATTATTCTCTCACCCTCTCATCACTATCATTAGAGGGTGACTTTGTTTTCATATTAACTATGGTATAATGGGGATTTTAATAGTGAAATCATGGAATTTTATATTTTATTCTCTTTTTTTTATTTCATTCCACCTCGCTTATCCCGCTATCTTTATGGTTTTCATTCATGGTAATTGAATGTTAATTAATGGAGTATTCTATAATGAGATTTTCTAAATTCACCCTTCAACATCACCATTGAGTAGGAATTAGTATTATTCTTAAATAATTTTTTAAGATTCTAACTTCACTAAAAAAATCATATTATATTACCATTCAATTATAAATGTTTATGAGTGAGAGTGTTCACCTAGACCAATGATATATATAGACTTCATTTTGATGATAACAAGATTAAATTGTATACTTTTACAATCCATAGTATATGAAGTTTTATATTATTTTCTTGGTGTTTTAATTAAAATTAACACTCCCACTCACTCTTTAAAATTCAAATAAAAATTACCTTATTAATTTTAACATGGTTACAAAGTCTCAATTTTAGTAATTAAACTATTTTCCATCCTATACATTATTGTATCTCCCATGGACTCACCATAGCTATAATACATATGATTTTAGTGTTTAATGGCTCTTAATATTAATTTATAATCATTTATTGAAAAATAGAGGAAATGACATCATCTTTCCCATACAAATATATTGAAGTGGAATATATTGAAAAAAATTTATAATAAGGGGAAACATTTTGTTTCACAAAATGGGAAATTAAAAAAAATATTTTATCAAAAATATCTAGATAAAAACAAAAAAACACTCAAATATATAATGATATTATATTTATCAAATTATAAGAGATAAAAAATGATTATTATATTGTCTCAAAAAAATTGGATCAATAAAATAAAAGGATAAATCATTCAAAGTTATAAATTTAATTAATAAAAAAATTATATAACAATTAACCTTTTTATAGGATGGTATAAATTTATTTTTGTTGTTAATGATACAATATATTTAACATTAAATTATAGGATTAATAATATAATATTTCATTTAATAAAAAAATAATTTGTACTAGATTTAGGGTTTAAAAGAAACAAACATAAATAAAGTTCAATTTTAACTTTTATAGTGTCTATCTTTTATGTAGAAGAAGTTTATAAAACATGATAAGACCTATGGGTAGTGTGAGTAAAAATATCACATAATTTATTTGTGTCTCAAAATGATTTTATGTTACATTAATATAAGAGTCATATCATTTAATTTTTTCAATATTTGATATGTTAAAGGTTGTGTTTTTGTAGTTTATGTTGATTATAAATACATTAGGAATGATAAGTCATGACTTGTTAGTAGTGGGTGATCCTTACAATTGGAAAGTGATCTAAACTCTCTCAAGCGGGACTAAGATTATGATGGAGGATCTTTAATTATTTTAGATTATATCTCATTTAAAAAATAATTTTTGATATAAAAATATCATGAATAACCCAATATATAATCCAAACCCAGTTACCCATCCATAAACTTGAGTCGAAAAGATATATAGCCTCATTTGGACCTACCTATACACAAGAGGATATTAAATATTATTAAGGGTAGCTAACATATTGTGGGGAGACTATAACCTTAGTATCATTACTATAAAATAACAATAACAATAAATAATTATACATAAATAATTATTTTCTCAATACATATTGATTTAAAGTGGGAAAACAACAATAAATAATATCATATATCAATTATAAATAATGGACCAAAATCATTACACATGAGTCATACATCTCATGATTATCTCTCAATGGGTTGATCGTACGATGAATATATTTATAAGAATATAAAATAATTAAAAACACACCATTATAAGTCTTTATTAACTACCCAAAACTATCTTTACATCCTAAATATGTCACTCTAACACTCTCACATGTGTTAGAGATTTTTCGATGACTTATATGACAATCATAAGTTTTTCACTCAAACCAAGGTATCAATTCACGGTGTGAGTATAAAACTGAATAGTGTACCACCAAAAGCACCCAATGAAAAACAAGTATCTATATGCATTAATTTATAGTATAAAATAATGTTCTAACTAGCATCACAAATCAATATTTTGAGTCATCATGCAGTTATCAAGATACCATACTGAACAAACCTACTTTACTTGGACCAAGATATAATGTTTGATCAATAATTATTAGATAAATGTATTGGGACACGTTTCATAGCACTGATCACTAATTTATAGGATAGATTCCAATGCAAATAAAGGCCCATACGCCTAACATATTAATATTAAATCTGTCAGACAAATTATAATAATACCAAGCACAATAAAAATAATCAAGTAAAGTATTTATCCGAAGAAAAATTTCAACATTAAAGTGTATAATGTCTATTATAATAATTATAATAATCCTTAGGTGACTAGAATCCAACCAAAGTATACTACGAGTAGTTGGGTGGCTATTATCTAACTCGAACATAATAAGAGTCATCGTGTGGCCAAAATCCCTCCGGAGAATACTATGATTAATTGTTTGGAAAATCTCCAAAATAAATATACTATCATAGAATATTCAGATTCATTATCGAAATATCAAGTTACTTAAATAACAGTACATAATAAAAAATAAAAAAAATAAAGGGAAATACAGAACTCCACTCTATTCAATTCTTGAATAACAATCCTGGTGTCATCATAACGAAACCTTGCAGAAATCAGTAGATACAAACATAAAAGAACATGAGGATAATAATCACAATCATAGTGAATTAATTTACTAATCATAGCCCCCAACTAATACCCATCATACCTTGTGAATAATATATCATATCATTTCAATTTCTTATCCCATTACAAATATTAGGGACTTTATTACTTGAATTAACTATCATAATAAATTTTGTATGTGATCATCCATCGTAAAATTATCCCACATCTCTTAGTAATAATCTCTAGGGTAACACAAACCTAAGTCCCCACTCATCATTCTCATGATTAAGGTCATAGGATATACCAATAATATACTAAAAAACATGATAATATATCCTTGACGGGCCCTCTGGAAAAATCATACAAGACTAACTTCGGTCTAATCTATTAAATTAAAATTATGAAGGATTATTGTTAGATAATAATTTTCCAAACATAGGAAAAATCATACAAAATTTATTTTCCATATGGTCAAATCATTCATTTTTAATTAAATTAAAAATAAATTATGAATTTTTCATCAACTCTAATAATCTATACTCTTTATTAATTGTGGTTAATGAAGATAATCAAGAATGGCCCAATTGCCATCTTCATCCCAGAGTATCAATAAGCCCTTATAAATCTCCTATTTCATGGGAAAGATTACATCTTCATCATATTTTTTGAATCGTTGTTCAAATAAAAATAGGTATGAGAGTCTTGAATTAAATATTTTTTAACTAGTATGTAAAATAGACAATTACCATAACCTCCAAAATGGACTTTAACTCCTTTTCTAAAAATCAAGGATACTCCTCAAGGTTCCAAATATTTAATAAATATTTTATAATAATATCTCATGTTACAATAATGTTATAAATACTTGAATATTTTTTAAGATAATTGTACAATGTAAAGGATTCATTTGAAAACCCTTTAACATTATATTAAAGAATTTTTCATATAATGATAACTTCTAATTAGAAGAAACAAATATTGGTATGCATTGTTGTATAATTCATGTACTTCTATGTATAAAACCAGACATTGTGACCATCACAGTGACATGTTTACTCCAACACTAACTATGTCAGGTTTAATATCACCACATAATATATTTATTTTTAGTTAATAATTCTATCAATATTTTACTTCTACTAATGCCTTATAAACATAGTGTAATTTCACATTATAAAATATCATATGTAACATATTGTGAAAATATACTAAACAGACTTTTTTCATATCCTCAATAACTCTATTTTTAACCATTACCATTAATTCTCACCATATGATACATCATATATAATAAATTATGAAAATTCATCGAAAATTATTTTTTTATATCATATAAAACACTTTTTGTTATAGATGTTATATTTTTAATTTGTAATAAACCATAATATCTATACACACAATAAAAAATTTGAACCCTATAAGACATTGCAGAATTGAAAAAAAAATTGATTTATCTAATCTATAATGTTACGAAAAGAGTGCATTTTAGAAAAAAAATTATGTAAGTTCAATATATAAAAGGATCTGGTATGATCTCTAAAAAATATATTTATCTTTATGCTTGTGATCAACAACTATATCATATAAAATATGTATAATCATATAATCCATTTATCCAATAAAAAAATATCTATGAGAGATTGATTTTGTACTTAAAATATATTTAACTCATATATTATCGATTATTTGAGTAGGGAATGGAATATCTATGGAACACAACACATGTTATTCACCAGAATACATGTTTATGTCATGTATACCACACTAAAATAGATAATAAGATCATATATCTATTTCATTTGTATGGCCATATATTTATTTATTTTATTTTAATTAAGGGTATAAATGGTATAAACATCATATGAGGGAGAAAATAACCTCTTAGTTAAAACAAAACCAATGATATGATCAATAACATACACTATAACCCCTGGATTTTTACATTTGTTGGGTTAGTTTAAGAAAGTTAAAAAAGAATGAATTTTCTCATTCTAAGAATCTTTTCATCCTTAGGTAATGAGGATTTTATATGAAGAACACACCATTATAATATAAAAGGATTTGTATATAACTCATATTTCTATATATACAGTTATCCATCCAACAATAAAAACACTTTTATATATCATGATTAATTTTTTTATCATTTCATGAAACCAACCTCATTCTAATCTTAATATCTTATTAGAAATTATAAAATTCATTGATAATAATCGATTATGGATATATGAAATTCATACTCTGAAGGGTCAATTATCATTTACTTTCATTTAGTATTTTCATCCAACATGAAATAATGATAATGTCGGTATATTATTTTGTAAAACATGATATATTTTATATATTCTTAAACTTATTTATGAATATAAAAAACCATAAATAAGATATTTCTTAATAATATTACATATGTTATACAACTAGAAAGTCATTATTTTGTAAGTATTTTTATGGTTTTATAAAAATCATTACATCATTTTGTAATTCACATCACGTCTTTATGTTACCATCTAATAAATACTACCACTAACTTCATTTAATGGGATTATATCATTGAAGATATCTTGTATTCAAAATTGTTACAATATGATTCATAATCCATAAGTACAATTTATTTATCATAATATTCAAATTTGTTTCTATCAAAGTATTAAAAATTATGTTGTTAATTACTTTTATAATTTCATTATAAGTTCATAAACATCATATATGGAATATTTACATCTTTTAATATTCATTTACATCATTCTGCTAACAAATTTAAATATAACTCTTTACATTAAGTTCTTTATTTACCATAATACCCCAGACTCTATTTGGATCTAATGTGGCTTTAACATTGAATTACACTAGAATAGTCATTTACACGATACAATTTAATCTCCTAAAATTTTAAACATAGTTCAACTATCCTTTTAGAGATTATACTTTCCCTAAAATGTATTTTTAAGACACTAAAACCATTGTGTTATAAAATAATATATATTCATTTTATATGAATTTATAAAAAATATTTTTTCAAAACAATTTCATATTTTGTTTTCAATGTTTTTTAAAAAATTTATAATAAGATGTTTTTATTCATTAAAATTTCCACTTTGGGGTAGTGGTAACGGTTTATATTTTAACAAATATCTTGGAGACACTCTTTTATAATGGATTAAAAAATGAAACTTATTTTTATATTAACATGTTATATAATTGGATCAATAATAAACTATTTATATACAACCCATAATATTATATTATTTATAAAAACAATTATTTATAAGAAATTTATCTTATCATATAATACAAAATAAGATAAAAATACACATCCTTTATAAAAATATAATTTAACATTGAAGTAATTGATTTCATCTAATTTGTTAAGATAACTATTTCTTTCTTCAAAAATTGAATACATACATCAATATAAATTAATTAATATTAAATTTTTAGGTTATATAATAAAATTTAATATTTATTTAATTCATAGTTGGTATCATATAATGCTCAAAATATAATGATTATTTTTTTGATAAAATTAATTTTTGAAATGGAATCCTTCTGAAATTTCTTTCAAACCATTAGTTATTCTTTGATATTCATCCTCTAGTGATCATGTTTTCCATAATGGAAACACAACCTCTAATTCAGGTATCCTCTTTTAGGTCTCAATAAACAAATATGACTATTGGCCCCTCAAATATTATTTTTTTATCTTAAAATGAATACCCTTTTATATGTTCATCACATCACTTGAGCCTAGATAATACTATCTTCTTCCCAGTATTCCTCAACCAGTGGAAGAGATCAGAAAAAACTTCATTAAACTCAATAATATTTCATTTTATAATAAAATATTTAAACCCTTTTTGTAATGATTTTAGTATGAATATGATAAAACGATATATCCTTATTGGAGACCCCATCCTTTTTTAGTTATGAATATACCGAATCATATTGAGTATGTGAGTAGAGATTAATGTTACATAGTTATATTATATCATAATTATGTCTTTAAAATAGTCATAATTTTTTTATTATACTAATTATAGTCATCTAGATTCTAATGCTAGAGAGATTCTCCAATTGGCTTCTTGGTAAGGGTTTCCTCTCATACAATAATAATTTCTTCATTAATCAAAACTATTTTTATGTTTATATACAAGTCTTAAAATTTTATTTCATTAATCATTTCTTTCTTCAGAACAGATCTCATAGTCGTGTTTAATGAATAAAATGTTTTTAACTATAACAAAATAGATTATCTGACATGTATCTTGTTTAATAATCAATTAATAAGGATATTAATTAAATACTCTCCCACTAAAATTATAACCCCTTTTAATTGCAGCGTATCAATTAGTGAACTAAGATCCATATTTTATAATATATTGTTATATCATTTGTTCTAATTAAATTGATATTTATATAGACCATCATGCTAATCAAATGTTATATCAATAATTTTTAGTTGAGTATAAAACTCCTTTAAAAAATCCATTATACGGATTATTATAACTATATTAAGCTATTATCCAATATTTTAAAGTTCCCCATATATGTTTAAACAAAATATCACAATGTAACTTTGTTACCTAAGTCTTAAGGGTGCCCATTTTCACTATGGATTACCCAATATAACCCATATAAAATGTAAATTAACAAAACCTACCCATTGGAATAATTATGTTCATGACATGTGTTTTCTTTGGAAACAATATAATAATTGTTATTTTGAGGTATTATTAAAATATAACCATTTAATATTTAATATTCACTCTCATAACAACTTTGTTTTATATCTTATAAATTTGGCCTAATTATTATGTTCAGAACATATTAATATATCACACATTATGTAACTCACGATTGGTGTTACCTAAACCAAAAAATATCTACTTATATTCAATCATATCTAAATTTATACAATTAATTTAGTATATGAAAAACTTTCATATATAGTTTTAAATTACATGAAACATTCATCCTCATAAGATAAATTAAGGTGTAAGAGGTATCCAACCCTTATTTTTATATAAATACATTATGTCACAATTGTTGTAGAATTATATAAACTATATCAACTCTATTACATTGATAATTATGTATCAAATTCCCTATAACCAAATAATAGTGCTCAATAGAGGACATAATTAAAATAAAATCCAAACACATACTATAAAAAATCAAAATCAAAATTTATTCTGAGGTTAATATTTTATGAAGAAATAATATTTTTATTTAAATACAACTAAATATTATATTATTTCTAGTAAGTTACTCCTTATATATCTTATAATACATTTAAAATAAGTTTCTTAAAAAAATATGGAATAAATTCATTCATAATATATATATATATTGTATTAATGAATCAATAGAAAAAGGAATAAACTAAATAAATTAAAAAATAATTAATACGGTTTTTAATAAACATTTATGAACATATTTAAAATATAAAATTATGAACACTTTATAATTTTAAAAATCAATATGGGATTGACATTAATAAGGAAAAAATAAAATGTTACACTTATATCAATATAAACTCTTTCATTGTGAGAAATTGGCCTTAAACCAAACACATTCTTGTGACTTTTTACTATAACACGCTTTCTTTCATATTTGAGGATCTTTTCCATTTTTATTTTTATAATTTTATATTAGAACGCATACATAACAAAATAATATTTACAAAGTGGACACATTAGTTTAGTATCCATTTTTTCTCATAATATAAAACTTTGAAATTTAATATGATTTATTTTCAAAAAAAATAATTAATTCATGAATTACATGTTTTTTTTGTTATTTAAAATACTTAAACACTTTCAGAAACATTTTAAAATCATGATATGAGCAAAAAAATAAAATTAAGTGAAATAAAATAAAAAAAGTGATACCCATTAGTCCATTATTATACTATGATATCATAAAATGATTTTTCCTTTAAACACTGAGATTAATTAAATAATCTTTAATTCCAACAGTTTTTAATAAAAAACTTTATATGATAACATGATGGAATATCACAGCAATTTGGGCTTCTTGGAAAACACGTGAACTCATAAAAAAATTCTCAGATTATTTATTTTTACCCAAAATTTAATAATCATTTATTTAAAATAGATGTTATTTATCTTACCTTTTCAAATCAATGATTCATATGAAAATTCAATATTAATAAAAGAAAACTCATGTTAGTTACTTGGGAATCATATTTATAGAACCATTATAATTAAAAAACCATACATTATACATCTAATATAAATATCTGCAGAACATTATCCTTAAACATTGTATATTACAGCTATAATTATAGATACCTAATATTTATGTATATAAATATTATATATTTTTAGAAAAATAATCAATACATGTCTTAAAAACATTCTTGAGCATTGTAATGGATTTGTTTCATTGGATAATAGATACACACACTACTGGAAAATTGCCCTATACCCACGGTTTTGGGAACCGTGGGCTGGAACGGCGTCGGGATAGGGGGGTCACCCTATACCCACGGTTTAGAGAAACCGTGGGGATAGATTTGAGACAGCGTGGCAAGTGAATGGCCACGCTGGCAAAGCATTGAACCCACGGTTTGAAAACCGTGGGGAATTAATAATCAAAAAATTTCGGTCGCTGGGTATCGAACCCAGCCCCGCGCTTCGCTGCGTGAAATCCCGCAGAAACTACACCAACTAAGCCATTCAATTACTCTGTTATATATGCATATATTAAGATATATATATTAATATAAAGTATTTAATTTTTAAAAGAAATCGGCGGGATTCGAACCCGCGTCACCTTAAGGAATCGCGGAGGAGCGCCTATCCAAACCAACTGAGCCGCACTTCACAATTGTTTTTAAAATATATATTATAATACTTATATTAATATAAATTACGCGCTGTATATTAAAAACATTCAACCGAAGGGATTCGAAACGGAGACCTCCACCATACAAACAGAACACACTAACCAACCAAGCTGCAAATTTAATTTGCTTATAAATTTCTATCATCTTATATATATATTAATTAAAATTGTGGGTATATATTTTCCCGCCAAATTTTTTCTATTTTCCCGCATCTTTTTTTTTGCCGCCATAGGCTATCCCCACGGTTTTACAAAACCGTGGGTATAGTCCTTATAAAAAAAAATTATCCCCACGGTTTTTCAAAAACCGTGGGGATAGGCCTTGAAATAAATACATATACCCACGGTTTTACAAAACCGTTGGTATAGGCCTTCGAAATTCACTCTATCCCCACGGTTTTAGAAAAACCGTGGGTATAGTTGACCAATACCCACGGTTTTCCAGAACCGTGGGTATAGGTTCCCCCACTATGCATATACCCACGGTTTTCTTAAACCGTGGGTATAGAGCACCCCTATACCCACGGTTTTTCCCAAAACCGTGGGTATAGGTCTATTTTCCAGTAGTGACAATATTCTAATTTCATTAATTTTATTGAATAAAACTCATAAAGAACGTCTCATATAGTATTATACTATGACATTCCCTACCTAAAAACAATATTTATAAGATAATGAAATAAAAATAATAAAGTGTCAGCTCATATGGTTAGTAAGGGTAATCAATAGATATATCAGTGATAACAATATTATAATATGAGATTAAGGGTATGAGAACATGATAATAATTATTGAAAAGATATAACCTACAAATCTTATATATTAAATATGAGTCATGGAATAAATTTATGTAGTTTATAAGACATGAATCCCAAAGGTATCAAAGAGAATAGGCTATGATGGCGTAATATTGGAATAAGATATAGATTTTTGGATATCATGTAGTCATATAAAACAATATGTTAAGTATACCCACCAAGACATTAATAACTTGTTATACTTGGCCTAACCACTTATGTACCTTCTTTGGGATTGGGATAAACTCTCATGTACCATATATTTTGGCATCGAATAACATCTCATGATCCCTCGATGCACAGAAAACATTGTTTTTTATCTAATTCTTGTTTTGTAGATATAGGTCCCACTCATCATAAGATCCAAATATTTTTATTCAAAAGCATTATAAAAAATTCCTTGTATCATAACCAAAGAAAAATAAATGGGCATTATAAACATTTCTTCATAGCATAATCCATGGAAAAGATATGAGTTTCATAAAAATTCCATCATTTATCATACCATTTCCAATTGGAAAGGCAAGGGTTTTCATATATATCTTGTCATCATTGACATAAACCATTCAGAGTTAAAATATTATTGTTATCCTTGGATCGTATTCCAAAAAAATAATAAGTAACATAATAGATTCTATATTTTATATGAAATTATTCTGGAATACAAATCATGTGGTACATTTCTTGAGGAAAATAAAATTTCATTGAAAATAAACTTTTTAAAACTTTAATTTCATACAATATTGAAGAAATAATTTTCATTGAAAATTAACATGAGAAATTATAATGTAATCTTCAAAAATAATTCAAAACATTTATTGTGTAATATCACATTTCCGATTTTGAAAACATTTTTTTAAACCAAATAATTTTAAAAAATAGTTTTTATCCAAAATATTCATTGAAACTTATAACGAAATATTTTTACATCACTTAAAAAATTTCATGAGTAAAATAACCTTCCACATTGAGAAAAAATTCTTAGAAAACATTTTTAAAATCATGTTATTTGATAATAGAGTTTGAAACATATAAATAAAGATTTTAAACATTTTGTGGTCATAAAAGTGAAAAATGTAAAACTTGTTAAAATAAATATGCATTTCTAATTTTTAGTAATATCCAAAAGGCATGGTTTTTAAAATAATATAAATATTAATTTTAAAACATTTTTCAAAAAATTAAAGAAGTGTAATAATGAATTTAATAAATCATTGTGGAACATTAAAAAATTTTTGAAAACATTTTAATAAAACACAGATATGGAAGGAATAAGTGTTTTAAACCAAATAGGGAAATAAATAATGTTTTCCATAAAATGATTCTTTTGGAATCATATATACATAAATAGAGAAAAATGAAGGGAAAAAATTTGTTGACCTAATATAACTATATGAGAATAAAAATTCATGAATTTTTTGGGATACAGATCGTAATATTTTATCATCTAAATTGAAATCATAAAAATTGTTATGGATAATTAGATTGTAACATCAAACCCTTATACATTAACAATGTACAAAATGTATACCCCATTAAAGAATAAAAAAAACATAAAAAATCGTTAATATAAAGATATTAATGATATTAAATTTCAAATGGGATATATATAAACTTTTTAAAATAAAAAAGGTGCAAAAATAAAATATGTCCCAAAGAAAGATTATTGAGTCAAAAATACCTTACCAATTTTTTAACATTGAACTGTAAACCTCATGAAAGAGAGATCTTCATATTGATATATAAATAAAAATAATATTCTGCATAATAATAATAAATATCATTCATTGTATGTATATAAATCATATAAAATAAATATTTTTTCAATATTTCATGTGTCTCACAATATATAAAAGTGAAACCGAAATCCATTACCTTATGTATCGACATACATTTTACATATTCCAAACACCAATATAATAATTTTATGATTATTTTAAATATTACATAGAACCAAAATAATAAATATTATATGATATATGACTTTTTTATGACCTTTTATTATCCTTTTATTAACAAATCTATGCTAAAATCATGTTTTTGGTAAAAACTACGTTATTTTTTTATATGTTTTGATTCATTATTTTATGTCTCCATATTTTGATCATGGTTTAATTATATAAATAATTTTAGCAATGATATAAATATCATTTATATCCATTATATATTAATTTATAGTAATTTATAAAATTTAGATATATAAAATGAAATACATCATTCATATAGATTTTAGGTCATATGTACACATAAACGATGCTTCCATTTTCTAAAAAAATGATAAAAATATAGGTAAATAATATATAAAATTTTTAGAATAATTTTTATGTCATATATTTCTCATGTATTCATTAAAAATACCATAATCACCTTTCATGAAATGATTTAGTGAAAACAAAAGGCATCGCTTTGTGAGGTGGTAGTCTATTATACAACTTAATAATGTTATCGTCTCCCCCATCACAAAAATAAGTAAAAATTTATATGTGATATCATAATTATAAAATTATAATTATATTACAGATATAATATATATTCATTTCATTTAAATTTACTACATTACAAGTAAAAAATAAATGAAAAACAAAACACAATAGTTCGTGAAACGATAGTATGTCGTGTACATGAGCAACGTCATTATTATCTAAAGGGTTAGAATATAACAAGTTTGATGTCATATTATAAATAAAAAATTTAATAATATAATAAATATAATATATAAATATTAAATACATCATTATATTATCCTGTGATAGGTGGGGATGGAAATCGAAAAACAATGTTTCGTGAGGTAGTAGTCCACCGTACACACGGGTGATAGTTTTGTTTCCTATTTTATAGATGTTGAGATGGATATAGCTTATTCCATAAGAATAATAAAATATCATTATATCATATATAAATTTGTTATTGTATTTTAATATTAGATTAATATTTTAAGGTGTTTGATGAATAGATAATACAAAAACACAGGATTGATAACATTACCTCTTCTTCGAAGAACCCCTTTAAATGTATACTTATTGATTTATTAAAAGTACTTCTGAATAAATATATTCCATATAAGAAGTTAATAAATAATTTTAAAATATATTTTTAAAGGTATTTTATGAATCAAAATTTTATATGGATTTGAATAGGGTAGGAGAGGGTGTGACACTTTATAAGAAGGAGAGATGACATACACTGAATTTTGAAAAATAATAATGTGTACCCATGAATATCGCATGAATAAAAAACTCCAAATAGACCATTAACATGCCATATATTCTATAAAATCTTAATATGGATATAAAAATGGATTTGGAAAAGTATTAATGTCATTATACCACTTGTAATTCTAGTTTAACTCACATAATACTTATTTTAACATTAACCATGCTAATTAATTTTTACTATTTTTTACAATTCATTTTGAAAAAATAATGAATATGTATATATTATATAAAATACATTATTCTAATTCATGTTATGGAATTTGTTTTTCCAAATTCCATTCACATTAATAGAAAATTATAATATAAAATAAAATATATGGACATGATGAGAAAAAAAGTTTACCAAATAGAAAATGTTCAAAAGATTAAAATGTTTCGATATAAAAACATAATATAAAATAGTTTACAAAAAAATTGGATTAATAAATATATAATTGAACTAATTTTAATTTTAAATAACTTTTAAAATAAAATTAACCATGTATAATTTTTAAATGGAAATTATATTTTCAATAAAAAATAGTATTTTCCACTACTTATTGAAAAATCAATATTTTAGAAAACAGAAAAAATTCACCCAATTATAAATTTGAAATGTAGATTTTGAACATTAATTTTATTTTGCGATATAAATTTTCTATAAATTTCAAAAATTATTTTTATTATATATATTATAACATAAATAAATAAACATTTTAAATAAAATAGAATTTTCAAAACATATAAAGACTACCAAAATTTTATTACATTTTTATCAATATATTTTATTTATATAAAACCATTATAATGAATATTTTAAAAATTATTCTTATTCATGTCTTTATGATTAAAATATATATAATAACGTTCATGATTAAATAGTTTTATTAATAGTTTTCTATGCTTTCCTAAAACTCATTTTTTAGTGTGATGAAAACAATGGGAAAAATTAAATTTAATTAAAAAATAATAATAAAATTCTAGGGTGTTACATTATACCCCCTTTAAATTTAATTTCTCTAATTAAATTCTTCATTTGATTATAACAACTGAGGATAAATTTTCCTCTTCACATTGCAAAGCACCCGCATAGCTTCTTCAAGCTAGTGGTTTCACCAGAAAACATTGACCTTATGAATAGCCCGGTTTCATAGAACCATCTCTCTATAATCCTAAATCTCCATCGGTTTCTCCTAAAAGAAAATATATTGATCCATTGGTATGACCTCTATGTTCAATACATGTGATGGATCATTTATTTACTTCTTCTATATGGATATATAGAATATATGTGATAATCTATTGTTCTATTACGACTAGGAATTCCTAATGGACTGATATTTCGAGATATTCATCTGGCCTTCATTACAAAACTCCTTGTCTTATACCATGGATAAATTTATAGAAATAATGTCTCCCCAACATTAAGTTATGTATCATGATAGTAACTATTAGCTTGTATTTTCTGATGACTTTATACTTCTTTTATGTGTTCTTGAATGGATCTAACCTTCTCTAATATTTTTTTTCTATCATAACTCCAAATATATTTCTTTCTAAAACATAATTCAATTATATTAGAGTTTGAAAATTATTTAAATGTAGGTATTCAGAAGTATCTATCTAAATTCTCAAGTGAAATCCATTATTGTGACAAAATTCAACAAGAGAATGGTTTGGATCCCAACCACCATTGGAATCTAAAGAACAATATCTCAATATATCATATTGGGTTTGAACTATTCTCTCAGATTTACCATTATTATGAGGATAATTTGTTGTGATGAAACTCTACTCTGTAGCAAGATCTTATAGAATACTTTTTTGGAATATTCTGATAAACCATAAATCCCAATCATATATAATGGGGTGTTAAAGTCACTGAAACCTTACCACTTCCTTAATGTTTATTCTAGAAATCTAATCAACAGAGAAGTCTTCTTTGATAGAGATGAAGTGTTATTACCTTGTATGTCAATATACTATGACCCAAATAGAATTATTCCCTTCTCATATTTTTAGGATTCTAACAGGAAAATCCATAGTGATGTTTTCCCATTTCTATTCTCATATAAATAATGGTTATAGCATCCCCAATGACTTTTTCTCTTGGACATAACATATTAACATACCTATTATTGAGATATAAACTTAGAAATATATTTATTATGGTTTTCCCACCATAAATACTCTTTTAGATAACCCATTACAAGGGATTATATCCTTATCATATTTTGGTTGTTTATTCAAACCCCATGACCTTACCAGATATAATAGGTTGTCACCCAACCTATGGGTTATCCATTTAAAAATATATAATAAAATAATTCTTCAAACATTCCAAAATTAAAA
Source organism: Viscum album (assembly GCA_963277665.1). Classification (NCBI taxonomy): domain Eukaryota; kingdom Viridiplantae; phylum Streptophyta; class Magnoliopsida; order Santalales; family Viscaceae; genus Viscum; species Viscum album. The sequence goes on along the minus strand of OY728119.1, from coordinate 1,496,716,414 downwards.
TAACCCATAATTAAATCAACATCAATGATGAGATAAACTCTAAAGGTTTCCAATACAATTAATTATATGTGTATATATGGAATTCCTTATTAAATAGCATATTCCTAAAACATTGGAAAAACATGGGGTTATATTACCATAAATGTCTGTAAAAATATCATTAATCTAGATAAAATTCCATCACATTAAACCTGAAAATTAGTTTCTATGATTTTTAACATATGATCAACCTTAAATTTATAAACCTCTGATGGTATCCATAACTCTTATATTAATATATATGGATACATATATTCTTTTAATGGATAATTCACCCATTATTACTTAAATAAGATCTTATTTGAGACATAAAAATTTCCATTAGGAGCCTAAATTCATCCTTGTATCGATATAATAGCAACTATGATTATATTATTTTATAATCCATGTAGTGAGAGATAATCAATGCTCAGAATCAAATCAAATTTCACTAAATGGTGAAAATAAATATTTTCATAGTGATCATTCATACAAACTCCTACATTCAATTCCCAAATATATATTTCTGGATAAGTATGCCCTAATTATCCTGATCCACATCATCTATTGTGATTGTATATTATTTATATGTTCCCTTTTTCTTCATTGGTTTTTTTATCTTTTTGTCCTCATTATTTCTTAGATTAGTTCATTCGGTCACATAATTTATAAATACCATATTGAAGTGTGGGTGGTTTATTCTCTTTAGATTTATCTCTATATTAATTATTTGCTAACGTTTTCCCATCACATATTCATTAAACTACATGATAAAATTCTTAACCAAACATAAAACATTTAGTATTTCCATTAATAAAATTTCCTCCATATTTACTTCAACACATCAAGCATGGATAAAATCTCATATTCTTTACTCCATGAATTTTAGAGTTTCACTAAAATTTCATCTATCTATTCTTCTAAAAACTATGAGATTTATAAGTCACTCCACTATACATTTTTTAACCTGAAATCACATTGAATTATTTTTTTCTTATCTACTGAAGTCTGTAATGGATAAATCATTGTGAATAGAAGGTTTTATGCCACTATAAATCGATAAACTTTTCATTCAAGTGGGATGATAATTGTATATGTTTATCATACAGGTCTTGTAAAATTATCATCATATGTACCACATGTTTCATCATCCATCTTCATTATATCATATAATTACTTATCTATTTTTTATATGTAGAATATTAGGTAAGTAATTATTGAAAAATAATATCTTAATCTCATATCACTCAATAGTTTAAATTTCTTTTTATTGTCAAATATTATTAATAATATCATAGTATTAATCATCTTCATGTTAGAAAAGATAAATATCCTAAATGAATGTTTCATACTCTAAACATTTAATAATGGAAAATATATTTCCAATGGTAGTAATCCATTTCATGAAAACTATAGAATCAGAAGAACCACAAAAAATGTGGATGTTACATTATAAATTACTCAATGGAAAATTGTTCCCGCTTTTTCTCATTTGCAATATCAATAAGATTTATAGTGTAATAATGTTCTGTAATTATAGAAACATGATTATTCATTCCATATCCAATATAATTTGGTTTCTCAAGTGGAAAATCATTTCATTTTCAACAATATTGAGCATTAACATAGTTTCTCAAGGCTCTATTCATCAAATAAAATAAGAAAGTATAGATATGACCTAAAAATTACTTTTTTATTTTCAAACACTTTCAAGGGGAACTAAGAACCCATGTAATTAAAAAAACAAAACATTATGCCATAAAAGAGACAGAATAACCATTGAAATCAAGTTTTAGTCTATTAGACACATTACTCATAATTAGTTTCCAATGTAGTTCATTTACCTATAAATCTAAATTGTCTTTGATGAAGTCTTCAAACAAAAAAGAAAACTCATCCCATGTTTGTATGAACTCCTCCATGTTTACCTTACCTACATTATATCCTCTTGCCAAAATACGATATTTCTTGTCGATCCACTCCAAGTACACCTCACTAATGGCCACCTGAAGTGCTCTCCTAGACATCTAAGTGACACGACATTTTTAATGTTTGACACCTTACATTTTACCAAGATCATTTTTGATCATCATATATTTAAATCCATTATGATATTTGGTAATGATTTTATGAATTTATAAATCATATACCTTAGGTGTGTCAAACCAGGTGAAGGGAAAGGTTTTTTGTTGAGACCTAGGTGATTATTGAGTCCAGATCAATATTAATTTTTCAAAGTTATTACAACTAGGTAAATATATTTCATATGCACATCTACTATTAGTATCCAGAAAAGGATGTATTTTCTTAGAAACCAATTTCTATCCTTTAACAAAATTCAATGACAATGCCCAATACTATGGAAAATCCTAAGACATATAATTTTTCATATACATAGAAATATCTTTCATAACACTATAGATATCACTAAATATTTCTATTCATAGTTTTCAAAGGTTGACTAAACAATTCATTTGATACTAATTATAGTATCCAAGCATTACATATGTAAATATTACATCTTTTTAGGTGAATTTTTAATACATGACTCCCAAAAACTCACTTAAGGTTCATAAAGGTTTATAGTATTCGGACACTAGACACACAATATTTTTATTTCTTGAAAGATCAAAAACATCACCCTCAAATATTGTCTCATCTAGTATTATTATTAGAAAAAACCTACCTAAAACCTTTCTGCATAACCTAGGGAAGGGAAAATAATAAAATGAGAGCATATATGATTATAAAACGTACATAGTGAATATATTTGTGATCATATATTCCTAACCTTATCATAATTTTATAAAAACCAGATAATAATATTTGAAAACCCATACCCTATATATCATATATTATAAACATGAGTAATAGATTAAATCATAACAATTCATAAGACATGAATCATAAAGGATTCAAAGAACATAATTAATGGGATAAAAACATTTTCATAAGAAATTGAGTAGTGTTATACCCATAAATATATAAAATATTATTTCAAGTATACCTATTAAGAAATTAATTACATGTTGTGTTAAGCATAATTCCATGTTTTCTTACATCTGGAATGGGATAACTACTCATATACTCGGTGTTAAATAATGGGATAAAATTAATAGAACTTTAATTCTTACCCAATGCATTGGAGGGAGACATAGGTTCCACTAATCACATAATCTATACATTTTGTGCCAAATTTTTTTAAAATTTTCATTATATCGTAACCTATGAAAATTCATGGGTTTTATAAATATTTAATCATAGCATATCACATGGAAAAGAACATGTTTCATAAATATTTCATTATTTCATCATAGAATAACCCATGGTAAAGGATAAAATTTCATAAAAATATTATCAACATAGACATAAACCATTCATAGAAATAAGAATAGTAGCATTCCTATATCATGTCCCCATTAAAGATTAACTAACATCAAAAGATTTCATCTTTGATGAAAATGAATTTAAAGAAAAATCACATGGAGTAATTATTGTTAAAAATAAAATTTCATTATAAATCATTTTTTTAAAACATGAAATTCATAAAATATTTCATAAATACCATTATTTGAAAATAACATTGAGAATTTAAAAATTGAGGTTTAAAATTCATTTAAAATATTTCTTAAGGAAAATAACATTAACAATTTTAAAAACATTTTTTTGATCCATAAAAACTGTTATCTGAAAATATAAATTTAAAATTATTTTGGAATATTTTAAAATCATTTATAGAATACATTATGAAAAATATCTATTCCAATATGAAAATTTTTATTTTTAAACACAATATATTTTCCATATACTATTATTTTAAAATAATATTTGAATCTTATAATGTAAAAATTCAAAAATAGTGTGGTCATGATGGTATGAAATTTCATACACACTAAAATAAAAATTCCTATAATAGTTTCAATAAAAATCTGAAAAAGAGTTATTTGAAAATGACATGATGATTAATTTTAATACATTTTTTAAAAAGTAAAAAGAGGAAAAAACTAATTTAGAAAATATTATAGTATAAAAAAACATATTTTTAATTTTTTTATAAAACATGGATATGTAATGAAAATTTTCCTTGGCTGAAGAGAGAAATAAAGTTAGTTTTCATTACAAAAAAAATTATTTTGTAACCATGAGTACAAAAAGAGAAGAAAATGAAGGGGAAAATTTTATTCATATGAAATAATCTGGGTAGAAGAAAATTTATGAGCTTCTTCTAATATAGATCAAAATATTTCATCATTAAAAGAATAATCATAAACAATCCCGATAAAGTATGAGATAATTTCATTAAACTCTTACCACTTTGGTAACTACTGAATCGTAACCCCCATTAAATAATAACATAAATAGTAATATAAGATTTAATTATTAGAATCATATTAATGATATAGAATGTAAAATTTTCTATATATACCCCTCATAAAATAATATAGTTTCATAACAAAACATTTGTTCCAAATAAGACAAATTCAGACAGAAATCCCCGACCACTTTGGTGTCATTGAACTGTATACCCCATGAAATAGAGATACTCAAATTGATATTTAAATCACAAAAAACATTCATCGGAATAATCATAAAATGAATTCATGATAATTATATATACCACATAAAATAAACATGTAGTGAATATGGAATTTCTCTCCTAGAAAATAAATGTGAGACAAAAATATATTAAATTAATCTCAACTTCCTTCAAACACAATTGAAAGTTATATATAATAAATGTAATTTTATTTTAAATATATTACATAAAAACATATATATATTAAAATATATTACTTCTCTATGACTTTTTATTACCCATTTATTAAAAATTCTATTTTAAAATCATGTTTCAAGGAATAACAACTTTGTCGTTTCATGTCTGTTTTTATTTTTTATTTTCCGTCAAATTATATTGATCATGGTTGCAGAAAATAAATAATATTAAAAATGATATAAATATCATATATATTTATTATATATGTTCTTATTTTAATATATAAAATATAGTTATGGAAAATGAAATATACCATCCATGGAGACGATATGTCATACATGCGCATGTACATTGTTTCCTTTTTCTAGAAAAGTGAAATAAAATAAGGTAAATAGAATATTAACATTATAAAATAATTTAAATAATATATATATCACACATATTCATTAAATTTTCCCTAATGTACTTTATTTAAAATCATTAGTGAAAAAATAATCACATCACATCCTCAGGAGGTAGTCTTTCGTACATACGAATGATGTTAACATATCACCATGGGATAGAAATTAAGAAGTTATAAGTGATATAATAATTAAAAAACTATAATTATGTTAAAAATATCATATATATATATATATATTCATTTAATATATCCGTGTTACAATCCAAATAAAATAGAAATAAAAAATACATCAAATTTGTTCGTAAGGCGGTAGTTCTCCATACACATAAGAAATGTTGTTATTTTCCACTTGGTAAGAAGGTAAGAAGATAGGTGTGATATTATAATTAAATAATAATAATGATATCATAAATCTATTATTTTAAAATTTACTCAATAATTATATCCATCCATGAGATGTGGTGATTGAAAATGAATAACATCGATTCTCGAGGTGGAAATACGCCATACATAAAAGTGATAATTTGATTTCTCATTTGATAGAAGTAGAGATGGAGGTTGGATATAACATTAAAATAATAAAATCATTGTATATTATATATATATATATAATTTTTAAATTCTATACATTTTTTTTAATATTTTAAGGATATAGAAAAAATATCTAAAACAAAAACATATGTTTAAGAATCTTACTTCTTTTTCTAAGAACCTCATTAGGTTTACACTTAAAGACTTCTTAGGAGAGTTTCATAATAAAAATAATGCAAATAGGAATTTAAATGGATATATGGTACATATATTTTCATTTCAAGGTCAAACCAGATTGTTGTTTATGTGTGATTTTGGGAGGATATGGGCTGGTATTTAATAATTGCGAGTGATGACGCATTTGTAATGATTGAAAAGAATAAAATAAACCCAATTTTTCACATTCCAAATAACTCAAAAATGTTCCATTACCAAATATTATTGGTATTAATTTATAAATTTACCCATAAAATGTGTGTTGTAAAATTTTATACGTCATCTTAACCATTATATATTGAATTTTACCCATCAGTAAACTCCTTTTAATGTTAATTCCAATACACAATTTGTACTGTTTTTACTATTCATATTGAGCATAAATTAAGTTAGAATTATTATACAATAAAAATTATGATTATTCAAAATAAATAATACATTTTATCAAATATCATTCGTATAAGTGTAAAATTTTAATTTAAAATTAAACCCACAAATGCAAGGAAAACACTGCTTTTAAAGAAATGTTTTTTGAAATTTAAATAAATCTATAATTATTATACAGAAAATTAATTCTAATGAACTAGATTAGATTAATACTAATATAATTTAAAATATTTTACTTTTAAGTCCATTTTAATAAAAAAATTAACCTTTTAAATTTATTAAATGAAAACACAATTTTCAATAAAAAACATCATTTACATGATTCATTAAAAAATTTAACTTTTTAGAAAAATACAAAAAATGAAACCTGTAATTATTTTTACATGTAGATTTAAAAAAGTAGTTCATTTTTTCAAATAAATAATCCAATAATTTCAAATATTATTTTTATTATTTTTTCACATGAATCAATAATTATGTTTATAAAAAAATATTTTTGAAATAAATAAAGACATTACCATAAATTGATTTCCTTTTATCTGTATAATTTATTAATATAAAACCATTACACAATAAATTTAATATTAATTTATTCCTATTCATATATAAATTTTTTTATCACTGTAATAACATTAATGTTCAAATAATAATAGTAATATTTTTTCATGGCTAATTAAAAATCGTAGTTGCATATAACACAAGATATCCAAGAAATAAAATTTATCTTTAAAAATATATTTTATAATTTATATAGTTATTACAATAATGGAGATAAAAAATCATATCAAGAGCTATAATGGGTCTCAACCAGTAACATCAACCCCCTCCTCATTGGCTTGAATGGTGATGGTGTCTGTACTGGCCTTAGGTGACATCCCTAAGAAACCAAATGTTAGAAATAAATTCCAAGGGATTAGGAAAACATTGTGGGATGATTATACATTAAATATAACATAACCTATTAACAATAAACCATAATATTTGTATATAATATAATTTATTAATGAAAACAAACTATGTAATCTCAAATAAAAACTAAATAACCAAATAATATTTAAGTGACAATAAAAACATGACCAAAAAATAACAAGACCAAAATAACAAAAAGATTAAAACCAATAAAATAACATATCTATCTAGCTCCATGTTATAACATCATCTTCCATTCCCAAGGTATCAAGATGGAAGTATTAATCTTTTCCTTCTCTTGTGTCCCAATAGATGACATCTGTAAAAAAACCAAAGTGTCTAGGAAAGGGGTGAGTATAAGCATATTAGGATTTCCTTCAAGACATACAAAAACATTCTATTAAGAAAATTCATGAGTGTAATTTTTATTTAAAATACTATTGACGTATTTTAAATGATAAATATCATGAATATACAAAATATATGGAAAAAATAAATTATTTAAACCATATCTCATGATTTTGTATACCCATTCTCAGGATTCCACACACACCCAAGCACACATGAACATGCATTCCAAATAAAAATTCTATACACATGAGTAACCTCATTTAGATCCACCAAGTCATCACAAGGTGGCCAATTACCAATTCCCAAAATAGAACATGCCCTTTATCTAGGGTCTCATCATATAAATAAAGGTCCCCCAATGGCACATGCCCCTTATCGCATGTTACATCGAGACAATGAAATCATGCCAACCATGTATTCTAAACCTCAGGCCAAGTTCTATTTTACATAAGACGAATTCATTAACTAAAAATTTAAACAAAACATATTGGTTTTAACAATATTATTATATAAATTTAAAATTTTCATTTTAAAATTATAAAAAATGTGTTTTCTTAAAACCATCCATGTTCACAAAACTAAAATTTGATAGCAAAAGGGGGTTCATTTAATATTGAAACATGGTATTCAAAAAAATGTCATTGGAGAAATTTAATCTAAAATAAGTCTTCAAGTTCTCGAACTATGTAAATGAGGGAGATTCCACCTACATATCCATGATGGGAAAAATGAATCAATACAGTAAGATCTTATAAATTATTCCTTGGATCTTATTTACTTCAAAACATTCAATCATATATCATAAATATTTTAATTATAGAATATAGATCTATAGATAAGATACTTGATTAATGGTTCTCAGAGTGAAATAAATATATAGAGAGAATAATATTATATCTAAGAATAATGGTAATGGAAAATGACATACTAATGAATCCAGATCACTAACACACATTAATTCAATAATTATGTCTTGAGATTGAAAGGAGTCACTAAATAATCCTCAAGAGACAATGAAATTTGAGATATTTTTATATTATGTGACTAATGATTGTTTCATGAATTAATATGGATTAAAACAATGATTTTGGATGCATTAACTTCTTGTCCCAAAGTTATGTTGAACGATTCAACCAAATGTGAGGTAATCATGCGATGATACTATCATAAGGAATAACTTCACATGGTTAGATCACAAAATTCTAAAAACCAAGTTAGAATTATGTTTTCCACAATTTCTTAGTTTTCATGATTTCCCCTAGGCACTTACATGGTTTGGAAAAACTATGTTCTAACCATATGCCTTCCTAATGTTTCTCAAATCATGGCTCATTGTTTCCTAAATGTGCTGAACTAATTCTTCTATCTACACAAAAATAAAGCACCTACATATTCACCTCCAAAACATTTACAACCCTCTAAAATCATACCAAAACATAGAAAAATCATTATATAAGCTAAAATACATAAAATTTGGCGAAGATACATAAAACTAGGGGTGCTACATTCTCACTTCCATTTTTATTTCCACCTTGAGAAATTATAAAAATGATGTCGTCCTAGAAATGATCAAGATACTATTCTAATATGTCTTTTTTATGATCCCACATTTATTCCTGAATGTAACCTTGATACCAGAAAAACTAGACTAACCTTATGCTTTACACATGTAATAGATTCTCATCACTATCAACAAACTACAATGGAACATGAATTAAAGTACTATCCAGTTCAATATCAACACGGTCACATTGAATCGCATTGTTAGGATTAAGATACTACTTCTTCAATTTAGATACATGAATTTTGATTATGTAAATCACTATAAATTGGTGATAAATCACACTAATATAAAACAACAATCACTCATTCATGTATCAAAAAAGGACCAGTGTACTGAGGAGAAAAAATACCTTGTTTACCAAAATAATGGTGCATTTCCCTTAGGGGGATCCTTAAAAAACATGATCTCCTACTTTGAATGACAACTATCATTGATGATGGTCTGTAGAAGAATAAGTGACTCTGATACTTCCCTATTACTCTTTCATATGATCTAAATCTTATTCCATGTCTGATGAACTATACTAAGTCTAATAAATGATGTCTCACATAATTCCAACAAATATAGTGTATAATGGTAAGGATATACATAAAATAATTTGGAAGGTGCCATATTTATTGAGAAGTGATAACATTTGTTTTATAATAACTGTACTAATAGTATGTTATCATCCCAATAACCACCAAAATATATTATAGAGGATATAAACATCTATTCAAATTTTTGGATATTCTGTTTTGATCTTCCATCCATTTGATGATGATAATTTGTAATCATGGTGAATTATGATCCAGTATATTGAAATAAATATTTCAAAAACAAATAGGTAAACCTAGGGAATCATACATACATAGTTAAAACTAGTACGTGGATCAATTTTAAAAATTTATGAATATATATTTTGAAAAAATCATCCATGTTGTGGAATCATGAATAAGGATAATGTGAGCTGACATTTCAATCCAATGCATAATTAGAAAAATGCAATAATTTTTCCATGAAATTATTATTTGACCTGTGAAAAAATCTATGTCTTTCTACTGTCATTTCCATACTAGTATAGGTAATGATTGTAACATGCTATTAGGTCACTGATGCTCTACCTTGACCTGCAGACAGGTGAGTATTCTAAAACAAATTGGCCACCTTCCTAATCATGTTATCACAATGAAACTATTATTTCAAAAGATTATACATTATATTTATTCCAATTTGAGAATCCCATCTCAAATGGTTGTAGGAATTAAAAATATGTTGTTGGCGGAAATACTATCAGATCCCAAAACAGCAATATATAATTCGCATGTAGCTTCCAACCCTAAATGTTCTCTACACCATTGAGTGTTTACATAACATCCAAACATTCTAGATCAATTTTTTGAATTATATCTAACATACTCAACCAAATAATTATCATAATGGATTTTAAATACGGTTATAACATCACCTTTTTAAGAACACTTTAAATGAATATCCATTATAACTGACATCAGCAACCACTGATATGAAGCCTCTTTAGCCTGTTGATTATATAACATACTACTTAATCCAACATCCATAGAGTTCCCTTTACAAGGTGTATACATTATGTTAAATCTGAACGTATAATGATATACATCAATATTTTTTTTCTTAAATTAAAATCTCTTTGTGATAAAATTTCTTTCATACTCTTATGATCAGTAAAGACCATAAATTTCTTACCAAAGAGATAATTACTCCAATTGTTCTAAGAATGAAAAATAGTAGCTAATATAAATAATGTTTTGGTAGTTTTTTGTATATAATTTTAACATTTTTGTTTCATTTTCACCAACAGATTCTCCCTATATGACAACACAACCCGACCTAGATCTCAATGCATTATAATAAACCACACGACCCAATCTTTTCTCTATAAAAGTGATAATAGGGTTTTACGTAAGAAAATAATAATGATCTTCAAATTGTTACTATGATTCATCATTCCATTTGAATTTAATTTCTTTCCTTGTTAAATTCTTCATTGGTGATGTAAGATGTGAAAATTCATAAGCAATGTGTTTGTAGTACTCTTCTATGACAAAGAAATTGTGTATCTCAACGACTTTAATCAATGGTTTCCAATAGATAACAGCATCAACCATTTTATGATACACTAAAAACACTTTTTCAAATATTATTAGACTTTTTAAATTTCCTACTAAATCTAAAAATCACACATTGAACTCTTATCATACAAATGATGTTCCTACAAGGTACTCAACACTATATCCATCTGTTTTTCATGGTCTACTTTTATTCTAGAATACATAATTATATCATTAATGAACAATAATAAATATGAATCTATATAACACTGAAATATTTAATTAATTATTTCCATGGACATCACTAGTAAATTTATAAGGCCCGAGGGAAGAAACATATACTAATAATATCCATACAGTCCCCTGAATGATGCCTTCATAATATCTTACTTTCAAACTCACAGTTGGTGATAACCTAGTCATTAGTCATTTTTTGAGGACCACTATGATTCCATTAATTTGGAAAATAAATTATTGATTCATAGAAGATGATACCAATTATTTATTGTAACTTGGGTAATATTATAATAATCCAAACAAATCCATGTAGTTTCATATACCTTCTTTACAAAGAGAATCACTTCCACCAAAGTGGAAATTCTTGGTCAAATGTACCCTTTACTTTCCAAATCTCACAATAATAATTTCAAATAAATAAATTCATCGAGTTCCATACAATAAGATAAATGGGAAATAGGACAGGTCACTATTATGATATCAATAATAAACTTCACTTCTCTTTTGGGTGGAAACCATAAGAAGTTCTCTATAAAAACATTACAAAATTGGTCAAAATTGGGTGGAAAATATCTATTTAAGATATCATTCATAGGTTTCAAAATAATTTCTTACAATTGGTATGATATGGATCCAACCATTAGTACCAATGTTCCATCACTAGTTTCATTTACTACATATTATTACTTAAATATATATTTTACACAATCAAATTATATGAAACACTATTTCCATGAATAATAATTGATGTGGGATGTGAATGATGTCGACTAATCAACTCCAAAAATAAATAATATATATAGATATCATGGACATAGAATACCCATACTAATTTATCCCTACCAATAATAGTTGTACATGTTGCACATTTAATATATGAACACTCCTGTTTTCTCAAAGGTATTGGATGTTTCAAAATAAAAAGCATCATTTCCATATATAAACCCATATGATGAACACTTATGGAAGAAAAAAAAGAGTGGGATTCAAATGTATCAATTTATTATATTAAAATGTTATAATTTATAAGAATCATACTAGGAACCATCAAAGGACAACTATGACCACCTTCTCATCACCATAAAATTTCTTAGTTATTATCATTTTCTCTTATCTTCCTTTTTGGTATTTTCGTTGGTGAGGATTCATGGTGTTCAAATTATCAACTTTAAATTTTTTTATGAGAAAGGGGTTATTAAAAATAAATATCCCCAGTAATGATTAGGAGTTTTGAGATATATGAGATACATTTTGAGCACCAAAACATGGATCTTATGTCAATAAATATGATGTTGTCTAATCATATTATAGTTATGACATGGTCTAGGTGGTTTCCTATAAGATTTATTGATATTATTAAAGGATGAAAATTCAAAATATCCTTCAATATGTTGGTGTTGAGGAGGTAAATTAACTAATCATGTGGTCTGATTTGTAGTTGCTCCACCACCTCTGAAAAATGTGTCCCTCTTCTATTTATTCCTAGTTTTTGAGTTCCCACATGTTCTTGTGGGGATGAACTTGGTCACTCCTACTACATTTCCAAATACATACTTTTATATAATTGTTTCTCTTTTATCAGTATCTATAATGTACATAAAAAAAGGTTAAAAATATTAACGTGAATTTATGGTCATTGGCCCAACTCGAAAATGTGTTCCTTTAAGGATGCACTTTCTACTACATTCAGTCCAAAGAAAATTGAATTCATAAACCTATATTTATATTCTATTACTAAGAGATTATATTTCATTATCATGATAAAGTATATTATTCTAGTGACCCTAAAGTTGTGAGTGTCAAATTTCTTTTGGAACAACTACAAATATTCCACCCATGTAATGCCATGTTCAACCATATACTTAACCAATAAAATCCTACCACAGGTATACCATATCATCAAATATGTATGTCTCTAATTTAACTTTTAACTCATCTACTGTTTCCCTTAGGATTCAAAACCCCCTCCCTTGATTAGTGGATTCTTCTCATCGAATTGGATGAATAGTTCACTTATAGATGTTCGTTATTCTGATTACCACTATATATAGTTTGAAAATATTTAAAAATTAACTAGAATAAATATTTATTAACTTCTGTGATAAGTATAAAATTATTTTTAGTACCCTATAGTTTTTTATTCTTACAACGTCAAATTGATTCCATTATTTATAACATAAAAACGCTATTTTCTGCCCCACTAGAAATAGAAGTATTAGAACATTTCAAGTCATAGTAAAATACATGAATTCCATTCTTTTATTTTCAAATTCTGTCAACTTTTATCTGTTAACCATTTTCAATAAATCATCAAATACCAAATGAAAAATGAATTCCTAATTGGAAATCCAAATACTAAATCATGATATGTTATCCTCATTGGCTAAATCCACAACGATGAGATGAAATCTAACCAATAATTGTCTTAAAATTATTTTTTCCAAAAAAACCTAGAAAACATTATTTTCATAGTAAAAATGTTAGAAACATATTGCTAAGTTATATATTTCATGTTTTGAAAATTCATTATCCTTCCAACCATCCCAATTGATTGAAAAACTGAAGAAGACTAATATAATTTCCAACTCATATACCAAAAAAATTTGATAGAATTTATAACATAAGGAAAAAATAAAACTGATACATTTTAAAAATCAAGGACTGACCAAAACAAATACCATTTGTACAATCCCACCAATCCTCAATGTATTGAGATGTGATGGTGGTGATATTGTCAATAGGTTTCATCATTACAAAAATAATTGTTGGAAATAAATGCAAAGTTCTTATGAAATAATAGGTGGATGATTTTACATTAAATATAATACAATATGTTGTCACTAAATCATAAACATCCAATACAATATATTTTATGCATCAATAAAAAACCATGCAATATCAAATACAAATAATTCTACCAAAAATATTAGAGTGGCCATTGAAACATGGAAAAAACTAATGATACCAAATAGACAACAATAATAACACAAATAAATGACTTCATGCATCAAACACTAAGATCCAACACTACCTACCATGCCCAATGTATCAAGATGCATCACTAGAAAATTAAAAATAAACATTTCCATTTCTTATTTCATGATATATGGAATCTAAAAATGCACTGAAGTCCCCCAATAGGGGGTGAGTATAAACATTGTATTATTTCCCTAAAGGGTTCCCAAAACATGAAAATAGGAAAAATGTCAATTCATTTTATATAAATTTTTTTTACGTAATTTAAATAGTATATATCAAAACCATAAACAATTTACATGGAAAAAATAAACAATATCTTTAAACCATTTCTCATGATTTGGCACAATCATTATCAATGTTCCACTCAAACCAACACTCAAAAATTAGTTCCAATTGGGTGTTCCACAAACATGAGCGGCCACATTTTAACCCACTAATTCACTACAAGGTGACCAATTTCATTGTGTTCCAATCTCACATTACCCTTATCCATGGTCACATACATGAAATAAAGGTGACCCAATGGAACAAGAACCCTATCATAGGTCACATAAAAAGTAAACTTATGTCAAACATGTCTTCTATAGACTGTGAAAAATTACATTTCATATAAAAAATTATTTCATAAATAAAATTCACCAAATAACATCCATGCATCAATACATTTTTTAAATGTTTAAAAAAACACTTTGAACCTACAAAGAGTATTTTTTAAACAATAAAATTTCCCAAAATTAAAATAATATTAACAAAAAAATCATCAATGAAATAAACATTTTTTATAGAAATTTCAATTGAAACGTTTAATCAAAACTAAACCTTTATATTATAGAATGGTGGATATGAGAGAGAAGTAACCTTCATCTCAACAAATGGATAAAATGAATAAATACACAAATATAATATAAATTTTTTCGTTGGAAATTATATATATTAAGTTATTCAATAAGTATGATCATGATTAAAATTATAGAAAATAAATATATCTATAATAGAATAGTTCAATGGTTCTAGAAGTAATATGAAGTGTTGATCTATGAAGAAAAATCATGCACAATAACTTCTCGATGAACCCAAATCTCCAATGCACTTTGATTCAAAAAAAGATGTATCCTAATCAAAATAAATACCAAAATAATGCTTAAGATAATTAGAAATCTGAGGTCATGGGATATTAAGTGACTAATGTAGTTTTAACTACATACTTTAGATTAAAATGATAACTTTAATGGAATTAACTACACTTTTCAGAGTTAGGATGCCTTGTTTAGAAATACATGTGGTGATACTATCTTAAGGTCATACCTTGCATGATTAGATTGTAAAATTTGAAACAAATGCACCAACCATGTTATTACCACTATTTTACGTTACACTATTTTCTCTAGGCACTTGTATGTTTTGGACAAACCGTGTGCCAACCATGCACCCATCACCAAATGTTTCCCAAAAAAATTCATGGTTTCCTGGAGGCAATATATGGTTTCTAAATATAATGAAATTTTTTTTCACCTCAATAAACTTATAAAAAACATTTTTAACTCTCCCTAAAATTCCAAAAACATAACTCTACCATTATGTAATATTACTGTTAAAAAAGTAGGGTAAAGTTTCAAAAACTGGGGGGTGCTACAGAACCCTTAATATCATGATCCATAATAAGGATAAACTGGTCATATCATGATCTATAATATGGAAAACCTCATCATATGAGTTGAATCAGTCTCACTTATTATCATAATAAACTCACATTGACTATATCATGAATAAAACATTTTAATCTTAAATATTTTTGGCATTAAACTATTAAAAAATATTTAAAACCCATTTATAAAACATATTTAAATATAAAAATACCATTTCATTTTAAAAAAACCTTATCAAAATATAAATTAACTAGGAAATGTCAAGGTGGGTTTTTTTTGAATAAAACATAGAATCTTATAATGGAATCTAAACATAAAATAATGGTTACGATGAAGGAAAATTTGTTATCACTGTATACGTTAAGATAGAATATTTCTTTTTTCTTTTTTAATATAAAAAATATATAAATGATTCGTTTTGATATATTTTAATAAATTAAAATTATAAATAAAATTTAATTTAATATTATATTATTCTTTTATAAAGAAATTAATAAGATAATTTAAAAAATAGAAGTGGAAGAAAATGACTTCGAATAGAGACATAAAAATAGTAGTTTTTTTGGAAATTCTTTTACCTTGAGTCTGAATCCTCATAAGATATTTTTTAATCATATTATTCCTTTTATTTTTATGTTATAATCAATTATATAATAAATTAAGTTCACATTATAATTTTAGATGATATTCAGATCAAATATCCAAAATGAATTTAGTAGGATTACTATGGTCCAAGAGTTCATTATCTCAAGATATACATAATAATAATCATGAAAAAATTATTATTTATATATATATATATTAAAATTTTAATGAAAATAATGAATAATAATTTCTAATATAAATTAATTATTTTTTTGATATGGTAAGTCACACATATTCATGGGTAACATTTCCATTTTTTCAATGATCATTATGGAATACAATTAAATAGTATATTAAAATTCACTAATTTTAGTTATATAATAAATACTATATTATATCATTAAATATACTTATATATATCATTCATGTGATGTGGGGCTGAAAAGTGTATCAAATCACTTCATGGAGGTGGTAGTCCACACGTACTCCCAAACAACATTATAGATTTTTTGTGAATAGAAATTTAATAAAATGGGTGTTAGATTATATTTCAAGAATCATTAATATTTAACTTATACCATATATGTATATATATATTATAAATACATCAGTATAACCAACTATGAGAAGAAATGATGGAAAATAATTTACATCAGTTCATGTGGCGGTAGTCTGTTGTACATATGAATGATGGATAAATTATCCTTTTGATTGATATTGGAGGTGGAAATAAATTATTAAATTAATATAGAAAAATATTAGTATATCAAAGATACTTATTTTATTATATCATCTTTTTTAATGAATATTTTATGTAGGTGTCAAAATAAATCAATTAATAATTCCTGACTAATAATGATACCTCTTCTTCAGAAAACCTCTTCTGGTATACACCAAAATCTCTTATAGGTTGGTTTTATAATAAAACCTAGTAATCAATGAAATGGGTGATAGATTTAAGGAAGATATTTTTTTAGGTAATTTCCAAAGAAATGGTTTCCTGAAATGTAATGAAATGAGAAGAATATGTCCCCTTTTATAAGAAAGGGGAGGGACACTCTTGGGATTTCTTAAAATATTAAATTAATATAAAAATTATTTTATGTTAAAATATATCTATAATGATAATATTATAATTAATTTTTATTATGAGATAAATTAATCTCATAAAATAAAATTTGGACAATTTTATATCACATTTTTACACTAATAATTTTTAACCCTCCACTAATCCATTTTATAATATTGGTGATGTCATTTTTTATTACTCTTAATTGGTTACTATAGTTACTATAAAATTAAAAACAACAATTAATATACCATTATTTATATTCTTAACCATAACCTAATCACATTTATGAATAAAATATTTTTATTAATTATAATCATTTAAAAAATATTATTTATTATAAAATATTATTAATGCAATTTTTTACACAATTCAATTAATTTGACATTAAAATATTCAATAAATATTTGAAAAAATAATATAAACCTTTAACACACCCAAATTACTTTATAATTATCTAAAAAATTCATGTTAAACTATAAATTATTTAAATAATATTTTTGTAGTAGTTTTTAAAACCACATTATTTATTTTTGTACTACTTTCACAATTACTATATTAGTGTTACATAATATTTTATAGTTTTTATTTAATCACTAATAATAATAAATAAATTACCATCATGAAAAAATTCATTTATAATTTAAAAAAATATATATAACATAACATATCTGTTGATTATCGATATGTCAAAAATTTAGAGATAATAAAACTAAGATAATGACATTTTTTACATTTCTTCGTATAAAATAATATAAATGTAAAATTTATGGAAAAATGGAAAAAATGCCATATATTTGTCTTTAATATGATTATGGATAAGTTATAATCATCTAATAAAATTAATTCAACTGTTATGGTCACTTTTTATTCCTTATAATTTTTTTAACCATAATTTTTATGATTCACCATTCACCAAAATAACAAAAATTATTGAGGTTACTAATCATAATGTCTAAAAATTAATTATTAATAGTTAGAAAATTTGGAACCACTAATTTAATATATCGAATAAAATTTTCTTGATTAAAAATAAATAATCATAATAATATAATTTAAAATTAAAATGACAATAGGTGAAGAAAAATAATACTTATCAAAAAAATGACTTTTTGTATAAATTTTATTATTCCAAATTCAATAATAAAATTTATCAAAAGAAACATAATTGAATTATTCACAATATATGAGAACTAATTTTATAATTAAACTATTCCAAAAATATATCTATCTTTTTAAATTCTTGAAAAAAAAATAATTGGAAATCATTATTTTTATCTATTCATTATAAAATCAATCTTTTAGAAAAATTCCAAAAATTCACTATAATATAATTTTGAATTGATAATACAAGTAATTATAGTTTTTATCAAATAAAATTCCTGTAAGCTATATAAATTTATTATAGTATTTTCTCATAAGAGTCAATATACCATTTTGTATAAAAAATGTGTTTTCGAAGAATAAAAAATGATGCTAAAAACGACAGCTTATTTCATAAGATTTAATCAATAAATTTTTATTAATAAGGGACTTTATATTTATCTCATAAATGATATATTACTTTTCATTCCCACCAATTTCATGTCTGTGTTATAAAATTCATATTTAAATAAAAATATTCAATGGTTAGTTTAAGCTTTGTGGTATCTATCTTCCATAGTATCGAACATAGTATTTATTCTAAAATCTTGGGGTGTTACATTATACCCACATTTAATAAATTTTTTCTTCACAATTTTAAATTTATATTAGAAATAAATTTTTTTACATTTAAAAATATCATAGTTGAAAACCACTATATAAAAGGTTTATTAAAACATCCTCTTAAAAATATTGAAAAATAAATATAAATATTATCTTGAATGATGCATAACTAGGGTTCAAAATAGTAAAACATTAGTAGGAAGTCAAAATATAAAATAAAATCCAAGTTTCCTACTAATTTTAAAGAGTGACATGGATCATTGATCATAAGAAAGGGAGATATTGTGAGGATGTTAATCACCAAAAAACTCTAATGCAAAGAGTTTTCTAAAATACAATAAATTCATTAGAAATGGTGGTAATAGGATAACATTTTTATTTAAAGATATTTTTTTATATATTTGAGTAATTACATACATTAGGGATTAGAAATATATGTAATACACTTAGTTAATGTGTTTGATTTCATCCTTTAATCAATTTACAGCAAATCAAATCCTTTTCTCAAAATGATGAATATAAAAGATGCTTTTTTATTCTTAAAATTATAAAATAAACCTTTAATGGGCCACATAGTTATAAAAAATGATAACTAGATATTTCTCATGTATTTATACATTAACCATAACCACAATGGTTAGAACTATGTAATATAATTCCCAAAATTAATAAAACATCATGTGATGAAGTATGAAATTAATCAAAAAATTATTAATAATAACACCCAAAGTTAAAATTAGATCATTCAATTTATAATTATCCTTAAAATTATTAAAAATACTTTTGACTCACTTCATCACCTAAAAAATGCAAAAGGATATGATCACGTATTCTTCTGATGTTAACTTATCATTTATCTCCAATAAATATTATAAGTCCATAAAGTCATATACCCAACAATAAAAATTCCAAAATCATATAATTAGAAAAATAGTATCTTCATTTATATTAACAACATTAATCACAATAAATCCCTAATAAAATAATAATTCTTTAAAAGGATAATTTTTTACATTTTTACCTAAAATAAAATATCATCTTATCAAAAAACATTTATATTTACCTTAATATATAAGGTTCCCAAAAAATATTGTTATCATGTTTTTGAAATAACATTAATCACTTAAAAACTAAATCATTTTTAAATTTCAAGTTTATATATAACAAAAAATATGATCCCAACATTAAGGTAACCTTTATTTGTAATGACATACTAACTATGATATCATGTAGGCTAGTGGTAGGATTTTTACCCATTTCAACCATTGGTTTCATGTTCAAGCCCTACGGCCTTACTGGATGCAATGTGTCGCTGCTTGTCCTGTGAGTTATCCTTTCTCTAAAACTATATTAATATAATTACTATAACATTAAAAAAATATTAATAACATGCTAAAACATATCATTAAACAAGAAATAACTTATAATGCTAAAAGGTTTTCTATACATCACATTACTCCAACAACAAAAATAATCGTAATTGACTATAATAATGCACATATTAATTCAATGTCTTATCTAACCCTTTGTCATATTTTCTTCAATGAGCAAATAAAAATTTTTAACTAATCACTAAAAAACTTTTAGACAGAATATATTCCATCTTATATATGTTTCAAGATTTGGAAAAAAAATCCTACTATTGAATAATTCTTATGTGTTTCCTTATTCTTATAATATTTCGAATATGTCATGATATCATTGATAAAATACCACTACATCATTATTTTGAAAAGTTTATGCACAAACAAAACCTTAATTCCACTTTATTATTAAACCATTAATCATGATTTCTCGTCTTACTTAATGATATGAAATATATCAATATGATTGTCAATATCACATATATCATGATTCATATTTAAATTATAAAAAAATCATACACAAAATCCATACATGAGGTGCCAAATATTTGATTTTGATATCCCATTTAACATCTATTTTGAAGACCATGTCCCCATAAAAAAAATGGTCAAGTCCTTGTTTATATTTCCCTTTCAATTTTAGATGGATAAGTTCATATTTTGAAATAATATAAAATACATTCCATGATTGATTAAATTTTTAGAGAAATGAAAAGGTTTTGTATAGAGAAAATAGTATCTTGAATGTTATTTGGATGCTTAGAAATGTTTTAAAATAAATTGAGAATTGTTTTTGGATAATAGTAATGATTAAATAATCTGGAAGATATATCAAGGTTATGAGAGATCATTTTCCTTCATATTCATAAAAAATACTTAATCTATTTAATATAATATCATGTTAATATGAAGCAGATTATTAAAAGGAAAATAATTCATAAGGGTAAAGATAATAACATAGAAATATAATAATATATAAATCCTTCAAGCCCATTATATATCAGTTAATATATGTGTTGTCCAATAATCTCATTACAATAACCAAAATTCTCCATAACATATTATCCTTTGGGGATATAGAGGATTTTTAAATTAATATCAAATTAAATAGGAGCATCAAATGTTACTTAAACAAAAATATGATGTCAAATCTATAAGGTGTGTACTTATTACTTGTGGTTTAATATTTATAACTACAAGTGTACTCAATGGCCAGAAAAACCTCCTAGGGTGTAATCTTACCACCATATCTAATGGAATCCCATTATTCATAAATGCATTGGGCAAAGATCCATGTTATTCCCAATGTTGACAAATGAGAGTCCCAATTATCAAGTCCCTTCCATTTATCTAATACAAATTGTAAGGTGTCAATATTAAAAATTACAAATTCATGTTTCTTTATATAAAAATTCACATTAATTTATATTCAATGATATTTATGATTTAGTGTTTTAGATAATTGGGTCATTGATCATACAAAAATAAAATATTTATAATGTGGACACTTTAGGTCAGTGTCTATTTTTTCCACTAATATAAAACTATTATAATAAAACATGATTTATTTTTATGAAACTATTTCACAACTTCTAATAAGAATTATTCATTGTTCATACATATCCTAAACGCATTAAGAAATATTAAAAACAAATAGAATGACTAAAAAATTATACACATGAAAGAAAAATAAAAAAATTAGTAGTCCATTTATGGACCATGAGATCTTAAAAATAATTTTTATTTAATCATTGAGATCAGTGAATTCAAATTTAATGCCCAATGTTTTTCATAAAACACTTTACAGGAAAATAAGATGGAAAAATAATAACCGTAAGGGTTTTCTTATAAAACATTTTGAATTCATGGTAATGTTTTTCATAAAACATCCCTTTTAAAAAAGGGTATAATCATAATTTTTAAAAATTCATATTTATCATTCCTTTTGAAATCAGTGTTTTCTATGAAAACTCTTAATAAAGCATAAAATATTCATGTAGGTGCCTTGTGATATCATTTATATAGAACCCTTAAAATTTTAATAGTCATATGATCAACATAGAATATAATTATATGGATAACATAATCCTTATCCAATGTATTAAACAACTATAATGGGGATCACCTATCATATCATGAAATATAAAGGGGCACAACCAATTATATAATGATATGTAATAGAGATCAACCCATCATATCTTGAGCTATAATGGTTATTAACCTGTCTAATAAGTTGTATCAAGATCACCCATTATCATACAAAATTTACAAGGATCATATCGTGAATAAAACATTTTAAGCTATCAACTTTTTATCATAAAACCAATGAAATGTTTTTTCAAAATCAAATACAAATATCTTGGGATATTAAAATACCATTTAGTTTTAAAAACCCATTTTGAAAATATAAATTTCCTATAAAAGGGGAGGGAGTATTTTTCTTTTGTGAATACATATAATCTTATAGATGATAACAAATTTTTAAAAATGGTAACAATAGGGGAAAAGTCATGGTCATAGAATATTTTAAAATATAAAATTCTTTTCCTATTTCACAAATAGATTAAAGAACACCATAAAATATTCTTTTTTAAATCCTTTGAATAAAATTAAAAGATACATAAATATTTCATTATAATTATTTTATCTAACAACCTGACATTTTTATTAGAAATATATTTTTATTTTCCAATATGTGTTGTGTTATATTCTACACCAAGATAATATTATGCTGCACACAACACCTTCTTAGATTTAGGTAGACAGAACAATATTCTCGGATTGTGTGACACACAATTTTTAGTTCTTTTAATATATTTCATTTCAAGCAAGAACGAGTTTAAGAGGAAAACTAAATAATATAATTTTACGTTATAACCTATCCATTATAATGGAGGTTTTGAACCATAATAAATAAATTATAAAAAATTATTTTCACATGTATATAAATTTTTTTTTTACTATGAAATTACTTTTCAATGAAAATAAAATAATTTTTAAAGAAAATTAATTTTTTTTCAGACAAAACATTTAAATTTTAATAGAAAAAAAATCATAGAAAATATTTATATGGTAAAATTATATTATATAATGGTTTTAAAGTGTAAATAGATTAAATTTTTATCATTAAATTTAATTTTGTTCCTTAAAATTAATATTATCAGGTATTTATATGTAAACAAAATTCAATATTTTTCAATGTTTTAAATTTCAAAAAACTGTTATCTCATTCTGAAAATGATATTAACATTAATTAAATTACTCTAACTTATATCTTTTGAATTTTTTATAATTTATTCCATACTTTGAATCAGTGGGTTCAAATTATTTCAATAGATTTATTTTATTTTTTGGCAATATGAAAAGTAACTTCAGTAATTTTTATTAATACAGTAAAAATTGTGAATCAAGTAATTAAGCATAATAATATTATTATAAAATTTCCGTAACATATTTCCTAATATCATTGTATGAGTTTTTATCTACATAAATCATCCATGTGTTAAAATTTCATCTTTCTAAAGGTACTTTTATAAGTTTAGTACTCTTAATATCTTTTTTTAAAGAACAGTTAAATATGAATCACTAACATTTTAATAAATATTTCATTTTTAATATAAGTTTATAAAAAAAATATTATACTATAATTACTCATTTGAAATATAAAATATTTAAAATTATCATTATAACTTATTTTTTATTTTTGAGAAATAAATTATTATCTTCAGGTCTTATACATTGATGAGTTATGAATTATTTAATTAATGAAAAATAAATAAAATAATTTCTATTATAAAGATACCAAAAATTAAAAGATCAATTAAAATTACCAAATATTATTTTTTTATTAAATATCAATCATAATAATCCCATGGTCTAATTATTGGCTATTTTTATCCAAATAGGGATGAATATGTCACTTGTAATATTTTTTTAAATTATTGTTAAAATTGTCACATTCCTGATTTAATAATTATAAAGAAATTTATAAGGTTCATCCTTAGACATTACATAATCTTGAAATAAATTAATATTTCACATTGAGGATATTTTCTTGTTTAGGGATTCAGAGAATTAGGTCATAAAATAAACATAACAACTTTAATATTACATGTAGACACTTCTACTCTGTATCCATTTTTTCATAAAATAAAAACTCTTAAAAAAGATTCATGTCTAGTTCCATATTTTAGACATCACGACTTCTCCATGATCCCATCCTTGACCCTATTAATATTTATGTCATGTGAAAAAAATTTAAAAAAAATTAGGATGAGCATAAAATCTCAGTATGGGATACACAAAGAAGGAAATCTCTTAGTTTTTGGATATAATAAGTAAACCGTGAATATTTTATCATAAGTAATAATTTTCACCTTTATGAAGTAGTAAATACTTTTAACTAAATAAAAGTTCATTTCTTAAATTTTTTAAACAAAATATTAACATAATGCCCATATAAATCACACATAACATATATAGGTCACTTGGTACATAAACATAATTAAATGGAATAACCACATGGTTGACTTCTACACATATCACTAAATAGAATAGACATATGGCCAACTTCTATACCTAATGCATTGGAGGTTATAATGTAACCACATGTCCCGGTTTATTACAACACCACCCATCATTTAGTTTATCACATAACAACACGTCAAATGTTCAAGTACCATTACAAAATAAAAGCACATAAAATATTAAAAATATTAATATTTCACCAATAACATTTCATCTGTAATCATTTCTATTTATTGAAATAATAAATCCATTTCAAAATCCATTTTCAATAACAAAACACCCAAAATACAGAATAAGGGGTTTCTTTTTCATTTTAAAAATAGTAAGGCTTACTGAGGAATCCATCTAATGATTACGGCGGCCAAGAGTTTATCATCGCTACAAATGTTAAAAACACTCTTTTTTTGTTTAATAAAATCACTCATAGAAAAAAGATTCTTTTGAAGTTATGCATGTTTATCGTGAGGCTAATCTTGTTTCTGATGCTGTTTCTAAGAAACCAATTTTGGAGGTCAGTTCCAGTTGGTCATGTTTCCTGCCTTACTTTTGTAATGCTCATGTTCAGGCTGACCTTAGTGGTGAAGTTTACTCTTCCCTTTGTTGAAATGTTATGTGACTCTATTTTGATGTATATTTTTTATTTTCATTAATATTTTTTTCTAGGATAAGTTCTTTCTTATCTCCTAGATTTTTGGGTATATACAGTATATATATATATATTTATATATATTTATAACAGTACATAACATTTTGAGATAAGAAATGAAATGTACTGTCTATGGAGACGGTAAGCCGTACGTATGCATGAAAGCAAATTTCATTTATATTTCATTTTTTAATGGAATATAAACATAATTATACATATGTAT
Source organism: Viscum album (assembly GCA_963277665.1). Classification (NCBI taxonomy): domain Eukaryota; kingdom Viridiplantae; phylum Streptophyta; class Magnoliopsida; order Santalales; family Viscaceae; genus Viscum; species Viscum album. Next base: position 1,496,690,269 of record OY728119.1, on the reverse strand, counting down.
ATTATAATTCCATTATAATATCATATATAATTTCCTTGACATCATCCTTTATACATCCCATGTATGGAATGAATGATTCACATAACTTTTAGGGGGTGGTAGTATGCACTTTCTTAAATGAAATTATCACGTTTACCAGTTATGGAAACCAAAAAGGTATGATATAAATGAAAAATATAGAAGCATATAAACAATTTAAATATAATATATATCACATATAAATACTGTTCAATAATAATTTCCACCATAATATACGGTAGAATATAATTGAACAGTCATCGTTTCATGAGGCATTATTTTTTTCATCCACAGAAACAGTATGTTCTTTACCCATTAGATGGAGGTGAGTGTAAGTGTAGTTTAAATCCTTAACGTAACAAAAACCTAGTATATTGAGGATACTTTTGTTGCTATAAAAGAAAGAAATAAATATTTTTATAGGGTTGAAGAAGTAAAATAATTTAAAAGAACTTAAGGGAAGATGTTACTTTTAAATCAGGTATCTCCCTTTACATTGAACCAAAAAGTTTTACTCGAAGTGTATTATGCCTAAGTTAAGTCATCTGAGAGAAATATAGGGATATAGGGAGGTTACTTGGGAAATTTTTGGATGATCTAAGTGGCTTGATAGGTGTGAGTAATGGGTTAGAAGTGAAGGCTTTTTATAAGTGGGAGGAGTGATTCTTTAGGAATGTTTGGAAATATTATTTTTTTATATAATGATATTTGGTTTCTAAAGTTCCAAAACCCATTAAATTGTAATATAAGATGTCTCAAGTTTGAAATAAAATTACCAAATATGAATTGTACCAATTTTAGATACTGTGTTAATTTTTTTAATCATATTTATTTAAATAATTCATTAATGAGGTAAACACTAAATCATTATTGTGTTATTAAAAGTTTTATTTATTTGATATCTAAAAGCTATAAAAAAATACAATGATGTAGGAAATTTAATTGCCTTTAAAATAAATATTTATAGTTTAAGGGATAATTTATATAACCCCATGTAAAAATTTAGTTACTGAAAGATATATGTTTATGTCATTTTTGTCTATAATTTAAATTAATTAACATAAAAAGTCATTATCACTCCCAGGTGGCTCCATGGGGTCCCCAAATCTGCGCAAGAATACCCATGGATGGAAATGTATCATTAAATCGAATTAGGACACATTTTAGGGTAATTTTATATTATTATAATATTATTTTTACCTTAAATTACCTTTTTTATCATTTTCTACTTTGAAGAAAAGTAAAAAGTTACTTTTCACCAAAAATTATTTTCATCTTATTGAACCTAACATTGCATACTAATATCAAACATGTATTTATGATTTTAGAAAATCAATTCAAAAATCTATAAAATTTCATTTAAATGAAAATACCGATTTTTAAATACTACTCATTGTTTTCACTATTCATCAAAAAATTGATGGTTTTCAGAAAATTACCAAAAATTTAGGCTAATCATTATTTGATATTATGAATTAATAAATTATGTATATTTTACAAAATTAAATATATAAAATTTTCATGAATTAATTTAAAATTAATTATCGTAGTCAAAACAAAAAAAACGTGTTTTTAAGAAATAATAACTATCAAAATATTGAACTTGTTTATGTCTAATTTCAAAGTGAAATTACATCAAATGACCAACTGTGGATTAAATGGTAAAAAATAATCTAATTAAACATTAAAACCCATAAACAAAATAATCTAACCATATAAATGAACTTGATTAAATGGTAGTTTTCAATTGAAATACAATATTTTTCAATATTCATTAAAAAATGAATTTTATCAGAAAAATACAAAAAATTTACCCAAAGTAAATTTTGATATCCCAATTCTAAATAAAAGCTTTATTTTTGTCAAATAGAAAATATAAAAGTGACACAAACTATATTTAAGGAGGGTTCACCATCAAAAGGAGGTCAATTGACCATTTAATGAATATTATGGTATTTATGATTAAAATTTTACTTATTCAAATTTTATACCTCTATATTTTATTGTATAAATGTAAAAACATTTTAAAAATATGTATAGTCATATTATAGTTCAATCTATTCATTCCTGTTATAACAATGGCTAGGTGTTAACTATAATTTAAAATAATATTATATTATTATTTTTCATTATGACCCAACATTTTGTGATACGTAAGATTTCAAATAAACACGTTGTTGCAAGGAGAAACATTGAGAAATACATGATCACCAACCTCTGTAGAAAGATCCATTTTCTAGTTTTCCACACAACATTTTTACCTACTTTGAGCTATTCTCATGTGCTTCTGAATCAACTGAAACGTTTCTACCATCTCTTATACTAATTCTTATCCCATTAGCTTCCATTCACCAACATCATCCCAAGAAGATAGAGTTCGACACCGCTTTCCATAAAATGCCTCAAACGGAGCCATCTGTATACCATAATGAAAATTGTTATATTATGAAAATTCATCCAATGAAATATGGTGGTCCCAAATTCCCTGGTAATCTTGTTAATAAGAACTCAACATATCCTCTATGGACTGAATTGTTTATTCTGACTGGCCATCTGATTGAGGATGAAATGTTTTACTAAAATTTAATTCAGTACCCAAAGGCTTCTTGAAGTCCATTCCAAAAGATAGAAGTAAACCTGAGATCATGATCAGATACCTTATAGAGGGGAACACCATGAAACTTGATTATATATTTAACATACAATCGAGAAAGTTGATCTACTGATAAAGTATCTTGAATTGGAAGGAAATGAGCTGATTTAGTCAATTGATCAACAATAAACTAGATTTCATTATTACCTCATGATGTCTTTGTTAATCCCACAATGAATTCCATGGATATATTTTCCCATTTCCACTCTGGAACTGGTAAATACTAAAGCACCCATTTTGGTAATTTCTGATCTTCATTAACCTATTGAAAATTCAAACACATCATAGTAATGTTAGAAATATATATTTTCATTTTATCCCACCAATAATACTCCCTATGTTCTTTGTACATGTTAGTATTGCTAGGTTGAACCGAAAACTGAGAAATATGAGCCTCACATAATAACACTTTATTTAATTTTGAATCCCAAGGCACACATAATACCCTCCAAAAGATCAAAACACAATCATTATCAACGATAAAATCTGGCAATGTAGCCTTCTGAACCAACTCTACCTTTTTCTCCAACTCACTATCATCGTTTTGGTCTTTCTTAATTCTATCTGATAGAGATGATTTCACTGACACCTAAAAAAATAGAGAAAATTCATGCACCAATAACATATATGAAAATTTTCATCAAATCATTAATCAAAGGATCTTGTTCCAAACATAACATGGTTAATGTAGCATTACTATGTTGACTCAAAGCATCAACTACTTCATTTGACTTTCTCGGATGGTAATGGATCGTGCAATCATAATTCTTGATTAATTCCAAAAATATGTTCTGTCTCCTGTTTATTTCCTTTTGATTAAATATATACCTCAAACATCATTGGTCAGTATATATTTCACATTTTACTATATACAAATGATCCCTTCAAGTTTTTTAATCAAAAACATCAATAGATAATTCCAAAATATGTGTAGGGTAATTTAACTCTTGAGGTTTCAACTAACTAGAAGCATAATCAACTACCTAATCATTAGGTATTAGGACACAACCAATTCCTTTTTTCAAAGCATCATTGTAGATAATAAACTAACCACTTCTAGAAGGTATTGCCAAAACATGGGCATCAACAAATATTTTTTTTAATTCTTGAAAACAATCATCACATTCTTTTGTCCAAATGAACTAATCACCTTTTTGAGATAACATAGTCTGTGGTCTAGATAACCTTGTAAAATGTTCAAAAAACCTTTGGCAATGACCCTCTTTTTAATGAAAACTATGAATCTCGATTATATTTGTATCTCTTGGCCATTCTTCAAAAAATTTTGTTTATTAGGATCAACATGTATTCCATTTTTTGAGATAATGTGACCAAGGAATGATATTTTTTGTAACCAAAACTCCCACTTGCTAAATTTACAAAAACATTTATTTTTTTAAGGTTTTTAAGAAAAACCATAAATGACTTTCATGATCCTTTTTAATTTTAGAATAAAAAAAATCATCTATAAAAACAACCAAAAAATTTCACCTAAGTTGATTGAGCCATCAGTTCAAAAAACTGTTGAATTATGATTTCTGACCTTCTCAGGATACTGATTTGGAAGGTTATTCTTTTTAGTATGCCTTCCTAGAAAAGATTATATGTTTCCTCTAAAAAAACCACTATTAACACAAACATATCTTAGACTAAGCATCATGGTGATATGTAAATGCAACAAAATTTCAATATTAACATAAATTAATTTATGTTTATTAATGAAAAAATATCCTAACTTCTAAATTTATCGAAACAGACCTCAGATACCAACTATAAGGCCCTGACCAAAAACATTACATATTCTTGATTTAAGTTAATAATTCACATTAAGGATCATTTTAGTTTTATATCTTTAGAGAATTAGGTCATAACATAAACATAAAAACTTCAATATTACAAATAGACACTACTACCCAGTATCCATTTTTTCTTGAAATAAAAACATGTAAAAAAGACTCATGACTAATTCCATATTTAAGACATCATGAATTTTCTGTAATCCCATCCTTGACCCTATTCCTCTTTTTTTCCGGTGAAAAAACATATCAAAAAAATTGGGATGAGAATAAAAATCTAGGTAAGGGATATAGAAAGAAGTAAAATTGTTAGTTTATCAAAACAACAAGTAAACAATGAAAATTTTATCATAAGAAATACCGTTAACCATTATGAAGTACTAAATAATCTTAATAGAATAAAAGATAATCAATTACCATTTTTTAAACAAAATATTACCACAAAACCTATAGAATGCACACATAACATATATTGGTTACATGAGACATAAACATACTTAAATGCAATAACCATATGGTCGACTTCCACACATATAACTAAATGGAATATCCATAAAGCTGAATTCCATAACCAATGAATTTAATGTTATAATTTAACCAACCATCCTGGTTTATCACAACAGCAACCGTCATTTGGTTTATCACACAACCACCAGTCAAATATCAAAGTACCATTATAAAATCATAATACATAAAATATTGAAAATATAAATATTTCACTAATAACATTTCATATACAATCATTTCAATATATCAAAATAATAAATCGATTTCAAAAACCATTTTCAATACCAAAACCCCCAAAAATAGAATAAGGTTCTTTTTTTCATTTTAAATACATTAATGCTTATAGAGGAAGCCAACTAACAATTACGGTAGTAGGGAGGTCATTATCACCGAAAATATTAAAATCATTCCCATTTTTTGTTTAGTAAAATGCTTTTTAGAAATAAGATTTCCTTTTAATTAGCATATATGTCAAATGAGATTGTACACCATATAAAATATAGTCATGTATAAGTAACAATATGCCTCAATTAAAAGAGATTGAGACGATCTCCCTTACCTCGTGTCTGACTTGACTCGTTCATTAATTAATATCCTAAATAATAAACTAAAGTTAATTTCTACATTTTTCAAAACATTTTTTAAGTTTATTATTCTATTTATACCACTTATTATTCTTTTATAACAATTTGTTAATTATTTGAGTTCATATCAGATATTTTGTCGATGTTCAGAATTTGAGTTAAAAATGAACTTTTTATAATTATAAATTGTCTATATGGTCAAAAGTCTATTATCTCTAGAAAGATATGAATGATTTTAGATATCATATATATTATATATATCCAATATTTATATTTATTTATAATAGTACATAACATTTGGAGATAGGAAATTAATTTCACCGTTCGTGGAGACGGTAAGGCGTATGTACGCATGAACACTACTTTTATTTCAATTTTGTAATTTAATGTAATGGAAACATAATTATACATATGAATATTATAATTCCAGTATAATATCATATGTAATTTAATTAAATTAATCCTTTAAATGTCCAATATATGGCATTAACATGTCATATCACTTTGAGGGGGGCGGTAGTCCGCACTTGCTCAGATGAAATTATTGCATATACCCATTAAGGAAACCAATATGGTATGATATAAATGAAAAATATAGACGAATAGAAACAATATAAATATTATATATATCACATATAAATAAAGTTCCATCTTAATTATCAGCATAATAGGTGTTATGTTATAATTAAACAATCATCATTTCGTGAGGCGTTTGTATGTCGTCCATAGAAACTGTATGTTCATTACCCATTAGAGGGAGGTGTGTGTAATTTTAGTTAAAAGCATTATCTTCAAAAAACAATTATATTGAGGATACTGGTGTTTCTATAATACAAATTAATAAATAGAGTTTAGTGGTTCGGAGAAGTAAAATAAAAGAAACGAACATAAGAGAAGACGTTACCTTTAAATCAGGAATCTCTCTTTGGTTTGAACCAAAAGGTTTATTTGAAATGCCTCATGCCTAAGGTAATGCTACTAAGAGAAAAATAATGATGTAGGGAGCTTAATTTGAAAAATATTGGATGATAAATAGGGATTGATAGGTGTGAGTAATGGGTTATAAGTTAGGTATTTTTATAAGGGTAGGAGTGGATCTATAAGATTGTTTGAAAATATTATTTTATTATATAATAGTATTTGGTTTCTAAAGGTCCAAAAATAATTAAAGTAAAAAATAAGATGACTCATGTTCCAAATGAAAACATACAATAAAAATGGATAGGTTTTAGATATTTTTTAATTTTAATAATCTTATTTATTGAAATCATTCACCAATGAGGTAAACACTACATCATTATTGTGTTAATAAAAAATTTATTTATTTGATGTTTAAAAATAATAAAAATAACCATGATGTAGGAAATATTTTTTTCTTTCAAATGAATATTTATAGTCGAAGAGATGACTTAAATAAACCCATGTAAATATTGATTCAATAAAAAATATATATTTATGTCATTTTTTGCCTTTACATTAAATTAATTAACATAAAGTGTCATTATCACTTCCATGTGGCTCCATGGGGTCCCAATATCATCCCAAAGATACCCATGGTGAGACATGTATCATCCAATTGGATTATGACACATTTTAGGTTATGTTTATATTATTATATTATAATTTTTACCTTGAATTACCTTATATACCTTTAACCGCTGTAAATAAAAGTCAAAATTTACTATTCAGCAAAAATTATTTTCATCTTAGTGAACCGTATTTTACTTACTAATATCAACCATGTATGTTGTTTTTTCAAAAATCAATTCACAGAAGTGTTAAAAATTCATTTAAATTAAAATGTTGTTTTTAATTACTACTCCGTGTTTTCACTATTTATCCAAAATTAAAGGTTTTACGAAAAATAAAAACACATCAGCATAAGATATATTTGAAATTAAAAATTCAAAAATTATTTCTATTTTATGAAATAAAAAACATAGAAGTTGCATTAATTAATTTAAAATTAAGTCCCACTATCCAAACAAAAAGCTTGTTTTAAGAAATAATAACTATCAAAAGATTGACACTTATTTTGGTCCAATTTCAAAGTGAAATTACTTCAAATTTCCAAAATAGAATAAAATCATAAATATATAATATAATTATAATTTAAAACCATAGAAAATGATAATCTAACCATATTAATAAATTATATTAAAAGTTGTTTTGAATTTAAATTCAGTATTTCTCACTATTCATAAAAAATAAATTTTATTAGAAAAATAGCATAAATTTACCCAATGTAAATTTTGATACCCCGATTCTAAATAATAAATTTATCTTGTCAATTAAACAATATAAAAGTTAAAAAAAAATATATTTAAAGAAGGTTCTCCATCAAAAGGTAGTAAATTGACCATTTATAGAATATTCGTGTATTTATGCTTAAAATTAGATTCATTGACATTTTTCAAATCTAACATTTATAGGATAAATGTAAAAACAAATAAAAAATATGTATAATCATATTTTAGTTCATTGTATTCATTTTTTCTTTTATAATGGCTAGGCATTAACAACCATTTAAAATAATATTATATTATTATTTTTCAGTATGACCCAACATTGTGTGCAATGTAAGATTTCAAAGAAGTCATTTTTTGCATATCAGGTATGACATCAAACATAGAACCCTCTATAATGAAAAATTAATATTTAATCCAATAATATTAATAAATATGAAAATGTATTATTATTTATTTACTTAGGATGATACATTTTTTATGTAAGATTTTTCTGAATATATATTCTACTATAAGTATTATTATGAAATATATGGAATTTATATTCTCATAGATTTTTTTAAAAAAAATTCAATAAATAAGTATATTAGATAATAATAAAAAAATGATGTAGTAATTATTTTATTAATAGAAATATCAAATTAATGTTATTAAAAATAATAAAATTGATATAATTTTGGATAATTAATATATCCAAATAATTTTATAGATGATAATGACCCCATAAGGATATAATAAAAAATACTTTTTGAGGATAAAATCTTATCTTGTTGTTTTTTTAAAATCAATAAATTGAATAGTGTCAAAATTGACACTATTGGCTGTTTATCGAAATAATGTATTATTAAATTATTTAAAAATAATAAAAAATTTGTAAAAATATATAATAATTATGATATGGTGTAAAATGTTCCGAATTATCCATTTATGGTATAATTGACAACAAAAAACTAAATATTTATCCCTTTTAATATTGAAATATTTGTTACTTTATTAAAATATTAAGTATAAAAACTATGTTTTAATTAAAATTATACTGATTAAATTGACATAAAAACATGTATAAAATTTATTTTTGGATGATATTACAACCTTATGACATCTCATATTAAAAACTATGAAATTTTTAAGTTATTAGTATGAGGTTTTATTTTATGATGAATTAATATTTTCAGATATTCCAAATGTGTCCCTCACCTAAATTATAAAATGGAATATCCTCCCTCACAATATCATTTAACATGGAAAAATAAATCTTTTAAATCCCATACCCATTTCCCAAATATAGTTGGTTAGTTACAATTAATAGGTACTTATAATCTCAAAATACCAACTTTGGTGGCTTTAGAAGGTGATCGAGAGGGAACTCGTCAAAGTAGAGGTAATCTCCTCTAGCGATTTTTTCAAAGATATTTATTCTTCTACTTAATCTTTCTAAGTTTTATCCGATATAATTTAATAAATATAATATCAACTACATTTTTGAGATAGTATTAGGATCATGTAATGGCCATATTACACCTTCTTTTCTTCCAATGAAAAATTAAATCACAGAACATGTGAACATATAGCTTACCATATCCATGCCTTCATTTAATCTATTTTTCACCACCACCATACATGGAAGGGTATTATGATGGAAATAATTACCATAAATGATTATTTTAAAAATATTATTATTTTTTATTTGTATATGTACCATTCATTTTCATACCATTCCCCAATTAATGGAATGATATTGTCACCCATGCGTACAAACGACCTATCATCTCCCCGATGCGATGTGATTCATTCTAATTGATCATTATTAAATCATGATTATATAAATGTTTAGAATGAATATATATGATTTATATTATATTGATAAAATTTTATAAATTATATATCTATAACCTAAGAAAATTAATATGAATTTATCTAACAAAACATGAATAGGTAAATAAAGAAGTTAATACCCAATGGATGAGTAATGATGTTATTAACAAACATATATTAATATGATCACTTATGATATAATAAAAACTAATTTTATTATAGAATAATTTTATGATATTATTTAAACTCTTATATATGTGTTTTATACAAATATTAAGGGACCTGAACTAATGGTAAATGATAATTTCACAATCTCATTATTAACTAAGATTGTTTATACATAAGTATTTATTGGGGATTATTTATAATCCATGTCCATGTTTTTTAAAAATTATTTCATAAAATGTTTCACTATTCTTTTGTGGATTTTTAAATAAATTGTTACCCATTTTTTACTATTTACTGCATGGTTTGAAAAGAATATTTCATTCATTTCCCAAATAAGTTACTCTTTGACTTTACTAAAAAATGTACAAGAAGATCATTTTTTTAACATATTCGGTATGAATGGATTTTTAAACTTTCATAACACCTTATTTACATTAATCATACCTTACATGTTTTCAAAGTTATTTTCCATTAAATTATATCTGTTTAAAATTGAATGGTAATTTAAGAAATGAACCATTTTTCTAAAATGAAAATATATTTTCCCCAATAATTAATTGTAAGTGTTCTATAAAAATTAGTTTCCTTATAAGGTGGATTTATTTAAGAGGGTTAGGTTTCAAGTATACCATCCTTCTTATTCCTATTTTTTTTGTTTATTATATAATGATATTTATGAAATCTATTTGTTTTACATGGATTGTTTTATGATTAAATGACGTTTAATATACATATTTTATTCATGGATTTTTCTATGATGAATTATTTATTTATTTTTGTCACACATAATAATTATTTAATTATGAGATAGGTGGGATCTATATCTCCCTATAATGAATTTGTTAAATATTAATATCTTGTCAAATAGACATGGATGGAATGGTAAATTATATTAGTTCAGTAATATAGGGTTCTTAATATAAGTAAACCATGTTTAGTAATTTAGGGTTGGAATTTGGAGTAAACTCGAATTAGTAAAGGACTTTATCCACTATGACGGTCTTGGAAATGTGCCTTGACTAATAGGGAAATGATTTTTTTATGCTTATTTTTTTTTCAATAATCCCATGTTTTATTCCAATTCTATTTTCTCATGTTTAATATTCATTTATGATTTATAACATAGGAACTACTATGATATATTTCATGACTCAAATATTATGATATATGTTATACATAGTAAGATTTTCATAAAATTGTTCATGTTTGGGCATTATTATGTTTAGGTTCCATTTGATACTTTCCATGTTTACCATTACTGGGCAAATGATCTGACCATTTAAAAAAAAATTATTTTCCCTGATATATAAATAATGGGTTTAGGTAGGAAAACTGAAGGGGGGGATCTTTATAAGAGATGTTGAATATATGTCACAAAACTAGAAGAATGTGCTCCATGTTTCCAAATCCAATAAACTAATATGGGCATTGGGAGTATTTTAGTGTAATGTATTAATTATTCTCTAAAAATAATATAATGTTAATGTATATCAATCATGGGTTTTAAGATTTTAGGTCGATATAAATACATTGGTAGAATAATTTCAAAAATAAGTATAAGTAAGAAAAAGTGTGGGAAGAGAGACATTAAAAGATGGTTTTTAAAAGAAAGTATCTTTCTTTGAGTCTGGATCATCATTCATGTTCTTTATATTACTAAATAATAAACATATGTTAATTATTTACTTGACTAATTACAAATTTCATGTTTATTATTCATTTTATTTGCAGGTGATAATCAATTATTTTATAAGTTTAGTTCATGTGACAGTACTGATGAAATTCATATCAATGACCAAAATGATTTTAATACATTGAATATAGTCCAAGAAGTCATTATATCAGTATCTCTAAAAAAATAATCATGATATAATTATTATTTTAATTAATTTATTATACTTGTAAAACTAATAATGAAATATGGCTATGTGAATGGAATTACGTTACAATCATGTAAATAATAAGACATATGTATGTGCAAGTAATGATTCCATTTTTTCATCATAATTATTGAAAAAAATTAAGTATTGTTTTATATTTCAAGAATTATAATTATTTCATAAATATTCTATTATCTATTTAAATGTACTTATATATGTCACCGTTGTAATTTGTTGAAGAAAAATGAATCATATCACTTTGTGGAGGTGGTAGTCCACACACACGCATGAATAACATTATAATTTTTTCATTTATTGAATGTTAAGAAAATAATTTTTATATTATAATTATAGAATGATAAATATTTCTATAATATCATAGAGGAAATAAATCCATTATTACAACCATCCAGGAAATGTAGTTATGGAAAATTAATTACATCGGTTCGTGAGGCGATAGTCATGTATATACACGAATGATGGAATATTTAACCCTTTATTGAATGTTGGAGATTGATATAAGCTATTAAATTTACATAATAACATATAATTATGTTGTATATTTTTTTTAATTATATAATCATGTTTAACGAGTAGTTTATAAGGATAAAACAAAAACACTTGATTAAGAACAATATATCTTTTTCAGAAAACCTCTTAAGGTATAAAAACAATTATCCAATATGTTGGATTTATGATAAAAAAGGCCCCAAAGATATTTATAGGGATGTAAACAATTTAATTAGGTAGTTATGGATTAAAAATGGGGGTTCTCTAAAATTGATTTAATGAGAAGAAGAAGATCTCATCTATAAGAGAGGAGAGGGGCACTCTTGGATTTTTCTAAAATATTAAACTCATATAAACTAATTTTGATGTTCAATTGGAACCAAATTTGAAATATTATAATAAAATATTAGTAGGAGTAAAAAATTATCATAAGATAATATTTTTACACTCCTAGATTTTATTTTTACCCAACTCTTTTTTAACCATCTGTTAACCCTTTTTTCAATAACAATGATATCAATGTTTATTTATTTTATAGAGTTAATATAGTTACTATAAAATTAAAAACATTAAATAAATGTACAATGTTTGATATTTTAAATGATATTTTAACCATTTTTCTATATATAATATTTTTGAGAATTTTAAATCACTAAATAAATTTGTATTTTTAAAAAATTATCATTCATTGTTTTTTAAAACTATTAATTTATTTTGACTTTGGAAACATCAATAAATAGAATAAAGTTGATTATATACCTTTAACAAATATATAGTATGTTATAATTAACTAAATAAACTTTCATACAAAACAAATCACTCAAATAATATTATTTTTAGAGTTTCTAAAATATTTTTAATTATTATTTTACTACTTGCACAAGCACCATGTCAGCGTTTCATAAGAATTTAATGTATTTATATAATAACAAAATAATAATAAATAAATATAAATTAGGAAAATATTAATTTATATTTAATAATAATATTTATAACTAAATATTTCATCTGTTTATCCTAATAAAAAAATAATGTTAATAAAATAAATACAATTAAATTTTTCACTTTCCTTTGTATAAAATAATTTAAATGTAGAAAACAAATCAAAATAGAAAAAATCCATATATTAGTCTTTTGTATTTTAATGGACATTATTGATCAAAAAAATAATTAATTCAATTTTTCATGTCATTTTTTCCGTATCGTTGTATTTTTAACATTATTTAACTAGTTTACGCTTTACCGTGGTACTAAAAATTACAAAGGTTACTATTCAAAATATCACAAAATAAAAGATAAATATTTTTAAAAAAATTTCCCAAATGATTCAAAATATGTAATCATTTTTTAATATTCAAAACTCAGAAGATGCAGAATATAGTTTCAAAATTTATTGATAAAATGTGACGAAAAACAGTAATTTGGAAAAATTCCTTCTGGTATAAAAATGTTTTTATATCAAATTAAATCATAAAACTGATTCCAATTATATTAATTATATTAAAAATAATATAAAATAACTAATTATACTTAAAAACCATTTCAAAATAAAATGAAGCTTTGTAAATTCATGAAATAAGAAAAAATGTTTTAAAATATTAACATTATTTTTCACTAGTCATTAGAAAATCAGTATTTTTAGAAAAAATCTCAAAAATTCGCTCTAAGATAATTTTTAATTTATGATTTAAAAATTTGTATTATATTTATCAAATAAAATTTCTAAAATATTTTTATAATAGTTATAATGATTTTTCACAAAAATAAATAAAAATCATTTTTGAAAAATATATATTTTGGAAGAATAAAAGGACTACTAAAAATAGAGTGCTTATTTCAAATTAGTTAATTAAAAATTTTATTGAGTAGAAATATATATATATATACATATATAACATTATTTAGATAATAAAATTCATTCTAGTCCATTAAAAATTTAGTTTATAATGTTCATATTTAAATAATAATACTTTGTTTTTCGTTTAAGATTTGTGTTTTGTATCTTGCATGCTATTGAGCATAGTATTTATTCTAAATTCTAAGGGGTTTATATTCATCTGAGCTTTTTAAATTGTATTAAATATGAAATCCATTTTGTTATAATTATTTTATATTTATGAGAATATAAACCCTTGTACATTTAGTATGAATATATCATATCTTATATAAACAATTTTTATCTTAATTTATATTAAATTCGATAAAATACAAAAAATCCGTATTTTTACATAGATTGTATAAATTTTTAAATAAGGTATTTAATTTTAACATTTAATAATATTATTGATTGAAATTTCATGAATCAATATAATATTCTTATATTCAATGTTAATTTATAATTTATAAAACATTATAAATTTATTATCCACGTAAATTCAAGTCCTTAATTCCCCTAAAGTATTCTGCGAATGCTAAGTATTATAGAATTATTATAAAGCAAATTTATTTATAAAATGGTATACCATATATGCTTTTTATATAAACCATGACATGGATCTTCCATGTGAAAATAATTTTAAATATAACCATGATTATTTTTCAAACATCGAACCATTTTTGAAAAAGGCTACAAAGTTCATAATTTTGATTCCATGATATTATTTTATCTTCTATTTTGTGTTTTTATTATTTATTTCCCATTCCCATAAAAAAACAATTTGTAATTAATACCATGATATGAAAATCATATTTTATGATTGTTTTTTTAGAAACACATTAAATAACTATTTTTATACAATCCAATTTAGGTTTTGATTTAAAATGTAAACACTCAAAATAGTTCATAAATAATTGTATTGTTATATAAATTTCCATATAACATGATTTTATTAAAAAAAACATTTATATAACAATTTATTTTTATTGATTAATTATCTATTCAAATTTAAACAAAATGCAATAAAAATGGTGCTGATACACCAAAGTTTTTTTTAAAAAGAACAACCCTTGTCTAAACATATTAGAAACAATCCAATAATATTTTTTTATCAAAATATCCAACCATTAATTTTAGTTGAATAAAATATAAAATGAATAATTCAACACAACTCTATTTAATCAAGGCATTTCTTTTCCTTTAAAATGATTGATGAAAATTACAAATAAGAACCTAATGTAATATTTTCTATGCTGGTATCCATGGGTTTCTATGAATCACCCAATGTTTGGTATGGATTCCCATATCATCATTATTTTGTAGAATACTTCTTAAATGGAATGAAAGAATTAAAACCTTTATTGTGAGATTATTTTTCTTATATAATTAATATATAATCTTTACACCCATCATAATACAATTTTAATTCCTTTATAATAACTAATGGTACTTCTAAAGGCACAAAAAAAGTTATAAAGATTTGATAATAATAGAGAATGTTCAAATGATTTTTTAATTTTTTATTATTTATTAAAAAATAATTTATCCATATAATAGATTTATTTAAATCACCTTTAACATTATCTCCTTAAATTTATTCAATGATTATATTATTATTTAGGATGAAATAAAAATCAGTATCATTACTTTATAATACATGTATTTTTATATAAAGAGCAATAATGGGTTGACTTTTATAAATACATGGTTTACTCCAACATAAAGCATGGCATAGTCAATACCACCATTATAACACCGTGAGATTTTATAATTTAGTTCCATATAATAAAATATTATTTTGTTGATACCTTTCTTGACATGAATCATCGAGTTTAAACGAAATATGATATAATATTAAAATATTATTATTTAATGTGACAGTAATCAACTAATTTTTGGATTGTAGTATGTGAATATGAAGAACTAATTTATAAAAAACCTATTTCATTCATATTTATTAAATCAATTCAATGTTTATTAATTTTTTAAAAATTAAAATAAAAAACATTCAAAAATAAAGGATATTTTTTCTAGAAAAATACTTTTTATAAATGTAATGTGTTTTTATATTAATAAATTAATATTTATATTTATAGGTGAATTATTTTAATTAAACTTATATCTTATAAATTAAATGATTTATTTTAATTTCATTTAATTTTATTCTAGAAATAATATAGGTATAAATTATGTTTTTTGATTAAAATGATTTTTTTTAAAAACGGTTCCCATCACTATTTTCACACATATTTTAAAATAAATTTATTGAATTTATAAAAATTGAATTTCAAAAAATGGATTCCATTTTTATAATCATGAGGATATAATTTTTCCAATAGGTTCATTTTATTTTTTGTTGATATGAATAACAATCGTGGTAATTTTTTGTCTCATTGATAAGGGTAAAACTCGGGTCAATGTTTTAGATAAGCCTTTAAATTATATCTAACACTTGCATTTATCCAGTTGGATAAGTTTATTTTATTCATATAAATCCAATTATTTAATATATTTCTTCTTGGTTACATATTTCAATTAATATGATCATTATTTTAATTCAATAAAATAATAAATAAAAAATATCACCCATTTAACATTAATATCTCCAAAACATTTACATATGGGTAAAATGATGATATGTTTATTTATAATCGATTATTTTTTATATAATTTTTTATCATCGTATTTTATTGCTAATTTTTTGTTATTTAATTATTACCTTAAATGTTTATGCAAAGCTGATGGATTTTTCATTTAATTAATAGAAAAATAAAGAAAATAATTTAAATAATATTAAAAATAATAAAATTTAAAAGAATAATTGTCTTCTAAAAAAATTATATAGAAATCACAAATTATAAATGTTTCAAAATATCATATTCAAATTTCACCTTTTCCTCAATGACATTAAAATTGTATTAAATGAATAGTTCCAAAGATGACGTTAATGATATTTTATAATAAGTAATATTTTATTAATTAATTAAAAATTAATAAAATCATATCATAGGGAAAGTGAATGTAAAGTTGTTTAAAATATAAACAATTTTTAATTTATGAGTCATTTTTTCATTTATGGTAACATTTTTTACCCTTTAATATTTAATTTGGTATTACCATGGTTAAAGTAAAAAGTTGTTATTAAAGGGGTTAATCAAAATGATGAGGTTAAAAATGGAACAAAAACCTATCTAAATTTCATTGGATTATTTTATTTTGACACTATGGACATAATTAAAATTCATTCCCATTTAAAATAATTTTTCTAGATAATGGATTTATTATATTTTAATCTTTTATGAAATTCAAAGTATGTTTTCTACTTCTATTATAAAAGGACATCCAACCTTTCTATTATTTACTACACTTTCTTCCTTCTATCAAAACCAACCCCTATTATATTATCATACAAACATAAATATACACATTAAAATTTTTATATTTCACAAAACATACCATCCTCAGATTCACAAGAGGTTATCCAAAGGAGTTCTTTCAAAGAAGAGGTAATGTCCTAACCGATCACATTCAATATAGGTAATATATTACCTCCTCTTAATTTCATGTATTTATCAAAAAATATTTAATTTATTTTCCTCAATATACATAAATATTATTATTATTATGGAACATTTTTATTCACCCTCTATCCCATCAAATTGGATGTGAAAGTATCATTTTTACATACGTACGACTTACTGTCTCCACATAGTGATACAATTCATATTTCATCTGCATGATTAATGAAATGGAATAATGATCAGAGTAATTTTTATATATTATATTTATCAAATAATTATTTTTATTTAATTATAATTTCTTATCTACATTCTTATCATATAATCCATTGGAAAATGATAATGTTTCTCGTGCAGATGTGTGGACGAACACCTACATAGGGATATGTTATTCGTTTTTCATTTAGACATTACAGGGATTGTAATAAGGATGGATTTGATTAATATATATGAAATATATTTTATATTAATATTTTTTTAATGTTCAATTATTATTTTCCTTTCTTTTATTATATCATTTAAAAAGTGAAAATTGTGTTCATGGATACGTACGACCTTCGGTCTCCATAAATAATGTAATTCAATTTTATAAATTTATATTTTATGGAAAAATATTAATATTAATATATTTATATATGATAAATATATTTGATACAAATATTATTATTAAAGTTATTTATATGATGGAAATATAACCAAAGTATAATGATTGCAATAACGGAACTAAAAATCCCTCAAAAATGAAACTCTTATCTCACAGAACAGATATTTTATTGACAAAAATATAATATATATGGGTGAAAATATGTCATAAGTAAATAATATATGATATGATATATATGGAAGTGTATCTTTAAATAATTATCAATTATCCCTTATTTATTATATGAGAGGTTCAAATGTGTATGAAATAGCGAAAGACTTATAGTAAATAATTTATGTTTAAATCCTTTTTAAATTGAGAGTGTTTATAATTAAATATACATTAAGGAAATTATATGATCCTTATCTGATAAATACCTTTAATTTTTAAAAAAATTGGGTAAAATATGAATAACAAAAGATTTCTTCTCATTTTCCCTCTTTTTATACTTAAGAGATTAAAAAATGTTTCTATGGAAAACCAAATTTATTTCTCTCATCCGTAAAAAAATAACTTTTCTTCCCTATCCATGTTTACTAAAAAAATCATGAATGTTAGTTATATTATAATATTATTTTTTATATTAATTTTTACCTAAGATTTAATTTTTTTTAAAAAAATGTTTAAAATGTATCTTCATATTTTTTTTGAATGAGATACGTTTTGACTTTTTAAAAAAAAATTAAATGAATATTTTATTTTAATATATAAGAAATGAATTGAATATCCATCCATAATTATATATTAATGATTTAATCATCTGTTATAACTTTTCAAGGTTCTTTTTAATGAAATTTTTTTGTTTGATATTTTTGATGTATTTTAAGTAATTGATTTCAAGGTGAAAAGTGTATTTTCCTCTGAAAATATTCTAGATTTATTTTAGTGGATTTTTCATATATGATTACATCCTTTGATGTTAGTTATTTCATTATAGGGATAAAATCCAATAATTCCATCCTTATTCTTTATCTATGTTGTTTATTATTTTGTGAAGGTATTTTTAGGAAACCCATTTATTTTCATTGTTTATGCTATGATAAATTTAGAATGGTTTATAAAAAACATTTTATTTGAATTATTTATGATAAGATTATAAGATTATTTCTTTATGATCATTTGGTACACATATGTATTGTTTTCATTATGTGATGGGTGGTACAAGAAATGAATATCCCTTTAATGCGTTGGGTTAAGTTTTATATCTATTGAGATAGCGATTGGAAACAAGTTGGTGTTATTTATCCACTATAGGAGACAAGTCTATTTGATTGATCCATTAAGGGAAACAACTTTATGTGTTTGATCCACTATGGGATATAGATGATGATGCATGATCTTTTATGAGATGGGAAATAGGTGTTGATGCATGACCTATTATGACATGATAGTCTCACTAGTTAACCCTAATATATGATATGTTTGCTATACTTATTATGCCACCACACTCTTATAAAATGAACTAATTTTTCTTGATTGATAAATTATGTTTCTCAATATTATGATTCATGTTTTCGAAAATGATAAAGTTTTATGCCATAAATCATGTTTATGATCCGTGATAGATTCTATATGAATATTTTATTTTATTTTCATGATCTCATATGGTTATATATATCGTCTAATAGCATATGATCATTGATTGATATCACTCATGTTTACCGTTAATGACCATATGAGTTTAACCATTCATATGTTTCCTTTCCTTAGGTTGTGATGATACGTTTATGTAGGGTATGTATATAAATAGTAATATATGGAAGATATTTGTGGTGATGTTGGGGATCTTTAAAGAAATAGGATTATTGTGTATCTTGTTAGCACAACAAGGTTAAATACCCTGAGAGGATGGTGATTCAATGTGTGAGATATTAAAACAACTGTCGCTTCAGATATTATTTTTTGTTAAAAATACTTTATTCTTTCCCTTTCTTTTAGTATGGTATGACATGAAAATAAATCATACACAACACATAATAATTTATGGTTCACCCTCTCTGGGATACATCCAATTTTATACAATATCGATGTGATAATGTACTAAATACACTAAGGATCACTGCCAAAATACAATGTTTGGGTTAGAAACCTTCTATGACTAGTCTTTCTGCCTTTACAAGGTTTATGTTCAGCCCACTTATTTGTTATGGGTCACTCGTTAATTATCTTTCTCTGGATCACTTCTTGTGGAAAGGATCACCTTCTTCATCTTCCTTTGGTCACTACTCTTAGAAGGGATTCCCCAACTGTTTATGGACATTTAAGTCGCTTAATTTTTATGAATGAATGAATCCTCAATTTTAGCTCCACACTCTTTTGAGGTTATACATTCATCCTATTTATTAACACAACTTGAGCATAGATTTAGTGGTAAAGCTCTATCTTTCGTGAAACATTTGGGTGTATTAGGCCCAAAATTAAGAATATATGTGCAACATTTGACTTTAGGTGCCGAACTCCAAAAATCTACATGCTATCATGGAAAAAAATATTGTGTATAACATTTATGTTCTTTGAAAAACCCTTTTACATGAAACTCCCTTTACACTTAACTCTTAATCAATTCAGAGCCTCAAATTTATCTAAAGTATTAGCTACTGTACTAAGGGGGTAGCTACTTATTCAGATCCATTTGACCCTTTATGCTACATCCTCACACACCTTTCTCTAGGAATTTATGATTTTCTCCAGTACATGAGTAAATATTTGACATCTCAATGGGCATGTAACTCTCTTTTTAACTGATTACATAATCTTTATTTTTTTGGTGCGCACAACTCTACCTTTTGCATGAAAACTCTTCTTTCACACAAATTAAAATATATCATGTTCTTCATTCTTCTTCTATATTTTGATGTTGTGATCCCAAAACATTCATTTCACAAAAATTTCATATTACCTTAAATACTGTTCACAACATACATTCCCAACAAAACCTTTCTTTATTCTCTTAATTTTGGACACCAAAATTTGGTAGACACTAGGAAATGGCGCAACCATGTATATGTACATTTTTTACCCCCTACAAAGTTTCTATTACTTTATATTGGATCTTTTTCAATATAATATCTGAAATATCTCACAATAACTCCCCAAATAACTGTGAAAAATTATTTTTTCTACAAACATAAGCATCCCAAAAACATTTCATGTAGCCTTGTGGGATTTTCTTTCTGCATATCTAGTATCCAAAGACACTAATGATTTTTTGTCCTTAGTCATGTATTTGTTATATGTATTGAATATTTATAAAAAAAATATGTATCATTTATGTGTGAAAGTATTGGGTATTTAAAATTGGTATCGGATCATAGGTCTAGTTAACCTTTAAAGATTAGGAATAGAGAATATTATTAAAAATCCTTTTGATAATTCTATGTATAAGATAACATCCAAATGTTTTGTTAATAACCAAATATAACCTAGGATAAACATAACATACCATATATTAATAAGAAGTTGCAATAAATTATATATCCTACAAATTATATTTCATGATTATTTGGTATCTCTCAATTATTATTATTGATAGATGCTTACACATTGAATTTTGGTTTTTTCCATGGATGGAACGAGAAGAAATTATTCTAAAAAATGTTACAGGAAATGAAATGACATTCCTCTAGAGAAACCAAATGCTATAGGATTTTGAGTGGATAATTTTACTCTAATGATTATAAAACTTTTCATTCTATGAATCATGTTGAACATCAAAATAATCAATGGATGGAACAATATTCATTGATAATTTTATAAAGAAACATATAGCTTTTTTTCATGAATCTCATGATCCAATAGCGTCTTAGTGATGGATCAACACCATTGAGAAAATTTTTTATATTCCCTATTTCTAGTGACATTAGACATATTTCCTAACCATTTATCATTTTTAAGGAGAAGAAGAGAAGTGGTGGAACTTTATTAATAATATGAGAAAATAATAATAAATTGAATCTATACAATGGGATGAGATTGAGAATACATTTTCCTGAAATTAATACACTCATATAATACCCACAAAAATAATGAAGGAATTACTTGAGTTTAATCAAAAGGGGGAAAAATCCATTGGTACTTATAACGTAAATTTTAAAAGAATGGAAAGGTATGCTTTTGGTTTAATCATTAATCCCTCAATGAAAATCTTATTGATTATTTGGTGTCAAAAAATGCTTGTCTCCAAAATTTATTATTTATAAGTGAATATAATATCTACAAAGAAACCATTCAATGTGAAATTATTGTTGAAATTTAAATTGTAGATTACCACTATTCCTTTGGTTCTTATTAGAAAACTATGATTGAGTCTCATGAAAACTCAAATTAATAACTAGGTGGAAATAACATTAATCCATATGCAAGCCAAATATATGGGATGAAATAACAAGGGAACTTTTTGAAAGGAACTGTGAGGTTATTTTAATGCAGAAAGTCAGTTCATAAAGCTCATAAATGTCAAAATGTGATGAATACATCAACTAATTCAATATTGGATAAGAATATGCGAGGTAATGAAACACCCATGATATAATGCATAAAATTCTAGGTGTTTGGTCATTATTCCAACTAGTGATTGATTCAAAAGTATTATGATGGTGATTAGCATTAGAAATCCCATAAGATCACTGAAAATGGAAATCTCATGTGATCATGAATGGTGAAGTGGGTTACGATAATTATATGGTGAAAGGGACACTCATCATTCAATGTAGCTAAGCTTATGTCTTCTTTGATTGTAGCTCTACCTACTATTTTATATCTCAATAATTCAGAAAGGGTATTACATTACCAGCTTAATGATTAGGTATTTTGTACCATACTATGTAAATAAAGAATATAACATTCTTGTATTTATTAATAATTATGAATTAATTATTAATTTTACTTTAATGGGGTTTCTATGTTCGATAGTGTACCCGATACACAACAAATAGTTTCTTTGAAATCTTACATTGCACACTAGTAATAAAATAGTATTATTTTAAATGGTAATTAACACGTAGCCATTGTATTGGTGGTAATTAATAGAAACAACTACAATACGATTATTTATGTTTGTTAAATGGTTTTACATTTATCCAATAAAATATTAAGGCTTAAAATACGAAAAGAATTCAATTTTAGGCATATAAACTCGAATATTCACTAAAGGTCCACTTATTGCCTTTTGATGTAAAAATGACATTAAATATAGTTTTGTTCACTATTATACATTCTATTATACCAAATAAAATTCTTCTTTAATATCGGGACATCAAAATTTACTTTGTGTAAATTTTTTGTATTTTTCTGATAAATTTCATTTTTTAATGAATAGTGAAAAATGTTGTATTTTAATTCAAAACCACTTTTAAATCTAATTTCTTTATATGATTATTTTATCTTTTGAAATGGTTTTAAAGTAAAATTAGAATATATTCTTAAAATTTAATCCAATAGTGGTCATTGAAATTAATTTTACTTTGAAATTGAACTTAAACTAGTGTCAATCTTTTAATATATATTGTTTCATAAAAACACGCTATTTGTTTTGACAGTGGGAATTAATTATTAAATTCATTAATGTAACATATATGTTTTGAATTTTATAAAATAGACATCATTTTTTGAATTTGGAATATCAAATATAGTTTCAGGTGAAGTTTTGGTATTTTTCTGAAAAAATTCAATTTTTGATAAATAGTGAAACCACTATGTGGTACATAAAAAACTAATTTTTCGTTTAAATGAAATTTTACCAACTCTGTGTTTGGAATTTCAAAAATCCTACATACATTATTGTCATTAGGAAGTAAAATGTGGTTCAATGGGATTAAAATAAATTTTTGGTGAATAGTAACTTTTATGTTTTTAATCGCGGTTTGAGGTAATTAGTGTAATTTAAGGTAAAAATAATGTTTTAATAAATTGAAATGAACTTTACACATGTCCTACCCTTATGTTATGTGTCATGGCCGACCCAAAAAATCCATAGGTCAACTTGGGGACCTCATGGAGCCACATTGGTAGGAAAATGACATTAATAACTTTTTATTTAATGTTAAAATAAAAATGTCACAAACATGTGTTGTTTTACTAAAGAAATTTTTAAGGGGGTTATACAAGTAATATTTTTGACTATAAATATTCACTAGAAATCTAAAAATATTTCCTACATCATTATTTTTTTTAATTTTTAGACTTTAAATAAATTAAACAATTTATGACACCATGATGATATAGCGATTACCTCATTATTTAACGATTTAAATTAAATGAAATGATAATGTAAAATATAAAACCTACACTTGTCAAAAACCTATTTTATGGGTTTATTTCGAAATCTTATCACCTTATCCTCGAAATATATAATTTTGGGACCTTTAAAATCTGAAATGAATTTTAAAATAAAGTAACATTTTATACCTTTCCAAGAGTTCCCCTCCTCTCCTCTTATAAAAGGCCCTCACCTCTACCTCCTTACCCACACTTCTCAAGCCATTGGCTCAGACAATCTCTACTCTTTTTGTCTCTCCAAATCCCTCTCCTCATCCTAGAATCATTACCTTTGGCAGGAAGCTCATCAAGAAACCATTTTGGTTCAAACCAAAAGGAGTTACTTGATTTAAAGGTAATGTCTTCACTTGTGTTCTTTTGTTTTATATTTATTCTCCAACCCCTAAACTCTTTTTACTCATTTCTTTTTTAACAACAACAGAATATTCAATATACTAGGATTGTTTTATAATAAGGATTTGAGCTATACTCATACACACCTATATCTAATGTTTAATGGACATATTGTTTCCGTGGATGGTGAATTTTTGCCTCACGAAATGATGATTGTCCAACATTCATATAACACCTTCAAAGGTGGCCATTAAGATGTCACTATATTTATATATGATATATAATATGTTTATGTTTTACTTATTCTTCTGTATTTTTCATTTATGGCATACCATTAAGGTTTCCATTATGGGTAAACGTGATATCGTCATTTTAGGAAGTGCGGACTACCGCCCCCTCAAAGTGATTTGATTCGTTAATGCCATATGTGGGATGTATAAAGGATGGAATTAATGATATTATATATGATATTATACTGGAATTATAATATACCATTATATAATTATGATTCCATTCCATAAAATACAAAATATAAATGAAAGTAGTGTTCATGTGTATGTACGGCTTACCGTCTCCATGAATGGTGCATTTCATTTCTTACCTATAAATGTTATGTAATATAGTAAATGCAAGTATATACTGGATATATATGATATATATGATATCTAAATCATGAATATAATTCTGGATATAATGGATATTTTACCACAAGATCAACTTGTAATTATAAAGAGCTTATTTTTGACTCAAGTACTAATGATAAAAAAACGACCATTATTAACTTAAATAATTACATAGTGTTCATAACATGTTAATAAGTGATATAAAAGGAATAATGAACTTGAAAAAGGTTATTAAGCAAGTATAAATTAACTCAAGTTTATTATTCAGGACGTTAAAGAATGATCGAGTCAAGTCAGACCTGAGGTATGGGACTTCGTCTCAATCTCCTTTCATTGAGACATATTTTGTTTTATACACAACATTATTTTATATGGTGTATAAACCCCTATGACTTTTATGTTAATTCAAAAGGAATATTTTTTATATGAAGTGTTTACTAAACAAAAAAAGGTAATGTTTCTTTTGTCGTACGTATGCGGTGACAATGACTTCTCTGCCGCCGTGACCCTAATTTGAGATTCAGCTTCCTCTACAAGCCATAACTTTTTTTATGAAAAATAAATACCATGTTTTACTTTTATTTTATTTTGGTATTGAAAATGGTTTTCATAATGTTTTTATATCATTATGTTCTATTGATATTGTGTGATTGATAAGTGTAAATGTTATGTTTCTTTTATGCATGTTTTATATGATACGATTATGTTATGGTTCTTGGGTATTGTTATGAAGATGGGTGGTTCCATGATAAACTAAGGGTGGGTGAGCCCAATATAGCTCTCCAAAGCATTGTGTAATGCTAAGGAGTTAAACGTTAAGGTTTCTCCAAAGTGATTTAGGGAATATACTGTGATATGGATTTCTAAACGTAACCATGATAGTTACTCCCTACGTAAGAATGTTATGAATGCCTCAAGTTACCTTTATGTCTTATGATTTCTATTATTTATTCATGATTTGAAGAGTTATGTTAAAATGATTATGTTTTATGTGTAAATTATGATTTCATACACGGACTAATGTTTTCTTTTCGTACTTTTATATCCTTTAATGAGCTTTTTATTTTCATCCCATGTTTTTGAAATGTTTTTCACAGGTCAAGGGAAAGGTACATGATGTGATGATAGTGTCAAGGAAGTTTCAAGAAAGAATCCATGTTTTATTTTAAACAGGTTTCCGTTGATTGGAAAAATTAGTACTATATTTTATGTAACCACTTTTTTTAAATGTGGAATGCAATGCATGTTTTATGATCTAATTCTCTAAAACTCTAAACCTGAGAATATCCTCAACGTGTATTCTTTAGGTAACTCAAGATTAAGTAATATTTAAAGATAGGGACATATATATTTTGTTTTTTTGTGAATACTCTTAATAGTACGATAGCCACATATTGAGTCTATATTTCTTCTCTGATTGATGTTTTTAGGAAACTGCTTCATGAAAATATTTTCATTTTTCATTTAGTTTATTTTTTCACGATTTTATGCCTAGATTGGTTTTCATTATAAGGATCCTATATCAATTTATAATGTATGGAAGTCACATTTCATATTCTAAATATTCTTATGATTGTTTATCGATTGAAGGATGAATACAAAATTCTAATAATATTATTTCTATATTGTGGGTCTTGATTACTATCCATGTATACTATTTGTCTCATATGTTTGGGGATAAAATCAACATTGATGATATGCCTATTATTTGGGAGTTTCATGATTTTTTACTAAAACTAATTTCTTTCCCTTCCTCAAAATTGTAAATATTATTTTTTTAGTAGAAGTTATACATATTGTCAAACCTATTTTGATGAATCCATATAGAATAGACATGATTAAGTTGTTTGGATTAAATTAAAAAACTATATGATAATCTAGAGAGGGGATTCATTCATCAATGTTTGTCATCTTATGGTGCACTAGTTCTTTCTTTAAGAAGATATATGGATAAATGTGACTATTCATTGATTATAAATAACATCACAAGATCTTTACAAAAAAATAAAATCGGCATTATATATGTGATTTTTTGATCAAATATATGGAGATAAAAACTTATATAATAATTAGAGTCTTACATAATATAATCAATGGAGGGCCAAGAAAGGGTATATATACTGGACATCCTTTTGAATGTGGTTTACGAATTATGTATTTATATTTATTAAATTTTTACTCTATAAATCCCCTTTTGTATTCGTGTATTTAATTAATATGGTCTTGATATATTTCCATGACTAGTTTTTTTGTAGTCTTTATAGATGATATTTTAATATATTCAAAGAGAAATTAATATAATGATTGTCACTAGATAATCATGCTAAATACCCAGAGGAAGGATATGTTATTTGAATAAATTTACAATGTGTGAATTTTTTATTCATAATGATTCATTATTTGGTCATATAATATCAAGTAAAGGTATATTGGTAGATCCTTCAATGATAGAAGTTATTGAGAAATGGCCAAAACCGACCATTATTATTGATATTAATAGTTTTCTTATTTTGGATATAAATTACCTATTATTTAAGAGATATTTACGAAGATTGTACAATCAATTCAAAAATTTAACATATAAAGGGTTCATGTTTTTATGGATTGATGAATGTAAATATAATTTCAAGGAACTAAATGTAGTATTGGTATGATCACCGATGCTCACAATACCAAGTAATGATGAAGGAATTTTTTATCTACTAGGATGCATCAAATAAGGTACTAATATATTGTCTCATTTAGAATGATATGTTTCTAGATTAATCATCATTCCAATTAAAGGTTTGCAAGAATAATTACCCTGCTCATTATTTGGAGATAGCAATGGTAATTTTGAATTAAAAATATGGAGGAATTATCAACATGTTTAAACATATGACATATATATGGGTCATAAAATTTGTAAGTATATATTCAAAAATAAATAATTTAATGTTCACTAGAGAAGTTTATTTTAGTTAATGAAATATTCGAACTTGTCAATACATTACCACCCATGGAAGGTGATCAAGGTAGTTGATTCTATTAGTAAGAAAAACTATACTACATTGTCTAAAATGATTAATTAAAGAGATCCAATACGTATGTATTTCCAAAATATGAAACTTGAAATCCTAATTAATGTTTATATATCTTATATTTTTTATATGAATTTTTAACCATCAATATATGTCAGGATTAAAGAGGCAGAAAAGGAATATGTAGAGATGAAAAATTATGTGATAAATATTCCTAAGTTTAGTAATGAGTGTGATTGAATGAAAAGGTTTGAGAGCCTTTTATATCTACTTTAACACCCCATTATTTTTTGGTATGTCACTTTTTTAATAAATTGAATCACTTTGATAGAATACTTTTCATGGATCATTGACCTTAAATGGACTCCAAAATATTATTATTTTTACACGACCATTATAAAAAAGACATTAAATTGGATGAAATGAATATTATTAACCAAATTATGAAATATATAATTTTCTAACTCATTATTAGTTAACAATTTTTTTTATATTCACATAATTTTTAGTAATGGAATATTATTATTCAAATACATGTTTTCTTCAAGAAACAATTTAAGTGATTTCTATGATAAAATTAATATAATAATTTTTTTAACCTATTCAAAAATATATTTGAAAAAATAAACATATTTTTATGATTTATCGTGTCAAAATTTTCATAGGATGAATTTTTGAGAATTTTCCCAAATGTTTAATTTTTTAGTGAATACTAAAAATTGCTAATTTTTATAAAACCCGCATTTTTTATATTTAAAAGTAAATATATGATTTTAATTTAATATTAAATTAACATTGGTAAATTTTTTTATATATAATATAATTATTTAAATTTAAAAAAACCTTTTCCCTTATTTTTGTATAAGAACATTTTGGGGCTTAAAATGACATCTTTCTAAATAAACGATTTTTCATTGCATTTTGGTGGTTTAATTATAAATGTAAAATTTAAAATTATTTGTTTTTAATTTTTAAAAATAGAAATAATATTTTAATTAATATATATAAATTATGTTATAAAGAAATTTTAATTTTAGGCATTAAAAATTATTTTGTTAAAAAAAGATTTACGGTAGTATTGGTAAAATAATGTAGCAAGTTAAAGATTAAAGTTCAATGTTTAAAAAAATAACAAATTAAACATTAAATGGGTGGTTTATGTGTTTCCAAACACTGTACAATTTTAATATTTTAATTCTCATCTAAATTCGTAAGAATTAATGCCACAAAAAATGTGGTTGGATTTAAATATAAAATATTCATTATATAATCACATAAAACTGCCACTCCTCGAGTATAAATACCACTACTCACTTCCCACTTTCTCATAAAATTCCTTAAATATATAAAAATATCATTTACAACATATTCTACCCACTATCCTAGCTTATAATTGATTCTGTTCTCACCCAAAAACCAATTCCATGTTTTATAAGTTGTCTTTCAAGGAGGTGATATTCAAGGGGTATCTTTCTGAAACAACCTCTCTTAATGTATTTTCCATTTCTAAATTATATTCACCTACAAAACCCATAAAATAATAATAAATCTATTATCATGTATATACTATAATTTTGTATTGATAATGTAATATCATTTATCCACCCCTTTTTATGTCTCCTCTTTTTCTAAAATATGTAACCATCGTATAAATTATGGTGGTTAACCATATCTATGGATAATTATTATAAATGTTCCATTAATGCCCTCAAGACTAGTCATAAAGGTATTATTATGATTAAATAAAAATTTAATAGGAATATTATAACTTATTTTATGTTATTTAACTGGTATATATATATATATGATATTAAATAAAAGGAAACTACTTTGTAATGGTTGGAAAACCCACTATAATAAACATAACTTTTATCATTAACATTCTATCAAAAGAGTATCCCTCACGACAAAAAAAAATGATATATGGGAACATATAAACTTCTAAAAGTGAATTAATAACATTTCATTTCAATTTTGGACTTTAATGTCAATATTACTATAAAGTCAAAAATTATACGTACATGAATCGATTAAGAAACCATGGAAGGAACACACACAGAACAATGGAAATAATGAAAAATTATTAATGAACGGGTGGTAATATATTATATAAGGATCATATGAGGTATTATAAATATCATTATTATTATGAAACGAATTAATAACATTATTTTTACAATTATATATAGAAAGTTAAGGTGAACTAAACTAAAGGGAGTATTGAGATAATGGCTCCTCCTCTCACTTCTACTTCTATGGGATATATACCATATTCAACACTTATTTCTTTTTTGTACTTTATATAATTTACTTTGATATATCGTATCAAAAGTATCATTATATTAATGGTATTAAATGTTTTGACTTATAATTATTACTTTTAAAGGGAATAAAATTTGACTCATTTCAAAGTGGTAAGGTAAATCTTAATTAGATTTTCATTCATTTTGTTAAACTTATACTTCATTGTTTTTTCATGTTAAGTTCATGTGTGAGATGGATTTTCATGATATTATATTTTATTGGTACATGAACTTTTTTGTGTATTTATAGTAGATAAACATAATTGAATCATTTTATTAATGCTCACATCAATGATATAATATTTATATTGGAATTTATTTTAGTATTATAATTTTTAAAGTTTCCCTTAAAACTCACTTTTTCTTCCATGTTAACATTTTCCAAAATTGTTTCAAAAAATATTATTATTATATTATTATTGTTTTTTAAATTCATTTTTACTCATTTTTATGTTTTGAAAATTTTATTTAAAGGTTTTTTTTGTGATTTTATAAATGAGGTTCTTTGTGTCTTTTCTAACAAAAATACGGATGGAATATTTTGTTAACTTATACTACATGAGCAGATTTTCCCACCATTGTTATTCCACGATTTATTGATGATTTATATAAAATATTAAAACATTATCTTCAATGTAAATGCATTATTTCATAATTTACATTCATTTAAACAATTAAAAATAGAAATGATATTTTCCTCAATAACTTTTTCAATTTATCTTTCAAAATAATTTTCTATCTTAGATGAAATTATTTAATGTTACTTAATATTTACTAGTTATATGATCAAAGGATTCCATATTACCTATATAGATAGATTTTTTATGTTATTTTGTGAAAATATAAAATATTTGTTAAACCCAAAACATTTCCATATGTTATGAAATCAGGTAATGTTTATGAAACCTATTTCTTCATGGGTTTTGATATGATTAATAATTTTTGATTCTATGGGTATGATCCAAAATGGTAAATATGTGTGTCCTAATATTTAATGGGAAACAGGTGACTCCTAATTCAATATTGGAAATAGGTGTGTCCTGGTCCACTATGTTGATAGTATTGGTAGTTAACCTTCAAATTTTTACTTTTTTACTATATTTAGAATTATTCCAAACTTTGATGAAATGATATTATAGATCATGATTTATTTTAAACTTCTTATTACTCTAATAGTCAATATTTTCTAAGAATATAATTTTTAGGCCATGAATCATGTTTATGATCTATGATAGGCTGTTTATAAACATCGTATGTTATGATCATAATCAAATTATTAGTCATTCATATTATCAGGGATTGATATCTCTTATTTTTGTCCATACTGGTCCTCTGAGATCACACTTTCATATGTTTCATTCCTTAGGTGACGAAGAATGTTTTTCAGTAGAATATATCTAAGAAGGGTTCCAATCATAAAGAAAATTTGGGACATGATATATATTTTTATTAACTATTTATATATATTTACACATTTTTAAAAATAAGAAACCCATTTGGTATTGTCATGGTTTTGATATGTTATGTAATAAATATTAATCTATTTATATGTAATATCTACGTATGAATAGTATGTTTAATTATTGTTGGTATCATAGCTAGGTTTAGTTAACCTTTTGTAAATAGGATAAGAAATCCTTATGTAAGATCCCTAACGATAAATCTAATTATAGGGTATAATACTAGAATTTTGGTGATGACCATGAATAACCTAGGATTAAAACTAGGGTGATGTAGATAGAAATTTTATAAGAAATTTATCTTGATTATGTGACTTCCCACTATGGTTATTGTTACTCACACAATGCTTTTGGGTTTTAGAAAACAGTTGGAAACAATAAGATTCATGTTATTGGTGAATGTGATAATCATTAGAATAATAATCCTTATGAGAAACCAAATGAAATTGGAGTTGAAAGGTGAAACCGCATTATTATACCTAATTAGAAATCTCATAATATAACTAATAATCTCAACATTGGTGAGTTTCATGAACCGTATAATAAAATAATGATGTAGATTCATGGTGTCCATAGAAAAAATAATGGTTAATTTTCCTCATATAAATCATCTAAGAAGAGGATTCGAGGAGAATGTATCAATGTAACTATAAGTTTATATGGGTGTGTAATGGAAGGACAAAAAGAAATTAATTAAAAATGAAAATTGAAAAGTTTATTTAACAAAATAGATCATAAAAATGGTATTAAAAAGAAAAAATATATAGTTAAATGTTTAAAATATTTAATGTAAGAGTATGTTGAAAATTGAATCCCTTAGGGGAAACACAAAAGGAGAATCAACAATGTTGTATGAGTAATGGTTATATTTCTAATGATGAAGAGACTAATAATGAAGTATGATATCAAATATGTGTTAAGGAATAAAACAAAAAATTAGGGTTAATAGTTTTAGAAGAAACTTAAATTATTGAGTGTTCATGTATTGGAATTCAAGAATAATAATATAAAATTAATTTTATAGTATTATAGAATAATTACATAACTAATGATTTTTCCACTATAGTATTTCCTTGATAATTTGAATTTATATTTTGAATGGTACTGGTAACCATGAAAACTGATTGAGGAGGTAAGGCCATATTTTTTTAGAAAACTTGATTAATAGAAACATAACAATTAATAAGTGTATGATTTTTGGATAATAATGAGATAAATAGTTGTTTGATTGTATTTATGGCCTTGGAACTAATTAGTGGAATGATGAAAAGGTGGCTTAGGGATGAGTTTATAGAATATTTGGATTTATGGTTTAGGAAAGAGTTATTTTTTTAAATAATTCATTTCTATACTATGGTTATATAGTAACTATGGTTACTACCATGTTTCAAGAGAATACATGATAATGATCTCAACATGTTTGGTGAGTCAAAATTAAGAGCTAAATCTATTTTTTTTCCATTAATGATAAGTTGATTTTGAAAATATAGAGTCTATGTTATAGATTTTAATAATTTGGATGTTTTTAAGGGCAACCATTTAAGAAATTTTTATGTTAGAATTTGGACATGGTTTAAGTGGTTAATGTATTACATAACCATATTATGATTTATGCATATTGGATAACATGTGATAACTATATTGTTATGATAATAAATAAATATTGAAAGAATGACTTGTCATCACATTATGGATCTTATGATCCACTTTTTCTTCAAGCATTACAATTTCAACTAGATTTCTTTCCGTAAGAGATAAAGATGAAATTTAACAATTAAAACCCAAAGAGTTAGATTTTACTTATGAAATTATATCACATATATCTTCTAAAAATATTTTGAAATAAAATTTTATCATATTTTAATCATTTTTAATGATATCAATCAATGTTTTTAAACCTATTTGTATTATGGATTTTGTGGTCATAAATCATTTCTTAACCATATTCTCTATCATTATCCATTTGAACATGATAGTTATAATTGTCTTCTATGTTTATATTTTACCTTTTGAAAAAATTTAACCAAATAAAAATTCTATTTCCGTATTACCTTTTCCTTATACTTTCCCTACATTATGAAGATGTTTTATTGACCCTACTTATCTTGTGGGTTTCCCATAACAAAAATTTAAATTATATGCATTAAATGTTGAAATTGAAATTTATAATTTTCAGGATGAAATCTTTTGAAATTATTGACCATATTAGGATAGTGAATTACATATAATATCATACACTAAATCTATCTCAAGTTCATGGTATGTTCTATGTATCTATCCTAAGGATCTTCGTTTTCTGATCCTTCATATGTACTAAACATAGAGATCTTATTGCAGGAGACTAATACTTCATATATTTAATAACTAGTTGATATTCTTGGTCATATAGGTAATGTTTGATAAAACAAGACCACTCACATGATCACTTTTTGTGGTGAAACAAACAATTTCAAATAATCTACAAGGGAACCAGAAGACGTTATGAGGAAGCAGAATGCACATCTTTAAGTATATGACGGATGATTTTTGAGGGAAAAATTAAATTATATTGTGGTTATAATATAACACTTCAAAATTATATGTTATGAATCTTTTTTAATAAATTTAATCTCCTCAATAAATTGTGTTACATGGACCACTAAGGTTTAAAAACTCCAAAATATTATTATTCTAATATGCTCATTATAACCTAACAGTTAAATTTGTTGGAATGAATAGTATTAACAATATCATGAAATATATAATTATATAACTCATTTTTAATGTATTAATAAATTCTTCTTGAATATGCACATAATTTTTAGCAATGTTATTTTATTATTTAAATATATGATTGATTCTTAAAAAAATTATTCCACTATATGAGAAAATAAATATAATTAATTTTTTAGTCATTTAAAAAATAAAATTTTTAAATGAACATCATTTTTGAATTCATCAAGGCAAAATTATCTTATGATCAATCTTCTATAATTTTATAAAAAGTTTCATTTTTTAATGAATAGTTAAAAATACATATTTCTGTAAAATCCTCATTTTCTATGTATTTAAATAAAATTTTAATATTTTCAATTGATCTCAATCTAAAATAATTATTTTTTAGTTTTATATAATATAATAAATTATACTTAAAATATATTTAAACGTTATTTTGGTATAAGTGCAATTTTTCGACTAAAAAATACATTTTCCATAATAAAACTTTTTTTGTTATGTTTTGATGTAATCTTTAAACATATATATTTTTAATTTCTCAAAATGTATTATATATTTTTAATCAAGATGTCAAGATTATTTTATAATTTAATTTTAATTTTTATGAATAAAAAAAATTAACATTGTTAATAATAAAATAGTTACCATGGTATAGGTGAAATAATGTAGCAGGTTAATGATAAAAAGTAATGCATAAAATAACTAAAGAATAAAACATTAATTGGGTGGTTTATATATTTATAGAACATAACCATCCATTAAAACGTTGGTTATCATCAAAATTAGTTGTAATAAATTCCACTAAAATGTGGTTGGCTTTAAATATAAAATAATCATTATTTAGTCACTTAAACCCTCCCCTCCTCAAGTATAAATACAACTCATCACCACCCCCTTTCTTCTCTCAAGAATGGAATATATTAAAATATATTTAAAAACAATAATCACATCTCTCCCCATGTCCATGTTCTACCAATATCACCCAAATTCCGACTCCAAGTTCTATAATGGGTCCCTCAAGGATGTGATATTCAAGAGGTAACTTTCTCAAGCAGCCTCTTAATTTATTTTCTTATTTCTACATTTTCTTCACATACTTCACCAATAAAATCCTAATAACTCTTGTATCATGTATATAATGTAATTTTAAATTTATAATGGAATATATTTTATCCACCACTTTTCGCATCTCCTCTTATTCAAAGAAACGAAACAATTGACCAAATTATGGCAGTTAACCATCTTCATTGATAATGATTTTTTATTTTCTATTACTACATTTAAGACTAGTCATAAAAGTATTATTATATTTAAATAATATTTTAAAAATTATTTTATTACTTATTTCATGTTCTATAAGTAATATCTATACATAATATTAATTAAATAAAACTAGTCTGTGATGGTCAGAAAAATCGTCAAAATTAAGTAAACATTTATCTTTTACACTTATCATATGAATAAATCTCATGTTAGACATAAGAAAGATATATGAGGCCATTTAAACTTATTTAATATCATTAAAACAAATTTATTGCACTTCTATAGTTTTATTTCCATTTTATAAAAAAATCAATAATTATACACAAGTGAACAGACCATTAAACAATGAAAAGAAAGTACATGAAACAATAAAAATAATGAAATATTATTAACAAAAGAGTGGTAATAAATCTTAATTTAATTAATAAAATTATTTAATAATTTAAACAATATTTTAATGTACAAAAAAATAATGGGAAGCATGAGTTTAGGGTTTCTCATCTCATTTTTTACATTAGTGAGATATATGCCTTATTCGCCACTTATTTCTTTTGTGAGGTACATATACTAAAAATTGTTATATAATGTCATGAACCTCATTTTATTCATGGAATTAAATGTTTCATGATATAATATTAATTTTATAAGGAATATGATTCTACTTATTACAATGTGGTAATGGATTTCTTAACTAAAATTCCATTCAATTGGTTAAACTTATACATCATTGATTATACCATATTAAGATTATGTGTTAGAATTATTTATATTATATTATGTTTTATTTCCATTTTTTATGTGGATTTACATATAATCTACATAACCAATTCATTTTATTAATTCTCACATCAATGAAATGATATTTTTAATAGACACTCTTTTGAATAATTATCTTTTAAATGTTTCCCTCAAAACTCTCTTTTTATTCAATGTCCAAAGTTTCTATGAAAAATTAAAAAAAAATTATATTATGATTTATTCAATTAATTCCTACTCATGTTTTAATTTTTATAAAATGATTTTATTTTATATTTAATCTAAAAAGGGTTCATTTTGAATTTTCTAGAAAAAATATAGAATGAATGTTTTTAACATATACAGTATGAGTGGATTTTTCCACTATCATGACTCATTAATGATTTGATATTTCCTTTAAAATATTAAAATTATTTTTTAGAGGATATTAATTATTTTATAATTATGTGGAATTTAATAAAAAATATTTTCAAAATAGATAGGATATTTTCCACAAAAATAATTTCATTTATTTTTCAAGATAATTTTCTATATCAGATGGCATTATTTTATATTACATATGCTTTACTAGGGATATTATTAAAGGATAAATTCTATAAGTTTTTGTGTATGGTTTATATTTACTGTTAAAAGATGAAATGTTTATGGAACCAATTACTTTTCTATTTGTTATGAAATGTTGAAATTTTAATGAAACCCATTTCATTTCATGGGTATTGATATGATGAATGATTTATGATCATGTGGAACACTCGAGTATAGATTCATAATGTGACAATTGTGACCTATATCTACTTCTAATTAATTGGGTAAAGATTAATATCTCATGATATAACAATGTGAAACAATTATATAAACTTGATCCCCAATGGGGAATAGGTGTTCCCTGATCTACAATGGGAAATAGGTGCATCCCGATCCACTATGAGAACCAAGTGTGTCCTAATCTAATATTTTGATGGGATTGGTATTTAACCATGACATATGAAATGGTTTACTATATTAATAATGGTTCCACAATTTATTTACATGATCTTATAAATCATAATTTATTTATAAGTATTTCCCGCTCTTATGGTCAATGTTTTCAAAAATGATAATTTTTATAGTGTGAATAATGTTTATGATCTATGAAAATTTGGGTATGAACATTGTAAGTTATTAATATGATCACATTAATATGATTTTATATAATAATTTATTGTTATCCCCTATATTTTTTCTTACTAACAACATGATCTCACCAATTATTATATCTCACTCCCCATGTAATAGATAAATGTTTTAATTATTGTTTGTCTAAGAAGGGTTCCTGATGTGAAGAATTTTTGGAGATGATATAGATTTTTATTAATCATTTAGTAATGTTTCCATGTTTCTAAATACACTAAACCCATATGGTTATGATGTTGTTTTTACCTATTATTTAATGAATATTTGCCAATTTATATTTAAAATTTATATAGGAAGAGTATTTATTTTTATAGTTTATATTAAATCCAAGTATTATTTTCTATTAGAAACTATTATGAGAAAATATAATAGACTATACCTAAAGATAAGTCTTATTATAGTTTAAAATCCTATAATTTTGGTAGTGATCATGAATAATTTAGGATTAAACCTACGGTTTCATTGATTGAAATTTTATAAGAAACTTCTCATGATTATGTAGTTTCCCACTATGATTATTATTTCTCACACTATGATTTTTGGGTGTTCAATAATGGATAAAACTAGAAGAATTCATGATAATGGTGAATTTTATTGTTAATGTAATATTTTCCCCATGATAAATCAAATTAAAT
Organism: Viscum album; assembly: GCA_963277665.1. Classification (NCBI taxonomy): domain Eukaryota; kingdom Viridiplantae; phylum Streptophyta; class Magnoliopsida; order Santalales; family Viscaceae; genus Viscum; species Viscum album. The sequence goes on along the minus strand of OY728119.1, from coordinate 1,496,651,498 downwards.
GGGAGGTAGAAGGAGAATCCTTATTATTATGTATAATTTTTTACCTCAAAAATATAATCAATATTATCAACTATGGTGATTTTCTTCACCCATATAATTATAGAACTATGGAGTTTCATGGTGAACATAGAGAAAAGAAATATTAATTTTCATCTTGTAAATCATGTTGGAATATGCATGAAGTGTAATTTTTAAAAGAAATTATAATATGATTTGGTTGAGGAAAATAAAGACACAAAGAAAATAAATAGAAAGGAAAAGTGAAATAATTGGTTAAAATAATGGATGATAATAATTGTTTTGCTAAGGGATCATCTATAGGTAAGTGTGTTAAAGGAGGATTGTATAAGAGTTACGCACATTAATTCCTTGGGGAAAAATCTCATGAAGAGAATCAGCAGGGTTGTAGGGGTAATTTTTATATTTCTGATGATTTAGAGACGACGAAAGACATATGATATGAAATAACTATTATATAATAAAATGAAGAATCTTGGAAAATCTTTTAAGAAGGAATTGTTTTTATTAAGTTTTCATGTATTATAATTCAAGATTAATTGTATAGAATTAATTTTATAGTATTATTGAATAACATACAGTCTAAATATTGATCTTCTATAGTTTTTTCTTAAGTATTTTAATGAATTTGTTAAATGGTACTGGTAACCGTGAAAAGAGATTGAGGTTATAAGGTGATATTTTTATAGAACACATGATTAAGGGAAAAATAATCATTATTTAGGCATGGTTTTGGAATAATAATTATATAATGATTTATTATATTATTTTAATAACCTTGGAACTTATTAATAAAATGATGATAAGTTGGTTTTTAGAAAATGTATAAAGAATGTTTTGTTTTGTGGTCTATGAAAAGAGATAAATTTTTGAAGAATGCATTTTTAACTATAGATTTATGGCAATTAAGTTAATTATCATATTATAATTTAATAGATGATAATGATCTCCACATGTTTTGAGTGAGATAATTAATAGCTGCATTAAGTTGTTTAGGGGATTAATGGTAATTTTATTTTGAAAATTTAGTGACCTTATGTCAAAAAATTTGAATTTTAACCTTTTGAAAGGATTTTAAATGTAACTGTTTATGAACATTTATACATTAAACAATGGATTAGGTTTTATAGATTATTTTATTACTTAAAATTATGAATATTTATGCATATTGGATATCCTATGCTAACCATTTTTATGATGATAACTAGAGGTGAAATAAATGACATGTCATCCCATTATAGATCTTATGATCCACTAGGCCATCAGGCCATAAAATTTCAACTATATTTCTTGAAGTAAGAGATGAAGAATAAATTTATCAACTTACAACCGGTATGTGATATTATTATTATGAAATGAAATCATGTAAGTATATCTTCTAAATTAACTTTGAAATAATTTTTTATCTTATAATCATCATTTCAGATAATATCAATGTCCTTTTTTAGACCTATTTGTTCTATGGTTCTAGTTTTCATTAAAATTATCAAGAAATATTTCTGTATAATTTTTTGTCAGAACATGACATTTATAATTTTCATCCATGTTCAAATATTCACATTGCACAAATGTTCTCATAATCTGAAACCTTGTTTTGAAGTGACTTTAACCTTTTACTTTCCCAATTTTATAAAGATGTTTTACATGTCCTTTTTACGATTTGGGTTTCCCACAGATGAATTTTAAAATATCCACCTTTAATATTTGTAGTGTAATTTCAATTTTTAATGAATTAATTTTTTAAAACACTTGAATGTATTAGCACGGTAGATTATATATCGTCTCTTCTACTGAATCTCTCCCAAGTTCATATTGTGTTCTATATATCTCTCCTGATAAATTACATACATGATCCTTCACATGTTCTAAAATCATAGGTTGTACCATTGGATAAACATCCTTCTTATTAAGATCAATCAGTAGAGATTATGGATCCTAGAGATAATGTTCTAAAAAATAAGAACATTCACCTAGTATATGTTTTGTATTGAAACAAAAAAAAAATTAGGAAGCTATGAGGGAACCTAAGGATGTGATGAGGTAGACATATCCTCATTTATTTGAATCTGAGTGATGAATTTCAAGGGATAAATTCATTTTAAAGTTGGTATAATTTAATACACCAAGATTTTCTTTTATATCTATTTTTAAATAAATTTAATCTCTACGATTGTTTACATTTCATGGAACACATATAATAAACAACATCCATAATAATATTACATTAAAATGACCATTTTAATCTTGTCATCAACTTAGAGGGAATGAATATTATTAATAAAATAATGAGTTATATAATTTTAAAATTCATTTTTAATATATTAATTATCTCTTTTTACATATGTACATAATTTTTTATAGTGTCATTTTATTCATCAAATATATGTTTTCTATAAAAAATAAAATTTTAATTCTTTTTATGTGAAAATAAATATAATTATTTTTTAAAAAAAATTAGAAAATTTAACTGATAAAATAAAAAATAATGATTGGATTCATCATTTCAAAATTATATTTGGTTAATTTTTTGTGAATTTCCTAAAATGTTTAATTTTCAATAAATAGTAAAAAATACATATTTTGATATTAAACATTAAACTATTTATATTTAAAAGTACTTTTATTCTATTAAATGGATATCATTGTAACACAAGTATTTATTTTAAATAAATAATAAAATTATTTAAAATTTATCAAAATTTATACCTTTTTTGTATAAGTTCATTTTTAGGCTTAAAAGCACATTTTACAAAAAAAATTATTTCTCATTGTGTTTTGATTGTTCAATTTTCAATGTAATTTTAAAATTAAAATGTTTTTAGTTTAAAAAAATGGAATCCATATTTTGAATCATAGGGTTTATATTACTGTATATGTTAATTTTAATTTGTATTCATATAAAATTTTAATGTTAAAAAAATATTTACCGCATTATAGAAAATGTAATTTTGTGGGTCAAATTTAAAATTTGAAAGTTAAAAATAAATAAAAATAAAATGTTAAATATTTGGTAGATGTGTTTATATATGTTAACCATCCATTACAAAATTAATTATCAAAAAAATACTTTGTAATTAATTCCACCAAAATGCGGTTCTCCGTAAATATAAAATAGTTATTATTTGATCAATTAAACCCACCCCTCCTAAAGTATAAATATCATTCCTCACCACCCCATTTCTTATTAAAATATTTAAATATATTAAATTCCCTAAAACTATATCTCATACACACTCTCCCAACATCAATTTTCTTCTTTTATCACCGAAATAGAAATTCTAACATTCTGAAAGAGTCTTTAAAGGAGGTGACATTCAAGATGTAACTTTCTAAACAACCTCATTAATTTTTTTTATACCTTGAATTCACCTAATTCACCCATAATAGCATAATAAATCTATTATAATGTGTATAATAGGATTTTATATTTCTAATCTAATATCTTATATTCACCCAGTTTATCATCATCTCTTATTCAAAGAAACAAAACCATTGTCCAAATTATGGCAGTTAACTGTCTCTATGGATAATGATTTTTCATTTTCCATTACCACCTTTAAGGTTGGTCCTGAAAGTAATATTACAGTGAAAAAATATATTTATAATTATATTATAACTTATTTTATGTTCAAAAACTAATATATATAAATAATATCAATCAAAACAAAAAATTTCATTGTGATTTAAAAAATCATCAAAAAAATAAACACTTACTATTAAATTTTTTTAATATTAATCATCATAATTTGTAAAATAAAAATTATAAATGAGACCACATTAACATATATAGGGTCATTAATAACATTTTATTTTAAATTTATAGTATTACTTCTATTTAAAAAGAAAATACATAATTATAAACAAGTGAACCTACCATGAAATAATGAAATGAATGCACCCATAAAACTGAAAATTAATAAATTATTATTAATTAATTAGTGGTAAGATGTTATAAAAGAATCATACACATTATTATAAATATAAGAAATTTTCTTTAAATAAATAATATTATTATTTATACTTTTATATAAGATGTTAATGTATGAAAAAATAATGAGAAACATGAGGTAAAGAGTTTCTCGTCTCACTTTTAATATTGTGAAATATATGCATCATTCACTAATTTTTTATTTTTTATGGTATATATAAATAAAATTTAAATATTATATCATGAATCTCAATATATTGATTTTTTTCTATGTTGAATTTTATAATTATCACTAATAATGGGCATACGATTCGACGAATTACAATGTGGTAAGGGATTTCTTAAACAAAATTTCATTCATTGGGTAAAACTTCTACTTCATTAATTATTCCATGGAAATAATATATGTAAGATGGATTTTAATGATATTATATTAAAGTTAAACATTTTATGTGTATTTATATCTAATAAACATAATCGATTCCTTTAAATAATTCTCCACTCAATGATATTATATTTATAAGGATCTTCCTTTTAAAAATTATATTTTTAATGTTTCCCTTAAAAACCACTTTTAAATCCATGTCCACATTTTATAAATTTGTTTCCAAAAATGTTTTTACTATTTTATTAAGATTTATGAAGTCATTTTTACTCATTTTTTATGTTTAAAAAATAGGTTTAAATGATTATTGTTTTTCATTTTCTAAATGAGGTCCTCGGGGACGTTCCAAAAATATTATAGAAGATATGTTTTTTAACATATAATACATGATAGGATTTTATTATATTCATTTTTCCTTATAATATTCTTGTTTCCATTACAAGATTAAATGTTTATTTTCAAATGATATTTCTCTATTTTTAATTGTGCAGTATTTAAAAATAATTTTTTTGAAAACATAAAGGATATTTTTTAATACTTTTTTCAAGTGATATTTCAAAATATATTTTATTATGATGAAATTGCTTAAGTTTATTTAATATTTAATAGGAATTCAATCAAAACGTACCATATTGTATCTTATATTTATGTTTTATATTTACGGGGAAAATATTAAATGTTTATGAAACCCATTACTTTTTCATGGGTTAAGAAATTATGAAATTATTATAAGACCCATTCATTTTTATGGTTTTTGATATAAAAAATGATTTATAATACTATGACACACATATGAATGGTTGTTATTATGTTATTTTTGTGACATATATGTCCCTTCAGTGCATTGGTTAAAGTTTAATATCTCATGAGGTAATAATGTGAAACATGTTGATGTGATTTATAACAACCCAAAATTTTCTTAATGAAAATTCATCTTGATCTATTTAAATTTAGTATTATGTAAAATGGTTATATAAACAAATAAAATTCCTTTTTTTATGTTTTTGGATTTTAAAATAACTTTAATAATTGTTAGAGGTGCTAATATAGTCGTTGAATAATGATCACATGATTAGTATAAATATAGGGATTTAACAAATCCAATTTTCTCAGATGAAGGATGTGATGGAATCATATAGTAGAATTTCTCTATATGATTCCCATTTTTCAGAGCTTAGGAATGAGGTATCATCACTGGCTTCATTCTAGACCAATCCCAAGACAAGATTCAACATGTTAAACTTGAACAGAATTGCCTACAAGAGAAGTGGAAGTTAATATAGATTATCATCCGAGCGATGTTATCCAACCCACCCAACGAGTCTGTAACCATCTCACACCTTACCCTTAGGTCTTATGCATTAGTTATAAGGGGATATGTAACAAAAACCTATCACTATGATTATGTGCATTATTTTTTCAAGAATAAAAAATATACATTCATTTTACTATCATTACATTGTAAATGGTTTTTAAAGAAAAAATAGTATTCTTAGTTAATATTAAATTAAGAAATGTATTTTGATGAATTAATGGATATTTATTTTAAAAACATTTTAATAAAATATTATTACTAAATTAATTTTTATTAAATATAAATGATCATATAATTTTTATACAATTGTAATTTTAATTAAGGTTTGAATGTTGTTTTTGTCAAATCCCATGAATTTTTAATAAATGTTGGTTTTTATATTAAATGTGAAAATTCAAATATTTATAAAATAATTTAGATAAAGTGAATATTACTTTTTTATTTGGGACATCAAAATTATCTAACGGTTTATTTTTAACAATTTTCTGAGAGATGAATTTTTGGGTAAAATTTAGATATCGTTTAAATATATAATGTGTTTTATGACATCATAATGACCAAAAAATTTGCGTAAACCATTGGGAAATCAATAATTTATCTAATATATACCAATGTTTTATTAAAAATATTAGTAGGGAGAATATTTCCCAACAATTTTTAAAAACAATTTGGAATGTTTTCTCACAAATACACAGTAGCCCAACTCCCACTCCGCCTGATTGAGAACACTAATCTGAAGCTCTTATAGAAGGTCTTTATTTAACCAAGGTCGTGAAACTCAATTCACCCATACATCCATCTTCAATCAATAAATTTTTTATTTCTAAACTCAAATTATAATGTGTTTCCTTAGTTTTAATGTTCTCTATCTATTTTTTCCTATTTTCTATTTTGGTTTGGGCTAAATCAAGGTTCATACAGTACGTCACATACTGATCACGTTGATTAGTTTTTTATTTTTTTTCAACACATCAATGATGGTAACGAGGTTTTTTATTCATATGGTCTCGAGGTGGGTAATGGATATAAGGATGGTCTATGTGATGGAATTGGGGACGTTTGGGGTAGTGGTGTAAATGGTTTTGTATTTTTTATTGGGGTGATATGGTAGTTTCTATGGACATTAATTTCGTTGAAAACTAGATTTGGATTTTTGTATTTATAGTTTGTGTTCAAGGAATAATGGGTGGGTATTTATATTGAGGATTAATTGGTTGTTGGTTGGGTGATGTTTTTGAATTATAATGTCTGTTGGATTGGGTATAGGTAATTTTTACGGTATTATATTGGTATTTCCACACATGAACACCCCCATGCCCACCCCCCTGGACACCCCAACAAACCTTGATAGCCCCCCCACCCCCACCCCATTGGATATCCCCACAGCCCCTGCACCCCACCCCCTAGACAACCCCACCCCTTTGGACAACACCCCCCTAGACACCCCTACTAACACCACCCTTGACACCTCACCCCCATGGAAATCTCACTCCCCTACACTCCCACCCCTCGATAAACCCCTAGACACAACCCCCACCCCCCCCCCCCCCCGGGGACACCACCACCCCCTGGACACCCCCACACCCCTTAGACACCCTCCACCCCCTTGATCAACCCCCAACCTTTTAGACACCCCCTCTAAACACCACCGCACCTCTTATGTGCTTGGACCTATTTTCAAATTGGAATTAACAATGTTGGTTATTTCCCCTTTCGTAAATTAAATTTTCTAAGAGACCCATAGATCCTTATAAATTGAATTTGTCATGTTTTGATAAATTGAATTTGTCAAATTTTGATAAATTGAATGGGTTGTTTGGAATGAAATGGCTAATGCCTGATGGTTTTCCATTCATATTAAATAAATTTTTTTTAATAAAATTACACCTAGGGGGTATAGGGGGGTAGGGTGGTTGTCCATGTGTGGGGGAGGTCAAGGAGGGGGGTGTGACTTCCAGGGTTTGGGGCTACAAGGGGTAGGGGGCTATAGGTGTGTGGGGGAGGTGGTATGGTCTTCCCAAGGATGGGTGTGGGCTGTATAGGGAGGTCAGGGTGGAGAGTTCTGGTGGGGGAGGGGCTGTGAGATGTTCCTGGGGATGGTATTTCTAGGGGGTGGGGTGGGCTTTCCTGGTGGGGGATGGGGTGAGGGCCGTCTACGGGGCGGGCTGTCCAGGTGGGGTGGAGGTATGGGTTTTCTGGGGGGAGGGAAGTTCAGGTGGGGGTGGGGGATATCTAGGTAGGGGTGGTGGAAGGCTTTCCAGGTGGTGGTGGGGGTGGGATGTATTGGTGGGGGTGGGGAGGTTGTCCAGTTGGGGTGGAAGTTGGGGATGTCCGGGGGGGGGGGGGATTTCCAGGGGTTAAAGGGCGTGGTGGGGGGGGGGGGTCGGGCTGTTGGGGAGGGCGGAGTAGGTTGTCCAGGGAGAGGGTGGGATGTCCATGGGTTGGTGGGTGGGCTATCGAGGTGGGGGATGGGAGGTATGGACTGTCCAAGGAGGGGGTGGGATGTACATGTGGGAGTGAGGGATGTTCAGTTGGGGGGGGAGGTTGTCCAGGTGCGGGGGATAGGGGTATGGGTCTGTAGGGTTGGGTGTGGGTTTTCCAGGGATGGGGTGGGATATCTAGTGGTGGTGGGTGGGCTATCTAGGTGGGGGAGTGGGTTTGGGTTGTCAAGGGGGAGTGGGATGTCCAGCGGGTGGGTTGTCTATGTGGGGGAGGGCGGTGTTGGATGTCCATGGAGGAGGGGTGGGATATCCTGGCGGGGTGGGGGGGGGGGTTGTCCAAGTGAGGTGGGGGGCTCTCCTGGTGGGTGTTGGGGGGGTGTATGGGGTGTGTTGGATCTGAATCTACAGATTATACCCAAGAGGGGGGGGGGGTGAATTGTATATTTTGCAATTTTTTGATAACTCTTTTCTTGAACTAGTTCTGTTCTTTATACTTTATAAGATTTGATCGTGCATTAGAAAAAGTTAAATCAAGAAAACATAGATTTATAGTGGTTCGGGGAACAGAAATCCCCTAGTCCACTCCACAAATGCTATACTCCATTAGCTTGGTGATTTTCACTATCTGGTCCTCTTTTCCACAGACCGATTCATAACTGAGTGCAGGCAGTTGATACCATTATAATCCAAGGCAAAACAAAGCCTTCTGGTTCAAACAGGAACATACATAGCTTAGAATGAGAAGCTGGTTACTCAAGAATAAAAAAATAATTTCAGAAAGAAATTTCCAGTTGATCTTCACAATTGCAACAGAATGCAATTGACAGCAGATGGATCGACGTCTCTAGAAATATTGATCTTCAAGATGAAGCAGTTCTGATTTGATCCGGTTGTAGTAGATATAGAGATATAGTTCACAACCTCAGCAGTAGTATATCCACAATAGATATTCATTGTAGAACAGGTGAATCTTCTATTGAGTTCCTTCTTCTTTAACAAACAGAGCTTTTACGCTTATTTTGAATCAGCAAATCAATGATGAATAGTTGCAATCTTTGTTTTCTACCTTTTTCAATAATAGATCAATCACATCCTCTTGTACCTCGTGTTTCAGAGAGAAAATATATAATAAAAAATATCTCCTGCATATTTAGATCCATAAAACTCGCCTTCTGATTCGCAATATTCAGAAATTTGAATTTACAGAGAAGTCGTAGCTTCCCTTAAGACTTGGCATAAAAATATCCTTTTAATTTGATCTTAAATTCATTAATAAAACAGCTTTGAATCAGTCAAAGTCGTATGTTAAAAAACGAATTTAAATCCGGCTTGAAATCTACCCAGAAATCAGCTTACTGATCGTTCCACATAAATATCATCTGTCAAAATTTCTGATGCCAAATGTAAGGTTGATGATGTGGCCTCCAAACGTAGGGTTAACAACATAGTCTTCAAATGTAGGGTTGACAATGTAAGTTTGAACACAAACGTAGGGTTGATCAACCATACTTTTTCTTCAACACTCAAACGTACAGTAAAAGATCCATACTTTTACTTGATCCATACGTTTCCATGAATGTATGATTGTTTATAAAAGTAAGGTGATGAACCATACTTTTTAGAAACAAACGAATCACCTAGAAGTTACATACTTTTCTACTTCCATACTTTGCTGATAACCAAAACGTAAGGTTCCTTTCTAACGTAAGGTTCTCTTTCTATACATTGCTGAAAACGTATGGTTGTTTAACCATACTTTTCTCTTATATCAAAAAAGTATTCTCTTTTCACCCTTACGCTACGTTTATCCACGTAGGGTATGAACAGTGATTCCAGAATGTGCTAAAGCAGATTCCACGATATATTTATCTACGTAAGGTGTGAACAGTGATTCTAGAACTTGCTAAATCAGATTGCGAATAAGTAATATATTTTCGTTTCATCAAGAGTAAAATAAATTAATAAATTCCTGTAAAATACTAAATAAGATCACTAGAAAATAACTAAGGGTATTTGTGAGCATCAAAATTATCATAAAGAGACAGAGTATTATTTTCAATAATCTCCCCCCTTTAAATAATATTAAGACGTATTGTTGAATACAATACTTCTCTCGACAATATCCACCTTTTTGATGATCACAAAACCCATAAAATTATTAAAATTATTTAAACAAAATTAACTTACGAAATTATTTATAATGCTTTAAATAAAAACTTCCACCAAAACATAAATATAAATCCAAATTTATCATTTAATTTTCTCCCTCAATAAAATGAATTCTCCCCTAAAAAATGTAGGTTTTGATGTTGTGTTTATCCAAATTCTCCCCCTTTTGTGACATCAAAAAGAATGATAAATCATGGATTTTAACACGTTGAATATTGCACAAAACTATTTGTAAATTCTATTATGAACTGTTTATCAATAATTAAATTTGGATTAATTGCATATTAAAAATAAAGTTAGTAAAACTAATAAGGAAATAGAAAAATAAAAAATGAAGATAATTTTCACTCAAAAACAGCAGTATGTACATGACAATGATATACACGGGAATCAAGGTTTAGGTAAGACAGGCAACAGTGTCTATCTCTTCTGGATTGCAGACTTGATTTCTGTAAATTTCTCTCGAAGACACTTCATCATCTCATCTCCAAGATTGATAATGAGCTCTTTTTTCTCTTGAGTTATATGAATGTCCTCAATTAAATTGACTCTGAAAAACTCATGCATCCTTTCCTCTTTTTCAAAAAATACCGACAACTTCTCTGATAACTGATCTAATAGAATTCTGATCGATAGCTCACTAGATGTCAGTTGATCCACCAAGAACTTTTGATTGTCCAGCAACACTGACAAAGGAGTACTTTTGCATTGAAGATCTTGTATCCTGTCATTTATATTGCTCAACGCAGTTGTGATAGCCTAAATCCTTCTGATTAAATCAGGTGAAGTACCTGATCCACTAAAAGAATTATTTGCAACTAATGAAAATAGATTCTCCATAAAAAGCTTCAGATCTGATAAATCTGACTTCATAACCATTTCAAATTTTAATTGTGCAACAGTAGTCAGCATATCCCCTTTAAACATTTCAACTTCTTGCACAGAAACTGTACACTCCATCAGCTTTTGAAACTTAAAATGTTCTAATTCTAACCCATTTCCCAGAGAAACATTCTTAGATTCCAACTAAGATACTTTTTCTGTACAGTTCTTCAACTTCTTCTTTTCTATAATCAGATGCACCCTGTGCTTGATTCACAGTCTCAGGTTGATGCAGCAGTAACAAAGGCAATGATTCAGCGTCAGATTTCTCTTTTTCTCTGTCCATAGAAGGTTGGTCCATATATTTTTCCTTAGAGTTTTCAAACTCCTCCACAGATTATTCCTCTTGAAGTACCTCTGTGTGAGCTTCAGAATCATACTCACCAAAAACATCAGTATCTATGCCTTCCATTGGGTTATCAAGAACAATATTTTCAGAATTTTCCTGAGGTCTGGTCACTTCTTCATCAGGAACTACCTCCATCTCTTGTTCCTGTTGAAGTATAGCTTCAACATCAGCTACAATCGTTTCCTGATTTTCCCTTTGAGTTTCTTCTTGAGCTCTTGATTTCTCTACTGGTGTTGTTCATTCAGAACATCTTCCATGGTTTTATCAGTAACAACTTCTCTCACAAAAGAATAAAAAAATAAAGCTATGTTGTATTTTCCAAATAAGTGAAAGTGAATTCCTTATTCCATGGTGTTTTTCTTCTTGATTGAATTTTTTCTTGACTACTGTCTTCCTCAACATCTGCCACTTCAATGCTAATCATTCTTTCTACATTGCTGACTTTGGATTCAGCTTATCCATCCATGGACTTAGCAGGTTGAGCCGGAGCTCTCTCTGAGTCTTCCTCAGCTCCTACTGGAAAAAATTTTCCTTTAATTGTGCTCCAGAAATATCAAACATTCCTCAACATTCCAGCATTAAACATATTACTGTGATGACAGTTAACTCTAGCATCCACTTATCTCAACATGTCTTTCTTAAACAGCAGCTTAGAAATAAATCGAACAAAGGGGTAGAAATTCATCTTTTCCTCGCTTTGACAGTAGTAACTAAGATACCTTATCATGTATCATGGAATGTTTAATTTAATATCACTTAACGTAAGAAACATTATATACATATCAGGCTAAAAAATATTCTCCATTTCTTCCATCCATAGATATATTCTAGTTTGAATAAATTTGAACAAAATCTTATGATCAGGATCCAAATCATTGACAAACATTTTCTTTATTGTCTTGGTACCAAAAAGAAAAGACATGATGTGTTCGGATTTATGCACAGATTCTCCTATATTCTTTGAGTTGAAATGAAAAACTCCCTCATGAGGGCAGTTGAGAATCTGAATAATCTTTACAGAAGAGACTGAGAAATCCCTATCCACTATCATATCCATCATACTATCTTCTGTATCTCCCAAACTAAACTGTACAGATTTGTAGAAGTATCTAAGTTCTACTTCATACAGAAATTCTGTATTTTTACTGTTGAACATCTAGTTAAGATTCTGAAATGAAAACACTTTCTTTAACAATAGATTTTCCTGAAATAACCAGTCATGATCGATTACCTTGCCCTGTAAGATTTTTCTTCACTTGGTGCATTGTCTCTTGGCATTGCTTTGCTCAGCCTTACTGGCTCTTTTAGTCCTTACCATTTCTGCAAGTGTCTCTAAAGGTTTGAAGTTTAGGGTTTTAGAAGTTCGAAGGTTAGTTTTTCAGAACAGGAAGTTCGATTTTTGGATTTCTAAAGGGTTTGGATAGAAGTGAAAGGGTTTAGAAGTCGAAAAGGCTCTGACAGCATTGATTCTCGTGTAATCACTAATCATTATATATATTTATAAAAAACAAAAAAAAAATTCATATGACGAAAGAAAGAAAATATTAAATAGTATTCAAAAAAAAAATTTACATAAATAAATAAATAAAAATTATTTTAAATTAAATAAACTCAGCTCCCCCTTAATAAAATAAAACCTTACAGTGGGAAGTGGTTTCGTAAAAATATCTGCTAATTGAATTTTAGTATTTATAAATTCTAAAAATATATATTTTTTAATAACATGATCTCTTAAAAAGTGATGCCTTATATCAATGTGCTTAGTTCTAGAATGACAAATAGGATTTTTTTGAAATATTAATTACACTAATATTATCACATAAAATAGGTGTATTATTAAAATTCAGTCCAAAGTCCATAAGTGTTTTTTTCATCCACAACACTTGTGCACAGTAACTGCTAGCAGAAACATATTCTGCCTCAGCTTTTGACAGGGCAACTGAATATTGTTTCTTACTAGATCATGATACTAAGGATTTTCCTAAAAAGTGGCATGAACCTGATGTACTTTTTCTATCTAATCTACAACTTCAAATGTCTGTATCTAAATATGAAATCAAATTAAAATCAAAAGTTTTAGGATAAAGAATAGAATGAAAACAGTTCCTCTTAAATATCTAAAAATTCTCTTAACAGTAGTTAGACGAGATTGATTAGGATTTGATAGAAATATAGCACAAAGACATACTGAATACATTATATCTGGCCTGCTAGCAGTAAGATATTATAAACTACCAACCATACCTCCATATAACTTGTTGTCAACTGACTTGCCAGTTTCATCTAAATCATGTTTTATATTAGTACACATAGGAGTTGTAAATGACTTGATGTTCTCAAGTCCAAATTTCTTAAGTAAATCAGTAATGTATTTGCTTTGATTTAAAAAAATTTCAAAATATTTTTGAAATATTTGAAGACCGAAAAAGAAATTTAATTCTACCATATTACTCATTTCAAATTCTTCTTACATTAATTTTAAAAATTCATGACAAAGAGTTTTATTTGGTGATCCAAAGATTACATCATCAACATAAATTTGAACCAATAAAACATTATTTTTCACAGTTTTCTTAAATAGTGTTGGATCTGCCATACCAACATTAAAATAATTTTTCAAAAGAAAAGAACTTAATCTTTCATACCGAGATCTAGGTGCTTGTTTAAGTCCATAAAGAGCTTTAGTATGTTTAAAAAAAGAATCAGGTTTTTGAGAGTTTTCAAAACTATGAGGTTGCTCAACATAAACATCCTCCATTAAATAACCATTTAAAATGGCAGATTTAACATCCATTTAAAAAAATTTAAAATTAATATAAGATGAATAGGCTAAAAGGATTCTAATGGATTTTAACCTTGCTACAGGGGAAAAACTCTCATCATAATATATTCCCTCTTCTTGATTATATCCTTTAGTTATTAATCTTGATTTATTTCTAGTTATTGTGCCTTGGTCATCCTGTTTATTTCAAAACACCCATTTGGTTCTTATTACAGGATTATTTTTAGGTATTTCCACTAAATCCCAAACATCATTTCTTTTAAACTGGTTTAATTCATCTTGCATTGCTATTACCCACCTTTCATCATCTAAAGATTCTTCTATAGTCTTGGGTTCTTTTTGAGATACAAAGGCAGAGAATTTCACTAGGTTTCCGAAGTTTCTTCTAGTTTGAACACTAGTTTCTAGGTTACATATTACAGTTTCTAAAGGGTGATTCTTTAGGGTTATAGACTTTCTAGGTAATATATTTAAGGTTTCTTCAGTATCATGGTCCTCGGAACTGGACTGAATTTATTTTATATTATTTTTAAAATCATTCTTTAAATTCTCAAGTCTCATTTTATCATTATAGTCAAGTTCATCCATTTGTTATGTCCTTTTCTCAAAAGGATCAGATTCATTAAATTTCACATGAACGGATTCTTCAAAAATCCTTGACTTCTTATTATATACTCTATAAGCTTTGGAGGTAGCAGAATATCATAAGAAAATACCTTCATCAGATTTTGGATCAAACTTATCAAGATTATCCTTGGGGTTTAAGATACAAACCTTGCATTAAAAAACATTAAAGTAATTTACTTTAGGTTTTATGTTATTCCATAGATTATTGGGTGTCTTTTTCAAAATAGGTCTAATTAAAACTCTATTAATTATATAAAAATTTGTATTCAAAGATTCTGCCTAGAAATATATAGTTAGGATATATTCATTTAACATAGTTCTAGCTATTTCTTGAATTGTTCTATTTCTTTTTTCTACAATCCCATTCTGTTGAGGTGTTCTAGGTGCAGAAAAGGTATGTTTAATACCCATATTTGAGCAAGAGGAATTAAAATCTAGATTCTCAAATTCTCCACCATGATCACTTCTCAATGAGATTATATTGAAACCTTTCTCATTTTGAACAGATTTACAGAAACATTCAATTAATGTAAAACCTTCATTTTTAAATTTGAAGAAGAAAATCCATGTAAATCGTGAATAGTCATCGACTAAAACATATACATATAATTTACCAGCTAAGCTTTCTACTCTTGAAGGTCCAAAAAAATACATATGAATAATTTCTAGAGGATTAGAGGTAACAACCTTATTAACAGATCTTAAGGATGATTTGTGCTGCTCACCAAGTTGGCATTCATCACAAAATCTGTCACTTTGAAATTTGAGACAAGGTAAATCTGAAACATTATGTTTCATAGATAACTTATGTAAAACATATACATTGCAATGACCAAGTCTCCTATGCCAGATCCAGGATTCACTTACTTTATTAGTCAAGCAGTTTACTTGTTGTTTACACAAGGAATTTAAATACAAAGTATAGACATTTTCAGTTCTTGGTGCTTTGAATTTAAACAGTTTATCTTTATATACAATACAGCAATTGTTACTAAAATCAATAGTATATCCATCATCACAATGTTGAGAGATACTTATCAGATTATGTTTTATTCCTTGTACATAAATTACTTTATTGATTGAGACTGTTTTTTGGAACTCCAATAGTTCTAATTCCAATGATCTTTCCTTTGGTATAGTCACCAAATGTGAAAAGTCCTCCTTCCTTTTGAGTTAGTGAAGAAAAATTCAATGAGTTCCCACTCATATGTCTTGAGCAGCCACTGTCCATGTAACATATATCTTTTCTTCTCTGGTGACCTGCTACCTCATTAGTTTCTACCATGAAACACATGTTTCCCTTTAGATTTACTTCTTCTTTCTCTGAGCTTGATTCAGAAGAGCTATTAGAGACTTCAGATACACTCCAAGTGGCTTTCATAGCTTTCTTGTATTTCTTATCACAATCATTTATTTTGAAGAATTTCTTCTTCTTTGCATCCTTCAATTGTGGGAAATCTGGTCTGATAAGTCCCATATTTTTTCATTCATAATATCTAACTTCTTTATTATCTCCCTTAATGGATTTTTTGGAGCCTCTTTTCATGCTGTAGAATTTTCTAAATTTTGTGGCTAGTTGAGCAAGTTCTTCATCTAAGTTGGATGAGTCAGAGCTTTCTGATTTAGCTTTGAATTCTTTGCTCTTCATCTTTCTATTCTTTCATTGTGAAGTTACCTTCAAGGCAGTATCTTCTCTTTTGATAATAACTTTATGTTCATTAGCCTCATCTTTCATTTCAGCTTCATGCATCATCAGTGTACCAATTAGATCTCTCATAGTTATATCTTTGATAGGTGTTGATTGTCTGATTGTAGCCGAGATACAATTCCATCGAGTAGGAAGTACTCTCAGTACTTTTAATTCTTGATCAGCCTGTTTGATAGGTTCTCCTAGAGCAGTTATTTTATTGACAATTTCTGTCAATCTCCCATTCATTTTTGTAATGCCCTCACCTTCAACCTTTCTGAAAGTATCAAATTTCAGTTTTGCAGTTTCATATCTCATTTTCCTTAAATTTTTTGTTCCTTCATATGCCACAGATATTGTTTGCCACATCTCATATGTTGTCGGGCATTGAGATACTCTGTTAAATTCATCTGGTCCTAGACCGCAGATAATTGCATTCATAGCCTTTGAGTTCATATCGTACTCTGCCTCTATAGCAGCACTCCATGTCTTAGGATTTTCAGGAATTACATAAGGAGTCAGAATCTTTGAATAGACTCTATATCCGAGGTTTTTTAGATATATTATCATGCGCGATTTCCACTAACCATAGTTTCCTCCATTAAAATATGGTGCTCTGACCATCGACATCCCTTCTCTGGTATCAGTCATGATTCTCTATTGTATAATCCTTAAATTCTTCTAGATTTATAATGCCCTATCAAAATATCCTCCTCTGATACCAATTGTTGGATCTGAATCTATAGATTATATATAAGAGGGGGGTGAATTGAATATTTTTCAATTTTTCGATAACTCTTTTCTTGAACAAGTTCTGTCCTTTATACTTGATCAGATTTGATCGTGCTGTGGAAAAAGTAAAATCAAGAACACAGAGTTGTACAGTGGTTTGGGGAACAGAAATCCCCTTGTCCACTCCTCCAACGCTCTACTCCATGAGCCTGGTGATTTTCACTATCTGATCCTCTATTCCACAGACCGATTTACAACTGAGTACAGGCAGTTGATACCTTTACAATCTAAGGAGAAACAAAGACTTCTGGTTCAAACACGAACCTACAAATCTTAGAACGAGAATCTGGTTACTAAAGAATAAAAAATAATTTCAGAAAGAAATTTCTAGTTGATCTTCACAATTGCAACAGAATGCAATTGACAGCAGATGGATCGATGTCTCTAGAAATATTGATCTTCCAGACGAAGAAGTTTTGAGTTGATCCAGTTGTAGTAGATATAGAGATATAGTTTACAACCTTAGCAGTATTAGATCCACAGTAGATATTTGATGTAGAATAGGTGAATCTTCTATCGAGTTCTTTCTTCTTGAACAAACAGAGCTTTTACACTCATTTGAATAAGTAGATCAATCATAAATAGTTGCAATCTCTGTTTTCCACATTTTCCAATAATAGATCGATCACATACTCTTCTACCTGGTGTTTCAGAGAGAACATATATAATAAAACATATCTCCTGCATATTTAGATCCATAATAGTCACCTTCTAATTCGCGATATTCAAAAATTTGAATTTACAGAGAAGTCGTAACTTCTCTTAAGACTCGGCATAAAAAGATCTTTTTAATTCAATCATAAATCCATTTATAAAACGTCTTTGAATCATTCAAAGTTATACATTTAAAAACAACTTTAAATATGGCTTGAAATGAACCCATAAATCAGCTTACTGATCGTTACACATAAATATCGTCTGTCAAAATTTCTGATGCCAAACGTAAGGTTGATGACGTGGCCTCCAAACATAGGGTTAACAACATAGTCTTCAAACGTATGGTTGAAAATATAAGGTTGAACACAAATGTAGGGTTGATCATCCATACTATTTCTTCAACACTCAAACATACGGTAAAAGATCTATATTTTTACTTGATCCATACTTTTCCAAGAACGTATGATTGTTTACAAAAGTTAGGTTGATGAACCATACATTTGAGAAACAAACGAATCACATAGAATTTACGTACAGTTATCCTTCCATACATTACTGATAACCAGAACATAAGGTTCCTTCCTAACGTAAGGTTCTCCTTCCATACTTTCTGAAAAGGTATGGTTGTAAAACCATACTTTTCTCTTATATCAAAAAGTATACTCTTTTCATCCTTACGCTATGTTTATCCATGTAGGGTATGAATAGTGATTCCAGAATGCGCTAATGTAGATTCCGTGCTATATTTATCTACGTAAGGTGTCAACAGTGATTCCAGAATGCACTAAAGTAGATTTCGAATAAGTAATAAATTCTCGTTTCTTCAAGAGTAAAATAAATTAATAAATTTCTGTAAAATACTAAATAAAATCATTAGAAAATAACTAACGGTATTTGTGAGCATCAAAATTATCATAAAGATACATATTATTGTTTTCAATAATCTCCCCCTTTAAATAACATTAATATGTATTGTTGAAAGAAATACTTTGCTCAATAGGGGGCAGTGTAGGGGTGGCTGTAGGGGTGTGGGGAGTGTTGGTTGTCCAAGGAGGGGTGGGTTGTCCACTCTGATATTCTAAAAACAAAATATGAATCACATATAACCAATGTATAGTTGCTTTCAAACATTAAGACTTTTCATGACGTTTCATTACAACACTCACTCTTACCCTTCCAAGAAGAAGTGATTTCTACAAAGAAATATCGCTCAGGTTCTTATCCACTATCCTTATTAATTTCACACAAATTTAACATTTGTACAACTCCATATCACCGAATGATATAAAAACAAGGCCCATACTCCATTGAGAAGTGTCATGTCGAAACTTGGATAATATGACTAAACAACATACATAAAATTATATTTGACACACACACAAAATTTTGTAAACATACACCTTGTATCAAAACCTGGAATTAGCTCTTAGCTAGCCTCTCAAGGAATTAATAGGACACATAACTAGCTCAAAATTCGGAGGTGTGTTTACAATTAGTTGTGATTTTTAGAATCCATGTATGATATTTATATTTGAAGATAAAATTTGATCCACGTATGATATTTGGAGGTGTGTTTACAGTTAGGTGTGTTGTGATTTATATGTGTGATATTCATAGTTTACACCAGCAGTCATCTAGGTCATCTAAATAGGTTTGAAATCATGCTACAATTGGATATAGATTTGATTATATGACCCTAATTTTGGGCTGGACACCCCCACCCCCTTGGACACCCCCCCCCACTTCCCTATACCCCCACACCACCCCACCCGCCCCATGGACACCCCCACCCCCAGGACACCCCGCCACCCCAATGAAACCCCCCCCCCCCCCAATCTCTATGGACTTCCCCCAACTCCCCCTGACACCCCCACCCACCCCCTTGTACAACCCCCTGAACACCACCCCACCTACTTGACACCCCCACCCACCCCCCTTAAACACCCCCACCCCTGCTAGGCAGCTCCCCCCCAGACATCCCCACCCCATGGATAGCCACCCCACCCCGTGGACATCACCCAACCCCCTAGAGACCCCCACCCCTTTGGAAACCCCCCTAGATCCACCCCACCCCCATTGGATAGCCCCACCCCCAAGACAGCCCCCACCCCTAGGATAGCCCCCCATCCCCTGGAAACCCCCCACCCCCTTGGGCATTGTATGTGATCACTCATATAACATAATAAAATATAAACTTTCGACAATCTATAATTTAAACAACTCCAGAATAATTATCAACCGCAATTTTTCATGGTCTTGTACACTCATGTACAATTGTTCGAATATATATATTTTTTTATAAATATAGTATTTATTTTTCTTTTATATTATTATTCTCATATAGAGTAGTGTATTAATTATGGTTTCATATAAAGTGGAAAATTCTCTTTTAATTAAAAATATTTTTGATAGAACTTCAATATTATTGAATTTCTTTTGACAGAATTAATTATAAAAAAATTACAGAATGGATAGAAGTTAGATGTATGAAACAGATCAGATCTCAAGAAATTTTCGATTCAATTTGGATATATTTTTAGGTTTTTCATTTCATAATGCTTTTGAAAGTGGTAACATGCACTACCCCTGTTACAATTTTGTTGAAAGACCTTGGTTAAGTTGTGAAGAATTAAGTTTCCACATAACAAAATATGGTTTTTAAGCAAACTATGTTGTCTGGTATCATAATGGGGAGAAAATGAAATATCTAATTGTTGATGATCCAAATGTGAAGACTGGATAAGAGAATTATTTAAATGATTGGTTTCAATTTATTCTTCATCCTGAAAAATAAAGGATTTTGACATAAGAAGACTTCGATATGAGCACACATGATTTATCTAATGAAAAATGTGTTTTTGTCAGTTTAAAACAATTAAATGATGTTGACATGACTCCATTATATCAATAATGTGCTAAAATAAATAAGTTGGAATTTTTAATCTGATTGTTTCATGGGAAAACAATGTATGGTATTTCTAATACTTCCATCAATTAAATTCTTACCTTCTTAAAGTACTTAATTCTAAATGAAGTAGATATTCCCTCAAACCACTATATGGCATAGAAGATTGATGAGAAAAATGGATTTTCCTGAAAAAAAATTCATATTGGCTTGAAAGTATTCAGTTTATTCTTAGCGGAAACGGCTCAACAAAATGATTGTATAAAATGTGGCACATCTTACTGGAAGAAAAATTTGATGGAACATCATCTTGTGTGACACATAAAGTAATGTGTCACCTTCCATTGATCCCCAGACTCCAAAATCTTTTTATGTCTAAAGAAATATCAATAAATATGTGATGGAATCATACTGAGAGATAGAAGTCTAATGATGAGTTAGTTCACCCCGCAGATGGATTTGTATGGCAGATATTTGGTGCTTGATAGCCTTATTTTGTAGCTAATGTGCGTAATTTGAGGATGGTGTGCTAGAGTTGGCACAGAGTTAGGGGTGGTCCATGTCGTTGATGATTGTCTCTTAAAACAGAATCAACAGATGATTACTCATTGGATGACTACCCAGTTTAGGGTATTAATTAGATTTGAGTTATTTAAATGAAAATTTTCATGTTTTTCATTAATAATATATTTTTTTTTTGAATTTTATTTAGGAATCATCTATAAGAAATAACAAAACATTGATGATAAAAAATACCTCCAAACATTGGGACATATAACTACGCAAAATCATGAGAGGAAGCTGGTATGACAGTTGTTTATATAAATTTCCTTATGAAATCAATTATTGGTATTCTATTTTTAATTATGGTTTCCTATATTTAGTGTCATTGTAGTGGAAAACATTGAATATTGAAGGTCATGTGCCTCCATAAAAATTGTTTTTATCGAGTAGAAGGAAGAAATATAGAAGTGCAGTTAATGAACCAACTCAGCAGTAGATTGTACGTTCTACTTTTTTTATTTCAAATTTTAATATCTATTTTGTAACTTAATAATCTATTTATATTTGTGAAAGGATTCATTAGATGCCCTTGATTCCCATGAAGCTATCAATTTTGAGCCAAATGATCATTTTCATTAGGTTTTGGGAGATGAGCACCCTTTCGGAGTACGCTACCAACCTGGGAAGAGTACAGTCCCGACGAGGTATTGTCCATCCTCAGGTACTGTTTGTAGTGACACTATGTTCTCAAACGTTAAGGAATAGGCAAAATATGATGAAAAATGGTCCACGGAGAAAAGAAAACAATCTACTAGGGAAAACACTCCATTTATCAAACTGATGGATATTTTACATCCAACACATCCACCAGAGGCTAGAATAGTTTGTGATGAATATATTTCCTTGATGATTTCTATATTTGGTGTAATAGGTGGAATTTCTAGTGGTGGTTAAGACGATGCCAAAGAGGAGGGAGAGGTGTTGGAGCAAGAGGGTGAGGGGGAGGCCAAGGAAGAGGAGGAGTGTGAGAATGAGGGTTAGGGTGAGAAGGAGGCTGATGCAGAGTATGAGGTCAGGGAGGAGGGTGTTGAGGAGGGGGAAAGGACGATGATGTGGACAACGACGAGGATGTGGGTGAGGCTAATGATGACAGTGATGATAGTGATGGTGATGAGGGAAAGATTGATCCAAACTTTTTTGACTAATATTAATGACCTTTGAAGTTTGATGATTTGGTGTGCCTGAATGTTTGTGTGTTTACGTAGGTCTCATTCTATTTATTTCAATATATATAAATAATAAAACATGATTTTATTATTAACTATGACTGATTCACCCCTCCCCTGGACACCCCCACCCCGATACCACCCATAGACACCCCCCACAACCTTGGACAGCTTGCCACCACCCTGGACAGCCCCATGGACACTTCCTTCCCCCATGGATATCCCTGCACCCACTACACATCCGCCACCCCCTAGACACCACCCCACCCCCGGAAACCCCCACCCCCTGGTCACTCCCCCCCCCCACCCCCCACAAAGATAGCCCCCACCCCCGGACACCCCCTACCCCCTTGGACAGTCCCCCTACCACATCGATAGCCCCTCCATAACCCATGGACACCACCCCACACCCTGAACCCCCCCATTAATCACCCACCCACTCCCAAGGACATCCCCCACCCAACCCACTGGACACCCCCTTCCCCTTGGATAGCACCACCCCAACCCCATAGACTTCCCCCCCAGGACACCACCCCACCCCCTGGACACCCCCACCCCCTTGGACACCCCCAACCCCCTGGACACCACCCCACCTCTAGATATCCCCCACCCCCTAGACAACCCCACCCCCATAAACAGTCCCCCTACTAGACACCCCCACCCCCTGGACTTGCCCTACCACCTTCGACATCCCCACACCCCTATAAACAAAACACCTACCCCTTGTACACCCCAGACTCCCTGGTCACCCCCCTAACCTCCCTGGATATCCCCCAACCCCCCTAGATAGCCCCCACCCCTTGGATAGTCCCCCAACCCCTTGGACAGCCCCCACTCCCTGGACAGCCCCACCACCCCGTAGGCACCACCACACCCCTTGAGCACCCCCACCACCCCCTGGACACACCCACCCATATAGACAACCCAACCCCCACTCCCCTAGACATCCCCCACCCCCACCCCTTGGCCACCCCTATCCCCAAGGATAGCCCCCAACCCCCGAACACCCCTACCACTTTAGACAGCCACCCAACCCCCAAGACAGCCCATCCACCCCCTTGGGTACCACCCCACCTCCTGGAAACCCCCACCCCTATACACCCCCACCCACATGGACAGTCCCCCCTGGACAACCCCCCTAGACACCACCCCATTCCCTAGAACCCCTCCCCCCCCCCACCCCTCCTTGACACCCACCCCCTAGATAGCCCCTCCACCCCTAGAAACCACCCCACCCCTTGGACCCCCACACCCTAACACCCACACCAACATAGACAGCACCCCCACCCCACCCTTGAACACCCCTACCCACATGGGCAACCCCCCAACCCCCCCCCCCGGACAGCCCCCACCCCTGGACACCACCGCACCCCTTAGACACCCCCACCCCAATGGACAGCCCCCCCCCCCCACCCCCTTGGACAACACCCCCCCCCCCCACCCCCACCCCCTTGACACCCACCCCCTAGACAGCCCCTACACCCCTAGAAACCACCCCACCCCTTAGACCCCCACACCCTAACATCCCCACCACCATAGATAGCCCCCCCCCACCCCCGAACACCCCTACCCACTTGGACAACCCCCCAACCCCCCCCCCCCCAACAGCCCCCACCCCCTAGACACCACTACACCACTTGGACACCCCCACCCCCATGGACAGCCCCCCCCCCCCCCCACCCCTAGACACCCCTCATCCCCCCCGGACACCCCCATGGACAGCCCCCCTGGACAACCCGCCTAGACACCCCCGCCCTCATGTCACATTACCCCTTTCTACAACATGGCATACCACAGTATCCAAAAATTCAAATTTATCTAAATTCACCCATGCCTATGAACAAGAAATCCATATTCAAAACATGAAACATGATTTTCTTATATAGGGGTTATTACATTCTAAAATCAAAATTCAATTATGTATGTGTTATAGAGAATTCAATATTGTATATATTCAATTAAAAATTTTGTATTGCATAGGGTAATTTACTTGTGAACCTTGAATTGAATTCTGTATGTGTTAATTCTTAATTAACTTATGAATTGTGAAATATGAATTCTGTATGTGTGTAATTAAATACATAATTTGAGGTGTTGAGAATTATGTTTTGTATGAATTCTGTATGAATTCATACAAATTTTGGTATTTATTCTGTAGGTATTGATAATTCTTTATGAATTCTCCATAGGGAGAGGCAGACCTACTGGTGGATGTGCTGCATGTGCATAGGGGGGAGGCAGGCTTGCTGCAAGTTAAAAAGCCTATGCCAACGATTGCAAACCATTGGCATATGTGTCTAAAAAACATATATACTAACTGTTTCATGTAATCCATTGGAAAAATTATATACCAATAATTTACAAACTATTGGTATAGAAAATTTTACATCACTTTTACCAATGGTTTGTCTAGAACCTTTGGTAAAAGTCTATACCAATGGTTTTTAAACCATTGGTATAAACATGATGTTTTATATTTCCAATTATTTGAAACTGTTGGAAAATATTTATACAAGATGTTACCTGAAATTGTTGGTATAAAATCTATTTTCCTACCATATCCCAATTGTACTCATAGAACCGTTGGGATATATCAATCCCCAAAGCTCCACAGCCAATGGTTTGGTCAACCGTAGGTATATTCTATACCAATGGTTGTCCAGCCTTTACCAATAGTTTGAAACCGTTAGTAAGGGATAAGTTTCCAGTAGTGATTATATTATATTGTTGGATAAAATAGAAATCATTATCATTAATTTATAAGGCATGTATTATTATATCAAGCCAATGAAGTGATAAGCTTAATCATGACATGGTTTACTCCAGTATAAAGAATTTAATAGTCAATATAACTATTGTAACACAATGGTATTTTAAAATTTAGTTCTATATAAGAAAAAATAATTGCATTGATAACATTCTTGACATGAATCATCATGTTTAAACGAAACGTGGTATACTATTAAAATATTATTATATAATTTGAAAGTAATCACCTAGTTGATGGATTGTTGTGTGCGAATATGACTAAATAATTTATAAAATCATATGGTTTTCATATTTATTAAATTAGTTTATTGTTTATTAATTTTTTAAAATTTAAAATAACATTATTTAAAAATAAAAGATATATTTTCTAGAAAACAACTTTTTATAAAAAAAATGTGTTTTTATATTATTAAATTAAATTAATATTTATAGTTGAATGATTTTAATTAAATTTATAGCTTATATATTAAATGAAATTTTTTAAAATTCATCTAAATTTATTTCTAGGAATAATATAGGTATTAATTCAGTTTTATGTTTAAAAATGCATTTTTCTAAAAAACGATTTCCATCAAAGATTTCACACATATTTTAAAATATATTTACTCTATTTATGAAAATTGAATGATCAGAAATGGATTACATTTTTAGAATCATGATGATAAATTTTTTAAAATACATTCTTTTTATTTTTGGTCGATTTAAATAGAAATTTTAATAATTTTTTCATCCTTCATATGGTTAAAAAAGGTAAAATTGGGTTTAAAATTTTGGATAAGCCATTAAAACATATCTAGCACCTGAATTTATCATATTGGAAAAATTTATTTTATACATATAAATCCAATTCATTAATATGATTCACCTTGGTACTATATTTATTTGAATATGACCTTTATTTTAATTTAATAATACAATAAATAAAAAATGTCACCCTTTATAGTTTAATATCTCCAAAACATTTATTGTGGATAAAATGATGATAAGTTTAGATATAAGTGTTTATTTGGGATATAATTTTTTATTATAGTAATTTATTTTAAATTTTTATTGATTTAATAATTACTGTAAATGTTTATGCAATGCTGATAGAGATTTCATTTAATTAATAGAAAAATAATAAAATGATTTTAACAATATTAAAAGTAATACAATTCAATATAATTATTATCCTATGAAAAAATAGATAAAAATAACATATTATGTATGATTCAAAATATAATATTCAAACTTCACCTTTTCTTTATTAACATTAAAATCTCATTAAATGAATAGTTCCAAAGATGACATTAATGATATTTTATAAGAAGTAATATTTTATTAATTGATTAAAAATTAATTAAATAATATATTAGGCCGATTGAATTTAATTTAGTTGATAATATAAACCATGTTTAATTTATGAGACATTTTTTCATTTATGGTAACATTATTTACCCTTTAAGATATAATTAGTCATTACCATGGTTAAGGACAAAAGTTGTTATTAAAGGGGTTAATTAAAATGATATGGATAAAAGTGGAACTAAAACCTATATCAATTTAATTTGATGATTTTTTTACCCTATAAAAAATTAAAATCCATGCTCATTTGGGAGCATTTATCTAGATAATGGCTTTGTTATATTTTAATCTGTTTTGAAATTCCAAGTTTGTCTTCTCCCTCTCTTATAAAAGGACATACATCCTTTCTATTCTTTACTGCACTCTTATCCTTCTATACTAACCATAACATATTATATTATCTTAAAAAAATAATTATACACATTAACGAGTTGATATTATCCAAAACATACCAACCGTATCTCCTTGAGAAGTTTTCCAAATGAGTTCTTTCAAACAAGAGGTAATGTCTTAACCGATCACATTCAATTTAGTTACTATATTACCTCCTCTAAATATATTGTATTTATCACAAAATAATTACTTCATTATCCTAAATATGCATAAATATTATTATGATTATTAAAACATATTTATTCACCCTCTATCCCATCAAGTGGTATGTGACAGTATCATTCTTATATACGTACAGCTTATCGTCTCCTCATAGTGATACTATTAATATTTCACCTCCATGTTTAATAAAATAGAATAATAATCAAAACAAATTTAATATATTATATTTATTAAATAATTATATTTATTTAATTATATTATCTTTTCTACATTCATATCATCTAATCCATTAGAAAATGATAATGTTACTCATGTAGACATGTGGAGTGCCACCTCCATGAAGAGATGTGATTCATTTTTTTAGGCTCTACAGAAATGGTAATAAGGATGGATTTGATTAATATATATAATATATATAATATAATAATAGTTCTTTAAAGTTCAATTAATATTTACTTTTATATCATTATATCCTTAAAAAAGTTAAAATTGTGTCCATGCATACGTACGACCTACCTTCTCCATGAACAATGTAATTAAATTTTATATTTTTAACTTTTATGGATGAATATTAATATATATATATATATTTGATAAATATATTTGATACAAATATTATGGTTAAAATTATTTATATGATGAAAATATAATAAAAGTATAAGGATTGCGACATTGAAACTAAAACATTCATGAAAAATGATACAATTATCTCCCAGAATAGAGATTTTAATTAAAAAAAAATTAATATATGGGTTAAAATATGTTATAAGTAAATAATACATGATATGATATATATGGGAATGGCTCTATAATAAATTAATAATTATTCTCTATTTATTATATATGAGGTTAATGGGTGTATAAAAAGTAAAAGTCTTATAGAAAAGAATTTATGTTTCAATCCTATTTTAATCAGGAATGTTTATACTTAAATTTAAATTAAGGAAATTATATGATCCTTATCTGATAAATATATTTAATGTTTAATAAAATCTCATAAAATATGAATAATATATGATTTATTTTCATTTATGTAACCCCCCAGGATTCCACGGTATGTTTCCCTTTGAATAATGCAATAACTTGTATTGTACGCAACTTCGAGATTCCAACACACTATGACCAATAAAAATAGCCATTATGAATAGTAATATCCACATTTTGAAAATTTATAAATTTTATTTTTCAAAATGGACTTCATTTTTGAATTCGGAATATTGAAATTTGCTGTGAAATTCTGGTCTTTTTTTGAAAACATTCAAAAATTTATGAATAGTGAAAAACACAGCGTTATGGGTTAAAATTGATTTTTTTTTAATTAATTAATTATTTTATTTAAATTTATTTTAGTTCAAAAGATTCACATAATACCTATATATGTTCAATGTAATTTTTAGGTGTCATAAGTTTAGATATATTAAAATTTTATCGAACTTTTTATCATCTTTTACCCACATCCTATGTATTTGAAAATTTGCATAAAACTTAATTTTACCGCTTATGTGAATTTAATTTCAAAAATCAGAGGGACATGACTGATATCAGTTAGTAAAATTTCATTGAATAATATAAAAATAATTTTTGGTGAATAGAAACATTTTTCTTTTATTTACCACAAGTATGAGTAAATAGGGTAATTAAGGGTAAAAATGATATAATAATTACCCTAAAACATGTTCTAATTATATTTTATAAGTGTAATAAGACCTAAAAAAACCTTAGGAATAAAATATGACCCCCTTTTGTAGAGACCCGTATTTTGACATACATGGACATTACATTACATTTACGGAATACTTAGTACATAACAAAAACACACACACAAGGATCGTAATAGTTTAGTGTCTTTGGAAACTCGGAATGTAATCTTCTAATTGTGGTGAAAGATCTTCAATATCTCCCATAAAGATCTTCCCTTTTTTTAACCTAAAACCATTCTTTATATCCTGGGGAAAACAAAACATAAAAGGGTGAGCTCAAATGCTCATTAAGGGTATACAAAAGAAAAATCAATCACATCATATTCATAAGAACATAACTTTTGGAAATCTTAACCTGAAAAAGAGAGCATAATTTCATAACATGGGATAAATCATAGTAGTGAAATGAAATCCCAATAATCATAACTTCAAAAATGAAACTTTGTGGCATACACACATAATCATAGAGAATCATTTCTTGTTAGTCAAGACTCATTGACAAGACTATCTCAGTGGACAAAGTCCCTTTCTGAATCGAGTTACCCTCGTTTTAGCCCTGTTTCACTGAACCGGTATAACCTACCATTCCAGCCATGTCTATCTCATGAGATATAAAATCTTTACCCAATGCATTGGAGGGAGATATAGGTCCCACCCATCTCATAATGATACCATTCTTATGTGTGCCACAAAATCATAAATCATACATCATTGCATAACCCATGTAATAAAAATGGGAATCTTAAACATCGTGACATCATAAAACAATTCATATAAGATAAAGGAATTCATAAAAATATTTCCATCACAACATAATCAAATAACGTCATCTTAGATGGAAAATAGTTTTGAAAAAACACTTGAAATGAATTCTTGAGGAAAATATCATTTCTTCTTTAAAAACAATTTTCCTTTCGTAACATGTCATAAAACTTTAAACTAAAATAAGTTGATTAAAAATAAAATTCAAAACTTGTAAAGGAAGCTTCTTGGAAATAATGTTTTAAAAATCCATTCATGCCGTATAAGTTAAAAAAACATTCTTCTCGTACTTTTGTTGGAAAAGTCAAAAAAGTACCTCGTACAAAAAATGACAAAAGATTCCTTTAATATCTTTTACTAAAAACACACCGAAGGGTAAAATTGGATTTAAAACATTTTAGGTGGATGTAAATAATATGTCATATTGAGGAAACATGAATGTGGATGATAAAATGCACCCAAGTCAATGCCAATGTATAAACAATCTCGGATAAAAATGAGATTGTGATATTTCCCTTACCTTAGGTCTGATTTGCTTCGTAAGTGTCCGATCCTCCTGTATAATGATTTAAATAATGTCATTTACTTATTACAGAATCATATTCATTGTTATGATATAATATATGGTTCACTTATGACTTTATATTACCCGTTCTTTTGTAAATTCCATGTTAAAGAGCGTTTTGGGTAAAATTGTTTCATTTGTACGTCGTCCGTGTTTTGACTTGTAATTATTCATATGATTACGTAGATCATGATTACATAATTCCATAACATAAAACATGATTTATATATATATATATATTCAGGATATACATATATAATAAATCATTAAAGGGAAAGAAATACACCGTTCATGGAGACGGTAGTCCGTACGTACGCATGAACGCTGTTTTCATTTCCTTATTGAATTGACTGGATTTAAGTAGATGACATACATATAAATATATAAATAAATACAGTATCATTATTATGTCATATATTTCATTAGTACATATTATATATACTTTATAATCATTCATGAATGGTTAATCATTGAGAATGAATCTCATCGCGTCGTGGAGACGGTAGTCCGTACGTACGCACGAGCGATGATATCGTTCCCATGGTCGTGGAATTGTTCTGAAGTGTATGTATACTATTTCAGTATCAATATCACTCTATAATAATCATATATATTTACTCATTACACCATTATACTCATCCTTGTAATGTGATGGTGGAAAATAGATTACACCACGGCGTGGAGACGGTATTCCGTACGTACGCACGCGCGGTGATTTCATTTTTCCATAGGATGGATAGAAGGTGAATTAGGGTTGTTTAATATTTTTAATAACATATAAGTATTTAATTAATACTTATGTTATTACTTTATCATGAAACAAATAAGGAAGAATAAGTTGAAGAAGAAAAAAATTAAAAAAGATCGGTAATGGATATTATCTCTTTTTTGACGCGCCTTTTCTTAACCTCCACTTAAAGAACTAAGGATGGTCTTTGAAGAAGACCAGGACCTCTAGGATGATACAAGGGAAGTGGAGAAGAGATTTTGGCTGGGGTTGGCCGATCTTGAAGGCTCAATGTTGTGTGAGGAAGAGAGGGAGGAGGTGCCCTTTTATAAGAGAGGAGAGGGGCACCTTAGGAATATCTCAAAATATTATTTTATATTAAAGTCAAAATCGGTTTATAATGGTTCCAAAGGGTCTTATTTCGAAGGTAAAGTGGGGATGGGTCGAAATAATATCATCCAATAGGATTTAGACAAGTTTAGGTTATTATTTTAACCTTATCAATTAGATTGAACTCTAAGTTAAATAATTTAACTTTTACCGTGTCTTTTTGTTTTCTTACACTATATGGTTAATAAAATTACTATATCAAGACAAAAGAACCCCAAGTTGTTTATTATTAATATATATAATCTTATCTATGTCATTTGGCCGATCCTTAGATTTTTAGGAATAAAATAACCATTAATAATATAATATTTGTTTTAAAAACTATTTTATGTCAATTTTGACACTATTTGGTACATGATTTTTATGAAATTCATTACAGAATTATAAGTTCGAACCAAGTTACATAAATCAACAATAACATGTCATATTAACCTAGAAAATTAGTGTAAGTAATAAAAAGTCTCAAATTACATTTATTTGGGCATTTATAACATCAATTATGTCAATATTTCATTAATAAGACAATTACTGCATCATCTTTCTGTCATAATAAATGATAATTATTTAATCCCTAAAAATTCTAAATAAATTTCTATGATGTAGATAATTAAATTATCTTTCTGGAGACTATTCATGTTCGAAGTTTCATGAATTTTATCACTAGATTAAAATTATTATACTTATAAGCTTTAAGAAAGTGACATGTTGTCACATTCTTTGGTTTAAATTATTTTCAATGAAAAAATTTAATTAAATTAATCTAATCCGACCCTTAGGTGATATGGGTCGTTTTTCAGTCATCCAATAAGATTTTGACATTTTTTAGGGTAATTTTAAAATATTATATTTACCCTTAATTACCCGATTTATCTTTAACTATGGTAAATAAAATTTACCGTAGTTACTATTCATAATTCCCAAAAATAAAAAGTATACTATTAACATAATTTGGACCCACTGATTCCAAATATGGAATCTATTTTTTAAAATTCAAAAAACAGAAGTTGCAGAAATTAAATTAAAATTAATCCCGTTGTCGAATAAAAATGGGTTTTTGTTTAAAACATTGCAAAAGATTGAATTGATTTAACCTACGAATTCAAGTTAAAATCAATGCTGATGACATACATTATATTAAATGGTAAAAATATATTATATTTATACTTTAAAACCATTCAATATTATAATTTAACTACATAAGATATTACGATGAAAAAAGTTGTTTTTAATTAAAATATAGCGTGTTTTTACTATTCATTAAAATGTGAAATTTACCAGAATAATAAGAAAATTTTATCCAAAGTAAATGTTTATTTCTTGATTCCAAAGAAGAATTTTATTTCGTCAAATTTAACTTATAAACATGTGAAAAACCAGATTTAAAGTGGGTGCGCCATTAAAAGGTGGCAAAACTGCATTTTTTGAAAAATACTTATTTTAACCGAAAAAATTATTTTGTTCATATACCATGTTCTAGAAATGTGTAAGATGAATAATAATGTTATAAAATTCAAAATTTAGTTAATACTATTCATAATGGCTAGTTCATGACAATATTATAATAATATAACATTGTTTATTAAAACCTGGTATTGCGTACAACACATGCTATCGAGGAAGGTCGCGATTGCGTGTAATGCAAGCCAAGTCAGGGTTGCGTGTTTTGAAAGAATACATCGTTGTTTCGTATAACCGAATCCAACCATATTTCATTTATACATTTAATATATATATATATATATACTCAATGTTGTGTAGAATAACTATTATCCAAATTATGTGTAACACGGTCCAAGAATAGTGTTGCGTATACTGCAAGCTAATACAGTGTTGCGTATAGTGCAAGGTAATCTTGGTGTAGAATACAACATAAGACATTAATGAAATTAAAATAATATTTTTCATAAAATCACGAGGTGTTTCATTCTACCCCCCTTAAAATGAATTTCGCCCTCGAAATTCATCGGGGTTATAAATGGTTTACTATTTGAAAGTTTCTTTGATAGAAACCCACATCATTAAAAAGAATACCAAAACTTATCATTAAAAACAAAATTATGAAACGTAACGGTTACCTAAATAAACTAATCACTGGGTTTCCACATAGGTGAAAATATGGATATGGAAGAGAAATCTAACCATCATGTTCTGAGGGACAGTGGTAGAGAACATGGCTATGGAAAAGCTAGAAATCACAAAGCCATAAATTTGTGATGATCTAAGGTACCATATGATTCATCAGATATAAGAGCACTAAGACAACATTTTTGGTTTTCAAGATCATGTCCCTAAAGTTGATGAAATTGGAATTAGAAGAAATACTTTCGTGATTTTGGTATAGTCTCACCGTTTGTCATTCTTTGGACAATTTCCACTTCATCTCTTAATGAAATTAAGTTGAATTTGTCATTCGTGATGTGTTAGCAGATCATGTGATAGAATGATGGGTCATTCCATCTGTCTCAAACAAAAGGTTAGAAAATTTATCAAAAAATACATAAGTCCATCTATAGTGATATTAATCATATATGGTTCCTAAAATGAACTTATACTTCACATATCATACTGCTTAATATAATAAAACTAGTTTCTACTAAACAGGGACTTCATGTAGGTCAGTGGTAGGAGATAAAGGCCAGTCTCACTTTGGTTGTGGGTTCGATTCCCACAGCCTTGTCCGAAGCGATGGGCTGTCGCCCGTCCTGCAGGTGTCCTTTTTCTAAAACTACATTACTATAACATCACATAAATAATATCAAAAAAAAGTTCTATACTTAAACATTACTAACATATGGTTAACATAATCCATTAAAATCTTTAGGATTATCTAAAATACTTCGGTCCAAGCTCATAGTATAAAGAAAATGATTACTTGAAATGTCACCAACCATGCATGTGAATACCATCATTTATCCCCCGTAAATCTTGTTGGTCACATTCCAATCCTGTGAATACCTTAATGATGTATTCTCTTGAAAAAAATGAATACCCATTAAACCTTAGTGAAAACATGAATGCTGTCAAAAGTTAACTCTTTCCACATACCAAAATCAAAAAATTCTATATATTCAAACCATGATATAACCTTTTCCTTATATCAGTCATGAGCTCATGAATACTATCAAACATTCAATTTTCTCCTTATCCCATCATTATGAACATATCATCTACATTCCAAAAATATCTGAATAACCTTTCATGGATACTGGTAACATTAATCAGGCTACATTGTAACAATCCTTACATGTCTCTTTATTCCATAGTACAATGAGATTACTTATACAACATTACACATGATAAACATGTAATCATTCCACTACATTCTTAAACCATTGACCGAGCTTCAACAATACTTTCATCTCACATATCATTTGTAGTCTCTTCATCATCATCCACATAAATACTTCCCATACGACCATACTGATTATCTTCATTAGACTTTCCCTTAGGGCATTGGTTTGCATAATGCTCGTACATTCCACATTTAAATCATTTAACCATTGTTGATGTTGTAGCAATACCATTATCCTCATCCATGTTGTTAACTGAACCTTTTCCTTTGCATTTACTTGCTTTGTGTCCTTCTTTTCCACACCCAAAGCATCTTCCAGTTCCTTTGAGACATTCTCCTTGATGCCTCTTCCCACATGATTTACATAGGGGAAATTGAACTTTCTTTCCTCTATGATCATCATGAAACTCCATCTTTCTCTTATTAGCCGAGTCAGGAAACTTACCAAATTTTACTTTATTGATCATATTATGAGATTGCTGATTCGGCATAATAATGATGTTTGGACTTCAAAATCCCATTTCATTATGAATAATATCATTCCATTGTCCATCATATCCTCCATTATCGTGAATCATCTTGTTTCCATCCATTTTCTAAAACCCAAAAAAGAATAGTATGAGAGGAAAAAATCATGCTAGGGAAAACAACATAATAAAGGGGGAGTACCCTCAATATCTAACATCTTATGTTAAATTCTATGATCGTTACCGTAGTTCTAGGACTGTATCCTATACGTATACTTATCCTTAGGGACATCCCTAGAGATACCTTATAAATATCTCTAGGGATCTCACTAAAGTTCTCGCATCCAAGTTTCCAAAGGTTGACTAAACCTTTCCTCTGATACCAACTGTAGAGACCCGTATTTTGATGTACATGGACATTACATTACATTTGCGGAATACTTAGTACATAACAAAAACACACACACAAGGATCGTAATAGTTTAGTGTCTTTGGAAACTCAGAACGTAATCTTCTAATCGTGGTGAATGATCTTCAATATCTCCCATAAAGATCTTCCCTTTTTTAAACCTAAAACCTTTCTTTATATCCTGGGGAAAAGAAAACATAAAAGGGTGAGCTCAAATGCTCAGTAAGGGTATACAAAAGAAAAATTAATCACATCATATTCATAAGAACATAACTTTTGGAAATCTTAACCTCCAAAAGAGAGCATAATTTAATAACATGGGATAAATCATAGTAGTGAAATGAAATCCAAATAATCATAACATAAAACATGAAACTTTGTGGCATACACACATAATCATAGAGAATCATTTCTTGTTAGTCAAGACTCATTTCCAAGACTATCATAGTGGACAAAGTCCCTTTCTGAATCGAGTAACCCTCGTTTCAGCCCTGTTTCACTGAACCGGTATAACCTACCATTTCTGCCATGTCTATCTCATGAGATATAAAATCTTTACCCAATTCATTGGAGGGATATATAGGTCTCAACCATCTCATAATGATACCATTCTTATGTGTGCCACAAAATCATAAATCATACATCATTGCATAACCCATGTAATAAAATGGGATTCTTAAACATCATGCCATCATAATCCATAAACAATTGATATCATATCATCATAAGAAAATTGAAACCATTTAAATCATAGAGACATTTTACTTGAAACATACATATAAAATAACGTCATCTTAGATGGAAAATAGTTTTGAAAAAACACTTGAAATGAATTCTTGAGGAAAATATCCTTTCTTCTTTAAAAACAATTTTCCTTTCTTAACATGTCATAAAACTTTAAACTAAAAGAAGTTGATTAAAAATAAACTTGAAAACTTGTAAATGAAGCTTCTTGGAAATAATGTTTTAAAAATCCATTCATGTCGTATAAGTTAAAAAAACATTCTTCTCGTACTTTTGTTGGAAAAGTCAAAAAAGTACCTCGTACAAAAAACGAAAAAAGATTCCTTTCATATCTTTTACTAAAAACACACCGAAGGGTAAAATTGGATTTAAAAAATTGTAGGTGGATGTAAACAATATATCATATCAAGGAAACATGAATGTGGATGATAAAATGCACCCCAGTAAATGCCAATGTATAAACAATCTCAGATAAAAATGAGATTGTGATATTTCCCTTACCTTAGGTCCGATTTGCTTCGTAAGTGTCCAAACCGACTGTATAATGATTTAAATAATGTCATTTACTTATTATAGAATCATATTCATTTTTATTATATCATATATGGTTCACTTATGACTTTATATTACCTGTTCTTTTGTAAATTCTATGTTAAATAGCGTTTTGGGTAAAAGTGTTTCATTTGTCGTCCATGTTTTGACTTGTAATTATTCATATGATTACTTAGATCATGATTACATAATTCCAGAACATAAAACATGATTTATAGATATATATATTCAGGATATACATATATATAATAAATCATTAAAGGGAAAGAAATACACCGTTCATGGAGACGGTAGTCCGTACGTACGCATGAACACTGTTTTCGTTTCCTTATTGAATTGAATGGAATTTAGTAGATGACATACATATAAATATATAAATAAATCCAGTATAATTATTATGTCATATATTTAATTAGTACATATTATATATACGTTATAATCATTCATGAATGGTTAATCATTGAGAATGAATCTCATCGCGTCGTGGAGACGGTAGTCCGTACGTACGCACGAGCGATGATATCGTTCCCATGGTCGTGGAATTGTGTTGAAGTGTATGTATACTATTTCAGTATCAATATCACTCTATAATAATCATATATAGTTACTCATTACACCATTATACTCATCCTTGTAAGGTGACGGTGGAAAATAGATTACACCACGGCGTGGAGACGGTATTCCGTACGTACGCACACGCGGTGATTTCATTTTTCCGTAGGATGGATAGAAGTTTAATTAGGTTTGTTTCATATTTATAATAACATATTAGTATGTAATTAATACTGATGTTATTACTTTTTCTTGAAACAAATATATAAGAAGAATTTGAAGAAGAATGAAATTAAAAAAGATCGGTAATGGATATTACCTCTTTTTTGACGCGCCTTTTCTTAACCTCCACTTAATGAACTAAGGATGGTCTTTGAAGAATACCAAGACCTCTAGGATGATACTAGGGAAGTGGAGAAGATATTTTGACAGGGGTTGGCCGAGCTTGAAGGCTCAATGTTGTGTGAGGAAGACAGGGAGGAGTTTCCCTTTTATAAGGGAGGAGAGGGGCACCTTAGGAATATCTCAAAATATTATTTTATATTAAAGTAAAAATCTTTTTATAATGGTTCCAAACGGTCTTATTTCGAAGGTAAAGTGGTGATGGGTCGAAATCCTATCAAAAAATAGGATTTAGACAAGTTTAGGTTATTATTTTAACCATATCAATTAGATTTAACTCTAAGTTAAATAATTTTACTTTTACCGTGTCTTTTTGTCTTCTTACACTATATGGTAAATAAACATACTATATCAAGACAAAAGAACCCCAAGTTGTTTATTATTAATATATATAATCTTATCTAAGTCATTTGGCTGAACCTTAGATTTTTAGGAATAAAATAAAAATTAATAATATAATATTTGTTTTAAAAACTATTTTTTGTCAATTTTGACACTATTTGGTTCATGATTTTTATTAAAATCATAACAGAATGATAAGTTCGAAACAAGTTACTTAAATCAACAATAACATGTCATATTATCCTAGAAAATTTGTGTAAGTAATAAAAAGTCTCAAATTACATTTATTTTGGCATTTATAACATCAATTATGTCAATATTTCATTAATAAGACAATTACTGCATCATCTTTCTGTCATAATAAATGATAATTATTTAATCCATAAAAATTCTAAATAAATTCCTATGATGTAGATAATTGTATTAGCTTTCTGGATACTATTCATTTTCGATGTTTCATGAAGTTTATCACTAGATTAAAATTATTATACTTATAAGCTTTAAGAAAGTGACTTTTGTCACATTCTTTGGTTTAAAATATTTTCATTGAAAAAATTTAATTAAATTAATCTAATCCGACCCTTAGGTGATATGTGTCGTTTTTTAGTCATCCAATAAGATTTTTACATTTGTTAGGGTAATTTTAAAATATTATATTTACCCATAATTACCCGATTTATCTTTAACTATGGTAAATAAAATTTACCGTAGTTACTATTCATAATTCCCAAAAATAAAAAGTATCCTATTAACATAATTTGTACCCACTGATTCCAAATATGGAATCCATTTTTTAAAATTCAAAACACAGAAGTTGCAGAAATTAAATTAAAATTAATCCCATTGTCGAATAAAAACGGGTTTTTGTTTAAAACATTGCAAAAGATTGAATTGATTTAACCTACGAATTCTAGGTAAAATCAATTCTAATGAAATACATTATATTAAATGGTAAAAATATATTCTATTTATACTTTAAAACCATTCAATATTATAATTTAAATACATAAGATATTACGATGAAAAAAGTTGTTTTTAATTAAAATATAGCGTATTTTTACTATTCATTAAAATGTGAAAGTTACCAGAATAATATGAAAATTTTATCCAAAGTAAATTTTTATTTCTTTATTCCAAAGAAGAATTTTATTTTGTCAAATTCAACTTATAAACATGTCAAAAACCAGATTTAAAGTAGGTGCGCCATCAAAATGCGGCAAAACTGCATTTTTAGAAAAATACTTATTTTACCCGAAAATTTTATTTTGTTCTTATACCATGTTCTAGAAATGTGTAAGATGAATAATAATGTTATAAAATTCAGAATTTAGTTAATACTATTCATAACGGCTAGTTCATGACAATATTATAATAATATAACATTGTTTATTAAAACCTGATATTGCATACAACACACGCTATCGAGGAAGGTCGCGATTGTGTGTAATGCAAGCCAAGTCGGGGTTGCGTGTTGTGAAAGAATCCTTCGTTGTTTCGTATAACAGAATCCAACCATATTTCATTTATACATTTAATATATATATATATAAATATATATATATACTCGATGTTGCGTAGAATAACTATTATCAAAATTGTGTGTAACACGGTCCAAGAATAGTGTTGCGTATACTGCAAGCTAATATGGTGTTGTGTATAGCTCAAGGTAATCTTGGTGTAGAATACAACATAAGACATTAATGAAATTAAAATAATATTTTTCATAAAATCTCGGGGTGTTACATTCTACCCCCCTTAAAATGAATTTCACCCTCGAAATTCGTC
Organism: Viscum album; assembly: GCA_963277665.1. Taxonomy (NCBI): domain Eukaryota; kingdom Viridiplantae; phylum Streptophyta; class Magnoliopsida; order Santalales; family Viscaceae; genus Viscum; species Viscum album. Next base: position 1,496,611,474 of record OY728119.1, on the reverse strand, counting down.
GGGGTTATAAATGGTTTACTATTTGAAAGTTTCTTTGATAGAAACCCACATCGTAAAAAGGAATACCAAAACTTATCATTAAAAACAAAAGTATGAAACATAAAGGTTACCCAAATAAATTAATCACTGGGTTTCCACATAGGTGAAAATATGGATATGGAAGTGAAATCTAACCATCATGTTCTGATGGAGAGTGGTAGAGAACATGGCTATGGAAAAGCTAGCAATCACAAAGCCATAAATTTGTGATGATCTAAGGTACCATCTGATTCATCAGATATAAGAGCACTAAGACAACATTTTTGGTTTTCAAGATCATTTCCCTAACATTGATGAAATTGGAATTAGAAGAAATACTTTCGTGATTTTGGTATAGTCTCACCGTTTGTCATTCTTTGGACAATTTCCACATCATCTCTTAAAGAAATGAAGTTGAATTTGTCATTCGTGATGTGTTAGCAGATCATGTGATAGAATGATGGGTCATTCCATCTGTCTCAAACAAAAGGTTAGAAAAATTATCAAAAAAATACATAAGTCCATCAATAGTGATATTAATCATATATGGTTCCTAAAATGAACTTATACTTCTCATATCATACTGCTTAATATAATAAAAATAGTTTCTACTAAACAGGGACTTCCTATAGGTCAGTGGTAGGAGATAAAGGCCAATCGCACATCATTTGTGGGTTCGATTCCCACAGCCTTGTCCGAAGCGATGGGATGTCGCCCGTCCTGCAGGTTGTCCTTTTTCTAAAACTACATTACTATAACATCACATAAATAATATCAAAAAAAAGTTCTATACTTAATTAGGGTTGTTTAATTTGTCGTCCGTGTTTTGACTTGTAATTATTCATATGATTACTTAGATCATGATTACATAATTCCAGAACATAAACCATGATTTATATATATATATATTCAGGATATACATATATATAATAAATCATTAAAGGGAAAGAAATACACCGTTCATGGAGACGGTAGTCCGTACATACGCATGAACACTGTTTTCGTTTCCTTATTGAATTGAATGGAATTAAGTAGATGACATAAATATAAATATATAAATAAATCCAGTATCATTATTATGTCATATATTTCATTAGTACATATTATATATACTTTATAATCATTCATGAATGGTTAATCATTGAGAATGAATCTCATCGTGTCGTGGAGACGGTAGTCCGTACGTAAGCACGAGCGATGATATTGTTCCCATGGTAGTGGAATTGTGTTGAAGTGTATGTATACTATTTCAGTATCAATATCACTCTATAATAATCTTATATAGTTACTCATTACACCATTATACTCATCCTTGTATGGTGATGGTGGAAAATAGATTACACCACGGCGTGGAGACGGTATTCCGTACGTACGCACGCACGGTGATTTCATTTTTCCGTAGGATGGATAAAAGGTGAATTGGGGTTGTTTCAAATTTATAATAACATATCAGTATGTAAGTAATACTGATGTTATTACTTTATCATGAAACAAATAAAGAAGAAGAAGTTGAAGAAGAACGAAATTAAAAAAGATCTGTAATGGATATTACCTCTTTTTTGACGCGCCTTTTCTTATCCTCCACTTAAAGAACTAAGGATGGTCTTTGAAAAAGACCAGGACCTCTAGGATGATACTGGGGAAGTGGAGAATATATTTTTGCAGGGGTTGGCCGAGCTTGAAGGCTCAAAGTTGTGTGAGGAAGAGAGGGAGGAGGTGCCCTTTTATAAGGGAGGAGAGGGGCACCTTAGGAATATCTCAAAATATTATTTTATATTAAAGTTAAAATCGGTTTTTAATGGTTCCAAAGGGTCTTATTTCGAAGTTAAAGTGGGGATGGGTCGAAATCCTCTCAACCAATAGGATTTAGACAAGTTTAGGTTATTATTTTAACCTTATCAATTAGATTTAACTCTAAGTTAAATAATTTAACTTTTACCGTGTCTTTTTGTTTTCTTAATCTATATGTTTAATAAACTTAGTATATCAAGCCAAAGTAACCCCAAGTTGTTTATTATTAATATATATAATCTTAGCTAAGTCATTTGGCTAAACCTTAGATTTTTAGGAATAAAATAACAATTAATTATAAAATATTTGTTTTAAAAACTATTTTATGTCAATTTTGACACTATTTGGTACATGATTTTTATGAAATTCATAACAGAATGATAAGTTCGAACCAAGTTACATAAATAAACAATAACATGTCATATTAACCTAGAAAATTAGTGTAAGTAATAAAAAGTCTCAATTTACATTTATTTGGGCATTTATAACATCAATTATGTTAACATTTCATTAATAAGACATTTACTGCATCATCTTTCTGTCATAATAAATTATAATTATTTAATCCCTAAAAATTCTAAATAAATTCCTATGATGTAGATAATTGTATTATCTTTCTAGAGACTATTCATTTTCGAAGTTTTATGAAGTTTATCACTAGATTAAAATTATTATACTTATAATCTTTAAGAAAGTGACATGTTGTCACATTCTTTGGTTTAAATTATTTTCATTGACAAAATTTAATTAAATTAGTCTAATCCGACCCTTAGGTGATATGGGTCGTTTTTTAGTCATCCAATAAGATTTTAAAATTTGATAGGGTAATTTTAAAATATTATATTTACCCTTAATTACCTGATTTAGCTTTAACTATGGTAAATACAATTTACCGTAGTTACTATTCATAATTCCCAAAAATAAAAAGTATCTTATTAAAATAATTTGGACACAATGATTCCAAATATGGAATCCATTTTTTAAAATTGAAAACCCAGAAGTTGCAGAAATTAAATTAAAATTAATCCCGTTGTCGAATAAAAAGGGGTTTTTGTTTAAAACATTGCAAAAGATTGAATTGATTTAACATACGAATTCAAGGTAAAATCAATGCTAATGACATACATTATATTAAATGTTAAAAATATATTATATTTATACTTTAAAACCATTCAATATTATAATTTATCCACATAAGATATTATGATGAAAAAAGTTGTTTTTAATTAAAATATAGCGTGTTTTTACTATTCATTAAAATGTGAAAGTTACCAGAATAATATAAAAATTTTATCCAAAGTAAATTTTTATTTCTTGATTCCAAAGAAGAATTTTATTTTGTCAAATTTAACTTATAAACATGTCAAAAACCAGATTTATAGTGGGTGCGCCATCAAAAGGCGGCAAAACTGCATTTTTTGAAAAATACTTATTTTACCCGAAAAATTTATTTTGTTCTTATACCATGTTCTGGGAATGTGTAAGATGAATAATAATGTTATAAAATTCAAAATTTAGTAAATACTATTCATAACGGCTAGTTCATGACAATATTATAATAATATAACATTGTTTATTAAAACCCGGTATTGCGTACAACACACGCTATCGAGGAAGGTCGTGATTGCGTGTAATGCAAGCCAAGTCAGGGTTGCGTGTTGTGAAAGAATCCTTCGTTGTTTCATATAACAGAATCCAACCATATTTCATTTATACATTTAATATATATATATATATATATACTCAATGTTGCGTAGAATAACAATTATCAAAATTGTGTGTAACACGGTCCAAGAATAGTGTTGCGTATACTGCAAGCTAATACGGTGTTGCGTATAGCGCAAGGTAATCTTGCTGTAGAATACAACATAAGACTTTAATGAAATTAAAATAATATTTTTCATAAAATCTCGGGGTGTTACACCTTTGGTCCACTTGGATTTGATTAGGACATTTATTATTATTTTATTTAAAGAAGAGTTAAAATAGTTAAATTCAATGTTTAATAACTAAACCATTTTTAATATAAGGTTATACATAAGATAAATTAGACTATAAATATTCTTTATAAAGATAAAAATATATAATACATAATGATATTTTACTCATAGTTTTCAGAAATTAAATAATTTAATTTATTAATGACACAATGATGATTTAGTAATTACCTTATTAATGGAAGATTAAAATAATTAATATTCTAAATATACAAATAAAAGTAATTTGAGACTTTTGATGAATTTAAATAATTATCTAGGTTAATATGAAATGTTAGGGTTGATGAAATAATATATTTTGATGTAATAATACTGTTATGATTTTCATAAAAACCAAATACTAAATATTTTCAAAATTGACATAATTGAATTTTTAAAACAAATACTATTTTATTAATTAATATATTATTCCTAAAAATAAAATTCTTAGCCGAAGGACTTATATATGGTTATATATATTAATAAAGAACCAAATTGTGTTCTTTTGGCTTGTCATTTTATGTTTATTAACCATGTAATATAAAAATACAAAGAGACATGGTAAATGTCAAACTATTTAACTAAGAGTAAAATCTAAAAGATGAGGTTAATATGATGACATAAAACTATCTAAAACCTATTGGTTGAATTTTTTTTGACCCATCCCCACCTTATCATTTAAATAAATTATTTTTGAAGCATTATAAATATAAAACTATTTTATAATAAAATAATATTTCAATCCTTTCCCATAGTGACCCTTACCTCTCTTATAAAAGGAAATATCACCTTCTCTTAATATCATGACTCAAAATCCTTTTGGCTCGGCAAGAAACTTCCCAAATATCCTCCAAAATACCATCTCTTCGATCTAGAGGCATTAATTTGATCAAAAAGAAAACTTAAGAATCCCTGTTGATCAAAATCAAAAAGAATAACCTGAAGAAGAGGTAAATATTTCATCACCACTTTCAAGTTCATTTCTTCTTCCACTTCCTATTTCTTTGTTGTTTCCTTTATAAAATAATATATCCAGTATATTCAATATACTGTGATGTTATTATAAAAATTTTACAATCAAATTCTTTATTCTATCCAACATATGAATGTCAAAGTAACAATATGTGCGTACGTATGGCTTACTGTCTCCACATCGTGGTGTAGTTTTTTATTCAAACACTTCATTTGTTGGATGGGTATAATAATGAGTATAAATGATGTAAATAATAAATATAACATGTTATTTGATATTTATATATGATATAGAATCCAATTACCTATGATTTCACCATCAATATAATGATATTGTCGCTCGTGCATCGGTATAGATTACAGTCTCCATGAATGCGATGAGATTCATTCCCCATCATAATAATTCAAGAATAATTTTAATTTTATGATTAAAAATAATCTTTATTAACATATTATAATTATATATATGAATCAAATACATCCTTTCCATATCAAAAATGGAATATGTAACAAATAATATAATGGAAAATGGATCGGTTAACAGCCGAAATGATGATACTACTGAAATATTATTAACAAAGTAATAGTCAAGGATCATATATGATATCATACTTATTTATATAGTTCTTGTATAATTTAATAACAATGATTTAACTATTATACAAAAGGATAACATACCATTGAATAAGGAAAAGTACAATGTAAGGGTTAATTTTACAATCCCTTTATTATCTGAGATTGTTTTAACATAGGTATCTACTGGGACCACTTTATCATCCACATCTATGTTTTATTAAAAATGTATATCAAAACATTTTTAATATTTACTATACAATGTTTTAAAGTTATTTATACCCTTATTTGACCTTATATGTTTTGAAATGAATCTTCACATCATTTTCCAAACAAGGTAATTTATGACCCTTTCGACAAAATTAAGGTAGGAATGTTTTTTTCTAACTTATACGACGAGTGTAGCTATTTTCCACTATTATAACATTGTCGAAGCTTCCAACACAATATTATAAGAATATTTTTAAAAATAAATGTTTTTATATAATTATATGACTTTTAGATGATTTCAAAATAGAAATATATACTTCTCTACAAAAGTTTTGATTTCATCTGTATCAACATCCTTGGATGGATTTTAAGCTTGTTTGAAGTTGGTTTATTATGATACAAATATTCTATATTGTATTGAAGGATTTGTGATATATTTGATTGTGGAATTTTTATTCTTATACCATTCATGGTTAATGGATAATTTATTTTCATTTTGTATGCTAGTTTTGATATAAATTATTATGTTATGTTTAAACCTTTTCATACGAGGAATGCATTGGACCTAGTAAGTGACTAGTGGAGCTCGCTATAGCTCTTCAATGCATAGATCTGTATAATGAGACAAACTAGTATCTTGGAAAAAGGCCACATCAAACTATTATTTTTAGTCTTCGCACAAGGCCTTGACTAGGTAGTTATGAAGTCTGTCATTATCATTCTATCATTATGAATATGGCTATTGATATTGAATGTGATTATTCGACTAGTAGAATATCCATGTGAATATGTAAATGGAATTATTTGATTTTGTCTTTTCTATATCATGATGAAGTCTATATTTAAAAGGATTTTGTTTTAGTCGTATACACTGTATTAAATGTTTATGATTATTTATAAATGATTCCGCTATATTATTATCCTTACTGAGAATCTGATCTCACCTCTTTCTATGTTTTATTTTTCCCAGGATGTGAAGAAGTATTTTATTATTAACCTATAGGGATAGTATAAGTACATAACTGTTTTCAAAAGGATAAAAAAATTTGTTGATGTTTTTATTTCATGATGTTATGTAAAACTTATGAATGTATCTTGTACTTCATAGAATACTAAACTGGTCGGTCTTTTGGGATTTGATCCCTTGTGATTATGCCAATGATATGTAATAATGCATCAACTCTAGGTAACTGGAGTCGGGGAATTACAGTTGCTATAAGATAATGTTTAGTAAAAACAATGAAAACTTGATTTAGAAAAACTCTAATTAGAAAACATTACCCTAAGTTATACTTTGAGGATTAGTATAGAAGAACAACCTAAAATTTTGGTATTGTAAAGATCTTGTGAGTCCTCCCAGCAATACATCCCTTTCTGGATAAAAACAGGTATAGGTGGATCTGGAATAGATGTTACTAGGGGTAAAACCAAAAAACACCACTTTGACCTAGACTCGAACGGGAACTGGTGCATGACCACAAGCCTTGCTAAAATCTTGGTTACGAGACTCTTGGGGGATATGTTTAGGATAATTATTATTTTCTTTAAGAACCGTTATAAAGGGTTTCTGAGTACAAACTTCCCCAAAGAGAACATTTTTAAGATTATCGATTATATCCATAAACTTTTCAATTTATGTTAAGTGTTTTTCATGTTTGGAATTATATATTGAGTTTCATGAACTAATCTAGTGTATGAAATTTTTTAGAAATGGCCCCAAGTGGAAGGAATACAAACCATATAAACTCACATAATCCATGTCATGATTTAACTCCTACTCAAGATAATTATAGTGGATCTAGTGATGAAACTGGTGCTGATAAGCTTATCACCATACTGGGACAACTCACTCAGGTTATGAATAATAACCTTACCTGTATAGAACACCCTGATCCACAACATAGAGGATCAATGTTAGACCGCTTAATGAGGAAACAAGGACCAAGATTTAATAGGAGTAAAAAACATTTAGTAGCTGACCAATGGATAAATTCCTTAGAGAAAATATTTCATGCTTTGGGGAGTAGAGAAAGAGAAAAGGTTGTCATGGCAGTTTATCACCTCACGGGTGATACAGATCAATGGTTGTCATTAATCCAAAAAAAGGAATATGAATAAGTATCAAACATGGAATATATGGAGTTTAAAGATATTTATTAGGGAAAATAATTTCCTCGTGACCACCGAGAAGATATAGAAATATAATTTCTGAGTCTGAGAAAAAAAGAGGATGAGAATGTCGCAAAGTTTGAGGCTAAATATACAAGGTTAACATGGCATAAAACTGATTATATATGTAACATATGGAGTAAGATTCATCGATTATTTTATGGGTTAAAACCATTTATCCATCGAGCTTTACTCTCAGAATCCTTCTCATCGTAAGAAGATACTGTCTCACGTGCTATTAAGACCAAAAAAGAATTCTCTAAGTCTTAAGACTTTAATGCAAAGAAAGATAAAAAGAAATATGTTGAACACTATAGAAATGAAAAATAAGGGCATGAAGGGAAAAGTTGTATATCCATCATGTGGTAAATGTGGGATGAAACCCCTCGATACTTTCCTCAAGGGAATTAGAGTCTGTTACAAGTGTGGTGAAAAGGCCATCAATATATTGATTGAAAGGGGAAGAAAGAAGTTGTAAATGTTGAATGTTACAATTATAGAGAAAAGTGGCATTATGAAAATGAATGTCCTAAGAGCCAAGTTAACTTACCTTAGAAAAGGCCAAGGGAGCAAGGCCTAGCTTATGCAATAAATACTTCTGAGCTTGAAGCTCCGAACGATGTGGTGGCTATTAGTTTAATGATTTCCTCAATTTTATCCAATGCTTTATTAGATTCTAGATCATATCATTGTTTCATATCATACATGTTTCCTAAGAAAATTAGATATTTTCTATTTGACTTAAAATGGGAGTTTTTAGTCAAAAAACCTAAAGGATGCATCATCGCAATAATGTTTTGTGAATCAATTCCCATTAAGTCATATAAATGTTCATTATCTTGTGATTTCATTATCATACCCATGATTGAATTTGATATTATCCTCCAAATGGATTATATTTCAGACCATGATGCGAAAAATTATTGTTAGAAGAAGGAAATTACAATTATTGATGATGATAAGGGGTACTATATCTTTAGAGTAGAAACATAACCACCTGATTCATATATAGATCCACCGTTATTATCTCTACTAAAGTTAATTATATGGGAAGAAGAGAATTAAATAAGTATGTGTGAAGCAAATATTGTTCAAATAGAGGACATACCTATACTGAAAGAATATTTTGATGTGTTTCTAGAGAGTTTACCTAGACATCCTCTGAAATGAGAAATTGAGTTTTCCTTTGATTTAATTCCAGGTTCAATGCACATATCAAAGACCCTTTATAGAATATCCATTGTGGAATTAGTGGAACTAAAGAAACAACTAGAAGAATTGAGTAACAAGGGATTTATTCTCCCTAGTGTTTATCCACGGGGATCCCCTATCCTTTTTGTAAAGAAGAAAGATAGATATATGAGGTTGTGCATTGACTATTAGGGGATCAATGCTATAACAATAAAGAACAAGTAACCCCTAACTAACATTGATGATTTATTCAACCAACATCATGGAGCTCAATATTTTTCAATGATTGGCCTTTGATATATATACCATCAATTGTGTGTGAAGAAGAAATACATTCCGAAAACACTATTTTGAACTAGGTACATACATTACGAGTTTACAGTAATGCCTTTTGGATTAACTAATTCACCCTTTGTCTTCCTGGATCTAATTAATAGAGTTTTACAAGAATATATTGATTACTTTGTAGAGGTATTTATTGATGATATCATGGTATAATCCAAAATCTATGAAGATCATGGAAATAACTTACATAGTTTTTTAAAGACCCTTAGAAGAAATGAATTATATGGAAAGTTTAGCAAGTGTGAATTATGGATTCAGAAGGTTTATTTACTTGGATATATTGTCTCTAAGTATAGAATCTATGTTGATCCTTGAAATACCAAGGAAATCGAAGAATATCCAGCACCGAAGAGTATAACATTAGTACACAGTTTTACTGGATTATCAGGTTATTATCAGCATATTTTTCAAAAAATTTCCTGATTGGCTAACCCATTAACCAAGATCACTCGTAAAGGGGTTAAATTTGATTAGACAAATGTGTGTGAAGAATGTTTTGAAGAACTCAAGAGAATATTTGTTATTGCTCTTATCTTTACTCTATGATCGGAGAATGATGGGTTTTATATTTATAGTGATGCTTCAAAGAAAGGACTTGGTTGTGTCCTTATGCAAAATGATAGAGTTATTGCATATGCATCACAGTAGCTAAAAATTCATGAGAAAAACTATCCCACTCATGATCTTGATATTTCAGTTGTAATATTTACTCTAAAAATATAGAGACACTATCTCTATGGTGAAAATGAGAGATTTATACTGATCACAAGAATTTAAAGTATATTTTCTCACAAAAAAGAAATAAACATGAGGTAAAGAATATGGCTTGAACTAATCAAGGATTATGATTACTCAATACACTACCACCCTAAAAAGACAAATAAGGTGGAAGATGCTTTGAGTAGAAAGGATCATTGAGTTTTTAACAAGATGAGAGTTTAAAAGTAGCATATTTTCATGGATCTAAAAAATATTTATATGGGAATAATTGTAGAAGGTGAAAAATCAATGCTCTTTCAAATGGATGCCAAACCATCTTTTCTAGAAAGGATAAATATTTCTCAGACTAATGATGAGGAGTTTCAAAAGAAGATTAATTATGTGAATGATGGGTGTTTTAGTGAATTCTTATATGAAGATAGAATTTTGATATTTGGGAAGAGACATTGTGTTCCTAACAAACCTGATCTAAAAAGAGAATTTTTTGATGATGCCCATAGCTCTAATTTCACTATACACCCAGGGAGCACCATGATGTATAGAAATTTAAAAGAACATTATTTTGTGGGACAACATGGGGAGAGAGATTGCTTATTTTTGTCAAGATGAATGATTTTTCAACAAGTGAAATCTAGAAGGCAACAGCCTGGAGGAGTCATGAAACCTCTTCCCATACCTGAGTGGAAATGAGATGATATTATGATGGACTTTTCAATGGGGATACCAAAGAATCCTATAAGGAATGATGCAATATGGGTCATTGTTGATCATATCACCAAGTCAGCACATTTTCATTCTATAAGAGATTATTTACCACTTGAACATCTCTCAAGACTATATATTAATGACGTTGTGATACTCTATGGTGTACCCATATCGATTGATTATGATTGTGATCCTTGTTTTACATCAAGATTCAGGAAAAGTCTTCAGAATGGCCTGGAGACTGAACTTTGTTTAAGCACTTCCTACCGCCCTCAAACTGATGGACAATAAGAATGGACTATTCAAACCATAGAAGACATGTTAAGATCTAGATCACATGACTTTCAATGTATGTAGGTTCAAAATTTACTTCTGGTTGAATTTTCCTATAAAAATAGCTTCAATTCAAATATTCAGATGGCACCATATAAAGCATTATACAGAAAGAGATGCCGCACACCAAATTGTTGCGATGATGTTGGTGAAAGAAAACTCATAAAACCAGAACTTGCTGAGGAAACAACGGAAAAGGTGAAGGTTATCCAAACCCACATCAATGCAGCTCAAAGTAGGAAAAATATATATGCCGATAACAGAAGGAAACACTTGAAATTTTAGGTAAGAAATCATGTTTTCTTGAAGTTATTTCCATGTAAGGGTGTAATACTTTTCGGTGAAAAGGGTAAATTGAGTCCCTGGAACATCAGACATTTTGAAATTCTAAAACAAATTAGAGTTGTATCTTATCGTTTGGAAATGCTTACATGTACCTCCAAAATTTTATGATGTGTTCCACATATCACTGTCAAGAAAATACATGCCTGACCCAACACATTTACTAACCTATGAAAAAATTGAACTGAAACCTTATCTTCCTTATTCTGAAGTGCCTGTCAAGATTCCTAATTCCAAAGAACAAGTGTTGAGAAACCGGACGACTCGTCCGGTAAAAGTTCTATGGAGTAATCATAAGATGGAAGAAGAAACATGGGAACCTGAGGAACATATGATTAAGAACCACCTAATTCTTTTTATACAGTAATATTATAAAAATTTTGAGGATGAAATTATTTTAAGGACGGGAGAATGTAACACCCCAAGCTTCCACGGAACATTTCCCTTTGAACAATACAATATCTTGCATTGAATGCAACATTGAGATTCTAACATACCACGATCAATAAAACTCGCCGTTATGAATAGTAATACCCAATTTTTGAAATTTTATAAACATTATTATTCAAAATGGATATTATTTTTGAATTTGGAATATTGAAATTATCTTAGAGTGAATTTTTGGTATTTTTCTGAAAAGATTCAATTTTGGATGAATAATGAAAAACCCTGCGTTATTGGTTAAAACCGACTTTTTATTTAAATAATTATTTATTTTATTTAAATTTATTTTTGGTAAAAATAGATACATAATACCTATATAAGTTCATTGTAATGCATTCGAGTCATTTTATAACATGTTTAGATATATAAAAATTTTATTGAACTTTTTACCGTTTTTACCCACCTCCTAGGAGAATTTGCAAATTTCCAGAAAACATAATTCTATATCTTTTGTGAATTGAATTTCAAAAATCAAATAGGTATGGATTATATATGTATGTAAAATGTGTTTCAATAAGATTAAAATAATTTTTCGTGAATAGTAATTTTTTTCTTATATTTCCCACGGTTAAATGTAAATATGGTAATTAATTGTAAAAATGATATCATAATTACCCTAAAACATGTCCTAATTCTATTGTTTAAGTTTAATTCGACCAAAAACAACCTTAGGAATAAAATATGACCCCCTTTGGTCCACTTGTATTAGATTAGGACATTTATTATTATTTTATTTAAAGAAGAGTTAAAAGAGTTAAATTCAATGGTTAATAATTAAACCATTTTTAATATAGGGTTATAAATAAAATAAATTCAACTATAAATATTAATTAGAAATATAAAAATATTTTCTACCTAATATAATTTTATTTATAATTATTAGACATTAAATAATTTAATTTATTTAGGACATAATGATGATGCAGTAATTACATTATTAATTGAATATTAAAATAATTTATATTCTAAATGTACAAAAAATGAAATTTGAGACTTTTGATGAATTCCACTAATTCTATTGGGTAATATGGCATGTAAATGTTGATTAAATATTTTTTTCAATGTAATAATGCTTTTATGATTTCACAAAAACCAAATACTAAATTGGGTCAAAATTGAAATAATTGTGTTTTTAAAACAAATAATATATTATTAATTGATATAATATTCATAAAAATTTAAGGCTTTTCCAAAAAACAGAGATAAAGTTATGTATATAAAAAATGAACCACATGGGGTTCTCTTGGCTTGTTATAGTAATTTTATTAACCATATAATATAAAAATAAAAAGAGACATTGTAAATCTCAAACTATATAACTAAGAGTTAAATCTAAAAGATATGGTTAATGTGGTGACCTAAACCAATATAAAACCAATTTGTTGAGATGTTTTCAACCTATACCCACCTTATAATATAAATAAATTATTCATAGCCATTATAAACCTAAAATGATTTTATTATAAAATAATATTTCAAACTTTTCCTAAAGTGACCCTCACCTCTCTTATAAAATGGAATTTCCCCTTATCTTAATTTCACACCTCCAAAGCCTTTTAAATCTTCTCAAAACCCAACCAAATATCCTCCAAACTTTCCTACATTCAATATAGTGTCCATAATTTTATTATAAAGCCAACCTATGGAGCTCTTTTGATAAAATCAAAAGGAAGAACCCAAAGAAAAAGTAAATATTTCATCACCTCTTTCAAGTTCTTTTCTTCTTCCACTTCCTCTTTCTTTGTTGTTTCCATTATAAAGTTATAACTCCAGTATCTTCTATATACTGTGATGTTATTATAAAAATGGTATAACTAAATTCATTATTCTATCCATTATATGAATGACAAAGTCACCATACATGCATATGTACGACATACCATCTTCACATCGTGGTGTAGTTTGTTATTAAAACACTTCATTATTTGGATTGGTATAATAATGAGTATAACTAATTTAAATAATAAATGTAACATGTTATTGATTATTTATATATGATATAACATCCAATTACATATGATTTATCCATCAATATATTGATATTTTCACTCGTGCGTACGTAAGGATTACCACCTCCACAAACACGATGACATTCATTCCCCATCGTAATCATTCAGGAACAATTCTTATCTTATGATTAAAAATAATTTTTATGAATATAATATCATTATTTATATGAATCAAATAAATCCTATACATAAAAAACATGGCTTATGTAACCATGCATATAAAGTAAAATGAATCAGTTAACACCCGAAATGATGATACTACTGAAATATTATTAACAAAGAAATATTAGAGGATTATATGTGATATCATATTTATGTATATAGTTCTTGTATAATTTAATAACAATGTTTTAACAATTATACCGGGTTTTAACATATCATAGACTAAGGAAAATTACATGGTAAGAGATAATTTCACAATCTCTTTATTATCTAAGGTTTGTTTACACAAGTATCTACTTGGACCTCTTTATCATCCTCATCTGTGTTTTCCTACAAATGAATTTCAAAACATTTTTAATATTTACTATAAAATGGTTTAAAGTAATTTATACCCTTCTTTGACCTTATATGTTTTGAAAGGAATCTTTCCGTCCTTTTCCAAACAAGGTACTCTATGATCCTTTCGACAAAATTAATGTAATAATGTTTTTTATCTTATATGGTGAGTGCGGCTATTTTTTTGTTATAACATAGTTGAAGCTTCCCTTACAAGATAATATGTATATTTTCAAAAAAAAAATGTTTTCAATTATAATTATATAAATTTTAAATTATTTCAAAACATAATGAGATATTTCCCTAAAACGGTTTTGATTTCATCTCTGTCAACATCCTTTGATGGATTCTTTTCTTGTTTGATGTTTATTTTTTATGATACAATTATTCCATATTGTATTGAAAGTTTTCTGATATGTTTGACAGTGGATGTGTTATTCTTATACCATTCATGGTTTATGTATAAAGTATTGAAATTTCGTATGCTAGTTTTAATACGAATGTTTATGTTATGTTTAAACCATTCCATACGAGGAATGCATTATACTTAGTAAGTGACGGGTGGAGCCCACTATAGCTCCTTGATGCATCTATTGGTTTCATTAGAAAAACTAGTGTCTTAGTATAAGGCCTTGACATATTCATATATGTAGTCTTAGCACAAGGCCATGACTATGTGGTTACAAAGTCTGGAATTATGCATTCCATCATTATGAATGTGGCTATTGATATTGAATGTGATTATTCCACCAGTAGAATATCTATGTGAATAATTAAATGGAATTATTTCATTTTATCATTTCTTCATCATGCTGAATTTTATGTTTAAAAGGCTTTTGTTTTAGTCTTATAAATTTCCATAATGTATTTTCTTATTTATGAAAGGTTTTGCTATGTTATTATCCTTAATGATCATCTGAGATCACCCCTTTCTATGTTTTATTTTTTCCAAAGATGTGAATAAGTATTATTTGGTTGACCTGCATGGATAGACAAAATATATAAGTGTGTTCAAAAGGGGGAAAATGTTATTGATTTTTTTATTTCATTATATAATTTAAAACATATCAATGTGTCTCGTACTTCCATGGAAACTAAAATGATCAACCTTTTGGGATTTGATCCCTTGTGATCATGAAAATGTTATATAATAATACACATACTATGGGTAACTAGGGTCGGGGCATTACAATTACCCAACTTTTTTACTGAAAAGATCAAAAAAATGTGTCTATGGAAAACCAAATTTATTTCCCTCATCCGTTAATAATAATCTTTCATCCATATCCATGTTTACTAAAAAATCATGAATGTTATTTATATTTTAATATAATTTTTTAAATTCATTTTTACATAATATTTAATTCCTTTTAAAAAATGGTTAAAATGAATTTTCTTGTTTTTTTCTGAATGAGATACATTTTTATTTTTTATAAAATTCTGAAATGAATATTTTATTTTAATATATGTGAAATGATTTGAATTTATATCCGTAATGATATATCAATGTTTTTAATCATCTGTTATAAGTTTGTAAGGTTTTTTTCAATGACAATGTTTTATTTGTTATTTTGGATTTATTTTAAGTAATTGATTTCAAATAGAACAGTGTATTTTTCTTAGGAAATATTATAGATTTATTTTGGTTGATTTTTTATCTATGATTACATCCATTGATGTTAGTTATGTCTTACTATGGATATAATCCAATAATACCGTCCTTATTATTTCTATAGATTGTTTATTATTTTTTGAGGATATTTTTATAAAACCCATTCATTTTTCATTGGTTATTCTATGATAAATTTATGAAATGTTTATAAAACTCATATTTTGCATGATTTATGATATGATTATCTACTTAATTGTTTATAATATTTTGGTACACATATGTATAGTTTTCTTTGTGTGATGGGTGGTCCTATAAATGAATATTCCTTTATTTAATTAGGTTCTGTTTTATATTTATTGAGATAGATATGGTAAAAAAGTTGATGTTATTTATCCACAATAGGAAATAAGTCGACTTGATTGATACATTTGGGGGAACAACTTGATGCATTTGATCAACTATGGGGAATAGGTGATCTTGCAAAATCTATTATGAGATGGGAAATGGTTGTTGATGCCTAACCTATTATGTATTGATAGTATCAATAGTTAACCTTGATATATGATATGTTTTCTATACTTATTATTCCACCACAAGATTATGAAATTAACTAATAGTTCTTGATTGATAAATGATGTTTTCTCAATATTATGATTCATGTTTTCTGAAATGGAAACATTTTTTTCCATGAATCTTGTTCATGATCCATGATATTCTGTAAGAACCATTTATGTTATTTTCATGATCTCATATGGTTATATGCATCTTATTCTTGTATTTAATCATTGATTGACATCACTCATGTTTACCCTTGATGATCATCTGAGCTTAACTATTCATATGTTTCCTTTCCTTAGGTTATGATTATAGGTTTATGTAGTGTATGTATATGAATATTGGTATATGGGAAGATATATATTGTAATGTTGAATATGTTTGATGAACTAAGAATTTTTTGTATCTTGTTAACCCAACTAGGTAAAATACCATAAGAGGAGGGTAAATCAGGGTTTGATTGATTAAAACAACTGCCACTTCAGATGTTGTTTTATTGTAAAAAAACTCTATTTTCTCCATTTATTTTAGTGAGGTATGATAAAAAATTAAATCATGCATGAGACACCTTAGTTTTACATCATTCACCCTCACTAAGCTACAACCAATACCATACAACATCGATGTACTGATGTACCAAACCCACAAAGGATCACTACCAAAATACAATGATTGGGCTAGATCACTTCTATGCCTAGTATTTCTTCCGTTACAAGGTTTTGGGTTATCTCACTTGTTTCCTATGGGTCACTCATTGAGTATCCTTCTCCAGATCACTTATGGGGGAAATGATCACATTCTTCCTCTTCCTATGGTCACTACACTTAGAAGGGATTCACCAAAAGTTTACGGACTTGTAGGTCCCTTAATTTTCATGAATGAACACATCAAGAATTTCAAGTTTAAATTCTTGTGAGTTTATAATTTAATATAATTTATTAACACAACTTTAGCGTATATTTAATGGTAAATCTCTATCTTTCATGAAACCTTTGGGTGTATTTGGTGAAACATTAACAACTTATGTGAAACATTTTATTTTAGGTGCTGAACTCCAATCCTCTACGTGATATCATGGTAAAAACCTCTCACGTAAAAATTTTATTCTCTTTGAAAAACATTCTAAACATGAAACATCCATTACACTCAACTATTAATCAATTCAGATCCTCATATTTCTCTAAAGATTGAGCTATTGAAATGAGGGGGTAGCTACTTATTTAGATCCATCTGACCCTTTACACATGATCTTTACACACCATTCACTAGGAATTCAAGATTTTCTCAAGTACATAATTCAATATTTGATATATCATTGGGCATGTAACTCTCTATTGAACTGATCAATTCATCATTATTTTGTGGTGGTGGGAAAATCTACCTTTTGCATGCAAACACATCTTTCACACAAATTAAAATTTTCCAAGTGCTTCATGCCTCTTAGATATTTTATTGTGGTGATCCCAAAATATTCATTTCATAAATAATTCCATACCACCTTAAATAATGTTCAGAACATGCTTTTCCAAAAATACCTCTATTTATGTACCTGATTTTGTATCAAAAAATTTGGAAAACATAAAGAAATGGCCTAACCATGTATATGTACATTTTGTACCACCTCCAGAGTGTCCATTCCTTTATCTTGGATCTTTGTCAAAATAATTTGTGAAATATCTCTCTAGAACTCCCCAAATAACCGTGGAAACTTATTTTTTAAAAAAACATAATCAACCCAAAAAAATCACCATGTAACTTTGGGGAAATTTTTCTTAGCATATCTAGTCTCCAAAGACACTAAACATTTTTGTTCCTCAAGCATGTATTTTTTATATGTATTAAATATTTATATAAAAATATGTAACATTTATGTGTGAAAATTTTGGGTTTCTATAATTGGTATCAGATCATAGTTCTAGTCATCCATTAAAGATTATAATTAGAAAATTTTACTAAAAATCATTTTTATATTTTGAAGTATAAGATAACATCTAAATGATTTGGTAATAACCTAGGATAAACATAAAATAACATATATTAATAATAATTTGTAGTAAATTATATATCATATGAATTATATTTCATGATTATTTGGTATCTCACAATGATTATTACTACATGACTCTTAAAATTTGAATTTTGGATTTAATCCATAGATGAAACCATAAGATATTATTGTGAAAAAATGTTATGAGAAATGAAATGTCATTCTTCTTGAGAAACCAAATTCTACGGGATTATGTGTAGATAGTTTTAATATAATGATCACGAATCTTTTCATACTATGAATCATGTTGAACATCAAAACAATTAATGGAGGGAACAACATCCATTGAGTCTTTCATGAGGAAACATCTAGCTTCTTTTAGTGAATATCCTGATCCAATAGTGTCTTAATAATAAATCAATACCATTGAATTTTTTTCCCATTCTCTATGTCTAGTGACATGAAATAAATTTCCTAATCATTTATCATTTGTAATGGGAGGAAGAGAAATTATGGAACCTTATTATGGATATGATACAATAATAATAAATTGACTCTATGTAATAGGATGAGATAAAGAATAAATTTATCATAAATTAATTCATTCATATTATAACAACAAATATAGAGAAGGAATTACTTGAGTTTAATCAAAAGTAGAATAAATCCATTGTTACTTATAAGGAAAATTTTACAAGACTCTAAAGGTATTCGTTTGGTTTAATAATTAATCCCTTGTAGAAAATTTCATTGATTATTTGGTGTCTTAAATTAATTTATTCAAAATGTATTATCTATAAGATAATTTAATATCTACAAAGAAACCATTCAATGTGAAATTATCGTAGAAATTGAAATTGTGTATTCCCACAATTCCCATGGTTTTTAAAAGAAAACTAAGATTGAGTCTCATGAAAACTCAAATTAATCACATGTTGGAAAAAAACATTTATCCATATGCATGCCAAAAATGTGGGATCAAATATAAATAAAAATTTTTTATTGGAATTATGTGGTTATTTAAATGTTGATATGTAGTTCACAAAGTTCATAAATGTGAAAATGTGATGAATAAATCAACTAATCTAGTAGAGGATAAGAATATGTGATCTAATGAAACATTCTTTATATAATGAATTAGATTCTTGGTTATTTGTCATTCTTCCAACTAGTGAATGAATCCAAAGTTTTATGACGGTGATATTCACCAGAAATCATATAATCTCAATGAAAAATTGAAATCTCATGTGATCAGGAATGGTGAAGTGGGTTATGATAATTATGTGGAGAAAGGTACACTTATGATCCATTATAGAATAGATAATGTCTTCTTTTATTTTAGTTATATCTACTGTTTTATATCTCAAGAATTCACAAAGCGTATCAAATTTCTAGCTTAACGATTAGATATTAATTTTTTTTAAAAGTCTTAGTTGTATGATCACCACATATCGAGTCTATATTTCTTCTCCGATTGATGTTTTTGGGTAAGTGATTCCTGAAAATATTTTTATTCTCAAATTAGTTTATTTTGTGATTTTATACATGGATTGGATTTCATTATAAGGATCCTATATCAATTTATAATGTAGTGAAATCACATTTCATATAATAAATATTCCAATTATTGTTTATCAATTAAAGGAGGAATACAAACTTCCAATGGAAATTTCTTATATCTTATGGGTCTTGATTCTTATCCATGTAGACGATTTGTCTCATATGGTTGGGGAGAAAATCAGCATTGATTATATTCCTATTAGTTGGGATTTTCATGATTTTTTTTCAAAAATAATTTCCTTTCCTTCCTCAAAATCGTAAAGATTATTTTTCAATAGAACATATACATGGTGCCACACCAATATTGATTAATTAATATATAATATAACTGATTAAGTTGTTTGGGTTAAATTAACAACACTAGGATAATCTTGATAAGGGATTCATTCATCCATGTTTGTCATCTTATGGTGTATCGATGATTTATTTAAAAAGATAGATTGATAAATGTGACTATTAATTGATTATAAATAACTTTACAATATCATTATCAAGAATATATATCTTTTACATTATATAAGTTATTTTTTGAGAAATTATGTGGAGCTCAATACTTATATAAGATTGAATGTCATTATAAATATCATCAACGGAGGCCCGGGAAGGGGGATATATACAAAACATCCTTTTAAATGAGATGTAGGAATTATAAATTTATATTTATTCAATTAATTGTTTTTAATTCCTCTTTTTTATTCATGGATTTAATAAATATAGTATTAAGATATTTCCATTACTAGTTTTTGGTAGTCTTTATAGATGATATTTTTATTTATTCATAGAGGAATGAATTGGATGATTGTCAATATATAATCATGCTAAATACCCAGAGGAAGGATATGTTATTTGAATAAATTTACCATGTGTGATGTTTTTTTCATAATGTTTTATTATTAGGTCATATAATCTCAAGGGAGGGTATATCAGTAGATCCTTTAATGATATAAGATACTGATAAATGACCCAAACCAACCACTATTATTGAGATTAGTAGTTTTCTTATGTTTGATGGAAATTACCAATTATTTATGAGAGATTTTACATGATTGTATTATCTATTCAAAAATATAACATAGAAAGGGGTCATGTTTTTATGGATTGATGAATGTGAAGATAATTTCCAGGAAATAAATGGAGTTTTAGTAAGATCATATGTTATCAAACTACCATGTAGTGGAGAAGGATTTTTTATCTATTGGGATGCGTAAAATAAGTGACTGAGATGTTTTATCATGCAAAATGATATGGTTATAGATTATTCCTCATTCCAATAAAAGGTTTGAGAAAAAATAACACATCTCATTATTTAAGGTTATCTAGGGTAATTATAATTACAGATATAAAAGAATTATCATCATGTTTAAACTTGTGATATATATATGGGTGTTAAAATTTTATAGTATATACTCACAAAGAAATATCTGAAAATTCACTAGAGAAGTCTATTTTAGTTGATGGAATATTAGAACTTCTCAATACATTACCAACCTGGGAAGGTGATCAAGGAAGTTGATTTTATTAGTCATAAAAATAATAATACCTTATCTATAATAAGTATTTAAAGAGATCCAATGAATATGTATTTCCAAAATATGAATCATGAAATCATATGTAGAGTGGAAATAATTTTTGTTTTATTAATTTTTAACCATGTGATCATTAAAGAGGCACAAAGGGAACATGTGGAGTTGTTAATGTATGGGATAAATATTCATAAGTTCAACATTGATTTTGATTAAATGATAAGGTTTAGGAGCATTTTATATCTAATTTAACACCCTTTAATTTTTTTGTCACTTTTTAAATAAATTTAATCACTTCGATATATTAAATTTCATGGATAATTGATATTAAATGAACTCAAAAATATTATTATTTTTACATGAATATTGTATCTTAGTCATTAAATTTAATGAAATGAATATTATTAACCAAATTATGAAATATATAATTTTCTTTCTCATTATTATATTACAAATTATTTCTTTCTGTATATTCACATAAATTTTAGTAAAGTAATTTTCTTCATCAAATACATGTTTTCTTCAAGAAACCATTTTATTTATTTCTATGATAATACAAATATAAATCACTTTTCACCCTTTTATAAAAATAATTTTAAAGGATAAACATAATTTTTGGATTCATCAGGTCAAAATTATCTTAGGATAAATTTTTGAGAATTTTCAAAAAAGTTTAATCATTTAGTGAATAAGAACAAATACTATTTTTTTAAAAACCCTCATTTATTTTATTTAAAAATTGATTTATGAATTTAATTTAAAATTAATGTAAGTTAAGTAAATATTATTTAGCTATAATATAAATAATTACATTTAAAAAACATTATACCTTATTTTGGTATAAATACATTTTTGGGCTTAAAATGAAATTTTGTTTAAAAATATTTTTTCATTGCATTTTGGTGGTTTAATTTCAAATGTAAAATTTTAAATTATTTGTTTTTAATTTTTAAAATTAAATTGAATATTTTGAATTAATTGATATAAATTATGTTATAAATTCATTTTCATTTTTAGGCATTAAAATATTATTAGGTTAAAAAAAATTATCGTTGTATAGGTAAAATAATATAGCGAGTTAAAGCTGAATGGTAAATGAATAAAAAATTAAATATTAAATGGGTGTTTTATGTGTTTCAAGACACTAAATATTTTTTAAATTTTAATTTTCATCCCAATTTTTATGAATTAATTCCCCCAAAATGTGGTTGGATTTAAATATAAAACAATCATTGTATAATCACTTAAAAACCCACTCCATGAATATAAGTACCTCTAATCACTTCCCCCTTTCTCATAAAATTCCTTGAATATATTAAAATATCTTTTACACACTATTATACCCACTATCCATATATATAATTTTTTCTAGTCTCACCCAAAGACCAGCTCCAAGTTCTGTTAGTGGTCTTTCAGGGAGGTGATATTCAAGGGGAATCTTTTTCAAACAACCTCTCTTAATTTATTTTCAATTTATAACTTCTATTCACCTCCATCACACATAAAATATTATAAAATATATTATCATGTATATATTGGAATTTTATATTGATAATTTAACATCTTATATCCACCCCTTTTCTTATCTCCTCTTATTTTATAAAACTTAACTATTGTACAAATTATGGAGGTTAACCGTCTCAATGGATAATTATTTTTAATTTTACATTACTACCTTCAAGGATAGTCCAAAATATATTATTATGATAAAATAATTTATTAATAGGTATATTATTACATCTTTCATCTTGTGTAACTGGTATATATATATATGATATTAAATAAAAGGAAACTAGTTTGGGATGGTCGGAAAACACACTAAAATATACTAAAAATTTATCATCGAAAATTTATCAAATCATTAATACTCATGATAGAAAAAAATTATATATGTAAACATTTAATTTATATAAGTTAATTAATAACATTTCATTTCAATTCTGGACTTTAATTTCAATTTTACTAGAAAGTCCATAATTATACACAAGTGAATCGACCAAGAAACCATAGAACGTACACACACAGAACAATGTAAATAAAGAAATATTATTAATGAACAGGTGGTAATATGTTATAAAAGGGTAAATATAAGGTATTATAAATATTATTATTGTTCTCTAATGAATTAATATCATTATTTGTACCTTTATAATAAAATTTAAGGTGAAAAAAACTAAATGGAATCTTGAGATAAGTGCTCCTCATGTCAATTTTACTTCTGTGGGATATATACCTTATTCAACACTTATTTATTTTTTGTATTGTATATAATTTCCATTGATATATCATATCACAAGTATCATTATTTTAATGGAATTAAATTTTTCTATTAATAATTATTACTTTTAAGGGGAATATATTTTATTTAATATAAAGTCGTAAGGGATTTCTTAATTTAATTCCCATTCATTTGGTTAAATTTATACATCATTGATTTTAACATTTTAAGACTATGCGTGAGATGGATTTTCATGATATTATATTTTATTTTTACTGGTACTTTTTTATTTATAGAAGATAAACATATTTGAATCATTTTATTAATGCTCACATCAATGATATAATATTTATAATGGAATTTATTTTTAAATTATATTTTTTAAAGTCCCCCTTAAAACTCCATAGTTATTCCATGTTTACATCTTTCAAAATTGTATAAAAAACTTTTATTATTAATATATTACTATTTTTTAATGTTATTTTTCCTCATTCTTATGTTTTAAAAATTATATTTAAAATATTCATTTTTTGATTTTATAAATGAGGTTCTTTTTGACCTTTATAACACAAATATTTAGGGAATATTTTTTAAATTATAATACATGACCATATTTTCCAACCATAATGATTCGACAATTCATTGATGTTTGATTTAAAATATTAAAAGTGTGTTTTCAATGTAAATGAATTATTTTATAATTGATATGAATTTAAAAAAATAAAAAAAAAATAAATGACATTTTCTTCACTAAATTTTTCAACTGATCATTCCAAATATTTTTCTCTCTAAGATTAAATTATTAAATTTTATTTAATCTTTACTAGTGATATGGTCAAATTATTCCATCCAAACTATTTATATATATGTTTTTTGTTTTTTGTAATATGAATTATTTATGAAACCCAAAAAAATCCATTGGTTATTAAATGATGAAATGTTTATGAAACCTATTTTATCGGGGGTTTTTAAATGATGAATAATTTATGATTATGTGGAATATATTAGTCTATGATTCATTATGTTTTGTATGGGACTTATATCTCCATCAAATTAATTAGGTAAAGAATAATATATCATGAGATAACAATGGGAAACAAGTCTATGGGCATGATCCAAAATGGTAAATAGTTGTGTCATAATCTATAATGGGAAACATGTAACTCCTAATTCAATATCATAAATAGGTGTGTCGTGATCCACTATATTGATGGTATTTGTAGTCAACCATAAAATAATTAATTTATTACTATATTTATAATTATTACACACTTATATGAAATGATATTATGGATCTTTATTTATTTATAACTATTTATCACTATTATAGTCTTTATTTTCTAAGAAGATAATGTTTATGACATGAATCAGGGTTATGATCTATGATAGTTCAGTTATAAACATAGTAAGTTATGATAATGATCAAATTATTATTCTTTCATATCATCATGGATTGATATCCCCTATTTTTATCCTTACTAATAATCTTAGATCACCCTTTCTTATGTTTCGTTCTTTAGGCGATGAAGAATGTTTTCAAGTAGGATATGTCTAAGAAGGGTTCTAGTCATGAAGAAAATTTTGGATATGATTTATATTTTTATTAACTAGTTATTTATATTCCAAAATTTGTAAAAATACTAAACACATGTGGGTTTGGCAAGGTTATGATATGTTATGTAATGAATATTAACTTATTTTGATGTAATATCAACATATGAATATTATGGGTCATTATATTTGGTATCAGATCTAGGTTTAGTTAACCTTTGGTAACTAGGATTAGAAATCCTTATGTAAGGTCTTAAATGATAAATATAATTATAGGTTATAATCTTAGAATTTTTGTAATGATCATGAATAACCTAGGATTAAAACTAAGGTGTCATAGATAGAAATTTTATAAGAAATTTATCTTTATAATATGGTTTCCCACTATGATTATTGTTACTCACACTATGCTTTTGGGTTTTATAAAATGGTTTTAACAAATATTATTCAAATAATTTGTGAATTTTATGGATAATGGAATGATCATCCTCATAAGAAACCAAATGAAATGGGACTTCAAAGGTGAAACCATGTTTTTATAGCTAATAAGAAATTCAATAATATAATTAATAATATCAACTTTGGAGAGTTTCTTTAACCATATAATAAGATAATGGTGTGTTTTCAAGGTGTCTATAGAAGAAATAATGAATAATTTTCCTCATATAAAGCATATGGGAAGGGTAATCTTGGAGAATGTTTCAAAGTAACTAGAAAATGCATTTGGTGTGAAATAGAAGGACAAAAATTAAGTAATTGCAAAATAAAATTGAATGGTTTATTTAACAAAACAAATAATATTAACAATATTAAAAAGAAAAAATCTATTGTTAATTTTTTTAAATATGGAATGTAAGGGTATTATGAAAATTTATTTCCTAGGGGGAAAGCACATGAATATAATAAGAAAATGTTGTATGAGTAATAGAAATATTTATGATAATGAAGAGATTAATAATTAAGTATGAGATAAAATAAGTGTTAGGGAATAAAATGGAAAATCCTAGTTACTAGTTTATGAAACAAGTGGAATGAGTGAGTTTTCATGTATTAGAATTCAATGATAATATAGTAAAAGTAATTTTTTGGTATTATGGAATAATGAAACAACTAATGATTGTTCTAGTATAGTTTTTCATTAAATATTTTACTGTATATATTGAATGGTACTGGAAATCATGAAAACTGATTGAGGTGATAAGGTCATATTTTTTGGAGAACATGTGATTAAGAAAAAATTAACCATTAATATGTGTATTAATTTTTATAACATTGAGATAAATAGTTGTTTGATAGTATTGATGGCCTTTGTACTAATTATTAGTATGATGAAAAGGTGGTTAATTGATTGAGTTTATAGAATATTTGGATTTATGGTATGAGGAAAGAGATAATTTTTCAAAGAATACATTTCTTCATTAAGGATTTATAGTGACTAAGGTTATTAACATGTTTCAAGAGAATACATGAAAATGATCTCAACATGATTGGTGAGATAAAATTAATAGATAAATCAATTTTTTTAGGGGATTAATGATAATTTGATTTTTAAAATTTAGATTCTTTATTTCTAAAGTTATAAATTATTATATTTTGGATTTTTTAAGGGTAACCATTTATGAAATTTTTTATGATAAAATTTGGACATTGTTTAAGAGATTAATGTATTACATAACCCTATGATGATTTATGCATATTGGATAACATGGGATAACCAGGTTGTTATGACGATAACTACATATATAAGGAATGACATGTCATTCCATTATGGATCTTATAATCAAATTTTTCTTCAGGCATTACAATTTCAACTTTATTTCATTGAGTAATAGATAAAGTGGAATTTGATATAAGAAAAACTGAAGAGTGATATTTTACTTATGAAATAAAATAACGTATATCTTCTAAAAGGATTTTTAAATAAAATTTTATCATATTATAATCATTTTTAATGATATCAATGACTATTTTTAAAACTATTTGTACTATGGTTTTTGTGCTCAAAAACCTTTTCTTAACCATATTCTCTATCATTATCCAGCAGAAGATTATAGTTATAATTTTCTCCTATGTTCAAATTTTCACTTTCTAAAAAATTTATCCTCATCAGAATCTTAGTTTTTTTTCCTTTTTCTTATTCTTTCACTATTCTATGAAGATTTTTTATTGACCCTATTTATGATGGGGTCTTCCCACAACATAAATTTAAAATATCAGCTTTAAATTTTCAAAGTGCAATTAAAATATTTTAGGAAGAAATCTTTTAAAATTATTGATTGTATCAGGATACTGAATTATATATAATATATTTCACTAAATCTATCTCAATTTCATGATATGTTACATGTATATATCTTGAGGAACTACATTTTCTAGTCCTTCATATGTACTAAACTCATATATCATATTTTATGAGAACATTCCTTCCTATAAAGAATAACTAGTATATATTATGGTTCATATATATAATGTTTGAAAAAAATACCACTCACATGATTGCTTTTTTTGTGAAACCAACAATTTCAAGAAGAAACATGGCAACTAGGGGATGTGATCAGATAGAAGAACCCACATCTATTTGTATTTGACAGATAAATTTTGAGAGAAAATTTTAATTATAATTTTGGTAGAATTTAACACTTAAATTATATGTTATGTTTCTTTTTAAATGAATTTAATCTCTATGATAAATTATGTCTCATAGATCACCGAGCTTAAAAAACTCCAAATTATTATAATTTTAACATTACCATTATAAACTACTAGTTAAATTGTTGAGAATGAATAACATTAACAATATTATAAAATACATTATTATATAACTCATTGTTAATGAATTAAAAAAATTCTTTTTGAATATGCACATTATTTTTTGTAAAGTGATTTTATTATTCAAATATACATTTGATTAAAAAAAATTATTTCGTTATATGTAAAAATAAATGTAATTAATTGTTTACTCATTTAAAAAAATTAAATTATAAATGAACATCATTTTTGAATTCATCATGTCAAAATTATCATATGACGAATATTTTATAATTTTTTGAAAAAATACATTTTTCAATAAATAGTAATAAAATACATATTTTTATAGAACCATCATTTTCGTTGTACATCAAAGATATTTTATGATATTAAATTTATCTCTATGTAAAATAATTAATTTTTAGTTTTATAGAATATAATTAAATAAATTTAAAATATATTTATACCTCATTTTGGTATAAGAACATTTTTTGACTTAAAATATCATTTTTCCAAAATTATAATTTTTTCTTATGTTTTGATGTAATTTTGAAAATTATGTATTTCTGATTTCTCAAAATGTATTATATATTTTTAATCAGGATGTCCAGATTATTTTATACTACCATTCTAATGTTTATGAAAAAAACTAACATGGTAAATAAAATAGTGTTATCGCGATATAGGTAAAATAATGTAGCAGGTTAATGAAAAAAGGTAAAGCATAAAATAACTAAAAATAAAAAATTAAATGGGTGGTATAAATATTTATAGATCATAACCATCCTTTAAGAGGATAATTATTGTCCAAATTAGGTGTAATTAATTCCACCAAAATTTGGTTGGCTTTAAATTTAAAATAATCATTATTTTTTCACTTAAACATACCCCTCCTCAAGTATAAATACCACTCCTCACCAACCCCTTTCTTCTCATAATAATTAAATCTATTAAATTATAATAAAAAATATACTCTAAACTCTCCCCATGTTCATGTGATACCAATATCAACCAAATTCTGACTCCATGTTCCATAATGGTTCCATCAAAGATGAGACATTCAATAGGTAACTTTCTCTAACAACCACTTAAGTTATATTCTATCTCTACATTTTCTTCACTTCCTTAACCCATAAAATCCTAATAACTCTGGTATCATGTATATACTGTAATTTTAAATTTATAATGGAATATATTCTATAAACCCCTTTTCTCATCTCCTCATATTCAAAGAAACAAATCAATTGACCAAATTATAGAAGTTAAACATCTCTGTGGATAATGATTTCTTATTTTCTACTACCACATTCAAGACTAGTAATAAAAGTTTTTTTATATTTAAATAATATTTTAAAAATTATTTTATTAATTATTTCATGTTCTATAACTAATATCTATACATAAAATTAAATAAAATAAAACTAGTCTGTGATGGTCGGAAAAATCACCAAAATGATTTAAATGTATATATTTAACATTTAATCAAATAAATCATCCTCATGTAAGAAATAAAAATGATACATTAGAACATTTAAAATTATTTAATTTCGTTAATACCATTTTATTTCACTTTAGGTTTTTTATTTCCATTTTATAAGAAAATTAATAATTTTAAATAAGTGAATGGTCCATGAAACCATAAAATGAAATCACATGAAACAATATAAATAATGAAATATTATTAATGAACGGGGGGAATAAATCATAATTTAATTAATAAAATTATTTAATAATTTTTTACATTAGGTTAATGTAAAAAAACTAAAGGGAAGCATGAGGTAAGGGTTTCTCATCTCAATTTTACTTTTGTAAGATATATGCCTTACTCACCACTTATTACTTTTTTGTGTTATATATACTACATATTGATATATAATATCATGAACCTCATTTTATTCATGGTATTAAATTTTTCATGATATAATATGACTATTTTAGGGAATATGATTGGACTTATTACAATGTTGTAGGGGATTACTTAACTAAATTTCTATTCAATTGGTTAAAATTATCCTTCATTGATTATACCATATCATGATTATGTGTGATAATTATTTTTATGTTATTATGTAGTATTTTAAAAAACATTATCTAGGTTTATAGATAATATATTTAACCACTTCATTTTACTAATTCTCACATAATGATGTGATATTTATAAGGGGAACTCTTTTGAAAAATTATCTTTTAAAAGTTTCCCTCAAATCTCTCTTTTTCTTCCATGTCCACATTTTCTACGAAAAATATCAAATTTTTGTAATATTATCTTGTGATTTATTCAATACATTTTTACACATGTTTTAAATTTTATAAAATGATTTTAATGTATTTTTAATCTAAAAGGGGTTCTTTGTGACTTTTATAATGAAATAATGAATTTTCTTTAACTTATACGGCATGAGTGGACTTTCAGGCTTTCATGAGTCATTAATGATTTGATATCTTCTTTAAAATATTAAAAGGTTATTTTAAGATGATATTTTTTATTTCTTAATTGAGTGGAATTTAATAATAAAAGTTTATCAAAATTTAACATATATTTTCCTCAAAAAAATTCAATTGATGTTTCAAGATTATTTTTTTATTTAATATGGCATTATTTGATATTTATTAAGCTTTACTGGGGATTTTAATAAATGATAAATTCCACAATAATTATGTGTATTGTTTATTTTTTTAGTTAAAATTTTGAATTTTTATAAAACCGATTACTTTTCTATGTGTTATGAAATGATTAAATGATAATTAAACCCATTTGTTTTCATGTTTGTTGATATGATGAATGATTTATGATCATGTGGCACACTAAAGTATAGATTTATAATGTGACAGGTGTTACCTATATCTACCGCCAATTAATTTGTTAAAGGTTAATATCTCATGATATAACAATTTGAGACATTTAAATATGGTTAATCTACAATGGGGAATTGGTGTGCCCTGATCTACAATGGGAAACTGGTGAATCTTGATCAACTATGGGAACCAGGTGTGTCTTGATCCAATATTTTGATGTTATTGGTATTTAACCTCAACATATGAAATGGTTTACTATATTAATAATGGTTCTAAACTTTTATGAAATGATCTTAAGGATTGTGATTGATTTATAATGATTTCTCACTCTTATGGTCATTGTTTTCAGAAATGATAGTGTTTATAATTTGAATCATGTTTATGATCTATCAAAATTTGGGTATGAACTTTGTAATTTATGATTATTATCACATTAATATGATTTAATATAATAATTTCTTAGTATCCCCTATGTTTTTCATTACTAAGAATCATAGCTCACCCATTCTTATATTTCATTCCCCAGGTGATGAAGAAAGCTTTTAATTAGGGTTTGTCTAAGAAGGGTGATATGCGTGAAGAATTTTTGGAGATGATATAGATTTTTATGAATAATTTGGTTATTTTTCCTTGTTTCTAAAGACACTAAACCCATATAGTTATGATATTGTTTTTACCAATTATGAAATGAATATTCATAAATTTATATGTAAAATCTATATAATAAGAGTAGGTATTGTTATAGTTGGTATTAAAGCCATGTTCTGTTTACTTTTGGAAACTACTATGAGAAACTATTATACAAGATCACTAATGATGAGTATAATTATAGTTTAAAATCCAATGATTTTGGTAATGATCATGAATAAATTCGGATTAAACCTAATTTTTCAATGATTGAAATTTTATAAGTAATTTCTCTTAATTATGTGGTTTCCCACTATGATTATTATTTCTCACACTATGATTTTTGGTTTTTCCACACTAGATGGAACCCAAAGGGTGGAACTATGTGGTACTGTATCAGGTGGGTTACTATTCATATAATGAGAATTGGGTCATTAATTTGGGCCTACGAGCTATATAATGGGCTATAATCCCATTGGTCCTTCGAGATATGTAATGGATCTCCCTCTATGCAGTTAAAAGAGGTATTTTCTTTACTTTAAATATAATGTGAGGCTTTGTCCCCATCCTTTAGAAAAATATAATTATTTTTCTCATGGTAAATGAAATTAAATTATATTTATAAGGAGAAACGTTATTATTAATTATTATTTTCAACATCACAATATAATCAATAACAAAAACTTTGGTGAGTTTCTTCACCCATCTATTTAACGAACTATGTAGTTTTATGGTGGCCATAGAGGAAAGAAATTTTAATTTTCTTTTTGTATATCATGTTGGAAGAGGCATCATGGATAATTTTTAAAAGAAATTATAAAATGATTTGGGTGAGGAAAAGAAAGTCACAAAGAGAGTAATTGCAAAGGAAAAGTGAAAGACTCGGTTAAAAAAATGGATGATAATAATTGTATTTCTAAAGAATCTTCTGTAAGTAAATGTTTTGAATAAATATTGTATAGTAATTATGCACATTGTATAGTAATTATGCACATTAATTCTCTGGAATTACTTTTATAGTATTATAGAATAATGAAACATCTAAATATTTTTCCGGTATAGTTTTTCTTTAAGTATTTTAAGGTATATTTGGAATGGTACTGGTTTCCATGAAAAGTGATTGAGGTGGTAAGGTTATATTTTTTAAAACACATGATTAAGGGATATATAAACATAACTTGTGCTTGGTTTTGGTATAATAATGATATAAATATTTATTCAATATTATTAATGCCCTCAGAACTGATTTATAATATGATAATAATGTGGTTTTTTAGAATATGTTTATAGAATGTATTGTTTTATGGTCTATGAAAAGATATAATTTTTGAAAGAATACATGTTTTCACTAAGGATTTAAGGTAATTAATTTTATTACCATGTTTTAATATAACATATGATTATGACCTCCACATGTTTGAGTGAGACAATTAATAGCTACATCATGTTGTTTGGGGGATTAATGATAATTAGATTATAAAAATCTAGTGACCTTATTTTAAAAGTTTTAAATTTTTACCATTTCGAAGGATTATAAGGGTAACAATTTATGAAATTTTATACATTAAAATTTTGATAAGGTTTTATAAATTCATTTATTACTTAACTGTATGAATATTTATACATATTGGATATCCTATACTCGTCATTTTTTTAAGATGATAAATAAAGGTGAAATGCCTGACCTATCATCCCATTATCGATCTTACGATCCACTAGATATTCAGGAATTTAAATTTCAACTATATTTCATAGAGTAAGTGATGAAGATGAAATTTTCCAAGTTAAAAACAATGTGTGGTATTGTTCTTATAAAATGAAATCATTTATGTATATCTTCTAAATGTATTTTGAAATAAACATTTATCTTATAATCATCATTTTGTATGATATAAATGTCCTTTTTAGAACTATTTGGTCTATGGTTATGGTTTTCATTAAAATTAACTTGATATTTTTCTCTATCATTATATTTTAGAACATGATATTTATAATTTTTATCCAGGTTCTTATTTTCATGTTCCACTAATTTTCTACTAATCTGAAACAAAGTTTTTTGGTGACCTTCATCATTATCATTCCCAATATTATGATGAGATTTTATTTATCCCTTATATAATTTTAGTTTCCCATAAAGGAATTTTAAAATATCCACCTTTAATATTTGAAGGGTTATCTAAATTTTTAATGAATTAGTTTTTTGAAATTCTTGAATGTATTAGATTGGTATCTTATAGATTTTCCCTTCAACTGAATCTCTCCCAAGTTCATATTTTGTTCAATGTATCTCTCCTGGTAAATATCATACATGATCCTTCACATGTACTAAAATCATTGGTCATACCATTGGATCAATATCCTTCTTATTGGGATCAATTAGTAAAGATTATGGATCCTAGAGATAACATTCTACAAAATAATACCACTCACCTAATTAATGTTTTGTGTTGAAAACAAAAAATTTAGGAAGCTATGTGTGAACCTAAGAATGTAATTAGGTAGATGTATCCTAATATATTTTTATTTGAGTGATTAATTTCAAGGGATAAATTCTTTTTAAAATTCATAGAATGTAACACACCAATATTTTCTAGTATGATTATTTTTTTATAAGTTTTATCTCTTCGATAGTTTACATTACATGGAACAATAATTTTAAAAAACATCCAATATATTATTATTTTAAAATGAACATTATAACATAGCTGTTAACGTAGTGGGAATTTATATTATTAATAACATAATAAATTATATAATAGTAAAACTCAATATTAATTTATTAAATAACTCTCTTTACATATGTATAGACTTTTTTGTAAAGTTCTTTTTTTCATAAAATAAATGTTTTCTATAAAAAACTAATTTTAATGCTTTCTAGGTGAAAATAAATAAAATTATTTTTTGAAATTTCTATAAATTTTAATTGGTAAAATAAATAAAATTTGATTGACCATTTCAAAATTATATTAGGTTGAATTTTTGTGAATTTTCTAAAATGATTAATTTTTCAACAAATAGTAAAAATATACATATTTTTTATAAAATAGTCATTTTCTTTACATTTCTAAGTGATTTTGTGATTTTAAATAGATTTAGTAGTAAAATTATTAATTTTTCTATATATATAAACAAATTAATTCAAATTTAACATTATTTATACATTGTTTTGGTATAATTACATTTTTTGTGCTTAAAAACAAATCTTCCCAAAATAAAATGTTTCTCATTCCATTTTGATGGTTTAATTTTAAATGTAATTTGGAAATTCCAGTATTTTAAATTTTTAAAAATGGAATCTATATTTTTAATCATGATTTTTATATTATTTTATATATTCATTTTAGTTTTTATTCATATAAAATTTTCATGTTTAAAAATTAATTTTCTCAGTACAGTAAATGTAATGTTGTGGGTTAATGATAAAAGTTAAAAGATCCAAATACATAAAACTAAAACATTAAATGTGTGGTTTATGTGTATATTGATTTTAACCATCCATTACAAATTTAATTACCATCCAAATTATTTTTAATTAATTAATAAAAAATTTGGATCTCATTAAAAATAAAATAGTCCTTAATTTATCAATTAAAACCACTACTCCAAAAGTATAAATATCATTCTTCACCACCCCCTTTCTTATGAAAATATTTTAATGTATTAAAATATATAAAAAAATATCTCCTATAAAATATCCCCACATTCATGTCCTTTTCTCACACAAATACTAATTCTAGGATCCTTAAGGAGTCCTTCAAGGAGGTGACATTCAAGAGGTAACTTTCTAAACAACCTCCTTAATTTATTTTTTATTTCTACATAATATTCAACGCTTTCACCCATAAAATCATATTAACTATAGTTTTAGGTATATAATTGGATTTTAAATTTCTAATGAAAATCTTATATCCACCCCTTCTATCATATTCTTTTATTCAAGGAAAGAAAACCACTGTTGAAATTATTGAGGTTAACTATCTTTGGGGATAATGATTTTTCAATTTCTATTAACACCATCAATTCTGGTTCTGAAAGAATTATTATAATAATAAAATACATTAATAGATAAACTATAACTTATTTCATTTTCAATAACTAATGTTTATAAATAATATTAAACCAAACAAAAAGTATCATGATGGTAAAAAAACCACAAAAATAAACTAAACATTTACTGTTAAAATTTTATCAAATTAATCATCCTAATTTATGAAATAAAAATTATATATAAGACAATATAAACATATATAACTTCATTAATATCATTTAATTTTAAATATATAGTTTTATTTCTATTTTAAAATAAAATACATAATTATAAATAGTTAGCCGACCGTGAAACCATGAAACAAATGCACCAGAAAAATGAAAAATATTAAAATATTAATAATTAATGAGAGGTAAGATGTTATACAAGAATATTATAAGGTATTATGAATAATAATATTTATATTTTAATTAAATAATATTTTTATATGAACTTTTTTATAGGATGTTAATGTGTGATAAACTAAATAGAATCATGAGATATAGTGCTTCTCGTCCCATTTTTACGATTATGAGATATATGCCTCATTCACCAAATATTCATTTTTTATGTTATATATACATACAATTAAAATATAATATCATTAATCTCAATATATTCATTTTTTCAAGGTTTCATTTTATAATTATCACTTCTATTGGGCATACGATACCACTGATTACAAAGTGGTAAGGGATTTCTTAACTCAATTTTCATGCATTGGTAAAACTTATACTTCATTGATAATTCCATGTAAATATTATGTGTGATGTGGATTTTTATGATATTATAATGAATTTAAACTTTTATTTCTGTATTTATATATGATGCACATAATCATCTCCTTTGATTAATTCTTCCACCAATGATATGATATTTATAAAGGTCTTTTATTGAATATTATATTCTTAAGTTTCACTTAAAACCATCTTTTTCTTCCATGTCCAAATATTATAAATTTGTTTCTAAAAATGCTTTTACTATTTTCCTAATATTTTTAAAGTCATTTTTACTCATTTTTTATGTTAAACCCAATTTTAAAGGATTATTTTTGTCATTTTATAAACTCTGTCCTCTTTGACTTTCCCCAAAAAATTTAAAAGGCGTGTTTTTTAACATATAATACATGAGAGGAATTTACTATATTCCTGATGGATTAATAAATTCATGTTTCCATTAAGAGATTAAATGGTTATTTTCAAAAGATAGTTTTCATTTTTTTAATTGCGTGGTATTTAAAAAACATGTTTGAAAACGTAATGGTAATTTTTCTTAATAATTATTTTAAGTGATCTTTCAAAATAATTTTCCATTAAAGATGAAATTATTTAATGTAACTAAATATTTACTAGGAATTCGATCAAATGATACTATATTTTCTCCTTCTATGGATGTTTTATTTTTATTGTGAAAATATTAAATGTTCATAAAACCCATTACTTTTCCATGGGTTATGAGATTAGGAACTAATTATAAAACCCATTTATTTTCATGTGTTTTGATATGAAAAATGATTTACAATCCTATGACACACATAATTATGGTTATTAAAATTTTATTTGTGTGACATATATGTACCTCCAATGTATTGGGTAATTTTTAATATCCCTTGAGGTAACAGTTGAAATAAGTTGATAGTCTTTGTAACAACCCAAAATTTTATTAATGAAATTCCAATTGATCTAATTAAATGTATTATTATGTAAAATGGTTATATAAAACCTATTAAACTCCTTGGTTTTATGTTTTTTCTTTTTAAAATGACTTTAATAATTGTTAGAGGAGCTAATATAGTCATTGAATAGTGATTATATGATTAGTATAAATATAGCGCTTTAACAAAAAGAATTTACATAGAAAATGGAAGAAGTGGCCTCATATAGTAGGATTTCTCTATATGAAGCCCATTTTTTTAGAGAACACGAAGGATCTAGCATCACTGGATTCATTCTGGACCATTCCCAATCCCAGTTTCAAAACATTTAGCTTAAAAGGAATCGCCTACGGGACAAGTGGAAGTTAACATAGATTACCACCCGAGAAATGTTATTTGAGCCACCCCACAAGTCTGTCACCATCACACACCTTACCCCTAGGTATTATGTGAGAGTTATAAGGGGATATGTTACAAAAACCTAGCACTGTGATTATGTGCATTATTTATGTATATAATAAAGAACATACATTCATTTTATTATTGTATCTTTGTAAAAAACAATTAACGTACAATTAGTATTTTTAGTTAATATTCAATTAAAAAAAATTATTTTGGTGAATTAATTGATTTTAAAATGAAATATCTTCTTATTAAAATATTAGAACTAAATTACTTTTTATTAAATAGAAATGATTGTATAAATTTTATACAATTGTTATTTTTATTTTGGTTTGAAAGTGGTTTTTTATCAAAACCCATTAATTCTAAAAAAATGTCAGTTTTTATTTTAAAATTGGGAATTTACATTTTCAAAAATTATTTAGATAAAATGATTAATATTGCTTGATTAAACACAACGAAATGATCTAATAGTTAATTTTTCATAATTTTCTGAGATAGTTGATTTATTGGGAAAAAATTAAATAATAATTAAATATATAATGTGTTTTATGACATCATAATGACCAAATAGTGATGTAATAAAATAATATAAAAGTTATATTCTCCCAATATATGTTTTACCTTTAAAATTATATTTTATATTTGTTTGATTAATTTTAAAATTCCAGAGTGGACCCTCCAATACATATAAAATATTAAACATTTTAAATTGATTTCCTTGAGAGTGTGACTCACCTCCACTTAAGAAAGCCTAATATTTTAATAATTTCGGCCATTGGCCTTATAAAATAATTTTTCCACTACCCTTTGTCAAAAAATGGGCAAAAACTATGGTACATCTTGTGGTTTTGAATATTAAATTATATAGATTCCAAAACCTATGTTTGTGAAATATTAAAGAATCCCTTCCCATTTCATATATAAACCCACCCAAAAACCACTTATATTTACTAAAAATACTTCGATAACATCCATTATTTTTCCGAATCTCTCTAGAATACTTCAATGGTTCCCTAGTAACTCAATAATTCCCTCCTTAAGCACTTGAATTCACAACCTAAAGTAAGGTATCCTCACTTTCCTTCCTTCCTTAATTAAGTCCAGGTTTCCATATACTGTTGTTCACTATTATTTTCAATTAAAAATGTTTCACTGTGATTTCTAACCTTCCCTATACTACTCTATATATTTTTGAATTATTATAGACACTTTTTCTCTCATTAATTCCTCCCATGTACACCTGTTACCATGCTGAAATTTAGTAAGGGATTTCTCTCTCCTCATTTACATTCAAGAAATTATTTTTTTTTATGAATTTAAATTCCATTAATTTTTTTGTTATGTTATGTTCCACAACCCCCTTATTTTTCATTTCTTGTATAAATTTTGATATACCTCTTTCTCTCTCATCCACCCCCCTTATTTTATGATTTCTATTTGACGTCGTTATATTGTCGAAGTTATTCAAAACATTCCCAGGACAAAACCATCATGTAAGTGAATACTACACCCATATCCCTATCAAGGGTACTCACCATTATGCACATGTACTTTTTGACTGAGTAATTACATTTATGTATTCCATAATTCTTATTCATGGAATAAATTATTATGTTTAATGAATCCATGTTGTATGATATTTGTATCCCACTTATGCATGAAATGAAATAATTTATAAGTGTGCGCCCTAAGTGCCCTCCAATGCATTGGATAAAAAATAGTATCATGATACATCTAGTGAAATTGGTTTTGAGTCATGTTAAATGATATTTTACTCATGATAATTCATGTAAAATAAGGTATTACTCATGAACCATGTCCAGTATGCCTTGGCTTATGATAATATCATGTCTAATATTGATGCTAAAACTTCTTGATATGATAATAATGTTGTATAATGCCTTTATGTTCATGTTTCTATTATGATCAATTGATATGATTATTTCCTTACATGTATTTTATTCTTCATTTTATTCCTTATTTACTCCCATACTGAGCTTTATAGCTCATCCTTTTCATATGTATGTCCTCAAGTTATTCCGTGCAATGCTAAGTATGAAGTAATGTTGTGGTCATGTAAAATACGTTTTCTATAAAGATGTTTTATTTAATGTCGTAATCTATCTTTTAATGTTCATAATTTCCCAAGACACTATACAACTCGATCCTTAGAGTTTTATTAAGTGTAATTTTATGTAATATATCATGTTAAAGTGTGTAATAAAGAGGAGAGTTTTTATAGTTGGTATCAGAAAATATGTTTAGTTATTTTTGGTATTAGGATTAGAAAACCCTAGTGAAAGAATTATGGATAAGACTAAGTTTAGTAAAAACATCACTAAATTTAGAATACTATATAGTAAGTGGTTTATCAAGAAAATACATCCTTTTCTGGATACGAACAATTAAAGGCGGCTCTGAGATAGATGTATCTAAGGGTAAAACCTAAAAACACCACTTTGAGAGTGAATATAATGGCAACTAGTGCAAAACAATAGGCCTTATGTCACTTTTGTATTGACACTCCTAGGGGATATGCTTTGGTAAATTTATATGCTTATTATTAACCATTTTGAAGGGAATTAAAAATTTCACCAGAGAATATATGTTTTAAAGTAAATAATGGATAACATAGATTGAAGCTTATAAATTTGTAAGATATTGAAATAAATATAATTTTTAAATTATGCCTCTTTTCATTGGATTTTCCTTATGTTTTACCGCCAAATTTCCTTTTATTCTAGCCAAAGTTCGGTAATAGGAGGACTCGGGCTAATAACCAATGTGAAGATCAATGTGATGACTATTATAATGAGATTACCAATATGATGGGAGAAGGAATCAAAAAAAATTTACATGATACACTCTCAGAAAACTCTTGTATTGAATATAAACATGGGTTAAGAAGAACATCTAACCCCCCCCCCCAAATATCAATTCAAAATGTAAAGTGTCATGATACAAAGACCACCTTCTTTTAATGGATCATATGATCTCTCAATCGTCAAACAATGGATCAAGTCCATTGAGAATATATTCTCAATCCTTCAATGTTCTCAACAAGAGAATGTTCTTCTATATTCTTATCATTTAGAGGTTGAAGCTGATCAATGGAGGAAAATGATCAAAAATACAAAGCTAGATGAAGAGATCGAGGTATTGGAATGGAATAATTTCTAAAAAACAAATTTGATAAATATTTTCCTCACACCCTCGGACATAATATGGAAGTGACTTATCTAACCAAAAGAAAAAAATGACAAATTCATCGGATCATAGGAGGAAAACATCACAAGTCTTCCCTGATACACCTCCGACTTTTTCGTTACCCCTAAATTCTTGGTCGACAACTTATTTTGTGGGATTAAACCTAGAATACTGAAATTCCTAATGATCCTTGACTTAGATGGCTATATAGAAATTGTCAAATGTTCCCTCAAAGTAAAAATAGTGATCAAGGAATATTTGGGGTATCATAAGGATGAGAAGATAAAAGAAGACTTTAATTCTGGAAATCCAAGTGATAAATCCAATGGTGCTAAGAAATGCTAGCACACCACTTACCAAAGGTGTGGAATGAAGTACCCTATAAATTTCCTAAAGGGGATGAATAAATGATTTAGGTGTGTAAGAGATGGGAAACTGGCCATTAGATTGATGATAAGAAAAACTAGATGTTGTGATAGAGAAGTGGTATACTTTGTTCGACCCTCAATGTATTTTTCATTGCTTCAAATGCAAACAACTAGTTCACATTGAAAACGTGTTCCCTAAGACAAGGATTTGCAGAGGCAACCAACAATATCCATGGTAGAAAAGGAAAGATATTTCCATCACTACCACTAAATAGACCCCCAACAATGAAGTGGTGATAAGTACAATAATTACTCATTCACAAATAGAAAACATACTTTCTAATTCTAGTTCAACGCTATATTTTATATCCCAAACGTTTATTAGAACAATTAGAAAACCACCACAAATCATGTATGTAGATATGTCGGGGAGAATAGAAAAGGGGGGAAATTATTTCATCCCCTGAATATAACTCCTCCCCTTTCACAATTTGGGGATTGAACATCCTAGAAAACCTAATCATACTCCCTCTATGGAATTTGATGCAATTTATGGAATGGATTGTATTTCCTTATATAGATCCAAAATAAATTGTTGTGAGAGGGAAATCACTCTCCATAAGGCGAATTGGCCACCAATTCTATACAAGTGCAAAGAGGATAATGAATCTTCATTATAACCATTATAGCAAGCATGGATATAACTACCCTATGATCACATATATATTGCTCAGGTGAAGGTGTTTATAGAACCAACCATCATTGAAGACACTCCTATTGTGTGAAAATTCCCTGAAGTGTTTCCCGAGGAATTTTTTGGTCTTACTCTTAACAGATATGTTGAATACCCTATTGATCTTATACCTAGGGATTTACCAATATCCAAGACTCTATATAGAATTGTTTTTTTGGGGATTGAGGAGATAAAGAAACTACTATAGTAGAATATCGATAATGTGTTTATATGACTACGTTCTTCACCATGATGTTCACCAATCCTCTTCATCAAGAAGAAGGATGGGTTAATATGCCTTAGAATTGATTATAATTTTCTAAATAAAATAACGATAAGAAATAAGTATACTCTACTAAAAATTGATCACTTGTTTGATCAAATAAACGGAGCACAATACTTCTCCAAGGTGGATTTTCAATTGGGATATTACCATGTAAGGATAAAGAAGGAAGATATCACCACGACTACTTTTTGTACAAGGTACAGGAACTATGAATTCATAGTAATGAATTGCAGACTCACTAATGCTCCAGAAGTATTAATGGAATTGATTAATATAGTCATTATATATTACCATGAAAAATTATTTGTGGTATTTATAGATGGTATTCTCATATACTACAAAACCTAGTAGGA
Source organism: Viscum album (assembly GCA_963277665.1). Taxonomy (NCBI): domain Eukaryota; kingdom Viridiplantae; phylum Streptophyta; class Magnoliopsida; order Santalales; family Viscaceae; genus Viscum; species Viscum album. Next base: position 1,496,568,968 of record OY728119.1, on the reverse strand, counting down.
TCATGAGGAGCATCTAAGCACTATTCTGGAGACCTTTTAAAGGGATAATAACTTTGAAAAGTAAAGTAAGTGTGAGTTTGGATTAAAATATGCCTCATTATTGGGTCATATTATCAAACTAAATGGGATATCTGTGGATCCCTCCGAGACAAATTCAATTTAGGGATAGATGAGGCTATTATCTGTGATGGATATCTATAGCTTCCATGGGTTACTTGGATATTATCACTGATTTGTAAAAAAAATCATGATTTTCAAACCCTCAATCTAATGTAACTCGGAAGGGTGTCAAGTTTTCTTGGATCGATGAATGTGAATATCACTTCATGGAGTTGAAAAGGTGGATTATCACTACACTTGTTCTCACACTACCAACAAGTGAAGAATTTATTGTGGTATTCAGTGATGCTTCAATGAAGGGATGGGTTGTGTGTTTATGCAAAATGAAAAATTCATTGCGTATGATTCAAGGCAATTGAATGTTCATGAGAAAAATTATCCAATAGATGATATGAAGCTGATAGTAGTAATATTGGCATTAAAAATTTGGTTACATTACAACATTGTGGAGAAGTGTAAAATATATACGGATCATAAAATCCTCATGTATATATTCCCATAGAAAGAGTTGAACATGAACCAGTGAATATGGTTAGAGCTGATCAACGTCTATGACTGCTCAATCCATTACCACCTTGAGAAACTGAAAATGGTGGAAAATGATCTAATATAAAAGGACCCAACAATTCAATCATCGATGTAAATTTAAAAGGGTCCAATCTTTTTAAATTTGATGAAGATGGACATGGGAATCATATATAAGGGAACATCATCAATACTTTCACAAATGATTTTTGAACTATCTATTTTGTAATGATTAAATAATGCACAAAATGATGATGTTGGAATTCATAATAAAGTTAAAACAATCATAAAATATAAATCATCAGAGTTTAATGTTAATTAAGAAGGAATTGTAATATTTGGTACAGAACTATGTGTTCTATCAAATCTAGAGTTAATGAATGTTCTTTTGGATGATTCAAATTGTTCAAATTTCTCCATTAATCTAGGAAACATAAATATGTATAGAGATCTTTGAATGCGTTATTGGTGGGATAATGTGAAGAAGATGATCAATAAGTATACATCATAGTGTTTGATGTGTCAAAAAGTGAAGATTGAGAGGGAGAAGTCTAGTGGGGATGATGTTACCATTAGCCATACCAACATGGAAATGGGAGAACATCACCATGGACTTCGTCGCTGGACTTATGAACACATCCAAAATAAAAAATGTTATCTAGGTTGTTGTGGATCATCTTACAAAGACTGAACACTTTATTTAAATTTGATAGGATTTATCATTGTATCAACTAACATGTATATACATCAGATAATTAGTAAGACTACATGGAGCACCACTATTTTTTGTATCTAACCGATATCTAAGAACCGCCTCTATGTTCTAGAAGAGTCTCTAAACTACTCTGAATAATTAAGAGAACTTTAGTATTTCTTATCATCTTGAAACTGGTGGCCACTCTGACCAGACTATCCAAGCATTTGAGGACATGTTGAGAGCATGATAAATAGACTTTAAAGGATTGTGTGATCAATATTTTCATCTGGTTGAGTTCACTTACAATAACTATTTCCACTCAAGAATACAAATGGATCCTTTTGAATCTATTTAAGGGAAGAGGTGTAGAACACTAGAATTTTGGGATGAAGTTGGGGACTAAAAACTCCTCGGTATAGAAATTTTTGAAGAAATGGTGGGGAATGTTAAGATCATACAACAACACATTAAAGCCTCTCAGAGTCAAAAAAATTAGATATGATGATACCAATCGAAGAGACCTGGAGTTTTATGTTAGATACATGGTATTCCTATGAAAATCACCATGGAATATTGTTATGAGATTTGTGATCAAGGTAATGATTAGTCCAAGGTACATCAGTACTTTTGAGATCTTTGATCACATTAGACCAGTGGCCTATCAACTAGCACTACCAATAAACATCTCTCATGTACCTGATATATTTTATATATCACTCTTCGGGAAGTACATACCTGAACAATTTCATGTACTCAATCCAGAGGTGGTAGAATTAGATAATAACCTCTCCTATGAAGAGAATTTAGTGAAGATCATAGATCATAGTAAAAGAGTTATAAGAAATAAGACAATACCCCTCATCAAGGTGTTGTGGAAAAACCACAAGTTTGAAGATGAAATGTGGGAATCAGAAGAAGTGATAAAGCAGAGTTACCCTCATCTATTTTAGTGTGGGAAAAAGAAATTTTTAGGGAGAAATATCTTAATGGGTGATGATTGTAATGACCCAAACTTTTATTAATGAGAATTCATCTTGATCCAATTAAATGTCTCATTATGTAAAAAGGTTATATCAAAGATATTCACTTCATTGGTTTTATGTTTTTAGATTGTAAAATACCATTATGAATTGTTACAATTGTAAATATATTCATTGAACAATGATCACATGATAAGTATAAATATTGGGCTTTAACAAATCCAATTTTATCAGACAATGGAAGCAATGGTGTTATCCAGAAGAATTTTTCAATATGAATCCATTTTGTCAGAGCCAGGGAAGGAGGTAGCATCACTAATCATTTCTCTAGACAAATACCAATACGATCTTCAATACATTAAGCTAAAACATAATTTCATATGGGAGAAGTTGAAGTTAATAGGGATTACCATCCGAGCAATGTTATCCGAGCAGCCCAATGAGTACATCACAGTCGCACACCCTACCCTTATGTATTATGTGGGTTTTATAAGGAGTTATGTTACAATTCCCTACCACTATGAATATTATCATTATTTTTGTATTGAATAAATAATACACATTCATCTTATTATTATTACTTTGTAAAAAAAATTAAATCACAAATAATATTTTTAGTTAATATTCAATTACGAAATCTATTTTGATGTATTAATAAATTTTTTAATTAGAAATATTTCAATAAAATTGTATTACTAAATTACTCTTTATTAAATATAAATGATCCTATAATTTCTATACAATTTTAATTTTTAATAAGGATTGAAATACGTTTTTTTTTCAAAACCTTTTAATATTCAATAAGAGTTAGTTTTTATATTAAAAGTGAAAAATTAAATATTTACAAAATTATATACATTAAATGAATATTATTTTTGGATTCAGTATGTTGAATTTATCTAACAGTGAATTTTTCATAATTTTCTGAGATAGTCGAATTTTTGGGTAAAAATTAAATACATTTTAAATATATAATGTGTTTTATGTCATCATAATGACCTAAGAGTGATGTAATAAAATACTATAAATGATTTATTCGTCCAATATATGTTTTAACATTAAAATAATGGGATTTTATATTTTTGTTTGATTAATTTTACAATGTCATAGTGGACCCTCCAATACTTACAAAATATTGTAACATTTTAAAATGATTTCCTTGAGAGTATGACTCACATCCCCCTAAGAAAGCCCAATATTTTAAAATAGTTTTCCATTAGAGAGATAAAATAATTTATCCACTCCCTTTTAGAAAAAAACCATGGGATGGTTTTTGTTTTAAAATTTTAATTATATAGATTTCAAAACATATTATTGTGAAATATTAAATAATTCCCATTTCCATTCATATATAAACCCACCCAGGAACCCAAATGTATTCACAAAAAATATATGGATAACGTCACCACTCTCCCCCCCCCCTCTATTTATAATCCCCCCAAGGCACACCAACCTCTCATGAAGCCCCGCCTCAAGCTCTGGATGTCACACATTTTAGTAAGGGATCTTCACTTTCTTTATTTATGTCCAAGATTCCTTCTATTATTATGCCCTTTGATTTCAAATTAAAAAATTTGGGGTTTTATTTTTCTCCTCCCCTATACTTCCCTCCTTATGTTTGAATGATGGGATACCCCTTTCCCTCTTCTTAATGCCTCCCATGTACAGCTGTTACCATGATGCAATTCTGTAATGGATTTCCCTCTCCTCATTTACATTCAAGAAATTATTTTATTTTCTCCCTCCAAATTCCATTAAATATGTTGATATATTATGTTCCATTACCCCCTTACATTACATTTCATGTATAAATAACGAGATACCAATTTCTCTATCCTAAACCTATATTATGATTTCTTTTTGACATCATTATGCTGCCAATGTTAAACCAAAATTCCCAATGCCAAAATCTTCATGTAAGCAAATAACATACCCATTTCTCTATCAAGGGTATTCACCTTTATGCACATGTACTTGTCGGTTGATTACATACATTTATGTATTCCAAATATTTTATTCATGGTATAAATTATAATGTTTAATTAATCCTTGTTATATGATCTATGTGGCACACTTATGCATGAAAGGAAATGATTAAGAAGGGTGTGCCCTGATAGAGCTCTAATGCATTAGGTGAAGAATAGTATCATGATACGTCATGTGAAATGAGTGTTGAATCAATATAATTCCAGTGAAATGAGGCTTTAATCATGCTAATTCATGTTCAATGAGGTTATACTCATGAACCATGTGAAACGATCCTTAGCTTATGCTAATATCATGTTAAATATTATTACCATGTCTCCATGTTATGATAATCATTTTATATCATGCATTTACGTTAATGTTTCTCTTATGCTACATTGATATTTCTATTACCTAACATGTATTGTATTCCTCATGTTATGCCTTGTTTACTCCATTACTAGACTTTATATCTCACACATTTCTTTTGTATGTCCCCAAGTTATCTCAGGCAATAATAAGTATACGGGAATGTGGGGTTCAACTAAAAGATGTTTTAAATAAATATGTTGTGTTTTATGAAATAATATTTAATGTAATATTCCTAATTTACCAAGACACTAGACAATTAAATCCTCAGAGTTGTCTTAAGTGCAATTTTATGTAATAAATCATGATAAAGTGTGAAATAAAGAGCATGGTTGATATAGGCTTAGTCAATAATCGTAAACACGAGTGTCCTAATCTATAATGGGAAATAACTACAATCTAATCCACTATGTGAAATATGTGTGTCCCAATCCATTATATTGATGGTCTTGGAAGTTAACCTTGACATATGAAATTTTTTATGATATTTATGATTCTTCCTAACTTTTATGAAATGAGATTATGGATCAGGATTGACTTATAATTATTTCTAACTCTTGTGGTCTATTTTTTCTGATATGATAATGTTTATTCCATGAATCATGTATATGATCTATGATAGTTGGGGTATGAACTGCGATTTCTATGATCATGATACCATTATTAATATTTCATACGAATATAGATTCATATCTCATATGTTTATCCATATTAATCATATGATATAACCCTTTCTAATGTTACATCCCCAGGTTATAAAGAACAGTTTTTTGTAGGATATGTATAAGATGGGTTCTTGACATATAGAAAATTTGGGAGATGATATAGATTTTTATGGACCAGTTGTTTATGTTTCCATGATTCTAAATAAACTAAACCCATACGATCCTGTCATGGTTTTGATATATTGTGTATTGAATATTCATATATTTAGATGTAATATCTATGTATTAAAATTATGGGACATTATATGTTCTATACATACCAAGATTTAAGCAGTGGTTGTTGGATAAATCACATAGTTCATTTTTTTCTATTTGTCATGTAAATGTGATGATGAATAGTGATCTGAAAGCGTATTTATTATGGGACAAAATTAAAAGGGATATAGAGGAATATGTATCAATGTTCTTGGTAAGTAAACAAGTTATGTATGGGGGAAAAATTATATGGGGATGTTACAGACATTACAGACGTCATAATGTAAATCTGAAAACATCACCACGGGTTTTTTTCAACGGAATCCCCAAAAAATCTATATGGTATAATGATATTTGGGATACATTAGATTTCTTTAAGTAAGAACACTTAATTTACATTAGATATCATTTCCCTCTTGATCATATTTATATGTTATACATTAATTATGTGGTGAAATTACATGTATTTCCACATTCTATTGTATCTTATTGATATCCTTGTTTTACATTGAATTTATAGTTAAATAATAAATAATATCTAGATACATGATTATGTTTCCTCACACCTTATAATCCTCTGATAGATTATCAGTCTAAGAGAACCATTCAATCCCTAGAGGGTATAATATGATCATGTCATATGGATTTCAAATGTTTTTGGGGTCAACACCTTCTTATATTTGAATTTTATTATAATAATAGCTTTCAATAAATAATTAATATGGGTCATTATGAGTCCATATGTGGTAAAAAGATCATAAATACTACATTATAGTGTGTCGTTGGATAGAGAAATCTATTTAATAATGATACAGTTGAGGAAATGGATGATAAATTTAGATCTATTCAACATCACATAAGAGTAGGTTAGAGACGAAAAAAAATTGTGTTGATAATTATTGAAAAGATCTAGAGATCAATATTAGTGAATACGTATTTATGAAATTTTATTCATGAAATAAGGATATAGAATTTTTAATTAAATGAATGATTATCCTTAGGTATATTTTCACCAATTATATTCTTGATCATGTTGGGATGGAATCATATCACTTATCTCTTCCACTGAAATTCTCTCATATTCACTATGTGTTCCATGTATCACTTTTAGGGAAGTATATAGATGATCCATCACATTTAATAAACTAAGAGTTCATAACACTATTTCATGATCATTATTATGAATAAAAAATAGTATAAATCTTGGATCAATGATATAAATTTCTGAAAAAATATTACTACTCACCTTGTCAAAGTTATCTGTAGGAAAAGGAACATTAAAGAAGCTACTTTGAAGTTATCACCTAGTCTTTGGGAAGGAAGGTATGAGAAAGAATAAATAAATTGGGATAAATTTATAGTTTGCATATATATAAAATTAATTAATTATTCATCAATAAATTATAAATGAAAATAAAATCCATTTGAAAATAATGTTGTTTATTTTAAAAAAACAATTTTTTTATGAACCTAATGTGTTTTTATCTTAATTAATTAAATTAATAAGTATTGGTAAATTATTTTAAGGAAATATATATAATATATATTCCATAACTATTTTATTTAAACCCATTTCCATTTTAAATCCATTGGCTTGATAAATAATTTCTTATATTTTAATCTTTTATCAAATTCTATGTGTTTCATCTCACTCCCTTATAAGAGGAAACTCTTCATTTCACTTCATTACACCACTTTGAGAATTATATATTAACCAAACACTAAACAATTACCTTCTAAATTTCACTATAAACTTTCTATATTTTTTCTTCCCCCCAAAAGAACAATCCTAAAGTCCATAAGAGTATGTAAAATGAGTTCTTTCTGAAAATTGGTTATCACCCTAAGAGATCACGTTGTTTTCACTTATTCTTTTACCCTTTATAAATTGCTGTCATTGGATGTAAAATACTAAATTACGTATCCTGAAGGTAATTTAATGTTTTTTTTGTAATAAAACCACCTATATTCACCCTATATCACATCAAAGGTGAAATAAAGTATCGCTCGAGCATATATATGGCTTGTCATCTCTACAGCGATACAAATCATTTTTCATAAAAATATTTTTTTTGTAATATGAATCTATTAATTTTTATTTATGATATTTATGAAATAATTTTGATTATTTAATGATAATATAAAATCATAATGTTAAGTTCATGTCTATTGAAAAATGATAACATTGCTACTATGTTTGTATGGACTACCACCTCCACGAAGTGATGTGTTTCATTTATCATTTCTACTTTACCTAGATGGTAATAGATATTTATGTGATTTTTATTTATGATATATATGATATAATAAATATCATTTAATTTTTATTTATCATTTACCTTTCTATTTTCTATCTTTGGAAAAGTGAAAACATTGTTCATACATGCGTATGACCTAGAATATCCATATATGTTATATTCATATTTCTATATATATCTTATTTGGAATACTAAAAACATATATAATGAACATATATTATATTAATACCATTATTGAATTTATAGATATGATATAACCATAATATATGTATATGGATCAGGACTTTTAAACTAAAACATGTATGAAAACGAAGTTGTTATCACCCATAATAGTAGTGTTAATTACAAATTATTAACCAATGGGTGGTAAGATATTATAATTAAATCATAAATGGAATGATATACATGATTATTTATATATAATATATTTATAATAAATATATACTTATTATATATTAGGTTCAAATGTGTTGAATAAATGAAATACTTGAGGTAAGTGAATTATGTTTCAATCTTATTTTAATCAGGATTGTTTATACATGTATTTCTAATAGGTAAATTAAATAAATAATTATCTAACAAATTACATTACTTTTACTTCTATTCAGGTTACTTATAAATAGTAAATTTTTTCTTTTATTTACTTACTATATGTACATAAGTTATTCAAGTAATTTTTTTATGTAAAACAAACATTATTTCTCTATTCGATCAAAGATTTTGTTCTTCTATATCCATGTATTCTACAAATTGTTTTCAAAAATGTTTCAATTATTATAATTTGACTTCTAAAATTTATTTTTATCCATGATTTTATTTATACTATATTTTCTAAAAGGAATTTATTATCTCTTTATCAATGATATACTTTTTTAAATTTTATCAAATTTGTTAAAGGAATGTTCTCTTTTAACTTGTACAAAATGATTATAATTTCATGCCATAATGAATAATCAATTATTTAAATCATCCTTTATATTTTTTTAAGGTTTAGTCAAATAAAAAAAACTAATTTTAAACAAAAATTATTTTATATAAGATATTCCTATTTGAAAAAGGAATTTTATTTCCTAAATAATCAAGTGATTTTGTTTAAGAAATAATTTCTATGATAACATTATTTGAGGTTAATTGTGTTTTACTAGGAACATGATCCAATGATACCATCCTTATTGTTACAGTTATTTTTTATTTTTTATTTTTTTATGAGAAGATTAGGAAACCAATTTATTTTTCATGTTTTAATTTATGATAAATTTATGAAATATTTAAGAAACATGTGTTCTTTTCATTAATTTTGAAATTATGAAATGATGAATATTTTATAATATTTTATCACATATATTTATGTTTATCATTATGTGATGGGTGGGTAGATTATTTTTTATCACTCTAATTATTTAGGATACACTATTTTTCTCAGGGGATAACTATGGGAAACAATTCAATATTCTTGTTCCACTATGGTGATCAAGTAAATGTACTTCATCCTCTATGAAAAAACAAGTCGATATGATTAATACACTATGGAAACTAAGTGATCATGAATGATCCATAATGATATGTATCTTTCTGATCATTAATTATTTAATGGTATGGGTAGTTAACCTTAATATATTAAATTATATCTATAGTTTTCTCAATTTTATGACACGAACTTATGGTTCATGATTGATTTATCATGTTTTGTTATTCTAGATATTCATTCCTTTTTAAATGATAAATATTTATGCCATTAATCAATTTTAAAATTGACGATAGATATTGTATGAATGTTGTAATTTATATTAATAATCTCATACCCTTAGTCTTATCATTTGATTTCATATTGTCATTTAATGATACCTATCATGTTTATCCTTATTGAGCATCTATGCTAAGTGTTTCTTATGTTTCCATACCCTCGATTATGAATAATTTTTTAACTATTGAATGTCTGTGAGGATTAATATATGGTAAAATATTTTTGGGATATATTGAAGATAATTCATCAAATTAGATATTCTTCTATCTTGTATCCAAATAAACTAAACCTTTACATTCCATAAGAGTGTATTTTCTAAATGTAATGAGTACTTATCAAAAATGATGTAACATTTTTTCATAAAACTTTTGGCCTCTACAAACTTGTGCTGGTTTTATCATTAATAAATATTTCTATGTAATGTATTTTATATTATTGAATATAACTTAAAATAATATGATAATAGATGATTCCAATATCAAACCAACCATTTTTGATAAAATTACCCACCGCTATTGTAAGAATGTTATACAATATCTAAAAAATAGATGGAATATATTTCCCGTAATGAGTTTATCAACTACATAAAAATAAAATAGGAGTATAAAAAACATTAGGTGGAAGATGAACCCATTGGTGATAAGTCCAAGGTCTTAAGTTAAAGGTATTTGGCACATCTAGGACCTAAAAGGGGAATAACATACAGACTGTACTCTAAAATGAAATGTATATCTCAATAAAATAAAATTGGAGTGATACTTTTATGGATATTTATGACACTTAAAATGGGACTAAAATCTCCATAATGGGAAATATATAAAAAATTGTCAAAAGGATATCTTTGTTGGTATTATTTTCAAATATAATGTTCTCAAGGATATCCTATCTTGGTGGATTGATTCTGATATGAAAAGACATCGTTACAAGATAATATCTCTCTTCAAGAGGATATAATAAATAAAATGTGGTAAATACTATACATGGGGACCTATAACGTCATTGAAATATAAGGGAAGCTCTTTTTCATGAGTTTATATTGGGAAATATCTAAAATTTAAATAATATCATGTATGTGCATAGATTTCATATGAACTTAGTTTTAGGGATATATTTATTCTAGAATGGTTTTAATATTGTATTCTAAGAAAACAACTTTGTTCTTTCCATGGGTGATATTTTTGTTGGAAAGGGTCATTTTTATGATAGATTATTCAAATAAAATATAATTTTTCTGCTTACTTTATAGTGCCTTTTAATTTGTGGAATAATATTTTAGAAATAACAAATTATATAAAAATTCATGACATGTAAATAATGGAATTAAAATCATGAATGGATAAAATAATCATAAATGTGTCACATGTATATAAAATAAAATATATAGTAAACAATTTCCATGTTAAAAATGTAATTTAATATATTAAATTAATACAGGTTGATATATATGATTTTCATTCTATAATCACTATATGTAATAAAATTTACTTTATACCTTTTATTAATTATTATTTTAGATTCTTTTAGGTTTATCATTTACATTAAAAAATGAAGATATAGAAAAATTTAGTATCTACTGAAATGAGGATGAAAAATAATGCAATATTATAATTAAATTTTCTCAATCTGGATAAGTGGATAATATTATAGAACTTTCTTTTTTGAATCCTAAGTGATTATTCATGTTGTGGTGGCTCCCAATACACCATATAAAAATGTTTTATCTATAATAAAAAATAAAACATTAATAGTAATTGATAATTCTATGATGTTTATCATGGTTCTTTTCAGAGGAATTTGGTTGCATGCTATATCCTAAATAAGGTTTACACAAAATGTAAGGAAATGAATCCATTTAAATAATGTTGGTATTGGAAACAAACCCTCAATTATTTGACTATTTAGGCTTGGAATGAAATTTTATGAGTTCATAAACCAAAAGGGAATATTTTAGTCAAAGAGGGAGTAATAAAATACTTATTATATATGTAAAGAATTTAAAATATAATAAATTCATAGTTATAGAATATAATTATTTTTTTTATTGATAACATAATTATTGAATCAAGATATTATATATATTCTCAATCAAGTTTAATATATTAATAGAAGAAATTATAGATGGATTAATTAGGAAGAAATAATATAGTGTCTTAATAGGATACTATCATGGAAGTTCGTAAAAGTAAACAATATCAATTACTAAATAAATAAGGTTCTAATTTTCATATATCATTTTTTGGTGGAAATTATTATTGTACTGTTACAAAAACATTATTTATTCTTAATATAGATTAAAATCCCAAAACATTTAAATAAATTTTGTCATATTTTGATTCATATATTTTGAATAAATCTATAAATTTTCAAATGGGCTATTTAATTTATAACAATACATGCGTATAATTTTTTATTAAACAATTTCCAAAACTAATAGGTTGAAATTGTGTATGTAGAATAAAATAATAATTTAATTATGGAGAAGGAAAATATATATACTGATTGGAAATTTATAGGGTGACTCAAAAAATAATAAAATGATTATTTTGAAAATTATTCACCCATGGCTCGGAATGAGATTACTATAATCCTTCTTTCCTTACCTTAAATAATTAATTAATAAATATCATAAATGGAATCTAAAATATTGTTATTAAATGGTAAATTTTAATAATATATTCACATTGGAAGACTAGAATGAATCATAACACCTGGAATAGAAAATAACGTTTTCAAATAAGCATGGTCTTTATTTGGTTTAAAAAAATCTAAAATAATGATATGAAAATATAAGGAATTAATAGTAAAAACATGAAATTTAGTTTAATGGGATGATAAAATAATTTTAAATAGGTTCTATAATAATTAGGGTCTTGTTATATTTTTATATGTTGATGACAAGTTAATTTTTGGAACTAATATGATTCATGTAAATGAGGTTAAGTCCATTTTGTAATTGATGTTTTATATTAAATACAAAGATAAATAAAATTTTAGATTTGGAATAAAAATTGTTATGAATAATAACTTTATTATTTATCAATCTCATTATATAAAAAATGAGTAAAATTAGTTCGAAAAAATTGATTATTTTCTAATTTATACTCCATATTCTTCTGGGAGATGGATTCTACCAAATCATGGTATGTCAATTTATCAACTAGAATATATAAATTTTATTAGGTATCTCATATATTATATTACTAGAATAGGACATCATAATTCACAAGATTTTTGAAATTTAATAATTTATATATATATTATCCAGATTATACAAAATGGGAGGTCTTTAAAAGAGTACTCAAATATATAAAGGGTAATATATATTGTCGTATATATTATAGTGGAAACATAAGGGTGTTGGAAGTATTTTATAATTCATTATGGATTTTTAATATAGAGGATCATACATCTATGAGAGGTTGTTTTTCACATAGAGGTGAAAAAATATCATATAGATAAAATAAAAAATATTGTATGATGGACTCCATAAGGGATTCTAAGATTATTGAATTAAAATCTATAGTAAAAGAAGTGGATCGTATTTGATCTCGTTTATCATGTCTATCATAGTGACCCAAGATTAACGTAAATGGATATTACATCATTTTAGTTGAATATTCAGTACAATACAAAAATTCATACCTGAGGGCCCTAATAATTTAGGGTCTTCCGAAACATATAACACATTCATCTAATTTTGGTGAAATGTAACCAATATCATCCTTAAATATTTTCCCATTTTGTACTCAAACATTAAAATTTTCATTATAACCTTGGAAAATTAAATAGAATAAATGGACAAGCTCAAAGGATCATAAAGGGTAAATAAATGAAATATATAATAATAACGTGAACATAAGGGTATGATATATGATCATTACATTTGAAGATCATACATTTCATAAAATGATCATAATCATGACACATGGAATAAATATTTGTAGTTCAAGAGACATGAGTCATAAAAAATCGAGAACATGAACAATGTGATAATATCAAGGGCATAAGACATATATTTTCTAGAAATCAGATAAACATATAATGTCATTTTATATATGTCAAGGATCCTTTAAAAAACATATTAGGGAACTTCATGGGTACTAAACCTACTGGGAGAGACCCACAATCATCCCCATTCATTGTTCTTTCATTATAAGGGATAAGGTTTCCCCATATTTCAATAGTGTATTGGGTTTCCCCATCTTCTTATAGTGGATCAGGTTTCCCTATCTTCCTATAGTGAATCAGGACACACATGTTTCCTATTTAGGTTCAAGTATGTCATCTTGTTTCCCATCATTATCTCATGAGATATAAATCTTTACCCAATTCATGGGAGGGATATATAGGTCCCACCCATCACATTAAAATATTATACATACATTTACCACAAGATAAGAAAACATTAACCATATCATGACCCATTAAAAGAGATCATTTTTATAAACATCATATCACAACCCATGAAATGAAATTGGTGTCATACAAAAATTATTTAATTCCCTATGGAAATGATATAGGCCTCATAATCATTTCATTAAAGAATAACCAATGAAAAGAAGAATGTTTGAAGATAATATAACCTATGGAAGTGAAACATGTGTTATATACATAATCCATAAAAACATAAAACATTAAAGAAATAATATGAATAGCATACTTGGATAATATTCCAAGTAAAATATAAACTCTAACAAAAAATTTCATCTTAAATGGATAAGGATTTTTAATGATCACATGAATCATTTCTTATGTAAAATAGAATTTCATTGAAAATATTTTTTATAAACCCATTTCAAAATCCTTTCTTATAAACAAATATTTATAATTTAATTTTAAACATTTATTTAAGAAAATATATTTTCTTCTATTAAAAAATATTTTTAAAGTATAAATTATTTTGAATAAAATATTCTTTTAAAATAACAATAAAACCCTATAAAAAATCTTGAAAATATTTTAAAACCCTTTTTATTTGAAAATAATTTAAAAACCTAAAAATAATTCCTAAAATCATTTTTAGAACCATTTTATATAAAATAAATTCGAGAAAATTTTACTAAATCTTTAAATCATTGAAATCCCCTTCTTTGAAAATAGCCTATTTTAAAAATTACTAAGGAATCATTAAAAATTATTTAATACAATTTATAAATATAAAACATTTTTTGAATATTTTTTCTATCAATAAAAAAATTAAATTCAAAAAAATCTACAATATTAGGAATAAAATGTATTTAAAAAAATAACCTTGTAATGATATAAATCGAGCTTTAAGGAAATGGCGGTTATGGCTGTGGGTAAGCTCGTATATGTCAAACATTACTTTTTCACCTTATAAAAGTTCCTTGATCAAAAAAACACAATAATTTTACTTTTAAGACAATTTATTAAAAAGGTAAAAAATTGTTATAGATTTACTTTAAACATAATATGATAATAGTAAAATATTTGTTCAAATATTTTTAAAAAACATAGTTTTGAAACAACAAATATTTCCAACTGAAAGTTGAAATAAAGTCAGATTATCATAAAAACATGTTCTTAATTATCTTAAGTACCTAAGAGAATAAAAATTTCAATAATAATTGAAAATATATTGGAAAAAATGATGAGAAAATTCATGAGTGTTCTTTATATATTTATAAAAATATTTCATCAATGTAAGCATAATGATAAACCATCTCGATAAATGATGAGATTGTAGCAATAAATTGATACCACATTGGTAAAATTGAATCATAATACCAATTAAAGAATAAAATTATATGAGGTTTAAAATATAATTACAGTAATTATATTCAAAATATAACATGTCAATAGTAATTATATACACCCTATAGAATAATATAGTTGCATTACAGGGCATGTATCTAAAAGAAAGAAAATTAGGACAAAATTACATTACTAATATGAGAACTCATGAACCATAAAGTCCATGAAATAAAATTAATTAATTGGATATTTAAATACACATAATATTTCTTTTATTAATCATATAATACATTCATGTGAATTATACATTCCATAAAAAAATAATTGAGGGGGAAATAAGGCCTAAGTCTCACAGAAATAAAAGTGAGATGAGAAATCCCTTACTGATAGAGTAACATTTGAATCATGATCCCTGTGATGAAATAACATAAATTATAAATTTTCATATTATTAAATTAATTAAATTAAGGATATAAAATTTCATATGTCAGTATATACACCACACAAAAGAATCGAGTAGTGAATATGTAAATTATCTCATATAGATAAAAAATGAGATAAATTCCATTACCTTAACTCTTTCCTTTCTTCATACATGTTAAAACATATTATATAACAAACAATATTTTATTAAACATCTATCATAGAATCATACTAAAATATCTAATTCCATATATTTTTTTTATGACTTAATATTACCAGTTTATGAATAACTCCATGTTAATCTTATCTTTCGGGTAATATATGCTTTGTTTCTCGTATATGTTTTGGATTGTTGTTCTTGATATTCTTAAATAGATCACGATTTAATTATTTTATAAATTTAAATAATGAAATAAATATCATATATATTAATTATATATGTATTTAAAAAAATATTTTAAATATATAAATATTAAATGGAATACACCATTCATGGAGATGGTAGGCAGTAGGTAAGCAAGAATGTTGTTTCTAATTTATTATCGTATTGAATAAAAGTAAAGAAATAAAATATATTTATATATTTATTTTATATCATTATAGTAGAATTATTATTTCATATATATCATATAAATTGAATAGTCTCATATTTAATACATTATATGTAGAGTGTGAATGAATCACATCGTTTTGAGGAGGCGGGAGACCACCCGTCCACAAATGATGTTTTTTTACTTAAACAATATGGAAATCATGATGTTATGTTTTATATAATAATTGAAGCAGCATAAATAAATCAAAAATATCATATATATATATATATATATATATATTAAAAATATATTTTCAATCATAGTTACCAACCTTGAGATGTGGTAAAGAAACAAAACGAACTACATCATTTCATGAGGCAGTATTTTTCTTTGCACAAGAACGACAAGTCCATTAACCATTTGGTGGAAGTGTTTGTAGTTGTATATAATAACCTTATAATAACAAGATATAAGTATATTTAGGACATTTAATTTATTTTCTACACATGTAATAAGAATATTTTATGGGATGGATAATAAAAATAAAATAAAAGAGAGTGAGGAAGGATTACACCCCTTCTTTGTATAACTCCTTTTGGTTTGCATCCAAGGGAATTAATGGATGGATTTTTTAAAAAATAGAGGCTTCTAAAATAAATGGAGTGATTTATTATAATATTAAAGAATATCATGGGTGATTCAAAGGGCTTTATATGAATTAATAATTGAAAAGGCTGAGTAACTTTTAATAGTGGAAGAGGCTTGACAATCTTGTAAATTTTTTAAAAATGAATTCCAACAACATTTTCCTATATAAATTGGATCCCATAATAGTATATATTCAATAAAATTGATGATAGGGTTTAAATATAAATATAAAATGTTTTTTTCAAGATTATAGGTCATTTTGGGCATTAATTTGAAGGTTTAGTCCTTTTTAAGCTAATGTTTCTCTTTATCGATGTAATTAATTTTAATAACATTCACTGTTAAGATTAGTAAAACTTAATTTTTCCTTATTAAGTATTATAAATAATTCTTATTCAAAATATTAAAACCATTTTTCAAAATTCTATTTACGTTAGTATTTGAAATTAATTTAAATTTAATCCCCCGTATGGAATAACAAATCTGGTTTTTGAATTAAAAACATCACAAGTTTGAAATGTTTTTATATACAATTTAAATGTGAGTTTTATTAAAATAACCTAAATTTGGTTAATTTATATTAAATTTATCAAGTTAAAAATTAAAATAAAACAGTAAAATAATTTATGTATAAAAATAAAATATATGAAAAATTATTTTTGAATTAAAATTTAGTGTTTTTCACTATTTATCAAAAAACGAAACTTCTAATAAAAATGAAAAAAAATCAACCAATGTAAATTTTGATATTATATTTCTAAAATGTATTTTTTTTTAAATAAAATATACTAAATTTTTAAAAATTATATTTAAAATGGGGTTTACATTAAAAGGTGGTATTTTTTTTAGAAGAATACATTTTTTATTCATAAAAGTATATTTCTTCTAATCTTATAGCTATAAAATATATAAGATTATTATTAAAAATATTTATTGAGTATATAATATATAAAATTTTTATTTGAAAAATTAATCAAAATGGGTTTTATTAATTTATAGAGGTAAATTTTTTTTTGAAAATATATATTTTTTTCTTAGAAAAGTAATTTATTTATTTTCAAATAGTTCATACATTCAATTATACTAATTGGTAACCAAAGGATTCATTTTATTTACAAGTGTAAATCATATTTTCCCATTTTATTTAATCTCATCCAGCACTTCCATTCTGACATCTAGGTGCTAGATGTAATAATATTTTAATATTATTATAAATAGTATCTTATAGTTCAGAAAAATCAATCTTCCATGAAACAAAATATATAAAACTAACTTTATTTTGTTTAATACAAACCAAAAAAATTATTTTTTATACCAATATCTAATCTAAGTGTTTCATGTTGCACAATACTGACTTGTTTTTCTGTATAATGTAATACATACTCAGTTCATTCATATAATTAATGTTATATTCATTGTTGTATAAAATGATAAATATAAAAAAAATTAAATTAATTGAAAAACATAATACACAAAATCATGGGGTGTAACATTATACCCCCCATAAAAATAATATCACCTTCAAAATTCATTTGTGTTATCAAATGTGTATTACATGATATTTCCGATCATAGAAACCTTAATCATAAAAATGAATACTAAAACATCCTTTGAAATAGGAAACTTTGAAACATAATGATTACCCAATGTAACACATAACAAGGCATACATATAGGAGGACATAACTGGGATGTTAAAACATGGACATAGGAGAGAAATATAACTATCAATTTCTGATGAAGAGTGATATATAACATGGTTATGAGAAAGGTAATGATCAAGAATATATAACACAAATAGGCTTGAAAAATATCATTCATATCATCAAAAATGATTATAAAATGAAAAAATTTTACTTCATGGTCATTTTTCCTACTGTTGAATAATTTTCATGAGAATATATACTTATATGATTTCATGAAATCCTTACCCTTTATTGTGCATTGATAAATTTCAACTTCATCTCTTAATCTATGAAATTAAGGTGAATTTTTCATTCCTGAAGCATTAATTGATCATGATATTCTTTAATATAATTATAGGTAATTCTATCTATCTTTAGTTAACATCACAAAAAATGGGTAGAAAAAATTATCTAATATACATAAATCTTTATATAGTGAGATAATACTTTAATCTCTAAAACCACTTATGATGTTTATCATAAACCATTATATAAATGGTCAACCTTGTAAGCCATTTGAAAGATAAAATCCAAAACATTATAAAAAAGTTAACTAAATTATCAAAACCTTAATCCCTCATATATCATAAGGTAGCTCTTGGTTTTATTATAACAAATATGTGAATACCTTCATCATTTATTCTCTAAAAACATGATAATACCTTGAATTATCACAAATCCTTATTAAAAACATGAATGTTTCTATATTTTATAAGGAAAAATATGTTTTTCCTTATTTTAATGTTTATTGGATATATTCCAAAAATAAATAAAAAATTACCAACATTATCAATGATAGCACAAACCACATTTCAAAAAAACCTTAGTTTTTTTAGTTTGTTCCTTCAAATTTAATTATTCATAGTAAACATATATTAATGTAAAAATAATTATCATAACATAAGTAACATATTGATTTTTATATTACCTTATTCAAAATGTTATCATTCTAGTAAATTAATTCTCTAGTCTATCAGAACCATTCAACTTATTCTTAAAAATCCTTAGAAAAAACCATAAACTAAGAAATACTTATATATTTTTCATTTCATAGTTCATTAATCTAAATACATAAACACATCGATAATTCTACATCATCATTAGTCCATTAACAAGGTTACTTTATCCCTTTACATAATAACAATTTTTATTCATATTTAATCTATAGTATCATCATCAGTAGCAATATATAAAATTACTCATACTACCTTGCTGATTCACATTGTGATATTTCTACTTAGGATATAGATTTTTTAAATTCCCATTAATTTCATATTTAAAGAATTAAAATGTTTACAATACCATGGGGATACTTTTTTCCATCCATTTAATTAACTAAGCTTTTCATTTTCCCTTTACAGTTATCTTATTTGTGTTTCTCTTTTACACAATCAAAAAAAATCATGTTCCATTGATATATTCACTTGGGTTTTTCTCCCCATATTATTGACATGTGGGAAACCAAATATTCTTTCTTTTAGGGTCTCCATTAACAAAATTATGAGAAAACTATTTCCTTCTCTTCCTTGGTCAGTTTGAGAGTTCATTAAGGTAAACATTTGTAATCATGTTCCATGACAATGGATGAGGCATGTTCACAATTTTTGTTGCTCAATTGATCATCCCATTTGACTACTCATGATAAAATTTTTCATCACATTCAATGTTAACCCAATTTTTTTGTTCCCTCTATTGAATACAACCATAAATAATAGCGTGAGAAATAGTTCATTATTGTACAAAACCACATAATGATAAAAAACACTTATATTATACCTAAATTATGAGACATACTTATAGTCTATGAATCTTTTAGTTTATCCTAGGTTATTTATAGTCATATTTTATATAAATAATTCATGATGGTTCGTAAATAGTTTGTGAATTCCCAAATCACATCCCTCGGGAGTGTCAAACCAAGTATTCTCTAAGTTCTATTGTTGTGCAATTGTTCCCGATTGATTATAGATAATTACTCTATTTTGGGGGTTTTAAACATATATAAATTGGTGCCAGATCCACACCCACTTGTAGTATCCCAGAATGGATATATTTTTATATGTTACCAAAATTCTAGGATATTTTCCTAAATATTAACTCATACTTAGGCTCATCCTTAGAGATATTCCTAAACATATCCTTAGAAATATCCATTGGGATATTAATAATATTTTATCATCTTCTTTTTCAAAGGATGACAAAACATTAAATTTCTACCCACTATAGTGAAAAGTTTTTAACATTCATGTATATTACAGTATTTTATAAGAATATTGTCTAAATTAATAAAAATACATGGTTTAAGACCATAATAGTTTATTGCCTTTCTAAACATGGAAAATATTCTTCTAATTTTGGTGAAAGATCATCAACATCTCAATTAAAGATCATCATCTTTATTACTCATAGCTAAAACCTTTCAAAATAACCTTGGGAATGGAAACATAAGAAAATGGAGAGCTCAAATGCTCAATAAGGGTATGTAAAGGAAATACGTAACTATAACATGAACATAAGAATATAAAAATATTACCAAAACATTTGGGGATCATATCCTACAATAAAATATCATAATCATGAGACATGGTAGAAAAATGGGAATTTAATAATACATGAAACATAAGATACCAAAATCAAAAACTATGTTAGTATATCAAATGCATAAGTCATGATATTTGTGGAAGACATATAAACATGTAACATAATTCCCTATATTTCAATACATGCTTCTAAAAACTTATCACGGAACTTCATTGGAAGTATGCCTACTTGTTAGGACCCAAAAAAAAACCCAATCATTGTCCTCTACTTATAAGTGATGGGGTTTCCCCATATTCTTTGACTGGATTTGGTTTCCCCAAATTCCCATAGTAGATCAGGTCCCCCCATCTTCCTATAGTGGATCAGGACTCGCATTTTTTCAGTTCGGATCATGATCTTAAACATGTTTCTAATTATTATATCATGAGACATAATTAATTAACAAATTCATTCTAGGGAGATATATGTCCCACCTATCACATAATAAGATATTTATTACATATTCTACAAGATAATAAAACTTACCTCAAATAATGTCTCATAAAAATAGATGGGTTTCATTAAAATCCCATCGTAATCCATAAAATGAAATGTTTATCATAAATATTTTATTATAATCTTATATATGTAAAAGTTTTAGGTCCCATAATCATTTCATAAAATCATTACACATGAAAAGAAGTGAGTTTCAAGATCATATAAATCGTCAAATAGAAACAAGTATCATAAACATCATTATATAAAAAACAATCAAAAACTAATAATAATGTTATTCCTATATTATTTCCCCAGTAAATCATAAAATATAACAGACTATATCATCTTAGATTATAAATGATTTTGAAATATCACCAGAAAATATTCTTAAGTAAAATATCATTTCTTTGAAAATAATTTTTATAATACTATTTAAAAATCATTCTATTATAAAAAAATATTTACAATTTAATTTAATAATATTCTTGAGGGAAATATCTTTTCCAATATGAAAAAACATTTTAAATAAAACTGAATTTTGGGAACCTTTTAATTATAAAATGGATTTGAAAACCTATAACAGAAGAATAAAAATATTTTGATAACATTTTTCTTGGAAAATGATTTAAAACCTAAAAAGAATACATGAAATCATTTTGAATCCCCTTTTCAAAAAAAATTCGTTGAAAAAATATAATGAATGCTTGAAATAATTTAAATATGTTAATTTCAAAAATACATGTTAAAACCATATCAAAAAGATTTGAAAATCATTTAAAAACTAATAAACCAAAATCATATTTGAATACCCTTTTCTGTTAAAAAACATTAAATTTTAAAAAATCAAGAATATTTATAGAAAAATTCATTAGAAATTATCAATTTAAAATTAATAATTGAGCTTCAAAGAAATGATGGTTATTATGGTAGTTATGTTTATTCATGCCAAACATTCCTTTTTCAGATTTGAAGAGTTCCTTCATAAGAAAATGAAAAAAATGTTCTTTTTAAAACCATTTTAAAAGGTAAAATATGGGTATAAATGTATTTTAAAAATAATAATATAATAGTAAAACATTTTTGAAAACATTTTGGGAAATAATAGTTTTAAAGAACATAGAATTTTGACCAAAAGCCAAAAAATCATATTTTAAATAAAAAATTCTTAATTATCTTATGTAAAAAAGAGAAGGATATGGTATTAATTCATGAATATATCATGGATAAAAAAATGTGAATAAAATTTATGATGTTTATTGAGATTTGGATCATAATATTTCATTAATGGAAGCATAATCATAAATAATCCCGATAAACAATTAGATTGTATCCATAAACTATTACCACTATGGTAACTTCGAATCATAATCCCCATGAAAAAATAAAATTACACGTGGATTAAATTATTTTCAAAATAATTATATTCAAAATATAAAATTTAATGGGAATTATATACACCCCATAGGAAAATATATCTTTCTAGCATGGTATGTATCTTAAATAAGGAAAATTGAGACAAACTTTATTTACTGATATGGTAACATTTGAACCATAAACCCCATCAAATAATGATCAGAAACTGGATACCTAAATACCAATAAATTTATATATATTAATCATAAAATAAATTCCTGGGGATTTTGTACACCACACAAAATAAATGAGTATTGAATGGGGCATAAGTCTCATAGAAATAACAAGTCAGATGAGAAAACCCTTTCTACTTGAGTAACTTTATAACCATGATCTCTATAAAATTATAAAATCAATTAAATATTTTAAAAAAATTAAATAAATAAAATTAATGATATTAAATATCTTATTTCATTATATAAACCATGGAAAATAATCAATTGTTGAATATTTCATGTATCTCATGGAAATAAAAAAGTTAGATAACATTCTCTTACCTTAAGTATTGACATTTTTCATACACATTCCAACCACCTATATAATTAATAAATATTTATTATAAATCTATCACTAAACCATATTGTTATATCTAATAAGATGTATTATTTTTTATGACTTTATATTACTCGTTTATTAACAACTCGATGTTAATATTACGTTTTAGGTGATAACTACTTTGTTTTTTGTAATAGTTTTGGCTTGTTATTCTTGATCCTCTTGAATAGATCATGATTTAATTATTTATAAAATGTAATGAATGATATTAATATATTATATATTCATTATATATGTATTTATAATAATCTATAAAATATATAAATATGAAATGGAATACGTTGTTCAGGGAGATAGTAGATCGTATGTACGCATGAACATTATTCTCATTTTACTGTCATATTGAAAAGAAGAAATTAAATGAAATGTATGTATATAAATATATATATTTTTAATATAGTGTAATTATTATTTCTTATATATCATATAATTTCAGTAAACCCATCCTTAATTCATTCCACGTAGTGTTTGAACGAATCACAACGCTTTGAGGAGGCGGTAGTGCATGCGTCCATAAACAATGTTATCATATTTGCACAAAATGGAAATCAAGAAGGTACATTTTATATAATAATTAAATAATAATAAAAATATTTAAATATAATATATCATATAAAAACATTTTCTCTATCATAATTTCTTATGATGGGAGGTGGTAATGGAAAAAATGAACAATATCATTTTGTGAGCGAATAGTTCTCTATACACAATAATGGTATATTCATTACCCATTATATGTAAGTGTGTGTAAGTATAGGTATAAGACATATAATAAAATAATAATAGTATATTAAGGATACTGATTTTTTTATTTAATCATGTAATAAGAATATTTAAGGGTGTGGATAATGAAAATAAAATAATAGAGCTTGAGGAAGGATATTGCCTCTTCTTTGGGTAACTCCTTTTGGTTTGCACGAAAGAGCTTCCTAGGCTCAATTAATTCAAAATGGGATGATTATTAGAAAAATGGATGGATTTCAGAAGATTATGTGAGTAGATTTTGGGTGATCCAAATGGATTTATGTATCTTAATAAGTCGGTGGTTTGAGTGACTTTTTATAGCGGAGTGACATTCTAGTAATTTATTGAAAAGTGAATTAAAAACACGTTTTTTCCAAGTCAAGTGTCTAAAGTAATGGATCAGATTAAATAATAGTAATTATAGGGTATAAATATGAACATAAATTGGATTTCAAACAAGTTTCTAGGTCATTTTGGGTCTAATGTATAAGGTTTAGTCCTTTGTTATTCTAATGTTTCCCTTAACCGTTGTTATTAATTATAATCACTCTCAATAATATTTATGGTAAAAAATAAGTTGATATTATTATAAATTATACATTATTCTTATTCCAAATATATAATATTTTTTTAGAAATTCTAATCATATAATTGGTTGAAATTAATTTAAATTTATTCCAAGAGACGGACGACAAATCTGGTTTTTAATGTAAAAGATTAAAAGTTAAAAATGTTATCATATCCAACATCAATGTTAAAATGATTAAATGAATTGTATTGTATTAATTGATTTAAAAATTATCTAATTATCATTTAAATCAAAACTATAATAAAATTTAATAATATAAATATTTTAGATGAAAAAAACATTATTGAATGAAAATTCATTGTTCTCATTTTTAATAAAAAATGAAACCTCTCAAAAAAATCACAAAAAGTAAATTTTGATACTCCCCTTTAAAAGAATTCAAATAAATTTTTTGTGTCACAAATCATGTTTAAAATTAGGTTTTCATTAAAAAGCGGTAAAATTTCTATTTAGGAGAATACATCTTTTTATTCATAAAATTGGATTTATCCTTTTATTATACCTATCAAATCTATTGGTTGAGTATCAAAAATATTGATTGAATATATAATATATAAATATTATTGAAAAAATATATCAAAAGTGAATTATTTAATTTATTGAGATAAAATTTTGTTCGTATGTAGAAATCTAGTTTTCTCATAAATGTAATTTCATTATTTTCATATAGTTATTAAATTCACTTATACTAATTAATAACCAAAGGAATCATTTCATATGAAAGTGTAAAAAAATTAATAACATATTTAATTTTATTTGTAACTTCCATTCCAATTTTTAGGTAATAGCCATAATAATATTTTAATAATATTATTAATAGTATCTTGTAGTTTGATAAAACTCAACCATGCATGTAACACAAACTATCAAAATGACTCATTATTCTGTGTAACAGAATCCGTAAATTTTGTTTCATGTACATAAAGTCTTTATTGTATCACAATATGGACATAGTTTGGGTATAACGCAAGCCAAACATTGTGTATTCCTATAAAAAAAGTTATATTCTTCATTACGTGAAATGAAAATCATCAAAATATTAAATTGACTAAAAATAATAATTCACAAAATTTTAGGGTGTTCTATTTATCATTATGGATTATACCAATGTCTCGTGTTTCTATACACTTTGATAGTCAATTAATATTAGATAGTGAATATAACAATACTTATAATGGAAAATATATACACATTGGCCTCACTGATAACTATATGGGGTAATTAATTTTAGATGTTATCATAACAATGTTTTTTGTAATAGCGATCTTTAATTTAGCGAATCCACTAAAAATGAAATTTTAAGGGTGTTATTTTATAAAATTATGTTTTACTATTACATTTTATGAAGGTTAATAGTTTTTTGAATTTTTTTCAACCATGATATAGTATTAGGGAAGTGTTGGATATTTTTTTGAAGATGGTTAGAATAGTAAAGTGTGATCTTTTGGATTTTTGATGAAATTCCAGAAAACTATAAAAATTGATAAATTTAAAAAAATATTGATCATTATGTTTTTAGTTAGATTGTAATCCTTTGATATCCATGTGTGCATCTTTTTCCATAAGGTTAATACTTTGGTAAGAATAACAATTCTTTAAGTCTCTAAGCATAATAATTTAGAATTGATTATGAGCCTTCAGGCCAATGAGCATAAGACTTTTAATAACTAGACGTAATTTGTTGAGATAGAATACAAATTACATCATAAGCCTTTACTATGCATAATAATTTTAGTTCATGTCTTAAATATTTATGTCATTGAAAATTTTTGAGTTTTTAATGGATGCAAAATCATGTTTCTAGAAATTGAACTTTTCGATTAAGAAATAAATAATGATGTAAGAACCATTATTTAATAAAAAAACAGTTACATTGGAAATGTTATTTTAGCTAAAAAGAATAAAAATTAAAAAAGTGTGACTACTGTTATTATATATTTGAAGCCCTGATATGAAATATATTCGAAAATATATTATTCTCCATGTTTAAATAGAAGGTCCTGATATTAAATATGGAATATTATTTTCATGATATTGTATTAATAATAAGATCTTCAACAACATATTTATCAGGTAGTTATGCAAGATGGTTTATTGAGATTGTTTTTCAAAATAAAAGCAGGGCAATATTGTTTATGTCAAGAGGTATTTAAATTTAATAGGTTTATTGAGACTAAGATAGTTGATTTAATATGTTGCTAGTAAATAAATAGTATAGTTTGGTTACTAGTGTTACTATATCTCAAACAATAAAAATAAGTTATTTCACTGAATATTTGGATGTAAGTTAATTTTAGTCAATTTCTCTAAAGAAATGTGAAAAGTGAATTCTTGTTGTATTATTTAGTGTTCAGTGTAAAGAATGTGGTGGAAAAAAAATATGGAAATTATTTAATTTTTCATTATGTTGGAACCAATAAATTATATCTTGTTTTCCTTTTATAGATACTGAGTTTAGTGGGATCCAATTAATATTACTAAATAAGATTTCATTTGAAAATATCTAGTGTTTGAAAATCATAAGATGGGGGAACAAGAAAGTGTGTGTTCAAATATAAAAGGATAATTTGAGCAAGAATTTATGAGAACAAAATATTCTAGTGCATGAAGTATATAACTATTCATATACACCTACATTGGCATTAGTATCAAAAATATGAGTCTTGAGATTAATATTTGATATGTATATCTAAATCAGACACTATAAAAAGTGAGCATGATGGCTTTATTATTCGAAAGTCACATGTAGAATATCATTACCTATTTCTAAATAAAGCTAAAGATTCAAGTGGTATACCTCATTTTTTATAACTCATTTATACCTAGGGGATGTTTTGTTTGACCATTGAGATACTATGTATCGGTATCAGTGGTATGTAATGAATCTATAAGTGAAGGGTGATTCTTTTCTACCCATTGTTATTTTTTATTTACATATAGTGAAGAATATGTATCCAGAACAAACTGACTTCAGTAAAGAGTAGGCTTAAAAAAATTAGTTAAAACTTGAGAAATAATTGTGTGTCTTGTTATATTTATTTTCATCATTATCATATAAGGCTTAGAGTGTTATTTTATTGAAATAATGATGCAATCTAACCAGGTGAAGAGGTTTATTTCATGAATTATACGAAATTTTAAAATGAAAAATATATAATGATTCACTATTACCCTCTTAGTTTAGTCATATGATCTAGTGGAAATAAAAAAATTATATCAAATAATATGGTTTACCCTATTATTAATCTCTTGTAAAATTGAATTATGGACAACATCAACTTTGTCAATAGAAAAATACTACCAATGTTTGATGGAAGAAAAATCATGGATAGAAAAATATTATGTTTCCTTACTTATCACCATTTGGTATTGAAGTTATTGATGTAGATATAGTTATTTATATACCAATTTATAAAGGTTATATTATGATCTTAACTAATAATAGAATTCTTGAAGTTTATTTAAATACAAAAAATTCCATTATTATGTCACCTTCTATGAATGTATTCACTAAGTTGATATGATAAAAAAAAACCAAGGATACATGGGGAAAGCTTTAAAGTGTCTATGAAGGGGTTGAAAAAGTAAAAGTAAAATATATATATATTTTTATAAAAATGTTTAATGGTATGAATATGTTTGATCAGTAATTCACTAATGACTACTTTACCAAATTCAATTAATTAGTGAGTAGATTCAGAGGTAATGATGAGATTCTGGATGATGATATCATTGTAAATAACCCATGAGGGATTACCAAGATGTGTTTGATCAAAAAAATATCACTACAAGATACGGGATATCCCTTTCTTGATGAGTTCCATGACATCCTCATTACCTATAAAATTTGAAAGACACCTGATTTTAATATTAATGTTAAAATATTTTATTTGTTTAGAATCTATTAGAATATTGAATCAAAAAGAAGTAAATCCCAAACCATCTGGTGAATAATATGGTAATTATTAGATATATGAATATGTAAATAGAATCATGTCTTTCATCTATATAAAACTCAAAAATGTTAATGGTAAAGTATCATTGAAATGCATCAACTAGGGTGTAATTATTTATTTCTGTAAAAAGAAAAAAGAAAAAAAATATTGTATATGAGGATGTTAATAATTATGAAAATAAAATGAAAAATACCATATATAATAACATAAAGTATTAATAAAAATATATCAATTTTAATAAGATTATTTTTATAAGAACGGTAACAATGATTAATAAGTAAATAAGAAAATTAAAATACATTATCTAAGATATAATATGGGGATTAAGGGATTTGAAATTTCAATAAAAACATATGAAAAATGTTAAAAAGAAGAATCATATTATATTGGTGAAAATAACGGTGGTAAAGAAATATATATAAGACACATTTAGATATTATAGTATGAATTTGTCCCTTAAGAAACACACAGTACTCAAAAGATAAGTTAAATCTCTAATGAATGTGTAAAGGAAGAAGTTTGAATTTACTAAACAACATCTTAAGGAAAAAACTAAAAAAACGTGGAAATCAATAAATCTAAATTAAGAGTTTATGGTAATGAAAATATGCTAAAATATATTGAAGTTAAACTAGATTATAAAAAGTTGATATAAAGAAGTGGGAATTAAAATATTATACAACTAAAATAGAGTTGAAAATAATCTAATATGGATTTAATAAATATATATAAGTCAAGGATGAAACATATATAATAGTTTAGAATTATAATAAATCACATAAGGACAATATGGTATCTAAAAAATATCTATATTATTGATCTATTTTAAATAACATTGTATGATTAAATTAAAAATCTAAACATGATTGAGTTGCAAAAGATACTGATAAATCATATTCTACTTTTATAGAATACAAGATAATATTGAAAAAGTAAATTCCCTTGTGTAATAATAAAATTTAGAGAACATATAGTTAGAAAGGAAAAATATATAGAATACAGTTTTAAAAAAAAATTTATAGATAAAGTATAAAATTTAGATTCTTTACATACATTTGATTTTTTTTATTTATTATCAAAAGGAATGCACATATTGGAACAAAATTTCTCTAGCTTTAAATAAGTAGAAATAAATGGGGGTAAATTATGAGATAATTATAAGTAATTCAACACCTAAAAATAAATGGTTAATCACATCAAATATATCTGCTCATAATATATTTTAATACTTAAATGAAATGTGTGGTAGTTGTGAGAATTTGGTGCACTGTTCTAATAAATGCTTGAAAAAATGATATGGATAGATCTCCTAACAAGAAATGGATAGTGGAATTAAAAAAAATCAATATTATAGGTCCTTATTTATATAGGTGTCCATAAAGGCTAGCAAGAAGGTAGATCCTTACTTAATGGACAATGGGTCCTCCTTATATATTCCCTGGAACACTAAAATACTAAGAATCAATGAGAAACAAAAGGAAGATGAGATTAGTTTTCTAAATGAGTTCTCAATAAAGACCAAAGTCATTAAGACTACTGATATTGAGTCAAAAGGAAACATTTTCATAGATAATCTATTTATGAATGGGTTAAACATAATTCTCTTTGTGAAAACCAACTATGTTTTGAGGGAAATGAAGTTGTATTGAAAAAAATCACATGCTTTTCTAGAAATTCAAAAAAAGGAATAATAATTTCAAGAGTTAAAATAACTAGTAGAAACGTGTTTTGGATTGTTTAACCATCCAACTCAGGCTACATGATCAAAAAATATGAATATTTACTATGTAATATGAGACTTGGCTATATTTCAACGGAAATAAGAGAAAGATATCTAACCACAAAGTTATGAGGAACATTCCTAAACTCGAGGGAGAAACATAAGTTGTTTATGGAATATTTCATTAGGTAAATATTAAGCAAAAACACACAAGAAAAAAATAAACAAAATCTATTAAAACATTGGAATAAATACACTCAAATGTACGTGGTCCCCTGAGGTACAAGTCAAGAAAAGGAGATATTTACTTCATTACATTCCGAGATTACTTCAATTGAATGAGAAATTTTTTACACATTAGTCACACATTTTAATCTCTTTAAATATTTAAAATATTGAGGAGATATATTGTAAAGGATATTTCTTTTTATATAAAAATGATTAAATCATAAAATGTAAATTAATAAAAATAAATTTTTTTGTGATGTATGTAGACAAAATGGGATTATAATTAATATAGAATACCATACACACCTCAATATAATGTTGTAGATGGAAGTGAGAATATAGGTTTTGTTGATATGTGAATATCCATGATAACAGAGTACAAATTTTTTATGTTCTTTTAGAGAGGAGTTTTATGTATAACTATGAATATTTAAAATAGGTATTTCTTAAAAACTAAAACTCATAAGAATATATATGATATGTGGAATAATAAAAACCCCCACATAAAATACATTAAATTCATTGAATTTTATATTAAATAAAGAACAAAATATCTTTGGATTTTGTTAAAAAATATATAGAAGGCACTTTTCCGTGGTATCTATAAAAAAGATATGCTTACAAGTGCTCAAGAAAAACATAATATAATGTGATTGAATTTTTCAGATGTTAAAAAAATTGAAAATTATCATAGAACAAATGTTTTTATTGAGACTAATGATTAAAAATCAAGGGATGAAATCTTTAAGGATTCTAAAAAAACAATTTTTTATGAAACAATAGCATAATAGGTTGTAGTTGAAATTTACTCTAATGTTGCTAATGAAAAAATACTGGTTGAGGATCATGGGTAGAGGAAATAAAGAATAATAAAACATTTTTACTCAAATAATATTATTGGTAATAAGTTTTAACCGATTTATACCTGAAAAAAGAATGATATTAGAGAAACAAACTATACATATTTGAAATAGTTAACCCCAATCAGTGGTTGACATCTTTGATCGTGATGATTGGATTACTAAAACAGGTGAATAATTCAATAAATTAGATAAAAACACTACTTGGTATCTTTTACCAACTGATTATAATATCTTCATTGAAACTAAGTTGGTTTTTTAAATAAATTGATTGATAAAGCTTAAGTAATAATAAATAAATCATGGATTGTGTGTAAATGTTATTCTCAGATAGAATGATTCAAATTTTTTTAAAAAATAACCAGTAGTGAGTCTTAAAACCATTAAGATATTTTTTGTGGTGGAAGCTACAAATGATACAATATCTATCAAGGGATGTCAATTCTTTTTTAATTATTGGTGAGTTAGAAGATGATCTGTACATTGAAAACCCTAAACTATTTTTCCTTGATAAATATGGGATTATATTATGAAAGATCAAAAAGAATTTATTTAGGCTTAATTAAGATCCATGATCCTAGTATTCCAAGCCTTATATAAACATTAGTATCATGAATTATTCAAATGTAATTATTGATAGTAAACATAATATAAATTATGAGTCCATAAAAACTATTATAGTCATATTTCACGATGATGACATCGTCTTTGTTGGAAGAATCTTTTTGTGGTGAATTTTATAAGGTGATGAAAGTAAATTTTCAAATATCCCTGATGGGTAATATTTATTACTTTTGGGGATTATAAGTCATACAAGAAACTCAATATATTTTTCTCTGTCAAGAATATTTCTACAATGAACTAATGAAGTGGTTTTGAAAAGAATATGGTAAAGGGATTTAAATTCCTAATGTTTGTAGAACTAAAATGAATAAGGATAAAAATAGTACCAGTTTCAATAAAATAGACTTTAGAATACTTATTGGTATCCTCATCTATCTTACATTATCTTGGCCAAAAATTGTGTTCATTTTCACATTGTATTCTTAATTTAAAATTGGTCAAAATAAATCCCACTTACTAAAAGTGAAGCACATGCTCTGATAGTCTAGTAGTACATTGTGTTTTGGATTAATATAAAAATCCAATTCAGTATTGACCATTCATGATTTTAATAATATTTATTGGTCAAATGACTATATTAATAGGAAATTCACCTTCAGTGTCACATATTTCCATGGTGAGAGATATATTTCATAGTATAATATGAATTAGAGTTTAGTGGACTTTATTGTCTCTAAATATAATTAAATTACTACATTATATAACTATACACATATTATTTGGATGTATGTCCATTTAGTTTACTTAATGGTTTTAGATGGTAGATAATTATTCATTGACTATGATAATAAAACTTCTATATATCTTTCTAACAATCACTCCAAATCCATTTTTTTATTTTATGAATAAACCAATTTCTAGTCGAGTGGGAACCTCATAATCAAAATGAAATAGTCGATAGGACACAACCCAAATGGAAACCACAAAAAAACCATCAATAAATTAAAATATTCATCCACGTGACACCTTTCAAAATTCAGATTTCAAATTTCAAATTCCGAACAATGCATAGGGACAAGGCCACAGCATGCCCTGTGGAAGACCCTACTACTTGAACAAAAGCATCCCAAAACCACCTTGGAAACCATCTCACCCAGCTGATCTAGAAAAGGTAAATTGACCTAGATCTAGAGAAGTGTAAGAGTGGATAATAACTCTAGAGAAAACCATGATAATGCAAATACAATCAATGAAATTTAGACATGAAATCCATGAGTAAAAATTCCATGATGTTGCAAAAACATGTAACCACATGGGTCAAATTGTTACCCAATTATTTCATACATCATCAAAGAAATCATAATTCCTCAAGTAGGTTCCAAATGATGATAAACATTAAACCAAAAATATCAGTTTTGACCTTCATTTGAACATCACCATACAATGAAAATGTGGTGGATAGTGTGTTAAACTTGAGTTTATTGGAACTACATACCATGTGGAAGATAATTTTACTATGAAATTACCCAAGAAAATATTTTAATACATGAGGATAGAACATCATGTTTATCTATAACCATTCAACTAAAGGTCTAATTTAGAGCCATGAACCTCTTTTATTTTCGATTTTGTTGATAAATGGTGATAAATAGTGATACAATTCATTGTTAAATCTGGAGAAATTTGTTTTGGAGTGTGAAAAATTATTTTATTTGAATCTGTGGATATATTAATATTGGGGAAATGTTTGAGAGTGAAAAATGGGTTCATTAATGGAGGTATAGTATAATATAAGTAACATATCCACACTTTATTATCTTTAAGTTTTTTAATTTTTTTTAAAAAATACTAACTTATCTACTAGTGTGGTGTGAGAAACTTCTTAGTCGAGAAAGGATATTATTTTAGAATTCCTAGAGTAATGAATATATTATAATATCAATCTATGTTTCCTAAGAATTAGTTCAACATAGTTAGCCATAACTCCAAAAAGGGGATATTAAAGTTACTTTATAATTTTTTGTGATGTTTTCTAGTTCTTTGAAAATTTTCTCAAAATTTATTGACTATTGGAGGATGTATTTTAGATATTTTTAGGATGGTTTGAATGGGTTATAGTTGACTTGGGTAATTTTTAAATACATTCCATTAATATTAAAAAATGAGTAAAATTGGAAAAACGAAGAGTCTAAATATTTTTTTTCTAAGTGTAAGTCTTTGATTATTGAGTGTAATACATTATCCTTTAATTTATGACTTCGTTGATTATTATAAGAAGGTAAGTCTCTAAGTATTTGAATTTGGAAATGATCATAAATATTCATGTATTTGAGAATAATCTTATAAGAAATAAGTGAAAGTAATTCATTAAACAAATGTACATACTTATAATAAATTTTGAGGCATTAGACATCGATATCCAAATATAAAGATTAATGAATTAAAAAAATTGATTTTCTAAATGGTGTGAAAAAAAGATTATAGAAATCAAATTTTTTGATAAAATTTTTCCAATGATTCATAAAACATTATTCAATGTAAAAAACATCACATAAAAAATATTAATATACATAAAAACAAAACATTGAAAATGATGACTATTGGTCTTATATATTCGAATTCCAGAGATGGAATATCTAAAAAATACTATGATGCTCAATGTTTAATATGATTCTTTATACAATAATTTTGGAATATTATTATGATGATGATATGTTGGTATTCAGATTCTATTTCACCCACTAATTATCTAGTAATAAAAGCTATGTTATTGAGATGCTTTTTTCAAAGAAAAGTGGAATAATCATTTTTTTGTCTTTATATGTTTAAAAATTGAATAGTGAGACTAAACTTGTTGATTCAAGAAGAAATAAGTATAAGTGTTTATTTTTTGGATAGTGTTGATGTATCTTAAGAAATAGGGAGATTATTTTTCACTAAATACCTATATGTAATGTAATTTTATCCAATTGAGTTAATGAAATAATAACATATACTTCACATGGGTTCATTTATTGGTTTGTGAAAATAAATTAGTGGAAAACCAAAAAAAAATTTATAATAGTGATTTGAGCTGGAAGCCTTAAATTATTCCACATTTTAATTTTGAGAAATTTGGCCTAATAAAATTTTGAGAGTGGAATAAGAAAATATGTGTTTTTAACTAAATATATATGTAGAGTTAATTAATTTTAATGAGAGATTCAGGTTTTTGATGTTCAAAACATATCATATAAACTTGTTTTATATTGATAAACAATAAAATGAGACTTAAAATTGAGATTTTAAAAGTATATTAAAATTAAATACTACAATAAGTTAGTCTATTTTCCAAAATATAATGAAGGATTTTGGATAAGATCATCATCTCTGTCCAAAGAAAATATAATATTTCAGCGATTAATCTTAATTATTATAACTCAATTATAAAAGGTTGGGTGATGTTTATAACTAGGGGGATAGATTTTATTAGGAGTATATATTTTTTGAATTTATATTTTAAGGGATGATTCAATCCTAACCATTTTAATTTATTCATTTTCATATATTGGATAATCTATATCCAAATCAATCTAGTTTTAGTAAAGAGTAGATATCTCACAATGTTGTCAGACCATGTAAAAAACATTGTGTGAGTTCTTTTAATTATTTTCTATATTATCCTGAAAGGATGAGAGAATTATTTTATTATGAGTGAGTCAAGATTATGTTTAAGTGGTTTATTCCAACAATAATAATAAATTATAAATAGAAAAATATATACAAATTCACACATCCCCTCTCAGTGTAGTCACATGATCTAGTGGATCTAAAAAAGAAAATCATTTGGTATGGTTTTAAAGTTCATTTCAAAGATTCACTAATTATAGGGCCTTAACATAAAATGTGATAACGTCAAATATATAATTTAAATATAATAAATTCTATAATAATTATAAAGGATGCACGAAATGTATATTAAATCAAAGGAAAATTATGTTTGGTTCCTATGATAATGGAGGGTGAGTTTAGAAACTATTAATGAACCAGTGAAACAACATAATTATTGAAACATAGAAAAAAATTCAGTTCACCTATGTGAATTTGGGATTAGGTACACTCCAAATATTTTTTGATTTCACCTCGCAAACATTCATGAATGGATAACTAATACATGTCTATTGAGGTGTCTTGGTGTACGTGAAGAAATAATGAAATTAAATAGACTATTATATATTAAATCTAAATGATAATAAGAGTTAAATATTCAAGTAAGTATCCACCTATTTCCTTATTCATCTTTTATTTTTCTCCACTATATAAAGGTACAAATCAATAGATTCCTTTCTTTATGAAATTAATTTTTAAGAGTGTATGATACTTGTTTATTAGTTTTTTTAAATAATTTATAATTGTTGGATATTTAATTATTTTTAATACATTAAAATTATTTAAAATTATTTTTGTTCTTTGTTTTTAAAGGGGAATATATATTATAATCCTTGATTATATGGTGGGTTGTAGTGTTGTCTTTTTATCAGGGGGACACTTCATCACAATTCCAAATTGATGAAATAATATAATAATCACGTGGGGGATAGTTTGCTACACCATAAATTAATGTGCACATACATAAATGTGATCATAAATTTTTTTTATTTGATGGTTTTATTTTCAATTTCCATATCTTATTTGTGCAATATTCTTAGAGGTGGCATTATTTTTTGTAATAGATTAATATATTGTACTAGTTTGAGCCTTGAAATGAATTAGTAAATTCAATGGGTTGACCAACTTCATTGAATGGGTTAAATATTAGTTGATGATCCGATCAATATAGAT
The DNA here is from genome assembly GCA_963277665.1 of Viscum album. Classification (NCBI taxonomy): domain Eukaryota; kingdom Viridiplantae; phylum Streptophyta; class Magnoliopsida; order Santalales; family Viscaceae; genus Viscum; species Viscum album. The sequence goes on along the minus strand of OY728119.1, from coordinate 1,496,531,919 downwards.
ATAATAAAAATATTCGTATAATAGTGGGTGAAATTTTATCCACTTATTTTATTTAGTTAAATTGTATAGAGAGTTTTAATATGGATAAGATAGCCTTTCTATAATATATCTCTACACAATTTCAAGGTATAAGATACCTTATATAAAGTGGTACGTAAATTCCTATAAAAGGAGGATAAATGGGATGGTAAATTGACTCAACAAAATTAAATCACTTCCAAGCATTCCAACCCCCATCTCTAAAATTGATATTCCTCTCAAATAATCCACAAGAATCAAAAATATTTTGTTGAATAAATATAATAAAAACTGTTCCAATACTATATTGACTCTAAATCCTCTTAAAGGATTACTCTGAACTAGGTAGAGTAACGCGCCTCCAATTTATCCTGTGTAGGGGTTTTATACAACCTAGAACACTTTTGATTTTGAGGGGGTGAATCTACTCATAAGGATACAGACTTCATAGTGTTCCTTAATGGGATAAATCTACTATCATACATGAATATTCTATACCATTACCCACTTATATCTCAACACATGATTCCATACTACCTACTATATTACACGTTATTTTTCATCACTAGATTTCCTCTTAAACACATGTAACAAACTCCCCAACCTAAAATATTTATGAGTAATCATGGCCCAAAAACTTCACCCACCTCGAATACACTTTTTTCTATATTTGTATCATATGCAAGATAGATCTTGTGATGTTCTTTTTGAGGTTAAATCATTCCCATAAAGTTTTTATTTCAAAGATTTCATGTTCATAGTGATTTTTTAAGAGAAAAGTAAGTAGTCCATATTATAGTTCAAATTAATTTCACCATTTCTAAGTGATCATGTATGATAACGATGTGCATGTAGGTTCACATTGGATTTCCGATATCAATGACAATTATTTTTTTCTCACAATGACAGTTTCGACAGATGTAATCATTCTTTTTATATAGTGGTAATAAGATTCAAGTTTTTCATTTTTTATAATTTTGAATTTTTTGGTTAGAATTTCAATCAAATTTCATTTCATATACCATTAATTTGATGGATTTTTAAATAATTTCTAGTTTGATTTATTTTAACTGGATTTTTATGTTTTTTATAATATATTTGATTATTAAATAAATTATAAAATAAAATATAAACAATTTGATTTGGATTAATAATGTTATATTGAATACTTTATCTTTTTCAATGGACTATAGAAAAAATATGTGTCTTTTATTTATGAGAATTGAGTATTTCCATTTCTCTAAATAAATTAGACACACAAGTTAATCTCATAATTTATTTATAAGACTACAGAATGGGTCCTTAAATAAATTAGGATAAAAATATACTTCTTCAAAAGAAAATATATTTTTAATAGGTTATAATTGACCAAGATAATTATTTAATCATAGAAACAAATTATGGAATGTGCAATAGTTTCTTATAGTATTAGCTTCCAAGATCGATTTTGTTTTCTGAAATTTCTATATCAGTTTTAAACTTTCTCTATAATTTCAACTTTTATTAAAATAAATTATTCTTATAATAAATCATTAAATATATAATGAATATCACATGTAAATTTTTCATTAAAATATAATAAATTTGGCACACCATAAAAATGTATAAAACATTTATAGAGAAATTTAAATTAAACACATGTTATTATAATGTTAGAGTTGTCTAAATTAAACAATTCTTTAGGTGTTGTATTAAAGATGGAAAACCTTAATTTAGCTCAATCAACAAAATGAAACAACTTTATCTAGAATAATAAAACTAGGAAAAATTAAAATTTATAATCGATAGATCATCCAATAAAAAATGGATTCTTAAAAAGATACCATTGAGACTTACATATTGATTCCTCATAGTGTAAAAGTTGACCATCTATTCTAGAATTGTATTAGTGGTCAAATATATAGAATGAACAAGAGATAAGAACAAAGACCCAATATAGTCAGAGTTATCTAAGGTATTGTAATACAGTGAATCAGTGAAATTAAATCTTAATTATAATCTTTGATAATCATATAACTACAAAAAAATGTGCAATAAGATAATTTATATATTGAATACTATTATATTCCTTTCAATAAATATTGTTTTGTCTATGAAAAATTATAGTATAATGGGGTGACTAATGATACATTGATTTAGAGATAGTTCCTAGTTTCATTGATAATAATACCTATGGATGGATTGGAGAGATTATACCCTAAAACCATCTTTACCTAGAAGTTATTGTGATGAAAATTCTTAAATAATTACTACATCATAGAAAAATTACTAAATAAAAAGATGGTATATAACCCCATAAATCATAATGAGTATAAATAATTAAGATAATCCTATGAATTATTCATGTATTTGTAAAGGAGTTTTACTTACCATGAAATGAATATGGTAATCTATTTGTAATATTTATCTTATATACTTCAACAATAAATTAATATGACAATAAACCCAGCTACTAGAAATGCATTCATTGATATGTATCTCAAGTATCTGTATACATTAATTCAAAATATGGTCATATAAAGCTACCAATGGGTAGAATATTTTACTGGAACAAAGGTATGATTACATCAAATAAAAATTCATACATTATTATCTATATGATATAAATCAATCAACAAGAGTATGGAAAACTTATCATAAATTTCCTCTCACCATATTAATATTGACCATGTTGGACATTATCTATGTTATGGAGGTCCTCCTAATATTTCATGTGTCTATATAAAATTTGTTTGAAAAAATATATCCCTATAAAATTTTATTTGTTAAACGAGAGAAATTTTCAAAAAACATATAACACAAAGGATGAAACAATAACCAAAATCTCAACATAAAGTAACTATTGGTTAATAAAATATATAATAATAACATGGTTCCAATTTGATTAATTTATCAGCCTATATTTTTACCTATAAGAAAATATCAAGGGAAATGATTATAACAAACCTTTTATCCACCCTCATATCAGTAGGGGATGTAAAAAGAGAAAATTAAAATCACAAAATATTCTTATGCTTCAACACAAAGTTAACACCAATTTAATGTGATTTTATAAAAATTCATATAATAATCCCAATCAAAATATTAAACTGAAGAAAATACACCCAAAAAATAGTAATTTTCAATAGAAATAAATTTGGTGAGATAACATTAAAAATACATGTTTAAAAATAAATAACTCAAATGGATAACAAAATAGTTAACCCAATAGATGAAGTAAAAGTTGTCACATTATAAAATAGTATATAAGTTCCATGGTGATAAATATTATCTACTCATTAAACACAATAGACACATACACCTACTATATAGGATGATCGTTCTAAAAAAGAATATTCAAACTGAAGAAAAGGATAATGAATATCAAGATGAAAATTATGAATCTAACAAATAAAGAAGAAAAACGTCCTTCAATGAAAAATTTAAATATGACACACCACCTCATCCATTTAATAAAAATAATAATGAAAATAAAATTAGATTCCTAGTATGAAATATCTATATATATTTTTATAAAGATTCATAAAAAATATTTTTATATAATCCATTACAAAAATTCCCAACAATTTTAAGCTTCTAAAATAGATTTTTTCTAAATGAAGACAAATCCATGATGTCAGCATTATTTTATTACATCAATAATATTAAATAATCATGACAAGATTTGAACCTGTTAAATTAAGATACATTTCTATTCTAAAAACACCCTCTAATATTATTGGTTATCAAATTGGGATTATTATTTATAAAATCAGAGCTAATATTTACCAAATTCCCTATAGTGCTATTAAATAACATGGGATTATATAATTAAATCCTACAGGGATATCCAATTAAATTAAAGACTGATTATTAAATAATTCTTGAGAAATTCTAGAGGGTTTTTTCATAAAATTTGAAATCTTTTACTTCTTTTTTGACTTCATCATTCTTAATATGCAATAACACAATGACACTCCACTAATTCATGGAAGAAACTTCTTAGTAACATGAAAATATCTTATTTATTTACTTGAAGGAAAAATAGTTTTTATTATTAGGTAAGAAACCAATGTCGGTATTTAAAAGAGTTTAATAGACCTTATAAGATGAAGCAGAAGAAAATTAAATCCATTTTCTGAGATCCCTAACTGAGAATATGTGAAAATGAATATAAAATGAAATTAAAAATATTATAAATAATTTATGTAATACATAAAATAGTGTATAAAACATCTCAATAATCATTTCATAGTTTTTGAGATAGATCATAGGAGTAGTGGGCAATGTGAATCCAACCTACAGAGGTATCCATGGGATGAGTGGATCATTCAACATTTGGATAGGATCCATTAAATATTCATAGAATACGTGTGCCACAAAAATAAATGGGATATATAAAGAGTGTTATGGATGATTGGGAGTTTTCTATAGGATAATGTAGGCATACACTCCACTTAATTTAATTATATTGATATATTATATTTGATATCAAAAATTAACTTTGACTATTAATGCATTTACTCATGCATTTATAAAGCTTGTATAAATTTCATGACCATTGTATTCATTGAATGGATGGAAACTCATATCATATATTTTGAATTATGAAGTTATTTATTGACTGACTAAAAATTAATTTTTTTATTAATATAAACTCTCTTTAAAGGGCTAAGGGGGACCCAATTATTTTTAATGCAGTGCGTCATTTTATTCAAATGGATTTCGAAAGGGATTACCTTGATGCATTTTTTTTAATTTTTTTAATTATGGTAATGGGACCATTATTTTTTTAGATCATATTCAGTGCCCATGTCCACCACCAGCACCGCTATATCCACCTCTACCACCCCCTCTATAAAGTTTGCAGCCACGAGCACCCCCTCCACCTATTATGTTGTTTCATGTTCCACCTCATGCCACACCCCCACTACGACATCCCAAAACACCATTCTCACCTCCAACTCCTTTTCCTCTTATAGATCCACCCCCAATTCCCCAACCAGCACCACCGCCACTAACCCCTCCACCTTTGCCTCCCCTGCCACTAACACCCCCTCCACCTACTATGCCTCCGCATGTGCCACCTCCTGCCCTACTACCACAATGACCTCCACCAACACCACCACCACCTCCACCTTTTTCTCCACCGTAGCCACCCCCAATACATCCCCACCACCAACAGTAATTCCACCTCTTATGCCTTCCCTTGAGCCACCTCTTACCCCGCCCCCACCATGACCTCCTATAATACCTCCACTTAATCCTTCTCCTTTGTCTTGACCTTAACAAACACTAATTCCCCCACCAGCACCACTACCACAAACCCCTCCACCTTTTCCTCCCCAACCACCAGCACCCCCTCCAACTCCTATGATTATGCATGAGCCACCTCTAGCCCCGCTTCCACCATGACCTCCCCCAATATGACTAAAAATAAAAAAAATCCTTTAAAGTGATATATATTATATATATTATATACATATAAAGAATTAGGGAAGTTCACCTTTAATATTCCACTTTTACTAAAGATTAATTGACTTTGATGCATTTCACCTTATATTTTATCATATTGAAATACTTGTGAATCCATATTCAAAACTTCTGTACAATATTTTCCAAAACACTTTTATAAATTTTTCTTTAAATTTACCTTTTATAACATCATATGTAATTCACAATGAATACCAATCAAGAAAACATTGGAATTATCTATAAAAAACTATTAGAGTATCTATCTAATTCAAACTCAATACTCAATAATTAAACTACCAGTTGTAGAACCATTGGCCATTATAGTGCTGAAAAAATATATGGATATTTGGAACATTAAATTTATGAAAATAGAAATTTATATAAAAATTTCAATACTACTAATCATATAAATGGATATAGCATTGTCTCTTTAAAAAAATATCTATCTTTATACTAGCTTCCAATAGTCTTAAATATATGTAAACGTCCATTCTTACATTTTCACTTCATCTGAGACATCTAGTGACCATGAGATAGAGAGTACATCAATCCCATATAGGCTAATAATCTATTATTGATCCTTAGAGTATAGAATTATCTTGTTTATGAATACATCACCCATCATTCTTCCTTATAGATAAGTACATCACATAAACCTTATCCCAATAGATAAGCATATCTAATTTACTATCTAGGTCAAAAATCCATAATAAATCTACTAAGGAACCAAAAGTCATATTCATTATATGAGAGGACATATCTCATTTTGGTTGAGCTCCAAAAAAATGAAATAATTATAAACATACCCAAGAACCCTCATATTATCAATGATTATATGTAAGCTTTGTTTTAAAGGCTTAATATTTTATAGTACATTTTTTATTAAATAAACAATTTATTTTATACTTTTCTCCACACACTAGTCCAAAATAAAACAAAAATAAAATTATTTTAGACCTTTCAAACATAGTTTTTTAATTAACAGGAATGAAAATGACTAGCCTCTTTTTAAATATTTAGAGAAATAAAATAAAGTCTTCTTTTAATTTGAATGAAATTCAATTGGAATAGTTAAAATGATAATTGCAATAATTTTATGCTTATGAATAAAATATTTCTAAATATTTCCTTCTATGTGATATGAATTTAAATTTCAAGAAACATTTGATTAATTTTGATGAAATGTATTTTTTTAATAATTGGTTAAGACTAATTTAATTAGTAAATGATAATAACTAATAATGACAATGGTTAATATTCGATAAATATATTTTTGTATAAAAATAGTTTTTAATTGTATCTCATATTTTTATATAAAAGATAAATTTATAATTTTTTGGATTTTAATTTTAAAAATTAATATTTTATGTATTATTCATATTAATATTTTCTTAAAATTATTTTTTTGGATACTTATAAAAATATTGATTTTTATGTGAATAGTATAAAATATAGTTTTTATAAATACAATGATTTTATGAAATTGTTAGTATATAAATATTATTTATAATTTACTAAACCTTTTACATGAGAAAATATATGTTTAATACATTAAATTTTATGTTTAAAATATTATTTTTAATGTACATACCAAAATATAACAATTTAAACATTAGTTGAGTTTTTCACAAAAAAAATGTTTTAATACATTAGATATTTACTGTTATAAAAATATTTTTTATCACTTTTAAATATTGAATCAAATAAAATGGATTTATAATTTTGAATAATTAGTTATAAATAATTTAGTAATTACCATTTTATTTTTATTAATGAAGATTGTTTTCCTTATTTAAAAACTAGTTATTGATGTAAAAGGTAAAATTGTAAATGTATTATTTCAAGAGGTAAAGGTCTGGAAACATGATAAAAATAGGTCTATAATTTAGTGAATGATTTTTTTATGAGTCATATATTTTTTAACTCCATTATTTCTAATTTTTTGAGAAAATTGTTTTGATAGTGGATTCCAATTATTAAAATCTATCATTATTTAAAAAAATTTCATAACTTTTCTTTATAATAGGGGATATATTCTCCTCTCTTAATCAAAACAAATATTCCACATATTTCTGAATCATATCTACCAATAAAATACATAATATTATTATCCTCATTTATGAGGTCTTTATCTTCTTTAAATACCATCTATAAAATGTTTAACCCTTTTTTCAAAAGGATGTAATCCATGAAATGACGTATAAGTTTCTAATCGATTGTTTCTCAATTCTATTTCATTATGTGCATTTATTATAAAAAAATTCATCACACCATATTAAAATTATAAAATAATTCCCATTATTATTTTTTTATGTAATTATAATTGTTCTATAACCATTAAATAATTCTCCATTTTCTATTAATAAAAATGAAACTATCTTTCATGTGTTGTGTAGACTACTGACTCCATGAATCAATGGGTTTCATTGTCCTTTACCAACATAAAAGGATAGACTTAATAAATAATTATATATATATAAGTATTATATTTATGATATGTTTTATATTCTGTAATGATAAACCATATTATTATTTTTTCTATATTCTGTGGAAAATGAAATCATAGTCCATGAATACATGTAAATAATAGAATCTATGGAATAGTTGATATATGTTTTTATTTTCATCAAAACCATAAGTGGATGGTCATTATAATGGTTGTAACATATAAAAATGATGATTATGAAATAATTAATGGTTTTTAAAGACAAATAAGATAACCTATTAAAAATATGAGAAATAAACAATCATGGTAAATTAAATTGTCCAAAAGAGAAATCTAAGTACAAAAAAATAATTCATCATACTATGAATTAACATTTTATAGGTTATATTATTCTTCAGATTATATAAAATTATCATATATCACATTGATAAATATTAAATAAAATAACTATTACTCTTATATAATTAAATTATAAAAAAATCACTTCATTGTCAATCATTAATTGTTTTATATTCTTGTTTGGGTTATTTTTACAACCAAATTGAACTATTCTATAAATTTATGTGGTATATTAATCATGGAATTTAATTTATATAAAGATATCTTATAAATAGATAAATATTTTTTTCTTCTCTATTTGTAACATTATTATTTAACTCATTAATTTAGAAAACACATTTTGTTCATTAGAAATCACTAATACATAATCATCATCAATTTAATATTCATAGATAATATCCAAAACTACAATTTAAATAAATTATAATGTTATTAATGTCATGTAAAATATATTATATTACCTTTAATAAATATTTAATAATTACATTTTTAACAATAATTAATTGCAACATCTTTTTTTATGAAACTAGTTCCTGATAACAAAGATTACATACACCTGATATTGAAAACTGTAATAACTAACTATAATTTATAAAGATAATGGTTATCATTGAATATAATAAATATAAAAATATATGATTATAGTTTTTAAATATTTAATTAAGATCGTTATGTTTTTTATACGAGTGGTTAGACTACGTTCGTGGAATACAGAAAAAAAGGTATGGATTTCTCATCACAACTTTCAATTTATTGAGACATACATATTATTATAAATCATTTTTCCTTGTAATGGAATATAGAATTCCACTTTAATATTTTTTATCATGTTGCAATAGATATTAATTTTATTTAATATTTATTTTTAGAACATATCCTTTATGATGTTTAAAATTAAATAGCTCTTATGTTGTAAGGGTTTTTATAGTCTTGATTTTGATTCTTTAAGACAAGACAGATGTTATACACCATGTTTCCTTTGTACGATGTTATATTGATTTACGATCCCATGAATGTTTTTATAATTTTTTCTTTTTTATTCTAGGGATATAATAATCATAATCATGTTCTCTTGTTTAAATATAATAAAATACATGTGTTACCCCAACTATTATATTTTTTTGTAAGTAAATTTTCATTTATTGAGTTATGATAATTATTTTGAACATATTTATTATAATTTTGATACATTCATCCCACATATTTATTATGTAATATTCAATTAATTTTTATATTTTTACAATATAACAACATTTAAAATATTTCATTCTTCACGGAGTATGTTACCCATAAGAGATATTGATGGCTTAAATCTCCTCTCCTTGAGTTATAATGTTTCACCTTGAACATGGTTTTTATATGCATTTTTTATAAATCTATAATATTTTATTATAAATTATTTTATTTTCCACTTTTATAAAATTATTTTTTGAAAATATATATGGTTTTTAACATATTTTATCATGTCGATTTTCAAAAAATGTGTTTTTCAAATATTTGAAAGGGGTTTTCCTTTACATTCATATATTTTGAATTCCAATTCACATTTCTATAGGATAAAATTTATTTATTTTTAATGAAATATTATTTAATATTATTTTTAGAAGTAATGGTTTTCAAAAAATTCTCTTCTCCCTTTGAAAAATAATTTTATATCTGACTCATAACATTTACTTTTACAACAATGTTAAAAATATTTTCGAAAAAGTATTTTATTTTTCCAATTTAATTTTACTTTTTATATTTAAAAGTATATTTCTTATATTTTTTTATGTTTCATGATCTAACAATTATTATTTATATTTATCTTTTTGGGGTATAACTCATAGTACCATGAAATCTAATTCTTGATCCCTTCATGGGTGGTATTTTTCAAACATTCTTTTTCAATGATGTTTTTATCAATATCAAAACACTTCTATGTTTTCATTCTCACACGGGGGTAATGTGGTTTTTCAAATATCTAACTTCTTTTTATGTATGTATTATATTTATTTTATTCAATAAATGAATTATTTGTATACTCATTACTCTAAATAGTGTTTACAACAAAAGTTATGTAATTCGATTTGGATGATTCTCACTAAGAAATACATAGTATTTATTAGATTGGATGTATTGACATTATTGATAATTATTAACTATTAAGAAAATTTATTTTTTTTATTTCAATTTTATATAAATGATTAGGGATGTATCAATACATCATATTCATGTATTCTCTATACAAATGATTATTGGAAAAGTTTAATTATTTATTTATCATATGATAAATGTATAGTAATTAATCAAGTGATGGTTGGGGGAATTCATTATATAACCTTTTGATTTATTAATATGTATCATGAGACAAAATATCTTGGTTTTTGGTGTGTACCTTCCCCGATATCGATATAATTCTTTCCACAAGTCCTTCAGAGCATGTTTTTATGACTAATTTTTTATTCATTTTTTATTTGATTTTTAATTATTGTTTTCCCTATTTTTATTTATTTCCCATTATATGTAATTATCTTAGATTAATATATTAATGGAATAATTCTTATTATTCATACATAGAATATTATTTATATGATATTTATGATTTAACAAATTCAGTTATATGTTTCTATTTCTAAGGGTTTGAGCTCACCCATTCTTAAGATTCACATTCCATAGGTTATGATGAAAATTATTACATATCATATGTCTATAATGATTACATGTGTATGAGAATTATTTTAGAGATTTTGAAGAAATATTATTGATTAAATAGTTTCTTATATAGTGAAAAAATATCTAATAGTAGAGAAAGACATTATCTTTATTATTTTTTTATTTTTCATAATTTTATGAATCACAAATACCCAAATGGTCTTAGAAATGTATGTAATGAAATAATTTATTTAATTTATGTGTTTATGGGATACTTATGTCCAAAAATATATAGATAGTATCAAATCTATTATGTACAGTATGTTTTTAAATCATCTGATCTGGGATTGTGTGTTCAAGATGTCATGATTGGTATGAGATAAGCGTTTTAAAAATTTAAAAGATTATGAGTTTTTAGTTAAGGATATAAATGTAATTAATGAGTGATATGTTATGTTTTATCATACATTCAATGTTATATATATCCATTTAGGTTAGATGAAGAGATATTGATTATTTCATTTTTTGAGATAAGTTTACACTAGTAAAGACAATAGGGATATGTCTAAAGTATAATACTAAGAAAATTATGATATCTCAAAGTCTGAGTAAAGTATATATTGTTTAATTAACTTCAAAATTATATCCCTGTCTATATATTACAAGTGGATATAGGCTATGAAATATATGTTCCTAGGATTAATAACTCTTAAAATGGTGGATTGGGTATTAACTCAATCATCACCTAGTGCTTGAGAAAGTGGCCCATCTAATCCCTAATTTTAACACTCCATTAGGATATGAATTGTTCAATAATATTCTCTATATAGAAAATTATATGGTATTTATTTCCAAATTAATTTAATGTAATTGGTTATATAGTTTAAGAGAACAAAAATAACGAAAATTAGATTAATATAATAGTATCAAAGGTTGAAATAAAATTTCCATTAAAGAATACTGATTATTCATATTCATATGATCATTTACTATGATTCCATTGGATTATATACTATTATGTTTGGATTTAGAATATGGTTAAAATATAATCATTAAAATGATTAAAATAATGGTATATATCTAGAAACCATGATGACTTATAACTGAAAAATGTAGAAAACATAATTGTTTGAAAATATTATTATGTTCCAGTTATGATAGAAAAGGTGAGTGTCTATTTGTTACCTAATTTGGTTTTTATTTGTCTAAATAGAAATTAATTTTGGATACTCTAATCTATTTTTTACTTGTGATTTATTTTTATTAAGGAAATTATGTTATATTGAAAAACATTATGAGAATTATTTGAAACATATAAGGATTTTTCTACGATGTTTTTTTCTTTAAAGGGTTGAAAATATATATTAAATGGTAAAATAACTTTTAAAATTGATTTAATGACACGTTTATATTTTTAGGATATCTATCTAAGAACACATGATTAATGTATGGATAAATCTTAGGATTAATATATGCTTAATGTTGATATAATAATGGATTGATTTATTTTGAAAAAAAATTAATTTATACAATATTGGTAAACTTGGGTTTGAAAATTTCTTCATGATATTTTGGGTGAAGTGTATCACTTTTTAAGTATTGTGGTATATAATGGAAAGTGTGTGATTTTATACAATTTTGTGGGTTAAATATAGTGTTAATTTATAGAATGATATATTCATTCACTATGATATAATTTCATAGAGACTCAATGGTTTTGGGAAAAGTGAGTTATAGAGTATAGATGATTAGTGTATATACACACTTTTGTATATGATTGTATGAATTGATATTTTTTTGAAGAATGATAAATGAATTGATATAACTTAAAAAAATAAGGTAGATTCCACATTATAGGCTATACAAAAAATAATATATATGATATGAATAACCTCACCTACTTTATTTAATTAGTAATAACTAAAATTTCAAGGGTAAAATTTATTTAATGGTAATGTAATGACATGAGATTTTAATCTATATTTTACTAAAATAAATAATGATTTTGATATCCTTCTCCACATGCCATGCCGAACTAAAAAACACAATATTTTTTATTGTTAAAACCTAGCTATTTAATTAATAAAAATGAATATACTAATAAAATTTATGAAATATTTATATAAATTAAATAAAGGATACTAATAAATGAACAAAATTTAATTGGTATTCAAAAATTTAATAATATAAAGATTTTATACTTATTGTATTATTATAAAAATTTCATTTTATATGATATTCATTTCAATATCAAGAAACTTGTAGTTAATGATAATAAAATATATTTTCAATGATATTTCGGTTAATATTAATTTAACTACTAAATAGTGTTAAATATGAATGAGAATTGATTATATTCAAAAAATCTATATTTCAAAAAACATAATTATATCTCATATTTTTATTTAAAAGTGAATTTTATAAATTTGGGAATTTGAATTTTATAAAATGACATTATTTTGGGATTCATAATTGTAATATTTTCATTAGTTCAATTTTTTTGGATTATTCTAAATATATTAATTTTTAAGTGAATTGTGTAAAATAACATTTTTAGAAATACATGTATATTATGAAATTATAAGAATAAAAGTATGATTTATATGTTCTAAAACATTTCTCTCATGATAATATATGTTTTATAAGTGACATTATATGTTTTAAAATATTATTACTAATGTACAAACATATATTTGAAAACAGAAGATATGTTTTTCTCAAAACATATTTTCATACCTTTATATTTATTATTTTACAAAATATTATTTATAACATGTGCATATTTAATAAAATAAAATGGATTTTTAATTTATAATCATTAGTTCAGAAAATTTATAAGTGTAACTTTATTTTTAGGCACAAATATGAGTTACCACAAGAAAAAATAAGCTACTGAGGTAAAATATAAAATGTTAAAAATAATATTTCAAGGGGTAAAGGGATTGAAACATGATAAAAAAATATACATATTAGATTTTATGAGGTTTCTATTGAACATATCTCCTCTATAATTCATTACCTCTTTATTTTTTATCCACTTTCTAAGAGAGTGGCTTCCCATTTCTAAAACTTTTTGGGTATTTTTAAAAATACAATCCATTTTCTCTTATAAATGGATCTCTCCTCTCCTCACATTCTAGAATAATAAAATAACTTATATATTCCAAAAATATCCCTAAAATATATTTAAAATTATTATCCATATTCATGAGGTTCTAGACTTCTCAAAAGACCATCACACAAAGGCTTAACCCCCATTACAAAGGATATAATCTAAGAAGTAATGTATAAATTTGTAACCACTCATTATCTATTATATTTCCTTATGATAAATTCTTATTCCTGAACATTTATTACACCATATTAAAATTATACCATTATTACACTAGTATATTATTATAATTATGGTACAATTATTGAAATCTTTTCTATTATTTATTAAGAAAAAGGAAACTGTCATTTGAGTGTTGTGTAGACTATCGCCTTCACTGTGAAATGTGTTTACTTTTAATTCAGAAAATTAAAAGTGAATTATAACATATAATTTAATATATAAGTAATATATTAGTTAAATTATTTATTATATTAAATTATAAAATATATTACCCCATTTCCCCATTCTATAGAAATAGAAATCACTCTCCATGTGTGCGTATAGACTACAACCTCCCTAGAATGATTGATTTATATTTTAATTTTCATAAGCATCATATATAGATGGTATTGATAAAAATTTTAATGGATAAATATGATTATTATAAAATTATTATGGTTTGGGAAAAAAATTAAAATTTTATAAACAATATTAGAAATAAAGAACGATTGTAAATTCAATAATCCAAAAATCATTCTAAAAGAAAAAATTCTTCTTATATACTATGAAATAAAATTTCATAGAATATATTTATAAATTATAAATTATCAGACTAATAGAAATTAAATTGGATCATTATTCAATTTTGTAATTATACTGCTACCAAATAACTTCAAAATCATCCATTAATTACGGTATGTTCTTATTTTTGTTTGTTTAACCACCAAATTAAACTAGGTTATAAATTTATATCATGGATGAATATAGGAATTTAATTTCTCATAATATAAGAAATAAATAATTAAATATTTAGTTTTTTATCTAATGGTAACATTATTATTAATGTTATTAATTAATAAAACATCTTTCATTTATTAAGAATCACTGAAATATGATCATCATTGATTTCTTGGTTTGTAACCAAAAATACCATAAGATTAAATTATACCTTTATAAATATAAGGTATAATATTTTATAGTACCAACAATTATCTTGAAATTATTAATTTTTTAACAATAATGCTTACCAATACCATTTTTTATGAAACATGTTCAAAATGAAAAATATTACTCACATGTGATATATAAAATAGGTAATAACTCATTAGAATTTATTTTTATAATGATTATAAATTTAGATTATAAATGTAAAAATATATTATTATATCTATTAAATAATTTTTTAGGATATCATTTTTTATAGATGATGTTATGGTGCATTTATGGATGATTAGATAAAAGTTAATGGGTTCTTGTCTAAATTTTTAATTCCTTGAGACATACTTATTATTATATACAATGTTTTATTGATAACGGTGTATATAATTAAACTTTAATGTTTTTTATCCTGATAATCCCCACATTTTTTATATTTAATTTTTTGTTTTAAATAATATCATGTAACGACCCAAACCTTTAAATAATATTTTGTTTCCTAAAAATTTAGGTTTTACTATATCATAATCAATAAAAATATTTAAGTACAAATGAAATGGGAAAATTTGTTTTTTATAGTTATTTGACCATTGTTTAATATTGACCAAGTCCAAGTAGAGCTTTTACAAGTTAATCTTGAATGAAATCACTTACATGACAATTTCAAGTTAGAGGAAATTACCACTCGAGGAATGCTATTAGAGCCACCCAAAGAGTTTATCACCATGTCACACCATACAATTAGGTAGTATGCAAGTTTTTTAAGTGGTAATGTGTCAAGGCCTTAGTCACATTAATTTTAATATATTTGTTTTAAAAATATTTTTATTCAATCATTTCCCTTTTAAGAATTGTTTTTCCAAAAAAAATTGACAAGAATTTTTTAAATTCAAATTTCATGTAAATATTTCTCTTTTAAAAAAGATGAAAATTATTTTATTAAACTAAGGTTTTGTTAATAATACTTATTATAATTAAATAATTTTATAAAAACATTCCTTTTTAATGACAAATTACAAAATAATTTTATTGTTTTCAAGTGTCAAAAATTGTACTATACATTTTCTATCTGCTGTTATTTTTAATAATTAAGTATTTTTATAGTTAAATTAAATATTTTTCATAGTTATAAAACTATTATGATAAAATAAATATAATTTTTTAATTAATAACTTCAATATTAGGTTACGGTGAATTTATGAGAATTTTATAATATATTTAGTTTTTTAAATAGTAAAAATACAGTTTGATTTTTTTGGCATATTTAATGACATCGTAGTTATGTCATAATGATGTGATAATTAATTTAAAATGAAATTATACTTGTATATGTTAAATAATATCAATTTTTCCCAAGTGGAATCTACCATGGGAAAATACAACGGGCAACCCATGGTTTTGTAAATACCACAAAGGTCGTGTCCATGAAAATTAATCATAAAATCCATATATTTACTATAAATACCCACCCATTACTTAGTTTTATTTCATTATAAAATCAACCACCTAAAATATCTGACATTATTACCTTTGTAGGAGTCCTCCCAAGTTTTACTCAATCCCCCAATGTCCCAATCATAGAGTTTCTAAAGTTACTCTTCCAGGGAATGGAATCCACCACCCATAGTTTTTTTCAAGAACCCCTTTAATGTTATGCCTTTTTAATTTCAATTTTATTATGTTGGGATATTTAATTCCATATCCCCCTAACATTCCATACTTTTTAAAAATGAAGAGATACCCATTTTCTCTCATCAACATGTTCTTTATGAATTTTTAAGTAACGTCGTTATGCTATGAAATTTTGTATGGAATTCTGAACTTCTCTTTTTCTTTTCAGGTTATATTTTAAGTGTTTGGTATTTCAAATTCCCATACCATGTTCTTATTTACATTTTATTCTATCACTATACTTTATTATGGGTCATTTAGTTATTTTATACCCCTGTCTCCTCTCTTTTTAATGTATTATAAAAATCACGTTTCATACTTGTTATGTTACATAATTTTTATCTAAAAATCTCTATCTTTTTCTCAAGAAAATATTTTATTTAGGTAATGAGAATACCCAAACCTCTTTAATTTCTAGATATATTCATCAATATATAAAAATTATTTATTTTTTATATAATTTTCATGCTTAAAACCCTCATTCCCTTTCCATGGATTATAAATGACATAATGATCTTGTTTTTAAGCACGTTTTAAAATGCCGTGATTTTAATATGAAACCCATTTCTCTTATTCTATATGGGTTATTTAAAAAAATTATTATTATCTATGTGTATCACATGAAAATAAATAAATATTAATGTTTCACCCTAATATTACTCTAATTCATTAGGTAAATAAATTAATCTCTAGAGATAAAAAATTTTACGATACCTTGATGAATAACTTTGGTATGTTTTATGACACCTTGGGGATCGACCTCAGCGATAGGCTTATGAATGTATAAATTAAATATTTTATCCACATATTCAAGTTATTATTCAAGTTATTTTTATTATTATATGCATCTTTTTCATTCCTTTATTAAATTCCTCATGTTCTTGGTAATATATCTCAATATCCCATGTGAACTATTCCCATTATTTTCCCTTACAGGGCCTTATGATAACACTTTATATTTATGCATATCCTCAGGTTATGAGTTAGATTAATTTTATATATGATGAAAAAAATTAATTATACCCTAAATTAGATTATAATAATGTTTTTATATTTTCGTGTATTACGTACCTTATTTCCAAGAAACTAAACATTAAAGATCCACTATTTGTAAAATGTAATGAAAAGTTATGTATTAAAAAAGTGAGAAGACATAGTTGGTATTAGAGGATAGATTAGTTTTTTTTGGAAATTATTATATTAAAAATTTATAAATAAAACAAAATAAAAGTTTAAATATAGGAAAAAATTCTGTTATTTTGGTGAAATATTAAGTAAATAGTTTCTGAGAAAACAAATCCCTATCTAAATACAAATAAGTGCATGTGGCTCTGGCATAGATGTATCTAGGGTAAAAAACAGAAAACATATCTTTGAGTTAGACTCAAAAAAGAATTATATTATGATATAAGGCCTTACTGCACTCCTAGTTTTACACTCTTGGGGGATATGTTTGGTTAATTACCTGATTTTATTAACCATTGTGAAGGGTTTATAGAAAACGAAATCATTGATATTGAATATAGTGTTTAATAATGCTGTTTTAATAAAAAAACATTTATAGTTACAAGATTAATAAAAGAATCATGTGTCTCACTATGTTTTTATTATTTTAGAAAATAATGGGAAATCGTAGGAACCGTGAAAATGGTGACCGCAACCGACCACGAACTAAAAGACCTCCAATGGAAGCCAGAGGGGAATATTTCAAGAGAATAATAAATAAACTAACTCAAGTTATAGGAAATGACTTGAATCAAACTAAGATACTGATTCCACCAAGAAGGTAAAAACATTCCATTAATCTTTTATGCACCAATAACCACCAATATTCAGTTGATATACCAACACATTGATTAAAAAATAGACGATAATCACTATAAGAAATATATTTTCTATACATCATTATTCTAAAAAATAAAAAGTCACTCTGGCTATTTACGGCTTAGAGGGAGAAGCTGATTAGTTGTTGGTGATGATTAAAAGTATGAGGCAAAGAGGAGAGATTGAATCTATTGAGTGTTAATTGTTCAGAAGGATCTTCTTCAATAATTATTTCCCTCATTTGATGAGAAAAAAATAGAGAGGGATTTTCTCGAGTTGAAGAAGAAGGAGAATGAATTTGGGGGAATCTACAAGATGAACATCATAAGGATTTAATTTTACCCCCCCAGATTTTTCATTGATCCAAATGGGAAGGTTGATAGATTCTTTGGTGGAGTGAGACCTCATCTACTGAATAATCCATCCAACCAATACTATGATAGCTATGAGTAGATCATATGAAGTGATATTAAAGATTAACTAGAGTTTGGTGAGATTTAGTGGTCCTATAATTCCAATGAAAAAAATATATCAAGGATTTTATCATTGGGAGGATCTTTGATCATATAAGGGGTAGAAATAAAGTACAACATCCCATATGTAATAAATATGGAAATTTTATTTGAGGATCTATCTTCTCAAGAGAAAATGTGTAACAAGTGTTAAAGAGATGTCTCTATCACTTGGAATTATAATAATGAGATAAAGTCACAACTTCCCAACACTAACGACAAATGGATGATGGTGTGTTCCATATATGAAGTCCAATACATCATGTATGGAAAACTTGGGCACTTTTCCAATCCCTATTCAAATGTGAGGGAAGTGGAGGTGAATCACTACCAGCCTCAACCAAGGATGAGGGAGAACAGTTTTTCTTTTTTTATAACAATGACTGAATTTGAAGCTCCCAATGAGGTGGTGGTTGGTACTCTTTTTTTTTAACAATTCAAGAAAGTATACTGTTTGACTATGGTTCTATGCATTCTTTTATTTCCTCTCGGTTTGAAAAGAATATAGAATTAATCCCTAAACTTCTAGAATTAGAGTTATCAATCAAGACTCCTGGTGGGATTATCCTATAATCAATACGGTCAAGAAACATTAGTATTTACTTTAGTGAAAATTATATTATCACAAATCTAGTAGTCATTCCCATGTTGGAATTTGATATTATACTAGGGATGGACTGGATCTTAGAAAAATTCTATGTTAAAATGAAGAATCAAGAAAATATCATTAGTTTTGAATTGATGACTTATAGTTATCTTCCAAAGAGAGATATCTCGAGATGATATTTTTCTATAATCACCTCATATAGTCTTCTTTATAGAGTTGATCGGTGAATAAGAAGAAGTAAATAAGAGTATAAGAATATAGAATGTAACCATCATTCCAGAATAAACTTATGTATTTCATAAAACGTTACCTAATCCTTTTATAGAAAGAGTGGTAGAGTTCTCTAATGAACTTATGCCTGGATCTAAGCCTATACCAAAACCCTGTATTGAATGGTGAATGTTAAGTTTGAGGACTTAATGAAACAAATCTGAAATCTTTTGGAGAAGTGGTTTATCGGACTAACTGTGTCTCCTCGGGGAGGAAATGATATATTTATGAACCAGAAGAATGTATCAATGTGGTTATGCATTGATTATAGATAACTGAATGGGGTCTTTGTGAAGAACAAATTCCCTCTTCGAAGAATTGATGAATAATTTAACTAGATTTGTGGGGATAAATTCTTCTTCAATGTATATCTTTGATCTAGTTATCATCAATTGATAGTGAAGAAAGAATCTATTCCAAATACCACCTTTTGATCAAGATATGGGCATTATGATTTTGTTGTTATAAACATTATATTGACTAATTCTGCTACTATTTTTATGGATTTTATGAATAGAGTCTTTAAGTAATACCATGATAACATTGTGGTGGTTTTTATTGATGATATTATGATATATTACAAAAATCACAAGGAGATTGAGGATCATATAAAAGATAAATTTCATTCTCTGGGGAAGGAAAGATTATTTGGAAAGTTAAGAAACTGTGAGTTTTGGTTAGAACATGTTTCTTTCTTAGGGATCATTGTATCCAACGAAGGAATCTCAGTTAACCGTACAAATAAAAAATTTCTGGAGGAGTGGCCTCATTCTACAAAAGTAACTATGATTCATAGTTTTCTTATTTTATAAGGATGTTCTAGGATTTTTCTGAAAAAAATTCCCAACTTTCTAATAAATAATACATGTTGACTCAAAAAAGGGTGAAATTGACCTGGACAAAGGAGTGTATGGAAAGTTTACAAGAGCTAAAAATTATTTTGGTTACTACACCAGTGTTAACTCTTCCATCAATCGAAGAATGATTTTATATATTTCGTGATGAATATATAAAAGTGATTTGGTGCATCCTCATGAAAAATGACAAGGTGATTGCTTATGAAACTCAACAGTTAAATCCACATGAGTAGAATTATCCTATGCATGATCTAGAGCTGGCTTTGATAGTTTTTTCTTCAAATATTGAGAGGCACTATCTTTATAGGGAGAAGTGTGATATATAAATAGACCATCAAAGTTTAAAGTATATTTTCACAAAAAAATAATTTAACATGAGATAGAGGATGTGGTTGGAACTTCGTAAATACTATGATCGTTCAATTCATTTTCATTCAAGAAGAGAAATGAAATTCATTGATGCATTATGTTGGAAATACCTTGTTGTTCTGCCAATGATGAGGATTCAAGGATATCAAATACCTAGTAAAACTGGATATGGGAATTTTAAGGTAAGGGACATCATCAACACTATCCCAAATTATTTTTCAACCGGCATTACAAGATAATATAAATAAATATAAAAAAATTAAGACCATTTTTATAGAAGAAGTTTGGGGTTATAAAGGACTGTAAGTTTCCTGAATTCTATATTGATTAATAGGGTTTACTAAAAAAATTACAGATGATTTGTTCCATCTATTATGGAAATAAATAAGGATATGGTGGATGAATCTCATAGCTCTACATTATTTATACATCATAGAAACACTAAAATGTATAGGGACATTCTTGATGAGTATTGGTGAGATAACATGGAAATGAATATTGAAACTATACTATGTGGTGCTTGGTGTGTTATCAAGTGAAAGAGGATTGAAAAAATTCAAAAGGGGTATTAAAACCACTACCCATACTAGCATAAATGTGGGAGAATATCACTATGGACATTTTTACTGGTCTCTTGAAAACATCCAATGGAAAAAATACAATATGGGTTATTGTAAAATGCCTCACCAAGACTACCCACTTTACCTATATTTAGAAATATATATCTCTTGGTCAACTTTCTAGGATTTATATGAGGTATTGGTTAAGGCCACATAGGGTACCACTATCTATCGTATTGAATCATGATCTGAGGTTAACAGCAAAATTCTGTTGAATTCATCAACATGTCTTGAGTACTGAATTGAATTTTAGTATGACCCATCACCCCCAATTAATGGTCATTCTAAAAGGAATATTCACATACTTGATTACATGTTGAGAACATTCTCAATGGAGTTTTGAGGTGGATGAGATAAATATCTCCCATTAATTGGGTAATCTTACAACAACAGCTTCAATTTGAGTATTCAAATGGGACCCTAAGATGCATTATATAGGAATAGATGTATAAATCCTACTTGTTGGGATAAATCTAGGGATAAAAAACTTCATGGTCTTGATCTTTTGTAAAATATCATATAAAATGTTCATGCCATCAAAAAACAAATTAAGGATACTCAAAATTGGAAGAAGAGCTATGTAGACAACCATTGAAGGGACTTGGAGTTTGATGTCAGTGACAAATTCTTCCTTCAGATTTCTCCACTAAAGAGATTCACGTGGTTTGGATAGAAAGGAAAGCTCAACCTAGGTATATTGTCCACTATGAAATCCTTGATCACATAGAAGTAGTGTCTTGTCGACTTTTACTTCCTTCAAATCTATCTCTAGTTCATGATATATTCCATGTATCCCTCTTGAGGAAATAAATACCTATCCCTTCATATGTACTAAATTCAAAGGTGGTAGCATTGGAACCCAACCTCTCTTATAAGGAGTAGTCAATGGAGATATTTAATCATAGAGGCAATGTTATATGAAACAATACTACTTAGCTTGTTAAAGTGATATAGAAGAACATAAAATATGAATAATCCACATGGGACCATAGGAGACTATGAGATATATGTACCCACTCCTTTTTTCTTCTAATAGTATGAGTTGAAATTTCATGGATGAAATTTCTTAAGGTGAATAATGTTACAACCTGAACTTTGGAATAATATTTTCTTTCCTGAAAATGTATGATTTAATATTCCTAATCAATAAAAATATATATGTATAAATGAAATGTGGACATCAGGTTTTTACCATTATATGACCATTTTTTAATATGATAGTTCAAAATAATAAATTTTTTAACATTATAAGTATAGTTCATAAATATAAATGACAATAGATAATTAATATAGAAAGAAGATTTCATGACTTCATCCAGTAGACTCTTATCGTACAAAGCCCATTTATCAGATCTTGAGAAGGAGGTAGAATCCCTGGTCTTCCCTTTCGGCCAATCCCAATATGAGCATTAACAAGTTAAACTTGAACGAAACCACCTACGGGGGATGTTCAAGTTGGTAGAAATTACTATACAGAAAATGTTATCTAAGCCACCAAGAGTCTATCAAAATCGCACAACATAACCTTAGGTCCTATACGGGTGTTTTAAGGAGTTATGTTTCAAGGACTTAGTCACTTAAATTTTAAGCAATTTTTTTTTAAAATTTATTTTTTTATCATTTCCATTTTAAGAATAGTTTTGATTAAAAATTGAGGTAAAATTTGTGAAATTGATTTTTCAGGTAAATTTTTTTTAAAAAATATATAAATTATTATATTAAATTATAGAAGTATTAATAATGTTTATTATAATAAAATAGTGTTATAAAAAGACTCCATTTTAATTAAAAATTATAAAATAATTTTTTTTTCAAGTGTTGATAATTTTACTATACATTTTATATTCGCTATTATTTTCAAAAAATATGTATCTTTATAGTTAAAAGATAAATATTTCGTAATTAGAGAATTATTATGATAAAATAAATTTTATTTTGGAATTAATAATGTAGATATTAGGTTACAATGAATTTATAATTATTTTTAAAAATACTTTAGTTTTTTTTTTGAATAGTAAAAATGATGTTTTTTTGTTTTTCAGTATGTTTAATAACATCATTTCTATGTCATAATGATGTGATGAATAATTTAAAATTATTCTAGAATATTATCTATTACATTAGATCAATTGGTGGCCTAAATGGTAAATACTATTGTAAAATACCATGGGAAAGCCCATGGATTTGAAAATACCACTAACAAGGTGTCCTCGAAGGTTAATAAAAACATCCTCTTGTTTACTATAAATTCCCACCCATTACTTTGTTACATTTCATTCCAAAACCATCCCCCTATAATATCTGATAGTATTACCCCTTATGGAGTCCTCCAAATGTTTTCCCAAGCTCATAAACTCAAGATCATATATTTTTATAAGTTACTCTTCAAGGTAAGGGAATCTACCATCCTTCTCTTTCTCAAGCACTCCTTTTAGGTTATGCCTTTTTTATTGATATTTTATTATGATGGGATATGTCATTACATATCAAGATAAATTTCCATATTATGTCAAAACAACGAGATACCACTTTTTTTCATCAACCCATTTTATAAATTCTTAATTGTCATCCTTAGTTTGCCTAAATTCTGTAAGGGAACTCTCAACTTCTCTTCTCCTATCAAGTTATCTTTTATGTGGTATATCTTTAAAAAATTTATACCATGTTATTATATAAATTTAATTATTTACCTATGATATATTATGAGTTTTTTATAAATTTTAGACCCTTGTACCATCTCATTTCAATGTTTTATAAAACCATGTTTCATACCTGTTATGTTGCAGAATCTTCATCTCAAAATATTCCTCTTTTTCTCAAAAAATTATTTTATTTTCGTTATGTGAATACTAAAACCACTTTTATTTACATGGTTATTCTTAATGAAATTAAAATGATTTATTTTATTTGGTCATTGACATACATAAAACCCTCATTCCCTTTTTTGAGGTCAAAAATGATATGATGATCATGTTTTATGAACTTTTTAGAACTCCTTGATTTTTATATGAAACCCATTTCTTTTATTCTATATAAGTTATTTATAATATGTTTGATTATAATATATGTGAATCATAAGAAAAAAATGACATATTAATGGTTTTCCTTGATAGCGATCCAATGAATTGGGAAGAAAATTAATCTCTAGAGATTACATGTTTTATAATACCTTGGTGAATAACATTGGTAATTTATATAACACCTTGGGGATGGTCCTCAATGATATTATTAGGAATTTATAAATTAAATTTTAGGGATACATTTTTAAGTTATTATTTATGTATTTATTGTTATTATATAACTCATTCTCATTACTTTATGAAATTAATCATGTTCTTATTGATATCTCTCAAGTTCAAATGTAAATAGTTTCCCTTGTTTTCCATTATTGGGCTTTATGATCACCCTTTAAATTAATGTATGTCCCCAGGATATGAGTTGGAGTAACATTACATATGATAAAAAAAATAAGAATCCTTTCAAGTGGATTAGAATAATGATTTCATTTTTTCATGTATTATGTACCTTATTTCCATGATACAAAACAGTAAAGATCCTTTTTTGTAAAATGTAATAAAAAGTTATGTATTAAAAAGATGGGATTCCAGATATCATATAGTGGGGTTTAACTCATAATTTTCAATGTTTTTACAGATTTTTATGGTCATAATATTGAATCTCTAAATCATACTACATTTTATGTGCCATGTTTCCTTTACATGGCGTTCTACTAATATTTTATTCCATTAATGTTATATAATTTTTCCACTATTAATTATTCTAATATAAAAATCCAAATAAAATTCTTTTATTCAACTATCATTTGACTCAAGTGTTACCTCTATCATAAGAGTTTTTGGTGACTCGGTTTTTGTTCCATAAGTTATGATAGTTCTATTGAACTTATGTCATATATGTTGGGTACATTATTAACTTTTAATTTCTTATGTTTTATTATCTCATTTTTTACATTTTTACCACATAAAACCCTTCTAAAATATTTCATGATTCATGGAGTATGTTTCCCATAAGGGATATTTATAACTCAAACCTTTTTTTGTTGAGTTACACTGTTTCATCTTGAACATTTACTTTCTATACCTGGGTTATTACACCCTTATATTTATTTATTTGGTGTTTTATTCTCCACTTTTATAAACTGATGTTTTTAAAAACATATGGTTTTATAACTCTTATTACAATATGGGTTCA
This sequence comes from Viscum album, assembly GCA_963277665.1. Classification (NCBI taxonomy): domain Eukaryota; kingdom Viridiplantae; phylum Streptophyta; class Magnoliopsida; order Santalales; family Viscaceae; genus Viscum; species Viscum album. The sequence continues at coordinate 1,496,505,837 of OY728119.1, read as the reverse complement.
ATGAAAAAAAAATTAAAAGCATTAGAAAGGGGATTTCCTTTAACTTTCATATGTTTTATCTTCCTTTTTCAATTTATACATGACAAACGTTTTGTCTTTTAAATTAATGATAATTGAATATTATTTTTAAAAGTAATGTTTTTCATTAATTTTCCTCTTCATATATTGAATAATTCTTTTCTAAGTGACTTGAAACATTATCTTTTATGACAATGTAAAAAATGTTTTCTAACAACTCTTATATTTACATTACCAATTTACTTTTAAAAATCAAAAGGATTTACCATAATGGGGTTTATGTTTCATGATCTACCCTCTTATTAATATTTATCATTTGGAATATTGAACACATGGAACCAAAAAATTCTATTTATTGATCCTTTTTTGTGTGGTATCATTCAATAATTATTTTTCAATGATGTTTTTCAACTATGTAAACATCCTTCAATTTTTCATTTCTTACGCTGTAGTTATGTTCTTTTTCAACCACCCAAATTATTTCTATATATATTATAATCATGTTATTTTATCATTGACATAGATATGTAATCATTTTTCTATACTGTGTAAGAATTATAGTTTAAATAATTTATATTGTAGGATGTTCACATAAAAAATAGTTTATTTATTGGATAGGTATATATTAACATTCTTGATAATAATTGACTACAAAATATAGTTAATTACATATTGAAATTCTATATACATAATTGGGGATATATTTCTATTCCATATTATTATTATATCAATATTAAGGATAATTGTTAGATATTATTCATTCATTTTATCATATGATATATACATTGAACATAATAAAGTTTTGGATGAAGATTAGCATTATAAATCCCCTAATGATTATTATGAGAAAAAAAAATTGGGTTTTGTGTATAACACTCCCTATGTTAGTATAATTTCTTTTAACAATTCAGTGGGATATTTTTTTATCCAACATATTACATTCAATTAGAGTGTGATTAGTAATTATTTTTATCCATGTTTTTATTTAATTTCATGGATATATCATGCACTTGGATTTAGTGTATTATGGTATTATTATAATAATTTATTACTACCATAATATTTAGGTCATACTTATGATTTAATATATTTAGTTATTTTTTCCCTTATTGTGAATTTGAGAGCACCCCATCTATGTTTTTTCGTTCCCCATGTTATATATAAAATTCTTATACATGATATGTCTATAAGGAAAATTTGTATAGAAGAATTTTTTTAAAGATGAAAAAGAATGATTATAGATTAAGTAGTTTATTGTTTGAGAAATAAATTAAGTCATGTAATGATGGTATAGTTGTGTTTGGGAATCTATAGTTCGTATTGAATCATGTATGTAATGTATGTGATTATGGAAACAGATCTAGGAGTGAGGGTCTGGGTAATCCCATGTGTAAGTAGGGTATTATATTTTGAATCCTTTAATGTTATATATCTCACTAAATTTAGGTATTGAGGAATAAAATATGATCCATTTACTCTTAAAATACCAAAGAATCTATTATTAAACTCTATTTAATATAGTAAATGGTTCATTATGTGCACACAAGGCATATTATTCTTTGTTTTGTGCCTCATGGGCATATTTTGTATCACTATATATGAACCATACTCATGCTAACCATAACATTTCATCATAACCTATAATAATCCATGTTGAAAATTGGTTATGGATAATTCAAATTCTTACATTAAGAGTTCATTTATCATTAAAATTCATTAAATATATATCTATATATACATTTATCCAACCAACATGTATAACTGATATAGTGGAGACTTCCTCTAATATGATATAATTTTTATCCTTAAATATCTTAAGTGTTTTTAACAAACCCAATGAAAGAACCTATATATCATATCATATAAGATAAATTTTCAAATATACCTTCTATGTACTGCACTTTAATATGTTTTGTTGACTCATTAAATCGTATGCAATTCCTATCACATCTCTCTATGGCCATCTAATAAAACCCTCACACAAATGTTTTTTTGAAAAAAATCTTTAAAGTAAGAATATTCGAATAATTGTGAAATTTTTGAGTCATATTTGTAATATATCACCCCTTCTCATTGGCCTGGTATGTGACGGCATTTTTACTAGCCAAAGGTGACATCCCCAAGACACCAAAGGTGGGAAATAAATTCAAAGGTCTTAAGAACACTTTGGGGAACAATTTTCACATTATAGATAATACAACCAATCAATACTGAACAATAAACATCTAATCCTCGTATATGATGAATGAGTAGAAATAATATAACCTAAAATAAATCCAAAAAAATGAAAAAATCATAGTCAAAATGGATATAAAGACAACAACTATCTAAGAGAGAACGAAAATAATAAATACAAACACCCATGGGGTATCTTCACAAAAAAATTCTAAAAAATCACCAATATCCAACTCCACCTTCCCCACACATAGTATCTAGGTGAACCACTAGTGAATTATGATACCTTTCCCTTTCAAATTTCCTGATATAATACATCTAAAAATTCACTAAAGTTCCAAATTAGGGGATGAGAATAAACATAGTATAAATTCCGCAAAGACTTCCAAACACCCTCCACTAGAACAGGAACCAGTTTTCAAAACTTATATAAAACTTTTCTAATAAAATAGTTAAAAAATTACATAAAACCAAAAATCAATTCCATGGAAAACAAAAAATAAGTCTCAATACAATTCCTCACAATTTTTCATACTTATTATTATGATTCTACACACACATTCTTTCCAAGTGATAGTTTCTTACTCATGAGTGGTCTCTCATTGATACACCAAGTCATCGCTAGGTAACTAATATATGGGTTCCCCAATGGAATATTCCACTTATATAGGGTCATGTCCATAAATGATCTCATGCTAACTATGTATGCTAAATTCCATTTCCTAAAACACAATTCATTCTAAAAAACATCTCATCAAATAAATTTTGTATGATAAAGAAGTACCATATTTTTAAACTGTAATTTAAAAATTATAAATAATGAGGGTTTCCCAAAAGCCATCCAATTTTTCTAAAATTTCCAAATCTATAACCAGAAAAGGGTATCCTTCATGAATCACCCAAATTTTTCAAAAAAAATTAATGAAATAAACTATATTAAAAATAATCATTGAATTTTTAAAATGATAGAGATGAGAGAGAATGAACCTACCTCTTAAGGGATGGTGAAAATAAAGAACATAACAATATATTTTAGATCTGAACAAGGATAATTTACCTATAAATAGTTTAACCTTCATCTAATAAATATATTTAACAAGGAAAATAGACCTGTCAATAGAAGACTATATATCATGATCTAAGTGAGATAAAAGTAATAGATCTAATAAGAGAGTTATAAACCATGAATTATTGACAAATTGGGGTCTCCAATTCACTTAGATTCAATAAAAAATTAATTTGGGTAAAAATGAATCATCAAAGAAAGCTTGGGAGGAAAGGGATTTTTAGAACCTATCAAAATGGTGTAAATGAGGGTTCAGGGTCTTAATTTGGGTTAAAATATTGTTTCCATATTAATTAATACCTATTATGGAAACACATATATTTAAGTCACATTATTTCATTATTTATAACATAATGATAAAATTAATAAAAACCTAGAAGATTAAGATTCCTAGTTTATTTGGAAATTATATACATAATTGAATAACATGAAACATGGGTATATCATCACTAATTAAAAATATCATATCATTCATTTATATTCTATCTATCTTATAATACATCATGGTATAACCTAGGGACATAGATAAAAAATGGATGAGCTATAAAACCTTGTAAGGGAAGAAATAAAGAATTGTATATGGTAAAGCTAAAAATGTGAGAAAAGAGGCATATAAAGTTACATAAGAGGGGCTAATAATCATAATCTTGATAAATGAGGCATGAAATAACATGATGATATAAAGGTAATATTGTAATGTGGAAATATAATAAAACATGACATAATAAACATAATTCAAGGCCAACAGCCATGTCATCGTAATATAGTGTGCTCAAGATAATCCCCATTGCACCATACATGTAATCTCTTGAGAAAAACATAACCCAATTCATTGTATATTTATTTTATTCTGAACCCACCTATCACTTTTTTATCATGTCCATGCATATGTGTGCCACATATATCATACAACATAAGGATGTATTTCATAAATTTTAACCCCTTGATTATGGAGTATAGGTTAAATACATTTAAATAACAAATAAATTAAATATATTCACAACTATTTTAATACCCTTGATTTGAAATGGATACGAGATTCACTACACACAATTTTTTCATGGAAAATAATTAGATAATTTAGGTGGTATAATAGGTGTACATAAATGATTATATAAGGGGATAATGAAGGCTAAATTGGTCTATCCACTACTGGAATTTGGTCTTTTCCCAAAGGTAGTATACCAATGGTTTACTTAAACCGTTGGTATAGTGAGCCTTTGCAAACGGTTTAAACAAACCGTTGGCAAAGGTAATTTTTGTAGACCCTTTCCCAATGGTTCACTGGAACTGTTGGGAAATGGGTGCTAAACTCACACATTTACCAATGGTTCCAGTGAACCGTTGGGAAATGTGTGCCTTTGCCAACGGTTTTTATAAACCGTTGGCAAAGGTTTTCCCAAATTTCCAAATCGCGATCTCCTCTCCCCATTCGGACACAGCCCTAATCTATTCGCTCTGCTGCTCTCACAAACCCAATCCGACTCCACTGCTCTCGCGAATCTGAACACCAGCACCCCCCATCCCAACAGGTACACCCCCATACGTATAGGTAAAATTTGATCTCAACCATATTGTTGTAGTTGTTTTAATGAATAGATTTTTTCCAGGTGTTTGGTTTACTTGATTATTGAAATTAATATCTAAATAGGATATTGTTTGTGTTTTTGAATACTTATTTAATGTTTTTATATTCGATGTTTGGAAGGAGAGTGTTCAAAACATGTAAATCAGAGTTGGGGGAGGCTATCGTGAACGTTTACATGTTTTGGATAATGGATTGTGGGAATTATGGATTGTGTTCAAACCAATTTGATATGTTTTGGATAACGGATTGTGGGGGTAGGGGGTGTCCACGGGGGTGGGTGGGTTGTCCACGGGGGTGGGCGGGGCTGTCCATGGGGGTGGGAAAGGCTGTCCACGGGGGTGGGCGGGGCTGTCTAGGGGGTGTGGGCTGTCCTGGGGGTCTGGGTGGGGTGTCCTGGTTGGGGAGGGCTGTGTGGGGTGTCCAGGGGGGTGGTATGTCTAGGTGGTGGTGTTGGGGTTGCAGGGGAGGGGGTGTGGGCTGTTTGGGAGGGTGGGAGGGGCTATCTAGGCGGTACGGGGTGTCCAGGGGGGTACGGGGGTGGGCGGGTTGTCCACAAGGGTGGACGGGCTGTCCACGGGGTGGTCGGGCTGTCAAGGAGGGGTGGGCGGGCTGTCCAGGGGGGTGGGTGGGCTGGCCACGGGGGGTAGGGGTGTCGAGGGGGGTGGGTGGGCTGTCCATGGGGGTGGTTGGGCTGTCTAGGGGGTAGGGGGCGTCCACGGGGGTGGGTGGGTTGTCCACGGGGGTGGGTGGGGCTGTCCGCGGGGGTGGGAAAGGCTGTCCAGGGGGGTGGGCGGGGCTGTCCAGGGGGTGTGGGCTGTCCTGGGGGTCTGGGTGGGGTGCCCTGGTGGGGGAGGGGTGTCTGGGGTGTCTAGGGGGGTTGGTATGTCTAGGTGGTGGTGGTGGGGTTGCAGGGGAGGGGGTGTGGGCTGTTTGGGAGGGTGGGCGGGGCTATCCAGGGGGGTACGGGGTGTCCAGGGGGGTACGGGTGTGGGCGGGCTGTCCACAAGTGTGGACGGGCTGTCCACGTGGGTGATCGGGCTGTCAAGGAGGGGTGGGCGGGCTATCCTCCGCTCCCGTGCTCTCGCGAACCCCCCGTCCGAACATCATCGACCCTCGTCCGAATAGTTACACCCCCAATACGAACAGGTAATAATTGATCACAATCAAGTTGTTGTAGTTGTTTTAATGAATTAATTTTTCCATTAATTAAAACATAAGCACAATGGTTCCATTTTTATAGAATCTTACATGCTAATGGTGGACAATTTTATAATGCATATAGATTCTATTATTTTTAGATTTCTTCTCTTATGGATATGTGTTGGTTTTCCACATGGAATGCCTTGACTATCTACTTAGCATGATAGAGGGTTTATTTTGGAAATTTCCAATGGAAATTACATGATCCTATAAACATTTTGATGAATTTTCCTAACCTAGATGGATTGTCTGATGTTTCTCTAATGATCAAGGACGGAATGTTTGGAGGACATCACAAGTCCTGACTAGTTGATCCTAGAAGCAATTTCATGATAATTGATGTAATGCCTATAGGGAATCTCTGGATTTTTGTGATCTTCTCCATTTTCATCAAAAGACATGTTTGACACACTGGGAGGGAAACTCTAGAGTCAGTGTGACATGTCTTGAAGGGTGATTTATGTCCATAGTGACATGATTTGAGGACATCACATGACCTAGTTGGTGTGCCTAGAGGGTGTTAAGGGAGCCATCTAACATTCCTCACATTTAATATGAGACTGAGATAATATGTATTGATTCCCCTATATAGAAGGACATACATATCTATTGGAAAACATGTAGTCTGTATGGTGAGAATTAAAGGCTTTTCATTACAAGGGTGGCATATTCATGGGTGCCATCTGATTTTATTTGACATGTCAAGGGGACATCAAATGATCAAAATAGGTTTCCAATGGAATATATTGTGAACAGAAGAAATTTCCTAGTGGAATAAATTTCATAGGTGATGCATGTTATGAACATTAGGGTCAACATATATTTCCTTCACCTTAGTCCTCCCATATTTTAGTATTTCATCCATCCTTTTATCCCAAATTCCATAGATTTATACATTATTTTATTATATTATGTCTCAAATTATCTAAAATATGTGTTTGATGTTCTTCACATGACCTATCATAATTCCTTCTCATAATCTATAGTGATCATGGGAAGAACCCATGCATGATTCATGATCACTCAAATTATTCTGCAGATCATACATAATGGAAGCCTTACAGGATGTGAGATGATTATATCTATGAAATCTACTCAGGTACCTGGTGAGAAAGTGCATATTAATTCAAAAAGGTAAATCGCATATGAGGATACCCTACTAATATGGTTATGGGATGAGGCATGCTCTGATGTGATAACACATTAAGTTCTTGTTGGTTTTACATTTTCTCAATAACACATTAGTATGTTTTTTCACTTGTGTAGTTGATACCATGATTATTTTCTTCCTTTATCGTTTACTTAAATGTATTTTCTATTAATGTTCAATCCTATTGAATTGTTGATGACAAAATGACTTATATGAATTCTTTTTACAGAATGGACAGAAGTTGGATGTATGAAACCAATCGTATCTCAAGCGATTTTCAAAACAATTTGGAGAGCTTTATAGATTTTGCATTTCACAATGCTTCAGATAGTGGTCGCATACATTGCCCATGTTCCAATTGTGTTGGTAGACCTTGGTTGAGTCGTGAAGAAGTCAGTTACCACATAACCAAAAATGGTTTTCAAGCAAAATACTTTTTGTGGTATCACAATGGGGAGAAAATGAAATCTCAAATTGAGGATGATCGAAATGAAAGGACTGGAATGGAGAATTTGTTAGATGATCTGTTTCCATTTATTCGTCATCATGAAAAAGAAAGGATTTCGACTCAAGAAGACGTTGATATGAGGACAACTGATGCATCTAGTGAAAATGATGATATTGATAGGGTGAAAAAATTGAATGATGCTGCCACGACTCCAGTATATCGACAATGCGATAAAATGAAAAAGCTGGAATTTTTAATCTGATTGTTTCATGGAAAAACTATGTATGGGATTTCTAATACAAAAATCGATTACATTCTTACCCTCTTAAAGGATTTACTTCCAGATGATGGAGATATTCCCTCAAACCACTATATGGCATGGAAGTTAGTTGAAGAACTTTGATTTTCCAGAAACAATGTTCATGCTTGCTCGAAAGATTGCAGTTTATTCTAGGAAGAAACCGCTGAGCAAAATGAATGCATAAAATGTGGAACATCCCGCTGGAAGTCAAAATCTGATGGAACACCATCCCACATTCCATTGAAAGTAATGTGGCACTTTCCATTGATCCCCAGACTCCAGAATCTTTTTATGTCTGATGACATATCAATAAAAATGAGATGGCATGATACCGAGAGAAAGAAGACTAATGATGAGTTGGTTCATCCTGCAGATGGATTTTCATGGTAGAGATTTGATGCTCGACATCCTGATTTTGAAGCTGACATGAGTAATGTGAAGATGGGTCTTTCATGCGACGGTTTTAATCCGTTTGGGCAGATGCTTACTTTGCACAGCACATGGCCAGTTTTTATACACATTTATAATCTTCCCCCATGGTTGTGTATGAAAAAATCTTTCACTTTAATGAGTATACTCATATCTGGTCCTTCTGATCCTGGCATTGATATTGATGTATACATGCAACCTTTAATAAAAGAGTTGAAACTTCTTTGGGATGTGGGTGTGTCCACATACGATGCATGTTCGAAATGCATATTTCAGATGCATGCTGCGCTTATGTGGACGATCAATGATTTTCCGGCTTATGCAATGATGTCTGGATGGAGCACGAAGGGAAAACTATCATGTCCAGTTTTTATGAAGAATACACGATCCAGAAGACTAAAACATCATTGTAGTTTCAGTTTTATGGGACATCGATGATTTTTGCCAAAGGATCATCCATATAGAATGAATCGTCGAAGATTTGATAATACTATAAAGGCCGATGATCCACCTCAGTGTATATCTGGAACTGATGTGCTTAATGAATTGAAAGATTTCAGGTTTTCGTTTCATAAGGGTCAAATGAAATCTAGAAAGAGAAAGAATGTTTCCACATAAACCTGTTATAATTGGAGGAAGATGAGTATCTTTTTTGATTTTCCTTATTGTTCAACCAATTTGCTACATCATTGCTTAGACGTAATGCATATTGAAAAGAATATGTGCGAAATGTTTCTTTCAATTCTTCTAAATGTCAAGGGGAAGAAAAAAGATGATTTACGATCTCGACGTGACTTGGTGGATTGGGGCGTCAGACCAGAATTGCATCCTGTGCGTATCAGTGAAAATAAATGGAAACTTCCATGTGCTTCTTATGTGATGACACCTACTGAAAAAAAACAATTTCTGGAAGTATTAGACACTATTAGAGTTCTTGATGGCTATTAAAGAAACATATCTAAACGGGTCAATAGAAGAGAGTTAAAGCTAAAATCTTTGAAGACTCATGATTATCACGTTCTACTGCATGAGTTGCTTCCAATAGCAATCAGTCATCTTTTATCCAATAATGTAAGGGTGGGTGTTATTCTGTTGTGCCATTTGTTTAGAGATAATTGTGCTAAGAAGATGTCCAAGTCCTTATTGCTAAAAATGTTGACAAATGCCCCATTAATTTTGTGTGAGTTGGAGAAAATATTTCCCCCATCATTTTTCACATGCATGCTGCATCTGACTGTCCATATTCCAACTGAAATACTTCTCAGAGGGCCTGTTTCTTTTTGTTGGATATATCCAACTGAAAGAAATATGTTCACATTAATGTCTTATGTTCGAAACAAGAATCATCCCGAAGGTTCTATCGTGAACGGTTACTTAGCTCAATAATGTATGGATTTCTGTTCGATGTATTTGTCTGATCTTACTAAAAGAATGAACAGACCAATGAGAAATGAAGAAGAACAATATGAGAAAATTGAACCCAGTTTTCCATCACTTCCTCAAATAGGAGGAATTCCTAGATCATATACATTGAAGACATTAAGCCATGAAGAGCGGGAGATGGCACATCGCACAGTTTTGTTCAACTGTGATTTGTTCGATGACTATATCAAGTAACAAAATTGAATATGTATATCATACATATATATCTGTTAAACTATTCTTATTTTTTTATCTACAGGGAACATAAAATAATGATAAATAGGAAGCATCGTTCTTTATCTTTGAGAAGGAGAGAGACTTTTCATAGCAAAGAGTTTTCTGCTTGGTTAAAATTGAAGGTAATAATATTACTGTTTAAATTAATTATTTCAATATTTACTTAAGTTTAACTGTCATTTATATTGCAGGTATTGAGTTTGTCTGCTGACTCTGTCTCTGAGGAAATAAGAGCTTTGGCTTTTGGTCCTAATACCGTGGTTCGTGACTATAAATCAATTGTTATCAATGGGTACAGATTTATTGTCACTGAACGAGCCAAAAACATGAGAACACAACATGATGGTATTATGGTTACTGCCACAACAGATTGTTATGCCAGTGCATCAGATAGTAGACCACGACTTGAAAATGTGGGTTATTATGGAGTCGTTGAGAAAATAATAATATTGTATTATTACTCTCATAGACGAGTCACAATGATGAAATGTCATTGGTTTGATTCGATGACGAGACATGGCACATTTATTGATGATTGTGGATTTTGAGTAATTAATATGACCCGCACTCTTGCTACCGAAGAACCATATGTGTTGGAATCAATGGCTAAATATGTTTTTTATGTCAAAGATAAACATCAACCTGAATTTGGTGTCATAGTTGAAGAAATTCCAAGGCATATTTTTGATGATGCTGATGATGGAATTGACAATGTCCCTATTGCCATTGGAACCAATCCATTTATTTCTTTTGATGACTCCAATAGCTCAATTGTCAGAGTTGATTGTGAACCTGAAGTTGTGGTTGGAAATATATAGAATCATTCATCCATGTTCTCAATTCTTTTGGTTTACGTCGAGTTGGGTTGTTAATGATGGTAATATTCATATTTATTTAGTATTGATCACAAATATGTTTTAGCTGACTTGACCGTTATGTGAATTTTCATTGTTTATTGGTTGCTGTTTTATTTGAATTGCATTTTCTAATTTGGAATTGAACTGTATTCAAACCAAATCAAACAATATTTCTATCTTGGTGAACATTACAACTTGTATGTTTTATTAAATTCATTAAAGCTCTTCTAAAACAATTGATAGCTAAATTTCCAATGAATCCCCTCATTCCCTCATATATTTAGTTTTTTGGTTTACGCATTAATTTCCTTTTTCTAATTAATTACATATTTGTTTTCAAATGCAGTAAATGCAGCCAATTGAAGAGAGACGAAGAAAAAATATGGCGGAGAACAATCATCGGATGGAGGAGCTGGGCGTTCCACCATTAGTGCCTACAGTGAGTTCTTTATTTCAAATATATATATATATATATTTACAGAATATATAATGTCATGTGATTAATATTTTTGTAAACTTTTTTGTAGGATCCACCGTTACGTCAATAGTTATTCGACGAGGTGCCTAGTACTGGTCCTAGTACTCAGGCCGGTGGTACGGGGAGGGTTCGTACCAGAGGTGGACGTAGAGCTGCGCGTGCCCGACTAGACCTTGCCCCTCCCACTGACATTTCATCCTTCCCACATTCTGATCCCGGTGTGTCGTTAGGGAGACACGGGGTATTTAGGCCTCCCTTGTTTTCGCTACCTTCTGCATCTTCTGCCCCATCATTTTCACATCCCATGATGATTCCCACTCCCCAGTCAGCATCAGGTCATACAGTTGTTCCATCTTCTTTTCCTTCTACTTCTGTCTCTCCGAGCTTTTATATTCCATCGTCTTCGACTCCTGTTCCACCAGAGGGTGTTCCATCAGGTTCTGTGGATCCAGCGCCACTCATTGATCAAACTAGCGCAGGTATATTTATAAAACCCTAACAAATTTTTATAGCAATATTTATTTTCATTATAACATGTTTTGATAAAATATTTGTTTTTATTTCATGAAAGATACATCTACTGATAGGAGGTGGGGGCGGGGCCGTACACGCGTGCGTTCGGTGTGGAACCGTCACACACAGGTTATGGTGGAATATAATGAAGACAATCAGATGGTTGAGAAATCAGGGCAGCAATGTCGGAGTTTTCTGGCGACGCTTGCCAAATACTCTGACATCATTCCCGTCAGCCTGCTGTCATGGAGACATTTGCCACATGAGGTCAAAGATAGATCTTGGGTAGAGATATGGGTAAAAAATTTGTTGTATTTAATGACATGAATTATTTTTGTATTTATATGAATTAATATTTTGATTTCAGCTTCGATTTAATTTTCCTGATGGTGAGTGTGCATGACTGGAATGTCTAAAGGATTTAGGCAATCTTTGGAGAGCCTACAAGCATGAGCTGTATATTGGCTGGCGTGCTAGAGTTGGCACTGAGTTAGAGGCGGTACCAGTCGTGGATGATTGTCCTATAGAGTAGTATCGTCAGATGATTACTCATTGGACGAGTACCCAGTTGAAGGTATGAATTACATTTGAGGTATTTAAATAATTACTTTCAAGTTTTGCATTAATATTATCCTTTTCATTATCGAATTTTATTTAGGAATCATCTGGAAAAAATAAAAAAACATTGATGCAAAAAAATACCTCCATACACTAGGACGCACGACGATGCCGGATCATGAGAGGCAGCAGGTATGACAATTGTTTATAAGTTTTCTTTACGACTTACATTTTCTTTTGTTTCCTCAATTATTTAATCATTTGCTAAAGTTTTTATGTAGCTTTTGTTTTCAATGTCATTGTAGAGGCAAGTACAAAATATTGAAGGACGTGTGCCTCGAGCAAAACTATTTTTCTTGAGTAGACGATAAAAGGATGGAAGTGTTGTCAACGAAGCGACTCGGCAGCAGATTATAAGTTTTAATCTGTTGATTTTATATTTTATTATCTATTTTGTAACTTAATAATATATTTATATTTGTAACAGGATGCTTTAGAGGCCCTCGATGCCCAATAAGCAGACAATTTTGGGCCATCTGATCACTTACATCAGGTGTTGGGAGAGGATCATTCTGGCAGAGTACGTTGCCCCCATAGGATAGCCCCGACGAGGTATTGGCCTGCCTCGGGTACAATTTGTAGTGCCACTGAGCTGCAAAAAGTTAGGGCACAAGAAAATCAGGCTGAGAAAAGGGCCATAGAGATGGCAGAACAGTCTGCTAGGGCAAACAGTGCATTTATGAAATTTATTGAAGTTCTACGTCCAACACTTCCAGCAGAGGCCAGCCCAGCGATTGATGAATACATGTCGTCGATACATTCTATATATGGTGCACCAGGTGGCAGTTCCAGTGGTGGTCAGGCCGATGTCCAGCTTGAAGATGATGATGGCGAGGAGTCTGATGCGGAAGAGGAGGGAGATGAGGAGGGCGAGGAGGAGGGCGAAGGCGAGGAGGAGGGCGCTGTGGAGGGTGAGAACGATGAGGAGGACGATGACGAGGTTGATGATGATTATGATGATGGTGATGGTGATGCTGAGGTGGGACATATTGATCCGTTACATTTTTGACTTATATTACTGAGATTTGATGTTTAATCTATTTTAGTTGTTGGTTTTATCTAGACTCGTAGTATAGTATTGGAGTTGAGTTATTTTTATATATTGTCTGTTTTTATGGATGTTGTTGTCTTTTAGTGGTTCTGTGTTTGAGATGGACAACACCCCTCATTCCTGGACCCTGGAAAACCCCCCCCCCTCCCCCTAGGACCCTGAACACCCCCCAAACACCCCCCGGACAGCCCCGCGGATAGCCCCCTGGACAGCCCCCCACCCTCCACCCTGGACCCCGGATAGCCCCCCGGACAGCCACCGGACAACCCCCCCCCCCCCCCCCCACCCTCCCCCTTGGACCCCGGACAACCCCCCAAACACCCCCCGGACAGCCCCCCGGACAGCCCCCTGAACAACCCCGGACAACCCCCTGAACAACCCCAAAACAACCCCAGAACAACCCCCTGAACAACCCCCGAACAGCCCCATGAACAACCCCAGACAGCCCCCTGAACAATCCCCAAACACCCCCCGGACAGACCCCGCACAGCCCCCCCACCCTCCTCCTTGGTCCCCGGACAGCCCCCCGGACACCCACCGTACAGCCCCCCCCCCCCCCCCCCCGGACAGCCCCCCGGACAGCCCCTCCACCTTCCTTAATTTCATTAGCTCTGAAATGTTTCCTAGCACGATCAACTAAAATCTAATCCATACTAAATATGATATAAAAATATTCTATATGAATTTCCATAAGATTTTAAGTGAAAACAAAAAGTGACATACGAAAAACTAACCAAACGCATTTGAAATGTGTTGATGCTTTAGGACAACGATCCATGGGTCATATGTGATGTGTACGAATCAACCCCGCCTCAATCTGAAGTGTGGTGTGTCCAGAACAACTCAAAGTGTATGTCTTTTGTTTCAAAAGGACATCATTTTAAGTGAAAAAACATCAACTGGCATACAGAAAACCGGCCAAACGCATTCGGATTGTGTTGATACTTTAAGACAACGATACATGGGTCATTTGAGACATATACGAGTCAACCCCGCCTAAATCCGAGATACGGTGTGGTCGGGACAACTCTAAGTGACTTTCTTTTGTTTAAAATGGACAATATTTTAGGTATATACGGAAAACCAACCAAACGCATTCAGTTTCTGTTGAAACATTAGTAGAACGATCCATGGGCCATATGTGACGTGTACGAGTCAACGCCACCTCAATCCGAGGCGCGGTGTGGCCGACACCACTCAAAGTGTCTCTATTTTGTTAAAAATGGACTTCATTTTTAGTGAAAACAACAAATGACATACGAAAAACCGACCGAACAGATTCTGATTGTGTTGATACTTTAGCACAATTATCCATGGGTCATATGTGACGTGTACGAGTCATCCCCGCCTCAATTCGAGGCGCGGTGTGGCCGGCACAACTCAAAGTGTATGTCTTTTGTTTCAAAAGGACGTCATTTTAAGTGAAAAACATCAACTAACATATGGAAAACTGACCAAACGCATTCGGATTGTGTTGATACTTTAGGAAAAATATTCATGGGTTATTTGAGACGTGTACGAGTCAACCCCGTTTAAATCTGAAACGTGATGTGGCCGGTCCCACTATAACTGCGTCTCTATTGTTTAAAAGGGACAAGATTATAAGTGAAATAAACAACTGACATACGAAAAACTGACCAAACGCATTCGGAATCTGTTGAAATTTTAGGACAATGATCCATGGGTCATATGTTACGTGTACGAGTCAACCGCGCCTCAATCCGAGTCGTGGTTTGGCCGAGACCACTCTTAGTGTGTCTATTTTCTTTAAAATGGACTACATTTTAAATACATATGGAAAACCAACCAAACGCATTCTGATTGTGTTTATATTTTATCAAAACAATGCATGGGTCATTTGTGATGTGTACGAGTAAACCCCGTGTCAATCTGAGGCGCGGTGTGGCCGACACCATTCAAAGTGTCTCTCTTTTATTTAAAAAACACTTCATTTTAAGTGAAAACAAAAACTGGCATACGGAAAATTGACCAAACGATTTCAGAATATGTTGATACTTTAGGACAATGATCAATGAGTTATTTGTGACTTGTACGAGTTAACCTCGCCTCAATCTGAGGCACGGTGTGACCAGTATCATTCCAGGTGTATGTATTTTGTTTAAAATGTATATGATTTCGAGTAAAAATATATGGTGTTCAAAAAACCAATCAAATTATGAATTGAATTCCGGATTCCACATATGATTGTCGTCTAAATTTTAAATTGAATTCTAAATGAATTATGTTTGTTTATAATTATGTTATGAATTCTAATTTAATTATGGATGAGTATATTTCTAGGATGCATTATATGTGTTGGTTGGTTGGTTTTCATTATTTAAATGTGTTGGTTTGTTATCTATATGTATGCATTGTATATGTGTTACAGTTACAATAATTGGATTGAAAATTGAATTGAAAATGAAAATTGAATTGAAAATGAGCCCAAAACAGACATGCTGTGCCAAAATGAGCCCAAAACAGACCCGCTGTGCAAATTGCACCGCAAAACCTATGCCAATGGTTTCAAACCATTGGCATAGCCCATATGGAACTGTTTTTACCAACGGTTCATTAAACCATTGGTAAAAACAGACTATCCCAACGGTTCAAACCGTTGGGATAGCTTTTGGAATTGGTATTTTTACCAAGGGTTCTACCAACCGTTGGTAAAAACATTTCCCAACGGGTTGAAAACCGTTGGTAAAAAAATTTCCCAACGGTTTGAAAACCGTTGGGAAAGAACATATTAATGGGATTCCCAATGGGCCAAACTGTTGGGAAAGGCTTTTCCCAACGGGCCAAACCGTTGGGAAAGGCTTTTCCCATCGGTTTGGCACTACCGTTGGGGTAGATTTATTTTTTCTAACCAATCCCAACGGTTCCTTGTAAATCTTTGGTAAAAGCGTTTCCCAACTTCTTACTTCCCCATGGTTGGTAGAACCGTTTGTATAACATATACCAACGGTTCTGCAGCCTTTCCCAACGGTTCAGAACCGTTGGGAAAGGATGGATTTCCAGTAGTGATCATTACTTGAGAATATTTAGGATAGTAAGATGTATGTATACAAACATATAAAAACATGAATAATTTGAATCCAAAAGTCATGACATAAAGAAGTTTCTCGAATAACGAAAATAATGAGATGATCTATTACCTTAAGAGGGTGCTTCTAAAATCTTTATATGAGCTTTTTAATATCTTTTATGTACCATGGATGGGATATAAAGATGTAAGGGTGGAGTAATATAATGATAAAATGGTTTTATGTGAATATGAATGTGATTTTGGGTGGGATTAAATATAAAAAATGTAGGGTAATGTTTTATTAATTTCAAAAATTAGGTTTTGGAGTAAACATTATAAAGAAATAAAAATGATAAACCATTCCATGATTATTTCTCTTGGTTCTATCCAAATATGTGTGGTTTTAATTATTTTATATGTATAAAAAAACAACTCATTAATATAATTCTCTTGGTGATGTGTATGTTGGTCATGTTTATAATGAATTGTTTTTAAAACTGTGAAATGTAATATAGGATTTTGAGGATCCATTATGAGACTATAAAAATAATAAAATTACTTCAAAAGAATATTTTTTAAGGGGAATAATGATTGTGGTACTAGATTCTCTTTATGTTATTTATTAAATAACTTTTATGAATTAGATGTCATAATATATTAGGTATATTTATATAGTATTTAATTTGGTCCCAAATAATAAATTTTCTCAGAAAAATATAAAAAATCGCTGTTGGATAATTTAAACATTATAATTTCAGAAATAATATTTATTTCATGCACGTAATTATATGTGTATGATAATTTAGATTGCTAAATCAAATATACACATTTGTTGATAAAAATATTTTTCTAAAATTTATAAGACTTATTTTTTATTTTATAACATTATAGTATCATTAATATATAATAAAAATTATTTAATAAAATTATTTTTTAAAAATAGCATTTATTTCAAAAAAATTTCAATTAAATAAATTAGAGTTTATTTATTGAAAATGTATAATTCACAAAAAATCATTTTGTGTTTCATTATATCGAAATCTAATTTCTATCAAACTCATTAACTATTCATTTAAAAAGTGATATTAAAAAAAGTTAAATATAATCATTATTTTATTAAATATACAATATGAAAATTCATATTATTATGGTCTAGATACGTGTCCCTTTATTACACTAGAAATGTATCTAAAGTTAATGTGTGGGGTGGTGATATTTTCTTGGGGTTGATTAGTAAACATGGTTCGGGCGATGATCTTGATGAGTTTGAAAATCTCTCCTAAATAGTTTCACTCTTTCATTAAGTTTTTTACTATAAATATTAAATTAAAGAAGGGTAAATACAAATGATGATATGTCCCTTTAAAACTATAATAAATGGGATTTACATAGTACAAACCTATCATTCCATTCCATCACTCTTTCTTTCTATTTCAATTGGACATTATAATAACCCTTAATATAATAATCTTAATTTCCATTGTATGATTGTTATATTATCAATGGTTATGATTCATAATGGTCTGTTAAATATGATATGCCATATAATGGTCCAAAATAACCAATTTAGTCCATGTTTTTTCTATAACTACATTATATAATGATACATTATTCATTACCAAAGGAAATTTAATTTATAAAAGTTCATTTAATTACATTATTACCCCATTTAGAAATTTTACCCAAAATAATTCTATTTAATATACTAAAATAGGTAAGGGTACTTATGTTTCATCACCTCTTCTAGTTCTCGTTTTTCTTCCTTAATCATTTGGTGTTTCTACAACACATTGAATATACGAGTTATATTGCTTCATATAACTATGTCTCTATGATTTATGATCTTCACTCGCTCCACATATGAAATATCTTTCTCAAGCAGTACTACCTCTAGACATAGTAAATTTAAATGGTATGTTTTTTTACTTCATTGAGAGAGATAAATTGGATACATCATATACTTGAGATAGGTTAGGTGGTAGTTTTAGTTTAGAGGCCCTCAATCCAATGAGATCAAGGATATCAATGGGGAAGATATATCTTGGGATAATATTCCCCTTCGTCAAAACCCTAATGTGTTTCTTCTATGGTGATGCATGAATGAACTCATTATCTCTGAAAACAAACTCTATGTATTTTCATTGATTTTATCCATATGTTTTCTACCAAATTTGTATGGATTTCGTATATCATTGAATGATTTGAACATTCAATATCTTCTCTTGGACAAGATCAGGGACCATTATATTCTTCTCTCCAACTTTATCATAGCATGTTGTAGTTTCATACCTCTTCCCATATAGAACCTCATAAGGTTCTATTTGAATTTGATAATGGAAATAGTTGTTATATGAGAACTATAAAAAGGTAAAGTATTGATTTAAATATAGTTTTGAATCCATTTCACATTTTCTTTTCATATGCTCTAGAGTTTTAATGTTTATTTTATATTTTCCATCCATATTAGGGTGGTAAACAGTGTTGAAGCATAGTTTTTTAACAAGAACATACTAAAGGCTTCTCTAAAATCTTAAGGTAAACCTTATATCTTATTCTGGTGCAATAGATAGTGGAACTCCATGCATTCTTACCACCTCCTTTATATATATCATGGTGATTTGTTTTGGAGATAGATATTCCTTGATTTCTTTGAAATGTGTAGTCATTTTAACGTGGTCAACTACCACCTAGATGGGGTTTTTTCAATAGTTTTCCCAGAGGGTACTATGATGAAATTCATGGTTATATTTTTCCATTTTCATATTGGTATTGGAAATATTTTCATTATTCCATTAGACTTATTTCATTATTCCTTGACATTTGGAATACAAAGCACTGAGATAAAAACATTGTAATCAATCTCTTTATTTTATGACACAAGAATATTTTACTAAAATATTTATAAATTTTACTGATATTTAGATGAATATGGAAGGATGAGATAATAACATCACCCAGAAGTTCCCTCTTTAGTTTTTGTTTTTATGGGAACATATTTTCGTTCCAAACCATATAACATTATCTTCAATAAAGTTGATTTCTAGAATATTTTAAACATTCTTCTATAAAAACATGTCATCTTTCAATGCCACCTTGATCCTATTAAGAATAAATGGTTGAGAATTTATATGATCAAGGTAAGGTAAATATTCTATGATTATTCTCATATCCATCATTTTCTTATCTATAAATATTATATCTCTCCCAATACTCATCATATATAGAGTTATAGGAACCTTTCTACTCAGATAATATAATAATTTGTTTTATTTCCTAGGATGGTAATAGATTGAACAATAATAATAAAATATTAGATATAAACACCTTTGTCAAAATATATCATTCTCTATTTCTGTCAATAAATACATTAGGATTCTATGATAAATCTATATATCGCACTTCTCCCTTTAGAGATAATGTCACCAAATCTCTAATGCAAAGATCACTCCACTGAATTCAAGATCATGCATTGGATAGTTCTTATCATAGGTCATTAATCATAGGGATGAATTATCTATCAATTTTTCATCTTTTATGAGTACACAAACCTATCCCTTTTTAGATGCGTCATTTAAGATCATAAATCCTTTTCAATATGTGGTTAATGTTAGCATGGGTGTATTGATTATCCTCATCTTCTACTCTTTGAAGCTCTCTTCACAATCATCATCATAACACCCTCAGATTTTAAAATAGGAATATTATGTTGAATAACATATATAAAATGAAAAAACATAGAATATAAGGTAACATACTAATAATTCATAATGTAGTTATTTTTTAATAAATTTTATTTCATCAATATCTTATGATCCGTGCAACATTGGTTTTAAACAAATCATTATACTATATTAAAATATTATTATATAAACAAAGCAATTATAACCTAGTACTTCAGTTAAAGGTATGTATAGGTGTAAATAAATATTGAAAATATATTTTTAACACATCCATATAATAAATTTATTTTTTATTTTTTGATTATAAATAAAATAAAAACTATTTTAAAAAATAAACATGTTTTCTAAAAAACTATGTTTTTCTAAAAGGAGGTTTAGTTACTCCTTGATAAAATAATATAAAATTTATTTTTACTAATTAAAAAAAAATTTAGAAAAAACATAATTTTTATAATATAAATATAAAAATTATATTTTCTTGAATTTTTTATAATATTCTAAAATTTTTAATTTTTTATAATATTCTAAAATTTTTAATTTTTTGATAAATAGTGAAAAATTAAAAAATATTATTGAAAAGTGTCTTTTAATTTTAATTATTAACAAAATTAAATTATATTTAAGTATTTTAAAAGTTAAATTATTTAAATTATATTACAATATAACTAATGTTTTTCATTTTAATAAATTTTATATTGAATTATTATATAAACACTTTATAAGCTTTTGAACATATTTCATTGGAAAAATTATTTTTTGACATTTAAGTGGGTTCAATTTTAAATTAAATTCTACAACTTATGTGATTTTAATTTAAAAAAATGCATCTCGTATTTGAAATCATAACTATATATATTATAAAATATTTTCAACTAAATTTTTTACCATAATGAATAGTGAAAACAATAAATATATTTTCTCTAGTTATGGTAAAAACGAGATTTCAATGTGGTTAAACTAAACAAAATAAGTGATAAAAGTTATCCAAAATATTTATAATTAATATTTTATGGTAATATTTATACCTTATATATTATTATTTACTAAAATGTTTTATTTTTACTATTTTTTCCATTTGATAAATGGGTGTTGAATTCATTCTTTTAAAAAATTCCAAGGGTGCCCTCTCCCAGACTTATAAAAGTTCGCCCCCTCTCCAATACATTACACTCTTCCAAAAATCATTGCTTCAAAAAATAAATTTCCAAAATATATTAATTAATTACCTAACTTCATCCTATAATCTATATTTTTGTCTAAAGTCTTCCCTAAAAAGGATTTTTGTGCAAACTAAAATATTTTTTATGAAAAAGTGGTAACATCTTTTAACTAAGCAATTTATTTTATTTCTTCTTCCACCTCATTACAATTTTTTTAAACCATGATTATATAATAAAAATATTATATTAGATATAATATTATGTGTTTATTTAAATGGAATTATCTATAACCATCTCCTCCTCCAACAAATTGGAAATGAAACTATTGATCATGTGTACATCGGACTACTTCCTCATAAGCCGATGTAATTTGTTTTCCATCATTGATTCTCAATAAAAGATATAATGATGTATCTAATGTTTATATATAATATATATGAAAATTATTATACTTATTAATTTTCAATATGATATATAATGTAATGCCCTGACCCTAGAATCTTGGTGTTAGTGTATTATATTAATACATTTGCATGATTACAAGGAATCAAATCTTGATGTACCGATCAGTTTAGCAGTCTTAGAAAATATAATACATATATAAACATTACCTTTCAATTCATAAAAAAATATAAAATAACTGTAATTCTTTGAGAATTTCATTATCCTCCTAGATTAACCCTGAATCAATCATAATACACTTCTTGGTACCCTAGGAAAATAGATCATAACAAAGGGGTAAACTCAGATGCTCAATGTGATCAAACAACAGGGAAAAACATTTATTAATAACTATAAACTTTAAAGAAATTATGATGCCAAAACACAATATTTTTATGCATAATATTTTTCATTATATTGAAATAATAAATCAAATAATATCATTTAAATATTCACATGGATATTCCACTATTCAAATAATCACATGTACTATCAATGACTAATCGCATAATGATG
Organism: Viscum album; assembly: GCA_963277665.1. NCBI lineage: Eukaryota > Viridiplantae > Streptophyta > Magnoliopsida > Santalales > Viscaceae > Viscum > Viscum album. Next base: position 1,496,483,461 of record OY728119.1, on the reverse strand, counting down.
GAACGTATAAGGTCGGACATCTAAAACATATCGTCGAGGCCTTGGCCAAGACGTCAGAAAATAAATAGTTATGTTCTCGGCCAAATCAATATCTATTTGTTCTCATGAGACCTAACTTTGCATCGAGGGGCTATAACGGGCTCTTCCTATCACTTAATAAGTCTAATACATTCCTCATATAAAAATGATGAAACATAACATAATAATTCATATTAAAACTAGCATACGGAATGTTAATACTTTAACCATAAACCATGAATGTTATCAAAATAGCACATACATAGTCAAACATATCATAAAATATTCAATCAATAAACCTTAATTAAGAATAAAATCCAATCAAGTATGTTGATATAGATTGAAATATTCTTACAAAACCATAAAAACTTTTTGATCGAAATATCCCCTCTTACATTGAAATATTTTAAAAGCCATATAATTATAAAAAAACCATTTTTTTGAATATAGCAATATAATATGGTAAGTTAATATTCAATATCGTATGGAGACAGAATGCCGAAAAAATCCACTCACACCGTATAATTTAAAAAACACTTATTTACTTAATTTTTTGAAAATGTCACAAAGTAACTCATCTAGAAAATGACATAAATATTCCTTTCAAAACATTTTATATAAAGTAAGACAAGGTTATAAATTAATTTATTAAATTATAGAGAAATATTAAAAAAATTAAAATAATGTTATTTACTAAACATGGATATGGATTATAAATATTCACAATTAGATACTTCATATAAATAATCTCCAATAAAAATGAGATTGTGAAATTAACCATTACCTTATAATTTCTTTTACATGAGGGAGAATTAACAATATTTTAATGGTTAAAGAATATTTTTAAATTATATCATAACCATATCCATATTTATGGAATTATAAATGATACTATTATATCGGTTTGTTAATAATATTTCATTATTACCATTGTTTTTTATAATAACTACATCACTTTCTCATTCATGATTTATCATGTTAGTAATTTTCGTTATTCATTTTATATACTTTACTAATATAGATAATGAAATTATGTTCATAATTATTATTTATATTCATCATATAAATTATATAATCATTCTTGAATCGTTAACATGTAAAATTAACCCCACCACGTCAGGGATACAGTAGGCCGTACTTACGCACGAGCGCCAATATCATTCTATTGATGGTTAAATGGTATATAATTGGATAGTATATTAATTATATAGAATCATTATCATTTTTATTCATTATTTATAACCATTAAACTCATTATTATATCCATACAACTAAAATAGTGTTGAATAACAAATTACACAATAGCGTAGAGACAGTAAGTCGTACGTACAAAGGCATGATGATATTGTTATTTGTATGATGGATAAAATGATTAATATGGTTGTACTATTATTATAATAACATATTAGTATATTTATTATAATATACTTATTATTTTGACATAGGAAAAATATTTAAATAGGATGTTCAAAAAGAAAAATTACTTTGATAGAGGTGATAAAACAATTACCTCAAAAAGAAAAGTACTTTGAGTTTTTAGTGTTTTAAAACAATAAAACGAGCATGGAATGGTTAAAACCATAAAAACCCTCATATTGATGTGAAATCATCAGACAAACACTGCCAAATTTTTGTTTACAGGTAAATATAGACAACATGTAAATATGACATGAAGTGCAGCCATAATTAATCGGTAAACACTTTTTAATGGTTCAAAATCCTTCAAAACAAGTGTTGGGGGTGAAAACCATCAAAACAGTGCCAGATTGCCCTAAAATTAAGGGACATCAACCATAGATTTTATTTTGATATGTAGGAAATAACGAAATTTTATTATAAATTATGATTTTCTTGGGATGGTTGTAGATATTTGTTTAGTGTTCTAAAACACTAAAATGTTCCTGGAATGGTCAAAACCATAGAAAATGACCTCACGTTGATTTGAAATCATGGTAAAATCACCTATGAATTGTTTTTATTTGTATTCACATACAACACATAAATATTACATGTAGTGTGGTGGGAATTACTCGATAAACACTTCTTAATGGTTTAAAACCCTTTAAAAACAAGTTTCAAGGGGTCAAAACCTTGAAAACAATGTTTGATTTCCCTAAAATAAGGGGAAATGACAATCGATTGAATTATGAAGATTCAAAACCACCATAGTTTCATTTCGGATTATGGTTTTCTAATGATGTTTGTAGACGTGTTTTTGGTGTTTTAAAACACTAAAACATGTGTGTAATGGTAAAAACCATAAAACGGCCTCATATTGATGTAAAATCATTAGAAACCCCTTATTGAGTTTTTTTAAATATATTACATGTTGTGATATCAAATTATTTAACAAATTATTATGTCATGATCAATAACACCACATGTCAATTTAAAATAAATTAGAAAATATAATTATCACTTTTCAGTTTCAAGTGTTGAATATTTTCTTAAATGGGTATGTTGGCATTTTCAAAGTGTTTTTCATTATATAGTATTTTACTTATGTTAAAATTGTATCTGTTTGAATAATAAAAAAATATTATTGGAGGATTCTGAATATATTATGTTTCTTCTTTTCTTCCACATATAATTTCTTAAATATTCTGATTTTCATTATAAAAGGAATATACTAGAAGTATGGAAGAAGGATGACCATTCTGATCCATGAAATTCTTCGGGGTTTCTACGATAATTCTTAATTACTATATTTAGTTTTAATTTTTGTTTTTTTTATAGTTGATGATATGTCATAGTCAGTTTCTATTGATGAGATGATATGGAGGCATAAAAATATAGTAGAGGTCATAATGTGGATGTATATTAGGTATTCTTACTTTGGACATATTTTATATTTATATAATGATGACATAGGTATTGTTTGAAAGATGTATGGGTGGACTGAGACTGAGGCTATGATGACTATTGATGTTTTTATATATGATTTTTTATGTGTGACGTTTATATGATAGGCATATCATATAATCATGTTTTAGTTTATTGTATGTCATTTTTTTATATTAATATTTTTTATGAAATAATTTTTAAAAAAAATATGATTTAGTAATTATTTTTTGTAACTGCCTCTCAATAAATTTAAAAAAAATTGTTTTAGTAGTGGTTACAATTATCTTCCATTAAAACAAACCACCGCTAATATATTAAGAAATGGTTTGTTTTATTTTATTTATATTTTCCATAGATATTTTTATGAAAATAACTTCCACTGAATAAACATAAATCTTAAACTAATTTCCCAAACAATGATAGAAAATAAAACAACCATGTAATTTAAAAAACTAACACTAATTACTAGAGACCATGAAATACATGGCATTTTTACTAACGATCGTTATACTATGAGATAGCAGTTTAAACCTTTGCTAGTGTACAAAAAACCACCTCTAATGAAAAACATTTTAGTGAAAATGAAAAACATATATTGAAAAATCCTTATATATTTCATAATTCTTAAATCCCAATATATAAATACTCCAACCATCCCACTACCTTTTCAAACCAATAACTGTACTTCATCATCTTACTCTTTGACACCTATTTCCTATTATATGAAATTAGTTGTCTCTATGTCATAAATCAAAAAACCATTACCCATAAAACCATTCAGATTTACATCATGATATTTCCCATTAGGACATCGATTTTCTTAATTCGTATTCCTTACACATTTGATACATTCATCCAATGATGATATCTTAGGGAGACTATTATTCATATCCATTGCATTAATCGATATTTTAATTTTTTCTATATAATTACATGAATTGTGTCATTTTTTCAACAGTAAAAAAATATTCTCATCCCTTTGAGGTATTCCCTTTAGTGCTCTTTCCTACATTCTTGACATATCGAAAACTAAAGCATCATTCCTCTATGGTTTCCATTACCCAAACTCTCAACGAACTCTATCCTTATCTTATTTAGTGAGTCTGAGAGTTTTTTAGGGTGAAATTTTTTATTCGTATATAAAGATAACCATTTATCAATAATCAAAAAAATATATCTCTCCATTCATAATCCAATTTGGTTTCACATAGTCATCAAATTTTCCATCAGATTTAGTGTTAACATGATTCGTTCTGCTTCCATCCATTGACTCTAACCAAAAAACATAGTATGTGAAACCCTAATTATAAAGGGAAACAATATAATCATCAAAAATAACTTATAGGTTGTATAAATCAAGACATCTTTCTAAATTTTTTTCACCTTAGGCTAAACCAAGATTATTCATTGTCATTATTCAAATCCATAATGATGGATAGTAAAGTGTTTTTCAATTTCGAAATCATATACCCCCAGAGTGTCAAACAAGGGGTGTAGCAAGGAAGGTTCTTATGCACTTGGTGATGATTTATTCCAACTCAATTCACCATTTTTGGTGTTATTACACCTAGGTACCTCTGTGTTAGTGCCTTATGCATTTATAGTATCCAGATAGGGATGTAATTAATTATAAACCACTAGATATATCTTTTACCAAAATTCTAGGACATTTAACTATACATTAAATCATCCTTATACTTATCTTTAAGGACATCCCTAGACTTATAATAATAATATTTCTAGTTATCTCCTTAAATATTTTCCAATCCTAGTTTCTAAGGGTTAACTAAACATTTCTTCATATACAAACTATAGTGACAGAGTATTTTTATATATGAATATTACATCTTATTAAATGAATTTTTATTACATTACAAAAACACATTCGTGAGGAATGTAATAGTTTAGATTATTTGGAGACAAGTTTCATCATCTACTTACTTCATAAAATATATTCAATTTCTCCTATAAATATCATCCAAATAAGTACTCATCAAATACATAACCTACTTATAACTTTTATTTATAACTTCTGTAAATGATATATAAGAAAGGGTGATCTTAAATGATAAATAAGGGTATAAAAGTGGGATATCAATGACGAATTAAGCATGATATGAGAATAATGGTATAATAAAAGGATATTATCAATTTAAAACCATACCATTTATCTCAAAGGTCAAATTCTTGAGATATGTAATAAAGATTGGTATTTCCTATGATATTAATCGTAAAAAAAATTAAAGAACATGGCCAAGAGATAATAAAATTTGGATAACACATATAATTTTACAATATATATAAGAAAATAAAATATTAGGTCAAGACTACCCACTGATACATTCATTGCATGTTAGGCTTGGGTAAACCACCCATGTACCTACTTCAATTAGGGGATAACATCTCGTGTACCCTCTTTTAGGCATCAAATAACCTCCTATATGCCCTATTTTGGGTTTGGGATAACCTCTAAATTACTATTTGAGCTCAAATAATATTATTAATTACCCCATTCATTGGATAAAATATATCTCCCAACCTTCTTGGTTGTAAGAAAACATTCATCCTCGGTTATATCATAACAAACATAACATATTTAAAATCATACATATCAATTCCACAAGATCATAAGATATTCATCATATCAAAAACCAAGAAAGGAGATTTGTTTTATAAACATTTGTCATAACATAACCTATGGAAATGTAATAAGTTTCATTCTCATTTCTCCATTTCATCAAACCATAACCATTAGAAAAAAAGTGGTTTTCATAAACATTTTATTATGGTATAACCCAAGGAAAAGAAATATATTTCATAAAAATATTTCCAAAATAAACCATAAAAATAAATAATAATAATGGTATCCTCAGATAATATCCTCAGTAATGAAAATGTAACTTCAAATGTTCTTAAATTATATATAAAATTATTTTTAAATATCACTTGGAAAATTTATTATGGAAAATAACCATTCATTTAAAATAAAAATTTAAAACCTAAAACATATTCAAAATTATTTTGTTTGAAAAAATCATTGAAAACATATAATGAAATATAAAAAAATAACATTTTATGAGGAAAATAAAATATCCTATTTGAAAAACACTATTTAAAACATAAAACATTTTCAAAGTCATTTTCTTTAAAAATAAGATTAAAATATCATTTCAACTTAAAAAATATTTTAAATCATAAAAAAATTTCAAAATATTTTTTTTTTAAATATACTTTGAAAACTATAATGTATATTTTAAAACATTGATTGTTCAGGATTATGGTAAATTTCATTCAGGCTAAATAAGTTTAAATAAATATCCCTTTCACATTATTAGGAAAATCCAAATATGAATTGTTTGGAAAAGGATATAAATATTCCATTCAAAACATTTTTAAAAATGTAAAACAAGGGTAATATTTCATTAATAAATCATTTGGATAATGTTAAAAAAAATTGAAATATGTGTTCTAAAACATTATCTTGGAATACAAACAGGATTTCTACTAAAGAGAGAAATAATAAAAAAACATTCTTAAAAACATTCTTTTGATATATTAAGTAAATTAAGAGAGGGAAAATGAAGGGAATAAAATTATTATCATGAAATAACTAAGGGATAATAAATTTCTTAGTTTATTAAGATATATTTTGTAACAGTTTAACATTAAAAACATAATCATAAATAATCCTAATAGATGATGAGATTTTAACATTAAATCATTACCACTTTGGTATGTTGAAACATAAGCCCCATGAAGGAATATTATTAAATGAAAAAAACATGTCATGATTAAAAATAAATTCATGATATTGAATTTTAAATGGGATGTACATATATCTTGCAAAATAATATAGGTTTATAACATAATCATATTCTTAAAGAAGGAAAATAGAGACAAAAATCCCTTACTACGTTGGAAAATTTTGAACCACAGACCCTATTAAATATAGATAATAAAATACATATTTAAAGACCAATAATTTTCATAAGAATAATTATAGAATATAGTCATTGGGTGTATATACACCATGAAAAATAAACCAGTGGTGAATTTGCATATGTCTCTTAGAAATATAAGGGAGACTAGAAATCCCTTACCGTAAGTCTCAAATTATTTCATACTAATTCAAACCTATGGTATAATAAATATAATTTTTATTATATATATATATATATATATATATATATATATATATATATATTATAGAACCTTAATATATATATCATCTCAAATATGATTTAGTTAAGTCTATCTATTACCTGTTTATTAAAAATTCCATGTTAAATTCTTGTTTCGGGTAATAACCACATTGTTTTTTAATAATATTTAATGTATTATTTTTAGGACTATTACATTGATCGTGGTTGAATTAGATACATAATAATAATTTTTATTATAATTATAATATTTATAGATCAATTATACTTTTATTATCAATCATTAAATATGGATTTGTGAAATGAAGTATGTTACAATCATGGAGATGGTAGGTAGAGTAACATTTCCATTTTTCAATGATCATTATGGAAAGGTGGTAACTAATATTTTATCTTTATAGAATGATAATAATATAATTAATAAATTATTATTTATTTAAAAAAATCTATACATTTCAACCATCCTGTGTGGTAAAGAAAAGGGTTATTCAATTCACTTTGTGAAGGTGGTAGTCCACACGTACATGAACGACATTATCATCTTTTACTGAGTGGAAGGGTAAGAAAAGGGATGAAATATTATATTTTAAGAATAATAAATATTTCATTTGTATCAAAACTATTCCATTTATATCATTAATATTTATTAAATTCATCTTTATTATCTTCCATGTAATCTTCTAATGAAAAAGAATCACATCACTTCACAATGTGGTAGTCTTCCAAACACACGATTGACATATTTTTATCCCCTAAAGAATAGAGTTTAAAAACATTTATATCTGAAATAATAATTAAAGAGGTATAATTGTTTTATTTATATCATATATATACTTTATATTAATCATTATACACAACTTTGAGAGGTGTTAGTGAAACAATGAATGACATTGGTTTGTGAGGCGGTAGTCCGCCATACACACGAACATTGATTTTGTAACCCATTTGATGGAAGTGGAGATACCTGTAAGTAATTAACACATCATAAAAATATTTAATTATATGTAATATATTTATTTTATTATATCATCATGTTTAATAATAATTGAAGGAGGTAGAAGAAGAAATAAAATAAAAGTGCACATTGATGAGTATTACCTCTTTTTCAGGTAACCTTCTTATGTTTGCACAAAAATACTTCCTAGGTTATATTTATGTAAAAAATAAGGTTTCTAAGATGATAATATGAAATTTTAGAATTTTTTTAAGTATTTTCTTGATAATCCAAAAGGTTTTGAACGTACGAAGAGGAGAGGAGAGGGGGTGGCCTTTTATAAGTGAGGTGAGTGGTACACTTGTAATATTATGAAAAAAAAGGTGTTCTCACTTTTTTATATTGTAACAAGGATCCTAAATAGAGTATTCTAGGAAATTATACATTATAGTATCAAAATATGGACATAAAATATATTTTAAACAATTATTTAGGTTATTATAACCCATATATGTTTAGTTTAACCCCTTAGTAAACCCATTTTTACGTTAACTACAATAGTTAATTTTTATTTATTTCACTATTCATTTTGGTAAAAAATTGTGTTTTTAAAATTAGATAATATAAATTATTATTATTACAAATATAAAATCTATTTGTTCAAATTTAATTAATAACAGTGGAAAACTTTTATTTAAAAATAATCATACAATCATGACAAGAAAATAGGTTTCTAAAGAGAAAATGCTTAAAAGTTTACAATGTATTTATATCAAATTTCAATATTATAGTAATTAAAAATAAATAATTTGAATTTATAAATATATAATTTATCTATATTTACTTTAAAAAAATTTAAAATATATTTTTAATTTATAAATAATTTAATCAAAAAAAAATTTCAATTAAAAGTATGTTATTCACTATTCCTCAAAAAATTAATCAATTCAAAAAAATTATAATTAATTCAACCTAAAATAATGTTGATATTATAATATAAAAATTTATTTTTTGTTTTTAAAATAAAGTTACTAAAATTTTTAATAATGTTTTTAAAGTATTTCTTCAAAAAGGAGGCAAAACTGCTTTTTTCAAAACATACAGTTTTTAAGGAAAAAAGTGGGTTTATACTTATGTCTCGTATAAGAAATTCATAAGATCAATGATAAATTTATTATTCAATATATAATATATATGTTTCATTAAAATAATTCAAAAAATGTTTTTTGTTTAATTTATTTATTTAAACCATGTTTTTTCATAAAAGTGTATTTTCATAAGAAGATCCCATTTAATTCCAAATGGTTTTTATTTTTATATATAATTAAATGGTCACTATGGAATTCATGTTAAACTATATATCCTCATAATATTTTTAAATAAATTCATACCTACCATTATAAAATCTTTGTTATAAATATTATATGAAATAATAATTTCATAATATTATGTGACATTTCATTTAAACTCGTCATTGCGTATAATGTAACCTAAAATCGGTTTTCCCTATAATGAAAGATATAGTCGGTATTACGTATAATGAAAAATATAGAAATTATTAATATATCCATAAATATATTAAAAATAATAAGGGTGTTAAATTAGGCATACCCTATAAAAAACATTCTTCATAAACTATAGAATGAAGCATAAGAAATTGTGGGCTCAGATGCTCAGTAAGGATAAACATAAAAGATATAAAACTATGATCACAAAAAAAGATAATAATATGGGTATATGATCATTAAAATAACTTATATAGTTAATACCAAACCTTTAATTGATCATAAACATGATTCATGGCATAAATAATTATCATTTCAGAAAACATGGCCCATAAGGGTGAGAAATAATCATAAGTCAATCATGAACCATAATCTCAAGTCATAAAAGAATGGAACCATTATAAAAATAGAAAAACGTTTTATATGTCTGGTTTAAATACCAATACCATAAATATAGTTGATTAGGAATTATCACAGATTTTATGATGTGGATCGTGACTCACTTTATTCACATAGTATATAAAGACACACTTGTTTATTATAGTGGATCAGGACTCACTGTTTTTCCATAGTGGATCAAGATCATCGACTTGTTTACAATTATTATCTCAGGAGATAAAAATATTGACCCAAATAATTTTAGGGATATATAGATATCATCTATATGATAACTAAAATCATACTTTTGTTTGCCATAATATCAAAAAAATGTCACATCATCACATCATAAACCTTCAAAATATAATAGATTTCATAAACATTTCATCAATCTAATATAGAATTAAGTGTAAAAAATAATATTCATAAAAATCTAATCCTCAAAAACATTAACCATCATGATAAATAATAAGGATCGTTTCACTCAATATTATCCCCAATAAAGCAAAAGTACTATTAAGGGATGTCATCTTAAAGGAAAGTGATTCTGAAAGATCGGCTGAAATATTTCTTAAGGAAAATAACCATTTGACTTTGAAATCACTTTTTAAAAATTGAAACATTTTCACTACCAATTTATTTGAAAACAAACTTGTAATCATATAAAGGAATAATTATAAATACTTTAAAAAATTTATTGAGTGAAACAACCTTTTAAATTTGAAAAAACACATTTTAAAATGATAAACATTTTAAAATGAATTTTCTATTAAATATACCTTTTAAACATATAAAGGATTATTTTGTATCATTTAAATTTTTTTTGAGGAAAATAACATTTATTTGAAAATAAAATTTTAAAACTAAAAATTTATATATAATTTTTGAAGAACTTTTCATAGAAAATAAAATTATAAAATTATTACGGAATCTTTAAAACATTGAGTGGTCCTAGTGGTGGGAAATATCAAAAATGTTGAAACAAATATTCCTTTCACATTTCTGGTAAAAGCCAAATAGGCCATATTTTAAAAACAATATGAATATGACTTTTCAAAAAAATTTAAAATTAAATAATGGGAAAAAATTATTTAATAAATATGGCAATTTTAAAACATTTTTTAAAACATTTTTCAAAAACATGTATAATTATTTAAAAAAAATTGACCAAAATAATAAATAAAGTCAGTTTTCCCTAAAAACATTCTTTTAGAATAAAAATTACATAAGTAGATTAAAATGAAGGGATAATGTATTTTAATGATATAAACTGAGGTAAGTAAATATCATATTTTTTTTGATAGATATGTTATAATATTTCATCTTCATAACCATAAACATAAATAATCATGATAAATGATGAGATTGTATCATAAAACTCATACCACATTGGTAACATTGAAACATAAGCCCTATGAAAAAAAAATTAAAATAAAAATATCATGATAAATATCATTTTAATGATCTTACATTTCAAATAGGTTGTATAAAGACCTAATAAATGAAGATATGTGCATAACATAACATATGTCCCAAAGAAGACAATTTTAGATAAAATTCCCTTACTAGTTTGGTAAATATTAAATTTTAAACCAAATGAATGAGAGATATTAAAATTTTTATTTAAATATAAATAATTTTATATTCATTTATCAAAAAATAAATTCATTTTCAATATATACACCACATGAAAGAAAAATGTGGTGAATATGGAATCTCTCTCACAAAAGAAAAAACTCAGATGGAAATCCCTTACCTGAAGTATCGAGTTAATTCATAAAAATTTAAAAATATTTTATAATAATTATATGTTTATTATAAATATATTATAGAAATATAATTATATATATCATACCATATATTATTTACTTGGAATATTTAATCACCCATTTATCAATAATTCTTTGTTAAAAATATGTTTCAAGTAATAACTACATTTTTTTCTTGTGTATTTTGATTTATTATATTAGGAAATCTTAATATTATTAATATTAAATAATATGAGTGATTTAAATAAGGATAAAAATATAATATATATTATATATATTTTTATTTATAGAAATACATAAAAGTCAGAATTAGAAAATGAAATACACATTTCATTGAGATGTAAGTTGTTTGTACTCATGAATGATGTTTCCATTTTTCTCAAAAGATTTAAATAAATAATCATAAATAATATATCAAATTTACATAATAATTTTTATTTTATTTATATAACATATTGTTATTTAAATCCATCCTCATTTTTATTCATGTAAAGTGCACATGAAGATAGAATCACATTGCTTTACGAGGCGGTAGTCTGTCGTGAACACAAACGTCATTATCATATCCCACATGGAATGTTAAGTAAGATTGAATATGTGATATATTAATTAAATATCAATAATAATGTTTCAAATGTCATATATATTCATTTTATTTATCCTTATTACCATCCAAGTAAAATAGAAATAGAAAAACACTTCACCTCAGTTCGTGAGGCAGCAGTCCACTATACAAACAAGTGACGTAATTATTTCACAATGGGGTGGAAGTTAAGAAAAAATATTTGATATTAAAATTATATAATTATAATAATATAAAACAAATATTATATTAATATTAAATCCATCATCATATCGTTTTATGAGTGTTTTTGGTGGAAAACAAATAATAATGTTTCACGAAGTAGTAGTCTTCCATACACACAAATGATGATTTCGAATCCCATTTTATAGAAGTGTAGAAGGAAAAAGGTAATATAATTAAAATTATAATATATTATTATATATTATAAACTATTTTTTCTATTTTATAATAGTTGGAAAATATTTTAATGTGTTATAATGATAGGTAAAACTGAAATGCATTGTTTAAAACATAACCTCTTATTTAAACTACCACTTTATGTTTAACCTAAACCCTTTCAATATTGGATTTATGTTCTAAAAAGGAATATATAATGTGGTTATATAATTAAAGAAGACATTTTTTAGTTTTTGTCCTATAAAATGGGTTTTGAAGAGTGAATAGGGGAGTAGAGGGGGTGACCATTTATAAGTGAGGCAAAGGAAACACATGGAAATTTTGAAAAGAAAATGGTGTACCCCTATTTTTTGCAAGAAACAAGGCTCAAAAATAGAACATTATTGATACTATAAGATTGTATTTTAAAATATTTCGTACCAATGGGTGTTTCAAAGGTTTCTAGGTCATTATTCCCCTTAACCTTTTAGTTTAACACCATTGATAAACCGTTTTTAACCATAAGATTGGAAATTAATTTTTACTGTTTTTAATATTCAATTATACAAAAAATATGTTAAATTTAATATAAAATATAAAATTTTTTGATTAAAAATATTGAATCCATTTTTACAAATTCTATTCCCATAAGTGGTAGGATTTAATTTGAAATTAAATCTACAGATCTGACAAGAAAATAATTTTTCAATGTGAAAATATTCAAAAAACTAAAACGTTTTTTCATCAAACCCCAATATGAAATTTACGAAAATTACCTAAATTTTATTAATATATATATATAATTTAACTAATTTTAAAATTAAAACCATATTAAAATATTTTTATAGTTTTTATATGTTTTAAAATAAATGAAATTTTTTAATAAAAACCATTATTTTTCACAATTCATCCCAAGATTTATCTTATCATACATTTATCAAAACATCATCATAATATAATTATTAAAAGATTATTTCTAATATGGTTTTAATTTTATCTAAAAAAATCTAAAATTGAATAAATATATTTTCAAATAAGTTCACAAAATACAAAAAGTATCTTTTAAAAAAACATTTTCTAAGCGTAATATTAGATTTATTGTTATCGTATTCTTAGAAAACACACAAGATGAATGTTAAAAATTTATTAAATATATAGTATATATATTTAAAAAAATTATTAAATAAAATTTATTTAAATAATTTATTCAGATAAAATATTTTTCTATGCATAAAAATACTCTTCTAAAAAAATATTTTCATTTATTTTCAAATCATTTTTTTTATATTTCAAATTAATTGGTCACCAAAGAATTAATTTTACATTCATGTAATAAATATATATTTTATTAATTTATTTATTCATATCAATACTCTCTATTCAAATAGTTAGTTGATGACTAACTTATTAAATAATATTATTTTAATAGTATGTCACATTTCATTAAAACTCAGTGTTCCGTGTAACACAAACTTCGAATAAATAAAATTTATTTCAAACACAAATTTCATAAATTCTCATGGTGATAAATTATACCCCCCATAAAATTAATTTCCCCTTGAAATTCAAAACTTTGAAAAAAAATTAAGGATTCTTCTCCATCATTACATCCTTAGGTTCTCACACAACTTTCTTAATATGGTGGTTATGCCACAAACCATTGACCAATACATTGTCTTGTTTTGAAACACATTCTCTATATGGTATAGAATATCCACTGATTATTCCTTATTATAAATGTCATTCCCATAAGGTATGACCTATGATTTCAGTACATGTGATGAATCAGGTATATACATCCTCAGAAGATATACATGGATCACATTGTGGACTTGAGAGAGGTTCAGTTGAAGAACAAATCAATAGGATACCATATCAATATTATCAATAATTAAAAATGTATAGATATACCTATGTATTTTCTTTTCTTTATATTATTATCATGATTTAATCATTTATTTTGTATTCAATAAATTTCCACTTCACCTTTTACTCTATAAAATGAAAATGAATTTTTTATAATTGATGTACTAACAGATCACAAGATCCATAATAGAAAGATAAGTCATTCCTTCTATCTCTAGTTATCATCATAACCAAATGGTTAGTAAAAGTTATCTAGTATCCAAAAATATTTATATAGTGAAGTAAAACATTAATCTCTAAATTTCATCCATTGTATGACATAAACCATTCCATAAATGGTTATCCATATAAATCCTCTAAAATTCAAAATTTATAAATAAGGCCCCTAAATTTTACAAAATCAACAGAGCATTAATCCCACAAATATCATTAAGTTTGTCGTAATAGTCACATGAAAAATATGTGAATACCTTTCTTACATATTCTTCTAAAATATGGTAATGACATGAATTTCCCTAAATCTTCCATGAAAACATATCTGGTTCCAAAAATTATCTCCATTTTCATTCTATAAATAAAATCCGTGATTATAGAATATATTTTATAATTATAAAAAAATTAATCCATCAATTATAACATATAACACTTGGTTAATAAATCATTAATCGCGTCCAGTGTCATTAACACTGTCCAATTTACTTTATCCATAAAAATATTCTATTTATCCCAATATCATTATCTTAGTATTAGGAACATATTAATTGTTATATTTCCCTTAATCAAATTCTTTACATAAAATATCACCATTATGATTAATCACTTTTCTATTTCATCAGTATCACTAAATATATTCTTGAATATAATTAATGAAAACATCTACATTACAATCCTATTATATTTCATGATTCATATAGCATAATTCAGTAATTAGAATACATAAATACTTCAATAATCCAACTTCATTCTAAAACCGTTAAAAAGGATTTATCACCATATTCCTTAATACCTCTTCATTATAATATGAAATATAAATCAAATTTTAATATTCATCAACATCAATTTATACATGTTTCTTCTAATTAACATAAACAATACAATTATAACATCACATACCTTTTATATACCATTTGTATTATCTCCATCATCAACAGTGTTACCATTACTCATACAAACTTGTATATTTTATTCAAGATTATTCCCCGTATGAAATAGATTTTTATAATGATCATACATACCACATATAAAACATTCAATCATCAATGATGCCTTATAGAGGTCATTATTCTCATCCATTGTGTTAACTAAAATTTTCATTTTTCCTTCGAAATCACTTACTATGTAACCTTATCCTCTAAACATAAAACTATAGGGGAGAAAAATTGATTAGAAATATTTATATTATGAATTTTGAGTGATGTGAAAATGGTTAAATGGGTGGGTATTTATTACAAAGGTGCAAGAATTGTTTAATAATTTTCAAATGTATGTCTTAGAAATCTAGGTTGTAGAAACCATTGGCTTACACATAGTTTTTCCTCATGGTTTCAAAAATTGGAGTCACATTTTATGATACTTTTATCCATTATAATCGAACACCATTTTTTAATAATTATTTCACAATGAAATGGTAAACATTCCATAATGTAATGTTTTTAAAATTAAATTTTCCATTTTAGAAATTGGAAATTCGATTATATGTTTTGGAAATTGATTAAAATATATTTAAATACATAATATTAATAAAATTATTCTATATTATGTATTATATTTAATTAATTATTTCATTTTTTGTAGATAAATATAATGTTACAAAGCAGATTGATACCCCAAAAATATATTTTATTACTACTCACTGAAAAATAAAGTATTTTATAAAATTATTAAAGAAATAAACATAACATAATTATGTCATGATGATTTCAAATATAATATTTATTTTATAAATATAATTATCAAAATTTGATAATATTAATTTTTAAAAATAAAAAACATTATTTATTTAAAAATATTTGTTTTAAGGCACAATCAAATTTCTGAAACTTATAAAACGTTCCTGGGAAATTATAAAATTAATTTATCATTTATATTTAAATGAGTGTGTTTTAAAATAATATTTATAATATTATTCAAAATACCTTACTTTATTATAATTGTGTATATATTTTTTAAAAAACAATTATGATTCATTTGTTTCTAATTTTTTTTATCAAATTCATCTCAATTAAAAATATATTTTATTAATAAAACCTATTATAAAAAATGGAATTGATGGAATAAAAATTTTATTAAATAAAATAAAATTATAATTTAAGAAACTAATATTTAGTCATGTTACCCCTTATTACACGCAGGTGTTTCTTAAGGGTACTGTGTTTGATGGTGGTTGTTTCATGGGCGGCTCATCTAACATAGAATGACTGATAATCTCTATTAAGATGAAATTTTCCCAATGGTGATTTCATTCAAGCTGCAATTGCAAAAACTAGAATTGGGATTGGTTAGGGGAGAACCCTAGTGAAACTATCTTCATCCCAATTTCTAGAAAATGGGCATCAAAATGTATGTCACTACTGGTTGAGGCCTTCATTTAACCTTTTGACATAAATTTTTATATTTAGTTACTACTTATAAACACTAATTATATTGGTAAATTTTTTACCAAATGTTATATTTTCATTGTTCAAATAGAATAGATTTTGTATTGATAAATTGTAATATATGTACAATAGTTATATTTGGACAACGGTCATATTACTATTCCAATGGTCACATTGATCCTTATAAATACCATTTGATTAATTCACTCCAAATTCACTAAAATTTCTCTTAAGGTTATATTTTAATTTTTTTAGATATTTACTCATTCACTATTATTTTATTTTATTTCTATAGTTTTGTTCGTGGGGGTGATAATCCTAACTATTTGGAGTGATCCATATTTTTTCACATTATATATTCTATTTAATATTTTTTTAGACGTAATATTTGGAATTTTAATTTGTTTCATATATGAGTAATGTAATGATATTTATTAACAAGAAAAGGTTTTATTGGTTCCTATATATTATTTATGTATATAATAAAATATAACATTCATATTATAAATAAACCAATATCTTTTAAAAAAACATGAATGTTACATTCTCCCCCCCTTTAGAAATTTCACTCCCAAAATTTCAAATTCCATTTTTTTTTGAATATAGGTTAGGGTACTTATGTTTCATTGTTTCATTTAATTTCCATATAACCTCTTCATACTTATGGTTCCTCTACAACGCTTTTACAAGTTGACTTTTCTTATTCTATAGAAATTTGTCTCTATAGTCCATGATATCTACAAGTTACTCCATATAACAATGGCCAAGTTCAAGCTGTACTGCCTCTAAATATAGTAAATTTTTGGTAAATGGTATTTATTTAATCAAGATGGATACATAGAATAAATCATGATCTTAATTTATATTTTGTGGAACTGATAGACTATAGGCCACAACTGATATTCAATCAGGTATTTCTATGATGAAAATGTACATATATATAAGCTTCCCTTTCTTTACTAATCATATAACTCTCTTACATGGTGATATCTAAATGAAAATATTTTTCTCCAACACAAAATCCATGTCCCGTTGATGGTTTCCATCATAGCTCTGCTACCAAATCTGAGTAGATTTTATATGTTGTTGGATGGAATGAACCATTTATGTCATATCTGGCACAAGATAGGCCCATGTAGCTTTTACTCACTAAATTCATCTCAGTGTGTTGTAGTTCTACATCTATTACCTTATAGAGGTTCATATGGTTTCATTTGAAAAATTGAGTGGAAGATATTGCTAGAAGAGTTCTCAAATAATGGGAGGTGTTGATACCATCAACCATTAAATACCATTAAGAATTTTCTCATCATGTAATCAACTGTATGCATAATTTTGTTAGATTTTATATCAGTTTGGGGTTTATTTTTCATACTAAAATTCAATTTATTATTCAGAGAATATCAAATACTTCTCCAAAATTTATATGTGAAACATGGATCCCTGTCATAAATGATTGAATGTAGAACCCCAAGTAGCCTCACCACTTCCATTATATATATCATGGAAAGTTTTTCAAGAGATAAATCTTTCCAAATAGTGATTAAATGGAAATTATTTTTGTGTTGATCCACTATAACCCATATCACATTATTTCTGTTGGATTTTCTGGGAATAACAGTGATGAATTCCATAGTGATATTTTCCCACTTCCAGGTTGGTATGGGTATTACATGCAATACCTCTTTTGGAATTTGTTGCTCGACCATCACTTGTTGACACACCAAGTGCATTGTAGTATAGTCAGAAATATACATTTTCACATTATCTCACCAATAATGATCATGAATGTCCCTATAAAATTTAGAAATTCCATTATTTATAGAAAATATAGAGCTATGAGAATTATCCATTCACTCCTTCTTTATCTTCGGGATAGATGGAACACATATCCTTGTAAAGAATTTCAATTCACCTTATTGATCAATATTGAACATAAGAAACTTTTTAATCTTCACATCCTCTATATTCTTTTGTATTAAATAATAATCTCTTTGATCTCTCCTGATCTTCTCTAATAATGATTTTTAAGAACTACATTGGAATATGATTGATAACGTACCTTCACTTATGATTCCCATGTCCAAGCTAAAAAGGCCCTTGACCAAAGGGTCTCTTTAAATCCTCATCATTTCCAAAAAAGATGTTTTCTCCTACATAATTCATATGGGACTTTTTTTTCCTTTATAGGGTGAAAATTCATTGAATAGTCATAATCTTTAAAAATCTCAAACCATATCCTTTGTCTCTTGTTCAATTACTTTTTCCGGAATACATACTCCAAAAATTAGTGGTTTGGGTATATATCACATTTCTCCCTATAATGATAGTGCCTTTATATGTTTAGATAATGAATGACTGCAACTAACTCCAGGTCATGCAACATATAATTTTACCCATGAAGATTTAGTTGTTAAGATGAATAAATGATCAAATTTTCATTTTTCATGAGGTCACACCCAATCCATTTCGTGGATGCATCACTATAAATAAAGATTCTATCTCTAAACAAGGGTAGAGTTAGCACATTTTAAGTAACTAATAAGTTCTTCAATTCTTGGAATTTTTATTCACACTCCTTTATCGAAATGAACTTATCTTATTTTAGACTTAAATTGGTTTGTGGATTATAAAATCTATGAATTGTTTTCTCAAGCCTACTATAATATCATGATAAAAGAAAGAAAATATTGATCTCAATTAGTGTTGTAGGATGAGGACACTCCTCTACAGAATTTTTCTTTGCAGGGTCAACTGAGATTCTTTCATTGTTTATAATGTTCCTAAAGAAGGAAAATTATTGTAACCAAAATTATCATTTTCTAAATCATCCAAATATTTTCTCATTCTTTAGAGTTTTCAATATAATCCTTATATGATCCTCATGTTCTTCATGAATTTTGAAATATATCAGAATATCTTGAACAAAAATTACCATGAATTTATCAAGGGATTTCTTAAAAACTTTATTTATCATATTAATGAATATAGAAGGATAATTATTGAATCTAATGGGAATAATAACAAAATCAAAATTCTCATATCTTTTTTTTGAATGTAGTATTTAGAATATACTCTTTCTTCACCATCAATTGATGATACCTGAATTATAGGTTAATCATGGAGAGGAATTAGGCCCCATTAATTCAGTCAGATAAATCATCAATCCTTGGGATATTGAATTTGTTCTTCACAGTGATCCCATTAACTTCTCAACAGTAAATTCATAACTATATTGTTTTTTCATTATTTAAAAAGACAATAGGATATCACTAATGATACACTCTTGGTATAATAAATCCTTACTCTAATGGATCTTGAATATGTTTCTTTAGTTCTAATAACTTTACATTCTCAATTCTATATGTGTTCTCTGATATTATCTTGGATCCAATTATGAGTTCAATAGAGAACTCAAGCACAATTTCGAGGGGGAGGTCCATGTACCTCTTAAATAAATAGGTCATTGTATTCCAGAATTGTGGGGATATATTCTATCCTTATACTTTTATTTCCTTCTCCATATTCACTAGGTATCTATATAAAAATGTTTATTGGGGTTTCTTTTTGATAAATCTCCAACCATGATATCTCTCCTTTTAAAATAAATTTGTGTCTTCTTTTCAATACTACTTATACTTCCTTGCTTCTTCTGTTTATCTTATTATAATACATTTAGTGATAGTTAAACCTTATTATAGTGTTGAATTCCACAATGGGAATTACAACTATATTTTTGATGTGATTATACTCACTAAAGTTAATACTATAGTTTCTATGCAATTTTAATGCAAGGATATTCTCTCTAAGAGTCTTGATTTATAACTCTACATATAGTATCTTGGGGATTTATTCTATATTTTTTTACTTGGTTGAAATAAAATTATGAGTACAAGTAGAATAAAAGAAGTTACTTTATATCTTTAAGAGAATAATGACTGTACCTACCACCACATAATTTGGATCCTCTACTTCAACCATCATAATAAAAAATTCCCAACCTTTATCATGTAACCTATGTTGAGGTTTATGGTGGTTTACCTATATTATATTCTTATTTGTACATTGATTAGAAAAATTACCAATATATAAACACTCCAATCATTAAAATTAAGATTAGGCATGTTTTATATTACCTTTTTTATTAGTGTTGAGAACATAAGGCTTTTCCTCACTATGATAATATTGAGATATATTCCCATCTCTTCTAAACATGTAGCACTTTCCCCTCCCAGGAAATGTGTTCTTTTTAATGATATTTCAAACATGGGTTTCATGTGGGAAGTTTCACATTATTTCTTCTTCATCTATAATAAAAAATCATCCCAAATTTTTGATCCATTTATCTCCCCTTTTCATTTGACCTATGTGACCACTGAATCTCCCCAAACTCCAAGTCATCCTTCATAAAACTTAGTTATATCTCCTCTTATCATTTATAGTCTCTATTTTTTAAAATTCCTCCATATATGGGGTCTAAGTTCACCAAATAATCTATCAAACATTCCACAATTATTAATAAAAATAAATAGGTGTATCGATAATGTATATTACAGTTCATTTCATAGCTTCCCAAGGATTCATTTTCCTACTACTTTATCACAATGAATTCATTCTCAATTGTTTCACATTGGAAAAGGAACATAATTATTGAAAAATATTCCCATTATCTCTTCCCAATCCACATAATAAATATCCTTTCTTGGATTCATGTTTTTAATTAGTTTCCACCACTAATCACTTCTCCTTCTAAGTGGTACAATGCTATGGTGACTTTTATTCAATCAATTGGTGTGAAGATCAACATAAAGTTGGTGGTCATTGATGCATAATGGACTAAATGGAATTTTTTTCTCTTTGAGGTGAATCTTGTCACTCAACATGATTCAAGTAATTATTCAAAACTTGAGATACTTTATTCAGTATACTCATGAATGTTTTCATTAAATAATTCATCAAAATTTCATTAGTACATCATTCATTGCAATCATCATTTATGAGGTTCCTCCAATTTCAATACACTTTTATAAAATAATAAAACCTTAGTGAAAAATATATTACCTTCAATAGTATTATAATTCTGATGGGATTTTATATCTTAAAACATCATGCCTAAATATTTTTTTCATTAATATCCTCTAATGAAAATTACATTTACTATATATCATTCATAATATTTCATAAAAATCTTGTGATTAACCAAACATATTCCCCATAAGTGTCAAACCTATTGCATATAAAGTCCCACTTTAGTTCACTAGTTCCTGATTGAATCTAGCTTAATAAACTATTTTTGGATGTTACCCCTTAGTAATTCTGTTCCAAATCCACATCCACATATATTATCTAGACATAAGTGTATTTTCTAGAAAACCACTTACTTAACCCTCACCAAGATTATAGGATTATTTCTTATAGTTATACATTTCCTTAGCATTATTCATAATTTTTTAAGCCCTAATTTCAATAAAAAAGTAAACTATTCATTGATACAAACTATTTAATTTCTCCTTTTTTTACATAAACTTTTCATTACATAGACAAAATACAAGATCATTAAAGTTAATTTTATTGTAAATTAGAAACATAATAAAAGAAATAATAAAAAATTATTCTAATTTATGTGAAAGGTTCCATCATGGGTTCACCCTATGTTATTTTTACTATATCTTATATCCTAGGGATATACATCAAAGTAATGGGGTGAGCATTAACCTGATACGGAAAAAAGCCAGGGATAAATTTAGCATGTCATCATGAGGCATATCAATAATAACATTAGGTATTATAATATAACATGATCAAATGAACATGATCCATATAATAATAAAAATAACATTAATCATAACATGTAAATTAGGCTATAATATTTAAATTATACATTCATAATCATATCACCAAGGTATCATAAATCAAAATTACCATGGTTATTCACCAAGATATCGTAAAAAATATAATCTCTAGAGAATAAATTATTTAAATAATTCATTCTATTGGTATCAAGGAGAAACCATCATATGTATTAATTTTACATGATTCAAATTTATCATAACAACTCATTTTTCTAAAAAAATCCAAGGAGAGTAAATTATGGGTTTCATATAAAAGCATTGAGTACATATGTTCTTAAAGGCTTGACCATAATATAATTTTTAATGCATGGAAATGGAATATGTATTTCATATATTTAAATATGTGAAAAAAATAAATTATACAAACCTCAAGGTGAATATCAATTTATTAGTAAATATTTTGGGTATTCCCAAAAACAATTTTTTTCTTATAAAGGAGAGAAATTTTATAAGTAAATTCAGTTGTATTATGGATATAAAAAGTGGGCTTTTAAAAGTTTCAAATAAGAGAAAAATATGTTATTACATTGAGAAAACATAATTTGTAAATAATTTCATGATAAAAAAGGAAATAAAATATATTAACATAACATTTAGAATACATATAAAAAATACATTCATAAATTGAAGAGAAATGAAGGATAATTTCCTTACATTGGAGAGTTAATCATAAATATTGAGGATTGGAAAATTGGTGTAAAGACCCGGAAATTTCAAGGGAATGTTTTTCCTAAATTTTCTTTGGAATTTTTCAAGAATACAGTTTCTGACGGCGCCTGATTCCGAGGCCCGGTGTGCCCGGAATCATTTTCCGAAGTTTAGCTCAGGTACGGTCAGTGAACGAACGAGCGGGTTTTTCTAACTTTGGAACCGGTGCTCGGAATCGAATTCCGAGGGCACCGATGAACTCGCAACGCTGGTATTTTCTTAAAGAAACTTTTTCCGTAGTTGCGTTTAATCAGGAGCGGAAGTTAGTTTTTGGGTTTTCATTAAATAAGAGTAATAATAAAATAATGTGTCATGCACTATATTTTATTTCAGCCGCCATTAGAAGTGTGGTGGTTGAATCCTCCTCATAGAGGTTGGAGGTGGGGCCACCACACCTTAACCTCCCTTGAGAGGTTATGTTGGTGGGGCCCACCCGAACTAAACCTCCCATGGGTGGTTTATTATGGTAGGGACCACACGGGGCTTAACCCCTATTAATGGGAGGAGAGGAAACCTCTCAACTCTCCCTCATTAATGAGGGAGAGCCTCTTAATTCCTCAACTCCCCATTAAATGGGGAGAAACTCCTTGGCACCCTCCCCTCTTAAGTTGTGCCAACGGACCTCATAAATTGATTCAAAGCAATTTATTTCACCCGACCCTTTTTTTTAATGTTATGTAACCACAATGGTTACATACCTCTCCCCCTCTCCTATATATAGGGATCTTGGGAGAGGGTTTGGGGATGGCTTCACCAAGCGATGGAGTGCTGGTAAAATATTGTGACGCCCAACACTTGGGAAGAAGCATATCTTTGCGAATGATGAACGCGCCACCTCTGACAATGAACGCACGTTTTCCTTCCACGGAATTTCTCCCCTTCCGCGGCAAGACTCATCAACGGATCTTCTTCTTCCCCTTTATCATCAACGGATCGACGAACAAGCTTGGAAGCAGAATCGGGTAGCAAGCGACGAAGGCTTTTCCTTCCCTCGAGTCAGATGAACGACGACGTCCCCCTTCGACGTCGTCATCCTCACGACGCCATACCGCGACAAACCTCGAACGACGATGCCTTCTTCCGATCGGCTTATACCCAAGGTAGGGGTTTTTATTCAATTATTTATATTTGTTTGATATTTCTGACTTGATGATCTTCGTGGTTAAAAAAACCATTTGTTATCGAATTTGAACTTTTTGGTTTGAAACCAAATGATAACGAATAACGTGAGGGGGGCCGGACCGCACGAACACGGCCGGACCTCCTTTTTTGTTGTTGGTACGAGGAAGCGTGGTGTCGTCGCACCACGCAGTTTCATGCGGTAGATATGAACGGCGCCATCGCGCCACGCCGTGGGAAGGAAGACAAGGACGCGACGTTGTCGCACCGCGTCGAAGAAAACCGAAGTCATTTGCGGACGGAGTCGGGCCACGGCGAAGAGGCATGGCGCCAACGCGCCGCGCTGGAGAACCACGAAGACGGCGCGTTTCGTTTTTGACTTGCGGATTGACGGGCGACGACAAACGAGGTCGCAATATAATTTTGAGGCCTCCGCAGTGAAGGTCGGGTCGCAGGAGGACCATAGGCGAAGACGGCAGGAGAAAAGGACCATCGGAGCGCGTCCGGTGGTCCGCGGAAGGCGGCGCCGCCGCCGGCAACCGGCGCCGCCTGAAGGGAGGCGGCCAGTGGTTCGCCGCCGGCCTCAATTAGCGGCAGGCGGGGGACACTCCGCTCCGCGTTTCGGCTCGGCCACGCTAGCCGATCCGCGGCCGGCCGGTCAGACCGGACCGAGCCGGGCTAGGCCGGGCCCAGCAGGGCGGGTCGACCCGGTTCGGTTCGACCCGGTTCGGCCGACCCAGGGGGGCTCGGGCCAGGTCTGCCCGGGCCTAGACCCCCGTTTTGGGACCACTTTCGGTCAAAAGCCTGTAACTTGAGCTACGTGCCTCCAAACAACTTGTCGTCAGTGGAAATGCGATCCTTGGATCCATACGGTCATTTCGGTATATCACACTCAAGGTTTCGGATTACTTTGGGTCCGGCTGGGTTGGTTCGGATACGAAACCAACTGGGCCCTCGGAGCGGAAACGCTCGTAACTTGAGTTCCGGATGTTCGATTGAAGTGCCGTTGATTTTGATGGATTCCTCTAAGTGAGACGGATCTTTTGGCTTACTCCGCTCGAGGATTGGATGCCGTCGGAGTGCGGTCCGGTTGGTTCGCTCACGAAACCAACCGGGCCCCTGGAACGAAAAAGCCAATAACTCATAGACCGGGTGTCCGATAGTCGCGCTGTCTATTTCGTTGAATTCCTCTTGATGAGACGAAAAATTTGGCATACTTCACCTGAGTTTTGGATACAGCTGGATAGTGGCTGGGTTGGATCGCACCCAAAATCCAACCGGGACCTTGGAACGGAAAAGCCGATATCTTTCAGACTGGATGTCCGTTTGACGAACCGTTAGCGGAGTTGGTGATCACGTTGAGAAACAGTCCCTATGAGTATACCCTATGAGAGTTTAGGGTACAGTTGAGATACAGCCGGGATTGGTTCGCTCACGAAACCAACCGGGCCCTTGGGATGAAAAGGCTAGAAGCTCACAGACCGGGCGTCTGATTGACACGCCGTCTGTTGCGTTGAGACCCCTATGACGAGGCAGTCCATTGAGATACTTCTTCATGTGACCTTAAGATACTTGGAGTATCGACCTATAGCTCGTGGAGCGGACCCTCCCAGAGACGAGCGTGCAGAGTACGGAGACCGTGTAGCCGACTGAGACCTGACGACTGCTTGACCGACTCGACTTGGAGTGAGTCGACTAGCCCAGTGGACGGAGCACTACTTTCTGAGGTGAAGACCCATGGCAGACGGAGCACTACCTGTGTGACAGTGCTGACCCACGGTACTCATCCGGAGAGTACCTCAGCAGGCTACTTGGGGGTGTGCACTACTGTGTTTGGGTGACATACCCCGGCGGGAAGCACTACTGTGTTTGGGTGGCTAAACCGCGGTACTCGACAGGAGGAGTACCTCAGCAGTCTTAGGTTAGTGAGAAGTACCTCAGAGTCATGACAGGACCACTGTACACTCCAGAGACGGAGCTCTTCAGTAGTTACGGTTTCGATAATGAAAATCCTGGTTTGAGCTATGACTTCTGACCTTTGTGTTTTCCTCATGATTGAGATGGGTCACTTGTTAACGTAGGTATATGTATGGGCATGTACCTGGGTAATGTTTATTCTTTTGATTTCTTGATCCTTGTGTTTCCTCATTTTTGAGATGGGATACTTGATAACATAGGCATATGTATGGGCATATACCTAATTAGAGGATATCTGTTGAGATCTTCTTTGTGGTTATCCTTGTTGGTTTAGTGAGACCTTGAGGGTCTCGAGGTCCCTACTGAGTATCGTTATACTCACCCCTGCACGGGCTATGCCCGCACCTCGTTGTGTTGGTTGCAGACGACAAGCAGTGCTGACGGATGCCGAGTGTTCGAGGACTGGACGGTACCCGGAGGTGGACTACACGACAAGTCAGTACCCAGAGGTGGACTACACGACGATTCAGTACCCGGAGGTGGACTACACGACGAGACGACACACGGAGGAGGTTGACATATGAGAGCGTGGAGGAGTCTATCTGTACCTACCCTTCTGGTAGGATCCGTGGTGGACGACCAGGAGCTGCGCCATCTGTACCTACCCTTCAGGTAGGATCCGAGGAGGACGACCCAGGAGCTGCTTCCGTCCTTCCAACTGTTATCTTTTCTGTTGTACTTGTTCAGTTGTAGTTGTACTTTCTTTTGGGTTTGTATTCTGGCCCATTTACTTTTCAGCACTTCTCTTGTACTTAGTGTTTACTTTTTCCACTTGCTTATTCTATAGTGCTTGTTTTCTTTTATAAAGGCAATGCCTTCATAGTTATTGGGATTTACGCCTTTGGTGCTAGTCGCCAGACCCTGGCCTATGGAAGGCGTGCTTGGGGTAGTCACGGCACGGGCCCTGAGGACGGGTCGTGACAAATTGGTATCAGAGGAGTCGGTTCTACCGCAGAACTTATAACTCTGACTTTTTCTTTCTGTGAAGCAATAGTGTTAAGGGTACCAAGTGTGGTCTTCAGTTCAGGGAGTCCTGTATTGGTGCGGGCGGCCGACGTATCCATACACCAGGACCCTGACAACTGATTTCTGACTTTGTGCACGAAAACACTGATTGCGTGTGTGTTACCAGAAGTTTTTAAATTTCAGCTCAAACCAGGTCAGCTCACCAGGTATAAACATTTGACAGTGTCACGATGTTTCTTTCAGGATGCCTTTTCATGGACGTCCAGCTAGAGCCCAGAGGGACATGCGTACTGACAGCTTGTCGAGCGACGAGGCTTCGGTACAGGGCCCTCTTGCAGTTGAGGCACCAGCGGAAGCACCAGTGGTAATACCATATGTTGGACCATCGATGCCACCAGTCCCAGCAGTAGACGATACACGCCACTTGAGTGCGTTGCACGAGTTCCAGTGCCAGAGGCCACCCAGGTTCCGGGGAGAGATGGACCCGCAGGTGGCTGAGGATTGGCTGGAGGCTGTGGTGAGAGTCTTCATGGTAGTGGGGACGCCGGCAGACCTCATGGTGATATTTGCTGCCATCCTTCTTCAGGAAGCAGCAGGCAGGTGGTGGAGCCACTTGTTCCAATTTTCCGATGGGATGGCCTTCACATGGGAAGACTTCGAGACCTTCTTCAGGGTGGAGTTTGTGCCAGTAGCTCTACACCCCGAGCGTGTACATGAAATTTTTCCTTTTCTAAAGGATTTTCGATCAGTAGCCGAGTCATCTGTGGGCAGTAGACAGATGATGAAGAGGTCCAGGAGGACCAGACTAGCAGTTGGCCGATCTCGGGTTTTAGGACCAGTGGTGTCACGACCCGACCCAACGGGGCTCGAGTCGCGACTCCCCAAGCCCGCCTCCAATAGGCCAGGGGCTGGCGACCAGTGCCGAGTAGGCTATCACACACATGGGAGGCATTATCCTAAGGTACCTGTACACACACACCCACAAACACCTCCATGCAACATTGCGGAGATAAAGAAACTGGAATGTAAATGCATGCATACATTATCCCACAACCAGAGAGCAACAACAAAAGTACAAGGGCAAAACAGGGCCCACCAAAAGAAAACTACAAAGCGCGTCCAACCTGCTCTGAAGAAGGGGGAACGCTGCCACAAACACCTGCTGGGAAGCTCCCTCGGCATAGCTCCGGTAAACACCCCTGTCAACTCGCTCACTAAGCTCCGCCTGCTCCGGGTCCTCCTGAGACTCGGTCAAAAGGCATGTGGTCTACACAAGACACAAACATGTGTGGGCAAAGCCCGTGCAGGGGTGAGTATATAAACATACTCAGTAGGCACCCAGAAAACCCAAAACCCATGGGAGCAACTGAAAGGAAATAGTCCGCTCAACCCAGCCAGAGGGAACCCAGACGAGAGAGAAACTCCATCTCGTGACCATCCTCGGCTAAACACAACTAGTTAGCTCAGCTCAGGTGTATGCCCATACATACACCTTAAACAATCCAGATATACTCAGCTCACGCCACAAAGCCACAAGAGGTACCGACCTCATCACCAGCAACTGTCCACAACTAGGAGAACACACTCCATGATCACTACCATCACAGATGACACTCATCCATGAGATACAGTCCATCGAGTCCCAAACAAACATCTCAGATGCTCACCCGAGAGACCACGTTCGTCGGATAACATCACTGAGGAAACATCGCTGAAACACCATAACCACCAAACTCCTCGGATAGGGGATCGCCGCTAGGGTCCGCTAGGGGATACCAAGACCCACTACGGTATACGTAGCTCACAGATAGGGGATCACTCCAAGGGTCCGCTGGGGGATACCACGACCCGATCTGGCATACGTAGTTCTCACAGATAGGGGATCACACCCAAGAACCAGTGGGTGATACCACAACCCGATCTGGCGCTCGACAGAAACTCAACACTCAGATAGAGGATCATCGTCCATATAAAGATGGTCACGACGATACCAGAACCCTATATGGTATAACTCACGATGTAGGGGATCGAACCGGTGATGCCGCAACCCTACCGAAACCACGCGCTGAGTAGGGGATCACATAACCAACGATACCGCAACCCAACCGACACCAAGCGCTGAGTAGGGGATCATATAACCAACGATACCGCAACCCTACTATAAACATCATGCTGAGTAGGGGATAGTAAACCCGAGGATGCCACAACACTACTGTGCACGACCCACTGCGTAGGGGATCATATTCCTGATGACGCAATAAACCCTACTGGGTTAAACTGCTAGATAGGGGATCGTCGCCCGTAAATAAGCGGTCACAGCGATACCAAGAACCTGATCTAGGGTAAAGATGCTAGAGGATCCACTCCGGGCCCACCGGAGGGATACCACAACTCTAACAGTTTAAACATCCTATCGAGAGGATCATAAACCCATACGTAGGTTGTTATACCACACGAACCCTCGTAGGAACGAACCAAGGGAGAACCCTCAACCACTGCTGGTCCAAACATCGCTAACCCGAGCGACCCACCACAACGCCACACTGCGCACCTCATAAGCCAAATCTGAGGCCACCATCGCGTTCCACGTGGAAAAACACGCAGGATAGGCTTTTTACTTGCCCGAAACGGAGCACTGGTGAAAAAATGCACTATTCACTATAGCTAGCTCTTGTGGGGCCCACACAACGATCCCGAAACTCATCGAGCGGACCATACCACAACGATCCTCTCGGGAAAACAAGCGGAATCAACTACTCGCACGTCCAAAACAGACACCCGGTGAAAAAGGTACTATTCACCGAATGCCAGCTCGGGTGGGGCCCACGCCTGGATTTCCGAAACTCACTGGACGGATCGCACCATTGCGATCCTCTCAGAAATACACACATGATAGACTATTCATCCGCCAAAATAGGACTACTGGTGCAAAAGCTACGTTCCTCCACAAACGCCAAAACCCGGCCTCATGGGGCCCGCACCCCGTTCTCAGGCCCGACACCCGGAAACCATCTCAAAAATTCCGTCGTACTATCAGGGTCTCAACGCCACTGACGGCACGTCAATCGAACGCTCCGGGTAGAAGTTACAACGGCCCGAAGTCGTAAAATAATAAAATATTATTATTTTATACGACGTTTCTAACTCCCGGGCCACGATCCCGAACCATAAAATTATCAATATGATTTCAAAAGTTCCGTCTCGACGCAAGTAACGCGTCGCCGCAAACGGCTTGCAAATCGGAGTTTCGGTTTGCGAGTTACGGGGGTTTAAAGAACCCCTAGAAAATCTTGGCCGGACCACCGCCAGCCTCGCCGGAAACCACCGCGCCGCCGCCGACGTCGCCGGAAACCGCCGCCGCCACCGCCGCCGCCCTGCCTCGCCGGATTCCACCATGGCCGCCGCCAGAATCCGGGATTTCCACTAGAAAACATCCGGGGACAACCGGGAGCACCCCGTTGCTCCAAAATCAGATCTAAAATATGATTCGGAAACATCGGGACCCAAACTATAAAACTCTTATAACGATTTGAATAAAAACAACAAATAAACGGGGTCTGGGATTTCAAAACTCAAACCGCCTACCTCGCGGGAGAAACGCCGACGTTCTGCCTCAGATCTGCGCTCCAGAGCTTCCGATGCGCGCTCCTGGAACGTCCGCCGTCGAATTCCGAGCTCGTGGGCGCTTCGTTTGCTCGATTCGGCGGAGCGGTGGCGAAGAACGGCGATGAACGCCGAGAGGAAGAATAGGGGGGCGCTGATATTTATATCAGCTGCCCACCGACGCCAAAGCCGCCTCAGACCCGACGCCCGATACGAACAAAAGTAAGGTCACCCCTAGGGTAAATGCGCCATTCTGAACGCAACGACAGACTCAGATTTTACATCCGAGACTCCGTTCAGAAGTTACTCGAGCCGACGCTCGCCCACTAACTTCGCCACTTATTTACGAAAACGCCCCTGGTGGCGTTTCTCACCGCAGGCCCGCGCCCGCAAAGTTTACACCTTGCCTAGGGTAAACGACACGTTCCGGACGCAACTGTGCCCTCATTTTCCAATTCTGAGCTACCGTTTAGGAGATATCACACCCCCACCACGTGCATAGTATAAAAATACTTAATATTTTTATAAAATTAATTCTGGGAACACCGGGCCTCGGAATCGCATGCCGTCTTTGCACCTAGCTCTGGAATTATTCCTAGAAATATTCCAAAGTCTGACAGGACCAAAAACCTGAGTCTCTACATCCTCCCCCCCTTAGAACTTTTCATCTCCGAAAATCTCTAAGCACAAGGAAAGCGACTGGACTCTCAACTGGGTCTCACACACCAGCGAGCTCACCAACAAACACAGACAGAGGGTCTTATCAACGCCCAGAACAAAACTCGTGTAAGCAACAAAGGGAAAGAGTACCGCTAAACATTGTCTATCAAAATATAGCAGCAAGTAGAAAGACACAAGGCGTACCTCTATCCATCCACGGTGCCTCTGGGTCGACTGCCTCCAGAGAATGCAGTTGTCCTCACCCTCGGCCACCAGCTCCCTCAGCTTGGCGTGGACCACCTGGGGGTGGGGGTGGTGGCAACTGGTACTGCCTACCACCGCCTCCCGCTGCACCAGCTCTGCCGCCACGTCCGCCACCCTGCGGACCTCCTTGCTCGAGACGCTGCCTCTGCCAAGGCGGTCCATCGACCGACTCCCTCTCAACAGCACGTCGGGTCGGACAATCTCTAGCAAGATGTCCCTGACCGTCGCAAACATAACACCGCCTATCCTGCGACTAACCAAAACTGGTCTGCCAGCCATGTGAGCCCTGAGGCTCAGATCCTCCATCCTGGGGTCACCTCCTGAAACGTCGGCCACGTCCAGACCCCTGAGTCTGTCGTCGGCTACCAGATGCCGATCCGACTGAAAAAGTCTCAGCCCTTGAGTGCCTAGCACTAACCAGGAGAAATTGTTCAGCCAGAAAACTCTCCACCACCAACGCTCGCTCCAGCACTCCAGCATAGGTGGGAAGGCACAAGGAAACCACACCTGCTTGGATGACCCTGCGTAAGCCCTGCTCGAAGGTCCGAGCCCTAAAGAACGGGTCTCGAACCATATCCAGGGAGTAGCACGACAGGTCTGTAAACCTCACTGAGTATTCCGACACAGTCATGCTCTCTTGACGAAGCTGCAGAAGCTCCTGGATCCGCACTAACATCAGCGTCACCGGATAGAACTCCTCCCTGAAGAGCCGCTCAAACTCTTTCCACGTGAGCATCTCCTCGTCATGGGACTGTGTCACCAAACTCCACCATCGTCTGGCAGAACCATGCAGAAGGCTCGCCGCTAGGACCACCATCTGATCTGGAGGTGTCCTCACTAGGCGGAAATCCCGGGTGACTACCTCAAGCCAGTCATCAGCTGCCTGGGGGTGTGGATCACCCCGGAACCTCAGAGGTCGCTGCCTCTGGAACTCGTGCAGCGCACTCAGCCTGCACGCAACCTCTTCCTACACCGCCGACACAATCAGCTACTCGACAGGTGGTGGCTCAACCGGCAGACCACCTGGAGGTGCAACCTCAGAGCCTGCGCCCTGCTCCACAGCCTCTACACGAGGCAGGTCATCAGCACAATCCTGCTGCGGAACCCTCGCTGGCTGTCTTCGTGGAGGCATCCTAAAATAAATTCAAGACGCACCACGGTCAAAGAGTATATCTGGAGATCTGACTCAAGAAGGACAAGGAAAACCCAAAAACCCAGTCTTATATGATGCATGTACCATTATGTCCCCGCAACCATTGTACGAATGTCCTGGGTCGAAAGGAAGGTCATCAGAGTCCTGGTGTATGGATACGTCGGCCGCCGCACAAACACTGGAGTCATTGGCCTGAAAGCCGAACTTGAAACACCCTAACACTGCCGCTATGAAACCCAAACCAAACTCACAGCTAGACCAGCTACGCTCTGAGATCCCAAAGGTAGAACCTCCTCTGATACCACTCTGTCACGACCCGACCCAACGGGGCTCGAGCGGCGACTCCCCAAGCCCGCCTCCAATAGGACAGGGGCTGGCGAACAGCGCCGAGTAGGCTATCACACACATGGGAGGCATTAGCCTAAGGTACCTGTACACACGCACCCACAAACACCTCCATGCAACAGTGCAGAGATAAAGAAACTGGAAAGTAAATGCATGCATACACTATCCCACAACCAGAGAGAAACAACAAAAGTACAAGGGAAAAATAGGGCCCACCAAAAGAAAACTACAAAGAACGTCCAACCTGCTCTGAAGAAGGGGGAACGCTACCACAAACACCCGCCGTGATGCTCCCTCGGCACAGCTCCGGTAAACACCCCGGTCAACTCGCTCACAAAGCCCCGCCTGCTCCGGGTCCTCATGGGACTCCGTCAAAAGGTCTGTGGTCTGCACAAGACACAAACATGTGTGGGCAAAGCCCGTGTAGGGGTGAGTATAAACATACTCATTAGGCACACCAAAAACCCAAACCCCAAGGGAGCAACTGAAAGGAAACAGTCCTCTCAACCCAGCCAGAGGGAACCCAGACGAGAGAGAAACTCCATCTCGTGACCATCCTCGGCTAAACAAAACTAGTCAGCTCAGCTCAGTTGTATGCCCATACATACACCTTGAACAATCCAGATATACTCAGCTCACGCCACAAAGCCACAAGAGGTACCGACCTCATCACCAGCAACTATCCACAACTAGGAGAACACACTCCATGATCACTACCATCACAGATGACACTCATCTG
The DNA here is from genome assembly GCA_963277665.1 of Viscum album. NCBI lineage: Eukaryota > Viridiplantae > Streptophyta > Magnoliopsida > Santalales > Viscaceae > Viscum > Viscum album. The sequence continues at coordinate 1,496,449,043 of OY728119.1, read as the reverse complement.
AGAGATACACTTCATCGGGTCCCAAACAAACATCTTAGATGCTCACCCGAGAGACCACGCTCGTTGGATAACATCACTGATGAAACATCGCTGAAACACCATAACCACCAAACTCCTCGGATAGGGGATCGCCGCTAGGGTCCACTAGGGGATACCAATACCCACTCCGGTATACGTAGCTCACAGATAGGGGATCACTCCCAGGGTCCGCTGGGGGATACCATGACCCGATCTCGCATACGTAGTTCTCACAGATAGGGGATCACACCCAAGAACTGTTGGGGGATACCACAACCCGATCTGGCGCTCGACAGAAACTCAACACTCAGATAGAGGATCATCGTCCATATAAAGATTGTCACGACGATACCAGAACCCTATCTGGTATAACTCGTGATGTAGGGGATTGAACCGACGATGCTGCAACCCTACCGAAACCACGCGTTGAGTAGGGGATCGCATAACCAACGATACTGCAACCCTACCGACACCAAGCGCTGAGTAGGGGATCGTATAACCAACGATACCAAAACCCTACTATAAACATCATGCTGTGTAGGGGATCGTAAACCCGACGATGCCACAACCCTACTGTGCATGACCCACTGCGTAGGGGATCATATTCCTGATGATTCCACAACCCCTACGGGGTTAACCTTCTAGATAGGGGATCGCCGCCCCTAAATAAGCGGTCACAACGATACCAAGAACCCGATCTAGGGTAAAGATGCTAGAAGATCCACTCCGGGCCCACCGGAGGGATACCACAACTCTAACAGCTTAAACATCCCATCGAGAGGATCACAAACCCCTACGTAGGTTGTGATACCACACGAACCCTCGTAGGAACGAACCAAGGGAGAACCCTCAACCACTGCTGGTCCAAATGTCGCTAACCCAAGAAACCCGCCCCAATACCACACTGCGCACCTCATAAGCCAAATCCGAGGCCACCATCGCGTTCCACGCGGAAAAACATGCAGGATAGGCTGTTTACTTGCCCAAAACTGAGCACTGGTGAAAAAAGGCACTATTCACCGTAGCTAGCTCATGCGGGGCCCACACAACTATCCCGAAACTCATCGAGCGGACTGTACGACGACGATCCTCTCGAAATAACAAGCGGAATCGAATACTCGCACGTCCAAAACGGTCACCCGGTAAAAAAGGTACTATTCACCGAATGCCAGCTCGGGTGGGGCCCACGCCTGGATTTCTAAAACTCACCGAATGGATACCACCATTGTGATCCTCTCGGAAAAACACACAGGATCGACTATTCATCCGCCAAAATCGGACTCCTTGTTCAAAAGTTGTGTTCCTCTACAAACGCAAAAACCCGGCCTCGTGGGGCCCGCACCCCGTTCTTAGGCCCAACACCCGGAAACCATCTCAAAAAGTCAGTCGTACTATCAGGGTGTCAACTCCACTGATGGCACGTCAATCGGACGCTCCGGGTAGAAGTTACAACGGCCCGAAGTCGTAAAATAATAAAATATTATTATTTTATACGACGCTTCTAAGTCCCGGGCCACGATCCCAAACCATAAAATTCTCAATATGATTTCCAAAGTTCCGTCTCGACGCAAGGAACGTGTCGCCGCAAACGGCTTGCAAATCAGAGTTTCGGTTTGCGAGTTATGGGGGTTTAAAGAACCCCCGGAAAATCCTGGCCGGACCACCGCCAGCCTCGCCGGAAACCACCGCGCCGCCACCGGATTCTGCCGCGCCGCCACCGCCATTGCCAAAAACTGCCACCACAGCCGCCGCGCCGCCGCCCTGCCTGCCGGATTCCGCCATGACCGCCGCTGGAATCCGGGATTTCCACCGGAAAACATCCGGGGACCCCCGGGAGCACCCTGTTGCTCCAAAATTAGATCCGAATCATGTTTCGGAAACATCGGGACCCAAACTATACACCCCTTATAACGATTTAAAGAAAAACAACAAATAAACGGGGTCCGAGATTTCAAAACTCAAACCGCTTACCTCGCGGGCGAAATGCCGACGTTCTGCCTCAGATCCGCGCTCCAGAGCTTCCGATGCGCGCTCCTGGAACGTCCGCCGTCGAATTCCGAGCTCGTGGGCGCTTCGTTTTCTCGATTCGGCGGAGCGGCGGTGAAGAACGGCGAAGAACACCGAGAGGAACAATAAAGGGGGTGGGGGCGCTGATATATATATCAGTCGCCCGCTAACGCCAAACCTGCCTCGGACCCGACGCCCGATGCGAACAAAAATAAGGTCACCCCTAGGGTAAACGCGTCGTTCTGAACGCAACGGCAGAATCATATTTTCCATCCGAAACTCCATTTAGAAGTTATTTGAGGCTACGCTCGCCCACTAAATTCGCCACTTATTTACAAAAACGCCCCTGGTGGCGTTTCTCACCGCAGGCCTGCGCTCGCAAAGTTTACACCTCACCTAGGGTAAACAGAATGTTCCAGACGCAACTGTGCCCTCAGATTCCAATTCTGAGATACCGTTAAGGAGATATCACACCCCCACCACGTGCATAGTATAAAAGTACTTAATATTTTTATAAAATTAATTCTGGGCACACCGGGCCTCGGAATCGCACACCATCTTCGCACCTAGCTCTGAATTATTCCTAAAAAATTCCAAAGTCTGACAGGACAAAAAACCCGAGTCACTACATCCTCCCCCCCTTAGAACTTTTTGTCCCCGAAAAGCTCTAAGCACAAGGAAAGCGACTAGACTCTCAAATGGGTCTCACACACCAACGAGTTCACCAACAAACACCCACAGAGGGTATTATCAATGCCCTGAACAAAACTCGTACAAGCAACAAAAGGAAAGAGTACCGCTAAACAGTGTCTATCAAACTACTGAAGTAAGTAGAAAGACACAAGGCGTACCTCTGTTCATCTGTGGTGCCTCTGGGTCGACTGCCTCCCGAGAATGCAGTTGTCCTCACCCTCGGCCACCAGCTCCCGGAGCTTGGCATGGACCAACTGGGGGTGGGGGTGGTGGCAACTGGTACTGCCTACCACCGCCTCCCGCTGCACCAACTCCGCTGCCACGACCGCCGCCCTACGAACCTCCTTGCTTGAGAAACTGCCTCTGCCAAGGCGGTCCATCGACCGACTCCCTCTCAACAGCATGTTGGGTCGAAAAATCTCTAGCAAGATGTCCCCGACTGTCGCAAGCATAACACCGCCTCTCCTGCGGCTGACCAAAACTGGCCTGCGAGCCATGTGAGCTCTGAGGCTCAGATCCTCCATCCTGGGGTCGCCTCCTGAAACATCGGCCACGTCCAGACCCCTGAGTCTGTCGTCGGTTACCAGATGCCAATCCCACTGAAAACGTCTCAGCCCTTGAGTGCCTAGCACTAACAGGGGGAAACTGCTCAGCCAGAAAACTCTCCACCACCAATGCTCGCTCCAGCACTCCAGCATAGGTGGGAAGGCACAAGGAAACCACACCTGCTCGGATGTCCCTATGTAAGCCCTGATCGAAGGTCATAGCCCTATAGAACGGGTCTCGAACCATATCTAGGGAGTAGCGCAATAGGTCTGTAAACCTCGCTGAGTACTTTGACACAGTTATGCTCTCCTAACAAAGCTGCAGAAGCTCCTAGATCCGCACTGACCTCAGCATCACCGGATAGAACTCCTCCCTGAAGAGCCACTCAAACTCTGCCCACGTGAGCGTCTCCTCGTCATGGGACTGCGTCACCAAACTCCACCATCGCCCGGTAGAACCATGCAGAAGGCTCGCTGCTAGGACCACCATCTGATCTGGAGGTGTCCTCACTAGGCGGAAAACCCGGGTGACTACCTCAAGCCAGTAATCAGCTGCCTAGGGGTCTGGATAACCCCGGAACCTCAGAGGTCGCTGCCTTTGGAACTCTTGCAGTGCACTCAGCCTGCGCGCAACCTCGTCCTACACCGCCGGCACAATCAGCTGCTCGACAGTTGGTGGCTCAACCGGCAGACCACCTGGAGGTGCAACCTCAGAGCATGCGCCCTCCTCCACAGCCTCTACACGGGGTGTGTCATTAGCACAATCCTGCTGCAGAACCCTCGCTGGCTGTCGTCGTGGAGGCATCCTCAAATACATTCAATACGCACCACGGTCAAAGAGTATATTTGGAGAGCTGACTCAAGAAGGACATGGAAAACCCAAAAACCCAGTCTTATATGATGCATGTACCATTATGTCCCTGCGACCAGTGTACGAATGTCCCGAGTCGAAAGGCAGGTTATCAGAGTCCTGGAGTATGGATACGTCGGCCGCTACACCAACACTGGAGTCCCTGGCCTGAAAGCCGAACTTGAAACACCCTAACACTGCCTCTATGCAACCCAAACCAAACTCACAGCTAGACCAGCTACGCTCTGAGATCCCAAAGGTGGAACCTCCTCTGATACCACTCTGTCACAACCCGACCCAACGGGGCTCGAGCCGCGACTCCCCAAGCCCGCCTCCAATAGGCCATGGGCTGGCGACCAGCGCCGAGTAGGCTATCACACACATGGGAGGCATTAGCCTAAGGTACATGTACACACGCACCCAAAAACACCTCCATGCAACAGTGCAGAGATAAAGAAACTGGAAAGTAAATGCATGCATACACTATCCCACAACTAGAGAGAAACAGCAAAAGTACAAGGGCCAAACAGGGCCCACCAAAAGAAAACTACAAAGCGCGTCCAACCTGCTCTGAAGAAGGGGGAACGCTGCCACAAACACCCACCGGGAAGCTCCCTCGGCACAGCTCCGGTAAACACCCTGGTCAACTCGCTCACTAATCTCCGTCTGCTCTGGGACCTCCTGGGACTCCGTCAAAAGGCATGTGGTCTGCACAAGACACAAACATGTGCAGGAAAAGCCCGTGCAGGGGTGAGTATAAACATACTCAGTAGGCACTCCAAAAACCCAAAAACCCAAGGGAGCAACTGAAAGGCAACAGTCTGCTCAACCCAGCCAGAGTGAACCCAGACGAGAGAGAAACTCCATCTCGTGACCATCCTCGTCTAAACACAACTATTCATCTCAGCTCAGGTGTATGCCCATACATACACCTTGAAAAATCCAGATATACTCAGCTCATGCCACAAAGGCACAAGAGGTACCGACCTCATCACCAGCAACTGTCCACAACTAGGAGAACACACTCCATGATCACTGCCATCACAGATGACACTCATCCGAGAGATACACTCCATCAGGTCCCAAACAAACATCTCAGACGCTCACCCGAGACACCACGCTCGTCGGATAACATCACTGAGGAAACATCGCTAAAACACCATAACCACCAAACTCCTCGGATAGGGGATCGCCGCCAGGGGCCGCTAGGGGATACCAAGACACACTCCGGTATACGTAGCTCACAGATAGGGGATCACTATCAGGGTCCACTAGGGGATACCAAGACACACTCTGGTATACGTAGCTCATAGATAGGGGATCACTATCAGGGTCCGCTGTGGGATACCACAATCCGATCTGGTGCTCGACAGAAACTCAACACTTAGATAGAGGATCATCGTCCATATAAAGATGGTCACGACGATAACAGAACCCTATCTGGTATAACTCACGATGTAGGGGATCGAACCGACGATGCCGCAACCCTACCGAAACCACGCGCTGAGTAGGGGATCGCATAACCAACGATACCACAACCCTACCGACACCATGCGCTGAGTAGGGGATCGTATAAACAACGATACCACAACCCTACTATAAACATCATGCTGAGTAGGGGATCATAAACCCGATGATGCCACCACCCTATTGTGCATGACCCTCTGCGTAGGGGATCATATTCCTGATGATTCCACAAACCCTACGGGGTTAACCTACTAGATAGGGGATCGCCACCCGTAAATAAGCGGTCACAACGATACCAAGAACCCGATCTAGGGTAAAGATGCTAGAGGATCCACTTCGGGCCCAACAGAGGGATACCACAACTCTAACAGTTTAAACATCCCATTGAGAGGATCACAAACCCATACGTAGGTTGTGATACCACACGAACCCTCATAGGAACGAACCAAGGGAGAACCCTCAACCACTGCTGGTCCAAACGTCGCTAACCCGAGCGACCCGCCACAACGCCAAACTGTGCACCTCATAAGCAAAATCTGAGGACACCATCACGTTCCACATGGAAAAACACACAGGATAGGCTATTTATTTGCCCGAAACTGAGCACTGGTGAAAAAAGGCACTATTCCCCTACCTAGCTCATGCGGGGCCCACACAATGATCTAGAAACTCATCGAGCAGACTGTACCACGACGATCCTCTCGAAAAAACAAGCGGAATCGACTACTCGCACGTCCAAAATGGACACCCGGTGAAAAAGGTACTATTCACCGAATGCCAGCTCGGGTGGTGCCCACGCCTGGATTTCCGAAACTCACCGAATGGATCGCGCCATTGCGATCCTCTCGGAAAAACACACAGGATCGACTATTCATCCGCTAAAATCAGAATCCTGGTGCAAAATCTGCGTTCCTCCACAAACGCCAAAACCCGGCCTCGTGGGGCCCGCACCCCATTCTCAGGCCCAACACCCGAAAACCATCTCAAAAAGTCCGTCGTACCATCAGGGTCTCAACGCCACTGATGGCACGTCAATCGGACGCTCCGGGTACAAGTTACAACGGCCCGAAGTCGTAAAATAATAAAATATTATTATTTTATATGACGTTTCTAACTCCCGGGCCACGATCCCAAACCATAAAATTCTCAATATGATTTCAAAAGTTCCGTCTCGACGCAAGGAACGTGTCGCCGCAAACGGCTTGCAAATCGGAGTTTCAGTTTGCGAGGTACGGGGATTTAAAGAACCCCCGGAAAATCCTAGCCGGACCACCGCCAGCCTCGCCGGAAAGCACCGCGCCGCCACCGGATTCTGCCTCGCCGTCGCGGCCGTGCCGGAAACCGCCGCCGCCACGCCGCCGCTCTGCCTCGCCGGATTCCGCCATGTCTGCCGCCGGAATTCGGGATTTCTGCCAGAAAACTTCCAAGGACCCCCGGGAGCACCCCGTTGCTCCAAAATCAGATCTGAAACATGTTTCGGAAACCTCGGGACCCAAACTATAAAACCCTTAAAACGATTTGAAGAAAAACAACAAATAAACGGGGTCCGGGATTTCAAAACTCAAACCACCTACCTCGCGGGTGAAACGCCGATGTTCTGCCTCAGATCCGCGCTCCAGAGCTTCCGATGCGCGCTCCTGGAACGTCCGCCGTCGAATTCTGAGCTCGTGGGCGCTTCGTTTGCTCGATTCGGTGGAGCGGCGGCGAAGAATGGCGAAGAACGCCGAGAGGAACGATAAAGGGGGGGGGGAGCTGATATTTATATCAGCCGCCCGCTGACGCCAAACCCACCTCGGACCCGACGCCCGATGCGAACAAAAGTAAGGTCACCCCTAGGGTAAACACGCCATTCTGAACGCAACGGCGGACTCATATTTTCCATCCGAGACTCCATTCAGAAGTTATTCGAGCCAACGCTTTCCCACTAATTTCAACACTTATTTACGAAAATTCCCCTGGTGGCGTTTCTCACCGCAGGCCCACGCCCGCAAAGTTTACAACTCTCCTAGGGTAAACGGCACGTTCCGGACGCAACCATTCCCTCAGATTCCAATTCTGAGCTACCGTTTAGGAGATATCACACCCCCGCCACGTGAATAGTATAAAAATACTTAATATTTTTATAAAATTAATTCTGGGCACACCGGGCCTTGGAATCGCACGCCGTCTTCGGACCTTGCTCTGGAATTATTCTTAAAAATATTCCATAGTCTGACAGAACAAAAAACCCGAGTCGCTACATCCTCCCCCCCTTATAACTTTTCGTCCTTGAAAAGCTCTAAGCACAAGGAAAGCGTATGGACTCTCAACTGGGCCTCACAAACCAGCGAGCTCACCAACAAACACCCACAGAGGGTCTTATCAACGCCCTGAACAAAACTTGTGCAAGCAACAAAAGGAAATAGTACTGCTAAACAGTGTCTATCAAACTACTGCAGTAAGTAGAAAGACAAAAGGCGTACATCTATCCATCCGCGGTGCCTCTGGGTCGAATGCCTCCAGAGAATGCAGCTGTCCTCGCCCTCGGCCACCAGCTCTCTGAGCTTGGCATGGACCACCTGGGGGTGGGGGTGGTGGCAACTGGTACTGCCTACCACCGCCTCCCGCTGCACCAGCTCCGCCGCCACGTCCGCTGCCCTGCGGACCTCCTTGCCTGAGACGCTGCCTCTACCAAGGCAGTCCATCGACCGACTCCCTCTCAACAGCACGTCAGGTCGGACAATCTCTAGCAAGATGTCCCCGACCGTCGTAAGCATAACACCGCCTCTCCTACGGCTGACCAAAACTGGCCTACGATCCATGTGAGCTTTGATGCTCAGATCCTCCATCCTGGGGTCGCCTCTTGAAACGTCAGCCACGTCCAGACCTCTGAGTCTGTTGTCGTCTACTAGATGTCGATCTGACTGAAAAAGTCTCAGCCCTTGAGTGCCTAGCACTAACAGGGGGAAACTGCTCATCCTGAAAACTCTCCAACACCAACGCTCGCTCCAGCACTCCAGCATAGGTGGGAAGGCAAAAGGAAACCACACCTACTCGGATGTCCCTACGTAAGCCCTGCTCGAAGGTCTGAGCCCTAAAGAACGGATCTCAAACCATATCCAGAGAGTAGCGCGACAGGTATGTAGACCTCACTGAGTACTCGGACACAGTCATGCCCTCCTGACGAAGCTGCAGAATCTCCTAGATCTGCACTGACCTCAGCGTCACCAGATAGAACTCCTCCCTGAAGAGCCGCTCAAACTCTGCCCACGTGAGCATCTCCTCGTCATGGGACTGCGTCACCAAACCCCACCATCGCCCTGCAGAACTATGCAGAAGGCTCGCCGCTAGGACCACCATCTGATCTGGAGGTTTCCTCACTAGGCAGAAAACCCGGGTGACTGCCTCAATCCAGTCATCAGCTGCCTGGGGGTCTGGATCACCTCGGAACCTCAGAGGTCGCTGCCTCTGGAACTCGTGCAGCGCACTCAGCCTGCGCCCAACCTCGTCCTGCACCGCCGACAGAATCAGTTGCTCGACAGGTGGTGGCTCAACCGGCAGACCACCTGGAGGTGCAACCTCAGAGCCTACGCCCTTCTCCACAGCCTCTACAAGGGGCGGGTCATCAGCACAATACTTCTGCGGAACCCTCGCTGGCTGTCATCGTGGAGGCATCCTAAAATACATTCAAGATGCACCACGGTCAAAGAGTATATCTGGAGAGCTGACTCAAGAAGGACAAAGAAAACCCAAAAATCCATTCCTATGTGATGCATGTACCATTATGTCCCCGTGACCAGTGTATGAATGTCCCGAGTCGAAATTCAGGTTATCAGAGTCCTGGTGTATGGATACATCGGCCGCCGCACCAACACTGGAATCCCTGTCCTGAAAGCCGAACTTGAAACACCCTAACACTGCCGCTATGCAACCCAAACCAAACTCATAGCTAGACCAGCTATGCTCTGAGATCCCAAAGGTGGAACCTCCTCTGATACCACTCTGTCACGACCCAACCCAACGAGGCTCGAGCCGCGACTCCCCAAGCCCACCTCTAATAGGCCAGGGGATGGCGGCTAGCACCGAGTAGGCTATCACACACATGGGAGGCATTAGCCTAGGGTACCTGTACACACACACCCAAAAACACCTCCATGAAACAGTGCAGAGATAATGAAACTGGAAAGTAAATGCATGCATACAATATCCCACAACTAGAGAGCAACAAAAAAAGTACAAGGGCAAAACAGGGCCCACCAAAAGAAAACTACAAAGTGCGTCCAACCTGCTCTGAAGAAGGGGGAACGCTGCCACAAACACCCGCCGGGAAGCTCCCTCGGCACAGCTCCGGTAAACACCCCGGTCAACTCGCTCACTAAGCTCCGCCTGCTCTAGGTCCTCCTGGGACTCCGTCAAAAGGCCTGTGGTCCGCACAAGACACAAACATGTGCGGGCAAAGCCCGTGTAGGGGTGAGTATAAACATACTCAGTAGGCACCCCAAAAACCCAAAACCCAAGGGAGCAACTGAAAGGAAACAGTCCGTTCAACCCAGCCAGAGGGAACCCAGACGAGAGAGAAACTCCATCTCGTGACCATCCTCGGCTAAACACAACTAGTCAGCTCAGCTCAGGTGTATGCCCATACATACACCTTGAACAATGAAGATATACTCAGCTCACGCAAAAAAGACACAAGAGGTACCGACCTCATCACCAGCAACTTTCCACAACTAGGAGAACACAATCCATGATCACTGCCATCACAGATGACACTCATCCGAGAGATACACTCCATCGGTTCCCAAACAAACATCTCAGACGCTCACCCGAGAGACCACGCTCATTGGAGAACATCACTGAGAAAATATCGCTGAAACACCATAACCACCAAACTCCTCGGATAGGGGATCGCCGCTAGGGTCCGCTAGGGGATACCAAGACCCACTCTGGTATAAGTAGCTCACAGATAGTGGATCACTCCCAGGGTCCGCTGGGGGATACCACAACCCGATCTAGCATACGTAGTTCTCACAGATAGGGGATCACACCCAAGAACCGTTGGGGGATACCACAACCCGATCTGGCGCTCGACAGAAACTCAACACTCAGATAGAGGATCATCGTCCATATAAAGATGGTCACGAAAATACCAGAACCCTATCTGGTATAACTTGCGATTTAGGGGATCGAACCGACGATTCCACAACCCTACCGAAACCACGCGCTGAGTAGGGGATCGCATAACCAACGATACCGCAACCCTACCAACACCAAGCGCTGAGTAGGGGATCGTATAACCAACGATACCGCAACCCTACTATAAACATCATGCTGAGTAGGGGATCGTAAACCCGACGATGCCACAACCCTACTGTGCACGACCCACTGCGTAGGGGATCATATTCCTGATGATTCCACAAACAATACGGGGTTAACCTGCTAGATAGGGGATCGCCGCCCGTAAATAAGCGGTTACAGCGATACCAAGAACCCGATCTGGGGTAAAGATGCTAGAAGATCCACTCCAGGACCACCGGAGGGATACCACAACTCTAACAGCTTAAACATCCCATCGAGAGGATCACAAACCCATACGTAGGTTGTGATACCACACGAACCCTCATAGGAACGAACCAAGGGAGAACCCTCAACCACTGTTGGTCCAAACGTCGCTAACCCGAGCGACCCGCCACAACGCCACACTGCACACCTCATAAGCCAAATCTGATGCCACCATCGCGTTCCATGCGGAAAAACACACAGGATAGGCTGTTTACTTGCCCGAAACGGAGCACTGGTGAAAAAAGGAACTATTCACTATAGCTAGCTCGTGCGGGGCCCACACAACGATCCTGAAACTCAGCGTGCTGACCTTACCACGATGATCCTCTCGGAAAAACAAACGGAATCGACTACTCGCACGACCAAAACGGACACCCGGTGAAAAAGGTACTATTCACCGAATGCCAGCTCGGGTGGGGCCCACGCCTAGATTTCTGAAACTCACCAAACGGATCGCACCATTGCGATTCTCTTGAAAAAACACACAGGGTCGACTATTCATCCGCCAAAATCGGACTCCTGGTGCAAAAGCTGCGTTCCTCCACAAACGCCAAAACCCGGCCTCGTGGGGCCCACACCCCGTTCTCAAGCCAAACACCCAGAAACCATCTCAAAAATTCCTTCGTACCATCAGGGTCTCAACGCAACTGACGACACGTCAATCGGACGCTCCGGGTAGAAGTTACAACGGCCCCAAGTCGTAAAATAAAAAAATATTATTATTTTATACGACGTTTCTAACTCCCGGGCCACGATCCCAAACCATAAAATTCTCAATATGATTTCAAAAGTTCCGTCTCGACGCAAGAAACGCGTCGCCGCAAACGGCTTGCAAATCGGAGTTTCGGTTTGCGAGTTACGGGGGTTTAAAGAACCCCCGGAAAATCATGGCCGGACCACCGCCAGCCTCGCCGGAAACCACCGCGCCACCGCCGGATTCCGCCGCGCCGCCGGAATCCGGGATTTCCGCCGGAAAACTTCCGGGGACCACCAGGAGCACCCCGTTGCTCCAAAATCAGATCCGAAACATGTTTCCGAAACATTGAGACCCAAACTATACAACCCTTATAACGATTTGAAGAAAAACAACAAATAAACGGGGTCCAGGATTTCAAAACTCAAACCGCCTACCTCGCGGGCGAAACGCCGACGTTCTGCCTCAGATCCGCACTCTAGAGCTTCCGATGCGCGCTCCTGGAACGTCTGCCGTCGAATTCCGAGCTCGTGGGCGCTTCGTTTGCTCGATTCGGCAGAGCGGCGGCGAAGAACGGCGAAGAACGCTGAGAGGAACAATAAAGGGGGGGGGGGGTGGCACTGATATTTATATCAGCCGCCCACCGATGCCAAACTCGCCTCGGACCCGATGCCCGATACGAACAAAAGTAAGGTCAGCCCTAGGGTAAACGCGCCGTTTTGAACGCAACGAAGGACTCATATTTTCCATCTGAGACTCCGTTCAGAAGTTATTCGAGCCGACGCTCGCCCACTATCTTCGCCACTTATTTACGAAAACGCCCCTGGTGGCGTTTCTCCCCGCAGGCCCGCGCCCGCAATGTTTACACCTTGCCTAGGGTAAACGCCACGTTCCGGACGCAACCGTGCCCTCAGATTCCAATTCAGAGCTACCGTTTAAGAGATATCACACTCCGCCATGTGCATAGTATAAAAATACTTAATATTTTTATAAAATTAATTCTGGGCACACCGGGCCTCGGAATCGCACGCTGTCTTCGCACCTAGCTCTGGAATTATTCCTAGAAATATTCCAAAGTCTGACAGGACAAAAAAAACGAGTCCCTACAGGTGGTGCGGGGCACCCAGGGTGGGGTCAGAGCCAGGCGTGCCAGAAACAGGCTGTGTTACTCCTGCGGCGAAAAGGGTCACCTGGAACGTGGTTGTTCGACTCCTCGTACAGTTGATCCCCAGGCGTTGGAGGAGCCACCGAGGCAGAAACACCGACGAGTGCTTGATCAATAGCCAAGCAGTGGACAAGGCAGTAGAGCTCTGGGAGCATATGGATAGGAGAGGAACTAGTGGATACGTCCTTTGTACTTCTACTTCCATGTTGCTGTTGTATTTGTGTCTTTGTATTATGAGCTGCAATAATAAAAAGACACTTATCTTTGTTTTCTTTCCTGTCCTTTTGTTTGGTTGATACTGAGTGGTCCCGGTTAAAACTGTTGACTTGACCCTCACTTTCGAGATTTCTACTATAGGAGACCCAGTGACCTCACACGGATGCCGACGGTGTGACTCGACCCTTGGAGGCGAGGGGGACAGTTGGATCTCTTGGTAGTTACGTCGAGGCCTTACGACGTCATCCATGGCATGAATGCATCATTCATGTTGGGATTAACTGTATTAGGCAACGAATGTGGTTCATCCAGGGGATGAGATCAGATTTATCTTATCGGCAAAGAAGAAATCATAGCAGCTCTTGTGAGACTAAAGAAGGTCCAGGTCATCCAAGAGCGGATGAAGACTGCACAATGCAGTAAGATAAAGGAAACCGGTGCCAGTCTTAGAGACTCAAGCGTGTTAAATGTTTCAAGAAGTGGAAGCTTTAAGGATAGATGAGTCTACGAGGCAGCATACATGGAGGCAGAGCTAGGAGGGCAGTATGAGGTGGTGTACATCTTAACATGCTACAACCACCCGCCTTAGTTATCCCCGCCAGGCTCAGGGAGATGGATGTCGGAGGAAGAGTGCGGCTGCATGCGGTCAAGGAGTGTGACCCAATGGCTCTAAAAATGATTCAAGGGATAGTGTGTGTCCACTTCTAGATGCTGTTGTAACATACATCGATATGAATCATTCATCGCTTTCACAAATCTTGTCCCAGACCTAGAGTTTCCGGTAAGCCGTGGACTTGACCCTCACGTCTGGAGATACCTTGGGAGGAGACTCGATAATCACACTTATGCCGACGGTGTGGTCAGACCCTCGAGGCGAGAGTTCCGGTTGCAATCTCTTGGTGGCAGCGTCGAGGCCTTACGACATTAGTTTGAGTATTGAATGGGAAATAACTGTTCATACTCAAATTGACAGTTTTAGGAAAACGTCGGGATGGGTTTTCCTTGGCCGTCGAAAAGGAAACCCCTGGCTACATGGGATAAACTCTTTCACAGGAGGGTGCGACCAATCACTCTTGAGTCAGTCAACCATACCCTCGTGGAAGCAGTCTTTTGAGTTTCAGTTCTAACAGGAATTGGAGACCTCTAGAGTTCGAGGATGACGATCACGTCCTTATACGGGTCTCACCTCGACGAAGTTTACGGAGCTGTGGCCAAGGCGGAAAGTAAACTATGAGGTTCAATGGACCTTTATAGGTCCTCAGCTGGGTAGGCGGGGTGGTTTACCACTTGAACCATCCACCTCAGTTGCACCAGGTGCACGACGACTTCCACGTATCTCTACTGAGGAGATACGTGCTCGACCCTTCACATATCATCAACCATGAGGAGCTGGATGATGGCGATGGAGTGTCTTTCACGGAGGTTTAAGTGGGGATTGAGGATCGACAGGAGCGGATCCTTCGAGGATGGCCTATTCCTCGGGTGCGCTTTCACGGGCAGTACAGGAACCTCCGGGTGAGCACATGAGAGCGGAAGGCTCAGATGCGTGCTCAGTACCATTTTTGTATCCCAAGTTTATGTTAAAGCTTTATGAGGACGTAAAGCCCTGAGGTGGGAGTAATGTAAAGACCCGGAAATTTCAAGGGAAATTTTTTCCTAAATTTTTTTTGTAATTTTTTAAGAACGCAGTTTCTGACGGCGCCTGATTCCGAGGCCCAGTGTGCCCGGAATCATTTTCCGAAGTTTGGCTTGGGTACGTTCAGTGAACGAACGAGCGAGTTTTTCTAACTTTTGAACCGGTGCTTGGAATTGAATGTTGAGGGCACCGATGAGCTCGCAACGCCGGTATTTTCTTAAAGAGACTTTTTCCGCAGTTGTGTTTAATCGAGAACGGAAGTTAGTTTTTGGGTTTTCTTTAAATAAGAGTAATAATAAAATAACGTGTCATGCACTTTATTTTATTTCAGCTTCCATTGGGAGTGTAGTGGTTGAATCCTCCTCATAGAGGTTGGAGGTGGGGACACCACACCATAACCTCCCTTGAGAGGTTATGGTGGTGGGGCCCACCCGAACTAAACCACTCGTGGGTGGTTTATTATGGTAGGGACCACACGAGGCTTAACCCCCTATTAATGGGAGGAGAGGAAACCTCTCAACTCTCCCTCATTAATGAGGGAGAGCCTCTTAATTCCTCAACTCCCCATTAAATGGGGAG
This sequence comes from Viscum album, assembly GCA_963277665.1. Classification (NCBI taxonomy): domain Eukaryota; kingdom Viridiplantae; phylum Streptophyta; class Magnoliopsida; order Santalales; family Viscaceae; genus Viscum; species Viscum album. Next base: position 1,496,433,632 of record OY728119.1, on the reverse strand, counting down.
AAACTCCTTGGCCCCCTCCCCTCTTAAGTGGTGCCAACAGACCTCATAAATTGCGTCAAAGCAATTTATTTCACCCGAACCCTTTTTTTTAAAAAGTTATGTAACCACAATGGTTACATACCTCTCCCCCTCTCCTATATATATGGATCTTGGGAGAGGGTTTGGGGATGGCTTCACCAAGCGATGGAGCACTGGTAAAATACCGTGACTCCCAACACTTGGGAAGAAGCTTATCTTCGCGAATGAAGAACGTGCCACCTCTGACAATGAATGCTCATTTTCTTTCCACGGAATTTCTCCCCTTCTGCGGCGAGACTCTTCAACGGATCTTCTTCTTCCCCTTCATCGTCAATGGATCGACGAACAAGCTTGGAAGCAGAATCGGGTAGCAAGCGACGACGGCTTCGCCTTCCCTCGAGTCAGACGAACACCAACGTCCCCCTTCAACGTCGTCATCCTCGCGACGCCATACCGCGATGAACCTCGAACGACGATGCCTCCTTCCGATCGTCTTATACCCAAGGTAGGGGTTTGTATTCAATTATTTATATTTGTTCAATATTTCCGACTTGATGATCTTTGTGGTTAAAAAAACAATTTGTTATCGAATTTGAACTTTGTGGTTTCAAACCAAATGATAACGAATAACGTGAGGGGGTCGGACCGCACGAACACGGCCGACCCTCCTCATTTTTTCTTTGTGGTTGGTACGAGGTAGCGTGGTGCCGTCGCACCACGTGGTTTCATGCGGTAGATATGCGCGGCGCCGTCGCGCTGCGCCGTGCGAAGGAATTCAAGGACGCGACGCCGTCGCGCTGCGTCGAAGAAAACCGAAGTCATCCGCGGATGGAGTCGGGCCGCAGCAAAGGGGCGCGGCGCCAACACGCCGCACCAGAGAACCACGAAGACGACCCGTTTCGTTTTTGACATGCAGATTGACGGGCGACGACAAACGAGGCCGCAAGGTAATTTTGAGGCCTCCGTAGTGAAGGTCGGGTCCCGGGAGGATCATAGGCAAAGACTGCAGGAGAAACGGACCACCGGAGCACGTCCGGTGGTCCCCAGAAGGCGGCGGCGGTGCTGGCGACCGGCGGTTCTCCGCCGGCCTCAATTAGCGGCCGGCGGGGGACACCCTGCTCCGCGTTTCAGCTCGACCACGCTGGCCGAGCCGCGGCCGGCCTGTCGGACCGGACTGAGCCTGGCCGGTCCAGGCCCAGTGGGGTCGGGTAGTCCCGGTTCGGGTCGACCCGGTTCGGCCGACCCAGGGGGGTCGGGCCGGGTCGGCCCGGGCCCAGACCCCCATTTTGGGACCACATTCGGTCAAAAGCCCATAACTTGAGCTACGGGCCTCCAAATGACTTTCCATCAGCGGCAATGCGATCCTTGGATCGAGACGGTCGTTTAGGTATATCTCACTCAAGGTTTCGGATTACTTTGGGTTCGGTCGAGTTGGTTCGGATACGAAACCAATCGGGCCCTCTGTGCGGAAACGCTCGTAACTTGAGTTACGAACGTCCGATTGACGTGCCGTTGATGTTGATGGATTCCTCTAAGTGAGACGGATCTTTTGGCTTACTCCGCTTGAGTTTTGGATGTCTTTGGAGTGCGGTCGGGTTGGTTCGCTCACGAAACCAACCGGGCCCCTGGAACGAAAAAGCCAATAACTCACAGACCGGGCATCCGATAGTTGCGCCGTCTGTTTCGTTGAATTCCTCTTGATGAGACGGAACATTTGGCATACCTCGTCCGAGTTTTAGATATAGTTGGATAGTGTCCGGGTTGGATCGCACCCAAAATCCATCCCGGACCTTGGAACGGAAAAGATGATATCTTTCAGACTGGACGTCCGTTTGACGAACCGTTAGCAGCGTTGGTGATCACGTTGAGAAATAGTCCCTATGAGTATATCCTATGAGAGTTAGGGGTACAGTTGAGATACGGCCGGGATTGTTTTTCTCACAAAACAAACCGGGCCCCTGGGATGAAAAGGCTAGAAGCTCACAGACCGGGCGTCCGATTAACGCGCTGTCTGTTGCGTTGAGACCCCTATTATGAGGCATTCCTTTGAGATACTTCTTCGTGGGACCTTGAGATACTTGGAGTATCGACCTGTAGCTCATGGAGCGGACCCTCCCAGAGACGAGCGTGCGGAGTACGGAGACCGTGTAGCCGACTGAGACCTGACGACTACTTGACCGACTCGACTTGGAGTGAGTCGACTAGCCCAGTGGACGGAGCACTACTTTCTGAGGTGCAGACCAATGGCGGACAGAGCACTACCTGTGTGACAGTGCAGACCGACGGTACTCTTCCGGAGAGTACCTCAGTAGGCCACTTGGGGGTGTGCACTACTGTGTTTGGGTGACATACCCTGGTGGGAAGCACTAATGTGTTTGGGTGGCTGACCCGCGGTACTTGATAGGAGGAGTACCTCAGTAGTCTTAGGTTAGTGAGTAGTACCTCAGAGTCATGACAGGACCACTGTACACTCCAGAGACGGAGCTCTTCAGCAGTTACGGTTTTGATAATGAAAATCCTGGTTTGAGCTGAGACTTTTGACCTTTGTGTTTTCCTCATGATTGAGATGGGTCACTTGTTAACTTAGGTATATGTATGGGCATGTACCTGGGTAATGGTTATCCATTTGATTTCATGATCCTTGTGTTTCCTCATGTTTGAGATGGGATACTTGATAACTTAGTCATATGTATGGGCATATACCTAATTAGAGGATATCTGTTGAGATCTTCTTTGTGGTTATCCTTGTTGGTTTAGTGAGACCTTGAGGGTCTCGGGGTCCCTACTGAGTATCGTTATACTCACCCCTGCACGGGCTATGCCCGCACCTCATTGTGTTGGTTGCAGACGACAGGCAGTGCTGACGGAGGCCGAGTGTTCTAGGACTGGATGGTACCCGGAGGTGGACTACACGACGAGTCAGTACCCAGAGGTGGACTATACAACGAGTCAGTACACGGAGGTGGACTACATGATGAGACGACACACGGAGGAGGTTGACGGACGAGAGCGTGGAGGAGTCTATTTGTACCTACCCTTCTGGTAGGATCCGTGGTGGATGACCAGGAGTTGCGCCATCTGTACCTACCCTTCACGTAGGATCCGAGGAGGACGACCCAGGAGCCGCTTCCGTCCTTCCAGCTGTTATCTTTTCTGTTGTACTTGTTTAGTTGTAGTTGTACTTTCTTTTGGGTTTGTATTCTGGCCCATTTACTTTTGATCACTTCTCTTGTACTTAGTGTTTACTTTTTCTCTTGCTTATTCTATAGTGCTTCTTTTCTTTTATAAAGGTAATTCCTTCCCAGTTATCAGGATTTACGCCTTTGGTGCTAGTCTCCAGCCCCTGGCCTATGGAAGGCAAGCTTGGGGTAGTCACGGCACGGGCCCTGAGGACGGGTCGTGACAATTGGGGATTGAAGACACCTTGGTGGGTCTTGGGAAGGAATATTTATCAATAATTCCTGGATTATTAATTTATAGTGAAGGTGAATTGTGAAATGGGATGGTATTTATTGCAAAAGTGGATGAATTTTTTAATAATTTGAAATTCTAGGTCATGGAAAATAAAAAACAATTGTATTATCCATGGTTTTTATTCATGTTTTATGAAATTTGAGGGGAATTTAATGATATTTTAATCCATTATAACCAAAACATTTTTTAATACTTCTTTTTCCATGCAAAAGTATATTTCTAAACAGTAGTGTTTTGAAAATCAAATTATCCATTTTAGACTATGGAAAGTCACATGTTGGATTCTAAATATATTAAAATATATTAAAATAATTAATATTAATAAAATAAAATATGTTAGGTATTATGTTGTCTTTAATTAATTATTAAATTATTATGACACAAACATTAAGTAATAAATATTCTAGAAACCCAAAACTATATTTTTTTACTGTTCAACGAAAAAATAAAGTATTTTAGAAAATTTTCAATAAATCACCCTAACATAATGTCAACATGATGATTTAAAAAATAATATTTATTTTATAATTATATTTATCTAAATATGATAATTTTAACACTTAAATTTAAAAACCATTATTTATTGAAAATATTAATTTTTAAGGAATGATTTAGTTTTTAATACTTATAAATATTTCATTGAACATTATAATTTTTTTTATTATTTATATTTTAAAAAGATTGTTTTGAAATAATATTAAAAACATTATTCAAAATACTTTATTTTATTATAAAAGTATATATATATTTTCTTAAATAAATTATGTTTTATTTCTGTCCAAAAATCAATTTACAAATTCTTCCCAGTAAAACACATATTTTTTTAAATAAACACTATTATAGAAAAGGAATTTATGGAATAACCATTTTTTTAAAACAACTAAAATTTCACTTTATAAAACAATCCCTAGACACGTAACACCTTATTACACTCAAGAACACCCTACGGTTAAGGTGTGTGATGGTCGTAGTTTCATGAGGTGACTCAGCTAACATTGACTGAGTGGTAATCTCCACTAACATTAACTGCTCCCATTAGTGATTTTTTTCAAGATTTACTTTTTGAATATTAGATCAGGATTGGTCAAGGGTGAACCTTAGTGACGTTGCCTCATTCTTGAGATCCTACAAATCAGATTCAAATCACATTAATCTACTAGTTGAGACCATCATTTCTCATTTTTTCATTAATTTTCCTCTATCATTAAAACTTATAAAAACTAATTGAAATTTTAAAATAATTAAAAAAGGGTAAAATTACCAATATTAAAATATACTAAAGCTTATATTAACCAACGGTCATATTTGACAAACAATCATATTATTATTCCAATAGTTATATTGCTCCCTATAAATACCACTTCATTATTTCACTCAAAATTCACTATAATTCATCTTAAGGTTAGATTTTCATTTTCTATGATTTTGATTGGTGTAATAATGTTTTATTTCTTTCAATAGTGTTGGTTATGGTGGAAATTATCCTAACATATTTGTTCAACCCATATTTTCTGATTTTAACTTTTCTATTTTATATTTTTTGTCCAGTTGTAATGTTTGGAATTTTAATTAGATTCATACCTAACTAGTGTACTGATATTTATTATTATGATATGGGTGTGTTGTTTCCTATATATTTTCAATTAATATAATATTATGTAACACAAATTATCTTAAGAATAAAATATTATTTGAAAACCCCATTCATTATATACAAAACATATACTATATAAGGATACTTATCTTTTACCATTAAATAAACACATCTTGTAAAGGTAAAGATTAGATTACCATTCTATAAAAAAACATGCATGTAATGGTTACACATGGATTACCATTACATGAACTCCTTTATATTTAGGTAGGTCATGAAGTACCATTTTCCAAACCCTTCTTGTAAAGGTTATACTTGGCCGACCATTACTCGATCCCCTCACATATATATAATCTTTATTTTACCTTTATGCAGCCTAGATACATGTAGGTAACATGTATATTACATTTACACAACCCAACTATTAAAAATTAAAGTACCATTTTTATATAGGTAGCCCAACAATGTAAATATAATTCCACAGTTTCCTTTATGTATATCAGATACATAATGGTAAAATATTTTAATACAACATTTGAAAAACTGAAAAAACATTACTATGTTCTCCATTTTTTCTTCATTTGATGAATTATTTCCCAAATATAAACATATATGATCATTCTTATGCCATATTTGGAATTTAAATTATTCAAATAACATGTGTTATATGTTTTTTAGGAAAATTAAATCCCACTCATGAGATCCCCATATGATAATATATGAAAATTCCTATAAACTAAAATGAATAAATATTTTAAATACAATGTACCAAACATTAAAGATAATATAATACATCTCAATATCCATAAAATAGGTTTGATATGGGTCATAGGAGTGGATTCTAAATGAAATTCTATCTTTAGATGTATCCATTGGTTGAGAGAATCGTCTATCATTATGATGAAATCTATTTGATCATCATGGAATGCTAGTGCCTCAAATGCAATAGAGATTTATAAATATAGTTATAGGTGATGGGGAGTTAATCTAAGGAATCATGCATACATTCACACCACTAACTGTCATCATATGGCAGTCTCATATAGGCTCTCAAATACACTCTTTGTCTATTAATTTCTTTACTCATGAAATTATAATGTGTATTTAAATTTCATGGTCAGTGTATTCCTCACCGGAATTCACACTAATCTCATGTGTTTAATATTATTAAAAGTTTTATTTAATTATAGATATGGAGGATAACTTCAATTGTATCCAAAATAGTATACGTGGAATAATACACCCATTAATCCTAAAATTCAAAATTTTCATGAAAAATGATATAGCTTATATATATCATTCATATAAAAATAATTAGAGAGTGTCTCCATAAAACCCAATATTTGATGTCTATAGAAAAATATTCAATTTAAAACTATAAATTTTTTTATGCTATTACAGGATGGTATGATATATCAATGGAGAATCAAATTTTGAAATAATTTCATAATGAAAAGGGGGATTAATCTCAATCAATTAAATAAGTTAAATTCATTAGAAACATAGTAGAGATAGTGGATATATAGTAGTTTAGATTTATCTATTGAAAAACAATCTAGCACTTGAGCTTAACCCCCTTCCAATGAACTTGAGATACAGCTTCTTAGGATATTAAAAAAACATTACAAAACATCAATAATGTTAATAATTCTGGTGAACAAGAATGTAAATCTCTATGTATTTTTTTATAGAGTAAAATGGAGATATTTTGGATGTAAAATTATTTAAAAGGTATAATCTCATCCATATATAATCATAAAATATATTTTGAATATAATTCAATGAAAATACACTCAACACCTCTTATGACGTAAATCATTAAAAACGGGTTATTAATCTTCTCAGAGATGAAGTAATATCACCTGTCTTTCATAGTCAGTGGGCTTGACAATTAATTGTGGTTTCTAAAAAGGTCTGGACCATGATGGTTGAAGATGATAAAAGATAATTGATGCCCCCTATAATAATAACTATATTGAGAGCTTGCATCAACTACCATAAATAGAATGATGCTACCAAAAAGGTTCACCTTTCACTACCCATCATTAATCATATCCTCTAACATATATCAGGAATAGATTGATATTTTTTCAAGAATGATACTCAAGGTATCATCAAATATTATTCATAATAGAATATCAAGAGAAAAGCTTGTTTATTTTTCCATATGATGCATTATTTTATCAACAAAATCCATTTTGAATTTGAAATACACTATACATTCTACAAATATGCATGATAGAAATATTCCATTTCATAATTAAAAATTTATGGTAAATATTAATGTATTACTTCTCTATTTATAGAGATACCTTTGATGAAATTATTGATCACCTAGAAAATGTTTTTGTATGATGTAAAGAAAATAATCAACTTCTCAATTGTGAAATTTCATTCTTCATGGTACATATTAGGATAGTACTAGTACATTGAATTTCTAACAAAGTTATCAGATTTGACCCTTCAAGATCAGTAAAATAGTAGAGATATCCATTTAAATATCAATTCTTTTTATCATGGGTTATCTTTTATATGTGGTATTATAATTGTTCTTTATTAATGGTTTTTATATTATTTACCACTCCCTAAAAACACAATTTGGAAATGATCTTAGCATACATTTTGGGCATGAATGATATGAATATTTTCAGTTGTTAAGTAAACAATTGGAATAATATCATATAATGATTTCAAATGACTAGAAAAAATAATTTGAATTAATGTGTGACATAAATGAATGGTTATATGTTGGTGAATAGGGTAAAGGAAGGATAATATCTTCAAACTAGTCTACTATACTAGAAAAACATTAAATTATACTCAATATAACTAAAAAATAACTAAAAAAGTGTTGATGACAGTTTTCAATGCATTCAAAAAATTCCATACATACGTATTCTCTAAAAATTAACTATGTATATGAATGACTCTACCCTATCATATTTTATAATCAAGAAGGATGATAATGAAAATAATCATTTGGTTTATATTACTACTGTAATAACATCACTTGAAATCAATGATTATAATGAAACTGAAAATATCATCATTATCATGTATCCTTACTAAAGGTGTACACCTGTGATATCAATGATGAATTTATTTATTAAACATTTCCCTATAAAAAATATATATTCCACCAATATAGCTACACCATGGTATACTCAAATCATGATTTACATATCTTTATATGTGGATTAATTTGATTTATCAATGGTGCATAGAAAATGTTTTTCAAAAAAACTATCTTTTATTACTTGTCTAATATTTAGTTTTTTATTAGTTTTGAATATGGAAGTTTTATAATATGTATTGTATAATAAAAATTTTATCATTTATTGAAACATTATCATTCTATGGATGTTGGGGGAAATCATGGAATAAAATGTACAATTAGAAAAGTGTTGTGATACAGTTCATATTGTCCTACATTACATCCATATATTCTAGACATAATCATAAATCATAAAAATTTCTAAAGAAATGGCAGAATTATTTTGAATCTCGAGATTTAAAAATTCACATTAGGGGAATCAAAAAAAATTATATATGTTGATATTGAAATCATGGGCCCTTTCTATAAATTACTCAAAAAATCATATATCCTAGTCAATGTTGGAGATGTTTCAAAGTTGTTGGAAACTAAATTTTTTTTCTAAAATACTGATCATGTTTTTATTAATTTTATGAAAAAAGAAATATTTACCTAGATAAATATTTCATGAATCATCATCATTGATTTTGTTACTATAACACACTGAAATTATAAAAGAATTAAATTTTATACAGTAGCTTCTATGATATGAAACAAAAAGAATAATATGGATTATAAAATCCCAAGACATTAAAATATATTTAATAATTTATATAAATTAAATCTATTCCAATTATTTTAATTCACACAATACTGAATAAGATTTCATTACACGCAAAAATGAGTTTCTTCATAAGCTTATGTTACGCGCAAAACCAAGTATTAAAGAATACAATTAATATTATTATTTTAAATTATAATTATCTCATATTCATTAAATTTTTGGTTATTAATAGTATTAAATAAGTTATGAAAAAATATGGTTGAATTCATTGTCTACCAATTAATTATAAAACAATATAAAAACCAATGGAATATAAATGAATTTTTTTTATAAAAATATGGTTTTATGCGCTGAAGTCGTATAATATTTATAAATAAAATTAGTTAGTATATGATATTAATGAAATTAATATATTTTATTTTTAATAAAATGTTTATACATTCATAAATTATATTTTACATGCATAATATAAGAAAAAATCTAATTTTACACATAAAATGTTGTATTTTTTTAAAGATAGTTTTTCTGCCTTTTAATTGTAAACTTGTTTTAAAACTACATTTTGATATATTTATAATTTTAATTTGTAAAAATAATGTTAATTTTTAAAATATTAATTTCAAAATTTTCGTAGGTTGAATTTGTTTTTCGGAGATTAATTATTTTAAATGAATGGTAAAAAGTACTAAATTTTAATAGAAAACTGACTTTTCATCTAAAACATATATATAGTTGAATTATATTTTCAATTTATTTACAAGAAAAAATATGTCAAATATTCATTCATTTATCAAATTTAAGTAATTTTAATTATTTTTATATTAAATTTATATAAAAAAATTGGAAAACTTTTGAAAATTTTCACTTTAAAAACCCAATTTCTCATCTCGTTGATGAGATTAATTTTAAATTAATTTCTACCACTTATATTATTTAAATTTGGAGAAATAGATTAAAATTTTTGAATAATAATAATTTATAATTTTTATTTAGGTAAAATTAGTTTTTGCTAAAAAATATTAGTGATAGAAATAAAAATTTATTGCAGTCATTAAGGTAATAAATGATTTTACTTATTAGTTAAACTTAATTTTTATGCTTCTAAATGATCTATAAACTTATAAAAACCCAATTTTATTCCATATTAAGAACATGTATACTCATTTTTATAAAATATTTCATTATCTTAGTAACATAATTTGAGGGATACCTCTTAATAGGGTTTACCTTTCGATGTTTATAAGAATGTCACTCCTCACTATAAAAGGACACTCACCCCCACCCCCTCACTTTTTCAAAACACTCAATCCATTTGGATCAACCAAACCCTACCAAAATCAATTACCAAATTATTAAACATAATAATTTATACCTCAATTTGGGAAAAAAGCAACCATGCAAGTCCTTCTGTGTAAACCAAACGGGGTTACCCAAAAAGAAGTAAAACTCTTAAAACACAACTTTTTCGTTATTTCCTTCTCCACCCCTTTAATTATTATTATATATTTATTATATAATAACCTCAGTATCATAAATATATAGATATGTTTTTATTTTAGTGGTAGAACCTACACATTCACACACTTCCATCAAATGGGATACACAATCATTGTTCGTGTGTATGATGGACTATCACCTCACAAACTGATGTCATTCATTCTTCTATTACCACCTTTAAAGGTTTAAAATAATGATAGATTTATATTTTATATATTATATATTTAATATTTATAATTTCATTATTATTTTTTAAATTATTATATAATACATACCTTAATGCATTCCATTTTGTTGGAATATGACAACATATTTTTGAATACGGCGGACTACTGTATCTCGAAGTGATGTGAATCGTTCACACGTTACATAGAATGTATTAATGTTGGTATTAAAAAAATATGTGATATATATAAAATAAATTTATACTATAAAGATAATATATATATATATATATATATATATCATTTACATTTCCTTCTTTCCATATGACAAGATAAAATGAAACAATGTTCACGCGTACGTATCGCCTACTATCTCCAGGAACGGTGTATTTCATTTCCTATCACCAAATTTCAGGGATAACTCTAAATACCTATGTACTTAATATATTTATGATATTTACATTGAGGTGTAAATTTTGAAAATGATGAAATCATGATCGAAATAGGAGGATCAAACGAAATCAAGTCAAAACATACACGAAAAACAAGGAAATTAATTTAACATCTTGAGTTTTTATGATAATTTTTTTAATAAAATAAATTTCATTTATTTATTATGTTGAATACTACTAAATTTTAAAATTTCAATATACACTACAAAAATTTAATTTTTCACTTCACAAAACATCATCTTATCTTGCATTACATGAATCACCGAGTTTCAACAAAACAATATTTTTATAATATTATTATTTAAAACCGGATAATTATAATATATCCATTATAATTAATAATATGAATAATAATAAATAATTTTTAAATATTATTTATAATTTTTTTATATAAGGTAGGAACATTGGTAATAAAACAAAAAAATTTAGAAAAATATTTATATTTTTGAAAAATACTATTTTATCAAAAGAACAAATTTTTATGTCCTTTTATGAACAATAAAAAAATTAGTTTTTTACATATTTAGGAATTAAATTAGTTAAAATAAAATTAAATTTTTTCATATTTTCAAAATTATCTTAGGGTGAATCTTTTGTATTTTTTTGGAAATATTTCATTTTTTTGATGAATAATAAGAATTACAAAATTTTAATTGAAATGATCATTCTTGTCGAACTTATTTATATAGTTAAATTATATTATAATTTTGTTTTATTGTATAATTAGATAAATTATAGAAAAATTATAATATTTTAGGACATTTTAACTAATTTCACATTGATATTGGATATAAAAAAATTTCAAAAATTTGATATTTTTTACTTTAAAAACCTGTCATCTCATCACAACAGTGGGATTATTTTTAAATTAATTTTTTCAACTTCTATGATAATAATTTAGAAAAAAACATTCCATATTTTAAATCATAATAATTTATAATTCCTATTAATTTAATTTTTTTTAAAAAAATTAGTGATTTAGATAAAAATTATTTATAGTGATTAATGTAAAAACGAGTTAACTGTGTGATTGGAAATTAATATCAATTTCTTAAATGACCTACCAAATTTTAAAAAAGATCTTTTGGAATTAGATAAACCATATAATACCTTTTATCTAATATTTACCATTATTTTAGGCACATTATGTAAGAGATACCTCACAATATTGTTTACCTTTTTATATTTATAAGAATGTCACTCCTCATCTACTATAAATTGGCACTCACCCCCATCACTTATTCACACATATAAATCCATTTTTCTAAGAAAAAACAAAATAAATATCCTCCTTACTTACCTACCATAATGATATGATCTCAAATTTGGGTATAAATTTAAGCACAAAATTCATTTATTGAAAATCAAAAAGCTTTACCCGAAGAAGAGGTAACTCCTTCCACAAGCACTTCATGTTAATTTATTTATACACCCCATCAATTATTCTTATATAAATAATATAAATAAAATATTTATTATTAATATATTTTTATTTTTTTAATGGTTATACCAACACTCATACACAAATCCATCCAATGGGATATGTAATCATAAATCGTCTGTACGGTGGACTACCACCTCGAGAAGTGATGTTGTGTGTTCGTTAATTACCACAATTCAATGTTGGTACTAATGATTGAAATCTAAATTTTATATGATATTTATGATATTTATGATATATTTATCATTATTTTATTATAATTAAATATATACCTTTATGCTTTATATTTTTTGGAAATATAATAACATCGTTTGTGGACGTGTGGGTTACTGTCACCTCAAAGTGATGCTACTCATCCAGGCTTTACATGGAATGTATTAAGGATAGTTTTAATAGAAATAAGATATATATATATATATATATGAAAAAATAATTCTACTTAAATGATAATATAAGTATATATTATTTACTTCATTTATTGCTTTCAATTTGCCATGAAAATTTAAACAACGTTCATTCGTATTTATGACATACCGTCTCCATGAACGGTGTATTTACTTTATTTTTCTATATTTTATAGCTATTATAAAAATATACAAAAAAATATATATATGATATTTATTTCATTATAATAGTTTTTATGATGAAATCAATATATAAGTAAGAGTACCAACAATATAAAAAATTTAAACACATCTATAAATAAATAGTTTATTACCCAAAATGTTAATTTAACAAGGAAGTGTTAATAAACGAGCAATAAAATTTCATAATTAAATAAAATATAGAATTAAATAATTGAATGTGGTTCTTTTAAATGTTTATAACATATATTTATTATACATTACGTTTTAATGATTATGGTGAGAGTCAAGACATAAGGTAAGGGGATTTCTAGTCTCACTTTTATTTTTGGGAGACTTATGCCTTATTCACCAATAATTTATTTTTTTGGTATATATACTTCAAATTAATGTATATTATTATTATTATCCATAAATTTATTTTTAATTACATATCCATTTTATGATCTCATTTTCATGGGGTTTATGGATCAATAGTTACTAAATCAATAAGTTAATTTTGTCTCAATTTTCCTTTTTTGCAACACATGTTTTGTTATGAACCTGTATTATTTTATGAGGTTTATATACATCCTTTTGACATGTTATATCATGAATAAAATTCTTTTTTTGATATTTTATGCTTCAATTAATTTCATTCTCTCTTGAGTATTATGATTCAAAGTTAACAAAGTTGTATGAGTTTATTGCAATAATCTGATCATTTATCTTGATTATTTATGATTATAAATATATTGAAAAAATATTTGGATTAATACCTCAAGAACACTCATGAATTTTATTCTCATATGTTTATTTATGATATATTACTTTATTGTTACCTTTTTTTAAAACATTTGAATTTAATATAATTAAACAAATGATTTTAGGATAATCTGACCTTATTTCTCTCTTCGGATAGAAATATGTTTTTTTAAACATGTTTTCAAAAATGTTTTTAAAATGATATTTTAAGAACATTTTCAAGAAAAAAATATTCTAAATTTGTTTATATTTTTCAATGATTCCTTATATCTTTTAAATCATTATTCAAATAAAACTTTTTTCAATATTTTTATTTTTTAAAACATTTTTGTCAAAGAAGAAAATATATTTTCATAGTAAATACATTTAAAAGGTTTTTTCTAAATTATTCGAAACCTAAGGTGATATATTTTTTTTACTCATTCCTTTCTGCGAATATTATCCAAGGGTTAAATTTGTATTCTTTCTTTTAATGGTTTATTTTTTGATGGAATGATGTCTATGAAACCTGTTTTTATTTCATGGGTTATATGTTCATGAAATCCATTTCTATTATATGAGTTATATTCTTATGAAATCCAATTATTTACATGGGTTATTCTTTGAGGAAATGATTATTAAACAAGTCTATTTTTTATAGGTTCTAATATGATTATATGTCTATGATAACCATTTCATTTCATGGGTTATGATATGATTGTTTATGATCTTGTGGAACATGTATATATGATTTCATTTTGAGATGGGTGGGACCTATATCTCAATACAATAAATTGAATAGAGTTTTATATCTCATGAGAGAGATATGGTAGGAAAGGGGATTGGACTCATTTTATTAAAGGACTTTTTTTGCTAATATTATATTGGGAGTCATCCTTGACCACTAATATTGTTATAGTAGTGAACCATGACTACAATGATAGTTTGTGGAGTGATCCCATTCCACTAATATGGCCTAAGAATTCATACTTGACTCCTATATAAATCATTTTATATGCTTATGTGTCTTCCATAATTTCATGTCTTATTACTATATTATGATTTCATCGATTATGATATTGATTCCCTTATGATTCATTTATTATAAACTAAAAATATTTATTCCATGGATATTGGGGGTGATATTTGATATTCATGGTAGGATATTATAATATTATGATCATGTTTTTATCCCCTTATGCTCGTAAATATTCGTACATTTCACCCTTGATTACCCTTACTGAGCATCTGATCTCACCCCATATTTATGCATCCTGTACCGAGATTATGAATATATGTATTATGTATGATATTTCTAAGAATGGTTTTAGTCATATAGAATATAGTTGTAGATAATATATCTCTCTCATGGAATAGTGAATATGTTTCCTTGTTTCTAGATGAACTAAACTAATACGACCATCGTGTCTCTTTGTTTAATGTATTAAATGTTCCACAAAAATGATGTAATATTTATATATGGGAATCGAGGTTCTCTATAGATTGAATCATAAAAAATATTAGTAAAAATTTGGAAACTTGGATGATGAATCCTTAGTGATAACCATAAGTAATTTTCTAAGGATAAGTCTATGGATGCGAAAAATTATAGAAACCTTTCCTGGAATTTTTGTTAAGGATAGAGTGAGTTGTTTCCTAGAAATAAATCCTTGTATTGGTACTACATGTGCATGTTGGTCTAGAACAGATGTACAAAGGAGTAACAACCCAAAAAAAATCTTGACCCATAATCAATTTGAAACAGGTGAATAATAACATGTCTTATAGCACACATTGTTTTACACTCTTAGGGGATATGATTTGAAAATTCAAAAATCATTTATGAACCATCATGAATGATTCAAATCGAATTTGGTTGTGAATAACCTATGATTAACCTAAGATGTCACATTTAAAAGATGTTGTAAAAATTTATACATCCTATAATTAATTTTTTGATTTTTTAGTTCCCCACTTTCATTATTGTTTCTTAATCTATGATTTTTTATTTTAGTCAATGGATGGAACCTAAAGAAATTGCTTCAATGATAAGTATAATGGGAAATGAAATTATTGTTCTCCTGTGAATCCAAATTCTATAGGATATGGAATGACAAAACATATTTCTATTCTCACAAATATTTCTCAATATATTAATCATGTTAAAATTCCAAACAAGAAAAATAGGGAACAATGTTCTATTGAGTCCTTTTTGATGAACTTTCCACCTTCTTTCAAAGGGTCTCCCAAACCATTAGTCTCTGAACAATGGATCAGTACCATTGAAAATATATTTTCTATATTCAAATGTTCATAAAATGAGAAATTAATTTAAGATGTATATCATTTAGAAGGTAAAGTATAAAATTGGTGGAATCTAATAAAGTATACATGGAAAAAAGATAAAATTGGATCCATTGATTATGATGAGTTAAAGAAAATATTTTTTAATAATTAATTTCCTCATATTAATTGTGTGAAAATTGAAAAAAAAATCTAGTAAATCAAAGGTATTATGAATCCATTTTTACCTATGAGGATAATTTAAAACATGTATGAGGTATAATACTAGAATTATCATCCAACCTAATAGTATGATTGACTAATTCTTCAGTTGCTTAAATACAAATCTCATAAGGGTGTTATCGAAAAGAGAATCCAATAGCTAAGAATAGATTCTGTATTGTAAAATCACAATTGAAATGAAGGTTAAATTTTTATATCAATCTCATGGTGTTGACATGAAAAGGTGGATGGGGTTTAAATGAAAATAAAAAACATGGAGAGATGAATAATGTGTTTCCTTTATGGTCTATGTGTGGGAAGAATCATGGAGAAAATTGTTGGAAGGGGTATAATAAATATTTTAAGTGCATAAGGGATGTTAATCATGAATTTTATTTCCAAAGTAAGGGTAAGAAGTTGTCTAAAAATGTGAATAGAGAAAAATATATTAAATATTTATCACCTCCAATTTAGTGCTTCATTAGTAAAGATGATGGGAATTATACTAACCAGTATTCAAACCAGAAGGTTATGGATGATGGTCAATGTTTGTAACCTATTAAGTTGAGAGAAAAGGGGAAAAATCTTATGATCATAGTTCTTGATGAGGGTTGTAATAACAATCTTGTGAAAATAACACATATTATTGACTCTAGAACTACTAATATCTTATTTGTTTCTGGAACTACCCTCACTTTTATATCTAAATAATGGTTATCAAGATTCCACCAAAAAAATAGATGTGAAATTTGTAGTGAAAACCCCTAATGGTATGATTATTTAATCTTAAATGTATGATTCCTCTCTAATTGATGTTTGTGAGAATGTGCTTTCTAAAACTCGAGTCATTCATCATTTCGTTGAAATTGATGTCATCTTATTAATGGATTGGATTTATCTACATAAATCACAAATTAATTATTTATTATGGGAAGTTATGTTTGATATTTCAAATTAACCTCTGATTTTTTATCATTTTGAAGATATGTATGAACTTCCTATGAAGATTTTATCTAATATATGGGTCTTAATTAACATTCATATGGGTTTTTTTATCTAAAATGGTTATAGAGAAAATTGATATTAATGATATGAATATTTTTTTGGTAATTTGTAGATATATTTCCATAATAGTTTCCTAGACTTCCACCACATTAAGTTGTGTTCTCAAAAGAAATCATACCTTGTTCCAAACAAATTTTAAATACTCCCAATAAAATATATCTGGTTGAGTTTCAATAATTTAATAAGTAACACCAAGGAAATATTGACAAGGGACTAATTCGTCCATGTGTTTCACTTTGGGGTGCACCTATTATTTTTATAAAAAAGATAAATATGGATAAATGAAACTCTGAATTAATTATCAGGAGTTGAACAAGATCATAGTAAAGAACAAGTATCCTCTTCCCCATATTGATGAATTGTTTGATCAACAGTGTGGAGCTTAATAATTTTCCA
Organism: Viscum album; assembly: GCA_963277665.1. NCBI lineage: Eukaryota > Viridiplantae > Streptophyta > Magnoliopsida > Santalales > Viscaceae > Viscum > Viscum album. The sequence continues at coordinate 1,496,415,901 of OY728119.1, read as the reverse complement.
AGATGTACCTTTTTTCTCGATATCATCAATTCTGGGTCAATAAGTATTATATACACAAGTTGGAGTACTATACAAGTTATAAAAACTATAAATATATATTTATATCATTTGGTATTACTAATTCCTCTACTATATTTATGGATTTGACGAATAGATTATTTAGATATTACCTTCATCATTTTTTTGTAGTATTTATAGATGAAATTAATATCTATTAAAATACAAATAAATATCATGAAGACCACTAGAAAATAGTACAAAAAACCATAAGGAAGGATAAATTTAATGAAAAGTTTACAAAGTGACAATTTTGTAAGAATAAAGTTTCCTTATGGGGTTACATAATCTCATGATAGGGTATAGAAGTAGATCCACCAAATAAAGAAGTTAATGAGTGTTGGCCAAGACCAATGACACTGACCGAGATCTATAGTTTTCTTAGTTTAACTAGATATTATCAATGGTTTGTAGAGAATTTATCAGGACTATCCTATCCTCTGACCAAGTTGACTCAAAAGGGTGAAAATGTCTTCTAGATAAATAAATGTGAAGAAAATTTCAAGGAACTAAATAGAAGGTTAGTCAGTTCACATATAAATTCATTAACCTATTATATATTAGGGTTTGTAATCTATAGTGATTCATCCAAGAAGGGATAGGGGTGTTTTCTAATAGAAAATAAAATGGTTATATCCTATTCCTCATGATAATTAAATATTATTGAGAAATCATACCAAACTCATGATTTAGAGTTAGTTACTAAAATTATTTCACTAAAGATAAGGAAGCATTGTCTTTATAGATAAATGTGTGATATATATATCGATCATAAAAGTATAAATTATATATTCACATAGAAGGAGTTAAATATGTTCCAATGAAGATGGTCATATTTGATAAAGAATTATGATTGATCAATACATTATCACCTAAGGAAAATGAACTAGGTGACTAATGCTTTGATTCAAAAGGATCATGTTATTATATACATGACGAGGATCACAAAAGATTCAATATTTATGGATTTAAAAAGGATTGATCTAGAAATTCTGAAGGAAGAGGAAAAATATTATCATTTTGAATTAAATGTTCAACTATTTATCTAAGTGGATATTAAATAGTCATAAAAAGAAGATGTAGAACTATAAATAATGATATAAATGTTCATGTGTTTAACCTTGATCATGAAATAATTATAGGTTTCTGGAACTATGTGTGTGTTCTATACATATCATATTTAAGGAAAAATATATTAAAAAGAATATCATAGTATTTCATTCTCTATTCATCCTGGATTAATGGTGATATATAGAGACGTTAAAAAATAATTTTCGTGGGATGGAATAAAGAGATATATCATCGATTTTCTGTCAAGGTGCTCGGTATTCTAATAAGTTAAGGCTAAAATAAAAAATTCTAAGGGGATGTTACATTTATTACACATACCAGAATGGAAATGGGAGAACATCACTATAGATTTTTTCATTAGACTCCCTAAAACCTCGAAAGGGAATAATAAAATATGGGTGGTAGTCAATCCACCTACAATTTCACTACACTTCATCACTATCAAAGAAGAATTCTCTATGGATCATCATTCCTGGATTACTTTAAGGAATTTTTATGGTTGCATCAAGTACTGCTTTCCATAGTATATGAATAGCATCTGAGGATTACATAAATGTTCTGGTGATGTCTTCAGTAAGACCTTGATACATATTTTTGTTTCATCACTACTTATCATACTCAAATGGGCATTCAATCTAAAGGAACAATTTAAACTCTAGAGGATATATTGATATATTGTTATCTATGATTCAAAGGTGGTTGGGATCAAAAAATACCTAGAGTTCAGTCTTCTTAAAAAAATTGAATTCACTCAAGAATTTATATAGATCATTATGAATCCCTCTATGGGAATAAATATAGATCTACGATGTGGTAGAATGATGTTTGAAAAAGAAATCTATTAGGACATGAGAAAATTGAAGAAATGGCTGAGAAAGTTAGAACCATTTAGTAGCAAATCAAGGTAGCTCAAAGTTAGAAAAAACAATTATGATAATAACTATTAATGTGATCTAGAATTTGATATTGGTGATAAGGTTTTTCTGTGAATCTATCCCTTTAATAATTTTATGATATTTGGGAAGAAATGGAATATAATCCCTGTGTATATTGGTCCCTTTGAAATTCTTGATCGTGTCATGATGGTAGCCTATTACATGGAACTTATACTGAATATCTATCAATTCCATAATTTTCCCATGTATATCTCTTGAGGAAGTACATAATTGACCCTTAACATGTACTGAACTTGGAGTTCATACCACAGGACTGGGATCTTTCTTATGAGGAACAACCATTTGAAATTACGAATCATAAAGAGAAAGTTCTATAAAACGATACCACTCACATAGTAATTTTTTTTGTTAAATCACCAGTTATATGAAGCTCCATGGTAACTTGAGGATATCACGAGGTATAATTTTCCTCATTTTCTGTATCAGAAAGATTAATTTTGAGGGAGAAATTCCTTTTAAGGGGGGTATAATGTAACACCCTATTTTTTATGATACTTTTTTTCTAATAAATAAAATTTCATTAATATATTATGTTTAAGGATACACAAATTTTTTTAAAAAACTAAATGCTACAACTATATAATATTTCACTACACACAACATCATTATCTCTTGTGTTACATGCAACAATATGTTTCTACAAAACAACATTTTATTGTTATTATTATTTAAATGAAACAGTTATGAAATATTAATTAAAATAACTAATATTAATCGTAATAACTATTTTTTGAAGATTATTTATAAATTTTTTAAATAATGAAAACAATTGGATAATAAAATACATAATTTTCTGTAAAGTATTTATATATTTGAATAATACTATTTTCTTAAAAGAACTCCTTATTATGTCATTTTATGAATAATACTAAAAATTATTTTAGAGAAATTTATAATATTTTTGAAGAAATAAAATTAATTTTTTTAATTCATAATTTCAAAATTATATTAGGGTTAATTTTTTGATTTTTTCATAAATATTTCATTTTTTTATGAATAGTGAAAAATAATAAATTTCATTTAAAACTCTCCTTTTCATATTACTTATTTACATAGTTAAATTATATTTTAATATTGTTTTAATGTATAATTATATCAATTATACATCAATTAATATAATTTAGTTCATTAGAAAAAATTTCACATTGAAATGGGATATAAAAACATTTCAAACTTTTGTGATTTTTCACTTTAAAAACATGTCGTCTCATCCCACATGCGGGATTAATTTAAAATTAATTTTTTCTAATTATGTGATTAAAATTTTTAAAAATTCTAGAAATATTTTTATCCAGAATAATATATAATTTATATTAATATAAAGTTAGTTTTTTACCAAAAATAATAGTGAATGTAATTAAAATTAATTACAGCGATTAAGGAAAAAACTAGTTTACTTAGTGGTTAGAATTTAATCATAAAAGGATAAATGACTTTGAAACATGTAAAAATTCCATTTTAGAGTCATATATAAATAATATAATCCATTTTATCTAATTTATACCATTAATGGAGGCATATGATGTTAGTGAGACCACTCAAAAGTGTTTACCTTTTTATATTTAGAAAAATGCCATTCCTCCTCTATAAATGGGCACTCACCCCCTTCACATATTCACACCACTAAATGCATTTTCCTCAAAAACCCCTAAAAATATCCTCAAAAAGTCTTTCCCTTCTTCTTAGAGACATAAATTTGGTCACAAATCTAACTAAGGAATCTCATTGGTTCAAACCAAAAATAGTTTCCCAAGAATAGGTAACATCCTTCCACAAGCACATTGGTTTTATTTCTCTCTCCAACACCTAAATTATTCTTATATAATGATTATATAATGAACAAAGTATACTAAATATACTGATGTTTTTTTAGTATATGGTTTTAAACTATGCTCACATACACTTCCATCAAATCGGATATGCAATCATCATTCGTGTGTACGACGAACAACTACCACATGAACCAAAGTCGTTTGTACTTCCATTACCCCCCTTCAAGCCTAGGAATAATGATTTAATTACTATTTTTATATTATATATAAAATTTTTACCATTAATTTTTTCTTTTTAAATTAATATACAACCCATACCTTTATTCTTTCCATTTTTATGAATACGATAACATCATTTATGGACTTGTAGCTATGTGATTTATTATCTCATTACAAGGAATGTATTAATGATGAGTTTAATAAAAATATGTGATATATATGTCATAATAATTATTCTTAAATTATAATATATATATATCATTTAAATCCCCCTTTTCTTTCAATATTCCAAAAAATGGAAACATCATTCTTGCGTATTTATAACATACTATCTCCATGAATGATGTATTTAATTTCCTTTATAATATTTTAAATATTATTTTAAATACGTATATACTAATTATATATAATATTTATTTAATTTTTATAATTATTTAAATAATTAAATTATTATATAAATAATAGGATAAAAGATATAACAAATCAAAACACATAAGAAAAACAAAGTTGTTATTAACCGTAACATAATGTTAACATGGATGTGTTAATAAACTAGTAATAAAAGGTCATAATTAAATCATATATGGTATGATATAATTTAATATGGTTATATAATAGTTTAATAATAAACTTATATTTATTATACCTGATTTATGATTGATTATGATGAGAGTCAGGACATAAGGTAAGGGGAATTCTAGTATCGCTTTTATTTCTTCCAGACTTATGCCTTATTCACCACTCATTTCTTTTGTATGGTGTATATACATCCCATTAATGTGTTATATTATTATTTTAATAATATTTATTAGTATTTAAATATCCATTTTATGATCTCTTTTCCATGGGGTTTTACGATTCATAAGTTACCAAACCAGTAAGGCAATTTTGACTCAATTTTCCTTCTTTGATACAATGTTTTATTATGCACCTATATTCTTTTATAAGGTGAATATACTTCTATTTAACAAGTTTTATAATGAATATTCTTATTTTTATGATATTATAATATTTATTTAATTCCATTCTCTCATGGGGATTACGCATCAATGTTACCCCAGTGGTAATAGTTTATTTCTACAATATCATCATTTATCAGGATTGTTTATGATTATGCCCCCGTTAATAAAATATTATGACCCATAACTCAATAAATATCATGAATACTCTCCTACTTTGGTTATTCATTATATCTTCCTGTATTGGTGCTATTTTTCACTCTTTGTAACTTAAGATAATTAATAACATGTTTTTATGCAACTCTTACCTTATTTCTCTCTTCGGCCAAAAATCTATTTTAATAAAAAATCATGTTTTCTAAAAAAATTAAATTTTAAGATAATTTTTAATGAAAAGGGATTTTATTATTTTTATGTTTTCGAAAGATTCTTTATATTTTTTCAAAGATATCCTCAAAGAAAAAGTTTTTAAAAAAATTTCTATTTTAAAAAGTATTTTTTAAAGAAGAAAGTATATTATCGATAAGGTTTTTTTAAGAATATTTCAAAATTATTTTTATTATAATATTACATTCATTGGTGTTACTAATGATTTTATTATAATATTATCCAAGGATCCCATTCATATTATTTCTATTATTGGTTTATGTTTTGATGGAACGATGTTTATGAAACCCTTTTCTCTTTCACAGGTTACATGTTTATAAAACCCATTTCTCTTTCATGGTTTATATGTATATGAAGTCTACTTATTTTTATGGGTTATTTTTTGATTATATAATTATGAAACGTATTTATTTTCTATAGGTTATGATATGGTGACATGTTTGTGATACCCATTTTATTTTAGGGGTTATCATTGTTTATTCTCCTGTAGCACATATATGTATGATTTAATTATGAGAAGGGTGTGACCTATATCTCCCTCCAATTCATTTTTAATGATTTATATCTAATGATATAGACATGTAAGGAATGTAATGTGAACTAATTTTAGTAAAGTACTTTCACCTCTAAGATGTTCTTGAGAGAGAACCATGACTACTAAGATGGTTATGGGAGTGATCCATGACTTCCAGGATGGTTTGGGGGTGAACCCATTCCACTAATATGGACTTGGAATTTATAAATGACTACTACTGAAATAATTTTATATTATTATGTGTTTACAAAAATTAAATTTTTTTGTAACTATATTATGCTTTCATGGCTTATGCTCTTGAATATTTTATGATTCCTGTCTTATGAACTACCAATATTTATTTTATGACTCTTGATTATGATCATTGATATGTAAGGTATGATCTTATAATGTTATGATCATGTTCTCATGCCCATGTGCTCATGATTATGATCATATATCTCCTTTTTTGTCCTTACTAAGAATCTGATCTCGCCACTTTTTATGTTTCCTTTCCCAATATTGTAAAAATATGTATATTATAGGAGGTGTCTATGAATATTGATGGTAATGGAGAACCTAGTTGGAGATAATTTAGATCATATATATACAAGGGTTTATGTTTCCATGTTTCTAAAAACACTAAATTAATATGGTCTTTGGGAGTCTATTTTATTAATGTATTAAATTTTATGAATAATTATTTAATATCTATGTATGAGAAGTGAGGGTACCTATAATTAACACCCAAAATAATGAAAATAGTAAAATATTATTACCAAACAGGTGGTAACATGTTATAAAAGGGTCATATATCATATTATAAATATTAATATAGTTCTTTTATAATTTAATAACATGCTTAAAACCATTATACATGAGGTGAAAGGGTGTTCAACCGAAAGAAAGTATATGGTTTGGGTTTTCATCTCAGTTTCATTTGATTGAGTCATATTGTAATGTTTTACATATAGTTTATTTTATAAAGTGTATATAATTCCCAATTTACATTTAGTATCATTAATAATACAATATTCATAATATTTTATGTTTAATTTTAAATACTTCATCTAATGAGAGTTGAACTTAATGTTACCATGTGGTAATGAAATTTCGTAACTCTATTCCTTTTAATTGGGTTATATTACATCTTCCTAGTAGTTAATATTTAATGATTAGTTGTATAAGAATTTTTTTGTATCAACTATTAGATTTCCACTTGTTTTATGTGGATTTTTATTTGACATAAAAAATATATTCATTTATTAATTCTCACTTCAACATTATGGTCATTTTAAGTATTTATTTCATAATCTCATTAGAATTGAGTTTTTTTATTCTTGAATATGATTTTAAGGATATTACAGGACTATTTCTTTATAAACCCTTTAATTCCTTTCTCCTCTTGTTTTTCATGATCATTGCATGTTATTGTACCATTTTCTACTCTTTTTTATTTAAAGGTCTTGATAAAATGTTTTAATAAAATCTGACTTAATTTATCTCTTCAGTAAAAAATCCCTTTTATTACAAGAAAATATAAAAAAGTTTTGAAAAAGTTTTATTTATCCTTTTCAAAATAATTCAATAAAGTATATTTTTACAAAAAAAAGTTATTTTTATAGAAAAATCTCAACAGAACCTTCTTGTCACTTTCTTATCAAGGCACTTTTCCAACCTTTTGACAATGAAAAAGAAATTTTCTTTTTACCTCGTACAGAATTACCAATCATCATTTATTTGAATCTTCTATTTTTATTTTAGAAAGATATTTTTATAGAAAATGTTTTATAATTTATTTTCAAATAAAAAAAATTTCAAAAATATTAAAATGATAATGATATTTTCCTTAAGTGTTTTTTTAAATATCTTTTTTATTTCATCAATTTCAACAACCATTATTCTCAATCCAATGGGAATAGATTGTATTGATTTCAACCTTATTATTATCATGGATGGATTATGATTATTTTTACCTAGGATTGTATTTAAAATTACTTCCCTGAATAATTTTCATATGTACTAACTTCTCCATGAGTTATTCACATTCATATTATTATTTAACATTAAATATCCCATAAATATCCATTTCATTTATCATGGATATGATTACTACCTAAACTATATACCATTTTTCATATGATATTTAAATTGAAAATTATTTGATTAATTGGATAAATATTGATAAATTTGTATTCGTTATTAAATATGGATATTTGATAAACACGTTGTTCATGAATTAAATTTATTATTTAATATATGATGAATTAATTGGACGCGTACGACACATGTGGGGCCTAGTTATAGATATCCATTCAATGTAGTGGTAGTCTCATGGGATGAGTTAGTTGTCTAGACTTTTTGGTTTTCCACCTAGTATGTTTTAAAATGTCTTATGAACTGTCTTGATTAAAAATTCACCATGTACCTGAAAACATGAAATCTAATAATTAAGAATTGCTTCATTAAAATTCAATTATTTTTATCAATGATATTTTCACGAAGAAAAAAATATATGGATGCATTTCATTATTATTTTATTGATTAAATGGAATGGTTTTTAGTTATTTACATTTTCATATTGATTATAGCTTATATATTTATGATAATCATGTTGTTAATTAAATAGCATGTGTTTTCAGTTATTTACCTTTCCATATTAATTATTATCATTGATTTATTATTGTTTCTATTGTACATAACTCTTACGAATCATTTAAGCTATCCCCTATTTTGTTTTCCTTCCCTAATATTTCATGAAGTTAACTAATAAATATATGCAAGGATTGCTAGATGAAATAAAGTTTTCCTCAAAGAAAACAAATGATGTTTTAATTTTTTGTATTAATTTATAATATTACAATCATGTATGTATCTAGTTAATCAAGACTAATAGACTATTCGGCCTTTTGGGATGTCATTTCGTTGTATCTTATGTCAATGTAATGGTATCAGGAACTAGTTACAAGCTTCTGAGAACGAGATCACTATTGGTACTCATTTCAATATTTTTATGTTTCAAAAAATAAAGAATTTTAATAGATTCCTTTATTACATGATCACCAAATATCATTCACACACCAATGGCTAAGCTATAATTTTCAATCAAGAGATCAATGGAAGCTTATAAGAACTGTAAAAAACTCTCATTAATTTTGAGCAACTGAAAATGATTAATCACTTTCTTTATAAATTACAATATACTAAACTCTAATTGGAATGTCCCTATAACACATAGTCTTTAGAAAAATCCTATTAACTACCTATATAAATAGAATGTAACGATTAAAAAACAATAAAAAATATAAACATGAATTTCATAATTTTCAAATGAAAATGTATTATATAGTTGAATAAACTAGGTATGTTAAGGAGTTAATCATATAAAAATGAAATGATCTATAAAAAGAAAATTTGAGTCTATCATGGTATGAGAAAACAATAATGGAATTATTTACCAAGTGAAACGATCATTCTTTCCAATTCATGGCTTAGAGTTATAGGAGGAAAATATAAATTTAAGTAGATAGGTTAATACATGGTAATAAAAATATACCACCATGGTGATGTTGAGATTTATAGTGAAAAGATACCTCAATTTAAGGTGAGTGGGAAACACCTAAAACTATTTCGAACTTCAGATATGATAGATATAATTGATTAAATTCACATAAAATGAGTGGGTTTTGGTATAGATAAATGAATTAAAATTATCTAAAACCAACAGAAAAATTGAATAAATTTAAATTAAATGATATTAATTTATTGATTCCCAATTTCTAGGTAGAGTTTAATAATATACATCTTTCAAATTAATCAAATATGATAGTAAATTCCTTAATTCAGAAATGAATCGAGCACCCTCGTGAGATAAATTTAAGTGATGAAAGGTAAAAATTAAAATTGCCTCATGAGTGGTTCCTTACTAAAAAGTTAAATCTATTAAACCTAAATAATATACCCTAGGATTTGGGGAATTTTCAACAAGTGGTGAAAAGAATAAAATTAATTCTAATCCAATGGTCTAAACTAATTGATTTTCATCAATTTGTTTATCTAAAGATATAAATCATATTTCTCAATGCGGAACAATGAATTATTAATTCCCTTTTGTGATTTCTATATTTTTAAGAAAATAAAACTATGATGTGTGAATATTTATTAGCTTTATCCTAGTACTCTAATTGATTCTCCATTCTCTTTAATATTTTTTATTATCTCTCTGGTTCATTTCTTTTGGTTTTATCTTTTTTATTATATTTGGTTATGTGTTTTCTCTGTTATATCTTTTAGGTACAAAATTAATGGAGCATCATTTAATATAAAAATAATCTACATGTTTATCTTAAAGTAACTACGGTACTGTTTTATTTTCTATTTCATATTATTTTAACTTCTAGAAACACCTTGTAAAATATCTAATTTAATAAAATTAAAAAAACTAACATCCCCCTCAATTTTTAACCCACATGAAAACAATTTTTATTTATATATTAACACATTCAAGGATATACCAATTCTGTACCTATTAAATATTAAAACATGATTCCAGGTCAATGTGAATTGATTCATTCAACCCATGATTTTTTATGATTATTTATTTCATTCGATGCATTATAATTGTTTTTCTGAATAATTTTATTTTAAGATATATATTTTCAATCATGATCATTAGTGTATTTCAAAATTATGTTTCCTTAACCATGTGAAATCTAGCCCCTTATACATAACTTTGTACTTCTATTTTTTTAGGGAATCTCAACAATGTTATATCTTCTATAACTTTTCATGTTTATCCATCACAGCGATATATATTTTTAATATTTAATTGAAATTTTAAAAACAATTGTTTATTTTATTTATCCCCTTTAACCAAGTAATTCACTCCCTATATTTTCTATCATGAACCTTCCTGGGTACCCTGGTAACCTAATAACAGATCCTGCCCTAACATAGTCTGAAGGGCATTCCCAATCCCCACGAGTCAATGACTAGCACCTAGTATCACACAACATGCAAGTGGGAATGATTTTTCCACTAAAAATGAGAAAGAAAGAAACAAGATAGTATGCATAATAAAAAGAAACTGCACTGGGAGTAATGTACCAGAATACAAAGAGACATAAAATCCAAAGTTATAAAATGGGAAAACAACCCCAAGGTCCCTAAGGACACAACTCACCAAGACCAAATCTCAACAACTGGATCCACCTCCAAGAGATTCATTTCCATTGCTCGAACCTGGAAGAAGAAATTCAATAAACAATCGATGAAAAAAGCGTGGTTTGATCCTAATCCTAGAAGAATACCACCAATAATTCTACAAAATATGCAAAAAATATATTATCCAAAGAAAATATTTAAATTTTTAAATAAAAACGTTTGAGATTTTAAATCATAATTAAACAAAACATGATATAAATTTTCAAAATAATGAAAAAATACATTTAAATCACAGGGTACACAATACAAGAGATAGAATATTTCGAAATAATGGAATAAGTAAAACATTTATATAAAACAGTTTATATAAATTCAACAGGCTTGTAAAGTAGTTCCAAAAAATAGTGGAATACATTTATATTTTAAATATAAATATACAATCGAGAAACATGGTCATCTACCAAAAGGTACAATAGTATTAACTACCAATGGGATCCCACACTCTCTATTTGAACTCAGCAAATTTTTTGTACACACATCCCTATGAAACTGACCAAAGGAGACTCGTCAGCAACCCATCGGTGACTAAGTCATTCATGTGCTCTTACATGATAGGTGAAGTATTTTAACAATTCATAAAAATACGATCAATACCATTCTTCCATTTCAACAGTTCCAATTTTATTCCATTTTAACCCAAAATAAGTATTATTAAAAAATAAGTCTTTTCACAAGATAAAAACTACTAAGAATCTATAAAATCATTTAAATCCATTTTCATCAGTTTGAAATCCACTCAAAACCAATTCCATCATTATACAATTTATTTCCACAATTAAATTCAACAATTTAATGTAAATCTTATCCATCAAATCCATAATTTAAATTAAATAATTTAAATCGGCCAATTTCCATAAACACACCCAATTCAATGAAATCAAGGGTTTTCCAAATTTCCATGCCAAGACCACTTCTAATATCTCGATTCACTAGAATCGAGTTTTAGTCAATTTAATTGATAGCATATTTGAGGAATTGAATTTAAATCAATAATGAAATAAATCAAGAAAAACAAGGATAAAAAATTTTTCGAATTAGAATGTAACCACCTACCTCAAGGTCACCAATGTCAGTGGAAATGATAAACCACCCCGTGTGGTTTAGTACACCTCCTCATGGTCACATTATCATAAGTGTTGACACACCAAACATTTACATTCGTCAAGGGGTCTTAGAACCAAAACATCTATTTTATTTCACAAGGAATTAAAATATTACATGCTGTTATATTTTCTCTCTCCTAAATAATCTCTAGATTATCACATGTAGTCACGATAAATATCCATAAGAAAAATTAGAAACATCATACGATAATCATATCCCTCTATTTTATATTACAAGGAAATAAAATATTACATGTGATTACATTTTCTCTCTCATAAATAATCTCTAGAATATCATTTTATGTTAATGCATGTATTTGAATATATCTTTCATTCATGAATAATCATATCTTGATAATTTATCTTACAAAAAAATCGATTATATTTATCCTTTTATAATTTATTATAAATTGTCCATTATAATTTGAGAAATTGTATTCTAATAATTATCCATTAGAAAATAACATTTCCCACATTTTCTTATGATAATTTTATTTCCAAAAATTATCCTTTATAATTTGGTGAAATTATCCTTTAATTACCTAGATAAATATTATATATATTTACTCCATTAAAATTGTCATTTTTCAATTATTTTATGATAATTATTTGTAGTTATCAGTTGATAATTATTTATAATTTTTCTTTTTAATAATGTAATAAAATTATTTTTTGACAATTCCTCATAATTATTATTCGATTAGACATAGTTAATATTTGATAATTTCATTAAAATAATTATCTGGTAAGTTGTTTCATTTTTATTTCAATTTATATTATGATAATTATATATAATTATCTCTTGACGTACAATTACAATTATCATTTCAATTATACTTTGATAATGTTACTTTATATAAAATCACTCTTAATGTGTTTGACAATATCTCTACATGTATATATATATAGATAAACATATATATATAAATATATCTTTAGATAATTAATATAAAATTTATCATTTGATAAATTTTATATTACCATTATTAATATCTATTTCCTTTTCCCTTATTCAAGACCCAATTATTTTTTTATTATTATATAATTCATATACAAAAAGAGGAAAAAATAAATAAAAAACAATAATAAAACAAACCTTAGAGGAACAAGCAAGCAAGGAGGGTTGTGCACACCAATTGATGGAGGAAGCATCGATCCATGTTTGAATGTTTATAATTTTATTAAGGTGTGAAGGGGAGATCCACAACCTACTGGACACATCTAGAACAAACGACACCAATGAATAGAATGAGTTGGGATATTTCAAAACACCATACCCATGAAATCTTCCAACATTTTGAAACGGCTAATAAAAGCTATGATTTAACATAAAATTGAATGAGGAGTCATTGATTCATTTATTTAAGGTGTTTTCAATTTTCAAATGCTAAAAACGGGCAATAAATAGGGTTTTTGAAGGTCTCGTGTATGAGAAATGGTGGTACGACACAAAAACGGGGAAGATGAACAGTGGTGAATTTATTAACAATTAAATTATTTTAATAAAATTAATTATTTAATGTAAAAATTAAATGACACCAAATATCCATTAATAATGAATGTAATACCTCATCTTGGGTAAACACCATGTTCTGAACCCAACGGTCATCTCGTATTTCTCAAACGATGAGTGGTTTCAGATATATTAATCATTTATTAATGAAAAAATAGAATAATAAATTAATTAATATAAAGAGTATTATTCTTATGATAGATGCATCTAAATAACTAATGTGAATAAATGATAAAACTTTTCTAGGTTAAACACCATGTTCCAAAACCATTGGTGGTCTTGGATTTTCCATACGGCGTACCATTTGAGAGATATTTAGTTATTTTAATAAATAATTTATAAAATATTATTTAATAACTATATCTCACGAGTGAGACATCCAAATTTCTGACACTTTCGAATGTTATACCCCTCTTAGGGTAAACACCATATTTTGAACATAGCAGTGGTCTCAGCTTTTTTAAACGACGCATTGTTTTTGAGTAATTAAAATATGTGAAATAAAAATTATTCACTTTATACATTCTTTTAATAATTTAATTTCATCTTCATTGAGCTTTTTTGGGCCTCAAAATCTCATATTTACTCAGTTTTTTACTCAGAAAATATTTAATTGAAAATTATAGGGTGTTAACTGGGAGTTTTACCATTCTGTGACGTGTTTAACAAAAACACAACTTTTCACTAATAACCCATTTTTTCCCCTCTAACGTAATAATAATTTAACATAAGATGGTTTAGTAATACACGAAATAGTAATGGGATGATACAAACTCCCCACCCTAGGAACATTCTATCCCCAAAAGGCCTACATCGAACCACATCAAAATGATAAGGCCATTGTTCTCTCATCAGTGCCTCCCACTCTCAAGTCACATGTGACTCGAACTATTTTTCTGTATCATACAGACCTGATTTATCCTCCTACAATGAAGTACCATGGTATTAGAATCAACAACCATGACCAGTCTTTCAATCACAAGTAAAATAGGATCCACTTCAAGATCACGCCAACTCAAAATATAATATCGGTCAGATAAATGATTCCAAAGATGAGATGCCTGAAACACTTTATGTATCAACGTCAGTTGCAATGGTAGTGCTAAATTGTAAAAAAAATCTCCACCTAATCAACAACCTCAAAAGATCCCACAAAACATGGAGTAATCTTCCTTTGCCTCCCAATCCATTGATGACCCAACTAGGGTGAAACCATCAAGAATACATGGTCACAAAAATTGTTACTTCTAGTCATGGAACATCTTAGTGGTTCTTGGGCGTGTAACCCATTCGAAATTTTGGCAATCCCAAATTTTAGCATTCATTGTTCATAACCGTGCAACGTAACAATTTTGATAACACAGAACACCCTCTTTGTAAAACGCCCACTGGGCATTAGTCTCCCCACAATAAAGAGATTCTCTAATGCTTATGGAATTTGTCAACAAGCTTATGTTCTTGAATAATAATCTCAAGATGATAAGATGTCATAGATCCGTTAATATTAATGTTAGAGAGAACCAACGTCGCCCAAGGTGACACACATAGGTGAATAAAGGCTTTCTCGAGAAGATAATCCAACCAGGTCATTAGTTCATTCAGTTAAAATAGATCTATTTGGTAAGATGAAAAAGAAACTAGTTGAGTACAATACTTTAAGTCAATAGAAAACTCGGCCATCTTTACTGGTGGAAAACTAGAGAAGTTAGGAGGAAGAACGTCTGGAAACTCAATGATGAAAGGAGGGAGATAACAACTCAATGAATCTCACTCCGTATCAAATGTAAACACTAATATCGATTTACCCAACTATGGATAAGAAGGTCTAGTTCTTCACTAACTTGGGTCACATTATTATTAAAGTACAAGAGTCACACCAAGGGGTGTAGTAATATAAACTTATCGAAGATAACAATTAATCTGAGAATTATTGGAAATTAACCAATCCATACCAAATATGACGTCAATAGATTCCATGTCAAAAATCAGAAAACTCCAAGAAAGATCGACATCTGATAAAGATAAGACACAAGCAGGACTACGAAGACCATTTTCTCTCTTTATACCAAGGGGTATAATAATATTCATTGTACAAGATAAAATCTCTATAGGAATATTAAAAAGACTAATGATACAGGTTGAAAAAAAAGTGAGATGCACCAATATCAAATAGAGAAGTCAATAAAGAAAAATTTATAGTAATGATAACTATCATGGTCACTGGACCTATATCAGCTTCCTCTGGAGACTCTTCCACTACGTGATGAAGATTCATTCCGGATGCCTGTGGCTAGAGCCCTATTATCGTGAAGCATCTGATTTTCCTGTAATTGTTTTTGAAGGTTCTTAGGATATCATGCCACTACGTGGAGTGGAATGGTTTTTTATAACTTCTTCATGTTCCAAAATATCCCTATGTGCTGTAGTTCTTTCAGCCTACTTATTCTTGAGAAACTTCCTAGCTTTGGCAAATACCATTGACTCTGGATAGAATTATTCAGTGAAAATAACCTTGAATTCCTTTCAATGTAAGACCTAATATTTCTTTTTCATCACTACCATGTACCACCATCTCCTTTATGGTCCCTCCAACACAAAAGTGGCACACTTCACCTTGATTTCATCCGATGTCTACAAGAACTAAAATAGAAGTTCTATCATGCCCAACCATTTCTCAGCATGTTGAGGATCAATGGAGTCTTTGAAAACTGGTGGTTTCTGGTTAAATAACCCTTAAGAAATTTTTTTAAGAGAACCCCCCCCTCCCCAGGTTTTACATCTGGAGCCTTACTGGGGTCTACATGTGGTTCCTACCCAGGAGATGTGATAGTGCGCACAGTCACCTCAACTAGGATCGGCTCCACTGGAGGATTCTCTCACTGATGTTCAGTAGTATCCCCTTCCAAGAACTGATTCGCACATATTATTGGAAGAAATATGTTACAAAACATCAGAAGACAATAATAAAGATATTAGATTAACACTCGAACTGAGTAACGAGAGAAATTATTCACAAAAAAAGGAACAAACAATATTTGGACTTCACTCTATCCAAATAACAATAGGGAAAAGACTGGAACTACACCACTTGACGCATTTCCCTAACAACCTCTGATGAACTAATGTTCTTTGAGGTGATATATGGCCAAGAACTCAATCGCAACTACCTCATATGTCCCGACAAGAATACTCAAATAGATACAGTCATAAAGGAAATATTTTTAACCTCCCTCTGATATCATTTTGTCATGAACCAGCCTGGGTACCCTGGTAACCTAATAACCGAACCAGCCCTGACATAGCCCCAAGGATGTTCCCAATCCCCATGGGTTGGAGACTAGCACCTGGAAACACACAACATGCAAGTGGGAACGATTTTTTCACTAACAATGAGGAATAAAAGAAACAATAAATTATGCATAACAAAAAAACTCCATTGGGTGTAATGTACTAGAATACAAAGATACATAAAATCCACTGTACTAAAATTGGAAAACAACTCCACGGTCCATAAGGACACAACTCACCAAGAGCAAAGCTCAACAACTGGATCCAACTCTAAGAGATCCATTCCCTTTGCTCTAACCTGGAAGATTAAAGTCTACAAACAACTAAAAGAAAAATTAGGGTGTGAGCCTTAGACTAGTAGGATACAACCAACAATTCCATAATAGATTCCAAATATAGATTATCTGAAAAAAAAAATTTCAATTTTCAAATAAACAGGTTTTGTATTTTTAATCATAATTAAACAAAACATGCTATACATTTTCAAAATGATGGAAAAATACAATTTAAGCACATGATTTACATTAAAAGAGATAGAATATCTCTAAACAATGGATTAAGTAAAATATTGATATAAAACAGTTTATATAAATTCAATAGGCATATAAAGAGGTTCCAAAAAACATTGGCATACATTTATATCTAAAATATAATTAAAAAAGCGAGCAACATGGTCATCTGCAAAAAGGTATGATAGTATTAACTAGCTATAGGATTTCTCACTCTCTATGTGAACATAAAAAATGTGTATACAGACATCCCTATGACCCTGGTCAAAGGAGACTCATCACTAACCCCTCGAGGATGTGACCCACCGCAAGTATGGTTTAGAATGTTTTCATAGCATATAGTGTATCCAAATAACTCACTAACTAGCTAAGGCATGCATTCTCACTTATATGATGGCTGAAATATTTTAAGAATGCTTAAAAATACTATCAATCCCATTCTTCCATTTCTAAAGTGCTAATTTCATTCCATTTAATAGAAAAACAAGTTTTATTCAAAAACTTCAATTTTCACAAGATAAAAACCAATGAGAATCTATTAAATCATTTTAATCCATTTTCACTAGTTTGACATCCATTCAAAAACAACTACATTATTATATAATTTATTTTTATAATTAAATTCAATAATTTAATTGAAATATTTTCCATCAAATCCATAATTTAAATCGTCCAATTTCTATAAGCACAACTAATTCAATGGAATCGAGGGTTTTTTGAATTACCATGGAAAAACCATTTCTAATATATCATTTCACTGGAATCGAGTTTTTATCAATTTACCTGAAAGAATATTTGAGCAAATTAATTTAAATGAACAATGAAATAAATCTAGAAAAACAAGGATAATCAATTTGGCTAATCAAAACAGAACCACCTACCTCAAGGTCATCAATGTTAGTAGCAATGATAAACCACATAGTTTGATTCAATACACCTTTTCAAAATCACATTATCATAAGCATCGACAAACCTATGTTCTATTTTCTTCATGGGGTCCTATAAACAAAACATCTATTTTATTTTGCAAGGAAGTAAAATATTACATACGATTACATTTTCTCTCTCCTGGTTAATCTCAATATTATCACATGCAATAGCAATAAATATCCATAAGAATAATTGTATACCTTATTAGATAATCATATCCCTCTATTTTATTTCACAAGTTAATAAAATATTACATGCGATTACATTTTCTCTCTCCTAGATAATTTTTGAATTGTCATTTTTTGATAATGCAATTGTTGGGGAATATCCTTCATTAATGAATAATCATATCTTGATAATTTATATTACAAAAAAACTCCTTTATAATTATTTTTTTATAATTTATTTTAAATTATCCTGTATAAATTGGAAAATTATATACTAATAATTATCCCTTACAAATTAACATTTCCCAAATTTTCATATGATAATTTTCATTCCAAAAATTATACTTTATAATTTGGTGAAATTATCCTTTAATTACTTTGATAAATATTATATATATTTAATCCATACAAATTATCATTTTATAATTATTTAATGACAATATGTTGTGATTATCGCTTGATAATTATTTACAATTTTCATTTCAAAAATTTAATAAAATTATTGTTTAATAATTCCTCATATTTATTATTAGATAAGACATAATTAATCTTTGATAATTTCATTAAAATAATTATTTGGTATGTTGTTTCAATTATCATTTTTTTCAATTTATCTTATGATAATTGGATATACTTATCTCTTGACATTCATATACAATTATCATTTCAATTACACTTTTATAATGTTACTTTAAATAAATTTACTCTTAATGAGTCTTTCAATATATCTAGGTGTCTATATATACACACACAAACATATATATATATATATCTATATATATCAATATATCATTATACAATTAATATGAAATTTATCGTTTGATAAATTTTATATTACCATTATAATTATATATATCTTCTTTCATTTATTCAAGACCCTATAATTTTTTTATTGTTATATATTGCATAAAATAAAAGAGGAAAAAATAAAAAAATAAAAAAAAGAAAAAAACCTGAAAAGAACGAGAATGAAATGAGGGGTGTGCGCACCGATTGATGGAGGAAGCACCGATCTGAGTTTGATGTTTAGATCTCTGTTAAGGTGTGCAGGGGAGATACACAGAGTTCTAGACTCATCTAGAACAAACGGAACCCAATAACCGAAGATGTTGGGGTATTTAAATACCCCATAGCCATGAAACCATCCAAGATTTTGAAACTTCCAATTAAAACCACGATTTAACATAAAATTGATTGAGGAGTAAGTGATTAATTTATTTAAGGTGTTTCTAATTTTTAAGTGGTAAAAACGGGCAATAAATGGAGTTTTTGGAAGATACCATGAATGAGAAATGGTGGTGCGACAGAAAAACGCTGACGATGAACAGTGCTGGGTTTTTTTAACTATTCAATGAATTTAATAAAAATAATTATTTAATGTAAAAAATAAATGACATCAAAGATGCATTGAGAATCAAAATAATACTCTATATAGGGTATACACCAAGTTTTGAACCTAATAGTGGTATCATATTTTTCAAATGATGAGAGGTTTGATAGATATTAATGATTTATTAATGAAAACTCGGAATAATTAATCAATTAATATAAAAAGAGTTATTCTAACAAGTGAGTCATCCAAACAAATGATGCAAAAAAACGTGAAACCCTTTCTAGGGTAAACACCACGTTTCGGGCCTATTGGTGGTCTTAGATTTTTTATACAATGCACTGTTTGAGAGATATTTAATTATTTTTAATAAATAAAGTATTATATATTATTTAATAACTATATCTCAAAAGTGAGACATTCAAATTTCTGACGCCTTTGAATGTTATACCCCTCCTAGGATAAACCTCATATTTCTAGACATAATAGTTGTTTCAGATTTCTCAAATGATGCATCATTTTGTAGTTATTAATATATTTTGAATAAAAATTTACTACTTAATACATTCTGGTTAATAATTTAATTCCATCTTTGTTAAGATTTTGGGGGCCTCAAAAACTCATACTTACTCAGTGTTTGACTTAGAAAATATTTAATTAAAATTTAGGGTGTGTTAATTTTTCATTTTACCTTTCTGTGACTTGTTTAATAAAACGCAACATTTCACTATTAAACTATTTTTCTCATTTAACGTAATAATAATTCAACACAATATGGTTTAGGAATACCTGAAAAAGTAATGGGATGTTACATTTTTCATATTTTTTAGACATTAGAATCCACTAAAACATATTCTTTGGATGATCTCATGGTGGGTACACTTCTCTACTAAAATCTTTAATTTTTTAGTGATGAATTGGTACCTAAGTGTATAGGGATTGAGTTATTTGTAGAGAGGTTTTTTTAGGGATAGTATGACATTTAATTCTTGTATAAATACATTATCACATCATTTAATAAGTATGTATTTCATAGTATCTTAATTAATTGCTTGTGTATTATAATATTGGAATTTAAATTCTACTTGGTTCCAACAATGAGTGTATTTTTTTATTATATTAAAAACTCTCCTTTAGGGACACCGATATAATTTATAACCCATTAATTAAATATATTAAGTGTTTTTATATTGAATAATTTCACTGAGTTTCTATAATGAAGAAGCTATATATGTTCTTTTTTATTAGGACATTTTTTTTCATATCCATTTCATGGGGTTTTTAGTTAATACTCACATATTTATATTTTCATTATTTTTGAATGAGATATGTCGCATTTTTTATTATAATATTTGATACTGTCCTTTTATGTTTAGAAGAGTTATATTTTGAGATAGATACTTGGATAAACATTGATCGTGGATTTAGGTCACGATTCATCCCTCGTTTCCCATAAAATATTTCAAACAAAACATGGATCAAAGGCCCATAGGGTAAAAGAATATTTGAACCCAATATTAAGTACTAAATATTGATGATTTTTTTTGGTTTCTAGCTAGTGGAGATGTGATATTCAAGGGATGTATATGTTAATCATTCATGTGCATGAAAATTGATCATAACATTATTTATGTTTTACTAACCAATGGAAATGATGGGGTGGTAAGTCACGTGATTCATTAGAGTATATACTTGTTCTGAAATGAATTTAAGTAAAATATATATTTATTTATAAAAAATTTTAATGTTATTCACAGCATGATATTTTGTGATTAAAAGGATAGAAACATATTGAAATTGTAATTGTGTTGTTTTTATTTGACTAAGTGAATATTTGATTGTTGTTTTCTAATTTTTTCCCTATGAATTCAAGAGTTCTAAGTATGGAGGATTTGAAGCTTATAGAAATTTATAGCATTTTTATTTATTTTTTAAATTTATTTTAATTGAAGTTTAAATATATTTACTATAGAGAATTCTATTATTGGGTTAAGCACCATTCTACTTACTAAATTCACATCAAGCTCTGAGGAATTCTACATCTAGTGTGGCACCAACTAGTAGGGCCCAAACCTTTGAAACACCATAATAATGCCTCTTTATTGAATATATTTCTAATATTGTGAAGATAATACCATTCAAATTACTTTTGAGAAACCCAATAAAACAACAGAATAAAATTTTTATATAGAATTAATAAAATCAATTCATAATTTTTTAAATTATAAAAACACACAAATGTGGATGATTAAAAACTATTGAAAAACACTGTAAAATATAATAATTATCAAAGATTATACAATCAAAGTAAATGATCTAACTTGACTTTAAAATACAATATATAAAACCTATATAAAAATCACACCATGATATGACACTATCTTCCCTCTAAAAGTCATTTTGGGGAAAAAGATACACTTTTGTGACAAAACAACACACTTATGTGAAAAAACATCACCATCATAGGATTAAAAATCACCCTTATTATAGATCATATCTGATGATGTATCATTTTCAAAACAATTCAAATAACCATATGACTCACCTCAGATCCTCGTCTATATGTCGTACATTCTACTACAAACATGAACGCTCCATTCCTCCTCTTAATGGATTAGATATTGATGTGATCCCTGTGTTTATCTCTAATATATTCTTTTGTAGTTATAAAGATTCAAGGACTATAATAACATGTTTCTTGCACTATTAAAAAAGTGTTTCTACACCCTCCTTTAAACTAAAAATAAGTTATTCAATAATATCTTATCTCAATTTAAACTAATGCATGCAACCTACATATATTTGAAAAATCGTATCAATGTGTTTTTAAAAAAAATATCCTTAATTCAAAAATTAATTGGGTAAAACCATATCAATCTCCTCGTTCATCCTTTTAAAGAATTGTAGATCATGATACTAAATTAGTCAGATCTGTAACTGGTTGGTCTCATATGAACAATCATTCTCTAAATAAAATATGATGACTCCCTTTTCTAACTCTCATATAAAAAATTAGATGATCCCCATGTAAATGAAATCAAAAGACATAATTTTTTATCATAACTATACATGCATTGTTCCACCAAACAAGAAGAAAACAAATAATATTTGGTTCCCCTAGAATAATGATTTTCACATATACCAGAGCCCCTAAATAAATTAATTGGTTCCCCTTATAGACATCCACTAATACAAATAATGTGATATTCACCATTTACGTTTATTAGTGCTAAACAAAAACAATAATGATAAAGGGACTAATTTTACCAACACTACTAAAATCACTGATAAACGTGACCTTTATCAATGCTAAAAAACTGATAAAAGGGTACCCATTGTTAGTGTTTTTTTATTTCTCATAAAGGTACCACTTTATCCGTTATTTTCATTGAATTAATAAAATCTCCACCTTTAACAGTGGAAAAAACAGTAAGGGGAATAGTGAATAATTTAATTTATATAAACAAATTTATTTTTTAAATAATATTTCTATTAAAATGAGTATATATAAATAAAATATATTAATATTATTTATATAAATTTTAATAACAAATTATTACCAATCTAATTTTCATGATTTTATATATAAAAAATTATCAAATTTATATTAATCATTTATAATTTTTAATAATGTATTTGTATACATTAATTACAAAATGTATATATAATTAATATAAATAAGATATATTAATATTTTATTTAAACAATTATATAAACATGTTAATAAATATATTTACTTAAATATGTTATTCATATTTGAATTTATATATTTATATTCATATTAAATAATGTAATATATATATATATAAATATATCTCTATGTATATGTATGAATGTGTATGAATATGGATATATGTGTATAACTGTATGTGTGTGTGTGTATTATGTGTATGCATGTGTTTTGTGTTGTGTGTGGGTGTGTGTTTTGTGTGTGTAAGTGTTTTTTATGGGTGTATTTATATGTATGTATGTGTGCATAAGTTTTTTCCTATTTTTCAATATTTTCCTATTATTTACACTAATTTTTTTAAGATATACATTGAGGCTCTGTGGAGTTTTCCATTTCTATTTCTAAATTCTTCTCATGAAAAAGTTATTCAATTATATCATTTTGTTACCTTACACTCTTATTCATTCACACAATGGTATCCTTTGAATCCATATCTTCCTCTGTCAACATTCTTTTATATTCTTCTAAAAATGCAACATATATATAATTTCCTTAACATTTATACATTATTAATTTCAATTCACATATCAATACATGAATCATTTCAAGTTTGTAACATAGAAAAACATATTATTTATGAAGGGAAGTGATTTATTATTTTATACCGTCATACTCTAAGCATTCATGTTAGTATAATATATACATTAATAATTAAGTCTTCTTGATATATGTTTTGAAAGTTAAATATTATTATATATACCCTAATACCAATCCATGTGTACAAATCCAAAGGATTTTTATAACATTAATAGTGACATGGAGTAAATTATCTCCCATGATGAATATATTTTATAAAAATATAAGGATTTATGATATGTGACTTCTTGTAATAAAAATTAATTTTGAAATACTATGAATTAGAATAATTTTTGGTCTTTATATGTTCAAACAAGTTATTTATTCAATAAAACTTTATTTCAAATAGGTTGATTATATGTGGGTCTATATATAAAAAATTATATTTTAGGGTTCTGTAATTATAATTTGTATATATTTATTTATTTTGATAAAAATGAATATTACTGAATCAAACAGAAAGTATATGAATTGAAAATATATGGAATCTAGTCATATAACAATATAGTATGAGGATACAGTTAAATATTTCATCATGTTGAAAATCAATCATGTGTTTAACCCTTCTCAAATCCTTTGTTTTTACACGAGTTTTATTCAAGACAAAATTTTCAATATATGTTTGGAGAAAACTTGATCTATCATAGAATATATTGATGTAATAAATTTTTGATAACACATGGGTAAGAATTGAATATTTCTTGTGACTTGTATAACACTATGTTTTTTGGATCATATGATATTATTACAAGTGTTAATAATGATGAAGACCATATCAAGTATATCATTATAGATGCGAACAATGATGAAAATCCTATTGAAAAAATGACAATGACTATTGAAGAAGAACTTATTGATTTTCCAAAACTATTTCAAAATTTAAGGAGTTGCCAAAACATGTCATTGTATGCTTGTTGTACTAAATATACAAAATTCTCAGTCATACTAAAGATATATAATGTTAAATATGTAAATTCATTGAGTGACACTATATTTTATAAACTACTTTCTCTATTAAATTATATTCTATGATAAAATAATGAGAACCTTTAAAAAAATAATTCTAAATAAATTCTACGTTCAATGGGTATGATATTTGAAATAATTCATGTTTATCCAAATGACATTATACTATTTCATAAGGACCATGAATCACTTAAAAAATGACCAAAGTGTGGTGTGTCTTAATACAAGAAATATAATTTAAGAACTTTTAAAATTTATGGTAATTTCCAATCATTAAAATTTTAGGAACCTATATGGAATTGACGAGACTTCAATGTAATTGACATGGAACATAGATATAAGAAATCAATATGAGAAACATCTTCAACCAGTAGACTCTACTCAGTTGAATAAAATTCATCATGAGTATATTGGATTTTGAAATTATCCTATAAATCTTCATTTTCTATTTTCTATTGATGGATTTAATACTTTTGGGTTACAAATAATCACATAAATTACATGGAATTTTATGTTGGTAAATTATAACTTTTCACTGTGGTAATATATGAAGAAAAAATATATTATGTTGTCTCTTCTAGTTTTAGGACCAAAATAACTAGCTAATTATATTGATTTTTATTTGGCTCCATTGATCAATGATTTGTAATTAATGTGGTATTTTGGTGCTACGTTATATCATTATTATAGAACTAAATATTTCCCATTGAGATCTATCTTTTAGTGGATGATAAATGACATTTTTGCTTATGGAAATTCTTAAGGATATTAAATTAAATGAACTCATATGTGTCCCATTTTTGAACAAGGTATACACACATTTAGGTTGAAACAGTCATCTAAGACTATGTTCTGAGAAAATAACTTATTTATACCCTGATGAAAGAAATACTAATATTTTATGATACCATTCAATAGGAATATATAAAAAAGATACAATATCATATCCACTAACATTTTGTAAAGTATTTGAGAAAGTAAAAGATATAGACTCTTATTTTTCTAAATATTCTTCGAAAAAAAATTATTAAAACCCGTTGAAAAAATATATAAGGTTTTCTTAATTACCATATTGATATTTTTTGTACCTCATGCATTTTGTTGATGTCATGCATGTGGAAAAAAAATGTATGTGATAGTGTCATAGGAAATGTTACTAAAATCCCTTGGAAGAACAATGTATGGACAATATGATAGGCTGTAGATGATTAACATGAGTATATGGTAAGATTTGGAAGTGAGGAAAGGTTGAAGGAGAAATTCTCTATCCCCAAATCCTTACACTCTTTCCAGTAAATATATATAAAAGGTTTTTAAATTTCTAAATGATGTAATGGTTCCAGGGATATTTATTGAATATCAAGAATATCACATCAATAAATGATTTAAAATTAAATTTCTTAAGTCACATGATTGACATGTTTTAATGTAAGATCTAATGTATATTTATTTACAATTCCTTTTACATAAGGATTTCCATCATACATTAACCAAGCTCAATATATTATTGAAGAAATGTGTAGTAAATTTATAAACTCTTAATAATTTCCAACTATGTAAAATGAAATTTCTATCATATTATATAAATTGTAGATTTTACCTTCACCATAATTATTTGATATGATAGTTCACTCAGTTAGAGAGATCCATCTTTGATTTCCTATACATTAAAGATAAAAGTACCCCACTTAATGGTATATGATGAGTTTTAAACTGTGTGTAAAAAATTGAATTTTACAATAAGGTTGTATTATATGGTGATGTATTGTTGAGGAACTCATTTAATTATTTATTGATTACAATTATGATATGAAAATAATTAGTCTATCAAAATCCCTTCACACCGGGTGACCTATGGTTAAAAGAATTTTTAGAATAAATTTTCTCCAAATTAAAATTACAGAGCATGAGCAGGATCACCATTTTGTTTTAGATAATAGTTTAATGGTTGATCAATATATTGAAATTCACAATGTAATTATTAGGAATTTGAATCCATAAAAGGTTAAAATATGGATATAAAATACATATAATCAATAATTTATAGGATGGTTTTGAGACCATATTTTTAAGGAGTTATCTTCAAATCCAAAATCAATTTTAGAACAACTTCAATGGTTATCCAGAGTACCAAGTGTTCATTTATAAAGTTATAATAGTTATATAATTAATGGTTATAATTTTTTTTCTAGATGAACATGATAAATGTATTACAATGAAAAATAGTGGAGTTGCACTTATGGTAGAAACAATGCATGTATTTGGTACAAAGGACATAAATCTATTTTATGTGAATAAGTCATACAATTCCATCATTGAACAAATGTGGGAGGTAGATTATACAACATTCCAAGAAACGATTATTCAATGCACATGATTTTGTAATA
Source organism: Viscum album (assembly GCA_963277665.1). NCBI lineage: Eukaryota > Viridiplantae > Streptophyta > Magnoliopsida > Santalales > Viscaceae > Viscum > Viscum album. The sequence continues at coordinate 1,496,388,244 of OY728119.1, read as the reverse complement.
AGAGTTTAGTTAAAATTAATTAATTATGATTCATGAAGGAATAGTTCAAGGGAAAACTTATTATAATGTAATCAAAGGTAGTATATGTATTTTATGTTCTAGATCTTAGAAATAGAATGTGGTCAATTATTTATTTGTTGACCAAACCCACTTATGGGTTATCTAGCAATTCAAATGATGATGAGAGTTTCATTGGTATGACTCAGCCATTTTGTGGTTGTCCTAATATATGTTGGGTCTTATATGTCAGAGGAGACCAAAATTAGAGGATTTTAATACTCAATAAAGGGGTCAAATAATATAAACCATTGAAGAAAAAAAGAGTGTTAAATAACTTCATTCTGTATTTTTTTAATATAAATTTAATTGCCTCATATTATTATTTATTCACTGTTGTATTTAAGTAATCTAAATTAAATGTTCATCCACATTTTCAAGTAATGGATTATTCACATGTCGATGCTCCCAATCGTTAGGAAAAACATGGTTCTTAGTATGTTGGTTCTCTCAATACAGAGGAAAAAAAATTTCTACATGATAATTATACCAATTATGAGGAGAAAAATATTGATACTATAGAAGACAAAGAAATGGTATAAGATGAGAAAAATATATCCATTAAAAATAAGAGTGTGATAGCAAGATGGTGTTAACAAATATTTTTGGCGTGGGAGGTAGAGGCATAAAATCTAAGGTTTGATGGGATTCATGTGACCATCTTATTAACCCCAATAATCCCATTTTCAATAGTTATATTGGGATCAAAAACTAAATTCATATTCCAATTTATTTAGATGCATAAAAAAAATTCATGCCCAGGGTTTAGGCACTAATTTGGGAAATTATTAGAGTAGAATTGTGATATATTTCATTTATTTTACTATAAAAAAATAAGGATACATTGATTCACTCTTCATTTACCCTTGTAAAGTGATTTTATACTATATTTCTTCTTCATGAAATTCTTATTAATCATTACTAGAAATTCCCATAGAGGACTTTAGAAGAGTATTATAAAATAAAATCTTACAAATGTTGAAGGGAACATAAAATTATACCCACCATATATGTATGCACGTATGATAAACCAAGAAACACGGAATGTGTTTATTATTAAACATCTGGAAGCATATTTTATGGTATATTTTAATTAGTAATACATTGATTTATAATATATGTATTGATTTGTTTTATTAAAAATTATTTATTTATGAAGAAAAAAATTGAGTTTTGAAAATAGCCATCATTCAACAAAACCATTGTATCCCTACTATAAATCAAGCATGGGGTACACTTCACTTGAAAAAAACTATATGTATATTAGTTCTATATTAATAATAATACGTGGCATGAAACAAAAAAAATTATTATGTTCCTTTATTTATATGTAAATTTATGAATCAAAATCCAAATAAAATTTCATCTCACTTCATGTGTTATGGAAGGAGGATCATATAAATAAAGATGGAATAATAAAAGAATAAAACACATAAGAAGTATAGTGAAGAATGTGTAAGTATGAGATAATAAAAATTTCACTACATCAAATTATTATTATATAACAATGAGTAGTTATTTTTATATATTTTTTATTGGGATTATAAAAAAGAATCATCATCAAATTTACTCGATGAATGTCTACTTTCAAAGGTTATGAAGTGGCTAAAAAATATGTTTTTTCCAAGGGTGTGGGTTTTGGAGCTTCAACCCAAACATATTTTGAGAAAATAATTTCATAGGGGCATAAAGATAAGAAAATCGAGGAGATGTTGACAGGAATAATAGATCTAAAAGAAAAACATAATTTCTAGTATGATTTATTATTGAATGTTAATCGAATCCTACAAAAAGAAGAAAAAATTTAACAACCCCAACATAAATACACCCCCAAGATATGACGTGAGACACTCCACTCAAAGGTCTTCCTTACCATAGGTAATAAATTTTGTAATATGTGTTTCTTTGAAATTTGAATCTATAAAACATTGATTCATGTCTTGTAATAATATTCTATATAGTGATTTTTTTATTTATATATATCTGCACCCATCCATCACTTTGTTTTGAGGGGTACAGTATACAATATAAAAGGAGATGATATATACACACAAAAAATTAATAGTGGTTATGTGAGAGTGGGGATTCAGGTAGCTCATGAGCCAAGCACTATTATACCATTTCCTTGGATGATTTATATATTCTCATAATTGAAATTTCAATTATAAATATCTTAGCAGGGTTATTTAATCTTGTAAAAATACATATCGATAAGGTAGTATTCCTTTCCAATTTATTTTTTATGGAAAACAGTTAATAATTAACAAAAAAATTATTAAACTAATGAATGATATTAAAAATATAGAAAGTTAAGGATAAGAACAATTTAGAATAAAAATAATCTAAAGGATCAACTAATCAATTGAATATACCTTTAGAAAGTTCCCTTTACCACAATTTCAATGTTAGCGTTTACAAATATTACATGTTCATATAGATACCCATTAAAAATTAGTAATATTACCAACATTTAATTTAAATAAAAAATATATAGAGATTCTATTACATACATTATTGGTCTGGATAATGTTGATGAAAACCATAAGAAGGATGGATATGAGTCACATTTTTTATTATATACATGAGTGGTATTTTAAAAAAATTTGTCCAATAGTTGATCAACAATGTTACTTACATTCAAATACTATTCATCATTTTTTGGGCATATACATTAATATTATTTTAAAGGAATGCCTTATGAACAAAAATTTGGACTCATTGGACCTTGAATCACTTCTAAAGAATGAAGTTCATTAAAATAAGAGTAATTTTTAGTAATATTGTGAAAACTAGCCTTAATGTTTTAAAATGAAATTAAAGATGATAGATAATTATTAATAACCTTGATGTAGGGGTAAAACTATACAATTTAGTCATATAAAATATATTCTCATTAAACTGATTATTTATTAATTTCAGTTTTTTAAGGAGAATTTGTGACTTCCCTAAATTATAATGTATGAACAGTGTATTTCATAGCGTGTGTAACATAAATCACCAAGTGCATAAGGAAATATAATATCCCAATATATTATAGCATATTTACTGTTTTAAATATATTAAATATATTTTATGTATTTAAATTAACATAAAAAAATTTATCTTATGTTGCATTAATGATTGGATTTGTTCGTTAGTTTTCATTACATGCAAGACCAAGTTTTACCGAACAACAATATATTATTAAAATATTATTATTTAATATAATAAGATATAAACTTTCCATTAAATTAACGGTAAGGAATAATATTAAATAAATTATTAAAATATATTTTTTTATATCAAATAAAATTATATTAAATTCATCTAGTTGGTTTTCTTGGCATAAGATAAGAATAAACCCAATATTAAGCCTAAAAATCAGTATTTTTATAAAACCAATTTGTCACCATTAATGGAGAACCAATTTAGAATACAAAAATTTTCAAATTTTTTATATTATATATATATATATATAATATTTGAAATAGAAAAATAAAAATTAGGTTAGGGTGAATTTTTGGTATTTTTCTGAAATATATCGTCTTTTGACGATTAGTGAAAAATATAGAATTTTAATTCCGAACATCTTTTTTTATAATTAATATATATGGTTAAATATAAAATTCTATTGATTTTAATGTTTAATTAGATAAATTATAAATCAATTAATCCAATTTAGTTCATTGGAATCAACTTCACATTGGAAGTTTATATAAAAACAATTCAACTTTTGACCATTTTTAAATTAAAATCTATCTTTGTCGTCTCGTCTGTAGGATTGATTTTAAATTAATTTCTACCAATTATATTATTTTAATTTAGAAAAATTGATTACATATTTGTAATCATAATGATATAAAATTTATAATAAGGTTAAATAACTGTTTCCATAAATATTAGGGAAAATGATTAAAATTAATTACAACGATTAAGAGAAAAAATAGCTTAATAGGGGTCTAAATCATAATCTTAAGGGCCAAAAGGAACAATAATATTAAAAAACTCATTATCTGAACTTATTTTTGACCCTATCCTCCATTTTCTAATATTTGGAACATTATTTTATCCATGTTTCATATGAAAAATGTGGGCAGAATTTTCTTTTCCAAAATTTACAAAAATGACACTACTCCTCTACTATATTGTGAACTCACCCCTCTACATATTCCCACATATCAAGCCATTTAACTCAACCAAAATTTCATTATATAAGATCAAAATTATTACCCTCAACCAATAATCCTCACCTTGGGTATAAAGAAAACTAATTATGTCTTTCGTTAAACTAAGAGAAGTTACCTGAAAACAAGGTAATATTCTTCCACGATCACTTTCATTTTATTTTCATTATTCACCCCCAAAAATATTCATATTTAATGATTATATAATATCCAAATTTTACTAAATAAACTAATTTTTTGTTATTATTTTATTTATATTTACACTCACACACACTTTCATCTAATGGATAACAAACTTACCATTCAAGTGTACGGGAGACTATTGCCTCACAAAATGCTCACTGTTTGTTCTTCATTTACCACCTCTAATGGTGAGAATTATGATGAAAATGTTATTTATATATAATATATGTGATATTTATAGTTTAATTATTCTTATTTAATTATTATATAACTCATACATTCATCTATTCCATTTAATGGTAATACGACTATAATGTTTTTGGACGTGTGGACCACAGCCTCCTCAAAGCAATGTGATTAGTTTACGCAATACATGAAATTTATAAAAGATAGTTTTAATAAACCTATGTGACATATATGAAATAAATTTCATAATTTAATTAATATATATATATATATCATTCACTTTTCTTTCTATTAGATATGACAATTAATTGGAAGTAGCAATTATACATACTTACGACCTACCATCTCCACGATTGATGCATTTCATTTTCTATATCCAAATTGTATGGATTATTATAAATAAACATATACTAAATATATATGATATTTTAGTAATTTTTACATTCTATAATTTATGAAATCATAAAATAATTTATAGGAACAACAAGTATAAATTGAAAACAAACTCAAGAAACTATGCAATTAACACCCAAAATAGTAAAAATAATATAAGATTTCAAAAAATAGGTAATAATATATTAAAATAAGATCATATATGGTATAATAAATATTAATGTGACTTTTTAAAAATTTAGTAGCATTTTAAAATCCATTATGCATGAGGTTAAAAGACGATCACCAAAAAGCAAACTCAGTGTAAGGGATTTTCATCTCACTTTTTACATTTTTGAGACAAATGTCATATTGACCACTTACTTATTTTATGTGGTGTATATACTACCCATTTTGATAAATTATAACCTGAATTAATTTATATTCATTTTATTTTGAGTTTCAATATGAAAATTTTCTTATAAGTGTATTTGAATTAAAATTTACCAAGTGGTAAAGAATTTAATAAGTTGATTCTTTTTCAAAGGATTATATCACTTCCTCATTAATATGAATATTCTAATATTATGTGGATAATAAATTTTTAATATCTATTTTTTATTTGAACTTTTTTATTTTTATTTAAATTTAGCATTCATAATCTATTCATTGATTTATTCTCACTTCAACATTATGGTCTTTTAAGGGTTTACATCAAAATATCATTTTATTGGGGATTATTTAAACATGAATTTACATTCAAGGAAATTAATTGATAATTATCAATAAAACCATTTAATTCATTTCTCCTCTAGTTATGCATGACCTTTTTCATGTAATAATACCATTTTCCCACTCATTTATACTCAAAATGGTTTAGAATGTTTTTTTAAAAAATGTGACTTCATTTCTATCTATATTCAGAGAACCTAATTTATTTTAAAAACACTGTTTTTTTTAAAATAAAAATATTTTAACCATTAAAAATTATTTATTAAATACATTTTTACCATTTTTTCTTTTACGAGTTATTTAAGAGATATCTTCTTCTCGTTTTCTGAAGATAGAAATTTTCTAAACATTTTACCTCACAAAAGGAATGTTATTTTACCTTGTATAGAATGTATGAATTTACCAACTATGATTTCTTTAAATATTACCTTTCATGTTTAAATGGATAATTTTTAAGGAAAATGTTTTTAAAATTTATTTTCAAAGAAATGGTTATTAAAAAAACCAAAATATAAAGGACATTTTTTGTCAACTATTTTTAAAAAATATCTTTTTATAGTATTTCCATTCATAAGTGATAACAACACTTTATTTTAATTGACATTAGATATATTGTATCAATAATATCCTGATTATTCATCTAGATGGTTTTTTATTGATTTGAACATGGATAGTATTGATATTCACTTCTTTGGTTCCTTTTATAATCCCCTTGATATATTCAATTTCCTATGATAATTGAACATTTTATTTCCTCTAATTATCCATATAATTTGTCATGGATATCTCCATTACCCAAACTATATACCATTTTCACATATAGTATTTACTTTGAAAGTTATTTAATTGACTGGGAAATAATTGATAAATTTGTATCCTTTAATCAATATGAATATTTTATAATGCACATTGATTATTTTAATTGATTATTCAATATATAAGGAATGATTTGGACATAAACTATATGGGTTGAGGACTGTTTAATGTAGTACCTATGAGTTGGGACTGGTTAATGCAAGATCTATGGGTTAGGGACCATTTAAAGTAATCCCCATAATGCATCGGTAGTCTCATAAGATGAATTAAGTTGGAAAACCCATCGTATTTATTACTAGTATTTATTAAAATATCTTGTGAAAGATCTTGATAGTAGAGTTAAGGTTGGACAAACCAAGTTGGTTTATAACCAATATGTTTTAAACCATCTTATGAATGGTCTTGATGGTAATGTTTCTATGTACATAGGAAACATTGCATCCAATAATTAATAATTTATTTTATTGATAATACATTTATTTTTTTACTATCCATGAGATTATTACTTTGAAATTATATATGGATTCACTTTCATACTCAGTTTATTGATTACATGGAATGTTTATTTAGTTTTTTACCTTATCATATTTTTTATGCACTTCATTCTCAGTTTGTTAAATACATGGCATGTTTCTACAGTTATTACCTTTCCTTATTGACTATTCATATTGATTCTCTGATTTACAAAAACCATTACTAAGAATTTGAGCTCACCCTTATTGTGTTTCATTACCCTAATATTCCTTCATGTGTACTAAGAAATATATGCAAGGATACACTTGAGGGAAATTATGCATTATCCTCAAATAAAAAAATTATGTTGTAATTAGTGTAATCATTTGTAAAACAAGAATCATATATGTGTTTGGTTTACAAGACCTACTATACTATTCAGTGATTTGGGATGTGATTTACTTGATTCTTATGCCAATGTAGTGATAATAGAAACAAGATCCGAGCTTGTTGGGTTCGGGTCACTATAGTAGGTATTATAGAAAGTTTATTACAAACCTAGGGAACTAAATTTTAGAAAATATTGACTATAGAACCTAACCCTAAGATAAAATTTGAGGATAATTATAGAAAAACATCCTAGAATTTTTTTAAGTTAAATATTATGTGGGAATTCCTAGAAATACATCCTTGTATTGATACTACAAGTCGACACGGTTCTAGTGTAGATGTACATTAGGGAAAAACTCTGAAAAGGTGTGTCGGGCCTGACTCGAGCATAACCTAGTATATGACAATGAGCCTTAATGTGCACCTGGTTTGATACTCCTAGGGGATATACATAGAATAATTCAAATTTTCTTTACAACCCGTCAATAATTATTTAAATTTATAATGAAAATAAATATCCTAGGTTTAATCTTTAGAATAATGAAGGGCCTATGTGGAAATAAATGGATGAAATATTCATGTATTAAGGTTGTATTTAAAACTTTACATAAAAGATATTTAATAATTAAATTTCAATGATGTGCAAAATATTTATTTTGAAAATTATATCAATATGGTTTTAGAAAAGGATAAATGTATGCCAGGTGACAACCCATAAAATCTGAATAGGTAGTGGGGATTGAACCCATTACCAAATAATGATAAGGGTTTCGCACCTACCACTGGCCTACGCGATGTCCTGGTTAATGTGTAATTAACTTTAGTTAAAAATTTTGATGAATAAATATTATTTTTGAACATATAGTGTTTATTTTTAGGTTTAGTGATTAATTTATTACCCATATTGGTTTTTTAAAATAGTAAGAGACAAATATAATGACTTGTTTTATGGGAATTATGATCAGTTAAAAAAAATTCAGTACATCAAAAAAGGGTTCATTTAAGGATATCAATTTCATACAGTAAGGCATGAATTAAATGTTGATCTAAGCACAACCAAAAGATAGAATTAATAATATAAAATTAAAACATATCAATTAGGTATATTTCTTATATTTGTATTCAATATTATATTTACTCTGCATTAGAAAAAATATCTTAAAGTAAACAATTTCCCCAATCCCCTAATTTTTGTTGAACTGATGGTCTTTTAAATCATCACAAGTGTATGAGTTTGAGGCCCTAAAATTTATATTGATCATTTAATTTTTTGTGATCGATATCCTCGATAATTACATATAAATATTTATGATTTGAGTCCATGTTTGTATCTCTTCATTCCACTAATTTTCTACAACCTATAAACCTTGTTATATGTCAATCCATGTGACCTTTTTACCTCTAATTCTCTCTTTTCTAGAGGATATTTTATGAACCCTTCTCATGATGTGGGATATAAATATAGGAAATAACAAACAATTTATTACTATGATTAAGTTTAAATTTTGAGTGTGTAATTTATTTAAGGGGGGAGAATGTGACGCCCCAAAGTTATAAAGTATAACATTGTATTTGATAGCATGTTTGACACGCATCACCAACCTTGTATAACACACATCACTAAGCAAGTAACAGAATATAATATCCTAATACATTACCATATATTTAATATTTTAAATTTATTCTATATATTATATATATTTAAATTCATGAAACGCCTAGTTATCTTGTGTTACATGTAGGGGAGGCTTTTTTCATTAGTTTTCATTACATACTAGACCTAGTTTTACCAGAAAATAATAATTTATTATAATATTATTATTTAATATTATAAGATATAACCTAGATGTTAAATTAGATGTTATAAATAGGATTAACTAACTTATAATAATATATACATTATATATAAAATTAATTATTTGTACATTTATCAAATTGTTTTTATAGTCATAAGATAAGAACATACACAATATTAAGAAAAAAAGAGATATATTTTTGTAAAGGTATTTTTACCACATTTTAATGAAGAACCTATTTTAAAACTAAATTTTGGAAATTTTATATATATTTTCAAATAAAAATAAATATCAATTTTAAAATAAAAACATAAAACTTATGTTATGGAGAATTTTTTGTATTACTCTAAAACATTAATTTTGTTATGACTACTTGAAAATAGTGAATTTTAATTCAAAACTACTTTCTCATTTAAGATATTTATAAGGTTAAATTATATATTTTTAGTTATTTTAAAGTTTAGATAGATAAAATATACACATGTTAATCCAATTTATTTCATTTTATTTAATTTCACATTAATATTGTATATAAAATCATTTCAAACATTTGAACATTTTTAATATAAAAACCCGGTTTATTGTCCTGTCTCCATTATTAATTTTAAATTAATTTATACCACTTTTGTGTTTGTAATTTGGAAATATATTTTCTATATTTCGAATAATAATTTTGTATAATTTATAAAAATATAAACATAGTTTTTTACCATAAAGATTAGTGATAGTGATTAAAATTAATTATAGCGATTAAGAGAAAAAATAGTTTAATAGGGGAACAAACCATAATCTTAAGGGAAAATGACCTAAACACTTTTCCAAAAAAACTTTTATGGCCGTATTTATATGCTATAATCACTTTTATATTATTTTCACCATTACTTAAGAAAGTTTTTATATTCAAAAACTGGGTTGAATTCCATTTTCCAAAATTTACAAGAATGACACTCCTCCCCTACAATAAAAGGCACTCACCCCTCCCACTAATTCAAACCAATAAATAAATTTGGATAGCCAAAAATATGATAAAATAATCTCACAAAATTCCTACTCTAAATATCTAAGACTCACATTGGGAATAAATCCAATCTAGAAATCCTTTTGGTAAAAACCTAAAGGAGTTACCTGAAAATAAGGTAACATTTTTCAAAGATCACTTTCATTTTATTTTCATTCTCCACCCCTGAAATATTCTTTTTCAATGGTTATATAATAACCTCATTATAATAAATATAATTAGAGGTTTTTATTATATGTTTTATACCTAGCCTTATACACACTTTCATATAATGGGTAACGAACTTATTGTACGTGTGTACAGTGGACTTCCGTATCACAGAACGATGATTGCTTGTTCTTCCTTTTCCACCTATCATAGTGGGAATTATGATGGAAATTTGGTTTATATATAATATATATTTTTTTATAATTTCTCTAGGATTATTTAATTATTATATAACTCATAACTTCTTTCATTCCATTTTTTGGTAATATAATAATATTATTTGTGGATGTGTGGACTACAACCACTTCAAATAAATGTGATCTGTTCATATTATACATGGAATTTATAAAGGATGTTTTTAATAAAACTATGTGATATATATTAAATAAATATCATCTTATAATTATAATATGCATATATTTATATATATATATATTTTACTTTTTATTCAGTTAAATATGAAAGCAAATGGAAGTAGTGTTCATGCATTTGTATGACCTATCGTCTCCATGAACAGTACATTTCATTTACTATTTCCAAATATTAGGGATTATTATAAATAAATACATAATTAATATATATGATAGTTAAGTCATTAATAGTGCATTTCATTTTTTTAATAGGAACAAAAATTAACAAGTCAAAATATACTTGAGAAACTAGGAAATTAACACTCAAAATAGTGAAAATAATGAAGGATTACTAACAAATGGGTAATAATATATTATAAAAAGACCATATATGAAATTATAAATATTAATATAATTATAGAATATTTTATTATCATTATTAAGACCATTATTCAAGTGGTTATGGGATGTTCACCCAAAAGTAATTGTAGGGTAAGGGATTTTCATATCACATTTTATATCTGTGATATAAATATCATATTCGCCACTTAGTTATTTTTTGTGGGGTATCTACTACCCATTTTGATATATTATATCAAGAGTTAATTTATATTATTGGTATTTTGTGATTAAATTTGAATTATTTTTTTAAGGGGATTTGAATTTAATATTACCAAGTGGTAAAAAATTTCATAACCTGATTCTTTTTCATTGGGTTTTATTACTTCCTCGTTGTCATTAATATTATAATACTATGTGTGTAGTAAATTTTTACCACATATATTTTTAATCTCCACTTGTTTTATTTATATTTATAGTTAACACACATAATTCATTCCTTTATTGATTCTCACTTCAATGTTTTGCTCATTTAAGGGTTTAATTCACAATATCATTTTTATGGACTATTAACACATGAATTAACATTTTTAAGGAAATTATTTGTTCATTTTCTAAAAAACCATTTAATTTTTTTATACTATGGTTATTCCTCACTTTTTAATGTATTACTAAAATTTTCCACTCAATGAAAATCAAAATATTTTAGAAATTTTTTTTAAGAAAACTCGGCTTTATTTCTCCAATAGTCAAAGAACTGCTTTTCTTTTAAAAATCATTTTTTTCTAAAAATATTTCCAAAAATGTTTTTAACCTTTCCACAATGATTTTTTAAATAAATCATTACCCTTTTTTCATTTATAAATATTTTCAATGTAATATTATTATCATTTTTTAGACAATGCATGTAACGACCAATTATTTTATCAATGGAATTACTTTCTTATAATTTTATTATATAGTAACATGAAATCACAAGAAAATGAACTACTAAGTATTATGTGACCTTTAAAGATAATTTTGACACTTCTTTGAGTTGAATTTCTAAAATATGACATACATGGTTACAATCAATAAGATGTTTGGAGTCAGATAAGACAAACATAATTTTTGGTGAAAAGTAAAATACCTTTATAGAAAGTAATTCGACCCTTATGAATAGTAAATTGACCAAATGAATAGTAAAATCACCCTTAAATGTATAAATAAAATTTAGGAATATTATCATTTTTAATATGATCATAGTAAAAGTATTGGTATTATTACAGGTCATTAATAAGTAATTTAAAAGGAAATTTATTTTTTTGAAAAGGGTTTACATAAATTTAAAATTTTATATTTTCTAGTTTTAAGATATTTTTATAAGACATTATATAATTTTTAATAAAATTATAAAATTAGTTATAGTTTTTATATTTTTATTTTTTAAAGTAAATTTTGATTTTAATTAAAAATTAAATTAATTATATTTATAATTTTGTTTTGAAAAATGGAGTTCATTTTTGGATTCTACACATAAAAAAATAGTTAGGGTGAATTTTGGGGACTTTTCTAAAATACTTGAATTTTTTGATAAATAGTAAAATAAAATAATTTACAAATAAAGCTAAATACATAATATATAGAGTCATCAATGATGTTATGCTGATGTAGTCCCAAATGGATTGAACTCACATGAACTTATTTCTATTATTGGTCATGGAACCATTAATTTTTCTTGTCTTATGAAAATATAATAAACTAATGATTAAAATATTAAAAGAAACCCTCCTCCCCTCTACTATAAAATCCACCCAAACTCCCCTATTCATTTAACTCATCTAAAACAGTGTCAATTCCTTTAATTCTGACAAAATATCCCCCCAAGATCCTCTCCTAGGTCCAAAAGTCATTAGTCTCTTCAAAATACTAATTCCTCTCCCCTTAAGAGGATCTCAAGGATGATTTATTCTAGAGGTAAATTACTCTTTTCAATTATTTTACATTCTTTTCAAGTTCATTTGTTTCCTTTTTTTATCCTTACCTATACTCATCAAAATGATATGAAAACTCTAATACCTTACATGTACTAGAATGTTTATATGATAATGGAATAAGTTATTATCATTCTTCCTTTAGTAATCTTTTATACTAGTAGTATAGACACCATCCGAGATGTGTTAATCTAACACATTCATGGACTATGGGTTTTCAATTTTTTTACCATCATCAATTTTGGTCATGACACCTTTATATTATGGTTAAACCATATTATTATGTAATATATCCTATGTAAGGTTCTATAATCTTTTTGTAAACATGATATTAAATTATAATGAAAAATGGGGTTTTAGTGATAAAAACCAGCCAATATACCTAAAAGGTTATCACTAAAGTTTTATATAATGATTAAACATCACTTGTAATGCCTTGACCCCAGTTACTCCGATTCGATGCATTATTACATAACATTGGCGTGATCACAAGGGATAAAATCCTGAATGACCGATCATTTTAATTGCCTTGGAAGTACAAAATACATACATATGTTTTACATTACATCATGAAATAAAAAATAACATTTTGTCACCTTCTGAACACACTCATATCCTTGGCCTATCCCTGAAGTTTAATCATAAAATACATCTTCACATCCTTTGAAATAGAAAACATAAGAAAAGGGTGAGCTCCGATTCTCAGTATGGATAACAATATAGCGGAAACCTTCATAAATAAGCATAAACATATAAGGAAATGTAAAAGACTAAAACACAAGCCTTTTAAAATTAATCTTCAGAATAATATGGAAAAGACAAATCAAATAATTCCATTTTCTTATTCACATGAATATTTTACTAGTTGAATAATCACATGTAATATCAATATCAAATTTCATAATGATGGAATGTATAATGCCATACTTCATAAACACATAGTTAAGGACCCGTGCCAAGAATACAAATAATATTTTTCAAGGCCTTGTTCCAAGACACTAGTTTGTCTCAAGAGACCTACCGATGCATCGAGGAGCTAGAGGCGGCTCCACCCATCACTTACTAAGTCCAATGCATTCCTTATATCAAAAGAATGAAACATAACATAAAAATTGGTATTACAACTAGCATACGAAATGTTAATACTTTAACCATAAACCATGAATGGTATAAAAAAACACGTCTATAGTAAAACATATCACAAAACCTTCAATATAATATGTATGATTGTATTATAATAAATCAACTTCAAACAAATGTAAAATCCATCAAAGGAAGTTGACATAGATGGAATCAAAACTATTTGAGAGAAATATATATTTATTTTGAAATATTTTAAAAGTTAAATAATTTAAAAGAATAAAATTATTTTGAAAATATTCTTATAAGATTTTAAGGGAATCTTAAGATTATTTATAATGGAATAAAATAGTGTCACATGCCGTATAAGTTAAAAAAAATTATTTCCTTAATTTTGTCGAAAAATTCGTAAAGTACCTTGTTAGGAAAATTACAGAAAGATTCCTTTATAAAAATTTTATAAAAATTAAAACAATGGTATTAATGACTATAACCCATATTCTAGGAAATAGTAAAATGGTTTTGAAATTCATTTTTAAGAAACACAAATGTTGATGATAAATTGGTCCCAGAAGATACTCATGTATAAACAACCTTATAAAATGTAGAGATTATATAATTAACCCTTACCTTTTATTTTTCCTTGATAGAGGGTACTTTCAACTCATGTATAATATTTAAATTATTTTTGTTACATTATACAAGAACCATGTATATAAATATTATATCATATATGATTTTCTAATATTACTTTGTTAATATTATTTTAGTAGTGTCATCATTTTTGGTGTTAACTGATTTGTTTTCCTTTATATGCATGGATATGTAAGCCTTGTTTTTTATATATAGGATGTATATGATTCATATATAGAATTATATTAAGTTATTAAAAATTATTTTTAATAATAAAATGAAAATTATTCTTGAATGGTTATGATGGGGATTGAATTTCATCATGTTCATGGGGACAGTAATCCGTACGTACACACGAGTGACAATACCATTCTATTGATGGAGAAATTATATGTAATTGGATGGTATATCATATATAAATAATACTTAATATGTTATATTTATTTTTTACATCAGTTATACTCATTATTATACCCTTCCAAATAATTAATTTTTTGAATAAGAAACTACACCACAATGTGGAGACTGTAAGTCGTACGTACAGACCTATGGTTACTTGTCATTCATATGATGGATAGAATAATTAATATGGTTGTAACATATTTAAAATAACATCATAGTATGTTTATTTTGTAATGGAAACAACAAAGAACGATAATGTAGAAGAAGAAAAGAACTTCGAAAGAGGTGGTGAAATTATTACCTCTTCTTTGGGTGTTTCCTTTTGAGTTGACCAAAAGTGATCCTTAGGTTAGATTTATGATCAAATTAATGCCTCTAAGTATATTTGATGGTAGTTTTAAGGATATTTTAGTAGGGTTTGGATGAGATAAATGGCTTGGGAGGTGTGATTTTGAGAGAAGGAGAAGTACCCATTTATAAGAGAGGTGATGGTAACTATAGGAAAAACATGAAATATTGTTTTATTATACAATAATATTCGGTTTATAATGGATATAAAATTATTTCATTCAAGGATAAGGTGGGTATGGGTGGAAAACCTCTCAACTAATAGGTTTTAGATAGGTTTAGGTTACCATGTTAACCTTATCTTTTAGATTTAGCTCTTCGTTAAATAGGTTAACATTTACCATGTGTCATTGTATCTTTATATTATATGGATAATAAACTTACTATAAAATTATAAGCAAACCAAAGTGGTTCATTAATAAAATATCTATTATTAAATAAGTCTTTTGGCCGAACCAAATATATTTAGAACTATTATATCAATTAATTATATAGATTTTTTTTTTAAAATCATTTATTTCAATTTTGAAACTATTTAGTATTTGATTTTTTTTAAATTTCTAACAACTTGATTACATAGAAAAAAAAAACATTTAATCAAACCTAACATGTCATATTAACCTATAAAATTTGTTTAATTCATAAGAAGTTTCAATTTACATTTATTTGGATATTTATAATATCAATTATATTAATCTTTCAGTGATAAGGTAATTACTGCATCATCATTGTGTCATAAATAAATTTAATTATTTAATGTCAAAAAATTATAAATAAAATATAATTATGTAGGAAATATTTTTAAATTCCTAATGAATATTTATAGTTGAAATTATCTTATGTTTAACCGTATATTAAAAATGGTTTAGTTATTAAACTTTGAATTTAACACTTTTAACTCTTCTTTAAATAAAATAACAATAAATATCTTAATCTAATACAAGTGGACCAAAAGGATCATATTTTATTCCTAAGGTTTATTTTTGTCGATTTAAACTTATCCAATAAAATCGGTAAATGTTTTAGGGTAATTAAAATATCATTTTTACCTTTAATTACCGTATTTACTTTTAACCGTGGTAAATAAAAGTTAAAAGTTACTATTCACAAAAAAATTATTTTCATCTTATTGAACCACATTTTACTTAATGATATAAACTGTGTCTCTTGGTGTTTTGAAATTAAATTCATAGAATTGGTAAAATTACTTTGTATGCAAATTTACAAATGTGTGTAGTAGGTGGGTAGAAGATGGTAAAAAGTTCAATAAAATTTTATATATCTAATATTATTATAAATTGACTCCAATGAATTACATTGAACATATTTAGGTATTATGTATCTATTTTTACATAATATAAAATTAATTAAATAAATTAATTATTTAAATAAATATCAGTTTTAAATAATAACACAGTGTTTTTCACTATTCATCAAAAATTGAATGTTTTCAGAAAAATACCAAAAATTCATCGTAAACTAATTTAGATATTCCAAATCCAAAAATGAAGTCCATTTTGAAAAATAATATTTATAAAATTTCAAAAAGAGGGTACTATTATTCATAATGGCTAGTTTGATTGGTCGTGGTTTGTTAAAACTCGAAGTTGCGTACAACGCAAGCTTTTGTATTATACAAAGAGAAGCATACTGTGGAAGCTTGGGGTGTTACATTCTTACCTCTTCCAAATAATTATGTCCTTGAAATTTCTATAATATTACTGCATAAAAATATTTTAGTGGTTCTTCATCATAACTTCCTCGGGTTCCTAGGTTGTCTTTTCCATCTTATGGTTTCTCTATAGAACTTTTACCAGAAGAGTCATCCGGTTTATCAGAACATGGTCTCTAGTATCAAGAATCTTGAAAACCTTTTCACAATAAGATAAATTAGGTTCGGGTTCTATCTCTTCATAAGTGAGTACATGTGGTAGGTTAGACATGTATTTTCTTAACAGTGATACGTGGAACACATCATGAACTTTGGAGAGACTTGGTGTCATTGTCAAATGATAAGCTACAACTCCAATTAGTTCTAGAAGTTTTAAAGGTTCAATGTACCTGGGACTTAATTTACACTTCTTACTTAATCATATAACACCCTTACATGGAGATACCTTCCTGAAAAAATGATCCCCTACTTTAAATTCCAAATCCTTCTTTTGGTTATCGTCATAGCTCTTTTTACTACTTTTACATGCTTTGATGTGGGTTTGGATAACCTTTACCTTTTATATTGTTTCCTCAAAAAGTTCTGGGCCTACGAGTTTTCTTTCACCAACATCATCCCAACAAGTTGGTGTGCAACATCTCTTTCCATATAACACTTCATATGGCACCATTTGTATACATGAATGGAAGCTATTATTGTTGGAAAACCCTACCATAGGTAAATACTGATCCCACATACCATGAAAGTCAGGTGATCAGGATCTTAACATGTCATTTATGGTTTAAATAGTCTGTTCTTATTGTCCATTAGTTTGAAGGTGGTAGGTAGTGCCCAAACAAAATTCAGTGTCTGGGGACTTCTAAAAAATTATCCAGAATCTTGATGTAAAATAGGGATCACAATCAGAAACAATCGATAGAGGTACTTAATGAAGTATTAAAATTTCATTCATATATAGTCTCTCTAAACATCCAAGTGGTAAATCTTCTCTTATGGAAAGAAAATTTAATGACTTGGTAATATGATCAACAATGACCCATATTGCATGATTCCTTCTACGAGTCATTGGTAGCCCCATGACAAAGTCTATCGTAATATCATCCCATTTCCACTCCGGTATGGTAAGAGGTTTCATGACTCCTCTAGGATGTTGTCTTTTAGCCTTCACCTGTTGAAAATCCATACATCTTGACACTTAATCAGCACTCTCCCTCTTCATGTTATCCCACCAAAAATGTTCCTTCAAATCTATATACATCTTAGTTCTACTAGGGTGTATAGTGAAATTAGAGCTATTAGCATCATCCAAAAATTTTATTTTTAGATCAGGTATATTAGGAATACAAAGTCTCTTTCCAAATTTCAGAATCCCATCTTCATATATGAAGTTGATCAATCTCCCATCATTCATAGTGTTAATTTTCAATTGAAACTCTCCATCATTAGTCTGAGAACTTTGTATCCTTTCTATTAAAGATGTTTTAACAACCATTTGAAAATGAATTGATTTTTCACCTTCCATAATTATTCTCATATCCATCTTTACTAGATCCATGCACATATGATCTCTTTCAAATCTCATATTTATCAAAACTCCATGATCATTTCAACTCATAGAATCTTCCACCTTATTTTCCATCTTGGGGTGGTATTGTATAGTGAAATAATAATCCTTAAGTAGTTTGAGCCATCTCCTTTTTCCTTAGGTTGAGTTATTTTTGTGATAATATATACATAAAACTCTTGTGATCAGTATATATCTCATGTTTTTCACCATAAAGATAGTATCTCCATACATTCAATCTAAATATTACAGATGATAACTCAAGATCATGAGTGGGATTGTTTTGTTCATGAATTTTTAGCTATCATGATGCATAGGAAATAACTCTTTCATTCTATATAAAGACACAACCATGTCCTTTCTTTGAGGAATCACTATAAATAACAAACCCATATTCCTCGATGGTAGAATCCAGATAAGATCTTTGACTAATAATCTCTTTAGGTCATCAAAACATTCTTCACACACTTTTTTCCAAAATAATTTAACCCCTTTACATGTGATCATGGTTAATGGGTTTTCCAATCAGGAAAATTTATGGATAAAATGCTGATAATAACAGGGTAGACCAATAAAACTACATATCTCAGTTATAGTCATTGGTGATATCCATTCTTGGATGTACTAGGTCTTTGAATAATCAACATAGATTCCATCCTTAGAGATAATATGGTCAAGAAAAGAAATTTCCTAAAGCCAGAATTCACACATTCTAAACTTCCCATATAATTCATTTATTTTGAGGGTTTTTGGAATACTACCTAAGTGATTTTTATGATCTTAGTAGCTTTTTGAGTATACCAGGATATCATTAATAAGTACCACTACAATTTAATCAAGATATTTTTTGAAAACTCTATTCATTAGATCCATGAAAATAGAGGGGGAATTAGTTAGTCTAAAAGGCATTACTATAAACTTGTAATGCCCATACCTGGTATGAAATATTGTCATCAGAATGTCTTCCTTCTTCACACACAAATGATGATATTCATATCGAAGGTCAACCTTTGAAAAATTTTGATCTCCATGAAGTTGGTCGAATAAATCATAAATGTGAGGTAGGGAATACTTTTTCTTTATTATTATAGCATTGATCTCCCTGTAATCAATGAAAAACCTCACAGTTCCATCTTTCTTCTTAACAAAAATGATAGGGGCTCCCAGTGGAGAAACACTAGGGATAATAAGTCATTTAATACTCAATTCCTCTAATTGGTTCTTTAGTTCCACTAATTCCAAAGTGGACATTCTATAAGGGGTTTTCAATATGGGCCTTGAACCATAAATTAAATAAATGGAAAACATAATTTCTTATTTTGGAGGTTGTCCAGGTAAATCCTCTAGAAACACATCAATATATTATTGAACAATAGGTACATCCTCTATTTGAACATTATTTTTCCTCACTCATAGTTATTTCATTCTCTTCCTCCACAATAATTGAATTTAGTAGTGAAACATAGGGTGGATCGAGATAAGAATCCGGTGGTGACATTTCTAATCTAAAGATAAGGTACTCATTATCATCATTAAAATTGTAACCTCATTCTTCTTTCAATAAATGTTCACATCACGGTCTGAAAACCAATCCATACCAAGGATTATACCAAATTAAATAATGGGTATGATGATGAGATTAGCAGATAAAGAACATTTATATGCCCTAATGGGAACTGAATCACATAACTTTTTACAATGATACTTCCCTTAGGAGTTTTAAATGAAAACTCCCTTGTTAAATCAAAATTGTATATATCTAATTTTCATAGAAAACTCAGAAGATATTAAACAATTCCATGATCCAGAATCAAATAAAGCATTGGCTAATCTTGAGGAAACCATTAAATTACCTGCCACCACGTATTTCAAAGCTTCAACCTCAGTATTAGTGATCACATAAGCTTATCCATTCTCCATTGTCCTTTTCTGAGTTAAGTTTACTTAGCACTTAGGACATTTGCTTGCATAATTCCATTTCTCTCTAAAATTGTAGCATTCAACATTGACAGCCTCTTTCATTCCCTTAAAATCACGAGCTTTGTGCCCTTTTTCACCATGCTTGTAACAGACTCTCATTCCTTTCAGGAAAGTACCAGGGTGTTTTCTCCCACATTTACCATAGGATGGATATTAAAATTTTTCCCTCTTCCACTTATTTTAATTTCTAAAGTGTTGAGCAGATCTCTTCTTCTATTTTTTTTCTTTAAAATTATAATATTTAGAGAATTCATTTTCTGTCTTGATAACACATGAGACAATATCTTCTTACGATGAGTAGGATTATGAGACTAATGCTAGATGGAGAAGTGTTGTTTGCCCATCTGAGAATCGATCAATCTTACTCCTTGGGTTATGTATATAATCTAATACATGCCCTTCAAACCTTGTAAATTTAGTCTTATACTTTGAAAAATTTGCATCCTTCTTTTACCTCAAACTTAGAAATTTCCTTTCCATATCTTCTCGATAGTCACAAGGAACGTATTTTTCTAAGAAAATATCTTTAAACTCCCTATATTCCATATTTGATACTTCGCCATCCTCCTTTTTCTTTTGAATTATTAACCACCATTAATCTGCATCTCCCGTGAGGTGATAAACTACAATGACAGCTTTTTCCCTTTCACTACTCCCCAAAGCATGAAATATTTTCTCTAAGGAACTTATCTATTGCTCAGTTACAAATGTATTTTTAGTCCCAATGAATGTTGGTGGTTGTTTCCTCATGAATTTTTCTAACATTGATCTTTTGAATTGTGGATCAGGGTGCTTCATATAGGTTAGCTTATTATTCATAACCTGAGTGAGTTGTCCCAGTATGGTGACAAGATGATACGCACTAGTTGCATCACCATATCCACTATAATTATCAAGAGTACGACAGAAATACCTACATATATTACATGTGTTGATATAGTTTCCATTCCTTCCACTATGAAACATTTCTAAACAATGGAATACACTATAATATTTTATGAATCGCAATACATAATTCCATACATGTAAAACACTTAACTTAAATTGAACAGTTTGTGGATATAATCCATAATAATAATTATTATTATTATTTGAGGAGTTATATACTCATAAATTCATCACAATGGTTTGTAAGAAAATTTGAATTATCCTAAGTATATCCTCCAAGAGTGCCATAAACAAGAGTGCAGTATGGCCCATTTTCGTGTACTAGGATGCCCCATGTCGGGTCTGAAACTCCCTGTCAGAGTTATCACTCCTAGTTACATCTGTTCCAGAGCTGCCTCTACCTTCCCGTATCTAGACAGGGATTTATTTCCTGGAAAAATCACAAAATATCTACTTTACCAAAATTCTATGAAGTTATTCAATATTAATCCTCAAAATTTATCTTAGGGTAATTTTATCTAATCAGAGTTTTTCTAAATATAGCTTTCAAGGTTTGTACTAAAATTCATATGATGCCAACTATAACACCTAGACCCTAGTTACCTATATTTAGTGCATTATTACATAACATTGGCATTATTATAAGGGATCAAATCCCGAAATACCAATCAGTTTAGTAGCCTTGGAAGTACTAGATACCTATATAAGTTTTACATGATATCATAAAATAAAAACAACAAAATGTTTTCTCCTTTTTAACACACTAATATGTTTGTCTTATCTCTACAGGTTAATCTTAATATACATGTTCACATCACGGGAAAAATAAAACATAAGAAATGGGTGAGATCAGATTCTCAGTAAGGATAAAAATATAGTGGAAACTTTCATAAATGAGCATAAACATTTAAAGAAATGTATAAGATTAAAACAAAATCCTTATAAAATTAAACTTCATAATAATATAGAAAAGATAAATCAAAAAATTTCATTTACTTATTAACATGGATATTTTACTAGTTGAATAATCATATGTAATATCAATATCAAATTTCATAATGATGGAATGCATAATACCAGACTTCCAAACCACATAGTAAAGGCCTCGTTCTAAGAATAAAAATAATATTTTTTCAAGGCCATGTTCCAAGACACTATTTTTTTCATGAGACCTTCTAATGCATTGAGGAGAAATAGCAGGCTCCACCCATCACTTGCTGAGTCCAATGCATTCCCCATATTGAAAAGTTAGAACATATCATAAATATTCATATTTAAACAAGAATAAGAAATGTTAATACTTTATCCATAAAAAATGAATGGTATAAAAATAACACATCCATAGTAAAACATATCACAAAAACTTAAATACATTTTGTATGATTTTATCATATTAAGTCAACTTCAAACAAGTGTAAAATCCATCAAAGGATGTCGATATAGATGAAATCAAAACTATTTTATAGAATTATATACTTATTTTGATATAATTTAAAAGTTACATAATTATGAAAGAAAAAATTTATTTTGATAATATTTTTATAAGCATGTAAGGGAAGCTTAAAAGGTGTTATAATGGCGGAATATCACTACACCCGCCGTATAAGATAAAAAAACATCCTTTCCTTAATTGTGTAGAAAAGGACGTAAAGTAACTTGTTTGGAAAATAAAAGAAATATTAATTTATAAACATCTTATAAAAATTAATACAATGGTATCAACGACTATAACACCTAGTCTAGGAAATAGAAAAAATGTTTTGAAATACATTTTTAAGAAACACTGATGTAGATGATAAATAGGTCCTAGTAGATACTCACGTATATACAACCTTGGATAAAGAAAGGATTATCGAATTAACACTTACCTTGTACATTTAATTGATTGAGGTTACATTAACATCTTTTATAATATTTAAATAATTTTTATTCAATTATTTAAAACAACATACTTAAATATGATATCATATATGATCTTCTAATATTTCTTTTTTAAAAATATTTCATTAGTATCATCGTTTCAGGTGATAACTGATTCATTTTTCTTTATATTCTTAGCTACGTAAGCCATGTTCGTTATTGATAGTATGTATTTGATTCATATCCATAATTAAATTAAGTTCTTAAACATTATTTATAATCATAAAATGAAAATTATTCTTGAATGGTTCTGATGGGGAAAGAATGTCATCGCGTTCGTGGACACTGTAATCTGTACGTATGCGTGAGCAACAATATCATTCTATTAATGTTGAAATAATTTGTAATTGGATGTTATATCATATATAAATAATATTTAACATGTAATATTTATTATTTAAATCAGTTATACTCATTATTATACCCATCCAAATAATGACGTGTTTGAATAACAAACTATGCCACAACATGGAGACGGTAAGTCGTATCTACGCATGTATGGTGACTTGTCATTCATATGATGGATAGAATAATGAAAATGGTTGTAACATATTTATAATAACATAAAAATGTATATAATTTAATTTAGGTATTATTTTGGTATGGAAACAAAAATGAAAGTGGAAGTAGAAGAAGAAAAGAGCATTGAAAGAGGTGGCGAAATTATTACCTCTTTTTCCTGTGTTTCCTTTTGAATTGATCAAAAGGGAGCCTTAGGTTAGCTTTCTGATCAAAGTAAGACCACTAGGTATAATTGAGGGTGTTTTATAGGATATTGGAGTAGGTTTTGGCAGAGACAAATGGCATCTTAGGTGTGATTTTGAGAGAAAGGAAGTACCATTTTGTAAGAGAGATGAGGGTCACTTTAGGTAAATCTTGAAATATTATTTTATTATACAATCATATTCAGTCTATAATGGATCCAAAATAATTTATTTCAAGGATAAGGTGGGTATGAGTCTAAAACATCTCAACCAATATGTTTTATACTTGTTTAAGTCACCATATTAGCCTTATCAATATAGATTTAACTATTAGTTAAATAGTTTAACATTTACCATGTCTCCCTGTATCTTTTTATTATATGGTTAATAAACATAATATAAAATGATAATAGAACCACAAGTGGTTAATTAATGAAATATCTATTATTATATAAGTTATTTTTCCAAACATTATATTTTTTAAGACTATTATATCAATTAATAATATAGTGTTTGTTTTAAAAACTCATTTACGTCAATTTTGACACTATTTAGTATTGATTTTTTTAGAGACCTAACAAATTTATTACTTCTAAAAAATGATTTAATAAACTCTAACATGTCGTATTAACCTATAAAATTCATTTAATTCATCAAAAGTCTCAATTTACATTTATTTGGATATTTATAGTATCAATTATTTTAATCATTTATTAATAAGGTAATTACTGCATCGTAATTGTTTCATAAATAACTTTAATTATATAATGTCTAAATATTATAAATAAAATACAATTATGTAATAAGTATTTTTATCTTTATAATGAATATTTATAGAATAATTTATCATATGTATAACCTTATATTAAAAATTGTTTATTTATTAACCTTTGAATTTATCACTTTTAACTCTTCTATAAATAAAATAATAATAAATGTCTTAATCTAATCCAAGTGGACCAAAATGATCATATTTTATTCCTAAGGTTTATTTTCATAGAAATAAACTTATCCAATAGAATTATGAAATGTGTTAGGTTAATTATAATATCACTGTTACCTTTAATTACCCTATTTACTTTTAACCGTGGTAAATAAAAGTCAATAGTTACCATTCTCAAAAAACTATTTTCACCCTTTTAAACCAAATTTTACTTAATAATATCAACCATGTATCTCATATATTTTAAATGAAATTCATATAAGTGGAAAAATCACTTTTTATGAAAATTTTCAATTGGGCCTAGTAGGTGGGTAAAAGACAATAAATGGTTCAATAAAATTTTATATATCTAATATTATAGTAAAATTACTCCATTGAATTGCATTGACCATATATAGGTATTATGTAACTATTTTTATCTAATATATAATTTATTAAGACAACTGATTATTTAAAAAAAACTTGTTTTTAAACAATAACACAATGTTTTTTACTATTCGTCAAAAAATGAATGTTTTCAAAAAAAATACCAAAACTTCACCCTAAGCTAATTTGGATATTCAGAATCCAAAAATTAAGTAAATTTTGAGAAATAAAATTTATAAAGTTTAAGAAATTAGGTATTACTATTCATAACGGCATGTTTGATTGGTCTTTGTGTGTTAATACTCGAAATTGTGTACAATGTAAGCTATTGTATTATTCAAAGATAAGTTTATCATGGAAGCTTGGGTTGTTATATCATTCCAAGTAAAAAAATTAAATTTACCACCATGTAACCTTATATATGTTCATTAATATAATATAAATCTGGTTTTGGAAAACCATCCGAATTTTACATGTTTCTTCATTCAGAAAGATAAGTAAATCAATCATAAAAACAAAGAAAATAAACGGACCCGAACAATGAAATTGGATCCATTAACCCATTAAAATGTTAGTAATGAACTTAAAATTGTTATAATAAATATTTTACTTATAGAAGTGGGTAAAGAATTAATAATTAACTCTCCTAATTTGATTATTCATCTCATTAATATCAAGTGGGGAAAACCATCAGACTTAATGTAAGGAATCCTCTCTATTTCACCTTTATTAAAGAATGTCTTATATGTTATTCCCTTTTATGTGTAATACCTAATGATATTGTATGATTTCTCACCTCTACCATACTTACCTCATGATTTATAAGTGATGATATACCCATCTCTTTCTCTCATTAATCCCTCTTAAGTACACCTGATACCGTGCTAATAATTTGTAAGGGATTCTACCTAAACATCATTTTTCCTTATTGTTGCCTTATATTTATTTTACCAAAATGATGTTTTCATATCATTTTATGTGAATCTACTAAATTATTTTTACATGTACCAAAATCATTTATCAATACCCTTTCATCATTATCTTTCTAGGATAAACATGTTTTTAAGTGATTCCCTCCTCAATACGTCCTGATAAGCTAACTTGTTTTGAAGGAACATCCTGAATTATTACTTGATTTCAGGTGCACTCTATGTTCTGTTTTAATCCACCATTTTCTTTATAAAATCATAATTATTATTATAAAAACCTTCTTGGTTCACTTATGGTTTTATACAATGGGTTTTTCTTTTTCTTATTTTAAAGGCTATATAGTATTTTCGTAAAACTGCACAAAAATATTTTTATGCTAAAATTTATTAAATACATTTCATACATGTTGTAACTTATACATGAAATAACTTACTATGATACATTAATGTTTAACCTTTTTAATTTCCATGTATATTTTAGTTCCTTTCTTTCATGGACTTTTTTATGATACGACCATTTTTTATTCATTATGACATGATTGTGGTACCCAGTTCCTTCCATGGGTAACCCTTATGATTATTGATTATGTAAGATTTATAATGTGGAAGACACATTCATGAAAGTTAAATGGGTTCCCCCAAATATATAACCAATTCATTGGGTGAAGTTGAGTCTCATGAGACGTTATATGTGACGGTCTTGGTGGTTAGCCTTGGCTTGTTCTACCATGTGCGACAGTCTTGACGGTTAACCTTGGCTTGTGCTACCATATTAAACAGTCTTGGACGTTAGCCTTGACTTGTAATAAATACATGTATTACATTGTAATCGTATTAATATGACTCCATGTTTATACTATTCCATGTTTATATGTTATGATTTCATATGTTATATTCCTTTTTATATCATCATTTCATGCCTTATATCCCATGCGATAATGATTTGTTGTTATGGTTATTCTGTTTCTAGGTTATTTAGATAAACCCTTTGTTTATGTGTTCCCCCAGGTACCCTATGCATATGTTTAATCACAATGGATGTTAGGATCTCAATTTGAAGATTACATAAAAAAATTATTTGGTTCAATGTTTTCAGTTTTATTTAACTAATCTTACAAGATACTAGACATTACAATCCTTATCTTGTACTATAATG
Organism: Viscum album; assembly: GCA_963277665.1. Classification (NCBI taxonomy): domain Eukaryota; kingdom Viridiplantae; phylum Streptophyta; class Magnoliopsida; order Santalales; family Viscaceae; genus Viscum; species Viscum album. The sequence goes on along the minus strand of OY728119.1, from coordinate 1,496,360,624 downwards.
TATAATTATGCTTAAAATAATGTAATGTTATGTTCAAAATTCTTGGGTTGCTATAGTTGGTAATAGAGGATGGTTTAGTTTTTTTGGATATTAGGATAAGATCACTTTATTAAAAACCTTAGGGATGATACAAAGTATAAGAAAAACACCCTTAAAATTTGTTAAGTGTAGAGTAAGTGGTTTATCAAGAAAATATATCCCTGCCTGGAAACAAATAGGTAGAGGTGGCTCTCGAATATATTTATTTAGGGGTAAAACCAAAAAAACACCACATTAATCTAGACTCAAACATGAAATGGTGCACGAAAATGGGCCTTAATGCACTCTTGGTTTGACACTGCAAAGGGTTATAATTTGTTAAACTCATGGGATTAGTAAAAACCATTATTAAGGAAATAAAAAAAGAGCCCACAAGAATATAAGTTATGAAACTAATTAAGGATAACCTATATTTAAACCTAAGGAATAAAAATTTAGGATATACTTATCCTTTACATGTTTCTCCTTTTATGTTCAACATTTTTTATGCTCAATAACTAAGTATTCAATCCCTCTAAATGTATGTTCTTTTTCATAGTTAATAGAAGGAAATATAAGAAAATGCTCCAATGATAAATGTGATGGGGAATGTGAATAATTCCCTAATGATATGCATGTTATGATGGGAATGGATGCTTAAAACATCATGATAGTACTTTCTCAACTAGATCATGTTATGAAAAATAACATGAATCATGTGGAACACCCTCCTCCTCCAACGAAAGATCAAGTTGTCATTTAATCCGTCAAACCTCAAAGTCCTCCCATGTTTTGTGGATCATATGACCCCCTCCTCATGGAACAGTGGATTAACTCCATTGAAAAGATGTTCTACATCCTCTCGTTCTTAGAAGAAGAGAAAGTCATACTAGTCGTCTATTGGTTAGATGAGGAAAATGATCAGTTGTGGAAACTGATCAAGAATACGAAGCCCCAAGAAGAAATTGGTTCCATGGATTGGTAGGAATTCAAGAGAATGTTTTTTAATTAATAATTTCCTCAAATTATATATCTCAATACGGAAAGAGAGTTCCTTAGACTCATGTAGAAGGAAGATGATTCAATCTGGTTGTATGAAGAAAACATCACAAGGATTGCAAGCTATGCCTCTAGCTTTGTCTTGAATATTGAAAGCAAGGAGGGTCGATACTTTATTAGACTAAAGATTAGTCTATGAAAAGTGTTGGCAATTTGAAACTTCGACAATTATGAGGAGATTTTCTATTGTGTGCTTAAGGTTGAAATAGAAATCAGATACTCATAGTTTTATCGTGGTCCCAATGAAAAGAAAAGAAGAATGGAATCTAATGTGGGTGGTCTCATAAATAAATTCCATGATAGAAATAATCTTGATCATCCCACGTGTAAAAATTGTGTGAAGAAGCATCTTGGGAACTATCTAAAGGGAACTAAGAATTTCTTGAAATGTGTAATGATGGGAAATCTTACTAAAAACTATCAATGGGATATGAAGAATCCCACTAATGTGGAAGACTAAATAAAGGTTCAGATAAACTCTCAGCCAGTGGTGTTGTATTACAACTTCAAAGAACATGGACAATATGATAACAATTTATTTAAGCCAAGGGTTGTTAGATGAATTCAATAACAACCGACAAAGAAACAAGGAAGGTATTTTTCTATCACTAATACTGAGGTGGATCCAAACAATGATGTGGTGACAGGCAGGCTAGTTATTCATTCAAGAATAGAAAACAGACTATTTGGTTATGGTTCTATGCGTTATTTCATATCTTTTAATTTTTGTAGAAATATTCAAACACCGCATCATAATTTGGAGGAAATGTTATCTATGAGAACATCGTATAGGGAAATTATTGCATCTAATGTTTATAAAACCTCCCTGGTAAATGTTTTTGAACTGAACCACCATGAAAATCTTTTCATACTTTCTTTAGTGGTGTTTGATGTTATCTTGGGTACTGATTGGCTATATTTATACAAAGACAACACCAACTATCGGTAAATGTATATCACTTTGCACATCTCAAAGCATCCTCCAATTCAATAAAAGTGTAAGGAAAAAAAATTAATGTTCTATAGAATCATTATCTCATGTGTGGATATTAATTCATTATGAATAGGTAAGTCTAGCCCAGATGATTGAGACAAAAGAGATGATCTCACTTAGTGATAATCCCATCGTGAGGGATTACACCGATTTATTCTTGAAAGATTATCTTGGTCTTCCTCCAGATAAAGAGGGTGAGTTCTCAATTGAAATTATTTCTATATCTATGCCTATATCAAAGACGCCTTATAGAATGACCACCATAGAGCTGGGAGGGCTGGAGAAGCAGTTACAGGAGAATTTTGAGAAGGGTTTTATATGCCCGAGTGCTTCACCGTGGGGTGGGTCAGTCCTCTCCTTCAAGAATAAAGATAGATCAATGAGCCTCTATGTTGATTATTGTGAGATCAATAAAATCCTGATAAAGATAAAATATCCCCTAGCTCAGATAGATGACTTGTATGATCATCTTCATGGGGCCAGATATTTCTCTATGGCGACCATTCAGTCAGGATATCAATAATTAAATGTGAGGAAAAAATATCTTCCCAAGATATACACTCGAATGAGGTATAGAAAAAATGAGTTCATATTGATGCCCTTTGGACTCACTACTGTTCCAGTAATTTTCATACACTTGATGAATAGAGTCTTTATAGATTACCTTGACAAATTTTTTGTAGTATTTATCATTTTTATTCTGATATACTCCATGATCAAGGTGGAACCTGAGGAGTATTTGAATACCATGTTAAGGACTTTGCGAAGGGAGAAGTTGTATGAAATGTACCGTCAATGTGAGTTCTGGATAGAGTAAGTATCATTCTTGGGGCATGTTATCACCAGCAAAGGGATTTCTGGGGATCCTTCCATGAAAAAGGTGATTGAAGAGTTGACCAGTCCAACATATGTAACAAATATCCATTTCTTTCTAGGACTAGTAGGGTATTAACGATGATTTGTGAATAACTTATCACGATTTAAAAAAACCAATGACCAAGATGACACAAAAGAGAGTAAATTCTGTATGGACTCAATACAGTGAATACTGCTTTATGGAGTTGAAAAATAGTCTTATCATAGCTCCAGTAATCACACTCTTGTCAAGTGGGGAAATATTTGTGGTGTACAAAAATGATTCAAAAAAATGATTGGGCTTTTTTATTATGAATAATGATAATGTGATCACCTATTCTTCGAGGTAGTTTAAAAACCATGAGCAAAACTATCCTACGCATGATCTAGAGTTGCTGACTGTGATCTTTGCATTAAAAATTTGGCAGCATTATCTCTATGGGGAGAAGTGTGAGATACATATTGATCACAATAGTCTCAAACATATATTCACACAAAAAGATATTAATATACACCAGTGAAGATAGATAGAGCTCATCAAGTATTTTTACTTCTCAATCCACTACCATCCTGGAAAGGAATACAAGGTGGAAGATGCTCTAAGTAAAAAAGATCATAAATCTTTATCAATGATGAGAATTGAAAAGTATATAATCCTATTTTATTTTCAGAGGATCGAAATAGGAATCATTAAGTGTGGAAAATCATCAATTATTTCCCAAATTATTTCTCAACTATCCCTCATCAATAAAATAAATGGTGCATAAATAAAATATGCGGAAATTTAGAAAACGGTGTCATCCATTAAAATGTAAAATCCTATGAGTTCATGATTGATGATGAAGGAGTTGTATGATTTGGGTCACAAATATGTGTACCATTCGACCTAGAGATATAGAAGGAGCTTCTGAATGACACACATTGCTTAGCCTTCTCTATCCACCTAGGGGGCACAAAGATGTATTGATATCTCCAAGAGAACTTTTGGTAGAAAATTATTAATAATGAGATTTTTGAATATTCATAAATGTTCCAGGTATGTCAACAAGTGAATGATGAATGATTTAAGTCTAAGGGGATGATGCAAATGCTTCCCTTACCAACATGGAAGTGGGAGAACATAACCATGGACTTTGTCACTGGACTTTAAAGTACATCTAGAGGAAACAATGCTATGTGGGTCATTGTGGATCATCTTACAAATATAGATCACTTTATCAAGATCCAAGATTACTTCTCATTGGATCAAATTTAATTGATATATATCAAAGAGTTTGTATGGATTCATATAGTACCACTGTCTATTGTATCCGATAGAGATCTGAGATTCACCTCGAAGTTCTAGAAGATTCTTCAACATTCTCTAATCACTGAACTGAGCATCATTATGGCCAATCATCCTCAAAATAATGGCCAATATGAGTGTACTATTTATAAACTATAAGATATGTTGATAGAGTGTTCTGTGAAATTCAATGGAGAATAGGACAAACATATTGCACTTGTTGAATTATCCTACAACAATAGATTCCACTCGAGCATCTGAATGGCACCATACAAATCCCTTTAGGGGAAAAAGTGTATAACACTGGTATGTTGGGATGAAGTCAGTGAGTGTAAGCTGTTAGGAACTGAAATTGTCAAAGAAATGATGGAAAAGGTGAAAAGAATTTAGCAGCATATCAAGGAAGCCCAAAGTAGACAAAATAATTATACAGACAATTGTCAATGAGACCTTGAGTTAAAACTTGGAGACATGGTATTTTTACTTATATCTCCATGGAAGAAGGTCATGAGGTTTGAGAAGAAAGGATAAATATGTCCCAAGTACATCAGCTCCATTGAGATTCTTGATCATATCAAGGTTTTGGCCTATCAACTGGCACTTCCACCTACAAGAGATAAAGTACATGATGTCTTCCATGTATCTTTCTTAAAGAATTACATACGAGACCCTTCACATATACTCTCTTTAGAGGTGGTACAGATGTAAAATGATCTTTCTTATGAGTAGAAACCAGTGAAGATCTTGTATTGTAGAGATAAGGTTCTACATAATAAGACTACTCACCTAGTTAATGTACAATCCTGGAACCATAAATACATAGAGGCTACATGGGAACTGGAAAAGGTAATGAAGGAAAATTACGTTCACCAGTTTATGGTTTAGTATGTAAAATGGAATTTCAAGGGAAAAATTTCATAAGGAGGGAATAATGTAATGACCCAATGTTTTATCAAAGGAATTACATTCTTATAATTATGTTATATAATCACATGAAATCAGAATACAATGAACTAATAAGTATAATGTGAACTTTAAACATAATTTTGACACTTCTATGATTTGAATTTCGAAAATCTGACAAGCATGGTTGTGGTCAATAAACTTTTTGGATTCTGATAAGACAAAATTAATTTTTTTTTAATAGTAAAATACACTTATGAATAGTAATATGACCGTTATTAATAGTAAATTGAACAAAATAATAGTAAACTCACCCTAGAATGTATAAATAAAATTTCAGAATCTTATAATTGCTAATATGATCATAGTAAAGTGGTTGTCCCATTTTCTATTTTAAATTCCATATTGTATTTGCTCAAAACCACACAAAAGTGTTTTAATGCTAAAATTTAATAAATTATTTTCTTACATGTTGTTACTTCTACATGAAATCACTTACCATGATACAACCCTATTTTCCCTTAGTATTTTCCTTTTATATTTTAGTTCCTTTCTTTCATGGACACTTTTATGATACGACCATTTGTTATGCCTTATGACATTATTGTGGTACCCAATTATTTCCATTGGTAACCCTTATGCTTATTGATTATGTATGATTCTTAATGTGGAAAACATGTTCATGAAAATTAATATGGGTGCACCCATATATCACTCCAATTCATTGGGTAAAGTTGTGTCTGATGAGATGTTATGTGAGACAGCCTTGGTGGTTAGCCTTGGATTTTGCTACCATGTTCGACATTCTTCGATTTTAGCCTTGTCTTGTTCTACCATGTGAAATGGTCTTGGAAGTTAGCCTTAAATCATGCTAAAGACATGTATTATGTTTCAGCTACATTACTATGAATCCTTGATTATATTATTCCATATTTATATGTTATGATTTTATATGTTACATTCCATTTTATATCATCATGTCATGCATTTTATAACATGTGTTAATGATTTTTTCTTATAGTTATTCCCTTACTATGATATTTAGCTCATCCCTTTGTTTATGTGTTCCCCGCGGTACCTTATAAAGATTTTTGAGCACAATAGATGTTAGGAGCTCAATTTGAAGATTAAATAAAGAAATGTTTTATTTTGTTCTATGTTTTCAGCTTTACGAACCTAGTCTTACAAGGCACTAGACTTTACGATACTTGGATTTTACACTGTCGCATAATTATTTTTAAAATCATGTAATGATAAATGTTAAAGGTTTGGGTTGATATAAGAAATTTTTATTAACTTATTACATTGCAAAAGGAATATTATTTTACCTTAGAAAACATGTACATATTTACCTGTCATCATTTCTTTTAAGCTCACTTTGAAATTTTAAATGGTTAATTTTAAAAAATTGTTTTTAAAATTTATTTTCAAATAAAAGGATATAGAAAATGTTTTTAAAAATTAAAAGTATATTTTCATTAAGAATTTTTTTAAAATATATTTTATAGTATTTCCATTAATCAGTAAAAATAACAATTTATTTTACTCCACAAGGAATATATTGTATTGATACCATCCTTATTCTTCTTTTAAATAGTCTTTGATTGATTTGAAAAAGGATAGTATTGAAATTTACTTCCTTGATTCATTTTTTAGTTCCCTTGGAATATTCAATTTCATATTATCATTTGACATTGAATTTCACAAAATTATTAATATCATTTCTCATTGATATGTTGATTTCCTAAACTATATAACTTTTTTACATACAATGTTTCCTTTTAAGGTTGTTTGATTGACTGGGGAAATATAGATAATTCAATATCCTTTACTAAATAAGGATATTTAATAAGGAACTTTGATTATTTAAATTGATTATTCTCTATTTTAGTAATTCTTTGGACATGAACTTTATTAGTTGGGGACGAGTTAATATAAGCCCTACGGGTTAGGGACCATTTAATGTAATCCCCATGATGCATCGGTAGTCTCATGGGTAAAGTTTATTTATAAAATCCCTTTGTGTTTGTAACAAGTATCCTTTAAACATTCTTGTTAAAGGGCTTTATACTAGAGTTAAGGTTGTATAAACCTAATTTGTTTGTAAGTAGTATATTTTTAATATCTTTATTAAATATCTTGATAGTAATGGTTCCATATACCTAGAAAACATGGAATCTATTAATTAATAATTTATTTTATTTATAATTAAATTTTTATTATTGTTATTATGCATGAGATTATTGCTCGGACATTTTATATGTTTTCACTTTCATTCACGGTTTGTTGCTTACATGACATGTGTGTTTAGTTATTTACCATGCTATATTTTTTACATGCTTCCTTATCAGTTTATTGATTATATGGAATGTTTCTTTAATTATTACCTTATTATATTGACTGTTCTTACTGATTCATTATTAATTCCAATATACCTTACCCTTACTTTTCATTAATTGATATCACCCTTATTATGTTTCCTTTCCCAATGAATCACTAAATTATACTAAATAAAAATATAAGGATACACTTGATGGAATAATATTATTATTCTAAAAAAATATGTTGTAATTAGTGTATTGTTTTTGTAAAGAAAGACTCATATATGTATCAAGTTTGTCAAGACTAATAAACTGTTTGGTCCTTTAGGAAATAATTTATTTTCATCTTATTCCAATGTAATTAAAGTATACATTGATTTTGTGATTGCTGGGGTCTGGTAACTACATCATTTTTTTCTTATTGCAATTAATTTTGATATTCCAAAGATTTTGTTTCTTGGATTCAATACAATGATACCCAAAAAATCGACCACATGTGATAATGTTTTTCAAATTTTAATACACTCCATGAAGAATTTTACAAATAAACGTCATTTTATGAATTTTATTTTATGTTTCAATGAAAATATTGTTATGATCATGCGGTATTTAAATATAATCAAAACAATTTTATAATGTATTTCTATGGGAAAAATAAGCCTATAAACCTCTATAAGGGGATTTTATTAGGGTATATATTATAATATTTAACTATAAAAGCATATATCAAAAAAATTACTTATTCTTCTCAATGATTCTACAGTTTCATAACCAATCTAATAGAAGTTATTTTGGCTATTACATTTGAAAATTTTTGAAATATCATATTGCATCAACAAACTAGATTCCATGAGTGATATTTTTTATGATAATTATAATTTAATTTAAAAAAATTGTTGATAATTAGTTTAGTTATATTTTTATTGTACTACTAGGCTTGTTGACAATATACATGTTCCAAAGAGGAAACATATTTTTTTAGAAATTATTGAGAAAAATACTTGGTGTCAGAATGTATATAAATATTAACAAGAAGTGACTTCCTTATACTTATTTATTTAAAAATCTAATTATCTTATCTACTATTATTTAGTTTTTTTCTTTGTCATTATTATCTAACACTTTTTTAGTTGATTTTTATAGAGATCATGAATAAATGAATTCATCAATAATTATTTTTCTGTGACCATTTTTTGCTCTATTAAGAATATAAAATGGTCAGAGAAAAAAAATCTTTAATAAATATTCAATAATGATGATGCATTTAGGAACTATTTATTCTTTTCATTGATATATTTAATCTTTATTTTTTTCTTTTGATTTTCATTAGTATGTGTTTTTAGTTTAAAAATGACTCAAAGTTCATTTTTTAGATTAAATTATCATTTTAGTTAAAAAGACATATGAAATTGTCAAAACTAAGAAAACAAATTCAGATTGATAAAAGAATTTTGGAATATTATCCATAAGTCAATGGAGATGTTTAATAATCAATCGTACACGAAATTGATACACGATGTGATTGGTATGACTTGAAATGATATTTTTCGGTTTATAGGTGATATTTTAGGTAAAAACATGTGTCACCCATTTAAAACTAAGAAAAATCACATTGATTGTCTTGAAACTCTAGGAAAATGATCAATATGTTATTTTTAACATGTAAGAACTGGTTTCATGTCAATCTAACACACTGTGTGACTGCTTTAAATTAAAGTGTGTGTTTTCACTTTAAAAATAATTTTTTTAGTTTAAAATTTGTTTCACTCATTGAAAACCTATAAAACACACTCATATTATCTTAATACATTAGTAAAATGATCCTTTTGTCATTTTGAATGTGTATGAATCAACTAAACATCAATAAGACACATAATGTTACCGTTATGACTCAAACTCTATTTTTTATATAAAATTGAAACTTTAGTTAAAAATAAATTTCACATGATTAAAAATGAGAAACTTCACTCATATTAGCTTTATACAATATGAAAATGACCATAAATCATTTTGGATCTAAAAGAATTGACTACACATTAATATGACACATGGTGTGCCTGATATGAATCAAAGTGTATGTTTTATGTTTAAAATTGAAACGTTAGTTAAAAATATACTTCACATACTTAAAACAAAGAAAATATTCTCAAATATTCATGATACATTGGTAAAATTATCCATAAATCATTTATGATGTGTAGAAAAAAACCACACACAAATCAGACACATGATGTTCCCAGTGTGACTAGAAGTGTATGTTTTCAGTTTAAAAGTATCATTTTATAAATGTATAGTAATATATTTATATTTAATTTATTTTTTTATTATATTACTAATTTAATGATTTTTTTATTCAATTACATTCTTTTACTCGATATTGGGTGATTTGTTCAATAACATGAAACATGATTGGGATCCTTTGAGAGGGGATCGGGGGCCAAAATAATGTAACACTGGAGATTTTAAATTTTTTGATGTTTGTGATAAATTTTATGTACCAACGTAATTATACAAACCAATATTTCAAATTTCTGTAATATAGTGGGTTCTTATATATTTACGATGAATAATTTATTTTAATTAAATTTTTTATTTTATATTCTTGTGTGTTGTAATTTTTAAAGGACACTACTACATCATGGATTTTATTAGTACTATTTATTATGCTCATAAAATTCCACATTATCATCACTAAAAATACACTAATATAGTGTCCCCTTTATCATTTCTAAACTTGAATTGATAAAGGATCCTATTTCATAGTACTTTTGAAGGGAAATTTTCACACCATAATTATTATCACTGAAAAAAGAAACATACTTTTAAAGGAACTTACAAAATAAATACTTTTTAGAACTGATGAAGGTTATATCTAGAATTATTAAATCCAATATAAATAGCATAGATCATTAGAGAATATAATATCACTTTTAACATGCCAAATTTCTAGCACATCACCTCAATTCTCAATTTTTAATTCTTTATTCATTATTAGAACTCCTTAAAGAAAATGATTTAACTGTGAAACCTAAAATGCATATCTCATCATTCATGGGGTTCTAAACCCTCTTCTACCTCATTTATATTCCATTTATCCACATTAAATATTCCATTGTTTTTATCAAAAATTGAAATATCAAACCATCAACATCGATACCACTATTGTGTACATTCATGATCCCCTGATGAAAATAACATACAATAGATTTTTGGGAAACCCAAAAAAATTAATGAAGTGAAATTTAAATTTGATTAATGAAAATCAGAATGTAGTTTTTTAGCATAGAAAACCCCTCTAATGTGGGGGATTTAAAACCTGTGAGGAAACTCCAAAAAATCTATTAATAATAAAATATTAACAAATTCAAGTGAATTATAGAACATAAAATTCAAATACAGTATAGAAAAACTTATGTGAAAACCACACCCCAATACACCTCCATTGTCTCTCTAAAAATAATCATAGTAAAAAATTCCACCATTATATACAAACACATCACACTATTATAAAAAAGTACACATTATATAAAAAAACATCACCCTTATAAGTGATTTGATCTAAATATGCATCATTTTCAACACCACATCAATGATTCCTCAAATTTTCGTTACTCCTTGTCTACATGTTGCACATGCTACCACAAATATGATTCCTCCCCTTATCTAAGGACTATATCTCGATGAACTCCCGATGATTCTCTACCACAGATACTTATCCTTTAATGAAAATTGAAGGAATCCATGAATATGTTACAGAAACTATATAAAACATCTTAATATTTCACCTCTATTAATCTCAACAAAAATAATTCAAAAATATCTTATAACAATTTATAAAGATGTTTCAAACCCACCCATTTTCATTATATTTTTAGAAAAATAATTGCCAATTAAAAAATGAGATAGTCCCTATCATTCTTCACCTCTTGTATAGTACACAACAATCCCAACTACAACTTATTTTATGTTAAAAACACAATAATGTGAGTTCCCTATAGCTGACATCATCCAATATTATGTGAATTTCTTAGCATCGATAACACTCCATCATCCTTATTCTTCCTCTAAGAATGCACCAACATAATCAAAAGTACCTCCACATTGTATGCAGTCTACCCTCATAGTAAAGCTCATTGTATTCATCTATCACTCCTTATTTGTAACATATGAAAACTCCCACCATCATTCCATCATTTTCTATAGCTTCAGACCATTTTATTCACATATAATCCCCATTCAAATTAGTCGATCTTCACTCCATTAATACTTTCACATGTTGAGGACACCACACTCCATCTTCCGTTTCACTATTTTTCACATAATTAGGTTACCTCTAATTCACATATAATCAACTTCATGGGTAAATTAGTTATATATGTTTTTTTAATCTGGATAAGGGTTAGTTTAGAAAATATATCTGGATATGGTTATATTATAAATTTCATTATATTATTAATATAGTTGTATTTTTATTTTTTTTATAATCATATAAATATACTTTTTTATAATTGTAAATTTTATTATGTTTATTATATAAATATATGTTTATTTTTTAAATTTTATATGAAATTAATTACAATTTAGTCTCATGTTCATGATCGCTTCATGTTAATACAAAACCACTTCCCAAAGGTAGATGGTTACTTGGATTTTTTTGAATGATACCCTAAAAATGAATTGGTCAAGAATATGGAGGTAAGACTCATCACACCCTTTTGGGGGAACTATTACATGATCTGGGACTCTCTTGTGGATTTTTGATGTATTCATGAATCCTTTAATAAATTCCAAGTATAAAATCTGTCACCCTTGTATTAATAATAAATTATTTCTCATGTTTTGATTTCAAAATAACCAGTATTTATCTAAGGTTATTCATCAATGGATATGTTACCTTTTTTTAAACCGATTAGAGATTCTTATGTTATTTATTATCAGGATTCTCATTTTAAGACACATACTTTGGATCTATGGAATTTATCTTCATCCAGTAATATAGGAGTTTTTTTTTGTCGAGATCGATCCCATGATATGGGATTCCTTCATAAACATGTGAAAGGAATTATAAAAACACATATATTGGTGGCACTTAATGTGACACATCATACCTTTTATGTCCATGTGATCAGAACCAAATAATGAAGTTTAGTTTCATGTGAAAAAAATGTCTAGTTGAAAGGTGTCTATTCAAGAGCTGATGTAGGACTTGTGCTGAAGTGACCCAATGGACCTAGAATGGATGCATCCTACCCTAATACATGTGACCATACTAGGTATATGACCTAGTGAAAATTAGGGTGAATTTTTGGGGTTGGGTTTGGACATCAAGAAGGCTTCCTATGCAAAATATTCTGATATAAATCAGACCCCACATAGATTAGAAGGGCTGGGGTTTACACCTATGGAGGATGATTTTTTCCCTCATCAAGAATATGGCCTTTTTAGGTGGTGAAAACATGGATGTGGATTACACCGAATAAGAGGCCAATTTGAATGTAAGAGGAAGAACCATAAAGGAGTTCCCCTCCCATAACAGTTATTTTATCTTGTAGATGTCGTGAACATTACTAACATTTAAGCCCATGTGATTCATGCTCGGTGTGAGAAATAAGAGGAAGTGTAAGATCTGGAAAACCACACATTCTTCTTTATCCACTGGTGGATGAGTCTAGCACTATGAGAGATAGGAATGGCCTTGAGGTTCCAATCTCTTCTCTTGTTCTCATAAATAGTGTTGGGACTTATGCACCCATGAAGATATGGACTACAAGATAGACTAGGGGTACTCTAGGAGGGATTCCCTATTGAGGATCCCCCATATTCACATTTTGATGCGTGGAATAGAGGAAGAAGATGGCTTATAGGACACAGGTGTAGTTGTCCTGACTAGGGAGCCACTTGCTACCATACTAAAGGATGGAATTCTAATTACCATAGGAATTAATAATCAAGAATATTATGAGGATCCCCATTATTATAAAGGTTCATGGTATGACCTAATTTACCATTGGAATATATGATCATGAGGGAATGTTTGTGTGCCCTGTACATTGATCAAATATATCTTGATGATTTTTAATAGTTCTTGTCATGATAGTTCATGAATAGGCCCATTTGGGTCTTAAAGCCTCATTAAAGATGTTTACAGAGATGTTTGTTTTAAAAGTTCATGGAGGGTCTAAGTTAAGGCCAAACACTACACAGAAGGGTACCAAGTCTGAAGGAATCCATCACACATACTGGTTGATATGTGAGATGGTGTTATGAAAAGACTCCATCTATATAGGATTCAGGGAATGGTAATCCACAAATATTTTTTTCAATTAGGAAGGTTGTCCACAAAGGGTTTGGTATGTGAATGATAGTTTGAAATGGGATTTCACTATATACCAGATTCTTATGCCCTATGGTAAATGGTTACCTATTGGAAATCACTTTCTCAAGGTCTATGCACTCTTTCTCTCCATGTATACCCTCTTATCCTTCTCCATATGTGGTTTTTTTTAATCGGTATATATGTAATCATTCACACATTGATTGAAAATAATGAAAAAATACAGCTCATGAAGGATTTTGTTTTGACGGAATTTTGAAGATAACGCCTCACCCCTCAAATGACTTTTCATTTATAGGGGAAAAAATATGACATCTCACCTCTAAAATGACTTTTTTAATGGGGGGATAAACATTCACACCACACTGCATGAACTAATTTTCATTTTCATGATGAAAAAATGTAATATCTCACCCTTCGAATGAAATTTTATTTTTCGGGGTGTTAAGTGGGAGTGCTACATGGGATCACTGTGTGGGAGCACTGTATGAGTGAATTATGTAGAAATGTTATACAAGAGTAGTGTGCAGAGAAGAGACTCTCATAGTAAGAAAGATATGTAGGATTCAGGGTTCCTTTATAGATCTATGTTTTAAAAAAAATTAATATTCCTGAAATAACTCAATTTATTTTAATCTACCTTGTCCAAAATGAAAAAAACCCTTTTGATCTTCCCTGTAAAAATTTTCATACCAAAACAAATGCTCCCCTGTCAAAATGGGGTTCGATTATCATAAAAAAGAGTCCATTATGAACAAGAATTCATTTGGTAAAATTCTTTGTGTGACACTTTTCAAGATTAATGTAGACCCTAAGATGGTCCCACTCCTATAAATTCTTTAATCCTTGTCTCATTTTTCAATTTGTTAATCAAGCACTTGGTTGTCTTCTCTTATCCTGCCTGCATGGAATCATTCTTCGCATAGAATTTAATGTGTGGGTGGTCTTTCCTACATAGTTAAAAATATAATTCATTAAATAGTATTTTCCATAAAATTTCTAATCTCATTTTCATTTGAATCAATCTCAAATACTAATATTTGAATGTTGCATAGTTTATATAGTACATTATACGTGTCATATAAAAAATAATGTGCAACATTTCTCACTTTTATGAATCTAACATATGTTTTTTTATTTTTCTTACCACATTAATAGATTCTAGAAAACAACCTCAATCTAGTTGGGTGACTACTTCCACCTCAATTGAAAGAATAAATACAACAGTTTGGAATATGAAAATCGATCCTCAACATCATATAATTGTTTAGGAGGGTATTCTGAAAAGTCTTATTTTTTTTAAAGATTTTGGATTATACATTCTCCAAATAATTACCCAAGTATATATTTGGGATTAAATATGACACTACAATTCTTCTGATTGATCAAAATATTCCACCTGATTTGTTTGAGTTGTCCTTAGATCATGTTCATGTGAACATTTCTGTTGTAGGACAATTCATTTCGGTATCAGATCAAGAAAAGGTCTTCAATCTAAATGGTTCCTCATGGAATCAAAGGAATAAAAATAATAATTTCATGTCCAAGATATATACTATTCAATATTATCCATCCATTTTTATCCTCTCATGAGGCGATCCTAAGGGAGGGTGGAGTTTCAAGTGGGATTCGTGGTCTGGATGAATTTTTTCTGATGAATGGGTGTTTCCTCTGGAAATGGGGATGGCCTCAATTGTTTAAGGTTAAAACATTCCAATTTCTTTCTAACGGGTTTGTTCATAGAACCAGAAACATCCAATGATTCTATATCCATTTGGACCTACTTTACAAAGGTAGGTGCTCATTAGTTATGAACAGATGAGGCTTAAGAATTTGCATTGGTCAAGAGGATGGGAGGTTGGACTCATCAAACCTTTTTGGAGGGAATCATTGTCTACTCCAGGACTCTCTTTATAGATTTAAGTTATGTTCGTGAATCCTTATTACTTTACCAGGAATTAAAATGATCTTTCCTTTAGATCCGACAATCAATGATTAATATGAATGAAATTTAGAGAATCTTTTATATGTATTCGAGGTTCTTCATTGATAGATAACCATATGTATTTGTTAGGGATTCTTAGTCAATGGTATCCTTTGATACATGGTATAAAGATTTCATGGTTATTATGATAACCATACTGGCTTTAAATCCACTCAGCGGGGCACTTGATGTTTATTGTCATTCAGGAGGACATGGATTATTTCAGAGTTGGGATTGTACCTGCAGATGGGCTACCTACGTTTCCTTTGTTTTGGAAAGGGAATCAGAACCCACGTAGTTCGAGTAAAGAAATATTAGGTTTATGCATTATTGATGGCTCAAATAAATATTTCATAATTAATTTTACACTTTAATCTCACGTGAGTCATTCTCAGTGTGATAAACAAGAGGTATTGGTAAAAACAGACAATTGTGCCACAAAAGATGCAATAATGTGGGGCTTATATATGTATGACTTCCCAGATAGATGAAGATTGGGATTTACATCAGGGAAAAAACCTAGGAGTAGGTTCCATAAAGGTATATGTGCGTTTATGGAGATTTGGATACTCTAACTTAGGGCTTACTCCCAAGGAAGATGCAAAAATCAAAAGAAATTAAGACTGGTTAAGGGAAATTATGACTGTGGCTTATTCCTGAGAAAGAAGGCCCAGGTTAAAGGGACTTGAGAACTGGGGCTTATTCCTTAGAAGGAGTCCAAGGTTAAGGGAATTAGAACCGGGGCTTACTCCTAAAAAGGAGGCCCATATTAAGGGAAATTGGAATTTGGGGCTTACTCCAAAAGAGGATGACCATATTTGGGAACTTGTGGCTTACTCCTAAAGAGGGTGGCCAAAATTAAGGGAACTTGAAGACTGGGGATTATTCTGAAAAAGGAGGCCCAGGTTAGGGGACTTGGGGCTTACACCTAAGGAGGATGCTCATTGAATAAGTAATTTTGTGGCTTACTCCTATAGAGGATGCCCATATTTAGAGAACTTGGACTGGGGCTTACTCCTAAAGAGGATTCCCATATTAAAGATCCTCTCATCTTAAAGGATTAGGTTCAATGAATCAAATCTCTCTCTTTAGTTATATAAAGATATGTAAATCACTATTATTTGATAGATGTTCCATATAATTCTTTTTAGATAAGGAATCCAATCAAGAAAACATGCCATAAAATGGCTTTGAAGAGTGTCTTGAAGACTAAATCTTGAATAGGAGAGGTGGATGTTAATACAAGAGGTGAATAGGTAGGAGAGGCACCCAAAAAGAGAGAGGCACCCATGTCTTGCGTGGGCACGCAAGTTCTTTTCACGCAAGTATACTTGCACAACACATGGGTACATGCGCGACGGTCAACACTTATGGTAATACTTGGGCAGGACTTGGATCAAGCCCTTAGTATTATTCCTAGGGCTTCCAAAAGAGTGGTGTGCAAGTTTTGTTGAAGGGATAAGGCAGCCCACAAGTGTGGCCATTTCCCTTAAGGGTTGGACACTTAGGCGTGCAAGTGTTTATGAGTTTCAACACATAGGCCTTGTTTCCCCTATTTAGAGCTTCCATTTTAGGTAATAAATTACCTTATAAGTGTTCGGAAGACCTCCAAAAGAGACTAGGGTGACCAAAACTCGAATATGAGTTTTGGAATTTTATCATCCATTAACTGGGGGGCCCACCAGGGGTATTTATAGGCCAGGTAAGACCTTGGGAGAAAATCAAAGTGGGCGTGCAGGTCACTTGCTTGACCACTATGCAGTGTACAGGTATACTTGTGCGACCATGATGAAACGTGCGTGACCCAAGTGGGAAAAAATCCTTCTTCATGCCCTTATCAATTTTTGTTGTTTCTTAAAAGTATGAATCACTTTAGACTATGGTATTTCCCTTTTTCATTCATTAGACATTGTGACAGATAGGAGATTCAACGAAAGTCCCCGCTCAGAGTTGGATCCGAATGAAATGGGGACGTGACTCTGAGCTAAAGAAAAAAGCCAGGGAACATGCAACGTGCAAGTTTTAAGCACGCAAACATAGGCTCGCAGGTGAGAAGTGCATAGGCTTGGGCACGTAGGGGTGCGGCCTGGCCTATAAATATGTGGTCATTCTTCCGCAAAGCACATGGGTTTGAACAGTTCAAGCTCTCGCCGCGCAGGTTCCTCATGTTGTGGAAGTTGCTGATTTTATGTGGTTTAGTGGTTTTGTTCGTGTCGCACTGCTGTAGAGGTATTTTGACCTATGCGGTGATACTTGCGCACCAAAAATATGCACGAAACTATTACATTTGTGCACCAAAATTGGATTTGCGCGCCTTAATGCCTTAGCCATTTTTCACTTTTCTTCAAAAAAAATTATGAAAAATCAACTCAATTAAGAGTTAATTATTCGACATTTTTGCAGATTCAATGGCTCCTAGAAGAATTGGAATGGCTGATGAACTTATTATCAAGAGGATTGATGACATTATGAATGTTGTTTTCAATGATTACTATGATATCTGGGACAACAATCTCCCATATTTGGCTGAGTACTTAAATAAATATCATGTTAATTTCCCACAGAGCATATACCTGGCTCTGTATGGGTATGATCATCTTCAGGGAGTCAACGTTCCAGATGCAAAGAAATACTTTCCTGAAATGTAGCTGAAATGTTTCTACTCTATTTTGGTTATGTTGTGCATTAAGAGAAACAATAATGGTGTGAACTTTCAAAAGTTTCTTCCATGCCATTTGCTGGGAGATATGAAAAATAGAAAACCCATGGAATGAAATGTTTTCTACTTCTAGTTGGTGGAGAGATAGAATTATATCTGAAAATAATACTCTCTTTAAATGTCTCTTTACTTCCAATGCTCCATTCTCAAATCCATGTATCCATCTTCCAAGTCTCTTGGACAAAAATAGTGTCACTATTTGATTAGCAGAAAATTTTCTCATACCACACTCGAGAACATGCTTTTACAATTCCTCCAAGAAGAGCTGGTATCACTGCATCTCTTATTGTATCCAGTTGAATGAATGAATTCCAGGTGGCTGCTGATGAAGCTCGGGATTCCATAAATCAAATTAAGAGTTATCCGAAAAGCCTTCTATAATTCTTGGAAAAGATAAGAGACTCCAGTTTGTGGATGTCCTTAAAACTTTTGTGCATCAAATGAAAATTTTTTTCATATTCAATAATTTGTGCATGATTTCTTTTTCTACCAACTTTAAATTTTTATCTAAACCAATGGGCCTAGTAAGCATTTGTTGGATTTTTTCTAGGATTATTATAAATAACCCTACAAACTTTGAATCTTTTAATCACTCAATATTTTCTAAAATCATACAAAATGTACATTTAGTGAGCTGGGACTTGACTTTTATTCAGAGTTCCCTTGTCTTTTGTGGGATGTTTAAAGTCATGCACGTCAGAAATAAAAAGGCTACTGTTTAAGGTCGAAATAGATTTTATCAAATGGATTAAAATTTGACTCAATTTCTTGACAATTTATCTGAAAACATATTATCACACTTAAGTATGAGGGAAAATATGTAAACTATGTCTTAAGAAATTTTTAATCTGAGGAATGATATGAAAAAAGGGATAAAAGGTATTATAAAAAGAAGTTCCCAAGAATGAAGTTGCCACTATTTAACAAACCCGTTAGGGGGTTGAATTATGTAGGGCCGCCTAAGGGAATTGGATGCATAGTCAAATAATAGCATCTTTTGGATGACAGGTCCGTTATGTAGACTACTTATGCAAGGCCGCCTAAGGGAACGTGTTGCATAGTCAAGAAAACTAACTCTAAGAAATTTACTTTTCTACTGCTAAAAAGCCAATGAATGTTTATGAAGATTCAAATTTTCCAAAGCATAGAGTTTTCTATATGGAGAGAGGTAATTTAATATGGAGAAGATATTTACAAACAAGATCTTCTAAGAACTGGATGAATGTCACTCCTATGAAGGTCTGGCTCAGACTTAGGGAAGGGAAATATAAACCATAGACTTGAATACTTCCAGATCATGAAAAATAACACGGGACAAATTTGTTAAGGATGGCTATTTTCTGTGGATCCTTACATATTTTTGAAAATAATAATAAGGAAAAAAGAGGTTTTCTTCCCATGAATGAAGTTACCATTATTTAAAAAACCTGTTAGGGGTTAAATTATGTATGGCCACCTAAGGTAATTTGCTACATAGTGAAATAATAGTATCTTTTGGCTGACAAGACTGTTATCAAGACTGTTTATGCAAGGCCACCTAAGGGAATGTGCTGCATTGTCAAGAAAAAGAACTCTCAGAAATTAGACATTTTTTGACTAGAAGTCATGAAAAGGGTTATCCATATCTGGAAGTATTTAAGGATAGGAATATGACACATGAAAATGAGTATTGTACAATGCATGTAGAGATACATAGACCAATGCTAACCATAATCATGTTGTGGCTGGGTCCTAAATTGAAATGTCAGACTTCACTACGTATCCCATAAGGATAGGAATCAAGCCATACGTAGTTCATGAAATACAATTTAACATCATGTGGGATGAAAGTGTGGGAAATATTAGT
This sequence comes from Viscum album, assembly GCA_963277665.1. NCBI lineage: Eukaryota > Viridiplantae > Streptophyta > Magnoliopsida > Santalales > Viscaceae > Viscum > Viscum album. Next base: position 1,496,340,306 of record OY728119.1, on the reverse strand, counting down.
TTAGGTCATAGAGCTGGGGCCATAATAATGAATACACAGTGTATGTTTTCACAGGGACTTTTCATCCAGGTTACTGAAAGTGGAATTTGGGGTTATGCCCAGAAGACTTCGGGCTGGATTCAAGGGACACTAGAACATTCCTACGTATCCCATAAGGATGGGAATCAAGCCACACGTAGTTCTTGAAATACCCTCTGTACAGATTTGGTTCGTAAAAGTGAAGGGAGAAAAGAGGACTTCAGTGCAATGATGGTTTGACCCAAGTTAAAAGGTTTGGGCATTGCCATGTATGCACATAGTCATTGGAATATAACATGATTGGAAGTCAATGTAAATAATGATTCCCTCTCAGGTGAGGGTATCAAAGAATGTTGTAGTATATTGTCATACTGGACAAAAGTGATATATATTTTAACGCCATATAGCAAGGGCAAAGGTGAACCAATGTAAAAAATATTAGTTCTGGGGGGGTTTCACAAATCAACATCGTATGAGACGGAGTTGAATTGATGTAAATATATTGATTTTAGGTTTGAAACTTGGGAGGTTGCCTACGTACCCAGCCTAGAAGGCAAGGATCAAAGTCTGCATAGTTCAATTAAAGAATTAATTGGTGATCAAGTTGTTTTTGAGAACAACGACCTAAAAAATGGTGTTGGGACTTACACATTGTTAGAAGCCCAGAGAAGGTGTTATGGTTGAAGTTTACTCTAAGCTCACATGATTCATACTCGATGTGACAAAAAAGAAGTAGAAACAACCTTAATGATGCACAGTTTTAATGTCATGTAGTACATATGAAGGGACTATGCAGTTTAGAGTCTTGCAGTGAGGACTATTGGTGCTGCACAGTTTAGTGTCATGTAGCAGGGACAGAATACAGTTTAATGTCAGGTAGTACGTATTAAGGGACATTGTTCAGTTTAACGTCATGTAGGAAAAATATAGGGACATGGTTTAACGTCATGTTGGACGTGAACACAGTATTATGTCATGTTGGACAATAAGGGTGTCTTATAGTTTAGCTTCTTATAGCTAAGATGATGGGGACAATACATTTTAACGTCATGTTGGACGAAAATGGGACTGTGCAGTTTAATGTCATGTAGTAAGGAAAAAAAGGACACAGTTTAACATCATGTTGGACAAGAGAAATACAAATAGTTTAAGGTCATATGCATGGACCGTTGATTATGCAGTTTAATGTCTTGTTGGACGTAATGGACTATGCAGTTTAAAGTCTTGCAGCAAAGACAACACAGTTTAACGTCATGTTGGAAAAGAGAAATGAAAATAGTTTAAGGTCATATGCACAGACCATTTATTATGCAGTTTAACGTCTTACTAGACATGAGAGTATTTGTGTTATAAAAAATACTTCTTTATAAATAATGCATTGGTTGGAGTAGTGATGACTTCTCCCACCATTGAGATTAAAGAACAATCTCCATTGGAGTAGACCTTATGTATTGAGTAAGGTCCTTCCCATTTTGGTTCAAGTTTTGGAGGTTTATTTCTTGGTATCATTGGAGTTCTAAGAACCGATACAAATTCTCCCTGAATGAATGAACGAAGACGGACTTTTTTGTTGAAAGCTCGTGCTATTCGATTCTGATAGACTTCCAAGTGGTTCAAGGTGCACAATCTTTTCTCATCTAGTCGTTCCAAATCATCCAATCGCTTCTGAGATTGTTCATATGTAGATTAATGATCACAAATGGCTACTATGAGCAAATGTAATTGAACTTCAATGGGAAAGAATGATTCTGTTCCATATACCAATGAATATGGAGTTGACCGCATTACAGTGCGGGTGGTGGTATGATAATCCCATAAAGCATTAAAGATTTTATCAATCCATGATTTCTTATCTTTATCCACCATCTTTTGCAGTATATTCGAAAGAGTATTATTGAAGGCTTATATCTAGCCATTGGCCGCTGCAGGATACCGAGAGGAATGGTTGGATTTGATGTTGTATTCTTGATACAACTTCTTTACCTCGGATGAACAGAAGTTGGTTCCATTGTCCATCAATATGGTATGAGGGACACCAATTATGATAATGATGTTAGACTTGATAAAGCTAACAATGAATTTATAACTGACTTCTTTGAGAGGTATTGCATCTGCCCATTTGTAAAAGAAGTCAGTAGCAGTATGAATGTACTTAAACTGCTTGGATGTGACTGAAGGATAAGGACCCACTACATCCATTCCCCATGTGGAAAATGGGAATGAGTATTTAGCTATTTGAAGCAATTATGGGGGTTAATGAATGAAGTTGGCATGTACATGGCATGAATGACACTTCATCATGAAATCAACACAATCTTGTATCTTTGAAGGACAAAAGTATCCAAGCCTTCGAATTTGATCAGATAGTCTGTGTCCAGACTGGTGGGCTCCACAAACTCCCACATGAACTTCGTTCATGATAGTCATTGTCTCTTCACCATCAATGCATCTAAAGATAATTCCATCAAAACCTCTTTTTTAGTGAATTTTCTCTAGGTGATTTGGGCTATCATAAAGAGTAAAATTGACCACACATCGCCGGATTTGTTCTTTCCCAGCTCTATCATGTGGAAGTGTTCCATTTTAATGGTATTCCCTGATAGGTTTCATCCTTCTTGATGGTTCAAGAATGGGACTAATTTCATTGATTTCCTCTACTCTGTTTTGAACATAAGGTGAAATTGTATAACGGTGGGCAATACTGATGATTGTCTCGTCCCAATTTGGATCTTCCAGAGTTGTGGCTATATTAGCCAGTGCATCAGCTTAGGCATTTTTTGATCACGGGACATAAGAAAATGTCGGTTCTGAAGGGAATTCCACCATTAACTCTATGAAATAATCATACAAAGGGATTAGTTCTTCTTTTTTGATTTCATAATCCCCATTGACTTGTTTGATTACCAGGTCTGAATCACCTTTCAACTTTATGTGATTCACTTGTTCTTGAAGCGCCAACTCCAATCCTGTGATGAGAGCATGGTATTTTGCTTCATTATGTGTACCGCCTCCCAAAAATGAGAAGGAACAAGGTAGAACTACCTTTTCTGGAGAAATGAGTACAATTCCTAACCCAACTTTTTTGAAATTAGGATCTTCCATTTTCTTCCCTGTTGGACTTCTGGAAGCACCATCAAAGTACATTTCCCATGTTTGAAGACTATATTGAATAGAAAAGACTTCATCATTAAGAAGTTAAATATCTGAAGATGTATCTTCTACTAAAGGATGTTCAGCAAGGAAATTAGCCCGGTCTTGGCTCTTTATTGCCTTTTGAGACACATACTGAATATCAAATTGCTATAAAATAACTGCTCACCTTGCCAGACGTCCTATAAGCATTGGACAGATAAGGATTATTTTGAGCGGGTAATTGTGAGATACCAATTGGACCTCATGATGTTTCAAGTAGTGTCTCAACTTCTGAACTGCAAAGATTAATGCTAGGTAGTACATCGCAATTTTTGAATATTGGGTTCTGCTTCAAGCATAGTCCGACTGAGATAGTAGAGGCTATTTTCATTCCCAACATCATTCTTCTGACCAAGAAAGGCACCCAATGATCACTCTAAAGCTATCACATAAAGGATAAAAGGTCTTCCTTCAACATTTTGCATTAATACCGGTGGAATGAAGAGATATTTCTTGAGAATATTTAATTCTTATTGACATTCTTCAGTCCACTGGTAAGTGACTCCCTTCAGCATTAATTTGGTGAAGGATAGACTTTTTCCTACAAAATTGGTTATGAAATGCCGAATATAGGCATAGGGTCCTTGAAGTCATATCAATTATTTCAAATTTAGAGGGGATGAAATACCAAGGATTGAATTTGTCTTCTTAGGATCGACATTGATACCACAATGGCATACAACAAAGCCGAGATATTTTCCTGAGGTTACCCCAAAACCACATTTTAAGGGGTTCATCTTCAAATTATGTTGCTGAAGTTTATGGAGTATGACTTCCAAATAAGCCAAATTATTAGAACATTTCTTGGATTTAACCAAAAAATCGTCCACATAACATTCAACAAACTTCCCTAAAAAGGGTTTCAAGATACAATGCATGGAACGCTGATATGTTGTGCCTTCATTATTCAGGCCAAAGAGAATTACTCGATAGAAAAACACATCCTGAGGGGCTCTAAAGGATATAGATTCTTCATCTTTTGTAGCCATTCAGATTTTATTATATCCAGAATATCCATCAATGAAGGAAAGTGATTCATAGCCATCTATTTCATCAATTAAGAGTTCGGTTATCGGAACTGTAAAATCATCCTTAGGACAAAGCCAATTAAGATCTCTGAAATCAATGAAAACTCTAATTTGTCTGTTCTTATTTTTCACAGGAACAATATTATCCAACCATTTGGAATATTGAACTTCTCTGATGAAGTTATCTTTGAAAAGATTATCCACTATAGCATTAATTTTGGAAGAATAAGTTGGGTGTGTTCTTCTTGCGGCTTGTGTAAATCGCTGATGTTCTTCTAGAAAACCCAAATGATAAGTAGCTACATCAGGATCAAGGCCTGGAATCTCTATATTGTTCCAAGAAAATATATCACGATTTTGTTTTAAAAATGAAATATACATTTCCTGTTATTCAAGAGTCATGGCCGCACTAATTAAAGTGGGGTGTGGATCTTATTTTGTACCCATATTTATTTTTCTGAGTTCATCCACAGTGGTAGAGATACCCTCTTCAAATGCTGGAGGAGCATCTCTGATATCTTCCTCTTCTTCTTCAACATGTGTTACTTCTTCTGTTTCTAATTTCATAGTAGATGATGAAGCAAAATTTCCATGATCAGGCGAGATATTAATATTTTAACATCTTAAAGAAGAGGCTTCCATTTCCAACCCAATTGATGATGAGGTGTCCTCCTTCCGTAATGAAGAGGAGATGATGGATTGAAAATCGACATCATACTTCACCTCTGATATTGCTATAACTTCTTCTAGCCTGGTTGGCGAAGTATAGACTTGCTGGATTTTAGCGGATGAAATGATGACATATCCATTTGGGATTTCATTATTGCTTGGTGAATCAACAATTTCTCCCATGTTGTCTGAATTTATTGTCATAATTGACATTGTGGAAGTCTCCATAAGAGTATTTTTATTTGGGCCTATCCTTTCTATTTGACTGACAGGCAACACATAATCTGTATGCACATGTGTGAATGAGTTTACTGGAATCTTTTCTAAACCATATGGAGCATTAACATTGGTAACCTCCCTTGATGTGGATTTCTCTTTACCCTTCATGTCATAGAATTCCGCCTCAATTTATTGAGATTCACATGTTTTGAAGGGGGCTTTATCACCATACAACATCCCAATTTGAACATCAAAACAATATTTGAGACATTGATGGTATGATGAAGGGATAATTGGATGTTGATGTAGCCAAGGTCTTCTAAGTAAAAAGTTGAAGGCTGTATCATGATCAAGAACCATGAAATCTGAATTGGATACAAGGTATCCAAACTGAGTTCTGAGTGTAATCTCACCCAATGGTTCTTGTTCATTTTTATCATATCCTTGTAGCATCAATGTAGAAGGAGATAAATCATATTCTGTGAGGCCTAATCGACAAAGTGTACGAATGGGGATGAGGTTGACTCATAAACCATTATCAATGAATGATATTCAGATGTCTACACCATTGACCTTGCTATATAAGTACAAAGGTCTAATATGTCGATGCACGACATCATCTTCATCTTCATCTGTAAAAGATATCACTGCATGGCATTCTGCAGGGCCATTATCTACATGGTAGACTTCAGCCGTAGAAATTTCAGTTTCAAACTCCTGAGGATTTGACAAAGCCTCAATGAGTGCCTTTTGAAGATCCTTGGATATATTCAAGGCATTAAAAATTGATAACTTGGTCGGTACTTGGGAAAAATGTTTCATGACATCATATTTCTGATCCAAAGGTCTTTGTTTCCCAATAAGAACATGTGGTTTCATAGGTGCCTTAACAGTTGATGATTTGGAAGTAGATGCATCTTGTATTGAGGTAGGATTTGGAAATACTCCTAGCTTTGGAAGATTTGACTGAATAGGTCTATTCACTTGCTGAGAAGAAGAAGGTGGAACCTCTAACCGATCCTCCAGAATAATTGTGTCAGGACTGAATCTGCTATTGGTGGAAGAATTTTCTTATTCTTGTTGAGTTCGTTGAAGGGCTCTACCATGAGTTTCTACTGCATATATAGTTCTAGAAGGGGTAGAATTGGAATAGTGGCTTCTAGGATATCCACATCTTCCTTTGTATCCCAGACCTCCAGAACTCCCTCTAATTCCTCTGTTTGATATAGGGAACTCAGGCTCATCAACATCGAAGCTATGATGGGCATAAGGATCTATTAAATGAATCATGTTAACAGAACCAAAGATCAATTCTTCATCTGATGAAGATTCTGCCAGATTAGCCTATTTAGGTTGTTCCATTTGGTGGGGCTGTGCCCTTGGATTTAAAGTAGATGGAATAAAATCTACTAGAGTCAAAGAAAATTTGGGCTTTGACACGATCTCCTCTTCATCTGATTGCTCTTCTTTCTTTGAATTATGCCGTTTCTTTGAGGATTTTCCCTCTAATGAAGAGGGTTTTTCTATGGAATTCATGGAAGAAGACACAATTGGTTTCTTCAATTACGCTTTCAAAATAACAAGAGTTCGGTTGATCGTTTTTCTGACCACCCAATCATCATATTTTTTGCGCACTTTTATTCTTGACTTCTTGCCCCTCGCCTTCTTCCTTTGGATTTGTAGCAGTAACACAAGCTACCTGAGCTGAAGAACCTTTCAATTTGATTTTTCCTGAGTCCCCCATCGTTTTTAGGAGGTCTTTGAAGACAAAAAACTCCTGAATGGGATGTCCCAACATCTGATTAAAGGAGTAATATTTGGTATGGTCTTCATCTCCTTCCTTGTTAGGCCTTTTGGGCCTCGGCAATTGAACCAAATTATTTTCTAGAGCCGAAATGAAGTATCCAGGAAGTTGTTCACTTCGGAAAGAGTAAACTATACTTTTCAATTATTCAAATTGTTTTCATCATTGATCTCTTTGATCATATTGACAAAACGGCCATTGTTGTTGATGCTCAGGAGGTGGATCCCTTCAAGAAGATAAAGGCCTTGAAGTAGAAGCAGGTACAGGTGCTTGTTTAAGCGTAACTGTAGCAGTCTCTACTTTACCCATTCTCCTTCCTGGAGCTGATGGAATTACATGAGCTTTATCCTTAATCATTGTAAGAGTGTCATCAATTTTCTGAGTGATCTAAGTAAAGTATTGAAACCCTCCTTTGTATTTCACAGGGATCAACAGTGTGTGCAACTCATCATGCAGATTTTCCACACAGATTGGAAACAATTCTTCTTGAGGGAGTGCTAAGATCAGGGAATATGTTAATCCCTTCTAGCAAGAAATGAAATCTAAACCACTTTCATTCTCCCTTTTCTTACAATTTGTAAGATAAAAAACTGTTGTCTTTGGAAAAGTTGAGCTAAATTGAAGATGGAATCATTGACAGAGATCCTCCTATTTGGTAATTGACCGAGATTGCAAGCATGTATACTAGACAAAGGTAGGACCTTATAATGACTATACAAAACACTTGAGCTTAACTGCTTCTTGTCGCTGATGGGTTCTCATCATAGGATCGCAACGAGAAACAAAATGTGTTATGTGCTACTCTGGGTCTCCCAAACCATTAAATATTGGGAATTTGGTACTTGAAAATTTTTATGGGGGAGGAATTGCATCAACCCATTCAGGGTAGGCTCTTTTCTCTGGTTGAACTAGTGCATATTTTCCTTTCATAGAATCCAACCGAGCTGTTAATGACTCAATGGTAGTTATTAACTATTGAGAAACATCTGGTTGAGCTTGGACCTGAACAGGTGCAATAACTGGAGCCTGGATAGGTGTTGTGGCTGGTACTGCCACTGATGATAACACCACCGGTTGTTGTTGCACTTCATGCATAGGATTAGACTTGTGAGGGTGTAATGATAATGGAGGATATTCATGACCCATCTCAGTAGCCACAACAAATTCCCTTAGCTGACTAACTCTAGATCGCTTAGGAGGAAGACTACCTTGAAGTAGTTATGTATTCAACCTCCTCAACTCCTTCATTTCTTCCTCTTGTTGTGCGAATCTTTTCTCTAATGAGAGTGATTGGCCTTCTTCAAAGGAAGGGTATGTAACCTAATTCTTTCATTTCCCCTTATTGGATCCCTTTCAGAGAGGGGGAAGTGGGTTATTTGAAGGAACGCCCAGATTCTGGGTAAGCCTTTGATTTCGTGTACAGACACCTTCTTCATTTATGTCTGTGTGTAAAACTTCTTATGCAGGAACCTCTTCATCTGATCCCTCTGAGTGAGCCTCATCTGGTGGATCAACAACAATGGCATTGATGTCATTAATTGATTCATAATGCATTACATCCCTTCTATCAGCATTTCTACGATATTGTCTTCTTCCATGTCCCTAATGAGACCATGCATTTTGTCGATTTGATCCCTCAGGAACTTCTTGATGAACAATAATTTGGAGGTAATATCCTGATAATTTGGCGCTTCATTCCTCTTGGGGATTCTTCCCTAATCAAGAGAAGACATAATTTCTCTAAGGAAGAGATTGATGATTTGAAAAATTCCTCAGTCCAGTGGACTGGGGCTGTTCTTGTTGTCCCTACTAAACTTCTTGAATACTATATGTTTATTCTGAGGGTTGGGTTAAGAGAGTCTCCAGTCTAGCTAGTTGGGGTGGCTCTTGAGTTGCTATATGTGAGACTTTATTGAAATATCTCTTGATATTGTGGACTTTAGTCTGGAAATTGGATGGATGCATCAACCTGCATCCACTTTTATCACCCGGATCAAAAGACCATTTGATGATTTCTGACACTTCTGTCACATGATGATGTGCTTTCTCCAAATGAGAGGCCTGTTCAATATTTTCATTTTCTTGATGCAGGACTAATTCAAAAACTTTTTCAATGTATGCTTGATTTTGAGAAGAACTATTTGAGGCATGTTATTGAGCGAGCCTCTGATTACAAACAAAGCCAATTGGTTATAGCCGGCTATGGGCAATAACATTGCATGAGACCATTTTTGGCGGGATTTGTTAGCTGGAGAGTATAGTGAAATGTAGTGCTATATAAACACCCCATCCCCTAAAATGAATACCAGATGGGGAATTGGCAATTAACTGGTGAAATATTCTTAATGCAACAAGTCATGAATGCTGAAGGGCTCTCTGCTGCTTTTCAGCCTTCAGATATCAAGAAACTGAGAGAGATGCCAAATAAATTTGGCTTTGTAACCTATCAATTATCTTGACATGATTTCCATATTCATCATAAGATAATATTTTCTTCTTCAATTGACAATGATTTTTCCACATGTTGAGACGAATATATTGAATAAAATCTTCCGTCAACATCTCTAGAATTTCATATTGAGAGTCAGCCAAAGGCCAAAACATGATTGGCATTTCACCTTTCGCCAGTTGTTTTCTCATATTCACTACTTCTTCTTTTTCATTTAATAATGATTATTATACCTGATTAGACCATAGTTGGTGCTTCGTTGTTCCTTCCTCAGATTCAACAATATTGGTGGAGAATTTATTTATCAAATTAGAAGATGCATGACTCAGGGGTGGTCTGGAGAATGACCTACAGCCCAGGCTATCTTCTGGTTGAGAAATTATTTTACCTACTATTGGTAAAGAATCATGCATGACTAGATTCATATTTTCAAGTGCCTCAAGATAAGAGGGATTTCTCATTACTACATTTTCCATTGGATCATTTTCCAGGTAAGGTGAATTACTACTACGGAGAGGACATTCACAACTAAATTCATCATCATAGGGAGGACCACCATGGTGGGTTACAGAAAAAGATGAAACATTTTTATCCTTGATCTTCTGGCCAAGCAGAGGGTTATCATGACTCTCATATGAAGATGATACTTCAAGATTGACCGAATTGTCATGAATCAAGCCTTTATGAGGAAGTTTCTGATGCAGACATTAGCAATTAATGTTCCCACTATTGGGAACTGAGGGAGTAGAATCTTTAATTCCAATAGATAATTGACTGAGGGCTTCATGAACTCCAGCATCGAGCAAGGCCTTATTACAGATTAGCTCTTCATTTCTTGACTGTGATGGGCCGGTCTTCTTCTTAGACTCCTTCTTACTCATTTTAGGAATCACTTGTTGATGAAAGTGGTTATTATGGGTAGGTGTATGTGTCTGCTCAGGAGAAATGATCATGTTATACTGATTATCTCCACTCAAATCAGGTGTATGTGCCTGACTTGGTTGTCCATATGACATGGGGGAGTATGCCCCGCAACCCTCTTGGACTGGAACAACGTTGTGTGTTTATTATGAAGTGAACTTTTGATTTATCACTCCACTTGTAGGGATAGATTTTCATTTCTTTCCCTATGATGCTGGTGAAGCTGTTATAATATCATCGTAAGCATCCAAAATATGAGCAGGGATATTCTTCTGCTCTTTCACCATTAACAATATATGCTTGGTGACTTCAGCTACCGGAACGAGGATATACGTCCATTCCATGTTTGGATTAGGTGTGTGTTCCTTCTCCTGTCCTCCTCTTCCTGTCAGTGAATTTTGACAGTACTCATGTGTGGGGGAAGAGAGTTGAGTCTACCTCCTGTTTGTCATTGGGGCTTTCCAATTAACTATTTTGGGTGCTACCAAACGAGACTGTTGGTAGGCTTGATCAATACTAGTAGGTGTATATGCCTGCTAATTTCACTCCACCGAACGTGGTTGATGAGCTTCTATCAATACTGGCAGACAAGGATAATGGTAGGATTGATGATTGTAATCAGGTGTATGTGCATGTTTACCAGTTGTCAACACATTTCGTTGGCAGGCCTCAACATATGTAGTCAGACGAACCTGCTGACTAGATGATGATTTATAAACAAGTGTATGTTCCTATCTATAGTACTCTTCCGGAATTTCCTAGCGGGATTAGCATCCTGCTGTCAGATGAGTCTGCTGGACAGCGGAATTAAAACAGATGGGTGTGTGTGCCCGCTCATTACTTGCCACCAAGTTAGGTTGGTGGACTTCTCCGGAGATGGAAGAGATAAGGACCTACACACTATTGTCCAAATTTTGCCACTGGTGGTTCATCTTGCATGCTCAGGTTCGAGGAACCTGAGCCGAATGCCTAGAGACGATAGCCTTCTCATGTTGAGGGCGCACTACCATACGAGTGTGGTGGAAATTGTTTATGGGAGCCCTCGGGATGGACTCCTATTTCATTGAACTAAGGCCTTTAGTAACCTTCTCATTCACCTCTCCATAATATGGGAGGGAATGGTGATTGTGTTCCGCAGATAATGACCCAAAAAGTTTAGAAATGGTGGTTGGCATCACCTGCTTCTTGATCACTGGTCGTCGATGTACGGACGACCAGGGTGAATTGTTGACTTGCAGGGCTTGCCGAGCGGCCTCCAGAGTCGGAATGGTACCGTGTCGATAACCAGCGCATTTTATACCCAGCATTGAAGACGCTAAGTAGGTGATGTCTTCCTCAGAGCAGATGATGATCCAACAGGAGTAGCATCAGAGTCATTCACAGTAGAGGTATTCACAGGTGTGAACTTAAGAGAATCCATTTCTGTAATGCAGAAGATCTTGGAAAAGAGTGCCTATTTGATATAATAGACATAATCAAGTTAAGTTCGGCCACTACATCTTTTGGATGAGCACATATGTTATTGATTTTGTTGTTAATCCTCTCATTGAGTTTTAAATAGGGGCCTAATAAATAATAAAAACATCATTTTAACATGGTTTAATGATTCACGTCGGGTTCACCATCTTTTGTTTGCTCTGGAAATGGGGATGACCTCATTTGTTTAAGGTTAAAGCATTCCAATCGGTTTCTAACGAGTTTGTTTGTAGAACTGGAAACATCCAAGGATTCTATATCCGTTTAGACCTACTTTCCAAATGTAGGTTCTCATTAGTTATGAACCGATGAGGCTTAAGAATTTTCATTGGTCAAGAGGATGGGAGGTCGGACTCATCACACCTTTCTGTAGGGAATTATTATCTACTCTGGGACTCTCTTTATAGATTTAAGTTATGTTTGTGAATCCTTATTACATTACCAAGTATGAAATGAGCTTTCCATTAGATCTGTCAATCAGTTATTTATTTTATGAAATTTAGAGAATATTTTGTATGTATTCGAGGTTCTTCATTGATAGAGAATCATCTGTATTTGTTAGGGATTCATAGTCAATGGTATGCTTCGATACATTGTATAAAGATCTCTTGGTTATTATGATAACCATACTAGTTTTAAAGCCACTTAGCGGGGCACTTGAAGTTTATTTTCATTCAAGAGGACATGGATTATTTTAGAGTTGGGATCGTACCCACAGATGGTGTAACACCCGAGAATTTTATGAGAAATATTTTGTTTTTTTATGTTATATAAATCATCAAAGGAATCTTTTACTACACAAAACACTTGCTTGGCTTTCTTTACAAGCATTCTCTACATTCCTCAATAGCTTGCGTCGTACGCAATACCGAGTTTCACCAAACAACGATATGCAATTAAAATATTATTAAAACTAGCTGTTATGAATCGTAATAACCATTTTTTAATTTTTTTAAGTTTTATTTTTCAAAATGGACTTCATTTTTGGATTCGGAATCTCGAAATGAGCCTAGGGTGAAATTTTGGTATTTTTCTGAAAACTTTCAATTTTTTATGAATAGTGAAAACACTGGGTTACTATTTGAAAACCGAATTTTTATTTAAATAATTATTTATTTTATTTAAATTTAATTAAGGTCAAACTTGATACATAATACCTATATAAGTTCAATTTAATTCATTGGAGTAATTTTATAATAATTTTAGATATATAAAGTTTTATTGCACTTTTCACCGTCTTTTACCCACCTCCTAGGAGAATTTCCAAATTCACATAAAACCTAATTTTACTACTTCTGTGAGTGGAATTTCAAAAATCCGAGAGACAAGGTTGATGTCAAAAAGTAAAATGTGGTTCAATGAGATGAAAATAATTTTTTGGTGAATAGTAACTTTTTACTTTTTTTTACCTTGGTTAAAAGTAAATAGGGTAACTAAGGATAAAAATGATATTATTATTACACTAAAACATGTCCTAATTCTATTGGATAAGTGTAATTCTACCAAAAACAACATTAGGAATAAAATATTTCCATTTAGTCCCACTTGGATTAGATTAGGACATTTAATATTAATTTATTTAAAGAAGGGTTTAAATAGTTAAAATCCATGTTTAATAAGTAAATCATTTTTAATATAATGGTATACATAAGATAAATTCGACTATAAATATTAATTATAAATATATAAATATTTCTTACATTATGGTATTTTATTTTTAATTTTTAGACTTTAAATTTTTTAATTTATTTATGACACAATGATGATACAGTAATTATCTTATTAATGAAATATTGACATAATTGATGTTATAAATAGCCAAATAAATATAATTTGAAACTTTTTATGAATTACACTAATTTTCTAGATTAATATGACATGTTAGTATTTATTTAATTAACTTTGTTATAACTAATCATTCTGTTATAATTTTCAAAAAAATCAATTACTAAATAGTTTCAAATTTGACATAAAATAGTTTTTAAAACAAATATTATATTATTATTTGTTATTTTATTCCTAAAAATCTAAGGTTCGGCCAAATGACTTAGATAAGGTTATATATATTAATAATAAACAACTTGGGGTTCGTTTGGCTTGTTATAGTAAGTTTATTAACCTTTTAGTGTAAGAAAACAAGAAGACAAGGTAAGAGTAAAATTATTTAACTTAAAGTTAAATCTAAATGATAAGGTTAAAATAGATACCTAAACTTGTATAAATTCTATAGGATGAGAGGATTTCGACCCATCCCCACATTAGCTTCTGAATAAATCAATTTTGAGCTATTCAAAACCGAATATGACTTTATAATAAAATAATATTTTTAGTTTTTCCAAAGGTGCCCCTCTCCTCTCTTATAAAAGCGCACCTCCTCCCTCTCTTCCTCACACCAATTTGAGCCATCAATCTCGGCAAACCCCTGCCCATTTCACTTCCCACCTTCCCTAGAAACATCCTAGAGGTCCTAGTTTTCTTCAAAGACCAACTCTAGTGCCCTAAGAGAAGGTTAAGAAGAGGCACGTCAAAGAAGAGGTAATATCCATTACCGATCCTTTCCAATTTGTTTCTTCTTCAACTTCTTCTTAATTAGTTGTTTCATTATGAGGTAAGAATATCAGTATACCTCATATACTGATATGTTATTATAAATATGAAACAACTCTATTTCACCTCTTATCAGTCCTATGGAAAACGAAAACACCGCACGTGCGTACGTACGGAATACCGTCTCACCGCCGTGGTGTAATCTATTTTCCACCTCCACCTTACTTCAATGGGTATCATGGTTTCAATAATGAATATATATGATTATTGTAAAGTGGTATTGATTCTGAAATAGTATAAATACACTCCAATAAAATTCCACGATCATGGGAACGATATCATCGCTCGTGCGTACGTATGGAATATCGTCTCCACAATGTGATGCAACACGTTCTACATGATCTTCATTGCATAATGATTATATAAATTAATTGAATGAATGAATATTATATATATTACACTAATACAATTATGGAAATGATTTACCTATAACCTAAAAATAAGAATAAGAATTTATTCGACAAAACACGCATAAGAACAAAAAGAAATAAACACCCGAATAACTAGTAGCAATGAAATATTACTAATAAGAAGCTAAGAATATGACCATATATGATATCATAACAATGATTATTATTCTGGAATAAGTCAATGACCTTATTTAAATCATTATACAGGATTTTTGGACACTTACGAAGAAAATCGGACCTAAGGTAAGGGAAGTATCACAATCTCATTTTTATCTGAGATTGTTCATAGTTTGGAATTTACTAGGGTGTATTTTATCATCCACATCCATGTTTCCTCAATATGTAATATTAATTCCATCCACGTAAAATTGTTTAAATCCAATTTTACCCTTCGATGAGGTTTTAGTAAAAGATATGAAAGGAATCTTTTGTCATTTTTCGTATGAGGTACTTTTTGACTTTTTTGACAAAAGTACGAGAAGAATGTTTTTTTAACTTATACGACATGAATGGATTTTTACAACATTATTTCCAAGAAGCTTACTTTACAAGTTTTCAAGTTTATTTTTAATCAACTTCTTTTAGTTTAAAATTGTATGACATGTTAAGAATGGAAAATTGTTTTTGAAGTAGAAAGGATATTTTCCCAAGAATGGAGTTCAAGTGTTTTATCAAAATTATTTTCCATCTAAGAAAATATGGGGTTCTATTTCTATCCCTATTATTACATTGATTTGATTATGTTATGATGGAATTTTTTTTATAAATTCCTTTATCTTATATGAATTTTTTTATGATGTCACGATGTTTAAGATTCCCATTTTTATTACATGGGTTATGCTATGATGTATGGTTTATGATTTTGTGTCACACATAAGAATGGTATCATTATGAGATGGGTGGGACCTGTATCTACCTTTAATTCATTGGGTAAAGATTTTATATCTCATGAGATATACATGGCTGGAACGGCAGTTTAAACCAGTTTAGTGAAATAGGACGAAAACGAGAAATGAACTCGATTCAGAAATGGACTTTGTCCACTAAGATAGTCTTGGCAATGAGTCTTGACTAATAAGAAATGATTCTCTATGATTATGTGTGTATGCCACAAAGCATCATGTTTTAAGTTACGATTATTGTGATTACATTTCACTACCATGATTTATCCCATGTTATGAAATTTTGATCTCTTTTGCAGTGTAAGATTTCCAAAATGTTACATTCTTATGAATATGATATGATTGATATTTCTTTTGTTTACCCTTACTGAGTATTTGAGCTCACACTTTTATATGTTTTCTTTCCCCAGGTCAAGAAGAAGGTTATTAAGTAAGATATGCCAAAAGGGACTATAGATATGATGAAATAAATGGGAGACAGTTCAGACGCTTTATGAAATAGTTTTTTATGTTTCCTAGTTTCTAAATACACTATACCTATACGGTCCTTTCATGGTTTTGACATATGTTGTAATATGTGTACTTAAATTTTGAAGTACTAACAATTTATGTAATGTATGGGTCATTATAGTTGGTATCAGAGGAAAGGTATAGTCAACCTTTGGAAACTATGATGTGAAAGCCTTAGTAAGAACCCTAAGGATAAGTCTAATAATAGAACACAATATTAGTGTTTTAGAAATGGCCATTAATATCCTAGGATAAGACATTAAGTGTGAAATTTTATTCCTGATTATGTGGTTTTCCTATTATAATTAGTGTTTCTCACACTATTCTTCTTGGTTTTAGTCAATGGCTGGAACCCAAAGGAACCGTGTTAATGCGGAATGTGATAGGTAATGCAATGAATGTCCCCCTGAGCAACCAAACGTTATGGGATCTGGAATGAAAAATCTTTTAGACATGCTCACACAACTTTCTCATGCTATGAATCATATAGGACTTCCAAACGAGCAAAGGAAGGAGCTACATTCTGTTGAATCCTTCATGAGACAGCGTCCACTTTCATTTAGCGGGTCTACTGATCCATTAGTTGTTGAACAA
The DNA here is from genome assembly GCA_963277665.1 of Viscum album. NCBI lineage: Eukaryota > Viridiplantae > Streptophyta > Magnoliopsida > Santalales > Viscaceae > Viscum > Viscum album. Next base: position 1,496,323,507 of record OY728119.1, on the reverse strand, counting down.
TGGATCAGTACTACTGAAAAGATATTTTCAGTTCTTCAATGTTCTGAACATGATAAATTCATCTTAGCAGTGTATCGTTTGGAAGGTGATGCTGATCAACGGTGGAATCTTATCAAGAATACGAGGCCAAGAGATGATATTGAGTCCATGGAATGGGACGAGTTCAAGAACTTATTTTTCAATAAGTACTTCCCTCGTATTATTCGAACAAAGATGGAGAAGGATTTTCTTGAAGTAAAGAAAAAAAATGATGAATCTGTTGGTACCTATGAGGAAAATTTTACAAGACTTGCAAGGTACACATCTGGTATTATTATCCAACCCGAGAGTAAGGTCGATCGATTCTTTAGTGGCTTAAAACCAAGTCTTCGAAGGGCGTTAGCCATAAGGGACTTCAATAGCTACGAGGAAATCGTTTGATGTGATCTCAAAGTTGATATGGAGATTGTTGTAACCCATCTGTCATATGGGTTTGATAAGAAGAGGAAAATGGAATTCAAAGGAAAATCTAAAGAGCACACTGAAAAGAAGATGAGTTTTCCCTTATGCTCAAAGTGTGGAAAGAAACATGGAGGGAGTTGTCTTAATGGGACAAGTAAATGTTTCAAATGTGGAAAGGAAGGTCATCGGGAATTTGAATACCGCAATGATGGGAATAAGATGTCTAGTGATGCAAACAATGAAAAGGGTACACAGAGTGCACCTCCTACACTTCAATGTTACAAGTGCAAGGAAATGGGGCATTATGCCAATCAATGCCCTAATCCAAGGGTTGTGGATGATGATCGACGTCAACAAAATCTTAAGGCTAAAGAAAAAGGAAAGTCACATGCAATTTCTATCAGCGATGTGGAGTATGATAATGATGTGGTGAAAGGTACACATACCATCCACTCTAAAATAGCAAATGCTTTATTTGATTCTGGATCCACCCACTCTGTTATTTCTGAGGAATTTTATATGGGTATCACCATATTACCTCAACAATTAGATGTTGAGTTAGCTGTGGCAACCCCTAATGGCACAACAGTTGCATCAATAGTTTATAATTCTTCTCCGATTGAAGTTTGTGTCAAAGTGCTTTCTAAAAATCTTGTGATCCTCCCTATAGTGGAATTTGATGTGATTCTTGGCATGGAATGGGTTTTTCTATATGTATCTCATATCCATTTACAAAGAAGGGAAGTCACATTTCATATTCCATATCTATCTTTGATCGTCTATCAATGCAAGGATGAACATAACCTTCCAGTGGCAATTTCTTCCATCTTATGGGTTCTGATTCCACTAAATGAAGGTTATTTATCTCAAATGGTTGGTGACAAAATCAAAATTAATAATGTGCCCATTGTACGAGAGTTTGATGATGTCATTTCGGAGGAATTTTCAGGTCTTCCACCAAATCGTGAAGTTGAGTTTTCAATCGAACTCGTACCGGGTTCTTTGCCTATTTCAAAGACACCTTATAGAATAGCCCCAATTGAGTTGCAGTAATTAAAGAAGTAACTCCAATAGAATCTTGATAAGGGGTTCATATGTCCTAGTGCGTCACTTTGGGGAGCACATGTTCTGTTTGTTAAGAAGAAAGATGGATCAATGAGACTCTGCATTGATTATCAAGAACTTAACAAGATCACTATCAAGAACAAATATCATCTCCCATGCATTGATGACCTATTTGACCAACTATGCGGAGCTCAATACTTTTCCATGATTGATCATAATTTAGGGTATCATCAATTAAGGGTCAAAAAGGATGATATACCAAAGACGGCTTTCCATACAAGGTATGGACACTATGAATTTATAGTGATGCCATTTGGTCTTACTAATGCCCCTACTATCTTCATGGATTTGATGAATAGAGTCTTTAGAGACTATCTTGATCAGTTTGTGGTAGTCTTTATAGATGATATTTATGTATATTCAAAGATAGAGGAAGAACATGAAGTTCACTTGAGAATTATATTAAAGACCCTTAGAAAAGATAAGCTTTATGAAAAATTTACCAAGTGTGAATTTTGGCTTCAAGAAGTTTTATTTTTGGGTCACATAATCTCCAAAGATGGGATATCTATGGATCCAGCAAAAACAGAGGTTATCGAAAGATGTTCGAGACCAACAACAGTAACTGAGATCTGAAGTTTTCTTGGTTTGTCTGGATATTATCGACGTTTTGTGAAAGATTTTTCATGATTATCTAATCCCCTCACCTGGTTGACTCGGAAAAGAGTTAAGTTTGTTTGGACGGAGGAATGTGAAGAGAATTTCAAGGAGTTGAAAAGAAGGTTATCCAGTGCACATGTGCTTACACTGCCTTGTAGTGGAGAAAGGTTTGTGATCTACATTGATGCATCCAAGAAGGGATTGGGGTGTGTTCTTATGAAAAATGATATGGTGATAGCTTATGCCTCACAACAGTTGAAAATCCATGAGAAAAATTACCCAACTCATGATTTGGAGTTAGCTACGGTAATCTTTGCATTAAAGATTTGGAGGCATTATCTTTATGGAGAAAGGTGTGACATTTATAATGATCATGAAAGTTTAAAGTATATTTTCACACAAAAGGAGCAGAATATGCGCCAAAGAAGATGGTTGGAACTGATTAAGGATTTCGACTGCTCAATTCATTACCACCCTGGGAAAGAAAACAAGGTGGTAGATGCATTAAGTCGACAAGACCATGCTAGCTTATCCATGATGAGGATCACAAAAGATCGAATATTTATTGATTTACAAAGGATGGATCTTGGAATTATAATGAAAGGGGGGAAACCTTATCTTTCTCAAATGAATGTTTAACAATCTATACATGTGAAGATTAAAGAGGCACAGAAAGAAGATGTAGAGTTACAAAAGAAGGTGAGAAATGTTCCTGAATTCAACCTTGATTGTGATGGGATAATAAAGTTCAGGAATCGGGTTTGTGTTCTTCCCATCCCCGAATTAAAGAAGGAGCTTCTGGATGAGGCTCATAGTTCTTCATTCTCTATTCATCCTGTAAGCATGAAGATGTATAGGGACCTGAAAGGGTACTTCTAGTGGGATGGAGTGAAAAGAGATGTTGCTGAATATGTCTCTCGGTGCTTGGTTTGTCAGCACGTTAAAGCTGAGAGACAGAAGTCCAAGGGGATGTTAAAACCATTACCCATACTCGAATGGAAATGGGAAAACATCACTATGGACTTTGTCACAGGACTTCTTAAAACATCCAAAGGAAATAATGCTATCTGGGTCATAGATGATCATCTTACAAAGTCTGCACACTTCATTGCTATTAGAGAGGATTTCTCTCTGGACCAGCTTGCCAGGATATATGTGAAGGAAGTAGTAAGATTGCATGGAGTAACACTTTCTATTATATCTGATCAAGATCTGAGGATTACCTCAATGTTCTGGCGAAGTCTTTAGCATACTCTGGATAAAGAGTTGAGTTTCCGCACTGCTTATCATCCTCTGACAGACAGTCGGTCTGAGAGGACAATTAAAACTCTAGAAGATATGTTGAGAGATTGCTCTATGGATTTAAAAGGAGGTTGGGATCAACACCTACCTTTGGTGGAATTTTCTTATAATAATAGCTTTCACTCCAGTATTCAGGTGGCTCCTTATTAAGATCTCTATGGAATGAAATGCAGGACTCGAACTTGCTGGAATGAAGTTGGGGAAAGAAATCTATTAGGACCTGATCTTGTTGATGAGATGCTAGAAAAGGTCTGATCTATTCAACAACACATAAGAGCAGCTCAGAGTCAACAAAAAAGTTATGCCGACAACCGAAGAAAAGACTTAGAGTTTGAAGTGGGTGATAAAGTGTTCTTTCGAATAACTCCTTGGAAGAGAGTAATGAGATTTGGAAAGAAGGGAAAGGTGAGCCCTAGGTATATCGGTCCTTTCGAAATACTGGATCGTGTTGGGAAGGTAGCTTACCGATTGGCACTTCCACCGAATCTCTCACAAGTTCACGATGTGTTCCATGTATCTCTCCTGAGAAAGTACATACCTGATCCTTCACATGTACTCAGCTCAGAAGTTGTACTGCTGGAACAAGATCTTTCTTATGAAGAACAACCAATAGAGAAACTCAATCATAGTGAAAAAGTCCTACGGAACAAGACCACTCGCTTGGTGAAAGTTTTATGGAGGAACCACCAATTAGAAGAAGCTACATGGGAGCTTGAGGATATGATGAAGGAGAGGTATCTTCATCTGTTTGTTACAAAGTGACCAATTTTGAGGGAGAAATTCATTTTAAGGGGGGTAAAATGTAACACCCGAGACTTTTATGAGAAGTATTTTGTTTTTTTATGTTATATAAATCATCAAAGGAATCATTCACTACACACAACACTTGCTTGGCTTTCTTTACATGCAGTCGCGACCTTCCTCGATAGCTTGCGTCGTACGCAATACCGAGGTTCACTAAACAATGACATGCTACTAAAATATTATTAAAACTAGATGTTTTGAATAGTAATAACAAATTTTTGAAATTTTGTAAATTTTATTTATCAAAATGGACTTCATTTTTGGATTTGGAATATCGAAATTAGCCTAGGGTGAAATTTTGGTATTTCTCTGAATACATTCAATTTTTGATGAATAGTGAAAACACTGGGTTACTATTTAAAAACCGATTTTTTATTTAAATAATTATTTATTTTATTTAAATTTATTTAAGGTCAAAATTGATACATAATACCTACATAAGTTCAATGTAATTCATTGGAGTAATTTTATAATAATTTTAAATATATAAAATTTTATTGAACTTTTCACCGTCTTTTACCCACCTCCTAGGAGAATTTCCAAATTCACATAAAACCTAATTTTACAACTTCTGTAAGTGGAATTTAAAAAATCCGAGAGACATGGTTGATTTCAGTAAGTAAAATGTGGTTCAATGAGATGAAAATAATTTTTGGTGAATAGTAACTTTTTACTTTTTTTACCACGGTTAAAAGTAAATAGGGTAATTAAGGGTAAAAATGATATTATTATTAACCTAACGCGTGTCCTAATTCTATTGGATAAGTGTAATTCGACTGAAAACAACATTAGGAATAAAAGATGACCTTTTAGGCCCACATGGATTAGATTAGGACATTTAATATTAATTTATTTAAAGAATGGTTAAAATTGTTAAAATCAATGTTTAAAAAGTAAATCATTTTTAATATAGGGTTATACATAAGATAAATTCGACTATAAATATGAATTAGAAATATAAAACTATTCCTACATGATGGAATTTTATTTGTAATTTTTAGACTTTAAATAATTTAATTTATTTATGACACAATGATGATGTAGTAATTATCTTATTAATGAAATATTGACAGAATTGATGTTATAAACACCCAAATAAATATAATTTGAGACTTTTTATGAATTCCACTAATTTTATACATTAATATGACATGTTAGTATTTATTTAATTAACTTTTTTCAAACTAATCATTCTGTTATTATTTTCAAAAAAATCAATTACTAAATAGTGTCAAATTTGAAATAAAAGATTTTTTAAAACAAATATTATATTATTATTTGTTATTTTATTCCTAAAAATCTAAGGTTCGGCAAAATGACTTAGATAAGGTTATATGTATTAATAATAAACAACTTATTGTTCGTTTGGATTGTTATAGTAAGTTTATTAACCTTATAGTGTAAGAAAACAAGAAGACAAGGTAAGAGTAAAATTATTTAACTTAAAGTTAAATCTAAATGATAAGGTTAAAATAGAAACCTAAGCTTGTCTAAATTCTTTTGGATGATATTATTTCGACCCATCCCCACATTAGATTCAGAATAAATTAATTTTTAGCTATTTAAAACTTAATATGACTTTATAATAAAATAATATTTTTTGTTTTTCCAAAGGTGCCCCTCTCCTCCCATATAAAAGGGCACCTCATCCCTCTCTTACTCACACCAATTTGAGCCCTCAAGATCGGCCAAACCCTGACCATTTCACTTCCCCACTTCCCTATAAACATCCTAGAGGACCTTGTTTTCTTAAAAGACCAACCCTAGTGCCCTAAGAGGAGGTTAAGAAGAGGCACGTCAAAGAAGAGGTAATATCCATTACCGATCCTTTCCAATTTGATTCTTCTTCAACTTCTTCTTAATTAGTTGTTTCATTATGAGGTAATAACATCAGTATCCCTCATATACTGATGTGTTATTAAAAATATGAAACAACCCTATTTCACCTCTTATCCATCCTACGGAAAATGAAATCACCACGCGTGTGTATGTACGGAATACCGTCTCCATGCCGTGGGGTAATTTATTTTCCACCACCCCCATACTTGGATGGGTATAATGGTGTAAATAATGACTATATATGATTATTATAAAGTGGTATTGATTATGAAATAGTATACATACACTCCAATACAATTCCACGATCATGAGAATGATATCATCGCTCGTGCATACGTACGGAATACCGTCTCCACGATGTGATGTGACTCGTTCTACGTGATCTTCATTGCATAATGATTATACAAATGAATTGAATGAATTAATATGATATATATTACACTAATACCATTATTTAAATGAGGTACCTATAACCTAAAAGGAAGAATACTAATTTATTCAACAAAACACGCATAAGAACAAAAAGCAATAAACACCCGAATAACAAGTAACAATGAAATATTACTAATAAGAAGCTAAGAATATGACCATATATGCTATTATAACAATGAATATTCTTCTGTAATTATTCAATGACATTATTTAAATCATTATACAGGATGGTCAGACACATACGAAGCAAATCAGACCTAAGGTAAGGGAAATATCACAATCTCATTTTTATCTGAGATTGTTCATACTTTGGAATTTACTAGGGTGTATTTTATCATCCACATCCATGTTTCCTCAATATGTAATATTATTTCCATCCACCTAAAATTTTTTAAATCCAATTTTACCCTTCTGTGAGTTTTTAGTAAAAGATATGAAATGAATATTTTGTCTTTTTTCGTACGAGTTACTTTTTGACATTTCCGACAAAAGTACGAGAAGAATGTTTTTTTAAATTATACAGCATGAATGGATTTTTAAAACATTATTTCCAAGAAGCTTACTTTACATGTTTTCAAGTTTATTTTTTATCAACTTATTTTAGTTTAAAATTGAATGACATGTTAAGAAAGTAAAAATGTTTTTGAAGTAGAAAGGATATTTTCCTCAAGAATGGAGTTCAAGTGTTTTTTCAAAATTATTTTCCATATAAGATAATATAGGGTTCTGTTTCTATCCCTATAATTACATTGATTTGATTATGTTGTGATGGAAATTTTTTTATGAATTCCTTTATCTTATATTAATTTTTTTATGATGTCACGATGTTTACGATTTCCATTTTTATTACATGGGTTATGCTATGATGTATGGTTTATGATTTTGTGGCACACACAAGAATTGTATCATTATAAGATGGGTGGGACCTATATCTCCCTCCAATTCATTGGGTGAAGATTTTATATCTCATGAGATAGACATGGCTAGAATGGCAGTATAAACCGGTTTAGAGAAACAGGACTGAAACGAGGAATGAACTCGGTTCAGAAATTGACTTTGTCCACTAAGATAGTCTTGGAAATGAGTCTTGACTAATAAGAAATGATTCTCTATGATTATGTGTGTATGACACAAAGGTTCATGTTTTAAGTTATGTTTATTGTGATTACATTTCACTACCATGATTTATCCCATGTTAGGAAATTTTGATCTTTTTTGCAGGATAAGATTTCCAAAATGTTATGTTCTTATGAATATGATGTGATTGATATTTCTTTTCTTTACCCTTATTGAGAATTTGAGCTCACCCTTTTGTATGTTTTCTTTCCCTAGGTCAGGAAGAAGGATATTAAGTAAGATATTCCAAAAGGGACTATAGATATGATGAAATAATTGGGAGACAGTGTAGACGCTTTATGAACCAGTTGTTTATGTTTCCCAGTTTCTAAAGAAAATATACCTATACGGTCCTTTCATGGTTTTGTTATATGTTGTAATAAGTGTACTTCGATTTTTAAGTACTAACAATTTATGTAAAGTATGGGTCGTTATAGATGGGCTACCTACGTATCCTTTGTTTTGAAAAAGGAATCAGAACCCATGTAGTTCGAGTAAATAAGTATGAGGTTTATGCATTATTGATGCCTCAAAGAAAGATTTTATAATTACATTTACACTCTAAGCTCACGTGAGTCATGCTCGGTGTGAGAAACAATAGGTATTGGTAAAACGTGACAATTGTACCACGAAAGATGAAATAATGTTGGGCTTCTGCATGTATGACTACCCAGATAGATGAAGATTGGGATTCACTTCAAGAAAGAAACCTGGGAGCAGGTTCCACAAAGGTATATGTACATTTATGGATATTTGGATCCTCTAACTTGGGGATTACTCATGAGGAAGATGCCCAAATCAAAAGAAATTAAGACTGGTTAAGAGGAATTATGACTGGGCCTTATTCCTGAGAAGGAGGCCCAGGTTAAAGGGACTTGAGAACTGGGGCTTATTCCTAAGAAGGAGGCCCAGGTTAAGGGAATTATAACTCAGGATTACTCTTGAAAAGGAGACCCAGGTTAAGGTAAATTGGAATTTGGGGATTACTCTTAAGGAGGATGCCCATATTTGGGAACATGGGGCATACTCCTAAAGAGGATGCCCAAAATTAATGGAACATGAAGACTGGGGCTTATTCCTGAAAAGGAGGCCCGAGTTAGGAGACTTGGGGCTTACTCCTAATTAGGATTCCCATATTTAGAGAACTTGGACTAGGACTTACTCATAAGGAGTATTACCAGGTTAAATATCCTCTCATCTTAAAGGATGAGGTTGAATGAATCAAATCTCTCTCTTTAGTGATATAAATATATGTAAATCACTATGTTTTGAGTGATGTTCCATAGAATTATTTTCAGTTAAGGAACCCAATCAAGGAAACATGTCATAAAATGGCTTTGAAGAGTGTCTTGAAGACTAAATATTGAATAGGAGAGGTGGATTTAAATAAGAGAGATGAATAGGAAGGAGAGGCACCCAAAAAGAGAGAGTCGTGCAAGTCCTGTGTGGGTGCGCAAGTTCTGGTCGTGCAAGTATACTTGTGAGACACATGGGTACTTGTGCGATGGTCAACCCTTAGGGTAATACTTGGGTGAGACTTGGCTCAAGCCCTTAGTATTATCCCTAGGGATTCCAAAAGATTGTCGTGCACGTTTTTTTGAAGGTACAAGGTGGCGCGTAGGTGTGGCCATTTCCCTTAAGGGCTGGACACTTAGGCGCGCAAGTGTTGATGAGTTTCAACACTTAGGCCTTGTTTCCCCTGTTTAGAGCTTCTATTCTAGGTAATAAATTACCTTAAAAGTGTTGAGAAGACTTCTAGAAAAGACTAGGGCGTCCAGAGCTCGAATATGAGTTTTGGAATTTTTCAGACCATTAAATGGGGGGCCCACTAGGGGTATTTATAGGCCAGGGAAGACCTTGGGTGAAAATCGAAGAGGGAGTGCAAGTCACCTGGGTGACCACTATGCGGCGCACAAGTATACTTGTGTGACCACGATGAAACGTGCGCGACCCAAGTGGGAAGAAATCCTTCTTCATAACTTCATTAATTTTTGATGTTTATATAAAGGATAAATCACTTTGGACTATGGTATTTCCCTTTTTCAGTCATTAGAATCTGTGACGGAAAGGAGCGTCAACATTGGGCATGAACATTCTAGGTGTATCAAAATTAAGATGAATTATTTGAATGGTTGAAGGATATTATCATGTACCAAGTGTCATGAATTTCTTAGTTTATTGTATATTCATCAATTGGTATCTTTCCTAAATTAATAATCCATTACTGTTTGAGCACCAACACTTTACAAAAATTTCATTACAAAGTATATATCAGTTGGTGGGATATTTACCGATTAGGGGGATTCCCATTCTTGGAAACATGTGTAACCAGTTCCTTCCTAAGTCTAACACCTGGGAAAACACCAAACATGTTTCTCCATTATTGATAGACATACTAATAATAGAATATAATTCATTGGATTATTCCCTTCACACTCATTTACTAATTCCATTCGGTGACTGAAAAAATATATATTTGAAAGCTAGTGGTTTGAGGATGAAGGTTCAACTCATGAAGACCCATACGACTAAATAATATCATGGGGTTATGGTTTCATACTATTCCATGCTCAAGGAAGGATAAAACACTACATGGGGATACAGTATTTGGTCATACATATCTATATAATTTAGGATGGAATTATTTTTCACCATGTTATTTAGTGGATGGATCTTTCCATCTCATGATGCTTATACTTGGGTTAGGGTCTTCACTCTGATGATAGTAGACACACGAGCAGATGGAAAACCTATCAAACTATTCATACCCATCATTTCTCAAATTTATGAGTTTTACGGTAATATACAAGAGGTAATATCCCCACATCACCTTAACATTCCATTTCAATTTTTATATAGATGGGTAGCAGAACATTTTTGATGTTATGAATATTAGTATACTGCCACAATCCCCTGTTCATCCTTTTTCCCCATGCTTCTCAATATTTATGTTTTCCCAATATCCTTGGGAATCTATAGTACCATTGATTTTTTAAATGATTTCACCCTTTTTGTTTTCATTCCTTATTTAGAACCATATGGGAGATACTAGATAATGGTGCGTGAACATCAGAAGAATAGTCCTATATTATCTCATTATGAGATGGGATTATGACTAGTCAAGTATATGGGAAGTCATTTGCGAGCCTTATTATCCCTATAAGTTCGCACAATAATTTGGAAGTATTCTAGAGGTTACATCCTTACCCTTCATCGGGATTAAAATGGAATCACACCTACTCATCCTTTTCCAACTATGTTTAATGATGATGTGTGACGACTTTGACATTGAGATTTTATTAATATAATATCCATTATTTTAATTGGAGTTTTTATTTTATATATTTTTTGTCTTCTATTTATACCTTGGTTTCCCTAGAGTTTTTGTGAAAAAATGAAGTTGTTGTTCCTAATAGTAGGTGGCACGCAATTGGTGCATGATTATGTGAAATAATGCGCTATCCTAGAGAAAACTGTGTGCCCTGGATAGTGGTTCAGTCTAGGATGTATGGATATCTGTACAGGTGTTCTCCCTCCCCTAGGAAACCATGTGGCCTCGTACATCTTGGAATGTGAGGGACACATGGACTCCACATGATTTAGAAAACTATGTGACCTTTCCAAACCAATAAAATTGGAAATTTTAACTTTTTCCCTCTTCAGACATAACACTAAATCATCCCTATATTGAGATATATGAGCTTTGTATCCCTATAATCATCCTCTATTCCTTATTAGACTACATGAACACTAATTTTTGGCTATTTTTAGGTTTGTTTCTTCAAAAAATCATTAATTAAGTCTCGTATTTCGTGGTTTCACAATTCTTTTATGGTTTATCTTTCCTCATTCTTAGTTCCATGTAACTTAAGAAGATGGGTTGGCCTAATAATTGTTAAATATTGTTTCTTTGGTAAAATCATGATGTTTGTGATTTGATATTTACTTTATAGGGTAATATTTTTGAACAGTTGTGGTTTTCTATTAGATGCTAGAATTTTACAAGATTGAGGTCAGTGGTTCTGTACATTTACATTATTAGATGAATTTGGTGTGTCTTATTTGTTCATAAATGTGTTCTACGGACTGTGTATAGTATAAAATGTTATTTCAATGTAAGTTTTAGAGTGTTTGGGTTGGAAAATAGTTATCTAAAATAATTTTATTGTGTTTTATGTATGAATATTTTTTTTCATTATAAATTTCTTTAGTGGATTCTGTGAAATTTGAAAAAAAATGTTTTAAAATGGTTTGGAGTTACATTTGTGATGAAAGTTAGTTTTCTAAAGGAAATGGGTTTTTGGTTACATTTGATATTCTTTGTTGTGTTTCTTAAATGTGTTATACGAATTATGTAGGTGATGAGAATTATGTTTAAAAATGTATTTTTTTGTGAATAAGGATTTTAACTGGGTTTCGATTATGTAAAATGGTGGTTTCCATTTGACCATTGATTTTGGGATGAATTTTCATGTGAAAGAAATGAATTTTCTTGTTTTTTATGATTCTCGGAATATGTATGTGAAATAGATTATTTATGTGACTTGTGAAATGAAAACATAGTAAAAAGGGAATCCCATGTATCAATGTGGATGAACTAGAACAAGTATGCTAGTTAATTTGGTGGGGGAGAGGCTCAGTTTCTTCTAGCATGATTGACTCTACAACACTAACTAAACATGTGATATGATCAGAGACCACTGGACCTTGGGATGTGTTCCCTATAGTGGCACATGCATAAGGAAGATATGGGTTTTGGATTATGTATCAAGACCACTAGACCATGGGATGTGTTCCCCTTTAGTGGCTCAAGAATGAGGATGTTGTGGGTTTTTGTTAGATGAGATTATCATTGAGGTAAAGGTTTCATCAAGTCCCACTAGAACTAGAGATTATAGAGATTTCCTATGATGTGGTGATATCTTGTGAAGTGGTGTTTTTGTGATGTAGTTCTCACCATAGATATAAGGTGGACCTTGTGTACATTTTAATTTCAAAGAAGTCTTCTTTGAGAATTTTTTTCATAGAATCTGTTCCCTTGAAATGTTTTATTTAAAAATGTTTCTATGTTCATTCTTAAAACTTGCATGGTGATTTTTATTATAATTTAATATCTTGTAATATTTCCTTTGTGTGACATCCTACTGGGATTTGGATCACAACCTATTTACATCCTTGGGTGTATGTAGATTTTGTTATGTATGACCCAGGTAAAGGCAAGATTTTCCATGGTGGTGATGGTGGATCTTGTTGCTAGTGGTCCATTTATTGAAGGTGTTGGGGGTGGTGGATTGAGGGTTATGGACCTTTTATTGAATGGATATTTTGGAGTTGTGTTTTATTGATTTATGATTCCATTATGGTATTTTGGTTTTGGTTAAAGTGGTAATGTTTTGAATCTAAAAAATGTTTTATCCCTTATGGTACCTGATTATACATTATGTGACGTTGTCATATCCTGGTTGGTTTCTCATTGTTAAATCCATGATTAAAATAATTACCAAAATTTTAGTCTTGATACCTTGTCATTGGTTACCATGCCTTAGTGATCAGGAACACCCTTCATACCATGTATCCGGTTAGGTTGGGTGTCGATTTGGATGGCACCCAGTCTTGGTTTCTAACAATTACATTCTTAGATATATCTGACTAACTTGTCATGGGTTTATGCCAAAAAAATATATGGAATACTATATAGATGGGATATTGGGAAAAACCAGTCCAAATGGTGCATAAACTATTGTCTTCTCTGAGTTCCTTTCCCATCATGATCTCCTCAAAAAACTTATGGACAAATACATATGTCCTGATATTATACGCATTCTGAAAGAGTTTTCTCTCTATGTTTCCCTTTTTTTAATAGTGAGAATGATGAATGTTTTATTGAAATTGTTTGTAACCCCACTGGCATTGGTCCCAGTGAATCAGTGTCGGGCATTCAACCGATCGATACCAAACTTTTCAGACCAATTAATGAAATTATAAAGGATAGAGTTTTGGAGCTCTTTCCCACAACTATGTCTCAATTTTGAGAAAGCTTGTCTGCAGTGAATATGATCTCAGATTATATACCTGTAGAAGTGGGTGAATAGGGTTTAAAAACCAGTGCTATTATTGAACATCCGGTTATGAAAAATTGGGATTGGTTCCAAATTTACATTATCATCATAGATATTCATTTAGAATATATCTTTGATAAAAAGGATAGATTTTGTAAACACTTCCTTAGATTACTCATAGGTGGGTATGATTACCTACATTTTCATGTCCTTATTCATCACATTTTCATTTATTAAGAGAATATTTCCACTTGTGAATGTGATATTATATATTTTATTATTTCCTAACATCATACATAATATTTTAATGGTACCACTACTGAGATTCTTTATTTATAAATTGAAGAAGCATAACTTTATGATCGGATCACTATATAAAATGTAAAGCTATGAGAATATGAGGATTATGTGGCTAGAATAAAGTAAATATTGTGAAACACAAAAATTTCATGCATATTTTTAAACACATTTTAATGGTATTAATGAAAAAATAAATATTTTAATGTCAATTGTCACATTTTATTGTTTAAGAATATTTTTTAAATTGAAAAAATTTCCTATTTTTGGAATTTAATTGACTTAATTTATATAATTATTTTGTACATAAATTTTGATAAACATACTAAATTTATTAAATTAATTTTTTTTAGGATTTATTACATCCTAGGATTCATTTTATTCTTTTGGTCCCAAAGATTAATCAATAATTTGAAGGCCAAAAACAAGCTCACAAATCAGGCCTAACATTCTATGTACATATTTAGAGATTTTTATGGATGGGAATATATCTCATAAATGAATGAAAAAAATGGAGCTGAAATTTGAAAATTATAAATTGAATATATAGATTACCAACTTTAATAACTATAGATCCATTTCAGTTAGCCAATTTCAAGGACACAAATTCATGGGAAATAGAATTTTGGGATTTCATTGATTCTACCGGGCCATAATAATTTTTTAAAATTAATGGGTCATAACATTTTTTACACAATTAAAATGAAGATAAAATATTTTGGGTAGAGATATGATACATTTATGAACAAAATTAAAGATTATTCCTTTCCCAAATTCTATCATTAAGTGAGCCTACCATGAGAAAAAATTTCATTGAATTTTTTTTGAGGAGATCATAAAGGGAGATTTATAATATATTGAATTTGAATACCAAAAAAATGGAACCCCCATGGCCAATATAAGGATGATTTTAATTTGGATTAAGGGGATTAGAGTTTATAACTAATTAGGGATTCCACCAAGAAGATCCGAGCTTCTGTATTTTCATATTTCAATTTTATTTTTCATTTATTTAATTTATTTTGATTTATTTTTAATATAACTATTATTTGAATAGTTATATTAAATAAATTATTTCATTCATTTTTATTCAAAAAATTTTATTCCACCCCATATTATTCTTCACATTTATTTTTCTTTTTATTCTGTTCTATTATTTTCTTATTCTTTTAACACTATTATATATATTTATACTTTTTTTTATATTTTATTTATTTCTCTCTTATTCTATTTTCATTCATTTATTATTATTATTTATTTATTTTATTTTTAATATTTTATTTATTGTTCTTTTATTTATGTCCTCCAAAGTGATCTCTTAACCACAAAAATTAGGGGTTGGCCTAATTCTTGGCCCAAGGGAGGTCATGGTGTTCTTGAATTTTTCATAAATTTTATTTAATGTTTGTGGTAGATTTGAGTTACACACAAGGGTGTAGGGAATTTCCCCAATGTGATTATTTTCACCCATAGAATGAAACTAAATCTATTTACATTCCTTTTTGATAAGTTTTCTCTCTCTTTATTGGATATATATTTATACTATGGAGTTGATAGAATCAATGGATGAAATGACATTAATATAGATGGGTCCAGAAATTTGGCACACCCTCAAACAAGGTGTTCCATCAACCGTGTTTATAGGAGGAGGTGGTATTGATATTTCTTAGGAATTAAAATATTTGTCAATTTATAAATAAACAAATAGTAATTCATTATGAGATTTTATATTTGGATTTTCAAACTAAAATTAGGAAAATAACGGAGAATAATGATTAATCCTATAACCATGTTCATTATCCTTAACACAATCTGTTTAGCATTCCATGTTATATTATTTTAAATTCACATATTTCATTTCATTTCATTACATTATAAAAAAAATTTATCATTTTTTCATAAAATAATCAAAAAAATAGTTAGGATATTTATATTAAGCAAGTGGACAAACAGAGAAGCTTCTTAAGTGATATGACCCTAGTCAGCCACTATGTTGCACTAGAAAAATAATTTTATTTTTCCACACCTTGTGACACGCATGCATCAGAACTGACATCATTTATAGGGATCCAATAATTAGTTCATTGATTTTTTCTATTTTTATATTTTAGATAGATTTTAATATCTTCAATAAAATAACTAAAACAATCCATGATGTTTTCAAATGATAATTTTTTAACCCAAGTAAAAATTACTCTGAGGGGAATGAACCAATATTTCAAAATGTTGAAGAAGTGGTTCTTTTAAATAAACATGATAAACTCAGTTGCCTTGACAAGCTTATTATAAATTGCAATAACACCGATATTTTATTTCATTAACTATAAGATATGGTTGATAAAGTCAAATTTTATTATAAAAATCTAAATACCAAGAAGAAACTTCCATTAGAGATACTCATTTTTACTGAATACATCAAATAATTCAAGGGATAGCTTGAGAAGTATACACAACCTAACCATATGAAGATCCAAATCCAAAAATTACATGATAAGATAGAGTGGATTCATGATGAGGAAAACTTTCATGTTATTTAAACTGTGGGAGATCAACCAGATATGAATAACTTCTAGAATGAATATGAGGTTCTTTGATAACTAAAAAGTAGAATATTTGGTAACATTTCATTTCACTATAGCCATTGAAGAGGAGGAATCCATCAAAATGATGTAATTTGACGAAAATTTGGAGGATCCCAACAACATACATCTATCTACTAAGAACTTACTTCAAGAGGAACTTACCACTGAGGAAGATATTGAAACTGAACCAATTCAGGGGTTGGATCTTATCTCAAACTTTATTTCATTTTATTTTATTAAAGATTAATTTAGTACTGATTCCAACTGCTATGAATTTTTAGATTCAAATAATCATTGTCATGCCTTGTTGAAAGATGAGGAAATTAAAAAATTCACCTATTGAGGAACAGATGGAGATACCTAATTTTAATGAACATGAATTTGATAAAACCCATGAAAAAATATAAGTTTCATAGCCTAAGGAAATCAGAAAATAGGAATATCTTTTTTAAAAGAAAAATTTACTTAATTAAAATTTAAATTTAAATTTAATGAATTTAAAAATACCTTCTTATTCTCCCTTTTATCATTCAATTCATTATTCCAATGTGAAGAAGAAACTAGAAGAGAAAAATGAGGTTCACAAGTTACAACTAATAAAGAGGAAGATCCATACTTCATCATACCCCCATCATTCTAACTATACCTAATTGTGAAGGGGGATCTGGAATAATCTATCCATTGATCATTCCTCCCCAAGAAGGATGAATCAAAATCTCAGAAAATCCACATGTGGTGATTCAAATCAAATAAGTATCATTTGTTCTCAGAATTTTAATAACAGCTGGTACATCCCTTTGAATGTATTAAAAATTTAGGGCCCACTTGGGGGATTATACCAAGACTTATCCCATTAATTTTATTTCTAATAATTTACATTTAGATTTAAATTATAGGAATTAGTCTAGCATGAAGCCCAATCCCTCTTATCTTTTTTAGATTAAATGACATGATCCTTGTTCTTAATTAAGTAATTTATTTTTATAGGCTCATGATTGTAAAAAGCATCCCCGGTGGTAAAAGGGGGTAGATGACTAAGTTTAATTGGAAAGGGGGTTCACTTTTTATGATTATATTTTATACTATCTTTGTTTTTTTTTCAACAACCTATTTTGATCTTTAAAGCTTAAATTGTATGCACATGCTTGAATTATTATTTATTTGAATTTTCTAAGAGACATGAGTTTCTAAAGAATCTTCAGATTCCATGTTTTATATTTCAATGTTAATGAGATTAAATGATTAAAATGGGGAATTATTTTATTAAAGTGAGTAATGTATATTAACATGAGGACTTGTGATTTAAGGTAATTGGTTGATTCATGTAAATGAAATTTCCAAATCATTTTTCATGCTTTGAATTTCTAAAATTTATTTGAATTGATTCATTATTGTTAATCATGCATTGAGTGATTGTACCAACTCATATTTTCTATTTATAAGAGGATTTCTAGATGAAGTAATTCTTTTATATTTTTGATCATATTTCTTTAGTGATCTTTGCACATGTCACTTTCTATAACTTTCATTTGAATTTATCAAATATATGACTGCAAAAAAACACATTTAAAAGGATTGAGGAATATTTATAAAATCCATTCTCCTTAATATAACACCATTATATCAATCTGTATTTACCCCATAGAACCCATGAATTAAGTTGTTATGGATTATCCATGTTTTAAGAAATAATTATGCATTACTACCTTACTAATAGTAATTACATGATATTTTATTGTTCAAGTGTGGGGGTAAACATAATTATGGAGAAAGAGATAACTTTTATTATAAGGAAGAATTGTGGGTGATTATGGTGGGAATAAAGTATGTTTGTTGATTCATTCATGATACTTAACTTTTTATCTCCTCATTAATGTAAAAAAGTAAAATGAAAAAAAGAACCAAAAAATGAGAGAAATATGTTATGAATTGGGAAAACCAAAAACAACTTTACTTGACCTATGATTTTTATCATATATAGTTTTGTGGTGTATTTGAGGTTTATTCTAAGTATAAAGTTTTAAAAAGAAAAAATGAATAGTTTATTTCAAAAATAAAAATGTATAAAACAACAGAAAATTTCAAGAGGGTGCACAAATCAATAATTATTCTTAATTTGATCATGATCATTACTTTGAGTTTATAGGAAGATGGGTGTTATTACAATTTGAAGGGGGGGAATTCATGACACTATTAATTTTTATTTAATTCTCTATGATTTAAGAGATAAACCTCCTCTTTGAGTGAAACACCCCAAGAGGTCATACTACGTTGTCTCTTTAAAGTAATTCAATAGCTTGCGCTACACGCAACATTGAGTTCAAGTGCATCATGACCTATCAAACTAGCCATTTAGAAAGTAGTTATGAATAGTAATAACCAAATTTTGAATTTTTTATATCTCCTATATAATTATAATATTTATATTTTGTGTTTCATAGATATAATTTAAGGAAAATTATAATTATTTAGATCAAATAACTATTTTTCAAAAAATGCAGTTTTTCTGCCTTTTAATGGAGACCCTTTTTAAATCCAATATTTGATGCTTTTATATATTAAATTTAATGAAATTAAATTCTTATTTATAATTGGTACATAAAATATTATTTTGGATAAATATTTGGTACTTTTTTGTTAACTTTTATATTTTGATGAATAATGGAGAATACTAAATTTTAATTAAGAAAACTTTTTCAATCGAAATAATTTATAATATTAAATTATACATTTGAGTGGTTTTAAATTATCATTAGATTATATTTTTTTCATTCAAAATAATGTAGGTCATTGGATGGAATTTCACATTTAAATTGTTCATAAACACGTGTCAATCTTTTGAGAGTTTTTACTTCTTAAAAACCTAATTTCTGGTTTTGAGAAAGGGAATTATTTTTAAATTTATTATTACAAAATCTATGTTTTGAATTTGGTTAAATTGAAATTATAGTTTAATTTGGAATATCAAAATTATCATTGGGTGATTTTTATGTATTTTTCTGAAAACATTCACTTTTTAATGAATGTTGAAAAATACTGCGTTGTAGATAAAAACCAAATTTTTCATTTAAATAATCATTTTAATTTAAAAAATATCTTAAATTAAAAATATATAAACAATACATATATTAGTCTAATTTAATTCATTGGATTCATTTTATAATAAGATTATACATTTAAAATTTTATTGAACTTTTTTAACATCTTTTACCCACCTTCTAGGCACATTTAAAATTTTTCATAAAACATAATTTTACCACTTCTGTGAACTGAATTTCAAAAATCCAAGAGATACAATTTAAATCCGAAAGTAAAATTCAGTTGAGTAAGATGAAAATATTTTTTTGTGAAAATAATCTTTTTAATTTTATTTACCGCGATTAAAAGTAAATAGCGTAATTAAATGTAAAAATGATATTATAATTACCCTAACATAAGTCCTAATTCTATTTTATAAGTGTATTTATACCAAAATAAACCTTAGGAGAAATGTATGATCCTTTTTGATCTACTTGTATTAGATTAGGACATTTATTATATTTTATTTAATGAATAGTTAAACATGTTAATTTTAAATTCTAATAACTAAACCATTTTTAATATTGGGTTACACATAAGGTAAATTCGACTATAAATATTTATTTTCAATATAAAAATATTTCATACATAATAGTATTTTATTTATAGTTTTTAAACATTTAAGAATTAAATTTATTTATGACACAATGATTATACAGTAATTACCTTATTAAAGAAAGATTACAATAATTGATATTTTAAATATTAAAATAAATGTAAATTTAACTTTTAATGCATTAAACAAATTTTATAGGATAATATGACATGTTAAGGTTTATTAAATTATTTTTTTCTAAGTACTCATGTTGTTATGACTTTCACAAAAACCAAATACTAAATAGTGTCAAAACTGACACAAATGAGTTTTTAAAACAAGTACTATTTTATTAAATTATATAATAGACCTAAAAATATAATGTCCTTCCAAAGTACAAATAAAATGATATATATATATATTTCATTAATGAACCAATTTAGGTAAACTTGTAATTTTATAGTATGTTAATTAACCATGTATTTTAATAATATAAGAAGACATGGTAAAAGTTAAACTATTTAACTAAGGGTTAAATCTAAAAGATAAGGTTAATATTGTGAACAAAACTTTTATAAAAGACATTGGTTGTGGGAATTTAGACCCATCCCCACCTTATCCTCGAAATAAATCCATTTTACGCTATTGGAAATAGAAATTACTTTATAATAAAGTAATATTTCATTCTTTTTCCAAAGTGCCCCTCACCTCTCTTATAAAAGGGTAGTTCCCCTTCTCTTAACATCACACCTCCAAGTTCGTTTGGATCAGAAAAAACCTACTCCAATCTCATCAAAAATAACCATAATTAAATCTATAGGCCTTCATTTTATCAGAAATCCATCTTAAGGATCCCTTTTGTTAAAATGAAAAGGAAGCACCCGAAAAAGAGGTAATTATTTCATCGCCTCTTTTGAAGTTCTTTTCTTATTCCACTTCTTATTTTTTTGTTATTTATATAATAAAATAATTACTCTAGTACCTTATACGTACTGATATTTTATTATAAATATTGTAAAACCATGTTCATTATTCTATCCATCCAATGAATGACAAAGTCACCATACGTTCTTACGTATGGCTTACCGTCTCCACGTCGTGGTGTAGTGTGTTAATCAACACTACATTATTTGGATGGGTAAAAAATGAGTCTAAATAATTTAAATAATGAATATAACATTTTAATTATTATTTATATATAATATAAAATCCAATTAAACATCTTTTACCATTGATAGAATGATATTTTCGCCCGTGCGTATGTGCGGCTTACCATCTCCACGACGTGATGAGATTCATCATCAACGATCACCATTCAAGAGTTTTTATAAAAATATATATATTTATTAAGTATGATATATATGAAATAATATTACTACTATAATAATTTATATTTATTTAGATAAATATATTTCATTTACTTAATTCTATACTATACGATAAGAAAACAGAAACAACGTTCATGCGTACGTACGGACTACCGTCTCCATGAATGGTGTTTTCATTTAATATATATATATATATATTATACATATTTATATTACTAATATATCTGATATATAAATCATGTTTTATATTATGTATGTTTTTAAATCATGATCTATGTGATACGATCAAGAATAATAGGATAAAACATGTACGATAAAGAAAGTGATTATTACCTGAAATGTTACTTTAACATGGAAATTATTATTAAATGGTTAGTATAAAGTCCTAAATGAATCATATATGATATCATAAATATTAATAAAGTTTTTTAATAGTTTAATAATATTCTATGTTCATTATATAAGAGGTTAAATGTACCCTCGACTAAAGGAAAGTAGAAGGTAAGGGTTAATTCCTCAATCTCATTATTATCCAAGACTGTTTATGTGTAAGTATTTACTAAGAAATATTTTTCATCCATGTAAAGGTTTCATAAAAAAAATTCAAAATAAATATTTTATGTTTTTGTGGAAGGTTCTCTTTAACAAGATCGTTATTATAAATGTTTTGATGATTTATGTTTCTAAATCTTCTTAATTAATGTCCATGTTTTTGAAAAAGATTTTAAGGATTTATTTATATGGGAATAATTATTTTAAAATATTAATTCCTTTCAATTGTTTTAAAGTGGTGTGGGATAATTTTATTATAAAACATTTTTTAAATGTATTCCTTTACAAATATGCGACTTTTAAATGATTTCACAAAAAAAGACATTTCTCTCAAAGAGTTTTACCAATTATTTTGAACTATTTCAAAATAATTTACTAGATATTATTATTGATTGATGTTGATTTATTATAATACAATCATCTATGTTTTATTGAATGATTTATGATATTTTTGACTGTGGATGTGTTATTTTTTTACCATTCATTGTTTATGGTTAATGTATTGACATTTCGTATTCTAGTTTTAATACAAATGTTTATTTTATGTGTCAACATTTTCATATGATGAATGCATTGGACTTAGTAAGTGGAGGGTGGGTCCCATTGTAGCCCCTCAATGTATCATTAGGTATTATGAGATGAATTATTGTCTTGGAACATGGCATTGAGAAAATTTTTATTTGTAGTCTTTGAACGAGGATAAAACTACGTGGTTATGATATCTAGCATTAAACATTCCCTCGTTATGAAATTAGTTATTTCATGTGATTATTCGACTTGTAGAATATACATGTGCATGTTTATATAGAAATATTTGATTTATTTTTTCCATATTATATTAATTTTTATGTTTTAAAGACTGTTGTTTTTATTACACATCTTTCCTTAATATATTTATTGTTTCCGCTAAATTATTTACCCTTACTGTGCATCTGATCTCACCACTTTCTTATGTTTTGTTTTCCTAGGATTCCAAGAAGTGTATTATGATTGATATGTAGGCATAATATAGGGGAATAATATAAGTATAAATGAATTATCTATGTTTCATTTTATGTTTGAAATTGTAATTTAATGTTCATATATCTAATCTATTTTCTAAGATAGCTAAACTGATCGGTCCTTCAGGACGTGATTCCTTGTAATCATGAAAATTTATTAAAATAATTCACTGGCTCCAGGATTCTGGGGTTCAGATGTTATAGTTGATATCAAAGGAATTTTAGTATAAACCTTGGAAACTAGATTTAGAAAAACTCTGATTAGAGAACATTACCCTAAGATAGAGTTTGAGGATGAGTATAGAAGAACTTCCATGAATTTTTGTAATTTAGAGGTTTTGTGAGTTTTCCACGAAATATATCCATATCTGGATACTACAAGAGGATGTGCTTCTGGCACAAATGTACCTAGGATTGAAAACTATGACAAGGGGTTTTGGGCTTGACCCAGGGTATCCTAGTACACGACAACGGGCCTTACTGCGCACCTAGTTTGACACTCCCATGGGATATGCTTAGGATAATTAAGATTTTAATTACACAACATTATAAAGGATTTATGAGTAAATATGTCATAAAACAAACTATTTTTATGTTACTATATTTTTGAAAATATTCAATTAATGTTGATAATTTTTCTAGTTTTTGTATTATACATTGTGATGCAATTTAACCTAGTGTATGTCGTCATTTAGAAATGGATCCTAGTAGAAGGAATGAGAACTCCAGCAATACGCATGATCCAAAGAGTAATAAGGGTCCAATATTTCATGATATTAAGGCAACATTTCGAATGTAAATATCATCCCACGTATTCTCATCATTTGAGAAAATATTATCATGTGTTAATAAGATAAGTAAATAATTCATTAAGTAATATGGCTTTGAAGTGAAGCCATATAGAATAGGATGGCAGAGAGAAATATGGATAAAAGGAAGAATTGGAAGAAGGATTTTCCCATATGTGATAAATGTGAAAAGAATTGCCTTGGTAAGTGCTTTAAATGATTGGGTGTTTGTTATATGTGTGGGGAAAAGTCATCATGAAAAATAATGCAAAGGGAACAATGAAAAGACTAATATTTCATGTTTCAATTGTAGTGAAATGGGGAAATACGCAAATAAATGTTTTCAGCGTCATGGAAATATAACATAGAAGAATCAAAGGGATTATGGTTAAGAATAAGATGTTAATATGGTTGACATGGAATAATTAATGTATTTATGCTTCTGGATTGAATAATTATGTCAATTGAGAGTTTTATCAATGATGTACAGGTTATGTGAATTATAAAAATAAATAAGGATTGTACTACAGTACTATTTCATTGAGGATTTGAGATTGTATGGTACTAAGAAAAGTGACTCAATAAAAAGTTAAACTTTTTGGAAAATAAATGATTGAGGGAAAGATAAACCTTAGTATGGTTCTGATACCCAAATAAGTGATTTGGATAAAGTAAATTTGGTATTATTAACATTCTTGGAACTGATTAATGGTTTCTTTAAAAATTGGTTCATACCATCATTATTGGAAGATTTAACTATTTTTGAATATAAGTTGTATATCCAATATTCTATGTTTTACATAATTAATGAAGAAGAATGAACTTATTCAATATGGTTTTATGGTAATTCAGTTTATTACGATGTTTTTAGAGAATACACGATGAAGGTATTCACATGTATGTTTTGTGACCTTCCTTATAAATTTTGTACTGTGTGTTTGGACAGAAGTGTTATGGATAAGTCTAAAAGATGGAATTGATTAATTTTGACATTGGATACTATTTTTTACGGTTAAATCATTTCTTAAGATTATTTTTTGATTGTTATAATAAGTACAACGCGGAGGTTGGGTGACAACCCGCCACGTCCGGCAAGGCCATGAAACTTGAACCCGCAACGGAAGGGCGACAAGGGTACATCACATACCACTGGCCTATGTGATTTCATGGATTTTATAATGTATATTTTTCTTAAAATGGTATGATGGATGAATTATAAATTCATTTTTTTTGAAACCCTATGTGATTAGGTTTAATAGAATATTTTGAGTTCTATTATCTTTTAGAGGGAAATATGAGTTTGTGGTAGAAACTAGTTAATGGATGGAACTCTACTTGTCAAGTATGTTTAATTTATTATTATATAAATAAATTAATTCATAAAAATTAGGTGAAGGAACTCAAAACCAAAACAATTATCCTAATACCTTATGTTTTTTTAGCCGATGATATTTTTAATCATTATAGATTTATTGATTTAAGGCCCTCAATATTCCATTTATTTTTCACTTGTTTGTGATTGATGACCTCAATCACTCCATATAAATATTTATTTTTCCCCTATAATTATGTTTTTATAATTTCTGCCAATGTTCTCTTATTCGAAACACAAATTTGGTGGTGACTTTTTCATTTCAATTTCCTGCTTATTAAGACTAAATTTTATTAACCCTATTTTTGATGTGGGTTTTCCGCAATGGTATTTTCTATTTTCAACCTTTTATTTTCGAAGACCAATTTAAAATTTCTAGGATGAAATTTATTGAACGAGGGTAGAATGTAACACCCCATGATTTCATATTAAGTTATCTCTTTAAATAATTTTAATAGCTTTCAATACATGCAACATCGAGTTCAGGCACATCACGACCTACCAAACTAGTAGTTTAAAAAGAGGTTATGAATAGTAATAACCACATTTTAAATTATATATATATATATTATATATAATTTTAACATTTATCTTTTGTATTTCATAGACATAATATAAGGACAAATTCATATTTTTAGATAAAAGAAGTGTTTTTAAAAAAAAATGCAGTTTTTCCGCCTTTTAATGGTGAACCTTTTTTACATCAAATATTTTAGACTTTTATATATTAAATATAATTAAATTAAATTCTTTTTTAGAATCAAGAAATAAAAATTTATTTTGGATAAATATTTTGTACTTTTTTGATAACTTTTATATTTTGATGAATAATGAAAAACACTAAATTTTAATTTGAAAAACTATTTCAATTGAAATAATTTATAGTATTAAATTATAAATTTTAGTGGTTTTAAAGTATCGTTAGATTATATTTTCATCATTAAAAATATTTTAGGACATTGGATGTAATTTCACAATTAAATTTTTCATAAACACATGTCAATCTTTTGATAGTTTTTACTTCTTAAAAACCTGCTTTCTGGTTTTGACTATGGGAATTAATTTTAAATTAATTATTGCAACTTCAATGTTTTTAATTAGTAAAAATGGAAATCATTTTTTAATTTTTAATATCAAAATTATTTTTTTTTTGAATTATTGGTATTTTTCTGAAAACAATCAATTTTTGATGAATAGTGAAGACATTGCGTTGTAGATAAAAACCAAAATTTTCATTTAAATAATTACTTTAATTAAATATTTATCTTAATATAAAAAAATATAAATAATATATATATTACACTAATGTAATTCATTAGAGTCATTTTATAATAATATTAGAAATATTAAAGTTTATTCAACATTTTTAACTTCTTTTACCCACCTTCTAGGAAAATTTTCAAATTTACATAAAACGTAATTTTACCGCTTCTGTGAATTGTATTTCAAAACTTTGAGAGACACAGTTAACATCAATAATAAAATGTGCTTCAATAAGATGAAAAAAAATGGTGAATAGTAACTTTAAACTTTTATTTACCACGGTTAAAAGTAAATAGGGTAATTAAAGGTAAAAATGATATTATAATTACCCTAACACTTGTAATAAATCTATTAGATAAGTGTATTTCGACAAAAATAAAACTTAGGATAGAAAATATGATCCTTTTTTATCCACTTGGATTAGATTAGGATATTTATTATATTTTATTTAAAGAATAGTTAAAGGTGTTAATTTCAAATTTTAATAAATAAACCATTTTTAATATAGGGTTATACATTAGATAAATTCGACTATAAATATTAATTTTAATGATAAAAATATCTCATACATCATAGTATCCTATTTATAATATTTAGACATTAAGTAATTAAATTTATTTATGACACAATGATGATGCAGTAATTAACTTATTAATGAAAGATTAAATAAATTGATATTATAAATATTAAAATAAATGTAAATCGAAACTTTTGATGCATCCCATGAATTTAATAGCTTAATATGACATGTTATTGTTTATTAAATTATTTTTTTGAAGTAATTATGTTTTTATGACTTTTTCAAAAACCAAATACTAAATAGTGCCAAAATTGACATAAATAGGTTTTTAAAACAGATACTATATTATTAAATTATATAATAGTCCTAAAAATATAAGGATCGGCCCAAAGGACATATAAAATGATAGATATGTCATTAATGAACCACTTTTGGTTCATTTGTCATTTTATAGTAATTTTATTAACCATGTATTATAATAATGTAAAAAGGAATTGTAATAGTTAAACTATTTAACTAAGAGTTAAATCTAAAAGATAAGGTTAATTTGGTGAACTAAACTTTTCTAAAACCTATTAGTCGATCTGATTTCGACCCATCCCTATATTTTCCTTGAAATAAACCCATTTTAGTCTATTATAAACTGAAAATAATTTTATAAGAAATTAATATTTCTATATTTTTCTAAAGTGCCCCCCACCTCCATTGTAAAAGGGTACTTCCACTTCTCTTATATTCACAAATCCAAATCCATTTGGATTGGCCAAAACCTACTCCAATATCCTCCCAAAAACAAAAACTTTAACCTAGAGGCATTACTTTGATCAGAAAGCTAACCTATTGAGACCTTTTGTTCAAATTAAACGGAAGCACTCGAAGAAGTGGTAATTATTTCATCACCTCTTTTAAAGTTCTTTTCTTCTTCCACACCCTCTTTATTTGTTACTTATATAATAAAATAATAACTTGAGTACATTTTACATAATGATATGTTATTATAAATATGGTAAAACCTTATTCATTATTCTATACATCTAATTAATTTCAAAGTCACATTACGTGCTTACGTACGACTTATCGTCTCCACGTCATGGTGTAGTTTTTTATTCAACACTAAATTATTCTGATGGGATTAATAATTAGTATAATTAATTTAAATAATAAATATAAAATGTTAATAATTATTTATATATAAAATACCATCCAATAAAACACTATTTTACAATTGATATAATGATATTGTCACGTGTGCATACATACGGCTTACCATATCCATCGCGCGATGAGATCCATCTTTAACGATCACCATTCATGAATTTTAATATAAATATAAATATTTATTAAGTATGTGATATATGAAATAATATTTCTATTGGAATAATATATATATATATAGATAAATATATGTCATTTACTTACTTCCATACTATACAATAAGAAAACAGAAACAACGTTCATGCGTACATACGGACTACCATCTCCATGAACGGTGTTTCCATTTCTTATATCTATCAATTATAAATATTTATATTCTGAATATATATATGATATATAAGTTATTTTTTATATTATATGTGGACTTAAATCATAATATTACTGATACAATCAAGAATAACAAGTTACAACACGTACGATAATGAAAGTAATTATTACCCGAAATGTTACTTTAACATGGAAATTATTATTAAATGGTTAGTATAAAGTCATAAATTAAACAGATATGATATCATAAATATTAATATTGTTCTGGTATAATTTAATAATATACTATGGTCATTATACATGAGCCTAAATGTTCCCTCAACTATAGGAAAGTACAAGGTAAGGGTTAATTCCTAAATCTTAGTATTATCCAAGATTGTTTATGCCTAAGTATTTACTGGGACATATTTATCATCCATGTCCATGTTTCATAAAAAAAATTTCAAAATAAATATTTTATTTTTTGGTGGAAGGTACTATTTATAAAGATCATAATTTTAAATGTTTTAATGATTTATGTTTCTAAATCTGTTTAATTAATGTCCATGTTTTCAAAATACTTTTAAGGATTTATTTATATGGGCATGATTGTTTTAAAATATTAATTCCTTTCAAAAGTTTCAATGTGGTATGGGAAAATATGATTAAAAAATATCTTTTAAATTTCTTCCTTTATAAATGTGTTACTTTTAAATGATTTCACAAAAAAATGATATTTCTCTCAAAGAGTTTTACTAATAATTTTCATCTATGTCAACATCCTTTACTGTATATTATTCTTAATTGGTGTTGATTTATTATAATAAAATCTCCTATGTTGTATTGAATGATTTATGATATTTTTGACTTTGGATGTGCATTTTTATACCATTCATGGTTTATAGTTAAAGTATTGACATTTTTTATGCCAGTTTTAATATGAATGTTTATGTTATGTTTTAACATTTTTATTTGAGGGACACATTGGACTTAGTAAGTGACGGGTGAGGCCCTCTATAGCCCATTGATGGATCGGTAGGTCTCTTGAGATGAATTAGTTTCTTGTTACAGGGCCTTGACAAAATTTTTATTTGTATTCTTGGTACGAGGCCTTGACTATGTGGTTATGATGTTCGGCATTATGCATTCCCTTGTTATGAAATTAGTTATTACATGTGATTATTCTACTAGTAGAATATCCATGTGTATGTTTATATAGTAAGGTTTGATTTATTTTTTAAAATTATGTTCAACTTTATGTTTAGAAGGCAGTTTTTTATTACACATCTTTCCTTAAATGTTTGTTGCTTCGTCAAAATTATTTACCCTTACTAAGCATATGAGCTCACCCCTTTCATATGTTTTGTTTTCCCAGGATTCAAAGAAGTGTATTACGATTGATATGCAATCTTAAGCTAGGGAAATTATAGAATTATCAAATTATTTTCTATGATATATTTTATTTTTGAAATTTTAATGTAATGTTCATGTATGTAATCTATTTTCCAAGACTGTTAAACCAATCGGCCCTTTGGGACTTGATTCCTTATAATCATGCAAATGTATTAATATAATTCACTAGCTCCAGGCTTCTGGGTTCAGGGTGTTACATTGTGCCATGATTTTAAAAATCAATTAATAGAAACCATATGCCTTAGAGATGTTTGAACCGTAATTTAAAGACCCCATGATTTTATGTTCCTTTTTTCTTTACAAAGTGTAGAAATTAGTTCATTTACATGCTTATAGATAAGGATCATGTTGTCATCATATGAGCATAACACTACATGAATTTGTTTCATGAGTGATGAGATAAAATATTCAAAAGTGAGGTATATCATGACTTGGAATGTTTAATAATAACAAATTGAGGGAGTTTAATGAATAAAATGGGAAGTTCCATCATTTTTCACAACGAAGAAATTATAATTCATGAATTGATTATTTATTTGGAAAATGGGGAATTTAACTTATATTTTATGTGAAATTTAAAAATATTATTTAACATTGAATTTTTTTTTATTTTATTACTATGAAATTTGAATACAGATAACATTTTTTCCCTCTTAAATTCATTGTAAAGATTTTACGCTTGAGGATAAGATTCATTTATATGTGGGGGTATTAACACACTCAATTTTCAGGAATATTTTAAAACACATTTCAATGTTTTTAATCCCATAAAACTGATATTTTAATTTCAATTTTCATGTTTTATAGTTTTAGAATCATTTCGGACTAATTTGAAAAAGTTTCCATATTTTTTAATTTAATTTTTTTTATTTATTAATGAATTTTAGCCATAATTTTCATAAACTGATTTAATTTATGAAATTCATTTTTTTGATTTAATACATCCTAGGATTAATTTTATTTTTATATATCCAAATCTAAATCCTAGATTTTAAGGCTAAAAAGAATCTCATAATTCGGGCCTAAAAATATGGTTATAGATTTGAGTATTTTTAAGATAGTAATATATCTCATAAATAGTTGACCAAATGGAGCTGAAAATAAATAATGACAAAAACACATCCATATGAACAACTGCCCTAACTATGGATCAACTTTATTCAACAAATTTGAAGGCCATAGATGCATGATAAAAATTTGATTTTGGTAATTCAATGATTCTGTCTGAATAAAATATATTTTCTTAATTAATGGGATATAAAATTTTCTACACAATTCTAAGGAAGCTTCAAATTCATGGGTTGTGTGAGGAGATATTTTATAACAGATTTAATAAATTATCCTTTCATAAATTCATTCATTAAATTGGTTTACCAAAGTAAAAATTTCAGTGCATATAATCTAAAGGAGATCGTAAAGGGAGATTTGAAAGACCTTGAATTTGAATGCTGAAGGATGGTACCACCTTTTCGTATATAATGATTAACTCCCCATGATAAAGGGGAGTGAAGTTTGAAACCTATTATGGATTCCGCTATAGATATATGAGCTACTGCACTTTTTTATTTTTATTTTATTTTTATTTTATTTTATTTATTTTGTTTTAGTTTTATTTTAACTATAATTTGAATTTTATTTTATTAAATAAATTATTTCATTTATTTTCTTCAAACAATTGAATTACATCTCTTATTTTTTTAATTCTTCTTCTTGTTTTTTGTTCTATTACTTTCTTATTCTTTTAACACTATTATATATATTTAATCTTTTCTTTTTTATTTTATTTAACTCCATCTATTATTCTTCTCTTTTAATTCAATTATTATTCTTTTTTATTTATTCTACTTTTATTATTTTATTTATTATTATATTCTTAATATCTACCAAAGTGATATCTTACTCTCGAAAATAAGGGCCTCAACCGAGGCCGGGCCGGGGGGAGGTCAAGATGTTCTTGAATTTTTCGTGATTTTTATTTTAATTTTGTGGTATATTTGAGTATCAAGTATGGGTGTGAGAAATTTTCCACTATGGTGACTACTCTGTATGACATGAAAATCAATCTATTTATATTATTTTTTTAATATGTTTTCCCTATCTTCATTATCTAGCTCTTCAACTAATGGATTTGAGCAAATCAATGGATGAAATGGTATCGATAGAGTTGGGTCCAGCAAGATGGTACACCCTCGACCAATTTGTGTCATCACATATGATTACCAGAGGAGTTGCTATTGATATTTATTAGGAATTCTAATATTCCAAAATTTCTGAATAAATATAATAGTAATTCATCATGATATTTCATGTTTTGATTATCAAACTAAAATTAAACTAATTAAGTATTAAAATAATTGATCCCAAAACTAATTTGTTTCTTCTTTAACTCATTATTTTTATCATTTCATATTAGTTTATTTTAAATTATCATATTTCATATCATTTAATTATTTTATAAAACAAAAAAACCGAAAATATTTATCATTGTTTTCATAAAATAAACAAAACAAAAATAATAATAATTATTTTAGGTCATTTAAATTAGGTGAGTGAAAAAACTGAGAAGCTCCTGATGTGAGATTACACTTGTCAACCACTATACTTCGCTAAGAAAATAATTTTATTTTTCCACACCGATTGATAGTTTTGTGTCAAAAATTCATCAATAAATACAAGGCCAGATTCTATCAGACATAAAAGTCTAGAGATAAATGTCTATATAGAAAAAATGAATAATCTGAAGTCGAACACCAAACCAATATTGAGCAATCTCTTAACCCCTCTCATTGGAAGTAATCTCGTATATTGAATAAAAAAGGTCCAATTTCACTATATTCAATTAATTTACTTCTTATTTCCCAATAATTATGAGGGGAGGCTCAAGGATGGGGATGCTCATCAAAATGTTTTCTAATTATTGGAAACTTTTATGTTCTCAATGGTTTTTCTCTTTATTCTATCATTACCTTAAAATTTTAACAATATTATTTGATTTGAATCACTTTTTTGAATGTCCATGTATTAGCTTATTTATGTTTCATTTATGGGAATAGAAAAATGTTCTTTTTTTAAGATAATATGACTTATAGGGAAGATATTCAGCGTTTTCATAGGTTTATCTATGTGCATTTTTACCGAAGTGTTATGACTGTTTTCGTTGGTAGTTTTAGAATTTTTCAGGACCAACCAACGTTTCTTATGTTTTAGGTCTAACAACATTGACCAGTAGTTGTGAGAGTAATAATATGAATCAATACTCGAAGTCCTTAGATATAAAACTTCTTTCATATATCTAACTCACGTGCTATGTAAAGGTAATTTTATTCTTAATATATTTCCATAAATCAAAGAAAACATTTCATAATATTATGTGATGATAAAACACGTAAACAGGAAATGGGGGATTAATATTATGAAGAGCAGATGGTTTGTGTGCCAAATACTTCTACATTGTTCTATCTCTCATGTGTAATAAAGGTAAAGGACATAATAAATGGTCCACCAGAGATATTTTGAGTAATGTGATATAGACATGGATGTTCTAAAATTTAGGGTTTTCTATAAAGGAATTTATTCTATATTTGAATAATGAAATATAAAACTTAATTATACCACTCAATGTGACTCTTTGGGATCTATAATCTCACATGAGTCATGATCAGTGTGAGAAATAATAGGTAACTTGGGAAATAATTTCAATATATATAGTAGTGCATGATAGGGAATAAGTGGTGGCATTTTCAGCTCAATCAGATTTCATGGAGGGATGTGATTAGAGTCAAACAAAACTCATAGTCAAGCTTAGTAGGTGTGATGAATGAATCATGGAGAAAGGATGGTACCTCAATATAGATAAACATCCTACATCGAGGAAGTTAATATTCATAATTAATCTTTGTATAGGATTGGAATAATATGAATTTTGAGATCTAGTACAATTGCATGGATCCAACTTTCATGTTGGTAAAATTTCATATATAATTGGATTTCTATCATGCAGTTTAATGTCATGATACAATGACTTTAGTATAATAGTTTAACATCTTGGAGTTGGTATGTTTCCATATAGTTTAATGTTACATGGCTTGTATGAGAAGATTGGTGACTTTCCATTCCACTATTATTTCACCAAGAATGTTCTATCATACTTTGAGCATGAAGAGGGGAGGTTATAGGTTGTAATACAAGAGATTCTAGATACGAAAAAGTGATATGGTGAAATTATTCATATAATGAACACAGAAAATGATATAAAAGTGGTTCCTAACATAAATATTTTGGGTTCTGTAGAGATAAAATAGTTCTCTTCTAAGGATGAATGTTCCCCTGGTTGAAATACCTTTTATTGAAAAAATATCTAGAGACACACTATGGGAATATTATGCATAGTAAAAACAATGGTTTACTTTGGAATATGATATTCCATCACTGATGTCTAAGGGAATCTTGTGGAGATTCAGAATTTCCTATACAAGGTTTTCAACTTTTTTAAGGAAGGTTTCTAAATATAGAAGAATCATTTCATGTAAAAAACACCCAATAATGGTGTGAAATGATTCTTAAGTAGGTATAACCCTTAAATAGAAAAAATATTTTTTTATTTCAGTTGGTTCTGATACATAGGGTTTGGGAATCACTATATATCTCATCAAAGTGAGATTCAGAACACATGTTGTTATGGAAATATTCCCCATACTTGATAAAACATTCATGTAGAGAGGGGCATTTTTTGTTTAAATAAAGGTTCACTAGTGGGGTTTGAATCCATATTGTTCCCTAATATGTAAATCTAGTTCATACACATGATATTGGGTGCATATTATTATATTACAGCAAGACTAGGATATAGGATCTGGGCCATACAATGTATCTCATCAAAGTGATAATCAAGACACACATAGTTCTAGGAAATAAGGATGGTGGGAGACCAACACCCAAGATAGTGGTCCCCTTATGAGAGGGTTATAAAAAAGTGTAATCCAATATAATTCTATAGATTTCAACCATGTATTTTAACATCAAGCGATAATGAAATTTGGTGTGTCTTTTAAGTTATTATATCCCAGACCATGTTAACCCTGACAATAATTAATTCTCATTGATCATGTTGGAAATCCTTTACCAAAACTACATACCCACGTGAGTTCTTTTAGGTGTGAGAAACACCGAGTGGAAAAAGATTCTTTCACCACAACTAGGTGATTAGATGAAAGGATATTGGTATTTTGATTATGTGGTGGTTGGGCCAGGATATAGGATATGATCATGGCTACACATCTCATACGGGTGAAAATAAAGCTGTATATAGTTCTTTGAAACCATGTATATTAACATCATTTAGTGAAAGGTTACCTAGTTTTGGGTAAATGATGAGTGATATAAGTCTTATTAGGTCATGGATGTTCCAACATGCTTTGTATGTGGGGGAAGACATTGTAAAACAAGAAATTATGAATTTTTATATCATGTTAAATAATATAAGAAAATTATATAGGGATTAACCATATACCGTGTTCAAAAACTGGTTCCCAATATAATGATTATTGTGATTTAATTGATAAAATAGGTCTCTTTTAAGGATGAATTTACCACTAGTTAACTTTCCTTTTAAGGGTGACATATATAGAGCCATCCCAGGGACATATTGTGTATAGTTAAAGAAAATGTGTCCTCAAGAATCTAGCATTCCATCACCAATTCCTGGGGAATTTTATGGATATCTGATATTATCCCAGTACAAGGAATATGATTTCTATAAGGGATATGTTTGAGTATGAATGAAGCATTTAGACTGGTATTGTCCTTGGAATATGATGTTCCCAACACAATTCTTTTGTTTTTATGTGAGAGGGGTTTATTTTCTTACTTTGTGGATATTCCTAGGATTTTAATGTCTATATGTCACCACATATCCCCTTGATATAAGAATAAAGCCACATGTAGTTCTAAAATAGTGGTGTGGTAGGAGACCAGCACCATGTTTTGTGATCCACCCATGTTTGGACTGAAAATGTAATGCAGTTTTATATTTTCAATGATGTGAACTATATAGATTAACATCATGTGAAAAGGATGTAGGTTTGGGTATTATACCTAAGGAGGAGCACCAATTAGTCTTCCTCATGTTGGGTTAATAGAAAATCCTATATTCATGGAATAGGGTAAGGTTACAAACATCATTTGAAAGGATGTTGTCATACATTTTAACATCTTCGGACTATGATATTATCACATAGTTTCATGCCTTATGAATATGTTTTTGATGTTCCTTTTAATGTCATTCATATTGGATCAATGATGTTATTTATTTTAACATCATGTATTAAATATGATGTGAAATCATGTAGTATAACATCATACATCCAGAACAATGGTTTCGGGATGACACATACTAAGGAGGCCCATTGGTTTATCACGTAAAGTATTTCTTGATAATTCTTGCATTGGTTGGGGTGTAGTGAATTCCCCATCCAATTTCATTAACTAGTAAGATATATTGGGCCATAAATTATATATAATGTAAGGACCTTCCCACGTTGGCTCAATATACATGGATTTCTTCCCTTGTACCACCAGAATATTCACGGCCAAAACCAATTCTC
Source organism: Viscum album (assembly GCA_963277665.1). Taxonomy (NCBI): domain Eukaryota; kingdom Viridiplantae; phylum Streptophyta; class Magnoliopsida; order Santalales; family Viscaceae; genus Viscum; species Viscum album. Next base: position 1,496,286,997 of record OY728119.1, on the reverse strand, counting down.
CCTAAAGGAATGAATGGAGATAAAATTTCTTATTGAAGGATCATGATATCATTTATTGATATATTTCCAAATTATGTAGGGTATGAGGCATTTTATTATTGATTTTATCAAACTCATCAAACAATTTTTGTGATTTTTTATCATCTAATAGTTATCAATTGATATTTATTCATAGTGAAGGAAATTGGACCTCAATGGATACCGCTACATCTATTATGACCATAAAATATGAGGTTTCTTGAGTATTATTATGGGTTATATCCCAATAGTTCCAAAAGTGATGTATAATATTTTTAGGCCAGGATTTGTTTTATTTATATATTATTTTATAGAAAATGTTTTATATAGTTTTTTTGAAAGCCTCTATCTATCCATTTTTTGTCGTGTGGTAGCAAGAATAATGGTTGAATTTGATTTTATACTCAAGGTAAAATTTCTCCGATTTGGAAGAGTATAAGTTGGTTTAATTTTCTATTAATTTTGTGCGAGTCACATGAAATATAGGGATGATGTTTGAATTCAAAAAATTGATGATATTTTTTTCCTAAATTTTTTAAGAGTTATCAACTCAGTCGATTTAGAGAAGTATTTAGTAGAAATACAGATGTATTTGAACTGATTTTCCATAGAGGGAGGGTATTGACCTATGGAATCCATCCCCTATATAGTGAATTTATAGGAGTATTTAGCTATATGAAGAAATTATAGGGGGTTTATGGATGAAGTTAGACTATACTTGATAAGAATGACATTTTTAGACAAATTTAATGCAATCCTACATCATCGAAGGCCATAAATACCTAAGACATCATGTTTAGTGATAAATATTGGTTCCTAACTGATTTTTATCACAAGTACCAACATAAAAATCTTCAATGGTGGAAATAAACTCTCATATTTCAATGAATATGGGACTAATTCCATTGAATATTTTCTTATAAATAATCTTTTGATGACCCAAGCTATTATAAAGGGTGAAATTAACTTCCCTTCATTGAATATATTCTTTCCAAGCATTATCTATCAAAAGGACCCTATTTTGGAGGTATTAGAGGATGGGTATCATCCACTCATTTTCAACATTTTCTAGTTTACATGTAGGATTGAAATCAATAATCAATTCCATGAAACTTTGAATAAGAAATAATATTATTCTATGATGGGACATGTTGATGATTATTCCATCTCGATTTGGATATTCCAACAATGTAATAGCATTTGGCTCATCTCTTCTTTTCTAATAGAATAATCACCATTGATCTACTTAATTACTAACTCAGAATCACCGTTGATTCTCAGGTGGGTCAACTATATTTATAAGGATACATATAATCCTATTATGAGGGATTAATATTTTTCCTCATTGTTGGTGAATACTTTAGATAATAGAAATGAGTAGTGTAGAGTTTCCATTCCTAGAGAAATGAGAATGATTTCAAACCCGAATTCATTGACCTTGGGGTCTTCCATTATCTTTTCGGTAAGGATTTTTGATGCACCATAAAAGAACATTTTCCACATATTCATAGAGTCTGGAACAAAAAATATTTCCACATGTATCAGTTCATTATTCATCATCACTTCTTCCACAGAGGGATGTTCTATTAAGAAATCTGTTAAGGACTATCCTTTTATCACCTTTTTGGTATAAACCAGATGTTTGGATATTCTATAACCAATTCCAATTACACTAAATGTATAGTTAACATGGAATGATTTAGGGTATGTTTGAGTGGGTAATTTAAAAATATTAAATGCACTTCATAGCATTGTAGGTAATGCCATAATTTATGAATTGTGAAAATAAATGCCAAATAGTTCTTCTCGATATCTGAATACCAATTATCAATGTTCACTATGGTTTGACTGAGATAATAATGATTTTTCACACTACTAAAATCATTTCTCTACTTGAGGAAGTCACATAGCAACCATTCTAGGGATGACCTGTATAGTATGAGAGGATTTCATCTGATTTTTGGCAATATCAGTAGTGTTCTCAAGAGATATATCTTATGGTTGTAAAATGATTCTTGGTTGTAATCATTCCACAAGAACATGACCCCTTTCTTCATCAACATAGTGAAGGGAAATCACTTTTTATGATGTTTTTTATAATTCATCAAATGTAGTAAAGGTTCCCCTATAATCCTCTTAGATATTTGTGGATTAGAGGAGGTTACATACCAAATCAGTACTAAAAATCCATGTTTTCCCAAAGGTTTTAAACTGTTGGAAAAGGCCATCAAACCATTGGGAAATCTTATCCCAAGAGTTTTAGAAACTGTTGGTGTGTGAGGATTCAGGAAAGCCTTATACCAACGGTTAACGTTGAACCGTTGGGAAAAGGATGTTTAGATTTCAACTGCCCACGGTTCATAATGAACCGTTGGAATGAAATTGGATCTTGTTATACCAACGGTTCAGCTGAACTGTTGGCATAAACATATAGGGGGTATAACCCAACGGTTTTTAACTATTGGGAAATGAAGCAGCACACAAGGGTATAACCCAACGGTTTTGAAATCGTTGTCTTAGACCCCCAATAATTTAAAATGAAACAGATTGCAATCAACTGCAGGCTGCAATCTGTGTGAAAAACATGCCATCTCACAAACAGACACTGTAATCACAAAAAAAACACTCATTCTGAGTGTTTAGCAATACCACAACCTACAAACATAGAAAACGCACTGCACACATAAAAACTCACAAAAACTCACTTCAATCACCTCCAATTACACAAAAAACACATAGAAATAATCATCTCATTTTTGAAGGCTAACTCACATCCCTTCCCCTAGTGTGGTTCACATATGGATGTGGTAGAGAGACCAAGAACCAACAAAATGTTGTCTTGTTGATCAAATAAGTAGGGGGATATAAGAAATTCAAGTTTATAACTCATATATGAACAATCACCTGCCTCAATCCTAATCTATCAGATTAAGGTTGTTGGTTTTGATTACTCCAGGAAAAATGTGATATTTTTTAGATGAATTTAGTCATTAAATATACTAACCTAGAACGATATTTACACTATGACCACTATAACACTTTTCTTCCTAGAGTATAATGATGGGGGAATCATATACTATGGGGCAATGATTTCTATAATGTCAATAGATTTATTTATATTGTTTCATTTATCAAGGTATTGGTTTGTGTTTAAGAGAGGGATATTGGTCAGGCTTCTGTGAGACATATATTATGTGGGGATAGATATTTACTTGATTCATGATAGATATCACATGACAAATTTTCAAGGGAATCTGTTATGATGACATCCAACATGGTGTTTTTCGGTGGTTATGAATCACTTACATCATCTATTGGGATCACTTAGGAATTTTTATATCATATTCTAAGAGGATAATATTACAAGGTAATATTCTATCCTCTATCTGTAATGAAAACACTCATATAATCCTCCATGACAATCCATTAGATTACTTCATGAATTTTAGTATATACCTTCTATAGATGATTTTGGTATCCATTGAAATTTGAATTATGATCCATAGGGAGAATCATAAAAATTAACCATTTATCAAATGGGATCATGGTCCTCGTGGTGGTACACTGGCTGGTGTGCTATGATATGGACCAAATACCCTTTTATATCATACACATGATGTGTGATAAATTCTAACAAGTATAGTGAAATATCTTAAGTAATGACAACACCTTGAGTGATTAGGTGTTGTAAGTACCCTTAATTGAGTGATAATGATGATATCATATTATAAAATGGTATCTAACACTGACACGATTGATAAGATAGGAGGATTAGGTCCCGAGTGACTAGAACCTTATACCTATCTAGTGAGCTATGATTTGGACCAATTTCCCTTGTTGTTATTTCATACACATGTTGGGTGAGAAATTATAACAAGTATATTGATATATAATAAGTAATGACAACACCTTGAGTGATATGGTGCTAGAAGGACCCTTACTTTAGTGATAATGAAGTTACCATATTATAACATGATATCTAACCCTACCATTATTGATAAGGTAGTTGTCAATATAATGGCCTCACCTTGAGTGATAAGGTTCTAGATGAACCCACCCATGAGTGATAATGGAACTCTTGGAATGTGATATTAGACCTACCATGGTTAATATGGTATAATTTCAGAAAATGGAATTACATTGATCATAATGTATTAACATGGATGTTTGTTGAGTGAGAAGGTTGGTATGTGATATATATTTGTATGAGACACTATCTTTATTAGTATGGAAGATGATGGGAGTTGAGTGATGAGCTATATTGAGTGAAATGTATTAGTCTAGGGCTTTGATACATGACTCAATCCTACAAATTGAGGTTGTGGTTGAGTAATCACACCTGAAAATTCAATATTTTCCAATGGATTGAGGCATGGTAGAATTTTACACGTCACATATGACTCATGGATCGTCGTCCTAAAGTTTCAACCGAATATGAATGCGTTTGGTCAGTTTTTCATATGTCAGTTGTTGTTTTCAATTAAAATGATATCCTTTTTAAACAAAACAGAGACACTTTGAGTGGTGCCGACCACACCGTGCCTCTGATTGAGGATAGGTTTACTCATACATGTCACATATGACACATATATCGTTATACTAAATTTTCAATAGAATTCGAATGCATTTGGTCAATTTTTCATATGTCAATTGTTGTTTTCACTTAAAATAATGTTCACTTTAAACAAAAGAAAGACCCTTTAAGTGATGTCAGCTATACCATGCTTTGGATGGATGTGGGGTTGAATCTTACATGTCACATATGACCCATGGATCGTTGTCCTAAAATTTCAACAGAATTCGAATGTGTTTGGTCATTTTTCCGTATGTTAGTTGTTGTTTTCACTTAAAATGATGTCCATTTTAAACAAAAGAGTGACATTTCGAGTGGTGTCAGCCACACCACGCATCGGATTGGGATTGGGTTGACTCGTACACATCACAAATGACCCATGAATATTTTTTCAAAAGTATAAACACAATCTGAATGAGTTTGATCATTTTTCCGTATGCCAGTTGATGTTTTCACTTAAAATTCTGTCCATTTCAAATAAAAGTGATATTGTTTGAGTGGTTTTGGCCACACTGGCCCTCGTATCGAAGCGAGGTTGACATTTACAAGTCACATATAACCAATGGATCTTTTTCCTAACGTTTCAATAGAATTTGAATGCTTTGGTCGGATTTCCGTATGTCAATTGTTGTTTTCACTTAAAATAATGTTCATTTTAAACAAAAGAGAGACACTTTGAGTGGTTCCAGCTACACCATGCTTTATATTGATGCGGGGTTTACTATTAAACGTCACATATGACCCATGAATAGTTTTTCTAATGTTTCAACAAAATCTTAATGAGTTTGGTCATTTTTACGTATGTCAGTTGTTGTTTTTACTTAAAATTATGTCCATTTTAAACAAAATAGAGACACTTTGAGTGTTTTTGTCCACACCATGCCTCAGATTGAGGCAGGGTTGACTATTACACATCACAAATGACCCATTGATATTTTTCCTAAATTATCAACATAATACGAATGCGTTTGGTCAGTTTTCCGTATGCCAGTTGATGTTTTCACTTAAAATCCTGTCCATTTCAAGTAAAAGTGAAACGGTTTGTGTGGTCTCAGCCAAAACAGCCCTCGGATTGAGGAGGAGTTTACTCATAAAATTCACATATGACCCATGGATCGTTGTCCTAAATTTCAATAGAATCTTAATGCCTTTGGTTGGTTTTCCATATGTTAGTTGTTGTATTCACTTAAAATGATGTCCTTTTGAAACAAAAAATACACACTTTGGGTGGTGCCGGCCACACCACACCTCAGATTGAAGTGGGGTTGACTCATACACATCAAAAATGACCCATAGATCGTATTCCTAAAGTATCAACACAATCTGAATGTGTTTGGTCTGTTTTCCGTATTCCAGTTGTTTTTACTTAAAAGAGTATCCATTTTAAACAAAAGAAAGACACTTTGAGTTGTACCGGCCACACCATGCCTCAGATTGAGGTAGGTTTGACTCGTACATGTCAAAAATGACCCATGGATCACTATGTTGAAGTATGAACACAATCCTAATGAATTTGGTCAGTTTTTCATATGTCAGTTGTTGTTTTCACATAAAATGTTGTCCATTTCAAATAAATGTGAAACTCTTAGTGGTACCGGCCACACCATGCCTCTGATTGAGGTGGGGTCAACTCATAAATTTCCCAAATGACTCATGGATCTTTTTTCTAAAGTATCAACTCAATATGAATCCGTTTGGTCAGTTATCAGTATGGAAGTTGTTGTTTTCCTTTAAAATGTTGTCCATTTCAAATAAAAGTGTGACACTTTGAGTGGTACCGGCCACACAGTGTCTTGGTATGAGGCGGAGTTTACTCGTGCACATCACTTGGGTGTTTTATGTGTCGTCAAGTGCGGATTGAAGATCCGGGTGAGTTTAATCCCCTTCTTGCTTCCTCTTTTAGATTAGAGTTTGCACTCTTCTCTCGTCTTCTTCAAAATCTCTAAACCCCTATTTTCTGTTGTGATTTAGGGTGAATCTTGAAGAAATATTTGAGTGGGATCCAAAGTCTAGAAAGGAGGGTTGGGGGGCTGTCCAAGGTCCAGGGAGGAGGGAGGGGTCTTTCCAGGGTCCAAGAAGGAGGGTAGGTGATGTATCTAAAACTCTATCTAGGTATCATACATTGAATTTCGACAGGACTACGAACTGCCATGGGGTGTCATCCTGGAGCAGGGTCAAATCACGGTGTGATCGCGGCGTGACTACGATGTGACCGCAGCGTGACTGTGGTATGACTGCGGTGTGATAGCGGCGTGTTGGCTCGGTCTAGTGACATCCTCGGGGCAACATCATTTGGCCAGGAGCAAAGGGAGCGGGAGGAGGCAGGGCAACATTTCAGTCGTCGTCTCCCTCCCCATTAACTATGGGTGGGTAATGTATCTAAAACTCTATCGAGGTATCATACATCAATTTCTGACCGGAATGAAAACTGTCATGGGGTGTCATCTTGGAGTAGGGCCAAATCACGGCATGACCGCGGTGTGACCGCGGCATGACCGCGGTGTGACCGCGGCGTGTTGGCCCGGTCCGATGACATCTACGGGGCAACATCTTCTGGCTAGGAGTGAAAGGAGAAGGAGGTGGTGGGGAAACATTCCGGCTGTCACCTCCCTCCCCATTAACTATGGGCGATTAATGTATCTAAAACTCTATCTAGGTGTCATACATAGAATTCCGACAGGACTGTGAACCATCGCGGGGTGTCGTCCTGAAGCAAGGCCAAATCACAGTGTGACCACGGTGTGTTGGCCCGGTCCAGAAACAACTATGGGGCAGCAACTTCCAGCCATGAGTGAAGGGAACGGGAGTAAGCGGGGCAACATTCCGGTCATCACCTCCCTCCCCATTAACCAAGGGTGGGTAATGTATCTAAAACTCTATCTAGGTATCATACTTCTAATTCAGAAAGGACTGCAAACCGTCTCGGGGTGTCATCCTGGAAAAGGGAAAAATCACGGCGTGACCACGGCTCGACCGCGGCATGACCACGGCGTGTTGTCCCAGTCCAGCGACATCCACAGGGCAGCATCTTCCAGCTAGGAGGGAAGGCATCAAGAGGAGGCGGGGAAACATTCTGGTCATTTCCTCCCTCCCCATTAACTATGGGTGAGTAATGTGTCTAAAACTCTATCTAGGTATCATACATAGAATTCTGACAGGACTGCGAACCACAGCGGTGTGTCATCCTGAAGCAGGGCCAAATCACGGTGTGACTACGGTGTGACTACCACGTGACCGCAGCGTGACCGCCGCGTGTTGGCCCGGTCTAACGATGACTGTAGGGTAGCATATTCCAGCCAGGAGCGAATAGAGCGGGAGGAAGCGGGGCAACATTCCGATCGTCACCTCCCTTCCCATTAACTATGGGTAGGTAATGTATCTAAAACTCTATCTAGGTATCATACATCAAATTATGACAAGACTGCGAACCACCCCGGGGTGTCATCTCGGAGCAAGGCCAAATCACGGCGTGACTGCGGTGTGTTGGCCTAGTCCAGCAACATCCGTGGGGCAGCATCTTCTAGCCAGGATTCCAAATAAATCCTATGTATTTGTCCTTCACATTATAGAAATCGGTCTTATGTTATAAAAAATAGACTCTTGATTCAGGATTGTTGTATGATAAAGATATATATTTTATGTTAGTTGTTTTTAAAAGTGGTTTTATTATAAAAACATGACTTCATTTATCAAATGAAAAAATTATATTAAAGAAAACTTATTCAAGATATAGAATTAAATATAATTAAGAATAATTAAGAATGAAGCTATATTCAATTTAAAGCATTCTTAAATTAAGGAGGCTACTAGAGGGACTCTACCTCAATGTGGAACCAAGTCGTCCACTTCAGATCTTGGAGCTTTCTAACTTAAATGTGATGCTCCCCCACTGAGTATACGCACCTTCACGCACATGCAAGGACACCTAGCCGCAATGCACACACCTGCATGGCCATGAGCTTGTGTAAGGAGATCCATACACATATGCTTATATGCATATACTAGTCTCCACTCACCTGCGTATGAATTTTTATATATATACATTGGAAAACCTAGCCCCATACATGTATAATCATTGCCATGGTTGACTGTACACTTAACGGGTGAATCCACATACATATACTTATTTATCTATGCACATGCAGGCGAGTCACCCTTGACTTGATGACTCAAAACCAACGAGTAGGGATCAACACAATACACAAAGGATATTAAGAACCTTAAAACACATAAAGGACCCTACATAACCAGTGAAAAACTAACCAACAGCATTAAATCCTTACCTCGATTGGCAGCGGAGACCCAAATCCACCTGAACCAACACAAAACGATCCAACACCCTACCAAAAACATAATATGGAAAACATTGAAATCACCAAAATATATGAGGTGCGAGACAAGTAGTAATCATATAATCTTACCTCGGATCAAAGGCAGCTGACTGAAACAATCTGAACCCCTTCTGGCCTCCTTCATAGAATATAACTACTTCCTGTCCATAGAAACCAGTAAAAGACCTATGTGGCCAATGCGATAAAGAAAATAAAATAAAAACAAAAATAAAACATACCTGTCTCCTGTAACTATACATGTCATCACCCAACAAATAAGAACCACAACGCCACATGGGTCAAATCATGTTCCTGCAGGTAAGGGGGAAACAAATCCATGTTTTAAAATGATACTATCAAAAAGTACATACATATTAATTAACAATTAATCTTCCTATAAATGGTATATAATTATTTTGGCTCTAGTTTCTGCTTAGTTTGATTTTGTCCAATACAATTTTGTTTGGGAAATTCCCATTAGATTTATTTTTTCTTGTTTTTGTTTATATAATATTGGACAATTTCATTCATTTGGGTTCTAGTCGATCATGGAATTGTTGTTATGTGTTCCATATGATCCAGCAATGTTTTATTCATGGGGTGTAATATAATGATCATTGACCATAATAACCTTCCACCTACACCCTAATTATTATACTTTGTCCAACTAATGGGGTATTGACTAACCATGTGGGTAATTTCCAACGTATCACACTCCACAAGAATCATCCACCATTTTCCCTTTTATTTAATTATTTATTTGAGAAAGGAAAGGGGTCTTGAAACTTTGTAAGAGTGTTATCAAAGATAATCTATCTACCTTTTGGTACTATGTCACATCACCAATGAAGGGTCTTATGGTGATGCATGATCATTATCATGTAAAACCCTTTAGTATTTTCATGGAGCTGTTCATTGTGATAAAAAGTCAAATGGTCGTGTTTAAAACCTTTTTTATGATGAATGTGACATGACAATCAGATCTTGTGTGATAAGGTAGACCTGTCGCTAGGGCTTCCATGGTGTCTTGCGAACTGCATGGGCACATCTCTGATTAATTAGCATTGCTCTTCTTGGTTAGGTAAAGCTGCTTAGATTTTTCTGACCAGCTACATGTTATCCATCTTTATGAACCAGTATGGGTTTCTTAGTATATCTTATACCACCAGTATAATATTCTAATAGAACTAATTATCCATTGGTTCCTTAGAACCAACTCATTCCATTTGTCCCACAACGAAGTTAGAATTAGCCTTTGGGATGTTTATTGAATAGGCAGGATACCCCCCCCCCCTTGGGGAAATGTGAGACAAATTTATTCATGTCATGGATGTCTGGGATAACCCCTCGTAGACTTTAGTTTTTGTGAGGGATATGCTCAATATCATGAAATAAAAGTTAAGAAATGAGATTTATTTATGATCGCTCATCTCTTTTAATGATTTTATCAATATTTTTCTCTATCGTAGTAGAGCTTGGATGACTACTATACTCCTTCACTGGTTCCCTTCCTAGAAGTTCCATAATAGTTTCAGTTCATATTTAGAAATCATAGAAGTAGGAGAATACACCACATGTGGTTATTGGGTGAGGTTGTAAATATATATAATCCATAGTATTGATGGTTTCATGGAAATATTTTTGAATGGGTGGTTTTTTCTAGTAGGGGATGCGCGTTCAGGAATCTAAGTTGGCACTTTGGTAATGGCAGCTTGAGTGGTAATGATTCAGCCTCTTAATATAGTCATATTGACCCTTATATGCCTCTTTCATCTCTTGAGCCATATTCAATAGGAAAATATCCCTTGTAGACTAAGTGGTCCTTTACAGTTTTTATTTGGATAGATAGTGGATCACCTCCATTGATACAGTTATCACAACACCACTGTAATCCCTGGTGCCTTATTTCACCCAAGGATACTATACTTCTCTTGATTTAAGTACACACCATTAGGATCTAATGAGTTTCTTTATATGGTGCGATGATCTGACCGTTTCTATTTCACACATTATCTTTCACTAACTAGGCCAATTATCGAAAATGGAGACGACTCTTTTATTGAAAGGGCATAAAAGATATCACTTCAAGATAGGGTTCTAATCAATTCAGTTTTATTACATTTAGTTAATATCAGTTTGGTTTAGTTCAATTCTGTTCATGTCATTTATGGTTATATAGGTTTTAATTCATTATATTTGGTCCAGTTTTATACATCATTTGTGGGTTTGTATGGTGCCACTTTATTTAATTCAACTCATTTTGGTTTTAATCTTCATAATCTTATTTGGTTTTGTTTCCTGTGGTTCATCTTGGTTTGTTATGTTTGATGTCATCCTAATTAAGGTAGGTCACTGATTATGTATGATTATTTTTGATACAACCTGATATGATTTGTTTTAAATGTATTTAGTTTTAAGTTATTTGTTCCGTATATGCTAATTTAATTAATTGTAGCTTCATTTAGGAATATTCAATTTTACTCTTTATAGGTTAATACAATTCAGATTAATTTGATTTCCCCTACTTATATTATGTCTTATTGAATTCAATTCAATTTTAATGAGTTCATGTTGGTTTCATTTAAATGGGTTTATTCCATTCTCAAGAATGTGTGGCATTGAATCAGTTATTGAGAATATAGAATGTGTCACCCATACATTAGACATCCATGAAACATCAAATAAATAGAAGTAAAAAAGATAAATAACCCAAATGAGATTAATATAATTAAAATCAATTCAAAAATAAAAAAAATGAATCATAAAAATAAGATTCAATGAAAGTATAATCAAACATACACTAGGCCGTGTTAGACAAATATAATAGCACATACCAAAACGGAATAAAAAAATCAATTATACCCATATATCAATTGTAAAATATCATGTTTCTTGGCATATCTCCACTCACCTATCAATAAAAAAAGATGAGATGATAATGCCAAAGGATGAATCTTGAACATATAGCATGATATAAACTATAAAAACACACAAATTGATATGCAAGATGTAAAGTAGTCTAATTCATGCAATTCATACCTAATATAGAGTTTTCATAGACACATAAATCACTACAAGCACCAAATTAAATTGGGCCAAACAAAGAGATTAGAATAAACCAACCTCAAATGGTGGTAGATGAACCAAGACTATCCAAAACACTTTTCCTTTGGCATCAGATGCCAAAACATTCCCTAGACGACCTGAGAGAACCATGATACCCCCTATAAACAAGGATCAAAGTTAGAATCAGGAAACCTCAAAACCCCTAGGGTTCAACCGATTGAAACCAGGAAACTAGAGAGAGGAAAACTCTGAGAAAATGAATAATTAAAGAAGATGAATTCTTACCTGGAAGTACCGATCAAGAAGCCTCAAGAAAATTTGGAGAAATGGTAGAGGAGAGGGATCCAAGAGTGGGGGACGCCGCGCAGGGTGTTCGACCATGGGGGGTCTCACATGCGACTGGAGAGGGGGATGTGGGATGTCGTCGGAGGGGGAATGTCACCGAAGGTGAGAGAGCCAGGAGCTGAGAGGGAAGGGTGGTGTCATCATCAGAGAGGGAGCCGAGAGGGTAGGGTTGAATGTTATCGGAGGAGAGGGAACTGAGAGGGGTTGGGGTTGGGAGGCAGAGGTAGAGTTTGGGAGGTCGACGAGGTCAAGGCCGGGAAGGGGAGGAGAGGGCCGAGGGGCCGAGTTTGGGGAGGATTTGAATGGGGGGTGAAAAATCAATAGGGATCGCAATAAAAATCAGAAATTGGTAATTTATACTGAAGGTTTTGGCAAATTTGTAGGGATAAACAAAAATTTCACAATGGTTCTTATAAACAGTGGGCATGCTTGCATTGGTATAAACCCATTTCCCACTAGTGAATATTACCTTACTCTTCTCATGGTAAAATTTTATTCCATTATGGTGTACAATGAATCCAATAAACTTCCCTGAGGTAGCCCTAAAATTACATTTCAATGGATTTATCTTTAGTATATGTTCTCATAATTTTTTCAATACAGTATCAATATCATCTAGGTGGTCAGAATGTTTTTGATACATAACCAACAAATCATCAATGTAGAATTCAATTGATTTACCCAGGAATGGTTTTAATATGATATATATGGCACACTAATATGTAGAACTGATATTCTTCAAACCAAAATGCATCAATCAATAGAAGAATATTCCATATGGGGCCTTGAAGGTAGAAGATTTTTAATCATCTAGAGATATCTGTATTTTATTGTACCATAAATATACATCCATGAAGGAAAGGTATTTATTTCTAGTTATTTCATAAATCAAATGTTTGGTAATTAGAATAGGGATATTCATCTTTCAGACAGTGCATGTTGTGGTCTCTGAAATCGATGAAAATACTAATATACTCATTCTATTTCTTGAGTGGGACTATTTTCTAAATCAATTTTGGGTATTGGACTTTTTGAATAACAATGGATTTGATGAGTTTATCAACTTCATCATTCAAATTGGTAGTATGAGTCAGATGTGTCCTTATGGATACTTGGTTATAGAAAAATGGTATTCTAGTAAACCTAGTTGATGGGTATCAACATTAGGATCTCATCCTAGAATATCTTTTTAATTCCAAGCAAACACTTCTATATTCTACCTCATGAAGGAGGTGAAAATTTAATATTTATCTTGGGGAATAGCTTTGGTAATCAACGTTGGTCACAAATCCTCCTCTATTCCTATATCTATCTGTCAAAGTTCATTTAAAGTGGTAGATACTCCTTCTTTGAATGTGGGAGGAGGGTCACTGAGGTTGTTTTCTTCCTCATATTCCTTTACATATTTCTCTTTCTCTATGTTCATGTTGAGATGGATAATAGATGAAGGGTAATCTTTAAGGTCTAGGGAAAGCCTAGTGCATTGAGATCTGTCATCTAATAGAGATATCATGAATTCCAAAGGTTCGACTGATGAAGTGGTGGACTGCTAATGTTTTGAGTATATGTTAGAAGCTATTCCATCAAATTTACTACTTTGAATAGATGAATGAAGGATTTTCTCAACACCCTCAGGTTCAACTGACGTATCTAATATCATAAATACTGGTTATCATGACTTCAAATATTAGATAATATCTTCAAATAAATTAATGGGTAGCACATATTCATCACATAGGTCATTCAATGAGTTAAATGGGGTTATTTTTAGAAAATTTGGATTGATAACCTGAGTGACACCATCAGTTTTGGGTTTCTTATCTTCTCTTTATTAGAATCATGCATCAATATATTGAGATTCACAAGAATCTAATTGAATTTTTTTACCATGTAACATCCTAATATATCCATTTCTATAGTATTTAAGGAATTTATTGTATGGTAAAAGGATCGTTGCATGCCAGTGCAACTAAGTCCTCCCCAACTAGTATTTAAAGTGGTATCTTTCTAGATGACCAATAACTCCAAGTTAGACACCAAATCCCCAAATTGAGCTCTAATATTAATGTGTCCAATGATTTTTTTCCCTTTTATCATACACTTAGAAAATTTTCTTAGAAGGGGATAAATCATATTTAGTGTATCCTAATCGGTGAAGCATTCTGATAGGAATGAGGTTGACTCCTAATCCATTTTCAATGAAATCTCATCGGATTTCAATGTCATCTAATCTATCTGATACGTACAGGTTCTTGATTTTTCTGTATATAATATAATATATATCTTTCTCAATGAAAAAAATAACTACCTTACATTTTGTATGATCAAACTCTGCACGATATTCCTCAGCATTAGAAACATCATCTTTGAATTATTAAGGTCATAGTAGAGCCTCTACAAGTTATTCCTATAGATCCTTTAATAGATTTATGAAATCAAGAATTGAAATTTTATCCATAAGTATGGAAAATTACTTTAGGATATTGTAATATTGATTCAAGGGTCTACATTTCCCTATGGTTAACTGTTCACTAAGAGGCATCATTTTAGTTTTAATGCTAGCGGTAGGTGAATCAAGTCATTAAGAATATGTGAATGGAATTTTTCTACCATTGGATCGAGTCACCTTGGCATTCCCACTTCATGGGTTGGTTATATTGTCTTATATTCATCAATATATCTTCCAAAATAATTGGTCCCGAATTATTTTTTACATGTTTGAAGCCATATGTTTACCCTTTTTGGCTTGGGTAAAGGATTACCCATTGGTTTCAACAGCATAGATAGCTCTCGCAAAGATGCGACCGGTATATTGTATTCAGCCTTGGTTGAACCTACCTATGTTTCCCTGGCTCCTACGACCTCAATTTAGGTATCCCAATTTGGCATGGGAACTTCTGGTTCATAATTACTCTCATCATTAAATATTGGGTCCATTAATTGAATTAAATTAATGGATTTTAAGATCAATTATTCATCTAATGGGGACTCTACTTTATAAGTTAGTTCACATTTTACTATTTGGTAGGGTGACACCTATTTTCGTAGGACTGAATGTATATTGTCTGAGAGAATCAAAGATATGTTTGGCCTTGGTGTATGTTTATTTACATATGTTTTTTTCTTACCGATAATACCATTCCATTTCTTAGAATATTGGTCTTTTGAGGGTTGTGGGTTTGAAGGAGTTGGTTTTTATATACTCGAAATGACTGGGAGCACAATTGGTTATTTCAACCATGATCTGAGAATATCATGAGTTTGGTTGATCGACATTATATTTATACAATCAGTAATATTTCATGAATTCTTGTTGGTGGCTTCTTTCCATTCACCATCTTCCTCCGGAGCGATGAAAGAAATCCATACTACTTTTTTGGGTGGTTTTCTTAGTTTCACCAACCCTAAATCAACCATCTTTTTCAAGATATCTTTGGAAAAAAGCAACCTTAGATGGTATGTACTAATATTTGGTGAAAGGTAAAATAATATGGGAAATATTCAAGACATGATTGGTTGATTTTTTTTGTGCTTTTTAAGAGTTAGCAAGTTGTTCTCCAATATTCGTACGAAGTATCCACGGACTTTCTCATCTCAGAAGGAATAAACCTTACTTTTTTGGACTTCAAATAGGAAGTGTTTCAGCTCTATATTTTCATCCCTAATAGGGTTTTCTTGTTGCTATTTTCACCCTGGAGGGGGTTCTGCATGATAAGGTGCTGACTTCAATGCCTAAAATGGTACTAGGGATGGTGTTGAAGTGATGGTTACAGTTTCTACTTAACATATCCTCTATCCTTATATAGATGATACTAGTCTTGATTTATCTCTAGTTCACAATATAGATTCTTATAATCATTGTGAGACAAAAAAGGGCTCAAAACAAACCTTTGTACTTGACTGGAATATGTGGTGTTTTCAACTCATCATAGTAGTTTTAAATGAAAATATCCAACAAATATTCTTATGTAAATTGAAAATTCAAGGAATAAGTTAGACACTTCCACTTATAAATGAAGCTTGGGAATATCTCATTTCCCCATTTTTTGAATTTTAGAGGTCTAGTAACGTTTTATTAGGAAACATTGATCTTAAATAGTAAAAAATTATTTACATAGGTCATCGAATCCTTTGATCAAGCCTACATGTAAAATAGTGTATCATAAGACGGATGGTGCCTAAAATATTTGTACGAAACACTAGAGTTTGGAAGATTCTAATTGAAATATTGTTCTCTTAAAGGGGTCATAGTGATATATGTAATGTTTCATATGTTGGTTTGAATCTCTTGAATTATTGAATTTTGGAAACATATGGTTTCTAAATTTTGTTGGGGGAACTTTCACATTTACCCATTTAGGGAAAGGTTTTCTTTATGACTACACTAGTTCATGTTGGCCTTCCATAGATTCTATCAATGATTCCAATGATTTAAAAGTGTTAACAAGTCCATTGTAATTACCAACTGAGTGGGGGATAAAGTAAGTGGAAAAATAGGTTGAACCAAATTTTTTAGTCTTATCATCACTTATGCTTGATCTAGCCCATTTTAACTTGACCAAAATTGGTCTTGTTATTTGGCCAATAAAGGGGAGTCTTGATATTTAGTTCTAACTGGTTTCAAATAGATTATTTTTTTAATCTTTCATTGAGTAAACATTGAAAATATAATTGTTACAATATGTTTGAATCCTCTTGTCATGGGACATTAGCTGAGGGCATGAAATGAGGTTCTGTTTGGATAACATATCTAGCGGGAATATTATCCATGAGTAGTTTGGTAATAGACATTTTTAGTTTTCTCATTTATATATCATACTGATCCATTCCTTCCTCATGTTTAAGTTTCTTAATAACCATAGTTAATAAGTGGGATTGAATTGAGGCCTTACCAATTTCTTAAAATGATTCTCATCAATTAGACAATGAAACATTCAAAGTAATTTAAAAATTTTGGAGAATCCTCTGATTTCTGGTACACACACCTTCTTCAGTCATTTCGGTGTGAACAGTAATTTGAATGTACATATCCTCATATTATTCTCTCACATTGACCTAATTTTATAAAGTATTATTAGAGGTAGTGTTAACGATTGTTACTGATGTGAAATAAATTGTGAGCATTTCATTAGTCTCTAAATATTGGGAGATCAGGTTGCTTCGGGAGAATATACCTAAAGAGTTTTGATTCCTAAAATTGGTTGTAGTCTTAACAAATTGTTTTCATTTGAGAACATCATGAGACTTCATTCTTTATTTATGGTAACCCTTCAAAGTTTTTTGGTGAAGGGAGGTCTGAAGGGAACTTCTTGATAATTTTGTTGTTTGTGTCCCTGAAAAGAAAACTGCATCACGAGATGGGATATACTTGGAAGATTCATTTTGGGAAACTTTCCCCAACTGATAAAAGACCAAATTTCACAAAGGATAAGGTAAAACATCCCCCGGTCTTATGGAAATTGGGTTCTCTAGTTCCACTTTCAAAACATTTTTATCTTTATTTGTTGGCCTCGATGGTTATGTTAAAAATTCCCCAAGTCCTGAGGATTGGGGAAGATCTTGTACTACAACTGCTATGACTACACTTCTTATTTTATGCATATTTTTCAAAAATGGGTTGGGTTCATCATATGATATTCACTTGAGATATATTCCTCTAAAAATAAGAGTATTGCTTGATGTTTTTCTTCCCTTAAATGGGAGGATTTATTGATATTTTTATATTCTTGACGCAAGAGTCTTTCAATGGTTCTTTCTCTTCTGACCTGGTGTCTTTGAGAGTTATTATAGAATAATTATTTCTTGAGAATACCATATATTGTGAGATATATCTATTTCTTAATGCATGATTGACGCTATGACATTACATGATTTCAACTGTAGTGGGATTTATTGATCTTAAAGTGTGGTGAAATATAATTCTCCATTCTCATCCCATCCATTGATATGAACACTAGATAGTGAATCAACTATTAGCCAGTTTAGTTATTTTAATGCATGTATACATTCTCACTGAAGGTCATTTTATTATATTCCCAATTTCAGGTGCCATACAGCTTGGGGGTCCACCCAGACAATTTGGTAGTGCATCTATTTTATTTCCCAAATGTGGTTTGGGTATTTTTCTTAAGGCAATACATTTATTTTCAAATGATGAAGAGTTTTCCATATATTTTGGTGGATTTTTTGCACATAATCTTCTAAAAAATGCTCTAGAATGCAGAATTTATGAGTGAATAAGCCTAGAAAATTACTGGTATGTAATCCTTAGCTAAATCTATTACCATGAGAAAAATGTCTTCTTCAACTTTCATAAGAGTTTCTTAAACCTGATCTGACCAAAGTGGATGTTTCCCTAGTAATTCAATGTAAACAGTATGGTTGGTAGGGATTTCCTCTATCGTTTTGGATGGCAGTTGATCTAAGGGTGGTTCATAGAATGGTCATATCCTTGGGCTATCTTCCGATTGAGAAACAATATTGCCTATCAATGATGAGTCATCAGGCATGAATGTCCTCATTTTCCCAAGAACCTCGCAATAGGGGAGATTTCTCATAGTGTATTTATTAATGGGAGGTCCTTCTTAATGAAATAAATTTTCATTGTGAGGAGGAACATCGCATTAAATTCCATTATGGTGACGGTTACCATAATGGCTTAACATTTGACTATAAAGAGAAATTATGTAGTGTATACCCTTAAAGAGACCTTTAGGGGAGAAGGTAGAAAGGTTAGGACCTTCTTTTAGTTTGACCTTCTAGAAACATAGACGTATACCATAATACTCATTAGGGGATGGGATCTCAAGATTGATCAGATTATGGACCTGAAGTGACCCTTCATGGTAAGATGTTTGGCAAGGACCTTCAGAACTAATGGTATCCAAATTGTGAGTAGGACTATCAAAATTTCCTATAATATCTATGTAATTTAGAAATGTATTATTAGGATCTTGATATTCCATAGAAAAACATATAAGGGTTTCCAGAACACCAGTATTTAATAGAGTATGGTTATAGACCGACTCTTTATTTTTCCAATCGTCTTTAGTGAGTTTTATTTTTAGGATCTTTCCTACAGGTGATTGGGTCCACCTTTTGTGGGTTAAATATTTCATTTATGGAAACCTATTTTATTAGTTCTTATGTCACAGTTATAATTTTATAATTGGTCTCTATAATTTTGAAAGGGGTTTGTGCCTACCCTGAAGTGTCCAACGATGTAGACTAAAAGCCTTTAGTTAGAATAAGGATGTGAACCCAATATAGTTGTCCAATTATCATGATCATTTTTTCACAACCCACATGGACTATAGTATTAATATGTGTATTTTCCATGGTGAATACTATATTGTTCTATGGAGTCACTTAAAATACTAATTAGGGGTTGTGTGCCTGAATCCTAGTCACAGCTGATGCGATCATTATGTCCTAGAAAAATTATAGGATGTGTGAAGGAATAGATGTTTTTCCTTCCATCATTTGTAGGATGTAAGGAGTAACTTAATCAGATTTAATATGAATTTATTCCCATTATGTAAATAAATTAGGTATTTATTTTTGATTTATTACTCTATTTATTGTCAGGATACACTTACAATCATCAAGTTTGGGGGTAGAGATATGGATCTACCTTCTATTTATAGCTGGGATCTACTAGCTTGTTTCTTTTATTTCCACTAAACTATGTTAATGGTCTTGAAATATGTTGGATGGTTTGTGAAATTACTCAAAGTTTTCCACTATATTTGACAAGATAACTTGTATAGATGTTTCCAAATTATATTGGCAGGCATGTTTGATCTGGGAATTTTTGTGTTCTTACTCGTAGTTTGTCATCATATTTAATGAGAGGGATCCTCTAGAGTGGATAGAGGTGCGTTCCTATTACCAATTGAATGGTTTCTGCCCTCAACGGGCTATCAGAAGTTCTTGGGTGTGTGTGAAATGGTCCTAACATTTGTCGGTGACAACCTTATAATGATGAGGGTTCGTTACTGCATGGTGTTGGCAGTGGCAGTTACTAGAAGGATCCCTTTGGATGGACCCCTATGAAATGTGGATGAGTTTGTCACTTATCTCATGATCTTTATCCATAAGATAAGGTAGTACCCTTTCACCACATTCCATGTATAGGATCCCAAAACATTTTGAGATGGAAACTAGATTCGTCGATTTCTGAGCCACAAGTCATTGTAGAATAGACAGTTGGTAGGGATTCATGAGATGGAGGGCTTATTGAGCTGCTTCCATGGTTAGGGTGGTACCACATAGGTTGTAATCCCAAACTAGTGTGTTTAAATTTTTTTGGAGATTGTGGGTTAGCGATAGTGTCTCCAGGTTTTTGGGGACCCTGATTGTGCAACAGTTGATACGTAAGTTTAGGTTGGTTGAAGCGTTGTCATTGGATTAAAGGGAGTTCTTTTCGAAGGTGTATTGATATATATGAAAAACAGAAACAAGAAAACATCATAAAATATGTATCTCAATAAATTATCACATGCATAATAATTTTTTTTGGATATATGTTTATCCCTCCATCATTTTGTTATAATAGGAACAAGGCTTAACACGTGGGGGAAATAGTCATCTTGGTTATGGATTCGCATTAGGTTCACCATTTTTGTTTCTGATGTGGTATCATTCCTTCTCACTTCAATTTAATGTGTACCATCATTCCAAAGGTACCTTTTCGCTTGTATTTTTTCCAATAAGACATTAGATAATTTGTTGGCTATGAGAATGGGAGGTCAGGATCATCACAATTTTTTTGGATAAACTATGTATTTCTCTAGGAATATCATATAAATTTAAGATATATTTGTGAATCCTTTATTAAATCCCAAGTATAAAATAGGTTTTACATGTATTAAAAATCAATTATTTATCATGTTTTGATTTAAAAATTATTTTTATGTGTTTTAGGTTCTTCATTAATGGATAAATATGTATGTTTCTGTGGGTCTCCATCAATGGTACACTTTATATATATATTAGATATTATTAAATAATTTATTATCATGATGCTAGTTTTAATCCATGCGGTGGGAAATTCTAGAATTTAGCATTATCCAGGATTATGGGAGTTGTTTTGATATAGGTATAATACTCATGATATGGGATTTCTATGTATCCTTGTAAATGGAATCAAAACCCATGTATTTTTTTCCACATAATGAGAAAAATCACACCATTTAAGGTTATGTGTTGAGGACCAAATCATTTAGGTTAAGGTCATGAAGAAAAGGCCTCTAGGAGAAAGTTTTCTAGTTAGGAGCTGGGCTCGAACTTAGGATGAAGAGGTCCTAGGGACCTAGAAGGGATGTAGATTTCCGAGCTGGATGTGAACCAACTGGGGACATGGCGTGGAGAAGATTGTGGTGAATTTGGGGTGTTGGTTTTAGACCTCAATGATACTCCTATATATCTCATGTGGAAAATAATCAAATCCCATGAAGTTTAAAATGTATGGGGATTACACCTATAGAGGATTCACATTTACCTCATCAATAATATGTCCTTTAGGGGTGGTGAAAACATGGTTCAGGATTATAATAAATAAGAGGCCCATTTTATGGAAATAAAAAGATCCATAAAGGAGTTCCCCACCCAAAATATGTATATCATCATACAAGTGTCATGATCATTACTAACCTATAATCCCATGTGAGTCAATCATAGTGTGAGAAATAATAGGAAGTGGAATATTTTTTAAACCACACAATATCCTTTGTCTATTGGTGGTTGAGGCCAAAGATATGAGAGAGAGAAAGGTTCTTGAGGTATTTATATATTCTTTTTTTCGTAACCAGGGTTGGGACTTATGCCCCCATATGGGTATGACCATCAATAGAGACTAGGGGATTGATCAAAGATGAATTCCCTATTGAGGATCCCCCTCCTCCCATTTTGATAGGTGCAAGAGATGAAGAGGATGGGCCTATGAGCCATAGGTGTAGCTTCCTAACCTGATGATCCACCTATTATCATACCTAATGTTGGAATTATGGTTACCAAAGGAATGTATGATTGAAAACATTATGAGGATCGCCTTTATTAGTAAGGTTAAAAGTATGACCTCATATACTAATGGAATCTATGATTGAGAGTTCACACTATTGTGCCCTATAATCATATCACACATATATCAAGGCTTTTGAAGAGGTCTTGGCTTGATAATTCATAAAGGATCCCATTTGGGTCATTGTTCTTCTTTAGATATTTTAATAGAGAGGTTCATTTGAAAATTTTATGGAGGGGATGAGGTAAGGCCTAATGTTATGCGGAACAGTATCAACACTGAAGGCTCCCATCTAGTATACTGCTTGTTATGCAGGATGGTGGTCCAAAAAGACAACATCCATATATGATTCATAGAATGGTTGTCAAAAAATAATTTCCTACCACGCGAAAGGCTTTCCAAAAAGGGTTTTGTATGTGAATGACAGTCTACAATGATTTTTCTCTATGTAGAAGATTCTTATGCCCTATGATAAATGGTTACCTATAAAAAATCGCTTTATTGGGGTATCTTCTATCTATAACTCCATGTATACCTGATTCTCCCTCTATATATGTGTCGTTTTTATATTAGAATATATGTAACCATTATCATGTTGACCAAAAGCAATGAAAAACCACTACCAACTATGGATTTTGGTTTGCTGGCATCCTGAAGATGACTCCTCGCCCATCAAATGAATTTTCATTTTTGAGGGGTCAAAATATAATACCTCAACCAATAAATGAATTTTAATTTGTGGGGGGGGGGGGGGAGTTACACCACACCTCACAAATAAATTTTCATTTTATGGGGGACAAAATATCATGCCTCACCCCACAAATGAAATTTCATTTGCGGGAGCACTAGGTTGGAGTTATTTTTGAGTGCGCTATGGAGGATCATTATATAGGAGTCATATAAGAAGTAGATACTTGCATAGAAAGTATTCTATATGGTAGGCAGGACTCCTTTAGGTATCTGGGATCTTAACAATTTTAATATTTATGAAATTGCATGATTGATTTTAATCCAACCCTTCCAAAATGCATAAAATCCAACTAATCTTCCATGAGAACATTTTTAGACCCAACAATGATTTATATATTTCCAAAAGTATAGATATATAATAATTAGAAAAAATATATCAATGTGGTATTTTGTGCAACACATGCAATAGAGCACACATGGTGGTGGTGTTAATGGTAGATGGTGTTCAATAGGTGTTGACTACCTAGTGTTCATATGCATGGAAAATTATAAAGAGAAAATTCACCAGTTCTTGTTACTGATCTAGCTTTATTTAGAGTTATTGGTAGATCACAAGTTTAGATGGTAGAAAATTTAACTTTGTACAACATGAAGTTTAATTACAAGATAATTGTAACATCCCGGTTCCTGAAGCCACCGAGAGGCACCCCGTACCAGGTTGGTCACATGGCCTCAAGCGCATTTACCCAAATACCAGAGGCTGCCGATTAGCAGCGAGGGACTTGGGTGTGATTATGGGAAAATTATGCCCTCATTGGCAGAGTACATAGAGAATGTTAAACAAAATCAATAGTGCAATCAGTAAACATCCATACAAGAGTAAACAATGGAAGAGGAAAAAGTGTAAACAAATGGGGCACAAATATATAAATGATGCATGATAAATATGTCTAGGAAACAACCAAATAAGTCAAAATGCTAAATAAAAACAGTACTAAACCAAATTAAAAAAGAAACAGATAAACATCTCTTCTACATCGTAGGCCTAGGCTTGGTCCCATGCTCTCAAAATCCATAGAAAGTCAAGTACCTGAAGTGGAAGGGTGCATGCCCTTATCTATACATGCAACAATATAATCTGTTTGGGCCCAAAATCATG
Source organism: Viscum album (assembly GCA_963277665.1). Classification (NCBI taxonomy): domain Eukaryota; kingdom Viridiplantae; phylum Streptophyta; class Magnoliopsida; order Santalales; family Viscaceae; genus Viscum; species Viscum album. Next base: position 1,496,262,794 of record OY728119.1, on the reverse strand, counting down.
GCCCAAACATGGTATGAGACTAAATCCCAGTAGGCAACCACCCAAAACTCTGTTCCTGATAGTCACTGAATATATGGCAGGTAAATGTACAACAAGCAGTAAATAGGAAAATACTCAGCAGTAAACAATCCATAGTTCCAATATCAAGCAACAGCTAACAAGCAGCAAAACACAAATAGGTAACCCTCTGGGAAGTACTCATAGCCATCCCCTTTGGTCCTACCTAACAAGTACCAATAACCCTCTGGGAAGTACACTCTACCTAACCCCTCTGGTTTGGTCATATGAAAATTATATGACTCTCGGAGGAAGCTTACTCGATCAATTCCCCTTATAGTCTAAGGTAGTCATGACTCTCTAAGGAAGCACACAAGGTCAATTCCCCTTATATCCCCAAGGTTAAGAGACTCTCTGAGGAAGCTTACTTGGTCAATTCCTCTTATAGCCCCAGGTCGTTCACAGACTCTCTGAGGAAGCTCACCCAGTCAATTCCCTTTATAGCCTAGCATGGTTCAAGGTAATTCAAGTAAAACAAAGATTCTCGGAGGAAGCTCACTTGGTATATCCCCTTATAGTCTATAAATCTCAAAGACTCTTTGAGTAATCTCACTCGGTCTATACCCCTGTTGTCTATAATGTTCAAAGACTCTTTGAGGAAGCTTACTCGGTCTATCCTGTAATATTCTATAACACCAGGTTCTCACGGACCTATGTAATTCAATGCATAGTAATGCTATAAGGAAAATGTAAACCAAAATAACTACTTGTCTCACCAGTCTACAGTATCTAACGCATGTCAGAAAAACAACACTCCATCCTACGATCACAAGACATGGAAACGGGTAAACGGTCAATGCGCTAAATAAGACCAAACAGTCGTAAGCAGAACAAAGCATGAGAATAACATCCTAGGTATAGAAATCAACCTAATTCATATCCAATTTACCTCTACACAATAATACAATCATTGTAGGAAAACAGTAGGGGTAAAACGGTAAACACACAATACCCCATTCAAGGGTTTTGGTGGAATTTTCCCATAATATAAAAGGACGTCGAACGGAATGGCACAATCCACCTACCTTGGGTTTAGGAGCTCAATATAATTTAACTAAGAAGATTGAATATCATTGGAAAGTTGTATAACTAAGAAAACATCCAAAACATTCATCCCATGAAAACTTGGAAAAGAAGAGGAATTGGAAAACAAGACTCAAGCAGAATAGAGAACTCACTGATGCGATTCCAACTCAATCAACGGTGCTTGAATCGAAGGTCGTATGGAGGATCTAGGTCTCATCGAAGATCCGCATATGTTGGGCACTCTAGGATGAATGAAACCTAGAAGGAGTGGTTTCTGTCCATCAAACACAACCCCGGTTCGTTTAATGAAAAACAACACGGCGTGTAATTTTAGAGTGCATGGAAGGTACTCACCTTTTTTGTACCCCCGCATTAAGAAGCCTCCACATCACAGCACACAACTGTGTGAATGGAAAGAACACGGCCAACACACTGCCTCCTACAGCAACCAATTACACAGTGTGTACACATAAAGTACACGGCGTGTACTTGAAAAATTTCCTGATACTCATCTTTTCTCAAAAACTCATAGAAAAGGAAAAACATAATTGAAAAGATGATATTGGTTCTTAAAAACTCACCCCTTAAAGAAATTTGTCCTCGAATTTCCCTAGCGCATCGTAGAAGAAAAAACTTTGAACAACTCTGGCCACTTTGATCATACATCGTCCTCCCTCTCTTAATTCTCGTCATGTACCCTCTCGTGCTGCCATAGCACCCATACCAGATGAACAGACCAGCCATGGAGAGCCTTTGTACAATGATCAACAGTCCATATAGGATGCTCCTCAAAAGATGAATCCACCTCCAACTCGACTTCCTTAGGTTGGTAAGAATGAGATGGGTCTGAAAAGTAACGTCGGAGCTGAGAAACGTGGAAAATGTTGTTCATATCTCAGTGCCTCTGTGGTAACTTCAACCGATAGGCAACCATCCCAACTCTCTCCAACACCTTAAACGGTCCGACGTACCTCGGAGAAAGATTACCCTGTCTCCTAATCCTTTTGTGTCCCAGCCTCGGTGTGACACAAATGAAAACCCGATTCCCGACCTCTGACTCCAGAGGTCATCTATGTTGATCAGCATAAGAATTCTGTTGAGACTGTGCATTAGTCATCCTCTTTCGAATAAACTCTATCTCCTCTATGGTCTTCTGAACAAGACGAGGTCCCAGCAAAGCTACCTCTCCTACCTCCAGCCAACATAAGGGTTATCGGCATGGCCTACTGTACAAAGCCTCATAAGGTCCCATCTAAACAGTCACATGGAAATTGTTGTTGTAGGAAAACTCCTCAAGAGGTATATTATTTTCCCAAGAACCTCCAAAATCCAGGATTCATGCTTGGAGCATGTCCTCAAGCACCTGAATCCTATGCTCGGACTGGCTATCTAGCTGGGGGTGGTAAGCTGTACTCAAAACTACCTGTGTACCTAAAGCCTTTTAAATCCCATGTTGAACCCAAGAAGTAAAACATGCATCCCTGTCTGATACAATGGAGTGTGGAACTTCTTGCAGACGTACAATCTCTCGGATGTACAACTGTCCCATCTCATCAACACTAAAGGTCTCCTTGATCATCAATAAACAAGAATCCTTCGTGAGTTTGTCAATGAAAACCCATACTGTGTCGTTCCCTTGAAGGGACCTAGGTAACCATATCACGAAATCCATCACGACGGCATTCCACTTCCGCTCAGGAATGGGTAACTGATGCAGAATCCATACTGGTCGTTGATTCTCTGCCTTTACCTACTGACAAGTGGAACACCTCATGACGAACCCAAAAATGTCTCACTTCATACCTGGCCACCAATACTGATAGTGTAGATCACGATACATCTTGTTGTCTCTAGGATGAACTGCCCAAAAATAGTAATGAAAGTCTTGTATTATCTCCTCGCGTATATCTTCTGGAACCCATACACACCTCTAGAAATGCAAGATCTCATCCTCACATATGGTCCATCCAGGAATATGGTCCTCTCCTGACACACTTCCCTGTAGGACTAGGCCTTTAGAGTCTGATAGCTGCCTCATTCGTACTCGATCAAGAAGGGTAGAGTTAAGAGCTACATAAGATAGAAAAGTCTTCCCCTGTCTATCGTGCACCTCTAAATGCATCTCAAAGAACATAGCCATAAGCTCCCACTCACTGCTAGCCTCATGAACTCTCTATATCTGAGTCCTTCTTCTCAACGCATCAGCCACTGCATTGCCTTTCCCAGGCGTATAGGAAAGCTCGAAAACAAAGGATTATATTTACTCAACCCACCATCACTATCTCAAATTCAGATCATGCTAAGTGAAAATGTACTTGAGACTTTTGTGGTCGGTGAAAACCACAACGAACTCTCCCAGAAGATAGTGTCTCCAATAGCGTAAGGCATGAACAATAGCTTCCAACATCAGATCATTCATCGGGTAATTCCTCTCATGTGGCCTCAACTGCCGAGACTTGTACGCAATGAATCCATCTCCCTGTAGAATCATAGCTCCCAGCCCGATACCTGATGCATCATAGTAAAGAGTAAAGCTCTTTCCCAGCTCTGGAAAGATTAGTATCGGTGCGGAAGTCAACCTCCCTTTTATCTCCTAAAAGGCTGACTCACAAGAATTAGACCATAAGAACATTGTACCATTCTTGGTCAAACCTTTCAATAGTGCTTCTAAGCATGAAACATCATTAATAAAGCATCTGTAGTATCCAGCCAGCCCTAGAAAACTGCTCACCTCAAATAAGTTCTTTGGATGCTCCAAAGAAACTACTTACCTCACTTTCTCTGGGTCTACTCATACTCCTGTCTTTGAGATAACATGACCCAAGAAGTGAATCTGTTCTATCCAAAAGTGGCACTTTGAGATCTTAGCATATAACTGATACTCCCACATTGTACTCAAGATGATATCAAGATTGGTATCATGGTCATGTCGAGTGTGAGAGTACACCAAGATATCATCCAAGAAAACAACAACAAAGGAATCCAAGTATGGATGGAACACTCAGTTCATCAGTGCCATGAAAATTACAGGCATGTTCGTGAGACCGAATGGCATAACCATAAACTCATATAGACAATACCTGCTATGTAAGGCTGTGAGAGGTATATCAGATGGTCTAACATGCAACTGATGATAACTGGACCTCAAGTCAATATTTGTTAACACCCAGGCTCCTCGAAGCTGATCAAAGAGGTCATCAATCCTAGGAAGGGATATTGGTTCTTGACCATTAACTAGTTCATCTTCCGATAATCCAAACAAAGCCTAAGGGTACAGTTTCCTTCTTCGTAAATAGGATAGGCGAACCCCATGGAGATGTACAGGGTCGGATGAAACCCATGGCCTGTAACTCCTCAAAAATGTTTCTTGAGCTCCTGCAACTCTAGTGTAGCCATCCTATATGGAGGAATGGACTCCGATGCCCCCCCCCTGGCACAAGATCAATAGAAAATACTACCTCATGCTCTAGAGGAAAACCTGAAAAGTCCTCTGGAAAGACATCTCTGAAAAGATCTACCACTGGAGGAAAGTCCAACTGTGAAGTCCCTTGGTCATATAGATAAGGACTAGAAATTTTGTCTATAACTCCTCCTAGCCCATGATGCTCAGGTCCTGCTCTACTCGCCAGGATATCCCAATCGCCTCTATGAATAAAAGATCCACCCTCTGGTGATATGAATCTCACCCTGCGGCGATAAAAATCAACGATTTCCTGGAACGGAACAAACCAGTCTATCATGAGAATGACATCACAGATCATCATCTCTAAATCATAGAGGTCCCATAAGAAATGACACCTGACAACCTCTAGAGGGAACTCCTTGCACTGACGTACACTATCTGTCCTAGTCCCAAACTGTGTGTCTGGAGTCAATATTTTGGAATAAGAAAAGATATAGAGACCAAGACTCTCCACAACAGCGAAAGATATAAAACTATGGGAATCCACTGTATGAAAAAGAGACAAAGATAAAACTGGGGCTACTAAGATCATACCTTGAATTGTAGAGGGGCCTGGATCCTGCTCCGGATGGTTCTGCTCTACTACAAATTCATGGCCTGCTCAACGGCCTTGTGACCCTGCCTAACCACTCTAAGCTGATCCACTCTACTGTCGTTGGTATCCTAGTGACTGACCACCATGGCCGCAACCTCCACTTATGCCCAAACGTCCAGAAGAAATTCAGTTCCCATACTGGTGAGAAACTGTCAATGCTTCTCCTAAACACGGGGTTATAGGAGAACACCTACCACTAGCTGCAGGTGAGAAGATCTGACAGAAACGCTGAAGATGGACCATCTGTCTGCAAGATTGGCACTCCATCGGGTCTTTCTAGAACTATGGCTTAGTATGCCTACTCCTCCCACATTGGTAGCATACTACCTGGCTGCCTGAAGATACATCCCACCTACTATGATCTCCTCGAGCAGACTCCCTACGGTGCGTCCTGCTATCCGTAGGAGGAACACTAACTCTAGATGTCAAACTTCCCTAGATCACTGCTCCATAATCCCCCAGATTGCACTCGGTGATCAGTTCTTGGTTAGCGATGGAAGATATTGAAGTCAACCTGAAGATGCTCACCTGCGACCGTATGTCATGCCTCAGACCATCCTCAAACTTCGGTACGAGGAATAAATCATCACCTCCTGGAATAGGCATGAAAAGCTGCATCTCAGTAAAGCGATATGAGTACTCCATAACAGAAAGAGTACACTGCTCCGGAATCATAAACTCTTGAGCTCGATCGGCCCTCAAGGTCTCCGGGTAGAAGTAATTGTAGAAGATGCACCAAAAATCATCCCAAGTAATAATCTATTGGAGTCATGACTGTGAGATAACCTCCCACAACCTCTTGGTGGAGTCTCAGACAATATAAGTTGCGAGCTTCAACCTCTTCTCTAGAGGTTTATCCAGATGCTCAAAGATTATCTGCGTGGCCTCTAGCCATGATTCTGCAGCATGAGGTCCTTCATCCCCTGAGAAAGTTGCAGGATGATGCTGTTGGAAAACCCACGTAAACTCTTCCATCAACGGGGCAGGAGGCAGTGCTCCCTGGAAGGTCTACATCATCCTTAAAAAACCTTCCCTAAACTGTGTTTATGCATATTCAACTGGTATAACTGCTGGTGCGAAGGCTATCACAACAGGAGGATCTGTAAGAGGTCCCTAATTAGCCATATTTAGTGTCTGATCACTGTCTGGCAACTGGTGTACAACAGGAGGACATCTTGATGGCATAATTATGAAAGTTCAAACACACACCTTATATCATGATTATCAAGGAATAAAAACATAAGTGTACAAGCGGGGAATAGAAGAAGGAAACATTCTTGTTTTTCAAAATATGACTACATGGCGTGTTCTTTTAATCCATTCACATGGGAATGTACTTCTGCCAAAACTGGTCGTGTAACACCCCAACCACACGGTGTGCTGCCCCCACGCACGACGTGTACTTGAACCCTATTCCCCTGCTCAAGTATCCTTACACAGCCAACCCACATGGTTCACTTAATCCTAGACTAAACAGCATGTTTACGAAGGACGCGTTGTTTACTAGACAAGTTTCAACGACCCGTGTTGTTAGTTACACGGCCGGCTACATGGTTCACTCTACACAGCGTGCTCCTTGTTCACACATTGTGTTTTGAAGGATTTCCCTGAACCATGTTGTTCGTGACATAGTTGGGTACCTAGGTTACACTGTATAGTGTGTGAAATTAGGACACGGCGTGTATAGTATATGCATCATCAATCCATGTCGTTAGTCACACAGGTATACACACGGTCACTACAACATGACGTGTTCCTATAAGATCTTTCACAACCCTGTGTCCCTGCCCACACAGTCAGTGACACGGTTATAAACAGCACTGTGTGTATTCATGAAGTACATGACGTGTATTCTGGGTTTTTTAGATAGTAGCCTCAGAAACTATTCTAGGGACCAGAAAACACATAAAACAAGCATTAAGGTGCAAAATTCCTATCCGTGAGGGATCCTACTCCCTGTGAATCAAAACATGGCATCTTATACATCTCATATATGAGAGAAACAAGTCAATGATCCGCCAAGTTCTGATTCATGAGGGCCCATAACACCTCAAGAATCAAAATTTTGCATTCATTCAAACAAGACCTTACATATAGAAATACCTATTAAAACCAGGTATTCTATCAAGCATCTATCAAAACAACATGAATATTCTATAAAACATTTATCACAATGACATGCAATCACTAATGCACCCTAAATGGCATGGAAAACATGCATGACATGTGATTTCTAGCAAGTGAGTATATGATTCATGAGATGGCATACCCTCATCTCATTGGGTTGCGACAGAAATAAAACCCCAATAATATCAACAGTAACAGCACAAAGCGTGTGAGTCAACCATCAGTGAAAATTAGATCAACCGTAAAATTGAAAAACCATAAAATTTTAAATAACGAGATAGTTTGGCTTTTCCCTGTACACGGGTTAGCTAATCCTGGGAACAACTTATTACCAAGTACCTATTCCATTTCATCCTTAACTATAGGCTCCAAATAGTAATTCAAGATAGAAGAATTCATTTGATACCACATTATAACGTCCCGGTTCCGAAAGCCACCCAGGGGCGCCCTGTACCCGGTTGGTCACATGACCTCAATTGTCTTTCCCCAAATGCCCGAGGCTGCTGACTAGCAGTGAGGGCCTTGGTTGTGATAGTGGGGAAACTATGCCGTCATTGTAAGAGTACACAATAGAAGATAAACAAAATTAATAGCGTAAGTAGTAAACATCTATAAAAGAGTAAACAGTGGGAGACTAAAAGTGTAAAAAAATGGAGCACATATATATAAATGATGCATGATAAATATGTATAGTAAATATCCAAACAAGTCAAAATGATGAATAAAGACAGTACTAAAACAAATTACAAAAGAAATAGATAAACAGTTCCTCATCATCGTAAGCCTAGGCCTCGTCTCATGCTCCCCATCTCCATAGCAAGTCATGTACCTGAAGTGGAAGGGTGATTTCCTTTATCTATACCTACAACAATATAATCTGTTTGGGCCCAGAAGCATGGCCCAAACAGGGTGTGAGACTAAATCCCAATAGGCAACCACCTGAAGATCTATGCCTAAGAGTCAATAAATATATGGAAGGTAAAAGAATAGGAAGCAGTAAAGAGGAAAATACTCAGCAGTAAACAATCCATAGTTCCAATATCAAACAACATCTAACAAGAAGCTAAACACAAATAGGTAACCCTCTAGGAATTAATCACAACCATCCCCTCTTGTCCTACCTAACATGTACCAACAATCCTATGGGTAGTACACTTAGCCTAACCCCTCTGGTTTGGTAATACGAAAATTATAAGACTCTTTGAGGAATCTCACTCGGTCAATTCCCCTTATAGTATAAGATAGTCAGGGACTCTATGAGGAAGAAAAAAAGGTCAATTCCCCTTATAGACCCAAGGATAAGAGACTCTCTAAGGATGATCACTCGGTCAATTCCTCTTATAGCCCCAGGTCGTTCGCAGACTCTCTGAGTAAGATCACCCATTCAATTCCCATGATAGCCTATAGTGGTTCATGGTAATTAAAGTAAAACAAAGACTCTATGAGGAAGCTCACTCTGTTTATCCCCTTATAGTCTGTAAAGATCAAAGACTCTCTAAGGAAGCTCACTCGGACTATCCCCCTATAGTCTATAATGTTCAAAGAATCTATGAGGAAGCTCACTCAGGCTATCCTCTTATAGTCTATAACACCATGTTCTCACGACCCCCTGTAATTCAATGCATAGTAATGCTATATGCCCAAAGTAAACCTACAGAAATACTTGGCTTACTAGTCTACAGCATCTCACGCATGTCAGAAAAACAACAGTCTATCCTATGATCACAAGGAATGGAAATAGGTAAACGGCCAATATGATAAATAGAACCAAACGGTCATAAGCAGAAAAAAGAATGAGAAGAATATCCAAGTCATAGAGATCTACCCAATTCATATCCAATTTACCTCTACACATGCATACAAGCATGGAAGGAAAACAGTAAGGGTAAAATGGTAAACACGCAATACCCTGTTCAAGGGTATTGCTGGAATTTTCACATAATACTGAAGGACTTAAAATAGAAAGGCACAAAAAACCTACCTCAGGTTTAGGAGATCAAAAAACTTAAACCACAAAGCTTAAATCTCCTTAGAATGTCCTAGATCTAAGAAAACATCCAAAATGTTAACCCATGATAACTTGGAAAATAAGAGGAATTGGAAAACAAGGCTCAAGAATAAGATAGAAATCACCTATGTGATTCCAATGCAATCAACTGTGCTCGAATCGGATGTCGGACGGGGGGGTCAAGGGCTCGTTGAAGATCCATGGATGCTCGGCGCTCTCGGACGAATGAAACCTAGAAGGAGTGCTTTTTGTCCGTCAGACGTGACCCTTGTGCACTTAATGAAAAAAAAAGTACAAAGCGTGTACTCACCTTTTTCGTACCACGCTTTAAGCGGCCTCTACATCACCCCACACGACTGTGTGTGTGGCCAGAACATGGCCAGCACACGGCCTCCTATGGCAACGAAGTACACGGCGTGTACTTGAAAAATTTCCAAAAACTCCTCTTTTCTCAAAAAAATCCTGAGAAAATAAAAAAATACCTGAGAAGAAGATTCGGGTTCTTACAATAATATTGTTAGATATACACTAAAAAAATATGTAATATATTATATTTTATATAAGTGTATATTTAGTACATTCATCTGATGTAAGAATTATTATGAATGTATTAAATACAAGTGAATTTATATATATATATTTATATATATATATATATTATATGATATATATTTATTTCTTATGAATGTTTTTATTATATATTTAAATCTGTTATGAATGGATTAAATGGATTGAATATCCAATGAATATGATTCAATGAATTAATGACAATGGGGATAAATATGTATAGATACATAAATATGGATGACACATTTCATTTAATGATATGCATTAGGGGTGTCAATATAAAGGGATGTGATACATTCTCTTGTCAATATTTGATTGTTATAAAGACTCAAATTATCTCTTCCTTCATTACTATTGTTAATCATCTAAGACAAATGTAGTATCACCCCTTTCACATTTAGATATCCTTGCAATATGATCATGGATCCATTATTCGGTGTAACCCCCTCAGAGGCAGGGTGCTTTTTCTCACTTCTTCGTGATCTTTATCAAGAATTTTCCTTAGTTAAGGAAAAAGAAGACTGTTGATGTTAGTGATTTCAAGGTATAATGTTTATACAGTTTTATTTGTGTATTGATTCTCTAATATAGATTTTCATGGGTTTTGGTTATCTTCTGCTACATATGATCATATGATGAAAATTTAAAACCCATTAGTGATGTCATAGGGAAGACTTATTTGATGAATCAATGTGTTTTTTATTTTATGAAAAAATAAATTTTAATTACAAAATGTTATTTTTGAATCCTTGAAAATAAATATGAAATTTCATATTTAGTAATTAAATAAATAGTTTATTTAATTATTTATGTTATTCATTTTTATAAAATGGTTTATAAAATGGTAATAACATTAATAAGTCTTAATAAAATTTTCATTATTAACCCTTTTCAAATATAAAATGTTCATATTTATTATTTTCGTTTATTAAAATAAATCAAATATTTGTTTTAATCAATAAAATTAAATTATGAATTTAATTATATTATTTATAAATTATTTATAAATAATGAAACATATATTATAAAATATTTATAAAAATATTAAAAATGTTTTATAATTTAACTAACTATAAAAAATTACAGTTAATTGATAAAAAATTTCATACATTTTTACAAATTAAATAGAATTCTTTATGATTTTGAAATAAATGGGTTCTTTTGTAAAAATACAAAGTGATTTGAAAAGTGTTTATAAATTACATCATATATGATATTTGGATTATTAAAAAAATTATAATGGATACAAATTATAAAATGTTTATATTTAATAAAATATCATATATGTTATATTTAATATAAAATGCCAAATGGTTCATGTTAAAAAGAATATAAAATTTTTAAAATCTTGTAAATTTATAAAATCTTTATAATTATCATTTATTTATGAATAGTTCAAAAATTCAAAAATAAATAAATTTTTATTTATTAAATTTTCTTAATATTCATGATTAGTTTATAATTAATAATTTCAAAATTTTTTAAATTAAATGGGATTTATTTAAGTATTATTTAAGCCCCATAAAAAGGTGTTTTGGTAATTAATATGATAAAGGTTTGAATAAAAATAAATTTTATGATATTAATATTATGTTAAAAGGTATGCACAATTTATATTAAATTATAAATGATTTATAATTCATATAATATCATATATTTAGAAATACAATTTCATAAAATGATAAATATGAAAGAGATAATTTTGTAAATAGTATAAATATTTTATATTTAAAACTATGTAAAGGAAATAATGTTAAAAATTAAATTATAAAAGGGTTTATAATTATATTTTATTTATTAAATTATTCATAAATGTTTAACTTTTGTTTAAATATTTTAATTATTCATCTATTTAAAATTTACTCCCTATTTTATTCATAATTATAAATTGTTTACAGGATGAATTCTGAATTATTTAGTTTAAAATGTTAAGTGGTTTCTAGAAAAGATCCTTAAATATCATGCTAGGTTTTATATCCTTAAATTTATTTTTCATCTTCCTTTATCTCAGTTTTTAATTAAATATATGAGCTTGATAATAGTTTTTGGGAATAGTTTTTATATATTAAGTGTTAGAGTCATCTTGAATTTAATTCTCCCTTGAATAAAGCCTCCCCGGGTAGAGGTACTTTGGCTCGGACCACCTACATTCCAAGAGGATTTCCGTAACTAGTAAAGTGATTGTGGTTTTCAAACTATTGTTTTGGGAATACTCATGTGGATTTTTTAAAACTCATGTACTTTATACTTTTAAATGAAACATTCATGTACCTTGTGCATATGATTTATCCAGATATGTATAAGTATACTTGACTTGTATTTTTGGGTTGTTAACAAAAACATGGGGGTTTTGTAAAAAGATACACATTAATTTGTTCTGAACACATTAATTGGGTTGTTAAAATAGGGATTCCAAAACTAAATCATTATAAACACGCATACAGAGAATGGGAATAAAACATGAGAAGATATTTATTATATAGGATGTAAATTTTTTGAATTTAATATGAATATAATGTATAATAAATTTTTGAGACATTAAAATAAAACTCCACAAATACTAATTGAGATATTTCTTCCAAATAAGCACTTATCAGGAACTCGATCATCTAACTATGTATTATCGATCGCAATCCAAGTACCCCTGGATTATCTTATGTAAGGAAACAAAACGTGGAGTAACTCATGATTTTTATGTAGTGTTTTATTAAACTCAACATGATTATCTCTTTATTGTCCTTAGTTGTCTTATTCTTATTGTTTTATTTAGGTTTTACTTGTTGGGAAGCCCTAATAGTCATGATACCATAGTAATATAGTTGTGTAAATCTATATGATGAATTAGGATAAGTCGTTATCTACTTAAATATCCAAGAATCATAAAATTTATTATTAGGATGTTCCCTACCCAAATAATCATGTCTTTATTATATGATAACTAGTATAAGTTATGATGAGATATGGATATTATCTCACTAAATAGATATGATATTTTGGGTTATCAATTTTAGTGGGAGTACTTCCATTAAAATTCCATAATGAATAGATATAATACATGATATTCATTTGATAAAAGTTACCATTTTATATAAATTTAATCATCATAAAGATTAAATTTAAGATCAGTCCTTAAAAAGGGAAAACTATACTGGATATATATTCTTGATTGGTATATATATTTTAGAATTATTCTGAAAAAAAATAAAAAATGTTCTATTTTTTGGAACAACCTCTTCCAAATAAACCATATGATAAATTTATTCAACAAAATTATTTAGATAACTATAATGAACATTAAAAGGATATATAGTAAGTCTCTACACACATTTTTTGTTATAATAGAGTCAATTTTTAAAAAAGGAACATGAGACTCTCAATGCCTTTCAAATGAAATATAACTTGAAAAGGATATATCAAAAACATGTGGGCCATGAATGGTATAAATTGTCTAAGGAACTTTTTCCTTATTAGATAACAGAAGGAACCTTAATCTCCACCTATGTACTCAATATTATTGGGTACATCAATAAATTGGAAATGTTGGGTTTACTACCAAAGCTTGAATTAGTAATATATTACATTATACAGTCACTATCGTAATGGTTCCAATAATTTTTGTGAATTAAAATATTAATGAACTCTACAATCCTTTAACTGATCACCTCAATATACAGTGTAATATTCAATAATACGAGGGAGGTTCATTCTCTAATACCATACTAATGTCCCAAAATGATATGGGTAAAATTTCTCAAAACATATAGAAGAAAATAGGTCATGGAAAGTCCACACCACCTACCAAAACAATAAAGAAAATTAAAGAAAATGTTTTTATTCTGTAAAATATGGACATTCGAGTTGAAATATTCTAGACAACTTGAATTGATGAAATAATCCAAGTATAGGATCCACTTAAAGTATGAATGTTATAGAATTAAATTATTCTATGTTATATGATACCATTTTTATATTTTATAAGTTTTGTAAATATAAAGGACTCTATAAAAAACATATTAATAATCAATACTGAATTTGATATCTAAAAAAAGAAAAGGTTTTGTTTTTTTTGGATACATGGATATATTAGACTCAGATGATTTTTTCCAATGATTTTTATTTCTTAATTTTTCTCTTGATAATAGCTAGCAAACTATGGATGCTTAAAATAGTATGGATTGTAATGCACACAATCATAAATTTTTTTAGTCTTATGACTTACCTTATGGATAATGAAATTAAAAAGTATAGTTATAGAATTAATTATATTTCTATTTAATATAAATTGTAAAAAAATGAATATAGTAAAGAAAATATTACAATATATTCTCCAAATGTTGAGAATGAATGAACCAGTAAAAGAAGGAGAAAATGTCTACAAAATCATACCATACACTATGTTAACAATATCCTCAAGTAAAGAAATGAAATATAGGGTAAAGGAAAGGATATTTGATATAGAACTAGTAGAATATATGATATAGAAGAATATAAGTCAAGAGACCAGTCTACAACTCCTAGTGATGGGTCTAAGGATGACCAAAGTGGTAGAAAGAATAACCCATATTCTTTACTTGAACTTGAGTTAAGTAATGTTGTTCGATAGAAGGAAGGAAGAGAGGAATATGACATAGGAAAATAATGGGTGCTTCCCCTACACTCCAAAGAATAAATGTTGAATAATTCCTTCAATGTAAATTTGATGAAAGAATAGTATAATATAATGAATGTGGGGACTCTTCGAGTTTATCTTAATAACGAGAAAAGATTTTGTTTTTGGAAAATAGGATTAGATTTTTGTGTGTAATTTTAATTATGGAGAAATAAATTTCTAGGAGTACATCCATATGTGGAACAAGATGGACGGAATTTTTTAAGACCTTTTCAAGGATGATCTAGACATCACGCTAAATTATATTGATTTGAGTCTTTTTAGGGTGAAGGATTATGTATCCATTAAATTTTTCTAGAATGAAACAATGGTTTATTTTATGGTTTGAGAGGATAATATTTAATTATAGGTTCTCAATTGTAACTTTAAATTATTTCTTGAATTAAAATTTTAATTTAATATTTTATGTATAAACCTGTAATATGATTGGATTTTGGTATAGTGAAGATAGTATGGGTGGGTAAAATTTCTAACCAGAAGAAGATGGATTTTTTAAATAAATTCAATAATGTCTCTTCAAGAGGTTAGTTATGTTTATTTGAAACCTGAGGGTATTATAATGTAGAACCGATGAATAAATAAAATGAGATTATATAAATTACATGTTGGGGTTATGAAACTCCATGGAATGTCCATGTTAGGTATTTATTTTATAAGATTCAATTATTATATTTTGAAGGGTATGATATACCATGTGTATGTTTTACAACTGATGTAAATATACAAGAGTTAAAAATTAGAGGATTTATTTAGTTATCTTATAGTTTATATTCATTATATGAATTAAATGGTTGTTACATAAATAATTTATATGTTTCAGGATTGGATGAATCTAAGTAAAACTTTTGTATCTTCATCTCACTAATCTAATATGACAATAGAGGATTTTTGATAATGTAGGTTTGTTATGAGATGATCAAATGTGTACACGTGGTTTTTGATTCACCAACTTATATAACATATTTTTGAGAATATCATTTTGAAAATGTGTTTATCCCGGATAAAAGTGTTTATCCGTATTTTTTATTAAATTTGTGGGGTGGTTTCTTTACAACCCATTAGTGGTATATTTTAATAAAGTGTTCTTTTAATTAAAAATGTTTCAAATACATAGAATATTATACATGATATGGAAATAATAGATTTATTTTAATAGCCACACTAAATCGAAATAAATGTTATTTCTTAAAATAAAAAGTAGGTTCTGTTGTACCTTAGAATGATATTCTAAAGAGAATATAGTGTATAAGAATCTATTGGGAGAATGTTTTAAAATCATGAAAATAAAAGTTATCAAATAAAATATTATATTGGATTTAGTTTAAGGGATTATTTAATTTATAAACTATAGAGTTAGGATATGTGAATTTAAAGAAAATTTTAAATAGTTACATTTAGTTATTGTGATACGATAAATATCATGGTTCTACCAACATATTTACAAAGTGAAATTCATTTTATTTCCTAAAAGGTTTAGGAAATAATGGAAAGGATAAATTTAAATTCTTATATATGTTTACTACAAGAAAGTGAATGTTATTTTTTTCTTAATAGATTTTTATGATATGCTGCTAAAGTGATGATGTAAACAATTACATTATTAATAAAAGTATTTCAAGGAATAAGTTTGATAGAAACTATTCTAAAGATGATGATGATGTTCTTGAAAATGATTCTATGTAAAAAAAATTGAATTATAACATTTTATGTTATGAAGATAGGGATTTTAAATAAATGTTAAATGAGTTGAACTTAAGTAATATAATCCATATGTCTCACTATTATTAAAACTATCTTAGTTAATAAATGTTACTCATTAAGGGGATAGTGGAAGTATTTTATTAGATGGGAACATAATTATGTGATGGAAATTAATTTTGTATTTAATTTTTAAACAATTTATCCATTACTATAGAAACATCCTGAGGGTTATATAGAATATCTTAATCAAATGGTTGTAATGGTTGTAAATACATCATGTTATTATAATAAATGATATATCCATTTATCATTAATTCATGTGCGCTCTAATATATTTTACATTAATGGTCGAATGATAAATTTCACCTCAAAGTAAAATATTTTAGTTTCCCCTTACAAATGATCATCATGGAGTATAATGGGTTGTGATGATATGTAATGTTTAGCTTGAAGAGATGCTTATATTAATTACAGTGGGTTGTATATGAGATATTAGAGAATATATTTATGAGGTAATAAATTGAGACATGTTACTAGAACGATCCACTAAATTTTATCTCATGGAATGTCATATGGTTATGGATATACTTAAGAGTGTATGCTTATTATCAATCCTTATTAACTAAGGTTCGTGAGATACATAGAATGAGAAACATTATAAATTGATACCCTACCTACACAAGACACTATATAAACTTAGTTAGGGGGTTGTTTGGTATGTTTCTGATGATACCATCTGTTTAAGTATAACCAATATGGGATTTTATTCACTTTTATGATAAGAAAATACATCGTATCCTTGATTGAATTAGATTAATGAAATTAATGACCATGATTATTTGTTTTATATATGATGTTTTTAGAAACATGGATAAATGAAATGTTATTTTCATATCAAATAGATTAATTTCAGGTGATTTATTAATCCACATTGTCATTATTTTTTGGAGAATCAAGAAAATTATAAGATCTAATATTTTTAAATGAGGTGTGTGCCCTTAAAATTTTAGTAAATATTTGTCCTCTAAAATGAATTATAAATGGTCAAGGAGAGGTTAGAGATAATTCTAGGATCATTAAGATAGTGAAACTATAGATTTTGGAATTGAAGATTGATCTGTTTGGTTAGTACATTGTCAGTGCTAATCGTACACCTCCATTTTGTGGGGTCTTGTGGTAAACTGTAGAGGGTTTCATGGTTTTCTCAAACTGTGTGCCCAGGGACACACCCTTAGTGCCACTTAACCAGTATTGGTGCATGGTTAGAAACACCATTTCGAAAACTAAGTTTCCAAACCATTCTTCTATTTATGATTTGGTTAAAATAGCTATTTTCTCTTTTTTTTCTGAAAAACCCAAAATACCAATTCTCCCTCAATTTTCTCTAGTATCTGCCCATGTGAGGAGATACTCCTTCCCATATCCTTAATGTTTGAAGCCAGTCCTATATATGTGATATCTAATTTCATCACAATCTATCATTATGGAATCATACAGATAATATATTCGATCCATTACCTTCCTTTCTCCATTTATCTTTCCATATTTGGATCTATTTAGGTTTAAGCTAATATGTCCTATTTTCATGAAATATTTATTTTTTGTTAATTTGTCTTGTTTTAGCGGAATTAAATGATGGTGAAAGACAAAGGGAGTATTACCACGATCTGGTAGGTGGTCTGGTACTTTTTCATTATATTCAAGTAATTTTATAACAAGCTTCGTCATGTGACATGTCATACCTTTAATGCATTACCATAAAAAATCAATTCCCTAAAACTAAATTTTCAGTCAAGTTATAATTTCCCTGTATACCCATGTTTCTAGTATAAGGTTGACTACTAATAACCCATAGACCATAGTTAATTCCTACGGGGCTATAAAAATATAATAATTTATAAAACTCAGAAAACCTAACAAAAATGTATTACTTTACATGTTTGTGTGTTAAACCCGAGGGACATTCCATATTTTCTAAATTAAGTAATGAATTAGAAATTGAAGTTTTTTGATAGGTTTGAGATAGAGAGAAATAGAAGCAGTAAATATTAGGTTTGATATCAACTGAGATACATGTCACGTTCAATTATTTTGTGGTTTCTGCACTAGGGATTAAATTGATAATGGATTTAATTAGTATTAGTTTTGGAATGTGGTCAATAAGGATCCTTGGTCTGAGTATCCCGCACTAATCTTGTGATATCACCTTTGGATTTGTCATCTATTGGGTTAAAATGTAAAACTAGGTGACCCAAACCCTATTTAAACATAACTAACTTATATTTCATATTGATCATACATAGAATAGACCAATTAATTGATATAGTCAAATAAAAATCCTAAAATCAAAATAAATGTTCACAAATTTTAAAAAAGAAGAATATTAAAAATGAAAAAATAAGTTACAGTAATCCAAAACAAGAATAATAGATAAAAACAATCCGAAACAAAACAGCCTCTTACAATCACATCACCTGGAAAAAATAAAACTAATTGCTCATTCTAGGCTTGATGAGGCCGAGAAGAATTGATACCTGGGGAAGAATGGTGGTGAATAATTGCAAGAAAATAGGGCTTCAGATCATCACTTTGTTCATACATCTCTTTTGTGAAGTGTTATTTAACCTCCTCTAGCCCATTTTTATGGCCTATATAGCATCAAATGAATATTTTTAAAAGTCTCTTCATCAAACCCATGGATGCTATATATTTATTTTTCAACCCATCAAAACATACAGGGCATGTAATTCAGTTACATGATGTGTAATATTTAAAACTCTAGGCTTCATGAATTTTGGTGTATCTTCTCAAAATATTACCTCAAAAAAGTTGCATCATGTAATTGTAATACATGATGTGTAAATGATTTTCACAAAATTTAATGACTTCATGACTTGTTTTTTTTAGTTCTGCTACTTCTGATGAATTCATGACTTGTAAATTAATTAAATAGGGTGATATTTTTCAACTCCGGTTTTCTAGCTCCCATTTGGCTTCAAAAACATGGTATCAAGCCACTTCACTTTTCTCATGGTGAAAATTTTTCGTTTAGCTCTAAAATTCATCCATTTTCATTTATTTTCCATAAATATGTTCTTTCTGACCATAAAACTTAAAACAACTCAGTCTGTCCAAGAAATTTCAAGATTAATTTATTAAATACATAAATCAATTCCTTCAAATACTGTAACATGTATTTTTGAATTAAAACTATTAGATACACACACTGTTGAATTCAAACTTATCCCCAAGGATGAAATCTCAACATACAAAAAAGGAAACTCACCTTTCCATGATTCAAATTCAATTTTAATAAAAAAGTGATCAAAGGGAAAATTAAATGTTTTTGAATCACATATAAAAAAAATCATCAATGCCTAACTTTTCAAAGAAGCATTCTAACCAAGTATTTTACTTTCCTTTTTTGAAACAACCAAGCCTTTTCATTAATCTATTTTCATTTTTCAATTTATTATTAACATGAATGTAATTTCAATTTACCTCACATGAATTTTTAAGATCATAATTAGGGTAAAAATGTAAATAAAGTTTAGCACATACATCAAAAACATTTAAATTACCATAGGATTTCAATTAATCTAACATCTCTACAGCGTAATGACAAAGATCGTAATTAATCATGAGATCTTCATCATTAAGGATCAAATGACTATAAGGCTTCAAGGTAGGTTGGTAAAAGATAATAAAAGTAAATCTCAAAAAGGAGGTTAGACTCTAGTTAATTTTACATGATATTCAAGAATAACTCAATGAAAGTCTCATGCTCCACCCAAAAAGCTCAAAGTAGGCTCACGATAAATGTTAGCACAATGAATGAATCAACTTATATTGCCTTTTTTCTTTTTTTTCTTTTTCTTTCTTTCATTTTTAAAAGTTATAGTTAGGAAAAATCTAACATCCAACACCTAACTACATATTATCAAAAGATCGTTTGTCTAGAAAATGTTGATTTTTTACCCTCCCAAAACAAAACCTAACTTTTTACATTTTTTACTTTTTTTAGAAAGATAGGTGAATAATAAAATAATATGAAATACTTCATGTCCTATCCCCATATCATAATGAAAACCCCCCCAAAAAAATATCTATAATTAATTATATCCATTTTATACCCTATAACGTCCTTCCCCCTAACTTATACATTTTAATATCAGGAAAAACATTTTAAAATAAGGTAAGAATATTTAAAATCGGTTCTAACATGGCTCATTTTATATCAAGGTTTCTCATGGATTTTATAGGATAAAAATGGATTAATTCTAGTTGGATCTCAGGAGAATGGATAATAATAAAAAATGTCTCAATCATATTAAAATTCATTATATTCATTCATAGATTTGATATGATGTCAATAAATTTTTAGAAGAAAACATGCCCCAGTTTCTCAATAAATATACTAAATAAATAATGGAAAATATTTGGATAAGTGGATGTATCAAGGATGATATTAATAGTTGGGAAAACTAATCATGGGAATTGAATTGAATAATTAAATTAATTAATGAAAATATCATTAATTAAAGGCAATCTTAATATTAGAAAATTCTCATTTACAAAGAACATTATGCTCCCATAAATCCTGTTTTTTTTAATCCTAATTCACATGGTTAGCTATAGTAATTATTTTATCCATATTTTCATTAAAAAAAATTTAAAAGGAACTCTAAATTCATGTCATTATAATCATCCTAGGCGTTTTATGTCTCCTAGATCATTTGATTAAAGAATAAATCAAATGTGACACATAAAATTGGCAGATAAAATATCAAAATAATTAAAATGTGGGGAATAAAATGTAAAATAACTAAATTAAAAATATTACTCCCCTTTCAAATTGATGCTTCAAAATTGGGATGTATAGGTTCTAGCTATATAATTTCAATACATGTAATTTCCCTTTATGCCATGTAAATTTTTTGTAGTCTCTTCTCTAGCTATTCGCCTTTGCCTGCTTCTTACCATGATCGTCCTACAAAAATTAAATTATACATGTTAAAGAACAATCCATTACAGTAAAATTAAAACAAAATTAGAGGTAAATTATTCGTCTTAAATAAAGAAATAAATTTACTAAAATCTCAAGTGGCCTCCCAGAAACACTTTGGTTTACCATCGTTGGCCCGACCTTACCTCCTTATACTCCAGGTGGTTGATGGTAGGAAAGTTGTTACCTAATCTAGATCTAAAAAAATTTAAGTCATGTTTCCTCTATGAAGAGGGTTCCTCTCCCTTTCTCTAAAACTAATTTCACTTGCCTATTTGTGAATACATTCTCTATTTCCATGGTCCCAATCCAGAAGATCTTGGATCTTCTTGAAAAATACAATGGAAGTTTACTGAATATCTAAACTTGTTCTCGTTCTTTTAATTACTCCTAGATGAATGTCCCTCAACTGTCTTCATATTTGTCGAGCAATTTATTATCTTTATTCAGTTTTTTCAAATTTCTTATTCCCTTTCAACATTAACTAATTTATTTCTTCTTCCATGTACAATAACATCCTCTTCTTTTAACAGATTATTTTTTGAGAATTCATCAATTTTTTCATCTAACTTCTATATCACCGAGTGAAAATTGAATTTCACTTGTTATCCTCTAACTCTTAAACTAAATTATTCATTATAAAAATCAACAAGTTCCCTTCCTATAGCTTAGAATGATATTTCTAGTATTATTGGGAGGTTCTCTTCATCCATGTCCATCACCATAAAATATACTGGAAAATATGACTTTTATACTTTGATGATGGCTTCTTTAAGTATCCCTCAATAAAGTATCATTGTTCATTCTTTTAGTTGAATCATTACACGAGATGGTTGAATCACTCTCAATCAGAGGCTCTTGAATGTTTCATATGACATTATATTTAAACTGGAATATAAATCACATAAATCACGACCAAAATCATTAGTAAGAATAGTAATCAGAATGAAAAAACTATCTGGATTGCACTTCTTATTTGGTAGGATACATGAAACTAATATTGAAATTTTTCCATCCAGTGGAATAGTAGCTAATTATTCAATCTTCTTTTTATTTGACTCCAATTTTTTCATGAACTTTATGTATAAAACATTGTTTTATATTTCCTTACCAAACTGTATGATTATGTGTATATTTTTTTAAGGTATCTAAGAAATTTTTTTTCTTTCATCAATATTATTTTTCAAGAACAAATCCAAAAATGGTATTAGTGTTTGGTACAATGGTGGTTCTTCCTCTTAATTATTTTCCTCTGTTCTCCATGATTTTATTTACTTTACTCAACTTTTTGATTTTAATTATTTACTTAAAATTATATTCCACTACCTTGTATATTATTTCCACCTATAAAAAATATGGATTTCATATACACATAAAGATTCTCTTCTGGGAATCCTAGGAGCTATCCTCTTTGTCATTCTCTATGTTTCTCAGTAATCTGACCAACATGACATTCCATGTTCCTCATTAAAACTTGTTGATTTTTATATTAATTTATAAATTCTATAATTTCCGTTCTATGATCCCTTGAGTATGCTATCAAATATTTAATTTCAACTCCTGTTCTGGTCATAAATTTTGCAAGGGACACTTTCAGCGAATGAACTTGACTAGTCAATGTTTTCCCTTGGTGTTGAGGTTCAAAAACTTGTTATCTCAGTGGAAATCCTTGGCCTTGATTTTGATTATGTTTTTGTGTTTGTTGTATCCTCCATCCCTACACATAATTTTAATTATTATAATCTAAATAATTTACATCTTTATAATACATACCTTAGGAATTTTGGTTGGCCATCATTACATTTAGTTTCTTTTAAATTACATTCATTTGGGTGGAAACCTAGCTGTTGTCTACCATGAAAACTCCTTGTGTTCTCCCTTCATCTAGATTCCACTGAAAATTGAAACTCGATATCTCATGTAATAATTTATAGATCTCATTTGGTGAATTTTTCATAAGTTAACCTCCTACAATAGCATCAACTATCAAATGATTTCCCTATGATAATAATTTATAGAATGTTTGAATTAATAATCACGTTTTGATGCTATGATAAGGAAATTGTGTTATTAAACCTTTAAATCTATCCCAACAACTATATAATCATTCTTTAGTAAATTGATCAAAATTTAAAATACTTACCCACAGATCCATTTACATTAAGGGTGGGAAAACCCTTATTAAGAATTTTCTTACCATATCCTCCCATATGGTGACTGAATGTAGAGGTGGACTTTGCATCCACTCTCATGCTTCATTTGTAAATGAGAATCTGAATAGGTGTAGTCTTATAGAATCATTTATGACATTTTGAAATTATAATGTGTCAAAAATTTCTCAGATACTTTAGTGGTGTTAGTTGGTGTCTTCATGAGTTTTCCTGGTGAATTACATTGAATGTGTGATAATTTGAATGACCAATGGCTTAATATCAAAATGTGGACCAGTGAAGGGGGTAGGAGAATTATTGTATTAACCCCCATGTCTGACAGTCTTTTGTAATTGATTAGTGATTTTCCCCTTGATTTCTTCCTTGAATATGTGTTCCAGTTCTCTATCCCAACTCGTGGTCAGCTCCTTTAAATTGGTCTATACCATCCATGATGTTCTGTTTTTGGTGGGTCTATACCTTTTTCTTTCGTTGCTGGGGTAAATTATTCTCCAACTCTGGGTTGAATGCAAGATCCTTAGCTTTATCATTCCAATGAGTGGAGTACTCATGTAACAGATTATTTACTAAAACTACAGCATGACAAGACCATGTGTCAAATAACGAATTTATGTAAAAACAACTATGAAGATTTCTAATTAATTTAAATATAGTTGAAATCTTCCCCAGAAACAGCTCCAAAAATCTAAAAGCCCACAGGGCATTTTTTATTCTTTTAGATCTACATTAATTTAATAATTTATAAAACGCAGACAACCTAACTAAAAATGTAGCAGTTGGAAAGTTCGAGTGTCGAACCCACAAGGATAGTCTGTATGTTCTAAATTAATTAATTAATATGAAATTGAAATTTTTTGATTAGTTTGAAAGAAAGAGAAATAGTATCAGCAAATATTTGGTTTGATAACAGGGTAGATACATTCCAGGTTCAATTATTTTTAGGTTTTTGATCTAGGGATTCAATTAATATTGTATTTATTCAGGTTTGGTGTTAGAATTTGGTCACTATAAATCCTTGTTCTAGGTATCCTACACTAATCCTACGATTTCACCTTTAAAATGGTCCTCTACTTGGTAAAAATGCAAAACTAGGTGACCCAAACACCTATTTAAACATAATTATCATAAATTTAATAATGTTCATACACAGAATAGGACAATTTATTGATGCAATGAAATAAACATACTCAAATAAAAATCAACGGTCATGAAATTTAAAAAAGAAGCAGATCAGAGTTGATAAAATAAGTTTCAAAAATACAAAACATAAATAATAAATAAAAAAATCTATAACATAACATCCCCTTATAATCACATCACGAAAAAAATAAAACTACTCTCTCAAGATAGGAATGATGAGAATTAGTACCATGTATATCCAAGTAAGAAAAGTCATAAAGTACTGTAATGAATTATGGCTCCAGATCATCACTTTGTGTGTAAGTCTCCTCTTCATGAAACCCTTATTTTTTGATAATTTCTTTTTCATCCCATCTAAACATACATGACATGTAATTTAGCTACATGACATTTAATCTTTAAAATTCTAGGTGTCGCGAAATTCAGCGTGTAATTAAAATAAAATACATGAAAATTATTTTCACAACATGTAATGACTTCATGACTTGTCATGTCAATGATGCTTCTTTTTATGAATTCATGACATTTAAATGAATTAAAAAACATGTAATCATTCTTCTCCAGTTTTCCAACTCCACTTTGACTTCAAAAATCAGGTTCCATGCCTCTTTTTTCTCTCGTGGCATGAAGTTTATTTTAGCTCCAAAATTCCATCCTTTTTTTCCATTTCCATAAATATAATGTTTCCTACAATAGAAAATAAAAAAAATATATCCATTCCAAAATTTTAAATATTAATCAATTTAATAAAAAATTAATACCTCCAAAAACCCTAAAATGTTTGCATAAAATATAGCTATCACCCACATTGAAAAGTTCCATCCATTTTGGTGTGATCATTAAATAACCCTAGCATATTAATTATTAAAATAGAAAACCTACCTTCTATGTGGTGTTAGTTTCTACTTAATTGAATGTATTATAGAAATTAATGGAATGTGAGTGGTAAGACCACTTCACTTGACCCTTATATAAACATTGGTTGTTACCTTGGTTAAATAAAATTTTAATGATGTGTAAATAATCCCTTGGATTTTATTATAGCATGTACATCTTGTAATATATCTGTAATACATGGGAATGAAGTGCCATATATGTATGATACATGGGAATAGAAACTAATATGATTCCTGATACTTGGGCCTGACATCCCATATATTACAGATACATGGGCATGGGGTCTCATATGATCAATGATACTCAAGAATGGTGTCCCATATATTCATGAAACTAACGCATGGTATCCAATATATTTTTTATACTCTGTCATGGAGTCATATATATTCATGATATTCAGGAATGGCATCCAATATATTTTGTATACTAGGGCATGGAATCTCTTACATTTGTGATATTCAGGATGGTCAACCCATATGATTCGTGATACTCAAGAATGGTGTCACTTATAACTATATGAGAGTCATACGACTCTCCATGCATTCCAGAGTTGTGTCTCGGGTCCTATCTAGTGTTAGTGTCTACATATTTTACTATATATGGACCTAATTATATAACCATATATAAACATACATATTTACACGCATAGTTATATATATATATAAATAATCCCTTGTTTAGAGATATCCCAGTTTAGGTTGAAGCAGGTAGTGTGAGCCTAGTGTCACTTAGGAACTAGAGATAACTTTTTTATGGTTATTTTATACATTAATTGTTATAGATCCACACTTACTATATTATATGAACTAGTAGGATAATACTAGACACCATTGGTGGTGGCCTACTAAGTGTATCTCACACCCTGATTGGGTATCTGATTAGTACCCAAATAGATCTTATTGATATTGGTAGGAAAAATGGAAGCATCTAGCTTTGGATGCCTTTTTTTCTATACTAGGATAGAGAATGGGAAATGATGACTAATATTGTGATTTTTATTCAATTGGAGATAGATTTTGGTATCTTTTTCATTTTTTCATCATGTTGTATATGCTTTCTACTCTACTTCCATGTATTCCTTTTTTCATAGTATAGATACATGACATTATTTTCTAAACATTATTTATTCTTCTCCTAGCTATTTATTTTTTCAAATTGATTCATTATTGATCTTATATATATTGATATTTTTATATGGTTGTTCTACAATCTGATCATGAGGGTATAGTATCCCCACTGTATCATCACAGACCCTCTCTGCTAGTCGGTAGCCTCTGGTGTATGGGGATGCGCACTTGAGGCCATGTGACTAACTAGGTTCACCTATTATTATCAAGTGAACCAGTTCCATGATGTTGAAAATTAGTTTCAAAGGGGTGTTTATTTATTTTTTTTACTATTTGGGTTATTATCCAAGATACTATGAATGTATCATAATTTGGTAATGATCCTGTGTCTAGGATTATCTAACCCACATACAGGGAAAATCTAAATTACTTGGGATATGACATTAATGTTATGGTTTTTCTTATTACAGTTGTATTTATTTCACCATTTAGTGATGAACATGATTTTAATCATTATTAGTAATAATAATATTGACATTATCCTTTTTCCTAGGCCCGTTTTGAAAATGATGTATCATTTCATGCATTATAAAAGGAACCTAGGGGTTCACATGTCATACATTATTCTATTCTATATAGATGTGTATCATTTCTTGTATTGCATTTATATCATGTGATTTTTATAATTTCCTTGATATTTACATTCAGAAATGTGCTACTGTTTTGTAGGTATTGAATAATTGGATTAATTATAGTTTTTTCATTAATATAAATGGTGTTTTCCCATATTGTTTCATGGTGGAACCTTAATTAACAAATTAGGGAATGTTTAAGCCATGGAACCATGGTCACATGGGTGGAACTATTAGTTTATTTTATTACATGAATTCCAATTTTAATTTTTGATGCATATACTTATGAGAATGGTGATTCATCTAATGAAATATTTTCATGTGACCTTTTACACCCTGATACCAGTTTTAATGGTTATGTCACAGTTACATGATGTTCCAATTTAAAATTATAAACGTTTGTATTTATAACATTGGAATAGTGACTCATATAACTATATTATGATATATATATATATATATGAGTGATTTTGAACATAAATGAATTTAAATTCTTAAATAAATGGTTGCTACTAAATGAGGATACCAATTGAATCATAAAGGGGTTTTTCCTATATACCATTCAATTGACACTCTATATACCAAGACCTCTACTATGTGATGTGAGACCTTGACCCATACCCGACCTTAGTAGTGGGTGTTAGGAATCATCATTTATGACCTTTATAATCTTTATTATCACATAGAATGAGATTATGGAGTAGGAATAGTGGAATTGCCTTATATAGTAAGGTGTGAACTTGTCATATTATGTTATCTATGATCCTAATTGTGTTGAATAATTTTTGAGTCTTGCATTTGAAAATTTTATATCTATGAAACCATGAAATTATAGAGTCATGTGGAAGGAGGGTGAAAATGATAATCCTCTAGAGGTTGTCGTCCATGAGCAACCCATGTAACAGACCAACCTTGGACATATAAACTAACCACCCAAGATTTCCCATCATGGTGAGGTGTAACAAAGATAAAGGAAAAAAGTATCGAATATAACAAAAATAAGACATATAACCAAAGTATAATGTGGAATAAAAACATAAAATCAGATATTTTAAAACTAAGACAAATAAGATAAACCATAAAATTATGGATCAAAAAAGACCAAAAAGTCTCCATGTGACCAACCATCACACCTAAACCATCATCTACCAAAGGCAGTGACAACAAGAGAATCTAGCATGCTACAAGATGACCTTCCCTTTACCAAGATCCTATATCAAAATATATACCACCACCCAAAATAAAAATAAGGGTGTGAGAACAATGCCCAATACTATTCCTCCATAGAACCTATAAAAGGCCTAATATCAATAATTCAACAGTTCTAGATTTTGAAACAAAACAAAAAATACAAATCATTTTCATAATTCTGAACTCATTAATAAATAAATTTTCTTTAGGTTATCATAAAACCCATTCATATCCACAAATATAATAACATGAAAAGTATAAGGGATGAAATAGGAAATCATATCCATACACCATAAGGTATGAAAGTAAACACACATCCTGGCATAACCCATCATGTGAAACTATGTGATACACCCTCATATGAAAACATGTGAGAAACAATCAATGAAAACATCCATCATGAAATAAATAACCATAAATTACAAAAAAAAACATATTGGGCCCTATATTATTGGAATATGTATTATAAATAATAGATCATGAACCATGAATATCTTAGTATAAACCATTATCAAGTCTTGTCATAGACTATTGATATCTTGAAAGTAATCCTTAGTGGTGCCACGCACACTAGGGTCACCTATGTCCCTTTTCTGATCCAAAAAATGTTCCTAGAGTTCCATGTTTGTTAAAATCCATTTTAAAAACATGATCTAAATTAATAAAACATTTTTAATGCTAATACAATCTTCTTTGGTGTTTTAAAACCCATTTGAAATCCAAAACCACCATTCAAGTATTTAATCATACACATGGCGTGAAAAAACCCCATTTTTAAATAAAACCCCCTTTAAAAACTTATATCTTTACATTAAATTCCATAAAATAAAGAATCAAAGTAACTTTTACAATAATGATAATCTACTCAAAGAATTATCCCATAGTATAGAAACACCTACATCAAAACAGAGGTCGAAACATTTGCCTTCGGCAATGGAAATTGGGGATGACTAGATCGAGTCCTCCTGATGGTAGAACCATAAGAAACAATTTAAATCCTCCATAAAACCCATTATATTCAAAATCAAATCCCATTTGGGTTTCAAAAAGATTATATGAGAAGAGATATATCATAGATCTACAAGGAAAAGGGGAAAACAGACCAAAAACGCAACATAACCATATGTGATTGGTCAATAATGAATTATTTATGCCAAAATTAAAATTGAATAGACCTAAAATGTGTTGGGGAAGGTTTAGAATGAAAAAATATGATATTTAGGGGTGATTAGGATTTAAATTAAGTAAGGAAAAATAGTAAATTCCCACTTTATAACAGTTCAGAAAAGGGTCGCACAATTTCTTGTGCTAAGCTACATGGTTAAACTAATTATGTGGTATAATAATGAACTCCAACTATCTATTTTTTCTATGGGTTCATGGTTTGAACTAGGGGATAAACATTTTAAATAACCACACACATTAACTGTGTGATTCCCCTGGAAAACCACCAAACACACCACATGGTTCACTGGGCATATTGAACGATTTTTCTATCCATGAGCAAGTCATGTAAAATTCCATTGTAACCTTGTAGAGGCATGATCACTAATTATCACATGGCTAAAATAATCAGTAACCTTTCCAGTTTCCCCTAAAAATCCCTTGTTTTCAACCAATGATCCCTTAAATATTCACTGACCTCTAAAGAGAAAACCCAAGGCTTTACTATGGCATATCTATAACCTAGATTTCATCACAATTATCCCAACCATAAGAGATTTTTGTCCCTATAAATTCCTCAAGATCATATTCCCACAAATGAGATATGGTCACGGCTACCTCATCAATGATTCTCGCTCCCATGCCCCGTCGTTATCCCTTCCACACTGCCATAGTATCCGGACTAAGGGAATCATTTTATCTCGTTGTACCATATCCTAGAAGTCCATAATTATAATTGGAAACTCATAAATGGTGGTATCGGGATCAAGATCTACATTCCCATATCCAATCATAGGGGAACGATTACGGTGATACCTCATTTGGGAAACATGAAACATTTCATGAATTGAATTCAACCAAGATGGTAAGTCCAACTAATATGCCACCTTTCCATGTTATTCCATGATATCAAAAGTTCCAACAAAACTCAGTGAAAACATATGCTTATTATCCACTTGACGATGTCTCAAGCAAGGTGAATCTCAGAGAAAACTATGTTCACTGACTTCAAACTCATGTGACCAATAATGATGATTTTCCAAATATTTATAATGTCTCGGTGTTATGACAAATCACTTCTAGATCAATAACACCTTTTTCTTAATATTCTAAATGAAAGTCATCAGAAGCAAATACCTATCTTCTAAACCTACCCATCATAAGGGAGACCTAAATTTCCACCAATATAACACTTCAAAGGGATCAGTCTTTATCAAATCCAGATAACAATTGTTATAGGAAAAATTGATAAGAGTAAAATTATTTTCCCATGATCCACCAAAATCAAGCACATAATATCGAAGAATATCCTAAAAAACATTTATAGATATTTCTATCTATGAATTCATATATGGATTATATTCTATGCTCAATTTCATCTAGGAACTCATCAACACCTAAAAGCCTTTACAAAACCTAGATGTAAGCATTGATTCCCTGTTAGATACAACCATAGAGGGAATCCCATGAAGTATCATAATATCTAAGGTGTGCAAGTCTCCATGATATTCAACTTTCATCCTATCCTTAAACTCAAAATTGCATTTTTTTTATTATAAAAGGTAGATATCCACAAAAAACTAGGCCATCGGTAGGAAAAAAACAATTTAGGGAAGTATAAAATATTGGAGACCCAGTTTGTCTTCCCTAATCAAGTCCACCCCTTTCGGTTCAATTTGAAGAGAACTAGAGAAAATATGATATTGAGACCTTGATCTTCCACCTTCAAGGATGCTAAGTAGTCTTCTACTTTGTTAAATTAATTCCATATGTGGGTAAACTGTGTTTTTTTTATGTCGAGGCTACCTCTACATTTTTTTATAATATAATAAAGCGACCAGGGAGGATAAATCATTCCACTCAATGAGTCATGGATGATATTTGAGTGAGTTTAAAATAGATAAAGATATAAATTCCTTTGAGAACATAATTTGATCCCCATATACATCACTATGGATTCAACCTTGATGGAATTTCCCCTCCCATAAAAGGAAGTAAACAAAGGCAGGATACTTCCACACCCATCATTCACAACACCACCACCTCCAATAATTCCTCCAATGCATGATCCATCAAAATTAATCTTAAAACCCATGCTTGGAGGAAACCATTGAACCCAATTTCCACTTATCATATTATTTGAATGAGGAAGACCAGGAATATATGTCTACATGTTCCTCAAGGAAGGATTATCACTCGATATCTTAGAGTAACATACCAAATGATGCAGCATAAATCTTTTCTTGACGATAACAGATCTCATTGTGTAATGAATGCCTTCAAAGCGTGTTTATCATCTCCCTAATAGGAAATAAATGATATGATTTAATAAGTCGGTAAATTATCACCCAAATTGAATAATTCCTACTTGGATTCCATAGAAAACCAACGATATATTATGTGATAATATCATCTCACTTCCATATCACAATGGGTAATGGTTACAAAGAACTATGATATTTTTTGCTTTAATGTTTTGACATGTGAGACACTATAAAACAAAATATTTAATAAAAAAAATCATCCCTAGACACTAATGCCGAAATCTCATGTTGTGATACATTTTGGTATCCCCGGGTTCTATGGACCAAAATTACTGGTGTCTACTATCGATTAATTGTACAAGCCTTCTCTTTATTACACATTAATTTATGATTAATTACATAATATTACACATAATACTACCTTGAATATCAAGAAGTATAGTTTATTTTTGAATTAGGTAAATTAAATAACAAATTAAAATAGATAATACATCATATTTATTGAAAAAATCCTTAACATTATTATAATATTCCTTCATACTTAAAATTGCATGGGATAACCCTGGGACATACGCAAGAAAGGGGTGAGATATAAATCCTAGTAGGGGAATAATCAGGGAATAAAATGAAGAAATTAATAAATTTTAGACAATATGAATATAAATGGTTCATAAAAAGAGTTAAAATTATGAATATGAACAATGAGGCATGATATAGCATGATATTTATAAAGGCAACATGGGAAATGTGAATATAATTTAAAGCACTACATTATAAACATAGGTCAAAGATGACTACTAAGAAATCATGATGTATTAAGTACCATGATTGATTAGGATCACTCCTTAATCCCTTTCATGATGTCTCATGAGATTAAATCATTACCCAATCCATTGAAGAGTTATATAATTCCAAACACACTCGTCACTTTCATTTCATTCTCACACTTAAGTGTGCCACATAGATCTTAAAACATGGAATCAGTTATCATAGAATTTTACTCTACGATCATGGAGTGTGGAGTAAATACATGTAAGTATCAAATAAAATAAGTATAAGATTTATAAGGATAACACACTTGATAGGAAATGGGTATTGGGTTTCACTATACAATTGTTTTGAATGAAAACTTGTTATGAAATTTCAATAGCATAACAGGGGTGTATAAATGTTAATGGGAGGGACTAATGAGAGTGAAAGGGATATCTCATAATTTATAAATAAATTTTATAGGAATTTTTGTTTGGAATAATAGATCCCAGCATTATGAATTGAAGATAAAATATATAAGATAAAGCAGATGCTTAAATAAAGAAGAGAGGGATAGAATCTCTTACCTTGAGAGGGTGATTACAAATGCTTAAAAGAAGCATCTTGGAAGATTATGAAGAAATTGGAAAGAATTTAGAGATAGTATGTCAGATTAATGACATGATACAAGGTTTTCTAGTGAATATAAATGGGATCTAGTGTGGGTTTATGTAGGAAATTCGTGGAGAATTCTTTATTATTTGTTGAACTTAGGTTTTGGACTCTATATAATAAAATAAAAAAAATACAAACCTTCCAAATGTTTTCTCGCATAATTTTTTCAAATTATAGAATTTATTTATTATTTTATATGTTCAAGGTCCTAAAGTATTAAAATATTACCCTTGGTTATGTGGAGTTGATTCATACTCTTAAAGAACTGGTTTTAAAATCTTAAAATATATTATAGGTTTTGGATGATTCATAAACACTTTATAAAATTTATCAAATAAACTTAAAATAACATTATTTTAAATAGGAAACATACATTTTGTAATCTATACCCATTATAGTATTTATTAAATTACTTTGGGTGTATTTTGATGTCATAATACACACTATATATTTATACCGTATTTAATTTTTTCCTGAAAATTTGATTATCTCAGAAAAGTATGAAAAAATATACCATTAGATAATTTGGAAATTCTGATTCAAAAAAATATTTATTTTAAGAAAATAATTTTCTAAATATTTTAATTTTAACTTTTAAAATAAAATCAACATTTATTGAGAAATACTGGGTTTTTTTATAATAACATTCTTCAAACCATTATAAAAATTACATTTGAATTCATAAATAATATATGATCATTTTTATTTAATAAAATTTATTTCAAAAAAATTATTTAAATATATTTATTTATTAAAAATATTTTATTAAAATATTATTTATTTAATAAATCCACTAATTAATCAAAATAAATTCCTTAATTTAATTTGAATAATACCAAATAATATAGTTTGTGCTTAATTATATAAAATAAAAATAATTTATAAAGTAACAATAATAAAAAGAAAATATTACCATTATTATAGTGAAAATAATATTAATATTCATATTGATAGGGTCTAGATACATATCCCTTTAATACAATAGAAAAATCATTAAAGGTAAGGTGTGTGACAGTGAGACTTTCATGGGGCGGTTCGATGTACATAGTTTGAGTTGTGATCTCAATGAGAATGAACTTCTCTCATAAATTTTTTTTATCATGATTAAGTTGTTTAATAATAGCATAGTATTGGTTAAGGGAAAACCTAGTGATTCTATGTCCCTTGGATGATATAATAAATGGGCTTCATAGGGTATGATTCTATTTGTTGAGTCCATCACTTCATTTGTCTATGTCAATTGGATTTATCAAAGCCCTATTTTTATACTTATCACGTGATCATTATTCACTGACTATACAATCAATGGTAATGATACTTAATGGCCTTTTAAATCAGATAGGATATAATAAAAACAAATTAATTTTATATTTTTTCTATATTCATAATATATAATAATTTATTTTATTAAATCACAAGGGGGTTTTATTTATAAAAGTTTGGGTCGTTACAATATTCCCTACTCTATAAATTTCTCCTTATAAATTTTCATTTCCAATAATAAAAAATATGAGGTTAACTTTGATTCATCACCTATTTCGTTTCCCATAGTGCTTCTTAATAATTTCCATTTCTCCATTGAACTTTGACCAGGTGCATTGTCTTATTCTGTAGAACTTTGTCAATGTGATCTAAGATCTTCATCGGTTTATCCTCATAGGAAATATCATTCTTTAATGGTACCACCTACAGATTGAGTAAATGTGAGGGTAATGTTATATACTTCCTTAAGAGTTATAAGTTTAACACATCTTCTATTTGTGATAGGTTAGGTGGGAGTGTCATTCGATTCTCTAATGCTCTGATGCGATCAAGGATCTCAAAGGGACCTATGTATCTTTGACTAGGCTTTCCATTATTCTAAAATATCATGCATTTTTTCATGCAGATATGTGGGGGAATACCAAATATCCAACCCAAAACTATAGGTCTCATCAATGATTTTCATCATAGATCTTTTTGTCTACTTTGAGAAGCCTTGATGTGATGCTGAATCTTCTTGACCTTTTACACCATTTCATCTACCATTTAAGGAACTAAAATATTTTTATTCCCCAACCTCATCTCAACAAGAAATTTTTTTTCACCTCTTCCCATAAAATACTTCATAGGGAGCCATTTGTATGCTTGATTGGAAAATTTTATTTTATGATAACTCGCCCAGATGAATATGTTAATCCCATCCTCCTTCGAAGTAAATTGAGAATTCTATCAACATGTCATCAAGTGTCTAGATAGTATTCACAGATTGGCCATTAGTTTTAGGTTTTTAGGAAATGATAATGTTAAACTCGGTATTTATAGTGTGTAGAATACACTTCTGGAAATTATATTTAAATCATTGATATCAGTCAGATATAATCGATAGTGGTTTTTCATGCAGCCTCACTACTTCTCTAATGTATATCCTTGTGAGTTCATTGAGTGATAAGTCATCTTGAATTGAAATGAAGATATAATTATTTATTAGATGATCCACCATAACCTACCTATAATTATTTCCTCTTGATGTCTTAAGAATGCCAGTGAATAAGTCCATGGTGTTTTTTCTCATTTTCATATAGGTATGTGTAATTGTTCCATCATCTCCTAGTATTTTTTCCTTTCATCCTTCACCTGTTGACATGTAATACATATTGATGTGTATTCATAAATCTTAATCTTCATATTGTACCACCAATATTTCTCTTATAGATCTCTATAAATATTTTTTATCCCTGTATGGATAGAGAAGATAGAGCTATGTGCATCATCCAATAGCTCCTTCAACTCTGGATTAGATGGTACACAATGTCTTGACCAAAATATCACTACTCCTTCATTAACATTGAACTTTGATAATTTACCTTTTCTTATGGTTTAAAATTTCTTCTAAATTACCACATGTTATCCTTGAGATCCCATTATCTTTTCCAAAAGTGATTATTCAACAATCATTTGTAAAAGGATTGAACATGTTCCTTCCTTTTTGATTCCCATGTCCATCCTTTTCAAATTTAAGAAGATCAGATCCTTCTCAATTATCATCAATGATAAAATAAATGTGTCAATTTTAATTATAGAATCTTACACTTTATTTTATTTACCATGATGGTAGTGTATTGAGCATTCATATTACCTGATCCTCTCTAACCATATTTTTTGGTGCATATTCATATCTTTCTGTGTGAATATATACATGAGTCTTTTGTAATCTGTAAATATTTTACACTTCTCCACAAAGAGATAATTAAAATGGATTTTCAATGTGAATATCAATGTATCAAACTCTAGGTCATGTGTTGGGTAGTTCTTTTCATGAAGATTCAATTTCCTTAAGGCATAGTATATAACTTTTTTATTCTATGTTAACACATAGCCTAATCCCTTCTTCAAATAATCACTGAATACCAAGAAAATTCTCTATTTATGGGTATTTTGAGTACAAGTGTAGAAATAAACCTCTTTTTAAACTACATAAATCTATATTAACATTAATTATTCCAATAAAACATTACTCCATTCCAATTTATCTTAGTTATAGGGTTTGAAAATCTTGAGAATTTCTCACAAATCAATTATAGTACTCCGCTAATCCAAAGAATCCATGGATATATGTCAAATATGTTGGTCATGACCATCATTAAATTGCTTCTATTTTTTAAGGTTATATATATATATATATATATCTCATTTATTTGGATAATATTACCCAATAATGATACTTCCTTCAATTGAAACTAACATTTTCTATACTTTTCTTAATGATTCTCCTTTTGTATGGTCTTTTGAATAGTGCTCAGATTCGAATCATGATCCTCCTTTCTTTTGGAGTATATTTAAATATCATCTATGAATAATACCACATATTTTTTGAGATAATCTCTAGAGATTATATTCAAAAATACCTTGAATATTGATAAGGAATTTTTGAATTCGAATGGAATTACTATGAAATCATAGTTCCTGTACCTTGTTCGGAAAGCAGTCTTTGGGGTATCCTCCTTATTTACCCTTACTTGGTAATATTCTAACTAAAGATCCACCTTGGAAAAGTATTTCTCTACACATAGCAGATCGAACAAGTTATAAATACATGGTAGGGAATACTTGTTTTTTATCATAGTCTTATTGAGATCATGATAATCAATTACATGATCCATTGAACCATCATTATTCTTGATTAAGAGGAATGGTGAACCCCATGGTGAAGCACTGGGGAATATGAACCCCTATCCATATTCTCTTATAGTTATTTATTTATCTCCTCAAGTTCCACAACATCCATTCTATATGGAGTCTTGGATAATAGAAACGCCCTAGGTATATGATTAAATGAAAATTCAACCTCTCAGCAAGCAAGAAGACCATATAATTATTTAGAAAACACATCAGTATATTCCCTCATAGTGGTCATGCCTTCAATTATGATATATTACATAGACATAATAATTTGATCTAAATATTCTTACTTTTAGGGAAATAATATCTATGCTTGAGATATTATTGATAAATAAGATTCATCCTCCTACTCATAATTATATAGAATCAGGGGACGATTTGAGATATAGAGAGTGATTTCCTTCTCACAGTAATTTATGTTGGCTCTATACAAGGAATGTCAATCCATACCCAAAATTAAATCAAATTAAACTTAATGTATTATCACAAGGTTATCTTTGAAGTTCTTCCTAAAATTTTTTACAAGAGATGAGTTATGTACAAGGGATGCAAAAATTTCCTGATTTTCTATTTTCACCGACATCTCTACTTTCATTATTTATGGTGGTGTCTGAATAGTTATACTAAACTTACATGATGTGAAGGAATTCCTAGAACTATAATAAAATATAAGTCCAATATTCTTTAATAAATAACTAACATTCCTTTCACCACTTCATTGTGAGGATCAAACTTAGTAATTATGATGAAAAATATCTCCCCTACTACTATGGACGTTGCTGGATGTATCTCAAAACCCTTGGATTAGTTTTAATATTTTACTAGATCCTTACAGCTGAAAAAAATGAAAAATTCACTATGGGTTTATCGAATCATTCTGTTCCTCCATCACATTGGTGGGATTATACCTTCAACTAGCTAGGTTTCCTTCCATCACACACAAAAATAATTTACTTATCCCATTTAGGGAATTATCAGGGTGCTTTTTTATGCACCTTTGACAAGTGGGATGTTGAAATTTCTTAGTAACATTAGATTTCTCCATCATAACAGTATAATTAAGATCCATTTTCTACTTTTTATCCTTATGATACCCTTATGATTCGCTGATCTCTATTTCGAATTTCGGGGCAAATTGGGAAATTTCCTCAGAGCTATCGAAGTCTTGGATCTCCGGGGATTTTTTTTAGACTAGGTTGTATCCCACCAAAGAATCCTTCAACCTTTAATTTAGGGAAAATGAAAAATAAAAAGGTTTATCATGAACGTCTTGTGATGTTTTTCTCATACGACCAAAAAGATTCATTGTACATTTACTTGAGGGAAGGGAAATATCTTTCAATTATATGTCTAAGAGTGTAATGAAAAAAATTATTAAAAACAAATTACAGAATTCCTTCCACCCAATAATTTTTATCTCTTCCTCAGGCTTCATATTCTCAGTCAATGAAACCCACTAATCATATTCACCCACTATATGATAAAAACCTGTATAAACATATCTTCCTTAGAACATTTAAAGATGGAGAAGATCTTCTAAATGTATTTGATCAATTGTTCCATGATTATAGGATCATACAATCCATTGAAAGTTGATGGTATTTATTTTATAAAGGACTTAATTGCATCATGTTCATTCTTATGGGGATTTGGGTGCTCCTCCTAATCTAGGTTTCTATTCAAAACCTGAGTCAGTTGAGAGAGCATTATTGAAAAGTTTATGATTCCTACTCTCATTGGGTTGGGAATCTTGTTTTGGATTTCATCACATTTCCCTTAACATTGCTTGTTTACCTGATTCCTCTTATTCAAGACATTGGCTAGAAATAAGGGGAAAAATTGGATGATTATTTATTTACAATTAAACAGATAAATTGATATCTAAGGAAATTAAATGGATAACTCATAAATAATGTGTATTTATTTAACATATGAATTTATAGGCTTCAATATTTGTTATCCATGATCTATTTGATAACATAGATAATTATGGGCATTTTTGTTCCCTTAATAATGGTTTGTAATGAGAATGTGAATTTAACAAATAATATTCCACAGTAGTGTTAAACTAGGTTTGCAACAAATCTAGTTATCATGCACCAGTTCCCAATTGATTCTAGATCAACGTAAAATTTTTATGTTTTACCCCTATGTACAATAGTTCTAGAGCCACATCCACCTTTAGTATCTAGACATGGATTTATTTTCTTATTATTCAGATAATATATATATTATAAAAATTTAGAGATTTGTTCTTATACATAGTTGCATCTATAATGTTTTCACTATAGTTTTATAATCCTGATCCCAAAAATAACTAAACATTCATTTGATACCAACTATGAAATCCCTACACTTTATGACACATTAATTTGAGATTTATTACATAAGATTACACAAAATACACATTGAGTGATTGATATGTTTTTTTATATTGGGAATTAGTTACATTAAATAAAAAATTAAAAAATATATTACATCATATTTATTGAAAACTTCCCTAACATGATCATAATATTTCTTCGTACTTAAAACTGCATGGGATAACTAGGGACATACATAATAAAGGACTGAGATATAAATTCCTGTAAGGGACTAATCATGGAATGAAATAAAAAGAGTAATGAATATTGGACAATATAAATATAAATGGAGAAAAAAAGTAGCAAGAATCATAAAAATGAGGAATGAGTCATGATATAGTATGATAATCATAAAGTCCACATGGGAAATATAGAAAAAACTAAAAACAATACATCATAAACTTAGTAAAAGGATAACTTCCAATACATAATGATATTAAAATTCCCATTATGGATTAGTTTCTCTCAAAAATTCCTTTCAGAATATATCATGTGACTAAAACATTTCCCAATGCATTGGAGTGTTATATAATTTTTTGTGCACCTGTCACTTTCATTTCATTCTCATAACAAAGTTTGCCCCATATATCATAAAAAATGGAATCATTTATCATCAAATTTTGTTCCTTGATTAATAAATGTGTAATAAATACCTTTAAGTCCCAAATAAAATAAGTATAAGTTCATGAAGGTTATCACCCTAGATAGTAAATGGGTATGTGTGTTCACTACACAATTGTATGGCATGAAAAATGACAGTGAAATATTATCAGCATAACTGGGGAGTATAAATGTCCATGAGATGGATTTACGAAAGTTAAATGGGTGTATCATAATTTTTACATAAAATATACAGTAATGTGATATGGAAGAAATTATCCCAATATTAATAAATGAATATAAAATATATATAAGATAAAGAAGACACTTGAATAAATAGGAAGGGAGAGGATTACTTTCCCAAAGGGGGTGATTCCAAATGCTTGGGATGATCTTATTAAGTTATTTGGGGAACCTTGGTAAGACTTTATAGAGGCTATGTTAGAGTAAGTAAGTTCTATAAGATTTTTTAGTGAAAATAAATGAGATATTGGGTGGGTTTATATAGGAAATGAGTTAAGATTTTCTTATTATTTATGAAACTTATGTTTTGGAATCTATATAATAAAATAACCAAAACTATAAACCTTACTAAGTTTTATGCACTTTTTTTCTACCAAAATAGGGGTGGTTTTCATTATTTTATATGTTCAAGTACCTACCTTATTAAAATATTACCATTGGTGATGTAGAGATGAGCCATAATCTTAAAGAAATGATTTTAAAATCATAAAATATATTATACGTTTTGAAGGA
The DNA here is from genome assembly GCA_963277665.1 of Viscum album. Lineage (NCBI taxonomy): Eukaryota > Viridiplantae > Streptophyta > Magnoliopsida > Santalales > Viscaceae > Viscum > Viscum album. The sequence continues at coordinate 1,496,221,745 of OY728119.1, read as the reverse complement.
TTCATAAAGAATTTATAAAATTAATCAAATATACCTAAAATAAAATTATTTTAAAGGTTAAAAATAGATTTTTTCTTGTATACTCATTATAGTAATTATAACATCACTATTGTGGTATTATGTTATCATAATATATACCGTATATTAATACTATATTTAATTTTTACCCAACAATTCCATTGTCTCATAAAATTATGAAAAACTAACCAATGGATAATTTCAACATTACGATTAAAATAATAATATTTATTTATCCAAATAATTTCCTAAATATTTTAAATTTCAATTTTAATATTTAATAGACATTTTTTTAGAAATGTGTGGTTTTTTTATAATAACAGTTTTTAAACCCTTATAAAAATTAAATTTTACTTCATAAAAATCATATGATCATTTTTATATAATAAAAATTATTTAATAATTATATTTTATTAATATATTATTAATTTCAAAAATCAATTAATTCATCAAAACAAATGATTTAATTGAATTTTAATATTACCCAAAAATACAGTTTGTGTTTTATTGTATAAAATCAAAATAATTTATAATGTAACAATAATAAGAACTAAATATAACTATTATTATATAGAAATTAATGTAAATATTAATTTTTCTAGGGTATTAATACATATCCATTTAATACACCAGAAAACTCCTTAAGGGTAAGGTGCACAGTGGTGAGACATTCATAGAGTGGTTCGGCAAACATGGTTTGGGATGTGATCTCAATGAGCTTAAACTTCTCTGTAAATATTTTTGATCATGATTAAGTTATTGAATCTAAGATTTTAATGGTCAAGATAAATCATATTTATTGTATATCCATTGGATGCTCAGATATATGAGCTTCATAGGGTATAATTCTTCTGGTTGAGGCCATCACATCCTTTGTATGTGTTAATTGTATTTTTCAAAACCCTATATTTATACTAATCATATATCATGGTTCAAAGGATATATAATAAATTATAATGACACTTATTGGTATTTAAAATATAATAAGATCTAATAAAACCAAAAATTTCATGTTTTCTATATATCAATAATATATAATAATGTATTTTAATAAATCACAAGATTAATTTTATTTTTAAATGTTTGGGTCGTTACAATAAAATCATGCCTCAGAGAAATAAGAACAACTAACCTAATACATAATCACAAAGCTCCTCTAGGAGATCAAGACCACTCACCTGAGGTTTCCCCACCATAAAGTTGTTTACCTAAGCATTGGAACTCAATGCAAGTTGCCTACTCAATCCAAACTCACTCATTAAAATATGACTCATCTTTCATTGAATACAATAACAGTAGTCTACCAACATCTTCCACTCTTTATAAAAAAAACTAATTAGAGACCAATCCTTAACTGATTTCTTCATATCATGTGTCAGTAATTTTCTACTCAATGCATCAACATCCAAATTCCCTTTCCCTATAGTATATTAAATGTCAATATAAAAAAAACTAAAGATACTCCACCCAACATCTCTATTGAAAATTAATATCCATTTGAGAAAAAATACATTCCTGGCTCTTATGATTAGAATACACTATAAACCACTCCCCAAAGAGATAGTGACACCACATTTTGAGTGTATGAATAATTGTTTCCAATTAAATATCATTTATAGGGTATTTCTTCTCATGATATCATAATTAGAATGATCCATTGGCCACCAAATGTTTCCCATAAATCAAGACACATCTGAAATCCATACATGAAGCATCACAGAAAACATCATAACCCAAAACCATTTCTAAAAGAATTAAAATTGGTGTTGAATTCAACCGTGACTTCTTGTCATAAAAATATCCATAACATTTTTCATTAAATTCACACTTTACACCTTTATTGGTTAAATTTTCCATCAAATTTGTGATCTTATATAAATCATGAACCAACAATCTATGATTTTCAATGGATAAGAGATGACCAGGAACCCCTATCAAGGTGGAATCTATTTTGCATGATTGTTGATTGTGAGGGTTTCATTTATAGTATAATAATTAACATTGGGTCACCATTTTCATTATTAATGGAAACTCACAATAGTTCTATTATCCGTAACTAGGTGTATACCTAATTTAAAAATATATGTACTTAGTTGGGGTTTCAAACCTAATGATTCTTATGGACTCGCATTGGTCAAGAGGATGGGAGGTCAGGCTCATCACACCCTTTTAGGGGGAAGTGTTTCCTACTCTGGTACTCTCTTAGAGATTTAAGATATTTTTTTGAATCTCTTCCTAATACCAATATGTGATTGGTTTCCCTAACATAACAATAATTGGTTAAACCCTTCTATGAGAAAAATAAGGGGATCTAGTTGGTGAATCCATGTATATATATCTGAGTTTCTTTATCTATTTCCCAGTAATGGGAAACTGCATATATGTTGCATCCTAATAACTAGGTAATTCAGAATTTCATTCATATAGGGATGTAGTTAATATCCCAAGGAAGATATTGATCCATTATTGGATTTCCTATGTATCTTGTTTGTTGCATGAATCAAAACCCACATAGTTTGTTAAAACCCATGTAGTTTAACATGAAGAGGAGAGTAAATATGTGTGGGAACTTAGGCACCTTATCTTCAAGCTTGAATATCTAGGAGATTCCCTTTGTATCTTGGTTATAGTAGGAGTAAAATTTATCATAGTTCGATTGGTTTCTTTGTACACAAATGAATGAGGTAGAATGAGAAGCCCATAATAATGATTTGATCCTGATTTTTGAGATATTAGAGACATGATGGGGCTTATACCCAAATGGATTCCTATACGAGCTTGGGCATTAGGAAGGAGTCCTATATATCCTAGTTCTTTTAGGAATCAATATTCGCGTAGTTCATTCTTGCCCTCGGGACTGGCCCCTATGTAGATTTCTTATATGGAGGATGTTAATATCATGCCACTCATTGGGGCTTACATACTGAGACTTACCTTGATTTTGGAGACTCTTGATTCTAATTATGTGTTCATTTCTACTCTCTAATCTCACATGATCTATGCTTGGTACGAGAAACAAGGGATTTAAAGTGATCATCCTCATTTCTTCTAGATATGGGACATGTATATTGATATAGACCTTAGTGGTTAATATATATATATATATATTGGGCCTCATAGAGGCTTCCTCCATACCCTTTTTATAGAAGGAATTAGGGTCATCATAGTTCAATTGATTTCTCATTCCATTTAGGGATGAGGTAGAGTAATCAGTCCAAGGGAATTTTTGGGTTTCAATGGTTGAAAATTTAATAATATGGTGGGACTTACACAAAGGTGGATGCCCAATCGAGATTAGACCTTATGATGGCATCGTATATATCATGATTATTTTTGGAATAAATGTTATTGTAGTTCACCTGGATCAGAGAATACACACAGATGTTTCCTTTATATATAGGATATAACATATTATAACACTAAATGAGGATTACACTCTGAGGTCACCCTTTCATTTGCAGATGCTCATGATGTGAATGATATAATCATTTTAGATTCTTAAACCCACATTATCTATGCTTGATGTGAGAAACAAGGGATAGTATATATTAGTATTATTTCTTTTAGATGTGGATATTATGTGCTACTACTTCACATTAGATAGGTAATGTAGATATTGGGCCTCTAAAAGGCATCCTATGTATCCTGGTTATGGAAGGAATAAGAGACCTCATAGTTTAGTTGGTTAGGGATTACAAACTGATGTTTACCTTATTGTCGAGACTTACACACTAATGTTTCCCTTATAGTTGGGTATTACAAACTGAAGATGGAAAAGGATATCATGTTTTTAGAGAAACATTGACCCGACCTTCTTGTCTTCCTGATATTCATTGATTTTCCACTTAGCATGCCTTGATTGTCCATTTTACATGTTAGAGGGTGTCTTCCTCCCATGTCCAAAGGTGATTACATGATCAATTTTACTTTTTTGGGGGACTTTGTATAACCTATATGAAATGTTTGAAGGTTTTCATGTGATCAAAATTGGTTTTTCGGTAGGAAATTACAGGACCTAGCTGGTTGATCCTTGAAGCCATCCCAAAATCCTTGCTGACATATATTGAGGTTTCCATATGATCTATATGATGTTCCCTAGTGTCATCACAAAATATGGTTGATACACTTTAAGGGTATCATGAGAGTCAATGAAACATGTCTTGGAGAGTCTCAGATGTCTTGGATGATATGCCTATGGACTTCATGAAACCTATATGGCATATATGAGGGATGTCGCAAGAGCCAGCTAACATCCTTAGGTGCTGCCATCATACTCAACTAACATGAACTGGTGCCTCGATATGAGTCTGGATACATTTCTTAATGACACTGTGAGGATTGGATGGCTAGCCCAGAGTGTTTTTCAAGACATGGACAACATGTTTGGATGTATCCATGTGACTTTCTTTGACATGTCTCATGGACTTCATATGATCCAAATAGTATGCCATAAGAGTGTTGCTTGATTTGGGTGACATGTCCTGGTTCATGACCCATACGGTTAATGTGAAGTACATGAAGATCAGTATATATTTTATTTACATAAGTCTCCTGTATTTTAGTCTTTGTTCTATCCTTTATATGGACAATGCCTTAAAATTTTTCAATGATGGATTATTTTATGTCTTGCATGATTTACCAAATATGTGGGATGTTCTTCATGTGTCCTACTAGAATTAATTGGCATGATATATGAGTTATCACATGCTTTTCTTATGCATTCTTCCTGGTATCTTTGATTGTTCCCCGAATCTTACCTAACGGGAAGCATTTTTGGTTGTGAGATCAGCCACTCTGATAAATCCACTTCGGTTCTTGGATGTTCAAGTGCATCTAATTGAGAAAAGATCAACCCCTCATTTGATCATGGGGTTGGGTATTTTTAGGCTGGTACATCCTATTTGTTCACTTCTTTTTGTAGTGCATATCACATGAATCCAAGATAGAGTGTGTGGAGGCCTTTGGTGTCACACATCTTCATGAGTTCCTGCCATAAAACATTTTGGATGCCTCACATGATTTTCAGTGACCATGATATTGTCTCATCAATGCCTCCTTTACTGGATTATTTCCAATTAATGTGTTTTTTAATCATGTGGACATGTATATTGACTTCCATATTGTTATTATTACATCCCTGGGGGCCTTCACAAGATCAGAATGCCTGTTTAAAGGCCTTCACGTGATCTTGGGTGACTTATCTGGAACCTTTTGTGATACAAGGATGGATCATCAGGGAGCCTTCATGAGATTACACAATAATTTTCAAGGGGTGTTATGAGACCATGTTGCAAATATCCTTAGAATTTCATAGGAGTTTTACAACAGCGAGAGCCTCCCAACTTTTCTTTCATTATTTCATTCACTTATTTTACCAAGTTAGGGTATCTTATGAGGTAGCATGAGTTTTATTTAAGAAAATTACTCTACCTATTGGGGCTGCATCTCATGAACAAAAATTTTCATATAGATATTAATGATTATTTCATAGAAAATTGCATTTGTTTTTCCTTGTAGAGCTAAAGGGGGAAAGGGCGCTTGGATATACTTGAGACCCTTTTTTTATGAGGGTTACCATTCAATGTGCTTTCGTAAGATAAGGCAGACATTTTGTTGGATTCTATTTATTTCTCATGAATCTCCAAGGGCGCATCGTATGGTATTTTATGACTAAAAGAGGCTCCCACATACCCATTATTTATTTCCTTTATTAATATTACAAGGTCTATGGATCTCATGAGTTTTTTTGAATTTTGTTAAGGATAAACATTCTTCTCATTGGTGATGCATCCCATAAGTTTTATGATCGCAAGAGGCTCCAACCATTTTTATATTTTCCTCTAATTTTCAAATGAATTATGGATGGTTTGTTAGGATTCTATTAGTTGACAAGCTACATGACCTGGGAGATCTTATCTAGATACCACGACATGATAATTGGTTGTTTAGGGGCCCTTCTCTAAAGAATAAGGACTTGTCAAAGGGACATTGTGGGGCATTCCATAGGTTATGTGATGCATGTGATCATCCGCACAAACTTCTTCAAGTCATGAAATCATGTGTCTCCTAATGGTTAATGTGAACATCATGGTAATGTCCTAATTCCACTTTATTTTCTTTTTTGGAGAAAATAAAACCCATATTTTGATTCTCATTTAGTGGGCATCACTAAATGACCACCCTCAGGAGTGATGTCTATGGGGAAAAGGACTCGGATTTGAGGAAATTAAATGCTTTCTTGAGTTTTTATTATTATCGAAAATCAATGTCTTTAGAGATGCTTGGTCTACCAGGAAGTGTTTAGTATTCTTTGTATTTCCCTATAAATAGGATATTATTCTTTTACGAGATACTCACTAATCTATATCTCTCCTCCTTTGCTTCTATCACATGACCTTGTTGCAAGATATTTCTATAAGACCTGACGGTGAGACCCTGTCGTGAGTCCATTTCACGAGAACTATTCCTCGAGTCTTATTTTGCTCAGGTTCCCACTCAAACCAACTACAATCAAAACCATAGTAATTTCTGGAACATTGTTCATGGGTATACAATTGTCTCAAGGGCTTCATGATACCTACTTTCTTGATCCAAAAACATTTTTGACTATCATACGTCTCACGTGACCATGTATAGGTCACATGGTCGTGAGTATTATAATGGGTCATGTGGTTATGAGATGTCGTGAAGGTTTGTGCAAAACACATGATCTTAAGGGGTCAAGCGATTTGCGAGTCCTTTATATGATTTGATAATAACTTTACCGATTATTGCGATGCACATGATGCTGAGGAAATTTTTATTTATTTCATTTTGAAAAGAATTTAATTTATCTTTCTGACAAGTTCCACACACATTAATTAATATGGATTCCCTCTATTATTGATATTCTCTTATGAATAATCAAAGGTTCATGATCACTATAAACTACAATGATGACACCTGATACTTCGTGAGATCTAATAACGATGTTATAAAGAGGTTTCTCTAGTCTGAGCTCCAAGATTATCCTCTATCACACTAGATTCCTTAATTCAGTTCTAGCTTACTGGATGATGTTTTAACACCTCCTTTGGACTTCAATGTATAATAATGTTGGGTATCAACTAATTCTTAGTGTATTCGTATGAAAATTGTTGAGGATGGCTAGTTGGTTGTAGCACAATCCCATAGGTTTTCTTATATGTTGGAAAACTATCCCTTTGGGATCAATGGTTGTTATTTCGCTCATAAGAAATTTTCGTAGAGTTACATGAGTATATTCATATCTTATTTGAATAATTTGGGTGTTGGATGGATCTTGAAATTGGATCTCTATCCGGATTTTAATTTCTCTGATGAATGGGCATGGCCATTCAAGGACAACCAAAGATACCAAGAGTTCACTGACCGATTGTAAAGAATCCATATTTATAATGTGGTGTGAATTTCCATTTTTTTATCTCTATCCCAATATTCTTCAAGAAATAATCATCCTTTGGTGTCCTGGAACCAACTCATTCCATTTTTACCATGGTGAAGTGGGCCTTAGCATATGGTACATCGTCCAACTAGGTGGGATCCCTCCTCTTTGAGAGATGTATGATGAGTTCCTCCATACTAACAATGTCTGAAATGACCCATGGCATACTCTGGTCTTAGCAAGGGACATGATAACCATTATAAAAGGGAAACTATGGATGGATTTGTTGATTCACTCTCTTGTCTCCTTCAAAGACTAGATCGACAAATTCATTTATTATAGAAAGATAATCCAACCTTAGTCCACCCCCATCGATGTCCTTCCCTGCAAGTTCATGATAGTGCTGACTCATATTGGGCCTTTTTAGAATCAGGGGATCATACATCATGGGGATAACAATTGAAGTAAGAGATCTCTTTGAATCTTAGGATGGTGGGATTTATAGCCATGTTCTTAAATAGATGGATTTTTCAAGCTAGGTATGTGCATATAGGAATCTGATTTGGTACATCGGTGATGAAAACATAGATAATAGAAGGAAAACACCTTAATCTAGAAGTATCATTCATTTCATGCCTTAAACAACTCCCATTACATATTCAACATGGAAACATCCCCTATAATATTAGTGGTTCTTTCTAGTTTTTATTTAGAAATATGGGGAGAATTTCCATTTTATAAATATTATAATTCCACCAGGATCCCTAATTCCCAATCTTTTCCCCATTTTTTGAACGTATATACGGTTGAGGCTATGTCACTAAGCTGTGATGAGGTTATAGATGCACTGATTCAATATGATGTATTTAATTTAATCCCTTATCATGAATCAAATGGGTTGATCATTAAGAATATGATCAGTTCCCTTGATGAATGGTCATATATGATCTCTCTTTAGTATGGGTTTCTTTTAGCTATAGTGGATGAGCTAATCATATATGATCCATATACATATTAACGGTTTTATCTTCAGTATAATTTCACCCAAAGGGTCTCTCTTCTTCCTTTGGTTGGTGGGTGAGGAGGGTGACATCTTGGAATCGTCCTATAGTTTTGGATGATGTTGGAACATGAAGATACTGGTGTTGAGATAATTATTCCACTCATTGATGCTCCCACCTTTCTTACCAGGGATTTTTTTCAAGCTTGGGTACATACTTATCTAGGCTGTGTGCTAAACAAGCAAGTTTGACTTGTGGAAAATATATTTTCCCCATGAAACCCATTTTTTGTAGAAACAATGAAGATGTTTTAATAATTGGTTGAGACTTCATGAAAGAACCCTTGTTCTACCGACAACCATCGAGATAGTGGGACATAATATGTTGAGTAAATCATCCCTCCATCACAAGAAATGAGTAATTCTTCTATTAAGGACGTGATATGTGGAGACTCCTCTCCTACATTATTTCCAACTCATCCAATTATTCCTTATTTTGGAGTTCCCATTCCATCAGTCACAGAGGTTCAAGAACGATTATGGATGATCTAGCATAAGATTCATGCCTTGATTACTAAGACCCCTTTGGAAACATTTCCTGACCAAGGGGAATGCCTTCATTAGGTATTAAATGACTTAAGGGTGGAAAATATTTATCATCAACCACTGTATAAAATCATTAAACAAATTATCCTAAATCAATGGAATCCAGTCACCAATGATAGGTACTTGAATGACTTTGAAGACAAGGCTCCTCTTGTTAGACAGATGAAGGAGGATTTTGAGCCACTAAAGCATAGTCAACAATTTTGGTCCAACTTGCAATCCTAGATGGATGTCTAGACTATGGAGACATGGAGGTATAAGGAAATCATATCACACTTTAGGTATGATATCAGAGTAGTATCATCCTCATTGGAAACTACTCAAAATAGATTTGAAGGTATGGCTACATTAGTTGAAACTCTTCTCCCTAGGGAATAAGCAGAAGAGGTAGGGAAAGTGACCTGTAGTGTTCAATTTATGCTCCTCACCAGACTCGTTTTAACATTTCAATATCAGTAGATCAAATCTTATTATAGCCCAATGTACTCTAGTTTTTTTGAATTTTTTTGAGATACTTTGAAATTTGGATATTCCTCTTCTTTCCATACATTATAAATGAATGGATTTTATGAACCTTCTAGTTTTTTTCTTCTCATTCATGATGTGCATAATTTTTTTTTGTTCTGGTGTTATATGAATCAGTAAAGATACCATCCTTTTTATAACATCAAGTAAACATGAATTCCTGGGTTTGAATTCTTAAAATATAATAGATTCTTCTTGAAAAATTCTCATGATTTCCAATTGACAAGAGATTATTTTTTGATATATCTATTCTGGTTATCTTGACATATCCTAATTCACAGAAGGATAATTGGGTATAACATATTTTCTATAGGTAGAGTAGTCGTTATCTTCCCCGAATATTATAGGCTAATGAGAATATATAGATTTTTGGATAAGGCTATATGGTGGGCCTTACATTCTTAGTAATTCTTGTAGACTAAATTTCTATTGTGTTTCAATTTATGGCCTTTTATCTCAAACCTTTTGTCGTTTTAGTTTAGTGTCTTTTATCGTGGACATCCTATCACTACAATATATGGTATTTTATCCCTTACCTTCTATCATTGAAGTTTAGGTTCTTATATCTTGGACCTTATATCATTTTATATTAGGTTATTGTAGCTCAAACATTTTATAATGGTAATTTAGGGTCTTCTAGCTCATACCTTCAATCAAAATATTTTAGGGTATTTTAGCTCGAACATTTTATCATTATTGTTTAGTGTCTTTTAGATCGAACCTTCTATCACTGTAGTTTTTTGTTATTTTATCTCGGACCGTATTTCACTATATTTAAGGGTATTCTGTCATAAAACTTCTATTTTTTAGTATATTTTATTCTAACATGGACCTTTTATCTCTATAGTTTAGGGTATTTTAGCTCAGACATTCTATCATTGTAGTTTATGTTGTTTTAGCTCAGACCTTCAATCACTGTATCTTGGGATCTTTTATCTTATACCCAATCGATGATCATGGGATTTGGTGAAATAATTCCACGAATGACCCAAAACATACTAAGATACAAGGTTGTACCATGGTGTTGTCAGGGCTTCTGAGGATCAAATCTCATTTCTTGGAAGGAGGTGGTGCCTTTGGTTGGTAGGCCAAAGCCCTTATACATCAGTATCATTTCATAATAAAGGTATATATACTATTTTAGAAGGGTAAAGGAAGGTTTATGGGGGTGATATTGGTTGAGGGAAATATACTAGGGATTCTAGGCCCACCTGGATAGTTAGAATATGGGTGATATAAGTCATAACCAATAAGTTTGAGTCTGTGAGGATGGGATTGGATAGACATTTTGGGGATGACCTATAACACCCTAAGGTGTCAGGTACTTCTATGGTGTTTCCAGGGCTCATAGGTATTGAATATCCATTCTTTCAAGGAGTATACTCTTTTAGATGGTAGGTAAAAATCCCTTTTTCATCGATAGTGTGGACATGAAAATATGATCTCCCTTCCATTCTAAAGGCCATGAAAGATTCACGAAGACTCAATCGTCCAGAATATGAAGTTGGGTATGGGAAGAAAGTTGTCTGAGAAGGGTTCTAGAACCATAGGATAGTTAAACTCTTAATTGTGAAGCTCGATCCTAATGTCTTGTGGTTTCAAATCATGAGGTGTGAGCCATCAATATTTCAGGAATAGAGTATTGCATTTCGGCCTTGAGAAATGGTACAAAACACAGTGATGTAAAGTCAATGATATCAAACCCACTCAGAAAATTTGGTATAGAGATTATAAATCATAGCCCAGAGTGCTTGGATTGGGAGGATGATATGGTAAAATCATACCAGGAATGACCCAAAACACACTGAAGTGATCGGTTATGCCGCAATGTTGTCAGGGATCACAAGGATTGGGAAGTCCTTTTCTAGAGTGATAAATTTGTTTGAAGACCAAAGTTGTATATACAAGTGCCAAAGGTATACATGAAAAGTCAAGCAAAGGGTTTCATAAATACATGTATCCTTTCCAAGGGGCATGGAAGATTTTGGTGATATGAGGAACTCAAATCATGATGTGTGATTTTTGGAAAGTGTTATATCCAAGTAGGGTCTGTGCACCCTAAAAGTTGTGTAACTTCCTAGTGAACATATTCTCATGGTGATGAGATGTGAAAAATCATTAATATAACTTTTTCCTAAACTACAGGGTCCAAGAAGCATATCATGGATTTTACAATGGCTATAAAGTACGCCTTATGAGCTTTATACCTTATTTATATTCATTCTAAATTTTTTCCTAAACTCTCGAAATGAATAGTTTATCCTGTGATGACTTGACTTTTGGCCAGGTCTCCCTTTGAAGGTTTTTGACCTAATGTGTTTTCAGTGTCTGTCACTAGTAGTTTAAGGGATTTTGATTTAGAAAATTATTGACTAAAGTAAAAGATTCTACATCTTCGACCAAACATTATGTAGTTTATAGTCATGAAACATATGGACCTAATATGTTGGATAATACATAAGAGCCTAATTAGGATGCCTAGGGTCAAGAGTACCCAAACATCCTTCTGAGCGGGAAATGGAAATGTTTTAAATCATGGATTGAGGTTATTAGGTTATGAGTAATGATATGGTACAATCATACTCGAAGTAGTTCAAATCACACTAAGGTGTTGAATTTTACCACAATGATGTCAGAGCTCAAAAGGATCAGAAAGCCCTTTTTTATTGTGACACATTTTATTTATGACCATAGGTTCATATACAAGAGCCATAGGCATACATGAATAGTAAAATAAAGGGTCCCTTGAAGTTGGTATCTTTTACAAGGGACATGGAACGTTTTGGAAACTAAAGTTACTCAAGACATGAAGTGTGATTTATTTTTTGAATGTTCCTTAAAATATGGAAAAAGAATCCTATACTCTGGTTATTCGAGTTAAGGCTCTTGTGGTCCTTTGATAAAGAATGATAGTATATGATAGAATGAATAGTTTAACATAATTTATTAGGTACATACTTACTTCCATGCAATTTTAACATCATGAAATATAGATATATTCCTTGAATTTTAATGTCATGTGGTAAGGTTGTATTTGTTTCCTTATATAGTAAATTCATGTGGTAAAGACTTTTTTTTCTGTTGATTTACTATCATGAAACCAGTACATTTTCCTAATAGTTTAACCTTATGTGGTAAGTACATGGGAACCAGCATAAAAAATTTGCATGATATTATATGCACACATAGGTCGCACTTAGATCTAAATTGTATATAGGCAAAATGGTATTTTATGGATCATCCCCTATGAAATTAGGGTTCATTTTTTATCTATTGATGTTGTTAGGTCCGCTATTGGAAATATGGATGTCACTACATATCTTGTGATAACATGAATATAGAAACATGTATTTATTGAAGGAGAAACTATAACGACCCATACTTTACATACATTGTTATGACTTCAGAATTGAAGCACACTTATTACAACATTTAACAAAACCAGGAAAGGACCATATAGGTATAAAGTCTTTAGAAACTGGGAAATATAATCAACTGGTTCATAAAGAATCTACTTTTCCTCCCATTTATTTCATCACATCTAGAGTCCCTTTTTGGCATATCCTACTTAATAACCTTCTTCCTGACCTGGGGAAATAAAACATACAAAAGGGTGAGCTCAAATGCTCAGTAAGGGTAAACAAAAGAAATATCAATCAAATTATATACATAAGAACATAACTTTTGGAAATCTTAACCTGCAAAAGAAATCATAATTTCATAACATGGGATAAATCATAGCAGTGAAATGTAATCCCAAAAATCATAACTTAAAACATGAAACTTTGTGTCATACACACATAATCATAGAGAATCATTTCTTATTAGTCAAGACTCATTTCCAAGAATATCTTAGTGGACAAAGTCCATTTCTGAACCGAGTTCACTCCTCGTTTCAGTCCTCTTTCACTGAACCGGTTTAACCTACCGTTCCAGACATATCTATCTCAGGAGATATAAGATCTTTACCCAATTCATTGGAGTGAGATATAGGTCTCACCCATCTCATAATGATACCATTCTTATGTGTGCCACAAAATCATAAACCATACATCATAGCATAACCCATGTAATAAAAATGGGAATCTTAAACATTGTGACATCATAAAACAATTCATATAAGATAAAGGAATTCATAAAAATAATTCCATCACAACATAATAAAATCAATGTAATAATAGGGATAAAAATACAACCCATTATTATCTTAGATGGAAAATAATTTTGATAAAACACTTGAACTCCATTCTTGAGGAAAATATCCTTTCTACTTCAAAAACACTTTTCCTTTCTTAATATGTCATAAAATTATAAACTAAAATAAGTTGATTAAAAATAAACTTGAAAACATGTAAAGGAAGATTATTAGAAATATTTTTTAAAAAATCCATTCATGTTGTATAAGATAAAAAAACATTCTTCTCGTACTTTTGTCGGAAAAGTCAAAAAGTACCTCATATGCAAAACGACAAAAGATTCCTTTCATATCTTTTACTAAAAACTCACCGAATGGTAAAATTGGATTTAAAAAGTTGTAGGTGGATGGAAATAATATTACATATTGAGGAAACATGTATGTGGATGATAAAATACACCCCAGTAAATTCCAATGTATAAATAATCTCAGATAAAAATGAGATTGTGATATTTCCCATACCTTAGGTCTGATATGCTTCGTACGTATCCAAACATCATTTATAATGATTTAAATAATTTCATTAACCTATTACTGAATCATATTAATATATATGGTTCACTTATGACTTTATATTACCCGTTCTTTTGTAAATTCATGTTAAAGTAGCATTTTGGGTAAAGCCGTCTCATTTGTCGTTCGTGTTTTAACTTGTAATTATTCGTATGAAAACTTAGATCATGATTACTTAAATCCAGAATGTAAAACATGATTTATATATAATATATATTCAGAATATACATATACATAATGGATCGATAAATGGAAAGAAATACACCGTTCATGGAGACGGTAGGTCGTGCGTACGCATGAACGCAGTTTTTGTTTCCTTATTAAATTGAATGGAATTAAGTAGATGACATATATATATATATACATAAATCTAGTAGAATTATTATGTCATATATTTCATGATTACTTATTATATATACATTATAATCATTCTTGAATGGTTATCATGAAGAGTGAATCTCATCGCGTCGTGGAGACGGTATTCCGTACGTATGCACGAGCGATGATATCATTAACATGATCGTGGATTTGTATTAAAGTGTATAATATTACAAAATCAATATAACTTTACAATAATCATATATAGTCATTACTTCTTCCATTATACCCATACATGTAAGGTGGTGGTGAAAAATAGATTACACCACGACGTGGAGACGGTATTCAGTACGTACGCACGCGCGGTGATTTCGTTTTCTGTAGGATTGATAGATGGTGAAATAGGGTTTTTTGATACTTATAATAACATATCAGTATATTAGTGATACTGATGTTATTACTTCACAATGAAACAACCTAAGAAGAATAAGTGGAAGAAGAAATAAATTTGAAAGAATCGGTAACAGACATTACCTCTTCTTTGAAGCGCCTCTTTGTGTCATCCTCTTAGGGCACTAAAATTGGTCTTTGAAGAAGACCAGGACCTCTAGGATGTTTCTAGGGAAGTGTAGAAGAGAATTTTTCCGGGGTTTTCTGATCTTTAAGGCTCTAATTGGTGAGGGGAAGGGAGGGAGGAGGTTCCCTTTAATAAGGGAGGAGAGGGGAACCTTTGGAAATCTTAAAAATATTAATTTATAATAAATCTAACCCCACTTAAAAACCTCCAAAAATGACTCATATTCGAATATTAGATAATAAACGGTTTTAATCTCATCAACCAATAGAGTTTAGGCATGTTAGGAATTTATTTTAAACATTATCAACTTGATTTATCCTTATTTAATCAATTTAATTTTATTTGTGGTAATAATATTTTAAATTTTAAATTATAACAAATAATTACTTATTTGTTGTGAATTTTCCATAATTGGATATTTAATAACATTTTAGACCATATATATTTAAATTTATAATTTTTAAATATTTTTGTGATTTTTAAACAATTTTATAATATGTTAGTTTTATAAAATAACAATAGTGCCAATTTTGACACTATTCATTTATTTGAATTTAAATAAAATAAATATAGAAGATATGTTCAAAATAATAGCATTAATAGTTTTATAAAATGACATATGTTTCTATAAAATTAGTGGAGCACATTAAATAGTTCATATAATATTTATTTTATTATTTTTAATACCATTTATTCGTTTTATCTCTTAATAAAATAAATACTGCAACATTTTTGTATGATTATTTAATATACATATTTCATGCATAAAAATTAAAAATAAAATCCTATGATGAATATAAATATATTACCTTTCACAATAATACTTTTACATGAATTTATCATCTTAAAATCAAAATATTTAAATTGTTATATTTATTAAATTATGAAGGTGACAACTTTGGCATCATTTAAAATAAAATAATATAACTGTCATAATCGCTTTTATAAGGCTAAAAATGGTCAAATAGTAGACCATTTGATGATTATGGTTTACATTTACATGACCAATAAGTTTTGGTCAGGGTTTTGTGCATTTTATGGTCACTATTAGTTTAATAAAAACTATATTCTTGATTTTTCACTAGATAAACAATTTCTGCATCACTATTGTGTCATAATTAATGATAATTATTTAATCCCTAAAAATTATAAATAAATTCATATGATGTATATAATTTCATTATATTTCCGTAAAATATTCATGTTCTAAGTTTCATGAAGTTTATCACTAAATTAAAATTAATATACTTATATGATTTAAGAGAGTGACATGTTGTCACTTTCTTTGGTTTTAATAATAATTAAGTTATTTTCATGGCCAAAAGTCCATTAAATGATTCTAATATGACCCTTAGGTGATATGGGTCTACTTTTAGTCATCCAATAGGATTTTGGCAAGTGTTAGGGTAATTTTATAATCTTATATTTACCCATAATTACCCGATTTACCTTTAACTGCAGTAAATAAAAATTACCGTAGTTACTATTCATAATCTCAAAAAAATAAAAGTAACCTATTAACATAATTTGGACCCACTGAATCCAAATATTAAATCCATTTTTCAAAATTTAAAACACAGATGATGCAGAAATTAAATTAAAATTAATCCTGTTGTCGAAATAAAACGGGTTTTTGTTTAAAACATTGCAAAAGATTGAATTGATTTAACCTATGAATTCTATGTAAAATCAATGGTAATCACATACATTATATTAAATGGTAAAAATATATTCTATTCATACTTCAATAACATTAAATATTATAATTTAACCACATAAATTATTATGATGAAAAAAGATGCTTTTAATTAAAATATATTATGTTTTTACTATTCATTAAAATATGAATGTTATCAGAATAATATGAAAATTTTATCCAAGGTAAAATTTTATATCCTTATTCAAAAGAATAATTTTATTTTGTAAAATTGAAGTTATAAACATGTCAAAAACTAGATTTAAAGTGGGTGTTCCATCGAAATGCCGCAAAACTTCATTTTTTAAAAAATACTTATTTTACCCGAAAAATTTATTTTGCTCTTAAACCATGTTCTAGAAAATGTGTAAGATGAATAATAATGTTATAAATTTCAAATTTTAGTTAATACTGATCATAACGGCTAGTTCATAAGAATATTACAATAACATATTTTTGTTTAGTAAAACCCGGCATTGCGTACAACACACGCTATCGAGGAAGGTCGTGATTGCGTGTAATGTAAGCCAAATCAGGGCTGCGTGTAGTGAAAGACTCTTTTGTTGTTGCGTATAACAAATTATAACCGTATTTCATTTATACATTGAATATATATATATATACATACACACTCAATGTTTCATAGAATGACTATTATAAAATGAACTTCAAATTGTGTGTAACACGATCCAAGATTAGTGTTGCTTATACTGCAAGGTAATACGGTGTTGCGTATATCGCAAGATAATATTGTTGTAGAATAAAACACATGACATCAAATTAAAAATAATACTTATCATAAAATATTAGGTTGTTACATTCTACCCCACTTAAAAGGAATTTCGCCCTTGAAATTCGTTGGGATTATAGATGGTTTTCTACTTGAAAGTTTCTTTAATTGAAACCCACATCGTAAAATGAAATACCAAAACATAACATTAAAAACTAATGTATGAAACACAACGGTTACCCAAATTAACTAATCATTGGGTTTCCACATAAGAGAACATAGGTGAAAATATTCATATGGAAGAAAAATCTAACCATCGAGTCCTGATGGAATGTGGTAGAGAACATGGCTATGAAAATTCCATCAATCACAAAGCCATAGATTTCTAACGATCTAAGGTACCATCAGATTCTTCGGATATAAGGGCACTAGGAAAACATTTGTTGTTTTCAATATCATTTTCCTAATGTTGAAAATTTTTAATTAGATGAAAGACCTACTTTATTTTGATATAATCTCACCGTTGTTCGTGCCTTAAACAATTTACACTTCATCTCTTAAAGAAATAAAGTTCAATTTTTCATTCGTGAAGTGTTAGAAGATCATGTGATAGAATGATGGGTAATTCCATCTGTCTTAATCAAAAGGTTAGCAATAGGTATATACATAAGTCCATCTATCATATATCGTTCCAAAATGGACATATACTCCATCTGTCATACCACTTAATAAAATAAAACTAGTTTAAACTAACCAGGGACTTCCTGTAGGCCAGTGGTAGGTGACAAAGGCCAGTCACACTTCGGTTGTGGGTTCGATTCCCACGGTATTGTCCGACGCGATGGGTTGTCGCCCGTCCTGCAGGTTGTCCTTTTTCTAAAACTAAATTACTATAACATCCCATAAATAATATTGAAAAAGTATTATCCTTAAATAATAATAACTTATGTCTAACATAATCCATTCCAATCTTTAAGCTTATCTAAAATACTTCGGTCCAAGCTCATAGTATAGAGAAAATGATTACTTGAAATGTCACATAACAATCACGTGAATGCCATCATTTATCCCCCATTTATCATAAGATATATCTTGTCGGTCAAATTACAAACATGTGAATACCTTAATCATGTATTCACTTGAAAAATGAATACCCATTGAATCTTAGTGAAAACATGAGTGTTGTCAAAAGTTAACTCTTTCCACAAACCAAAATCCTCAAAATTCTATATACTCAAACCATGATATCACTTAGTCCTTATATCAATCATGATCTCATGAATACTATCAAACATTTCATTTTCTTCTTATCCCTTCATTATGCACATATCATCTGCTTTCCAAAATATTTGAATCACTTTTCATGGTTACCGGTACCATAAAATTATTGAAAACCACAATAGACTAATACAAAAATATTCTAATACACCATAAAAGTAACTTAACAAAATTATTCATGAATACCAATACATAAACACTTAAATCCATCCTATTCAATGATTTTCCTGGAATAAGTACTTTCTTGATTTTAGAAGATACTTTTTAGGTCAGGGCATTGAGTTCGGAAATGCCCATGTTCTCCACAAATAAGACATTGAACACCATAACAGTCTGTCACTCTATGACCCTTTTCTCCACACAGATAACATTTGTCCCTCCATTTGAGGTATTCCTAAAGGTTCTTCATCCCTTCTTTAGAAATCTCAATCTTCCTTTCTTTATGCTCTTTAACATGTGAACATGCATAAAAGTCTATTTTCCTCTTATTTGATTAATTAGGTATACCACTAAATTTCACCTTGTTAATCATATATCGCGATGACTGATTCGACATAATCACAATATATTTCTCACTAGGAATTTTGCAATCTTGTTGCTCATAGTCACCAATTTTTCCATTGGATTCAATGTCAACTGAATTCCTTCTAGTTCCCTCCATTGACTAAAACACAAAAAGAATTCTGTGAGAGGGAAAAATCATGCTAGGGAAGACAACATAGTAAAGGGGGAGTTCCCTCAATATCTATCATCTTAGGTTAAATTCTAAGATTGTTATCGTAGTTCTAGGACTATATCCTATACGTATACTAATCTTTAGGGACATCCCTAGACATAACTTAGAAATATCTCTAGGGATCTCACTAAAGTTTTTGTATCCTAGTTTCCAAAGGTTGACTAAACCATTCCTCAGATACCAACTATAATGGCCCATACTTTACATACATTTTTATGACTTCAGAATTAAAGCACAATTAATACAACATATAGAAAAACCAAGAAAGGACCGTATAGGTATAGAGTCTTTAGAAACTGGGAAACATAAACAACCGGTTCATTAAACATCTACTTTACCACCCATTTATTTCATCATATCTAGAGTCCCTTTTTGGCATATCCTACTTAATAACCTTCTTACTGACCTGGAGAAATAAAACATACAAAAAGGTGATCTCAAATGCTCAGTAAGGGTAAACAAAAGAAATATCAATCAAATTATATACAAAAGAACATAACTTTTGGAAATCTTAACCTGCAAAAGAAATAATAATTTCATAACATGGGATAAATCATAGAAGTGAAATGTAATCCCAATAATCATAACATAAAACATGAAACTTTGTGGCATACGCACATAATCATAGAGAATCATTTCTTATTAGTCAAGACTCATTGCCAAAACTATCTTAGTGGACAAATTCCATTTCTGAACTGAGTTCACTCCTCGTTTCAGTCCTGTTTCACTGAACTGGTTCAACCTACCGTTCCAGCCATGTCTATCTCATTACATATAAAATCTTTACCAAATGAATTGGAGGGAGATATAGGTCCCACCCATCTCATAATGATACCATTCTTATGTGTGCCATAAAATCATAAATCATACATCATAGCATAACCCATGTAATAAAAATGGGAATCTTAAACATCGTGACATCATAAAACAATTCATATAAGATAAAGGAATTCATAAAAATAATTCCATCACAACATAAACAAATCAATTTAATAATATGGATAAAAATATAAACCTTTATTATCTTAGATGGAAAATAATTTTGATAAAACACATGAACTCCATTCTTGAGGAAAATATCCTTTCTACTTCAAAAACACTTTTCCTTTATTAATATGTCATAAAATTCTAAACTAAAAGAAGTTGATTAAAAATAAACATGAAAACATGTAAAGGAAGATTCTTGGAAATATTTTTTTAAAAATCCATTCATGTCGTATAAGATAAAAAAACATTCTTCTCGTACTTTTGTCAGAAAAGTCAAAAAGTACCTCGTACGTAAAACGACAAAAGATTCCTTTCATATTTTTTACTAAAAACTCACCGAAGGGTAAAATTGGATTTAAACAATTTTAGGTGGATGGAAATAATATTACATATTATGGAAACATGGATGTGGATGATAAAATACACCCCAGTAAAGTCCAATGTATAAACAATCTCGGATAAAAATGAGATTGTGATATTTCCATTACCTTAGGTCCGATATGCTTCGTACGTATACAAACCTCCTGTATAATGATTTAAATAATTTCATTAACCTATTACAGAATCATATTCATATATATGGTTCACTTATGACTTTATATTACCCGTTCTTTTGTAAATTCATGTTAAAGTAGCATTTTGGGTAAAATCGTCTCATTTGTCGTTCGTGTTTTAACTTGTAATTATTCATATGATAACTTAGATCATGATTACATAAATCCAGAATGTCAAACATGATTTCTATATAATATATATTCAGAATATACATATACATAATGGATCGAGAAAAGGAAAGAAATACACAGTTCAGGGAGATGGTAGGTCGTACGTACGCATGAACGTTGTTTTCGTTTCCTTATTGAATTGAATGGAATTAAGTAGATGAAATCAATATATATATAAATAAATCCAGTAGCATTATTATGTCATATATTTCATGATTACTTATTATATATACATTATAATCATTCTTGAATGTTTATCATGGAGAGTGAATCTCATCGCGTCGTGGAGACGGTATTCCGTACTTACGCACGGGCGATGATATCATTCACATGATCGTGGAATTGTATTAAAGTGTATAATATTAAATAATCAATATCACTTTACAATAATCATATATAGTCATTACATTCACCATTATACCCATTCATGTAAGGTGGTGGTGGAAAATATATTACACCACGACATGGACACGGTATTCCGTACGTACACAGGTGCGGTGATTTCATTTTCTGTAGGATGGATAGATGGTGAAATAGGGTTGTTTCATACTTATAATAACATATCGGTATATTAGTGATAATGATGTTATTACTTCATAATGAAACAACCTAATAAGAATAAGTGGAAGAAGAAATAAAGTTGAAAGAATCGGTAATGGACATTACCTCTTCTTTGAAGCTCCTCTTTGTATCCTCCTCTTAGGGAACTAAAATTGGTCTTTGAAGAAGACCAGGGCCTCTAAGATGTTTCTAGGGAAGTGGAGAAGAGAATTGTTTAGGGGTTGGCCGAGCTTGAAGGCTCAATTTGGTGTGTGGAAGGGAGGGAGGAGGTTCCCTTTTATAAGGGAGGATAGGGGAACCTTTGGAAATCTTAAAAATATTAATTTATAATAAATCTAACCCCACTTAAAAACCTCCAAAAATGACTCATATTAGAATATTAGACAATATAAGGTTGTAATATCATCAACCAATAGAATTTAGACATGTTAGAAATTTATTTTAAACATTATCAACTTGATTTATCCTTATTTAATGAATTTAATTTTATTTGTGGTAATAACATTCTAAATTTTTAATTATAACAAATAATTACTTATTTGTTGTGAATTGTCCATAATTGGATACTTAATAACATTTTAGACCATATAAATTTAAATTTATAATTTTTAAATATTTTTGTGATTTTTAAACAATTTTATAATATGTTAGTTTTATAAAATAACAATAGTGTCAATTTTAACACTACTCATTTATTTGAATATAAATAGAATAAATACAGAAGATATGTTCGAACTAATAGCTTTAATAGATTCATAAAATTAAATATGATTCTAGAAAGTTAGTGGATCACATTAAATTGGTCATATAATATTTATTTTATTATTTTTAAAACCATTTATTCAGTTTATCTCTTAATAAAATAAATACTGCAACATTTTTGTATAATTATTTAATATACTTATTTCTTGCATACAAATTACAAATACAATACTATGATGAATATAAATCTATTAACTTTCACAATAATACTTTTAATTGAATTTATAATCTACAAATCACAATATTTAAATTTTTATATTTATTAAATTATGAAGGTGATAACTTTGGCATCATTTAAAATAAAATAATATAACTGTCATAATTGCTTTTATAAGTCTACAATTGGTAAAATATTCGACCATTGGAATATTAGGGTTTACATTTACATGCAAAATTTGTTTTTGTCCGGGTTTTGTGCATTTTATGGTCACTATTAGTTAAATAAACACTATATTCTTGATTTTTCACTTGATAAACAATTTCTGCATCACTATTGTGTCATAATTAATGGTAATTATTTAATCCTTAAATATTATAAATAAATTCATATGATGTATATAATTTCATTATATTTCTGTAGAATATTCATGTTCTATGTTTCATGATGTTTATCACTAAATTAAAATTAATATACTTATAAGATTTAAGAGAGTGACATGTTGTCACTTTTTTTGGTTTTAATAACAATTAAGTTATTGTCATGGCAAAAATTCCATTAAATGATTCTAATCCGACCCTTAGGGGATATGGGTCGACTTTTAGTCATCCAATATCATTTTTGAAAGTGTTAGGGAAATTTTATAATGTTATATTTACCCATAATTACCTGATTTACCTTTAACTGCAGTAAATAAAAATTACCGTAGTTACTATTCATAATCTCAAAAAAAATAAAAGTAACCTATTAACATAATTTTGACCCACTGAATCCAAATATGGAATCCATTTTTCAAAATTTAAAACACATAAGTTGCAGAAATTAAATTTAAATTAATCCCGTTGTCGAAATAAAACGGGTTTTTGTTTAAAACATTGCAAAAGATTGAATTGATTTAACCTACGAATTCTATGTAAAATCATTGGTAATCACATTCATTATATTAAATGGTAAAAATATATTCTATTCATACTTTAATACCATTCAATATTATAATTTAACCACATAAATGTTTATGATGAAAAAAGTTGTTTTTAATTAAAATATAGCTTGTTTTTACTATTCATTAAAATATGAAAGTTTTCAGAATAATATGAAAATTTTATCCAAGGTAAAATTTTATATCCTTATTCAAAATAATAATTTTATTTTGTAAAATTGAACTTATAAACATGTTAAAAACATTATTTAAAGTGGGTGCGCCATCAAAAGGCGGCAAAACTGCATTTTTTTAAAAATACTAATTTTACCTGAAAATTTTATTTATCTCTTATACCATGTTCTAGAAAATGTGTCAGATGAATAATAATGTTATAAATTTCAAATTTTATTTAATACTATTCATAACGGCTAGTTCATAAAAATATTATAATAACATATCTTTGTTTAGTAAAACCCGGTATTTCGTACAACACACGCTATCGAGGAAGGTCGCGATTGCATGTAATGCAAGCCAAATCAGGGTTGTGTGTAGTGCAAGACTCCTTTGTTGTTGCGTATAAAAAAATATAACCATATTTCATTTATACATTGAATATGTATACATATATATATTTACATACACAATCAATGTTGCATAGAATGACTATTATAAAATGAACTTCAAATTGTGTGTAACTCGATCCAAGATTAGTGTTTCTTATACTGCAAGCTAATACGGTGATGCGTATAGCGCAAGATAATCTTGTTGCGGCATAAAACACATGACATCGAATTAAAAAAGAATACTTATCATAAAATATCGGGTTGTTACAGAAACTCTCAACATGGGTCCAACCTGTAAGCATATGTGGGAATTGTTACCATTGATTGTTGTAGTTGGGCCTAGGATTGGATATCCATGAATCACAATGTTTCCTATGATGATAGAAATCAATCCACACATAGTTCGTGAGGAGTCATGCAATTTTACATCATGAGTAAAGGACATAGGTTTCCCTATGTGGAAAGGGGTATTATGGTTGGACCCAAAGATGGAAATATGGGTGTCACTACATATCCTATGGTAATAAAAATCAAGAAATATGTAGTTATGGATTATGGAACTTCCTATGAAAGTATGGAATATACACAGAGAGATGGATTTTTTATATTTGTTGTGACTGGACCTAGAATTGATGATCTCGATGTCACTGCATATCATGTCATGTCAAGAATCAAGTCACATATAGTTATTGAATGGAGGAGTGGTAGGATTCCAACACCAACAATGGTGGTCCTCTCAGGAGAGGTCCACAGGGATGTACATTTTTATTTCATGGTAGGGAAAACAAATATACAGTTTAATATCATGTGGTGGGGACTCATGGTATGAATTTTGTGGTCTTTCATTCAGAACCATGATGAACTTTTCATGATATCTTATGCCTCTTTTGAGTGGGAGTCCTTTACTAAAATTACAATCCTCATGTGAGATATGATCAGTTTGAGAAACAAAGAATGTCAAGGGTTCCTCTCTCCATGTAGAGGAATAAAAGGATATGGAAGAGGCGTTTTTATCATGTTGTGGCTAGACCAAGATATAGGATCATGGCATCCCTATGTATCCCATTGAAAATGTGAATCAATCCTTACATAGTTCTAGGAAACCCATATAGTAAAATGTCACATTTAAAGAACATTAGCCAGGTAGTTTAATGTCTTGTGGTAAGGACATGGATCACCCAGTGTGAAAGTAAAGCAATCCTGTGGTTAGGCCCAAGAATAGAGGTTCGAGCGTCACTACATATCCTCTGATAGTAGAAATAAAGCAATACATAGTTCTAGAGAACTGTTCAATTTAATTTCATTCATAAAATACATAAACCATGAAGTTTCAATTTCATTTGTTAAGGAAAAAAAGGTGTTGTGTAGTTTAAATTCATATTATAAGGACTAGAAGAGATGCACAATTTATCATCTTACTATAAGGACTAGAGGTGGTGTGTAGTTTATTATCCAGATATCAGGACTGTATTTTGTAGTTTAACATCATGAAATCAGGACGAGCTAATATATTTTAACATCATGTAACTAGGTTTAAGGGTTCCAAGTTACATTTATGCAAATTATTTCTTATGAAATCTTGCATTGGTGGGGTTGTTACATGCTATCCATACATTGTGGTCAATGAGTAGGATCCATTATAATAGATCTTATGAATAATGTAAGGCCCATCCCATTTGGGTTCCAACTTTAGAAGCTTATTCCCTAGTATCATTGGTTTTCTGAGAGCCAATACTAGATCTCCTTAGAGGAATAAATAGAGGTAACCCTTTTTATTAAAGTCTCATGCGATCTAATTATAATGGACTTCAAGGTTATGCAATTTACATAACATGTTCTCATTAAGACGCTCTAATTCATCCAGTTACTTTTGTGATTGCTCAAAATCTGAGAGTTGATTGAAAATGGATATTCTAATTGAAGACATTTGGACTTATATAGGTAACATTTCCTCAATCTCATACACCAATGAGTATGGAATTTCTTGTGTAGCAGTATGTGTGGTGGTATAGTAGGCCTATAAAGGATGAAGCACCTTGTCCAACCAAGATTTCTTATCTTTATTCACCATCTTCTAGAGTATACTGGAAATAGTATTATTAAAGGCCTCTATATATCCATTTGTCACTTCATAATAGATAGATGAGTGTTTGGACTAAATATTGTACTCCTAGTATAGTTTCTCCAACTTTGTTGAATAGAATTTGGTTTTGTTGTCTGTCAATATTTTACAAGGGACCCTAAGCCTGGTGATGATATAGGACTTTATGAAGTTGATGATATTCTCCATCTTGACTTATTTTAGGGGTATTTTCTTATCCAATTTGTAAAAGAATTTAGTAGTAGTAAGGATGTACTTGAACTGCTTGGTTGTGGTTGGGGGATATTTCCCCACAACATCAATTCCACATATAGAAAATAGCCAAGAATATTTTACTATATGTAGCAATTCCATGGTTTATGTATGATGTTTACATGGATATGATAACAATGAAATTTATTGGTGAATTCTAAAAAGTCCTCTATCATGTTTTACCAATAATAACCCAGCATTCTAATTTTGTGGGAGAGCCTACTTGTAAACTAATGAGCACCACAGGAGCATGCATAGAAATCTTCCATAACAGGGGGAATATCTCGTTCTTCTATTAATCTGAGGAGGATGCCATAAAATCCTTTCTTGTGTATGGATTTTTTTTCTTTTGGACTATCTTGAAAGGTAAAGTTCATTTCATGGTGTCAAATATATTCCTTCTTGGCTTGGTTTCTTAGGAGAGATCCATTTTGGAGATAATCAATTGTGGGCTCCATCCATCTAGGGGTGGTTACTGGTTCATCGTACTCTGTGTGGTGTTAACCTCGTTGATTTCTTCCAAATTACAGACAAAACATGATGAGAACATTCTTCGGTGTGTGATACAAAATATTTATTCCTCCATATCAGGGTCATCTAGGATAGTGCATGATGTAGAGACCCGTATTTTGACGTACATGGACATTACATTACATTTTCGGAATACTTAGTACATAACAAAACACACACACAAGGATCGTAATAGTTTAGTGTCTTTGGAAACTCGGAACGTAATCTTCTAATCGTGGTGAAAGGTCTTCAATATCTCCCATAATGATCTTCCCTTTTTTTTTACCTAAAACCTTTATTTATATCCTGGGGAAAAGAAAACATAAAAGGGTGAGTTCAAATGCTCAGTAAGGGTATACAAAAGAAAAATCAATCACATCATATTCATAAGAACATGACTTTTGGAAATCTTAACCTGCAAAAGAGAGCATAATTTCATAACATGGGATAAATCATAGTAGTGAAATGAAATCCCAATAATCATAACTTAAAACATGAAACTTTGTGGAATGCACAAAGAATCATAGAGAATCATTTCTTTTTAGTCAAGACTCATTCCCAAGACTATCTTAGTGGACAAAGTCCTTTTCTGAATCAAGTAACCCTCGTTTCAGCCCTGTTTCACTGAACCGGTATAAACTACCATTTCATCCATGTCTATCTCATGAGATATAAAATCTTTACCCAATTCATTGGAGGGAGATGTAGGCCCCACCCATCTCATAATTATAACATTCTTATTTGTGCCACAAAATCATAAATCATACATCATTGCATAACCCATGTAATAAAATGGGATTCTTAAACATCATGCCATCATAATCCATAAACAATTGATATCATTTCATCATAAGAAAATTGAAACCATTTAAATCATAGAGACATTTTAGTTTAAACATACATATCAAATAACGTCATAGTAGATGGAAAATAGTTTTGAAAAAACACTTGAAATGAATTCTTGAGGAAAATATCCTTTCTTCTTTAAAAACATTTTTCCTTTCTTAGCATGTCATAAAACTTTAAAATAAAAGACGTTGATTAAAAATAAACTTGAAAACTTGTAAAGGAAGCTTCTTGGAAATAAGGTTTTAAAAATCCATTCATGCCGTATAAGTTAAAAAAATATTCTTCTCGTACTTTTGTCGGAAAAGTCAAAAAAGTTGCTCGTAAAAAAACGACAAAAGATTCCTTTCATATCTTTTACTAAAAACACACCAAAGGGTAAAATAGGATTTAAACCATTGTAGGTGGATGTAAATAATAAGTCATATCGAGGAAACATGAATGTGGATGATAAAATGCACCCCAGTAAATTCCAATGTATAAACAATCTCGGATAAAAATGAGATTGTGATATTTCCCTTACCTTGGGTCCGATTTGCATCGTAAGTGTCCGAACCTCCTGTATAATGATTTAAATAATGTCATTTACTTATTACAGAATCATATTCATTTTTATGATATCATATATGGTTCACTTATGACTTTATATTACCCATTCTTTTGTAAATTCCATGTTAAAGAGCGTTTTGGGTAAAATTGTTTCATTTGTCGTCCGTGTTTTGACTTGTAATTATTCATATGATTACTTAGATCCTGATTACTTAATTCCAGAACATAAAACATGATTTATATATATATATATATTCAGGATATACATATATATAATAAATCATTAAAGGGAGAGAAATACATCGTTCATGGAGACGGTAGTCCGTACGTACACATGAAAGCTGTTTTCGTTTCCTTATTGAATTGAATGGAATTAAGTATATGACATACATATAAATATATAAATAAATATAGTATCATTATTATGTCATATATTTCATTAGTACATATTATATATACTTTATAATCATTCATTAATGGTTAATCATTGAGAATGAATCTCATCGCGTCGTGGAGACGGTAGTCCGTACGTACGCACGAGCGATGATATCGTTCCCATGGTCGTGGAATTGTGTTGAAGTGTATGTATAATATTTCAGTATCAATATCACTCTATAATAATCATATATAGTTACTCACTACACCATTATATTCATCCTTGTAAGGTGATGGTGGAAAATAGATTACACCACGGCGTGGAGACGGTATTCCGTACGTACGCACGCGCGGTGATTTCATTTTTCTGTAGGATGGATAGAAGGTGAATTAGGGTTGTTTCATATTTATAATAACATATCATTATGTATGTAATACTGATGTTATTACTTTATCATGAAACAAATAAAGAAGAAGAAGTTGAAGAAGAAAGAAATTAAAAAAGATCGGTAATATATATTACCTCTTTTTTGACGCGCCTTTTCTTAACCTCCACTTAAAGAACTAAGGATGGTCTTTGAAGATGACCAGGACCTCTAGGATGATACTAGGGAAGTGGAGAAGAGATTTTTGCAGGGGTTGGCCAAGCTTGAAGGCTCAATGTTGTGTGAGGAAGAGAGAGATGAGGTGCCCATTTATAAGGGAGGAGAGGGGCACCTTAGGAATATCTCAAAATATTATTTTATATTAAATTCAAAATCGGTTTATAATGGTTCCAAAGTGTATTATTTAGAAGGTAAATTGAGGATGGGTCTAAATCCTATAAACCAATAGGATTTAGACAAGTTTAGGTTATTATTTTAACCTTATCAATTAGATTTAACTCTAAGTTAAATAATTTAACTTTTACCGTGTCTTTTTGTTTTCTTACACTATATGGTTAATAAACATACTATATAAAGAAAAAAGAACCCCAAGCTGTTTATTATTAATATATATAATCTTATCTAAGTCATTTGGCCTAACCTTATATTTTTAGGAATAAAATAACAATTAATAATATAATATTTGTTTTAAAAACTATTTTATGTCAATTTTGACACTATTTGGTACATGATTTTTATGAAATTCATAACAGAATGATAAGTTCGATCCAAGTTACTTAAATCAACAATAACATGTCATATTAACCTATAAAATTAGTGTAAGTAATAAAAATTTTCAAATTATATTTATATGGGCATTTATAACATCAATTATGTCAATATTTCATTAATAAGACAATTACTGCATCATCTTTCTGTCATAATAAATGATAATTATTTAATCCCTAAAAATTATAAATAAATTCCTATGATGTAGATAATTGTATTAGCTTTCTGGATACTATTCATGTTCGAAGTTTCATGAAGTTTATCACTACATTAAAATTATTATACTTATAAGCTTTAAGAAAGTGACATGTTGTCACATTCTTTGGTTTAAATTATTTTCATTGACAAAATTTAATTAAATTAATCTAATCTGACCCTTTGGTGATATGGGTCATTTTTTAGTCATCCAATAATATTTTGACATTTTTTAGGGTAATTTTAAAATATTATATTTACCCTTAATTACCCGATTTACCTTTAACTATGGTAAATAAAATTTACCGTAGTTACTATTCATAATTCCCAAAAATAAAAAGTATCCTATTATCATAATTTGGACCCACTGATTCAAAATATGGAATAAATTTTTTAAAATTCAAAACACAGAAGTTGCAGAAATTAAATTAAAATTAATCCTGTTGTCGAATAAAAACGAGTTTTTGTTTAAAACATTGCAAAAGATTGAATTGATTTAACTTACGAATTCAAGGTAAAATCAATGCTAATGACATACATTATATTAAATGGTAAAAATATATTCTATTTATACTTTAAAACCATTCAATATTATAATTTAACCACATAAGATATTACGTTGAAAAAAGTTGTTTTTAATTAAAATATAGCGTGTTTTTACTATTCATTAAAATGTTAAAGTTACCAGAATAATATGAAAATTTTATCCAAAGTAAATTTTTATTTCTTGATTCCAAAGAAGAATTTTATTTTGTCAAATTGAACTTATAAAAATGTCAAAAACCGGATTTAAAGTGGGTGCGCCATCAAAAGGCGGTAAAACTGCATTTTTTGAAAAATACTTATTTTACCCGAAAAATTTATTTTGTTCTTATACCATGTTCTAGAAATGTGTAAGTTGAATAATAATTTTATAAAATTCAAAATTTAGTTAATACTATTCATAACGGCTAGTTCGTGACAATATTATAATAATATAACATTGTTTATTAAAACCCGGTATTGCGTACAACACACGCTATCGAGGAAGGTCGTTATTGCGTGTAATGCAAGCCAAGTCGGGGTTGTGGGTTGTGAAAGAATCCTTCGTTATTTCGTATGACAGAACCCAACCATATTTCATTTATACATTTAATATATATATATATATATATATATACTCAATGTTGCGTAGAATAACTATTATCAAAATTGTGTGTAACACGGTACAAGAATAGTGTTGTGTATACTGCAAGCTAATACGGTGTTGCGTATAGCGCAAGGTAATCTTGGTGTAGAATAAAACATAAGACATTAATGAAATTAAAATAATATTTTTCATAAAATCTCGGGGTGTTACATTCTACCCCCCTTAAAATGAATTTCGACCTTGAAATTCATCGGGGTTATAAATGGTTTACTATTTGAAAGTTTCTTTGATAGAAACCCACATCGTAAAAAGGAATACCAAAACTTATCATTAAAAAAAAGTATGAAACGTAACGGTTACCCAAATAAACTAATCACTGGGTTTCCACATAGGTGAAAATATGGATATGGAAGAGAAATCTAACCATCATGTTCTGATGGAGAGTGGTAGAGAACATGGCTATGGAAAAGCTAGCAATCACAAAGCCATAAATTTGTGATGATCTAAGGTACCATCCGATTCATCAGATATAAGATCACTAAGACAACATTTTTGGTTTTCAAGATCATTTCCCTAAAGTTGATGAAATTGGAATTAGAAAAAATACTTTCGTGATTTTGGTATAGTCTCACCGTTTGTCGTTCTTTGGACAATTTCCACTTCATCTCTTAAAGAAATGAAGTTGAATTTGTCATTCGTGTTGTGTTAGCAGATCATGTGATAGAATGATGAGTCATTCCATCTATTTCAAACAAAAGGTTAGAAAAGTTATCAAAAAATACATAAGTCCATCTATAGTGATATTAATCATATATGGTTCCTAAAATGAACTTATACATCACATATCATACTGCTTAATATAATAAAACTAGTTTCTACTAAACAGGGACTTCCTGTAGGTCAGTGGTAGGCGATAAAGGCCAGTCGCACTTCGGTTGTGGGTTCGATTCCCACAGCCTTGTCTGAAGCGATGGGTTGTCGCCCATCCTGCAGGTTGTCCTTTTTCTAAAACTACATTACTATAACATCACATAAATAATATCAAAAAAAAGTTTTATACTTAAACATTACTAACTTATGGTTCACATAATCCATTACAATCTTTAGGCTTATCTAAAATACTTCGGTCCAAGCTCATATTATAAAGAAAATGATTACTTGAAATGTCGCCAACCAAGCATGTGAATACCATCATTTATCCCCCATATATCTTGTTGGTCACATTCCAACCATGTGAATACCTTAATGATGTATTCTCTTGAAAAAAATGAATACCCATTAAACCTTAGTGAAAACATGAATGCTGTCAAAAGTTAACTCTTTCCACATACCAAAATCCAAAAATTCTATATACTCAAACCATGATATAAACTTCTCCTTATATCAGTCATGAGCTCATGAATACTATCAAACATTTAATTTTCTCCTTATCCCTTCATTATGCGAATATCATCTACATTCCAAAAATATCTGAATAACATTTCATGGATACTGGTAACATTAATCAGACAACAGTGTAACAATCCTTACATGTATCTTTATTCCATAGTACCATGAGATTACTTATACAACATTACACATGATAAACATGTAATCATTCCACTACATTCTTAAACCATTGACCGAGCTTCAACAATTCTTTCATCTCACATATCATTTGTAGTCTCTTCATCATCATCCACATAAATACTTCCCATACGACCATAATGATTATCTTCATGAGACTTTCTCTTAGGGAATTGGTTTTCATAATGCCCGTACATTCCACATTTAAAACATTTAACCATTGTTGGTGTCGTAGCAATACCATTATCCTCATCCATGTTGTTAACTAAACCTTTTCTTTTGCATTTACTTTCTTTGTGTCCTTCTTTTCCACACCCAAAGCATCTTCCAGTTCCTTTGAAACATTCTCCTTGATGCCTCTTCCCACATGATTTACATAGGGGAAATCGAACATTCTTTCCTCTATGATCATCATGATACTCTATCTTTCTCTTATTAGCCGAGTCAGGAAACTTACCAAATTTTACTTTATTGATCATATTATGAGATTGCTGATTCGGCATAATAATGATGTTTGGACTTCCAAATCCCATTTCATTATGAAGAATATCATTCCATTGTCCACCATATCCTCCATTATCGTGAATCATCTTGTTTCCATCCATTTTCTATAACCCAAAAAAGAATAGCGTGAGAGGCAAAAATCATGCTAGGGAAAACAACATAATAAAGGATGAGTACCCTCAATATCTAACATCTTATGTTAAATTCTATGATCGTTACCGTAGTTCTAGGACTGTATCCTATATGTATACTTATCCTTAGGGACATCCCTAGACATACCTTATAAATATATCTAGGGATCTCACTAAAGTTCTCGCATCCTAGTTTCCAAATGTTGATTAAAACTTTCCTCTGTTACCAACTGTAGAGACCCGTATTTTGACGTACATGGACATTACATTACATTTGAGGAATACTTAGCACATAACAAAAACACACACACAAGGATCGTAATAGTTTAGTGTCTTTGGAAACTCGGAACGTAATCTTCTAATCGTGGTGAAAGATCTTCAATATCTCCAATAAAGATCTTCCCTTTTTTTACCTAAAACCATTCTTTATATTATGGGGAAAAGAAAACATAAAAGGGTGAGCTCAAATGCTCAGTAAGGGTATACAAAAGAAAAATCAATCACATCATATTCATAAGAACATAACTTTTGGAAATCTTAACCTGCAAAAGAGAGCATAATTTCATAACATGGGATAAATCATAGTAGTGAAATGAAATCCCAATAATCATAACTTATAACATGAAACTTTGTGGCATACACACATAATCATATAGAATCATTTCTTGTTAGTCAAGACTCATTGCCAAGACTATCTTAGTGGACAAAGTCCCTTTCTGAATCGAGTAACCCTCGTTTCAGCCCTGTTTCACTGAACCGGTATAACCTACCATTTCAGCCATGTATATCTCATGAGATATAAAATCTTTACCCAATGCATTGGAGGGAGATATAGGTCCCACCCATCTCATAATGATACCATTATTATATGTGCCACAAAATCATAAATCATACATCATTGCATAACCCATGTAATAAAATGGGATTCTTAAACATCATGCCATCATAATCCATAAACAATTGATATCATTTCATCATAAGAAAATTGAAACCATTTAAATCATAGAGAAATTTTACTTGAAACATACATATCAAATAATGTCATCTTAGATGGAAAATAGTTTTGGAAAAACACTTGAAATGAATTCTTGAGGAAAATATCCTTTCTTCTTTAAAAATATTTTTCCTTTCTTAACATGTCATAAAACTTTAAACTAAAAGAAGTTGGTTAAAAATAAACTTGAAAAATTTTAAAGTAAGCTTCTTGGAAATAATGTTTTAAAAATCCATTCATGCCGTATAAGTTAAAAAAACATTCTTCTCGTACTTTTGTCGGAAAAGTCAAAAAAGTACCTCGTACAAAAAACGACAAAAGATTCCTTTCATATCTTTTACTAAAAACACACCGAAGGGTAAAATTGGATTTAAACCATTGTATGTCGATGTAAATAATATGTCATATCGAGGAAACATGAATGTGGATGATAAAATGCCCCCCAGTAAATTCCAATGTATAAACAATCTCGGATAAAAATGAGATTATGATATTTTCCTTACCTTAGGTCCGATTTGCTTCGTAAGTGTCCGAACCTCCTGTATAATGATTTAAATAATGTCATTTACTTATTAAAGAATCATATTAATTGTTATGATATCATATATGGTTCACTTATGACTTTATATAACCCGTTCTTTTGTAAATTCCATGTTAAAGAGCGTTTTGGGTAAAATTGTTTCATTTGTCGTCCGTGTTTTGACTTGTAATTATTCATATGATTACTTAGATCATGATTCCTTAATTCCAGAACATAAAACATGATTTATATATATATATTCAGGATATACATATATATAATAAATCATTAAAGGGAAAGAAATACACCGTTCATGGAGACGGTAGTCCGTACGTACGCATGAACGTTGTTTTCGTTTCCTTATTGAATTGAATAGAATTAGGTAGATGACATACATTTAAATATATAAATAAATACAGTATCATTATTATGTCATATATTTCATTAGTACATATTATATATACATTATAATCATTCATGAATGGTTAATCATTGAGAATGAATCTTATCGCGTCGTGGAGACGGTAGTCTGTACGTCCGCACGAGCGATGATATCGTTCCCATGGTCGTGGAATTGTGTTGAAGTGTATGTATACTATTTCAGTATCAATATCACTCTATAATAATCATATATAGTTACTCATTACACCATTATGCTCATCCTTTTAAGGTGATGGTGGAAAATAGATTACACCACGGCGTGGAGACGGTATTCCGTACGTACGCATGCGCGGTGATTTCATTTTTCCTTAGGATGGATAGAAGGTGAATTAGGGTTTTTTCATATTTATAATAACATATCAGTATGTAATTAATTCTGAATTTTTTACTTTATCATGAAACAAATAAAGAAGAAGAAGTTGAAGAAGGAAGAAATTAAAAAAGATCGGTAATGGATATTACCTCTTTTTTGACGCGCCTTTTCTTAACCTCCACTTAAAGAACTAAGGATGGTCTTTGAAGAAGACCAGGACCTCTAGGATGATACTAGGTAAGTGGAGAAGAGATTTTGGAAGGGGTTGGCTGAGCTTGAAGGCACAAAGTTGTGTGAGGAAGAGAGGGAGGAGGTGCCCTTTTATAAGGGAGGAGAGTGGCACCTTAGGAATATCTCAAAATATTATTTTATATTAAAGTAAAAATCGGTTTATAATGGTTCCAAAGGATATTATTTCGAAGTTAAAGTGGGGATGGGTCGAAATCCTATCAACCAATCGGATTTAGACAAGTTTAGGTTATTATTTAAACCTTATCAATTAGATTTAACTCTAAGTTAAATAATTTAACTTTTACCGTGTCTTTTTGTTTTCATACACTATATGGTTAATAAACGTACTATATAAAGCAAAAATAACCCCAAGTTGTTTATTATTAATATATATAATCTTATCTAAGTCATTTGGCTGAACCTTAGATTTTTAGGAATAAAATTACAATTAATAATATAATATTTGTTTTAAAAACTATTTTATGTCAATTTTGACACTATTTGGTACATGATTTTTATAAAATTCATAACAGAATTATAAGTTCTAAACAAGTTATGTAAATCAACAATAACATTTCATATTAACCTATTAAATTATTTTAAGTAATAAAAAGTCTCAAATTACATTTATTTGGGAATTTATAACATCAATTAAGTCAATATTTCATTAATAAGACAATTACTGCATCATCTTTCTGTCATAATAAATGATAATTATTTAATCCCTAAAAATTCTAAATAAATTCCTATGATGTAGATAATTGTATTATCCTTCTGGAGACTATTCATGTTCGAAGTTTCATGAATATTATCACTAGATTAAAATTATTATACTTATATGCTTGAAGAAAGTGACATGTTTCCACATTCTTTGGTTTAAATTATTCTCATTGAAAAAATTTAATTAAATTAATCTAATCCAACCCTTAGGTGATATGGGTCGTTTTTTAGTCATCCAATAAGATTTTGACATTTGTTAGGGTAATTTTAAAATATTATATTTACCCTTAATTGCATGATTTACCTTTAACTATGGTAAATAAAATTTACCGTAGTTACTATTCATAATTCCCAAAAATAAAAAGTATCCAATTAACATAATTTGGACCCACTGATTCCAAATATGGAATCCATTTTTTAAAATTCAAAACACAGAAGTTGCAAAAATTAAATTAAAATTAATCCCGTTGTCGAATAAAAACGGGTTTTTGTTTAAAACATTGCAAAAGATTGAATTGATTTAACCTACGAATTCAAGGTAAAATCAATGCTAATGACATAAATTATATTAAATGCTAAAAATATATTCTATTTATACTTTAAAACCATTCAATGTTATAATTTAACCACATAAGATATTACGATGAAAAAAGTTGTTTTTAATTAAAATATAGCGTGTTTTTACTATTCATTAAAATGTGAAAGTTACCAGAATAATATGAAATTTTTATCCAAAGTTAATTTTTATTTCTTGATTCCAAAGAAGAATTTTATTTTGTCAAATTGAACTTATAAACATGTCAAAAACCAGATTTAATGTGGGTGCGCCATCAAAAGGCGGCAAAACTACATTTTTTGAAAAATACTTATTTTACCTGAAAAATTTATTTTGTTCTTATACCATGTTCTAGAAATGTGTAAGATGAATAATAATGTTATAAAATTCAAATTTTAGTTAATACTATTCATAATGGCTAGTTCATGACAATATTATAATAATATAACATTGTTTATTAAAACCTGGTATTGCGTACAACACACGATATCGAGGAAGGTCGCGATTGCATGTAATGCAAGCCAAGTCGGGGTTGCGTGTTGTGAAAGAATCCTTCGTTGTTTCGTATAACAGAATCCAACCATATTTCATTTATGCATTTAATATATATATATATATATACTCAATGTTGCGTAGAATAACTATTATCAAAATTGTGTGTAACACGGTCCAAGAATAGTGTTGCGTATACTGCAAGCTAATACGGTGTTGCGTATAGCACAAGGTAATCTTGGTGTAGAATACAACATAAGACATTAATGAAATTAAAATAATATTTTTCATAAAATCTCGGGGTGTTATAGCTGAAATATTCAGCATGTCAGCAAAAGAATTCTATCATTGGGGAACATAGATAAATATGGGATCAAAAGGGAACTATTCCATTAGACCCCTAACTTATCCAATTAGAGGGTCAAGTTCTTCCTTTTTGATGTCATATTCGTGATCTTCTTTGTCACAAGTTTTGAATCCCGTTTTACATTCAGGTAAGCTATATGAAGTTGTAGATCTATTTTTAATCCAGTGAAGAGGGCTTGGTATTCTACCTCATTATTCACGAAACCACCAGATATTTATAAAGTGTAAGGAAAAAAGCTTTTTCTTCATAGAAAAATACAATCCTTGTGCTTTGGGGTTTTCTTCCTTTTACTGATAGGACTTCAGAATGATCCATCGAAATATGTCCCCAATGTCTAGGGACTGTCATGGGTGTAGAATACCTCCTCATCTAAAATATTAGTTTCCACTAACATATTCTCTAGGGTAGGATGTGTTGTGAGGAAATCAATTTTGCCTTGCTCTTTCATCCCTAAGACAACCTGATTGAGCTTTGGGTTTTCCATCCTTTTTCCAACAATGCTTCAAGAGGCATTATCAAATATATCTCCCATGTATTGGGAGTGTTATGGGAATAGAATACCTCCCCATCATGATGTTTAGTGTCCACCAGTGTATTCTCAAGTGAAGGATGTGTAGTGAAGAAATCAATC
The DNA here is from genome assembly GCA_963277665.1 of Viscum album. Taxonomy (NCBI): domain Eukaryota; kingdom Viridiplantae; phylum Streptophyta; class Magnoliopsida; order Santalales; family Viscaceae; genus Viscum; species Viscum album. The sequence goes on along the minus strand of OY728119.1, from coordinate 1,496,182,897 downwards.
AAGGATTTCCCTTTCAATGACTTTTGTGATACAAACTGAATGTCATATTTCGGCAGGAAGACCACCCATTGGGCTAAGAACCTAGTAAACAAAGGATAACCAAGGATATACTTGATAGGATAAATATGATATACTAGATGCACTTTGTGGTTTTACAAGTAATTCCTTGTCTTTTTCACTATGAAGATGAGTGCGAGGAAGTTCTTATCAACATCAATGTATCGGGTATCAGTACCTAGCATTGTTTATATAAGGTAAAAGTGATTTTTATCACTACCAGTTTTATTTTTTTTTGTTAGGAGGGTTTTTAGTGAGTGTTCCATGGTGTCGATATACAACATGAGTGGCCTTCATTCCACAAGAGGCATCTGAATTATTGGGTGCAATAGGTAATGTTATATACTTTCAATGGATCCATGACAGTCATCATCCCATTGATAGGTGATACCTTTCTTCATTAGTCTGGTAAAGGGGAGATCTTTTCTAGGAAAATTTTCTGGGAAACACCAAATGTAGCTGTGGTTCCCATGGATACCCCTTAGTTATATAATATTTTTGGGGGTTAAATTGTTAAAATATAACTAGTCTTCTATGAGTTCACCTTGATGCCACGATGGCATACCCTAAAGGCAATGAACTTCCACGATGTTACCTTGAAATTGAATTTCATCGGATGCATCTTCAGACTGTGATGTCACATCTTGTAAAAGATTGTTTGAAGATCTATGAAGTGATCACCTTGTTAAAAGGATTTTACCACCAGGTTATCAACATATCATTTGGTTATTCTTCCTAACAATGTCTTAAAGATATGATACATGGAATGTTGATTTGTGGAACTAGTGTTCTTTAAGCCAAAGGGAATTGCCTAATAGAAAAATATATCTTAGGGCACTTTGAAGGCAGTGTATTATTCATCTTTAGGGGACATATTTATTTGATTGTACCCTAAATACGTGTTCATGGAGGAAAGGGCTTAGAAGCAAGCAGTTTCATTGATCAAGAGTTATGTGACTAGTAATGGGAAATCGTCCTTCAAGCTGTGTCGATTAAGGTCTGTGAAATCAATTCAGACCCTAATCTTCCCATTATATTTCTTGATAGGGATGATGTTGGTGATCTATCTTGGGTATTTCACTTCTCAAAAAAAGTTGAATTTGATCATTATTTCAACTTTTTCTTCTATATTGGTCGCATTGGATGGGTTCATCCTCATAGTTTCCTACTTTAATCCTCAATCCTCATCGAGTAACCCAATATGGTGTGTAGACAAATCTATATTTAGTCTTTGAATTTATATGTATTTCAAATAGAACACATGTTGATGTTTCTTTATAAATTTTATTTACATCTATTTCTCTTTAAGGGGAATGGTGGTACTAATCTGTATAGATCAGATGTCTTATTATATTCTTAGATTTACATTCCTGAGCTCATCAATGGTGTTGGATATTAACTCCACAAATGTGGGAGGGTAGTTCCTATGGTCATCCTCATATTCTTCCATATAAGAGTCTATGGATACATTTTCAAATGAAGTTATAAATATTGGGGCTTCTCTGTCACTATTGTGGTGATAGAGGCCATAAGAAGAGACATTATCATCCCCTATTTTCTAATTCAATTTAGAGAGATGTCAAATATGGTTGGATTTTATAATTTCATTGGGTAAAAGATGATATTTGACACCTGGGGTAATGTCTATCACCTTGACTTGATTTATGGGGTGTATATTGTCTTCGTTGAGTGTATTCTATGATGTTTTTGGGGAAATCTCAAAGACGTTGGTAGTTTCAACCAATATATCATCATCCATAAATGGTTGTTTTCCTACCTTCTTGTAGAAACTTTACTTATCATATGGGGCCTCGTAGGTCTCAAAGGGGTCACTATCACCATGTATTATTCCAAACATTCCATAAATTGGGTATTTCAAACATTGATGGATTGTTGAAGGTACCACTATGTGTCTATGGATCTGGTGCCTCCCAAGTAGAAAATAATATGTGTTGTCTTCCTGGATAACCATAAACTCAGCTTTATATGTTATATCCCCAAGATAATTTATTTATTTTTATATTCCCAAGAGGTCATTCCTTATGCTTATTGTACCCTATAATGGTTGTCTTAGTAGGAGAAAAATCCGTTTCTCTATATCCCAAATATCGTTGAGTTCGAATCTGGATGAGATTGATCTTTGAGAAATTTTATATCAGATCCCTTTGGATTTTGACATTATCAATTCTCCTCAAAACATATATGGATATGATGTTCCACTAGATGGCCTCTTCCTAGTCATGCTCTGTGAACGATATGGCGACATGGAACTTTGCTAACATGGTCTTCGTTCAATAGACCTTGTCTATAAGAACTTCTATCTCAAACTCCTATGGGATTTGGAGGTCTTTAATGAGATCCTCTCTATGTTATTTTATAATAAAGAATGTATATATGATTAAGATCTTTGATAGTAAAAATTACAACTAATGCAGAGTGTCATACTTTTATTCTAGAGGTCGGAGCTCCTAAAGGATGGGTTTCTCTTTGAAATGTTGCTCAAGAACTGAGACATTTGAGGTAGACAAGCCCAGTTCTTATAAATGGGTTGTGGAAGCATCTTCTTCTAGTGGTGTGGGTCATTACAGCCTCCCATGTTTCCTATTCTAATAAGATAAGCATACCCCCACAAAGAGGACATGCAATATAAATGGGTGAGTATAACCTATGGAAGGTTCTAAGAAACCTACAAGTCTTTTCTACGATTATTGGAATACCTTCCCATGGGTCTCAATTGAATATATGTCCTCTGTAGATATGTGAGCAAAATATTGGGACTGACCATGTCTGTGTTGCCCCATGTATCCGTGGTTCTGGTCCATCTGGCCTCTCACTCCCTAGTTATGTTTGGGAAACTCATATTATGATGCATATTCATCATTAGATGAGGGTTCTTCCACATGTATCATATTGAAAGAACCAAATATGATATGACTATCTAGTGATTTTTCTACTTGGTGGGGTGGTTCCCATGCTTTGAATGTTGTAGGGAAGAAATATACAAGAGTTTGAGCATAAGTTGGATTATAATATGACTCCTCCTATTCAGTTTCTTTCTAGTTATGATTGCCATGCCCACTTTTGGGAGGCATGTCTGATGTTACCAGCAGGGGTGGTTGAGCTATTGTGGGCCTACGTAATTGTTTTATCCAGGTGGAATGATCTGGATCAATTGTTCTCTGAGTTATCCAATTTCCAAACTTCCACTCAGACCTGACCAATACATTCTACCAACCACCCTACTCTTCTGACTGGGAAATGGTTATGCAGTACACATTCTCTGAGGATTTATATAACACCACCTGTCTTGACTTGATCATACCTTGAATTAATTCTTTTAAGATAAAATAGTCCTAGTTATTATGATCCAGCCTTCTCTAGAAACGGTAGTAGTCAGGATGGTTGATGATGTTAATCTCATTGAGGATCCTAGAAATCAGTAGCTTGAAAAGGTTATTGTCCATGGATTACAAGAAATAACTATGGACTTTTTCATTTTGGAAGGTTTATGATTTATTCATCAATTTCTCAAATCTAGAGTGGCCCTAATTTATATGTTCTTATGGAAAAGGGAGATTTTTTTGTTGTATCTAATTGACAAGAGTTATAGGGCGGTTTGGGACCTATCTAGGTGCTTGGATGGGCACCACTGCTAGATTGAGGGTTATAATTATAGCTTATAATATACCTATCCTTTTACCCTATGTTGAGGGCATGATTCTATATTTCAATCAAGTTCACTAAATTTATTCCTCATTAATTTGTTCCATTTATGTGAACTCATATAACCCACCTAGATACATCATTAGGATTAAAGGTGTCTTCAACTCATCCTATATATTTTCATTATAGTGTTCTAACGACTTCCCCTATGAGAGAGGGATACTGAGTGAATCGTTTAAACATTTACAACTGGTTATGTAGTCTAAAACCCTCTTAATTTTGTATTACATACGTTTTTGTAAAACAAAAATTTTAATTTTCTTCAGTGTAGAATTGAACTAAAAAAGTAATTCATGATGAAGGTATTCCCATCCTATAAATAAACCTATTGGAAGACTATTGTACCAAAAAATGTTGGCCCTATTAGATTCTATATGAAACACCTCAACATTTTTTGTCGAGTTGATTTGGAAGGCCCATCATTGGCCCATATTGGGAAACAAATTGTGTGAGATGTTGTTCATGGTATCCTACACCATTATAGGTTGAGAAGGTTGGATTTCCAAAATTTGGCGGGGGCAAAGTGTCGTACACCCATTTGGGATATGGATTCCTCTCAGGTGGTGAAAGTTTGCATCACCCTTACACGGATTCTATTTGAGTAGCTAGGGGATTAGTTATGTTAAGTAGATATTGGGGCACTGTTGTCTATGTCACCTCCTGTCTACCAGGAGTGGGTGGGGGCTGATGAGATGGAACTACCTTTATTTCTTGATGATTCTAGATTTTTACAAAGTCTAAATTATTACCCTAGAGAGGGATAGATTGTTGCCAAAATAGATGGGATTAATGATCATTTTTTACTTCCTTATCTATGTAGATCGGTTTCCTAGATCATGAGCTAGCCTGACACTCATATACTGCTCTTATAAGAAGATTTGATATAGAGGGGACAATATTCTTCTCCACCTAAAGATGATAGCCAGCATGAATATTGCCCCAAATTTTCACCTCATTGAGTCATTTTAGATTTTGTATCTTGACAGCTATTCCTCTGTGGAAGGAACCTTAACTACTCTAGGTTGTGATTGGGATATAGACACGCCATTACCTTTTTCTTTTTTTGTGTTCCTCCAGAGAGTTGGACACTCGATATTCAAGGGTTCAATATTTTTATTCCTTCTCTAGTTCTAGGTGTGTGCTGACTCAGTTGGTGCATCCAGATCACCCTTCTCTCAGGGTAGGTTATCCAGGTCATGACCCTGTATTTTGGTGTCTTGATCCAAATTTTCTTTCATGTTGATAGTGATGACATTCATAGAGGAATATCCAGTAGTGGTGTTTTCCCATTACTTTCGATGCGATAGGTTGATTATTCACTACTGTTATCAGGGTCATTCTTGAAACCCCTAGCCATATTGGTCTATTTTGGATTATGACCCCAGTGGAGTTTGGTCACCTTCTGTGTATGATCCTCCTTCCTTGGTCTATATATAATGACCTTGAGGGGGTTTCCAATCGTGTTTTCCAAAGGATTATTAAATAATAGAGGTTTGTCTTGTAGTGGGAAGAATGTATTGTATGCTAACCATTGATATGTATATCTCAACCTGAAGAAGACTGATTCCCTCTTTGGTGATGATGATAATGAAAATTCCCCCTTCCCTATGGGATGGGGTTATCTAGGGTCACAATTTGGATTGATTGATCCTGCCATTGAGGATCTGATAATTCCATTTGTGGATTTGATGAATCCCATAATGAGCATTGAGATATAAATTCCCACAACCTAGTAGGTTGGGGTTGATCTAGAATCATCATTGATTTCCTAAGGACCCAATTAGGGTATGATGAACTCAGTAATGGTGATTGAGATATTATTTATTCTAGCCCAATGGGATGGGGTTTTTTTGTAGTACAACTGATATGTATGAAATCGTCTTGAGAACTTATTATTTAAGAGTTAGAGGTGTTGGAAGATAATATCTTGTCCTAGATAGTTGATTCTACTCCTGGAAATATCCTATAGACTATGATAATATATCTCATTTGATACAGTTTGGATATGCTCGTGTGGGAATTGGGTGCAATAGTAGCCCATATTAGGAATAATTCTTTAGTTTAATTTTTCCAATTGATCGCAACATCAGATTCCGTGTTTGAAAATCATTCATGTTTCTTTTGGGGTCCTAGTCTGAAGTCTTATTGGATATCATCTCCCTCTATTCATGACATCTAGGCATCGTTGAAGTGGGGAGATTCTATTATAGTGAACAACTGGCATGAGTGTTACTGGGTACCCTTATTTTTTCAGAGGCTATAAAATTTCAGGACACTTTATCTAAAGGGTTCTTCTATTTTGGATACATAGTGATGTGTAATAATCTATATTTCACCCATTCTTAGATACACACATCTAGAGACACATGGAGAATCAGTTAGTGGAGGGTTTCCATGACACGGTGAAAAAAATTTCATATGATTTTATCACACTCTTCCACTCCTAGGTTCCAAGACACAAAAAAGAAGTCCATATCTAGCTGAAAATAGATTTTATTGATGAGATAATAGTGATACTTGTATCCTATATATGGGATATTTCCATCATTCAATCACTGATTACTTTCCCATATATTTTGGCATAGATAAGTCATGAAATCATTCTCTATATCATTTGGGACCTCATAGTCAAAAGTGGTGTGGGGATAGAACATTATGGGGAGGTTTTTTCTGGATAAATCTCTCCATATTTCAATGTCAACCAATCTTCATCGTAATTCACACCTCCATTTTTTCATACTATATAAAATTATTCTAAAGGTTTTCTACTAACTGGAGTGGAGTGATGCTGGAAGATAAAGGGGAAATTTATGCGGTTGACCATGATATTTTGAGCACCTCTCTATATGAATAAATTTGTGTTTTCAACACCTCTTTATATGGAGGTGTTTGGGATAGGGTAATATTTCATTGTACATGGAATATATCATTTTGGGGAGGTTGTCCATGAGGGGCATCAGGAGTAGAGCCCATGTGATCCATCTTCAGGCTACCATTAGGATTACTATCATGGTAATAATCAATTTGTTCTTTAGTTGAAGAGTTGAAATACCATTATGCTGTTGAGAATGTGTCTCAAACAAATTCAAGGGAAATGGCATTGAGAAGTTTATGAATATGGGTCTCATTCTACTTAGTGGTTAGAATATGACAACCTTCCTTTTGGAATTTTACATGAATATGAGCCTGTTGTATGATGATTGATGGAACTTATTGATAATTATACGGTGTTGTGGGAATATCAACCTACTATTGAGAAGATACTGGAATATAACAATGATTTGTCTCATTACTAACTGTAATATGAGGCTGTTCCAAGGCATGTTCCATTAGGACTTGGGGAGCCTCAGTCAGAATGGGAATATGAGTCCAATCCTGATCCTTTGGAATACTTATTTGGTCTTTCATGGAAGGAGTATGAGCCTTTCTCTAGACATGTTCTGCTCTTACCTTTTAATCCAAAATTAGAATAGAAATATGAGCCCATACCATATATTTATTCCCCTCTATAATATGCTGATGGACCACCTAAATGCGATAATGGATTTGGGCCCCCTCCTGTGTTCCCTTGGAATAATGATGGTGTAGTCATTCATCAGAGGAAGTTGGAATATAATCCTTGATTCCATGATCTTCTAGAATATTTAATAGATATTCATTGATAGGAATATGAACCTATTGTAAGGCATGTTTCATTATCACCTGGTGATCCCTAGAAAAAGCTAGAATATGATCCTGGTCCTGGGCCGTTGTAATATATGACTTCAAACTTTTTCGATAGGAATTTTCCCCTATCCCAATGAATTTTCCACTCTCACATATAAACCCTTAGTTGGAACAATAATATGATCTCGATCCAACACCTCTTCCTTTGACATAATATTCTGATAATCCTCTTAGATGGGAGAAAGAATGTACACTTTTTCTAGAGAACCCACTTGTTCATAATGATTAGAGTGTTGATCTACCCTAGCTGTAGGGATAGGAATATGTGCCTATCCCTATATCTAAACCAATTTTATCATATGATGGAAGCGTTATTCTGGTGTTTATATGATATATTGACATTTTATAAATGTGTGTACAAGGATATAAGACTTCACATTTTCCATCCACTCTATGTACTGAATGATATCTTCATTTTAAGTGGAGATATGAGCCCACTAATTTCCACATTATGTCACCAGAATATGACAATTATCTTCATGTGTGGGGGTATCGTTATACACCTCTCCCATGCCTACTCGGTAATATTCCTGCACATGTGATCTGAGTTAGTAGGGATATGATCCTCCTTGTTAGTTACTTTCAGAATATGCTAGAATAATTTATTAGTGGGAGTGGGTATATAATACCACTAATGGTTACCCATAATATTCTTCGCCTAATGTGTCTTCCTCATCACCCATGAATGGGTATCAGAGGAGTTCGTGTGTCGAGTGGTACCCTCAGCAGGAGACTAATGGGTACCAATGGGTTGGTGCTGGTGATGGTGGTTAATAGGGGCCCACCTTAGTGGCCCTTGAACCAGAAGGGAGCTGTATTTGACTCACTGTTCCACTTTCATCGAAGACTAATGGTGGTGGTTGTCATGCTCTGGGGATAATACCTTGAAGTGTTTGGAACTGGAAATGAGGGCCACTGATTTAGCTATATCTTTCCATGGATGATACAGACTAATTGGTTTCTATACTTGGAGACCCACATGGTAATATTCATGGGTTGTTATTGTACCACATCAGTGGTATTTTGAGACCATTTTATTATCAACCTAATGTTGAAGCTATCAAGAATGTGACATAATTTTGCAACCTTCAAGGGTTGCAGTCGTAGGTGATTTACCAGAATAGTCACTAGATGAAGAAATTATCTCAGATCAGGATTATATTAATGAGAGTATTTTTTTAGTTATACATACAATAATTAATAAGGTTACTGATTAGTTAAATATCATAGGCATGATGCATGCTCAATAATATATGCATGTCTAACTTGGTTTTCCTTTTATTCATAATTTTTTCATTCCGCTTATGTGGACATATCATAGCATGGATGGAAATATTTCATTGGATCCCTAATTATAGAGGATCAGCTATAAGATTTATGTTAGGCGTATCATTTGTTCTTGGTATGAAAAAAAAGTGACCTAATACATGGTATTCCAACCATCCTATAATTTGAGGGTTTTTTCATAGGCCTCATTGCTTTTGTGGAGTATGAAAATAAAAATGGAATCTCACATGATTAACCAATTGTTCTGTTATTTGAGAGATTCTCGTTGGGTTCACCATTTTGGTTTAAATAGAGAAGAGGTAACCAGGAACCCATGTAGAAGTGGATTTTATTTTCCAGATGGTTGATTGTGAAGGGTTCATTTCTTGCACAATCATTAACATTGGGTAACCATTTTTCTTCTTAACAGAAACTCTCAATGTTTCCCTTATCTATAACTGGGTACAAATCTGGTTTCCAAAGGTAGGTAGTCACTTGTATTTTCAAACCCAATAATGCTTAAGGGCTTGCATTGGTTAAGGGATGGGAGTTCAAGCTCATTGTACCCTTTTTGGGGGAACTATCTCCTACTCCGAGACTCTCTTGTAGATTTTAGATAATTTCATTAATCACCTATTAATCCAGATATGAGACTATTTAAACTAACGAAATGATCATAGGTTATCCCCTTTTACAAGAAAAAAAGGGGGTCTGATTAGTGAACTCATATGGAAGTATATGCGGTTCTTCATTAATTTCACATTAATGGGAAGATTTTTATATGATGAATTTGTATAACTAGGTACTTAATAATTTTCTTCTACATATGGAGGCATTTAATATCCTATGGAGGTCATTGATCCATTATGGGGATTTTTCATATCCTGGTTGTTACAAAAATTGAAAGCCACGTGGCTCTTTAAAATCAATTTATTTTAACATCATGTGGAGAGAACATATGTGTGGGTACATAGGAACTAGATATTCAATCATAAATATCAAGGAGGTGTCCTATGTATCCTGGTTCTAGTAGGAAGTAGAGTTATTCTAGTATGATTGGATTATCATTCCACTTACTGATGAGATAGAATGATCATCCAAATGGAATGATTGGGTCAAGATAGTTGGGATTTTAGATACATGAGGTGACTTATAAAAAATTGGATTCTTATGTGAGATCATTCCTTAGGAATGTGTGATATGTATCTTTTTTATTGTAAGAATTAGAGTTCTTTTAGTTCATTTACGACCTCAGGACTAGCCCCCAAGTAGATTCTCTTATATGGAGGATGTTTATATAATTCCACTCATCATGGATTAAATACTAATATTGACCCGGATGGGGAGATTTATGATTCCATTTATGTGTTCATTATTACTCCTTAAGATCAGATGAGCTACGCTCAGTGTGAAGAATAAGGGATAGAATGTGATCAGCCTCATTGTATATAGATGATGTCCTTTTGTACTGAAATAGACCTTGGAGGTTAATGTAGAGATTAGGCCTTGATGATGTATCCTACGTACCATGGTTATAAAAGGAATCAGAGTTACTGTAGTTTAACTGATTTTCACGAGGGATGAGTTAGAGCGATTAGCCCATGGGAATGATTAGACCCTGATGTTTGAATTGTAAGAGGCATGGTAGGACTTACACTGAGGTGTATGCCAATTTCAGATAGGTCCTTAGGAATTCATTCTTCGTATCATAGTTATTAAAGGAATCATATTTCTCATAGTTTACCTAGATCAGGGCGTAGACACTAAAGTTTCCCTTATATATAGGAAATAACATATTATGCCATTGATCAGGGTTTAAACTCCCTTACCTTTATATATTCTCATGACGTGAATGATATGATCATTGTAGGTCCCTAAGACCCAGTGATACATGCTCTATATGATAAAAAAGGGATAGAAAATGATCAGTCTCATTGATTTTGGATGAGGGTATTATGTGTTTGGATTTCCTGTTGTATGGTTAATAGAGAGGACATGCCTCTAAGAGGCATTATGTATATCCTAGTTATGGAAGGAATTAAATTCATCATAGTTAAATTGGTCGGGGATTACACAAAGATGGTTACCTTATAGTCAGGGATTACTCACTAATGTTTCCCGTATAGTAAGGTCTTACATAGTGAAGATGGAAAAGGATATTAAGTCATGGGATGATCATTGACCTGGCCTTCTTGTCTGCCTGATGTGCATTGATTGTCTGCTTAGCATGACTTGATTTTCTGCATCACATGTTGGAGGGTGTTTTCCTGACATTTCTAATGGAAATTTCATGATCCATTTGACTTATTTGTGGGAAATCATGTAACATGGATGGAATGTATGATTCTTGGCATGTGATTAAGGATTACATGTCTGGATGACCTCACAGGACCTAGCCGGTTGATCCTATAATCCATCGAATGATAATGGCTTACTTGTTTTGAGTGTGTCACATGATCCAACTAATGTGCCCTGGTTTCCTTGAAAAAGTTGGTTAACACACTTGAAGTTCATAGTGAGAGTCAATGAGACATATCTCAAAGGGTCTCACATTTCCTAGATGACTTGTCTAGAGGACATCACAAAACATGGATGGCATATTCAAGGGACGTCGTAAGAGGCATCCAACATTACTGGGTGCTACTGTGAGACTCAACTAACATGAACTGGTGCCATAATATGATTCGGGTGACATGTCATAAGGAAACAGAGAGGCTTGGATTTTTATCCTGGGGGTTTCCTAAGACATGGAAGAAATTTACAAAGTGTTCCCTGGTACTTTCTTTGACATGTACATGGGACTTCTCATGATCCAAATGAGTGTCACCTGATCTAGGAGACATGTTCTGGTGTTTTCACAAGACCCAGATTGTTTATGAAAAGAGCATGATGATCAATGTATATTTTCTTCACATAATTCTCTCGTATTTTATCATTTTTATAGCCTTAATATTGTGAATGCCTTAAATTTGTTTATAGTTGTCTTATTTTAAGTCTTTAGTGATTTAGCAGATATAAGGGATGTTCTTCATGTGTCATGCTAGATGTCCTTCTTGTGATCTATGAGTGATCATGTGAAGTTCTTATGCATGTTTCATGGTCCCTTCAACTATTCCATCGATCTTACCTAAAGTGGATCTTTTTTTGTCACAAGATCATCATCTTTGAGAAATCCATTCTAGTGCTTGGATTTTCCAGTACGTCTGGATGTAAAAAGGCCAACCCCTTATTTGATGTTGGGGCAGGGGATTTATACTCCTCGCCACCATGTTTTTTCACCATTGTTTATAGTGTACAACTCATAAATATAGGCTGGATTCAGTGGAGGGATTCATTGTCACCTTTCTTCATGAGTTCCTATCGTAAATCATTCTGGGGGAGTTGCATGATTTTCAGCAACCATGATACAATCCCATAAATGCCTCCATTATGAGATTATTACAAATTAATGTATTCTTTTTGAACCATGTTTAAATGTTGAGAGACTTCTATATTGTCAGACTGATATGTTTCAGGGCCTTCGTGAGATCAGGGCTCCTTTCGAAAGGCCCTCGCAAGATCACATGACACTTTTCTAGAACCTTTCGTGAGAAAAGTATAGATTTCCAGAGGGACTTAACATGATCTATTTGGATTTTTCAAGGGTCCATGTAAGATAGTTATGTGTATAGACTTAGCATGTAGCATGAGTTTTAGAGTTTTGATAGGGTCCTATATTTTCTTTCTTTATTTACTATTTTTAGTTTACCAATGTGTGGGATCTCGATAGGTTGTATGAGTGTTGTCAAATACCATCACTTTACCTATTGGTGATGCACCATATGACCAAAAGTCCTATGGATATTCATGATCATTTCATGAATAATTCCATCTATTTATTCTTGCAGATCCAAAGTGGGAGTGCGAGGTCACCTGGATATACCTGAGACCCTTCAAGTGATGAGGATGACAAGCTAAAGGGATTTTGCAAGATGAGGTGAACAGGTCGTTGGATGCATGCAGTGTCTTACAAACCACTAGGGGTGAATTGTGTGATATTTTACAACCAAAATACTCTCCCTCCTTCCCCTTATTTATATCCTTTGTTTATCTGACAAATACTGTGGATGTCATATGGTTTTTTGAATGTTGTCAAGGAAAAATATTATAACAACCCAAATTCTATCAATGAATATTCCCTTCTTATAATTATCTCATATTGTATAAATAACATAAAATCACATAGATAACACAATTAAAACTTTATAAATGAAGAATTAATGAAATAAGATGTATTTCTAGAATTTAAGGAACCTATTCCAATGGAATAGTAACATGACCATTGGAATGGTATTGTTATCATTTGGAATAGTCATCCAACCAATAGAATTGTAACCTCACCTATAAAATTATAAATAAAATTTTTGTATCACATAAGTAAAAATATGATATATTTACATCATTTTATAAGTAAATAAATGTTTTAAAAATGATAAATTAAGTGTTTGTATTTTTCCATGTAAAAAATATTTATTTTCAATTTTTTAATTAAAATAATGATTTAAAAGAAAAATTATTTTTATGAAATATATTCATTGATAACTATTTTTTCTTTATGATTTTAAGATTTATTTATGAGAACATATTTACTTTTTCAAAGTGTCATAAATTCGGTTATAATATTAAAATCAGTATTTTTTTAGTAAATGATGATTTTATTTAAAAATTAAATTTATCATATTTAGAAAATTATTTTCAAAAAATAGAGTCTATTTTTGAAATCTGCATCTACAAAAATGTTTGATGTGAATTTTTTGGATTCTTCTAAAATAATTGAATTTTTTGTGAATAGTGAAATACCGTAATTTAAGGTATAATCTAAATACATGATTTATTGAGTCATGGATGATGTATGGATGATTTAAGAACTATTATTTCAAACTTTCATGCAATATTTAATATATTTGGTCACAAGAATCAATATTGTTGATAGTGTTGAGCAAAAATAATAAACAAATGAATAAATTAATCAAAAAATACTCTCCCCTCCACTATAAATACCACCCCTCACCACCTATTCTCCTCACACCTCAGAAGCCTTGAATATTGAAAAAATTATACCCAAAACTCTTCCCAATTCTCTCCCACACGTCCATGATCCCTTGGTCTTAATAAAATACCAATCCCAAGTGCCTCAAGGAGGTTCTCAAGGAGAGGGAATTCAACAGGTAAATTCCTCTTCCTTTTTAATTTTTATTTATTTTTTATTTTATTTTATTTTCCTATCCTAATCTACAATTTTCCAAGTGACATTATAACTATATTATATTTTATATAATATAATTTTGTTGTGTCAATTTAAAACCCCATCCCCAATTCTCTTTCCTTCTCTTTTTTTTCTAAAAATGAAAACATTGTTCGTGATGTATTGATTTATCACATTCAAGTAAGATGAGTTTTTTATTTTTTTAAATAAGTAATGGCTGGTCATAAATCCATTTTTATTGTTAAAATAAATTATAATATATTTATACAACTTATTTAATGTTCTGTAATTAGTATGTACACAGAATATTAATTTGTAATACAAAACTAGTTTTTCATGATCAAAAAAATGCCAAAATAATTAAATGTTTATCATTAACATTTTATCTAATGAATCATCCTCACATAAGAGAAAAATGGTACAAAAAACTTTGAATATATTTTATGTTCATTAATGACATATAACTTAAATTCTATAATACTTTTCTCATTTTACATTATTTTTCATAAATGTATACAATTAAATCGATCATGAAACCCAAGTAAATAAATGCTCCTAGAATAATGAAATTGTATATTATAACTCATCAAAATGGCCATAAATGAGATTCATAAAATTATACTAAATCAAATCCAAATATAAGAGATTATTAATTAATTAATTAATGGATTTAATTTGATTATCCATGACATTAAGTTCAAGTTGAGTCATAAGGTAAAGGATTTTTTCCGAACCTCCATTTTTCATTTGGGTTAAACTTTCTATCTTTTTACCTAAATTTAATTATTATTTTTCTATTTAATTCTTAGAAATTATATTTATATGTTATAAAATCATGTATCCAGATCAAATCATCCTTATTTTATGGGGAAATATATGTTTTATAAGGTTCCCTTGTCAATTCCTCCTGATAAGAAAGCCTGATTAAAGAGAACTTTTTGATTTCATACCCATTTTCATGTACACTGCATAATATATTTTAATCCCTCTTTTTTTACAGAATCACTCATTTTATCGGGAAAAACTATCTTGGTTTATTTCTAGTTCTATACCAACAATTATTCATTTTCTTTTTAAAATATCATTAAACTTTTCCTTTAAACCGCATTAAAACGGCTCATTTCTAAAGTTTATTAAACACTCATTTTACATGTTTCCACTTCAATTTAACATCACATATCAGGTTTTCTGACTATTTTAAAATATTAATGTCCAATTATTATTTAAATCCATTATTTCATGGATACCTTTATGATATAACCATTAGTTATACTTATAAGAGGATTATAATACCAATTTCCTTATATGGGAACCCTTATGTTTATTCCTTATGTATGATATTCATATGTCAAACCTATGAATGAGCATGTTATGATGGGTGTGCACAGATAGCACTCTAACGAATTTGGTAGTGTTTAGTCTCATGAGACATCATGTTTGAATAGGTAGTGAACCAAAATCATTTATCTGACTTTTTCCTCCATTTGTAATGGTCTTGGCAGTTATCCTTGACTCATGCTCCTCCATGTGAAATCGTATTGGAAGTTAGCCTTGACTCATGCTTATGTCATGTAGTATTTTTTTCAACATTCCTATTATGTCCTGGTAACAAGATCCCATGAAATACATGTTATGCTTCATTATGTTTATTAATGTTTTTTATCTCATCATGTTATGCCTTATAACCCATGTGTTATGCTTTATTTATATGTTTATTTCCCTTACTAGGATTTTTAGCTCATCCATTTGTTCATATACTCCCTAGGATATCCTATTCATATGTAAGAGCTCAATAAAAGTTAGGATCTCATTATGGATATTAAATAAAATATATATTTATTTTTGGTTCCATGTTTTATGATTTATGTGCCTAATCTTCCAAAGACACAATAATTTATGATCCTTGGTTTGTATTTGAATGCTATTTACACTTAAAATCATTTAAAAATATGTGTAAAAGGATAGGTCTTCTTTATTGGTATCATGATATATTCTAGTTATTTTTGGATATTAACACTATAAAACTTTAGTGATAAGCCTTGGTATAATTCTATCACCATGGATAACTTAGATTGAAACATTGGGAATCACAAGTTAGGATATACCTTTAATTTAAAATTTTATCCTTATATGTTCAAAGTTTCCTTTTTATAATATTATTAGCTATGTATTCAATATCCCAAAATTTTATTTTCTTTGTCTTAGTTAAAATATGGAAGGAGGAAGATCATGAACGACTCTTCTCTTTCTTCCTCAAGAATTACTTATAAAGATTATCTTGGATTCATGCTCAGATGACAAAGAAACAATTTCCAATATCCAAGTAATATTCAAACAACTTTATGTGGAATCAAATACTTATACCATCACCCAATTATTTCAAGGATCATGTATTATCTATTGTAAAATCTAGTTTTGTCAACTTTCTTACCATGCTAAGAATTGGAATTACCATATGGGTCTTTTCAAATTCTTCACTTTATTTTAAACACTTTAATCACTCAATGATTTTCTAAATACTTCAGAAGTGGGATACCTCAAATAATACTATACGTATCAAATTATAAATTTATTTCTTTCGTGAAATATAAAAACTGATTTATCACAAACCTATTTTGAAATATTTGAATATGAATCAGTAAGACTGTTTTATAAAAAACAATTTCCATAATATGTTTCAAAATTATATATTAAATTTTTTTTTATGATTTATTGATGCTTCCATAAATATAATCCAAGATTCCTAGGTTGTGTTTGGATAAAAGAAGTAAATTATTTCAAAAATATCCTAAGGTACCATTATAATGCAAGTACCCTTTCTATTTTAAGGAAATTCCAACAGGAAATACTGAAGGCCTCATTTAAGTAATGAATGACCAGAAGAATGAAGCTTGAAATGTGATTGTTAGGGTCTTCTCAGGTATGAAAAAAACAAATTTCAAGGGTGGAATTTCATAAGGGGGAATAATGTAAAAACCAAGATTCTATCAATGGAAACAACCTTCTTATAATTGTAACATATTTTATAAATCACATAAAATCACATAGAGACCACAATATAAACTTTATAAATGAAAATTAATTAAATAATAGTTATTTCTATAAATTAATAAACCTACACAAATGGAATCGTAACATGACTGTTGGAATAGTAATTTAACTATTATGAATAGTTTTCCAGCCAATATAATAGTAACCTCAACTATTAAAATATTAATAAAATTTATATTTCTTATAATTAGAAATATGATATATTTATATCATGGTATAGGTAAATAAATGTTTTAAAAATGATAAACAAAGTGTTGGTATTTTAGTAAGTAATAAATATTTATTTAAAAATTTACAATTAAAATAATGATTTAAATGAATTTTTTTTTTCATAAAATAGATTCATAAATTAATTTTTTTTCTTATTATTATAATATATCTTTATGAAAACTTAATTAATTTTTGAAAGTGTCATATATTCAATTATAATATTAAAATCCGTATTTTTCAAGTAAATTGAGATTTTATTTAAAAATTAAATTTCTCATATTTAGAAATTTATTTTCATAAAATGGTGTTCGTTTTTTAAATCATCATGTTGAAAAATATTTGGGGTGAATTTTTTTTAATTTTCAAAAATAGTTGAATTTTTGTAAATAGTGATATATGTTAAATTACAGTATAAGCTAAAAAATGAATTATTGAGTGATGGATGATGTCTGGCCAATGTAATCTCCACATTTTAGAAATAACATGGTATGTTTACTATATTTAGTCACAATAATCAAAACTATTGATAGGCTTTATCCAAAATAATACACAAATGAATAAAATAATCAAAAAACACCTCTCTCCTCCACTATAAATACTACATCTTCTCCTCACACCTCAAAAGCCTTGAATCATGTCCCAATTCTACCCAAACATCTTCAAAAGTCTCCTCCACATGTCTAAGATAATTTTTTATCAACAAAATACCATACTCAAGTCCCTCGAGGAGGTTCTTAAGGATAATGAATTCAAGAGGTAAAATCCTATTTCGTTTTCATTTATTATATTTTTTTATTTTATTTTATTATTCTATACTGACAAACCCTTTACCAAGGACATGAAGACTATATTATCTTTTATATAGTGTAATTTTTTTAATGGAACAACTCATCATCAATTCTCTTCCCTTCTCTTTTTGTTCTAAAAATGAAAACATCGTGTGTGATGTGTTGATTTGTCGCATTCAAGGATGATGAGTTTTTAATTTCAATTACCACCTTCAAGTTTGGTCATAAAACATTTTATGGTTAAAAAATATTATAATTATTTATTAAGTCTTATTTAATGTTCTAGAACCATTATATATATATTTAATATTAATTAATATAACAAAAATAGTTAGTGATGATTGAAAGAATTCCAAAATAATCTAAACGGTTATCATTAAAATTTTATCTAATGAATCATCCTCACATTTTAAAAAAATTGATTTATAAGACTGTTAAATATTATTTAATTTCATTGAAAAATATAATTTAAATTCTATACAACTATTCTTATTTTAAATTATTTTTCATATATATATACAAGAAAACCGATCATGAAAACTAAGGAAACAAACACTCCCAGAATGATAAAATTGTATCTTATAACTCGTAATAAAATGACATAAATGAACTTAATAAAATTATACTAAATAAAATATTTATATAATATATTATGAATTAATTAATTAAGGGGTTAAATTTTATTCTCCAAGACATTGAATGTATGTACCAGACACTTTCATTCATATGGTAAGGGATTCTTCATGAACCTCCATTTTTCCTTTGAGTTACGCTTACTATATCTTTAACCGAATATAATTATTATTTATTTATATATAATTATTATAAATTCGTTATATATGTTCAAAATACATGTATCCATATCATATTATCCTTCTTTTACTGGGAGAAACATATTTTATAAGGTTCCCTTCTAAATTTCTCTTGATAAGCCAGCTCGATTAAAAGGAACTTTATGATTTATTACCCATTTTCATGTACACTCTATAAAATATTTTAATCCATCATTATTTTTTAAAAATCAATAATATTTCCAGGAAAAAATATCTTGGTTCATTTATGATTTTTAAAAAATAATTATTCCCTTTTCTTTTTAAAGAATCATTAAAACTTTATTTTAAACTGCATTAACGTGTCTCATTAAAAAAGTTTCATTAACACTTATTTTACATGTTTTAACATTATTTTGAAATCACTTATCATGTTTTATGCCTATTTATCAATTTTTTCAATGCTTTCATTGGGGAGCGCGCATCTGTCTTGTGTGAGAATGAAAGGCGTGTCTTTTTAACCCTGCATTCCAGCTTTCCAAAGGTGGGTGGCATCCGTCACTAATTCAGGGATGTTTTCTCTTTAATCAAAATGGGATGATGGGATGTCAGCTCTTCCTTCTATGTATTCCTCCTTGGAGATCGTTACCTAGTCTGGGTCTCCCTTATAGATTTAATATGTTGTTCGTTAAACTCTTCTTAGTGCCATATTTTCATGGACACCAGTTAATTACGCTTCTTCTGTCGGGACATTCCAAAGGATCTGGTCAGGGAAAAAACCTTCAGTTTGGGGAGTAGTCACATTGGGCATCACTGGTTTGTCTGGACACTTGAACACTGGCGCGTCTGAGTTTCTTCCCCTTATTATAGGGATTCTCGAGGGCGCAGAAGCCCGAGGCATCCCACATCGAATACGAGGAATTATATTCCATAGGCATGTATTTAAGGTTTTCCTCAGCATCCCATGTTTAACACGTGGTATGCTTCAAGTTTAAGGTCCAGCAGAGACTGATCAGACTGATCAGAACACTGACTAGAGTGGATCAGATGAGTGTAACCCCTGGAGGACACACTGATGTAGTTGGGTTGACATAACCTCACCAGGATGTGGTGGCCCGGGTAAGAATCAAGATGGATGATCAGGTACTGAGTGAAATGGGTGGAGAATGGGATGGAACCACCATGAGGATGACGGTAATGTTAAGCATGAGTCTCAGGGAGACCTAATACGTATCCCTATGGTAGGGAATCAATGTCTGTGTAGTTCAGGAGGGTAATGTGATGCCTAAGGAGGCGGCCTGTAAGAATGGGCGCGTGGATGGGGACCTGGAGGAAGTGGAACCTATGGGTTGGGGAATGACCTTCTCAAGACACATAGGCTCAAGGGAATGTTCATACGATGAGGTTGAATTGGGGTGTACACATATGACAACAACCCGATTATGTGTATGGGGCTTATGTGTGGTTAGTAGCCCAGGTTGGTCTAACGCCACTAGGACGGACCAAAGGTGTAGGTCTTAGCAAATGGGATTACAACGACTTGCCAATGAATAAGAGATGCAACGACATACCGCTATTCAGGATACAACAGGTTACTGCTGATTGAGGGACACAAAGGTTTACCGCTGTATGGGGAAAAACGGCATACCACTGATTGAGGTACATAGTTTAAAGTCATGTAGGATGGGGGTGAAATGACGTAAATAAGGACCTATGGTCCAGAAGGATGGAGTAGGAAAACCGATGTGAAGGTGGGTTGGAATGACCGGGTCTTGTACTTGAACCTTAGGCAGCCTTTATATGTACCTCACCTTAGCAAGGATCAAAGTCCATGTTGTTCGGGAGGTGTGACTTTGTTGTCCTGACATGAAGATGGTCGAGACCAATGGTTATTGGGCATGAAAATCATGGAGGCTTCCTACATAAATTACCTTGTAAAGGATCAAATTCCATGTAGTTTGGGTTGGGGGAATGGAACCAATGTTAAGATGGATGGAACCAATGGGTGTTGGGCATGAACCTAGTGGAGGCTTCCTACATACCTTACCTTAGCAAGGATCAAAGTCCATGTAGTTCGGGTGGTGTTTGGGGATTACACTCCAAGCTACCCAGGTTGTTAGTGAACTGACATGAAGATGGTCGGAATGACCGGGGTGGTGGGCTTGAACCTTGTAGAGGCTTCCTACGTACCCTGTCTTGGAAAGGATCAATGTCCTCATTTTTTAGGATGTTGTTTGGGAATAACACTCTAGGCTACCCAAGGTGTCGGTGAATCGATGTGAAGATGGTCGGAACGACTGGGGTGGTGGAATTGAACCTCATGGATGCTTCCTACGTACCATAACTTGGAAAGGATCAAACTCCTTGTAGTTCATGATGGTTCTTGGGCTTACATTCTAGGCTGCCCAGGTTGTTGGTGAACTGACTTGAATAAGGTCAGAATGACTGGGGTGGTGGGCTTGAACCTTGTGGAGGCTTCCTACGTACATTTCCTTGGCAATGATCAAAGTCCTCATAGTTCAGGATGGTGTTTTGCGCTTACATTCTAGGGTGCCCAGGGTGTTGGTGAACTGATGTGAAGATGGTCAGAATGACCGGGGTGGTGGGCTTGAACATCGTGGAGGCTTCCTATGGACCCTGCCTTCGTAAGGATCAATGTCCTCGTAGTTCAGGATGGTTTTTGGGTCTTACACTCTAGGCTTCCTAGGGTGTTGGTGAACTAACGTGAAGATAGTCGGAACGACCGGGGTGGTGGGCTTGAACCTTGTGGCGACTTCCTATGTACCCTTATTTAGTAAGGAT
Organism: Viscum album; assembly: GCA_963277665.1. Classification (NCBI taxonomy): domain Eukaryota; kingdom Viridiplantae; phylum Streptophyta; class Magnoliopsida; order Santalales; family Viscaceae; genus Viscum; species Viscum album. Next base: position 1,496,161,259 of record OY728119.1, on the reverse strand, counting down.
CAAATTTCTCGTAGTTCAGGTTGGTGTTTTGGGATTACACTCAAGGTTGCCCAAGGTGTTATGATCCATTCTTAGTCTAAACCCACGCGATTCATGCTCAGTGTGAGAAACAAGAGGAAAAAAAGACCTAATGATCACATTGTGAAAGGTGTGTCTAAGGGAATTAGAATGGGGATTACATGGGGTTAGCTAGCCAAAGAGGAAACAAGGGCTTCATACATACTCTAGGACAGAGACCTGGTGGCAAAAAAGACCAGTGGGATAGGGATTTGGAACTGAAGAAATGAGGGCCAGGGATGTTGCCTCCTACAAGAAAAGCTAGGGGGATTACACCAGGGTGGTTTCCATTTCCCCGCATAGGATGTATGGGGGGAAAGTCACAGTTTCATGTCATGTTCAGAGGAAGATGATTCTTGGCAGTTTAACGTCATGTAGCTCAGAAGAAGTGGGTTCACTCCACACCCTTAGGACTTACATAATTGGTACCCTTTGCACGTTGGTGAATGGAATGAACCGACAATGTCGTGGTGGGGGGGTGTCATGAGGTGATCCTATTGGGGGTCCACGTTACTATGGCAATGTGAAGAATCAATAGTTGTTAGTTTTCCAATGTGAAGAAGCATGAGGCGAAGCAAAGAAATGTGAAACATCGCTCGAGGGACTTTGAAGTTACCATGTACGAGCCTAAAAATTTGTACGGAAAAATGGTATATGACGTAGTTGATTAGGGTGTGAGAGGCACCCAAAAATGATGTCTGTAAGGAGGAAATTGGACACATACAAAAGAGCATGGGCGCATGCAAATGGAGCACTAGCGAGGAAGCAGCTGGGGTGGTGGGTCCCGGAGGATTTCATGCACTCATGGAGGTTTGCATTGAATTGGCACATAATAGGAACAATTGTGCGAAAAAGACTGGGATGGTGTGAAATTGGAGGATTAGCACATAAAAGTGGATTTGAGGTTTTGCGCACAACTGGATGGAATTGTATGCAAGGATTAGGGGTTGCGTGCAATGGGAAGGGCTCACACACGATTGGAGGGGATTGCGTGCAAGGAGGAGGGTGCGTGTATGGAAGTTATTGCACACAAGGAGTGGGCTTGCGCATAATTGGATCGGCTGTGTGAAAATGCAAGGGATTGTGCGCAAGGGCAAGAACACGAAGGGATGGGGAAATGGGTTAAGACATAGGGGTCTCGCGCGAAGGCAGATATGGTGACCCGACCATTTCATACATTTCTATTACATCATTTCAATGATAAAAAACATAATAGGATTACACAAAGAGGATACGAAGGCTTAGTTTCTTGGGAAAACTATGACCACACATAACAAATACAGCATCTAAAATAAACATTTATTTAATTTCTTCTTCTCTAGATTCTTATTGGCACTTGTCTTCTCCTTAGTACATGTAGCCACCTGAGGATATACATCAAAAGGGGTGAGATAGAAGCATAGTAAGATGATAGATAGGAACAATATATAATGGGGTTATCATAATCATAACATAGGCAATAGATCATTAACATGAGAGGAGCATAAATAAAAGACTTGAAATGTGGCAATGCATAAAAATGAAACATCATGTATTAGTGGTTAACAGCCACATATACTTGTGAACCAAGATAGAATCTTGTTCACACGTCATTTCACATTTACTCATGAGATTCATCACTTTACCCAATGCATTGGAGTGCAGTATAATTCCGGGCGCACCTGTCACATTGAAACATTCATATTGCACTATATAATTCCGGGCGCACACGTCACATCATAACATTATCATCATCATTCTTTACACATAGAACTCATATAAAAAATGTACATAACTAACCCATCGAATGTAATGGGTTTCATCTCATAAAAACACATTAATAAGCTTTGGGTTCCCAAAAGAAATAGGGAATGTCAAACATGTTACCATAACCATCCACTTTGAGTGAGAAGTAAAAGGGGTGTTCTTAAAACAAGAGTACTTTTGGAAAACATTATGTTTGACATAAAAACCAGTTAAAACATATATATCCTAGAAAATTAAAGACAATGATGAAAAAATTATCTTTAATGAGTAACCATATCAAAAATGGAGTGAAAGAGGGAGAACCCGAAGGAAGAAAATTGGGTTCGAGATTTCCCCTTACCTTGTACCTGAATGCTTCCTTCTCATTAATGTCCCGTATAATGATATTATATTAATTAATTAGAAATCCAAAACCATGTGTACATTAATAGGGTTCATTCTGGTTTCATTATGTCATATTATGTTCCTTTGGATGACTTATAGAGTTTAAAAACATTGTTCGGCGATGTTCGTTTTTATGGTTTTTCATGGGTGGTTCACTTGTATTCTTAAATTGATGTTTGGTGAGAACATGAGTAAACATCCAGAAATTATATTACATGAAATTAATGATATTAAAAGATATTTAATTATCTTAAAATAAATTATATTAGATCCATGTGGATGAATCAATAGATAATAATTAAATGATGGCTATTTGGGTCAATTTGGGCGGTTTTTGGATCACAAAGAACTTGTTTTAACTTATCACTTAGTAATATGTTTGTTGGTTATTTACATAACTTTAAATTAAACATAATACACATAAAATATTCTGGTACAACCATAAAAATGGTTTCATGACCAGATCTGAAGGTAGAAATGGAAGAAGAAAGCATGTCATTCTGGAAGGTGATAAATTAACACCTCACGAACAACGTTCTCTTTAATAAAATAAAAGGAAGTGGGAAAGGGGGATGGATGATATAATATACCATTAGAATCATAAAATTAAATTATATGTATAATAATAGAGTTACAATAAAATTTTGATGAATATAGGTGGGGAGAGATCAAGAAATGAACTTGAACTTGGAAGGAAATTAAAAGAGAAGAGGGAGGGATATTACCTCTAGAATCCTCCTCTTGAGAACCTTCTTAAGGGCCTAAGAATGGTATTTTGATGATAAAAGCAGCTCTTGGACGTGGGAGAGGGGCTAGGGATGGTTTTCGGGTAGGGTTTAGAGAAGTCTTGGTGCTTGATAGGTGTGAGAAATGAGGGTGTAAAGGGTGGCTTTTATAGTGGAGGGGAGAGGGGTTTCCTTAATATAAAATTCATTAGTTTATTATTTTCCCCTAAGACAAGGAATAGTGAGTCTTGAATGACCAAGAACAGTAATATTATAATGTAATCCCGTACCAAGTGGGCTTACATCAACAGAACATCACACATGACCCTATAATTAGCTTATTTAGCTTATTTTGTAAATTACGGTATTTCACTATTCATAAAAAATTCAAGTATCTCAGAAAAATACCAAAAATTTACCCCAAACATTTTTTGATGTGTAGAACCCAAAAATTAATTCTATTTTTCAAAAATATTTTTCTAAATATTATTAATTTAATATTTAATTAAAATCATAATTTACATTAAAAAACAGTTTTTAAGATTAAAACTGATTTTATAGTGCTTTCAGAAATTATGTAGGGTCTTATAAAATTTTCTAAAAACTATAAGACATTGATTAAATAATTTATGATTACATTTTAGTGAAATAAATATTCTTTTAAATTAACTAATTAATTATAATTATTTATTTATGACTTACAAAATACCATAACATTTACAAAGGTCAAATTGTCACTTTCTAAGATGTCTAAATTTTATATAACTATTCATAGGTAATTTTACTCTTATGCTGGTTTATTTAATATTCATAAGGGTCATATTACTATTCTATAAGGGTCTGTTTCTATTCCTAAGGGTACGTTACTATTCACCGAAAAAATATTTTTGTTTCTTTAGACTCCAAAAATCTTCTTGAACACAACCACGTATGTTAGATTTTCAAAATTCCAAACATAGGAGTGAAAAACTTATTTTTAAAGGTCACTTATCACTTATTAGTTTATTATGTTGTGTTTTCATGTTATTTTATGACATAAATGTAAGACAGGAAATTTCCATTGAAAAACTTTGGGTCGTTACATTCTTCCCCCCTTAAAAAATTTGGCCCCAAAATTTCACTTTACACAAACAGGTGAGGGTACTTCTCCTTCATTGCCTCTTCTGGTTCCCAAGTTGCTTCATCAAACTTATTGTTTTTCCACAATACTTTGACAATATGGTTTATCTTGTTGCGTAGAACCTTATCTCTCCGATCCAGAATATTTACTGGCTGCTTCTCATAGGAGAGATCATCTTCCAGCGGCACCACCTCTAAATTTAGTACATGTGAGGGGTCTGGTATGTAGTTCCTCAGTAGTGATACATGGAACACATCATGAACATGATCCATATTCAGTGGAAGTGAAAGACGATAGGACAGGGCTCCAATGTGGTCAAGGATCTCAAAGGGGCCAATATACCTTGGGCTTAGCTTCCCATTATTCCTGAATCGCATTACTCTCTTCCAAGGAGATATTCGAAGGAATACTTTATCTCTAATGTCGAACTCCAAGTCCCTTAGACGGTTGTCAGCATAGCTCTTTTGCCGACTTTGAGTATCTTTTATGTGTTTTTGGATGACTTGAACCTTCTCTGTCATCTCTTGAACAAGATTGGGTCCAAGTAGCATTCTTTCTTCAACTTCATCCCAACAGGTTGGAGTTCTTAATTTCTTTCCATACTGAGCTTCATATAGAGCCATATGAATACTCGAGTGGAAGCTGTTATTGTATGAGAACTCAACCAATGGTAGATGATGATCTCAACCACATTTTAATTCAATAGAGTAGTCACTTAACATATCTTCAATCATATGAATAGTCCTTTCCGATTTGCCATCATTTTGGGGGTGACAGGTCGTGCTGAAATTTAATTCAGTACTCAAAGCATGTTGAAGGCTCCTCCAGAACATAGATGTGAACCATTAATCACTGTCAGAGAAAATTGAGAGTGGAACACCGTGTAGTCTCACCACTTCCTTCACATATATCTTTTCAAGTTGTTCAAGTGAGATGTATTCTTGAATAGTGATAAAATGGGCAGTCTTGGTGAGTCGGTCAACCACAACCCATATCACATTATTTCCCTTTGAGATCTTCGGGAGACCCATGACAAAGTCCATAGTAACTTTTTCCCATTTCCACATGGGTATAGGCAATGGTTGCATCATACCTTTTTACTTTTGTCTCTCAACATTAACTTGCTGACATACCAAGCACCTTGATATATATTTTGCAATCTTCTTCTTCATGTTATCCCAGCAGAAGTGTTCTTAGAGATCATGATACATCTTGGGACTCCCAGGATGGATAGAGAAATTTGATCTATGTGAATTATCCAATAGCTCCTTCTTTATCCCGGGTGATGAAGTCACACAAATCTGCATTCCAAACTGAATCACACCATCATTGTCGATATGGAACTCTTGCAGCTTCCTTTCCTTTGCTTCATTCACCCTCTTTTGTATCTCCACAGCATCCCTTTGTTCTTCCTTAATCTTTCCCTAGATAGATAGTTGCGCAATAATTTGGCCAATTTATGATGTATCCTTTACCCTTATGATTTCCAAATCCATTCTTTGTGTATCCATGAAGATAGGGTCTTTCTCAATCCTTAACATGGATAGAGTAGCAGGTTATTTTCTGCTTAGAGCATCAGCTACCTTGTTTGCCTTTCCAGGATGATAGTGAATAGATAAATCGTAATCCTTTATTAGCTCTAACCATATCCTTTGACGCATGTTGAGATCCTTTTGGGTGAATATATATTTTAGGCTCTTGTGGTCGATGTAAATGTCACACTTCTCACCATAAAGGTAGTGCTTCCAGACATTCAAGGCAAAAATCATGGCTGCCAGCTCTAGATCATGTGTCGGGTAATTCTGCTCATGGATCTTTAACTGTCGTGAGGCATAGGCTATCACATTATCATTTTACATGAGTACAGAACCCAATCCTTTATTTGAATCATCACTATATATCACAAAACGTTCTCCACTTTTCAATAGTGTGAGTACAGGTGCAGTGATCAGCTTTCTATTTAGCTCCTTGAATCTTCCCTCACATTCTTCCATCCAGACATACTTTACCCCTTTCCTTGTAAACTTAGTTAGAGGGGTTGAAAATCGTGAGAATTTTCTCACAACACGTCGGTAGTACCCAGATAATCCATGAAAACTACGTATTTCTGTGACACTGTAGGGCCTGGGTCATTCCTTAAACTCTATCTCCACTTTGAGAGCACACCAGACATCTTCTTCAGAACTCCCAAAGTCTCGAATTTCAAGAGCCTTTCGAAGGTGTGGTTTTTATCAACTAAAGAATCTATCTATTTTGCTATCATTGTTGATATCAAAACCCGAATCATACCTTGCGAGACATTTGAAATTTTCTTCATAGGTTGTGACATATTCTCCTTCTTTTTTCTTGAGCTCTATGAATTCTCTCTCCATCTTTGTGTGAAGAGTTCGTGGGAAATACTTATTAAGAAACATTATCTTAAAGTCTTCCCATTCCATCTCTTTAATTTTCTCCCTTGGCTTGGTGTTCTTAATCAAAGCCCACCATTGATCAGTTTCTCCATCTAGATGATAGATGGCTAGAGTCACCTTCTCTATCTCAGAATAGTGAAGAACAGAAAAAGATCTTCTCCATAGAGTTGACCCACTGTTCCACAACTAGTGGATCAAAATATCCACAAAACGTCGGTGGTCGTTGCCGCATAAAACATTCGATAGCCAGTTGCTCCCTCATTGGTGAAGGAGGAAGTTCCCCATTATTATGGATATTATTCATAACCTGAGATAATTGGGTAATAATATCCATGAAGTTTTGATCTCCACCTCCCAAATCATTGGGGATGTCGTTCGGGCAATCGTTGCATTGGCCCTCGCATGAGTTGTTGGCCTGATTTCTCCGGGTTCCCACCATTTTCTAAAATAGAAAAGGATAGATCAAAAAATAGGTAAAAAAGTCATGAATAACTTATTCATTAAAAAATTATACCAAAAACATAACATATGCGATTCTTAGGTAAATATTCTTGTGTGAATATTTTTACTTAGTCTCATAGTAGAGGATTTCTCTATGGTTCACTAATCCTAATTCCCAAATTAACTAAACCTTGCCTCTGATACCAACTATTTCGACCCGACATTTTCTTACATTACTATTACATCATTTGAAAGATAAAAAACATAATAGAATTACACAAAGAGGATCCAAAGGCTTAGCTTCTTCAAAAAAACTAGGACCACACATAACAAATACAACATCTAGCATAAACATTTATTTAATTTCTTCTTCTTTAGCTTCTTATTAGAACTAGTCTTCTCCTTAGTACATGTAGCCACCTGAGGATATACATCAAAAGGGGTGATCTAGATGCCCAGTACGAGGATATATAGGAACAATATATCATGGGGTGAGCATAATCATAACATAGGCAAAAAAGATCATGAACATGAGAGGAGCATAAATAAAAGACTTGAAATGTGGGAATGCATAAAAATGAAACATCGTGTCTTAGTGGTTAACTACCACACATACATGTGAACCAAGATAGAATATTTTTCACAATTTATTTCACATTTATTCATGAGATTCATCAGTTTACCCAATGCATTGGAGTGTTGTATAATTTCGGGTGCACTCGTCACATTGAAACATTCATATTGCGCTATATAATTCAGGGGGCACCTGTTGCATCATAACATTATCATCATCACGCTTTCCACATAGAACTATTATAAAAAATGTAAATAACTAACCCATGGAATGGAATGGTTTTCATCTCAAAATAACACATTCATAAGCTTTGGGTTCCCAAAATAAAGTGGGAATGTCCAACATCTTACATGAACCATCCACTTTGAGTCAGAAGTAAAAGGGGTATTCTTAAAAGAAGAGTTATTTTGGAAAACATTTTTTTGACATATAAACTAGTGAAAAACATTTATATCCCATAAAATTAAAAACAATAATGAACAAATGATCTTTAAGGAGTAACCATATCAAAAATTGAGTGAAAGAGGGAGAACCCGAAGGAAGAAAATTGGGTTCGAGATTTCCCCTTACCTTGTACCTGAATGCTTCCTTCTCTTTAATGTCATGTATAATGACCTTATATTCATTAATTAGAAATCCAGAACCATGTTTAAATTAATAGGGTTCATTATGGTTTCATTATTTCATATTATGTGCCTTTATATGACTTATAGAGTTTAAAAACATTGTTTGGGGATGTTCGTTTTTATGGTTTTTCTTGGGTGGTTCACTTGTATTCTTAAATTAAGTTTTGGGTAGAACATGAGTAAACATCCAGAAATGATATTACATGAAATTAATGTTATTATAAGATATTGAATGATATTATAATGAATGATATTATATCCTTGTGGATGAATCAATAGATAAGAATTAAATGATGTTTATTTGGGTTAATTTGGGCGGTTTTTTGATCACAACGAACTTGTTTTAACTTATCACTTAGTAATATGTCCATATGTTATTTCCAGAACATTAAATACAAAATAATACATATAAAACATTCTTTTTCAACCATAAAAATGGTTTTATGACCAGATCTGAAGGTAGAAATGGAAGAAGAAAGCATGTCATTCTTGAAGGTGATAAATTAACACCTCCCGAACAACGTTCTCTTTAATAAAATAAAAGGAAGAGGGAAAGGGGGGTGGATGATATAATATACCATTAGAATCTAAAACATACATTATATTTATAATACTAGAGTTAAAATAAAATTTGGATGAAGATAGGTGGGGAGAGATCAAGAAATAAACTTGAACTTGAAAGTAAATTAAAGGAGAAGAGGGAGGGAAATTACCTCTAGAATCCTCTTCTTGAGAACCATCGTAAGGGCCTAAGCTTGGTCTTTTGATGAACCCAGAAGCTCTTGGACGTGGGGTAGGGGATAGGGAAGGTTTTTGGGCAGAGTTTAGAGAATTCTTGGAGCTTTATAGGTGTGAGTAAATGAGGGTGTGAAGGGTGGCTTTTATAGTGGAGGGGAGAGGGGTTTCCTTAATATAAAATTCATTAGTTTATTATTTTCCCCTAAGACAAGGAATTGTGAGTCCTGAACGACCAAGAATAGTAATTTTATAATGTAATCCCGAAACAAGTGCTATTACATCAGTAGAACATCACACATGACCCTATAATTAGCTTATTTAGCTTATTTTGTAAATTACAGTATTTCACTATTCATGAAAAATTCAAGTATCTCAGAAAAATCCCAAAAAATTACCCCAACCATTTTTCAATGTGTATAATCCAAAAATGAAGTCCATTATTCAAAAATAATTTTCTGAATATAATTAATTTAATATTTAACTAAAATCATAATTTACTAAAAAAAAGAGTTTTTAAGATTAAAACTGATTTTATAGTGCTTTCAGAAATTATGTAGGGTCTTATAAAATTATCTAAAAACTATAATTCATTGATTAAATAATTTATGAATACATTTTAGGGAAATAAATATTCTTTTAAATTAATCAATTAATTATAATTATTTATGTATGACTTACATAATACCAAAATGATTACTAAGGTCAAATTGTCACTTTCTAAGATGTCTAAATTTTATTTAACTATTCATAGGTGATGTTACTCTTATGTTGGTTGATTTACTATTCATAAGGATCATTTTACTATTCATAATGGTATGTTTCTATTCCTAATGGTACGTTACTATTCACCAAAAAATATTTTTGTTTCATTAGACTCCAAAAATCATCTTGAACAAAACCGTGTATGTCGAATTTTTTAAATTCCAAATATAAGAGTGAAAAAAATTGTGTTTAAAGGTCACTTATAACTTAGTAGTTTATTATGTTGTGTTTTAATGTTATTTTATGACATAAATATAAGAAGGAAAATTTCCATTGAAAAACATTGGGTCGTTACATCAGACCCTTGGGCAACCTGGTGAGACAAATCCAGTACTTGAGAGCCTTTTTTTGCACGCACGAGAGGGGAATTTAACACCAAGGAGATGGTTAAAATTATTCAGCCCTAGAAGTCGAAGGGGTGAAATTCTAATTATAGGTTCCTTGGTCAGTGGATCCATGTGTAAAATGGTTCCGCGCGAAATCTTGTGCGCCGATGTTGGAAGTGCGAAAATTCATCTACATCGGGCAGTTGCGCGCAAATTACCGCTCCCACGGTTAGGGTGCGGAAAATTTTCACTCCCGTGCGAAAGACATTTGCGAATCCCTCACTATTCCACATGATAGACATTTTTTTGCACGACATCAAATTTTTTTCACGTGACCCTTTGGGACCCCCGAAATGGATCACCGAGTCCAAATATGGCTTCGCTTTGTTGCACTGAAACCTCCTTCAGCCATTGAGTGCTTTTCACCATCTAAAAATGCCCCCCCCCCCCTCGGAATCGGAGCGGCGAGGGGACGCAATGTTCAGATTCCAAGGGAAATGATGAGATGTAAAACTCCCTGGGACCCATGCATGCTAAAACTGTAGCGGCGTGAAAAACCGATGAGTGGCATGGAAATCGCTTTTCATGAGCACATGAAAACCCATCCTTGCACCTATAAAAGTTCTCACAGGTCCCCAAGCCATATGGATTTTTCTCACGCGACAAGTCTGGAGCTCTCGTCCGCGAAAAATTATCACTGTCCTGTGCCAAAAAGAGTCTCAGTTGCGCATAATTCCCTGACTTCAGCTATCGTTTTACGCACAAAATTGGTTTTTTTCATGCCAACATTTGTTTTTCACGCCAATCCCTGATTTTTCACACCAACCTCTGATATTTCACATGGACTCTCTGAGACTGGATCGGAAGAATACGGTCCCTAATCGGGATGAGGCAGAGAGAGAGGATTCTTTCTCCACTCGAAGGGCTGAGATGGTTGCCAACCTTGACGTACATAGTGCCCGAAGGATCGTATCCATTAACCATACTTTCTTCAACATGATCCCCCAGCCCAGAAGGAATATGCATTGTCCAACAACTTTCCATTATGGGACTTTAATATCATGGAGGAGGTACCCGTGCCATTATTTGAACTTGACACACCATGGTCATGGGTGACCCGTGAGGATGACCTACCTCAGTATAATATCACCTAAAATGGACATCCTATTAGAGAAACGATAAATATAAATGTTTACATCCTGAATACTAGGACCATGACCTTTTCGGGGAGTGACCCAGTTGCGAAGGATTCTCTGACCATTTACGCAAGTACCTTTCGTCAGAGTGTTACTGATGAGACTAAAGGCTAGCTGTATGATTGGGAAATGTAGTTTGGAGGCATTTTCATGAGTGATTGGTCCTAAGCATATTGGGTTCACTAGACATGTGACCAGTTTGGGGATGAACTGCGGTACATCAGTTTGTTCGAGGCAGTGCAGATATCGCAGTTTCATTTTTACCTTCAGCATGAGCTCAGGCCAGAGATATTTACTCGATGGTCCCCCGATACCAATACATTCCATATTCACCATGGTTATGTTGGCATCATCCTTTGGTAAATTCATTGTATTGAGGGTATCCCTTGGATGGGCACAAGTATGATGAATTTCTCCCACTGAGGAACATCTAGGGAGATGGATCACGAACTCCTATGCTAACATGGAACCTGTTGGAGCTGGCTAAGGAGAGGATGGGGGTCAAGGATTATTTGAAAGACATTGATTACAAGAAATGGTTTATCTTGTTCCTGAAATGAGATCCGGAAGTCAAGATGTCGGGGCGAGGGAATCGGTGTTGACCACGGCACAGAGGAGAAAAAGAAAATTGTATTGAAGGATCCTGGAGGAGGAGAAATATTAGTCATGGGGCTTTAGCATAAATGAGAGTTGGGACCCGGACATCCAGTACGTCGGATTTCTTGCAACATTCCTGAGTTGGTTACTCCTATCAGTGAGGGACGCAAGGATGGGGGTTTATCCAACAACATTGGTGATGGATGTCATCATGGTTGCAAACCATAGGTTCAACCTGGGGGTCCCCATGTTAGCCCATATATACACCATTCTCGTGTGCATTTCGAGAGGGGGTCACTAAAGATGATCTACAGTCCCTTCCAGATCTTTCATGGCTGGATCGCGGATCATTACGGCTGATATACCATTCCAAATGTCATTCATCATCCAGGTAATGGCATGCGACCTTCCTTACTGAATATTGCTGGGGTTAAGTCATTAACGCTCAATGAGGAGGGGTAAGGTTCTGAATTGGAAATCATAGAAATTTCACATTTATCACGTTCCCCACTCTGACTAGCCAAATGATAGACAATGGGCATGGATCACTAGACAAAAGGGAATACTTCCAGAGCATCAGAGGTGGGGTACTTGTGGCTCAGATTGATGGGAAGTTCTTTTGTGATCCCTATGTGCCATCAAGATTCACTAGGAAGTTTGGATGCCTCCATTAGATGACAAAGAAAGTGTGCACAGACATCCGGGAGGAAAGGCACCCTTGTGTTCTCTGCCAAATGTGGCTAATGATTACAACCCATGGCTCTGGCGATATAATTACCTTTCCCCCCACTGGAGCTGGCACTAGCCTCTCAACTAAATATTCCGAACATTGGGCCATAGCATACCTTGAGGGACTTTTGCGGAAGTAAGTTCAGAATCTCAAGGTAGCCAGTGTTGGACCTGGGTGGCGAGAGATCAGACAAAGTTCTATTGGGGAGGAAAGGTCAGAAGCGTGTTGGGCAACTGGGCCCGCACAGGTTGGGGCTTCAGTAGCGGGGACGTTGCATGGTGTGGTTGTGCCCTCATCGCCTAGGGGGATAGGGGCTCACGGAGCAGGGAGGGAACTCCCATAGGAATCAGATAGTGTATCTGCTTCAACCTTCTAATCATGCAATCCTTTCGGCTCTGTGGTTGGCCTGGATGACCCTACAGAAGTTGATGGGTACTGAAGCCCTCTGGAAAAAGATAGTATGAGATGGACTCCAGCTGCTAGAGGTCGGGCGAAATGTATTGACAACAAGGTTAACATCCACTGTCAGCACACATACTTGACGGTCATGGATGTGTATGAACACTAGTGAGGTTGGCGTGATGAACCATCCCTCCTGGTGAAGGTAATGCTCGGTCAGGGGCATGATCCAGACAAGATTTCGTCCAAGGATGGTGACAGTGATGAAGAGCTGGAGGGTATTGAGACAGAAGAAGATGAGGCATAAGGAGAAGTTGAAGGAGGGGGTGAAGGAGAAGATGAAGGAGGGGGTTTAGGAGAAGAGGAGATTGAAGGTGGAGGGTCACAGGGGGAGTTCCACCAAGGGAGTCTTCGAGAGAGTGGTGAGATCATTGGCTCTGATATATATATAATTGAGCTTTGAGAGGTACATCTCAACCCTTATCTATCATTTCCCCCTTCGTTTTTTTGTAACCCTCAATCAGATCTATTTATCCTGTTCAGGTGCATACTGGTGCCGACAAAGAGTCTCCATTCGAAGGGGGGAGGCAACGATAGAACAAGGTAGGAATCCCATGCCAATTATTGAGATGACGAGTGCTGAGGAATTCCCTGCAATGACAGATCCTATAGCAGATAGAACACTGGAGGCTGACACTTTGGGATCTTATAAGTTCATTACTTCAATGATGGTATTTACCATCGGAGAGCTCAGTTGATCAGAGTGTTCATTGTTTTTTCAATAATCACAGCCTTGGAGGCTCCTCAGGCTACCAAATCTAGGTCATCCGCGATTGAGTCAATGTAAAATGTGTTATCCCATTCAGGACACACTTCTCAAACTGAGCTGGCCCTGAAACTCAGTGAGAAAAGAGCAGTGGACATCAGTGGTACTAATGTCGAGGTAGGGCCAAAAGTTGGAAAGGGAGCTACGGAGACTGAGGTGAGAGAGGAAGGTTTCCCAGGCGTTGAAGAGACTAACCCCTTGGGAGGAGTACCTGAAGAAGACCCTACTACTAGTCTCTTGGCTTCCTTCCCCAACTATCGGCCTACAGATCCTGAAGAGATAGATGATTCTCACTCGGAGGCAGCTGAGGAGTGCTGAATGACGCAACGCAAAGGGTGGAAGTGTATCAAGCACTTTCTCGATCTTCCCTGGTTAGAATGGTTAAAATGGATGGGTTCACTCCAAACCTGGCTACGCTTTCTCTATGCTGGAGGGGTGGATGCTCATCATCTCCATTTGACAGTGTGTGACTACATGGTAGAGAAGATGCATGAGAGCAGCCGATGCTCTGATGTTTCCTGGTTCCAAAAAGAGTCTGAGAGTTCCCAAGTGTTCCTGATGGTATAACAAGAGTCCTGGCACCTTGAAGAACAAATAAAAGAAAAGGAAGTATTCATTGCAAACTGTTTTGAGATTGTGGAGCAGTTGAGGGCCCAGCTGGTGGACACCCAAGAGCTGCTCATGGAAGTGGATCACCAAATGACTAATCTTCAAACTGAATAGGTGAAAGAATAGGATAGTGAAAGTGCATTGTGCTCTATGGTCGTTGATTAAGAGAGGGTTCCCAGGGTGCGAAAAGAAATCCTAGAGGTTAAAATCCAAAAAGTAGCGGCACTGGAATGATCCATCCAAGATGATGATCCTTAAGGGCATTGTTTTGGTCGAACATATAAATTCATTTATTCTTACTACCTCTTGGTCTGAAATATACATATGGATCTATTTATTTACATAATCTTTTGGGTTATTTCATTCAACCACAGTCCTGAAATAAATGGCAATCCATTCTTAATCTCACGTGTGTCGTACCTGATGTGAGAAACAATGGATGTTCTTACTATAACTTCATTTGATCATGGGATCGCCAATCAAGATTCAGGCATCCGTGATTCTAATAACCAATCCAGATTTCTAAGAAGAGAAGAGGGAGGCCCGGTTAGAGGAAGATGACCTCAGAATAATCGATGTATCGTATTCCCAACGTGCTCTAGTGCACGTGTGGGGTAATGCCAGGGGCGTTTGAAGTCAATTTGAACATAAGGGAATGGAAAATGTGAATCACAATACCCCAGATTCAGAACACTATTGGTGTGGCATGATAATAAAGGATAAATGTTGACCATGTTTGAAACACAGTATCCATATTTCATTATCCTGAAATGGGGATGACAAAAGAGGCTTGACCGCTGACCATGTTCGAAACACAGGTCTTGACTCATAATTTCATCGATTAGTCTTCTGATACATTGGCACAGGACATTAGGCGAGCCATATGTTGGATAAACATAGTGTTAGGGGGTCCCTTTAGACGTGAAAGAGGATGAGGGTATGAATAAAGGGCATGCAAAGCATGGAAGGTGGAGTGGGGGTTTGTTCTAACAGAATCCAACACTCTTGAAATTAAACCACCATGGTGGAAATATGTTAGGTGGACTCATCAGTCTAATCATGGATCATTCCTACTTTTAGACATGACACCTCTGGTGAAGAAACTATTGCTTCCCAACATTATCGAGGGGTATCCTGTCCCATGTGGATGGGAGTCAAGCCATACGTAGTTCTGGAAGATTTTGTGTCATTTAATATCTTGCAATAAGGACGTAGAGTGATCTTAGTTTATGTTCATAGAGCTCAGACCAGGTATTTGTAAGAAATTTGGGGGACACATGGTGAGGTAATTATAAAACCCGACGTGAATGAGGACCTGGTGTCCAGATCACCATGTTTTCCCTGGGGAAGTATTTAGGTCATGGTACCGAACACAAAAGTTAGGTTAGTACCATAGATAAGTGTCTGGGAGTTCCTACATATCTCATGAAATTGATAATCAAGACTAACATAGTACTAAGGGGTGGCACAGTAAGGTACCAGTGATAAGGATAAAATGGGTGTGCGGGTCTGGCCCTCGCACCATAAGAAGTTGCATTTGATTGGTCCTGTTTTTTCTTTAGGGTGAATGGATGTGTTTTTTTTGTGAAGCTATGGGACTAGATTATAGAATCTAGGCATCACAACAATAATCATGCAAAATGAAGGAATTAACAAATGGTGTGGTTTTGGACCGATACCAAACATGATGTCCCTTATTAAGGAGAACCACAATGCAGTGTCATTTTTCATCGTGTGGCCAGGATGATAATGTCACAGTTTAGGTTCAGGTGATGGGAACAACCATGGACTTTAAAGTCATGCAGCATAGACGTAATAGTTTAATGTCACATGGGACTAGGAAGAATAGTTTAATGTCATATGGCCTGGACATATAAGTGAGGTTCAAGAGTAAATGTGCATGGTGCAATAAATCATACTCAACGTTAATGAGGACATGATCCCATACACACTATGCATGATTTCGAGAAAGAAACCCCTGACCGAGGGGCCCGAAAAGGTTAAAAGGTAGAAAGTAGGAGCGACTAGCTCTCAATTAAGTTGGACCCGAAGACAAGATGGCTGGGTGTTCCTACACATCCCATGAGGATGGGAACCAAGTTGCACGTAGTTCTTAAAGGTTCCTTTTAATATCATGCAGGAAAAAAATACAGTTTAATGTCATGTGGGATATTAGGTAAGAGAAACTAGATCCTAAGAGGGGGGTATGTGGCATGGCTATTGCAAACCCGACGTGAATGTGGTCAGAAGCCCATACACGACACACCACGTGGCCCTATAAGGGTAGAGACCTAAAAGGCAGAGTATAAGAGATAAATTAGTAGAACTGAGCTGGACCCAAAGATGATATGTCTGGGAATTCCTATGTATCCCATAAGGATGAGAATCAAGCTATGTGTAGTTCTCACAAAGGGGAAATACAAAGAGATCTTAGTTTAAGGTCTTAGAACTCTTACCATAGAGAAGCAAGACTATCCCAAGTAAATTCGGACCTTAATCCAATCTCTAAGACTATGTGAGTAGAACTCGGTATAGGGAACAATGGTGGATAAGGTATTTCCAATATGTGAAATACATGCAAAGGGGAAACCGGTGCGGAGCCCCGAATGATGCCTTATCATGGCTTTCACCTTCTAACATGTAGATGCGCACTGAGGAATAGTACCAAGTGTTTTGAAGTTCTACTTGGACATGATGAGGTGGAGAAGGATGTGAATCTTGTAACTGACATTTTGGACTTAATAGGGTTGGTGTGAAGATGGAGGATAACTGTTGACCATGTTCAAAACACATCGTCCACACCGTTTGACCTGAGGTGGGAACAAAAAATGAGCGTCGACTGCTGACCAAATTCGCAACGCGAGACTCGTATCAATTTGTTTTTTGAAACCCTTAAAGAAATTGTCACGTGATGGTAGGAGGCCCCTTGGGCCGATCATACATGCCATTTGAGGGTCCTTTCGGGTGTGGAAAGTGATGGAATCCCTAACGAAGGGGAACATGAAACCTGAAAAATGAGTGAAAGCATGTCCGGGCAGAATGCGACAACTCTAGGCATGGAACCAGAGTACTCTTGGGCACATTGGTGACTCACCGAAGAGGATCGAGAGGCCATTCTAAAGGGTGGACGATTTAAAAAGATGATTATGGGGCAAGGGTATAGAGAAATCTCATTAGAAGGAGGTACATGGTGTGATTGTTATAAAACCCTATGTGAATGAGAACATAATCTCATACCACACCATATACTCGTCTCCTTGGGGGAATGTAGGCCAAGGGGCCAAAATGAGGTTGGACCTGAAGACTAATCATTCGGGCAGTCCTACGTACCCGATGAAGATGGGAATCAATCCACACGTAGTTATGGAAGAGACGCAGATAGGGGTAAGATACCACAATGATGGGGGTGTACAACATGACAAGTAACCCAACGTGAATGAGGAAATGATCCCATGTCACATTGTAAAATCCTGAGTGAAGGCTGGGGCGGGGGCCTGAGATTGGGCCACATATAGAATGTTGTGTCCATATTTCAAGTTAACATCTTAAAGTGAGGACGAAAGTGATATTAGTTAAAGGCCATTGAGCTCAGACCATGGAGGACAACTGCTGACAGAGTTCGCAACACAACATCCATCCCTGCATGACAGGAGGTCAGGGTAAAAAATTGGGCATCGACCATTAACCGTATTCATAATGCAGGACCTATACCACTTCTTTGTCTAAAACCCTCGAGGGCGTTGTCCTGGGATGGTAGGAGGACCCTTGGGCCAAGTATCCATGCCACTCTGGGGTCCTCTCGGACACAGAAGAACAGAGACCCAAATGATGGGGCCGATGAACCATGGAAGGGCCAGTGCTCATAGATGGGGCATAAATAGAGAAGGAATGTCTCTTGGGAATGTTTGTGGCATGGCCATATAGCCCGGTCTGTATAAGGATGAGATTCCCTACCACACCACATAATCCCAAATGAGAAATTCAGACGAGGGGTCGAAATTGTCGGGGGACCCGAGACTGGGCATCCTGACCAACTGTTCTCATATGACCTCTTATGTGGGTGTTGCCTCATCATAGCTCTTAAGCCAACATGAGAAATGCTCGGTGTGGGAAACAAAGAGTAGGACTTGTTTCTCCCCATTGTATGGGTCAAATAACTGGCATCACCCAAAATAAACAGTGACTTGATAGAAAAAGTGGTGGAATGAACCATTACACTCAATATTTGGGACCTACGGGGTGGAGATAGCGACAAAGGATAGCTCTTGACCATGTTTGAAACACAACATCCATATCCTGTGACCTGGAATGGGAACAAAAAATGAGCGTCGACTATTGTCCGTATTCGCAATGAGGGACTTGTATCAAGTCATTGCTCGAAACCCTTGAAGATGTTGGCTCGTAATGGTAAGAGGGCCCTTGAGCCGAGAATCTATGCCATCTGGGGGTCCTTTGGAACATGAAAGATTATGGAGTCCCAAACAATGAGTGTTAGTAAGTTACAAGGGTGCCCATGCATTTCAACGTCAAGTATGACAGTAAAAGAGGTGGATGTCTCCGGGGAATGGGAGGCATGGCAGGATCATGATGAGCTTGATGAAAATTGAGGAAAGAGCCTAGACCAAACCATATGTCTTGACCCAAGGGGAGATTATAGAGTTTTGGGTTGGGCCAACAGACAAAATTCCTGGGCATTCAAACATATCCCATGAGGATGGGAATCAAGTCGTACGTAGTTCTTGAAGGTCATGCAGTTTAGCGTCGTGCGGTGAGGACGTGGGGGAATAGAAGAACGAAGAGGGAGAAAATTGTGTGATCATCGTAATTCTGACATGAGTGGGGCCAAGGAATCCTGAACTACACCATATAAGGATCCTCCGAGAGAACTATACCTAGGCGGCAGAATCAAAGACAAGAGTTTGGGGATATACTCAAGATGAGGAGTTTGAGCGTTCCTACATATCCCATGAGAATAAGAATTAATCCATACATAGTTCTAACGGGGTAGTTTAATGTCTTGAAGGATGATATACAGTTTAATGTCACGCAGGACATGGCAGTTTAAGGTCTTGCAGGACAAGTAGTTTAGGGTCATGTAGGACTGAAGGGGCTCAAGAAAAGTATTTCTTGAGAAACATGGCATTGGTGGAAGGATTTATAAGCTCAACATCTATGGTCACTAGTGAGTAAGCACCGTTGGGGTAAACCCTATGAATTATGTAAGGTACTTCCCATTTGGCCTCTACCTTGTGTGGTTTCCTGCCAGGTATCATTAGAGTCTGGAGGGCCAAAACCATGTCACACTTCAAGAAGGAGTGGAAGAGGACCTTCTTATTGAAAGATCTGGCTATCTTGTTTTGATGTCTTTCCAAATTTTATAGGGCACGATGACTATTCTCGTCAAGTGCTTCCAATTCAGACAGATGAATTTCATCTACCTTATCTGGCGACTGTTAGTCATAGACCGCTAGGTGTAACGAAGGCAACTGAATGTCGATGGGTAGGACAGACTCAGTTCCATACACCAGGGAATATGGGGTCACCTGGGTAGGATTACGTGTTGTCATCCAATAAGCCCATAGGGCGTTGAGAAGCTTTTCCGACCAACATTTCTTGTTCTAACCAACCATTTTTTGCAAAATGTTAGAGAGGGTTTTGTTGAATGCCTCAATCTACCCATTTCCTTGCGCATGGTAGTGGGAGGTATGGTAAGAATAGATGTTGTACTTGGCATACAACTTCAGCTCATCTGCTCGGATATTGGTGCCATTATCGGTGCGGTAGGCTTGAGGGACTCATAATAGGTAGATAATATTGGATCTCACAATGTTAATTATGTAATGGGACTTGACATCCTTAAGCGGGACTGCTTCTGCCCACTTGGAAAATAAGTCTGTAGCGGTCAGGATGAACTGACACTGGCGAGCTGTCACCGGCGGTTGTGGTCCCACAACATCTAGAACCCAGACTGCAAAGAGCCAAGAGTACTTGGTTCTGTGGAGAGGCTCTGGTGTCTGATGCATGAATTTATCATGAACTTGGAACGAATGACATCTCTTGGAAAACCCAGTGCAATCATGGATCATGGAGGGCCAAAAGTACCCCAGTCTATGGATATGGTGAGATAGCTTCATTTTGGTCTGATGAGCCCTGCAGGAACCAGTGTGAACCTCTTGAATGACTTAAGAACTCTCGACTCCTTTGATGCAACAGAGAGGAACACCATCATACTCGTGCTTTTAGAAAATCTCCTCAAGACTAGGACCACTCTGGAGGGAAAACTACAACGAATGATGTCGGATTTTCTAGCGTTTAGCCCAATCAGTTGGAAGGTAACCATTTTTTAGATACTTGAAAAAGGGGTATCTTTAGTCGGGAGTCACTTTAAGCACTGCATCTGAGGGACCTGGGGGTCCTAACATGGAGAAGATGGTAGTAAGATGGCTCACATGCAGGCTGTCATCATCACCTGGGGTAACGGGAGCGATGGCTCTCTTATGCACCACATGGATAATCAGATCATCCTATTCGGGTTCTACAAGTGATGCAGCCAGGCCGTCCAGGGCGTCAGCTCGACCGTTTTGAGATTGAGGTACATGTATTACTTCTGGCTAAGATGGGAATGGGGACAGTAGCTGGTGAGTGTGTTCCAAAAATCGTATGAGCTCATACTTGCTAACGACATTGTCTCCATTGATCTACTTGATGACTAGTTCAGAGTCCCCATTCACATGTAAATGGGTCACAATAATCTCAAGGGTTAGCTCAAGGCCATTGATGAGGGCCAGATAATCTGCTTCATTGTTGGTGAAACCTCCCAACAATAGGAATGAGTATAGAAGAATAGCTTGTGTCGCGGTAATAACGACGATACCCAAGCCTACCCTATTAAGCTTGGGATCATTGAGCCTCCTTCCAGTGTGGATTCAGGAAGCACCATCGAAGTGCATCTTCTAGCATGGCATGTCATGATATACTAAGAGGATTGCCTCATCAGGAAAATTGAGATCCAAGGACTAGTCAGCAGGAGCTGGATGGGCATCAAGGAATTCTGCTAATGATTGCCCCTTAATAGATTTCTGTGGGATAAACCTGATATAGAACAACTGATGAATCACTTCCCACTGAGCTAGAAAACCTATCAACATGGGGCAGTTCAGAATGTACTTCAGTGGGTCTACCTAAGACATCAGTTGTACCTCGTGGTTCTGCAAGTAATGTCGCAATTTCTATACTCTGAATACTGGCGCAAGGCAGCTCTTTTTGATGGGGGAGTATCTGATCTCTATAACGAAGGGCATGAGGTAGAGGTAGTAATGGTTTTTTTATGTCCCCTCATTATTCTTCTAGTTAATTAGGGAACCAATAGATCATTCCAGGGTGATCACATAAAAGACCAATGGATTTTTGGATATAGGTGGCATCAAGACCGGAGGCTAGAGCATATATTGCTTTATTTCCTAGAACGCAGCCTAGAACTCTTCGTCCCAGTCATAGGTAGTTCCATTCTTAATGACCCAGGAAAAGGGCTTACACTTGCTGTCCAGATTCGTAATGAATTAGCGTATATAGGCTAAGTGGCCTTGGAAACCTCAAAGCTCCTGAATATTTCTTAGCAGAGGCATATAGATGATGGCCTTGATATTCTCTGGATCGATCTTGATGCCTCGGTACCTGACAACCAAGCCGAGGAACTTCCCAGAGGTGACCCCAAAGGAACATTTCAATGGGCTCATCTTCATGTGGCGAGAACGGAGGAAGTCGAACACTTTCTCAAGGTCTTTGATATGGTCCCGACACTGGAGATATTTGATGATCAGATCATCCACATAGAATTTCAACAATGTCTTGAGGATTGGTATGAATATAAAATACATGGCCCACTGATAGGTGGCACCTGCATTATTTAAGCCAAAGGGCATGACCTAGTAACAAAACATACAGTGTGTTGCCTCAAAGGCTGTAGACTCCTCATCCTCGGGGGCCATCCAGATCTGATTATATCTAGAGTACCCGTCCATGAATGAAAGGTTTTGGAAACTCATCGTAGCATCGATCAGAAACTCTGTCACTGGGAGGGGAAAATCATTATTCAGACAGTGATAGTTGAAATCCCGAAAGATGATGCAGACTCTGATCTATATGTTCTTCTTCCTAACTAGAATAATGCTGGCTAGCCACATAGGGTCCTGGACCTCCTTGAAGAATTTGGCTCTGATGATCTTGTCAACTTTGGCCTTGACCATGGAACTGTGAGAAGGGTGCATCTTTCTGGGAGGCTGCATGAACCTGTGATGATATTTTGGGAGACCAAGGTGGTGGATGGCTACCTAAGGATCTATCCTTGTCATCTCATCATATCTCGTTTTAAGAATTCTATGTACCGCTGCTGCTCCTTGAGAGGCATGGCGGCCCTGATCAATGTGGGTCTCAGCTCTGCCTCGCTACCAAGGTTCACCTGTACCAATCCATCAACTATGATGTAGATGCACTCTTCAAAAGCAGGGGGAGCATCCTTAATATCCTCTTATTCAATTGCCGAGGAGTGATCCCCAGTGGGAGGAGCTTCCTCTATGTCGGAAGATCCTGAAGAGAGGTTGGTACCTACCTGAGTAGTAGTGGTCACTACATCAAGAGATTTCGGTACAGCCGAAACCATAGAAATAAAGGTTGTCAACCTGATCCCATCTAGTCTTCAGCCCAAGGAGACACACTTGATGATGCCAAAGAAGTAGTGGGGCATTTTCTTGAGCTGTTTAATTCCATCCCAGCGAAGCAGGCACATATGATGCATTGGCATTGCCATTGGGCGGTCATCATGATACTTTATAGGGGTAATGGGCTCAGGGATCTCCGAGGCTTGATTCATATAAGAATACGAAGTGATCTCCCAACGTTTCTTGGACCTGGGAATATGCTCCCCCCCCCAATGCCATATAAAACAAAACATTTCCCCATATCGAGGGTCTTGGACTCCAATCGATGGATCATGAAGACGTAGGCATTGTCCAAACCTGCCCAGGGGTCGGTTTCAACCACAGCATGCTCAACCTCACTATCCGGAATCTACTTGCCTTTGCTCTTGTAATAGCCGACATCCAGGTAGTGGGAATCACAAGAAGAAAAAGGAGATGCACCACCTTGGATCACTCCCTCTCAACTATAGAGGGATTACTTGAGGAACTGTTGATACGATGAGGGAACTGTCGCGTGCAGGTGAAGCCATGTTCTGTTCATCAATTCATTGTACGCGGTGTTTTGAGAGAAAACCATAAACTCGGTACTGGAAACTAGGCCACTAAAATGGGTCTTCAAATGGATCTTTCCCACAAGGTTCTGCTTTGTCCTATCATATCATAGGATTTTCAGGTTGGATGGGGTTAGATCATCCTCAGATAACCCTAGTTTCTATAGTGTCCATGTGCGGATAAGGTTGATCTCAGAGCCTGTGTCAACAAGACAGTGGCAAACCTCCACACCATTGAACCAACCTGTGATGTATAGTGGGAAGATGTCCCCTGTATAGAATAACCTTAATCTTCTCTGAATAATGAGATGATGGCCATACATTCCACATTTTCGAGAGCCTCCACGTGAAAGGCCTCTGCAGCTGCTACCTCCGTCTCGAATTAGAGGGGGCTTCTTAAAGCTTCGGTGAGGGCATCACGCATATCGGGTGATTGGAGATGGTCCTAGAGGATAGAGATCCTTGCTCGAATTCTGGAAAGATGCTAGAGAACATCATACTTCTATGACAACCATGAACATTTTCTTATAGGTGGTCGCTCTATGACAGGCGGTATGGTGGACCCTGCCGGCTAGGTCGGTGGCTGAATGGTGCTGGGAATATCCCGCTGCTCACTAGTCAGAGCCTGCAGAGTGGCTATCAGATGGCGACCAGATGATTGATACTGGCTTGTAGTAGGGCGTGTCTAGTCGCGGTATGGTTGAGGTGGCTCTTCCTGATCTAGTACCACAAATGGCGGTGAAGGCAGGCTTGACAACACCGGATGAGGCTGTGCATGCTGAGATCGGCGCTGGGCCTACTTTCTAGTCTCAGTGGCATGCAAAGATTGGATAGAAGTTCCAACTAATGTGCCACAATGACCCATATGGTTGTGGCTCCACCGACATTGGCGTTGGATAGGGACGTTAGGGAGGTTCGTCTGCCGCTCCCCGTTGTTGGGAGTCATGTAGGGGTTTACCAGCTCCATGGTGTTAACCGAAGCATACCCTTGACTATCACTCGAATAGTCATCCGCTACTAGGTGGATTCTGGGAGTAATTCCCATCTCTGATGGAATAAAGTTGCTGAGAAGATGGGATGATGATGGCATTGGTGGGGCACATTTCTTTCCCTTAGGTCGCTGATGCTTGCTCATCTGGGAAGAGGCCAGCTAAGATGATGATGCAGAAGTGGTGACTACAGCTTCTGAAGGATATGGCTAATTCAAGAGTGCACAAATGATCCCATCAGCATGGGAGACCATTTTGAGAGCCATCCAGTCATCATACCTCTGAGACACATGGGTAGAAACCTACTGCCACTCACCCTAACTGTCAATGCTGCTGCATGGCCTTACGACGATGCATGCCACTTGTTTTGGGGATGGGCCCAACATGACTATGTTTTTATCAACCTAGTCTAGAATCCATTCTTTGAACACATAGCATTTCATGAGAGTGTTCTTCCAGATTCGGTGATAAGGGTACTAGTTGGGGAGATCAGTGAGGTGCAACTCTTCTGACCTTCTGTACTCATGCAAATGCACAATCCCCTATTCCAAGGCACTTCAAAAATAGCCAAGAACTTGGTTCTCATTAAACGAGTTGGTTCATTTTCTTCTATTTGGGAAGGGGGGACTTGGAGCTTGGCCCTGACGAGGAGCTGGAGGAGACTATTGAGGAGGTAGATCTTGATTATCCTACCTAGGCGGTGGTCGTGCATTAAGCGGGGGAACCTACTAGTTTTGAGAAGGTCGTTGCTGGGCTGGAGGCTACAACTATGGTGGAGGGCCACTGTGAGGTAGTGGAGGTGGCTCCACTGGTAATAATTCCAGCTGTCTGGGGGCCTCTATTTGGGCCACCATGGTGGGCTCGACTCTGGAATTCCTCCTTGTGGGAATTACAAGGGGCAACGGACGTACCTGACTGGCTTGTTGCAGGGCTTCTTCCAGGCGCTGGGCTTTATCAGAGAAGTCTCAAAATCCTTCAGGGTAGTTATGGGTGATCAGAGACGGAACCAATTTTGTGTTAAAATTTCCCAGACACATCATCAGTAATTACTCCTGAGTCATTGGCATGTCAAGGGAGTGTGTAAGACCATTCCACTGGGGGATAAAGTCCATGACACGCTAATCAGGCCTCTGCTTGCACTTGAAGAGGTATGAGATGCTTATCTTCCATGTGGTGGAGCTGAACTGGTAAAGGAATTTCCTCCGGAGGACCTCCCAGCTGGTTACTGATCCAATTGAGAGCTGGTTGTACCAGAAAAACACAGGCCCCTCCAATTTCTGCACAAATAATTGGATTTTGGTGGCCTCCTGCTGCGCTGGAGTCCCTAACATGGGCCCACACCTTGAGGCGAAGTGGGCCATATACTGTGGTGGGTCCCATGTCCCATTGAATGGGGAAAAGGTGGGATTCCGGAAACTTGGCGGTGCCGGTATATCATACACCCATGTTGGATATGGGTTTCAATTAGGCGGGATTTCCACCTGTCGCATCTCCAAAGCCTCTAGGCGGGCAATGAGTGCCGCCATTGGATCATCTGGGCGGGGTCCTTATCTTGACGGGGATCCCTAACCATGAGCGCATTGGAGGGTTCTTCAACATGGTAAGGAGGCCCAACAGCTCGTGGGGCAGCTGGTGGCATGAGCTTCGGGGCGGCTGGGGGAGCCTGAGCTGGGTCCCTTGGATTTTCGTGCCATTCAAGAGGGTTTTGTGAGACAAATTTCACCCTCTTGTCGTACGTTCCAGCTTCAACCGTATCTACAGGAGCAGCATGGTCTGAGTTACCTAGAGGCAGCTCACAGAGGGGAAGCTGTTCCTACCCCTACACTACTGGTCTAGGATTGTCGTAGTGTGGTCATCACTCTACAGTGAGTTAATCTAGGAGGCCATTGAACAACTTATTCTACATGGAAAGTTATTGGTGCAATGTGGCCTTCTCAGAGTCCTCCTCCGTCTTCTACACTGAGGTGGATGGGTCAGAGTTTTTGGTAGCTTCGACGTTCTCTTTACCCTTATCGGAATTCTGGATGTGCACTAATTCCTCGGTGGGTGGAGGGAGACCCAGTAGATTCTTCTACTAATGGGTAACTCTTCCCAATGTGTCTAGTAGTGGTGGAATTACCTGAGGGGGAAGATCCCCATCAAGAAGCTCTAGCTCATCCTCCTCATCCACTATGTCATCCATGTTGACTATGACCCTTCCTGGGGGAATATCCTCGATATCTCATATTGATTTGGGATGCCTCCAGATAGCACTGAAGTGGAGGGTAACATACTACCACCATCCATGTATTTTCTTGTGGGGAGAAGCCTACCTGATAACCTTGCAAAGTACTTTGAAATTCTGAATGCATTTCTGTTGGAGGGACTTACGGTGGCCTGGTGACTTAGGGTGATGGGCCAGAGAGAGTGCAGCCAAATCAACTAGATGACATTTCTCTCCAATGTTTTCAAAATTAACTTGGCTCTTGGGATAATCAACTCGCCGATGACGAAGGTAGAAGTGTATCACCCAGAGAGTTTGGTAGAAACACTCAATTTCCCCTGGGGTGAGGGATTTCGGTGTGTAGAAATTTAGCTCTTCCACGGGCCAGAACGTCTCGGGGAAGTTGTCCATTACGAGGATATTCCATAAGCTTCTTGGGTCAGATTCAGGGGATGGACCTTCATTACCCCACTCGTTAACCAGAGGCAGCTGAGGAACTGGCTGCAGCACTGAGGCAGACTGCTGGGGCGATAGGCTGGCCGGTGGAGAGTACGGAGAGCGGGTTGATTGGCTGCTAAATCCTAGGCTGCCCTCTGAAGAGTGTAGTGACCTAGCCACTACGTTGCGATAAGATGGGTGGACAGTCACAGATCATGGCTCCGGGGTTAGGGCTACTGGTGATGGGCCGTGATGTTGCCCGCCCGCCATTGGTCCCCAAAATAGCTCTCAATGATCTCTTGTTGATGTAGAGAGCTCTTCTGGTGATGACAGTTGTCATTTCAGAACTGTGAGCTGCGGAGTTTCCATATATTCATCTTTATAGATATACCTACGGAGGGAGGCAGGAATTTGATGGAACTCGCATTCCGGGAGTACTAGGATGATGCGCCATGTTCCTACCCTATCCCTTGACTTAGATGGGTGATGGGAGGATTCCCGAGCTGAGTCGTATTCCTCCTTGGAGTCTGAGAAGTGGACTATTTTGATCTCTGTCCAGAACTTCCTATAATTCTTCTTATGGAGGCAATAACCCACATTCCTTCCCCTGGAATGCTCTTTGGGACAGGGCATATTTTTGACACGAGGTCCTTTGGCTGCGCAAGTGCTGGGGCGGAGGGGGTCTCCGCCTGAGTAAGCTGGGGTGGGAGGAGCACCATGAAAGATGTCGAAGGGGACATGGGGAGGACCTCCATGGGTAGCACTGGAGCGGGAATGACCTCTACTACAACTGGTAGGGGCATGGGGAGGACTTCCATGCCTATTCTCCCTGGTTACATCAGTATAAGGAGGGTACAGGTACTAGTCGAAATGAACACAGGTAGGACCTTCGTGCGTGGTGCCGGTGAAGCAAGGCTAGCCTTCACCCCTCTGGTTGCTGGAGTGAGGAGGACCTTCACTAGCTGCATAGAGAATATGGGGATGATCTCCAGGTTGAAGAGAGACTGGATGTGCAACGCCCCCACACCGACGTTCGGTGGCTGGAGGAATGACCCCATATCCGGTATTGTGGGAACGGGAGAGACATCCCCACTAAGCATCACTACTGCGGGGATGACTCTCATTTGAATTGAAGGTGGCACGTGGTGGCCCTCTATACCGAGGCTCAAAGCGGGGAAGGCCTGTGATCCCTATTGTAGTAGTACGGTGAGGACCTTCAAACTAGGTGACATCTCTGTGGGTTAGTCCGCGAAGACCACTGCCAGTGCTGGTGACAAAGATAGTCGACCCAGCCTGCCCATGATGTGGTTGGGGCCTCGATCTAGGTTAGGCGTATGAATGTGATTGTTCAATATACATAGGGAGTTGGTGGTATGCGTCATCGGTGGCTCAGGCCACAGTAGCCGTTGACGTTGATGCCCCTTGGCGGGCGCCCTCTTCGGCTTGTGCCCGATGCTGGCGTCGGGTAGAAGGGACTGGAGTCAGCGTTGCAGGAATGTGAATTACCTACTCTTCATCCAGTAAGACCAGGTAGCGGTTCTAACTCATTCGTGTGGGGGCCCTCACTGGGAGTCCCTGGAATGGGACTCTGACCGGGCTGACCCTGACATCACCAACCTCATTAGCGTAGGGTAGGGAGTCGTCGAAGCGTTCCCGGGATGGGATCCCAAAATGGTTATATGTCAGGGTGAAGAGTAGTGGCACCCTATGTGGCCTTTGGGGGAATTTCTAATGACGAGTCACATACACCACCAAATCTAGGCAGGACATATCCCTCGTAGGGATGATCCCCTCCTCCTTGTAACGGCGCATGAGGTCGTTGATTACCTTCCGCTAAATAAGATTCGACCGGGAGATGGGGCATGGACGCCTCATGGCCATGGGTGTAGAGGTTGTTGTGGAAAAGGTGAATCTACATGGGACTTACGCGTTGGAACTGCCTCTGCCCCTACATCGGCGGGCAGGAGTTGATCGCATTCTGGGTGCAACAACATGATTCCTAAGAGCAGGGAGATTAACTCGTCAGTGCTGAAAGAAAAAGGAATTGACGACCAATTCCCCAGCTCCATCCCATCTTCCATTACTGATAAGAGGGTTCCATGCTGACAATGTCGTAGAATGGGATGCCCAATATTTTACTGCCCCAACATCTGGTGAGTTTCACGCCAGACACACTATTTTATTGATGGGACTCGGTGCTGGATAACTAGATATGGTGAAACTCTAGTCCATATATGCCTCAAACGCTACTAATCTCTATATTTAGGAGAATATATTCATGTCAGGTTCACCGTTTCTATTTATGAAGGTTTTGTCGGGGCACGTGCGTCCGTCTTTTGTGAGGACGAAAGGCATGGCTTTGTCACTCCGCATTCCCACTTTCTAATGGTGGGCAGCATTTGTCGCTTATTCAGGGACGTTTTATCCTTGATTGAAATGGGATAACGGTATGTCAGTTCTTCCTTCCATGGATTCGTCCATGGATCTCGTTACCTAGTTTGGGTCTCCCTTATAGATTTAAGACGTTGTTCCTGAAACTCTTCCTAGCACCATATTTTCATGGACACCAGTTAATTACGCTGCTTCTGTCAGGACATTCCAAAAGGGTCCAGTCAGGGAAGAATCTTTCAGTCAGGGGAGTAGTCATGTTGGGAATCACTGACATATCTGGATTCTAGAACACTAGCGCGTCTGGGTTTCTTCCCCTTATTATAGGGCTTCTCGAGGGCGCAGAAGTCTGAGGCATCCTGCGTCAAATGCGGGAAATTATATGTCATAGGAATGTCTCTGAGGTTTTATTTAGCTTCCCATGTTTAACACGGGGTATTCCGCAAGTTTAACATCCAGTGGAGACAGATAGGACTGATCAGAACACTGAAAAGAGTGGATCAGATAAGTGTAACCCCTGGAGGACACACTGAAGTAGGTGGGTTTACATGACCTCATCGAGATGTGGCGGCTCGGATAAGAATCAAGATGAATGATTTGGGTGCTGAGTGAAATGGATGGTGAATGAGATGGAACCTTCGTGAGGATGATGGTAATTTTGGGCTTCTGTCTCAGGGAGACTTTCTATGTATCCCAGTGGTAGGGAATCAAAGTCCTCATAGTTCAAGAGGGCGATGGGATGCCTGAAGAGGCAGCCCGTGAGAATGGATGCGTGGATCGGGACTCGGAGGAATTGGAACCTTTGGGTTGGGGCATGACCTTCCTGAGACACATAGGCTCGAGGTAAAGGTTAGGCAATGAGCTTAAATTGGGGTGTACACATACGAATACAACCTGATGATGTGTATGGGGCTTATGAGTGGTTAGTAGCCCGGGTTGGTCTGACGCCACTAGGACGGACCAAAGGTGTTTTTCTCAGTAAAGGAAATTACAACGGATTTCTGCTAAATAGTAGGCGCAATTGTTTACCACTGATCAGGATACAACGGCTTACTGCTGATTGAGGGACACAACAACTTACCGCTGCATGGGGCAGAACAGCTTACTGTTGATTAAGGTACACAATTTAATGTCATGTAGGACGGGGTTAACCGACGTAAATAAGGATTTGGGGTCCAGATGGATGGTGTAGGTGAACCGATGGGAAGGGGGGTCGAAACGACTGGGTGTTGGGATTTAACCTCAGAAAGGATTCGTACATACCTAGCCTTATCAAGGATCAAAGTCCACAAAGTTTGGGAGGGGTGACTTTGGTGTCCTAACATGAAGACAGTCGGGACCAATGGTTGTTGGGATTGAACCTCATGGAGGCTTCCTATGTACCTAGCCTTCGCAAGGATCAAATTCCACGTAGTTCATGTTAAGGGCATGTAACCGATGTGAAGATGGTCAAAAATAGTGGGTGTTGGGCTTGATCCTCTTGGAGAATTCCTACATACCTTTCCTTAGCAAGGATCAAAGTCCATGTAGTTTGGGTGGTGTTTGGGGCTTACACTCTAGGCTGCCCAGGGTGTTGGTGAACTGACATGAAGATGGTTGGAGTGATTGGGGTGGTGGGCTTGAACCTCATGGAGGCTTCCTAAAAACCTTTCCTTGGAAAGGATCAATGTCTTTTTAGTTCAGGATACTGTTTGGGGCTTTAACTCTAGGCTGCCCAAGATGCTGGTGAATCGACGAGAATATGGCCAGAACAACCAGGGTGGTGGGATTGAACCCTGTGGATGCTTCCTATGTACCCTTCCTTGGAAAGGATCAACGTCCTCATAGTTCAGGATGGTATTTGGGGATTACACTCTAGGATGCCCCGGGTGTTGGTGAACTGATGTGAATAAGGTCGGAATTACCAGGGTTGTGGGCTTGAACCTCGTGGAGGCTTCCTACATACCTTGCCTTGGCCAGGATCAATGTATTCGTAGTTTAGGATTGTTTTGGGGGATTACACTCTAGGCTGCCTAGGGATTTGGTGAACTAACATGAAGATGGTCAGAACAACTAGGGTGGTGGGCTTGATCCTCATGGAGGTTTCCTACGTACCCTACCATGGCAAGGATCAAAGTCCTCATAATTCAGGATGGTGTTTGGGGCTTACACTCTAAGCTGACCAGGGTGTTGGTGAACCGATGTGAACATGGTCGGAATGACTAGGATGGTGGGTTAAACCTCATGGAGGCTTCCTACGTACCCTGCCTTGTCAAAGATCAAAGTCCTCATAGTTCAGGATGGTGTTTGGGGCTTACACTCTAGGCTACCCAAGGTGTTATGGTTGATGCTTACTCAAAGCCCACATGAGTCATGCTCTATGTGATAAACAAGAGGTAGCAAAGACCTAATGATCACGTCGCGAAAGGTGCGTTCGTTGGAAGTAGAATGGGGCTTACATGTGGTTAGCATCCCAAACAAGAAACAGGTGCTTGGGACTCACTTCTGGACGGAGGCCCGGTGGCGACAAGGCCTAGAGGGAGAGGGATTTGGCACTGATGAAAAGAGGGACAAGGATGCTGCCTCCTGTAAGAAAAGATAGAGGGATTACACTATGGTGGTTTCCCTTTCCCCACATAGGATGCATGGGGGGTCATAGTTTAATGTCATGTGTTGAGGACGAGGATTCATGGCAGTTTAACATCCTGCAGCTCGGATGAAGTGGGAACACTCCACACCCCTAGGACTTATATAACCAGTACCCTTTGCACCTTCGTGAGGGGAATGCACTGGCAATGTCATGGTGGGGGGGGGTGTCGTGAGGTGATCTCATTAGGGGTCTACGTTAGTGTGGCTATGAGAAGAAGGAATAGCTGTTAGCGTGTCTATGCAAAGAAGCATGAGGTGATGCAACGCAATGTGAAACATCCCCCGAGGGGCTTTGAAGTTACCTCGTGCGAGCCTATAAGGTCGTACGGGAATATGGTATATGACATAGATGTTTAGGGTGTGAGAGACACACAAAAATGATGTCTATAAAGAGGACATCAAAAAAATACGAAAGAGCATAGGGGCGTGCAAATGGAGCAGTAGTGAGGAAACGGACGGGGTGGTGGGTCCCTAAGGATTGTGTACACTCGTGGAGGTTTGCATGCAATTGGAACACAATAGGAACAATTGTGAAGAAAAGAACAGGATGGTGCGAAATTGGAGGATTGGGGCGTAAAAGTATAGTTGAGGTTCTCGGCACAATTGGATGGAATTACTTGCAAGGATTGGGGGCTACGCGCATTGGGAAGGGCTTGCACGTGATTGGAGGGGATTTCGCGCAAGGATCGGGGTGCATACAAGGAAGGGATTGTGCGCAAGGAGTGGGATTGAACATAATTGGATGGGCTGCGTTCAAATGCATGGGATTGAAGGCAAGGGTCCTAACTCAAAGGGATGGGGATGTGGGTTATGCCAGAGGGGTCTCGCGCGAAGGAGGACCCTTGGGAATCCTAGAGAGAAAAATCTTGTACCTGAGAGCCATCTTTTGCGTGCACGAAAGGGGAATTTTTCTCCAAAGAGATAGTTTCGATTCTATAGCCCCAGAAGTCAAAGGTGTGACTTTGTATTTATATTGTCACGAACCAGACCGGGTCGACCCTGAACTGGTCACCCGAGCCAGTCTGCGGCAAGTCCCGAGGGGCGTTCCCGATCCCCCTGGGATGGCAACAAGTGTCGGGAATTGAAACTTTAATTGTTGGGAACGATTTCATCCCAAACAAAAACAAGATCAAAAGAAAGAACATAAACTAAAAAAAACAAACAAACTTTAATGACAGAAACAAAACTACACCACAAACATACCTCCACGTGACCACGCGGGACACCACCCAACTAAAAACCAACGTCGCTCCAACACTAAGAGACTAAACCCGGAAAACCCTGTACACAATGGAACCTGCAACTGACAAGATGAAAGATAGGCGTGAGTACAAAACCACTCAGTAGGTGATCCCAACAACAAATACCAAAGCACTGCCAGTAAATAAAGAATCTACAAATTCCAGGTTTGAACTACAATGTACTAAAGTAAAATTTTATAATGTTTCACTTGAAAAATCAAACCACGAGACATTACCCTTATTCCTTTTAAAAAGTTGAATTTCTTTTTATTGGTGCCAAATTCATTCTAAAAGAGAAGGAAGTGTTACATTTTCAAATTTTACACAAAGAGAATAACACATTTTCATTTGAAAGCCATTTTCACAAAGTAACCAGTATAAGCTGTAAAGAATAACTCAATGTAAACAAGCAGGGGAAAACAAGTAACCATGGGTGATCCTAAACATCCCTAGAAAACCCCTAGACATACTCGGGTTCAGACTACTTGGCGACATGGTACTCCATAATCAATAACCAAATGGCCGCCCTAATAGCCAACCAGTGGAACGCCCCACAAGGCCTTACCTACCAAGGGGGGACTAACCCGTCTAATCGGGGTTAGCCAGCAACCGTCACTCGATTCTCTAAAAGAGGCCCAGGAACCCACGGTGGTTTTAATAATACTGTGTAAGTGGGAGGCCCTCGCACGCATGACTCATCTCACCGCACTTTCCGACCCCTTACATAGACACCACTACACGACAATCCTCGAAGGGAAGTCCCCCTGTAGAGATGCCCCATAAGTACGTATATATATATGTAGTCAGTTCACAATCATTAAAGTGCCAACCAGGCAGCCACATCATTTACATTTTAACCATTTAATACCAAAGAATTTCCAAAGGATGTGACAAATGTCATTACGTTGAAAACCAGTAACACACTTAGAACATCATTTAAGGAACTTAAGTCAACATATTAAACCTGAAACACTTTGGTATCACAAGTAAAATCATTTTCCAATATCCAAACGCACCCAACTTTTATCAATAGCCAAACGGGCCCTTAATCACTTTTTGATGGAACATTATTTCTCAAATGAAATCCAAACTTTTATTCACGCGTCAAAGGAAGACATTTTTCAACAACCAAGAACCACACTTAATATTTCCCAAAATCATGTTTAAAGGACAAATGGGTATTTCCTCCAATCAAGGTTCTAAGAAGACACCATTTTCCATAAACAATACACCTTCCATTTCACACCCACCAAAACCATTTCAAAACAAAATTCAACATGACATTCACATTTCATAAGGAACCCATTTAGCAATATCTCCAGGAAAGCACAAAAATAAAACCAAGAAAAATAATTCCAGTGAAATCCAAGAAATAAACCGAGCAGATCACCACCCTATAAATAACTACTTCATAATAATTTTAAATTTACTGATACTCAATAAAAAACAAAGAATAAATAAATTATAAATTTAAAGACGAATGCAATGGGAGACCTACTTAAATTGCAGCTTGTTTGCGATGACGCGACACGTCTCACACTTGCGCATAAGAAAATGCAAGCCGGCAATTTCGGTAACGCGAAATTTCCTCGCCAACACACTGCAACAAAAAAAAATAACTAAAAACACATAATCACTAATTCAAACGGATAAACAATGCAGGAACCCACCTCTACTCGCTATCCAGACACAAAGACGTGTCACGACTCAAATGGTCGCACCAGCACGTGCAAGCTGACGATCGCAGAAACATGAAAAAAAACCTTACCAACAGGCTGCACAAAATTCAAACAATTAAAAACACATAAAAGCTAAATTAAAATAAATCTATTGAATAAACATCATAAAAACACCTTGACACCGGAGCAGGTGAAACGAGGTTAACCCGAATTGCTCGCTTTTAGCAGCAGTGCTCGTCGCTCGCCCAAACAAGAACAAGACGCATGACTGGTGGAGAGGGCGCTAGACGGCGCGACGACGCTGCACGAGGCTGACCGGACGACACGTCGACACCGCGGAAGGCCTAAGGGTCGAAGCGAGCGCCATAGGGGTGCTGAATTCTAGGTAGGTCGGGTGCGGTGCAGCCGATGGCGGGCTGACCGGAAGCGGGCTGGCCGGAGCGGGCTGGCCGGAGGTAACACGGCCTGAGAGGGCTCAGCCGGAGGTCGTGCAGCGCGGGATCGCCAGAAAAAGGCGGAGGCCGGGGGTTCGAGATCGACGGACGAATCGTCAGACAGGAGGTCGAGAGGCCGGCGGGAAGGTGAGGTCGGCACGGTGACAGGAAGCTGGGGCCGGGACGGTGCGGGGGGTGAGAGAGGAGGTGCAGCGGCCGGAACGGGAGCCGGACGGGGGTGTGGCGAGGAAGGACGCCGGAGGGGGTGCAGTTGCAGACGCCAGAGGCTGCACGGGCAGAGGAGCACCGGAGGTCGGGGTGGGGTCGCACGGGCAGTGCCGCCTGGGCGAGGGGGGACAGGAGAGTCGCCGGAGGGGGCCGCCGGGCTGCTGCGCGAGGGAGCGGCGCTGGAGTGGGCTGGGACAGGGGGCCGGTGTGGGTGCGCAGAGGAGGGGCACAGAGAGAGAGGGAGAAAGGAGAGAAGAGGGGGAGGGCGCCGGCTGCGGGAGAGAGAGGGGGAGATTAGGGTTAGGAAAATATATATATATATACAAATAATAATAATAATAATAATAATAATAATAATAATATTGTATAAGTAAATAAATAAAAAATCGAATCTTAATAATAAAAATAAAACTTCATAGAAATAAAAATTTATAAAAATAATAATAATAATAATAGTAAAAATTAGAAAATTATAATAATAATTATTCTTAATCAAAATTTTAGAACATTAAAACCGTTTGAAAATAAACGTGTGTGCATGCGCGCGCGCACCCACAGACATATATATAGACATATATACATATATTTAAACATATATAAACATATATATATATATATATACACATATAAACATGTATTTAGACATATATACAATAAAAAAACTTCAAAAATAACAATAACAATTTAAATAATAATAATAATAAAATGTCA
The DNA here is from genome assembly GCA_963277665.1 of Viscum album. Lineage (NCBI taxonomy): Eukaryota > Viridiplantae > Streptophyta > Magnoliopsida > Santalales > Viscaceae > Viscum > Viscum album. The sequence goes on along the minus strand of OY728119.1, from coordinate 1,496,124,806 downwards.
ACTTAACAGTTTTAATATTTAAAACACCGGGTGAACACACGGTCACCCGGGCCGAACGCACGGTCACCGCTAACGATGCGGTGACCGCGCACCGGCGCAAAAACACCAATACAAATAAAAATTAAAAATTTCAGACCGAGACCAAGAAAAGGGTAAAATAAGGCCATATGCAGTCGGGGTGTGAAAATTCTCCCCACCACAGACACTTTCTGCCCCCAGAAAGTCACTAATCCAAAATTCGGTCAAGATTTAAGTCCATGCCCCAACGGAACTAAAGGAACCAAAGAGAACTGAGAATATCGGAATGACCTTACTTTACACAGGTCACACCCGACTGATTTAAGAGAAAACTGAAGTCTGAAGTTGAGGGGAGAACACGAAGGGTTCTCCCCACCACAAGAATTTAATTGGTTCGAAAATTTAACACCCAAATCATACTACCACAAGGAGGCAGGTCCAGTGCGGGAACTCATAACCAATCCAAACTAACTCCTATAACATGATCAAAACAACACCTCCATCGAAACGTTGAACCCTCGACTAGAGTCAACAAACTTCAACACCAGGGATAACCCACAGAAAATACTTAACCAGACATCCAATTGGAGACATGATCCATTGAAGTCCAAAAATCATAACCACATTCGACAAGCATAACTAAACTGAGGAAACCCACACAAAGGTCTAACACACTTTACGAAAGACACACAATTTACAAGATCACATCCACACAAACAAGATTCATTGGACTATAATTGAACAAGTTCATCATTACTTCATAGAAAAACTACGTACATACAATGATGTTGAAACTTTAATATAAGATAAACAAACATGAAAGGATTTCTAATTGTTCCACCGCCAACATGGAACACAAATACTGGACCAAAGCTTCACAACCCTAGGAACTCCTGACTGTGTGCGAGCTTCACCCCAAGACCTATGGCTAGGGCTCTGATGGCTAAAGCTTCTCCTGCCTCACAGTCAGGTACTGACATTCTCCAATCACAGCGTCCTCTTCAAGCAACGCTTCTTGCAGAACTTATCCAGATGACCCAGACAGCCACAGCGATGACACGTCTTTGGAGGGTTGCGACAAGACAGCTTTAAATGTCTGAAATGACCACACTGATAGCATACCATTGAATGATCTGATGAACTAGAAGCTGGGACCAAAGGGGATAACTCCTTAGGAACAGGTATCTTTGGTGTATTTTCCACACCAGAGGGGGAACTCTTACGAACAATCGGGGATGCTGGAGTACTAACCAACTGTGTTCCGGAAACCAACTCATCCAAAAATGCTTCCTCCACCAATTTCTCGAAACGTTGGTCTTTAGAAGAGAGGACTCACTCCTTGATCTCTGGACGAAGACCCCCAGTGAAAAGAGAGGCCTTCATGAGTTCTTGCGACACTACCTCTGGAGAAAAGGAAATCAGTTCCTTGAAATGGTCAACATATGCCTTCACTGTCCGTTGGCCTTGTTGAATATGCACAAGCTCTCTCTTTTTCTCCAGCTTTACTTCTTCAGGTACAAACCATTTGATGAAAACGGTTTTTAATGACATACCACATCATTCCAACTTGCGTTGATGATGGGGTAACCATCTTCCACCGGTCTAGAGCTAGACCCTCAAACAACTCCACAATTGCACGAACCTTGACATTATCGGGAGTTCCAAACGTTCTAAAGACACTCTCCACTTCCTCGAGCCATTCCACTGCCACTAATAGACCCTGATCACCATGGAGAATAGGCAAAGTCTATGGAGGACAAAAAAACTAGGCATGAATTATCAGAATCCTTAGAGACCTTTCTGTGTGGCATTTCCTGAGCGACATATAAAACACAAAGTCAATACCAATATCAAATCAAAGAATCATCAATAAAGGCACCTTCACCAAAAACAGTTAGCACAAAGACTAAACAAATACAAACACAACCCAAAATAAAATCCCCTTTTTATTTTATATTCCAAAACAACCCTATCTCAAGACCACTTTCCAAAACCATTTCCCCTTAAAAAAACCAATTTAGAAAACAAGGTCAAGCCTTTAATTTGAAATACACACCCAGGTAATCCCATGAACCGTTGCCCATGTCTTCATCCACTTTCCATTCATACTCGCACCAACACGCACTTTCCATGCATTTTCACACATGTGAAAATGTTCATAAAGTGGGCCTGAGGTTTCACCCCAAACCATTCTTAACCAATTTCAAGAAATAACGAATTTTAAATTCAAGAGATTTCAGTTTTAAACCCCATTTCATACATTTAAAGTCTTTTAAAAGAAACCAGTCCAATTTTTTTTTCAAAAACCCTTTTTCATTTCCAACAACGTACTTACACCGACCAAAACGAAAAGCGGTACCCAAATTTGCATCAACCACTAGAGTGAGGGACTAGTAGTCACGCTCAACTTGGCGACATGGTAGTGAGCCATGTCCCAAGTAAGCGTCGACAACTAGGAGGAATTCAAACCATGTACTCAGATGCCACATGGGTCACTACTCCATGTGAAATCACGATGTAACATTGGCTTGCCTCTGTTTTCATCTCTCAATCCAAGAAAAACCAGAAAGAGACAAGGACACAATTCCCAGACTACCCCTGGCAATTAGAGGTGTGGAACGGGTGAGGGTTCATGATGTCCTTCCCGTACCCACCTCTCGAGTGCCGAAAGTCCTAATCTCCACCTACCGGAGAACCCAAATAACAAGAACCGCCCTCTAATACCATTTTTTCATGAACCAGCCCAGGGTTGTCCCGGGCTAGTTCATGACATATAGGCACCTAGGGTTGGCGGATTCACATGGAAAACTAGTCCACGCGAAATTTTTTGCGCCGATGTTGGTAGTGCGCAAATTCAACCGAGCGGGGCGGATATGCGCCAATTTCCGATCCCGCGGTCAAGGTGAGGAAAATTTATGTGCCCACATGGAAAAAGTTCGTAGATCCCGTGGTTTTCCCCGTGATAGAAATTTTTTCGCACAACTCCGAATTGTTTTCGCATGGCCCCTTCGGGCCCCCCGAAATGGATCGCCGGGTCCAAATATGGCTTCACTATGTCATGATGAAACCTCCTTCATCCCTTGAGCAGTTTTTGGCATCTACAACCATTATTAATATCCCTTTATGATTTAAATATATTCTTTCATGTACATACTTTTATACACCCATTTTGTATATCTTATTACATGATTAGGATACCCATTTCTTTCTAAGGGTAACTCTTATGTTTAGTCCTTTTGTATGATTGTTCTTGTGGAACACATAGGAATGAAAATGTAATTATGGTTGGGTCCATATAATTATATAATTAATTTGGTAATTTTTAGTCTCATGAGATGTCATGATGGAATAGGGAGTGAACCTGATTCTTTTATGGGACTTTTTCCACCATGTGTAATGTTCTTGGACGTTATCCATGAATCTTGTTCCTCAATGTGAAATGATATTGGAAGTTATCCTTGAATAATTCTTATGTCATGTTGTATGTTTTTTCCACATTTGTTTATAATTCCATTATTACATGATCTAATGTTATAAATGCTATGATTCATTATATTCATTCATGGTTTTTATGTCATCGTGTTATGCCTTATAACCAATGTGATTTTCCAAATTTATATGTTTATTTCCTATATTTTTATATCATCACTTTTTTAATGTATTCCCTTGGATATTCTATGTATATTTAAGAACTCAATGGAAGTTAGGAGCTCATTATGTTTATTAAATATATTACTTTTTATTTTGGTTCCTTGTTTTCAGTTTTATGTGCCTAATCATCCAAAGTTACTAAACTTTACAATCATTGGTTTTTATTTAATGAATATTTATGATTAAAATCATGTAATAATATGTGTAAAATGTTATTGATACTATAATAATTCTACCCATAAATGGTTTTTTTAAGTTTTATGACCGCAAAAGGATCCTACCTTTTTGATATTTTACTCCTATTTTCGAAGGATTATTGGTGTTTTTTTCAAGAATCCTATAGTTATCAAGCCATGATAATTGGGAGAGATTTTCCAAATACCTCCATGTGATTAGTGATAGTGCAGGTTTCCTTATCTAAAATAGAAGGACTTTTTGAAGAGACTTCATGGGACCTTTTGTAGGTTATACACTGTGAATGACCATTTGTATGACCTAATGTTAGTAATGTGATCATATGTCTCTCGAGGGTTCATAAGATCCACATGATAATGGCCTACTTTATAATCCATTGATTTTATAGGTAAAATAATACCCATATTCTGGTATTTTTTTCCTTTGTTAATTTGCTGATTCTCATTTGGTGGGTGTCCACACTATGGTAACCATTCAACCCAAGAATATCTGGATCTCAAACACATTTTGGGGCCTATCCCTAGACATTAAAACCTGTATCTTTTTAGGATCCACTGATACTCCCCTATTAAATATCACATTCCCTGTAAATTTAACTTCATGGATCCAAAACCCTCATTTGGAAATCTTATTGTGTAGATGATGTTCCTTCAAGTTTCAAATAATGATATCCAAATGTTATGTATGTACCTATTCTTTCTTGGAACATTCCAATATATCCAACATGAACACAATAATTAAATTGTCTAAGAAACAATGAAATATTATATTAATCAAATCCAGAAATATCATAGGATCATTGGTGAGAACAAATAGCATAGCCAGAAACTTGAAATGCTCATAACATCTCCTAAGCGTTGTATTTGGTATATCCTCTTCTCAGACTATCAACTGGTGGTACCCTGACTGAAGGTAAATCTTTGAGAATTAACATAACCCTCTAAGCTAGTCAAAATATTATCTATCCTAAGAAAAGTATTTATGTTCTTAATAGTCACCCGATTCAACATTTGATAATCCAAACATTGTCTAAGACTCTCATATGCATTTTTATTAAAGATGATAGGAAAATCCAACAACGACATGCTAGGATGAATAATTCCCTTAGCCACTAGATCCTTGAGATGGACATTAAGTTCTACTAACACAACTGGTTTCATTCTATAGGATGACATAGAAATGGTTATCATACTAAGGAGTAAGTCAATAGTAAACTCAACCTCTCTCTATGGTGGTAAATAAGAAAAATCATTTGGAAAGACCTAGAGGTATGCACACACCAACGCATGAAATGGAAAACATAAATAGGGGTCAATAGCATCAATAAATATCTCTAACAACTAGAATGGGATTACCCCATAATAAAGAATAAAATTCCCTTTTCTTCCCAATATAGAGTCCCACTAACCCTAAAAAACATGAGCAACCCTATCAGAAGAAAAAAACTAAACTCAATAATGATAATAGACTATCTAAAACATAACACAGATCACTAAATCCATTCCATGTATCAGGTTAAAGATGTCAATATTGGGAACTAAAAAATCATATATCACCTTATAGTCTACTATCATCACCCGACACATGGGACACTTAAAACCATGTTTGGACCTCTTTCCCAAAGGCATGGAAATATCCAAAAAGAACATCATTGGATTTGAAAATAAGATAAAAAGTTTATCTAACTTTGATGATATAAAATAATGATTATCACCTATATCAAACAATTCTAGTACCATAGAAGATTAAATAAACATCGTACCTCCAAAAGTAGTTGTCCCTACTTTAGATTCCTCAAGTGAAAACTTTTCTATATAAAGTCATGTTATATTACCCACATAAACATACCCTTTTGCCTAATTATTTGACCCACCACCTTTAGAAACATCAGTAAGAACTTACGAACCCTTGGTGAAAGTGGTCCCTACCTTACTACCATGGGATATCCTTTCACAAAAATAGTTTAGATGGATAAATTATCTTCAATGATGACATGCCCTGGGAGTATTTGTATATTTATCTTTGTAAGACCATTCCTTCCACACTAATAGCATAAAAATTGATGATGTCCTAAGGAATCCCATGAAACTGGTCATGAATAATATTGACCACCATTATGCTTATTTTTCTTTCTAGAAGACACACCCTAGCTATAAACTACACCTACTAAAGCCCCCTCCCCAATTCTATCATTTTATCTATATCTACATCATCCAAATTTTCTTTTTTAACAACCTACATGATGGTAATAAGGCACATGGGAATCAACATTGACAAAATATTAGGCCTTAATCCTAGATAAAATATTCAATCATTATTTACTCAATAAAAACCATCTCTAGTTCCATATGTACTATATCTACAATGTAGGTGGAATACTCTAGAATATTATGCTCCCCTTTATCCAAGGAAAAAAACTCTCAAATTTTTTCCACATGTAACATATATGGTTAAAACTGGGGATTAAATGTTTTAATTAAATATTCTTATTTAATATCCTCATGAAAATTAACTTTAAAAATAAATTCACACCATCTTTTTCCCATCCCCTCAATAATTTACATGAAAATACCAATCATAGAGTCCTTCAGAGTCTTCGAAAAAATTTGAATATCATCTCAATATGATCAAGTCACTACTCATATATTTTGGTTCTATTATCAACATAGAATATGGGTAGATTATTCTTGGTAAATTCCAAGCCATGATCCACTACTCATCCCACGTTCTTGACACCCACTTAACCCAAAGTATGAATTGTATAGATTACAAATTCAACCAAATAAGTGTCTACTGGAGGATTCTCATGGAGATCCGATCTTGTAGCTTAATCTCTTGGATTTGTAAGACATATTCTCATATTCATTTTTTGTTAATCGTAATACAATAACCAAACAACTTTAGATTATATTCCAAAATAATAGGACCAACTTCAAGAATTTCAATCTATGCTTCAAAACATAATGAATTTAAATAAATTTTTGAATACAATGAATGAAAATAGATGATTTAGGAAACAATAGGTCCATTTAAATAATCATCTCATTAATTTCATTCAAATAACCTCAAACACCAAGTCTTAAACCTAGTAAAAAAATGTGACCACCTATGTTAACTCAAGTTTAGAAACATATGTGATATAGTTTGGAACCCTCCCATACTTACTACCTGAATTCAGATGGTCCTAACACTTCTCTACTCAAGACACGGAACAAAAATCATGTAGTTTTAACACACTTCTAGTTGATCATACCTTTTATACAAAATTTTAATATACCAAACTAATCCATCTAAACCAGCCACCTCAGCTGGCCAGTCACAGTGGCGTATAATAAAGATAAAGGAAACAATTCTTGAATATAACAAAAATAAGACATATAACTAGAGTAGAATGTGGAAGAAAAATATGCAACCATATCTATAAAACCCAAGAAAAATAGAATAAAATAGAAAATTATGAATCATACATGAACAAAAAGTCTCTATGTAACCAATTTTTACCTCCAAACCATAATATACTGAAGGCATTGACCACAAGAGAATCCAACATTCTATAAGATTCCCTTCCTTTTACCTGGATCTCAAAATAAAAAATCTACAACTACCCAAAGAAAAAAGCAGTGTGTGATCAAAAATCCTAATAGGATACCACCATAGATTCTATATAAAGTATAATATCAAGAATGAAATAGTTCTAGTTTTTAAAACAAAAACCATTTTTACGAAGCATTTTCATAATTCCAGACTCTTTTATAAATCATTTTTATTTGGTTTTTTATAAAATCCCATCATATCCTAAAATCCTATAATATGATAAGTATGAGGGATATAATAGGAAATAATATCCATACACCATAAGATACACAAGTAAAAAGACATCCATGACATAATCCATCATGTGAAACTATGTGATACAAACTCATGTGAAAACATGTGATGATCAATCCATGATAAAATCCATCTTGTAATAAATACCCATAAATGAAAAATCACACTGTATTGGTCCCTAGACTATGGGAATACTTACTAGAAATAATAGATCCTAAATTAGACATATGTTGTTACCAACTAATATCAATTCCAACCATAGTCCATCAGTTTCGTGAAAGAAAATACTAATGGCACCACACTAACAAATGTCACATATATACCATTATTAATGAACCAAAGTTTCCTAATGTTCCATGTTTTTCAAAATCCATTTTAAAACCACCCTCAAATTTATAAAACATTTTCAAATCCAATTCAATATTCTTCAGTGTTTGAATACCCATTTCCAATCCAAAACCCACCATTCAAGCATTTAATCAAACACTTGGTGTGAAAAAACCAATTTTTAAAGAAAAACCCTTTTAAATCTCTCTAAATAAAATAACATAAATTGAATTAATAATCCTATATAATTTTCAAAGAATGATAATAAATTCATATAATTAACCTATTATATAGAAACACCTACCTCAAAAAAAGGGTAGAATAATTTTTCTTCAATAATGGTGACAAGGGAAGAGTAGATTGGTTCCTAGTGATCATAGATCCCTAAAAAATTCAAAAACTTATTTAATCTCATTATATCCTTTATTAAATCCCATTAGGATTCCAAAAATATGACAGTAGAAGATATCTAGCATAAATCTATAATGAATAAGAGAAACCATTCCAAAAACACAACATACCTCGATGTGATCCATTAAGAACAAATGATTTCAAACAAGAATACAAGGGTAGATACCTCCAAAGTGTTTTTATAGGTTTCAGATGACCCAATATTATATTATTGATTGATTAAGATTTAAAAATACTAATGAGAAAAGGTTAAAATCCCACTTTTTGACAATTTAGAATACAGTCTCACAATTTCATTAAGGAGGATGCATGGTTAAACTAACTATGTTCCACAACTACGAAACACTCATATCTATTCTATTTAGGGGGTTCATAGTTTTCAATTTGGGCCACCCTATTAAATTAACCATGTGATACCCCTATAAAACCACCAGACACACTGCATGGTTCATACTCATGTCGCATGGTTTTTCTATCCATGTGCCAGCCATGTGAAATTACATTGAAACATCCCAAATGAATAAAGAAAGTTTATCTAATGGTTAAAATAACTATGTTAACTGACCATGTTCCTTTGAAATTTTCCCCAAAATACCTTGTTTAAAACAGCTTATCCCCAAAATCTTCCCAGACCCCAAAAGAGAAAAACTAAGGCTCAACTAAGGCATACTTATGAACTGTAGGATGTCACATCCCATATTTATTCTTGTGGTTCCAACTAAGGAACCTCCTACTTTTTATAATCTGGTATTCGATACTTGGTTGTGAGAGATCTTCATACAAGTTATATATTCTATGCAAGGAGCTTTACATCTAAACCTACTATAAAATTGATCATTCCATAATTCCAATAGCAGCACCCACCTAATTTCTCCAGATATAGAGGCCCCTAGGCACCGAGTCATCACAAGAGTCTATTTTGTTTATATTCGAGCATCTAGAGATTCCTCCATATAGTAACTTTAAGATATTTACTTATACGTTTTGTTTTTTAGCCAAGCGATGGTGGAACATGATTACTCAGGTGGATTGTCCACAGGGTATGGTCTATGTGGATTTCCAAATAGCCTTTTATGATTACTCATTTCCCTAGACACTGAGAGTTGACCTTGTTAGGGATTTTATGCACCTAAGTCAGGGTTCTATGTCTGTGATGGAACATTCATCTCATTTAATTGAACTTCAGTGTTTTATACCATCAGTTTCTTGTGATGAGTTGAAAATAGTGATATGTTTTGAGGATGGTATTGTGCGTGAAATTAGATCTTATCTTAATTTTTTTTGATTGACCACCTTTTCTCAAATATTGAATTAGGAACTCATCACCAAGTAAAAACTAAGGGAAGATGACTATGTCGGATAGGGAGGTTTAGTATCAAGGCAAGGTAGTGGTTCTTTGAGTTACAGGAAGCTTCACTTCACGTTTTCATGTGAGGGAAGCAACAATGATATGACACTTATTGATAGTTATGTGATGTGTCACCAGTGCGGGAAGATAGGGCATAAGAATCCCTAGTGTCCCAAAGAACCTATTAAGTTCCAAGTGTGTAGAAGGTTGGAGCATCTCCAAATTTTTTCACAACCTTCCCATATGTTCCTAGTGAGAGAGGATCCATATCATCTCCACCTTTAGGATCGGGATTGGTAGCACCCCACTAGGAATGTAGTTGGAATAATACTGAATATTCAGGTAGAGAAAGTGGTCCTAGAAGAGATATCAAAGATTTATATTTGTATTTCCATAAGAGTGGACCTACTCAAGGTATCTAGGTTGTATCTTGAGGCGGTGATTCTAGCCATATATATGTAGTCTATCCTATTCTTGAGGAGAAAATTCCTTAACATTCTATATTTTGAGGTACTATTCTAGTAGCCTCTACTTTGGTTTTTTATTTATTTTATATAGGTGATTCACATTTTTTATATCTGTGGAAATTATGGAATTTTTTATCTGAGAGGTAGAGTACTTATATGGTGTAATGACTCTCGACATTCCATTTGGAATCCAATCTGAGAGTAAATGCCAATGTACAAAATGCAACCTTGAGAAAGGTGATAATCCCTTCATATAGAACCTCTTTTGTCATCAATATTATTGGTTTTGATTTCATAATTGGGATGGAATGGTTAGTATCTTATGATGATCACATTGATTTTTATCCTTAGAGGCTATACTTTACATCACCCAATGGAGATACATATGTTCATAAGGATAATTTGATGTCTTGGAGAGTTCAGTTGGACTAGAGAATCGTGATATGGGTTGAGTGATAGACCATATGGTTAGTATTTCTATAATATATCAGGGAACACAACTTATGGAATTCCATCATGTTGAAGATTGTTTCAGGGATGTATTATCAGAATAATTTTGTATTTTACCTCTTGTAAGAGAGGTGTAGTTCACTATTAACCTAGTTCCAGGATTACCGGTGTCTATTCCTCCATACAGAATGTTTCCTATTGAGCTCTAGGAACTCAATAAGTGGATATAGGATTTAGAGACTAAGGATTTCATACAACCTAGTACTTAACCATGGGGTTCGCCTACCCTTTCTTCCATGAAGTTGGATGGTGCCCTTAGATAGTGCATGGAGTAAAAGAGGTTGAATTAGTTTATAGTAAATAATCAGTATCCCTGGCCTCATATGGATGACCTCTTCAACCATATCCAAGGATCTTGGGTTCTCTCAAAGGTTGACTTAATGTTAGGAAATCACCAGGTTCATGTCAGACCATCAATTATACCACATAAATCATTTCACAGTACATATGGATTTTATGAGTAACTTGGATATAATGTTTGGTTTAACGAATGCATGTATAATTTTCATGGCTCAAATGAATCAGGTTTTCCACCCATATCTAGATTAATATTTTGTAGTATTCATGAAAGAGATCTTGTTGTATTATCATGCTTATATCAACCATGACAAACATCTTGAGATCATGCTGACTACACAAAGAGAGAACCAATTGTATGCTAGGCTGACCAAATACCAATTTTGGATCACTAAATTTCAGTTACCTATTTATATCATCTTGTATGTTGGAGTGTATGTTATCCCAGATAATGGGAGTGTTGTGGTTTCTTGGGAGCATCATAGTAACATCTTTGACATATGAGGTTTCTTGGGTATGGGTGTATATTACAGGTGTTTCATCTTAGACTTTTCACACCTGGAAGTGCCTATCATAGGATTTATCAAAAAGGGTGAGAATTATTTATGTTTTGAAGAATGAGATACAACATTTTTTGATCTAAAAGGAATATTTAATTTATCATTGATCCCAATTCATCCAGATCCGTGCATAATTTAAATAGTATATTTTTCTAGGACATATATTGGGCTAGGAGCAGTTAAAATAGAGGGATATGGATTCATGGAATATGGGTCTTAGTAGTTAAGGCCTCATGATTATCATTACCCAATTCAAAATCTCAAGCTGTAAGCAATAGTACATGCCTTATTGTATTGTAGTAATTATCTACTGGGAGATCTTTTCGAGGTATATTTAGATCATAAAATCCTCAAATACATCTTTAAACATCATGACATGAATCTTAGATATTTAATATGTGTTTAATATATATAGTAATTAGAATTAAATATTTATTATATTCTTGGAAAAGGAAACACCTTTTATGCTCTAAGATGGAATACTGAGATATAGGTAGTTTATGAGGTTAGTAGTGAATGGAAGTTGAAATAACAACTTTTTGAGATTCATATGGAGGTTCAGGAGTATCAAATGTAGCTTGTTTTGGAAACCTTTATAGTGAGATCTTCTCTTCTAGAATGAGTAAAGATTATAAATCTTTATGATCCCAAGGGATTGGACCTATAGGATAATATCTTAGTCCGGGACCCACCACCTGGTTGGCTGTTGATGGGGATTTTCTATTGTGAATTCATGGAAAAGTATGGCTTCCAATATACATTAAATAGGATTTGATGTGACTATCTCATACCTTCATTTGGGTAGTACATATTAGTTTTAATAAAATGTATCATGACATACACTACCAATATTGGTGGTCAGTGATGAAGAGACAAATAGTGGGTTTTATCACCTAGTGTTCCACTTTTCAGTAGGTATATAAAATATATCAGCGACCAATGGGGATTTTTTAGTTGTTTCCTACTTCTTAGTGGAAATGGGATGAGCCTTGGAGGCATTAAACAAGTTCACCCACTTTCGAACAAGGACACCCACTTTCGAACTATTAGAGAGACCTTCTCAGTGTATGAGCATAGGAGGCATTACATTTAGAAGATTTTAAACCTTCATTTTTTTCACCATTCTATCAAATTATATTGGGATTATCATTTTACCTCGTGGATCTAGTAGGAGTTACAGAAGGCCCCTAGCACATAGGTACTTCTAAACACAACATTTCACCCATAAACCAATATGAAATTTTACTACACAATTCTGATATTAGAGGAAATTCTCTGAGAATGTATCATCAATTTTGGTGGTTCTTGGTAAACACACCAATAATTTTCCAAATTTTACTAAAATAATAGATTTTAGGAAATTATATAGATCTATTCTTATGAGTATCTATACAGTAGGATGTATCATTCACCGTTCTGTTGGCTAGAGATAGGTGAGGCGGTGTTATTGGGACCTTGTCTCATCTTGGAGAGTTTGGAGTAGGAATAACATATCCTAAATCATATTCATATGACTCAATCTAGGAATAAATATAATGTCAATGGTCACCTCCAACCTCTAGTGTGTGAGGTGAGACATTAGTAATTTTTATGATTTTTTATTAGGTTGGGTTATAGATGTATTCAGAGTTATGGAATGTTATCCCCTCATTACATTGGGACTTTTTAGATCTTGAAGAGAGTCAGGACAATAGTCCATTTGTTATAATTACCTCAAAGTTATCGGGCCATGAATAACATCCTCTTTGTATCTTAGCTTCACCATTACTTTTTACACCCATCTCTTACTTTTGATCTTAGGGATGCTTAATTGGAAGTTGATTCTTTTTTTGAGGAATATCCTATCTGGATCATTGATCGAGGCATGAAGACTCTCTAAGGTAAGTCAATTCCACTATTATGGGCCGTATTACATCATTTCCATATACAAGATAAGACATGGGAGAGAGAGGTTGATGTACATTCTCATTGTTCAGAGTTATTCTCAGATGATGCATTACCAAACTCGGAAAGACAACTTTGGGAAGAGTTGTTTTAAGGAGGGAATATTGTAAGATATCATATTTTCAAATAATTTATGAACACTTAAAATTTCAAAAAGTATTTCTTCCATTAATGAGAGTTCTTAAATGTACAAGGAGTAGTTTGGGAGAATCTGGGGATCGTTCAGAACCCAAAACTCTGAATTTTGGATAGAAATACTGAACCTAATTTTTAGCACATGGTTCATGTTAACCAGAAACTCAACCATGCGAAGATCTACTGTAAACTATAGAAGTTCTCATCATTTTCTCAAACTGCACACCTAGGGTTAAATCCTTAATTATACATAACTAGTAAAGGCACATGGTTGGGTGAATGGTTTGGTAAACCATGAGGCCAAATTGTTTTCCCCTTTAAAATTTGGGTAAAATGTAAATTTATCCCTTTTCCATAAAAACCCAAAATATCACATATCCTTTTATTCTATCTATAATCTTCTCACATGAGGAAATCCGCTTTCCCTTATCCTTAGTATTTGAATCCAATCCTCCTTTTGAAATTTTATTTCATCATCGTCTATCACATTAGAATCATACCGGTGTGATTTTTTATTCATTACCTTCCTTTCTAGGTTTATATTATCTTCTTAATTTCCATTTAAGCAGGAGATGATCTGAACTATTTTAAAGGAATTTTTATTTTTCATCGTTGTCTCTCATTTCACCTCAAATTAAAGTATGATGATGGATCGGGGGAGTAATATCAAGATAAGGTATGTGGTTTAGTAATTTTCCCTAAATTCGAGTTGTTTTATTACATGTTTTATAGTTACATATGCTGAACCTTCCATAAAATAAATTAAAATAGTGAATTTCTATAAAATAAATTTTTATTAATTTTTAAATTTCCCCATATACCCTTGTTTATAGTCAAAGGTCACCCACCATGATAAGTTTCACCTCTTTGGGTGTGATCATTAAATTCCCATGGATTATTTACTGTTAACATGAAAAATTAACCATCTAACTGGTGTTGGTTTCCACCTAATTGAATGGATTATGGAAATTAATGGAATGTGAGTGGTACGACCACTTCACTTGATCCTCATATGAACATTGGTTGTGACCTAAATTAAATAAAATTCTAATAATTTGTAAATCATCCCTTGGTTTTCATTAAAGCATGACTAGCTTGTAATATATCTATAATACATGGGTATGAAATCCCATTTACATTTGATAATTGGGCCTGGAGACCCATATTATTACCGAGACTCGGGCATGGAATCCCATACATTCGTGAAACTTGGGAATGGTGACCCATTTGATTCATGATACTCAGGCATGGCGTCCCATATATTCCCGATACTCAAGCATGGAGTCCCATATATTTATGATACTTGAGCATGGTGTCCCATATATTAACAATACTTATCCATGGAGTCCCATATATTTGTGATACCTAGGTATGGAATCTTATAATCTGTTGATATGCAGGTAGAATGACCCAAATGATTCATGATGTCCAAGCATGGAACCACTTTTCACTTTATGAGACTCATACAACTATCAATGGATGTCTAAGTTATGCCTCGGGTCAGGGATAACATTGGTGTATATAAATATATATATATATATATATATATGCCACTATTTATATATACCATATATATGATTAAATATAAATATATATATAGTCACATGTTCAAAGATATCTCAGTTTAGAACGAAGTAAGTAGTGTCATCCTGGTGTCCCTAAAGAACCAGAGATGACTCCTTTATGGTTATTTTCTACTTTCATTGTTATAAATTCACATTTCTCATCTTATATACATAGGTTGGATCATACTAGACACTATTGGTGGTGGCCTACTGAGTGTATCGCACAACTTGTTTGGGGTGACAATTGGAACCCAAAAAGATCTTATTGATGTGGGTAAGGAAAAAGGGAAGTATCCAACATTGGATGCCAGATTATTTATATAATACTATATAGTACATGAGAAGATGACTGAGCTTATTCTCATGATTATAGTGGAGATAGATTTTGGACTTTTATTAATTTTTTCCATCATGTTATATATTCCAACTACTATTCTTTCATGTATTCCATTTTTGTATAGTATACAAACATGACATCATTTTTGGTATGTTATTGATTCTGTTTCTGCCTGTTTATTTTCAAAGTATGATTCATTATTCTTCAATTGGTTATATATTATGTATCCACCATTTTTTGATATTGTTATACCACTGTGCTACACTCTGATCATGAGGGTGTAGTCTCCCCAGCATATCATCACAGACCCTTTCTTCTAGTGGGAAACCTCTAGTATACGGGAAGGTGTGGTTGAGACCATGTGAACAACCATGGTTGTTTACTGTTATCAATGGATCCAGGTCCAAGATATTAAAAAATGATGATATTCCTATACTATTTTTGCATTTTCAATGTCTATGGGTCACTAAAAGCCATGGAAAAGGGGATTATTTGAGATACATATGATGTATATGATAAATCTTATGGTGGACATGTTCATATAGATATATGAATATGTTTGATGGAGATCACACTATACCCCTTTGTAGCTTGAGTTGTAACGATGTTTTACTACATGCCTCTATTTTCTTACATCTATGAAATAGGTATTCTATAGTTTTTTTCCATACTTCTATGTCCCATAGAGTGACATAATTATGCCCTTGTATAAGAATAAAATTATAGAAAAAATGTTTCTTCAAAATTGAGTGAGTTTGATGAAAATACATATCCAAAAAAGATTGTATGGATTCACAAATAGTTGTGAAAGTATTCATAAATTCCGTAAGAGATTTTAGATTGAGTGAGTGATTTTTGGGTATGTAATAAATATATTTATATATCATATGATATTATATATAGGTTTATATTTAATAAATTCATTTGATGTAGGCATTATTATGAATGTGTTAAATACATTCTATAATAAATATATATATATGTGATATATATTTATTTCTCCCAAATGATTTTATTATCATTTATAGTCCATTATATATATAGATTAAATGTCTTGAATATTTATGGAATTGGATTCAATGAATTAATGACAATGGGATTAAATTTATATGGATACATAAATATGGTCAATGTGTTTCATTTAATCAAACATTTCATTGATGGATATATAAAAGGATGTGATACCTACTATTGTTAACATTCGTTTTTATATAGCCTCTCAATTATCTCTTCCTCCATTATTGTTGTTCATTATCTGAGATAAAGGTACTATCACCCCTTTAGCATTCATGTATCCTTAGGATATGATCATGAATTCATTAGCCAGTTCACCCTCCTTAGAGGCAGGGTTATTTTTTCACTAATTAATCATCTTTATCAAGTATTCTTCTTTTTTTAGGATGAATAAGACTACTACCATTAGTTATTTTTAGTTATGTTGTTTATATTGTTTTATTTAGGAATTTATTATCAAGGATAGATCTGTCTGTTATTAGGTTATCCTCTAATGAATATGATCATATGATGATCATTCAAAACACATAAAATATTATTCACATCATATAATTTTATTAAACATGGTTTTTTAGGTTTAATTGTGTGAAGATGTTAAATTAGAAGGATAATATTGTTGCACCTGTCATAATTTTAATGATTTTGTGGTAAATTTCCAATTGTATTTATTTTAAATTGATGTTTATTTTGATTAAATTAAATTATTGGTGAAAATAAATTCTAAATTTAAATCCCAACATTTAAATTATTATTTAGTGATGTGATATTGAATAGGTTAACTTTTTCCAACTGACTCTGGCATAAATAGGTGGCTTTGATTTATGAGAAACATGTCTTGTTATTTTACCAAATAAATTCAACACACAATTTTATCTCACAATTTTTTTATAATTTTAGTGAACATGAATTTAAATAAATTTTTATATAAAAATAATCTTCTAAAAAATATCATATATTTTTAATTGGTGATAATTGAGAAAGATAATTATTTAGTAACCAAAAAATATATTTATGACAAGTGAAATATTTTCCTATGATGATTGTATCTCAAATACATCATATTGATTGGAATTTACTTATCATTTTAAACTTTTTACTTTCTTTTAATTATGTACTTAATTTTTTTAGTATTATTAAAAATCATAAAATATAAAAAATAACCCATGTATTTCATTCACCAAAACATTTTATAATGAGAATTATTCTAGTGAACTAGACCATGTGGTCCCTATGTATTAACCCTACTCTCCCCTAATTAAGTAGCTAATATGATAAAATATTGTAAATTTAATGTAGTGTAATAGCACATACCCTAGAAGACTGACATAAATAAAATTTTTGTAAGGAATAATGATGATTAACTTGAACCTGAAAAGAAAATTCAATTATATGGAGTGTAGTCTAAAGACACTTGTTATGTTTAATATTAGTCTATAAAGATAGGGTTTCTATGAATGAGTTAAATATCACAAAACATGTTACACCTAATTGAACGTTTCATCCATTGGGTGGAAGTAAGGGTTTATATGTATATATAAATGCCATACTATTTGTAGAGAGAGAAAAATGTTGTGTTTGACAAAAGAATGCATGACCACATGTACTAGAATATATGATCAATTTTACAATGAGAATCACACACTATGTAAGGTTGTGATCACAATTTTTATGAACTATAAGTGTATTCTTAACTACCCCAGACACTACAAAGAATGTAACAGGAGTGCATGTAGTGTATACAAGGATGGATAACTTGGGGTGTGATGATATACACCCAGCTACACCTAGTCTCAATATTCCATGTAAATATAGTTCAGATACAACGTTTTGGTTGATGGTATGATTTTGGGTTTATGGTAATTACTTTCTTGAATTGACCCCACATGACAGAATGGTGGTATTACATTCCCAAATTCTCTCTAAGGGTCACACGACATGTCTTATAGAATTGTACGTATTGTACTACATGATCTCGGGCCTCATCTCCTCTTCTCCCTCTGGCCAGTATCGGTTTTGCATCATCGCCCTCTGGATCATCTCAGCATAGGCGTGGATTGGTGACTGCACGGTGGGGTTTCGGCTTGGGTCAACAGTGTCCCCGGCTTCGATTTCGGCGACGTCATGTCTCAGTGGAACACCAGTCCCTCTGTTCGGTTCGGCATGGACTTTCCCTTCGGCGATGTCGGCTCACCGTGAGGCTCAGATCAGCTCGGCTCAGCTCGGATCTTGCGGCGTCGCCATGGATTTGACTCCTCGGTTCGGTCCGATGCGGCCAGGTGTAGGCGTGGCTTGGCGACTGCGTGGTGGGGTTCCGGCTTTGGTCAGCGGTGTCCCCGACATCATTTTTGCTGACGTATCAGCAGAACACCAGTCTCTCTGCTCAGTTCGGCGTGTCATGTCCATTCGGTGATGTTGACTCGTTGTATGGCTCGGATCGGTTCGGCTCGGCTCAGATATTGTGGCGTCATCTTGGATCCAGCTCCTCGTTTTGGTTTTGTGTGGCCAGGCACTATTTATAGTGAGCATCCAGTGTGGGATGTCAACGAATCTAGAGAGTCTCGGAGGGGAAGGCAGTTGTTTCTGGTGGTTTTTCCGAGGTTTTCAGGTTTGATGTTTTTTGGTTTGTGCGGCATCCCAATCATCGAAGGCTTCCCATGGTTTGTTGGGGATGTTGGTAGATAGCGGCAAATTTGTCTTCTAGTGGAGGTTTTGGAAACTGTAGATGGTTACAAGGTGCACGGGGAGTTCAGGCATGCGTGTGGTGAAAATGCATTTCTTTGTTTTTATGGTGTTCTTGTGTGATTGGTGGAAGTTGCTTTTTTATGGTTTATGGATTGATCCTAAAGGTGGAAGGTAGTGCAGCTCGACTTGACTACATGGGTCAGTCCCATTGGAGGTTTCAGATCTGGTTCATCATTGCAATGTATTTCGGATTTGGTTGTTCGAGAGGGTATGGAGTTCGCCATTGGATCGGGCTTGTGCATTGACGCAGGACACTTGCTCACTGAATTGTCTTGCAATGATGGAGAGATTTTACATGATCAAATGCCGGGGAGGGATATATTTATGTTTTCAGTCTTGGTTTTACTTTTTCATCCTTTGGGTGTGAGTTTTCTTATGTCTATGAAGTATGTCTGGGTTTCCCCCTTCATCCCGTAAAAGGGGGCTATAAAAATAAAAAAAAGTAGGCCTTCAGGTCATTGGAGGAGCTTGTAGTCTTATAGGTATTAGTATGGGATTGAAGGAAAAAATATCAAGGGTTCTTATGTTTAGTTTTTAGACTAGGGAACTTAGTATTAGTGTGGTAGCTGATTATTATAAAAAAATTCATCAATGTCAATTTTTTGGAGTTTTTAGGTTGTGTTTATAAACAAATCATGTTGAAAATAGTATAGAGTGTAGAAAAGCATGGGGTATTTATGATGTAAGGGATATAAAAGAGTTTGGAGTTTTTATTATAAGATTTTTCATCATTGATAAGTAAATAAATGATTCTCATGAAATTTGGGATGAAAATCAAGGAATTTAAGATTTTATAGAATTGTTAAGAAAAGGAAGGATTATCAAACAAGGTAGTAAGGCTCTCAAATAAAGGGATTTGAAAAAATGTACTGTGAAAATGTAGTTGTGCACAATTAGAGAAAATTTAAGCGATGTGTTTTTTCAGGCATGGAGGGTTGCATAAAAAAATTGGTCTTGCCTATAAAGGTTCCACAAATAAATCCTTCATAATAGAGGGAGTATAATTTAATGTATAAGTGCTCTATTATTATGAAATACTTCTATGTACATATTTCTTTTGCGAAGAAATTTTACATGACCAATAGTTGCACATATTAAAGAGTTTTTATCTAATGAAAAAAAAATATGACAACATGAGTAATAAAAACACCATTATTGCATGTAAAGGGGGTCACACGAAACACAAAAAAAAATACCATAACTTTTGTGAAAAAGTGTTATTCATAATTTGGATAATATATGAGATTTATGACATGCCAATTATTGTGTAATCAAAAGTAATATAAATCATTTTAAAAATCCACTAAAGTAAAATTGAATACACTTTAGTAGAGAGAGAAGTGATATTTCAATAGATGATCGGTATTTAACTAACAGAAATATTGCGTCTCCTCTATAGTTTTAAACAAGTATTTATTTTATTTTAGAGAGAAGTTAGTTCTAAAAAGTTATTGGTAGTAAACTAGGGGTTTATGAGTCTGATCTGAAAATTGTACACAAGAATGTGATTAGTGATTTTGGCACATAATCACATCACCAATATATTCTCCTTGGATTTTTCTAGTGCAATGTTTCTAAGTAGAATTGATTTTATCCCATTTTTACTTTATTTATTGATTCATATATATTGTGAGTGTGAGTGTTATTCTTACTAACGGTTGAAAAATCATTAGTGAGGGTCATTTTAAAAAAAATAACATACCCTAATTCACCCCCCTCCCCTCAATGTGTTTAACTTTCTTTAATAAAAAAATTGATATCATAGGTAAAAGTTTATTTTATTTTAACTCTTACTTATATAAAAAAATAGGCATCAATAAATCAAAAATTAATTATGATCATCTATGGGAATATCTTTTATCACAAGAAGAATATGATGTGGAACTTTTTTAATCCTCAAACATAGATTTTTGGAAAACTACTTTATATAAGATATTGATATATATTGATAGTGTATCTCTATCATATGGATATAATAAATAAGTTTATTTAAACATGAAATGAATCAATTCTTTAAGAGGATCGTATCCATG
Source organism: Viscum album (assembly GCA_963277665.1). Taxonomy (NCBI): domain Eukaryota; kingdom Viridiplantae; phylum Streptophyta; class Magnoliopsida; order Santalales; family Viscaceae; genus Viscum; species Viscum album. Next base: position 1,496,103,424 of record OY728119.1, on the reverse strand, counting down.
AAAATATATGTAGATTGGATGTTATATGAATCCCCACATGCAATGTGGGAAACTTTTCTTAATATCTATGAAGGTGACTCAATGATATGACATGATAAATTGTATGATATATTGAATAAGTATGAGGACTTGAGGATTCACTTGAATGAATATTTTGATGAATTATTTGATCAAGTTAACAGGATTATGGAGAAAATGTATAGACTCAAAGAAATACTCAATTATGTGAAGATCATTAAGAGTATCTTGATAATATTTACACCATTGTTTAATCATAAATTATTTTTCCATGAGGATAAAGTTGCAAAGAATTTGGAATTGGATACTCTTCATAGTACCCTTTTTACATTTTCGATTAGGAATAATGGTAATGAGGTTATGGAAGAAGGGAAATATAAAGAGGTGGTATTCAATTATTTAAATATTTTTACGAAGAAATGTGATCAGGAAGAAAAAGTGGTCGATGAATCAATGTCATTACTTTACTCAAGTATGAAAATTGGAAAAGGAATGATCAGAGGGAAACTTCCAAATACACACATTCAATTTGGAAATGTTGGAAACTTTACTATAAAGTTTCACATGAAATTTCAATATAATGATGAGGATAATGGTGGGGTTTCAATGAATAAATATTCAAACAATATGAAATGTAATATGAGTAATAATAAAAAATTATTAAAGAATAAAAACCTACTTTTGTAAGAGGATAATATCATAGAATAAATATAAGTGAAAAAATATAGGACTATAAATACCTTAAAGAATATGTAATTGTGGCTATTATAGATAGTTAATAAATAAGGTAAGTTAATAATGATGATGAAGGATAAGTATGAGTGTGGATTGATATCAATGAATAACTATAGGTTGTACTTGATGAAATAGTTTTTTGGAGATAAAAGGAAAATAATTCCAATGGAGTGGTTTATTATGCCAAAATATACATATAGAAGTAGGAAGTAGAGAATTATAAGTTAAAGGAAAAAATTTCGAATCCTAAAATATATAAAACAAGAGAACAAGAAGATGGTTGTTGACTATAAGCTCAAGGTCAAAGATAAGTCCCAGATTATCAATGGTTTGACTAATATGGTGAAGATTTAGTCAAATGTATTAAAGATATTTAAGAAGAAATCATCAGTCTATGGTGAAACATTGAAGATCATGAGAGAATATTGACTCATATTTCAACATTGGGAAATCATATCAAACGATATGTTGAAAAGTTGGAGGGACAAAGTAACAATCGTGGCTCACTAACAACATAGACACTCCGAATTAACATGGTCTTTTGGTCTTAGCCCGCTATGTACCACCAGTTTCCCCATAGACAACTGTTCCCTTCCATGGGGCTCACCCATGTGCCCGAATGGGTAATTAGACTAATGACTACCCTCAGAGACCAACACATTTTCTTTACAGTGTGTGTTATCCTCATTCGCACACACCCTGAGAAGCTTCCTAAAAGGTCAATCATCGTGATCACTACTCTAGGCCAAACATACTTAATTGTGGAGCTCTATTCAGGTAGGCTCCGGAAAATATTGGTGAAATTTGTTTAAATGAGTCATATAATTTTGTAATTTAACCATTTATCATTATAGGGTGTTTCATTCACCCCCCCCCCCCCCCCCACAGAGCACAACATCCTCATTTTGCACCCTAAATACCTACCCAGAAAGTGCCACTTCACTTAAGGCTATGTTTATGCTCTGATACCAATATAATAATTGGGCCCCACTGATAGCATAGACACAAAACCATAACATGTCTATTAGGGCCTGGACTACTAGGTACCACCAGTTTTCCCATGGGCATGTGGTTCCCTCCCCATGTGCTCACCCATGTGCTCGAACGGGTCATTGGAGCACAAGGTCCTCATTGTAGGCCCTAATTCTCTACCTGGGTACCGTCACGACACTTAAGGTTTGGTTCATCCTCTAATACCAATGTAACAAATGTGCCCCACTGAGAGTATAAAAACTCCACCTTAATAGGGTCGTCAGGTCCTAGGACACCAAGTACCACGAATTGCCCTGTGGACATATGGTTCCCTTCCCATGTGTTTATCCATGTTCTCGAATGGGTCATCATACTAAAGATTGTCCCCACATTCCAACACAAGTTCTTTCCAGTGTTTTTTCCTCACTCACACAAACCCTAGAAAACTTCTTAGAAGGTCACCCATCTTAACCACTACTCCAAGCCAAGAACACTTAACTGTTGATTTTTAATTAGGTAGACTCCCAAAAGAAAGGTTCACCTTATTGACATGAGTAATATCATTTAGTTATTTAATGATTTATAATTATGGTGTGTTATAGGCAATACTTTAGTTATAGGATTACCCATAGAAGGAAAAGAAAAATCAGAATAGAAAGGCCAGTTTGGGACTTAATCACAAGAAGAAGATAGTGGTGTTTCATGAGCCAAAATTACTCACCCCAAAACTGAAGGTTGATTTGGGTGTCTTAGAATTATAACAATCAAATAATCCAAAAACACTATTAATGTAGTAATAACGTGTTTGAGTTCACCATAAATAAGGTTCTTGTGTTATTCAAAGGTTGTACACTATTAAAATGTGTGATTCATATTTAATAGGTACTAAATTGGTCAATATAAATAGTGTATGTGAAGTATAAATCATTACATGATTGTATTTTGAGGAAGCTATTTATGGTGTGTTTGATATATTCTTATGGCTATGTATTTCTCATTAACAAATGTAGAGGGTTTTTCATATGAGAACCCAATGTGTCCATATGCAACAAATTAAGGAATCATCAATAATTTTAGAAATTCAAAATAGATTTTTCAATTTGAAAGAGAAATTCAGAAATTGTGATCGAGGGAAGATCCAATGTACAAATATTCACTAAGTGTGAGGCCAAAAACATGTATTAAAAAAAGAGTTGAGAATATAGTGGTTGTATATATTTCATTAAGATAATATGATCATGTCGGTGCATGGATTCTTAATTGTGGATGTAATTATCATATAATGAGAAACAAAAATATAGTCACATGAATAATATATGATAAGGAATATATCATAAAGTATAAAAATGGTAAAGGATAGAAAATCATTAGATCAATGAAATCCCAATTTAGTGGCAAAGACATAATGCATGTGGATGCCTTAGTTGTTGAAGTTCATGGTCACAACTTGTTAAGGTAAGTCTATTACATGACATAGAAAATGTAGTGTATTTCACCAAACAATTGTAGTTTCAATGGAAAGGATGGTGCATTTGTGATGAAATTTATTTTCAAAAGGGGAATATCTACCACATCAGTGGAGAATAAAATATGTGCTTTCTATATAAGGATGAAGAAAATAGATTATGACATAAACAAATCGATCACATTATTAAATAGTCCTTGTATGATTTAGTAATGAATGATAGAGATCTTGATATCCCTAAAATGTCACATGGTCACACACACATGTTAAATGTGTGTCGAAAAGCGATAATTATTAAAAATATGTACAAGTAAAAAAGAAAAAAAGTCAAAAAGGGTGCTTTAATTGGTGCATGTTTTTGTGTGTAGATTGATATCACCAATGGTTATTAATATGAAGAGATATTATGTGTTATTATGGATATATTAGGATATCAAGGTTTATGGTTATCACTCACTAATATAGGGTATTCAGTTACATTAATCTATATTAAAATAGGTCTGAAAGTATTCTCAGTTTGAACATTATAAAACTCTGATCCAAAATGTCATGAAGTTTACCAATCGGTAGGTTAAGGATTATCTCAACAATAATGGGATAATGCACAATGTTTATGAGCTGAGTACTCTTAAACTTTTTTTGTTTATATGAGAAACTAGATAATAAATAACATGTCTAGAATGATTCTAATTGAGAAAAACCTACCACATAATTTTTGAATGGAAAAAAGTAATGACATCAATCTCTCTATTTAATTGAGCCTTATTTTTTAGGGTATAATAGATAAATACATATGATATATAGTACAAAAATAATCTAATAGTGAAATAATTTGGAGTCTTCAGTAGTAGGTGATTTAATCTAAAAAAATAGAATTGTGGAAAGTTTGAGTCTCAAGGAGATTAAGGTATTTTTCTTGGACACTCAAACAATAGTAAGGTATATGAGTGTTTCACCAAGTGTATTAAAAAGGTTATTGAATGTTATTATTCCAATTTAGGGAAAAATTAGTAGAATAGTTGGAAAATTAGTGAGAAGATTTTATAAATAGTGACTATATGCTGAGAATATTCGGTGAGAACACAAGGTGTTGATGATGACTTTGAAGAGTACATAGATAATGAGAATAATGAAGTTAGACCAGTGGTTGCATAAAATCCAAAATTTATAGATGAAATTCATGTTCAAAATAAAATTAGTGAAAAAATGAAACGAATGAATATACTAAGAATAAAGTATATATAGAAAATTCCACTCTAATAATTAGTAAATAAAAAGGGTTTTAAAGAATCTATTAATGATGAGAATTGGGTTTAAGTGATTAAAGAAGAGATTTACCAAATTGAGAAGAACTAGATGTGAGGGATTTTTTGGAGTCTATAAGATAATAATTTCATCAAGACAAAATGGTTATTTCATAAAAAACTAAGTTAATAGGCATTGTGATCTAAAATAATGTATGAATTTTATACAATGGATATTCCCGAATTGAAGGTGTCAATATAGATGAGATATATCTATCACGACTAGACTGTAAAAAATTTATTATTTGTGGCCATGTCGGTGTATAAGGGATTCAATATATTCCATAGATATGTCAAATTAGTATTAATAAATGTATTAATTGAACATAGGTTTTAAATTAAGTAGATATATGGTTATATAATTCATTAATATGATAACAATGTTTTTTGGATGAAGAATATGTTGTATAAACTAAATCAAGAACCATGAGAATGGTATTTTCAACTTGATAAATACTTGAAAAGGATTAGTTTTTAGTATGGATGAATTGATTAAATTATCCATATCAATAAAGAGATTGGTAAAAGGATGATGGTGCTTGTATATTTTTATGACATAATCTTTGGTGGATTGAATGAAGTCAAGTGCAATAAGTTTCCTAAATTCATGAGGTGGGAGTTTGAAAAGTTAACAATTAGGGAGTTGATGCTCTTATTATCCAAATGGTGGTACAGGGAATCCATGAAACATTTATATCTAAATCCTAATATACAAAGTGGGTTCTAAAATGATTTAAAATGGATGAATATAAGGTAATGAAAACATCGGTTTCTACCCTAATGAATTTTTCAATGAATAAATATGGGGAAAATGACTAATGTTATAGAATACAGGTCGATAAATAAAATACTATTTTAATTAATATTTAAATGACCCTAAATTTTTTTTTACATATATAAAACTATGAGATATTGTAGTAATCCCATGGATAGTAAATTTCTAGTGGTGAAGTGAATATTATGGTATATCAAAGGCATGCTGGATTTTAGAATTATCTATAGTCCAATATCAGAGAAGGGGTTTTTGGGATATAAGAATAAAACTTGAGACATTTCCACATATAATATAAAATCAATATAGGGAAGGATTTTGTGTTTCACACTAATCCTGACTCATGTGGGATTATAGTATGTGTTGGTTGAGTCTCTGATTTTTATATGAAGTTGTTATGTATATATGGTGTTTGAATCAGAATTTGTGAATTTGTTTTCAATATCATGACTAATGGATTTTATGTTTTTTCAGTAAAACTAAAGGGGAGATTATTAGAATCATATATAAAGGTGACATTTTTAGATTTTTTTAACTATAATTTTCAATAGAGAATATTTTCAATGGTCCATTGTGGGGATACCATGGGGTATTCTTGAAATAAATTCTCCAGAATATTTTGGAGTTTTTATGAGAATATTGCGCAATATGTTGAATAAAAATAAGGGTTATCTTAAAATTAAAATTGAATCTCAAAGAAGATAAGTTTTAATGACATTTTTTGAAAATTAGATATCCACATGAAAGTCAGTAAAAATATCATTGAAGTGGGTTGTGAAAATATGTTTCATAAATAGAGTTTTAACAGTTGTAATGAACATAGGTGGTTCATTTTGTCGATGGGAAGGTTTGTGAAAATAGATTGGTATCACCTATAAATAGGCTGATAATCTATCATTAAGAATAGGTAAAGATAAAGGGAATGGATAAGTGTTTTTTTACATAACAATTACATGAATGTATTTCTTAAGGGAAAACATTTCATATGACCATCAATTTCATGTATAAAAGAAGTTGTGTTTCACAAATAAGTGTTTATGTGAATGTGAGTTATATGAACATCATTTATGTATAAGAAATGATTTATGATAAATTAAATGGAATTTTCAATAAACTTTGTTGGAAAATTGAAATTAATCATTTATATGAAATAAAATATTCATAGTACACTAATTGTGGTGTAATAAAATGTGATTCAACTCATTGGAAAACTCTACTGAAAGAAAATTGGGTAAATTTCAATAGAGAGAACAGTGATCTTTAAACACGTAATTGGTAGAGAAATTAGAGGGATGGTGAGTCTGATATGAACATGTAAAGAAGTTTTCAGATTGATTGAGAGATAAGTGAGTTCTACAGACATTATTGGTAGTAAACTATGGGCAATATGAGTTCACTCAAAACAATTTATTCAAGTATATTCTTAGTGATTCTAGTATTTTAGCACATTTTTGATGTATGATCCTCTGATTAGCACAGTGTTGTTGATCCATGTAAATTTCATTGTGTCTCTCTTTACTTTATCTATTGCTTCATATGTTCTATAAGGTAGATAGGTGTTCCTAATAAAAGTAGAATAAGATCATTGTAAAGGGTTATTTAAAAAAAATAGACATGCTTTTATTCACCCCCCCTGAGTTTTTCCCTTGATTGGGGCCAACACTAATATATATTTTCACAACCGGACCCATTAAGGCCTTCCTAGCTAGAAATAAGCTGAGTGTTACTACACCAAGCTCACCTATAATAGGATAGGGGTGGATAGAAGCATCATGTATGAATATCACACACATGTAAGGTCTTATCCTATGGTACTTATATGTATGCACACACATCCATGTCTATGAAATAGTGTGGAGATATTAATAAAAATTATACCAATATGCCTGTGTGTATTTATCCCACAATCAGAATATAGAAAAAGTAATAAAATTATGAAAAAAGGGAAAAACAAAATCCTACCAGTAACTGATAATAGTTTCCACCCTATTCACTATGAGGGGACTTCAATCAAATGCATCCACTGATAAACACCACAATCTGTCTAGATTGAGTTTCTCTGCTAGCTCTAGGTCCTCCTAAGAACCTATCAAAAAGATTATCATGTGAATAATACATGAAATGTATGGACAGAGACAATATAGGGGTGAGTATAATAATATCTTATAGGTCCCCCCAAAACCCAAAAATAAAAATGTATAATTTGAATGGAAATAGTCTACTCAAACCATTGCTAGAGGGTATAGAAACCCAAGAATGTGATAACAGGAATCTCCATCTCAACCTCTATTTAGCTATACATGACTAGTCAGTTCATCACCACCTTGAATGTTAATAAAATAAGATACATACTAGAAAGAATCCCATAAAAACCTATACACTCATCTAAGACACCATGTCTCGTTGTTTTAACCATACAACATTCCATATGATTCTACTTGTGGCTCAAAGGTGATGCTCATCTAGTTGTACTCACTCCATGATCCATACCATTCATGATAGGACTCATTCAAGATATCTCCTATATTAGGTATATCTCTAACATACTTTATGGAACTTTTCCAAGAGATCTAAAACATTGGGTATCACTAAGACGATGTCCCAACCCCATCATCCCTAATGAAATCCATCTAAGAGAACATGCTCATTGGATATCACCATGAAGAAATCCATTTTGTAACCCAGTGGATCTCGATACATAAATAGGGGATCCCACCCATGTCTCACGTTGTACTCTGTGAACCCTACTAGAACCCAAATTATCTCAACTCACAAATAGGGGATCACTCTCAAGAACATTGGTGGACAACATGAACCCAATACAGAACTCTAGAGATCATAACGCTTGGATAGGGGAACACACCTAAAAAGATGGGGGACACCATGAACCCTACCAAGACTTAGAACCATGATACATAGATAGATTATCTCACTCAAGACCACTAAGAGATACTACAAACCCTATTTGGATCTATCCATAAAGTAAGGTACCATACACACGATGACACTATGAACCCCATTGGATTAAATCTATAAGTATAGGATAAACTCCCATGAAATAGGGTCATGTGGATACCACAAAACCCAATTAAAAAAACAAAAAGATAAAGGATCCCACCATGGGCTCTCATAGGGATGTAATAACTCTATCTGAACTCATCCAGCTGTGGTATCACAATCCAATGAATTAGACATAATACCACATTGTAACCTCATAGAGATGGATCAAGGGAAAACACTCATTGATACTTGTCTATAAGTCATGGATTCAGAAACTTTCACCAAGGTTCATTTTTTCCCATATTCCTGCTTTCCAAAGGCTGGAAACATTTAGCACTCTTGATGATGATGTATAATCCTTTATCAAAATGGGATAATGGGATTTTAGTTCCTCCTTCCATGTATTTATCCTTGGAACTCATCACCTAGTCAAATTCTCCCTCATAGATTAATACATGTTCATGAAACTAGTTCCTGATGCCTTCTGCTAATGGATGATGGTTAATTACAATGATTATGTCTAAACATTTCAAGGGGTCTTGATAGAGAGGAAACCATTGGTTGGGGGAGTATTCATGTTGGGAATCACTGCCATGTATGGATGTTGGAACATCAGTCACCTATATTATTCCTCATTAGTGGGAATCTCATAGCGATATATAAAGTGAAAAACATGCGGCATCCCATGTTGATCACGAGGTATATATATCCAAAGGTATATCTATTAAGGTCTTCCTCAAGAATCCCCTATTTAACATGAGGTTGGAGTGAGATAGGTTGCAGGTTTAAAATCATGTGTAGAGAGATAGAAACTGATCAAAATTCCTTATGGAGGAAGATCAGAGAGATACTCCCCTAAGAGGGAGAATCTGGAAAGATTATCGATGGATGGATCAGAACACCCCATGGTGGTGGATATGGGAGGTGTGTCCCATAAAGGAAAGATATCATACCATAAAGGATGATCTAAACACTGCTGGAGGTTCATTAGGGACGTAAACCCCTATGAGGGGGACACTAATATTTACTATTGGTTTGGAATTATCCTCAAATATGTGTCATACATACCCTATTTATGAGATAAGGATCAAAACCCATATAGTTTTATGGATGGTTTTTGGATTATGCATGAGTAATTACCATTACGATAGGATTTGTCTTAGTTGGATCATGTTGTATTATATTGGGGTTATTCATGGGAGATTCCCAAGTGCTTCTAGGATTAGTGATGATGTGGATGCGGCTTATGTGTAGAAATAGTCTAGATGGTTGGAATGATTCTACTGGGATGTGGTAGACCAAGTAAATTTAGGGTGGATTATGAATTTGTTGGAGTTTATGTAGGGGATGGAGTGGATGTACTATTGGTTTTAGACCTCAAAGGGGCTTTCTATATATCCCAATTGTTTGGAAATCAAATACCATGTATTTTAAGAAGGGTAATTGGGGATTACACTCTAGGAGGAGGACCATGGAGCATATGGTTAGGGATTATGAATGGAAGAATCCCATTGAAGATGGATGGGAGTCATCGTTTCTACTAAACTCTAAGCCCACATGATTCATGATCGATGTGAAAAAAAGAAGAAGTAGTAGACGTGATTGTCATGTCATGAATGATGTTCCAATGAGAAATGTTGTAGGGATTATTCATGGGAGCTATCCAAGGAGGATCTCATTCTGTGTGAGTGGGGATTATGTGTGTAAGTGGTCCATTGGGACAAGTCCTAAAGGGAGAGGGATGGGGTGTTGAGAGTACAGGAAGTGGAAAGGTTCTCAGTTCCCATACCCTCTCTGAGCCTCAAATACAAGGTAGTAAAGGAGGAGCAAAAGTACTTTCCCATTAAAGAATGTATTGGGGCTTACTCCGAGAGGGATTCCTGAGATCATTTCTTTCATTGGGCAGAAGATATCATTCCCTGTAAGGGATATCACATTCCATGTCACTCATACATGGGGAATCATACAGTTTCCTCAGAAGGTGATATCATAGATTAAAATAATGTTATAACGAATTTGGATTGAATAATTTTCACGTCATGTAGCTCAAATGTGGGGGGGACTCAATCCTCACCCCTTGATCATACATAATCGTCGCTCATAAACCCTTGAGTGGGGGGTGGGTTCTAAAATTCTAGGCTAGAATGGTGTGGAGGTGTGTTCACTCATGAGTTCTACGTTAGCATTCCAATACAGAAAAGATATGGGGATTGGTGTACCTATTGTGAAAATAAAGAGGTACGGAAATGTATCCCCAAGGGGCATCAAGGACATCTCAAGAGATACCAATAAGTTGTTGTGTGCATGCATGGAGGGTTTTTTGCAAGGGGTGAGATCAAGGAATGAGGGTTTTTTGCAAGAGGGGATCTGACATGATGTTTTGGAAAAGGGACAGGCCACGAAGAATCAAAGAGGGGGTGTGCACAAGATTGGATAGTTGCACGCAAAAGGTAGGGTTTAGGATCTGATTGAGTTATTCCCAATACTAGGGGTGTGCTCAGAGGGGTATTTTATGCACACCTTCCTTAGGCTGAAAGAATTTGGGCGAGGTTTAAGTAACTATGGGACCACTCAAGGGAGGTCCAATGGGGAACCTATTGTGCAATATCTTATACCTTATGGTTTTAATTATTTCATGATGTCATAGATGTCCAGTCTTGTGCATAGCAGAGTGAGACTTCGACTTCACTGGATTACCATAAAGAAGGGGGTTAAATTCAATATATATATATATATATGAGGCCTCTAGTGATGGAGAATATGATTTAGCGTGTGTAATAGAGTCTTCCACAGATTCATGCCTTGATCCATGGAGAGCGAGCACACAAAGGTCCGTTTGAAATCACATTGGGTGTGTGAGGGCCCTGCATGCGATTAACATTATTTCTCATAAAATAAACCACTTTCACACACCTTTCCTATCAATTTTGAGTGGTTAGGGTAGAATATGATCATTTTACATCGCATTGGGCATGCAAGGGCTTTACAAGTGTATTTCAGTCTTGCACGCATGACTTCTAACTTGCGTGTTCCTTCCTTCCTACTCTCTATATGGTCCATTCAGTTGGATAGTGCCTTCAGTTTACCCATATATGTAATGTGGTTTCTTAATAAGGAATTCATTGAAAAAAATTCCCCCTAGGAATCTAAGCTGAAAGGGGACTAGAATGTTGTGTTTTGAGGGAAGTGATGAAGAGAAGAGTTGATTCTACTAGTTGTGACTAAAAGTTATTCCACTAGTGAGGCAGAACTCGAGGCAAAAAGGGTCAAGGTAGCTGAAGAAGAATCAAGTGAAGATGATCACCCCCATGATATAGTTCCTAGTCCCTCTAAGAGGATATTGGGGGAAGACCTTGTTGTTGTACTCCTAGAGGCTTTCTCAGACAATGAGCCTACAGTTCCTGAACTAGAAGACTATGACCCTGAGGTGGATGAAGAGAATCGAATCATCTGGAATAGGGCATGAATTTTCATTCAATACATCATTGAACAGACTCCAGAGTTACAAATAGTGAGTTGGATGGGGTCCCTTCACCATTGGCTATGAAATCTATGCACTGGAGGGGTGGGGGATCGAGGCATCCATGCACTGGTTCATGATTGTATCCCCAAAAATATGTGAGTGGTGAGTTATATTATAGAATTTTATGGTTCTGGGAGAATTATAATTGAATTTTCAATCTTAGAAGAGTCAACCAAGAGATCTAGAAGTGGTAGGAGAAAGAGGGTGAGTGTGTTGCCTTCTTCATAACTCAAGTGGGAGTCATAATCAAATTGAGGGCTCAGCAAGAAGAGGTTGAGAACCAAATTATGAGGAAGTAGAGCTTGGGAGAAGGCAAAAAATCTAGGAATCTACACACCATAGGTTTGCAGAGATGATACGATCAATAACTAGATTAGAGATATATGGGAAATTCTACTAGAAATCATTAGTTTCTCTGACATTTGGATGACCCTTTCTATTCCTTACCTTGTTTTGTTGATTTTAAATCTTTTACGTTCAAGGATAAATTTCTTTATCTACTTTAATTAACACACATCACTCATATTTCTAAGACAATTGGTGACCAATCTCTAAGCTCATGTGGGTTAGGCCCGGTGTTATAAACAAGGGAAGACCACATGATTATTCTCCTTATAAAAGAATGTTGGATAACCGTTGAACACTAAGGGTCTTCTATTATTGACTAACCACTAAGAGTATTTTAGATAAGACAGGTTGTGGCTGGAGAATATGTCTCTCAAAGTATCCAACTTTCTTCCTCGAAGTGTGCTAGTGAAAAATGGGATAAAACCAGGGGTGTTGAAATATACCCAAACAATGGGTACTGATAAGTGTGAATCACAATGCCCAACATTCATAAAAAGAGGAGAGTGTCATGGAGGAATAGGATAAATATTTTCCATGGTTGAAACGTAGTATATATACCATTATCCTGAAATGGGGACAAAAAAATGAGGGTCAACCACTGACCTTGTTCAAAACACAGAACCTATCTCAAAATGACATCTAAAGTCTTAGAAAACATTGTTCGAGGATGGTAAGTGTGCCAAAGTAGTATGATACCAAACCATTATGGTTCCCTCCATATGTGTAATAGGATGAGGATCTAAATGGGGGGTACACAAAGCGTGGGATTGGAGTGATGTCATGTTCAAATGGATTCCAACACTCTTAAAATTATGATACCAAGGTTTAGAACGCATTTTTGTAAGAATATTGGTTTGAATGAAGATAAAAACCACCTTCTAGGGGATTGTAATCACAAATTACAAGTGATAACAGAGAATATGAACAATGCGATAGATGAACAACATCAGGAAAAGAACCTCTCAGGCATGGTCCTAAGACATTTTTTAGTTTCGTGTAGTGAAACTGAGGATGATAGACTTGCAGTTTAACATCATACTATGAGGATGATGCATGGTACATTTTAATGTCATGTGATTGGGACACATCCCTGAGTTTAACGTCATGTGATGGGGATGTTTCATAGATTTTAATGTCATACATCTTAGACTTTTTCCAATAGTTTTATTTCATGTTGCATGAACTATTGAAATTTCTATTCCAAGAACATTTGTGAGACATGGAATAAATAAACCTGATGTGAAAGAGCCAAAAGAGGCTTGTGTACCACACAAGAGTTAGGAAAAAGACATATGTTGATTTAAATGAGGGACATGGGTCCCATGATACACCAAAAATAATTAGTGGAGATATTATTTTAAGGTCATAGAGTTTAGACCAAAGGGAGGAAATCTTCCCAAGATAGGAATATGTGGTGAAACGAGGCGATAAACCCAACACAAATGTGTCCTGAAGGGGTTCAGGGCCACACCACACTTTCCCTATGAGGCTCTTAGTTTAGGTTCATAGATTTTGGACCATTAAGTTATCATGTAATGCTTGACCACATCGGTATGCACCCCACCATAATTTCTAATCGCACATGAGTCACGCTCAGTGTGGGAAACAATGAATGGTACTTGGTGTCTACATTACATGTGGGAGCGTGAATTAGAGGTGATACCAAGGGTAGAATTATACCATTATTTAGGTTAATAGAAAGTTGTTAGTCCATAATTTAGAGGTCTGGATAAAGGAGAAACTAGTGAGTAAGGATCAACTACTTACCATGTTCGAAACATAAGTACCATGACCATACCATTCAAGAATGGGGCGAGAAAATGCATAATCAACCGTTGAACAATTTAGAAAAAAATAATTCATTTTTTTCGAATATCCATTAGAGAGTTGTCCTTATTTGGGAGGCAAGCCACAATTTCATGAGAATATCACTATAATGAGGTCTTTCTAGATTTAAAAGATAATGGGAATCTAAATTAAGAAATACTTGAAGTGTGGAATGGAGCATACAAGAAGGTAGAATCCAAACTCAGATAGTGAATGCGGTTCAAAATCATGTTTCTCATACTATAAAAAGAAATTTAAATTCATTTTTCTAGGAATAAGTAAAATAGTTTAAAGTTTCATTTCTTATAGTATGGAAAGAAATTTAATGTCATTTTTCTCAGAATATAGAAAACTATTTAAATTTTTTTTGATTGGACAATAGGGGATACAGATAGTTTAATGTCATAATGTATGGACCATGAATAAAAGGGGTGTTAAAAGACATTCATGTGGGGAGGGAGTTAAAGAACCTATTGTTAATGAGCCAAGGATGACCTGCACTATGTGAAATTCCCCTAACGCCTATTTCACATAGTTTAATGTTATACGGTCTGAACCATGGGGAAAATCATTTTAAAGTAGTGATGTACGGTGTAGGAGAGGGTCAGTTTATAGGGTATCTATACAGCACAAAAAAGGATATCCTAACCTTAATGAGGTTAATGGAGGTTTGGTACCAAATACATACCCTAAAATATACTATGTATATTTTAAGATTGTGTACTTTGAGCATAATCAAGACCAAGGGCTTGAAGGTTTGGGGAATTACTGAATTGGCCTAAAGACAAAATGTTTGGGCATAACTACGTATCCCGTGGGGATGGGAATCAAGTCAAATGTAGTTCTAAATCATAGTGTGGTAGGAGACCAACACTAATGGGGAAATCCTCACTGTCTAGGGAACCAGGGCATCCCATGATTATCATGGGGCATCTCAAACTTATTCTGTGTATAGTTTCAGTTTATAGTTGTATGTTGGGGACATCAGATATTTGTTTATGTTCATAGAGTTTAGACCAAGAATGAATTTATATCAAGTGGACAAGTGTAATATAGTGTTATGAAAAACCTAAAATTAATGAGGCCAAGGAGGTTAAGTTCCACATGAAACATCCCAGAAGATACATGTATACAATTAAAAGTTGTGATACTTGGACTATTAGGCTCTCAGTTTAAGGTTATGAAGTTCGAACCTAGGGGGATGCTACCCAAAATGGTTATATTTGGTGAGGATGAGTAGTAAATCCAATATTAATGGATACCTAGGAGGTCTGATGATGTACCACATTTTCCTAAGGAGGCTTTCGAGATTGACCTTGTAGACACCTATATAGCATGGCTAGAAGGAATACCTAACATGAATGAGCCAAAGAGGCTCGCATACCATAAATAGGACCTGAGGGTGAAAAATATGAATTTTTTTAGTCATAAATAAAACAATTCTTGACATCACTGTGTATCCCCTGAGTATGGGAATCAAGTCACACATTGTTTTGGAAGGAGATCTCCCTGTATAGGCCTGACTCGTACATATGGATGCGGTATTTTTTTCCTTTACCTATTTATTGGTTGTTTTTTTGAGTGGCTGGACAAGGATGGAAGATATGAGTGTCACTGTATATCCTATTTATAAAGGAATCAAGTATTTTGTAGTTATTGAAATATTTAAAGGTATATGATGGATGTCAGAAGCGACATCCTCTCTACCGAGACCATCATGTTGTTGTACCGCTTTTCGTTGTGCATCCAGGATGATAATTGTTACATAGATCAAATTAATTCAACATGGAAATAAATTCTATTAAGTTTATCATCATGTTTCTAGGATGATAATTCCCTATTTTATGGTCGTGTGATCGGATAGGTCTGTATAGTTTAATGTAGCGTGGTAAGGATGCGGGTTGTCATGTAGTTTATCGTCATGCAACTAGGACATTTGGGAAGAGGTACTTAGAGAGTAATTTTTATGAAGTGACTTCTATAAACCAATTTGAATGAATTACAAGGAGGACCATGTTGTATCATATGATCCCAAATAATACTTGTACATAGTTTATAATCATGATGTTTGGACTTAGGCGCCAATTTTAACGTCATGTATGGGGCGTTGGTTCTCTGCAGTTTAAAGTGAAGAAACTTATACTATAAGAGGGGGTATCTGAAAAAAGAGACATGTGTAGCATAGAAGAAACAATATGAAATTAATGAGGGCCAAAGGTGGCCCACTAATCATGAAACATTTCCAAGGAAAACCCTCACATAGTTTAAATTCAGGATGTTTGGACTCGAGCACCTAGTTTAATGTCTTGTTCCTGGGATGTTGAACTCCTCATGTGAAGTATTGCTTCAGGAACATGGAATTGGTTATAGGGATGATGTTATCTCCATCCATGGTAATAATTAAACAGTATGAACCATTAGGATAGACCTTGTGAATTATGTACAGTCCCTCCCACTTGTGTTCAAACATTGTGGATTCTTTCCCAGTATCATTGGAAATTTGAGAGACAATGCCATATCACCTTGAAGGAATGACTGAAGGTGAACCTTCTTGCCAAATGTTATAGATATTTTGTTTTGGTTCTTCTCTATATTTTGAGTGGCTCAAAGCCTATTTTCATTGAGGTTTTTTAGTTCAACTATATTAAACTTAGCTATATTTTCTAATGTCTGTTGATCATAGATATCAAGTCAAAGCAATTGTAACTGAATCTTGGTAGGAAGGATGGCCTATGTTCTATATACCTTTGATTATGGAGTCACCTGGTGGAATTGGGGGTCATCGTTTGATTAGCCCAGAGAGCATTGGGGATGTTGTCTGACTAACTTCTCTTGTTCGGGCCCAAACAACATCTATAAAATGTTTGAGAGGGTTTTGTTGAATGCCTTGATCTATCTGTTTTTGTGTGTATGGTGGTAGGAGGTATGGTTGGAATGGATTCTATACTTTCCATACTACTTATTCATCTCAATTTCTTGGAGTTTGGTGCAATTATTTGTGAGAATATCATGAGGGAATCTAAATAGATAAATAATATGGGATATCACAAATTCAGTCACTGATCAGGCTTTGAACACTTTCATAGGAATCCATTCTTCAAGCATGGAAAAGAAATCTATCATGGTTAGAATGAACCTGCACTGGTGAGATGTTTCTAGTGAATAGGGTCCCACAACATCGAGTCCCCAGAATGTAAAAGGAAAAGAATACATGGTAGTGTAGAGGAGATCTGAGAGTTGGTACATGAATATGGAATGGATCCAACATGAACGACACCTCTTGGCGAACTTGATACAGTCATGAACCATATTGGGCCAGAATTAGCCAAATCATTGAATCTGGTGAGAGAGTTTCAACCCTTCTTGATGAGTACCATAGGACCTGGTATGGACTTCTTACATAACATGGGAAATATAATCTCCTTGAATGAGTGGAGGATAATTCCATCAAATCCACTTCTGTAGAGATTCTGTTCAAGGTTAGGCCCACTCTTGAGGGGGAACTGTGCTATGTGATGATATATTTGCTCATGTTTGGCTTTGTCTGGTGGTAGATTGTCTTACTAGAGATACTCAAAGAAAGGGGTTTTCTAGTCGGAGGATTCTTCCGCTACGATGGGATTTGGATGTCCCGATGTGGAATCACCTATAGTCATGGGGTTTACCTTCTGGTATTCATCATCATTTGGAAGGACGAGAGTAATAAACCATTGATGTGCCATGTGAACGAATATATCATCCTGGTTAGGTTCTACAAGAGATGAGGCTAACCTATCTAGGGCATCAGCTCAACCATTCTTTGATCATGGAATATGAGTCACTTATGACTGAGAAGGGAACTAGAACATCAACTGATGAGTTCACTTTAGCAAGGGTGTGAGTTTTGGGTTCCAAATGACGTAGTCACTGTTAATGTGTTTGATGAAGAACTCATAGTCCCCTTTCTTGTTCAGGTGGGGAATATCAATACCAAGAGCCTTTTTGAGACTAGTAATGAGAGACTGATACTCTACCTAATTATTGTTTCATACCTCTGAAAATATAAATGAATATGGCAGGACAACCTATATTGGGGTGATGAAGACAATCCTTGGTCTTACTCTTTTGAGATTGGGATCATTAAACATTCTATCTGTTGGACTCTAGGAGGCACAATAACAATTCATATACTAGCATGGAATAGATTTTCCAATAGAGAGGATGACCTTATCTAGTAAGTCAATATCCATGGACTACTCTATTAGGTCCAGATGGGAAGCCAAGAAATCTTCCAATGCCTGACCCTGGAAGTATTTTAGTGGAACAAACCTGATGTAGAAATGTTAAAATATCACTGCTCAGCATTCTAGCCATCCAATCAGAATATGGTGGTTTGTGATATACTTTAATGTATCTATATGGGAAACCAACTATATATCATGATGCTGCAAGTATATTTTCAGCTTCTGTACTGTTGAAAACCTGAATAATGAAGTACTTATTGACAGGAGAGTATCTGGACTCTATATCAAGGAGAATGCAAGTAAGATATTATAAACTATTCGATGTAGATTTTTTGGTCTTATAATCAATGAGGGAACCAAGGGATCATTCCAGGGTGGTCACACAGAGGATAATAGGCTTCCCTGGGATGGGTGGTGTTAGAATCAGATGTTATAGCAGATAATTCATGATTTATTTGAATGTTACTTGGAAATATTCATCCCACTGATAAAATATACCTTTCTTCGTGATCTTGGAGAAGGTATTACACTTTCCAACTAGATTCGTGATCAATCAGTGTATATAGTCTAAGTGGAATTTAAGGCCTCAAAGATCCCAGAGGTTTCCAGATGGAGGCATCTCGATGATGTCCTTGATCTTCTATTGATCAATTTTTATATCTATATAGATAATAAAAAATTCTCAAGAAACTTCACATGGGAAACCCCTAAGGCACACTTAAATGGTTTCATCTTCATATTCTAGTAAGATAGGAAGTAAAACACTTTATCAAGATCTCTGATATGGTCCCGGAACTAGGGGGATTTGACCCCCAAATCATTTACATAGTGTTACAATATCATCCCAAGGATAAGATAGAATATGTGCTACATGAATCACTAGTAATTGGCCCCTGTATTATTTAAATTCAAGGGAATTTCCTAGTAGCATAAGGTTATTTATGAAACTATGAGGTGGTCAACTTCTCATCTTCAGGTTTCGTCTGAATCTAATCATATCTGGAGTACCCATCCATGAAAGAGAGCCTAGAACCCAACTATAGGATCAATCAACAACTCTGTCACCGGAAGGGTAAAAGAATCCTT
The DNA here is from genome assembly GCA_963277665.1 of Viscum album. Classification (NCBI taxonomy): domain Eukaryota; kingdom Viridiplantae; phylum Streptophyta; class Magnoliopsida; order Santalales; family Viscaceae; genus Viscum; species Viscum album. Next base: position 1,496,084,151 of record OY728119.1, on the reverse strand, counting down.
CAGAAAGTGTTAGTTGAGGTCCTAGAAGATGATACAAACTTTGATATATCTATTCTTATTTCAGATGGGAACAATGTTGTCCATACATCTGGGGTAGTGAAAATCCATGAAAAAGTTGTATTTGATGATATTATCAACTCTGGGATCAAACATGGTGACATGATAAGGGTGAATTTTCTTTGGAGGATATTTCAATCTGCAATGACTTACCGATAGGACAATATGGTGGATAGTGACTTGAGGTTCTAGCTCTGGAATCTTGTCATATATCGAGGAAAACACATCATGATGTTTATTTAGGAATTCCATGTACTAATATTGTTCTTATGCAAGCATTTTTGGACTAATCAGTGTTGGCCTTAGATATGTGTTAGTGTATAGATTCACCTAAACCAACTCATTGATGGTGGTGGAGACGTCTTCCTCAAATGCAGGAGGAGTGTCCTCCAAGTGTTCTTCATCATATGAGGTAAGGGAATCAGTGGTAGAAGGTGGTCTATCCAAGCCATCTGGTTCTATAAGAACACTGGTACTTTCATGGGTAGACACAGAATCTATACTAGGGAATTCCTACAGTATAGAATCCTTGGATATGGCTTAAGTTAACCTGATTCCATTAGGAATTTGACTAGAGGGTCCAAGATTTATGTCAAAGAAATAGTGATAGGTCAGTTTCTAGTGACTAACCCCCACCCCACAAAACAGATGATGGTGTCTTGGAATTGTGTCCATTGGGAGAATATCTCAATACTTATTAAGGGTAGTGGTTTTTGGGATCACCCAAGATTGTCCTTTGTGGGATTAAAAGGTAATCATTAAACATTACATATACTTTGAACCCCCCCACCCCCACCCTTCTTTTAGGAAACTATGAAGAAGTGTTCCATGTATGGAATGGTGGTCTCTAACTAGTAAATAGAGTGGATAAAAGCGATATCCAGGTATTTCCATGGGTCATCCATAGTGGTCGTGTGCTTGAAATTATTGGTCTAAACATTATTTTCCTTTCTCTAATAATAGTCGGTGTCTATATATTGGGCTTCACAAGAGTCTAAGGGAGATGAATCACCTTGGAGAATGTCTACTCACCCGTTGAGGTAGTACATGAGGAATTAGTGATACGATGAGGGAAATACTGGATATAGATGGATCCAAGGCCTATACATTAATACATTGTATGCAATATTCCATGAGACCACCATGAATTTAGTGTTTCCTACCAAGACACTAAACTCGTTCTTCAAATGGATTCTACCACACGAACTTTTCTTGGTCCTTTCATAACCCTTAATCTTTAGGTCAAAGGGACTTAAATCTTCTTCAATAAATCCCAACTTATTAAGCATTTGGGTTAGGATAATATTGATCCTAGAACCTATGTCAACTAAACAATAACACACTTCCACAAAAATTTAATTGAATAATGATTTACAGTGGTTAGATGTTCCCCTGTATGAGATATCCCTCATCTTCTCTAGATAATGAGATGATGGTTGGACAATATGCTCATTTGAAATCCTAAACATAAAAGGTATTTGTGGTCGCAACCTCTATTTTGAAATGAAGGGTGCTTTTCAAGGCTTCTACAAGGTCCTCATGCGTCTCTTCTTATAGGTGTAGGGACTTTAGGATCAAGAGATTCATTGTAATTTTTGTGAGGTTATTTAATACATCATAGATTCAAGGTAAATACACATTTGTACACATAGGGGTTATTATTTGGTAGAAGGAATGGTGGGTATTTTTGGATGAACCTGTGGATTATAGATGTTGCTGGAAATATCCTATTACTCATTAAAAAACTCACCCAGAATCACTACGGACTGACTATTGGCTAGTTGAGTCCTGACCATAGTTGGACATGGTCAATCATTATTTGGTTCTGAATATTATTCCTGATTTAGTATCAGGATCATTGGTGGAAACAAATCTGAAAAAATGGGTTGAGAGGACTGTACCTTCTAAGCTCTAAGAAAACCCTACTATCTGGTCTCAGTATCATGCACATTTTTTCTTGGGGAAATGGCCTGAGCATTCTAATGATTCACATTTCCTCATCTAATTCTCTAACAATATTGACTTGAGGCAACTGGGAATCTTTCCAGGCACTCTTCATCATCGAGGACCGTGTATGGGTCTATCAACTCTATGTTATCTATAAATGAATCTCATAAACATTATATTATGAGTCTTATAATGATGAATTAACATTGGGGGTGATCCCCATCTCTAGAGGCGTGAAATTTAGAAGAGTGTTGGATGAATTTGGTGCCAGTGGGGGACTTTCCTTTTCCTGGCGCCATTGAAGTTTACTCTTCTAAGATGTGGAAGGTCATGATGTGGATGGAGAAACATATTTAGGATAGGTCGCATCATCTTCAGGAGGTTCAGGCTATCCTAAGTGGTCATGGATGAGACTATGGGCATGATCGAATACAATGTTGTCCAACCAGTAATTGTACTTCTGAGTCCTGCAGTTGGAAAGCAACTTCTATTCATTGAAACATTCACTATCACTATTGAACATAGTATAGATGAATGTCACTAGGGTTGGGATATGGGAAAATTTGACTACACCATTTTCCACCTATTCTTGGATCCATTCCTTGACTACATATCATTTTCATGGTATTTCCAAGAATTCTATGGTAAGGGTAGTGTTTAGGGAAATTAGTGAGCTCGGCCTCATGTGGTTTCCATTATTTTGGAAGTTTTTGGACCCCCAATTCTAGGTAACTGTGGAAATATCTGGGGACATGTGAATCCTTAAAAGAGTAGGTCTGGTTTCTCCTATATAGTAAGGGAGATCATGAATATTGTCACATATGAGGGGATATAGATTATTGGGGGGGATAGATCCATATTGTATCATCTAGGAGGCGGTTCTTGGATGGGAGATGCTGGATGATTCTATGTTGGGTGAGGCTGAGCCTGAGGATATTTCACTCAGTTAGGCTGTGTTTGGTGAGGATCTATTGTAAACAACTCTATCAGAACTTGATCTTTTACATGTACTTCAACAATAGTCTCTACCTGGTAAGTTATTCTTATAGGGTTTGGAAGATCAATGGATGCACCTACTTGGCTGACTGCAATACTTCCTCCATTGGCCCTTATCAAAAAAATCCCAAAATCAAACTGGGAAATTCTGAGTGATGAGGGAAGGGAATAACTCAGCATTAACATTCCCCACACACATCATGAGTACTTTTTCTAGAGTCAGTTTAATATTGAGTGAATACGTGAGGCCCTTCCAGTTGGTATCAATATCTACTACACACTCATCTGGAATTTATGTGCACTTGAAGAGGTTGGAAATACTAGTCTTGCATGTGGTAGAGATAAAATAATAAAGAAACTACCTAAAGAGGTATTCCCACCTAGCGATAAAACCAATGGGTAACTGGTTTTACTAGAAAAACATGGACCCCTCCAATTTCTAAACAAAACATTAGAGCTCAGAGGCCTCTTGAAACTATAGAGTTTCCAGCATGTGTCCTCACCTTGATATGAAGTGGGATAGATGATATAGTGGGTGACCTATCCCATTGAAGGGGATAGAGGTAGGATTCCATAAATTCATGTGTTCTCACATATCATCGATCTATTCCAAATATGGTTGTCTATTAGGTGGTATTTCCACATGTCACATCTCAAGGGCTTTGAGGTGAGCGATGAGAGAAACTATAAAATCATCATGGTGGGGATTTCTATCATGATGAGTATTTCTAACAACCAATGCATTGAATGGATTGTTATTGCGATAGGTAGGCTCAGCAGCTTGTGGAGTGGCCTGTGGAAAAACCAATTGAATGGTTTGATGAATTGCCTGAGGAGTGGATTGATCTGGGTTACATGGAAGGTTATCGTGCTTCTCAGGTAGATTCAATGATGTATATCATGGTCATTTTCCATAAACTCTAGTTTCTTACCTGTTAATATACACATGATTTCCATGATCGGTTAGGGGTAGTTGGCTGAGAAGGGATTGTGGCTGCCCTGGATAACCCAATGGTGGTGGAATAGGATCCTATTGAGGGGTGCCAAAATATGGGCACCACTTAGTAAGAAGATCATTTATGATCCAGTTCTGATCTGAAATATTTTTTGCAAGGTGGTGATTATGGGATCATCCTCTATCTTCTGCAAGGAATTAGGTATATCAAAGTACGTGTAAGTTATAATCTTCCCTTTACCCTTATTGTTATCTTGACCAGTGGGAAATGATGTTGAGGGTTCTCCAAGTCCAAGTGCCTTCCATTGTAGGTGAGTGAGGACACCTGTATGAGGGTCCACCTAATATTGTACTTCCCTAGGGGAAGGTCCTCTTCGTTGAACCCTATGCTGGTTTCCTTTTCCTTGAGTAAACCCAAATCATTCATATTCACCTTGACTGTACTCGAAGGCATTTCCTCAAAATCAACAGGAAATTTAGGCTTTTGCTGGATGGGATTTAAGTGGAGAGTAGTGTACTACCCTCATCCCCAGATCTTCACATGTGAGGATGCCTCTTCAATTATTTTAAGGAGAACTATGAACTAATTGATGCATCTTTGTTGAAGGGTCTGTTATTATCTGAATAATGTAGAGTGTTGATCCACTAGGAGTTATGCCAACTCAACGATGTGGCACTACTGATCTATGACGTCAAAATAATCTATTCTCTTTGGGTGGACCAAATGATATTCACGAAGGGGAAAACACATCTCCTAGATGGTTTAGTAGAAATACATGATCTCATCTTGGTTGAGTGACTATGGAATGTCAAAGCTAGGAATTTCATTCAAGAAAAAGAGAATTTAAAACTGATCTATAGCTAGATTGTCCCATGAGATTCCCTTCTTAGAGGAGGGTCTTGGCTCTTGGTTTCCCCAGGATCCAATCAATGTTGGCTGAGAAATTGGTTGTGGCACCGATGTAGACTAATGAGACCGTGAACTATTTGGTGGAGGAGACACTACATGAGTTGGATGATCCCTACACACTGGGATATCTCTTTAAGGTGGTACCAACCACACCATCACATCTATGTAGGATAATTTATTTTTGACCACCTCATGTCTTAGGGTAGTATTCATCATCTGTGGGCCTTTCAGATTATTTTTGTTTATAAAGTCCCATAATAACTCTTCTTCATGTCAATTAGAAGTAGAGAATTAAATTAGTGATGAAAGAGATGAGTAGACCGTGAGACCCAGGAAGGGGTTCAAATCTTCCTTTACACGTGTGTACATGTGAAAAGATTTGGGGATCTAGTGCATCTAACCTTTTGGTATGATGAGTATTACTTTTAAATCTCCGTCCTTAGACTCTGATGAAAATGATAAGGGTAAATGCTCTATGATTAAGTAACATTCAGCTTCGGAATCTGAGAAGTGAACAGGATCGTCACCAACTTGGCACTACCTAGAGTTTCTCCTTCAGCTGCAGGGGGAATTATTTTCTTCCCTAGGATGGTTTTTTGGTGTAGGGAGGTCCTTCAGAATAGGGAGGACCTCCGTACTAGTTATCACTAAAGCATAGAGAACCTCCGCTTTGGATGACTAGGATATGTGGAGGACATTTGTATCGGGTGCTATCGGAGTATGGAGGACCTACACTTAGATTATTGTGAGAGTGGGGAGGGACTCTACTCTATATGTTGACGTAGCAGAGAGTACCTCTACTTTGGTTGGTGGAAACATGGGTATGACCTCCATGATGACTAGTGGAAACAAATGGGGAGGGACTCCGTACTGGTAGGTGGAAGCATGAGGAAGACCTTCCCACTGATCAAACTAGACATGGGGAGTTAATCCATGTTAACTATATATGGATCATATAGGGCCTCTACTTTTATTAGTGCCTTAGTGAGGAGTACCTCTTCTTGATATGGTGTAAATATGGGGAGGGCCTCCATGATTTTTGGAGATTTCACAGGCAGGACCTCTGTGTTAGCCGGTGGTTGTACGGGGAGGGCCTCTATACTAGTTGTCGATGAAACTAGGAGGACCTACTCTTTGATAGATTATGGAGTTGGGAGGACCTCCTCTTGATCTAGTGATGGTGTGAGGAGGACCTTTATTTTGACATTCAATGGTATGGTGAGGACATCCGTATCTGAAACCATAGGCCTGGGGAGGATGTTTGTGCTAGATATCAATGAAATGGGGAGGACCTCCACTTAGATTTACATAGAACACGGTATGGAAATCCCTGTTGAGTCTAATAATGGGGGGCACATCCACTCTGACTATTGATGGTATTGTGAGGGCCTCTGTATTGAATCTAATCATCACATTTTTCCCTGTGATGGATGTGGGTTGAGCCAGTGATTAATATAGTCAACCCAACCAATCTATAAGGTGGTTGGTGTCTCGATCCTAACCAAGAATTGATAGGTCCTTGCTATACATTAGAAGTGATATGATGGGATGTTATAGGGCTGGTAGGAGCCACTAGAGCTATGAAAGATGATGCCCCATATCAGGCATACTCCAGGGCTTGGGCCCAATGTTGGAATTGGGTCATCTAGAACAAGGTTAGTGGATCAAGGATGTAGTTTACCCATTACTTATCCTGATATATCGATCTATGGTGGAGTTGATAGGGCCAGGTGGGAGACCTCCTTAGAGACTCCCTAGTAGTAGTCGTAACTGAGTGACCCTGGCATCCCCATAATCTCACTTTCCAAAGGTGGGAAACATACATCACTCTTGATGGTGATGTATGATCCTTGATAAAAATAGGGTGATGGGATGTCAGTTCCTACTTACATAGATTTTTCATTAGAACTCATCATCTAGTCTAGTTCTCCCTCATAAATAAATACGTGTTCATGAGACTCATTCCTAGATCCATATTTATGTGGACGCCAGTTAATTACGCTACTTATATATGGAAATTCCAAGGGGTATTGATGGGGAAACAACCCTCAGTTAGGGAAGTAGTCATATTGGGCAACACTGGAATGTCTAGATGCTGGAACATTGTTCACCTATATTATTTCTCATAAGAGGGAATATCATGGAGGCATCATGGGCATGGAAACCACGACATCTATTTTGATTAAGGGGTATCTGATGCCAAAGGAATATCTTCTAAGGTTTTCCTTATCCATCCCATATTTAACATGAGGTGGAAGTGTGACAGGTTAAGAGTTTAACATCTTTTGGAGATGGAGTAAAACAGTTCAAAATGACCCTTGGGGGAAGATTAGAGAGAAACGTCTCTAAGAGGGAGCATCCAGAAGATTTACATATGGATGAATCAGAATGCCACATGGAGAAGGATCCGACGAGGTGTGTCCCATAAAAGGGAATATTTCACACTATGAAGGTTGATCTAAACACTAGTGGAGGTGGATCATGGAGGTACACCCCTGTAAGGGGGACCCCAAGGTTTACCATTGGCTAGAATTTAACCTCAAAGTGGTGTCCTACATACCTTGTTTAAAAGATTGGGATCAAGACGCACATAGTTTGATGGATGGTGTGGGGATTATGCCTGAGTGATTCCCATCACAAGAGTATTTCTCTTGGTTATATTGTGTTGTATTGTATGGGGATTATGCATGGGAGCTACCTGGGTGTAGTTAGAAGAAATGGTGATGTAGATGGGGCTTACATATAGAAACGGCCCAGATGGGCGCAATGATTCTACCAGGATGTGGTTTAATGGGTAAATTCAGGATGGATTATGGATTGGATATATTGGATGAAGTGGATGTATTTTAAGGTTTAGACCTTAAAGAGGATTACAATGTATTCGAGGTGACTATGACTTAAAGACCACATCATTTGAGAAGGGTCATTGGGGATTAAACCTAAGGAGGAAGACCATGAAGCATATAGTTGGGTATTACGCATGGAAATGGACCATTGAGGATGGATGGGTCTCATATTATCTACTAACCTATAATTCCATGAGATTCATGCTATGTGTGAGAAACAAGAGAAATTTTTAGACTTGAATATTGTGTCATGAAAAATGAGCCAACAAGAGATGGTGTGGAGATTATGCATGGAAGCAGGCTGAGGAGGATCTCATTCCATATGAGGAGGATCTCATTCTATGTGAGTGGGTCTTACATGTGGAAGTAGCCGATGGTGACAAAGCCTAAAGGGAGGGGTATGGGTTGTTGAGAGTGCAAGGTGTGGAAATGTTATTGGTTTCCATTCCATCTCTAATCCTCATATCTGGTGGAGGAAAAGAGGATCAAAGGTACTGCCTCCTTTAAAAAAAAGCTAGAGACTTACTCCAAGAGGGATTCCTAGGAGGATTTCATTCCTTATTCAAAGGATTCCATTCTATGTGAAGAGGATCTCGTTCTATGTCACTCACACTTGGGGAATCATAAATTTTAGACACAAGGTGGGATCCCAGTTTAACATCGTGTTTTGAGGATGTTGGTGCTATGCAGTTTTATATCATGCAACTCGAACTTGGGTGGACTCACTCCTCAACCCTTTAGTTTACATAACCATCACTCATCAACCCTTGGGAGGTGGATGGAGTCAGAAATACAAGACTGGAATGGTGTGGAGATGTTTTCGCTCATGCGGTCTATGTTAGCGTCCCTATATAGAAAAGTAATGGGATTGACATGCCTAGGATGAAAAGTAAGAGGTAGGGAAACTCATACACAAGGGGAATAGGGGATATCTCATGAGGGACCAAGAAGTTATTGTGTGAAATCATGGAGGGTTTTGTGTAAGGGGAACATGCAAGGTGTCACGACCCGACCCTACCTGGGCTTGAGCCGCAACGACCCCAGGCCCACCTCCATAGGCTAGGGGCTGGCGACTAGCGCCAAAGGCACAACAGATCGGGGAGGCCTTTTCCTAAGTACCTGTACAAACACACACACAACCCACTCAATGCAATAATGCAGAGTAAAGGAAAATACAAGTAAAGAAAAGGGAAACTGCTATGTGTATAAACCACAGATGTGCATCGACCTCTAAACAGTACAAAGTAAAAACTGAAAAGAAAAGGGAAAAAACACGAGACCAACCAAAAAGTGCCACAACCCGGCAACAGGTAAACAAAAAGAAACAGCTGACGGGTCTCCCACCTGGAACCCGCCTATGACCACCGCACGCGGTCCAAGCTCCCAAGCTCCTATGCTCCACTGAAGTCATGCTCCACCTGTCTGTCATCTGCAAGGGCACACCAAGTGCGGGAAAATCCCAAGTAGGGGTGAGTATAAAAATACTCAGTAGGATACCCTGAAGGATCAAGGGAGAAACAAATGAAGTACCGAAGGGTGAGTAGTAGAGAGAACGGGAAAAGTAGAGGAGTACAACTAAAAGTGCAGTAAAGAGTACAGTAAATAGTCCAGCTCAACCCAACAAGAGAAAGGAGGCAGACTCGTACAAACACAAGGAGCTAGAAATGGTGAGAAGATGAACTTCTTGTCGAGTCTTCACTACCTATAGCAGGAGAGTAGACTCGTCCAACCAAGAGAAGCTAGACACGGAAAGCACGCGGCATACCCCGCGCGTTTTCGACTCCTCTGGAAGGAGAGTAGCCAAAACCCAAGGAGTGGGTACTGGAACAAGGTATATACATATACATATTCTCAACAAGAAACCCAAACAAGGTCGTAAGTGGATCTACATCTCGTAGCTCAGCCCATGAAATGAGTCACCAACAGTCCCGGAAGTAAACTCCATCGATGCCCAGAATCCTGCACGTCTGCCCCGAACCGTAATCCAAGGGGCTCAATCACCACACCTCGACACTATCCACTTTGGGAAGCACTGACTCACCCACATGGTTTTAGATTGCTTCACAAGAACGCGCCTCAGTGGGGAAAGTTCCCCTCGTACTTGAGAATTCTAGGGAAACTCAAACCACACCTCGTCACTGCCCTGCAGTCGAGAGGTCTTCTCAAAGACAAAGCCGTCACAACACTGACCCATGCAACCAAGGGTCCCGCTCCGATAAACACGGAGAAAAGCCACAGGCTAGCCTAGAAGAAAGGACTGGGCCTGGAATGCCAACAAGTGTCCCACTGCCCAGCCCTGCTGGAGGGTAAACCATAACACATCATCAGGCGACCCACTGCCCAGCCCCGCTGGATGGTAGACCTGGAATAAGTCGACAGGTGACCCACTACCCAGGTGTGCTGGAGGGTAGACCAGGAACTAGACGACGGATGACCCACTGCCCAGCCCCGCTGGAGGGTAGACCCTAAGAGGTCGTCGGGTGACCCACTGCCCAGTCTCTGCTAGAGGGTAGAACCTAATAGCATCGGGTGACCCACTGCCTAGTCTCTGCTGGAGGGTAGACCCTAATAGCGTCGGGTGACCCACTGCCCAGTCTCTGCTCGAGGGTAGACCCTAATAGCGTCGAGTGACCCACTGCCCAGTCTCTGCTGGAGGGTAGACCCTAGTAGCGTCGGGTGACCCACTGCCCAGTCTCTGTCGGAGGGTAGACCCTAAGAAGTCGATGAGTAACCCACTGCCCCAACCCGCTAGAGGGTAAAACTCAAAACTGCTCTGGCCATCTCTACTGAAGGGTACAACACTGGCCAACCGAACCCGGAGTGGGTATCGCGCAACCAACCAATTCCAGAACAACTCATCCAAAAGAAGTGCAGTGTCTGCTCCACCACTGGGTGTCACTAGCACCACTACCAGCCAATCCATCGAGAACGAAACCAGGGGAGACCACAAAGCCATGTTGGTCAAACCAACAAGCACAGAGGGACCCTCTCTGTCACGAGAGGAAAAAGTACGCAAAGCAGATCACGACATGCATGTGGGGCCCACACAACATGTGGCCCCAAGTCAACCCCAACTGAGTGCACAAACATCCTCAGGTACAACCACCACATGTACCTCCAAGCGCTCCCGTATACTCCCAGAGTATACCTCATTCTCAGCCCAAGGGCCATTGTGCACACGGCACCCAACATCAATGCGAAGGCGTGACGTAAAAACTCCAACTTGCCACCTCAACGACTGGGGCACAACCGACCACATCTCTTTAGCGAGCAACATCACTCTCCCAGGAGTGCACACGATCACATGCCAAGGGTCCGCTATGAACACGGTAGAGGAACCGCCGTCAGGGCACCTTCACATTTCCACATTTCATAAGATCGTGTAAAAGGCTTTGTACAACCAAACGGATTGCACCGTTGTAATCATCGTGGAAAAACACGCGAGATCGACTACTTACTCGCCCCAAACGGATATCCAACGGAAAAGTCACCGACACCGCCTCACCCCCGAACGACATCCCATGATCCAAAACCTCGGCTTCGAAAACAGTTAGGCACATCGCACCAATGTGATCCCCTTGGGAAAACACGTCAAAAGCACTACTCACTTGATTGCAACGGATATCCGAAGAAAAAGGCACATTCTGGCGCACCGCACATGAGCGGTGCAACATGGGACCCGCATCCCAGTCCCGAAACTCAATGAACGGATCACACCGTTGCGATCCTCTCGAAAAATCACACAAGATGGACTACTCACTTGTCCAAAACGGTCACCCAGTGATAAAGATGGAAAATCACCGTCGACACCCAAACGACCCTCATGGGCCCCGCACCATCATGCAGAATTAGAGTGGGCGGATTGCACCATTGCAATCCCCTCAGAAAAACATCCAGAAATTACTACTCACATGCCCCGAATGGACGTCCGATGAAAAAGCCGAGATACGCTGCACACAGCTCAAAAGACGGGTCGTGGGGGTCACGCCTCGACTTTGGCCTCCATGCCTGAAACCACTATGGAAAAATCCGCCTTGGTGCCAGGGTTGAAATGCCACTAACGGCGCTCAAAACAGACGTCAGACGCGTCCGCGCCATCCAAAACAAGTTCCCCCAGAGAAACGACAAACCCCTTGACGTACGTGCCACACCACCGAGGCCCCTCGTTTCGAGAATTAAAAACTCCCGAAACCATCTCAAAATGTCTGACTTGACACGAGCTTCATGCTTCCACAGACGGCGCACAAAATGAACACCCGTAGCCCGAGATACGGGCATCCAAACATTTTAAAAAAAAGAGGGGGGGGGGGGTTCCCCATAGGCCGAACCAGTCCGGTCCGGCCGGCCCGCTGAACCGCGGCCCAGCAGCAGGGCCTGGTCCAACTAGACCCGCGGGCTACCGCACCGTGACACAGCTTCTCCCGCATGACCCGCGCTGCGCGCGGGTTGTTCCACCGACCGGCCGGTTGGCCGGTCGCGTCCACGCGGAGACCCGCGTATGGAGGGTCTCGGTCTCCCCAGCGGGGTCGCGAACCGCGACCCCGGATGTCCCCTCATCGGCGCCCCCAACCGGTGCCCTCTCGCCGGCTCCCCGCTCCACTGCAATGCCACGGTCCGCCATCTGCCTCGCTCGGCCACCTGCGCCGATGCCCGGACGAACCCACCGTCGCCTGGAAGACCGCCGGACCGCCGCCGCTGCCGCTGGTTCTCGCCAGAAAACACCAAAGGCCCCCCGAAACTTCGTCGGATCCCTACGAACATCTCAGGACTCTGAATATTGATCCGAAAAGTGTGATGGAAACCCCAGATGGAATCCTATGCAACAATAGGCTTCGCTCGATAGGAAAAATAGTGATTCGATGCAAAATTTATGAATCCAAAGGAGGTGTGGGGGTTTAAAATAAACACGCGATCCTACATTGTTGGGCTTTACTCGGTGCTTCTCCGTGATGGATGCACCACCGCGCCACTGCCTTGCCGGAGGGGAGGAGGTGAGGAGGAGCTTCCTCTGTTGTTGGGAGCTACTGGCGCCAGGGAAGAAAGGGGAGAGGAGAGGGGTGGGTTAAGTGTTTAAATAGAAAACACTTATCCACCCACCCGACGGCCCGAACCCGAACTCCTGGCAGGGTCGGGATTAAGCCTCCCCTAGGATAAACACTTCCTCCTGAGCACAACGATAGTCTAAAAATTTTAATCTGAGACCCCATTCAAAAGTTATTAAACTCAACGCCCGAGGGCGCAAATTACGAAAACGCCCCCGAGCCCATTTTCCACAGACAACCCGTGCCTGTGAAACTCATACCCCTCCTAGGGTAAATGGCAAGCTACGATCTCAACGGTGCCCTCAGTTTTCCCATCCGAGACACCATTTAGAGGATACTAGCGTTTCACCATTAAATGAATAAATAAATTAATTAATTTATCCATTTAACGTTCCGAAAGTGAGAAAGGGTCCAAACATCCCGCGCCGACAAGTTTTATGTCGTTCTTAAGGTAAAAACCCCATTCCTAACTCATCTGTACACTCAGATCTCTGATCTGGATCACCGTTCAGAAGTTATCCCATTTATTTTGCGGTTCTAGTGTGAACGCACTGAAAATTTAATTCCGGCCACACCGGGGCTCAGCATTGCACGCCGTCTGAAGGAGCTGCTCTGGAATATCATCAAGAATATTCCAAAGTCTTTAGTAGAAAAAACTGGGTTCTTACATCATTCCCTCCTTCAAGCTTTTCATCCCCAAAAAGCAAAACTAGGGAGAACCACATGGTACTAAGCCCACTCCTGGATTTCCCATACCCAGAAGAACCCACGCACAGCTCTGCATCACCGCACACGGACCAAAGGATTGACTCATTCACGTGTGGTCGGCCCATGCCGACGTCGTGCACCCAATCCAGACTTTGGGGTTAGGGAAAGGCGGTAGGGCACCTCGCCATTCCTTCGCACGGTCTCAAACGGCCCGAAGGCCCTCGGGGGTAGCTCACCTCCCCGGTCAAACCTCTACGTCACACCCCGCGACTGGAATCACCGCATGCACCTGGAACAAGGCACGGTGATTCCCTCCTTCAGAATATCTACATAGTGGAACACCTAAGGATATCTGGTCATGAAAGGTTTCACTGTCGATGTCTCGCAACCAAGACTCTCTTTAACGCTCGAGAAGTGAAGGAGTCAACACCTTCGACTAAAGGAAAAAGGTCCCACGCCTTTTTCCTTACCAACACAGGGTAACACCCGACGCCCTGCGTCACCCTGGTAACACCTCAAACAAGGAGCAGGGAGGAAAACAGTTCACACACAGAGTCCAACAATTATACTAAAAAAATTAGAAGAGTCACAAGGGGTACCTCTCATCATCCCTTTCTCTACAGGATCGTAGACATCCAAAGCTCGCGGCTGTCCGTGGTCCCAACCATCAACTCCCGGAGCCTGACGTTGACCGCCTAGTCGTGATGGGGAGACCTCGTAAAGCCGTCCCCCACCACCAGCTCCTCCTTATCCTCTTCTAGAAGCACCTCTCTGGGCGCTACTCCGATCACGGCGATGCCTCTATCATGGTGGTGCACCTGCTGCCTGCCCAAAGCTCTCTGCAACTCGGGTCAGGCAGTCTCATGCCAAGTGACCTCGCCTGTCACAAGCATGACACTGGCGCTCTCTGGGCTGCCCTGGTGCCCTCCGGTGCCACTGTGGTGTACGACCACGGCCCGGGATCCACTCACGGAAGGGCATCCTCAGCCGAGGCCCTGCGACTTTCTGCCATAGTGGTGTATGACCACGTCTTCGAAACCGGCAATTGGAAGGCCACCTGCATTGAGGTTTTGTCATTCGGCGCCTGCTAGCTACGCAGACGTCTCGGTTCCACCATGCTCACAGCCACTACCAACCGCAAAACGTGACAGGAAGATCTTTTTCACCAGTGCCTGCACTAGCACCCCTTCATATGTGGAAATGCCCAAGGGTACTATGACATCACGGACCTCTCGGCGGAGACCCTGCTCAAACTTCCACGCTCGGAGGTTATCATCATGGACCAAGTCCGGGTAAAAGCGTGCACGGTCTGCAAAACTAGCCGCATACTCGGCCACCGTCATCCCTCCCTGTTGAAACTGCAGGAGCTCCTGAACCCGAATGGAGCGCAAGGAGGGGAAAAACTCCTCACGAAACAACAACTGTAAGTTGTCCCACGAAAGTGATGACTCGTCAAGAAGATGAGTCACCCAAATCCACCAACACCAAGATGATCCACGGAAAAGGCTGGCTGCCAAAGCCACTCTCTGATCTGTCCACATCTGCACAAGCTTGAAAAGGCGAACCACTGCCTCTAGCCAAACCTCTGCGGCCATAGGGTCTGGCTCACCACTGAACCACAGCGGTCTCTGCCCCTGGAACTCACGGAGTGCGCTCAACCTGCGCTCAATCTCAGCCTGCTCTACTGAAATTGTTTGTTGCTCAACAGGTGGGGTTGCTGCTACTGGCCCAGTAGGAGAAAGGGCTCGCATTATGGGTCCTGGACTGCGGCCTCGTAGCTCACATGGTCGTCGTCACGAACGAAAGCTGGTATCCTGGATGGCTGTCTTTGCGGAGACATCCTGAATATTATCAAGGAGTGTCACGGTCAATTGAGTATATATGTATATACCAATAACAACAATGGGGAGCTGACTCAAGAAGGACAGTTAAAGACTCAATCCTATGCGATGCACAAACCAAATTTTTCCTTGCAACAAGTGTCTTAGCATGCCGAGTCGACAAGCAGGTTATCAAGGTCCTGGTGAATGGATACTTCGGCCACCACACCATTACTGGACTCCCTGGCCTGAGAGTCTCTCTTGAGACACGTTAACATTTTTTCCCTGTATCCCAACCAGTTCCATTTTATTTTAGGGACGTCCGAACAACATCCCAAGGAATGAACCACCTCTGATACCACTTTGTCACGACATGACCCTACCCGGGCTCGACCCGCCACTACCCCAGGCCCGCCTCCATAGGCTAGGGGCTGGCGAACAGCTCCGAAGGCACAACAGCTCGGGGAGGCCTCTGCCT
Organism: Viscum album; assembly: GCA_963277665.1. Lineage (NCBI taxonomy): Eukaryota > Viridiplantae > Streptophyta > Magnoliopsida > Santalales > Viscaceae > Viscum > Viscum album. Next base: position 1,496,068,392 of record OY728119.1, on the reverse strand, counting down.
AAGTACCTGTACACACACACACGCAGCCCACTCAATGCAACAGTACCGAGTAAAGGAAAAGACAAGTAAAGAAAAGAGAAACTGCTATATGTATAAACCATAGATGTGCATCGAACTCTAAAAAGTACAAAGTACAAACTGAAAAAAAAGGGAAAAAACACGTCCCTAACCAAAAAGTGCCACATCCTGAGAATAGTTAAACAAAAAGAAACAGCTGACGGGTCACCCACATGGAACCCAGCTACGACAACCGCACGCGGTCCAAGATCCCAAGCTCTTATGCTCCACTAAAGTCACGCTCCACCTGTCCGTCTTCGGCAAGGGCACACAAAGTGTGGGAAAAGCCCAAGTAGGGGTGAGTATAAAAATACTCAGTAGGATACCCCTAAGTCTTGAGGGAGCAACAAAGGAAGTATCGAAGGGTGAGCAGTAGAGTGAAAGGGAAAAGTATAGGAGTACAACTGAAAGTGTAGTAAAGAATACAATAAAGAGTCCAGCTCAACCCAACAAGAGAAAGGAGGCAGACTCGTCCAAGCACAAGGAGATGGAAACGGTGAGAAGATGAACTTCTCGTCGAGTCTTTGCTATGTATAGCAGGAGAGTTGACTCGTCCAACCACGAGAAGCTAGACACGGAAAGCATGTGGCATACCCCGCACGTCTTCGCCTCCTCTCGAAGGAGAGTAGCCAAAACCCAAAGAGTGGGTACTGGAATAATGTATATACATATACATATGCTCAACAAGAAGCCCAAACAAGGTCGTAAGGGGATATCCATCCCATAGGTCAGCCCAAGAAATGAGTTGCCAACAGTCCCAGAAGTAAACTCCATCGATTCCCAACATCCCGCACGTTTGCCCCGAACTTCAAGCCAAGGGACTCAATCACCACACCTCGACACTGTCCGCTTTGGGCGACACTGACTTGCCCGCACGATTTTAGATCGCGTCACAAGAACGCGTCTCAGTGGGGAAAGTGTCCCTCGTACTTTAGAATTCTAGGGAAAGCCAAACCACACCTCCTCACTGCCCTATAGTCGAGAGGTCTTCTAAAAGACAAAGTCATCACAACACTGACCCATGCAACCAAGGGTCCCACTCTGGTAAACACGGAGGAAAGACACATGCTAGCCTAGAAGAAAGGACTGAGCCTGGAACGCCAACAAGTGTCCCACTACCCAGCCCTGCTAGAGGGTAAACCATAACACATCATCAAGCGACCCACTGCCCAGCCCCGCTGGAGGGTAGACCAGGAATAAGTCGACAGGCAACCCACTGCCCAGCTGTGCAGGAGGGTAGACCTGGAACTAGATGACGGGCGACCCACTACCCATCCCCAATGGAGGGTAGACCCTAAGAGGTCGCCGGGTGACCCACTTCCCAGTCTCTGCTGGAGGGTAGACCCTAATAGCATCGGGTGACCCACTACCCAGTCTCTGCTGGACGGTAGACCCTAATAGTGTCGGGTGACCCACTGCCCAGTCTCTTCTAGAGGGTAGACCCTAATAGTGTTGGGTGACCCACTGCCCAGTCTCTGCTGGAGGGTAGACCCTAATAGTGTCGGGTGACCCACTCCCCAGTCTCTGCTGGAGGGTAAACCCTAAGAATTCGATGAGTAACCCACTACCCAGCCCCACTGGAGGGTAATACTCAGCACTGCTCTGGCCATCTCTATTGAAGGGTAGAACACTGGACAACCGAACACAGAGTGGGTATCATGCAACCACCCAATTCCAGAACAACTCATCCTAAAGAAGTGCAGCATCTGCTCCATCACTGGGTGTCACTAGCACCGCTACTAGCCAATCCATCGAGAAGGAAACCAGGGGAGACCACTCAACCCTGCTGGTCAAACAAACGAGCACAGAGGGACCCTGTCCATTACGATAGGACAAAGTACGCAAAGAAGATCACGACACGCATGTGGGGCCCACACGAGGTGTGGCCCCAAGTCAACCCCAACTGAGCGCACAAACATCCTCAGGTACAACCACTACATGTACCTCCAAGCGCTCCCATATACTCCCAGAGTATACCTCGTTCTTAGCCCAAGGTCCATCGTGCACACGACACCCAACGTCAACGTGAAGGCATGACGTAACAACTCCAACTTGCCGCCTCAAGGACAGGGGAACAACCAACCACATCTCTTTAGCCCATAAAATCACTCTCCTAGGAGTGCATGTGATCACATGCCAAGGGTCTGCTACGAACACGGTAGAGGAACCGCTGTCGAGGCACCTTCACACTTCCACATTTCATAAGATCGCTTAAAACGCTCTGCACAACCAAACAGATCGCACCGTTGTAATCCTCGCCGAAAAAATTGCGAGATCGACTACTTACTCGCCCCAAACGGATATCCCACGGAAAAGTCACTGACACCGCCTCACGCCCAAACGACGTCCCTTGATCCCGAGCCTCAGCCCCGAAAACATTCGGGCACATCGCACCAATGTGATCCCCTCGGGAAAACATGTCAAAATCACTACTCACTTGATTGCAACAGATATCTGGAGAAAAAGCCGCATTCCGGCACACCGCACACGAGCGGTGCTACATGGGACCCACATACCGGTCCTGAAACTCAACAAACGGATTGCACCTTTGCGATCCTCTCGAAAAAGCACACAAGATGGACTACTCACTTGTCCAAAACGGTCGCCCGGTGATAAAGATGGAAAATCACCGTCGACGCCCAAACGACCCTCGTGGGCCCCGCACCATCATGCCAAATTAGAGAGGGCGGATTGCACCATTGCAATCCCCTCGGAAAAACATTCAGAAATTAATACTCGCATGCCCCAAACGGACGTCCGATGAAAAAGTCGTGACACGCTGCACGCAGCTCAAAAGATGGGCCGTGGGGCCCGCACCTCAACTTCGGCCTCCATGCCTGAAACCACCCTGGAAAACTCCGCCTCGGTGCTAGGGTCGCAACGCCACTGACGGCGCTCAAAATGGACGTCGGACGAGTCCGCGCTGTCCAAAACAAGTTCCCCCCAGAGAAACGACAAAACCCTCGACGTACGTGCTGCACCACCGACGCCACTCGTTTTGGGAATTAAAAATTCCGAAAACCATCTCAAAATGTCCACCTTGAAATGAGATTCGTGCTGCCGTAGACGGCGCGCAAAACGACGGCGCGCAAAACGGACAACCGTAGCTCGAGATACGGGTGTCCAAACATTATAATAAAAGAGGGGGGGGGGGTTTCCCCCTGGGCAGAACCAGTCCGGTCCGGCCAGCCCGCTGAACCACGGCCCAGCAGCATGGCCCGGTCCAGCCAGACCCGCGGGCCGCCACACCATGGCCCGCCTTCTCCCGCTTGACCCGCGCTGTGCACGGGTTGCTCCACTGACCGGCCGGTTGGCCGGTCGCGTCCACGCAGAGACCCACCTATGGCGGGTCTCGGTCTCCCCAGCGGGGTCGCGAACCACGACCCCGGATGTCCCCTCGTCGGCGCCCCCAGCCGGCGTCCTCTCGCCAGCTCCTCGCTCCACTGCAATGCCGTGGGCCACCAGTATCCCCGCTCGACCACCTGCACCGACGCCCGGACGAACCCGCCACCGCTTGGAAGACCGTCGGACCGCCGCCGCCACTGGTTCTCGTCGGAAAACACCAAAGCCCCCCCTGGAACTTCGTCCGATCCCTACGAACATCTCAGGACTCGGAATTTTGATCCGAAAAGTGCGACAGTAACCCCAGATCAAATCCTACACAACTACTGGCTTCGTTCAACAGGAAAAATAGCGATTCAATGCAAATTTTATGAATCCAAAGGAGGTGCGGGGGTTTAAAATAAACGCACGATCCTACCTTGTTGGGCTTTGTTCGGTGCTTCCCCGCGAGGGATCTATCACCGCGCCACTACCTTGCTGGAGGGGAGGAGGTGAGGAGGATATTCCTCCATCATTGGGAGCTGCTGGTGCCAGGGAAGAAATGGGAGAGGAGAGTGGTGGGTTAAGTGTTTAAATAGAAAACACTTAACCACCCGCCCGACGGCCCGAACCCAAACTCCTGGTGGGGTCGGGATTAAGCCTCCACTAGGCTAAAAACTACCTCCCAAGCACAATGGCAGTCTCAAAATTTTAATCTGAGACCCCATTAAAAATTTATTAAACTCAACGCCCAAGGGCGCCAAATTACGAAAACGCCCCAGGGGCCGTTTCCACAGAAAGCCCGCGCCCGCGAAACTCATACCCCTCCTAGGGTAAATGGCACACTCTGATCTCAATGGTTCCCTCAGTTTTCCCATATGAGCCACCATTTAGAAGATACTATAATTTCACCATTAAAGGAATAAATAAATTAATTAATTTATCCATTTAACGTTCCGAAAGCGAGCGAGGGGTCCAAACATCCCGCGTCGACAAGTTTTTTGTCGTTCATATAGTAAACACCCCATTCCGGACCCATCCATACACTCGGATCTCTGATCCGAATCTCCATTCAGAAGTTATCCCATTTATTTCGTGATTCCAGTGTGAACGCACTGAAAATTTAATTCCAGCCGCACCGGGGCTCAGAATCGCACTCCGTCTGAAGGCGATGCTCTAGAATATCATCAAGAATATTCCAAAGTCTTTCATAGAAAAAAACCGGGTTCTTACACAAGGATTGAGGGTTTCATGAAAGAAGGGCTTAGATATGATGTTTTTACAATGAAACAATCCATGGAGCATCAAAGAGAGGGTGTGTGCAAGATTTGAGAGATACGCGCAAAAGGAAGGGTTGAGTGAAAGATTGAGTTTTTTCAAAGCTAAGGGTGGGAGAAAAAAGGTGTTATTTTTCATGCACCTACCTTAGTCTAAAATAATTTGGGTGAGGGTTAAGCAATTGTGGACCCACTCAAGGGAGGACCCATAGAGAACTTGTCACGAATGATATTATTCATTTAGGTTTCTATCCTTTAATGATGTCATGGAAGACCATTCTTACTTATAGTAGAGTAATGCTTCGACATCCAAAGGATCACCTAGAAGAAGGGGGTTCACTTAAATATATATATATTAGGCCTTTAATGACAATGTGTAATATTTGGGGTGTGGAAGTGGGTTTTCCACATAGTTTTTCCTTGATCCTCCAAGAGCAAGCATGCAAAGGGTCACTTGATGTAATATTTGGTGTGTAAGGTCCTTGCACATGATATACTTTCTTGCACATAGAAGGAACCACTTATGTGCCCCTTTCTTGGATATTTTGAGTGGTCAAGGTAGAATTTTCTTTTTTGAAATGACATTAAAAACACAATATCTTTACTAACATATTTTAGTCTTACACGCATGACTCAGAGCATGCGTGTGCCTTCCTTCATACTCTTAGTATGATCTGTTGAGTCAGGTGGTGCCTTCAGTTTACCCAAAGATTGCCTTTAGCAGCTTGATGATGAATTTTGTGGCAATGATCACCAACACGAATCCTATAATCATCACAATAAATTTCATATCTCACACCAAAACCATGGAAACCATCACATTCTAAGTGGAAAACAAAACAATATAAAATACTCATGGGCCTCTATCTGATTCTTAAAGATAGAGATGTGTGAGTGAGAAGTCTCTATGGGGAGTACAAATCATCTACCTGAAGTGCATCGTGTGTATCTCAAAGCTAGACCCTTGATATATCCCCACTTGGTACTTGGTGTGTATAGAGAGAATACGTGGTTTTTACCCTATGTCACACTTTTTGTGACCACATACAAACAAATGGGTGTTTCCTTTCCCGTAAACAGCCTAGCTGTCCATGTTGTCACACACAGTGTGTACCCTTGGTAAATGGTTTGTTCTTATTACCATAGCTTTATCCTGTTTCCTATGTCATTTCAATGAATAAGATAGCATTCCCAAGTACCAATGCATGTTTCTATGTACCCTTCCATTTCCTCTGGCCCATGTACTCCCAAGATCTATCCATATACATCTAGATGGTCAGGTACCCTTACATGACATGCCTGACCATGTCCTCAGTTGCATTGTCTGGTCTCCCTACATGGTGAATACCCTCAGTACATATTTTGTAGTCTAAAAAAGATCATCTTCCCTAAAAAAGAACACTTGGTGGGTGATCCTTCTCTGCTCGTCCTGGGATCATGATTTTTGAACTTGAAATCCTTGTGAGCCTCCTGAAACCCCTAATTTCCACCTCAAACCCACAGATATACCTCTATGGTATCTTTAGCAGTCATATTGGATATCTAAAACATTAAAACAACATGTATATGGGTATAAATATTTTAATATCATAAATCCTCTTAATTCATGGAAAATTTTGATGCTTTGGATCTACATCTTCACCCTAAAGACACTACACTGTGATCTGGTAGTGATTTCAATCAAGAATGCAGTTCGGTGGTGCCTCCCCTCCTCAATTCCTCCTCGTATCATCCATCATGCAAGGGAGAACTCTTCCTATCCCTCTACCATTCATGTAAACCAAATGGGGTATTTTATATTAGGTTTAATAATTAAATTTAAATTAATTAATAAACCTTCATCACTTAACACCCCACTAACTACCGCCTCCTACTGGGGGCCTAATTCTGACAAGAATTATTCCTCCCCTAGGGTGAAACCCATGTTCTAAACTCAACTGTGGTCTTAGATTTATGATCTGAATATTTTATTAGGATTTATTCCACATATCCAGAAAAACTATGAAAAATTTATATAATATATGAAATATTTTTAATATCACCATACCGAGGCTCTTTGGGACCTAGAATCCCACGCCAACTTAGTTTCTAGATTCGAAAATATTATAAATTATTACATCGAAAAACTAGAGTTTCTAAACTCAACAAAACTTCTATATTTTCTTCCCAAAAAGTGAAATATTACTCAAAAGGGGTTAAACAAAGCTCTCAATTGGGTGTCCCACACCCATGATCTCTCCAGAGATCTCGGGTGTTGTTAACAAATACACACCTAGGGAAACCAAGTTCCCACCACTGGGTACCTAAAAAATTAAGCCATGCACCTATCACCCAGCTCAAATGAGGTTTCCATCATGTAAAGAGGTGTGTGAATTTCTCCTCAACAATGATGGGTGAAAAAAATACCTAAAACCCGGTCCAATAGAGGTCATGGGGTCGATTAGTACACAACCTCGCTAACCTAATGTGGAAACTTGAAAAAGGGTCTGCAAACCCCAAGGATATCCTACCAACTAGACTTACTACCATAAATCCTAAATGAACTAAGATCTCACAAAACAAAATATCTCCTTGATGAGATCCAATAAATACCTTCATTGGTCTACAAAGGACTCTGGATGTGTCATGAAAATCCTCATCCTCCCATGGATAAACTGAACCCTCAACATCAATTTCTAACAACAACTCTAATCCCACAAACATTGTATCCTAATTGCTTTTACTAGTATAGTGCTGACCTATAGGGCCTCCCGAATGTGGCCTCAAATGGATTTATGCTAATGGAGCAGCTAAAACTGCACCACACAAACATGAAATCTCGAAGAATATTCTCTATAATTTGAATAGTTTACTCTATTTGTTATAACCTCCCATCTCCAGGGAGTACTATGAAGGGAATGAAGCGTCCTCATCACTTCATCTTTCAACATAAATGGTTTCATTGAAAATCCTTTTAAGGTTTTTATACACCCCACCTATTGAAAATCCACGAAGACACATGTCCAGTAGACATCCAGTCATGTAGACCTCAAAAACACAATCTACTAGTTGTACCTCCCTATCCCACTAAAAAAGTGGAAGGGGTGGACACCAAAAACTATAGACAAATCACATCATCCTCAACCATTAGGTTCAACTACAAAGAGGCCAATTGCGCTATTACCTCACTCATAATATCAAACCTAAACTCCCATTGAGATCATCTTCTACTATAGCCACACCCTTATGTGGATCTCAATATAGTAAAATCCCAACTTATTTTGGGTCCACTTTCAATACCATGTCTACGTAGACATATCACAAGAACTGGACCTCCTGATTCCAATCATGTATCTATGAAATCTCTCCAAGAAAATGGTAATCTCAATGCATGTCTATAATCCATCCTCAAGGGTCTCTCATAAAACTCTGACAGCAAGAGCATGAGGGTACTAATTAAAAAGACAATCAAAAACTGATACAAAATGGGTAAAGGACCCAGTCCATAAGTCTCTTTTCAGCCTGTCAGGTGAACATAGGGCAGCCCAAGTGTACACACTAGGTCTTACCAGGCCCTACTTTTGCAAACCTCCAACTACATCATATATCATGAAGCTCCTTAAGAGTCAACTGATATGCGGATGAAAATATTAGGAAATTACCTATGATTTAGTATATGTATAATTATAAATCTCTAGGGAGAGGTAATTGTGTAATGTCCTCGAGAAGATTCCTTCAACTCCACCAGTACTCTAGGGAACCAAAATCTCATAGAACCACTTTTCCAAGTTTCATACTAGCCATCTATACAAGTAAAATTTATACCCCCACACATTATTTCATCCTTCTCGTACTCGAATCACTTCTATATAAAAGAGGATAAATCCATCCTAAAATCCAGAAACACTTCCAACTCTACTAGAGGTAGCCACCAGAGCATGGATGGTAGGAATCCAATCCAAACTGAAGAATGAATATTAGGGTCTCTCTTCCACAACAAATAGATTCTATGTGAGGATCTATCCTACAAATTCATATCACACTACCTGATAGGATTATAATACCTCTGATCCTTTCTATTAGATACTCAATGAATAAGGATCAAGAATAAAGGCTCTATTGGTATTAGTTGGCCACAAATAGGGGCTATGCTCAAGGAAAATCATCTCATGAATCTGAACTAATTTAGCTTTGGAATTAAAGTCAAATGTCACCCCCAAAAAATACACTCTAGCCTCTAGGATCTAATTCCATTGTTTATAAGCCTCGTCATTTCCCATTCCCACTTATCTTCTATAACCAAGTCCTACTTCAACAACTAAGAACACCCAGCTACCCTAACCACACAAATTCAAGGAAACTCATCCACTAAACCTCAACACTATCCTATTTAGGTGGAATTGTCTTTACTGTATAGTTTTAATGGAATCATAAGAATACATCTTAGTGGGGTAAGTGTCCCTCATTATTGAGACTATGAATCCATGCTAAAACTAACCATCACAATGCTCTATCGATTCCCCATGTTACCATAGTTAAACCTCAAAAAATAAGTGGAAATAAAAGTGTATCATAAACCTATATCTAACAATACTACCAAAACAATATAAAGGATATATAGAGTACCTCTAATAATGAGCCTATGGGTCATAGCCCTATCTGGTCTATAACTACCACACCCATATCCTCCATCTTGCTGAGCCTAGTGCGGACCACTTGCTAGTGGTGGTGGTAACAGATCGAACCATCCTCAACCTCAAACTACTCTCCCCACTCCTATTTCACATCCTCCATCACATTGAACTCAATGCTCCTATTTTTTCTATGCTAGGGTGGTCCATCACCAATATCCCTCTCATTAGCATGGAAGTTTTGACAATCTCACATGAGGTATCCTCATTTGTCACAAGTGAAGCACTGTCTCTTTCACAACTGACTAGAACCGTCCTAGGATCCCTGATTTGTAAGACCTCTATCCTAGGATCATATCTTGAATCATCTCACATGACCAGATCCCTAATCATACCATTATCTACCATCTTTTGAGGTATCATGACTTGTGTACCTAGCACAAAAAGTTAGAGTCTGGTCTTCTAAAAATATCTCCACTACCAAGGCATGTTTGAGCACTCTAGTATAGGTGGGAATGTGATGAGATATCCCTGAAACCCTAATATCTCAGTGTAATCCCTACTGGAAGGTCCATGACCTTATAAAACTAATCATTAACCATATATAGAGTATCATGAATGTTTTATGAACCTTTCTAAATACTCTACCATTATCAATCTATGCTACTAAAGCGAAATAATTTTATAGATATGCATAGATCACAATGTGGATGGATAGAAATCATATGTAAAGAGTCTCTCAAACTCTTTCTAAGTGAGCATAATATCATTGTAGATATGAGTCACCAAAATCTTACATCCCCTAGTAGATCCCTGAAGAATACTCACCACTAGGACCACTATATTATTGGGTGGTTTCATCACAAGGTAGAAAATGTGTTTGACTTTTCAAGCCCGACACCGTCTTCTTAGGGTTCTAGCTCACCCCAATACTTTGGAGGTCTCTACCTTTGATACAAATTCATCACACTTGTCCTATAAACATCCCGGTTAGGTACCAATAGTTCCATATACTGCTCAATGGGTGGTGGATTGACTAGGAAACCACTCGGGGTACCACCTCTTATACATACCTCTACACCTAAGCCTCGTCACTCTTAAGATAATTATCACAATCTCTCCATGGAAACCTAGATGAATGTCATTATTGTGGAATGCATAAATTTAATCAAGAAAAACCATGGTAAAATAGTATATTTGGGGATATGACTCAAGAATGACTTGGAAACAAAAACCAATTCCTATATGATGCATGTATCAATTTTCCCCTACAACCAGTGCCAATATATTTTGATTCAATAAGTAGGGTATTAGAGTCCCGATGAATGGATACATCAGCCACCCACTAGCATTAGAGTCCCTAGAAAGAAATATGAACTCACGACACTTAAAATTATCACCATGAAACCCAAAACAATCTCATAACTAAACAATCCTAACTCTGGTCCGAAGGTGGAATCAACCATCTTTGATACCACTTATTCATGACCCGACCCATTGGGGCCTACCTAGATATTGATAAGCTAAGTATGACTATCCCAAGACCACCTATAATAGGCCAAGGGATTTAGAGTATCACTGAGTAGGTATATCACACACATGGGAGGCATTAACCTATGATACCTATATGCACATGCACACACACAAATCACTATGAAACAGTTCATAGATAATAATAAAAATGATACCAAAATGATTGAAAACATATATCCTACAATTGTAGTATAGTAAAAGTAATTAAATTATGAAAATTGTAAAATAAAATACCACCATATACTAATAAAAGAATCTAACCTACTTGGTAGGAGGGGACTATTGTCAAATACAACCATCAGTACACACCTCGATCTGTCTAGCTTGTAATGTTCCACCTACTCCAAATCCTCCTAGGACTCCATAGAAAGGACTTTCATCTATATAATTCATCATATGTTCATAAATATCACATGTAGGGTTTAGTATATCAATACCCATTAGGTACCCCAAAACCCTAAAAATAATAGGGAGAAACTGAAATGCAACAGTTTGATCGACCCATATTTAGAGGGTGTAGAATCCTAAGAAAGAGAGAACATGAATCTCCATCTTGACCACTCCTCAGCTATACATGAATAGTTATCTCATCACTATCTAGTACGTGAATCTAATATGATACATACTGGAAGGACTCCAAGAAAAACACATACACTCATCTCAGTCTCCAAGTATCATGGTCTCAACCATTCATCCTTCCATGAGATTCTACTAGAATCTCAATTGTAATGTTTGTCTGAGAGTACTCAATCTATGAGTCCTGTAATCCCTAATGGATCTAATCCAAGAGATATAAATCATCATTTAAATATCTTACATCCCTGATGACACTCTTCTGAGATATCTCACTAATCCGATTTCACTAAGTCGATGCTAAAACCTCGCCATCCCTAATGGCATCCATTTGAGATAACATGATCATCAGGTATCACCATAAATAATGTTAGGCTACAACCTAGTGTATATTGATACTTGAATAGGGGATCATGACCATGTATCATGGGGGACTGCAAGAGACCAACTGGAACATAGAAGATCTCAACTCGTAGATAGGGGATCATTCCAAGGATAGTTGGGTGACACCAAAAACCCAATATGGAACTCTATAGATCATAATACTCAGATATGGGGTCACACCTAGGACTACCAGGGGACACCACGAACCCTACTAAGACTCAGAACCATGATACATGGATAGGGGATCTCACTCTAGACTATTAGATATACTATAAACCTAGTACATTTCTATCTTCCTATTAGGGAATTATACAAATGATGATACCACAAACCCCATTATATCAACCCTCTAAGTAGGGGATCAACACCCATATAAGAGAGTCATTCCAATACCATAAATCCCACTTTGGAAAGACCAATCAATAGAAGATTCCACCCTAATCTCTCATAGGGATACATGAACTCTATATGAATTCATCAAATCGAGGGGATCATAATCCTGTATAGAGGTTGAAATAAAAAATTGTACCCTAATGGGGATAGAAAAATGGAACACTACCACTGATACACTTCTATGTAACACTATAAAGTTTCCCACAAGAAAAACCTTATCTCACATATCTCACACCAAAACCCTATCCACCATCATATTATATATGGAAACCTACTCAGGATAGGATATGCATGGGCATCCATCTGATTCTTAAAGATGAATATGTGTGAGGGGGAATCCTCTGAGAGGAGAACATGGGGTATACCCATAGTACAAATCATGTCACTCAAAACCATCCCATTTTCATGTCCCAACTCAGCACTCATCATGTAACCCATGTTATACTATGTGTGTGAAGGTTTCAGGCATAGCGGAAGTTTGGTTAGGCCGGCACTGAACTTTAATTTTAACCATGATCAATGATTATTATGGGATCAATACAATGATGAATGATAGTCTCCAGAGAATATAATCAAATATTTTGATAAATAATGAAGAGTCATGAAACCTTTATAGAGGATCTTTAATATCATGTTTATAATTAATTTAATTAATTTCATAAAGAAAATAATAACTGGATCATCGGTATTTTTTTCATTGATGGTGTTGATCGTTCAGAAAGACCCTTTAGGATTATCTCATTGTGCTTGTAAGGATCCAAACTAAAAGCCCTCTAGTGGTGATCCATACAAGCTTTGATGGCCTCGGATTAACCCCACTCATTCTTAGGGTGCTAGCATAGGGAAGCGAGTGTCTTGTGTCAGTCGTTCTTGATCCCTTGTTCTTTAGCCTTGAAGAACGTCTCTCGTTTTTGAGAGGAGGAAGAAGAGGATTCAAGAGAGAAATTATTTAGCTCAACAATTATCAATTCATCAAATTTACAGTGTCATGTGTATTCTGGAACAATAAAATTAGTTGTTTATTTATATGCATGGAACTTCAGTTATGAATATTTTGGTGTGGGGGAGTAGCTGGAATGGATTTTGTCTCCAATGTTGGATTGGTGTTGGTTTATGTTTTCCTATTGTTGTTTTATTTATTTTTAAAAGTCCCTTTATATTTTAAAGTCTTGGTGGTCTCATTTTCTTGTAGTTATATAGTTGTTCTCTTCATTTTGAAACTTGTGTGTTTATCTTTTTTTATATCACTTTTGGTTTTGGGATGTGATTTTTTTGGTGATTCTCGTGTTTTGTGGAAATGATGAATCATATTTTGGGTTGGTGATTGGTTATATTTCCTCTATTTGGGTTTCTCATTGTATTGGGGGTTCCAGTATTGGTCTGTAATTGTTGACTCTTAATGGTGGGGATACCCACCATGGATCTTCTTGTGTATTCATTTAGAGTTTCTCCAGTGTGGCCAATTTAGGTTAAAGGTCACACAAAGGATCATGGTTTTGTTTGGACTCATTTAATTTTGGGTTTTCATTTTGTTCCTCGCTTGTTTAGATGAATTTTTGAGGGTATAAAGTTTTTTGGTGGGGATAATTTTCTCACCCCGATCCCATTTTTCTTTTATTTAATTTTTTTTCGTGGGTTTTGATCTTTTGGTTTTGGTTAGTGTTGAGTTCCCAATGGGATATTTGATGTTTTTAGAGGTTTTAGGTTTTTCCCCCTAAGTGTGGTTTGGGGAGAAACCATGCAGATGGTATAGGAAAAAGGTATTTTTAGCTCATTTTTTCTTACATGGTTTTTCATTCATGATCTATGCATGGTTTTTATTAAACCATGTGATGAAAGAAAGTAACCATATGGATTTTTGTGGTGTATAGGACAAGGCGCATGACTTGCACCTGGTTAATAGAAATCACATAGAAAGAGTGTGAGAGGATCTGAAATTTTGATAGAGATGATTTCCATGTTTGTCACATGATTTCCCAAACGTTGTGTCCAACTCATGTGGCTGACCCTTCATTCCAGTAGGGTGTTCACAGTTGGGTAAACTGTGTGTCCAAACCATGTGACTTACCTAGATTCATAAAAAACATGCATTTCCATGTCATTCCCTCCCTCAATTAAATACCAATTTGGGTTTCCCCTCCCCTAATCAACTTAGGTGTGTTGTGGGGCTCCTAATACTATCCTCCCTTAGATCTCTATCCACCTTTGATCCTCCTCCAAGTAATCTTGGTATGTTTCTCTAGGTTTTTGGTTAATTTTTCCCTCTTCTTATCTCCCTCTCATGGTTTCTTAGTTTTTCTTGTTTCGGATTCTATTGTACGAACCCTAGGGGAAGAGGGATGATGTTTTCTTGTGTTCCTTTGAAGTTAGAGTGTGATTTTTGTCTGTTGGTCTTAGTTCTTCCTTATCATAGTGTTTTATCACATTAATGCATCGTTGAGGTATGTATTTCCATCCATTTCCTTTATGAGACATGTCATTCGATGCTTGATATTTTCCAAAAAAACTTAAATTTTGTATTTGGATCTATGATATGCTATTTCGATTTATTTTAGTATTTCCATATTACCCATTCGATGAAAATTGGTTTTTAAAAGGTTTTCCTTAATTATACATATATATATATGCATTATAGGTGTTTCAAAAAATGCCAAGTGGACATTTAAAATAAATTTGAGTAATTTGAGATTTTTTATGACCTTATTTGATTTTTTTTAGTTGGGTGACATGTAAAATTGATCTTTGTGTGTGGTTTGGTGTCGTTTTTTGTTTGGTGGTTAATTTTGGATCCTTTTGATGGATTGTAATGTTACTTATGGTTATTTAATTGTACTTTGGATATTTTTATGGTTATCCATATATGATATGTTGAATGTGGGAATATCTATATGTGCACGGGGTGCACATATAGATAAGAACATGCACATAAATGGTATGACATAAAAATTTCCACTTTTTCAACCTCGGTTTTCAAAACAATCTTCTCCTATTTTTCCATTCTCTCTTCCACCCCATCTATAAAATGGTTCTTTTAAAACACCAATGTTTTTTAATGGAATTTTGGTTTCTAATGAACTCAAATATGGTTTTAAACTGTTTTTTCTAAGTCTTTTCCCATTTGAGACCTTCAAAGTATGAATAATGTTTTCACCATGGTTTTGGAACTAGCCTGAAAAGAAAGGTGTCTCCATTAGAAATGGTTTTTGAATTGTGAATTTTAAGGCATGGTTGGTACTTTGTGATGTTTTAGAAATTATTTTTAAATTTATATGACATTTTAGCCTAGTAGTAACCTTTATAAGGTTCTATTTATGAGAGGAACCCCTATGGTCATCCTTCCGATGAGAGGACCTTCGCATAGACGTTGTAGAGGATTTAGAAAGATATGCATGGTGGAATTTGTGAGATATGGTCATTATCAATCATGTAATGACCTCATCATTATCATTTATATTATTATAATGGTATTTATAGATGTCACTTAGAGGTTCAAGTGACAATTGATTTCATGTCTTGATTAGATGGATTAGAACCCCTTGGATAGTGGATTGGTCGGGTGGGTTTTCCCACTGGTGAGGATAGTTTAGAGAATTCATGATGGTTATTGACTATAGATGTTCTCCATATGTCATAATTTGGTTATGGACCAAGTGTGTTTGGGTATTTCTTCTGGTAATATTTAAGAAGCACCAATTATTACTAATTTTTATGTTCCAGTTTATTTTGCATCACTTTGGTTCTATATCGTTTATTATTTATCTTCTCATACCTGTTTTGGTTACTTTATATCTAGCCATATTTGATATACCTTGTATTTTGTACTTATTTTAGTTTTTTACATTTCTTATGCTTTACCCAATTGGTGTCATAAATTAGTTTCCAAATTGGGTTTTTAGAATGGAATGTTGTACTTGATTTTATAAATGATAAACATCATATTTTCATTAAATGTATTTCAAACTAGAATTTAAGGACTATTTTAGGAAAGGACTTGTATAGATTTTATAGTTCTTACCTATTGAGTAGTTTTATTATCACACTTATGCATGTAATTTTGGATCGGTAGCCTAAAAGCCTGGTTGGCCAAGGCCAAAATCTTGAGCGGGCAATCCCAAAAAAGTTCGAATTGGGCCAAGTTGGGATCAGGATTATGATTCATCAGGCCAGGCTTCGGTCTCTATGGGTAATCCCTCAGGTTAGTTCAGTTAGGACTGACTCTAGATCATATGAATCATGGCCCGTAAAATCCTTTCATCTCTAAAAAAATAGTAGGTAAACTACTTGTAGGTAGACTCAAACCCCCTACCAGTAGCTTCCAAGGCTGTGCCTGGACCAACTAGTCTAGGTGGGGTGCTTGGTTTTAAACATTAAAATCATTTATATATATACATATATATATATATATATATATTTATTAATAAAAACTAAAAAACAAGATACCCTCACACCCTACTTGTTCCACCCAGTGTCGGTAAACCTAAGCTATTTTGAACATTAAATTTTTTTTAGGTATGATTGTGATGTGGCTTAGTCTTATGGAAGGTGGTGACCAAAAGGTCGCATGAAGATAATGTTGGTTTAAGACTGGTTTCAATTTTTCTTTTAATTTTTCTATTTTGTTATACTACTATTGTATCTGGATCTGTTTATATATTTATTTCATTTAGTGATTTATGGATTCCATTTTTTATGTCGAAAACTATTCCTTGATTCATTTATTTATATTTATTATGGTCTAAATCATTCCCAATTGTATGATCTTTGATACCCTATACTAGTTTCCAGCTCAGGATTATCGGGACATTGACTCGAGCCTTGTTGTAGGCTGGATTGGGTGACCGATTTGAGGTTGACCTGGGTTGATTCGTGACATTGTGTGCTACTTAATTCATTTATTAAGTGATCAGTCATCATCAACATACTTAAATTATTCACCATGAAACAGATAGAAAGAAAATATAAGTGAAGTAATCATGAGATTATCTAATGGTTAGTTTATCCATCGGATGATAAATTAACCTTCAACCCTTGGGGAAAACTCCTTAAATTGTATCTTTGTTTTTGTTTCATTATTCCACCTTATCTCTTGTTTATCTCCTTGATCAGTTTCACCATGGCTCCATGACTCGGAGCACCTCATCTCGCTTAGTAGCTCCATCCTTATATAATATTTTACTCACATGTAGGTGAGGGGATCCAATTGATTGGATAAAAGGGGTTTACATAAAAGAAACCATGAGCACATAGACCCTAACATAATAAGTATGAGGGGATGACTCATAGACCATCACTAATAATTTAACCAAAATAAATGAAAATAAACCAATCGCATACCATGGTTGGTCTAATCTCATGATCATACAAACATACAGTAATAAACAAACATTCTAAATATAGTTATCAATTACATTTATTCATTTTTTAGTTAGGATAACATACCAATAAATAATATAATTAATTTAATATATCTTAATTCCATTCAACAATATTTAACTCACCATTATCAATAATTTTATATATAATTAATTTCATTTAAAATTAATTTATAACAAAAGTCTGCTTGGAGTCAATTTCATGTGTCTATTTAAAATTTACTGGTAATTAAATTTAATATATATAATTGTTAATCTAATTATATAACATGTATTTTCATATGGAAGAAACATGGAACACATAATAAATTGGTTTAATTATACATTTAATTCATTTTCCACAAAAATTTGAGAATACTATTGTTAACATACTTCATGATTTGTATAAAAGAGCACGTCATGTACAGAACTACACATCATGTACTTGCCTTTTGTCTGTGGTCATAGTCTTCCCCTTGGGTCTAGCTATTTTCCTTGTAGTGGTCAACCTTTAGGTACATAGTTTATAGTCCAACATACATGGTGTGTAACCTTATTTTTCATGGAATGTAAATAATTGTGTTGTTTATTCGATACATGACACACTTGGGACACCCCATGTACTTAGCCATAAGATAACAGGTACTAAACTTCATCTACAATGGTTACACATGTGTTTATCTTTATGTCATGTTCCATCCTATCCGGATCTACATGACAATCCAATCTATTTTGATATATGATATAATTTATTCAGATCTGAGCTAATAGAGAGTGATAAAAATGTGGGAAAAAATTAAGCAGTGTGTATACTAAAAGTACATGTCATGTATTATGGTTTTTTCTAGGCTGAACATCTGTCACCTCCATATAGTTTCATTCAGATGATTCTTCATATTTAATCACTAATTGAATACTAGTTATGTAATCGATAATTAAGAAATAGACGATATGATGATGTTTGATATTAAAATGAATCAATTTATGTAAAAGAAAATGCAAACACATGAATCTAATCAATAAAAAATAAATAATTATAAATTAAACATGTGACTTCTCTGATATACTTGTAGGTTTTAGATGCTGTTGAAATATCTTTTGATGGCATAACCACCATAGCTTTTAGTTATAAATCATGTGTAATCATGTATTCACATGATTAACACATCATGTACAATGGAAATAGTAGACTAATTGAATAGATTAAAATACTAGAACCAAAATATAAGCATCTTCACATGTAATTTATAATTAATTTATAAGAAGATATATAATTACCTCAACTTGTAATTCTGATTTCAAGGATTAATTAACAAAAGATATCTTATCACACCATCATTGTGTTATAGGATCTATGTATAGAATCTCTCTAGTGGTTATCCACACATGCATCACAATATTTGAACAACTTTGTAGAATCAGTGGGTCCTAGCTTGGCTGATCATGATCACATTCATTTACATGGTTGACTATAGTATAATTATTGTCAAGAGAGAAATAAATCATGATGATATCTCGTTGTCTTGATAGAGTATGGTAGGAGAAATCAAGATTTCTTAATATCTCTCTAAGGATTGAGAGAGTCTCACTCTATCAGTTTTTCATGCCAATTGTGATTTAGGAAAGTGATATAATTAGATATTTATTATTGTGGATTTAGGGTGGCCAAATCACACACAAATTCCTAACTATATTTAATATTCTTAGTTGACCCCATGTCCATTTATAACAATAATTCTATTTATTAATCACTTTACATGTGTAATATATTAATAATATAAATAAATTTCACTTATTTCTAATATAGATATTAATCTTGGTTTTCATTCCCACATAAACTTTTACCGATCCTTGAATAATGATTACTTATTTAAATAAACATCACATCATTATATTATAATAAATATCATATTTGTCACACATGAAGACTAATATTAATATTTTTATTTAACTCACTTATTTTATTAATAATCTATGATTAAATTGTGGAGATCAACCAAATAAAATAAATCTCAATTATTCTAACTGGTTAAATTCATTACATGAATCTAAATGAGATTGAAGATACACTAACAGTGTGGCCCTCTAGGAATCTTTATCAGTGGAATTAGGCATAACATCCTAAAGTCCAAGGATAAAATCTAGAGTAATTCCAATGATCCTATAAAGAAATAAGTTAATGTCACAATGACATCCTACAACCTATGAATGCTTACTATGTAATATAATAACTTTATCATGATATCACGAATCAAGAAGTTTGGATGTTGGTTTCATTAAACTATATGCTTGATGTCTTTTTCATTGAATTTTTGAAAATGAAATCTCTCACCAAACACCATGTAAATAGGTTTATGCCTTTAGTTTCATTCCCATAAAAGGGAATGAGATATCAATATCCACCTAGGTATAGAAGAGATAAATTATTCCTTTCATTGTCCATTAATACAATATCACTCATGACACACCTAATGCATCCAACTTCATTTTGAAGATATGTCATCATGTTTTTCATTAATAAATTAATGTAAATGAGCCACTATAACCATTAATGATAATTTCAAAGTATAAGGATCAATACAAACATCCCTAGATAGGAACATCCAATGGAACATGAAAATATGGATTTCCTATTAAATATTATATTCTCATAACCTCTTATCTTGGAGATTATTAAAGACAAAAATTGTGAGAGAGTGTATCAATGTTTGATGGGCCTCTTAGTCCTAATAGCATGTATTATCAATTTACCGTTAGAAAATATCATCCAGTCATATAACAAGGTTTAAGAATAATGTCGTACCACCTCTAGGTTCTCATTATAGTGCGTAATTGCTATGACCATTCAGAAAAAATATATATTCTACAGATATTATCACATAAAAATATTATGTATAAGAACAAACATGATGTGATAATGAAGCTCAAGGGTAATTATCAAACTCATATTAGGGGATTTTTATACTCCTCTTTCTTCATCACTATCCATGGGGGTATTCTTATTTTATATTCAACTCAAGAGTAATGCCCAAACTCATCTAATGCGTTGTGCTCAATATATTGAAAAAAATAAAGCATAATACACTAATAGGAACATCAATCTCCCCTAAATACATGATTACTTCAATCCCAGCATTGTTTTGTTTTTAAATCTTATCAAACTCAAATTGCTCTCATCATGAATCATATATCATTAAAAAATTGTTCTCAATTATGAAAATTTAATATAATAATAACAAGAACTCACCTACCTATCAATGAAACACATTCCATTTTTATGTTTAAGATTAATATCTACCTCTATAGTGTGGATTTGAGTTATTTATCTCCACTTTAGTAGTGTAATCCAAAAAAATAGGGGGTGGGGTGTGGAGTTGAGATTAGTAACTCAGCACATTTTCTCCCCATTTATGGGTTGGTACATTTCTGTCCCTTTAAAACTCAACTCATACCACCTTTTAAACATTTCTTCATTAAAATAAAATGTGACAATTTCATTAATTATTATCAATATAAATTAAATTATCAAAATATCCACTTGATATATATTTTTTATTGAAAAAATTGTAACTAACCAATATTCCAATATTATTCATATAATCTTCCAACTCATCTCATGTGAACCAATTTCATGATAATTTTTTATAATTAGTTAAAATAAAAAAATTAATTAACACCAATCAATAATAAAATGACGTGCACTTGAGTTTCTCATCTTGTTTCTATCTTAAATGAACATTTAAGATCTCCCTCATTTTTAAATAATATCATGTTTGGATTTTAATACCAATTAATGGTTTTCCTGAATGTAAAAGTGATATTAATTGGATAACATTCTCATATAGTTTAACATAAGAATATATATATATAATAGGGTCCTTGAACTCATACCTCATCCCCATGGGGGAGTTTGAGAACTTTCCAACAACCTTGACTTCATAGAATAATCAAAAACAAATTTGATCCCTTTTTACAGACTAACATGCCATCTTGTCTATCCTAGCCCAAAATTTGGTTTTAAGGGTCTTAAAATTATCATATTGTTGTTCTATATATTTATCCATATCTACTCTCTCCCATTTATAAATTTCATTTATTTTTTGATAATATTTTATTGACTTCTCTGATTTTAATGTTCTAAATTCTAAATTCATTTTAATTTTTTTTAATTAGACTTTGATTTTATAAAGAATTATAATTATTTTTCAAGGAGAGACAAGATTGTTGAATTATATGGAAAATTTTATTATCTTTACTTAAGGAGGGTCTTAACTTCATCTTCCCATTGGCTAATACCAATTGATATTTTTCTTTGATTATTGTTCATGGATAGACCCCCTTGATTCATATTTTTCTTTTTCACCTTAGACAACATCCACCTTCAAACATGCTTATCAGTAACTTTTCTATCTATATTTTTGTACTAGAAATCTATTAACCTATTATCCTACATGGAACAAACCCAATAATATCCTCTCAACTAGTTTTACTTGTATTTTTTCAATTCAATTTTGGGTAAATACTTTTATTTGAATATCTTATTTTACTATTTTGTATTATAATTAGAATACCTTCTCATGGACAGTTTTCTAGTAGACATTATCTTATTCTGAGACCATTTCAAATTAATCATATTCTTATTTGAAGTGACCACATTCATTGAGTCACTTCCTTTTATAAAATTTATTTTCTTATTTAAATCCATTTTCCAATTAACAGATTTATGGGTTTCTTTCATGTATTGAACAATTCCTTCCTGTGTTATAATATTTTCCCATAAGGTATAATATAAGAAATTAGGCATTAAATATTATTTTCATGCATTATTTATAGTTTCAGTAACCGATATTTACGATTCATTAAATAATTATTTACTTCCTTGCAAGATCAAAATATCCTTGGTGAAGTTTTATTCATGCAGTTTTCTTTGTTTCTCACTAACCACAATATTCTAGGTGGAGTTTTAAGAATATTTAAAATTTTGACTATTACATAATTTAGATAACTAATATCCAAAACCATTAATTTATTCTAAAACTAAAAATATGATAATAAATTATTTTTTAAATAATTTAATTTTTAGCATCCCCAACCTCGACACCCAATCCAAAGTTCAATGCTTTGGTTACTAAAAAACCTTTACTTTGTGTTTTTTCTAGTCCTGGAGGTTTCAAGATGGTGTTTCGGAATTATTTTCTTCAAAATTATCATGTTTTTACTTGATATGATGACGGTAAGTTGTTCTGGTGGTAGTAAGTTGTTCTGACTGCAACAAGTTATTTTGGTGTGAGCAAGTTGTTCTAGAGGTAGCAAGTTGTTATTGCACTAGGAATTTTTTTGGAGATAACAAGTTGGTATGGTAGTAGTAAGTTTTTCTAATGGTATAAATTTTTCCTATAAGTAGAAAGTTTGTCTAGCGTTAGTTGAAGTATAATTTCGAGTTTGTTTTCTAAATTTCTATTTTTACCCACAATGTTGTAAATATGACTTTTTAACATAAATATGGTTTTAAATACTTAATTAATGTAAATTAAAGGTCATTTAAAAGAGTGTATTTATATTATTTATTTCATAAAATTATTAATATTTTAATTATACTGTTCCATGTGTGAATTAAATGACTATTAACCTATGTTAATTATCAAAAAATCATATCCTTTACCTTTAAATTATGAAGCCTTTTCCTTTCTAATATTACTTGTTTTATTAAACTCCATATGAACTAGAATCATGTCAGTGGACCTTTAAGAGTTATCTACATCCACCAGAACAACCTTTATCATGTTTTCTGGGTGTGTAAACAGTTTGGTTCACACTATATTTTCTACAGTTGCAAGTTGTGTTTGAGGTAGGATTTTTTTAACTTTCATTTTCACATTTCTAAAAGAGTTTAAATAATGATTAATCCCATAAATTAGATGTATATTTGTTGAAAAATTTATCATTTCCCCCAATAATTTTTGGTTCATCTGGTTTTGAAGGCTTTTTTGAGGTTAGAGATCCTCATTCTCTATATTTTTGTGTATATGTGGGGATATCATGATTTTGACTTCCTTTGGGTGGATAATAAGTGTAAACTTAATGAAGATAAAAAATTTGGACGAATCTGAATGTGATAGGAATGAGGATGATTCACATGTTTTTACTGCTTTAATGAGACTACCTTTATGATTATTCATGTTTGTTTCCATTGTTGAAAATCCCAGTTATTGGGATACATTATTTTTTTAGTTATTTTTTATATGAGAATCATTACCGTGTTGGTTGTTTGATCTAACCTTGAATGAAATGGCTAATCACTAATATATAGTTAAATAATTGGATTCTCAAGTAAAGTCATATTTGTGTGATAATACCCCAGATAAGTTAATAAGTAAAGTAATGAATGTCTTTATATTGAATCCGGAACATAGTGTTGTGAAAACTGGACTGTGTTATTGTGTGTTAACTATTATTTTTATGTAAACCCTATTGGGTATTGGCGGTGATGGTGGTGAATTTATTGAGTGTGGAATGTGTTGGGAATAAAAGTGATATTTAGTTGTCTTGGAATGTGTTTTGGTGATGTTAGATGTGGGGTGATGAGTTGTTAAGTGGAGTGGTTATGATAGTTTTCGGATTATCCATTTAATGAACTTGAAATTCTAAAATTGAAAAGATAAGAGTAGGTAAAATAATAATCATGGGTAGAATTTAGATAAAGGAATGGTTTTTAATGGAAATATGGTTTTCATTTTAAATAAATTGAATGATAAATGAATTGTCTATCTTAATATGAAATGGAATGTCTTAGAAAATAGAAGTTGGATGTAACTCATCAACATTGGAAGATAGTGAAACCATGAATTAAAATTTGAATTATGTGGTTATGTGTGGTGGTTGTATGGAATGATTTTTATATAGATAGTAGTGGATATGAAAGATAATTTTTAGTGTAGTGGCAGTGATTTGGATCATTCTAGTTTTGTTAATTTTGACCCATAGGTTGGGTATGGTGTGTTATCCATCTATCAGTAATATTATGTTACTACCTTATACACCCTACCCGAGTTATATAACTAAAGATTCTATAAATAATTTACCAACTGAGAAGGTGGGGTGAATAGGTTATTATTTTTTACAAATTTGTAGCTTTAATAAACTTAACCCCTTGTTATACTTATTTACTTATCACCTTTTGGTAAACTCACATGCATGTGAAAGTATGAAATTAATAAAAACATGCAAGATTTATAAGGTTAAAACTTATTGTGAGAACCCACATATCTGTCATGGCTACTTCTATGGGTACATAGAAGTTATCTATTAGAAATAAGTTAATACAAATTTTGAACCAAATTTTGTTTGCCTCTTTTGTCTTCTGATAAGTACAAATATATTTACTCCTTCCAGTTTACCAATTTTTCTAACAAAATGTAAGCCACAACAAAAGTTAAATAAATTAGAAATTTTTTACTCTTTAAAGGCCTATCTATAATTCTATGTCTGATATGCCTATGTCCAATCTTCTTCATCCAGTATTCCTACATATGGTGGCCTCTATCCATTTCACCTATTCTTAGTCCGTTCCTATTTCAAACTTCTTATTCTTCCATTTTAACAAAATTTATGCCTCTCAAACTCACTATATAGAATCACTATCTATTTCTAATATACGATTATCTATTTAGTAAACCTCTATCCAGTGATATAAACATTCCTTGGAATGATATTTTGACCAGAAACCTATGTTTGTAAAAATTTCTTCAATATGAAACTCAAATTCTTTTGGAAACTCACATTGACACAAACTCTACAGCACGTGAAATTTTCGAACACATGAATAGTTTCAAGTATGATATACATTTGAAATATTATTTATAGTTTCTTCAAGAATAGTAATGGTGCGAAACCTATTTTGTTTTCCCACTCACTAAAATTATTAAATATTAATTTCATACTAATTTTAATTTTGATGGGATTCCTATCAAATCTTATATAATATTCATGAATCTTCTTTAATTCATCATTGTTTCCAAATTTCATAAAATTTCATTAAACTCAATGTTTAATGAACTCTTCAAACTTTGTAACTTAAAATTCATACAAATTTCATCTTTTACTTTGTAACTTCACCTTTTTACAACATTCAACTTCAACTTTTTAAATATGTACAGAATTAAACTTTATAACTTCATGAAACTTCAACTCTATGACTCTATACAAACATGAACTTCGTAAAATTATGAAACTTAAACTTTGTAACTATATACAAACTTCGAATTTATAAATTCATTAAACATCAACTTTATAACTCTGCAAAAACCAAAAATTTGTAAAATTTTGAAACTTAAACTATGTAACTATGTACAAATATTGACTTTGTAACTTCATGAAACTTTAACATTTAACTCTCTATAAACATCAACTTTGTAACTTTGTGAAACTTCAAATTTGTAACTCTATACAAACTTTGACTTTTTAAATTCATGATACTTCCTCTTTGTAACTCTGTAAAAACATCAACCTTTTAAATTCATGAAACATTAAATTTGTAAATTCATGAAAATTCAGCTTTGTAACTCTATACAAACATCGACTTTTTTAATTTATGAAAATTGAACTTTTCAAATGTGGAAAACATTATCTTTCCTATCATACGGTCCATATGATTATACTATTAATTCGCTAAACAAATGATCAACTGATTAAAAATATTTTTCTGATTACAAAAGTCTATATGATTAGAAAAAGTCCATCTGATTCATTATTCATTTGATGGTAAAGTATAAAATTTCTAACAAAAAGTTCATCAAGAATCATGATCTTTGGAAACTCCAAAAAATTGAACATCTATTTTCTTCAAATGACTTTGGCTTATATCTTGATGTTTTAGGAACATAAAATAATAGAAAATCACCATATAAATTAGTTAGAAAGTTATTTAAGGAAACTTTATAACATTATAACTTTCTAATTTCCTTCTTTCTTCATCTTTATATATTTTTTGACTTTCTAACTTTCTCACTTTTGAAATCTACAGCAACTTCCTGAGTTTCTATATTTTATGAATATCTTCATATCAAAAACTTTATTAACTTCTATAATTTCAAACATTACTTATCTTAGAAACTTTTAACTTTATTCATCTCAAAAACTTCTTAACATTTTTTTAACTCTTAAACTTTATAATTTTATTCATCTTTAAAACTTTCTAACTATTTTTCTTTTATTAAAATTTATAACCATTTTTATCTCATAAAATTTCTAACATTATTCATCTCAAAAACATTCTATATTTCTCATCTAAAAATATTTCTAAACTTCAAGGCTTTATATCTTTCTTTATCTCAGTATCTTTTTTATTTTCCACATATTTATAACTTTCTGAACTTTTGGAAACTCTTCATTTCCTATTTAAAAAAAATTACCAAAATTTATTTGACAATAAATAAAAAAAATTGTTATTATAACATCAGAAAATATCTTTAAATATACCCCTTTTTTATTTTCTAAAAATATTCGTTAACAACTTTTAACGCTCATAATTTTTCCTGCCTCATACTTTTCCCAACACATTTTTGTAACAACTCAATTTTTTTTAACTTTTTCAAAAACATAACCTTTACCAAAAGAGAGTATCCTAAAAGTAAAATAATTGATAAAGTAATGTTTTTGAAGGAATTCTATCTTTAGGTGACAAGAAAATTTTCATCCATATTAATTTAAACCCCCCTTGGTTTTATCTTCTCTATTTTTTAAATCTCAATTATTTTCACTCTCTCACTTTTTTCCTCTCCCCCAATTTTATGATAACCACATCTTCATCTTATTTATAGAAATAATTTTGAAAACCCCTTAAAAATTTGTTACTTTCTCTCCCCATTTTTCATTATTATCTATGTCATGGTGGGCGACTTTCTTTAGAACTTTAAGAATTCATTGGTGGATGTTGAACACGAAGTCACAGGCTTAAATACACAACTATTTCTTTTTCCATGGTTTTGATAAAGATAAAATCAGTTTTATACTTCACTGAAATATATTCTATAGAAATATCTCCAATAAGAACTTTTTATTTTATGAAGTGAAACTTAATATCAACATTCATTGATCTTTAGTGTTGGAAAATATTTTTATAAATTTTAATTATACTTTGATTACCATAAAGTATCATCAATGGTGTAGAAAGTTTCACTTTTAAATATTTATGCTGAACATTCATCCACAATATTTGTGTACATGACTGTGTAGAATCAACATATTCTAATTCCACTATTCTCAAAGTTACTAAACTCTATTTCTTACTATGCCAACTCACACAACATCCTCTAAAGAAAAATGTTCCTCCTAAAGGTGATTTTCTATCATTATAATTTCCATCCCAATTTGTAATAGTATAACCATGAAAGTTCATATCACAACATATTTTTTACATTATACCATATGAAGTTATTTCTTAACATATCTTATAATTCTCTATGCTACCAACATATGATATTTTTTCAGATATCTCTGATATCTTTCACATAAATTCATAGCATAAACAATACCAGGTCTTGAGGTTGTAAGGTAAATCAAACTTCTTATTAGCTACCATAAATATTTCTAATTTATAATTCTTTTGATTTCATTTTGACTTAACATTGTGCTCACTAAAATCAAAGTAAAAACCTCTTTAGAATCTTCCATGAAAAATTTGTTGTAACAACTCTCTGACATACTTTTCTTGAGATAAAAAATGTATTTTTCCTTTTTTTGAACTTGTAAACCCAGGAAGAATGTTAATTATCCTAAAATTGACATCTCAAAATCCTTTTTCATTTCTTTAGAAAATTCCATACAAACATATTCTATATCCACAGAAAAAATTATATCATCCACATAAACCATTACAATTAGTGTGAATGAATCCACTTCTTTCATATACAAGTTTCTATCAACTTTTCTTTTAGAAAAATTCAAAATTTTCATACAACTATCAAGTTTGAAGTATCAATAATGTGGAGATTAATTTAACCAATATAGCGATTTATTCAATTTAAAAACCTTTCTTTCATCATTATCAAGTAGAAAACCATAGGGTTTCTCAATGAAAACTTCTTTCTCAGTCTTCTCATTTAAGAAATATGGATTTAAATCCATATAATAGACTTTATAACGTAGATTTTCAGCTATAGATAAGAAAATTTTGATGTTTTACAATATTTAAATTCGGGAAAAAATTTCATCAAATTCCACACCTTCCACATGTGCATAATATTTACAAACAAGTCTATATTTGTTTCATGAAACTTATCCATGTTTATTTAACAAGTTTCTATACACCATTTTTTTAATAAAAATTTTATCATATTTATGTGGAATATTTTCTGATGTTTCATTTTTCTCAATTTTATCTAACTCTGTTAATAATTTCAGTCACCCATTGTTTGTGTTTTACTACTTCTAAAACTGAATCTAGTTCATTCTATGAAATGAGTGATGTCAGATATTATAATCTCAATGTTTTTCTTATTTGAATCAGAGCTTTATGATTTCCAAGTATATTTTCAATTTCAATCTGTTTTTTGTAGGTTAGTAAATTTTAAAGTTTCTCTTCCATCTTCACTTTCCCCATCACACGATTCCTCTAAGTATTGATATATTTTTTTGGATCACTTTCTCTTTCATTGGAAGTATTTAGTTTGCCTTCCTCAACATTTTCAACATTCTTTATTAAGTAATTTGTAATTTCAATAACTTTCACATCATAGGAATACACCAACTATTGTATATATTTTTTAAACATTTGTAACTTCTTCCGTTGGGTGATTATCTCATCAAATTTTATTCCTATACTTTTTTTTATAAAATTTACTAAGATTTGGATTTTTATTTTTAGTAATCAAGAAATTCCAAAAAACATGAAATCTTTCACTAAATACTATTTTATACTACATTTTATATAAATACTTGTTTGATTTTGTCCTTAACAAACTTTTGTTTTGCACATGTACAACAGTGCTAACATCTTCTCTCCAGTATAACATTGAAAATTTATACTCTCCCAATATGCTTCTTCCCATTTCCACTGAATTTCTATTTTTCAATTATGAATCTCTATTTTTAAAAGGTTTATGGGGAACTATATTGATGTTTTCTACCATGATTCTTTAGATAATATTCAAAGGCAATGCATGTGAATTATTTACCATTATCTGTTCTCAAATTTTTTATATAAACCCCCATTTCTCTCTCATCATCTCTTATAAAAGAACTAAACATTTATACAGCCTTTAATTTATGTTTCTAAAACATGATGTTGGTTATCAGTGTTAAATCATCATTAAAATTGATAAGTTACAAATCTCATTTTACTGATTTATGTCTTATTGTTCTACAATGATCTATGTGAATAATCTCAATTGGTGTGGTGAATTAAATTTTTTACTTTCTTTTACATTTTACTAATCATATTTCCATTCTGAAAAGTTATAAAAACAGCATATTATATTCTTCTCAATGTTGAAAGATTTTTTATCACATTAACATTATAAAAATTTTCATACTTTTCTTCCCAAGATTCCCAAGTCTTTAATGCCAAAAAAGATTCACAACTTCAGCACTCAAGTAACATAAGACACTAAGTTCCCCAATCTAAAAAATATTTTTTTGTTCCTTCTACTATTTTAATTAGTTTTTCATTTTCAAATTTTTTGATGATGCACAAATTTTTATGAATATCACTTCTTTTCTATCATCACAAATTTGAAACACAATAAAAATATTGTACTTGATCCCATGAACAAATAGAACTTCCTTAGATTTTAGTTTTCTAGGTTTTATCCCAGTAATTCTTATTTATATAATTTTCAAGGAACTATCATATTAAATAATAAATACTCCTATATTATGATTTTTAATATATTTAAATATTTTTATATCTCCCATTATATGAGAGAAACAACCACTATCAAGGATCCATGATTTGGTTTTTTTCTTACTTTTCAAGCTCTCTCAACAAAAAAATATATTTCTTCAACTTTCTTCTTTCCTGGATCCTTTTCTTTTCTAGCATTGTAAATTTTACCTGGAAGTTTTTTCATACATTCTTTAGAAAATTGAACTAGTTGATCACATCTTCCAAAAAATTTCTCAAGGTTTTCTAACGGATTTTTCATTAAAAAATTTATAACATCTTGAGATTTTACTTTTCTTAATTATTGTGGCTTAAAAAAGTTACTCATTATGCTTCCACATTGTTTCTCTTATGTTCATACATACTTCCTATAAGTGAAATATTATTCCAACATCTTTAAGATCTATTCAAATAAATTCCACAGAACTAGAAAAAACAATCAAATCATGGTTTTCTATAGAATTATGATTTCTCTCTATAGATATTGTATTGAGGTTCATAACTTCTTTCCATTCTTACTATCTCTGGGTATGTTCCTTCTTTCTTATAAAGGATATTTTCAACTTGTTTGGATGTGATAGGTTTCTCACATCCCTTCTCAACCTAATTTTTCCCAACACTTTAATTAACACCTAAATTGATAAAAAAATTATATAGACTTTTACAATTAGTGGGTAAAAATTTCACCGGATTCTAGGAGTGAGTTTTTTCTAAAACACTAGATGATTCATATTTTTCTTCTAAAAACTTGCTAAAATATTCCATCAATTTTCCGTAATTAATTTCAGCCTCAAAGAATTTTTATTGAGATTATTTTAACCTCATTCTTCTTGGCTACCAACTTCATA
Organism: Viscum album; assembly: GCA_963277665.1. NCBI lineage: Eukaryota > Viridiplantae > Streptophyta > Magnoliopsida > Santalales > Viscaceae > Viscum > Viscum album. The sequence continues at coordinate 1,496,037,165 of OY728119.1, read as the reverse complement.
ATGAGGTATTCAATCATCTTTACCTATTTTTAAATTTTTATTTTATGTTTTAATATTTATTGGATGTAATCTTCTTATTGATTAAGTATATATTTTATTATTTCAAATAAATTTCCACCTTTTTCTTTATCATTATAATTTCTTTCTTGATAGTTTTTTTTCTCAAGATATGCCATATGTTCTAGTCTGAGTTGATACTCTCTATAATATTCTTATCCTTATTCTTCTTCTTCACTGTTTAATGAATCTTCCTTTTTATCAATGTTTTCAATGAAGGTTCTAATTATTTTTTTATCTTTCATCTTTTGATGAATTAATATCATATAACTCAGATTTTATTTTCTTACTCAATATGCTTCTTCTATATCCAGTGAACATTTTTTTCACTAATGCACTTATTTTATTTATTATAAGTTTGGTTCGGATTCTTTCATCAAGTATTTTCTTCAAGATGATCTTCAAATTCACTAAATTTATTTTTAAGTAAATTCATAGAAAATTATATAATTTCACCATACTCAAAACATTTTAGAGGATTTTTTCCTCTATACTTTCCTCTTCCTCTTTGATAATTCATGGATATAAGAGACATAATTTTTTCATTCAACTCATCTTACTAATTATATATAGAGTTATAAGGATCAATATATTCAGTATCATGAATTTTCATTTTTCTCATAGCTTCAAAATCTATTTCATCTTTGACATTATTTTTGAGTGATGGTGTTTTTCTCATTTCATAGGTAATAATAATGTTATGTAATTCATTAAGTGATAAATATTAATTATCTTTTAAAGAAGATATTTTAGAATGAAACATGTCTAGAAAGTTTCTAATGAGTTTCTTAACAATTGTAGAATCTTCCACGACATATTCAAAACCTATCATGTTACATACATCTTCATTCACTCTTGTAGAGTACTAATCAATAGTTTCATCGTCTCTCATTCTTATATCTTCAAAATTGTTATGCTAGATTTGTAGCTTCACTTCCTTCACTTTAGTATTTCCTTCAAAAATACTTTTGAGATTTTCCCACATTATCTGTTCTATTTTGAGACCCATCGCCTTCATGTAAATATTTTTTGATAGATAGATAAGAATAAAATTTATAGCATTTCTAATAACTTCAATGTTTCTCTTATCATCAAAATTCATGGGTTAATATTTCTTAATGGGTTGAAACCCAATTGTAGTAGCATCAAAAACTTACATGACAAGTAAAAAAATATAAGGAATCATTCTATTATTCTATCCATGATAATTATTTTTTGATGTTATTAATAACTCTGCTAGTGACAGAATTTAGATTTAATATGACAAGGATTTAATAAGGGAATATTGCTCTAATACCACTTAAAGTTTCTAAGGATCATAGAACAACTACTAGTTTTAATCAGTTATTAATTTTAAAAAAATTATCTATTTAATAAACATAACACCTATAACTTGTTAGATTTATTTCCTTATCAACTTTTAGTAAATCCACATGCATAAAAAAGTAGTAAAGTAACCAAAAAATTACAACATTTACAAGGTTCAGCTTCAGTGTGAGAACCTACATCCTTTCCATGGCCACTCCTATGGGCCCATGGAAATATTATATTATAAAAAATATAATATAACTTTTGAACCAACTCCTATTGGTCTCCTTCTATCTCCTGATAGGTATGATTATACTAACACTATTCATTTTACAAATTTTACTTACAAAAATTCATCCATAACAAAAGTTAAATAAATTTAAGTCTTTCTACTCCACAAATGTATATCTATAACTCTATTTACAAGTATGGAAATATGACTTATGAATATTAGTGTTAGCAAGAATTTTTTTTAAAACACCAAAAAAATGTTCAACGGTGTATTTGACCACTTATTCAAAGTCTTTAAGTGAAAAAACTCCACAATAAATTAAAATGTATTGTATATAGTACACCTAGAATATAATTCAGTTTTTAAATCATCAAGTATTTCATAAATCCTCAATGAATCATGATCTTCACTAGAGTACTAATTCATCTCACTAGTCTCAACATTCTGGATGTCAATACCTTTAGGATCCATCCCATGTAATATTTCAGTAAGAATTTTATGTATCGAATCATTCATCATCACATAAACATCCATCTAAATTTTTTATGTATGATGATAAAAAATATATTATTACCTATGACTATTCCAACTCTTATAATTTTTCAAAAAACCATTCAAGAATATGTGCTCCCCCATGGTATCTCATATGAATTTATATGTGTTTGCACATTTTCTACATGGAAAAAAATATAGTAACTTTGAAATCATTTAGTGAAATAAATAAACTTCATAATTACCAAAAAATATTCTCTAAATGTTTCATATTTAAGTTCAATCCAACTCTTATCCATATTTGTATCTATAAAAAATATTTACAGAAGACTTCATATTTCATGCATTTTTAGAATCTCATATCACATAATTTATTTAAAATAAATACTAACCAATTAAATGTGTACTTAAATTCATAGTAATCAAAAAAACAATTAAAAAATAAAACAATCATCACATTTTAAGTTGTATTAATTATTTATACATTTTATTTTTTAAATAATTCATTTTTACCTGACTAAATATATTTGTAGAGATGTGATTATAAAACATGTCCAGATAAAAAAATATTTTTAAGAGAAATAAAATATTGATCAAATGAATATATAAAATAAAACTCAACTAAGATTTATTTTTGTTAAGAAATGATTTTTTTTAAACCTGATAATATATAAGTAAATAAAAATATATAGTTAAAGGATAAGTAAATATAAAGACAACATTTTTCATTGATTATAATATATGAATAATTTATCTAAATTAGTATGTTTTTAATAATAGAAAAACAAAAAATAAATATATTATTGTTGGGACTCCATTTAATTGATACATTAAATAGTTTTTATCTAATAAATCTATTAATGAAAATACATAAATTATATTTATTATTCTTAATCTTGGATTTCATTAATAAATTAATGGATAAATTAAAAAAATCACATTTTAATTAATTATCCATTAATGTGCGTAACTGAAATATTAATTAATTAATATATATTATTGAAAGTTTTTGTGTTTAATTGATTTAATGAATATTAAATGTTACTTCAAAAAATAATTATATTTCTTTCTCCCACATGGATTACAATAAATAATTTATAAAAACATTATGTATAAAAAAATCATTAAATCAATGAACACTATATTGCAAAATATGATACATTAACATGGTAGATATAATATATGATAGGAAAACTATTAATATGTATGAAAATGATCATATAAACAATAATTGACAAAAAATTACATAATTATTTAAATCAAATATTTAATTCTAAAAAAGGTAATTACAAAACAAAAATGCATTAAGTGATAAAAGTTTTCAAAGTTAAATCATTATAAAAAATATATCTCCTTAATAACAAATTCATTTCCAAAGCTTCTAGACCTCACTAACCCAATACATAAAAATACAAAACCCAGACTGTATGGATTTAATGCTGAATAATTAATTGCAATCGATAATAAAGTATGTATCAAATTTTTAAGCAAAATAACTTATATAAGAATCACAAGGTTTACCACAAATATTATAACGAATCCAAGATGGTAGTGATATCATTGGCGGTGGAAGATAGTGGGATACTGTAGTGACCAGGATCAAATACAGTGGTGGAAACAGATCTGGAAGGGTTGTAGTACGGGTAAGGTAAATGATAGGGAAGGTGGATGGGAAATAAAGGCACCCTAAAAGGGGGTTATTTGGGGACTAGGGGACTAGGGGCAGTGAGGGTGGATTGGTAGTAGTGGTGGAAACACTGGGTGCAGTGAAGACAACTACAGATGTGGTGGAGTGTCTTTGATGGGCGAATGGGTGGTGGTTACATCAGTTCCTAAGGGGGAGGGGTGTGTGCGAGGGTGAGGGATATCCTCAATGGGATGGAGTGTAGATTAGAAGTGACGATTGCAGGCGTGGAGGCAGTACCAGGGGTGGTTGCAGTAGCAGTGGTGGTGTGGGCTTGGGATTGAGCAGGCAGTAAGGGTCTTGAGGGGGTGAAATAGTTTATGAGGTTACAATAAGTAGTGATTTTTTGGGCTAGCAACCACCTTTGGCAGTCACCCATTTTAGGGGGAATAGAAGCCCCAAATTCTAGTAGTGGGTGAGGTATCAGGTTTGAATCTAAGGGGAGGCAATATGGGTGTGGGCTTGAGTGAGAAACTCTACCACTGATAAAGGGGTGAAATAGGGTTAGAAGAGAACTGATAAAAGAGGATGGTGGGTGTAGAGCGCTGATAATAGTGGTGTTTGAGTTGTGATAAATTTTTTTTTTAAAATTATGTTTTTAACTTTTATCAGAATTTTTAGTGCTAATAAAAGACCCCTTTTATCATCATTTTTTAGAGATGGTAATTTTAATGGAACTTATATTATCAGTGCTAGAAAAATGTCGATAAAAGAAGTTTTATAGAAACTACCATAGATAGGACCTTTAAAAACACATAAAAGGGATTTAACAGTGCAAAAACATTGTTCACATTAGCACTATTAAAATGGGGACCCCTTTATTAGCATTTTTCTCATCACTGATAAAGGCCCTATTAATATAGTGTGCTTTTTGAATAACAAAACACTGAAGAAAATAAACCTGTATGTAAATTCATAATTTAATTAAAATAAAATTTAAGTAAAAAAACACTATATTATATACATTTCAAGTGAATTTTTTGTATAATTAGATTTTCAATTACTAACCACAAACATTTGAAAAAATCAATGTTTAATTGTATTTGGCACCCACGACCCCTTCTTAAAATATCCCAATCATTGTATCAGTTATCAAACAAACTTACCCAACCCAAGAAAAAGAATACACCTGTATAATAAAAAAATACTTATTTTAGTGATACAATAAAGAAATAAATTAAACATAAATATGAAATAATAAATTAGTAAAATGTTAATTTCAAATAAAAGGACACACTTGGTGTCATACCAATCACACCATTTATCAGATTGAGGTGGGGATGATTCTTACACTACACAAATTATTATTGATTATTTTTCTAAAGTATCAAAACAATCTAAATATGTTTTCTCAGTTTTTAGTATGTCAGTTTTCTTTTTTACTAAAATTTCTTTTTAAATGGAAAATGTGTACATTGATTCATACCAATCACATATTGTGTTGGTTTGATGTGAGACTGATTCTTACATGTCATAAATGACTTATGAATCATTTTCCTAAAGTATCAAGATAATCCGAGAACATTTTCTTAGTTTTTAGTGAGTGAAACATGTTTTAAACTAACATGTAAATTTTATACTAATAACATTCACTTTGAAAATTACTAGGTGAACCATATATCATATTGAGGTGAGTCTGATTCCTACAAATTAAAAATGACTTATGGATCATTTTCATAAATTATCAAAATAATCTGAATGTGTTTCCTTGGTTTTGATTATTCCACTTTTGTTTTTTACTAAAATGTCACTTTTAAATAAAAAGACACACTTAGAGTCATACTGATCATACATTACATCAAATTGATATGTGGTTGATTCCTACACATCAAAAATGACATATAGATCTTTTTCCTAAAGTCTCAAAACAATATGAATGTTCTTTCTCAATTTTGATTATGTCACATGTTTTTCTACTAAAAATTCATTTGAAACTAAAAACACCCACTTTGGGTTATATCGGTCACATCATGTGTCATTTTTACATGAGACTAATTATTACACATCACAAATAACTAATGGATTTTTTTCCTAAATTATCAATTCAATCATATCACATTTTCTTGGTTTTTAGTGAGTAACACACGTTTTGATCTAAAATGTCAATTTTAAACTGATAGTAGACACTTTTAGACATACTGGGCACATGGTGTATTAGATTGAGGTGCATCAGATTCCTACACATCAAAAATGACTTATGGAACATTTTTCTAAAGTATCAAAACAATCTAAATGTGCTTTCTCAATCTTGAATATGTCACTTGTTTTTTTTACTAATATTAATGTCAATTTTAAATAAAAGGACACACTAGGAGTCATACCAGTTTCACTGTGCATCTTATTAAGGTTTAGTTGATTATTACAAGTCAAAATATGACTTATGGATCATGTTTCTAATGTTTAAAAACAACTAGAATGTTTTTTTATTGGTTTTGATTATGTCACTTGTCCTTTTTACTAAAAATAATGTTAATTTAAATAAAAAGACACACTTTGAGTCATACTAGTCACACCATGAATTAGATTTAGTTTTTGTTGATTTATAAACAACACACATAAAATATGGATCATTTTTCTAAAGTATCAAAATAACACAAATTAATTTTCTTGGTTTTGAGTATGTCACTTGTGTTTTTTACTAAAATTTCATTTGAAACTGAAAACCCACACTTTGTGTTATACCGGTCACATAGTGTATCATTTTGACATAAGAATGATCTTTACACATCAAAAATGAATTGTGAATCATTTTTCTAAATTATCAAGGCAATTGAAGTGTGTTTTCTTAGTTTTCAGTGGGTGGCGCACTTTTTGAACTAAAATGTCAATTTTAAACTGATAATAGAAACTTTGAGTCATATCAGGCACATAGTGTATCATATTAAGGTGAATTGTGTTCCTACATTTCACATATGACTTACGGATCATTATACTAATGTACTAAGATAATGTGAATGTGTTTTATTAGCCCTAAGTATGTCACTTATTTATTTACTAAAACTAATGTCAATTTTAAATAAAAACATGTTTTAAGTTATATCGATCTTAATGTGAATCAGATTAATGTTGGGTTAATTTTTACAAGTAATAAAATTATTTATGGATCATGATCATAAATTATAAAAAAAATTAATTTGTTTTCTTATTTTTGAGTGTGTCACTTGTCATTTTTACTAAAACTAATATTAATTTTAAATAAAAAGACACACATGGAGTCATACCGGTCACACCATGCATCATGTTGAGTTGTGGTTGATTCCTATACATTAAAAATTATTTATGTGTCAGTTTCCTAAATTATCAAAATAATATGAATTCGTTTTTTATTATATCGCTTGTGTTTTTTAATAAAATGTCTTTTTAAACTGGAAGCATGTAGTTTGAGTTATACTGGTCACATCGTGTGTATATTATATGTGATAATAATTATTATAATTGAAAAATTATTTATAAATAATTTTCCTAAATTATCAAGACAATAAAAGTGTGTTTTATTGGTTTTCAGTGCTTGATACATTTTTTGAACTAAAATGTCTTTTTTAAACAGATAATGAACACTTTGAGTTATACTGTGAACACTATGTATAAAATTTAGGTGAGGATAATTCCAATATGTAAAAAATGACTTATAGATCTTTGTTATAAATTATCGAAACAAAATGAATATATTTTCTTAGTTTTGAGTATGTCACTTGTCTTTTTTGCTAAAATTAATGTCAATTTTAAATAAAAAGATACACATGGAGTCATATCAGGCACATCATGTACCATATTGTGGTCTGAATACTTCATACTCCTCAAAAATGAAATAAGGATAATTTTACTAAATTATAAAAACAATATGAATGTTTTTTTCTCAATATTGGGTATGTCACTTGTCATTCTTACTAAAATTAATGTCAATTTTAAATATAAATATACACTTAGAGTCATACCATGAACACAGTGTTTCATATTGAGGAGAATATAATTGATACATTTCAAAAATTACTTGTATATCATATTCATAATATATCATAACAATATTTTTTTATTGGTTTTTAGTATATCCCCTGTCCTTTTTACTAAAATTTATGTCAATTTTGAATAAAAATACACACTTGGAGTCATCCCATTCACACAGTGCATCAGATTATGGTGAGACTTATTCCTACTCATAAAAATGACTTATATACCATTATTATAAAGTACCAAAATAATATGATTTCGTTTTCTCAATCTTGAGTATGTCACTCGTCCTTTTTATTAAAATTAATGTCAATTTTAAATAAAAAAGAAACATTTGGAGTTATATCAGTCACATCGTTCATTAGATTGAGGTGAGGCTGATTAATACACATCAAGAATTGATTATATATCATTATTATAAAGTATAAATATAATATTAAGGTGTTATCTTGGTTTTCAGTTTTCCACTTATCCTGTTTACTAAAATTAATGTCAATTTTAAATAAATAACACACTTGGATTCATATCGGTCACATCATGAATCATATTGGGGTGAGGTTGATTCCTACACATCAAAAATGACATATGGATCATTTTAATAAAGTATAAAAACAATATCAATGTGATTTCTTATTTTTCAGTATGTAAAAAAATTACTACAATGTTATTCAAACTAGAAACATGCACTTTGGGTTATACCAGTCACATCATGTGTTGGTTTGATGTCAGAATAATCATTACACATCACACGTGAATTATGAATTCATTTCTAAATTATCAATATAATAGGAGAACTTTTTATTTTTTTAAATGAGTAACACACTTTTTGAACTAAAATGTAAATTTTAAAATGATAATAGACACTTTAAGTTATATTGGGCACACCATGTATCATATTGAGGTTCGAATGATTCCTAAATGTAAAAAATACTTATAGATCATTTTTCTAAAGTATCAAAATAATATGATTTCATTTTCTCAGTTTTGAGTGTGTAACTTTTCTTTTTTACTAAAATTAATGTCATTTTTTAATAAATGACACAATTTTAATCATACCGAGAACATTGTGTATCAGATTGAGGTTCAGATGAATAAAACACATCAAAAATGACTTATAGATTATTTTCCAAAAGTATTAAGACAATTGTAATGTTTTTCTCAATTTCTGAGTTTGTCATTTTTCTATTTAACTATAATTAATGTCAATTTTAAATATAAAGACACAATTGGAGTCATACCAGTCACATCATGTGTAAGATTAAGGTGCGTCTGATTCATAAACATCAAAAAGGACTTATGAATCATTATACTAAGGTATAACAATAATCTAAATGTGTTTTATAGATTTTGAGTATGTCACTTATGTTTTATGGTAAAATTAATATCAATTTCAAATAAAAAGACACACTTAGATTCATACCAGTCACACTGTGGGTTTTATTGAGGTGAGGATTATTCCTACACATTGTAAATCACATATGGATAATTTCATTAAAATATAAAAACAATATTAATGTGTTTTATTAGTTTTGAGTATGTGATGTGTGTTTTGAGCTAAAATTTGAATTATAATCTAAAAACATATAGTTCGAGTCATACCAATCACACTATGTATCGGATTTATGTGATTCTATATGTTTTACATTAAGCTATCTTAACAATCCAAAAAATATATAATGGCTCCATTTGGATGGATGAGGAAACCCCATGCTACTTGAAACACCTTATCCAAAAGCAACATGTTCTCTCTTTTCTAGCTGGTTGCTGATAGTTGAAATCAACATATGAATTCCCAAAAGAATCCACCTATATAAGAAATAAATTATTATGTTATTAATACTATAAATAAATAAATAAAACATAAATATTATACAATACATTAAAAAAATGTCAAATTTAAACTGAAACCACACAATTTATGTCATAGTGGGTATATCGTGTCTCAGATTGAGGTATAGTTGATTATACCATGTATTGTTATCCTACAGTGCATGATCATAGTACAAGAGTGAATCATCCTTGTTAAAAAAATTCATTTCTTATTGATCTCTATGAAAATTAACAAAATAAGTTTAAAATAAAAATGAAGATGAAATTAACTAAAAAAGTATATAAAATAATGAGAAAATCAACTAATTAAGTAGTAAGAAGTCACATATTCATGATATTTATTAAAATTATGAAACCATGTATGTTGCCTATTTGTATCAAAAAAAATATTTCTTCTTGTTAATAAGAGGAATTTTGATAGTCATGGTAGTACAAGAAAAATATAAATACACAAAGGATTAGTAAATATTTTAAATGAAATAGTAATTATCTTTGAAAATATCTATCTAGGGATGCTAGTTTTTTGATTATATATGATATTTATCATAAATTTACAATCATAATAACCATAATATTTTCCATCGGTTTGTTTTGGACTACAAAGAAGCATTAATAAAAATATGTATTTTTTTATATGTGTTTTGATAGTGAAATTTATTATATATACCCTAATATTTATCCACTTATAGAATTAAATAGGATCTTTTTATGAATGTAATGTCCTCATGATATGATTCTCATGATATTTAAACATTTCCCTATCATAATATAATTTTCATTAAAACATAATATGAAATATATAGCTTGAATTTAATTTTAAAAAGTCAGATGTATCATATTACAAATTGAAAAACATCGTCATTTGTGGTTGGTTTTTTCTAATATTGCATCAATTTGAACTGAATCCAATGATGTTAATTATTTAGAAGTTATGTGAGGACTAATGAGTCCATATTTTAGTTCATAGGGATTTACCTTTAAATGTTGTTGGAATAGGAACCTTAAAAAATGAATTGTATTTAATCATAACTAGCATAGTAGATCAGGTATTGGAAAAAAAAACCGGAAAACACACCCCTTGTGTACATTTATAACTGAGACTCCTAGATAATCATACGTGAATATTTCAATTACATTATACAAATCATTGTATTATGTAATGGATTCTCTTTATATTTGTTCATAAAAATAAACTATGACATTACTGCCATTTTGTAACCTTGTATCCACATGAACCTTCAGTGTTAGTAAATGTGGATATTGGATAGGAAGGGTAAATGTGATTTTTTAAGATCTTTTTGATTGGTCCTTTGATCCTTTAGATCATTTTTATTTGACCTTTATTTTTACATTATTCCATATTTCTATCTGTAATAACATTTATCAGTTTAGACCTTTTTTCATTAATTTTTATTGTTTTTTCATAAAAACTAATTTGGAAATGAATACCTCCTTTTTGATATGTTTTATTTACAACATCTTGAGGAAATGATATGAATGTTCTAATATCTTGGTCGACCATATGAATATCTGCATCATCATGTTGAATAGGTAGCTCAACAGTGATCGCATGAGCTATGCTAATCCCCACTCTCACATGAATTATTGGAATTTGTCTATTGTGTATAATATCTTCTTGGATATTGAACATGATAGCCCTCATAACAAAGAGATTGGTGGGTGTCGATAGATATAAATCACAATCATTTTCACCCAATAGAATATCATTACAAGAAAGGTATCATTGTCTTCCTGATTCACATTTCAGAGAAACAATTATGAGAATATTGATTACCTCATATAAGAAATCTCTTTGGGGGTGATGTCTTGCCTTAGAGCTGGTGGGTGGAGGGAGTCACCATACAATGGTTGTTATTAAGTTGTTTATTCTCTTTGCTTGTCCACATAACATTTTATAGAAACTCAAAATATCAATGAAATTTTTCATTAAAAGTAGAAAATTGTGCATGAATATCTTCTATTTATTTATCTTTATCCCCATATTGTTTTCTTTTTATCAAAATATGTTCATGGTGTCCCCCCAAAACATGAACCTCTTACACAACTATGCTATTATGGTCTCTCCAAGTTCAGTTATAGTAGTTATTAGTTTTTTACAGCTAATGATGATTCCAATTTCTAGGTCAGATAAAAAATATAGGAAAATAAGTAATCATTATTATGTAATAGTGATTTAAAGTGAAACAAAATTTTAATATGTCATACAAACACATTTTTCCTGTAATTTTTGTGGGGTTTCATCTATTAGTATCCTATATTAATTTACACATGCCTCTTTCAATAGCACATGACATGGGATGGAAGTTTATTTGGATTTGGATTCATTGATTTTCCTATAAACAACGGAACATAATTATGTTATTGCTTCATGTCACATTAAATTACTATGGTGAATTTAAAATATGTATCAATTATTTTTCAAGTAAATCATTCCTCATCCTTACATTATGGTAGGGGTATTTTGGTATTGTTACATATTTCTTGTTTTTAGCACTAATGTTTTTTTGTATAAAATTACAATTCTTAATCAAATTGATTAACACACATATTGTCAAACAATGTATTACCAGCCAAAATGTACCAAAATTGATTTCTCCTCATGACAGTCAGTAGACGAATCCCACATTTCGTGGCTTATCAAGTGTGCATATATATGTTGTGGGTGCGGGTTTATTTTCCCTTTAGCATGTTTGTGTTGAAACTTTATTAAAATTGTGTAAAAGCCTTTGTGAGCTTTTCCAGTGAGAATTAATACAAATTTATTTTGGAATTAATCTGTTATAAATTCACTCTATAAGGGATTATGAAGAGTAAGTCAATGTTTCTTTATTTTATTTTTTATTAAAGCCTAAATCTATTCCCAAATTAGTGTCATAAATGTGGGAACAACATAGTGCCACAAATCTACATCAATCAGCACATGCTACCATGTGGTGAGTCCAATGAAACTATTAAACATGGCCTTGTTGGGGTTAATAGGCTAACTAGGTGCATTCCATCCAACCTCAAATTTGATGTCATCGTTTTCCACCTTAATAGTTTTTTCAAACATCTTCATGCTATGGTTCTGATGTTTTTTTAGTGACATCAGTTCTTCATCGTCTACCATTTCCTTGGGTTTAACATCTAAAATGTTTTCTTCCTCTAGATTGGTAGCATCGGAAAGTGTATAAGGATGTTGTTATTCAGCACAGGGAGCACCAGTAGGTTGTGAAAACTGTTGTTTCTCAGGATTCATAGCATTAGAATGTAAAGAAGTAATTATCTACAGAAGTGTTTTAACATTTAATTTAGATTATGTAGATGCAATAGTGAAGAGATAATAATATGAGGTAATGTGATGTATATTACAAAACAAATATAACCTGATTATTGAACTTGATTTTTTAAAGTGTTGAAGGAATTTTAACCCTCTATTAAGTATTAAAATCAATTCATTATGGTATCATGTGATATACAATACGCCATCTACATTGGGACCACTACAAAATTATTGTGATGTCTTGATGAAAGGTTCATCCTTGGTTGATATTTCATCTGAACCTTTAGTGGGTTTGGTCTATAATAGAACAATTGATCACTTTCAATTTGCGGTTCTAGAACATAAAATACTGGTACTACTAGTGATGCCATTATAAATGGTTCATCCTTTCACCCTTGTTTATTGAAATACACTTTCAAAATCCCAATTTAACTATTTTAACAGTACTCTTATTATCATCCCACTTGTATTAAATAATTAGCACTTGAAATTTTGTATAATAAAACTCCTATATTTGTTTGATGATGCCAAAGTATAACATATTTGCATAAATTAGATTTATTTCATTAGTACTAGATGCATTCATATCTTCATCCATAAGTTTAACACTAATATTTATCATGGTACTTACTTCATCATGTTAATTTATATATAATATATAACCATTAATTAAATAATCATTATAAGATAATACATTCACACATGGTCCTTTGGCTATCCATCAAAGACATTATGAAATTCAATCTATATTTTCAAATGAATTCTTAAAATATGGTCTTTAAACCATCCAATAAACTATTGATTATTTTTATTTGATATCCATCTTTTATCCCTTAATGGATTCAAATGCTTAAGAATTTATTTATGGGTTTCAAAATATGGTTAAACCTCTGAAATGTCATGAAAATGTAAATGTGGTTCTACTCTAGATATGTAATAATGATTATAAAAAAATATTCCATAAATTATTTTGGCCACAAGATTCCTAGTGTGACAAGATTTCAATGTCTGATTCTTTCCATAGTGGATAGGTAATCAGTACAGAATTCAATGGATTCCTCAATAATATATCGCTCTATAATACAACATTTTGGATGACTTCGAATTTTTTACTTACCATTTCAAAATATTCATATATCATTCAATGGGGTACATCCATCTATAATGTGCAGGATCACATAGTCGAATCTATCTTACCAAGTAAACCATCAAGTGAACCATCTTATCAATAAATGTTCGCAGGAAGAAAATTTCCAATTCAAATAATATAATGGAAATTTCTTTTTCCATATTTGTAAATTTCACTGGGTTTATAAATTTTTTTCATATGTCATTTAAAAATAAATAGATCTTTGTTAATGTATGAAATTCATTCTTGGGTAAAATGCAATGTAAAGATGTAGGTATTAGATCTTGCATCAAAACATGACATCCATGTGATTTCAGAGCCTTTAACTTTAAATCTTTCATTGAAATGATATTATTGATATTCAATGTATACCCCTATGGAACCTTTACATCATTCAATATGTTGATAAATAGATATCTCTCCTACCTGGAAAGAGTGTAAGTAGCTAGAGGAATAAAAGTCTATTTTCACCCTTCCCTAGCACCAATACTTCCCGTATTCCCATGTCAATCAGGTCTAACCTGGCTTTAATTCTATCCTTTGTTTTAATGGGTTCATTTAGTAATGTTTCAATGACACTATCACATAATGTTTTTTCAATATGCATAACATCAAAAAACATCTGACGCACAAAAAAAATCCATTATTGTAATTCAAAAAAAATTACCATGTTTACCAACCGGTTTTCATAATTTTTTTCTAAAAAGGATTACCAAAAGCACAATTCATATCTTTTTCATTCTCAGATAGTTGACCACCTATTATTGTAGATGATATTTTATGTTCTTATGAACTCTCACCAAATGATATTATCTAAGATCGATAATCATGTTGTCAAGATAGAAATTTGTGACGCCATAGAAACATAGTCTTTAATGAATGTTTCAACCAAATTGATTATGTACATTGTTCACAAATGGGAAACCCTTGAGTTCCTAATGCTATGTCCTATAAAATTTCCATAAGTATTAAATTCATTCATCATCCCATAAAACATGAATCTAAATGTGAAATCTTTATTTCTGTAATTATCAAACAATGTAACACCTGAATCCCACAATAATTTCAAATATTTAATCAATGGATCCAAATAAACATCAATATAATTACCTTGTTGTTTTATTCCTGATATAATCATATATAACATAATGTATTTTCATTCTATACATAACAATGGTGGTAAGTTATAATTTACCAACAAAATTAAACATTTATTATGAGTGATACTTTAAAAAACAAAAGGATTCACTCCATTTGTAGATAGCATAAGAAATGGTTTCTTGACTTAATTTCAAATTAAGGATACTCTTGATAAATTCTCTTCCACTGAAAAGAATCTTCCAAGTGAAACAATTTCCCATATTTTTTTCTTATATTTTCATACATGTAACTTTATTTTTAGTCTCCTCACTTCCATATAGTTTCCTAAACCTTGGAATGATTGTAACGTACCATAAAACATTTATAAGACATAATTTATCTTTCTTGTATCAAGAAAACCACAATTTGTGCATTATTTAAGTGATTTGTAGTCCTTGATGAATAGTATAAAATCATTTTGATGGGCATGTATTCTTTCAGAGATCAAAACCATTGAAAATATCATTCATTTGGCATCATATGTTCAGATAGGAAGCTCATTATCTTCTAGGAGCATATTATTCAAGAGAGAAAGTAGTTCACAAAAACTAGTGTCACTCTATCTATTGTTAGTTTTTAAATTATAAAGCTTTAGTATGGCTTAAAATTAAGTATATTCAGTAAAAAAAATTATAATGAAGTCTCTTCACAAATCCTTAACTTCTCAAACAATTTTTGACAATCACGAAGTTTATCTTCAATTGTCATTGTCATTTCCTCGATACCATCTTCCTCATATTCCACACATGTAATCAGATACCCGATATGGTATTCTTTATTTTACACAATTATAATAAAATGATATGATCCATAAAATATAGTGGTATCCCAGTCACTAGTTAAATTCAATTTTTACCCATGTTTTGTCCAATATTTATAACTTTAATCCACTCTGTAACTGATCAAGTCTTCTTTCAACTCCTCTGGACTAATTATTCTTGAATAAAAATTGTATAAACATGGAAAAAGTATTTGAGAAGATTCATATGCATGATCATTTGAAAAATTTATGAACTCTTTCACCCCATCTTAATACTCTTTTGTTATATAATTGCAATCCATTCATTTTCGATTAATATCCATCATATTTGACTCATTAATATTAATATTAAATAAAATAAATAAATATACAAAAAAAGAACTTTCAAATAATGGGACCCAACATTTGAATGTATTAAATAATTTCAGAATGATTTTAAGGAAATGGGTAATTGAATTTAAGAAAAGAATTACTCCACTGTTGGTAGGTGTTATCCTCTGAAATCATCCACAATGATCATTGGTACTTGGTATGGGATGACTAATACTCAGGGTTGTTCAAGGAACATATGTGCATATCCATAAGAGATGGGGGATGGGTATTAGAAAACAAGATGAAATAATAATTGTATGGGAGATAAAGTTAATGATGATTAAAGTTTTCTCCATAAATCTAAATGTTCATAGGATGGGGAGTGGGTGAAGCAGCAGAAAATATTTCTTAGTTTGTTGTCTAAAGTTCAAAAAATCTAAAAAAATAGTCTGATCCCTATAAGGGGCTCCTTTATTGGTGTGACTATGAGAAAGAACTGATGTATGGTCACAAATGTACTCATGCTGAGACAAACCGTATAGTTTTAACATTCAAAGAAACTCTTCAATTACTCCATGAAAATTAAAATACTTTTGGTCTGAGAACTAAATTTTGTAGCACTTAGCTTCTTGTGAGTCAAAGGTTGTGAGAGTGGAGTCAAGATGGATATTTTATGGTTTGGATTGAGTTAGTGACATTCCATTTTTATGGTGTTATTATCAATTAATGATCAATTATTATTTCCCTAGAATATTCAATATTCATTAAATTTAGATTGAGTGGATGGTTTTCTTGGATGATACTCAGGTAATAAATTGTTTCTCTTTTCTAGTCTTATACTTCATATAAAATAAAAACCAATACCTAAATTTATGGATGTATTTTTATAAGAGTTCAGTGACCAAAGTGAAAATATAATTCATGTGTTTGATACAAGAAAGTCATTCAACTTACATATTAACATAGGAATCCAATTATGTAATAGAAATCTTGATCATATTAGCCAAAAAACATGAGTAGGATCACTTAAGGATGGAATATTTATGGCCCACAAATACTAAAAATAGAAAGGAATATGATGTTATCAACATGCCTAAAGGGAAAACAATTAACTCTTCACAAAATAATATAGAGATACAATCTACCCAATAACACTATGAATTATTGGATACATAATTTCTGGTATGCGGATTCACATAACTCATTTGGTTTCCATAACCATGAATAATTATATTTATTTAATTTTGTTTTTCATAGATATTAAATTGTATTTATTATTGATAATTAAATGGTTATAGTAATATCAGGATTTTACATTGGTTTAAATTTTTTAAATTAATGTTTTTCTTTAAAATGCACTAAACCCATTTTTAAAATAATAGTTCCCATAAAGAACTTGAGGGAATGAAATTTTCCAATGTAATTGATGACAATATTACTATAAATGATATATGGGTGTGTTATAAACAATGGGATTTGGTATTTATAATACTCATACCATTATCATTGTTGCATCCCTACCACTATAAATTTTTTTCACATGGTTATCATATTTGGAAATTAGTATTTGATGTTGATATATTATCCAATCATTAGAGTTGAAAATATCAATGTTGTATAACATTTCATAATTCAAATAAATGATATTATTGTTGAGTTATATCCCAGAAGGTTCATCAAATACCTATAAAAAATTATTTATCATTGAATAAATTCGTTATTATTTTTAATAAAAAAATAATGTATGTCAAATGTTTTAAATATATTAAATATAGAGGAAATAATGAATAATATATGGATATGATTCATTACAAAAGATCTTTATATGATGTTTGAATTTTTGAAATGTGTACTTTAAAATAATACATAACAATTTCATGTAAACATAGCGCATAGAAATATTTTAATATTTATAGGAAAATGGGTAGAGTATGAGTTCATATTATATGTTTCATAAAATTTTATATAGACGTAAACATAGTCCATTTATTTCAGTATAAAAAGTGATTTTTAATTTCATTACTTTTAATAATAACTACATAACATAACAATTTTCAATACACTGGAAATCAGTGTATTCACTCCAAATCATTTATTAAAAAATAAAAATATATATTGTTGAAAGTGGGTGCCCTGGATCCAACTTGTTTTTTTTACTTTGATTACCACTACATGTATTCAGTTTGTTATAATACATGTGTTTATCATGCCATAATAGTGTAGATACTTCTGCATCCACTTTGTTTATGGAAATGTGCTTATATTAGATGTCACATCGAAGGGTTGTAGTAGATCCTAGGCTATAATGAGAACCCTGAGATTTCATGATAGTAATCTTAAAGTAACATCCTATGGTCCAGTTACATCATTCTAAAAGGACACAGATGATGTGTGACCATCAGGTGTTGGGGGTTCATAAGCATTTAGACTTCTTCTCATGAAGTTCGCACATGATGGTCTCTAGTAGTTGAGGTCATGAGGACAGACCTGCATAATTAGAACACCGCATGTTTTAGGTTTCATTGGTTGTTCCTATCTACAGACATGTGTAATGGTATTTAGACTTGAGATCATTTTCAATGGATGTCTTTTAATTACGTACATTTGATGCAAGGAAAAAACCATGGCGATGAAGTTTGTATTAGGTACGTCATTAATGGCATAGAATTGATTGAATGATCAAGAAAGGATTTGTCACTTCTGAGTTTAGGAAGAGATATCTCAGGCCTGGTTGATTAGGATAGTTTCACCTTCATTAAATCCTTGGCCATGGTAGTGGAAGGTAAGACCGTCCGGAAAAATCAACACACAAAATAAAGAAAAATAAAGAATGATGACACTAGTATGAATTATTCTTTATTGAGATATCGATGATGAATAGATTATATTACAAGGACTGTGTTCGTAGGAAGGTAGTCGTTGCTTTGAATTTTCCTTATCTCTATAGGGGCCTCAATGGGTTGCTAGACCCCGCTCTAGGTTGTTGGATATTATTCACTGCTATTGAGGTAAGGGCCTAGAGGGTCACACACAATAGTGCCTTGAGAATCTACCCTATTCTGGGAATAAGAATATATAACTTGGTGGGCCCCGCCAAAGGGTCTGAGCACTATCCATGTTCAATGGATCACCAAAGAATAAATAAATTCATTAATTATTCAAGTTTAGAATAATTCGTTGAATTTTTTTATAACATGTATTTACAAGTTATATAGTAAATACAAGTATTAATATTATTCGAATGGATTTTAATATCCTAGGTTCATTTAATATTAGCTGGAGGTGTGAGTCAAGTTAAAGACTCAAATTTATCACATAATATATTTATATGTTACAAGTAAGTGATAAATTTTAAATATTATTTATGGCATAATTTTATTTGTCATAAATAATTATTTATAACACTTATATAGAATATATCTATTACACGAGGCCAGGAATCCATACCGCGTATTTTTAAACACTCCATATATAAGTGGAAGAGAGGCTCTCCCATGCGAACTATTCATGTGTTAAGATTGAGAGCTACTCTCTCCTCCTGGAATCTAGAGAGAGAGTCTCTCATGTGAAAGACGATCTTCAACTTCATCCATCTCGGATTGAAGCTTCTTCATTTGCGGTGATCGTCGCTGCGCTGAATTGATCGTCGAAGATCTGCACTAGCACCCTGATCATGATGAACAGTGCACGAACATATTCAAGAGGTGTGTGTGGACGATCTAGAGGGCTTCAATTTCGAAGTCTTCGAGCAGCAATCGCCAACATCCTA
Source organism: Viscum album (assembly GCA_963277665.1). Classification (NCBI taxonomy): domain Eukaryota; kingdom Viridiplantae; phylum Streptophyta; class Magnoliopsida; order Santalales; family Viscaceae; genus Viscum; species Viscum album. The sequence goes on along the minus strand of OY728119.1, from coordinate 1,496,017,221 downwards.
CGACGGACTTGCACACGCTAATTCTGAACAAGGTACTTGTTTAGTTTAATTTTTGTGCTCTGTTTAAACCTTGCGAGATCCTCAGACCAAACTGGGACAAGATCACCAGAGTTTACATGCTTACGTCATTCTGGTGATGTAGAAAATTTTTAAATTCTTAGCCCATCGGCTTCCGCTGCACCGTCCTTGTAACCAAAAATGGTTTCAAAGGGACCACAAGGTTTTTCTGAGTCAATAAAATTAAGATGAATTAAATTTTAGTGCGGGGTGTTAAAACGGTTCATTCAAATCCGACCGTGCGTGGTTTTGTTTTCAAATGATCAAGTTAAGATCATTTAAAAAAATTAATCAGATCAATGTCGTAGTTTTTGTTCATTTGATGTTTATCTCAAATTGAGAATTAACGTCAAATATAATATTTTATTATTATAATATATAATAAAATTTTTTTTAAAATTTTTTTTCCACAAAGGTGTGTGGAAATTATTTTTGATAATTAAAAAAAGAAAGGGGAGGGAGACCAAGACCCCAAAATGGGGTCTTCTTGCTTTAAAAAAATTAGGGAAGACCAAGACCCCAAAATGGGGACTTCTTCCCTTTATTTAATAAAAAAGGGGCAAAGGGGATGACTTTATTTTTTGTCTAAGAACAAAATAATAAAATAATTGTAGGACCCCAAAGGGGTCTCCTATCTCATGCGGTGCACAAGGGATCCCCTTTAAAGGAAAACCCTAGCTGCCTCCTTCCGAGCCTCCCCTCTGCACGCCAGACCGCCGCCCCCGCCGGATTACCTGCTCACACCGGCTCCCGCCAGTCCCCTTCGCGCCTCCCCGAGCCCCGTCGAGCCACCTCCCTTATGCGCGCCGGACCCACCGCCCCGAGCTTTCCAACTGCCTTGCACTGCACTGCCTCCAACCGCCACCCCTATCAGAGCCGGACTGCCTGGTCGTGCCTCCCCCAAACCCTAGTCGCGCCACTCCCGAACCCCGGTTAGACAGAGCCCTCCGGTCCCCTTCTCGCCTACCTACGCCACCCCGGGCTACGCCAAACCGAACCGCCTCGACCACCGCCAGTCCTGGCCGTGTAGGTCCAGGTCATGCCGGACCTGGCCGCTGCCTTACCAGCTTGCCGAATCAGTGGGCTACCGGCCATGAAGCTGGCCGGTTTGATTCCAAGCCTCCTCCCGCTTTTTCGGTCTTTGCTAGAAGTCGTTTCCACTGCCGGAGTCATTGGACCAAGTAGTCATGCCGCGGTCACGCAGTGGTAATGCCATAATTGGCCATGCTTTAGGACGACACCCTGGGGTGGTTCACATTCTTGTCGGACTCCCTGGCTAGATGTAACCCCACTTTAAATTAATTTTAATAAATTTAGTTTTTTAAATTAAATTAATTAGAATTAATTTGGGGGTTTAAATTATTTTAATCTGAAATGTTAATTTAATTTATGTTTAGAATTAAATTAATGGTTTAATTTAATTTTTGGAATTAAAATTAAATTAAAAAATTGGAACTGATAAAATAAATTATTTTAATTTAATCAAATTCATTTAATTTATTAGAACACCCTCGCGTTATTTAAATTTATTACAATGTAATTTTCATGCGCATATTTTACACTGACTAATCTTGAGCTAGTGACCAAACTATGTATGTTTTGTATTTATTAATTTTTATAATTATTTATTTAATGTGTGCGATGAGTTTAATAATTAATTAGATAAATGATGGTATGTGAATCGTCTCTTTTAATTAAAATATGTACAAGGGAAAACATGTCCATTGCACGGGATGTATTTTGTACCCCTAGACCACCTCACCTATGTGCGAGTATATTTGTAATTAAATGATAATTCGAGACGAAGACCTCACCAAGAAGAGGCGGTAAACAAGACGGGAGCCAAGCGCTTTTCACTGGGCAAGCTGCGACGTGAGTCAAGTCACGACTCAGGTATGGATTTCCCTAGGTCAAGATTGATTTGTTATGGATCGATCTTTATAGAATACTCAAGACCAGCCAGATTTCATGATTTACTTTATGCATATTTTATTATTTTATGCGTGTGCATCATTATTTCATTATCACATAGAATAGTAAATAAGATAAAATGCATAAAGATGTGATGAATGATATTCTATTGCATGTTCAGTTGTGAGCGCGACAACCCAGTTTGAACATAATTAATAGAAAATGATTATATTCGTCAATAAATATAAAAATCCCTTAAAGATATATTAAGTCTAAAATCCTTCCATTTCTCACATCTAAACAAAATCGATTGTTTGGGTGCTTGTCAGCCTTAGTTGAGAGTGCCTCTTACTACCGGGGTGTTTTCATGAGAGAAATGGGTCGACTTAACTTAAGTGAGTAGTCAAGGCTTAGCCTGAGCTAACTTGATATCACTATAGAGGCAACATGTTGAGGGAATCATGTTTAGATTCCAAAAGCTGGGACTTTACTCAACAGCACAAGGCACCACAAGAACAAGTGGTTGGCCAGTCTAGTGCCTACTTTGAAACCCTCCAAGCATTGGTGTAGCCCTAGATAGTAGACTATGTGGGATGTTTCAATGATCATTTCCACTAGAATACTCAAGAGATAGGGTATTCTGAATCTAATAGTGAGGGATATTAAGGTTCTTTAAAATAGTGGGAGACATTAAAATGATATAATAATTTATAAATCATAAATGTCAAAAGGTAATCAAGACAAAGTACTAACTACTAAATGTTTATCCGATGTAGATTCAAAATGGAAATCACCAACACCACAAGTACTTTATCACTATGATCGATCTTGGATAATGAAAATATTCTGACCGGTAATAACTTCCAAGAATGGTACAGGCACTTGCGCATAGTACTATGCTAAGAAAAAAAGTTATATGTGCTGGAATCCCCAATTCCTACTGAGCCTCCTCAGGGAGAAAGTAAGGCGAGAAAATATAGATGGAGAAATCATGTAAATGATTCACATGAAGTAAAATGAATCATGTTGTCATCCATGTCCATCCAATTGAAAAAAATGCATGAGGATGAGGACGCCAAAAAGATTCTTTTACATCTCCAAGAACTTTATGAGGAGAGGGATAGGCAAGAAAGGTATGAGATCTCAAGTGCACTTTATAAGTGCATGCTAGCATAAGGGAACCAAGCCGGTCCTCACTTACTCAAGATGATTGGGTATATTCAGAGGCTTGAAGCCCTTGGGTTCCAACTGAACCAAGAACTAGCAGTGGATCTCATTCTTGCCTCTTTACCATCAAGCTTCTCAACTTTTATTGTCAATTATAATATGAATGATATGACAAAGTCACTCCTGGACCTTTTGTATTTAGTTCTCCAAGCTGATAAGGATATGAAAAATACCAATTCATCTGTCCTTATGGAAAAAAATAAAAACAAGGGCATGGAAAAGGGGTCTCAGGCCAAGTCAATTCCAAAGACTCCAATGCATCATCCTGCAAAGAAGCCAAAGATTCAGAGGCAAAGTAATGAGCAAGAAGCTGTCTGCTTTGAATGTGGAAACAAAGGCCACTATAAGAAAAATTGTAGAGCTAGGAAGAAAAAGCAAGATTATGCTTCTACTTTAGGTATTTTTTCCTTGAATGCAATATATCTTTATCTACAAGTTGGGTAATTGATACGACATGTGTCTCACACATTTGTATTCTAATAAAAGAACCAAGTATGTTCAAGAAGATTGTAAAAGTTCAAGTGGATATCTGAGCTATAATTGGTGCAAGTCTTGAAGCCTTGGCAGTGGGAGGCTATCACATAACCTTGCCAACTGGTTTGGTTCTAGTTTTAAACAATTGATATTATCTACCTTCTGTTACAAGAAACATTATCACTATTTCAAGTCTAGACACCATGGGTTTTTATTTCAAGTTTTGAAATAAATTTTGTCTCTTTTATAGGGATAACATATGTTATGGTATGGAACATCTTAACAATGTTTTATATATGCTAGAACTAGAAAACTCAGAAATGGAAATGAATGAAAAAATAGATAACATGACTCAAATAACACCCACCTATGGAACTTCAGGCTTCGTTATGTAAATAAGAATCGATTACGAAGATTTAATCAAGAAGGGTATCTAGACTCGGTACAGTTAGAACCATTAGATGTATTTCAGGCTTGTTTACAAGGAAAGATTACCAAATCACCTTTCTTGGGAATTGGAGAAAGAACCATTGCAGTGCTGGAATTAAAACATACTGATGTATGTGGTCCACTTTCAGTAGAGGCAAGGAGTGGTTTTTTATACTTAATTACTTTTGACGACAACTACAATAGGTATGGCTATATCTACTTAATGCGGTATAATTCAGATTCTTTTCAGATTTTTAAGGAATACCAAAATGAAGTTGAAAACCAACATGGTAAGAAGATAAAAGCACTTCGCTTAGAAGGAGGCGGAGAATATCTTAACCAATAATTCATTGATCACTTGAAGGAGTGTGGGATAGTATCCCAACTCACTCCTCCTTATACACCACAATGGAATGGTGTTAGTGAAATGAGTAATAAGACCTTGCTTGACATGGTCAGATAAATGATGAGTCATGAAACCCTTCCTTTATCTTTTTGGGGATACTCTTTGTTCGAAGTAGAATATACCCATAACCGAGTACCAACTAAAGCTGCAGAAGGGATTCCATATCAATTATGGTATGAAAAGAAACCCAACCTAACACAAATGCATGTATGGGGGTGCAAGGCTTTTGTCAGGACTTTACCAAGTGACAAATTAGCATCTAGAAGCACTAAGTGCATCTTTATAGGCTATCCTAAGAAAACTAGAAGATATTACCTATATAAACCTTTAGATAGAAAATTCATTGTGGAAAGATACTCAACATTTCTAGAAAGGGAACACATTTCTATTGGAAATAGTGGGAGAAAGTTTGACTTCGATGAAGTTAATTCTCTAGTTGCACACGAGTTGGTAGAGGAACAATCTCTATAAGAACAAGTTGAAGAAGAAATTGTTCCGAAGACATAGATACTGCACAGGTCTATGTGAGAGGTTAGAGAACTAGAGCGTTATGGTTTTCTTGTCACTAAGTCAGGTAACAAATTAGTCCTTCAAGATGATGAACTTATAACCTACAAGGAAGTAGTAGAAGGAAAAAAAGCAGCTAAATGGAAAGAATCCATGAATTCTGAGATGAAGTCCATGTACCAAAATTAAGTTTGGATTTTGGTAGACCCTCAAACTGATGTAAAGACCATTGGATAAAATGGGTATTCAAGAAGAAGATGGACATGGATGGTGAGGTTAATACCTTTAAAGCAAGACTGGTTGTGAAGGGTTTTCGGCAACATCAAGGCATTGATTATGATGAAACCTTCTCACTAGTAGAAATGATTAAATCCATCAAAATATTTCTTGAAATAGCATCCTTTCATGATTATGAAATTTTGAAATGGATGTCAAAACTGCTTTTCTAAATGGGAATTTGGCTGAAGACTTCTATATGACTCAACCCAAAGTGTTTGTCAAGTCAAAGAATACCAATAAAGATAGCAAGTTGCAGAGATCCATTTATGGATTGAATCATGCATCAAGATCATGGAATGTTCGTTTTTGATGAAGCCATAAGATATTTTGGTTTTATCAAAAATGAAAGTGAGCCTTGTGTATATAAAAGGTTGAAGGGAATGTCATTGCTTTCCTAGTATTATATGTTGATGAAATATTAATTATGGGAAACATGGTGCAAGTATTATAGTTAGTTATGACTTGGTTAAATGAATACTTCTCCCTGAAAGAATTAGGTGAAGCAGCCTATATTCTAGGGATCAAGATCTATCGAGATAGATCTCAAAGGCTGCTTGGGCTAAGTCAATGTATATATATTGACAAGGTACTCAAAAGGTACAATATGGAACTATCCAAGAGAGGATTGTTACATGCGTCACATGGTGTAACTCTCTCCAAGGAAATGTGTCCACAAACACAGGAGGAGATTGAAAGAATGAGTAGAGTCCCTTATGCTTTGGAAGTGGGTTCTATCATGTATGTCATGCTATGTACTAGGTTTGATGTCGCCTTTTCTTTAAGCATGGTTGGTAGATATCAAGCCAGTCTAGGAGAACTACATTGGACAATTGTTATAACTTTCCTAAAGTACTTGAGGTTTACTAAGGAAATGTTCCTGGTGTATGGAGGAGATGTGGAAATAGTTTTGAGGGGATAAACTAATGCTAGTTTCCAGACAGATCATGATGATATGAAATCACAGTCAGGATACATCTTTTTTCTGAATAGTGGTGTAGTGAGCTGGAAAAGCTGGAAGCAAGCTATGGTTGTTGATTTTAAAGAAGATTCCGAATATATTGCAGCTTCTGATGCAGCAAAGGAAGCAGTCTGGATACAGAGATTTATCGAATAAATTGGTGTTGTACCTAGGAGTGCAAACCCAGTACCAGTATATTGTGATAATACTGCTACATTGGTGCTTACCAAGGAGCCCAGGTCTCACAAGAGAACAAATCATATTCTTCAGAAGTTTCACCTCTTAAAGGATTTTACTCAAAGAGGTGAAGTGAGAGTTATCAGAGTATCCACATAGGACAACGTGGAAGACCCCCTGACTAATTCCATTTCTCAGTAGAAGCATGATACACATGTGAGAGCTATTGGATTGAAACCTGTTAGCGGTTGGCTCTAGTGTAAGTGGGAGTGTTGAAAGTGGGTTCCCTAACCCAACTTGTTTTTGTACTTTGATTACCGCTACATGTATTCAGTTTGTTATAATACTTGTGTTTATCTTTCCATAATAGTGTAGATACTTCTGTATCCACTTTGTTTATGGTATTTTCTTTAGATTACCTGTCGCATCCAAGGGTTATAGTAGATCCCAATCTATAATGAGAACCCTGAGATGTCAGGACAGTAATCTTAAAGTAACCTCATATGGTCAAGTTACATCATTTTGAAAGGACACAGATGATGTGTAACCATCAGGTGCTGGGGGCTCATAATCATTGATACTTCTTCTCATTAAGTTCACACTTGATGATCTTTAGTAGTTGAGGTCATGAGGATAGAACCACATAATAGGAACACCACATGTTTTAGGTGTCATGGGACATTCTTATCTATGGACATGTGTAATGGTATTTAGACTTGAGATCATTTTCAAAAGATGTCATTTAATTATGTACATTTCATTCCAGGTGAAAACCATGGTGAGAAAGTCGTGGCGGGTTAGTTTGTATCGGGTACGTTACTAATGGAATAGCATTGATTGAATGATCAAGAAAGGATTTGTCACTTTCGAGTTCAGGAAGAGATATCTTGGGCCTGGTTGACTGGGATGGTTTCACAATCATTAAATCCATGGCTATGGTAGTGGAAGGTAAGACCCTCTGGAAAAATCAACAAAAAAATAAATTAAAATAAAGAATGATGACACTAGTATACATTCTGCTTTATTGGGATATCGATGCCAAAGAGATTATATTTCGCGGACCGTGTTCGTAGGAAGGCAGTCATTGCTTTAACTTTGCTTTATCTCTATAGGGGTCTCGATGGGTTGTTCGACCCTACTCTAGGTCAGTGGATATTATTCAATGCTATTGAGGTAAGGGTCTAGAGGGTCACCCACAATAGCTCCTTGAGAATCTTCCCTATTCTGGGAATAGGAATACAGAACTTGGTGGGCCCCACCAAAGGGTCTGAGCACTATCCAAGTTCTATGGATCACCATAGAATAAATAAATTCATTAATTATTCAGATTTAGAATGATTCATTGAATTTATTTATAACATGTATTTACAAGTTATGTAGTAAATACAAGTATTAATATTATTCGAATGGATTTTATTATCCTAGGTTCGTTTAATATTAGCAGGAGGTGTGATTCGAGTTAAATAATCAAATTTATCACGTAATATATTTATATATTACAATTAAGTGATAAATTATAAATATTATTTTGGGAAAACATTTATTTGTCATAAATAATTATTTATAGCACTTATATAGGAGACATCTATTACACAGGGCCGGGAATCCTGACCTCGTGTTTTTAAAAACTCCCTTTATAAGTGGAAGAGAGGATCTCCCATGTGAACCATTCATGTGTTATGATTGAGAGCTTATCTCTCCTCCTAGAATCTAGAGAGAGTGTCTCTCATGTGAAGAAAGATCTTTAAGTTCGTCCATCTCGTATTGAAGCTTCTTCCTTTGCGGGGATCGTCGCTGCGCTGAAGTGAGCGTCAAAGATCCACGCTAGCACCCGGATCTTGACAAACGGCACGCAAGCAGATTTGAGAGGCGTGTGTGGATGATCTAGAGGGATTCGACGTTGGATTCTTCAAGCAACAATCACTGGGGTCCTGTGGCGGACATGCACATGCTAATTCCAAACAAGGTATATGTTCAATTTAATTTTTTTGTTTTTTTAAACCTTGCAAGATCCACGGACCAAACCAGGACAATATCACTGGAGTTGACAGGGTTACGTCATTCTGGTGATGCAGAAAAATTTTAAATTCCCAGCCCACCAGCTTCTATTTTGCCGTCCCGGTACCCAACATATATATCCAAGTGTGGCCCAACGGTTTTATTAGTAAAGTATTATTATATAAATTAATATTATAGTTTTTGAGTAGATGTTTTTTAATACAAATAAAAAATGTAATAAATATATAATATTTAGAATGGTTCTGGAACAAAATTCCAAAAAATGGAAAGTTATAATGGTGTATAATAACATGCTAGGAAAGACTATTAGATCTTAGAGAAGAAAATGAAATGAGTTGGGGATGTTTGTTTCTCAATATTTATGAATAAAATTTATTTCGAAATGATATCATGCACAAAAACCCACCAAATTTCATTTCTCAATTATTTAGAATGATTTACATCTTATTGGAAAGTGAATAATGAAACCATGTTCATAAGAAAGGTTTATATTTGGGGAAAACATAAAATTATTTTTGGATGAAAAGATTTTTTATAGAATATATTTTTTTAAAATTAATTTTTCTTAATAATGTTATTTATTTTTATCAACAAGGAAACAAACCATTAATTAAACCCCATCCAATTAAATAAATTCTTTTCATTTCCCATTTAACAAAAAATAAAACCTACAACCATATTCCAATTCACTTTTAAAACCCATTCCTCATTTCATAAAAAATCACATTGTTTATCGAAATATTTATCCATATTAAGTTTCCATTCATTTACATATCGATAGTTGTGAAAATCCATTTCCCAACCATCAAATTATTCCAAAATTCCATTTTATCCATTTTAGCATATGTATCCCTTTAACATATTCAAATTCTCTATCCATAGAAAAACAAATCATTTAACTAGCTAACTCCAATGTTAAACTTTTTACCTAAGTTATTTAAAAGGGTATCACTTTCTAAGGTTGAATGCATGTAAAAATGATCATTGAATTTTTGAAAACTACATCTTAAAACATTTAATTTTAATAAGGTTAAGGAAAAATAGGTCATCATGACCACACAACTCAAGCACTAGAACAAATAAGTGGGGTTGTGGGTTAATTCAAAGAGAATGTACAGATTAGATATGGTTTATCACAATCAACTCATTTCTGACCAAGGAAATGTGCATGTTAGAGATGGTTCATCATAGTCAGCTATGGAACTGGCACTGGAGACTCATGAATAATAGAATATGGCACAGATGTTAGTGCTTGGAAAATGTGTGCGTGCTCAAGCCCATGAGGACGACCTTATGGATATGTAAGAATCTTCTCCAGCAATCGAGGGGCAACGCAATCTGAGTGATGAAGGGAATATTTCAAGGATTCAAGAGGGAATTAATAAATTAAGGGAAACTCATGGAAACCACAGAAAGTGGGATGATATCGAGGATGATTCCCCTAAAAATCATCCTATAGTTAGGTAGTGACCAAAGGAAAAAATGTTGTTGTGGATTATGGAGGTTTTCAATTTGTTCCTCCCTAGAAACCTAGATGTTGAAAAGACTATTCCTACCTACATCCGACTATGGTCACCAGGTCTCATGGTCTCATAGAAGACTCAAACTGTTATGGTGATTATGATGATTCATATCAGTTTGATTATTATGCTTGATCTCTTGGCCTGAGGGCATGAGGCTTGTATGACCTCATCATTTCCCCTCTTGTACTCTCTTTTCTTTTTAATAATAGGGCTCCACATGAACCTTCCTAGTATTCAATGGGACCACCTATATCATGCCCAATGAAGTTCAATCGTCCAATATCGACACCTGATTTCACCAGAATTGGGAGAAATCGTAAAAGAAAAAAAACACCCAAAAAATATGGCATATTAGATGAAAATGATGATAGAAAACTAGCTGTAGAATTATATGAAGAAAGAATACAAGAGGACTCATGGATAAACCATGAGATTTTGATCATAAGAGATAATGCTTCCAACAACTAAGGATCGAGGGATATCCCTCCTTGAGATAAAGTGAGGAGAATGGGCATGTGAGGGGGGTTTATGGGCCAATATGGGGGGTGGAGGGATCCTAAGTGATGGGTTTATAGAAACAAAGGGCAACAGCTCCCCAACTATGTCTGAAGAAGACATGATGAGTAAGGTGCAATAGCAACAAAAAATCAGTACCTTATATTTGGAGATGATCGAATCATTGAGAAAGTCGAGCGACGACAGCGTTAGGCTTCAACGAGAGCAGCAACAATGGTCTGGTTCTCTGAGAGCTTGAAGGAACTAAGAAGAGATGACTTTGTTAGGATTATTTTATAAGAATGTGCAAGGCTTGTATCAATGCTTTCAAAAAACGGTGATAAAGATATCTCTTTATGAGTGCTAAAAATACGCGGATAAAACAGTCATTATCAGCACTAAAATTATAACGCTGATAAAGAGTAGTTTTATCGGTGTTTTTTTAGCGTTGATAAACATATATATTTATTAATATGTAATTATAAATATAACAAATATATTTATTAAATAAATATATTTATTAAAATTTTATAATTACATAAATAAATAAATAAATAGATAATTATTTATAATTTCATAATTTTTAAAAAAACAATATTTATTTATAATTGGATAATTGAATATTTAAATTGAATTTTATTAAAAAGATAATTCAAATAGATTAATAATATAAATTTCAAACATTTTTCAAATGTTGAAACTTAATAAAGAAAAACAAAAAAAATATTATTCATATAAATTGCAAAACATATTGAAAATATTATATGTTTAATAAATAAATATTAAAAAACAGTTAAATATATTTTTAACTTTATTAAATAATTTATAATAATAAATGAATAAATTAAATTAAATAAATTACCAAAATATTTAAAATTGAATTTGTAATATCTACATGAATTATAAACAAACATATGTACATATACACATCTACACACACTCGTTTTCATAGACACAAGTATATCCACACATACACATATATACACGCAGTTATCCATGTACATATATTTTAAATTATTTAATATCAATATAAATATATCTCAAAATAAATGTATACATTTATATATTATATAATTAATTAAATAAAATATTAATATATTTTAATGATTTTAATTACATACACATTTTGTAGTTAATATATATAAATAAATTATTAAACATTTTGACTAATATGAATTTGATAATTTTGTATGTATAAAATTATGAAAATATGATTCATTTTTATTAAAAATTATATAAATCATATTTATATATTATTTTAATATATATGTACACTTAGTATTATTTTTCATTGCAAAAAGAAAAAACAAAATAGCTGCGCACACCATTGACGGTTTGGCGGAGCTTGACCATTTGATGGGATATCCAGAATCTGCATGCATTCGCCACCAGCCATATATATGATCACCGGAACTAATACAGGAACCAATGTGTGGGAGATGGCGCTCAGTCCCATCCCCCATCTCTTCTACTTCCTCCTCCTGCTCTCCCCGTACGCGCATTTGGTCGTCGACCACCTTCCCCGATTCGAAGCCCCCTACCCTTTTATCTCGAAACCGGGTCAGTCACCAACACACCCACTCTTCTCTTCCATTCCTCTCAATCTACTGTAAAATGATATGAGGAGTGGGAGATGGAACTTGTAGGTACATTGGTTTGGGTGAATCCGAAGACGTGCAGCTCTTCTACTACTTCGTCAGATCTCAGAATGACCCAAAGAATGACCCTCTCATGCTTTGGCTCATGGGGGGCCCTAGCTGCTCTGCCTTCACTGCCCTAGCTTACCAAATCGGTAGCCTTTGACTCCCCTTCCCATCACAGCTCTGTTCTTGTTTTGTCTGAAACTAGAGAAGGTGATGCAATTACTCTGTATTCGTGGAAAATGCAGGTCCAGTCTCTTTTAAGATGGAGTACAGTGGAGGTCTTCCCACATTGGTTTCCAATCCAAATACATGGACAAAGGTATTATTAATTTGTTGTCCTCTTCTGATGAAAGAAAGAAGTGACCTATATTGTTATTTTTCTTCAAATTCAGGTATCGAGTATCATATTTATAGATTCGCCAGTTGGTAATGGGTTTTCATATCCAAGAACTCCTGCAGCTGCTTATTCCAGTGACTCTCTGGCAATAAGCCAGCTAAACGAATTCTTGAGGAAGGTGCAATGAACATTTCCTTGTGCAATTCAGTCTTATTTTCTGCGGTATAATTACTCAATTGTTGAGATGGGTGGCATTATTATAAATGTCGCATTGGTTGAAAGATCACTCGGAGTTCATCTCTAATACCTTCTATGTAGGTGGAGATTCTTATTCTGGCATCATGGTTCCACCAACCTTTTTAAAGATATTAAAAGGTAAAACAACCCCAATTAATTATTCTATCTTTTTCTCGCTGGTTTCTCAAAGCACCAAACTTGAATGAATTGTGTTCTACTTTCTTCTCTTCCATATGCCTAGATAATGATTTTTCGTTTCTTTTCTGATGAAAAATACTTTTCCTTGACATGGGTGATTCAGGAAATGACGAGGGTATGCAACCCACTGTCAATCTCAAGGTTTTCCCCAAACAAAATATATTCATGTCACCATTCAATATAATCTTATCATATTTTTTATTTTCTGGATTTGGGTTAATGTGTAAATTATATAAGAAAAATGCTTGATTTCAGGGATATTTACTTGACAACCCTAAAATGGACCCATTCATTGATGCCAATTATGGAATTCCATTTGCTCATGGAATGGCCCTTATCTCTGATGAGCTCTATGAGGTGACCCTCATTAGAGTTCGATCAATACCGAATTGATATTATTGAATTGTAATGTTCAAACCAATTTTCATTTTCAGTCAATGAGGAGAAATTGCAAGGAAAACTATGTCAACATAGATCCCAACAATAAACATTGTTTGGAAGATGTGAAGGCGTACGACACGGTTTGTGATTTCCACTTAATTTCTGTATATCCCATCAAAAATTTCAATATTAAAATAGAGCATTTTATTGGTATTTTCAGTGTATGGAAGGGCTTCATGGAGTTCAAATTTTGGAACCATCTTGCCCGTTTGCTTCCCCAAAGCCTTTTGGATTTTTTGGGAATAGAAGATCTATCAGCTCTATAGCACTACCTCATCCCAATGGAATACTTTCTCAACAACATTTTCTGGTGACTTTGTTGGTTCCTAAGTTTTCTTGTTTCTTAAAATATTATGTTTTTTACTCATTGATTTCATCCAGGTATCACATTCATGATGACATCACACTTTTCATGATGAAATGATACATAGGACGACTTCCAAATGAGGTTGACTTTGGAGAATCATATTCCATTAACTTGTTGATTTTTTTTTGGATTTCATAATGATGGATATTTACTTTGTAAATACTTTCTAAACAATAAAACAGTGCAGGAGGCACTTCATATTTGAAAGGTGAGCATGTGTTCTTTTTATTATCATTTATCTCAATAAGTTTTTGAAATGAAATAAGTTTTTATGGGTTAAACAGGGTACCATAAGAAAATTTGAAAGATGTAATCCTGAGATAATAAGTACATCTAACCTCTATAATCTTGACATTCCAAGCAGTATTCATCATCATGTAGACATTAGTAAGATGGGTTACAAATATCTGATATACAGACAATCTTGTTTGCTGAGCATTGTTTAATGCTTGTTCTAATTTACTGTGAACTTATCAATTTTTGCTTTATCTAATTTTTCAAACAGTGGTGATCATGACTTGACTATACCCTTTATTAGTACTAAGCATTGGATAAAATCTTTAAGTTACTCCATCGTTAATGATTGGAGGTCATGGAAGTACACAGACTCAACTGTAGGACTTCAAATTTCCGGGTATGTATGATACATACCCCATCTCAAAATAAAAAAGAAAACCATAGTCATTTGGAATTCAGTCATGTTATTTATATAGTTCATATTTTTCATTCATTTTATGTGCACAGATATACCCGAACTTACTCTAATCGGATGAAATTTGCAACTGTGAGGGTGATTGAAAATGTCCACACCATGTAGTGAATTGAATTCCCATTCAAGCCTTATTTTCGTGTGATTCATTATAATGCTAGTATTTATTTATATATTGCAGGGTTCAGGTCATACAGTAGTTGAGTAAAAACCTGAGGCATGTTTTCAAATGTTCAAGAGGTGGTTATCAAATAAACCTCTATGATCCCCTATAAGTTATAATTAAGTGAAGACCTAAGGCGGGGTTCCCAAATATGCGGTGACAGACCTTAATTTTCAATTGAGTTGTGGATTTAAAAAAATTGTACCTAGCATGCTACAAATAAATAGAATTAATTCACTTCGACTTGCAGGTGGGGAGACTCACCCATGAAACCACTCACATTTAGAATTTGTGTATCTGTCATCAACAACCTAAATGATTTCATGCACATAAGATCCAAGAAACAATGTGTAAAGGGGGCATGCTTTCTCGGAGTAGAGTTTTCATATATACCATGTACCCAACTCTTGAATATATGTTCTATAGGGAAACAAACATTAAAAAATACATTTCTACACGTAAATTAAATGTTCAATAACATGCTAAAAGTTAAGAACATTCAGTCAATATTGGGGTGTTGTTTACCACTTCTGACCATTGGTTGCCACATGATTCTGCTAGTTGTCTGTTGGGTGTAGGTTTCATGTGCAATGGAAACATCCTTTGAAGGTAGTATTAACTTGAATTTTAGTCATAAATCACATGTAATAATTGCTTCCCATGATCAAAATGTCATGTGCAACAAAAAAAGTAGATTACTTGAGTAGATTAAAACATTGAAATAAAAAGTGAAAGATCATCACATGTAATTTATAATTAATCTATAAATAAATACTGAATTACCTCAACTTGTAATTATGTTTTCATTGATAATTTGATAAAATATATCTTGTCACGCTGTCATTGC
Source organism: Viscum album (assembly GCA_963277665.1). NCBI lineage: Eukaryota > Viridiplantae > Streptophyta > Magnoliopsida > Santalales > Viscaceae > Viscum > Viscum album. The sequence goes on along the minus strand of OY728119.1, from coordinate 1,496,001,817 downwards.
ATTGCAATATATATGTATATAATCTCTTTAGAGATGATCTACATGTGCATCATAATCTTCGAATGACGCTATAGAATTGTCAGGTGCTGCACGATCAATCATGATAGTTTACATTGTTCATGGTTGACTGCATCAAAATTCTTCTCGAGAGAAAAATATATTGATGATCTTTTTTTGGCTTGAGATAGGCGGGGAATAGAGCATTATAGATCTCTTGATCTCTCTATAGGGATTGAGAGAGTCTCACTCTATCCGTTGTGCACACACTACTACAAAATAGGTCTTCAACTACGTTAGAATTGGTCTTTATCAGTGCTAAAATAATCGTTGATTAACAAAATACGATTAAAAGATCTAAGATTTTATCAGAGGTAGAAAAACAGTAATAAAGTTGCATACTGGAGTGTGTTGTAACAACACACTGCATCACCATAAAAAACACCAGAAAACAAAAGAATCAGGTACAAAAAAAAATTTAAATGAAATAAATTTTTTAACACAAATATAATAAAAAACATTGTATTATAGACATTTCAAACATTAATTTATACAATTACACGAGTAAGTATACATTATCATTCAAAAACATCATTGTTCCTTTATATTTTTCCCTTGACTTTGACTCATGCTATTGTCGAACAAACCACATCTACTCGAGAAAAAGAACATATCTATATAAAAAAATTCTTATATCAGTAGAAATATAAAGAAATAAATTAAACAGAATATTTTAATTTTAAATTAAACTTTGAGTCATACAATAAATACTAATTATCAGATTGAGCTGCGGTTGATTCTTGCATATCACACTATTTCTTGACCATCTTCATGTATTATCTCTGTGAAAATTTACTAAATAAGTATAATATAAAAAAATAAGGAAATTAACTAAGTAATAGTAGATAAAATGATGAAAAAAATGATCTAGGATCATTTACTTGGTTTTGGCGCTGTGACACATAGTTTAAATTAAAATGACACTTATATATTGAAACGACATACTTAAAGTAATACCGATGACACCTTGCATCGGATTGAGGTGCGACTGATTTTTAGACGTCCCAAATGTCTTATGAATCATTTTCTTAAAGTACCAAAATAATCTGAATGTGTTTACTCGGTTTTGAATACATTACATGTGTTTATTACTAAAATGTATTTTAAACATGAAAGACACACTTTGTGTCATACCGATCAAATTGTGAATCAGTTTTATGTGAGACTATTTTTTATATGTCAAAAATTAATTATGAATCATTGTCCTAAATTATGAAGACAATTCGAATGTGTTTTCTTGGTTTTCAATGAGTGACACTTTTTGAATTAAAATGCCAATTTTAAACTGATAACAAATACTTTGAGTCATACCGAACACATCATGTATTAGATTGAGGTGAGGATGATTTCCACCTATCATAAATGACTTATGAACCATCTTACTAAAGTATCAAAACAATCCAAATGCATTTGCTCGGTTTTGAAGTATATCAGTTTCCCTTTTTACTAAATTTAATGTCAATTTAAAATAAAAAAATGCACTTGGAGTCATATCAGTCACACTGTGTATGGTATTAAGGTACATATGATTCTTACTTGTCCTAATTGACTTATGGATCATTTTACTAAAATATCAAAACAATCTGAATGTGTTTTCTTGGTTTTGAGTGTGTCACTTGTGTTTTTTACTGAAATTTTATTTTAACTGGAAACACAAACTTTGAGTCATACCAGTAACATCATGTGTCAGTTTGATGTGATATTGAGTCATACACGTCAAAAATTACTTATGAATATTTGTCAAAAATTATTAAGAAAATTCAAGCACGTTTTCTCAGTTTTCAGTGAATGACACTTTTTAAAATAAAGTATCGATTTTAAACCGATAACGGACACTTTGAGTCATACAGGACACATCATGTATTATATTGAGGTTAATCTGATTACAATATGTCAAAAATGACTTAAGAATCATTTTCCTAAAGTATGAAAACAATCTGAATGTTTTTCTCAATTTTGAGTATGTGAGTTGTCTTTTATACTAAAATTAATTTCACTTTTAAATAAAAAGACGCACTTGGAACATACCGATCACATCATGTGTTATATTGAGGTGAGGTTGATTCTTACATGTCTCAAAAGACTTATGAATTGTTTTACTAAAGTATAAAAATAATTTGAATGTGTATTCTTGGTTTTGAGTATGTCACTTGTGTTTTTTTACTAAAATGTCCTTTTAAACTAGAAACACACACCTTGATTCATACCAGTCACATTATGTGTCAGATTGATGTGAGACTGATTCCTACATGTCAAAAATTACTTATGAATTGTTTTCCTAAATTATCAAGACAAAATGAGTGTGTTTTCTCGGTTTCCAGTGAGTGATACCTTTTGAACTGAAATGTCAATTTTAAACTGACAACAGATACTTTGAGTCACACCGGGAACATCGTGTATCATATTGAGGTGAGGCTAATTCCTACATGTCATAATTGACTTATGGATAGTTTTTCTGAAGTACCAAAACAATTCAAATGTGTTTTATTGGTTTTGAGTATTCCAATTGTCTTTCTTACTAAAATTAATGTCCATTTTAAATAAAATGACGCACTTGGAGTTATACTAGTCACATTGTACGTCAGATTGAGGTACTGCTGACCCCTACATGTCTAAAATTACTTATTTACCATTTTGCTAAAGTATCAATACAATAATAACACGTTATATAATTTTTTGGACACATCACTTGTGTTTTTTTATTAAAATGTCGTTTTAAACTGGAAACACACACTTTGAGTCATACTGATCACATCATGTGTTAGTTTGATGTGAGACAGGTTCCTACACATCAAAAATGACTTATGTGTTGTTGTCCTAAATTATCAAGACAATCCAAGATCATTTTCTTGGTATTATGTGAGTGATACTTTTTAATAAAACTTTTAATTTTAAACTGATAACAGACAATTTGAGTCATACCAGACACATAATGTATCATATTGGGGTGAGACTGATTTCTACACATCACAAATTAATTATGGATCGTTGTACTAAGTTATCAAAATAATCTGAATGCGTTTGTTTAGTTTTGAGTATGTCAGTTGTCTTTTTTACTAAAATTAGTGTCATTTTTAAATAAAAATACATACTTTGAGTTACATTGGTCACCTCGTGCATCAGATTGAGGTGTATATAATTGCTAAAAATCTCACATAACTTATGTATCATTGTCTTAATGTATCAAAACAATCTAAATCTGTTTTCTTAGTTTTGATTACGTCACTTTTGTTTTTTACTAAAATATCATTTTAAATTGGAAACACGCACTTTGATTCTTATCGGTCACATCATGTGTCAGTTTTCTGTGAGGATAATTCCTACACATCTCAAATGACTTAAGAATAATTTTTAATATTTATCAAGATAATATTAGGGCGTTTTATTGGTTTTCAATATGTTATTTGTCTTTTTTACTTAAATTAATGTCAATTTTAAATAAAAAGACACAGCTAGAGTCATACTAGGTACACCGTGCATCAGATTGAAGTGCGGATGATTCTTACAGATAAAAATTGACTTATGGACTTTTTTCTAAAGTATCAAAACAATATTAATGTGTTTTCTCAGTTTCGAGAATGTGATGTGTGTCTTGACCTAAAATGTAAATTGTAAACTAAAAACATATAGTGTGAGTCATATAAAGCACAATGTGTATCATATTGAGGTGTGACTGATTGACTATGCGATATGTGTTTTGATTTTAAAAATATTTAAAAATCTAGAAAATAAATAACATGTTCCATTATGTTGGAATAAAAACTCCATGCTCTCTGAAACACTTCACGTGTTAGGAAGCATGGGGTTTGTTCTTCCATCAGAAAAGAATATGTTCTCTCTTTTCTGGTTTATTGCTGATAGTTGAAAGGAAAACATGACTTATTAAAAGATTTGTTGAAAAAAGTTTTAGATAAAAATGATAAGGAAATTAACTTAAAAATAGTAGATAAATGATGAAAAAATTAATTAAATAAGTAGTAGAAATTCACCTTTTCATGATTTTTGTATACATTCTTGACCGATTTCCTTACTTTCATTATCCTCGTTGATGCCTCGAAGTCCAATATCTCATGAGCATGAGCATCATTCAACAAACCACTATAACTCAAACAAAACAATCCACCTGTATAAATAAAAAATTATTATGTGATCAATACTAAATGAAAAAAATAAATATAAATATGAAAAATAAATTACTTATGTGGGAAATGATTTTACTGTAAAAACATCAATATTGGAAGGCCTGTGCAGGATAAGATGTTTTTGAAATATTCAGAAGAAACCAACCAACTAAGTTGTAGTTTAAATCACTAAATTTATTTGATAATATATTGACCTAGGTTAATTTATTTCAGATCTTGGGTAATGTGTTTTCTCAATTTTGAGTATGTGATGTGTGTTTTGAACTAAAATGTAAATTTGAAAATAAAAACTACAGTACGAGTCATATTGATCACATTGTATATCAAATTGAGGTGTGGTGGATTGAGTATGTGATGTATTTTTTTCTTTTAACTGTCTATACCAAGCCAAAAAAGAAAGAAATTTTCCATTTGGATATAAGAGGAAACCCCATGATGCCTAAAACGCCTCATCAAAAAGAAAAATGTTCTCTCGTTTCAATCTTAATGTAGATGGTTGATGGAAAATTATGACTTACCAAGAGATCTGTGAAAAAAATAAATAATTACTAGGAAAAAATGAAAAGGAAATTAACTTAAAAATAGTAAATAAAATGGTTAAAAAATTAACTAAATAAGTAGCAAAAATTCACTTTTTCATGATCATGGTAAATGAGTGAATCATCCTTGTTGACGAAGTTATTTATTCATGATCTCTATGAAAATAAAAAAAACACACATTAGATAAAAATTATGAGAAAATTAATTGAAAAAAGTAGGTAAAATGATGAAAAAATAAACTAAAATGAAATTTGTTCGAGTTATATATCATTAAACTATAATATAATTATTCTTGATCAGATGAAACTAAAATAAAAGGAATTTAGTCAAATATTACATGACCCAAAAATAAAATAATTTATAAGATCAATGCGAACAATATGATATATTTAACCACTTTACAATAACATAACATTCACGCATTACACAAAATTCCTATAAAAACTTTTATTCTTTTGGTTGGTGTAAAAGTCATATATAAAAATTTTCATTCTTTTTTGATACAAAAAACCAACATAGAACATTATATATTTATAAATTATACTAAACATTATTGTATCCCTTTATTTATTCCTATAAAACATTAACCATTAGTGTAATCCTATTAGCATTCCTTGATTGATCTAAAATAAACATTTACATTTGAGTTTTTATGGAACATAATAAAATCCATCTTTCTATTTCACCATCATAGAGAGTACAAACTCCCTGATAAACCATTTACCTTCTTTGATGTAAACAACTTCAGTGTGACCCATTATGTATTTTCAGAAGACACTAAAATTTGTTAGAAATTGTTTACCCCTTTTTGATAGTATCAAACATCAGTATCCCTTTATAGCATCCAAATGACACTAAAATCTAGCGCATCAATTATGTCTTCTTGGATTGTGCTATAGATTGGTATATCATTTTCAATATCCTAGGTGATGGTAAAATCTAACAAAATATCATCATTATTTTTTCATCAAGATGAGAATATCTCTATTCTCATATATTTTTTATTGAGAATGATGATGAGTTTTTTTATTAATGAGCTTGTGAACATGGATCATTTTACATAATGAATGTGAAATGCATATTAGTGATGAACCAGTGGATACATTTTTTGATGGAGATCCAGTGAAAAGTATCTATATCCATAATAAGGATAGGTTAAATAACTCTAATAATGTAATTATTGTGGGGTTTTATGTGATATAATGGTTTGATGACTTAATTTCACATCATGTGCATAAAAAAATTAGTTTTAGTCAATACATTTAACAAATGTAAACTTAATATGTTACTTGTGTTGATTTCATAATCAATCCTGATATTATATCATACATCTAATTGATGATCAAATAGCTAAAATAATTTCACCAACAACCAAAGTGAAACCACAATATTGTTGTTTTCTAAAAATTCATGATCCAATCGATGATTTTTTTTTATTTTTTAGAGGTTTTGGAACAATCTACTAGATTTTTTTTCAAAGGGGTACTTGTTTGGATTTATGATGCATCCTAATTTCATTTGAAGAGAGTTTTTCATTTTTGGGTATTTATTCATAAAGTAATTTATTTTCATTTGATTCCATGTTTCCTTTGACATTATCCCTTCTCGATGACCATGATATCTCAATGTTGGTTGTAATCCAATATTTCTCTCATACACTTGATAATTTTTGTGGTTGATTATACACATATATATTCAAACATTTGAGATATATTATATACATGTTTGATGATTGGATTGGTTTTGTATAAATCTTAAGTGACTGTTGGATCCACTACTAAGACCCTTTACTTACAGTGTAGAGAAGCCATGGGCTAGCAACTACATCTATTTTTATTGTTGTTCAAATTTTTCTTGGTGAGGAATTGATTTCACACTTCAAAAATATTTGATAGTATTTGCAATTTACTAATATAAATTTTATCCTATGATAATAAATTTGAAAAAATAATTGGTGTTTTTTTAGTTTCTGAAAAAAATTCCCCCATTTAAATTCTTGTACAAAATGACTTAAACAAGAGGTGATTTGTTTTCAGTAAGCAACCTGAAACACTTACACAATGGTTTTTATCTTAAGTTACAAGTGTTGGGTGCACTTTTAAACAATATTTCTCAAACAAAACCTTGGTATGATCCATATTCTACTCCATTTCCCAACAATTTTATTGTTTGTATGCTAGCGCTTCATCTCCTCCTCCACCTCTGCCTTGGTCTCTGACAACGACTCCACCTCTCCCTCCACCATGGACAACAATTTTATTATTTTCAGGTCAGTGCTTCTAAACAAATTGATTTCATCTATTATACATCTCCTTGAGAAACAAATCAAAAATAATATATAAGAATTTTGACGCTAATGTTTCACACCCAAAATGTATTTCTATGGTCATCGCCTATACTAGATCACAAACGTAATAGGTAATCACCTAAATTTGTTGTTGGAAAACATTATGAAACCATGTATGTTGCCCACTCATATCTAAAAATAATTACTTCTTCTTTTAAGTATGAAGGTTTTCGGTAATCTTGGTAGTACTGAGAAAATATACACAAATAAATGATTAAGATTTTTTTAAATGAAACTGTAATTTCCTTTGAAACATACCTTATGAGGATACTAATCTTCAGATGGTTTATGACCTCCTTCATAAATTTTCAAACATAATATCCACAATTATTACCAATATTTTTCTTCAAAGACTACAAAAACATTTACCAAATTAAGTAAATTGTTTTGAAATATGTTTTGATAGTTAAATATTTCGATATATACGTTAATAAATTTCTATTTGAAGTAATCCAAAGGATTTTTATGGTTAGTCACCGAATTCATGCCATGATTTAGCATATATTTTGTGACCACCCTATCATAGAAAAATTATAGTTAAAATACAGACCAAAACATATAATTTAATGTTTATCTATTAAATTTTGATTGAAATGTATTATAAATTCACAATACACATCATGTTTGGTCAGTTTGTTGGATATTCCATGCATTGGATCCAAAAAATAAATATTTGGGTTAACCAGATTGATTGTGATCAGCATCTAGTGCTAACTAAAATAATAATAACAAATAAGTAATTTAAAAAATAAAAATATATTTTCTGTGACTAGATTTTATAGTTTTTCCTCTGCATTATAGGCATAAAAATAGTCTATTATCTATTATGTTTTTCACAAACGCATCGCATGACCCATCTTTTTTCTTCCCAATTTCTTCCTTCTGCCAAGTAATTTTTTCTATAGAAATGATATAGGGATTAATGAATACAAATATTTCATCGCATGGTTTTCCATTTATATATTATCAATATAAACACTTATAGAAAATATTAATAGTTAATAACTTTAATGAATATATTATCTCACATTTTGGACATACATATTATGAAAATGTAACTTATGTATGTATTCAAAATTAAGGCTCCCAACCATTCATGATTGAGAATGTCATTTATACTCTCGAGACCAACTACATTTATCATGAAAGTTCCATATTTCTTCATCATATAGAATTTAAGCCATATTTTCATCATTAAATGTATTCTCCACATAAAGTATTAATGATAATAAATGTTGATCTCGAACTGGCGAGGAGAAGGTACTCCAAGAAGGTCCTTTTGATTTCTTGGTTGATTTACTAGATTTTTTTGATCCATAAATTCATTTCACCACCGCTTTATCCATCTTTAATATCATACCTCACTTCAGACCTTTTTCATCAACTATTACAAGTTTTTCATATGAATATTTTTTAAAGACACACCTCATGTATCATTAAGATTATATGGCCATGATATGAATGTTCCAATAGCATCATTGAACGTTGTAATATCCAGATCATCAGGTGGAATAAGAAACCCAATAATTGTCTCATGATATACCTCAATACCCCTTCTCATGTGATGTTTTGGGAGTTATTTATGGTGTAGATTGTATCCTAGGATATTATACACCGTATCCCTTGCAACAAAGAGGTGTGTGGCTGTTGATAGATAGAAATCACATAAAACTATACCCTATAGAATTTTCGTAATATAAATTTATAAAAAGATATTTTATTCACATTTAGGATAAAGAGTAATGCAAAAATTTATTAGCTTAGGTAAGGTGTGTAGTTGAGGGGAATGACTTGCCTTAAATCTAGAGGGGTCATTTGGTTCTTCATGTGAGGATCATTATTCCACCATCAATTCACTTTGATCCTTTCTCATCCATTGGTTTTTCAAACCAAATCAGACAATAATATCTTGAAAAGCATAAATTTTTCCCGCAATAATTTAATCATCTTATATGTATGTTCATGTTGTATTATCTTCTCATAATATGTTTGAAGAGACACTCCAAAACACACTTCTCTAATGCGACCATATTGTTCCAACTCATTCAAATCCAATGAAAGTGGTTTTTTTGGTACGGTCGGTGTCGATTCTTATGTCTAAACCATATACAAAAATATGAATATAAATAGATATTTTTATGTAATAGTGTTATAAATCATAACTAATTACTATTATATCATACTTACACATGTTTCCCATAATGATTTTGAGATTGAATCCATTAGTTTACCCTCCTTATTTACACAATCCTCCTTCTATAACACATGATATGGGATGAAAGTAATTTTGGATTTTGATTCATCAATATACATGTAAAAAAAGAAACATATGTTGTTTTATATCACATAAAACTTTTCTTGTTTATTTAAAATACATTTGAATTTCTTCTCTAGTGAAGTGTACCCCATACATTCTTTACAATAGGGGTAAATTGGCATTGATGCATGTTATTTATTTTCAGGAATCATTTTATGTTTCATAAATTAACAATTTTGAATCAAATTGGATAATATTAATAATATAAAATAATATATTATCTACGGAAATACACTTGGAATGATTTCTCATCGTGATGACTGATGAATTCATTCCATGGTTCCTACATAATAATGTGTGCGTAACTAATTGGTGGGTGGGTATTTACTTTCCCCTCAGCATAATATGTTACTTGGTAAGAAGAGTTTGAAATCCACTATGGGATTTTCCAGCATCCATTAAGAAAATTTTCTTATGAAAATCTTCTGAAATAAATAAAATCTACAAGGAATAATGAAAATTAAATCAATGTTTCATTATGTACTTTTTCAGTAAAATAGAGAAAGTTTATCGTAACATTACCTTTACATATTCCCAATGGGTTTCCTCCATTATGGGCTAGATGTAGCATAATAAATCAATATAAATCGACACATTCATCCTCGTTGCGACCCCAACATAACTAATGAACATTGACTAGTTAGGGTCAACAATTTTCCTCTGTTTATTCCATCCAACCTAAAATTTTATACCCTTCTTACCTTGATAATTTTATTCAACACTGTGATGCTGCATCATTATTTGTTTTCATCAGTATACTGTTGATCCCCTAATAATTCTACAGTTTCAGTATCAATAGTATGTTCTTCCCTAAGATTGGTAACATCATCATGTGCAGAAGACATTGTCTGCATGAGTAGTCATGATTTTAATTTAGATTATGTTAATGAAGTAGAAAACAAATAATATTATGAGTAAAACATGTTATATTAAAAAACACTTTAACCTTCTCATTGAACTGTCTTTCCTTTTTAATGTTTTTAGGGATTTGGTTCCTCTATCGAGAATCCATATCCCCTATTTGTGGTCCCCTATAACATACAATACATTGTCTACATTGGGATCAACATGAACTGATTATGATCTCTGAATGAAAGGGTCATCCTCGATTGAATTTTCATCTGACCTTACATTTGTTTTAGTTTCCAGTGGGATAATCAACCAATTATTGTTTAATGGATCCGAGACATAAAATACTTGAACTAAATATGATTCCCTTATGAATGGATCATCTTTGTCCCATCCATATTTTAATTCATCTTCACAAATCCCATTTCATCATATTTCACTTCACTCCTATTGTCAACCCATTTTTAATGGAAAATTGACACTTGAAATGTTGTCTAATTTAACATGTATATCTGTTCGATAATGCCAAAATATGAAATATTTTCATAAATTGGATTTCTATCCTTGGAACTAGATATGTGAATCTCTTTTCCTATAAGCATAACTCCACTCTTTTTCATTGTACTACAGTCATCATATTCTTTTGTATAGAACTTATAACCATTGATTACAAAACTAATGTAAGATATAATATTTTCATTCTATCCCCTGGATATCCATAAAATTTGTTAAGTAATTGAATTTCAATTTTTAGATAACTCTTTATAAATATAATCTTGGAACCATCATATAAACAATTGATTCTGTTTATTTGATATCCACTCTTCAGCCATTGATGAATTCAAATCAATAAGAATTTTTTTATGCGATTCAATGTATGGATCAACATATTCACTATTATGTAAAATGTAAAGGTGCACTTTTATCCCACTTTGTAATGGTAAATGTAACAGCATATCTTCTAGAAATCCCTTCACCTGTAAGAAATCCACTATGGCATGATTTTGGGTGACGTATTCTGTCAACATACGATAGGTAATTAGTGTATAATTCAACATCTTCTTCAATAATATTCCATTCTACAATACAACATTCTGGACAACTTTGATTCTTGACATGCCCTTTCAAAATATTCATATACCGTTAAATGGGTACATCTATCTGTAATGGATAAGACCACATATCTAAACATATCTAACCAAGTGAATCATAAAGTAGACTATTATATCAAAGAATGATAGTGGGAAGAACATCCCTAAGTCAAATAATATGACTGAAACCTCTTTATTCATTGGAAACATTGTCAGGACTACAATTTTACTGAAAATGGCTTTGAAAAAAAAAGCATAGTCTAGTTAATTTATATCGTACCTTTTTAGGAATAATGACATAGAAAACAATATACATCAAATCATTTATCAAAACATGTCAGTTGTGTGATGTTAGTCCCTGTAACATAAAATTATTCATTTTCGGACATTCTTGGCATTTGATGATTACCCATATGGAACTTTTACACTATTAAGCTAAATGATTTTTTTTGTCAAGATAGATGTACTATGCTGGGGGAAGAAAAGTCCGCCCTTTACCCTTCACCAGTAATAACTCTTCCCTTATACCCATGTTAATAATGTCTAACCTAGCCTAGATTTCATATTTCTTTTTTCCTAGAACATTTTGTAATGTGCCAATAATACTATCAAATACATTTTTTTCTACATGCATGACATTAAGAAAATGTATGATGTATAAATAATTCTAATATGTTAATTTAGCAAAAATTGATATCTTCTTCTCACCTGATTTCATATGTTTTTTTTTTGAAAATGGTTTTCCAAAAATAGTGTTAATATATTTTAATTTATCAAACAATTAATCACTCATTAGTGTAGACGGTGTTGTACCTTGTTTGCTATTCCCATCAAATGCTATCATCTAGGATCAATATTTATGTCATCGAGGTAAAATTATTCAATGTATTAAAAACACAGTCATTGGTGAATGTTTCAAACAATCTAAGTGTGTGCATTCATAGCAAATGGGACACCCTAACATTCATTTAATGTTATAGTCTGAAATTTTTTCATAAGAAGTAAAGTCATCTATCATCCCATAAAACATTTCCCTCAATGAAAATTCTTCTATTAGCATCATAAATTGTAACACCTATATCCCGCATGAATTTTAGATATTTGATCAATAGAGCTAAATATACAGCAGTATCATTACCAGGTTTCTTTGGTCTAGATATAAGTAGAGAAAAGATAATGTATTTGTGCTTCATACATAACCATGATGAAATGTTATAATTTACCAACCTGATGGTACATTACTATGAGTTATAATCTATAAAAAAACAATTTATTCCATTCATAGATAATGCAATACAAAATTTTCTCAGCTCATTTCCAAATTCAGTATACTTATAATCAATTTTCTTCCACTGAGGAGAATCTATTGGATGATGTAAGTTCCCAAATTTAATTCTTATTCTTGTGTGACATGTAAATTATATGATAGTTTTCTAAAATCCATATACTATTATAAACCATGTAATTATAGAAAATTACCATAAATTTTTTGAAGGGATTGATTCATTTTTCTTATGTCGATCCACACAACAATTAGGTCATTTAATGAGTGATTCATGGTCCTTGCGAAACAATATGCAATAATTTGAATAATCCTGTATTTTTTAGAGATCATGACTATTGAACGAAGCGTTTTTCCTGAATCATATATTCAACATGGAAGTTAATTTTCATTTGGTAGCATATCATTTAGAAGACCAAGTAGTTATGTAAAGTTGGCATCGCTCCATCCAATGCCACCTTTCAAATTATATAACTCAAATACAATAAAAAATGTTTTATATTTAGTATAACTGGTATATAATGGTCTCTTGGAACAACTATTTAACTTCTCAAACAGCATTGGACAATCATGAAGGACATATTCAATTTCCATTATCATTTATTCCATAAAATATTCATAATCATTAACACCAGTATTCATATCAAATGATACATAAAACAATCATCCCAATTGGTGTGAACATTTAGTTTTTACCATGTTTATTCCAAAATTTATATATATGATCTATTCCATGACAAAGAAAATGTTATTTCAACTCTTTCATACTAATTTTTATTGAATAAAAACAATGTAAACATGGAAAATGGATTTGAGAAGGGTTTATATACATGATCTATTGTAAACATGATGAACTCTTTAACTCCATATTCCTACACTTTTGTAAAATGATTAGAATGAATCTATTTTTGATTCATATCCATCCTATTAGGTTCATAAAATATTCATTTTTTATAATAAATAAATAAATACACATAAATTATTCATTAGCAATGGTAAAAGTTATAGATAATTATAATGGGGGGAAGCCAACATTTGATCGTTTTAAATAATTTTAATATGATTTTAAGGAAATGAGTAATTAAATTTATGAAAATAATTAACCCACTATGGTATTTCTTACCCTTTGAATTCATCCAAAGGTGAAAGTCATAGACAACTGTTATCCTCATCAGCTTTATTTCCCAAACAGTTATTATTGCATTTTGTTGGTTGAGACTCATCCCACATCTCTTATGGACATGAACCTATGTTTCTTAAACTACTAAAATAGCATTCATCACATACCGGGTACCTGTGATCATTTTGGATTACTATTTCTCAGAGTAGTTCAAGAAACATAAAAGAGATTGGAGATGAGTCTCAAGCAATAAAATATAATAATAACTAGTTGGGAGATGAATTTGGTGAGGATTAAAATTATCTCCTTATTTTTAAATTACCACATCTTAATTTAAAATTTCAAAAATCATCTCAAAACCACTTTCATAAGTCAAAAGACTATTTTTTTAATTTTTAAAACACTTCTTGAAATCCCTTTTTTTAAAATTCCACATGAAAATCAAACATTTTTTTTCTAAACACTTAATGGTATACAAACTCCATTTTTTATAAAAACTGTTAGCATCAAGTTAAAATTTTTAAAATCATATTAAAAATAAATTAACAATAAATTAAAATTTTAAAACTATTTCCATGGAATGATATACACTTTGAATATTAAAAACATTATAGGTTTAATCTGAAAGCACTTCATGAGTTTCAATACAACATATCCATTTTAGTTAATTTTAAGGGAATGCCACATTTTTTCATTTTAAAACCCACTTTAACATTTAATACCAAGTTTCCTTTTTCAAAACATAAACTGAAAATAGGCATGACCATAAAAATTCTAAATAGGTCACCACCCAATCTAAAGAAAAAAATTATTATTAAACATTCCATAAACATTTTAGAAATATGACAAGAATAAAATACTTTTCAAAAGAAAATAATAAATTAACAATTTAAATCCTAACTGATTGTCCTGGACTACCAAACTAAATACCAAGGTTCCCATGGGATTATTTGAAAATTCAATCACAGGACTATTTATTTATCAAAACCCAGTTTTATCATATATCACACAATAATCCACAAATCTAAGATTTTACATGCCATAAAATTTATTAAAGAATAAAAATCAATAAGGTTTTACAAATATTCATGACATTGAAAACTATTTACCAAAATCTCATGAGGTGTTAGATGGACTCTGTGTTTAATATCGAGCTTAGGATTAATTTGAATGTATCTGAGTGTGAGTTGAATTGGAGGCGATCTAGCACTTTGGGTGAGAGAACGATTGCAGATTTGGTTTTTGTTTTTCAAGGAAACAATCATGAAGTTACAAAAAGTTTTGATTTTGTACATTGCTTTGGGTGTTTATAAGATCATGGGAGGATTTTGGTTGTTTAGGAATTGTGATAGAGAAATGAGATAGCATATCAATGGGTTCATCTGAGCATTTTCAGTGAAAATTTAGCTATAGTAGGACCAAATAATGTTTTTCATGAGATTGGGTGCGGTGAGATGGAAACTACATCACATGTGTTTTTCACATTATATATTTATGCATGGTTTATTTTGTAATGTCTATTAAACTTGTTTACATGTTTTAAAATTATTTATTCTATGAAATTAAGGTTTGGACTTGTGTTCTTTAATTATTTATATTCTTTCATTTATATAAGTTCATTCATAGAAATTCTATAATCTCCGAATCATTTTAAGATCTATAAAGGAATGTCGTTGTCATATGTTTGGTCTAACAAATTGGATCTACATAGATTGGAAACCACTCTTTAGTCGATATATTATTTCTAGTCCAGACACATTAGGTACAACTACAAAAGTGGGAAATAAAGCAAACTATTAGTCCTAGTTTTCTATATTCCAATTAGACCAGGATCCTTCCATTGAAATCCCCTAGTCTATCTCATGAAAGGGAATGAGATATGATTTAATAAATAACCTAATACATCATTTAAAAAATTACCCATGTTTTGATTTAGAAATTCATTAATGTAACCATAAATTTACCAAATCATAGATACAATGTTTTTTTAGTATCAATATATAAGTGTGTGATAATTAGTGTCTTCTCAATTTCCACTAATTTAATATCAAAAATAATTTCTTCAATTTGATCAAACTTATCAACCTGATAATCTTGACCATTAATAGATCATGAATTCTACCCAATTTCACCATAACAAATACAAGGAATATAATATATATTAAAACCATATCAAATTAATTGATATTTAATTTATATAATTTAAAAATTTATGATATTTAAACATTTCGACAAAAGATTGAAAAATAGGTCATTTTTTGGAACATTATGTTTTGAACATTCTAAAGAATCGTCAACCCCTTCCTCATATTCCTCACTTTTTTATAGTGTTATAATCCAACTATGATTCATTATCACCCATAATAAATTTCAAGTAATAATTTTTTTTCCGAAATTAAACATAAATTTACCATTATAAATAAAAAAATCAAATAAATGAAAAATATTTTACAAATAAAATCAAGGCAAGAAATTAAAAAAAAAGGTTTCACCTTAGACTTATTCAATTATAATACATCCAGAAAATATTATAGGAAAAAATTAACATTGATTTTATAAGGTTGAAAAGAAATAAAACTCAAATTTTCATTGTTTTCATTTTATAATTTGGTAATTATTATTTAAAAAATATATAAAAAAATATAAATTATAAAATAACATTATTAATAATATATTAGTGATGAAAAAATATCGACAATGATAATGATCCAAAAGGAGGCATACAATTTGATACATCGTATTAAAAATAAAAAATCACTCTTCATGTAGTAAATATTAAGTGATATATACTATAAACATGATTAAATGAGGAGATAATTTAATTTTTTCTAATTATACTCAATATAAATTGAAATATTCTTCTCCTTATCATTTCATTTTTTTAATGATCAATATTAGTGTACTCTATGACTATAGATGATGTAGAAAGTAACATTAGATAATTGATGATGTTTTTTGATGAAATTATTATTGTACCTGATGTTAGTTATGTTGAAAAATTTCTAGAGGAATTTTATATAAATATTAAATAATATAATGGAAAATAAATAGGGGATAACTCAAATAAAACTCATATTTTATTCTTGTGTTTTTAAACTGAAATATAAACTAACTTCCCATAAACTAAAATTACACAATCAAGACAATCAAAACATTCCTAGGATGATAATATAAATATTTATAATCAATAATCCATATTCAAACTCAACAATCCATTATACCTTCAAAACACCCATTCACAATGCAAGAAAAAATATTCATTAATCATCCAAACACTCATTTGATAAATTAAACATATCTTACATGATGTATAAAGGTTAATTAGTAAACTAAATACATATTAAATTTTGTGAAAAGATATTACATAATTTATAAGACACCCATTCGTCAAAAAATAATTCCTCAGATATAACATTGGTTAAATAATCATTCCAAAAAATTTAACATACCCTAGTTGTCCTGAAACTCATTAAATAATAATTCAGTAAAATATAACACCTACTAAACATACCATAGACACCCATTTATATGTAATCCAACATGATTGATAACACCCATTCATCAAATAATCGTGCAAGGAAACCACAAGCCCAAAAAATTATCAAATAAAAAATACCCTAGATGTGTGAAAACATATGATTTATGATTAAAAACCATGGATAACTTTCAAAGAGATTCAGTGGTAGAGGATGAAGAAAAATGGAAAGTTGGTTATGATTGTGGTGATGGTGACAACGATAATGCTAACAATGGAAAGATCCAAGAGCGAAGTTGATGATAAGAATGACAACAAATAGGAAGAATGGGAGATACCAATCACGACAAGAGTTATGTAGAATAGAATTAGGGTTGTTCATGGTTGAGAATAATGTAATAACACAAACTGCAGAACCCAACTATATTTATATCATTATATATATATATATATTTAATAAATATATATAAATATAAATATTTTAATTATATTAATTATTTATATATATTAATTATAATTTTATAATTATAAATATATTAATATATTAATATATATTTATATATTTATATATATGTTTAATAAATATATATGTAGAAGATGGTGTCTCTTACAAGAATAAAGCTTCTCTCCCTATCATTTTCTGGTGATCAATCTGGGGATCTCTTGAAACTGGGAACCTCTAAAGATGATCTATCCTATGCTGAGGTTGTTAGACACAATGAGATGTTTTCCCAATACTATATTTACAGAATGACTGAGTTATTGAGGGGTGTTCCAGATAAAAGGGTTGATGGAGTCAATTCGGTTGGTGTCTAGATGACATCTGAGTTGTTGTTGACAACAGCTGCTCAGGACCCCGGCGGTACCATTTTTATGCAAAGGTGAGATTATCCAAGGCTCGGCTGTGTTCGACTAATCTTTCCATGAAGTTGTGGCATTAGGCCAGAGATTTCATCTCTGATGTGGCAGTGACAAGATTCTTGGGTCAGGTGGTGTCCAGAACTTGGCCGATGACTGACGCTAGTAACGAGTGAATTTTCCGTTGGTGGGAGTTTATCACTGAAGCGGTGGAAAAGTGCCTTGTAAGTGAGGTGGGGTTTCAAATTTTTGCCAGTGGATGTGGCTGGTGAAAGGTGATGTTTGTTTTGTTGGTGTGGTGAGACGATTGTGGGATCCTGGAGGGTCTCTCTGGGTGTGAGGTGATCGTCGGTATATGCTATGGAAAAAGTGGGTTGGGATGGCCTTCATCGGTGGATGCTGTAATGGAGGACCTATGGTGGATCACAGTTCTTAGGGAGACCTCAGGATGCAACTCCTTGGTTGGGATGACCTCATGCGGTGGATGACCTCGAGCTGTGTACCACGACTTTCTATATGCGGCTATGTCGGTATGTTGTTTTCTATGGGCCATTTTTTGGTCATTTTTTCTTATGTTTTTTATTTATATATTAGTGGGATCCTCCCCACATGTTATGGGTTGGAAGCTACAAGATAACCCCTAATGTTATGGGACACTGATGGGGAGGTGATCTCAGCTACCATGAGTTGTCGTTGGAATGGGATGCCAACAATGAGCATCTCCTACCGATGACATGACTTTAACACTTCTGGTGATGGAAAAATGAGATGACTTTCATTAGGAGAGCGATGACGCTGAATAGAACGATGACGTCCTTAGCATGAATGACTTGGCATCCATGATGACCTCGGGTGGAGTGGGTTGAACTTCACGTGTCACTCTCTTTGTCTTTGATGTACTTCTTTTTTAATTAATAAATTTTTATGGTCAGGTATGCTCGGTACCTGAACTTTTCTGGTAATAAATAAATAAAAATATAAATATAAATACAGTAAATATATTCATTATTTAAATATATTTATTCTAATTTTATAATTATAAATATATTTATATCATTATATATATTTATATATTTATATATTTATTTAATAAATAAATATAAATATAGTAAATATATTCATTATTTAAATATATTTATTATAATTTTATAATAATTTAAATATATAATTATTTATTTATAAATATATAAAAACTTTTTAAAAAAGTAATATTTATATATTTCTATAATTATATATATATAATAAATAAATATAAATATAAATATAAATATAAATATAATTATAAATATAAATATAAATATAAATATAAATATAAATATAAATATAAATATAAATATAAATATAAATATAAATATAAATATAAATATAAATATAAATATTAATATAAATATAAATATAAATATAAATATAAATATAAATATAAATATAAATAGAAATATAAATATAAATATAAATACAAATATAAATATAGTAAATATATCCATTATTTAAATAAATTTATTATAAATTTATAATTATTAAAATATATATAATTATTTATTTATAATTATTTCAAATTTTTTTAAAAATAATATTTTTTATTTATAGTTACAAATATATAAATTTATAAATATAGTAAATATATATTTATAAGTATATTTATTTATAAATATATATTTAAAAATATATTTTTATCATTATTAATGAATACATAATATTAAATGCATGCATGTTAAAATTGAGTGAATTTGAATTATTAAAAATGAGTACACTTTAAAAATATTGAAAAAAGGATTAGTTTTATTAATTAAATATAAATTATTAAAAAAATATGGATATATATTGAATTAAAGATGAATTCATTTTGAAAATATAAAAATATAGGATATAAATATTTATATTTAAATTTTATGAACTGATTAAATTACAAAAAAATATTAATAATGAATAAATAGTACATAACTATAATAATGTTAAAAATAAATAAATAAATATAATAATTAAAATCATAATATATTAAATGTATAATGTTATAATGAATTTATATAATGAATACTAACATTTGAATAAATTACATAAATTTTAAGTGTTTGTGTTTCTATATAATATTTCATCAATTGTGTAAATATTTGTGTGTGGGCATTGTATATAAAAATGCATTAATTACGTATATATATGTGAAATCAATATAACACAAATTTGATATATGTTAAATTGAAAAATCGACTAACATTAAATTATGTCCATTACTCGATGCAATTAGTTAGTATTTTAAATTAATATTATTTTTTAATTATAATCCATTTTCATTAAATATAGGACTTATTTGATGTAAGCATAAATATTTTGTATTATATAAATCATATTTTAGAAAATATTATATTCATTGATATATATATATATATGAATATATTTCTATATTAAAAGTTTAAATTAATAACTCTGTATAAAAACCATTAAAGATGAATAAGACATTAATATGATTATAATTATTACATTTTACTCATTTTCTATATTTATATTTAATATATATTATTTATTAATATTTATAATTAATATATATATATATATATATATATATTAAATTATTCATTTTTATTAATAATTGTTCCATTAATAAATTTTTAATAAATTTTTAATATATTCATTTTTTCATTTTTTTTTATTGAATTGTTATAATTTATTCATCATTATTATTTTTGTTTAATTGTTATAATTTATTCATTTTATATATCTATATTTAATATATACTATTTATTAATATTTATAATCTATATATATGTATATTAAATTTATTCATTTTTATCAATAATTATTTAATTAATAAAATGTTTAATATTGTTCTTAATTTACTCAATTTTTGTTTTTATTTGTTGAAATATTTAATTTTACATATCTATATATATAATATATACTATTGATTAATATTTATAATATATATGTTTATTAAATTTATTCATTTTTGTCAATAATTATTTAATTAATACAATTTTCAATATTTTTTTTAATTTACTCATTTTTATTTTTTGTTTGTTTAATTATTTAATTTTATCTAGGACATTTATCAGTGCTAAAGAAAGTACGGATACTGTTTATCTTTTATCAGCACTACCGAAAAGCACTGATAAAGGTTGCCCTTTATGAGTGCTAAAAAAGCACTCATAAAGGGTACCTTTTATCAACGATTTTTTTAGCATTGATAAAAGGTACCCTTTATCAATGCTTTTTTGCTAGCACTAATAAAATCCAATGCTATTAAAGGTCTATTTTGTAGTAGTGACACCAATTATGATTGAGGAAAAAGATATAATTAGATAATTATGATGGTTAATTTACAGTTGATAAATTGCACGCAAGCCCCTGATGATCTGTTATATTCTTAGTTAACCTTATTTCCATTAATATATAGTATTATTATATATCAATTTTTTAACATGTGTAACATATTAATAATATAAATAAATATAAATTATTTCTAATCGAACTATTAAGTCCAGTTCACTTTCCCTTGCTGACTTTTATTGATCCTTGTATAATGACAATTTAATTAAATAAATGTCACTGCATTATTTTACAATAATGAGAATAAATATTATATTTTTCAAACATATAAATTAAAATTTATTATTATTATTTAACTCATTTTTTTTGAATAACCTGTAAAAAAATTATAGTGAT
The DNA here is from genome assembly GCA_963277665.1 of Viscum album. Classification (NCBI taxonomy): domain Eukaryota; kingdom Viridiplantae; phylum Streptophyta; class Magnoliopsida; order Santalales; family Viscaceae; genus Viscum; species Viscum album. The sequence continues at coordinate 1,495,980,082 of OY728119.1, read as the reverse complement.
TAACCAAAATGAATAAATCTTATTTATTCTAACTTGTTAAGTTCATTATTTGAATTTAACTAAGATTGCAAATACACTATATGTGTGACACTCTAGACCCCTTTCTCAGTGGAATTAAGAATAACCACCTAAATTTTAAAGGTAACATCTAGAAACATTCCAATAATCACATAGAGAAATAATTGTTTGTCATATTGAAATCCAACCTCCTATGAACACTTGCCATGTAATATAATCCCTTGATCATGATATGTCTAATCAAACAGGTTTCATGCTGGTGCCATCACCCTATATGCTCGATGTCTCTTTCTTTGACTTCTGAAAATGAACTTGCTCATCGAATACCATGACCATGGATTTATATAGGCAGTTCCATTCCCATCAAAGGGCCTAAGATATCAACTTCCATCAAGGGAAAAAAGGGAAAAATCTTTTCTTGCATTATCCATTAATACAATATAACTCATGACACACCCAATACATCTTAATTCTTTGTGAATATATATCATCCCAGTTTTCATCAATACATTAAAGTAAGAAAGTCATGATATCCAATAATAATAGTCATAAAGACTAAGGATCAACACACACTTCTGTAGATAGAAACATATAATAACACATGAAAATATAGATTTCCTATTAATGGGTATGTTCTCATAACCTCATATCTTTGAGATTATCATAGGTAAATACTATGAGAGGGTATATCAATATATTATGTGTCTCCTACCCCTGATAGCCTATATTTCCCATGTGTCGGCATACGATATCATCCAACCATAGAACAAGGTTCAAGAGTAATTTTGTGACACCTCTAAGTTATCATAATTGTGAGGAACTTCTATGACCTTTCGCCATGTCATATATTCTAAGGACATTGCCACATAAAATTATTTTTGAAGAATATAAATTATGACGTTATAAGAAAACTTCTTTAATAAGAAAAACATGTCATCAAGTACTAAAAAATATGGTTCTTGGAAATAAACTCCAGAAGACTTCCACTTTGTGACATCCTAACCTAGATTACAATAAATGTAATCCTGAGTTGATGAGCCACATAACCTAAAGTGTGTCTCCCCGTATGTAAGAGGCTTTTGACTAGAAGTGAGGGTCTAAGGTGGTATAGTGGGGAGATTATAACCTCATGATCAGAGTACCCCAATAGTGAAATGAATAGATTTATAACAGAATCATAACAGTAAATAATTTACAACAAAAGGTAAACATCCAGATGTAATAAATAACCAACATCAACAATATCCAACACCATACAACAAAATGATGCAATATCATGTATCTATCACAAGTAAGCATAAAGACTTGGTAGAAAACATGAAATATAGTACATCTATCAAAAAAAGCAAAGAAAAAAAATTATATCTCTAAAATAATCAAAATAAATAAATTGGTTATGTGCTTCCCTACTCCCATGCTATAATCAATCAAGTATCAATAGTTGGGTGCTTTCACCTATCCCTACATGTATCCAAATAATCTACCAGGGTACCATCCATATTGATAGAGTTAATATTTTCATTATTTTTCATGTGAGATTCAATGATTTAATCCCCTAAAATTAATCAATTTTATGTTATTTATATTAATTTAGTATTCTTTTGGAATTTTGGGCTTAATTGTGAAAATTGCTTAATTCTGGAAAATTGGCAATTTTCTAAAGCTTTAGTTTTTTGGGAATAAATTTTATAATTTTGATCCAATTTAATTGATTCATTTATTTAGTATTACCCATTCGTTTAATTCAACATTTTAAACTATGAAAAGATCCAATTCAAAATACATTGGCCCACAAAAATCAATCAAGTGGAGAAATTGTTTTGACTGACAGGATCGACCCCACCTCAGTAATTAAAGCATATATCAGCCTCAATACCTCCAAATTCAATTCTTCTAGATGTATTTTAAATAGGAATATGATCCAAAATTACAAATTAAATTTAATGAATAAATTAGGTCATTCAAACATCCATTTAATGAACCAAACTAGAAGGAGTTGAGGAGTCTCATCGGGAAGAAACAATCTTCTTTGGTAATTTGAGCATAACTTTTTTACCACTTGTACAAATAAACCAAGATTTTGTGGGAACATAAAAAAGGGATATTTGGAAACCTTTTATAAAGATAACAACTATAGATTCATACATTTAATATGATAAGGTAACTCAAACTTTTTGTGTAATGAATCTGGAGGGAAAGTTTTCCACCTCTCAACCCTATAAATATGTGTGTCCACATCCATTCATGGGTCAAAGAAGGTGAAGGAGGGGTTTTGTGGAAGGATTTAAACCTTTATGTGATGTGTATTTTATCTTCTCTCTTTTCTTACTTTGATAATTCTCTCTTCTTCCCCATTCTACTCTATTACCCTTCACATGGAGGGGTAAATCTCTTATGTGATCAGAGAAGGAGGAGTTTTCCTTTTGTAATGTTGGAGTCTTGAACTTTAATTTAAAACTCTATTTTTCTATTGAATGATTTATATTTTTAGTGGTCTCCAATTATATTAATTCAATATTATTTAGGGTTTTGGTGCCATTCATTATTTACGTATTTGGTTAAATATCTTTTAACTCTCTCTACGTAGTGCAATTTGTTTCGATTGAGCAGAGTGGGTTAGGTGGTGAGTGTATAGTGATCGTTGATACCTGTGTGGAATTGATGAAGTTTTTCTATATTTATAAGGAACAAAAATTCGCATTTGGGACTTGCCTTAGTTTTTTGGGAATGGTTTATTAATTTTCATGCACATATGAGTGGCTTCTATTTCTTCTACCATCCAAGGGTGATTGATAACTCGATCGAAGATTCTTTCATTTATCATTCAATAGGATGAGAGGGGGAATGATTTTTAGGACTATTATGAAATTAAATTAGGTTATACTAACCTAAACTCATCACTCTATTAATAAACATATGTAAAAACATTATTTTTATTTCTTTATTTCTTTTTAAAATCATTCAATTTCAAAAGAAACCTCCACTTTCTCAAATTTAAAGTGAAAACTTGATTGTTATACACTCCTCTACAAAGACAACCTAGGTTGAACACTATACTTAACTTTAACTTAATAAATATTTTTTACACCCTATGATAGAAACGTGTCCAAACTTGGTGCCGTTGTTGGAGAAGTGGTTCCCAGAATCGTTTTTTTCATTTCTATTAAACATTGCTTGACTATAACCTCAAACACCAACCCTTTCCTACTAGATCCTAAAATTGAAATAAAATTGTTTAATAGACTTAGTAACATTAATTTTAAATCTTAATTTGATTAAATTACTCTATAAAACTCAACTAAAAATTCAAGTGTTCACTCCGACCCTGTCATCATGGATGGAAATTAGAACAAAAACCTTAATTCTCTCTGTGCACCACAATTACTTGATCAAAACAATAAAATTTCTATGCACTGTTACAAATTATTTTTGATATGAAACCTAAAATTATTTCATTTCTCCCAAAATTTCATCACGTGAAAGGAGAAGACCAAAAAAACATATTAAAGAGTTCACACATGTCTTCTCTACTTTCAGACCCTGAGGAGTAGCTAAGGTGCAGATAAAGTGGAAGACATTCCCATTTTCATTGGATGGAGCTGCCAAAGAATGATTGTATAGACTACAACTAGGATATTTGAATTATTATAATAACTTAGTGAGATTCTTCATGAAAAAATTCTTCCCCACCTCCAGAATCATAACCATTAAGAAAGAAATATATGCCCAAGACAGTCATATGGAGAAACCCTTTATAAGTACTGAGAAAGGTTTAAAATATTATGTGCCAGCTACCCACATCAAAGAATTTAATAGAATCAATTTATTTTGTTCTTTTACCAAGGATTAATATACATGAAAAACACCTTATGGATGTATCATCTGGGGAGCATTGATTGAAAATTCATTAGAATAATCCAACGGCTTGATTGAGAATATTTCCCATAACCCACAACTATTTGGTATAAGAGGTACTGGCACAATTGGAATTCATGAGGTAATAACTTCTTATCCATCACCTTTATGGAAAAATAATATTTATGAGCTAACCAATATAGTAAAACAGATGGCCCTGAAATAATTGGGCGGCCAGTAACCACCAACTACGGTACATGGTTTATACTCATCACCTGATCATTTTACTAACCAGTGTGTTGAAATATAGGGTATGTAAATTCGTGGGAAAACCTTTCAGGTGAGGAAGTTTCTAAAAACTCAAGTATGGAGAGATCCTAACCAAGTTCAATATGGATTTTGAAATTAGTAGAATCAAGCTAGACCCCCATACCAAAACCAGTTCCAAAACCAACCCCCATTCCAATAAATTCTGAAACCCACCACCATTTCAACAAAATAAATCCTATAACTATCCTTCTAACTAAAAACAACCCAATTTACAAATACCCTATAATAAACCATCCACAAGTGCAAAACCTCAAATTCAAAACCAGATATATGAGATTGAGGGGCTAAAAGACACCGTAAATGATTTTTCTAACAAGTTAAAAAGTCTCATGGACTTGCAACCAAAAATCTAGGGAAAATCCATTTCCAGACAACCCCAAAACCAAAATATAATGTTATCATGATTATAACAAGAAGTAAAAAATAAATATCACCACTAGTATCCCATTAACCTGAAATAATACCACCTGAGTTAATGGGGAATGAATACGGAAATTCTAAAAATTCTGTGAAAATGCACGAAAAAGAATAATGGAAAGAGTAGGAGGAGAAAGATAGGTCAAGGATGAAGATAAAAAAACATCATGGAAAATTAAAAAAATTAATAATAAATACTTACCCCCACTATTTTCATCAATGATGATTGATTCAAAGAGATTTCAGGAACAATCACATCAAAATGAAATTCTAGAACCCTTCCAAAAAGTGGAAATTAATATCCCCCTACTTGAAGAACTAAAATTATTTTCCAAATTATGCTAAATTTTTAAAGGATATTTTTATAAATAATATTATAATTTATGGTAATTAAAGGATAAACTTGGGAAGAAGTGTCTTAGTCCTTACCACACCATAATTTCTAACCAAATGTCAAGATCTAGGGATGTTTCCATTCTATGCACTATTGGATATTTAAATTTATATAATTATTTTTATGATATAGGTGCTTAAATTAATGTATTTAATCACTCAGTATACACTTATTTATAGATGGGATAATTTAATTTGAAAAGAGTGGTGGTGCATCTTGAAAATAGATCCATAGTCTTCCTAGTAGTAGTTCTAGAGGATTTACTTGTGAAAACCAAAGATCCCTCATTCCCAGCTAACTTCAATGTGATAAATATAGAAGAATATAAGTTATCGTTACACTCACCCATCATTTTGGGGATAACGTTCTTAAAAATTTCCCAAACCATCATCAATTTCCATGAAGGGACACTCACCATGGAGTTCGGAGATAACACTTTCCACATCAATATTTTTGAATTTATGAGGTACCCATTGGATGATCACTTACTCTTTTCACACTACCATGGAGTTATTGCTGATAATATTTAAGAATCAAGTATTTACTATGAATTTTTACCCTTATGATAGAATTTCCCATTGAAAATATCACTGAACATGTGGATTCCCAAAATTCTGGCGATTTTGATTTCATGTGGTAAGAAGAGGTAAAATCCGATTTATTTGATGTTTTTTAAATAAAGAGGTAGATGATAAGGTTTATTTTATATAATAGTTCCAAACTTTTTAATTTGGAAATGATAGTTCAATTTCATCCATTTATAATCCCCTTGATCTAGAATTAAAACCACTCCCCACTGATTTGAAATATGTGTACCTTAGGGAGGGAGAGAAATTACCTGTGATAATTGCTAATACTCTGTCTGAAACCCTATAAATATATTTTATTGATCTATCAAGAGAAAATTTACAATAAAAAGGGTGAATATTATGTGATATACCAGGAAGAAACCCAAAAATATGCTCACATAGAATTTTTCTTTAGGGAGATTCAAAACCTGTCAAACATCCCTAAAGAAGGTTGAATCCCAGCTTAATAAAGGTTGTGAAGAAGGAGATTGATAATCTTTTGGAATCTATTATCATATATCCAATTTCATATTCACAATGTTTTATCCCCATTCATGTATTTCTAAAAAAACTGACATAACCATTGTGAGGAATGTAAAGAATGAATTAATCCCTTTGAGAATTCAGAATAATTGGAGAGTGTGCATTGATTTTAGGTAGTTGAATCATGTCACTCAGAAAGATCATTTCTCAATCCCATTAATTTACCATATGCTTGAGATATTGGTAGGGAGAACTCATTATTGCTTTTTGGATGGATGTTCAGGGTATTTTCAGGAACCTATTGCTCCTATGGATCAAGAAAAGACAACCTTTACATGTCCCTTTAGAATTTTTTCATATAAAAGGATTCCATTTGTATTATGTAACACTCTAGGTATATTTAATAGGTTAAATGGTAAGTATTTGTTCAGATAACATTGAATATTTTTGAGAGATTTTCTTGGATGATTTCATAGTTTTCAAAAATTATTTTGACCATTGTCTGAAAAATATGAAAAATGTTTTAAAAACCAGCATTGAACAATTTTTTTTAAATTTTGAAAAGTTTCATTTCATTGATGTTAGAGGAATTTTCCTTGGTCATTTAATTTCAAAAAATATTATTTAATTGGATAAATCAAAAATTGAAGTGATAAATTCATTTCCTTACCCAACTTGTCTGAAGCATGTTAGATCATTTTTAGGATATAAAAGATTATATAGGAGGTTTATCAATGATTTGGATAAGATTTCTCTCCATATATCTATATTTATTTTGAAATATTCTGATTTTGATTTCAATGGTACATATAGGGAATCTAATGAGGTAAAAAAAATATTGATCACATCCCCAGTGATGTAGCCACCAAATTAGGAAGAAATATTTGATCTACTTTGTAATTATTCTAACCGAGAAGTTGGAACATCATTTTCTCAATGAAATGAGGGAAGGAAACAAGTCATTTCCTATGTTTCAAGAACAATATATGTGGATTAATTTAATTACACAAAAACATAAAAAGTATTTTTAACAGTTTTTTTTTACATTAGAAAGATTTAGATCATATCTTCATGGAACTAAAGTCCATGTGCTTTCTGATCATGCAACTCTTATGTACCTGATGAAGAAGGATGAACGTAAACTAAGGCTAGTGAGATGGATGTTACTATTATAGTAGTTTAACATAGAAATCAATGATAATAAGGGAGTTGATAACCAAGTGGTGGATTATTTAAGAAGACCATCAAACACTACTGAAGCAAAAATCTCATAAAACGAACCACTGAATGATCAACTCCTAAAAGAGAAGTTTTACTTGATTGAAGGAGAAGTTCCTTGGTATGAAAACATGGAAAATTATCTAGTAACATATTAGGTTCCATATCATTTTAATTCCCACTAAATTTAAAAATTGAAATATGATTCTAGATATTACATTTTTGAGGATCCATTTATTTGAAATATTTGCAATGACCAAGTGATAAGAAGATGTTTTCCTTGGTTTCTGTTTTATTTTTTTCACACATTAGCTTGTGGAGGCCACTTTGGACCTTTAAGGATAGTAAGGATCATTTTAGAATATAGAATTTGTTATACCACCCTTTTTAAATATGATCAAGAATTTTTAAAAAGGTGTGAAAAATGTTTGTTTTCTGGAAATATTTCAAAAGAAAAAAATACCCCAAAAGATACAAATTGTTTGTGAAAAGTTTTAAGTCTAGGTGATATGTTTTACGGGTCCTTTTACAATTTCATTCAAAAAATATTATATCTTTCTTGTAGTTGATTATGTTTCTAAATGGGTGGAATTAAAATCCACTATGACTAATGATGCTAAAGTTGTTTGTGATTTTTTCAGGGATAACATATTTTGTAGGTTTAGAGTTCCCATATCCATCATAAGTGATCATGTGAATCAATTTTAAAATAATATAATGGAGGATTTTATGAAGAAGTTTGAATTGAATCATAAAACATCAACTCCCAATCATCTATAGACTAATATTAAAGATGAAGTGTCCAATAAGTTTATTAAAGGAATTTTGGAAAATACTATTAAACCTAACATGAAGGATTGAAGACAAATTTGGAAGACACATTATTGTCTTACTTGAAAACCTATAAAACCCCAATTAGAATGAGTCCATATTGGTTTATTTATGGAAAAAACTATCATCTACCTATAGAATTGGAACATAAGAAATATTGGGCTGTGAGGAAGATGAATTTGGATCTTGAAAGTGATTGAAAATAGAGAAGATTATATTTGTATGAGATAGAGGAAATTAGAAGAAAATATTTTGAAAATTCTTGGATTTACAAAGAGATAACAAGAGTGGCTTATGACAAGTTGATCCAATTGAAAGACTTTTATCCTAAAGATAAAGTTCTGTTTTTCAACTCAATACTCAAGATGATTCCAGGTATACTTCATTATAGTTGGGAATATCCATTTATAGTTACTCATGTATATCCTTTCAGTGCTATGTATGTTATTAAGGATTTAGAGTAGGGTCCATTCACTATTAATAGACATAAGATGAGGAAATTACATGGGATCATTCCATCAGATACAGTGGAGGAGATCACACTCCTCCAACCTATTTATCACTAAAATCCATTAGGTTGAACCTCTCCATTACACATTATTTAATTTTGTGATTCATTCTCAAATCTTATGACATGTTAAAATCTATTTGAACTCATTGAGGACACTACATAATTTAAGTACGGGGGAGGGAACCTTTATAGTTTAGGATTTTCAATTTTTTTCTATTTAAAAAAAAGAACGTTTTTTAAATTCTTGCGTGTTTATTTTTCAATTTTGTTTGTCTTTGAAACTTTTGATCTAAAACTATTTTCATTTACATTTCTAAAACCCAAATAAACGAGTGATCCAGTTTATTCCATGAAACTGAGCTTAAATAAATGCAAAAAATAACTTATTTTTAAGTTAAAATCTTTGGGAATTTCATGAAAAGTACTCTGATTTTTGAATCTCATGACACATATTACTATCTTTATATTCTAAATCACTTTCCCTTAATAATTATGAACCATTTTTTCCATATTATTTTTATTCACCTAACTTATTGATAGAACCAGACCATGATTGATTTAACTGGAATTTTATTTTTTCTGATCAAAACTTGAGGTTTTGAGGTACTTGTGGTGTAAATGATTGAGACATTTCTTTGGTCACATATCCCACTTTTAAAAATAATCCATTTCATTCTGACATTACTTGTACATTTAATCCTTTTAACCCTTAGAATCCATGAAAAACCTATTAGGTTAGCCATATTACAAGCCAATGTTTCCTATCCAACCTGCTCTTGAAGTAAAATTACATGATCTATTTGAAATTAAATGTGTGGGAAGCTCTCTTGTATTGTGATAACTCATTTGATGATACTTTGGGAGGAAAATAAAATTCTTAAGAGATGTATTTTCTAATGAAAAATAAATTCTGTTGAAAGTTGCGCCTTTATAGAGCTTTCAGGATAAAAGAAGCCATTCCTTTCTAGAGTTTCCAATGGAGAAATTAAGTTTTGTCTATCTAGAGATTTCAAGAAAAAATATGTTTGAGAATATTTACATTTTTACTTTTGAAATGATAAATGGTGTGAAATTCCCTTGAGTTTTCATGATGATGAAGCTGATTTTCTACTAAGGGGAGTGAGGAGGAGATCATACTTGAGTGAAAATTTAAATCTTGCAGTTTTACTTCAAAAATAGAAAATCCCTCTTCATTCTCCTTCAAAAAATTTCACATCAAAATCCTACCAACCAAAATCCATAGAACAAAACTAAAAACTACTCATGATAAACACATTACCTTAACTCACATCAAGTGCATATGTAGGAATTTAACAATCGTATGGTGACTCTTTCATGAGTTTGGATGAGAAAATCCGTGTTGAAAATTGACATTTGTGAGATAAGAGAAAATTCATGTGGGGTAGGTGTTTTCTGTTCGTGGGAAGAGAACTGAAGTATAATTATATTGAATTCTATTAATAAAGAACATGAAATAATGGTTTTATATGAGGCATGCTATCTTTTTTATCTTGGTCTGGAATTTGTAGATCTCATGGGTATGTGTTTTGAATTTTCATTGATTTGATTTTGATGTTGACTTTTCTAGGATTCTATGTGCTATGTGTGTGGGAATTGATAGATTTAATATTTTCATTATTTTTAATTTGTGTTTTAATGATTTAATCTCTATCAATTGATCAATTTGAGGTGATTTTCAATAATTTTGTATTTTTAGGGAATTTTGGGCTTAATTTTCAAAATTTCTTAATTTTGGAAGATTATTAATTTTATAAAGCTCTTATTTTTTAGGAATAAATTTTACTATTATGATATAATTTATATTATTCTTTTTTAGGCTTTATTTGTTTGTTGTATTCCAATTTTTCTTCTAGACCCAGATAAAATTCAAAACACCCTAGCCCAAAATAATATTTCTAGTTGAGAAATTGTTCTGATCAATAGGATAGATCCACCCTATGTAATTGAAGAATATCTTAGTCTAGAGACATAAAAATGTGTTTCTTTTAGCTGTATTAGAAAGATAATTATGAGGCACAATTTAAAATTAAGTTTAATTAATAAATTAAATCATTAAGACATCTATTTAATGAACTAAAGTGGAGGGAGTTTATGAGTCTCATCATGTAGAAAAAACTTCTTCAGTAATTCAAGCACAACTTTTTTTCCACTTGTCCAAATAAGATGAGATTTTGTGGGTGCACAAAAAAGAGATAGGGGAAAAAATTATGTGAATAAAATTTTTAGATATTTTTCCATTTACTATGATAAGTGAACAAAAAAATTTGGAGTAATAAATATGTAGGGAAATGTTTCCACCTCTCAGCCATATAAATATGTGTGTCCACTTCCATTCAAGGGTTGAATAAAGTGAAGGAGGGAATGTGATAGAGGATTAAAACCTTGAAGTTTTGTGCATTTTATCTTTTATGTTTTCTTAGTTTTATAATACTATCGTATTCCCCATTAAAATCTGTTACCCTTTACATGGTGGGGTAACTATTTTGAGTGATTGGGGAAGGGGGATTTTTCCTTTTTTAATGTTGGAGTATTTCACTATAAATTAAAATTCTATTTTTGTATTGAATTATTTATATGTTCCATTGTGTTCAATTATATTAAAGAAATATTATTTATGTTTTTTTTCATTCATTGTTTATAGACTTGGTTGAAGAGATTTAAACTCTCCCCACCTAGTGCGGTTTTTCTAGATCGAGCATATTGTTTAAGGTAGTGAGTGTATAATGATCATTAGAATGTGTGAGGAATTAATGAGTTATTTATAGATTTCTAAAGAGAAAAAATTCATGATCAGGACTTTCCTTATTTTTTGGGAATGGTTTACTAAATTTCATGCACACAGGAGTGGTTTCCACTACTCCCTTCAACCAAGGGTGATTGGAAACTTGATCAAGGATTATTTAATTTATCGTTCACTAGGAAGAGAGGGGGAATGAATTTTAGGACCATGATGACATTTAATTAGGTGATCCTACCCCGAAATCATCACTCTCTTCATTAACTTGTATCCAAAATTTATTTTCATTTCTTCATTTCTTTTTAAAATCAATCAATTACAAAATAAACCCGCACTTCTTTATCAAATTTAAGGTGACAACTCGAATCTTGTATGCTCATATCTGGAGAAAAACTAGGTTGACCACTATAATACATTTTATCTTATGAAATATTTGTTTTGGTCACATCCCATGACAAGAACATGCCAGGTGTCCTGGATAGTGTGTGAGAAAAACTAAATAGGCCACCACCAATGGTTTCTATAAATACTGAGTCAGTGGATATACTATGAGTAGTGTACCGATATAGTAAATGATAAACAGTAATAGGAATCGTAAAGGGGTCAATTATTGTTTGTGAAAGATACTTGATTGACACTACCTACTTTGGCCCATACTGGATAATCTCTAAACAAGAAACCATATATATACAGATATATGGTCTGTATACATAGTGAAGTATACAACCATATATGTGGATACTTCAACTAGACTGGACCTGAGGCGTAACTTTGGCATCCATGAGTAGTAGAATGAGTATCACAACTGTCAAGGGACTCCATGCTTGGTATCACATGAATATGGGAATCCATTCCTAGAATCATAAGAAGGGACTCCATGCCCAGTATCACAATATTAGGGTTTCCATTCCCGAATTATACTAATAGGTTCACCATGTACGAATAATATTAGTAGGTTTGCTATGACCGTATCCTAAAAATAGGGTCTCCATGACCATATCATAAAAATAGTATTTACATTCTCATATCATAACTATATGGTTTCCATGCACATGTATCATAGTAGTGTATGGGACACCACTCTTGAATATAAAAATAATAGAAGGGATTCCATGATCCTATAAAACAATAGTGCAAGGGATTCCATTTGTATATATAACAATAGTATAAGAGACTCTATGCCCATATATAAAAATAGTATAAGGGAATCCATGCCTGTATATCATAAATCATAGGGGTAACCATGCCCATTTATCATAATAATTATATGTAGTAAAAGGCTTTAATAAGAGCCAATAAATAGTTCATACTTAAAAAGAATTTCTCTTTAACAAGGACACAACCTTTTTTATATTTAATGTAGGTAACATGGTTATACCACCCAATTTCAATAAAATTAAATATAATTATATCACTTAGGATACATGAAAAAACCATATAAATTATGGTTTGGTCCTTAAATCATTTATAGCATCAAGGGAAATTTCATGGACACACCTCAAAGGGAGGAAACTGTTGAAGGGACCTATTCCAATATGAATAAAGGAACACTAGTTTATTTCTATCATGAATATTGAATTAAACATGGGTTATGTGTATTTTATGTTAGTACATAGAGAATCTAGTTAATAGTTCCTGATGTGTAATATAATGCATCACAACTTTGAGTGTTAAATTCTAGAACACCTACCTTAATCCTATAGATGATACATAATCCATTATTGGAATTTGGTTTGGTTTATATCAGATTAAAATGAAAAAAATAGATGAATGCCCTAAAAATAGTTAAAAAGACACTAAAACAAAATAACTCCTTCAAGATAAAGACAAATGGTGAATGGTTAAGGTGAAAAGAGAACTCACTGGTGGATACCATACAAGATGATCAAAATTCAAATCAAATACTAGACGAATGAATTATCCAAGAACCTAGTTTTATGGTAGGAACAACTCATAGGAGGAGGAAGGACCTCCTGTACACTAGAAATAGAGAAGTGAAAAGTGGTGTTTAAGTTTATAAGACCTTAATGAAAAAATGGTAAAATCTCCCAAAAAAGGGGTCTCATAGTTTTCCTAAGTGGATGGACAAACCATGTGTCAATCGTGTGCCATACATTTTCCATGGAGGACACTGACATGGTTCATGAACATAGTTTGGGAAACCATGCATAAACTATATGATTTGGATCTAGTAAAAATTGCAGAGATTCTGCACAGCTGTGCATCCTAGATCGCACAGTTAGTCCAAACCCTATGGCCCACTAATGTTGACTAAAATTCCCCATATGGTTAGGGGAATCCATGCAGACTAGGCTTCACGGTTTCTACTGACCATGCGGACCAGATGTTTCATCCACTATCTAGGGTTCCGGGCTTCAAAAAAGCCTTGATCATCCTCGTTTCCTCCACATCCTTACTAGAAAATCATATTAGTTAAAAATCAAGGATTAATCTAAAATTTAAAATATCTATACCTCACAGAAAACCTAAGTTCTTATAGTCTTCCCCCTTAAAGGAAATATTCCCTGAGTTTCCCTTCCTAGGGTGGTAGAACCTCGCTTGAGAATAATTCTAGACACTGAGTACATAAGTCGGACTCCCACTCCCAAGTCTTCTCCTATACCTAGTTGTGCTACTGTAAAACCCATACTAATGGGACTAACTAGACATAGAGAGACTTCATGCTCTAATCAATAATGCATATAGAATACTCCACAAAAGAATAATCAATATCCAATTCAATATCCTCAATATCAAAAGTATGATACATGTTGACATGATAATGACGAGCTTATGATATGTGGAATACATCAGTCATGGAATGTTACCTAGGTGGTAAAATAAACTGATAGAGTATCAGAAAAAATCTATAAAATATCTCAAATGTCCCAAAATACAAGGCGGAAACTTCTATTTCCTCTGTATCTATATCTTCCCAAGTCTGGGTGATACCTTCAAGAAAAAACTATCACTAAACATAAACTCTCGAGGACATCGATGGTGATTGAAATAATATTTTTTCTAGAATTAGCTGTAGAAATTCATTTTTAATCAACAATACCTATATTGAAGTCTCTTGAACAAGATGATAACCTAGCAAAACTTCCCATCCTGCCTCTAATTAGCATAGGGGTGAATGACATAATCAACCATATAATCCTCATATGGATCCATTTAAATCATTAAATGAGATCTATTACTGTATAGATACTTGAAAAAAGGAATATTATTCTCCCAAAAACCATCAAAATCAAGGATGTATGCTCTGAGCATGTCCTCCAGTACCTGTATAGTCTGTTCCAACTAGCCCTCGGTCTAAGGGTGAAAATTTGTACTCAAAGCACCTTTATACCCAATGATCTATGTAAACCCTTCCAGATCCTCAATGTGAAACAATAATCCCTACCTAAAATGATAGTATGAGGGACCCCGTGTAGAAATATAATCTCACAAACATAATTTCTTCTCAGTTCATCAACTAAGAATGACTCTTGGTAATGATAGAAGTGATACACCTTCATCAGTCTATCCATGAGAATCCAAACCGCATCACTTCCTCAAGGAGACCTTGGTAATCCAACCAAAAAACCAATTGAGGCATCATCCCATTTTCATTCTAGGACCAATAACGACTGTAACAAGCTAGTGGGTAGCTGGTGTCCCACTTTCACCTTCTGATATGTGAAACACCTACTGATAAAACCCACTATCTGAAATTTTATCCCTGACCACCTATACTGATGATTCATATCATGATACATCTTGGAGATACATAGGTGAACTATGTAAATACCCTAACCCCCGTAGCTAGGAGATGGTTCCTTACTTTATTAAATTATCATGATTATAAGGAATCACATCATGAAGGAATGTATAGCTTATCATTTTTAGAAAAATAGATTACATATATGAAATTTAAATTATAAATTTAATCTAAAAATAGCTTAGTAATTCCATTGATAACACCCAAGAATTATTAGATTAACCCTACAATTCATTCATAATATACCTCTTTGAATCCCAGGGAAAGGAAATCTATGAAAGGGGAGAGATCATATTCTTAGTAAGGGTAAGAAATATAGCGTAATATATAAAATAAATAGTAAGGCATGATGTATAAATAAAAACACATTCTATTAAAAATAAACTTGAGCATAATATGATCAGAATAAAATCTGAATAAATAATGCAATAAATATAATCGCATGAAAATTGACCATGGATATTATACTAGTAGAATAATCACATGATTTATAAATTACTAATATCATAATGAGGGAATTCATATGTTGAACATCATAAACCTATTTTCAAGGCCTCAACCATGTCCTCTGAAAATAAATGGTTAAGGTCTCAGCCAAAATCCATTTCTGTTTTTTCTCATGAGACCTACCGATTCATCGAGGGGCTATAGTGGACCCCACCCATCACTTTCTAAGTCTAATGAATTCCTAATATGTATAATTAAAATATATATTTAAATTAATGTCTAATACACCACTTTTAAATATTTGACTCATAATCATAGATTAAAATACTCTAATAATATCATTGATAAATTCTTTGAGGAAAATAATCTTTAAACATTCTAAAGTGTTCCATTCCACATGAAACATTTAAATCCCAATCCCTTTGAAGGAATAACATCTAATATCATAATAATAAGAAGAATAAAGATTTTATACATTAAAGGAAAATACACACACCACATGCAAGGAATAAGTGGTGAACAAGTCATATATCTCATAGAGCTAAAAGTGAGATGAGAAAAACCCTTTTTACTTTTGAAATAATCATTATTTTGGAAAATCATTTGTATTTGTTCTAAAATCATAATGTAAACATGTATATCCCAAAAAAAGAAAATTTATGTACATTAAAATTAAAATTTACACATAAATCATGTCCCATTAAAGTGAAATCATGTAAAAAAGTGTTTTTAAGAAACTTTAGAAATAAAATTTTTTAGTGTGGTTTAAGGAAAATATTAAAACAGAAAGGCATGTTTGTTTTTATAAAACCAAAAATTAACCAAGATATTTTTCATGATAAAATGTGTGATTTAATAAAATTAATTAATTATTTAAATATATTATATAGTGCACTTGAAAATGGGTAAGAATTCAGGATGATCCCTTTTATGGGGATTTCTTATTAAGAATAATTGAGTATGGAGCCTTGTAAAACATTTATTATCCCATAAAAGAACTATTAAATGATATATATATATATATATATATGATTTTATAACATATATATATAATTTATAAGAGTTATATACAAACAATGAAGAATACATTGGCGTATAGAGGGAGAAAACATAATCCAAATTAAAATGGAGGTTTGGGAAGAAAATCCTTAAACATATCATATCATTAGAGTAAGGATAAATAAATTAAATAATTATGTGTGAAAAAAATAAATACACACAATATAATTGGATATATAGTATAAAACAACAAGAGTTAGTTCACACATATTCTTGGAAACACATAACCAATGACATAGATGTTTAACTCAATGAATGGAAACTGGGTTTAGATATCCCTTAACACAGGTTAGAGTTCCTTAAAATTTGTTCAAACATTGTGTAAAAGGGTTTGGATAGTGTTATTAATTTATTAAAGAACTAAAATCATCCCTTTTTTACCTTATATAATCATATAATAAAATTTTCCACCCATTTATTAACAATATTTTGTTATTTCCATTGTTTTGGGTGAGTTCTTTTCATGGTTTCCAAGGTCGGTTTATTATGGTCTTCCTTATCAAAAATAAATAAATAAAAGTGATAATATATATATATTTATGTAATTTTAATAAATCAAATGTTAATTTTAACTTTCCATGATTTAAGTAAAATGGAAATGAAGAATTATCATCCACGAAGTTGTTGAATTAACGTACCACAGATGACGATTTCGTTATTTAAGAATAAAAGGAGAAGTTGAGAGATTTTATGATGATTTTACCATAAACATAAAAAAATTACAATATATATATAATATAATGGAGTTTTCATGAATCATTGTATAAGATGTGGGGATATGGTAGAAGTGAGAAATAATTTGAAAGAGAAGAAGAAGGAATCTTACCTCTTGAAAATTTCTATTTGAAGACGTACTTAAGGCTCCTCGAAGTGGTATTTTTTGTGAGATCATAAGAACTAGAATGTGGTAATTGATGATGAGGAGTTAATTTTTCATAGATTATCCTAGAATTAAGGCTTATGTTGATGAAAATTTGTGAAGTAAGGATCCTCCATTTATAATTGATGCAAGGGGTAACATAGAAATTACACAAATTATTAAAATATAATAAATTTATTTTATGGTTTAAGACTTAAAAAGGCCTAAAAATAATAGGACATCCAATTTTTGAATTAATATTATCATTTTTGGACTTTTTCATGATTTTTGTTATTTTTAAATACTTTAATATAAAAATTTATTCATGGGAAAATAATTTACCAAAGTAAAAACCATTCATAATCATGACTTGAAGCACATATATAAGTTTCCAATTCAAATTAATTTTTTAGTATATCATATAAATATTATAAGTACCAATATAAAATTTTAATTGAATTAAAAATATCAAATTATATTTATTTTACTATTTTAAAATCATTAATTTGATTTATTCATTCATTAAATATATACTGCATCATAATTGTTCAAGTCATTAATGTAATTATTTATTACCAAAAAAATTAAAAATAAAATTCTATGAGAAATTTAATTATATTATATTTCCAAATACTATTATTTTTAAAAAAAATACTTTTGGAAAACCTCATATTAAAATACTATACTAATTAAAAATTATAGCACAAACAAGTTGTCTTTATTTTTATCAAAATAATACAAATGGAAATGTGATCCATGTGGGTCCAAAATGTCCCTAATTCAAATAAAAAAAATTTATCAAATGAAACATACACATTCAATTAAATTTATATAGTTTATGAGTCAATTAACTATGTTTATAAATTTAATTAAAATAATTTATTTATTTTTTCTTCCACTTGCACAAGCATTACATAATCATTAATGTTAATGATTTAATATATAAAAATAAAAATATATTAATATCATAAAAAAATTAATTAGATTAAAAATAAAATTCCATATTCATTCATTATATATATTCATTCATATACATGAAAAGAAAACTTCATAAATTTTCTATTTTTTCTTTTCTTGACTTGTGTAAGCATTGCAGAGAATTTGGATAAGGTTAATATTATATAAATATAAATTTTTTAAATTTTTAACCAAAAACATCCATTATAAATAATAATTAATAACATGGTTATGAAAATAATTTTTATCTCTTAGTTATTATTTTTAAAGAACCAAATTTGCTTTGTCAACGTGATGCATGCACTACGTCGACAATGACAGTGGTTCTTTTATACTTAAGAATAAAAATATAATTTATATGTTCTGAATGATTTCTATAGAAAATTTCTCTTATAAATTAATTAATTAATTATTCCATAAGTTTAATAAATTTTATATCATAAATATCTATTGACACTGTCACAAAAATACCGTATTTTCTTGAAAATTGTATTTTTACTATTCACTAAAAATTCAACTATTTCTGAAAAATCCTAAATATTCATCCTAACCATTTTTTGATGTGTAGAATAATAAAATTAACTCTATTTTATGAAAATAATTTTATTAATATTTGAAATCATATTTTTAATTGAAATCATCATTTACTCAAAAAATAAAAATTTTAAAACTATAACTGATTTAACGACACTTAGAAAACATAAATAAGGTATCATAGAATTATATAACAATCATAAGACATAAAAATATTAACTTATGATTATATTTTATTAAAATATATTATCTTTTGAATCATTATATAAATTATAATTTTTTATAAAAAATTATGTTTTATAAAAATACTAAAACTTAATTAATAATTTATAAAAACTTTATTTACTTATACTATGATATAATTTTATCATAAATTCATTTATAAGATGCCTAAATTTTATTTACACTTTAATGGATGATTTTACTATTCATTTGGCTGGTTTAATATTCATAAGGGTCATATTACTATTCATAAGGTTAATATTACTATTCAAAAGAGTCGAGTTAGTATTCAAGAAAAATGAAGTTGATCCAATAGGACTCTAAATATTTTACTGATTGCATCCATGTATGTTTTTTTATTCAAAATTCAATTAACCGAAGCATAAAAATCATGTTTAATGTCTAGGTTATAACTATCTTTTTTAAATAATTACAGTAAAAATGTTTTGTTTTTTTGAGAATTAGTGTTGTGTGAATTAAATTATATATTAAATTTATTTGTAAATCCTTGGGGTGTCAATTTCTCCTCTCCTTCAAAAAATTGTGTTCTCAAAATTTGAAATTTCTCTTCAAAAAAATGCTGATACTAGTAAAACACTTAACATAAATTGAAATTTTTTTTATAACTAATCTCAAAGTCATAAACATGGTTTCTTTGGGGATATATTTACTTTTAAATCCTTGATAATGGTTTTTAAAGAAAATGTGACTTATCCTAAGCATATCCCCAGGTATTTTCAAACTAATTATGTAGTAAGGTCCATTTTTGTGTACCAGGTTACCCCGAGGTAGGCCTGAAACACCTTATCAGAGTTTTTACACCTAGGTACATCTATGCCAGAACCATTTCCACATGTAGTATCCAAGCAGGGATGTATTTCTTGAAAGACCCACATAATCTCTACCTTACTAAAATTCTAGAATGTTCTTATATACTTATCCTCAAATTATTTCTTAGGGTTACATTCTATAATCTATGTTTTCTAAATCTAGTTTTCAAGATTTCTAATACACATCATTTGATACCAACTATAAGTACCCCAACCCAGTAGCTTAGAGCTAGCTCCTTACTTTATTACATTGGTTTGATTACAAGGAATGGAATCCTAAACGGTCAAATAGATTAGCCGTTTTAAAAAACCAGATTACATACATGAAATTTACACAACAAATTGAGAGGAAAAACAACATAGAAACTTGATTAATAACACCCACGATTTCTTAGATTAACCCTGCAAGTCATTCATAATATACCTCTCAAAATCCTAGGGAAAAGAAACATATGAAAGGGGTGAAATCAGATGCTCTATAAGGGTATGAAATACATATGAATCTATAACATAAACAATAATTCATGATGAATAAATAAAGACAAATTCTATTAAAAATAAACTTTAGTATAATATAGAAAGAATAAAAGCTAATTAAACAATTCCATATAAATAATCAAATGAAACTTAACCAAGGATATTCTACTAGTTGAATAATCACATGATTTATAAATTTTAATATCATAATGAGAGAATTCATATGATATACATCATAAAACTATCATCAAGTCCTTTTCCAAGACTTCCAAAAAATGGTCAAGGCCTTAGCCAAAATTAATTTCTATTTTGTCTCATGAGACTGCCGAAGCATCGAGAGGATATAGCCAACCCTACCCATCACTTTTTAATTCAAATGAATTACCCATATGAATAATAAAAATATATCTTTAAATAAAAGTATCGCATACCACTTTGAAATATTTTAATCATAATCATAGATGAAAATACTCTAATAAAATCATTGATAAATTATATAAGGAAAATAATTTTTAAACATTCCAAAGTATCCCATACCAATTAAAACATTTAAATATTAATACCTATGAAAGAATAACATATAATATCATAATAATAATAATAATAAATATTTTATACATCAAAGGGTCGTACATACACCATATTCAAGGAATAAGTGTTGAACAATGCATATATCTCACAGAGGTAAAAGTGAGATGAGAAACCCGTTTTTACTTTGGAAAGAAGAGTTATTTTGGAAAATCATTTGTATTTTCCCTAAATTAATATTTTAAACATGTATATCAAAGAAAATAAAAGGTAAGGACATTGAAATTATATTTTCATTATAAATGATGTCCGCCTGAAGTGAAATCATGTAAAAATATTTTTTAAGAAACATTATAAATAAAACATTTTAATGTGGTTTAAGGAAAATATTAAAGAGATTTTAAAGTAGAAAGGCATGATTTTTTTCATAAAACCATAAATTAACCAAGATATGTTTTCATTATAAAATGTGTTATTTTATAAAAATAATGACGGCTTTAAACTTATTACATAATGCACTTGAAAATGTGTAAGAATTCAGAAAGATCCCTTTAATCAGAATTAGTTATCAGGAAGAATTGAGAAAGGAACCTTAGAAAACATTTATTATCTCATAAAATTTTGATTAAATGGTCTAAATTTATGATTTCGGAACATATATATATACTTTTTAGGAATCATATAAAAATAATGAATAATTACATTGGTGTATAGAGGAAGAAAACATAACCCGAATAGAAATGGAGGTTTGGGAAGAAAACCCTTACATAGATCGTATCATTAGAGTGATGATAAATCAATGAAATAATTATATGTGACAAATATAAATATAGAAAATATAATTGGATATATTTTATAAAAAAATAATAGGTAATTTACACATATTCTAGGAAAAACATAACCAATGACATAGATGTTTATGTCAATGAATGGAAATTGAGTTAAGATATCCCTTACCTCACGTTTGAATTCCTTAAACTTTATTCAAACCTATTGTATAATGGTTTTAATAGTCTTATTAATTTATTATATAACTAAAATCATATTTATAATACCTCATATAATCTTCTTATAACATTTTCCACCCATTTATTAACAATATTTTGTTATTTCTATTGTTTTGGGTGCATTTTTTTCATGGTTTCCAATGATGATTTTTTATGGTCTTCCTTTTAAAAAATAAATAATAATACAAAAGTGATAAAATATATATATCTATTTCATTTTAATAAATTACATGTTATTTTAAACATTCCATGATTTTGGTAAAAGGGAAACATACAATAATCGTCTACAAAGGCGTTGATTTGACGCACTATGGGCGATGATTTCGTTATTTAAGAATAAAAGGAGAAGATGTGAGATTTTATGATGCTTTTAACATAATAAAAAAATCCAGTATATATGTTATACTATATTTTTCATGAATCATTGTATAAGAGGTATGGATAAGTTATAAGTGGGAAAGAATTTAAAAGAGAAGAAGAATGAATCTTACCTATTGAAAATTTATCCCTTAATACCTCCTTAAGAATCATGGAAGTAGTCTTTTTGTGAGACCATAGGCACTATAATGTGGAAAGGGGTGGAGAGGAGGGAGTTCAAAAGAGTTTATATGAGAAGTAAGGCATAAGGTGATGAAAATTTGTGAAGGAGGGAGCTTCTTATAATTGAGGTGAGGGGTAACATAGGAATTACTCAAATTATTAAAATATAATAACTTTATTATTGGGTTTAAGATTTTCAAAAGTCCTAAAAATCCTAGTATATCCCATTTTGGAAGGAATATTATCATTTTTCCTTTTTAATGATTTTTTTAAATAATTTAATAAAATGTTATATTCATTCAAAAATAATTTGTTAAATTAAAAACTATTCACAATCATAGACTGAAGCACATAAAAAAAGATTCAATTTAGAATTAAAATATTTATTATATCAAACAAATATTTTAAGTACCTATAGAAATCGTTAATTGACATAAAAATATCAAATTATATTTATTTTAGTATTTTTAAAAACATTAATTTGATTTATTCATTAATTAAATATTTGCAACATCATAATTGTTCAAGCCATTAATGTAATTATTTATTACCTAAAAATTAAAAATAAAATTAAATAAGAAATTTAATTCTATTATATTTACAAAAAATATTCTTTTTTAAAAAAAACTTATGGAAAACCTAATATTAAAATACTATACTAATTGAAAATTATAGTGAGAACAAGTTGTCTTTCTTTTTAATAAAATAATATAAAGGGACTAATGTGATCCATGTGGGTCCAAAATTTTCCCAATTAGAATAAAATGAGATATTGGATGAAATTAAAATATTAAAGTAGATTTATATAGTTTATGGTTCAATTTATTATTCTTATAAATTTAATTATAACAATTTATTTATTTTTTCTTCCACTTGCACAAGCATTGGATCAGCATTGCATAAACATTAATGTTAATTATTTAATATATAATTTTTTTTAATAAATTACTATAATAAAAATAATTTAATTAGGTTTAAAATAAATTTCTGTATTCTTTCATTATATATATTCACTCATATACATGTCAAGAAATCTTCTTAAATTTGTTATTTTGTATTTTCTTGCCCTGCGCAACCATTTCACATGCATTTGGATAAGGTTAATATTATATAACGATAAACTTTGAAATTATCATCACAAAACATCCATTATACATAATAATTGATAACATTCTCATTAAACTAATTTTTTAACTCTTAATTATTATTTTTAAGGGACTAAATTGGATTTATCAACGTGGCACCGCCATCACATCTACAATGAAAATGATTCTTTTATACTTATTAAGAAAAAAATTAATTTATATATTCTGAATTATATCTTTAAAAAATTTCAATTATAACATAATTGTTTATTTATTCCACAAGTTTAATAAATTTTATATCGTAAATATCTCCTGATTTTATCACAAAAATACAGTATTTTCTTAAAAACTCTATTTTTTACAATTCATTAAAAATTCCACTATTTCAAAAAAATAAAAAAAATTAATCCTAACCATTTTCAATGTTTATAATTCAAAAATGATCTCTGTTTTATGGAAATAACATTCTAAATATGAGAAACTATTTTTTAAAATTAAAATCAATTTTTAATCAATTTTTTTTAAAAATTATAATCTATTTAATGACACTTTGAAAAATTAATTAAGGTCCCATAAAATTATCTAATAATAATAATACTTCAAAATATTATCTTATGATTCTATTTTATGAAAATATATTTTCTTTTGAATCATTATATTTATTATAAAATTTTTAATAAACATTTAGGTTTTATAAAAATACTCATACTTAATTAATAATTTCTAAAACATTTATTTACTTATACTATGATATAATTATATCACAATTTCATTTACAAGATGCCAAAATTTTATTTATACTATCATGGGTGAGGTTACCATTCATTTGGTCAGTTACTTATTTATAAGGTTTATATTACTATTCATAACGGTAACATTACTATTTAAAAGGGTCAAGTTACTATTCACCAAAATTAAGTTAATCCTATCAGACTCTAAATATCTTATTGATCACAACCATGTATGTATGTTTTTTGAAATTAAATTCATTGAAGCAGAAAAATTATGTTTAATTTCTAGATTATAACTATCTTCTTTAAATAATTATACAAAAAATGTGTTGTTTCACAGAGACTCAATGTTGTGTGCATTGCATTATATATTAAATTTATTTGTAAATCCTTAGCGTGTTAGACACTACCCAATGACAAGCATGAAACTCTCTCACCAAATCCTCTATCATGTTAGTAGAAACCTAGATACGCCCTTGTATACGTAGGATGTCATCTCTATAAATAGAACAATCCAGAGGTGGATCCTCACCTAAAATACTCTCTCATAGGACCAAACCTTTAGTGTTTGAAAATTGCATCATATTAACTCTCTCTATAAGTGAATAGGTCAATAATAGTAATGCAAGTACATATTTTCCATGACATTCTTGAACCTCTATGTGCATCTCATAAGATAGGGTCATAAGCTGCCACTCACTACTGGCCTCCTGAACCATATGTGTCTGAGTCCTCTTGCTTAGAGCATTAGAAATAACATTGAATTTATCAGGCATAAAGGCAATATCAAAGTCCAAATAACGAAGGTATTGAACCCCCCTTCATTTCCTAAGATTCAAGTCACACTATGTGAAAATATACCTGAGGTTTTTTTGGTCCATAAACACCAAAAACACTCTCCTAGGGGGTAATGACTCCAACAACACAAGGCATGAATACCAGTTTCCAACATAATATTGTGCATTGGGTAATTCTGAACATTATGCCTCATTAGCCGTGACCCATATGAAATGACTCAATCTTCCATCATCATAAATACTCCTAGCCCGATACTCGATGCATCATAATATACTGTATAGCTTCTGCCAAACTCTAGAAGAACCAGGATCGACGCTGAATCCAGTCTTCCTTTCATCTCCTAAAAGGCTATCTCAAAGGCTTCTGACCATATAAACATCACACACATCTTATTTAATCCAATAATAGGTGCTTATAAGGATGATAACTCTTGTATAAAGAACCTATAATAACTATCTATCCCCAAGAAACTCTATATATTAAAGAGTTTCTTGGGATGCTCCCAGGTAACTACATAACTCAACTTCTCTCAATCAATTAATACCATTTCCTCGGATATAACATGATCCAAGAAGTGAACCTTATCGATCCAGAAGTGTCATTTAGTGATCTTATAATATAACTGATTCTCTATCAATGTATTCAAAATATATCAAGATGTATGACATGGTCTCTTCGAGTATGAGAATAAACCAAGATGTTTTCCACAAAAACTATGAAAAAGGAATCCAATTATGGATATAAAACCCTATTCATCAAGTCCATGAAAATGGAGGGAATGTTCTTGAGACTGAATGGAATAAATAAATACTTTTCTAAACTATATCGACTTCAAAGATCCATACATGGTATATCTGGAGACCTAACTTGTACCTGATTATATCTTGATCTCAGGCCGATCTTCAAGAATACCCTCGCTCCTATGATCAGGTCAAAGATATCATCTATACAAGGTACGGGATATCGATTCTTCACTGTTAACTAGTTCAATTTTTGGTAATCCATACAAAGCCTAAGGTTTCTATCCACCTTCTTGATGAATAATATCGGTGAACCCTATAGATAAATATTGGGCCGTAAAAAACCCTTAGCTTTTAAATCCTCTAACTATATCTTGAGCTCTTAAAACTAATTAGTATCTATCTTGTAAGGAGTAGTGCGTACCAGTGTAGCTCCAGGCTCTATCTCGATAGTAAATTCTACCTCTATCGTAGTTGGTAGTCCATACAAGTTATTGTGGGGAAACATCCTAAAAAATTGACTATAATAAGGAATTCATTCTGATGAAATCCCTGATCATCCATATAAAGGATATAAATCTGGGTGGTCACTCCACATATTCCAATATTCTCTAGTCTATATCTTCTTTCATGGACATCCCACTCTACCTTTTGAGTATAAGTACCACACTTTGGTGATGTGAATGACACCCTCTGATGATAACAATACACATAAGCATGATATGGGATCAACTAGTCCATTGTGAGAATGATATCAAATCCCATCATATTGAGGATGAAGAGGTCCTATAATAAATTATGACAATCTACCTCAAGGAGGAATTCTTTGCATTTACATACACTCTCTCAAATAAATACTCAACATCAAGCCTAAATATTTCCACAATAGCCATAAATATAAAGGAGTGAGATAAACCTATATCGAATAAATAATATAAAATAGTAAAGGATACTATAATAATACCGGAAATAGTAGATGGAAATAATCCTTACTCCTCTAGTGTAGGCCAAACTGAATAAATATATATTGATCTATAGCCTTGTGTTGCAACCTGACTACCCTAAGCAGGTCCACTCTGTTGGCATGATGTATCTGAAACCTGGATACCTTAAACATGACCTCCTCTTCTACCTTTATGGTTATTAGTACTCCCAATACCCATTTGGTGAGGTGATACTTACCCCGCTTCTGAAGGAAGAGTTGATATAGATCATCTCCTACTAGGAACTAATTGGAAGGTATTTTAAAAACATTGAAGATACCCCAACCTAATGAAACACCGACACTTAATTGGGCCTATAGGACACTGGGGATTCTTATTTCTAGACTTCCCACACTAGTGAAAAACCAAGTAACTATCAGTAGGTGTCACCTGGGTGCCAATTTTCATGCATTCAGTCTCAAAGTGTCACTTCTAACAACTAGTCAAACCACTTCCCTGTCTCTATTCTGAACCACCCTAACCCGCACCATCAGCTTTTCTCAGCTTCCACTCATTTATGAGATCCTATATTACTATATCATACATTGTATTAAATGGTCAAATATTCAATTGATATTGAATAGAATTCCTAATCTCATTCTCAAATCATCTTGCTTTCATTGGATCATCAGCAGTATAGATAGGCGCAAAGCATTGAATCCTTGTAAAATGAGCTAAATAGTCCATAATGAACATAAAAACTTATGTCAGATTCATGAAATCCATAGATTGATCAGCCCACAAGTCACTACAAAATATTTATATTTTTCCAAAAGGGACATATCTATTTATAAAAGTACATTTTTTGTTGGTAAAAAATTTTACCAACACATATGTCTCTATCACAAAACTATTCGTAAAAACTATATAATTAAATATTTTTGCGACAGATAAAATAGTTCTGTTACAATTATAATAATACCAATAGATAATATATATGTTAGTTAAAGTGTTTAGCAACAAATTTTTATGACAATTTTTTCTGTTGGTAATAATATTCGCAACATATAATATCTATTTATAAATTAAATTTGAATAAAAATTTTAAATTTTTATTTCTAGTAAAATTTCAAAATATATTTATTAATTTATCATATATAATTCTTCTATTTTAATTATTAAACTAAAGACAATTGAAACGAATCTTTAAATCTAGAAAAAATTTAAATATATTAATAATGAAATTTAATACAAAATAAAATAAAAAAACACAAGATCCATCACCCGCACCACCCGAGTAACAACCACCCATCCATGCCCTAGTACTAGAGAGCCAACTCCAACACCAATTAGCCATCGATGCCCCATGACCAATGATCCAACTCCAATTTTACAATAGCCTTCAGCGCACCAGCAACAGAAACCCATCCATTCCTAGGACCAACGAGCGAGCTCTAGAACGAGTGAGGAACCTCAAGTATATGTTATACAATAACCTTCAGATTTAATAATTCCACTAAAATGATGTTAATATGAGAGGAAAAATTTAAAATAATTTAGATGCCAAAAACAAACCCTCAAAATGGGAATGGTTTTACGGTTATTATAGAACATAATTTATAGAGAGAGAATGGAGGAATTTTTGGATTCCTTACTCCATGTAGTAGTCTCTTACTTCATCTCCTTTAGTTAAGGCTTTAATTTTTATGTGGACAGGCTTGGACTGATTAATGGACTTGACTTTTGATTTTTCCAAGGCTTCCAAGATCTTGGAACATCCTTTGTTTATTTCATCGAACAAATTGTGGGAGCCAATAATTTTTTCACAAAAAAATTAGCCTAAAACTAACCATAGAACACTACAAAATGACTTGTATTCATTATCCAAATCTGTGCTAATAAGAATAAATCATTGAAGCTTTCTTCTTATTTGTAGTGACACCTAGAAAGATGAATAATCCTTCAAATAAACAACAAGCCCCAAGAAACAAACATGAGTAGTGAATGAAGCATTGATGGACAATAATGGTGACACCAACCTCATGATCGCACACATCATTTTTCATTGTAATGGTTCGCATTAATGAAGCAATCCACACATGCAATGTACCCTACCTATAGTCGGATAACATTAGCAACATGAATTTGGTAATCCCTAATTTCAAATGTAGGTGGTGGCTGAAAGCATCTTACCATCCCCACTCATGTAAGTAGGTCCCCTTTCTTACACCTATAAATGTAAGTAGTCCACCCCCAATCTCACACTGGTAGAAAAAAGAAGACGCATATAAAATAAAAATAGTGGCAAGGTAAAAAAATATCACATAAAATTAGAAAATTGAATATTTGACATAAATATGATAAAGAAACTCGTTTTTTTACACATTTTATAAAACTTATAACATTCCAAACAGTCATTATTTTACATTATTTACAAGTAAAGGGTCATTTCCAAGCATGATTCACTTATCAATCTATTATACCAAATAATCTCTTCTGTATGAAAACCAAAAAATTAAATTTTCAACTTGTTATACTCATATTTATTTTAAATGATTAAATATAAACATTTCAACACAGTTATGGATCACTAAGCCTTGTCAAGATTTCATCTTGCTATTGTTTGCTATAGTGTTCTTCAACTCTCAACAAGAATTTTGAATAGTCCAATATAATTTAATGGAATTAATTGATATAAAATTAAAATGAAATTAAAAAAACACTGACAAGATAAACATGCTACAATAAAACTTCAAAACTATCATTAGCCTAAGTATAATAAAAAAAAGAGAAAGTTGATCCAATTTAGTATCTCCATAGTTTTCTGTTTCAATCTGGACTATCGGTTTTCGATGATCCAATGAGAACTTCTTTTTTCAATGTGTATGAGTTAAAATGGACTGTAATGGATGGATCTAGAGGAAAACATCTTCTGACATGACAATAATTGATAATCTAGTGGATAGTTTAGATCTTTTCAATGTTTACTTGGCTTCATAACATTGCTGAAAGATGAGAAAATCAACCAAAAAAATTAGCATAGTGCAATTATTAACGGATGGATCTACACATTTTACTGGGTTGAAAAATAAAGTCAAAACACTAATTAGAAAAGTTAAAATTTTGGACAACCAAGTGAATGATTTTAATGAAGATCTATCTGACACACATTCAAATATGATAGAAAGTAATGTTTGATTCAAAATCATGTTGAAGTTGTGGAAGAAGCCCTTTCTTGATGTGAAAAAGAAGAAGATCAGAACCATTCCATGAAGAACTGACTTGAATCAATCACGAGACTCCTTGCTGAATACAAAGCCTCTAATCTAGATGGTAGTCTAAAAGGGAACATGATACAGGTAAAAATAAATAAGGAACATAAAAAACTAAAAGCAATTTTGAAGATCATGTATGGTCTAGAAGATAAAATCCCAGAACTAGATCAAGCACTCATCACATCAGTTGCTGAAAATGTTGTCCTCTCATGATCACTGAAAGAGAATTTTAACATGCTGTTGAAGATCAATGATGAAAAATCACAAGCATAGGTGGATGTAAAACTTATGAAGAAAAGAATTAGGGAATATGAAAAGGAGCTGAGCTCTGTGAGGCATTAGCTGGGTATGGTAACTGATGAAATGAATATGAGAAAGGAGGAAACTGAGAGCAAGCAGCATTTGGATAATCTGAAGAAAATCTCAAATATTGAAGATGAATATTAGAGACTGTGAATCCTTGTTTCTTCAAATTTATTACTAGTGGAAGATGAAATACAAATGGGGAAGGAATCCTTGGTTTCCCCCAACACTAAATTAGAGGGTTTAAGTAGCATGTGGGTGGAGATGGCTAGTAGGATCAAGGCCATAGAAGAAAAAATACAGATTATAGAGGAAACCCATAAACTAGGGCACTAAGGCTTGGTCCCTTCAGGTGAAAATTCAAGGAAATCTTCAAGCCTCACTCCTTTGTCTGATGATGGGGTTGATGGAGAAGTAAGAAAGTCTTAACTTTGGACTGAACCATCACTGGTTTTTGATTCCTTTCATAAGAAGGATTAGAGAAAGCCTAAAAGAACCTGCACTTGATGTTTATAGAAATTTTCCAAATAGAGAGGCTGGCCTCCATTGAAGGTTCAAATGAGGCTACCCGGGTTGGATAGAATGGACCTTTCACCAATATTGTTAGAAAAGGTAAATTAAACTCCATGAATTATATATTAATATATTTCACACTAATTTGGTGTCCCTCAAATAGTTTTGTTAAATACTAGGCAGAAAATTTTTGTTACCCTTAAAAGTTTGAATTTGGAAATCCATATTTACTATGATAGTACATTACAAATTATAAAACATATATTCCTGATTATAGTTTATGTAATATGTAAAAAATATATTTTTGATTATAGATTATAAAATAGATAATATATTATAAAAAATAGATTATATATTATAGATTATAAAATAGAATCATGATCAAATTATATAATATGTGATCTGTGTGAACATATTATACTTTCCTACCCACATCATTATCATGAAATTATACATGTCCTAGATTGTACTACATTAAATTTTATGATTCTTTTATTTGTGTCCAAATCCATGTGAAAATAGAGGCTAACACTCATAAACCAGTTTGATATAAACAATGTAATCCCCTTATGTCATAGATAGAGTAGTAGGTAATGTAGGTTCAAATTTCACAGCATGTCCAAATGCATAAATCTGGTAATGCCTTCACTTCATATCCTTTTGACTCACAAAAGCTTTCCATGACCACTCATCATCCATTTTAGAAATATTAATATGTTATTTATGTATAATAATGATAATGAGACACATAAGAATAATCCAAGGACATTGTATTTCAAACATTAAAATTTTATTTTTTATGGTTGATGCATATGCACACCACTTGATGTAAAAAAGTGTAAATACAGACATACCAATGTGACTGCACTGAGGAGTGAAAATGTATCTAGAATTTAAAGTTCATAATAATTAAAAGGATATATGGTTCTATATAAGGATTTTTTAATGACATTTAACACATAATGATTACTAATGCATTATTAAAAAAAGGAAAAGAAAAAATATCAATAAAAAGGTCTTCTATTGATATGATTATAGAAACTTAGGAAAACAGAATATATATGATAAAAATTTGAATCCTATTTCAGAAGTCTTTCATTTGGTCCAAAGGATTTATGGTTCTAGTTAGAAAAAAAAGGGTAAATTAACTAAAAAATATATTTAAATAAAAATATTTCTATAGATATGATAATAATAAATCACAGCACATTCAATAAGAATATAACGAAGTTAGTAAATTGTACATGAAGAATAAAGAGATAGAACTGCTCCTAAACTAATCAATTGAGAGTGGTCCAAAAGTAAAAAAATTATATGAATGTCACATTCCTATTTTAAGAACAAATAAAAAAGTACTTTCATTCGCTTATTAGGTCCACATGTCACCTACATGGATGAATTTCTACTCAAACTCTTCAACCTTTAGTGACTCTGGCTGAGCTCAACTGACTCCAACTTCATATATGTGGGTCCAATCTAGACCCATTGTTGGTCTAGGTTCAGCCTTCAATTTACTTCCTCAATAACTACACTCAACTACACTTAACATGATCCAGTTCACCTATTAAAGTCCATCCTGGTTCAGTTTTGTCTCATTTGAATTAGTAATGAGGAGAGACTATAAACAAAATCTTGGATTGAAACTACCAGCAATCATAAATAGTAGACCCAACTATACTGACCAACCAAGACTTAGCTCTCCATCAAAACCATCAAAAAACTTACAGTTTGAACCTATAGTGAATAAGCCCCGTAGTGCTAAAAACATGACCTCAAACATGTAGTTAATAATCCCCATGTTAAAACCAAAAAGAATTTAAATGGATAAGCATAAGGTTGAAGTAATATTTACATGCTATGATAATGTGGTCCAATTTTTTTGTAATAGATACATTTTAGCAGCAATAATACAATAGCCATAAATTGCACACAAATAAAACATAGAATAAAAAATAAAAACTCTAGGATCGATGTACTTGGAACCCATTCAAAAATAAAAGGGAAAGATAAAAAAACATATCCTCAATGATGATAGGTGATAAAAATGGTAAAATAAGGAGTATAAAAATTCATCAAAACAAGTCATCCTAAATATTAGTTCACATACAATATAATAGGGGATAAGAATAAAGGATTTACTTAAATAAGATGGTATGAAATACCATCTTAAAATTAATTAATTTCAATAATTTTTATATACAAAAGTAATCCATTAAAAACAACAGGATACATAAGAGTTCTAGTATAATTTTTCCATCCAACCATAGGAAAAATCAATTGAGAGAACAACCATAAAATTTACGAAAAGGCATACCTTTACTTCTTTAAGAGTTCCAGGTATATCATCGTCACTGTAATGATGGTACACCTTATCATTGTCCTGATTAATTTTAGTTCTTAAATGATTAGGAAAAATAACAGTTCCCCTACCCTTAAAAAGAGCATTAAATTTCATTTCAAATGAATTTTACTAAAAACCTAACAAAAATTCAATTCCAACACTAGATACACATTATTTTAGGTGGTTAAAACATCAAGAAAATAAGTACATACGAGATAGGATTCCAAAACATCGACTAATTAAATGAGAAATGGGTTTATGTCCATGCCGCTCCCTACACCTCATTGAGGAAAAAATCAATCAAACAAGGTGTGGGAAATGGTAGATAATCAATGGTGTGGATGTGGGTGTTGGTGTGGGTGTGGGTGTGGGTGTGGGTGCGGCCGACAGTGAGGAACTGTTTGAATCAACATAGGTAGATATCACAACACCATTGAAGGCGAACATAGAAGATCTGGAGATGATCAAGGAAGAGGGAAGATTGTGGAGACATCGAGGTTAGGGGAGGGATTATGTTATTTTTTATTTATTTAGTGACTATTTATTAAATATAAATGAATAGGTTTATTTTTAGTTTTTTAACCTTTAAATGAGTAGTTTTTAAAATTTTTGTTGGATATAATTTTTCTTATCGAATAAAATAAATTTAAAATATAATTGTGATTTTGTTCTAAAAATAATATATATTGTATTATTTTTTGAATATATTCCAAGTATATATCTTTTTTCTGTTAATATAAACATAATGTTTTTAGGAAATTACTAAATGATAATAATAATAAAATGTTATTAAATGATTTATTTGTAGTGAATAAATACTAGAAGCTGATATATATATTAAAAAAATATTGGTAATAATAATTAATAATAATAGATGTATTTGTTGGTAAAAAAATTTTGGGGTTAATATGATAAAATAAAAGATTTAATTGTTAGGAAAATATATGTTGGTATTAAATAACTATTAATGAAAGGTGTATATGTTGGTAAAAATAATTTTCCGTACTTGAATTTGATACCAATAAAAATTAATATCTGTTGGAATTTCTCATTTATACTAACAAATATATTATCTATGACTAAATTTCTATTGGTATAAGTAACATTTTTTTGTAGTGTAGTTTCGTGAAAGAATAAACCACAAAATATAGATTGGAAATCTCTCCAAATAACTTATCAACACTTACATTCCTTGTTCAGATTACCCCATCATTATTTAAAGGATCCATGAAGCATATTAGCAGTAAGCTTCACTCTCTTATCAATAGGTGTCTCATGGTGCTAAAAGATAGATAATACTATCCATATCCATAAATATATAGCATGGGGGCTACTATACCATTAAAAGTAGGTGAATGTTGCTTTTAAAACTCTTGTGTCGACTCTCCCATAGAAGGGGTAGGTCATGAAGCTCCTTGTATATTCTGCATGAGTTTTAAAAACTCCCATAAAAATGACATGTCATTTCCCACATCAGGGATAATAGGAGGTTACACAAATGACACTACTGGAGGTATCATCGTGGCTCAGGGACCACCACCTTTGGAGTATGGTCACAAACCTCTTAAAACATGACTAGAGGATTTCATGGTGGAATAGATCTAAAAATTTCACACACATGCCTCAGACAGGTTCTAATAAAGGTAAAAATCATAGATGCATGAATATGATAGGTACAAGACATCCTATGTAAGAACTACACCCATCTTCCAACTCCTAGAGCCATGTCTGGGTAATTGGAACAATTATATAGAACACAAGATACACTACCTAATGATCATTACTGAGGTCAGGTCTGAGTGAAGCTCTATGTTTCACTATAAGGGTTTCCATATACAGAGTGTTAATTGAAATTTATAGCAGAAAACACATTTTAAATTTCAATTTTAATCCCAATTTAATGGTTACCATTTAAATTTATAATTCTATTTCATTTAATTCCATTATTTTTTATATAAAATTTATCTTTAAATGGATGAACTATATATATCACCACTTCCAATTTATAATAGCATATACACCATATAAATTAAAGTGTGTCATATATTTAATATCCACCAGTTACTTATCAAGTCCCTTCAGAAACATTTAGCATAATTCATAGAAATAAAAAAACTCACCAAAAAATTCTATAAGAAATTCAAGATGTAAGTGAATGTGACATGACATAATTCATGACATATAAATCTTGTAAGGTGCCTAAAATGAATCATGATCAATGTTTTCTTACTGTATTGGTCTATAGATAAAATATAATTATCAATCATAATAATAAACATCACACATCATGTGTGTCACCCAATAGTGGAATCAAATCAATTTTAATTGGCATAAACCAAAACATCATATCATATCCTAAGTAATTTTTCCTTTCCCTGTATGTGGGTAAGATACTCCCAAACACAATCATTACCAAATTTCGACTCATTCTGAATCTCTTATATGATATTCCAAAATGATAAGACAAAATAAAAGAAATTTGTACTGATACCTCTTGGTGATGTCTTAACTCATATTACACTAAAAAATTCTGTGATCCGGTGGGTCACATGGCCTCAAGCGCACCTCCATGTATTCCATAGTTTTCCAACTAGCGGTGAGGGTCCAAGGTGTTATAGTGGGGAGACTATACACTCATGAAAAGAGCAGATCATCGACGAAATTAATAGATAAAAAATGTAATCATAATAATAAATAACTAAAAAAAGCTGGTAAACATCCATATGTAAAAAATAACCAACTTCAACAATATCTAGCACCATACACAAAATGGTGTAATGTCATGTATCTATCAAAAGTAAATAAAAAGGAATGGTGGAAGACATGAAATATAGTACATGTATCAAAACAACAAAAAGATCAAAAAATTTATCTCCAATATCATAAAAATCTATAGCTTGGTCCTGCTCATCCCTTCTCATATACTGTAATCAATCAAGTATCAACAATTGGGAACTTACCCCAATTGCTTCCGGCAACCACATAATCTATCTAGGCACCATCAGCGGCCTAGAGAGGGTGTAAGATAAACTCAGTAGGCCACCACCAAAGGTGTCTTCAAATACCATGTCAATGAATATAATATGAGCAATGTGTAGATATAATAAATGATAAGAAATAATAGGAAATGTAAAGGAATTGGATCATGTTCATGAAAGATACCATGTTGACACTACTTACTTTGGTATGTTCCAGATAATATCTGAATAAGTAACCACACATATAAAAATATGTGGTCTATATATATTGTGATTTATACAAGTATATATGTAAATACTACTACTAGACTGAACCTGAGGTATATCTTTGGCATCTATGAGTAGTAACATGATCCCCACAAGTTTCAAGAGATGCCATGCCTGATATCAAATGAATAAGGGATTCCATGAAAAGTATCATAAGAAGGGACACCATGCCCAGTATCATAATAGTAGGTTCTTTGATCCTAAATCGCACTAATAGGGTCTTCATGCCCAAATCATATCAATAGGGTCACAATGCCCAAATCATAATAATAGGGTTTTCATTCCCGTATCATAACTATTGGGTCACCATGCCCATATCATAATTATAGGGTCTCTATAACCGTGTATCACAATCGTGTATAGGACACCATTCCCATATATAACAACAGTAAAAGTGATTCCATGACCATATATAGAAATAGTTTAAGGGACTTCATAATAATATATCATAAAGTAAAGGGGTCACTATACCCATTTATCATAACAGTGATAAGTAGTCAAAGGATTTAATAAGAGCCAATAGGTAGTTCATAATTCAAAAACATTTATCTTTAAAAAGGTAATAATGATTATCCTATTTAATACAGGTGACATGGTCATTACACTCAATTTCAATACAATTAATTATAATTATCTCACTTATAAGACATTCCAAAACCATATAAATAGTGGTTTGGTCATTAAAATATTTATAACATCATGGTTAATTTCAAGGGCACACCTTAAAGGGTGGAAAAATGTGGAGAGGACCTATTCTAATATGAATAAAGGAATACTTGGTTACATCTATCATGGATATTGAATTAAACATGGGTTATGTGCATTTTAAGGCAACACATGGAGAAATCGTTGTGTGGACTCATCTAGTATCGACCTTTGGTTTGGTCTAGTTCATAAGAAAGCGAAAAAATAGATGAATAACCTAAAAATTGGGTATAAGATCCTGAACCAAAATAACTTCATTTAGAGGAATAAAAATGACAATAGGTGAAATATAAAAAGATAACTCATTGTTTTATATACAATTATATGATTAGAAGTCGAATCTATGTGTATACTGATGAATTATCCAAGAACCGAGGTTTATGGGTGGAGTTAAAAGGAGGATGAAGGACCTCATGTACACTGGAAATAGAGAATATGGAAGGGATGTTTAGGGTTATAAGAAATTAAGGTAAAAATGGTAAAATCAATAAAAAGGGTCTACATGGTTTGGTTACATAGTTGGTTAAACCATGCACCAACCATGCACCATGCACTATCCAAGGAAGGCAACCACATGGTTCCTGTACATAGTTTGGGAAACCATGTGCAAACAATGTGTTTTTTCATTTCTTAAAATTGAAGAGCTTCCACATAGGTGTGTGCCTCGAGTCACACAGTTAGTCTAAACATCATATCCCACTACTCTCACTTAAACACCCCACATGATTAGTGTAAACCAAGAAGACCAAGATGCATGGTTTCTACAAACCGTGTGACCCAATTGTATCTTCCACCAATTGGGTTTTGGGTCTTTGAAAAAGATCTAGAAACCCTCATTTCCTCTATATCCATACTAGGCATTCATATTATATCAAAACCATAGAATTAAACTAAAATTTAAAGGATTATTACCTTTTAAAAAACTAGGTTCTTGCACACTTACACTAGTTCCAACTGAAAATAGCATTTAGCCCACTAGCTCTCACAAGATACTCATGCTCTTTCTTAGATAAATCCTTCTTTAAGGGGTCCTCCACATTTTCTTCCATGGATACTCTGCTCACTAAAACTTCACATCATTTATAAAAAACCCTCAAGATATGAAACATTCAAAGTATGTGCTTTGTTCTTTGGTGTGACCATTGATATTTGGAGAGAGACCCCATTTTAGTGTCATCACAATAGACTGTGATAAGATATTTACTAATGTGTACCACACCAATCTCTATGGAAATGTTTCTAATCCAAAATATTTCCATGGTACATCAGAAACCAAAATATACTCAAACTCCACTGTAGAATTGAAAATAATGGACTTCTTTGAGGTCTTCCAGCTCACAAATCCTCTATTGAGACAAAATACATATCTAGACGGCAAACTTAGATCATTTTGATATTTTTGAAAGCTATCATCTATGTTACCCCTAATGATAACCTCTTCATCTCCTCCATACACTACGAACATATACTTAGTTTACCTTAGATACATAAGGATATTTTTAATAATAGTATAATGCTCTTCACCTAGATATATTTGATATCTTTCTACCATGATCAAAGCATAGGTAACAACATAATTTATACATATCATGATATACATGATGGATCTTATCATATAATCATGTGAGATATTACTCACCCTCTCTCATTCCTCTTATATCTGAGGACACAATTTATTGGAAAGATGTATACCATGTGATAATGGAACTAATCCCCTATTGAATTGTTCCATGTTGAACCTCTACATTATTTGTTCAATGTATATACCTTTACTTCATCCTAGAACCCTCTTGGATCTGTCAGGCATGATCTTGATCCCAAGAATATAGGATGCTTCACTAAATTCCTTCATTTATATGTACTTACTCAACCATTCCTTTAACTCTTGTAAGGTTGGTATATCATTTCCAATAAATAATATGTCATCAACATATACTACTATGAAAACAACTATATTCCCACTAAACCACTTGTCAATACATGGATCATAATGAAACTGAATTCTCGTATGGATACATCAGATCAAATGTTTCATGACCTAGATGCTTGATTTAATCCATAAATGGATCTCTACATCTTTTATACCCTTTTAGAATTTTATAGAGTCATAAAACCTTATAGTTTTTCATATAAATATCTTATTAAAGGTTCCCATTGAAGAATTCAGTTTTGAAACCCATTTTCTAAATCTCATAGCCATGGTAAGCTTATATGAAAAAACAAATTATGGATTTAAACACATCAACTGGATAAATGGTTTCTTCATAGTAAATGCCTTGACATTTTCAAAACCATTTATCTACTTTCCATTATTTATAGGTTTTTACTTTATATTACATTTTCGTCTTTCTCTTGAATACCCATTTACGCCCAATAGTTTTTACATCAATTAGAAGATTGATCAAAACTCAAACTTATTTTTGATACATGGAATCCTCCTTAGAATTTTTGTCTTCTTTTCACCATGATGTTTCTGAGCTCTCTACTACCTTATTATTGTAGATAAGATAATTATTTTTAAATAATAATGCTAACCATCCTTAATGACTAGAAAACCATATCTCTCCAGTTCACTTAGCTATTTTTCACTCCTACAAAAAACTTGGGTTTTAGAAACTTCTTCTTTTATGGGGACCTCTGAAATCAGTTCCTATTCAAACTATTGTGTATCTTGAGTATCAAATTAATCAATTTAATCCTTTATCACACTATCCTCAAAGAGGATTTTCTCCCTCCCAAGAAAAATTACCATCCTTGCAACAATTACTTTCTTGTATGCAATGTTGTATAGATATTATTCCCATGTTTCATTGGGGTACCCTATGAAGATACACTTTGTGCCTTGGTGTGATAGTTTGTTTCTTGAGCAAGACGTAACAAATTCCTTGTAAACCCATGTAAAAACATGTGAAAAAATAGGATTATTTATACTCCATAACTTAAATAGAATACCTTCTACCACTTTAGTTGGTACTCAATTTAGTAAGTATAATTCTATCTTTAATGTATATACCCAAAAGGATAAACAACGATTACATGACTCATCTTTGACCTTACCATGTACAACAAGGTATGATTTATCCTTTAACTAACACCATTCCACTATAGTGTATAAGGCGGGGTGAGTTGAGGTAAAATACCATACTCCCATAGAAATTTGAAAAAGTCTTAGTTAAGATATTCACCACCATGATCTGATTTATTTTTTATTATATTTTTACCAAACTAATTCTCAACCTCATTCTTTAACTCCTTGAACTTCTCAAAGGATTTATACTTATACCTCATTAACTACATATAACCATACCTACTCAAGTCATTTTAAAAATAATAGAGTATGGGTATCCAACTCTAACCCCAGCTTAAAAAGGTCCACACACATTGGTGTGTAACAAATCTATAATCACTATGGCCTTTTCACCTTTACCACTGATTGGACGTTTGGTCATCAATCCTTTTAAGTAAGAATGACATATTTCAAGTGTATTAATCTCAAAAGAGTTTATGTTTCCATCTTGATATATTTTTGTCAAATTCTTTTCACTTACATGAGAAAGATGGCGATTCCATAACTGGGTGTTATATGAGTCACTCATATTTGTTTCGTTATCAATTGACAATATTTGGTTTTTTTAATTTAATAAATAAATACCATTCTTCAATTGTACCATACCATAACATATGAAATATTTATAAAAGTATCAACCTTTATTTCCAAATTTCAAAATAAATCCATCCATATCTAAAAAATAAACAAAAATAATGTTCTTGGTAACACTAGGTACATAATAACATTTCTTTAAATCCAAAATCAGTCCAATCAAAAATGTGAGATGGTAGTCTCAAATAGATAGAGCATCCAACCTCACTGCATTGGATACTCATAGATCTGTCTCATCTATGTAAATCTTCAAAAATCCACTTGGTTTATATATTTGGATACAAATGTGAGAACCAAGGACAATATCTAATAATCAAATTGTAGATATGGAATGATTACACTCAATAATAGATGACCCTAAAAATTATCCATTTCTTCTCTAGAAATGTGTAATTCCTCTTCCA
This sequence comes from Viscum album, assembly GCA_963277665.1. Classification (NCBI taxonomy): domain Eukaryota; kingdom Viridiplantae; phylum Streptophyta; class Magnoliopsida; order Santalales; family Viscaceae; genus Viscum; species Viscum album. The sequence goes on along the minus strand of OY728119.1, from coordinate 1,495,938,751 downwards.
GTGGACCTTCTTTCCATATGAAAAACATACTACATCATGTTACTTTCCTTACCATTAGATCTTCATCATTTTGTAAGGGTGGTGTTACAAAGTCTTATAATTGAAAAGATTATTTTAACCTTTTTTTGTTGTTGTTCCTCTTCTTATTCACTATATAGAAATTATTTTGTCATTCCCCATGTCTTTATAAACTTTTCAAATAAGTGGAATAAGTTCCAAAAGTGTCTTCTAACTATTTCTCATATTATAATTCACAATTAAACTAGAAACGTTTTTAGGTAGTGATGATTAATTGAAATTTGTGCACATCTCAACAGGGATATTAAAACCAAAGATATCTAGGTTCTTAATGTATCCAATCATAATGACTATATATTCCCTAGAAAGAATTAACTGTCTAAGCTTTCATGTTAATAGTGCATTTGAGACCTCGTACCACTCTGAACTCGTCTTCTCTTTATGGAGATCCTTAAGGTGATAAATGATGTTATATGCATCCATATCCTAATATTTATTTAGAATCTTATTTGACATGGAGGATAACAAAAAACATAATACATTCATAGTTTCTTCCTCATGATTCAAATAGACAGACACTACTTTCTTATCATCCTCTTTATAAATTAACACATAAAGTGGGTATTCTAGCATGCATAAAATCCATTTGTGGAAAAGTATAACACACATGTTCCAATACCATTCTTGGAGATTTGCACTGGTGAGAAGGTTATCCTTCTCTAGTGTGGATCACAATTATATTGTTGAAGTCATATTATTTTTCATTTTTATAAATAATGAGTAGATAATTAGTACTTATTTTGATTAAAAAACATATTATCAATTTTAAAATTAATTAAATTCTTATTAATCTACCACTATTTTTTGAAACCCAATCGCCCTCACCATAAGTTTAATAATATCTTGTTTTTTACATATTTTAGTGACAATAATAAATATTCCATTTATCATAACCCATACTTGGGCCTGAAAATTTATTTGAAATGTTTTAGGTATGTGTAACTTTCCAAATTCATTAACTCACAGTTCCTTAATCCATTGAGTGAACTCTCCAATTCTAAAACCCTATTTTAATATTTCCTCAATATTTTCCTCTTAGTTACACCAATTCCTAATTGGGAATTCAACCATTGATGTAAACTAAGTCTAGTCAATCCAAAACCCCAAGCTAAGATTTCTATGATAATAGAAAGAACCCTAACTTGGGTTTGTCAAGCACGTTGATCCATGAGGTTGACTCCAACTTAAGTAGTGGATGGATAATATGAATAAAAATTTAAGATTGGGGGATTTTTTCACTAATGAATAAAGATCATTTTATCATTTACATGTCTTTTTAATATTAAGTGGATTTTAATTAAGTGATTAACTATGTATGATAAAAAATTTATGCATAATAGGGTTATTTTTCTTCAATTTTGTGTGTAAAACCATATAAAAGTGAGATTTAAAAGGATAAATGTTACTACCAATGTAAAAAAGGAGAACCTTTCTTTTTATAAGCCTACATAATTAGAACTTTATAGTTTAGCATGTTTTTCCTAGAGTAGTGATCTTGATGGATAATCTTCTGGGAAGTTTCTCAGTATATGTGTGAGTGAGGAAAAACACACTAAAAGAACATGTGTTGGCTTGTGGGGATAGTCATTAGTCTGATAAGTGACTCTGATGGGTCATAGGCTATGGTGTGCTCAGAAGACAACCAATGTATTACAGGAGACCCATGAGGTCAGATGACTAGGTTCATGGCCTAGGAAAGGTTGGGTAATGATAAATAGTATTAGAGCTAATACGCAACTAAAAGTGCAGTGACACTTCCCAGGTTTGGTGTGTGGGGTCCACAATGAGGGAAGTGTGCTTTAAAGGGGTGGAGATTATAACACCCCTAAAAAGTGAGACTTAAAATTCTAAATGTTACTACCCATGTCTATAAGGTGCACCTTTTTTTCAAGACCCACCTTATTAGAACTCCACAGTTAAGAATACTTGGATTAGAGTAGTGATCAGGATGGGTAACCTTTTTTGAAGTTTCATATGGTGTCTGTGAGTGAGGGAAGCACACTAAAATAAATGTGTTGACTTATGGGGGGGAATCCATTATTCTAATAAGTGACCTCTATGGTTAATAGTCTATGGGGGAAATCATACTGTGATGAGTAATATCCTCTAGTGTGCTCAGAAGGAAACCAAGGTATTACAAGAGACCTATGTGTCTAGATAATTAGGTTTGTGGCTCGAGGAATGTTAGGTCATGACATGATAAATTCCATACTTGTTAAGACAAATATTATTTTCACATTTTTGCTAAAATCCAAACAAGCCTTATTTTGAAAAATTAATTAAAATTCTTTTTATTTTTTTTTTGAAAAGTCAAACATGGGTAAAAAGTCTTTAAAAATCATTTTTTGAATGTTAAAACATTTTTGAAAACATTTTTAGAAATTATTGATATGAAATAAAAATGGGTTTCGACAAAAATGAGAAATAAAGTCAGTTATCATTAAAAACATTCTTTTGGAATCATAAGTACATAAAGAGAGTAAAATGAAGAGAAATTTTTTATTTTCATGACAAAAATATATGAGAAAAAAATCATCAGTTTCTTGATATATAGATCATAATATTTCATCATCAAAATCATAAACATAAACAATCCCAATAAACAATGAGATTGTATCATAAAACCCTTACCACTTTGGTAACATTGAATCATAAACCCCATGAAAGGATAAAGTTAAACAAAACAAAAAAATATCATGATAATTAATATATTCATGACATTACATGTCAATGGTTTTTATATACACCTCATAAAAGAATATAGGTTTATAACATTATGCATGTCCTAAAGCAGACAAATTGAGGAAATAATCCCATACTGAATTGGTAAATTTTGAGATGTAAACCCAATAAAAGATAGAACATAAAATGGATATGAAAATCCTAAATTTTTTTATTATTATCATCCCAAAATAAATTCAAGTTATTTATATACATCACATAAAATAAATAGGTGGTGAATATTTCATGTGTCTAATAGAAGAAAAAAGTGAGACATATATCCATAAACTTAAGACTCGGCTTCATTCATACACATTAAAACCTCTAGGATAATAAATATAGGTTCATTATAAATAAATTAAATAAACCTTATTATATATATCATACCATATATGATTTACTTATGACCTTTTGTTACTTTTTTATCAATATTTCCTTATTAAAATCATGTATTGGGTAATAAATGCTTTGTTTTTCATGTATGTTTTGATTTTTCATTTTTAGTACTATTACTTTGATCATGGTTATATAATATCCAGAATTTTATAAATTATATAAATATCATATATATTTAGTATATATGTATTTATAGTAATCTATAAAATTTAGAGATAGAAAATGAAATACACAGTTCATGGAGACAATATGTCATACGTATCCATAAATATTGTTTTCATTTTTCTAGACAGATTGAAAGAAATAAATGTAAATAATATATTAATTTTTTTGAATCATTTTTATTTCATATTTATCAATTTATTTTATTTAAACCTGTCCTCATTTCCTTCCATGTAAAGTGTACATGAAGAATGAATCACATCACTTCACGATGTGTTAGTCCTCCGTACATAAGAACAACATCCTCATATACTACAATGAATGGAAAGTAAGAAGTTGTGTGTGATATATTAATTAAATAGGTATAATTATGCTATAAATATCATATATATTAATTTTATCTACCCTTATTACCATCCATGTATAAAGGAAATGGAAAAATACATCACATCGGTTTGTGAAGCGATAGTGTGCCGTAGACAAGAGAGACACTATTGTTACAAGAGGTTGAAAGATAAGAATTTATGTGTTATATTATAAATAAAAAATTATATTAATATCATATATATATTAAATAAACATTAAATCCATAATTATATCCATTGGTGAGAGGTTGTTATGGAAAATGAATAACATTAGTTTGTGAGGTGGCAGTCCCCCATACACTCAAATGAGGAATTTGTATCCCATTTGATAGAAGTGGAGATGGATATAGGTTATAAAATTAATATAATAACATATAAGTATATATTAGATAATGTTTTTATTATTTTATCAAAATTTTAAAATATTCGAAGAAGTTAGAAGAAGAATTAAAACAAAAACGCATAGTTAAAAACTCTACCTCTTCTTTAAAGAACCTCTTTAGGTCTAACCTAAATCCTTACTAGATTGGATTTATGATATCATAAAGGAATATAAGACATGGGGAGAGAATTAAGAAAGCAATTTGGGCAGTTATTGGGAAAACCAAAGGGTTTTTGAAGTGTGAAGTGGGGAGGAGAGGGGGTGGCCATTTATGAGTGGGGGAGAGGACACACTTAGAATTTTTGAAAAGGAAAAGTTATACCCATGTTTTTCACATGAAAAAGGACCCATAATGGATCATTTTAGATAATATTAGGGATAATTTCAAATTTTTCCACCCAATTTTTTTTATAAAAGTTTGTAGTTCATTTTACACCTTATATTTTTTTACTTTAACCCCCGGTAAACCCATTTTAACATTAACCATAGTAATTATTTTATTTATTTTTTACTATTGATTTTGAAAAAAATTAAGTTTAAATTTTTTTTATAGAATAAAATATTTTTATTAAAAATATGTAATTCATTTTTCTAAACTCATTTCATAGAAGTGGAAAATATTAATTTGAAAATAAACCCGCAGATGTGACGAGAAAGCATTTTTCATTGAAATAATGTTCAAAATTTTAAAAACATTTTATATCAAAATTCAATATAAAAATGACTAAAATAACCTAAAATATATTAATAGATATATAATTAAAATAATTATACTTTTAAAACAATATTATAATAATTTTTAAGATTTAAATACTCTAAAAGAAATGAAAATTCTTAATAAAAACTAGTATTTTCAACTATTCATTGAAAAATCTTTCTTCTCAGAAAATTCTAAATAATTAACCTTAATAAAATTTTGAAAATTTTATTTTAAAAATGAATTTCATTTTTTCAAATATATTTTATAAGTAGAAATAACTAATTTTAAAATAAGTGTGCAAAATGTAAGAAAACTACTTTTTAGAAAAATAATGTTTAAAGAATAAATTGGATTTATTCTTATCTCATATATATATAATACATAAGATGAATGTTAAGAATTTTATTGAATATTTTATATATAAATTTAATTAAAATAATTAACCAACTCTTATTTATTTAATTTATTGAGATAAAACATGTTGGTGTGCATAAAAATATTTTATTAAAAAGAGATTTTCTTTATTTTCGAATGGTTTTTATTTTCATTTCTAATTAATTAGTCATCAATGAATTAATTTTATATAAATTTGTAAAAAATATATTTTATTAATTTAGTTAATCTTATTCAAACTCTACATTCCAACCTTTATGCAATAACTATCATATTAAATAATGATATTTTAATAGTATGTCACATTTCATTAAAACTAGGTGTTGTGTATAACACAAGTTATCAAATAAATAAAATTTATTTGAAATAATATTTCGTAAAATATTAAGGTGTTACAATGACAACTAAATTATTTTAATATTACTTTATAATATTTCAAGGTCCTTGTCAAAGAAAATGTTTTCCTTAATATTTGGTAAATTTATATATTTTAAATAATTGATTCGAAAGTGAAAAGGGTATTTTCCTTATATAATATTCCAGTGAATCTTATAAAGAAATTTTCATATATGATAAAATCCTTTTATGTTGATTATTTTTTACTAGAGATATGATCCAATGAAACAATACTTATTATTTCTTGGTATGGTTTCTTATTTTGTTGATGATATTTGTAAGAATCCTGTTTATTTTTCATGGGTTATTATATATTTAATTATGAAATGTTTATGAAACTAATTTTACTTTCCTAGGTTATTTGATGATATATTGAGTATTTTATGATGTTATAGTACCCATATCTATGGTTTTCATTATGTGAAGGGTGGGACTAGAAATATATATCCCTCCAATGTAGTGGGTAATTTTTTTTGTATCATTAGATAATTATGGGGATCCATTTAATCCACTATGGGAAGTAAGTCGATATGATTGTGCCACGTTGGGATGAAAATTGAAATAATTGATCCACTATGGGAAGCATGTGATGATTCTTGATCCGTTATTATATGGTAAATAGGTTTTAATTCTTGATATAATATAATTTTATGCTCCTAGTAGTTATAATCGACATATGAAATGGTTTTTGTACCTATGATGGTGCAACACTCTTATGATATGTTTTCATACTTATGATATGAAATTATGGTTCATTATTGATATATGATGATTCCCCACTCTTGCAATTCTTGTCTTTTTATTTGAAGTTTTTTTATGCCATGAATCATGTTTATGATCTATGACAGATTGGGTATGAACCTTTTAATTTATGGTCAGGATCTCATATCCTTATTCTTATCTTATGATTTCATATGACCATAAATTGATATCTATTAATTTCACCCTTACTGAGTATCTGATCTCACCTTTTATGTTTCTATTCCCTAGTTTATGAAAAATGGATTAAGTAGGGTATGTCATGAAGGGTACAAAGTGAGAAAAATTATGAGCTATAATGAAGAATGTACCTAAATAATATATTTATTTATATAGTATCTAAAGACACTAAACCTACACAATCCTTTCAGGGATTATAATTTTATGTATTTAATATTCATCTAAAAATATGTAATATTTATGCATGAAAATATTAGGTCATTATATTTGAAGTATTAGAACTTCCAAACATTACATCCATGTTTAATTCTTGTCACATACCTATGTGACCATATGATATAATAATCCCACTAACCTATTAGTGAGTAAAATTTATGAAGCAATCTAGTTTTAATAAATGCGAGACACAAGAAACTTATTCCTTTAGTTCAACTCTTTGAAATTATATTCAGATTTATTAACTTTATAACATAGAATGTTATTGTAAAGACTCATATTTTCCTAGATACTAAATTTGAGAAGAATTTTTAATTTTTCGTATCAGTGGTTTGTGAGGGGTAAAATGGTCAATCTTTTCTAGTATATGACCTTATATAATTTTTTTAACCAATTTTTCAGTTCTAAAATAGTGTGTTTACTATAGGTTAGGAGTTTGGTGGAATTTCTAGCTATTCAAGTTTTAGTGGAATATTTAATATTTAATTAATTAAATATTAAATTATTCGCACAGGTTTGGTTGGAGATATGTTTTGAACAAAGTTTTATATTGAGATTCTAACTTCGTGGTTGAGTCTGAAATAGAGGGGTTTTCCCAGGAGATGTATAAACCTGCTTTGGGTTCCAGGACTTAGTTCGAGTGTTTAAAAGGGAAAATAATTAATTAATTAGTCAATTAATGAATTAACTTAGGTAACCCCCATTTGGTTCCACAATTGATAAGAGGTGGAGGAGATGGTTTCTTCCTCATGTGGTGCTCAGAATGAGAGGAGAATGGGGAGAAGATGCCTCCATACTTCATCCAAAATGGAGACCAGGATCGGGTCGTGGTGTGGTGGCTTTTGGGAGCACTTTTAGACCCAAAACATTGAAATTTACACCGCAAAGTAGGAAATTTTTTATATTTTTATTTCATATCCCCATAGATTATATGTTTTTTTTTGTTTTATAGCCCTATTATGATTTTTAAGGACCCTATGTGGGTTAATATGTACCAAATCAGGTAAAAAAGGGGGTCTTAGGAGGTTTGTAGCAGTTCCCTATTCAAAACCCCTGACTACATGAAGTGTGGTTCTAAGAATACGAACCGTTCATTTTTTCTATTTAGGGAAGATGGAATTTGTGGAAGTAAAATCCATGTACTTTAAGTAAATTACGTATAGTAGTACATAGCCATGTATCTACCCATGTTGAAGAGTACATGGAAATACCATTTTTGGAAAGTACACACCATGTACTATCGGTACACTATGTTAGTAGGATATGGCCATGTGGCCATGTACCTGGAAAGACACCCCATGTAAGGGGTACATAGTCATGTAGTTGTATAAATGCATACCACATGTATTCCCTAGCCATGTAGTAGTGCATGTGCAGACCCCATGCCTACTTTGGAAATGTAGAAGTACCTGGATAGGGGAAGGTTTGAGAGCACACACCCTGTACTCAAAAGTACATGATGTTTACTTTTTATAGCAAGATTTTTTTTGGCGTTTTCTACCCCAGAGTCAGAATTGAACTTGTGATTATTCCATTTTTAGTGATTTCAACATAAATCACGATGGTGTAACCCTTGGGGTGATTTTATGACTTCTAAGAGGTGGTTTGGGGTGAGTAAGTTGTGCTAGAGATATTTTCCTCTAGAAAGTTAGTTCATCTTTTTCTTGAGAGTGAGGCTTGAGATGAGACCCAAGTGAGGGTCATTAAAATGATTGAAGGATTTATTATATGTTTTTAGAGACTCCAATTGAAGTTGAGATGAAATTGCACATGGTTAGAAGGAATGAGTTACTACACGAGGTGGTGGATAGGTTGGGTGTATGTACCAACCTAAGATTTCTTGGAAAGGGGTTAGTCCTAGGGCTATTACCCTTATGAGGAATTACTATTGTTGAGTCTTGTGAGGCCATGATATTCTAAGGAAATAGATTCTATAGAATAAATTCCATTGACCCCTATGAGAATAGGTATCTGTGATTGGGGATGTTGGACATGAAACTCTGTATCAGTACTGATATTTTTTTATGGTATGAGTGATGGAATGAGGATCTAGAAACCCTCTTTTTTTTGAGTATCATGGTAGTGATGTGTGTTTATATATATACACACATATGAGGTTAGGTTCTAGAATTATGCTCTAGTCACCATGATATTATGTGATAGACTGACTCTCTAGGAACTATATTATAGGATGATGGACTAATGCTCTTCATCTAGGGATTTGGTGCGAGTTCAATGGTCCTATAATTACTAGTGATGTATATTATGTATGTTTTGGGATGTTTGCAAAATTCATTAAATCCATGGTTTTTGTGAAAGAATGATTTTCTTGGCACAGATTATATATTGTGTGGTCTGGATGGTGGTATGATGCTCTACATCCATGGTTTGAGTTCCAGACTGAGGCTCTAGGAACTTATTGTATATTTGGTGGTATGTCTGGTGGACTAAATCTTCACATTCAGGGTTCAGGTGTTAGACTGATGCTCTAATCACTACTATTTAAGACACTTGGGTTAGATGTTAGCCTGATCCTCTGGAATTTGGTAGTACTTCAGCATGGGATGAGTACTTGAGACTGATGCATCAAGGTATCGAGTAAAAGATAATGAGTAAAGTCATGATATCTATTTGGGGATGCTATTATGGTATAGTCCATATGTTTTTTGGGATGTACGGTCATTGATAATTTATTAAAGACACCCTGACACTGGCCGAATTAGGTATGGTTGATAGTAGTCATGGAACTGAGGATCGAAAGTTGTTTAACTTGTGTTTATTTTTGTTATATTTCAGCTAGACTAAGTATATTTCATGAATATTCACTTATGGAATCATGTTATAGGTTCAACATTGGGGGTGGACTATTATGATTTATTTATCACCCCATGTTTGTGAATCTCTATGTGAATGAATACCTTATTTTACTTTCAGGTTGAACATGAATGCATGATGCATCAGGATGAGACCTGAGATTTCATGATTGGGTATGTTGCTTGTATAGAGACTAATTATTCGAATGGATAAGCTAGATAGGGTACTAGATACCGGGTATGTGAAATGGATCATAGTTGGAAGTAGATCCTGATGTATTTATTTTTCATTTGTTTATTTTTAATATTTGATCGGCCTAATGGTCAATCAATGTAGTACTCATGAAACAACTATTCGAGCCTTTACTATATTTCATTCGATTATAACATGTTTCATTTTTAGTTTATTTATTCTTCTACATTATATGATGTGTATGGTATTTGTTTATTTACTTATGTTATTTCACTCTGATATGGGGATATATACTCCTTAAAGTTCCACCTTAGACTCGCACTACTAGTCAGTAAGCTCTGGTGTAATTCCCCGACCCCAGTTACATAGAGTCGGTGCATTATTTTAAAACATTGGCATGATTACACGGAATCAAGTCCCGAAAGACCGATCAGTTTAGCAGTCTTGGAAAATAGATTACATACATGGACATTACATTACACTTTAGAAAATAAAACACAACATAAATGATCCTTTTAGTATGCCATTAATCCCCTAGCTTAACCCTGCTTATCAATCATAATAAACTTCTTTGAATATTGAGAAAATTAAAACCTAGAAAGGGGTGAGCTCAAACACCCAGTAAGGGTAAGTAATACAGTAGAAAATGACATAAATATTAAGCATGGTGAATAATTAAAACCACATTACTTTACCAATAATAAACTTGAATACTTTTATGGAAAGAATATGAGCTGAGTAAATAGTGCAATAATAAAACATAATCTTGGTTATTCTACTAGTCTAATGACCACATGAACCATCAATATTATTTCTATAATGATGGAATGTATAATGTCAGACATTCTGAAACATTTTGTCATGGCCTTGACCACGACATCTAAAAATGATTAAGGCCTCGGCCAAAACCATAAATCAAATTGGGAAAGGGCCTCGGGCAATTGCACGTCTAGTTGTCTCATGAGACCTACCAATGCATCGAGGAGCTATAGTAGGCTCCACCCATCCCTTACTAAGTCCAATACATTCCTCATATGAAAAGGTTGAAATATAACATAAACATTCGTATTAAGACTAGCATACACAATGTCAATACATTAACCATAAACCATGAATGGTATAAAAATATAACATCCACAATCAAACATATCATAACTCATTCAATACAATATGGAATATTGTATTATAATAAATCAACCTCAATCAAAAATAATATCCAGTAAAGGATGCTGACATAGTTGAAAATGATGAGTAACACTTTTTGAGAGAAATATCCTTTTTGTAAAATCTTTTAAAAGTCAAAAATTTATAAAGAATGTAATTTAAAAGATATTTTCGAATCAAAATGTCTCATACCACTTTGAAACTTTTGAAAAGAATTATCATTTAAAAACATTCATGTCCATATAAATAAATCCTTAAAAACCATTTTGAAAACATGGACATTAATGAGAATGATTTAGAAGAATAAATATTTAAAACATTTAAAATGATGTTTTATTAAAAAGTACCTTAAAAATAATCCCTTTGAGAACTATTTTATGAAAATTAGACATGGATAATAAATATGTCCCAGTATATACTTATGTAAAAACAACATTGGATAATAAAGGGATTGTGAAATTAACCCCTACGAATTTGGTAACTTACAAAACATACACCCCATGAAAGAGGTATCATACAATTAATATGTAAATAAACATAAATTAAATTGTATTACACAAAGAATACAATTATTGGATGTACATACACCACACAAAAGGTAATAGTGGCAATATGGCATGAATCTCACGGGAATAAGGAGTGAGATGAAAACCCCTTACCTTGCACTTTCCTTAGTCGAGGGTAAATTTAACCCCTCTATGAAGACTATAGTATGTTATTAAATTATAAAAGAACCATATTAATATTTATGATATCATACATTATTTATTTATGACTTTATACTACTCATTAAACAATAATTTCCATGTTATATTAATATTTCGGGTAATAATCGCTTTCTTTATTGTACGTTTTTTAACTTGTTACTCTTGATTGTATCACTTAGATCATGATTTAAATACTTCTAGAATATAAAACATGATTTATATATCATATATATTTAGAATATAAATATGTATAATAGACATATATATGAAATGGAAAACACTATTTATGGAGACGATAGTCCATACGTAGGCATAAACGCTGTTTCCATTTTCATATAGTATTAAACGGAAGTAAGTGAATAAGATATATGTAAGTACATAAATAATTATATATATAAATATATATATCTCTAGTATTATTATTATGTCTTATATTACATACTCATTAGTAATATATATTTTTATAATCGTCGATGAATGGTGAACTTGTAAATGAATCTCATCACGTCGTGGAGACGGTAATCCGTACGTACGTACGAGAAAAAATATCATTATTTTGATATTAAAATAATATATAATTTGATATTATATCATATATACAGAATACTTATCCTGATATATTTATTATTTACATCAAATACACATCATTATTATACCCGTCTAAATAATAATGTATTGAATAACAATTACAACACGACGTGGAGACGGTAAGCCGTACGTACACACGTATAGTGACATGTCATTAAAAGGATGGATAGAATACTGAATATGGTTTTACAATATTTATAAGAACGTCAAAATATATATAAGAGACTAGAGTTATTATTTTATAATTAAAATAACAAAGAAATAAGAAGTGGAAGAAGAAAAGAACTTGGAAGAGGGTGGTGAAATCATTACCTCTTCTTCGGGTTCTTCCTTTTGATTTGATCAAATGGGCTCCATAGGATGGCTTTCTGATCAAAATAAGGCCTCTAGGTTGAAGTGAGGGAAGTTGGGAGGATATTTGGTCAGAGTTTGGCTGATCCAAAAGGCTTTTGATTTGTGAATTTGAGAGAAGGGGAAGTACCCTTTTATAAGAGGGGTGAGGGGCACCTTTGGAAAAACATAAAATATTATTTTATAATAAATTAATATTCGGTTTATTATGGCTCCAAATTGACTTATTTAGAGGATAGGGTGGGTATGGGTAGAAATTATCTCAACCAATAGTTTTAGACAAGTCTAGGTTACCATTTTAACCTTATTAGTTATATTTAACTATAAGTTAAATAATTTATCTTTTACCATGTCTTCTTGAATTCTTACACAATATGGTTAATAAACTTACTATATACTGCCAATAAAAGCCCAATTGGTTCATTAATGTCATATATATTATTGTATAATTACTTTAGTTGAATCTCATATTTTTAGTACCATTATATCAATTAATAATATAATATTTGTTTTAAAAACTATTTTATGTCTATTTTGACACTATTTGGTATTTGTTTTTTGTTAAACTAATAAAAAGATGATTACTTCAAAAACAATACATTCAATCGCTCCTAGCATGTAATATTCACCTAAAAAATTCTTGGATTTCATAAACAATTTGAAATCATTATTTTTTTTAATATTTATAATACCATTTATTTGATTCTTTCATTAATATGGTAATTACTGCATCACCATTGTGTCATAAATAAATTAAATTATTTAATGTCTAAAAATTATAAATAAAATACAATTATGTAGGAAATTTTTTTTCTTTCTAATGAATATTTATAATTTAATTTATCTTACATATAACATTATATTTAAAATGTTTTAGTTATTAAACTTTGATTTTAACTCTTTTAACTCTTCTTTGAATTAAATAATAAAAAATGTACTAATCTAATAAAATTGGGACTAAATGATAATATTTTATTCCTAAGGTTGTTTTTTATCGAGATACACTTGTCCAATAGAATTAGGACATGTGTTAGGGCAATATTAATATCATTTTTACCCTTAATTACCTTATTTACTTTTAACCGTGGTAAATAAAAGTAAAAAGTTACTATTCACCAAAAATTATTTTTGTCTTATTGAACCACATTTTACTCCTTGATATTAACTGTATCTCTCGAATTTATGAAATTCTACTCACAGAAGCGGTAATATTATGTTTTATGTGAATTTGTAAATTCTTCTAGGAGGTGGGTAAAAGACAGTGAAAAGTTCAATAAAACTTATACATATATAAAATTATTCTAAACTAACTCCAATGAATTACATTGAACATTAATATGTATTATGTATCTATTTTTACCTTAATTATATTTAAATAAAATAAATAATTATTTAAATAAAAATTCGGTTTTAAACTATAACTCAGCGTTTTTTCACTATTCATAAAAATTTGAATGCTTTCAGAAAAATACCAAAAAATCACCCTAAGCTAATTTCAATATTCAAAATCCAAAAATGAAGTCAAATTTACCAAATTCAAAACATAGAATTTCTATTTATTAATTTAAAATTAATTCTCGTTGTCAAAACCAAAAGGCGTATTGTTAAGAATCATTATCTATCAAAAGATTGACAATTGTTTATGTCCAATCTCAAAGTGAAATTACTTAAAACGACCAGAATTGGATTAAATGGTAAAAATATAATATATTTATACTTTTAAAACATTAAAATGTTTAATTTCACACTATAAATTATTTTTATTAAAAAAGTTGTTTTCAATTAAAATATAGTATTTTTCACTATTCACCCAAATATGAAAGTTATCAGAAAAACACCAAAATTTATTGAAACTAAATTATTTTGTCCCAATTATAAAAAAGAAGTTTATTATGTAAAATATAATATATAAAAGTTTCAAATATTGTATTTTAAAAAGGGTTCACCATTAAAAGGCGGTAAAAGTGCATTTTTTGAAAAATACTTCTTTTATCTGAAAAAAATCAATTATTTCTTACATTATGTCTAAGAAACTCATAATATGGATTCTAAAATTATAAGGATTATATATAGTTCAAAATTCATTTAATACTATTCAGAACCGCTTTTGAACGGCAAGTTTAGTAAGTTATGGTGCGCTTGAACTCGGTGTTGCCTGTAGTGCAAGTTATTGAATTAATTTGAAGAAATAATGTACTATGAAATCTTGGGGTGTTACATTCTTCCCTCCTTCAATAAATTTCTTCCTCACAATTTGAAATTGTTCTTCAAAAATAAAAGGTTAAAAATTGAAAATACCATTGTTGGAAAACCCACAACAGAAATTTCTTTAATAAAATTTAGTCTTAATAAGAGGAAAAGGGGAGTGAAAAGGTCACAACCAAATTATGATCTCTATTAGGAGAACATTGGTGGAAATTATAGACACATAATTGGAGGAAAACATAAATATTTATAGTAAGTGATTGAGGTCATCAATCACAAACAATTGTAGAATTGAGGGCCTCAAAGCCACCAATCTATGATGATTTAAATTACCATCAGTTCAACAAAATGTAAGGTATTCGGATAACACATTTTTTGTTTTAAGATTCCCTACCTAAAGTTTAAGAATTTATTTATTCATAGAATAAGAGAAGAAAAAATGTGTACTTGTCAAGTAGATTTCCATCCTTTAACAAATTTCTTCCACAAAGTCATCTTTCACTCTAAAAGATAATAGAACATAAAAATATATTGTATTTATCCAATTCATATAGGGTTAAAAAATGAATTTATAATTCATCTACCAGACCCTTTAAAAAAACTACATTATTTAATAATGGACATCATGTGGGTTAGTGATAGGTGATACACTGTTGTCTCCCTTTGGTTGAGGGTTCAAGTCTCACGGCCTTGCCGGATGCGACGTGATGTCGCCCGACCTCCGAGTTGTCTTTTTTTATGGAAATCCAAAAACAAACTTAACAATAGTAACCAATTTCAAACATAATCCATTCCAACCTTTATAATTATCTGAAATACTTATATCCAAACTCTTAGTCCAAAATTTATAAGGAAGTTAAACATAATGAGGATCCTTTTTTCTAGGTAATAACCTGTGAATGCCTTCATCATGTATTCTTTTACAACACCACAACATCCGGAATTACCAAAATAAACCATATCTTATTCCAAAAACACTACCTCATTATCAGGAACATATTAAGGATTACCTTTCCTTCAACCATGTATTTTCAAAAAAGTTTACCTTACTATCAACTCACTTTTCTTAGAACCATATAATCTCAAAACCTCAATAAAATAGTACTTTAGTACAATCATTATTTATCTCCATAATTCATGTAACCAGTATACTATTGATACAACACTCAAATTAAATAACAACATAAGAACGCTAGTCATTCCTCTTCAACTGAGGTAATATCATAACTTGATTATAATCCAATAACATCATTTGCAATATACTCTTATGATTTGGATATTGGTTCACATAGTGTCCCAACTCCTTGTAGATACAACATTGTACATTTGAAACCTTTTTCTTACCCTTGCAGTCACGTACATGGTGTCCTTTTTCTCCACACTTATAACAAACTCCCATTTCATTCAGGAAAGTTCCAGGGTGTTTCTTCCCACAGTTATCACATATGGGAAAATTCTTCTTTTCCCTCTTCCCTTTATCTATCTTTCTCTCTTCCATCCTTTTATTCTCTTGCTTCCCTTAAATTCAATAGGACTCAGATAATTATTTACATATCTTATTCACACGTGATATTATTTCTTCATATGTTGAGAATACATGGGAGACTATTTCCCTTATTAATGTTGTCTTAATATCATGAAAGATATGATCCTTCTTACTATTTGGATCATATGTATTTCTGGAGTTCACATTCCTTCTACTGGGTGCCATTTCTATACAATGGCATACACTAGGTTAGTTTATGAATTGCAATAAATAATTACAAACATGTAAAATACCTAACATAAATTGAATAGTTTATGGATATAATCCAAAAAAATATTTTCTTTTAGGAGGTATATACTCATAGATCCTTCATAATTATTTGTAAAGAAAATGATAATTATCCTAAGTATATCCCCCAGGAGTGTCGTAACAAAGAGTGCAGCAAGACACGTTGTTGTGGACCAGTTCCCATTCGAGTCTAGCTCAAAGTGGTGTTTTCGGGTTCTACCCCTAGGTATATCTATGCTAGAGCCACCTCTACCTGCTCGTATCCAGACAGGGATGTATTTTCTCAGAAAAATCACAAAATCTCTACATTACCTAAATTCTAGGATGTTCTTCTATACTAATCCTCAAAGTCTATCTTAGGGTAATGTGTTATAATCAGAGTTTATCTAAATCTAGTTTCCAAGGTTATTGATAAACTTCCTATGATACCAACTGTAATGCCCCGACCCCAGTTACCCAGAGTCGGTGCTTTATTTTAAAACATTGGCATGATTATAAGGAATATTTTCCCGAAAGACCAATCAGTTTAGCAGTCTTGGAAAATAGATTACATACACGGACATTACATTACACTTTAGAAAATAAAACACAACATAAATGATCCTTTGAGTACACCATTAATGCCCTATATTAACCCGTCTTATCAATCATAATAAACTTCTTGGAATCCTGAGAAAATTAAAACATGGAAAGGGGTGAGCTCAAACACTCAATAAGGGTATGTAATACAGCAGAGAATGACATAAATATTAATCATGGTGAATAATTGAAAACACATGCCTTTAAAAATAATAAACTTTAATACTTTTATGGAAAGAATATGAGCTGAGTAAATAATTCCATAATAAAACATAATCATGGGTATTTTACTAGTCAAATGACCACATGAACCATCAATATTATTTCCATAATGAGGGAATGTATAATGCCGTACATTCTTAAACATTTTGTCAAGGCCTCAGCCTGGATGTCTAAAAATGATTAAGGGCTCGGCCAAAACCATAAATCAAGTTGGGAAAGGGCCTCACCCAATTCCATGTCTAGTTGTCTCATGAGACCTACCAATGCATCGAGGAGCTATAGCGGGCTCCACGCGTGACTTACTATGTCTAATACATTCCTCATATGAAAAGGTTGAAATATAACATAAACATTTGTATTAAAACTAGCATAATAAATTTCAATACATTAACCATAAACCATGAATGGTATAAAAATATAACATCCACAGTCAAACATACCATAAATCATGCAATAAAATATGGAATATTGTATTATAATAAATCAACCTCAATCAAAAATAATATCCAGTAAAGGATGCTGACATAGTTGAAAATGATGAGTAAAACTTTTTGAGAGAAATATCCTTTTTGTAAAATCATTTAAAAGTGAAACATTTATAAAGGATGTAATTTAAAAGAGATTTTCGAATCAAAGTTTCCCATACCAATTTTGAAACATTTGAAAAGAATTATCATTTCAAAACATTCACATCCATATAAATAAATCCTTAAAACCCATTTTGAAAACATGGAAATTAATGAGAATAATTTAGAAGAATAAATATTTAAAACATTTAAAATAATGTTTTAGTAAAAAGTACCTTAAAAATAATCCATTTGAAAAATCTTTTATGAAACATTGACATGGATAATAAATATGTCCCAGTAGATAATTATGTAAAAACAACCTGGGATAATAAAGAGATTGTGAAATTAACCCTGACCGATTTGGTAACTTACGAAACATACACCCCATTAAAGAGGTATCATACAATGAATATGTAAATACACATTAATTAAAGTGTATTATACAAAGAATACAATTATGGGAAGTATATACACCACACAAATGTTAATAGTGGCAATATGGTATGAATCTCACGGTAATAAGGAGTGAGATGAAATCCCCTTACCTTGCACTTTCCTTTAGTCGAGGGTACATTTAACCTCTTGTTTGAAGACTATAGTATGTTATTAAATTATACCAGAACCATATTAATATTTATTATATCATAAATTGTTCATTTATGACTTTATACTACTCATTTAACAATAATTTCCATGTTATATTAATATTTCGGGTAATAATCGCTTTCTTTATCGTACGTGTTTTAACTTATTACTCTTGTCTGTATCACTTAGATCATGATTTAAATACTTCAAGATTATAAAAAATTATTTATAAATCATATATATTTATAATATAAATATTTATAATAGATATATATATGAAATGGAAAACACCGTTTATGGACACGGTAGTCCGTACTACGCATAAACGTTGTTTCCATTTTCATATAGTATTGAACGGAAGTAAGTGAATAAGATATATGTAAGTACATAAATACTTATATATATGAATATATATATATATAGTAGTATTATTATTTCATATATTACATACTCATTAGTAATATATATTTTTTATAATCATCGATGAAAGGTGAACTTGGAAATGAATCTCATCGCGTTGTGGAGACGGTAATCCGTACGTACGCATGAGAAAAATATCAATCTTTTGATATTAAAATAATATATAATTTTATGGTATATCATATACAAAGAATACATATCATGTTATATTTATTATTTACATCAAATACACATCATTATTATACCCATTCAAATAATAATGTATTGAATAACAATTATACCAAACCGTAGAGGCGGTAATCCGTATGTACGCACGTATGGTGACATGTCATTCAAAGGATGGATAGAATACTAAATATGGTTGTACCAAATTTATAATAACATCAAAATATATAAAATAGATTGTAGTTATTATTTTATATTGGAAATAAAAAATAAAGAAGAAGTGGAAGAAGAAAGGAACTTGAAAGAGGGTGGTGAAATCATTATCTCTTCTTCGGGTTCTTCCTTTTGATTTGACCAAATGGGCTCCTCAGGTTAGATATCTGATCAAAATAAGGCCTCTAGGTTGAATTTAGGGAAGTTAGGAGGATATTTGGGCCTAGTTTGGCCAAGAAAAAAGGCTTTGGAGGTGTGAATTTGAGAGAAGTGGAAGTGCCCTTTTATAAGAGGGGTGAGGGGCACCTTTGGAAAAACTTAAAATATTATTTTATAATAAATTAATATTCGGTTTATAATGGCTCCAAAGTGACTTATATCTAGTATAGGGTGGGGATGGGTCTAAATACTCTGAAACAATAGGTTTTAGACAATTTTAGGTTACATTTTTAACCTTATAATATAGATTTAACTCTAAGTTAAATAATTTAACTTTTACCATGTCTTCTTGTATTCTTACACTATATGGTTAATATTTTTACTATATACTACCAATATAACCTCAATTGGTTAATTAATTCCATATATATTATTATATACGCCTTTTTGCTTAATCTTAGATTTTTAGGACCATTATATCAATTAATAATATAATAGTTGTTTTAAAACTATTTTATGTCAATTTTGACACTATTTGGTATTTGTTTTTTGTTAAAATAATAACAGTATGATTACTTCAATAAAAATCCATTAAATAAATCCTAACATGTAATATTCACCTATAAAATTCTTATATGTCATAAAAACTTTGAAATTATATTTGTTTTAATATTTATAACACCATTTATTCGATTCTTTCATTAATATGGTAATTACTGCATCACCATTGTGTCATAAATAATTTAAATTATTTAATGTCTAAAAATTATAAATAAAATAACATTATGTAGGAAATATGTTCATATTTCTAATGAATATTTATAATCTAATTTATCTTATGTATAACCCTATATTAAAAATGTTTTAGTTATTAAACTTTGATTTTAACTCTTTTAACTCCTCTTTGAATTAA
Source organism: Viscum album (assembly GCA_963277665.1). Lineage (NCBI taxonomy): Eukaryota > Viridiplantae > Streptophyta > Magnoliopsida > Santalales > Viscaceae > Viscum > Viscum album. The sequence continues at coordinate 1,495,918,383 of OY728119.1, read as the reverse complement.
ATAATAATAAATGTCCTAATCTAATCCAAGTGGACCCAAATGATAATATTTTGTTCCTAAGGATGTTTTTGGTCAAGATACATTTGTCCAACATAATTAGGACATGTTTTAGGGTAATATTTATATCATTTTTACCCTTAATTACCCTATTTACTTTTAACTGTGGTAAATAAAAATAAAAGATACTATTCAGAAATAATTATTTTTATCTTATTTAAATTCATTTTACTCCTTGATATTAATCATTTCTCTCAGAGTTTTGAAATTCTACTCACAGAAGCGGTAAAATTATGTTTTATGTGAATTTGTAAATTTTCCTAGGAGGTGGGTAAAAGACGGTGAGAAGTTCAATAAAATTTTTATATATATAAAATTCTTCTAAACTAACTCCAATTAATTACATTAAACTTATATAGTTATTATGTATCTATTTTTACCTTAATTAAATTTAAATAAAATAAATAATTATTTAAATAAAAATTCGGTTTTAAACTAAAACTCCGTGTTTTTTCACTATTAATCAAAAATTGAATGTTTTCAGAAAAATACCAAAAAATCACTCTAAGCTAATTTCAATTTTACAAATCCAAAAATGAAGTCCATTTTACCAAATTAAAAACATATAAGTTGAATTTATTAATTTAAAATTAATTCCCATTGTCAAAACCAAAAAATGTATTTTTGTGAAACATTATCTATCAAAAGATTGACACTTGTTTATGTCCAATCTCAAAGTGAAATTTATTAAAATGACCAGTATTGGATTAAATGGTAAAAATTTAATCTATTTATACTTTCAAACCATTATAAGTTATAATTTAACACTATAAATTATTTTGATTAAAAAAGTTGTTTTCAGTTAAAATATAGTATTTTTCACTATTCACCAAAATATGAAAGTTATCAGAAAAATACCAAAAATTTATCGAAACTAAATTCTTATGTCCCGTTTGTAAAGAATAATTTTATTATGTCCAATAAAATATATAAAAGTTTCAAATATTGGATTTTAAAAAGGGTTCACCATTAAAAGGTGGTAAAAGTGCATTTTTTGAAAAATACTTCTTTTGTCTGAAAAAATTCAATTAGTTCTTACATTATGTCTAAGAAACTCATAATATGGATTCTAAAATCATAAGGATTATATATAGTTCAAAATTCAGTTAATACTATTCATAACTGCTTTTGAACGGCTAGTTTGGTAAGTTATGGTGAGCTTGAACTCGGTGTTGCCTGTATTGCAAGTAATTGAATTACTTTGAAGAAATAATGTACTATGAAATCTTGGGGTGTTACATCTGGAGTTGGAGGGGGCACGCTTGAGGACTTTTTGTGAACCATCTTAGGGAACCAGTTTAGTGGCATCTAGGCCATACTGTTACAAAGTGTCATCAGAGTTGTTTACTTTCATATTATTTTAGTATTTAAGGATTTTGTGGATATGATACATTAGAATGTGTCATATCCTATGATTGATATTAGTTGGTTCATCACAAACACTTGTTTCGGTAGGAATTCCAAATTATCAAGGCATGAAATTGATGTTCTTGGAATTATATTTTACAATTATATATGATTTTCACCTTGGGTGAGACACATGCGGTTTGGATTTTCATAATTTATGATATATTTATTAGTCTTGGACCTTTTTCAAGGGGCCTATGATATGTTTTTGACTCTTATCCTATATTGGAAAGCGGCTTCTCATGCACCATGGTAGAGATATAGGATCCACATTTTATAGGCCTTCTAGTGTATGATTTTATTGATTTATTTTTGATGCCAGGTTCTATGGATCTACTGTGAGGTTCTCTTTAATGAGGATGCTAATGTGGTCCTTGTGAACAATAGGTGAGGTGACCCTAGTGGGTGTGCATGGTGAAAGTGAATGATCATTTCCCCCCTTATGGGTGGTTTTGTAAGTTGGTTTTAGAGATTGGTCTTCTAGGGAGTGTTCTAATATATAGATTCTTGGATAGGATGGGTACCCTAGTTGTGGGAGGTTAGCTTGGTGGATGATGTTCTTCGTATGTGAGACCCTATACATCGGTGTTTTGACATGTTAATGTTGTGGGATGTTGGGACGAGAACGTGTTTGACACCCCATGAGCAGTGGAATTATATGAGTTGGCCTAGATGGTTAGACCAAGTGACCCTCTTAATGTGACTTTGGTTTAGGGAGTTAGTACCTTATAGATTTAGAGGGTGACTTGTGAGAGGGTTCGATTAAGTTATGTGTGTTTTGGGTGATTTATCCACAAATGGATGTTTTGGGACTTTCAAAAATGGTGCCAAAAGGGTGAATATGGGTTTGAGGTTTAGTTTTGTTGGATGAATTTGTTTTTAGAGGGAGCACTTGTGTGCTAGTTCTTTATACATGTGGTTCGTTTCAAGAGGGTGAAGTTAGATTAGGTTCCTATCCAAGTTAATGGTTGTACAGGTAGGCTGTTCTCGGTAGTTTTGAGCTTGATCAAAAGCACATGAGGTGGTTGAGTTTGTGTGGATAGAGATTGTGAGCTATGTTTTCATGAGATGTGACTCATTGTAGTCAGAATCAGGTTTTGGAGTTGGGATACACAATAGAATTGAGAAGTAAAAGGTTGATGATATTATGTAGGTATGAATGTGTTGTGTTGTGCTACAGTTTTTGGTTTATGGATTGGGTGTTATAGGAGTGTACAACCATAATGTTTGAGTTTAGAAGGTAGTGGTCAGTAGGATGAGAACTAGTGTTGGTGTGATGAGATTCTTTTAGTAAGGGAGGACTTGGGGTTTTGAATGGGTTTGAAATGTCACTGTAGATGGAGGTTACATCGAAAATGGATGAGTTTGTGGTGGTATCCATGGACGGCATATTAGTGTAATCCTAGTATATAAACTATCATTCCTAATATCTTGACATTTTCTAGTGTATACTGATTGAATATCGACTACATTCCAAGCTATATAGAATTCACTTTGGTATGATAAATGGCCTCTTGAAAGGTTTCACACTTGGAACGGTGTATGTGAAGCTGTATGGTGAGAGTGCACCATAAACCATTTGTGGGTGAGGCCCTTTTGATAGATCAACTATAAAATAAGACCAATTATTTACATTATTAGATGCTATAAATGAGTGATATAGGATGTTTTTTTTTACTTTGGTGGGTTTAGTACAACCATATTTTATTTCAAGGTTTGGCTGTGATTGGGGCATGATCTATGAAGATGGTGTTAGAATGTGAGGTGATTGTAAGGATAGTCCTATGGGGGGGGTTAGTAGAATGTCATGGTGACATGGTCCATATGAATATAGGGTCAAGGATATAGTGGAAACCACATAGAGTAATTTAGTGGACCACTATGGATGTGTTTTGATAGGAAACTCCAATAATGGAAAGCATAGTGGATAAAAATTGAGTTCTATGGTGGGGATAATTGTGAAAATGGTTATTAGTTTTGGATGATACGGTGATGTCTTTGGGTAGATGGGTTTTTTATGCATTTTACTAGTGGTTTATTGATGGTGGAAGGTGATGTCTTGGCCTTTGGATGGGTTGTGTGATTTATCCCTAGAGTTATTTAGTATAGCATGGTTTTCATACTTTAGTAAGACAAAATGAGTTTAGTGTGAGTTATTGACCAAGGTGATCTAGGATGTGTGGTTCAAATACCAATGATGCTTCTCGAGGATGAGAAGGATTATGGTGGTGATATTGTAAATACCTACATTTCCCCTAATACCAAGATAGAGTAGAATATTTAATTTTTAGTATTAAATGATTATGAGGGGTAAAATAGTCATTTTTTCATAGTAGATGATCTTGTATAATTTTTATGACCACTCTGTTGTTCTTAGAGTAGGGTATTTAACCTAAGAAATAAGTTTAGTGGAATTCCAAGTCATTCATGTTTTGGTGAAACATTTAACATTAAATTAATTAGATATTAAATTATTCATGTGGGTTCAGGTGGATATATCTTTTTAGGGGAGTGTTTTATTGTGATTCTGACTTCATGATTGATTTTGGAATAAGGGTTTTCTCTTAGGTGTGGTATAAAATGGTTTCGGGTTCTAGGACTCGGGTTGAGTGTTTACATGGGCAATTAATCAATTAAATTAGGTAAAAACACCCCCCCATTTGGTTCCATGCATGCTAGGGGGGGGGGGGGTTCTCCTTTGTGTGGCTCCAATAACTAGAGGATAAGGGGGGGATTTGCTACTATACATCTTCTATGGTTGTGATGAGGACCATATAAAGGTGTAGTGGCTTCTAGGAGTGGATTTAAACCCAAAGCTTCAATGTTTATGCCACAAGGTAGGAGGGTTTTTGAGTTTTGGGCCATGATCACTATAGATTAGTTGTTTTCAGGTTTCAGAGCCCTATTATGTTTCTTCAAGACCATATAGGGGTTGATTTGTACGAAATTGGGGAAAAATAATGGTTTCAAAAGGTTCATAACAGTTTCCCATTCAGAAACCACGACTACATAACATATGGTTTTAAGAATACATGCCATGTGTTCTTCCCGTTTTGGGAAGATGGGATTTTTAAAAGTACACACGGTGTCCTTTAAGTACATGCCGTGTAGTAGTACAAGTCCATGTACCTAGCCATGTGGTTGAGTACATGGGAAGATTAATTTTGGAATGTTCATGCCATGTACTATGGGTACACGTTGTGTAGTATGACATGGCCATGTGGCCATGTACTTGGGTAGGCACACCATGTGAGGGATACATAGACATGTAGTAGTACACAGGTAGACCCCATGTCTGCTCTAACCATGTAGATGTATGTGGTCAGGTAACATTTAGAGATTACACACCAAGTACTCCTAATTACATGTCATGTACTCATAAATACATGTAATGCACTTTTTCCAATAAGGGGATTTTTGGTGTTTTCTACCTTGGAGTCAGAATTAGACTTGTGATTATTATATTTTTTGTGTTTTTCTTCATAGATCATGATGGTGGAACCCTTGTGGTTATTTGAGGACTACAAAGAAGTAGTTTGGGGTGAGTATGTTGCAATAAAGAAGTTTCTGCCCAGAAAGTGAGTTTAACTATCTCCTGAGAGTGATACATGAGATAAGACCTGAGTGAGGTCCATGATAATTATTGGAGTATGTATCATAGGTTCATTAGATACCCTAATATATGTTTAGATGATATTGTCCCCGGTTAGCCAGACTGAGTTCTAATATGAGTCAGTTTATAGGTTGGGTGTATGTGCCAACCTAAGGTTTCCTGTAAAGGGGTTGGGCCTAATTCCATTCCCCTTATGAGGAATTAATACCATTGAGTCATGTGAGGTCATGAGCTTCTAGGGACTAGGTTAGTGAATTTGTTACCCTAAGATATTGGCGATGGCCTAAGAGTTTTATTGTTATGGTGAGACTTCATTTATGCCCACGAGACTATTGTAATTCTATTGGGATACAACGTTTGGAGCTTGGATTACTAAGATGGGCAGTAATGGTTGGGATAGTTGGATGTGATGGTCGGCAGGGTTGATTCTAGATATCCATGACTGGGGATGTTGGAAATGAAACTATGTATCGACATTGATTATTATTTATGGTATGCGTGCTAGATTGAGGCTCCATACATGTTGTTTGTTTTTGTTGATCGTTTTGGTTGTGATGTTTGTCTATATATATATATGTGAGATAAGATTCCATATTGATTCTCTAGGAACCATGAGATTAAGTTCTAGACTAATTCTCTAGGCACCATGAAATTAGGTGCCATACTGATTGCCCAAGCACCATGAGATTAGGTGCAAGACTGATGCTCTAGGAACCATATTATATAATGGTGGATTGAATCTATAAATCAAGTGAATATGTGATAGAATAATTCTCTATGAACCACTAGTGATATATATTACGTATGGATTGGGATGATGGACTAATGCTCTACATCCACAGTTTGAGTTATGGACTGATGCTCTAGGAACTGATTGTATTATAGGTGGTATGGATTGTGGAATGAAACTCTACATTAATGTTTTGAGAGACAGAATTATTTTCTAGGAAAAAATTGTATATTGGGTGGTATGGATGGTGGAATGATGCTCTACATCCAGGTTTTAGGTCGCAAAATGATGCTATGAGCACAACTATTTGAGACAATTGGGTTGGGATGTTAAACTGATGCACTGGAATGTGGTTTTACTTCATCATTGGATGATTACCTAATAATTATGTGTCTAGGTACCAATTAAGTGATAATGAGTAAATTTGTGATATTTGTTTTGGGGATTCTATGAGAGTGGAGCCCGTATGTTTTTTGGAATGCACGGTCATCTAGATATGCTTAGAGACACCATGATACTGGCCAAAACTGGTATGGTTGATAAGAGTCATGGAAATGAGAATTGGAAGTGGTTTATTTGTGTTTATTTCTATTATATTTTGGAAAGGCTGAGCATATTTCATGATAATTCACTTATATAAGTAGGTTATAAATTCACCATTTAGGATGGACTACTGAGATTAATTTCTCACCCATGTACATGCACATTGGTGTGCATACTGACCTTATGTATGTTTTCGGGTTTAGTATAGATGCATGATGGATTGGGACAAGCCCCATAATTTCATGATTGAGACGGTTTATTATGTGGATTATGATGACTGGGCTAGAGAAACTTGATAGGGTACTGAAGAATAGGTATGTGACAAGGATCATAGTTGGAAGTAGTTCTTGATGTATTTATTTTTCAGTTGTTTATTTTTTACATGTGATTGACCCATTTGGAAATCGATATAGTATGTATGGAATGGTTGTTTGTGCCTTTATTATATTTCATTTTATTACAACATGTTTTAGTTTTACGGTATTTATAATTTTTCATTCTCTAGTATGTATGATTTTTAGTTATTTATTTTTGGTGGTGGACACTGATATGGGGTTATAGTCTCCTCATAGTTTCACCTTAGACCTTCACTGCTATTTGTCAACCTCTAGAATATGAGGGGGCATGCTTGAGGTCTTGTGCAGAACCATCTCGGGGCACCAATTTAGTGGCATAAAGGTTGGGGAATTATAATTATAATGTTATCTTCTATTGTTTACTTATAAATCATTCAAAGTATATCATTATCATCCTTGTAACCCTTTCTGTCAAACATTTTTGCTGAATTCTTTTGTAAATAATGTATCTATTTACATTATCACTTTACTAGAGAATCCTAAACCCTTTTAGGGTAAAGTGATACCCACTTCATTATGGTAACTAATGTGACTATTTAAATTTCTTTTTACCATCCTACCATAATTTTTTTTGGATAAAAAGAGATACAATTTGTTTATTGGATGGTATAAACCTTTAGGTAATAATTTTGTTCACTTATTATGGTAAATAATGTAACTTTTTAATTTTTTCATTACCATCACATATCAAAAACTTCTATAATATATTTAATGAAAATAACTATAATCTTACACAAGTAAAATCCATTAGTTAATAGTGATATTCACTTTTTAAATATAACTATTTAATTTTTTATTTACTATCACGTACCTTAACTCTTTAGGATATAAAGTTAGTAATCATATAAACATAAACTAGAAAAATATTCCATTTATTAAATTTAAACTTCTTTATGTCCAAACATACTTCTAATAGGCTCTTAGATGTTATATTCTCTTTGAAATATCTTTCTAAGAATCAACACAAAACACATTATGTTTTATAAAATAACAGTTATTTCATTTTAGTTGGAATATTTAACAAATAATCTATTATTTGCATATAATATATGTTATTCTAGGTGTTTGGAACATTCCTTTTTGAAAATTTTACTTTATTAAAATATACCACCTCTAGGTGGTTGGAACACCTTCCATTATATTTGAAAAAAAATTGGATAAACATTTTTATCATGGATAAACATTTTTACCAAAATATTCTTCTAAAAATATGTTATATAAATCCAACTAATCATAAACCATGTGTATACATTTAATCATCTAATACTTGTTCATAACAACTCTTTTTTTATTAAATATAATCTCTTATCACAGAAGATAAATTAGAAGAATATACAGATCTTTTACTATAATTAATTCTATCTTGTTGAAAACTTTACTTTCAAAATTATGATATACAAACTATTTACCCCATAAATTGAATGAAAAATATAATCTCAATCAATTATTCCTATTATTTTTTAACTCCTTTATATTTACAACACTTGTAAAACATATACTCGGTGTCGCACACCCTTCAAAATAGAAGAATTAATTTATATATCATTAATTCCTAACACGGAAATTCCATGGAGTTCCCAAAGCCCTTATGGTATTCAAGATAATACCATCATATTTAATAATTACTCCTTATTTATAAAACCCTTTTAAAATAACATTAAATGGGTCGTTAAAGTAATATTTTTGGGATTATAATTTTATCTCTTCTATTTTTGAACTTTTCCCTCCATATACTATCTATATAGTACCATAAATTATACATCATATTCCTAATTCATATATTCTCAACACTTTGAGAATATCAGGTAAACATTTCTTGAATTCATTCATCATAATGTAATATTTACATAGACAAAAATTAAATTAATTTATTATCTATAATAAGCCTTATTATAATTCGTCAATATCTCAAAACATATATTGAATCATATTGAATATCATTGTCATACCCAATAAAATTGAGTATATGATACTATAGTTCCTTTGGTCAGTTAGCATATAGTTCCTTTAAAACATTAAATGAATCATAACATTATTCCATACAAATTTTCATTTTATTTTTTAATAACATCAACACCTTGTTACTCTGGTAGGAATATTTTTAAGACATAGAAAATTTATCATTCTATAGAACTTTTTTTAAGATACCAGTCTTAACTGTTACTTAATTTAGTCTTCTCATTTCAAGGATTAATTTCAAAGTTTAAATTTTATGATAATGTTGAATTTATCTATAATATTTTTTTATCACATGAATATCTTTTCTTATATCATTTCATCAAGAAATTTTAATGAAATTTCTCCCAGTAAAATTGATGACCATGAACATCATATTCATTTTGTGATCCATGATCCACATTTCACTGATAAATGAGTCCCCATTTTCATTCCTATCCTCACTTAATTGTTTAATTAGAGAAACATATAAATAAAAAAATATTAGACTCTTGGAAGGTTGAGTAGATAACTCTTTTTCCAAATCCAACATATATATAAAATCAACTTCATTCCTCTGGTATAATTCTTAAGGTTTTCCCAACAAAATGTAACCCAATTAAAATATTGAAAATAGATTAACAAAGGAGAACCCAATGACAAATTACTTTAGAAAAACCTACCCAAGGATAAACTAATGTCACCCATTACTTGATTAAATTACACAATATAATTCAGGGGCACCTGGATTTAGAAGAAGCTACACCATTTAATGATCAAGGTCTTGAAAAGTGCAACTTTGGAAGGAATCTAACATATAATTCCCCAACCTTAAACATAATTTATTCTAGTGACTTTTGACTAGAATTTATTTTCATTAATTACCAATTATCTTTTAGGTTTACAGTTTTAGAGAATTAGGACAAAATATTACATAAACATTCAATATTAAATATTAGATAAGTCTACACTCCATTCTTTTTTTATAAAAGAAAAAGTAATAAAATGAAACAAGGTTTCTTTTCATGAAAAATCTTCAAATACTTTCATAATAACATCTTCTTTGTCCTTTCCAATCTTAAGACCTATGAAAAACATTTAAAAACATGGGATGGGCACAAAAATCTCAATAAGGGAAAAAAGGGAAACAATTTACATGTGATCTGTTGAGATATAAATAATAACATTAGGACTTTCATAAAGGCATGAGAAAGAGGAATATCATAAAAATATGAACTTTTATCAAAACATGAAAATGTGGATAAAACATTTAATTTGTACATTCATAATAATATCACCAAGGTCCATCCCTAAGGTTTCATGTCACCAAGGTCTATCCCAAAGGCTTCGTAAAAATTACCATGTTTATTCACCAGGGTATTGTAAAAATTAACAATGTTATTCACTATGGTGTCGTAAAACTTGTCATATCTAGAGATTAAATTCAATACCCAATGCATCAGAGTGATATTAGGGAACAACCATAGTATGTATTTATTTTAATGTGATCCACATAGATCATAATCAAACAAGTCATAAATAACCTAAATAGAATAAAATAAATGTGCTCGTATCAGAATCATGACATTTTAGAAGTTTTTTAAAAACATGATCATTATGTTATTTATAACTCACAGAAAAGGGAATGAGGGTTTTATGTATGTAAATTACAGAATTAAATATATCATTTTTATGTCTTTATGAATACCTTTATAAATGAAATAGGTTTGTGTATTCACATAAATAATATAATATAATTTCTTGAGAAAAAGAGAGAGACATTGAGAAAAAAATTTAGTAGTATAACGACTATGTAACATGGTTTTAGAAAAAATTAAAATGAAATGGGAAAAGGGTGTCCCATACATAAATGACTCAAAACAATGTAGATGGTCCGAATAAAATGTAAATAGGAACATGTTATGAATTTTTTAAATACATATCATATAAAAGAGAACTTGAAAGGAAAATAGAAGTAGAGAATTCCCTTATGAAAATTCGGTAGCCTAATGGTGTCACTTAAAAATTTAGAAAATGAGTTTATGAGAGTGGAAAGGGTCTCCCATAACTTGGAAATAAATTTTAAAAAAACAAGGTTGTATAATAAAATAACCCAACCTAATAAAATGGAAATTAAAAGACATAACATAAAATAATTATTTGACTAAAAGAGAATGGTGAAAGGTTCCCTTACAATGAAGAGTAACTTCTAAAAATCAATGATCCGGACCTTGGGGAGATTTAGAGAACCTTTGGAGGACTCTTTGGGATGTAAAAATACTAGAGCTTAGTTTATGGAGATTTTTGAATGAAATTAATGAAGTTATGGGTTGGTATTTATAGAAAAAGTGAGGGAATATTTTACTAATTTTCAAGGAACAGCTCATTAGTGGTATTTTCAAAACCACGGGCTTTCCCATGGTATTTTCCCATGGTATTGGCCACTTGGGACATATAATATCATAATTTGATCTATACGTGTCTAAAATAATCTTATCTTACTCATTACATCATTATGACATAGTTATGATGTCATTAAACATACTGAAAACACAAAACTATATTTTTACTATTCATCAAAAATTCAACTGTTTCAGAAAAATACCAAAAACACACCATAAACATTTTTGAACTTGTAGAATTAAAATGTAAAATACATTTTATAAAAATTAATTTCATTTTAAATTAAATTAAAAATATAAAATACTAATACTTAACTAATAATTTCTAAAACATTTATTTACTTATACTATGATATAATTATATGACATTACCACATAAGATAACTAAAACATATTTATAATTACTTAAGTGAGGTTACTATTCCATTGTTCAAATTCCCATTCATAAGGGTAAAATTACTTTTCCAAAGGGTAATGTTACTATTCACTAAATATTATTTTGATCTTATTGAACCACAATTTTCACCCTCATTATAATCATGTATGTCTGGTTTTTGAAAATAATTTCACATAAAAAGTTATTTAATAATGAAATATTTTTTTTAATATTCATCAACAACACTACTCATCAAAAACAATTCTTAAATTAGAAAAAATGAAACATCTTAGAAAACTTCTAAAAATTCAGCCTAGATTAATTTTGACACTATTCATAACATGTTTTTTTTCAAAATATCTTAAGAAATTCATTCCTTTGAACCAAATGAATTAGCTCAAAGTTAACATGTCACAATAATCTATAAAATTCGTGGATAACATCAAAATTTTCTTATTATATTTATTTTAATATTTATAATATCATTTATTTGAATCTTTCATTAATAAGGTAATCACTCCAATATCATTGTCTCATCATTAAATTTAATTATTTAATTTCTAAAAATCATAAATAAAATACCATGATATAGGAAATATTTTTAGATCTAAAATGACTATTTTTATTCAAATATATCACTTATATAAACCCATATTAAAAAAAGTAATACTTATTAAAAACATGAGTGTGTGAGAGGCTTTAAACTAGCTTCCTTGGGAAGATTTGTCCTTTTAATTAAAGAAGCTTCCATGAGAAGAATTAAAATGGATTCCATGGAAATATTTGTACATCTAATTAAATAATCTTATATGATAAGCTTTAAAATGGACTCCAAGGGAAGCTTTGTTCTTTTAATTTAACAAGCTTCTATGAGAAGCTTTATAATATCTTCTTATGGGAAGCTTTATACATTTAATTAAACAAGATTGTAGGAGAAAATTTATTCCAGCTTATATGGGAAGATTTATCCATTTAATTAAAGTATATTCAATGATAATAATTAAACTATATCATCAATTAAAATTAGGACATGTGTTTGTATAATTTTATAATTTTATTTTTACCCTTAATTACCCAATTTTCCCATAACCGCAGTAATTAAAAATAATTACTAAAGTTACTATTCACAATAAAAGATATCTTTTTACAAAATTTGGACCTTGTGATTCCAAATATAGAATCCATTTTTCCAAATTAAAAACATATAAGTTTCATTAATTAATTTGAAAATAATTCTTGTTGTCAAAACGATAAAATTGTTTTTTTTAAGTAATAAACATCAAAATATTGACATGAGTTTATATCTAATTTCAATGCGAAATTTCATAGAATGACCGAAATTGGATTAAATGATAAAAATATATTCAATTTTTACTTTAAAATAATTCAATAATCAAAATTAACCTTATAAATTATCTCGATGGAAAAAGTTGTTTTCAATTAGATTTTAGTGTATATTTACTATTCATCAAAACATTATAGTTATCATAAAAATATAAAAAATTCATCCAAAGTAAATTTTGATATCCTGATTCTAAAGAAGAATTATATTTTTTCAAACAGAAGATATAAAAGTGAAAAAACTAAATTTAAAAAGGGTTCGCCATTAAAAAGCTGTAAAACTGCATTTTTAGAAAAATATTTCTTTTATTCAGAAAAATTGAATTTGTTATTATATTATATCTATAAAAGTTATCATAATATTTTAAAACATTACATTAAATATATAATATATATTTTTAATTAAATAAAAATTTATGATTTATGATTTGATTTTATCAACACAATTATTCTATTTTTAAATAGGTTTTCATAAAATGACATCCTTTATATTCAATTGATTTTTATTTCCATTTCTAATAAATGTAGTAACTGATAAATCATTATTTAAATATTTGTAAACTATATTTTCATAATTCAGATGAAACTATTAATTCCCTCCATTCCAATGACTAGGTTATAGTGGTAATATTTAAATAATAATATTCCGTTGTCCGTTTAAGCTCAATGTAGCGTATCATGTATGATATTGAATAATTTGTTTTTTGTAAAACATGGGATGTTGCATCTTCCACCCTTTTGGAAGTTTCATCCTCACAATTTTAAAATTGGGCTTTGAAACTTAATTGAAAATCCTACATAATAAAAAGATTCAATAAAACTATCACTTTAAAATAAAGAAAGCGAAGTACAAAGGTCATCTGAGATAACACATACTAGGTTTCCATGTAAGAAAACATGGTTATGGAAGAAAAACATAACTCTCATAGAAAAATATAGAGTGATATAAAATTTGATCATGGAAATTTAACCATCATAATACCATAAATTTTCGGTTAGGTAAAAATCTGTTGACAAAAGCAATCATATAACATTTTTTCTTCAAGATCATTTTCATAGAGTTGAAGAATTGCAATGCTATCTAGAATAAGATCATAAGGAAAAATACTAACTTGAAAAGAAAAGTTTCATCCTTTAATGAATTTCCACCACACACTTATCTTTTTCTCAAAAAATGAGTATTACGAGTAAGTTAACTTCTATAAAATCAAATAATCCACAAAATATTAACTATCTTTTTCTCATATCTTTAGAAATTAAAAATAATAATAATAATTAGTTCATGATATAATAATTCCCAAAAATAATAAACCTTATATGATGAAAAATACCTCAATCTCCAAAATTTAACAAAAATACCCAAAGTTCAACAAAGACCATTCAACAATAAAGTTTCCTTAAAATTATTCAAAATAATCCAAACTAATATTGAAAACCAAAATTTAGGAGGATCTGATCACATAATCTTCCAAGATAATTTTTAACATTTTTCTCCAAAAAACATCAACCACTCTTAATGTATCATAACAAAAAGTAATTAACCTAATCACACGATCTCCAAGATAGGCTAATAATTTATTAATTTCTATAAGTCCACAAGTTAATAATTCAAACTTTAATCCTCAAATAAAAATCCACATTATTCTATTTACCTTAATCATATAAATTCCCCAAAATAGTGAATATCTTTCAAAATAAAATTTATCACTTAATACAAAAATATTTTTCCAATCCCATGGTTATATATTTGATAAAATATATATCTCTGAAATCAACTTATTCTTATTTCATCAAATTGTTTAACTAAAATTAATGAAGTCATACTAACCAGGGACTTCACGTAGGTTAGTGGTAGGCAATAAAGGCTTATCGCAGTTAATTTGTGGGTTCGATTCCTGTGTCATTGTCCGAAACGACGAGTTGTCTCACGGTTTACATGTTGTCCCAATTTCTTGTAACATTCCCAAAATATGATAACATCCTAAAAAATAAACATACGATGTGTTAACCACAATTTTTATCTCATACATTTCATTTGACATTCATAAAGTAATAACTAATAATTACCTAAAAAATAAATGTCTCCAAAAATACTGTTAATTGCCTTGAAATTTCAAAACATCTGCCTTAAAAGGGTTTCTAAGAAAATAAAATTAGGATCCACCATAAACTTATAAACCCATAAAAAGACGACCTAATATTCTAATTCATCTAAACCCTATTACAATACAAACTATAAGGCCCTGGCCTTAAACATAACTTATTCTAGTGAATTTGACGAGAATTTATTAGCATTCATTCCCAACGATTTTTAGGTTTATATTTTTAGATAATTAGGATAAAATATTACATAAAATTTCAATATTACAAATTATATAACTCTGTACTCCATTATTTTATTTATAAAAAAACTATTAAATTTAAACATGGTCTGTTTTCAAGAAAAATCTTCAAATACTTTCATCATAGCATATTCTTTGTCCTTACCAATATTAAGACCCATGGAAAAAATTTAAAAACTTGAGATGAGAAAAAAAATCTCAGTAATGAAAAACAAGGGAAATAATTTACTTCTGATCTCTTGATATATAAATAAGAACATTCGGATTTTCAGAAAGGCATGAAAAAAAAGGAATATACTAACAATAAGAACTTGGATCATAACATGAAAATGAGTCTACACAATTAAACTTATAATTTCATAATAATATTACCAAGGTCCATCCCCAAGGTTTCATATCACTAAGGTTGATCCCCAAGTTGTTGTAAAAATAACCGTGGTTATTTACTAAGGAATCGTAAAAATTTCCATGGTTATTCACCATGGTATCGTAAAACTTATCATCTCAAGAGATTAAATTCTTTACCATATGCATTGGAGAACTATTAGGGAACACCCTTAATATTTATTTATTTTAATTTGATATAAATACATCATAATAAAACATTTCATAAATAACCCAAAGAGAATAAGAGAAATGAGTTTCGTATCATAATCATGGCATTTTAAAAAGTTCTTAAAAACATGATCATTATGTCACTTATAACCCAAAAAAGGGAATGAGGGATTTATGCATGTTAATTCCAGAATAAAATATATAATTTTTATGTATTGATGAATACCATTATAAATTAAATAGGTTTTTGTATTCACATAAAAAAATAAGATAATTTCTTGAGAACAAAGAGAGATATTTTGAGACTAAAATTTTGCAGCATAACAGCTATGAAATATGGTTTTGGAAAACATTAAAAAAGAGAGGGGAAAAAGGTCTCCCATCCATAAATGAATCATAATACCATATAGGGGCAGAATAAAATGTAAATAAGATCATGGTATGGAAATTTTAAATACATAACAAATAAAATAGAATTTGAAAGGAAAATAGAAGTGGAGAATTCCCTAATGAACATTCAATAGTTTAACGATGTCACGTAAAAATTCATAAAATGAGTTGATGAGAGAGAAAATGGTCTCTCATAAATTATTATAAAATTATAAATAAATAAGAATATATAGAAACAAATCCCAAAAATATAAAATGGATATTAAAAGATATAACATAAAAGAATTCTTTGACTAAAAGAGAAGGGTGAAAGGTTCCCTTACCTTAAAGAGTAACTTCTAAAAATAAAAGATCCGGACCTTAGGGAGAATGAGGGAATATTGGGAGGAATATTTAGGATGTAAAAATACTATAGCTTCATTGAGGGGGAATTATTAATGAAATTAATGAAACAATGGGTTGGTATTTATAGAAAAATCGAGGGAATATTTTATTAATTTCTAAAGGACACCTCATTAGTGGTATTTGAGAAACCATGGGCTTGTCCATGGTATTCGACACTGGGGATACCTAATATCATATTTTAATCCATAAGACTCTATCAAAATATTATCTTACTCATTAGATCATTATGACATAGTTATGATGACATTAAACTTACTGAAAACCCAAAACTGTATTTTTTACTATTCATCGAACATTCAACTATTTCAGAAAAATCCCAAAAATTCACCCTAACCAGTTTTCTACGTGTAGAATTAAAAATTAAACTCAATTTTATAAAGAAAAATATTTTTAAATTAAAATTGTATAAATAAAATACTAATACTTAACTAATAATTTCTAAAACATTTATTTACTTATACTATGATATAATCATATCACATTACCACTTAAGATGACTAAAAAATATTTTTACATCCTTAGGTGAGGTTATTATTCCACTGGTAAAAGTAACATTAATAAAGCTAAAATTACTATTCTAAAGGGTAATTTTACTATTCAGCAAAAGAATATTTTGATCTTATTGTACCACAATTTTCACCCTGATTACAACCATGTATGTCCGATTTTCAAAAATCATTTCATAGAAAATGATATTTTATAATGAAATAATTTTTTACTATTCATAAAAAATAATATTCATCAATTAATATTCATAAAAAAATACTATTTATCAAAAACTATTCATCGAATACTAAAAATAATGAAAATTATTAGAAGACATCTAAAAATTCAGCCTAGATTAATTTTGACATTATCCATAACATGATTTTTTTAAAAATATCCTAACAACATCATTCCTTTGAACCAAATAAATTAACTCAAAGATAACATGTCAAAATAATATATAAAATTAGTAGATAACATAAACTTTTTTGTTATATTTATTTTAATATTCATAATATAATTTATTTGAATCTTTCATTAATAAGGTAATCACTGCATCATCATTGTGTCATAATTAAATTTATTTATTTAATGTCTAAAAATTACAAATAATATACCATGATGTATGAAATATTTTTATCTTTTTAATTACTATTTATATTAAAATATATCACTTTAATAAACCTATATTAAAAAATGTAATACTTATTTAAAATATGAGTGTGTAAGAAGATTTAAACTTGCTTCCTTGGGAAGCTTTATACTATTAATTAAAGAAGCTTCCATGAGAAGCATTAAACTGGATTCCATGGAAATATTTTTACATTTAATTAAATAATATTATATGATAATATCTAAAATGGATTCCATGGGAAGCTTTATTCTTTTAATTTAACAAGCTTATATGAGAAGCTTTATAATAGCTTCCATGGGAGGTTTTATACTTTTAAATAAACAATCTTCTATGAGAAGATTTATACCAGTTTCCGTGGGAAGATTTTTCCATTTAATTAATGAAGATTTTATGATAAGCTTTAAACTATATCATCCAATAAAAATTTGACATGTGTTAGGGTAATTTTATAATTTTATTTTTACCCTTAATTACCCGATTTACCATTAACCACGATAATTAAAAAAAATTACTGAAGATACTATTCATAATAAAAGATATCTATTTACATAATTTGGAACTTATGAATCCAAATATTGAATCCATTTTTCCAAATTCAAAACATAGAAGTTTCAGTAATTAATTTAAAATTAATTTCCGTTGTTAAAATGATAAAACAGGTTTTAAAAAAAAGTAATAAACATCAAAAGATTGACGTGCATTTATATCTAATTCAATGTGAAATTACTTCCAATGACCAAAATTTAATTAATTGAAAAAAATATATTCAATTTATACTTTTAACCATTCAATAATACAATTTAAACTTATAAATTATCTTTATAGAGAATGTTTTTTTCAATTAAAATTTAACGTATTTTTATTATTCATCAAAACAATATAGTTATTAAAAAAATATCCGAAATTCATCCAAAATAAATTTTGATATCCCTATTCTAAATAAGAAGTATATTTTTTCAAATAGAACATATAAAACTGAATAAAACTAAATTTAAAAAGTGTTCTCCATCAAAAGGTTGTAAAACTGCATTTTTTGAAAAATATATATTTTATCATGAAAAATTGAATTTGTTATTATATTATATATAGAAAACATATAAGATTAATTTAAAAAATTACATTTAATATATAATATATATTTTTTTATGAAATTAAAATCTATAGAGTGTGATATGATTTTATAAACATAATTATTCTCTTTTTAAATAGGTTTTCATAAAAAACATCCTTTACATACAATTGGTTTTTATTTCTCTTTCTAATAAATTTGGTAACCTATGAAACATTATTTAAACATGTTTAAAACATATTTTCATAATTCAGTTGATACTATTCACTCATTCCATTCCAACAACTATGTTATAATGGAAATATTTAAATAATCATATTTAGTTTTTTCATTTAAGCTCAATGAAGAAAATCATGTATGCTATTGAACATAGTGTTTCTATCTTAAAACTAGGGATGTTACATATTGAACCATTTTGGAAATTTCATCCTTGAAATTTTAAAATTGGTCTTAAAAACATCATTGAAAATCCTATATTAGAAAAAGATTCAATAAAACTACCACTTTAAAAGAAAGAAAGAGAAGTAAAAAGGTCACCTGAGATAACACACACTAGAATTATATGTAGGAAAACATGGATATAGATGAAAAAATAACTCTCATAAACAAATATAGAGTGATAGAGAACTTTATCATAGAAATTTAACCACGACAATACCATAAATTTGTGGTTGAGTAAAAGTCTGTATACAAAAGCAAGCGTATAACATTTTTTCTTCAAGATCCTCTTTATAGAGTTAAAGAATTGAATTACTACATAGACTAAGATAATAAATAAATATACTTACTTGAAAAGTAATGTTTCATCCTTTAATGAATTTCCACCGCACACTTACCTTTTTCTCCAAAAAATGAGTATTCTAGGTAAGTTAACATCTATAAAATCACATAATCCACAAAAGATTAACTATATTTTTCTCCTGTATTTAGACATTAATAATAATAATAATAATTAGTTCATGATATGATAATTCCAAAAAAGAATAAACCTTATATTATGAAAACTACCGCAATCTCCAAAATTCAACAAACAATAACCAAAGTTCAAAAAATACCATTCAACAAACAGTTGCCTTTAAAATTCCTCAAAATAGTCCAAACTAAGATTGAAACCAAAAATTTAGGAGGATATAATCACGTAATCTTCCAAAATAATTTTTAACATTTATCTCCTAATAACATCAACCACTCTAAATGTCTCATACCGAAAAGTAATTAACCTAATCACATGATCTCCAAGATAGGATAATCATTTCATAATTCTCATAAGTCCACAATTTAATACTTAAACCTTTAAACCTCAAATAAAACTCAATATAATTCTATTTACCTTAATCGTATAAAGTACTCAAAATAGTGAACATTTTTCTAAATAACATCTATCACTTAATCCCCAAATCATTTTTTGATACCATGGTTATCTATTTGATATAAGATATATCATCAAAATCAACTTATTATTATCTCATCAATGTTTCTAACTAAAAATAATGAAGTAATACTAAATAGGGACTTTATGTAGGTCAGTGGTAGGAAATAAAGGCCTATCGCACATCGGTTGTGGGTTCGATTCCTACAGCTTTGTCTAACTCAACGGGTTGTCACATGGTCTTCATGTTGTCCCTTTTTCTTATAACATTACCAATTAAGATAACATCCTCAAAAATAAACATACTATTTTTTAACCAAAATTTTTATCTCATACATTTCATTTGACATTCATAAAGTAATAACTCAGAACTAACTAAAAAAATAAATGTCTCCAAAAATACTGTTAACCACCTTGAAATTTCGTAACATAATCCTCAAAAGGGTTTCTAAGAAATTAAAATTAGGATCAACCATAAAATTATAAACCCATAAGAATACATCCTTATCTCCAAAGTTTCCTAAACCCTACTATGATACCAACTATAAGTCCCTGGCCTTAAATATAACTTATTATAGTGACTTTTGACTAGAATTTATTTTCATTCATTCCCAAAGTTAACTTAGGTTTATAATTTTATTGAATTAGGATACAATATTACATAAAATTTCAATATTACAATGTAGATAAGTCTACACTACATTCCTTTTTATCAAACAATAACTATTAAAATGAAAAAATGTTTTCTATTCAAGACAAATCTTCATTTACTTTCATCATAGCATCTTCTTTGTCCATACCAATCTGAAGACCTATGAAAAACATTTAAAAACATGGTATTAGCATAAAAATCTCAGTAAGGGAATAAAAGGGAAATAGTTAACATTTGATCTCTAATGATATAAATAAGAACATGAGGAATTTCATAAAGGCATGAGAAAGAGGAATATCATAACAATAAGAAATTGGATCATAACTTGAAAATATAGCTACAAAATTTAATTTAGACTTTTATAATCATATCACCAAGGTCCATCCCCAAGGTTTCATATCACCAAGTTCCATCCTCAAGGTTTCGTAAAAATGACCACAGTTATTCACCATGGTATTGTAAAAATTACTAAGGTTACTCACTAAGGTATCATAAAACTTGTCATCTCTATAGATTAAATTATTTACCCAATGTATTGGAGCACTATCAAGGAGCACCCTTAATATGAATTTATTTTCATGTGATCCACATAGATCATAATCAATCATTTAATAAATAACCCAATTAAAATAAAATAATTTGGTTTTGTATTTGAATAAGGGAATTTTAAAAAGTGCTTAAAAATGTGATCATTATGTCATTTATAACCCACAACAAGGGAATGAGGGTTTTATGCATGTTAATTCCATAATAAAATAAATCATTTTTATTTCTTGATGAATAACTTTGGAAATGAAATAGTTTTTGTTATTCACATAAATAAAATAAGAAAATTTCATGAGAAAAAGAGAGATATTCTGAGTCAAAAATTCTACAGTATAAAAACTATGAAACATGGTTTTAGAAAACATTAAAAAGAGTGATAAATGGAGTATCCTATAAATAAATGACTCATAATAAAGTATAGGGTCAGGAAAAATGTAAATAAGAACATGGTATGGAAATTAGAAAGACATACCTTATAAAAGAGAACTTGAATGGAAAAGAGAAGTAGAAAATTCCCTTATGAAAATTCGGCAGCCTAACAAGATCACTTAAAAATTTTGAAAATGAGTTGATGAGAGTTAAAAGTGGCTCTCATCACTTGGAATTAAATTTAAAATAAATAAGGTTATATAATAACATAAACCATCATAATAAAATGGAAATTAAAATACATAACATAAAAGAATTCTTTGACTAAAAGAGGAGGATGAAAGTTTCCCTTACCTTCAAGAGTAACTTCTAAAACACCAAGATCAGGACCATGGGGAGATTTAGGGAAACATGGGAGGACTCCTTGGGATGTAAAAGACTATATATTCATTTATGGGGAATTTGGAATGAAATTATTGAATTAATGGGTTGGTATTTATAGAAATATTGAGGGAATAGTTTATTAATTTTCAAGGGATAACTCATTAGTTGTATTCGCAAAACCATGGGCTTTCCCATGATATTTTTCCCATGGTATGGTCTACTTGGGGAAAAATCATATCATATTTTAATCCATAAGAGTCTAATAGCATCTTATCTTACTCATTACATCATCATGACATAGTTATGATGTCATTAAACATACCGAAAACCAAAAACTGTATTTTTACTATTTATTGAAAATTTCACTATTTTAGAAAAATACCAAAAATTCATCCTAACCATTATGAAATATTTAGAATTAAAAATTAAACTCCATTTTATAAAAAATCATTTTATTTTAAATTAAATAAATAAATAAAATACTAATACTTAACTAATAATTTCTAAAACATTTATTTACTCGTACTATGATATAATTATATCACATTACCACTTAAGATGACTAAAAAATATTTCTACATCCATAGGTGAGGTTACTACTCTAATGGTCAAATTATTATTCGTAAGGGTAAAATTAATATTCCAAAGGGTAATGTTACTATTCACCAAAAAAAATATTTTGATCTTATTGAACCACGATTTTCACCCTAATTACAACCATGTTTGTCTGATTTTTGAAAATCATTTCACAGAAAAAGTTATCTAATAATGAAATATTTTTTTAATATTCATAAAAAACACTATCCATAAAATACTATTAATAAAAAAACACTATTTATCAATTCCTAAAAAAATTATTCTTCTTAGAAAAGTTCTAAAAATTCAGCCTAGATTAATTTTGACACTATTCATAACATGATTTTTTTAAAAATGTCCTAAACACTTCATTCCTTTGAACCAAATGCATTAACTCAATGAAAACTTATCAAAATAATCAATAAAAATACTAGATAACATCAAAAGTTTCTTATTATATTTATTTTAATATTGATAATATCATTTATTTGAATCTTTCATTAATATGGTAATCACTACATCATCATTGTGTCATAATTAAATTTCTTTATTTAATGTCTAAAAATTATAAATAAAATACCATGATGTAGGAAATGTTTTAGAATTATAATGACTATTTATATTCAAACATATAACTTATATAAACCCATATTAAAAAAGTTAATACTTATTAAAAAGCATGAGTTTATGAGAAGATTTAAACTAGTTTCCTTGGGAATATTTGCCCTTTTAATTAAAGAAGATTCTATGAGAATCATGAAACTGGATTCCATGGGAAGATTTTTACATTTAATTATCGATTATTCTATGATAATCTTTATAATTTCTTCAATGAGAAGTTTAGTTCTTTTAATTTAACAAGCTTCTATGAGAAACATTATAATAACTTCTATGGGAAACTTTATACTTTTAATTAAACAAGCTTCTCTGAGAAGGTTTATACCATCTTCCATGGGAAGCATTATCCATTTAATTAATTAATCTTCTATGATAATATTTAAATTATCATCCAATTAAATTATGACATATGTTATGGTTATTTTTATAATTTTATTTATACCCTTAATTACCCAATTAACCCTTAAATGTGGAAATTAAAAATAATTACTAAAGTTACTATTCATAATAAAAGATATCTATTTAAAAAACATAGACATTTTGATTCAAAATATGGAATTTATTTTTCCAAATTCAAAACATATAAGTTGCAGTAATTAATTTAAAATTAATTCTTATTGTCAAAACGTTAATATGACTTTCTTAAAAAGTAATAACCATCAAAAGTTTGATGTTCGTTTATATATAATTTCAATGTGAAATTACTTCAAATTAACAAATTTGGATTAAATGATAAAAATTTATTCGATTTATACTTTAAAACCATTCAATAATATAATTTAACCATATAAATTATCTCGATCGAAAAATTTTATTTCAATTAAAATTTCGTGTATTTTTACTATTCATCAATACATTATAGTTATCAGAAAAATATCAAAAATTCATCCAAAGTAAATTTTTATGTCCCTATTCTAAATAAGAATTATATGTTTTTAAATATAACATATTAAGGTGACCAAAACTAAATTTAAAAAGGGTTCTCCATCAAAATGCGGTAAAACTCCATTTTTTGGAAAATACTTCTTTTATCCAAAAAAATTGAATTTGTTCTTATATCGTATCTATAAAACATATAATATTAATTTAAAACATTACTATGAATATATAATATATATTTTTTATTAAATAAAAATCCATAAATAGTGATATGATTTTATAAACACAATTATTCTCTTTTTAAATAGATTTTCATAAAACACATCTTTTAAATTCAATTGGTTTTTATTTCAATTTTTAATAAATTTGGTAACCGATGAATAATTATTTAAACACTTTTAAACCATGTTTTCACAATTCAGTTGATACTATTAATTCCCACCATTCTAAGGTCTAGGTTATAACAATAACATTTAAATAATAATATATAGTTGTTTGTTTAAGCTCAATGTAGCATATCATGTATGCTATTGAACACAGTGTTTTTGTCTTAAAACTTGGGATGTTACATAACATGTAGTATTTTAATGGGAGTTTAATCTCACCATCTTATCTATTGGTATTTCCTTTTATGTATGCATGATTTTAGTGACTATAATTTGGGATCTTATTCCCTCCACCTAATCAATATTTTTAAATCACATTGATGTGTAAATCTTCACACAACCTAATGGTTTGTGTAACTCACCCAAAAATAGAATTCAAACATATTCAAACATATCCAAATTTGTCCTATGCATATGGTATATGAATTATCCATATAAAAAAATATGATTATATAAGATTGATAAAATCTACATGAGTAAGCCTGGAGAAATAGATAACTAACCTTATTCACTTTCATAGTGAATGAAATACTCTAGTAAAGTTGGTGTTCTAAACACTAATCCCTCTACCCTAAGATACTTTACCCAATATAGAATTTAATTCATCTTAATTCTAACACCTAATGTAATGTCTCCCAATCTAGAACTCTCTTTCATGGCTATAAAGGGTTGGTTACGAGACCTAAGGAATACCTCCCCATATGCCAGAGGCTGCCAACTAGTAGCAGGGGTATGTATAATATAGTGGGGAGACTATACCCCCTTGGTATGAAGTGTCATAATATAATAAGAAATTCATAATAAAACAAAAACAATCAGAGTAAAACAATGTAGAAGATAAAAATAAAATTAATTTGAATAATAAGGAATAATGTAATGGCATACTAGAATATAAATAAATGTCATGCTAGAACAATATAAGAATAAGACTAGAAGACTCAAATAAAAGGCTCAAAGTCCTAGGTCTTAATCCCCATGTAGGTCCCATATCCAAAATCCAGACAAATAAAAAACAAACAATCAACAACAAGGTCCTTTTCCTTTGTCTAACCTTGCATCCAAAAAGTTTTCTCCGGTTACAAATCGAGGACTGAATCGGGTGTGAGTAAAGCTCAATATGTCAACACTACCATGTCTAAACAAAACTAGTCCGATAAGCAGTGTATTCAATAAAGTGATTAAAAATGCATATTAATTAATATAATAGTTAAATAAATACAACAATCTATTTTAACTCCATGCTAGAATATCTTGGTGCAAGTCTTACAACCATGCTAACCACAACCATATAACCAAGGTAAAATAACTTTCTTCGGTACCATGCCGGAATATCTTTGAGCATGTATTTCAAACAAGCTAATCACAACCATATAACAAAGGTAAAAAACCCTCTTCAACACTATACCAGAATATCTTTGATCATGCCTTACAACCAGGACAACCACAAACATGTAACCATTGTATTGTCACAAAAATCTAGCCGAGTCAAATCCCTATATGCATTATAGTATTTCCATGTCAAAGCCCTATAATCATTACAACATGGGACTAGGATGAGCCCGCTCTCTATAAGAATTATAGTGTATATGTGTGAATTTTCCTTGCCCTTTCCCATTATATAATCCTCTCAGCATTTCCAGGTCAAATACCAATAATAATTACAACATATATGTGTGCAAGTGTTTGGGCCTAGTCCATTATATAAGCATCTTAGCATAAAACACAATTCATGTCATATAGCATGGATATCACAATATCCCATCATATCTCAATTGATAATTATGAGAATTACCATTATTCTTTCATATTCCACTTTGTAATTAAATTCACAATTTATTAAAAATTCTATCAATAATTATTAAGCCATAATTTAGGGATTCTATAATAAGAAATCACCCTTGGTCTCATGTCATGATAAACATACTTTAATCCATTATCCAAATCAATTAATTTAAAATGTTTTCTTACCCAATGGGTATCATTAATCTTAGTTAGATTCCAATTGAGTATAAAGGAATTCAAGGAATAATCCTATCTTTTATTCTTTTAATTTTGCTTCACACTTTGTTGGTGCGATCATGATATTGAATAAACTTGACAATTATCAAACTATAGGGTTGAGATTCATACCCTCTACCTTTAACCAATCCAAAAAATACCTCCAACGACCAACACCCATGCGGAAAAAGGTGAGAATGATTGAAAAGAGGGTCAAAATCAAAACTAATCAAGATCAAAACCAACAAATAAATTGGCCAATGGATTTCACCGCAATAGTATGGAGAACAAACAAGAGAAGGAATAAACCCAACCAAAAGGACTTATAAAATATTTATCACACTATAAGAATGTTCTTAATGGAAATTGGAACACCAAAATCACTTGAATAATTCCCTAGGGTCAAGAGGAGAGGATCTGCAGTGAAAATAGAATAAATTTCATCCGCATAACAAGTTTAAAAATACAGGTTGTGCATTTACAGTGTGTGTAATTCAACTACACATCGTGTAAATCTTCTTCATTATATTTAACTAAAAACCTATCACCTTTGGTTTATTTAATTAAAATCCACAAACAATTAATTGATATGTAATCCCCTTACATGACATACAAATTTTTCTTATATTTGATTTTTCATCCCATTATCCCTTTAACCCCTCGTACCTCCTTTAAATCTTCTCAACTTTCCAAGAACCAATGAAACACTCAGTCCCATTTATACCCAGACTCAATTAACTGAAATAAGAAAAAATCCCACTTTAGCTAATTTTCTCCAACAAAGTCCATCTGTCTATGAACAAGGTGTGTCCACTAAGTCTCCAATGAAAAACTCAGAGAGAAATGTACCTAGAAAAATATGGGATCTTACAACCTCTGCACCATATAATAGGTCCTCCATGAGCTAATCCAAGCATCACTATGATGTATGAGTGAAAAATTATGATCATTGTACATGCATATCAAACTCCCCTTCCTAGGTCTCTTCATAAACTTTCCTATTCTGCCACTGCACTTGAACCAATAGTATAGTCCGACCCTAAAGATATTTCTAACTATGATCTATAACCTATATAAGATGCTGCTAAAAGTATGCATCGACAAAAATCTCAACCTCTACTAAATCTATCACATGGGAAGTGTCTGGATGATATCTATATAGTTGTGACACATGGAATATATCGTTCATGGAACAGTTGAACCATGGAAGGGCTAAATGATATGCCACTGGATTGACCCTTTCCACTATTTCAAATAGTCTAAAAAACATATCCACTAGCTTTCATTGTTTCCTAATATGACATTGACTCAATCTAGGTTACACCTGAAGGAAAACATGTTGACAAAACTAAAATTATAGAGTTTATCTCCAACGGTTAGTATATGATTTCTTATTATTCTGCATCATCACCAACCGTTCTATGGTCAACTGAACCTGTTCAGATTTATCCTGCATGAGACAAGGTCCAAAAAATAATTAATCACCTACCTCTAGCCAACGTTGATGTGAAAAACATGGCCTACTATAAAATCCCTCCAAAGATTTCATTTAGATAAATGCCTAGAAACAATTATTATATACAAACTCCATGATTTCTATAAATTTCTCCCATGAATAACTAAAATACAAAACACAGGTTCAAAGAATATCCTCTAGAACTTGAGTAGTCCTTTAAGATGAACCATTAGTATGTGGATGATAGTTTGTTCTTAAAATAACTTGTTATCCCATGGATTTCAGAAGATCTTTCTAGAAATACAATGTGAAGGAACGATCTCTTTCTGAAATGATACTCCTTGGAACTGTGCCATTAAACCAACTCACATGCATAAATATTTACAAGATCATCAACTATGATGGTTTCTCTAATATGAAATAAGTGGGATATCTTAGTTAGTAGTTACACAATTACCTATACAATATCATTATTACAGGTTATCCTATCACAAAATCCATTATTAAATCATCCCATTTCTACTTCGAGATTGGTAAAGGTTGTAAGAGACCAGCTGGCCTCTGATGCTCAGCTTTCACCTACTGATAATTAAATCATATAGAATCAAAGCTTGAAACCTCCCTCTTCATTCCTGACCACCAGTATTGTATACATAGATCATGATAAATATTTTTTAAACTAGGATGTACCTTCCATCTACAACCATGAAACTCTCTCATCATCTCATAACACAAGACTATAAGAACCCATACTCAACCATAGAAAAGAAAAAAAATTCCACCATCAAGTGACTATCCTAATGATGTCTCCTAACCAAATAATTTTTCTCTTATAACTGAGCCTTCTGGATCAGACAAATACGCAGTCTTAATATGGTCCAAAATCATGGTTATAACTGATGTTGAAATTAGAACTACTCACCCCTGATATTCCTAAACATCTATATGCATGTCTGGAAAGAGGTCCATTATCTACCACTTCTCACAGGACTCTTGTACTGCCTCTTTTGTGTCATTAGGCTCAAATCACCAGAAACAACATTTTCATTTCTTGGTGTATAACCAATTAAAAGTTGAAATATTGTAGATACTCAACCCACGTCCTCTACTAAAGGGTATGGTACTCTTAAGAAAATATGTAGATAAGGTTTTTGTGATCTGTGTATACC
This sequence comes from Viscum album, assembly GCA_963277665.1. Taxonomy (NCBI): domain Eukaryota; kingdom Viridiplantae; phylum Streptophyta; class Magnoliopsida; order Santalales; family Viscaceae; genus Viscum; species Viscum album. The sequence goes on along the minus strand of OY728119.1, from coordinate 1,495,889,340 downwards.
ACAAACCTCTCACCCATGAGATAGTGTCTCCAATATCTTAGGGTATGTACCACTACCACTAACTCCAAATCCTTATAAGGGTAATTCCTCTCACACAATCTCATCTGTTTGGAGCCATAATAAACCACACTATCCTCTTACCTTATAACTGTAATGATTCTAACTATGGATGTGTCATAGTACAGGGTATATGATTTACCCAGTGTAGGTAAAGTGAGGATAGGTGATAAAGTCAACCTACCTTTTAGCTCTTGGAAATATCATTCACAAGAATTAGACTAAACAAATATCGATCCTTTCTTGGTCAGCCCAAACATTGGTGCTTCCAAATGGGAGAAACATTAGATAAAATGCTAGTAATAACTTACTAAACCCAAAAAACTCTAAATTTTGATGATGTTATTGGGTTGTTCCCAATATATCATGGCTATAAAAATCTATGGGAATAATAAAACTTATGCTCTGAGATGAAATGGCCTAATAAGTGCACTTTATTTATCATGAAATTACATTTGGTTAGCTTGGCATAAATCCGATGATCTCTCAATACACTTAGGATGATGTCATGATGTTTGGAATGATCATATTTTACTAGTAGTACACTAAGATATCTTCGATGAAATCACAGAAAACCGATACATAAAAGGATGAAAAATCTAAGTCATTAAGGCCATGAATACCAAAGCCACATTAGTCAACCCCAACAACATCACTACAAATTCATACAACCCATACTTGCTCATAAAAGTAGTCCAATATATGTCTAATAGTATCACCATTACTTGATGATATCCTACTATTAAGTCAATCTTGGAGAAAATTTTAGCACCTTTCAACTGATTGAAATGATTATAAATGCATGGAAGAGGAAATTGGTTCTTAACTATCATCTGGTTTATCCTCCGATAGTCCACACATAAGCGCAAAAATCCATAATACTTTTTGGTGAAGAGAACTGGGGAACCCCAAGGAGATATAATTAGCTATATGAAGCCTTTTGATTCTAGATCTTCAAACAAAACCTTCATCTCCCAAATATCTACTAATTCCATTCAGTAAGGCAGGATAGAAATTGGCTCTACTCTAGAAACCAACTCGATCATGAACATGACCTATTGCTTTTGAGGTAAGCCATATAACTCACCAGGGAAACAATCCTTCAAAATTTATAACATTTAAGGAAAATAATCCTACTATATTTCACCATTATATAGAGAAAGACTGGTGATTAGAGATGCAATACAATTCAATATACACTTAATTGTTCTCGCACGACTAGCCTGAAGATCCCACTCACCCTGGTGAGAATAACTGCTTCCTTATGAATATATGAAGGTAAATCTCCTCCTATAATATTCAATATGATCTTGGTATAGAAATAACCAATCCATACCAAGAATCAAGTCAAATCCAGTCATTTCCAGCATGAACAGTTCCCAAAAGAAATAGTAACCACTGATCTCTATAGAGCACACATTACAACATTTAGTATTTATATACCGCACTACCAATGGTGTTTCAATGGTTAAAATACCATCAAAAATTACCAAATATAACCCCCAAAAATTTGAAAAAAGGTTAGATAGAAAATAATGCAATGATTTTATATCAAACAAAATAAAAGCTAAGGTATATGATAAAATAATCATACCTTTGACGGTAGATGGTACTACATCCACATTAGACAGAGTAGTTTTCATAATGTGAAAGGAACTTCTCAATCTACCCTGGCCTCTAGTATGAATACCCTAAGCTATTTACCATTCATGGTATGGTTTCTCATGCACTGGGGTACCATGTCCCCCACCTTGGAATAAATGGATTGCGGAACTCTAACTACTAGCCCATTTAGATGAAGCTGAGTTCCTTCCCAGTTCTGATGCTTGTCCTTATTCTATTCCACTAGTCTACTATGGAAAGCTAAAAAAACCTCTGAAGATGACCCAATATTCCACAAATATGATACTCAATTGCAGGGTAAGGAAACCACATGCGCTTGTGACCAAACTTTCCATACTGATAGCACTAGAATGGAACCCAATCATGAGAGGGTAGTCCACTTCCTAGACTACTCTCCCCAATACCACTTTGGTTGAAATTTCCATAACGATACTTCTTATCACTCAAAGAAGAAGTTATAGATTTTCTTGCTGAAATATCCTAGCCACTGCTTTGAGCCTCTCTTATATTACTTTATGTGATGAGATCATGATTAATTATGTCTTCAAAGCTTCTTAAATGGAAAACATTCACTTGTGACTTGATCTCATAACAAATTCCATCCTGGAAAATTCTCACCCTGGATATCTCATCTGCTTCCAAAGATGGAAGAATGTTCTGTAGGTTAGTAAAATGTCCATCATAGTCCATCAATGAAAAACCCTCCTATGTTAGATGCATGAACTTATGAGATTTTTTATCGCTCAAGGTATTATGATATAAATAGATCAAAAAATTCTTCTCAAATTCCTTCTAATATACCTCATCATAATACCCATATTCTACTATAATATCCCACAAACACTTGGTAGGTTCATGAAGCATATACACAACAAGATTCGCCATCCTCTTCACAGGGGTCTCAAGATGCTTAATGATTTTATGGACTAAATCAATCTAAAACTTAGTTTCCTAGGGTCCTCCTTCCCTTGTACACATATTTGGATATTGAAGCTAAAAGTATTTTGTCAGAACAGACATCGAATGAATGGTACAAACAGTCTCCCTTTCCATGGATCACATGATCCTGACGAAGCTATCGCAAAGCTGAACATCCATATGCTCCTCAAGAACTATAAGAAGTTCTAGTTTAGCTATGTTAGAAGTGTACGGATTTCAACTCTCTCAATGCTTAATTTGAAGATGAAGAGGATAAATTTTCTCTTAAAGGAAAACACACACCTTAGAGAACTAGCTAACAATAAGGTCAACCTAACATGTGACTGCAATAGAGAGACACTAACTCTTGGTTTCTCTAGATATAGATTAAAAGTATTTTAGAATGACATGATAACACATTTTGTTTATCTAGTGAAATACATATCTCATATTACATTTTAATAAGCTTGTATATATCACATTCTCTCTCTCTATATATATATATGTCCTGATCATGAACAATGCATGTCAATATATCCCCATGTGCCTATTATGATTCATGTATTATTTTCTCGTTCCATATAAGTTCATGAGTAAAAATATTAAGAAACAATAACATAATATAATAATAATCCTCACACAATATTTGAATCACCCAAGGTAAAATAACATTAACTGTAATAAGCACATAGTGAAAATAATAATCCCATCCCTGAGTACTCAGATTTTCCCTCATACATGGGTTAGTTATTCCCATGCACTGACTCATTACCAAGTCCCAACACATCTTAGTCACCTTTTTACCTTTCCCAAATAGTAAAGAAAAAGAAAATAGAACCTAACCTTTGATATGACTTTGTAACATCCCCCAATATATCTCTCTCTCTCTGATGGACAAAAAGGGTTGATTACGAGACATCAAATGTGCATCCCTCTATACCATAAGTTGTTGACTAGAAGCGTGGGTGTGGATAGTATTGTGGGGAGACTCTACCCCCTTGGTATATAGGGTCATTAAATAAGAAAAAATTCATAATAAAATATAAATAATTAGAGTAATACAATGAGGAAGACAAAAATAGAATCTAATTGAATAATAAGGAATAATTTAATGACATTCTAGAATCAAACTAAATTTCATGTTATAAAAATAAAAGAAAAAGACTGACAAACTAAAATAAAAGACTCAAAGTCTTAGGTCTTGAGGCCCATGCTGGTACCATATTCAAACACCATCCTACCAGCAAACAAGAAATCAACAATAAGGTCATTTTCTATTATCTAAACTCACATTCATGAATTTTTCTCAATTTCCAAACGATGGATCGAATAGGGTGTGAGTAAAACTCAATAGGTCAACACCATCGTGTATAAACAAAACTATTATGATAAGAAGTGTACTCAATAAAGTGATAAATTGGCATATTAATTAATTCTACAATTAAATAAATAAAATAACCTCCTTCGACACTGTGCTAGAATATCTCTTAGTATGTATTACAAATATGACATCAAAAACCATATAAGCAAGGCAAAACAACACGATTCAGTGCCATACCAGAATATCTCGGAGCATATCTTATAACCATGCAAACCACAACAATATATCCAAGGTAAAAAATTACTTCAGTTCCATGCTAGAATATCTCTGAGCATGTCTTACAATCGTGCCAACCAAAATTATGTAATCATGGTATAGTCACAACAATCCATCCGAGTCAAATACCTATAAGCGTGACAACATTAATTGGTCAAAGCGATATAAGCATTACAACTTGGGGCAGGGACGAGCTTGCTCCCTATAACAATCATAGCATATACATCAGTAAGTGCCTCAACCTTGCCCATTATAATAGTATCTTAGCACATCTAGGTCAAACCCCTATAATCAGTACATCATATATGTGTGAAAGTTCCTAGGCCTAGCCCATTATATAATCATCTTAGAATAGAACACAATTCCTATCATATAACATAGATATCATAATATCACATCATACCTCAATGGTTAATTATGTGAATTACAATTATTATTTTATATTCCACTTTGAAATTAAATTCCCAATTGATTAAAAATTACATCTGTAATCATTATGCCAAAATTTAGGAATTATATTACAAGAAATTACCCTAGGTATCATGTCATGCTAAACATACTTTAATCTATTAGAAAAATCAATTATATTCAAATGGTTTCTCACCCAACAAGAATAATTAATCTTGGTCAGATGCCAATTTAGAATAAGGCAATTCAAGGAATAATCTCATTTTTTATTCATTCAATTTTGGCACACACATTTCTGGGATGATCATGATATTGCATAAACTTGAAAATTATCAAAACATAGGTTTGAGATTTAGACCCACTATATTTAACCGAAAATCTAAAAAATGCTTACAATGGCCAACTCCCACAAGGAATAAGGTGAAAATGGTTTAAAATAGGTTTCTATATCAAAAATAATCATGATAAAAACTAGCAACACAATTGGCCAAAGGATTTCACCTCAATTGGTTGGGGAAGAAAGAAGAGAAGGAAGAAACCAAACCAAAATGACTTACCAAGGATTGTTCATGAAAAAGTAATATCAAGAAGGGAATTTAGTGACCAAAAATCACATGGAGAATGCCCTAGGGTTCATAAGGGAAGATCTACAACAAAAATAGAATAAATTTCATCCAAATAGCAAGTTTAAAACTTTTTGTTGAGAATTTACATAGTGTGTAATTCAGTTACAAGTCGTGTAAATATTTTTAGTGGTATTGAACAAAAAACCCATCACCTCAGATTTATTTAATTAAAACCCATAAACAATCACATGATGTGTAATCCCCTTACAAGATGTCCAATCCCCTTACATGATGTGTTAATAGTATACAGTTGAGTTTTCATCCAATTTTCCCTTTAACCCTCTAAACCTCCTTTAAAGCTTCTCAACTTTCCATGAACCCATGAAACGCTTAGTCCCATTTATAACAAGACTCCATTATCTAAAAAATGTATACATCCCTAAACTTTAGGTCATTTTCTCGAACAAAGGCCCTCCATCTCCAAACAATTTGTGTCTACTAAGTCTCAAACAAAAAACTCAGAGATAAACATAACTAGAAAAATATATATCTTACACCTTATATAAAAAAACTATATGTAACAACTAAATTAAATCAATAAACTCAATTGAAAACCCAGATTAATGTAGATGAAAAATAAAACTCATTATAGATTTATTCCTAGAATAAAAATACAAGGCTCCATCCAAGAAATAACTTTTCATATAAATTTTGGAATACACATATTCATAATATAATCTTTTAATAATAAATAAAATAAAGAATAACAATTAAATAAATGAACAATTCAAATATTTAAACATGAGATCAACATTTAAGAATAGTTCATAAATTAAAGCTATCTATAAACCCTCTAATAATCTTAACTTTAAAATTATGGTTATTACATAATTATGAATATAAAAATTTTATATTCATTTCAATATATAATCTTTCATATTAATAATTATATGGAATTTTCGTGATATTATATGAATTATAAAAAAATTATAATCTAATTTCTATTATATAAACATTTTACATAATTCATTTTTTATATAACTATTTATTATTTAAACCGTAATCATATCATTCTTCAAAACACTTTTTGATGTGGCTTAAATAATATTCCAAATAAGTCTACTTTAATTCGAACAATTTCAAATTAATTAGTCGTGAAAAATTCATAATTTTAAATATAAAATTTTATATTTTAAGCTTATTTCATAATTTATAACCTATTAAAAATTATTTCTTTTGATTTATAATAAATAATCTTATTTTTAGATCATAATACTTTCTATATAATCTATACAAATTTATTTAAAATATTAAATTTTAATATTTTGAAAAATTGTTTCATAAAAATTCATTTATTTGGTTATAATAAAATATAATTAATTATTTAGTTTTTAAAAGCCTTAAAAATTAAAATATCACCAAATACCCTTTATTCGTATTTATAATCATTTTATAAACTATAAATATAATTAAATATATTTAAAACAAATAGTTATCAGTTTTCTATTTACCCTTATGCAACACCCATATTCTACTTAAGGGTATAATCCCTTTTACCCATATACAGATGCTTTGAATAAGGATAATAAATGTTTTAAAATCCCTACATAAATATAACTTAAAGATTAACTTTATGTATCTCGGTTAAACATCACTATATAATGGTAATATTGAGATTATATTTATGTATCTCCATCATGTAAAGGTATTACCTTTACAAAACACCTTTATATAAGGGTACTCAAATTATTTCCTAAGACATGTAAAGGTAAACATCTGGTACCTTTACACAGCTATAATACCTTTATGTGTAAGGGTAAAATGCTGATGACCCTTACATAAACCCTTCTGAATAAGGGTATTACCTTTACAAAACTCATTTGTATAAGGGTTATATAGAGACCTAGGCTTATAATACATGGATATTAATATTTTTAGATTAATTTTTATTACATTACACAAACACACATATGAGGACCATAATAGTTTAGTGCCTTTGTATACTTCGAACATAATCTTCTTAATTTGGTGAAAGATCTTGAATGTATACCACAAAGATCTTCCCCTTCAGTACTCTTCACAATCATACCCTACTTAAACCATTTTTTAACCTATGGAAATAAAACATAATAAAAGGTGATATCAGATGCTCAGTGAGGGTAAAAAATGACTTTATATAAGAATAACATGAACATAAGAGTACGAGAACATGACCATAACATATGAAAACAATAATCTTCACAACAAAGATCAGAATATTGAGTGATGGAATAAATTTAGGTAGTAAATAATACAAGAATACTAACAAAATCAAAGAGCATCATCCATGAGAGAATAAAATTGTCATAATACATGGAATTGTCATATACACATAAGCATAGAAAATCATTTTTTTTATAGTCAAGGATCATTGAAAAAACTTATCATGGAACTCCATGGGTGGCTACACCTCTTGGGTTGGAAACACCATCATCCCCAGTGGAAGCCATTTCATCATAGTGGAATGAGTTCACTCCCCAAAATATCATGGTAGTCAAGGTTCACCCCTAAGACCATCATATTAGATGAAATACCTTACAGAACTATGTTCACTCTCTGCTCCAATCTTGTCTATATCATGAGATATAAATCGTTACCCAATTAATTGTAGGGTGGTTTAGATCTCACCCATAAAATAATGTAAAATTTTATATATTTGATCCAAAAGATCATAAAACATTCATTATACTATAACCCATGAAAATAAATGGTTTTATAAACGTTTCATCATAATATATCTTGTAGAAAGGAAACAAGTTTCTTAACCATTTCATCATCAAAGACTAAACCCTTAAAAAATAAATGTTCATCATAATAATTTTTTCATTTTATAACTGATGTAAGTGAAATGGGTTTCATAAACATTTTTTATCATAAATCATTTAGATAAATAATATGAATGGTATCATTCGTTCATATCATGTGTAAAACATAAGTTTTTATCAATAGATATCATCTTAGATGGAAAATGATTTTGAAATATAAATCAATTGGAATGATTCTTAAGAAGTAATTTTTTTAAAAATCACTTTTTAAAAGATAAAACATTTTTGAAATAATTTTCTTTGAAAATAAACATGAAAAATTATAAAGGAAGCTTTAAAAATTATTGACAACGTTTCTTTAAAAAATAACCTTTATACCTTGAAAATAGTTTTTTTAAATTTAAAATAATTTTCTTTCAAAAATACACTGAAAATTTATAAAGTAAAATTTATAAAATATAACAATCATGATGATGGGAAATTTTATTCATTTCGAACACCTTAAAACCAAGATTCCTTTCACATTTTTGGTAAAATACAAATATGAATTTTATAGAAAATGACATGGAGATTACTTTTAAAACATTTTGTAAAAATCTACATGGTTAAAAATATCTTTACTAAATCATATGATAATTTTTAAAATAATTTTAAAACATTTTTTGAAAACATGGTTTTGGAAGAAAATGGGTTTTCGATTGAAATGATGTTTTTTCTTAAAAAAAATTATTTTGAACTCTTGAGTACATGAAGAGATAAAAACAAAGGTAAAAAAATTATTCTCATGACATAAAAATTGGAGAAAAAATTCTTGAGTTTTTTATAAATGTATCATAATATTTTATCACTAGAAACATAGTGATAAACAATCCCAATAAACGATGAGATTTCAATTTAAAATCTTTAACACTTTGGTAACTTTGAAATGTTCTACCATGAATAAATATCATTAAAATAAACTTAAAATATCATTAGTATAAATAAATTCATGATATTACCTATAAAAGGGGTGGTATATACACCTTGAAAAAAAATATTGGTGCATAACATAACTATATATCTCAAAGAAGGAAAATTGAGACAAAAATCCCTTACTACATTGGAAACTTTAGAACCATAAACCCCATGAAAGAGAGATCATAAAATGGATATTTAAATACCCCTAAGTTTAATTATATTAATAATTAAATATATTCATGGTAATTATATATTCTATATAAAATAAATTGGTGGTGAATATGGCATGTGTCTCACATAAGTAAAAAGTGAGATGAAAATCCCTTACCATAAGTATCAAATTACTTCGTACACATTTAAACTTCCTATTTAATAAATATAATTTTATTATAAATATATTAACAATCCAAAATCATATATATCATACCTTATATTATTTACGTATGACCTTTTATTACCCATTTATTAACAATTCCATGTTAAAGTCACATTTTGAGTATAATGACTTTGTTTTTCATATATGTTGTGATTTATTAATGTCCATCCTATTACTTTTTTCATGGTCACATAATCTATAGAATAATAATAATTACATAATTATCATATTTATACATCAATTATACCCTTAATACCAAACTTGAAAAATGTTTTTGAGAATTCAAGTATGTTACGATCATGGTGACGGTAGGCCATACATACACATGAGTAACGTTTCAATTTTTCAAAGATCATCATGGAAAGTAGGTAAGTACTATATTATATTTAAATAATGATAATAATATCATAAATATCATATTATTTCTTTAAATATACTTATACATATCTTTCATGAATTGTGGTGTTGAAAAGAGAGTTATATCACTTCGTGAAGAAGATAGTCCACACATACACGTACAACATTATCATCTTTCAGTGAGTGAAAAAGGGTAAAAGAATGATATATTATCCTTTCAAAATGATAAATATGTAATTAATATCATAATTATACCATTAATATAACATATTTTTATCCTTATTATCTTCCACGTAAATCATCAGTGAAAAATGAATCGCATTGCTTCACGAGGCGGTAGTTCACTGTACAAACGACCGACGTTATCGTATCCTATAAAGAATGTAAATCAAAAAGGTATATATATATATATATTTGATACAATAATTAAATAGGTATAATTATTTTATAAATATAATATATATTATTCATATCCATCATCATACCTAACCATGAGTGGTGGTAATGAAAAAATGAATCACATCATTTATCGAGGCGACAATCTGTTGTACACATGAATAAAGGTTTCATAACCCATTTAATGGAAGAGGATATGATTGTAAGAGATGAACTTAACATAAAAAATATAATTATATGGAATATAATAATTTAATTATATCACAATTTTTTAATAATAACTTAAGTAGGTAGATAAATAAATAAAATAAAAATTCTCATGGAAGAACGTTACCACATCTTTAGGTGACCTCCATAGGTTTGCACCAAAATACTTACCAGGTTGAATTTATGCAAAAAAATAAGGCTTATTGGAAGATATGATAGAATTTGGGAAGTTATTGGGGTACTTATTTACCTAAACAAAATGGTTTTAAGGTGTTAATAATATAAAATAAGGGATGACCTTTTATAAGTGAGGTGAGTGACACACTTGTAACTTTTTAATAGAAAAATTGCACACTAATGTTTTTCATGAAAAAATGTTCCAATAATATATAATTCTTAATAATAGAAGATATAATTTTGAAATATGTCTATAAATTATATTTTGAACAAGTTTTAGGTTATTTTAAACCGTTATCTGTTTAGTCTAACCCCCGATAAACCCATTTTTATTTTAACCATTGTAAGTAATTTTTATTATTTTAACTATTCATTTTTATCGAAAAAAAAGTTCAAATTATTATATAATATAAATTATTATTATTCCAAATCTTTAAATTTTTTTCACTAATTAAATTGATAGAATTAGAAAATTTTAATATAAAATTAATCCTGTAAACACTAGAAGAAAAAGAGTTTTTAAAGATAAAACATTCAAATGATTAAAATGTCTTTATATCAAAATTCAATATGAAATTAATTAAAATGAATTAAATTATATTATTTTATGTTTAATTGATATAATTTAACTTTTAAAACAATTTTAAATATCATTTAACTTTATAAATAAACTAAATGAAAATGTCGTTTTCAATTAATATTTTGTATTTTTCACTATTCATCAAAAAATGTATTTTTTCTAGAAAAATCCAAAAAATTAGCTCTAATATAATATTAAACTCTTGAATAAAATATAATTCTTTTTATCTCGTTCACTTTTGAAAAATTTTCGAAATATTTTTTAACAAGAAAATAAAACGATGATGAAACTATTCTTTAGAAAAATAAATTTTTAAGCAAAAAATTAGATTAATTATTATTTATTATATAGAAAAAACATAATATTAATTTTAAAAATTTTATTGAATATATAATGTATAAATTTTGTTTAAATAATTTTCCAAATTTTAATTTTTATTTTATTAAGGTAAAACACGTTTTTATGCATAAAAATAGTTTTTTTGGAAAAAGATTTCCCTTATTTTTAAATAGTTTTTATTTTCATTGTTAATTAATTATTCACCAAAGAATTAATTTAATATAGATGTGTAGACCATATATTTCAATAATTTAGTTAACAATATTCTTACCCTTCATTCCAATGACTAGATGATAATTATCATAAAATAATATTTTAATAATATGACATGTTTTGTTTAAACTTAGTTTTGTGTGTAACAAAATCCAAACTTGGTGTCACATATAATACAAGAAAAACTCAATGTTACATGTAATGAAATATAAAATCAGTACTATGTGTAATGAAAAATATATAAATATTAAATTTATTTGAAAATAAATATTTTACAAAATATTGCGGTGTTACATTCTACCCCACCATAAAATTAATTTCACCCTCAAAAGTAGTCGCTTTTGTACAAAAATATAGGGATAATCATTCCTTATTACATTACCAAGTTCCAAATAGATTACTCAAGCTAGTGGTTTCACCCAAAAACATTTTCAATATGAGTGGTCTTATTTCATAGCACTTTCTATATATGATCTAGAATCTCAACTGATTGTTACATATAAGGAAGATCATACTCCAGTGGTACAACCTATGAGTTTAGTAAATGTGAAAGATATGGTATGTACTTACCCAATAGAGGTATATGGTACACATCATGAACCTAAAAGTGGTTCTGTGTAAGAAACAATTGATAATCTACTATCCTGATATGATCAAGTATTTTAATTGGATGAATATATTTAGGTCTTAGTTCGTCCTTATTTCGTCCAAGGAGAAATTCATCGAAATACCTTCTCACCATCTTCAAATTCTATATTTTTTTATTATTATTTGCATAACATTTTTATTTTATTTTTTAACTCTTTACATGTTTCAGAATGAATTTAACTTTCTCTTCCAATTCATTATCTAGCTCCAGTTTAAATAGATTTCTTTCTGAAACTTCATCCCAATATGTATAAAGGGATTTATAAGGATCCATTTAAATGCTCGAGTAAAAAATATTTTTATAAGGAAACTCAACTATAGGAATGTGTGATACCAACCACCTTTGAAATACATTGAGAAAGATCTTATCATATTCTCTAGGGTTCTAATTGTTCTCACAGTGTTGAAACTCAACTCCATATCAAGATCTTGATAATGAATTTTCCAAAACATCAAGGTAAACTTCAGATCATGATTAGATACAATTTAATGTGGAAATCTATGAAACCATACCACTTATTTAATGTATATATTGTAAAACTTATCCCAATATAAATATTCTATGATATATATGAAGAGGGATGAATTTTTACAATGATTTACTATAACCTATGTAACATTATTCCCTTTCAATGTTTTGGGGAGTATAACAATTAAACCCACAGGGATGTATTTCCATTTCATTTCTGGTATAGATAATGGTAATAAAATCATTTTATACCATTGTATCTTACCCACATCTTGATGAAATACTAATAATTGAGATACATACTCAGAATTATCTCTCTTTATGTTTCCCAATATAATTAATCTTTTTTATAGGCCATTGGTAGGTGTTATAACATTATCACCCTCCAGTTGTGGGTTCAAGCCCCACATTCTTTTCAGATACAAATGTTTGTCTCTACGTTTGTGGGTTATCCTTTTTTCAAAATCTATGTTAATAAAAACGTTCTAAAATTACAATAAACCATAATTACCTTAACATAAAAGATAATATAAACTCAAAATGTTACCAATACCTTTAATCATATGTCAATAAAATAGAATTTCCCCTCAAAACCAATGTTCTTTATTGCCATAAATATATCCTAAAGCAATATTAATCTTGATAAAATCTCATCATGTAAAACCCCATGAGGGATGTCTAAGACTTTGAACTTATGATCAACCTAAAACTTATAAACCCATGATGGAATGCATAATTACAAAGTTATTCTTACATAGAGACATATATGCTTCCCAAATAACACAATCCTTTAATGTTTCATGATTCTTACAACCCAAATACCTTTGGTAAAATAATTCTACAACATAATAATTGAATATAAATACATAAATACTTCAATATTTCCACTTTACTTGAATAGTTCCTTGGTCTAGAAGTTAATTCTTGTGTTAGAGAATTTAGTTTGATAACTCCCATACTCCCCACACATAATACTTTGAACTCCTCAAAAAAATTTCACTCTATGACCTTCTTGTCTATACAGAAAACATCTTTCCCTCTATTTAAGATATTCTTCTAGGTTATTCTTCCCACCTTATTAACTTGTAGGAAGTTGAATATTTTTTCCTCTATGTTTATTACCACATGAACTTTCATAAAAGTTCGTCTTCCTCTTATTTTATGCTTTAGGAATATCAACAATGTTCATGTTGTTAGTTATATATTGTTATAGCTGATTAGTAAAATTCAACATCTAATTTGGTTTCGAATTTACATATAATTTTCCATCAGATTCATTGTTAACATGATTCCTTCTAGTTCTGTCCATTGAATAAAACCAAAAACCATAGTGTGAGTAATAATATTCATAGTGGGAAACCAAATAATCGTGAAAAATCAAGTATAGGATGATTAAATCATGACACATTACTTATAAAATTGGACACCTTAGGTTTATCCTAGTCCATTCATAGTCATAATCTATTTAAATCCTTCATGATAGTTTATAAGTAGTTTGTGAATTTCAAAACCTTATCACTCAGAAGTATTAAACTATGTGTAATAGAAGGCCCATTGTCATGCACCAGGTGACAATCGAGTCTAGCTCAATGTTCTTTTTTTAGAGTTATTATCCCTAGGTACCTTTATGATAGATCCTCATCCACTATTAGTATCCAGTTTGGGATTTAATTTCTTGGAAACAATTTTCTCTATCCTTTAACAAAATTATAGGAACTTTTATTATACTTTGAATCATCCTTAGAATTTTCCTTAGATACATCCCTAGAAAAATTATTATAATTATACCTAGGGATATCACTAATGTTTTATCATCCTAGTTTCCAAATATCAACTAAAAATATCCTCTAATACCAACTATAGAAACCTAGGATTATTATACATGGATATTAAATATTTTTATATGAATATTAAAAACATTACAAAAACACATGGCTGAGAAATGTAATATTTTAGTTCCATTGGAAATTTGGATGAAAATCCTCTTAATTTAGTGAAAGATCTTAAATGTTACCTACAAATATTTTCCCCTTTAGTAAAATTTACAAGCATACCATACTTAACAATTTCTTCATAACACGGGGAAATAAAACATAATAAGGGGTGATCTTAGATGTACATTAAGGTTAAAAATGGATACACATATGAATAACATGAACATAAGTGTAAGAGAACATGAGCATAACATATGAAAACCATACCCTACATATCAAATATCAGAATCTTGAGTCATGAAAAAAATGTTTGGTAGTTCATAAGACATCAACCATAAGGAAATAATAGAACATGAGCTATGTGATCATAACATTGGTATAAGACATGAAATATTTTCATATACATAAGAATAGAAAATCATTTTCTATGTATTCAAGGATCATTTCCAAAGCTTATCAAGGTACTCCACGGATGGGTACACCTCCTAAGAGGGACACACCACCATCCCTAGTGGAAAACCATTTCTTATAGTGGAATGTTTTCACTCCCTAAACAATTATGGTAGTAAAGGTTCACTCCTAAAACCATCACAGTGGACAAAGTCCCTTTCTAAAATGAGTTCACTCCCTGTAATAGTTCTGTCCATTTCATGAGATATAAATCATTACCCAATGAATTGGTGGAATATATAGGTACCACACATCACATAATGAAAATCATATATATATGTGTGGTATAAGATCATAAAACATTCATCATAACAGAACCCATGAAAAGAAATAGGTTTCATAAACATTTCATCATAAAATAACATGTAGAAAAGAAATATATTTCTTAATAATAGAATCATCAAAGAGTAACTCATTTAAAAATAAATTGGTATCATAATAATTTTTTAATGGTATAACCTATGGAAGAGAAATGAGTTTCATAAACACATTTTAATCATAAACTAATCAGAGAATGAATAATAATGGTATCCTTGGTTCGTATCCCCAGTAAAGAATAAGTTACATCAAACGATGTCATCTTAGAGAGATAATGATTTTGAATGTTAAATCACATAGAATATTTCTTAAGGAAGATAACTTTTCTTTGAAAATAATTTTTAAAATATAAGTCATTTATGAAATTCTTTTCTTTTAGAATAAACATGAAAATTTATAAAGGAAGCTTTAAAACAAATTTAATACATTTATTCAGGAAAACAACCTTTCCACCTTGAATTTTTTTTAAAAACATTTTTAAAATAATTTTATTTGAAAATAAACTTGAACATTTATAAAGTAATCTTAATAACATATATTTTCCATGATGATGGGAAGTTTTTTCATTCCATATACATTAAATAAGTGATTCCTTTCATATTTTTAGTAGAAGGAAAACAAGAATTGTTTGAAAAATTACATGAAGAATCCTTTTAAAATATTTTGTAAAAAGTAAAACATGGGTAAAAAGTATTAAATAAATCATTTTAAAAATTTTAAAATCATTTTTGAAAACATTTTTAGAAATCATTTTATTTGGAAGAAAAAAGTGTTTCAACCAAAAAGTTGATTTTTCTTAAAAAAATTATTTTGGAAATCTTTAGTACATAAATATAGGAAAATGAAGAGAAAAAATTTATTCTCATGACATTAAAATAGGATAATAAATTTATTGCTTTTATTAAGAAATGGATCATAATATTTTATCATCAGAAACATAGTTATAAACCGTCTTGATAAAGGATGAGACTATAACATAAAATCTTTACCTTTTTTGTAACATTGAAACATAATCCTCATGAAGGAATATCATTAAAAGAAAATTTAAATATCATAAGTAAAATTAAATTCATTATATTAAATGTCAATGGGGTATGTATATACACCTCGTTAATGAATATTGGTTCATAACATAACCACATATATCAAAGAATGAAATTTGAGACAAAAAGCCCTTACCGTTTTGGAAACTTTTGAACCATAAACCACATGAAAGATAGATAATAAAATAGATATTAAATTCCAAATAATTTTAAGTATAAGTATCATAGAATAAATATATTTGCAGTATATACACCACATAAAATAAATAGATGGTGAATATGACATTTATATCATAGAAGTAAAAAAGTGAGATGGAAATCAGTTGCCTTAAGTCTCAACTTCCTTCGTACACGTTTGAAAATACCATATAATGAATATAATTTTATTATAAATATACTAAATAACTTTAATTATATATATAATACCATATATTATTTTCTTATGAACTTTTATTATCTTTTTAATAAAAATTCCATGTTAAAGTCATGTTTCAGGTAATAATTCTTTTGTTTTTTCATATATGTTTTGATTTTTTACCTTATGTCCTATTACTTTGATAATGGTTCCATCATATCTATAAGAATAATAATTACATAACTATATTATTTATTCATCTATTATACTCTTTTTACCAATCATGAAATATGGTTTTCAGAAATGAAGTGCGATACAATCATGGAGACGGTGGCCTATATATACGAATGAGTAACATTTCTATTTTTGAATGATCATTATAGAAAGAAGGTAAGTACTATATTATATTTATATAATTATAATAATTTCATAAATACCATATTATGTGTTTAAATATACTTATACATATCATCTATCTAGTGTGGTGATGAAAACAGAGTCACATCACTTTGTGATGTCGGTAGTCCACTCGTACATGAACAACATTATCATTTTTTTGTGAGTGAAAAAGGTAAGATAGAAAATGATATATTATATTTTAATAATGATAATAATTTCATAAATATCATAACTATTTCATGTATAATATATATATATATATCCTTATTATTTTCTATTTAGTGAAAAACGAATCACATCGCTTCGCAAGACAGTAATACGCCATACACACAAGCAATGTTATTGTATCCTCTATGGAATGGAAAGTAAAAAGGTATAAATTATATAATTATTAAATAGGTATAATTTTGTTATAAATATAATATATATTCTTTATATACATCATCATATGAAACCATCATTGGTAGTAATGGAAAAATAAATGACATCGGAGCATGAGGCGGTAGTCCGCCGTACACACCAATGATGCTTCATAACCAATTTTATTGGATAAGAGATAGTTATAGGTAATTAAATTAACATAAAAAATATCATTATATGTAATATAACTTGGTTATTATATCAGTATTGTTTAATAATAATTTAAGGAGGTTAAGTAAGAAATAAAATAAAAATGTTCATTGAAGAATATTACCTCTTCTTTGCGCAACCTCATTTGGTTTGCACCAATATCATTCTAGTAATAATTTATGCCAAAAATAATGATTCTAGTATGCGAGGATGGAATTTTGGAAGTTATTTGGGAAGGTATTGGAAGAAATAAAATGGTTTTAAGGTGTGAAGAAATAGGTGAGGGTGGCCTTTTATAAGTAGGGTGAGTGTCACACTTATAGTTTTTTGTAAGAAAGAATTTCGACCATGTTTTTTTCAAGTAAAATGGATAAAATATTAAACCATGATCTAGAATATAAAATATATTCTATAAAAATGGAAATAAAATGGGGTTTGGACATGTTTTTGGTTATTTTTAACCCTTATATTTTAGCTTAATTGCCCTATAACCCCATTTTTACCTTAACCGTGGTAAATAATTTTTAATATTTAAAATGTTAATTTTTGTAAAAAAATATGTTGAAATTATTAGATAATTAAAATAATAGTTTTTCAAAATATTCAATCCATTTTTATAATTTTAATTAATTTGAGGGAAAAATTTTAATTTAAATTAATCTCGAAGACGCAGTGAGAAAACATATTTTTAAATAAAATATATTGAAAAGTTTATAAAGTTTTTATTTCCAAATACAATATGAAATTGAATAAAATTAACTAAATTAGATTAATTTATGTATAATTGAACTTATTTACTTTAAAACCAATTTAAAATATAATTACATTTTATGAATAAAGTAAATGAAAAGGTAGATTTCAAATAAAATTCAGTATTTTTCACAATTCATCAAAAAAGAAACATTTTTAGAAAAAATATGAAAAATTCTCCCTAAGATAATTTTGATATGATTATTTTAAAAAATAATTTTATTTTATAAAATTAATTTTCTATAATTTTCAAAAAATATTTTCATAATATGTTCACAAAAGGGTGATAAAACTGTTTTTTAGAAAAATATAGTTTAAAAAAATGGATTTATTATTATCTCTTATATTGAAAACATATGAGAATAATGTTACACATTTTATTGAATATAAAATATACAAATTTCATTAAAATTATTCACCAAAATTTATTTGTTTAGTTTATTAAGATTAAACATGTTTGTGTGCATAAACATAGTTTTTTAGAAAAATATTTCCTTTATTTTCAAATAGTTTTTATTTCATTTTTAATTAAATTATCACAAAATAATTCATTTTATATACATGCGTAAACCAAAAATTTTATAATTAATTATTCCTATTCATACCTACCATTTTAATGGCTAGTTGATAATTATCATATAATAATATTTCAACAAAATGACATGTTTTATTTAGAGTTAGTGTTACGTGTAATGCAATATAAACTTGGTGTTGCATATAACTTAAGAGAAACTCATTATTTCATGTAAATTAATATAAAATAAGTGTTTTGTGTAATTATAAATATATAAAATATTAAATTTATTTGAAAAAAAATATTTCACAAAATCATGGGGTGTTATAGGTTAATCATTTATACAATAGCTCACGTAAGGTTATCACGTAAAGGTAAATCATATTTACCATTACATAGCTCTTATACCTAACCATGTAAGGGTATAGTCATTTCATCCTTTATTTAAATAGACTCATAAGGGCATTACCTTTACACAACTACTTTTGTAAGGGTATAACCTTTACGCAAGCAACCTTCATAAGGGTACATCAAATTTTACCCTTACGAAGTTCATGTAAGGGTCTGAAAAGAATTTCCAGTTTAACAAAAACACTATATTTTAAAATTTTATAAAAATACAATGAATAAGATAGATTAAAAACTTAATGAAACTAAATTTTATTATCATGAACTATCCTGGATACTCTGGTACCCTAATACCCAAGCCATCACTAACATGGGATGAAGGGCGTTCTCAATCCCCACGAGTTGGCAACTAGCAACCGATATCATTCAAAATGAAAGTGGGAATGAATTTTCCAAAAAAATAGTGGAATAAATTTTTACACATTAGTATTATCAATGAAAAATCTCAAAGGAGACAGTATTGAAGAACGAGCAGGTATATCAAAACCCAAATAGTACATCATCAAGTACAAAAAAACGGGATAAAACTTAAACATCCTAAATGAATCAACACTCCAAGCCCAAAATATCAACAATAACTACCACCTCCAAGGGGTTTTCCCCCTTGCTAAAACCTAGTATAAGAAAATATAAAAACACCTAAAGTAAAAGGTAAGGTGTGAGATAAAATACCAGTAGGGTCACACTAGTTGTTCCATAATAAGATTCCATAATAAATACACCAAGTCATACTTTCAATTTTAAAAAAAAGGAATGTAAGTATCATCGAATATTAAAAAAACATTCTTTTCATTTGAAGATAGAAAAAATTTCAGAAATTGGCTTAATATTTTTTTTATATAAAATAGTTTATATAATTCACTAGGCATGAGTAAAATGGTTACACAATCAACAAAATCTATATTAAATTAATCGTAGTAAGAAATCATAGAAATAAATAACCATAAGAAACATGGTCATATTTCTTATGATAAGATAGTTTCTAGTTATGAGAAACTCACACACTTATATCAGTGGTCATGAAAATGTGAACACACATACTTTACACTCATGCCAAATATGACCCATCAATATCCCAATGGGATAAGATCCGCCGAACTAGGTTTCTTTATAGTTGTAAGGTTTCAATCCATTACTAGAGAATTACTGTCCTAATGTTTAATGGCCCGGACCTTTCCGGACCATTCCTTTGTCAAAAAGAAGGCTACAAGTGTTTTGGAGGGTAAAATAGACTTTTCCCATACTTTCCAGAATTTTTGAAACTACACGCCGTGTAGTTTCAGTACATGCCGTGTACCCCCTTTCCGGGTATGCCCCATGTGGATGGCCAGTTCTTTTCCGTGTGCAATAAATGAGTACACGTCGTGTGTCCAATCTACACGCAGTGTAGTCCTTCCACGCGTGCGTGTTACCGTGTGTTGACCAGTCATCAGCCATGTGCCATGTGAAGGTTGTGTCCTTGTCGTCTGCAATAAATTAGTAAACGCCGTGTGTCCAATCTAAACGTCGTGTAGTCCTTCCCCGCGTATGCGTTACCTTCAAACCGTGTGTTGACCAGTCAACGGCCGTGGAGCCGCGTGGAGACCGTGTGAAAAGGGTCGAGTACATTCCATGTACTATAAGTACACGCCGTGTAGTTTTTCTTTTCACCCGTATAAAAAGAGAGGTCCCATACTCCTTTCAACTCACACCTCTCCTCCCCTCTCCTCTAAGTAGAGCTCTCTCAAGAAACTCAGAGGCTCTTTCTTCCATAACTTTTTCGTCCGAGCTCCGATTTACGATCCGTCAGCGGCCACGGGATCGTAACGACGAGGCATAACTTCCGAGCTTGGATCCGTTGTATTTCCTTTGGCGGATCCTTTCCACATAAGGAGTTTTTTTCCGGGACAAAGATGAACGTCTTCTAAAGTTGATCCGGAGGAGCGTTGTGATCTAGAACCTGTTGAAGTAGGGATCTTATCTTCGTCTCTCTAATTTGTGCATCATGCGGGGTGGGTGCTCTCTTGTTTACATGAAACACTTTTGAACCAGTTTAATAAAGATAATAACTGGCTTATATAACGGGGTTGGGAGGTTTGTGATTGCTGTTACTTTATATCCTGTGATATTATGTTGTGAAATGAATAGGATTATGCTTACTGAAAATAATGGTCGTTGGTGGCCTTTGCATGCGCAATTAAATGTTTCCCTATTTTCTAGACTTTTTTTGTAAATGGAAACTTCATGGAATGTGGAAATTGGTTAATCACGTAAAGTTGACTGTTTAAATGAAAATATGGAACCCTGGTGTGATCACCCTGGTTGAACCAAAATGGAATAATGAACATGTGGGTGTGGGCTTGGTTACGTGGCATGTGATGGGGGTGTTTTGTGGGTTGTTGTGAAATGGGTGGGCAGTGGGGCTGCGGTTGGCTTGGTTGTGGGAAGGTGTGAATGTTTAATGGTGGTTGGCAGCGGGGCTGCAGGGATGGGTTTGAATGTGAACGAACTATGGGTTGTGAATAATAAATAAAAGTGGAAGAGTTAATGAATGGTGGGGCTTGGTAATGAAACAGAAATAATATTCAATGGGTTTTTTAGTTAATAAGAAGGGACTTTCCATGTTGCTGTGTTTTTCTAACTTTCTTTGTGGATGGCAGGGATATGCTTATGAACAATCGTTGTGGTTGGTTGTGGATAGTTTCCCAGTAGTTAAGGAACTAATAAACTAATTCTGCTGAAACGTGAAAACCTTAATGGGGTTGGGGTTGTTTGTTGTATGCATGCTTCATGGTAGCAGTGTTGAGGCACATGCTCAATTTCTCTTTTTAGAAGCCATAGGTTGGGCTGATTGGTTGCTATATATATATATCTGTATCTTTTGTGTTTTATCGCACTGCACCCATCTTGAGCACTTAGTGCCGAACACTCCCATTTCATGGGAGAGGGTGTTTTCCCATAGTTACTAGCTCCTTCCTGCTCCTTCACCCCTAGGTTGTGATGGATTGTGGCGACCTTACACCCAAGACTCTTCGGATAGGTTTCGATTGGGGTGATTAGTCCCAAGACTCTCCGAGAAGGCTTATAGGCTATAATGGCTTCAGGTGACCTTACACCTAAGACTCTTCAGGTAGGTTTCGATTTCAGGCCCAGGTGTCTTCGGGCGAGAGTTCTGTTACTATTACTGTTCCCAATAATCTTTGGGATGAGGCCCAGGTGTCTTCGGGAGGGGATGTGGTTGTGGTTGTGAGGCCCAGGTGTGTGCGGGTGGGATATGTGGCGGTGAGGCCCAGGTGTGTGCGGGCGGGATACGTGGTGGTGAGGCCCAGGTGTGTGCGGGCGGGATACGTGGTTGTGAGGCCCAGGTGTGTGCCGCCGGGATACGTGGTTGTGAGGCCCAGGTGTGTGCGGGCGGGGAGAGTGTTCCAGCGTCAGGTCGTTCAGCTAACTAATGGGAAATGGTGTGGGGTACCCAATGCTCTTTTTCTTATACTACTACTACCTGCTGTGATTGTTTTTTGGTGAGTGTGGCTGGTGAGATTGGGTGGATAGTTTTCCTTGTTAGGTTTCTTCTGTTGTTCTCACCAGACATTAGGATGTCTCCCCACTTGTGCACGAGAGCTTTAGGTTTCCCAGCTGATTATACTTGTATGCTCACCCTATGTTTAGTTTCAGGTTTCCAGGAGGACTACCAGGGTCATGCAGGACCCTACTAGTTGGGAAGTTAGAGTTGTTGCAGTTACTGTTCTCTTATTTTCTTTTGGTATTGTACTTTTGAGCTACCTTGTACTTGTACCTTGTTATAAAATTGTTTAAACATGCATGTGGTCTTGGTTTCGGTTTATCTATATACACTTGTTCTTTTCCTTTTTTGGTGGTTGGCTTGTCCTATTTCCCGATCCTAAATAATAAAAAGGGTAATGCCTCCCATATTTGTGAAAACTCATACCCTTTGTCCTAGTCGACAACCCGGGGCCTACTGGAGGCGGGACTCGGGGGTCATTATCTCCCTTTCGCCATTGCCAGCTCAGGAGGGGCATCTTTGGTGGGAGGGGGTCATGACAGAATGGTATTAGAGGGAGGTTGAGAGATTGGATGGAGTCTGGAGTTAGGCATAGTAAGGATTTCATGGGATGGTAGGGCAACAATGTTAGTTATCCTTGGTGCGGGACATAGGCCAGGGAAGACCGGCTAGGACACAGGATTTTAGGGCCCCCCGTGATCCGATGCAAGGACTCTGAGCCTACCGAACGACCAAGTGAGACTACTTTGATTTCAGGGTAGAGACCCTAGGGAAGGTACATGAATCATCATGATTGTGTTTTACTTGATTTGGGTGTTCTGGGAAAGAAATTGAAATAAATGATAATTAAAACTTTAAGAAAATTCCTTACTACTTGGGCTTAGGCGATCCTTGTTTACCGTACAGCTATGGCACCTGGACGTCCTCCCCGGGTGGCTCAGATGGCCGAGGCCCATCAGATCTAGGCGGTCAATCAGTTGAGGATTGACCAAGAGGAGGATGATAGCCAGTGGCAGAAGACTCTCTGTTCCTTCCAGCGGCAGACCCTCAAGAAGTATGAGGGTAGTACTTCATATACAAAGATTGAGGGGTGGCTTGAGGAGCTAGGGATTGCTTTTACCTTGATCCGTGGTCCGAGGGAGTACTGTGTTCCCCTAGTAGTCAGTTAGCTGAGAGGTGCGGCGCGACAGTGGTGGACGCTCTACCTCGGAGAGAGGATAGAGGCAGAGGTTCCATGGACTAACTTTGAGAAGTAATTTTGAGAGGAATTCCTTTCTTCCATGATCAAGGTGGAGAAGCGGTAGGAGTTACTCTACCTTCAAAAGGGGAGTATGTCGGTACGAGAGCAGGGGATCAAGTTCAAGGATCTCCTGCGCTTTGCTCCGGATCTCTTTCTGGATGAGGAGTCTCGAGCGAGACGTTTGGAGGAGGCGCTTCGTCCTTCGCTCTAGTATGCTGTCAACCCCTTCACCCTTCCGATGTACATGGCGGTGCAGAAGAAGGCATAGGTCCTAGAGAGGACGCACTTGCTGGGAGGTGCACCGAGTGAGGTGTTCCAGCCAGGTTCGTCGAAGGGAAGGCAGTCAGTAGCAGGTCTCCTGCAACATGACCTTTTAGGTTCAGGACAGTGGGGAGCAGGCCCCAGTAGTACCAGTTCAGATCTTCAGGTCCTTGTCCCTATTCCATGAGGCCAAGACCGAGTTATTTTTTGTGTGGAGGTTTCGGGCACATTCAGAGCTGGTGCCCGACTCAAGCTCCATACGGTGGAGGTGGGCAGGTTCAGCGCCCACCTCAGCAGCACCATTTGTCGGCGAGGCCCTTCCAGCAGCAGTTGGACCATGCTCCTCCGAGGGCAGACTTTGCAGGAGGAGGCCGACCTCAGGGTGCTCCTTAGGGACCTCGACCAGGGTGTGGTCAAGGAAGTGGACGACATCAGAGAGGCAGAGGAGCTGGGCGTGGAAAGTTACATGCAGCACAGTTGGTAGCTCCAGCAGGACCAGAGGTGGTGCAAGGTATGATTTGTTTGTTCATCACTCTTGTTTCTGCTTTGTTCGATTCGGGAGATTCACACTCCTTTGTTGCACCTGGTCAAGACCATTATTTGGGACTAGACGTAGATATCCTTTCCGTATCACTGGTGCTGAGTACACCAGTTGGAGGCCAGACCAGCATATCTTTTATTTGCCGGGGATGTGGGCTGACGTTGGCACCACATCGATCTAGTGGGGACCTTCTTCTATTACAGATGCAGCCATATGATGTCATCCTAGGCATCAACTGGTTGTTTTCTTTTAGTGTCGTTATCGACTGCTTCCGATGAAGAGTCGTGTTCTTTGACGTGGATGGGCAGCACGTATCTTTTGTTGGCGAGAGGAGCTATCAGGCGGGAAGCCGACGTGTGGAGCCTCTCATTTCCTTGTTGGGAGGGTTATCAGTGGTTCCAGCTGATACAGAGATGATGGATGACCTGGAAGTTGTTTGGGAGTTCCTCGATGTTTTTCCTGAGGAGGGTGTGACTTTACCCCCGACGTGACGTTGAGTTCGGGATAGACTTACAACCTGGTGATCGTCCGATTTCGATGGCCCCTTATAGGATGGCACCTTTGGAGTTGTGGGAGTTGCAGATTCAGATTGACGATCTGATGGAGAAGGGTTTTGTTCGACCCAGCGTGTCGCCATGGGGTGCTCCAGTTTGGTTCGTGAAGAAGGCAGATGGTGGTCTCAGGCTATGCATAGACTACCGAAGGCTGAACCAGGTAATAGTTAAGAACCGTTACCCCCTTCCAAGGATAGATGATCTCTTCGACCAGATGAGGGGAGCAAGTTGGATTTCTAAGATTGATCTACGATCGGGATATCATCAGCTGAGGATGAAGGACAGTGACATCTCAAATATAGCTTTCAGGTGCAGGTATGGGCACTTCGAGTTTGTAGTGATGCCGTTTGGAGTTACGAATGCACGGGCTGTGTTCATGGGACTTATGAACTTTGTCTTCAGAGAGTTTCTAGGCAGGTCTGTCGTTGTGTTTATCGATGACATCCTAAACTACTCATGATTAGAGGAGGAGCACATTGAGCATCTCAGGGCAGTCTTGGAAGTCCTTCGACACCACCAGCTTTATGGGAAATTGTCGAAGTGTAAGTTCTTGACACAAGAAGTACACTTCCTTGGGCACGTGGTGTCTCAGAATGGAGTATTGGTGGACCCATGAAAGGTGGAGGTAGTTGTTTCTTGGGCTGCACCCAAGATCGTGGCAGAAGTTCGTAGTTTCCTAGGGTTAGTAGGTTACTATCACAGGTTCATTTTGGACTTCTCTCGAGTTTCTTCTCCATTGACAGCTTTGACTAGGAAGAATCGGGTCTTACTATGGAGCGATCAGTGCCAGAAGGCTTTCGACTACCTGAAGGAGAAGTTGGATAGTGCTCCCTTGCTCAGGTTTCCAGAGGAAGGGTTGTTGTATGAAGTGTTTTGTGATGCTTCTAGCCTTGGTCTGGGGTGCGTGCTGATGCAGAAGAAGGGAGTAATTTGTTATGGGTCTAGGCAGTTGCGCCCTCATGAGCGTAACTATGCCACCCATGACCTGGAGCTTGCAGCAGTACTGTTCGCATTGATGTTGTGGTGACATTACCTCTTTGGGGAGCGCTTTATGGTCTTCTCAGATCACAAGAGCCTGCGTTATATCTTCTCCCAACGTAACCTGAACTTACGGCAGCAGAGATGGGTCGAGTTTCTCCAAGACTTTGACTTTGATATCTCTTACACTGAAGGTAAGGGAAACTTTGTGGCTGATGCCCTGAGCAGGAAGTCGAATCAGAAAGTGGTTCAGGAATCTTCTGATGCTTGGAAGGCAATGGGAGAGTTGGCTGCCTTGCACTTGGATACCAGGGTAGAAGGTGTTAGAGGCTGTTTGTTTCAGATGAAAGTGCAGTCCTCCTTGTTGCAGCAGGTGGAAGAGTCTCAGTGGGGGGACTCTGAGGTAGAGGTGATGCGGGATCGTGTCGATTAGGGGAATGCTCCAGAGGGATAATCAAAGGATAGCCTACATCGGATGCTTTTCCAGGGGAGGTTGTTTGTTCTGGAGTCAATGTGTGAGGGAGTTCTCTGTGAGTTCCATATCTCAGCCTTGGCGGTACATTCAGGAGTTTCAAAAATTTACCAAGGCCTGAAGGATCCGTTTTGGTGGCCCGGGGTGAAACGGTCAGTTGCGGAGTTTGTGGCTAAGTGCCTAGTGTGTTAGCAAGTGAAGGCTGAACACCATGTTCCCGGTGGATTGTTGCATCCTTTAGATGTCCCTGAGTGGAAGTGGGATGACATCTCAATGGACTTCGTCATAGGACTACCCGAAGATCAGGGTTGTTATGATGCTATCTGGGTAGTGGTGGATCATCTGGTGAAATCGGCTAACTTCTTAGCAATCAAGGAGTCGGGCCCTGTGAGTACCTTAGCACAGAGGCACGTAGACGAGGTGGTGCGCTTTCATGGAGTTCGGAGGACTATCGTCTCAGATCGGGATACTCGGTTTACTTCACGAGTCTGGAGAGGGCTACAACATGCTTTTGGCACCCATCTACGCCTAACCACTACTTTCCACCCCCAGAACGATGGGCAGACAGAGCGGACTATCCAGACATTGGAGGACATGCTGCGAGCATGCGTTCTGGATTTCGGGGGATCATGGGTACGACACTTGCCTTTAGTAGAGTTTGCCTACAACAACAGCTTCCACTCTACTATTGACATGGCACCGTTTGAGGCTTTGTATGGGAGGCCATGTCGTTCACCCATTTGCTGGGAAGAGGTTGGTGAGACAGGTGCTCTTGGGCCAGAGGTAGTTCAGATCACCATAGAGAAAGTCCAGCTTGTACGTGAGAGGATGAAAGCGGACCAGGATCGACAGAAGTCTTATGCTGATCGTCGGAGGAGGCCCTTGGAGTTCGAGGTGGGATATCATTTGTTCTTGAAGGTTTCCCCTCGATAGGGGCAGCAGAGGTTTGGGAAAGGGAGAAAGCTCTCACCTAGGTTCATCGGACCTTTTGAGGCACTGAGGCGAGTCGGCAAGGTGGCATCTCAGCTAGCCCTACCACCTCAGTTGGAGAAAGTTCATGAATTCTTCCATGTCTCCCAGCTTTTTCGGTACTTACATGACAACTCCCACGTTATCGACTGGGGAGATTTAGATATGGGAGACGACGTGACCTTCGAGGAACGACCAGTCAGAATCGAAGATCGTAAAGAGAAGGTGCTCCGTGGATGAACCATTCCCTTGGTTCGTGTGTTGTGGAGGCATGGCGGCCTCGAGGAGAGGACTTGGGAGCGGGAGATCCAGATGCACGCTCAGTACCCGGAGTTGTTTTGACTTGTGTTTTTCCTTGTTCTTCTAAGCTTTGTGTTGATGTTCTACTATGTACATTTGAAATATGGCATGCTTGGCTTGTCAGTTGTGAGACCTTTTGTTTCCTTGTTCCCTGGTAATCTGTAACATGTCTGGATGTGTGGGAAGGGGGAAAACCTGACCCTTAATCGAGACGCATTAATGCAGATGTAATTGAACCCGTGCGGTCGAGTCAGTGCCGCCTAAAGCGGATAATATCTCGACATAGGAGAATGATTTTCCCAAAACCACGTGTTCGGGCAGTGTGTTGGTTGTGTGGTGTTGGGGGGGCAGTTCGAGTTAAAAATCCTAATGTATGGAATTGGGAAGACCAAATCCTTAATCAAGACGCATTAATGAGGATGCGATTAAACCCGTGTAGGCGAGTCAGTGCCGCCTAAAGCGGATAATATCTTGACATAGTAGAAGGAATTCAAAACACCTATAATTAGGATTGTTGGTTGGGTTCCTGTTATAACGAGGACCCTGAGAGCTATCTTGTTGGGTTCCCCTGGGTTGGTTTTTGAATTCTTTGGGACGAGAATGTTTTAAGAGGTATCTGATGTAATGGCCCGGACCTCTCCGGCCCATTCCATTGTCAAAAAGAAGGATACAAGTGTTCTGGAGGGTAAAATGGACTTTTCCCACACTTTCCAGAATTTTTGAAACTATACGCCATGTAGTTTTAGTACACGCCGTGTACCCCCTTGCCGGGTATGCCCCATGTGGATGGCCATGTCTTTTCCGTGTGCAATAAATGAGTACATGTCGTGTCTCCAATCTATACGTCGTGTAGTCATTCCCCGCGTGCGTGTTACAGTGTGTTGACCAGTCGTCATCCGTGTGTCGTGTGAAGGTCGTTTCCTTGCCGTGTGCAATAAATGAGTACACGTTGTGTGTCTAATCTATACGTCGTGTAGTCCTTCCCCGCGTATGCGTTACCTTCAAACCGTGTGTTGACCAGTCAACGGCCACGGAGCCGTGTTGCAGGCCAAATAGAGACCGTGTGAAAACGGGCGAGTACACACCATGTACCATAAGTACTCACTGTGTAATTTTTCTTTTCACACCTATAAAAGGAGGGGTCCCCTCCTCCTTTCAACTCACACATCTCCTCCCCTCTCCTCTGAGAAAAGCTCTCTCAAGTGAATCGAAGGCTTTTTCTTCCATAACTTTTTCATCCGAGCTCCGATTTACGATCCGTCAGTGGCCACGGGATCCTAACGACGAGGCGGAACTTCCAAGATTGAATCCTTTGTCTTTTCTTCGGCTCTTCCTTTCCACCCAAGGAGGTTTTGTCGGGACACAGACGAATGTCTTCTAAAGTTGATCCGAAGGAGCGTTGCGATCTAGAACCTGTTGAAGTAGGGATCTTATCTTCGTCTCTCTAATTTGTGCATCATGTGGGGTGGGTGTTCTCTTATTTACGTGAAACACTTTTGAACCGATTTAATTAAGATAATAACTGGATTATATAATGGGGTTGGGAAGTCTGTGATTTCTGTTACTTTATATCCTGTGATATTATGTTGTGAAATGAATAGGTTTATGCCTACTAAAAATAACGGTCGTTGGGGGCCTTTGATTGCGCAATTAAATGTTGCCCTATCTTCTAGACCATTTTTGTAAATTGAAACTTCATGGAATGTGTAAATTGGTTAATCACATAATGTTGGCAGTTTAAATGAATATCTGGAACCCTTGTGTGATCACCACGGTTGAACAAAAATGGAATAATGAACATGTGGGTGTTGGCTTGGTTACGTGGAATGTGATGGGGGTGTTTTGTGGGTTTTTGTGAAATGGGTGAGCAGCGGGGCTGCGCTTGGCTTGGTTGTGGGAAGGTGTGAATGTTTAATGGTGGTTGGCAGTGGGGCTACAGGGATGAGTTTGAATGTGAACGAACTATGGGTTGTGAATAATAAATAAAAGTGGAAGAGTTAGTGAATGGTGGGGCTTGGTAATGAAACAGAAATAATAATCAATGGGTTGGTTGGTTAATAAGAAGGGACCTGACGTGTTGCTATGTTTTCCTAACTTGCTTTGTGGATGGTAGGGATATGCTTACGAACGATCGTTGTGGTTGGTTGTGGATAGTTTCCCAGTAGTTAAAGAACTAATAAACTAATTTTGCTGAAACGTGAAAACCTTACTGGGGTTGGGGTTGTTTTTTATATGCATGCTTCGTGGTAGCAGTGTCGAGGCACGTGCTTAGATTCTCTTTTTAGAAGCCATAGGTTGGGCTGAGTGGTTTCTATATATATATATATATATATATATATATATGTATCTTTTGTGTTTTATCGCACCGCACCCATGTTGAGCACTTAGTGTTGAACACTCCCATTTCATGGGAGAGGGTGTTTTCCCATAGTTACTAGCTCCTTCCTGCTCCTTCTCCCCTAGGTTGTGATGGCTTGAGGTGACCTTACACCCAAGACTCTTCGGGTAGGTTTCGATTGGGGTGATTAGGCCCAGGACTCTTCGGGAAGGCTTATAGGCTATAATGGCTTGAGGAGAACATTCACCTAAGACTCTTCAGGTAGGTTTTGATTTCAGGCCCAGGTGTCTTTGGGTGAGAGTTCTGTTACTATTACTGTTCCCAAGAATCTTCGGGATGAGGACCAGATGTCTTCGGGCGGGGATGTGGTTGTGGTTGTGAGTCCCAGGTGTGTGCGGGTGGGATACGTGGTGGTGAGGCCCAGGTGTGTGGGGGCGGGATACGTGGTGGTGAGGCCCAGGTGTGTGCGGGTGGGATACGTGGTTGTGAGGCCCATGTGTCTGCGGGTGGGATACGTGGTTGTGAGGGCCGGGTGCGTGCGGGTGGGGAGAGTGTTCCAGCATCAGTACATTCAGCTAACTAATGGGAAATGGTGCGGGGTACCCAATTCCCTTGTTCTTATACTACTACTACCTGCTGTGATTGTGTTTTGGTGAGTGTGGCTGGTGAGATTGGGTGGATAGTTTTCCTTGTTATGTTTCTTCTGTTGTTCTCACCAGACATTAGGATGTCTCCCCACTTGTGCACGAGATCATTAGGCTTCCTTACTGAGTATACTTGTATGCTCACCCTAAGTTTACTTTCAGGTTTCTAGGAGGACTACCAGGGCCGTGCGGGACCCTACTAGTCAGGCAGTTGGAGTTGTTGTAGTTACTGTTCTCTTGTTTTCTTTTGGTATTGTACTTTTGAGCTTCCTTATACTTGTACCTTGTTATAAAAATGTTTAAAAATGCATGTGGGCTTGGATTGAGTTTATCTATAAACACTTGTTCTTTTCCTTTTTTTGGTGGTTGACTTGTCCTATTTCTCGATCCTAAATAATAAAAAGGGTAATGCCTCCCATATTTGTGAAAACTCATACCCTTGGTGCTAGTCGCCAACCCGGGGCCTACTGGAGGCGGGACTTGGGGGTCATTATCTCCCTTTCTCCATTTCCAGCTCAGGAGGGGGTCGTGTCATAATGAATTGGTCCCAAATAACATACTAACTACCCATTCTCTAATATTCTCAATTAATCAATTAGTAATGGGAAAATTATTTCAAAACATTTTAAACTTCAATCGCCCCATTTCTAGATTAAATATTCCACTTTCAATTTTAAAAATGAAAACAATGTTTTTTTATCAATTAATTCCTTTTTTAATATAAAACCAATCATAGGTTCATATCAAATCAATTTAATCCATGTTTCTCAAAATTGAATTTCACAAATCAATTTCACAATTTATATCAAATCAAATCACTCCCCAATTTTAAATTCCATCCGAATTGGTGAGTTTTCCCAAAAATTATTATAAAAACAATTTAAAATTCCAATTCACACTAAATTGAGTTTTAATAATTTAATTTAAATAAATATAAATCAACCAAAAAAATAAAGGGTTTATTAAATGGTAATTCTCAATAGAACCACCTACCTTTATCACAGAAATCACATAACACAACACTTGCAAAAAAAATTATAACAAAGAATGATGAAAACAAAGATCAAGGAATAAAACCTAGATTAAAGATAAAAAAAGAACTTTAGATCCATAAATAACCTGATTATCTAAAAAAAATATGGAAAGAAAGATATAGTGATAGAGAAGGAATGAGAGAATATCTCTTATCAAAGAGGAATCAATTGAGTTTCTACAAGCTTCAATCCACCTTACAATAGGTTTGGAAGATCCACAATGGGTTCTTAAGTGCTACCAAGACCTAATAAATAGAGTAATACTATGTTAGGGTTAAGCGGGAGGTAAAAAGGTGTTTTGGAAAAATATTCATTATTTTTTAGAAATAAAAAATTCTTGCATGCGCGGTCAGGTGGGTAGGGCTGTACAGTTTTTGAAACTGTGCACCCTATCCATGCACCCCACTAATGGGCTGTACAATTTCAACTTGGTGGGTGACATTTTTTTAAAACTATGTAACAACCATGGAAACCCCCACTATTTGGGTTGAAAAAATTTACATTGGGTGGGTACACAATTTGGGAAAATTGTGCTTTAACCGTACATAACCCATGAATTTCCAAAAAAAATTCAACTTTCTTCCTAAAACGACCCAAGATGAACCCCAATCAAAGCATAATAAAATACAGGGTTGTGGATTACCTGAAAAATAGTAATAAGATGTTACAGTATCCCCACCATAGAAACTTTCTGTCCTTAGAAAGCCTCCCAAGAAGTCTCAATGTGTAAAAGATGAGGGCACTACTCTCTTATCAGTGCCTCTCTCTTCCAAGTATCATGAATATTGGAAACGTGATGCCATAGAACTCTAAAAGGTATATTTCTCCCAAAAAGTACCCTTATTTTAGAATAAACTATCCTGATTGGATTCTCAATCATGGATAAAGTATGATCAACATTAAGATCACTCCAGCTTAGAACATGAGATGCATCAATGAGATATTTCTGTAACTGTGATACACAGAATACATTAAGCATCGATATCTTTTTCAGCAGAAGTTATAAATGTTAATACACTTTCCCCACCTACTAAACAACCTCAAAAGGTCCCAAAGATATGGAGTGGGCTTCCCTTTCCCTCTAATCCTTTTATTACCCAAACAAGATGAACTTTAAAGAACACTTGATCTCCAACTAAAACATCCAACAGTCTATAAAGATGATCATCATAAAACTTATGTAGAATCTATTCCATCATAATTCTTTGATGAATCAAATATATATTTAATGAAATCTCTTGAACCACGCTCAGTCCAACCAAGGAACTATCCCCGATCTATGACTAACACAACCGAGAATTAAAAGGTCATCTATACAAGGCCTCAAAAGGATCTATTCTCATTGAAAACTAGTAGCTATTATTATAAGTAAACTCAACCCATCCTAAATGATCATCTCAAGCTCTAACAAATTTGAGAACATAAGTGTGAAGCATATACTCAAGAATTCGTATACCCCTATCAGTTTTGCCATCCATCTATGGATGATATGCCATACTCAAATAAACCTAAGATCCCAGTGCCTCCTAAAGGTCTCTACATAACTGATAAGTAAAACATGGATCACTATCAAAGAATTTAGTAGATGAAATCCCATGAAAATGATAAATCTCTCTCATATAGAGATTTTCCAACTCCTCAACTTCGGTTATATCACATATGGGTAACGATTATACTAATTTATTAATTCCATTGATCAAAACCTATATCACACTATTTTTTTCCCTTGGTATGTGTAAACCTAACAAAGAAGTCCATATAATATTATTTCCACATCCAAGTTGACATTGGAAGTGGCTGAAGTAAACTCGAAGTTCTTTGGTTCACGACCATAACTTATTGGAAAGTATAGAAACATGAAACAAAGTTAGTAATGTCTCATCTCATACATAGCCATCTGAATCATCACCAAATTTCATAGAAAATATTTATACTTCATGGATTAACTAACCACTAGGAATTATGGAAATAAAAAATCACATCTTTCATCATAGAAAAGGCTACAAGATACCAGTTCTATAAACATAGGATACTCTATATTGAGATCGACCACTCAACAATGGTCTTTCCAATATAAAGGGATTTCTTAATTCCATAGAATTCATCATCAATATGCTACTCCTAAAGAATAATATTTATAAGAGAGGAGGTCAACTGAACACTTTAGAATGAAAACTTTATCCCTATTACCCAAACTCCAATATGTAATTGTGCAAAAAGATCCATTAATTTCCCCACTTCCAATGACTCTTTAATGTCTTGGGTTGGAAGTTTCTTTCTCAAAGAATCTGCAATGACATTACCCTTCCCCAGGGTATAGACAATATTCAAATCAAAATATTTCAGGTATTCCACCCAATACCTCTGGTGGATATTCAACTATATTTGATAGAATATATAACTCAAGCTCTAGCAATCAAAATTCATCGTAAACCTTTATCTATAAAGGTAATACCATTTTATTTTAATTGAATGATTTGCAACTACAAGTTCAATGTCATGGAATGGGTAATTATTATCTTATGGAATAATATTTATAGATCCATAGGAAATTACATGATCACCCAATATAATAACACATCCCAAACCCAAGCCTGATGCATCATAGAAGACCACATAGTCCTACCCACCCTCTGGAGAGTCTACATCGGTGCAGTAGTCAAAATAAATTTTAGATAAATAAAATAACCCTAAAATTTTTCATCCCAAAAAAATTTTACTCCCTTATGAGTTAGGGTACTCCTCAAAGAATCCAAATTCGAGAAATCCTTTATGAACTAGTGATAATATCCAGATAAAACTAAGAATCATTGAATCTCAAAAACATTACACAGTTTCTCCCATGTCATAACAGCTTTCAAATTCTCATGATAAATTGAAATACCATGTTCCAACACCATGTGTCCCAAGAAATTCACTTCCCGAATCCAAAAATTAAATTTTGATTTCTTGAAATAAATTCGTTGATTTCTCAACAATTCTAGAACTGCTCTTAGATAACGCACATGATCTTCATCGTACTTAGAGTAAACAAGGATTTCATCCACAAATACCACCTCAAACATACCACGATACCCATGGATAATCATATTCATCAAATCCATAAAGAGAATAGGAGCATTGGTTAGACCAAATGATATGAAAAGGAACTCATAATGGACATACCTACTCTAGAAGGTGGTTTTCTGAATGTCAGAATATTTTATTCTCAATTGGCGATAAAAATATTGAAGATAAATCTAAAAAAACCTATTTTCACCTTTTAATTATTCAAATAGATATTAAATCCATGGTAAAAGATACTTGTTATTTACCATGTCTTGATTTAGTTTCCAATAATCAACACAAAGTTGAAGTGACCCATCCACTTTCTTAACAAAGAGAATAGGCCCCACACAAGGTAACACACTTGGGGATATAAATATGATCTCTAAAAGATTATACAACTGAGTCTTAAACTCTTTCATTTCAGCTGGTTCCATGTGTTAAGAATGAAAAGATACCTCTTGAGTACTTGACACCAAATCAATAGTGAAATTTACCCCTACTATTGGGAAACCAAAGAATTCCTAAGGAAAAACATTGGGAAACTCGATTTAAACTAGAGGGAGATCATCACCAAAGGATTATAGCTCCAAATAAAAACCAAACACCAATATTACATTCCCTAAATCTAGATAATATGGATCGTATCTACAAGAACTTGTGTCCCATTCTCCTTGTAAGACATGAATCACCCCCATCAGGTTCTATAAAGGAGACTCATCAAATATAGAATTCAATTCAGGCTTTATTAATAATGATCCAATCCACCCTGAAAATTACATCAAGAGGTTTCATATCGAGTACCAAAAAATCCCAATAAATATCAATCAATGATAAAGATAAGACAGAAGAAGGAAAATAGAGACCTTTCACTCTCTTTATTCCTAGGGATGTAGTGATATACATCACTTTTGACACTCTATTCCATCAAGGAGTCTAAAAAATGAATGAAAA
Source organism: Viscum album (assembly GCA_963277665.1). NCBI lineage: Eukaryota > Viridiplantae > Streptophyta > Magnoliopsida > Santalales > Viscaceae > Viscum > Viscum album. Next base: position 1,495,853,075 of record OY728119.1, on the reverse strand, counting down.
AGGGAAATACATTAGAAAAAATAGGGGAAAAATAATTAAGAAAATAAAGATTTGAAAAATCCATGAGCATTGAATCACCCTAGTCAGACCAAGGGGTTATTAGCGCACAACCTACTTGTGCACCCCCATCTTGTGTGCAACCTACATACACACCCAATTTCATTTCACCCATGGCCTTATTGTTTCCTATAAATAAACACATGGGGCCTTCATTTGTACGGAAAAATTTCCCTAAAGCCTAATTGCTGCTCTAGTCACCCTAGTGCTTTGCTCAAGTCCTCCAAAACATTCAAGGTATTTCTTTAAAACCTAAATCGAAGGAATTGAAATTAGGATCATAGGGAATGAGTTCTTTTGATGTTTGAAATCCATAAAACTTATGCGCCTAAAGATCCCAACCTCCCTAAATCATAAACACTTGTACTCCTCCAATTCCTTTCATAGGAAATTGAGTTCCCCACTTCTAGGAATACCTGTGAATACTCTTAAAGGCTTGTGTCAAGTCGTTCCCAAGTATTATCATCCAGGTTGTTCGTCGCTTAAGTGAACATCAGGTCGCCGAAGCCTATTTTTGCACCCATACTTGCGCGCCAACACCTACTTGGGAGACCCTCTTTAATTCACCTAATCTCTTCAGTCTGTAATCCATTAAGCTCTCTTCAAACCCTTTCATGTAAAAGCTTATTCTTCATTGTCTCCCTTTTCTGAAAGGGATTATATTGAGACCTCCATTAAAACCTCCTGACTTTTCAATACTTTAGGAAAGACAAATCAGTGAGTCTCCTATTTGTGTTTGTATATCCGCAGTAAGAGGTTTCCCACATTTGTTTCACAATGGGGTTAGGATTCAGGGAGTGTCTATGGGTTTGTATATCCACAATCACATGAACCTTTCTCCCAGGAATAGTGTTGGGAAGTTCCCAGTTTGGAGGATTAGGGTTTGGGTTTTTTCCTTCCCTCTTCATCTCTAAAACCCGAAACCTCAGGTCTTTGGTTGGGAAGGTTAGGTTCACAGTTTCTTTTCCATGTAATCAAAGTAAAAGTCTCCTTCCCCTACCAAGATCCACTAGGGAATCCATCCTAGTGTAATCCCTTAACCTCCATCACTCCTTCCTTTTATTGGATCCTTTTCTAATTTAAAGAGAATAGAGGGAAGGTTGGTCGCCTCACCATCGTCCACCTTCGCCACCGTAGGCGCACCCTCTTCAACCAGCGGAGGAGGAAAAGTGTGAGTGTAATTTTTGAATCTTTCACATCCTCTTCTTTCTCACACTAATCATGAATCACATGTACATAGAGATTCTTGATGATTACAACATTTTCACAAAAACTCATAGTGAATGAAAGACGATAACTCTGATTCCTATCATAATTGGGATATGTAGGAAGCCTTCTTAGGGCCTGAGATCACTAGATATCCTCTTCATAGATCCAAACCTAATTCCCCTAATCTAGTCATCCTCCTTTGGAATAAACTATAAATTAACCCCCCCCCCCCAAATCATCTAGACATCCTTTTAGGAAGTAATCCCATAACTCATTTCTTTCAAAGGACTATATTATCCTATGAGACTCATTGAACTATGTGGGATTTGATTCCCATCTAAATGGGATATGTGGGAAACCTCCTTGAGTTTCAAGATCAACACTTCAAATCAACCCTATTCTCCTTGGGTCATATTCCCAATAGGGTCTAATCTTACTTGGAATCCCATATTATTTCCATGTTCCTTGGGATACTTAGGCATAAGTCCCACACCAAACTTTGAATAAGAAACTTTCTCATAGAGGTACATATCACATGAGATTAAAAGGTATGATGTGTCCCATTAAGCGTCACCGAACTACGAGGGTTCTGATTCCTTTCACAAGGATACATAGGTATCCCATTTTATGGGTATAATCCCATTATGAAAGCAGACCTTCATCTCCCTGGACAATAATAAATTATAGAGTTCCCCACTAAGTGGCTTAAAAACTAGTTTCATCATAACGACGATTAAAAGAATCTCTAAGTAGTATATAAGTGGATACCATTGATGGAGAACCTTGAATAAATACAGATATCTCTAGTAATGAAGAACCTCAAATACATATAGATGATTCTAAATTTTACACATGTTAATAAGTTATTTCAAATTCAAAGGGAAACTTATGTTATACTTGGTAAATTAATAAGGACAAATAAAAATATCTTAAATTTATAAAGAGAGTCCTGGTGTAGAAAATATTTCCCCCTAAAAGGGTGTGATGAGTCCGACCTCCCATCTTCTCCATGAATGCTGGTTCTTAAGTATCATAAAGTTCAAAATTAACAAACTTCTTCCTTTGGAAAGTACGTGCCTTTTGGATAAAGAACTCTTGGGTGTTTTTGGTTCCATGAATAAATCCAATGGAAACCACCTGGAAGTTGTTCTTCTTAAAACTAGAACACACATTTCAAGGAACTATGAAACAAAAATGGTGAACCCGACACAAATCCTTAACCAAGTTAATAATGTTACCCAAATTTCATGACCCTATCAATTAATAAAGGAAGGCCAGACAAAGGAATCAATCACGAATGTATCCATCTAAAATATGTCTCTTTAATAGAGTTTATTGTTGTTTTGAAATTTTTTCTCAGAACTCCCTTCCGTCCAAAATGGATTTCTTCAAGACGACATCTTTGAACTTCCCAACTGCTGCTCAAGATGGATCCTCATCCACATGAAGGACGCTATCACCCACCCAACATCTTCAGAGCTGGGTCTCCAATTTTCTGGTAAGGGAGTAACGACATAATGGTAGAATCCCAACCTTAGAGGATTCCCAAAAAGCTCTCTATGTCAATAACAATCCTTGATCGTCCAACCAACAATGAACGACGATAAAGAAGAAGATGGTGACAACCTCCGTATTCAACCATTTTGGGTTCTTATGCCTAGAATGAAACAACCATACCCTCCCATACTATAGGGAGGTATATCAATAGGTCACTTAGGGCCTCAATTCAAGGATGCAGGGGTCCTTCATGAGGATTACCACCAACAATCGCCACCAGAATAATCACACGACAGTGAATCCCCAACAAGATGGGGGTGTTGCCTCTGCATGTTCAGACAAGTTCCCTTAGACATGGGCACACAAGAAGAACCAACAAGAAAAAATTTTGGTCAACAGGGATCAGGTTCTTAACTCTTCCACCTTCGGAGAAGTCCATCAACCTAACTTGAGGGGGAACAAAACGTAGACACATACACCCGTCCATCCTAATTCTACTACCCAACAGACTCATCTGGAAGAAACCCACCAATCCTACCAGGAACATCTAATAGAGTACCATGAACATGCACATACACCTATTTACAAATTATCAGCCAGTCTGTAGGCTCATCTGACTACATTTAAAGAATCCCTCTAATCAAGTGTGGTGGAAACTGTTAAACAGGAACATACACCTGCTTAAAATCACCAATTCTTCCAGTAGTCTCATCTGTCATTATTGAAATAAGTTCTTAAACCTTTATTGATAGAAAAAATCTGTAATAACATACACATACCAGTGTTCATCAATCCTACCAACCCTCTTGTTTGGCAGCACCTGGAGAAGTCAGTCGAAAAGCTCCGACAACAAATCTGGGGAAGACCCAACTCTATGCCCCCATACATGACTACTCTTAATACCCATTAACAAGAAATGTAGGATAGGAGAAGTAACATACACCTACTCCAGATAAATAATTGACATATATTCCCATTATGACCACTAAAGTCACCAAGCACATCTTATCAATAGTGAAAGGGCATACACAAATTCCATCCCATATTCGGAAAGCATGATAGGATATCATAACAAAAACTTTAGTAGTACCAGGGGAATAGACACATAAATTAGTCCCCAAACTTGGGATGACACAATGGCATGCCATCCTGGAGTAGATACATACCTCAGTTCCAGTCCATGAGGGTCATGGGGCATACTCCCCCATATAATATGGACAAATGGATTGGGAACATAAAAACTTTCCAATTGGAGGTAATCATCCTGTTTTGATAACCACCCCAAGGAAGGAACATACACCTTCCCATGATAATAACTTCTCCTAGCAAGTGGCCCCAACTAAGTGTAAGAGATCATCCAAGAAGAAATCTCACCAAACACAGTTGGAAAATCAAGATTCAAGATGAAATTTGGCTCCTCTTAATGCTGGAGTTCTTGAAGCCCTCAAACATTTATATGTTATAGCTCAATATATTACCCTATCATTACCAAATTATGGTAGTAGTAGTAGTAATTTTTTTGTTCTCTTTAGGAAACTTCATCATGAAGGATTGATTCATGAAAATTGGGTCAATCAAGAAAGCCTATATCCTGATGAGAGCCACAACAACCCTCCGTGTGGATGGAAGACCAAGGAGTAAGAGGATTTATCCCTTGCTGTAATTCACCATGGTGGTCCTTCTCATGATGGAATTCATTGTGAAAATTCTCTCCACAATAGTATTTCTCATTGTTAAGATAATTCTAAAATTAAAAATGTAGTAATGATAATTCCCTCTTATCTTGAGGCAATTTCCAACACAAGGATGGTCATGTCTGATGCCTTGTCATTAACGGGTGAAATAATTTCACAACCAGTAGATATATTAAGGGAACAGTCATTCTCCGAACCTCCCTTGGGTCATTTTTATTCTAATACAGTAGAGTAAAAAGTGATGGATCCCATTGTTTTTAATAAAACAATCGAGAAACATCCACTTTGGTTAGACCAAGTGGAGAATCCTATAGTGAAAGATGATGAAGATTTGTTAAACATGAGAAAAAATTGTCTAAAAGGGAAATACTAGTTATGTTATGGCCTTTGAAAAATTCTCAATATAATATTCTAGAATTGATGGTAGAAGATTGCATTAATGATGTTCACCTCAACATATGGAATACTATTCATCATTTGAAACCCAAAGTATTATCGTATGATGAATATCAAAATCATGTAAAGGTAATAGAAGGGTTTCTACACCAAATTGACCTGTAATCTCTCTTAGTTTCCCAACATCCGAAGGATGAAATGAAACAAAGAACCCTTTAGTGTTCATGAATCAATGCTCTAAAGAGGCTACACCATTAAATTTCGAACACCCCATCTAGTGTTCGTATTTGAGGATGGGGTGCACAAGGAGAATTGAATTTCACTGCACTCTAGAATCAGCAAAGACCACCAAAAGTGTTCTCATGAAATTTTATTTCCCATGGATGGCTACAATCAAATTATTTTTTATGTAATCAACTGTATGCTCAAGAACATGCCTCAACTTGCTATCATCAAAGCTAGGCCCAAAGAAAGAAAGATGTTGAGATACATTTTCATTAAGCATATGAGAATATTAAGCAGGCCTTCCACTTAGAGGATGTCAACCATCAGATGACACAAATGTTTAAAATGGCACAATGATCTTCTGAAATAGGTGATTTGAGTGGTTTTCTGATAATGCACCCAACTAATGTCCAAACCAAAATTCAAAAAAAAAAAGAAGAGATACTACGCAAATCTCAACAATAAAAGTTCAAGAGCCACCCCAGCCTGTAGGGTTGGGGGCTTGTTTAATTCAAACTTTGAATTCAATAAACAATGTTCAAAGGATTGAAAAAAAAAAGAACAGGAACAACCCCAACCATTAGGGTTGGGTGATTTTTCACATATGAAATCCCCTCAATGGAAGTCAGTTTTCTCTTGATTAGTGAAGAAGCCACAAAGAGAGTGCAAAACTGAACTGTCCAAGGATTCCCTTTGAGAAACATTATTCAAAACAATTCCCATGAATTCAGAATATAGAAGAACAAAATATCATAGAAGATACAGAAAGAGTCAATCTTACAAAGATACTGACAGAATTCCATCAATGCATTATAAGTTAGTAAATTTCATTAACACCATTTTAGAAGATCCTCCTGAAAATGAGTCTAGTTAATGGGAATCAGAAGATGAATTCCCTATCCATAAAATGGTACATAATGAATTAAATGAAGAAGGTGTGTGTGCCCGAAACCAGAGGCTTAACTAGAATCTAGTTATGCCCTCAAATAATAAACTCCAACCCCTCCAAAAGGCATCTAACTAGGGGAAAGGTAAAAGTAAAATCACATATCACTTTTCCACTATATTAGTTCAATCTCTTTCACTTGAAGAAAGATTTTCATAATAAGAAGAGGAGATGAATGAGTTGAAAGGACTCAATACAGAGTTACTTTGAATCAGTGTTTATGTTAGACATACTCCTTAGGTAGATCCTCAACTTTCACATCTTGTAGGATATCTTTAGCAAAGAGGATATGTGGTAACTACAAATGAAGATAATGAATTCACTTCATTGGGTACACAACCAGGGCAGGATCAAACACATCCTTATAGGCCTGTTCTTGTGAGTTATCCATGGTAAATACCAGCAGCACCACGACAACCACTAGTGGTTTTGCCAGTTGTTGCACCAGTTCAAGCTCCAACTTTTGTACCTGTATAGGTCCCATCTCCTTTGGATATTCCCTAAGTTCTTATGAACACAATTTATTCATTAACAACTTGATTGGATGTCATAAAAGAATGAAATTCACCAGTTTAGCTAGAAAATAAATCTTACACTAAGTGGGTCGATCTGATCCCTCCCCCACTAAATTTTTTGAATACTACATTCCCAATCATTAATTTTTTTGGAGATCCGAAACAACAGTTAATGCATTTAGTTTCTCATTGTGATCCCATGATGGGAACTCTTGAATAACAAGATGCAGTAAATCTCAAGTGTTTTGTGTAGTCATTATAGTGACCAGCTTTTGTTTTGAATACAAGTTTGCAATCTCGATCAATTATTAGATGGGAAGATATCCATCATAAATTCCTTTTTCAATGCAGATCAATTATACCAAAGACAACATTTTTTGTTCTTAAAAATTTCAAACAAAGGGAGAATGAAAGAGTTTCAGATTTCATTGCTCAATGGAAATTATTAACATATTTATTAAATCTGGAACTCCCTCAAGAAGAGTTGATGCCAATTTTTATGGAAAATCTGCGTGATGAGTTATGCACACCACCGATCCCTGAGAAATACACAAAAGGGTTTCGAGACCTTACATGAATTTCTCAATAGATAAAATATTCCATTATGGAAACTAAATCTAAAACTTGTGTAATTCCATGAGCTCTGGGAAGAAGAACATGGAAATTATAGGCTGCTACAGTTACAATTATGCAACCACTTGTACCTTCTTTCACTTCAAAACCTTCATCATATTGAAGGGCTCCACCTCCTGATGGTCATTATCAATGGCCTCCTCATCAAGATGATCAAAGAGATAAAAGGTGGAAAAAATTTTAGGAGTTAAAGAACAAAGTTTATTCTTTATAGAATGAACAAGTTCCCAGTTACTTCATCTTAGATTTGGAAAATAATTTGGTTCAGTTTCCAAAGCCGAAAGAACTGAACAAAAAAGAAGATGAATATATTCTGAATCATTTCCACCTTCACTAGATGTTGGGGAATCCCATTCAAGATTGTTTTGTTTTTAAATACCACCTAGAAAAAATGGTAGACTCAGGAAAATTGAAACTAGAAATTTCTTCAACACAAGTAGCATGTGTTATTGCTACTAATCCGGAGGAAGAAAGTGAATGAATGGAAGTCAAATATAAAAATACACAGAAATATGATGATTGGATGATCAATAAAATGATTAGCTGAACTCATGCCATTCAAAGAACACAATTGAATCGACCGATTATTTCTTATGATACTTCTACCATAACAAAACCACCTTCATCAAAAGGTCAATCCTCAAAGAAGTGATGAGATCAGAAGGAAAAAGTGCAGTTAGAAGAAGATGAGCTTGTGTTAAGGCCAAAGTTATCTTTGACTCTAGAACATTTAATTCCATATGTTTCAAAATCATGGGAACCACCCCACCAAATGACACAACCAGAACCGACCTGTCTAGAATAATCTTCATCAAATGAATAATTAATCTTTGGTTCTATCAACGTTATCGATTTAACAGATCCCAATGCCAATGGTGATTCTGATTATAATGATCTTGAGTTCCCTATACCTAACTGGGGAACTAGAGGAAGTGTCCAAGGTCGAGGATACAGTGGAAGACATGGGTATTATAGAAGCCACTATTTTAACTCTAATCCTACTTGAACTTTATATGTAGCGGAAACTCATGGGAGAGCCCTTCAGTAGGCTCAAAAGAACAATGAGATTCTTCCACGCATGACAGGTTCAATCCTGACATGATTATTTTAGAGGACCGGTTAGAGGTTACACCGTCTTCTTATCAAAAATTAGATAAACCTAGTTAGTTTAATCAACCAAATGCAAGAGTATTTCCAGTTTCTTCTCTAACAGTGGGTACATCTACATTAGAAGTGTCAACTTCCAAGGCACCTACAAAACTACATCTCTATTCTGGGAAATTTAGTCCTCTACACCAAATGTATGATGTCTTGAAACAGTTTTCCCAATCATCGACAATGTTTTCAATTTTGGATGCCTTAAATCTATCAAATGATCTTCAAGAAGCACTTATTGAGGTTTTTTCAAATCCTCAAGAGGTTGAAACTATAGTTACTACTACTGAGGTTTACCTTATAGGGAATTATCATGCAAAATGTCATGCAGTTATATGTTTTATGGATGAAGATGAAGATGATGTTATAAATGGACATATCAGGCTCTTATATCTATCTGGAAGGGTCAATGACTTAGACATCCAATGAGCCTTTATTGATAATGGATAATAAGTCAACCTCATTTCTATTTGTACACTTCGTCGATTGGGCCTCACTGAATATGTCATATCTCCTTCTACTTTAATATTGCAAGGATATGAAAACAATGAGAAAACGTATTTGGGCGAGATTACACTCAGAACATAGTTTGGGGATCTTGTGTCTAATTCAAATTTCATGGTTATTCATTAGGAAACATCCTTCAACATTCTTCTTAGAATTCCTTGGCTACATAAATATGCAGTCATACCTTCTTTATATGACCAATGTCTCAATTACTGTTTCAATAGTCAAATCGGGACACTGTATGGTGAAAAGGCTCTGTTCAAAAGGTGTGAATCTCAATACATTGAGGCATAATTTTATCACATGAAGGGAAAAAGGTACTTGAAAAAGGAGGTAACCAGAATCAATGATCCGAATGGCTTGGAAAAGATCCCAGCAAACCCATTCATACATTTGAGTACAAATTATGTATTACCTATCTGTAAAATTGAAAGGGTAAACCCAAATCCAATAATTCATCCAGTAACTTCCATAATGTAAATTGTGGCAATTGAACATAATAGCTTGGGAGAAATTGTTGATTCACTGAGCAGTGATGGATGTTTAAATGATGATTTCTCCATTTCATCCATCGAACATCAACAAGCCCTACTATACCAATCATATTAGAAGAAGTTGTAGCAATACTAGAGGAAGACTGGGATATTGATTCCCAATCCATCATCACCTATTTTTTACCCCCAGAAGACCCATAATCATCAGTAGGGTTAGAAATGGTGGCATTTTCTTCAATATGTTCAAATAATAACTCCTCCCCTAACATTGTAATTTTTGCTTCATCATCTACTATTCAAGTAGAAAAAGAAGAAGTAACATGTAATGAAGAAGAAGAGGAAGATCTATGGGATGCTAATCCCACATTTGAGGAATATGTATCTACCACTATGGATGGGATTATAGAAATAAATCTGTGTACAAAAGAATATTCATGCACCACTCTAATTAGTGAAGCCATGAATTATGAAGAGCAAGAGATGTATACTTCATTTATAAATCAACATCTAGGTATATTTGCTTGGAATTATAAAAAAATTCATGACTTAATGTTGAGGTAGCTACCCATCATTTTTAATTGCCAGAAGAACATCGAGGATTCAAGCAGGCATAAAGAGGAACACACCCAACTCATGCCTCTAAAATTGAAGCTGAAGTTTATAATCATAACAAGGCTAACTTTGTTAGGTAGGTTCAATATCCCAAATGGCTGGAAAACTTTTTCCTAGTGAAAAAGAAAAATGGTCAAATCATAGTTTTCATTGATTTTAGAGATCTTAACTGGCATTTTCCTAAATATGAATTTCCAGTTCTGATCACATATCTTTTAATTGATGCAACAGTTGGCTGTGAAGCTCTTTCCTTTATGGAGGGTTACTCTGGGTATAATCAAATTTTCATGACCCTGTAGGATGAAGAATCTATAGCCTTCAGAGACCCTCAAGGTGTGTTTTTCTATCGAGTAACATCCTTTGGCTTAAAGAATACAGGTGCAACGAATCAACATGCCATGTACCATATCTTCAAACCGTTCTTAGTGAAATTTTTCGAATATTATTTGGATTTTTTGGTGGTTAAATATATACAACATTCCAATCAATTGCCTGATATAGAGACTATATTTAATAAACTTTAGGAATAAAATTTAAAGATGAACACCTTGAAATGTGCTTTCGGTGTAACCTCAGGGAAGTTCCTCAACTTCGTTGTACGACATCATGGTATTGAAGTTGATCCGGAGAAAACAACATCAATCATTGGCATGTCACCTCCTAAAAACATAAAATAATTAAGATGAATCAAAGGAAAAATGACCTATATTCAGTGCTTTATTGCCAATTTGAAAGGAATGTGTTTTCCATTCACTAGATTAATGAAGAAGGGAATCACCTATCAATGGAATAAAGACTTCCAAGAAGAATTTGGTACCCTAAATAAATATCTCTTGAGTCCACTGGGATTAATGAAACCTATTGAAAGAAAACCACTTATTCTCTATGTGAAAACTTTAGAGAAACCACTAAATGCTTTATTTGTCCAAAAGAACGATCCTGTAAATGAAAACAGCCTTTCCTATCTCATTCGAACTATATTTGATGTAGAAACATGGTATTCAAGTATTGATAAGTGATGTATGGCATTAATATTTGATGTTTAGAAATTGAGGCACCACCTGCAACATCATGAGGTCCAATTGGTGTCTCACAATAACCTACTCAAATTTATCCTCAGTCATTATTTTCTTACAGGGTGTCTGACATAGTGGGAAGTTATTTTTCAATAGTTTGATATATAGTTTGTGCCTCAGAATGAAATAAAGGGATAAGATCTAGCCAAATCTATTGTTGAACATCCATCTATGGAAGTTACATCATTAAAAACTAAACTTCCTGATGAAGAGGTCTTCTCTATTCAAGATAATTCCCAAACATGGGAAATGTACTTTGATGGTTCCTCCAGAAGTCTAACAGGGAAAAGAATAGAAAAACCTAAACTCAAAAAATTTGGGTAAGGAATTGTTCTTAACACCCCAAAGAAGGTACTGTTGCCTTATTAATTCATGTTGTCAGAAGGCGTAACCAACAATGAGGAAGAGTATCAATCTCTCATTACAGGTCTGGAATTGGAACTTCAGGTACAAGTTAACCACTTGAATGTGAAAGGAGATTCAGATTTGGTAATCAAACAAATCAATGGAGATTATTACATCAAAAAAGAAGAGTTAATCCATTTGTGAGATTATGACAGAGCATTAAGGGATAAATTTACCTCAGATCTAACATTTTCTTATGTCCCATGATCACAAAACACCCAAGCTGATGCACTAGATAATGCAGTTATAACCATAGAAGATCCAAATAGGTATAAGATAATCATTAGTATAGCACATCATTGTGTGGTCTCACCTTTCATTCAAACTAAAAGGGAAGAAATTAATGAAATTAGACTAATTTCTGAGCCATATGGTCATACCACGAGGTAAATAACACCCATCATGGAATACCATCAAAATGGAGTACTTCCACCAGATAGATCTGAAAATGAAAAGATCTGATGATGAGCGACCAATTTTAATCTTTATGATAGTCCAAATCACTAGAATATCCTCTATAAACCTGGATTTTTTGGAATTATATTTAGTTTTATTGATGGAGAAGAAACTGCAACTGTCATGAAAGATGAAAATTCAGGAGATTATGGTGCTCACCAGTTTGGGCATAGGCTTTCTGATCAAATCTGAAGTCTTGGATACCTTTATCCTTTAATGATATAGGATTGCACAGATTTCAATAAGAAATGTCATCCATTCCAAGTTCATTCCAACTTCATTCATCAAAACCTAGAGTTTCTACATACATCTATTCATTCTTTGCCATTTTCCACATAGGGAATGGATGTAGTAGGGCCTTATCCTACAGCTACGACTAAGCAGTTCAAGTATATTCTTACTGCTACTAACTTCTTCTCTAAATGGGATAGTGAAATTCCTCTCACAGAAATCAGATCCCAAAGCATTGTTAGTATTGTCAAAACTAAAATCATCACCAGATTTGGTGTCCCTCATACTATATTAATGAACAATGGAACCAATTTTTGTTCTATTTAAGTAAAGAAGATATATCAAGAGCACAATATCAAATCCAACTATTCATCTTGCTATCATGCGGCAACCAATGGAAAAATAGAGGCCTTCAATAAGACCCTATAAAATATAATCTATAAGATGATGGATATATATAATAAATCATGACTTGATAAACATTTTCATGCTTTATGGGATTATCAGACTACCACTCATACTGTCACCCAGACAACCCCTTATTCATTGGTGTACGAAATAGTAGTAGTTTTTCTAATTGAAATTCAATTTCCTTCACTCATAATTGAAATATGTGATTAGTTGTCTATAGATGAGAAGTCTTAGAAATGTTTTGAGGTGCTGGAATGATTAGATGAAGAAATATTGAATTCTTTGCATCATTTAGACGTCTATCAGAATAGAATAGTGTGAGCCTTTAATAATATTGTTCACCTCCATTCATTTCTTCAAGGATAATTGGTATTGGTCCTTAGGAATCCAATTATACAAAGAAAGAAACCTCCAATGCTTGAGGAAAAGTGGGTAGGACCTTATTCCATACATAAGGTCTACTCAAATGGAGCTTATGCCTTAATCTCAATGGATGGAGAGCTTATTACAACTCCAAAAAATGCAAGATTCTTGAACAGATAAATTTTGTAATTGAACACCATTTCCTCCCTACATGACTTAAAACTGCACATTACGATGTCCTCACTACATAAACTAAAACTGTACAGTACAATGTCCTCACTACATGACATAAAACTGCACAGTACAATGTCCTCATTGCATGACTTAAAACTGCACAGTATAATGTCCTCACTACATGAATAAAAACTGCACAGTTCATCGTCTATGCTGCATGTATCTAAACTAAAAAGGACAAAGTCCTAGTTGCAAGACATTAAAAAATATAAAAATCATGATCGTCCATGCTACATGATGATAAAATGTGTATCATCTTTGTCCTTGTTGCACAATGTTAAACTGCATGATATCATTCATCTTCATTACATGACAATAAAATATATGGTTAAAATATCCTCTATTTGATGTAATGAGATTCCATATACAAGAATCATTGAAATCATTGATACTCCTTAGTGGAACATGAGTCCCTTTCTTCCCTATGTCTGAATTAGATATGCATAGGGACCTCATTTCAAGAACTATCTGTGGATTGATTCACATCTATTCGAGATATATAGAGATGCCTAGATATCCAATATTGGGCCTATCTGCAACCACAATTTTTTATTTCCTTTTCTCCTCCTGTATATGAATCATATCTATATAGAGTGTTACCTTAAGATATTTGGTTTTATCTGTATAGCATTTTGTGTATGAAGTTTAACCATTCTTCCAGAATGTGTCAAAATCCCCCGTCTCCCATCTCAAACTCGATTGGTGTGGGAAAAGATTGTTTCAAGAAATATTTTTTTCTTGATTATAATCTATGTGAGATATATAGAGATGGATAGATCTCCAATCTTGGTCCCAACCACAATATAAAATCCCCTTTATTCCTTATATAATTATCAAACATGTATAGAGAATATTAAAGAACTACGTATGGTTTGATTCTTTCCCCCAACATGACAGGTAGTGACACTTGGGTTTTATTCCTTGGTCCAACTACAACATGTCTTTCTTTTCACATCGGTTCATATTCATCCTTACCATATGATGTTAAACTACATGGAAATATAAGAACTACATTTGGATTGATTATTTCTCCAACAAGATACGTAGTGAGCCCGGGTCTTATGCCCTGGCTCAGCCATCACTTAATCAAAATACCACTATTCTTCACTTGTGTCACCTTTGTGTTATAGAAGGAACCTTTACTGTTCTTTGTTTCTCACACCAAGCATAGCTCACGTGGGCTTATGAATTAAGTAAAACACTTATCTACATAAATAAGGGGTCTCAATTCCCTTTGGGGTTATCAATGGTCCTAGCTACAATACCTAAAAAGGAACAATGGACATCCACGCCACATGAAGATAAACTACATGGTCCTCTTAAGAACAACACATGGCTTGATTCTCATCCCATTGAGATATGTAGTGAAGACTATGCCTTATATATTAGTCCCATCCAAGGAAAAATTTGTTTCCCCCCTCTCCTATATACAGTAAAAAAATCTATGTACTATGTTTTTTATTATAAGTTCTCTCCTCAGAGAACCCACCAAGGAAACAAGAATGTCCCCACTTTACATATGAGTTGGATCTATGTAAGGGACTTCAAAATCATGGCCAATATTGATTCAAAAATTTCTCATATGCATTGAGAATTACCCCATTCAATATTTCACACTCTTAACACTACTACAAATACGCCTTTTATCAGCTCTAAAAATGGCCTTTAACAGCGTTAGAAAAGTGCTGTTAAAGACAGTGAAGATAAAGGGGGGGTCCCATTTTTCAATGCTAAAAAACACTTATAAAGACCACATTTATCAGTGCTAAAAAAAGTGCTGATAAAAGGGGTTTTTTATCCGCGCTAAATAAAGCACTGATAAAAGTACCCCTTTATCAGCACTTTTTTTAGTGCTGATAAAGGGGTCCTATATGAGTGCTTCCTTTATCAGTGCTTTCGTTTTAGCACTGATAAATGACCCTTTTATCCGTACTTTTTAAAAATCACTGATAAAAGTTAAAAAAAATTAAAAAATTAAAATAAATTACAAAAAATTAAAAAAATCATGCCAATCCTGGGGGCCTTTTATAGCGCTTGAGCCCCACTTTTAATAGCTCTTTCCACCCCCTTCAGCACCCTGCATGCACCCCCTCCACCCTTTATCTGTGCTAGCCCCCCACATACACCCCCATGCGCGCGCCTCTGCCTCCAGCAGGTTTTGAACTCGAGACCTCCCCCCTACGCGCCTAAGCCCTTACCACTACTCTATTTTGATTTGTTTACCATTTCATGATATCTCTATTTATATATATATATATATATATATAATTATTCGTATATTAATATATATTTATATTAATATATATATAGTTATATTAATATATATAGTTATATTAATATATATATAGATATATTAATATATATATATATAGTTATATTAATATATGTAGTTATATTAATATATATATAGTTACATTAATATATATAGTTATAATAATATATATATAGTTATATTAATATATATATATATAGTTATATTAATATATATAGTTATATTAATATATATATAGTAATATTAATATATATAGTTATATTAATATATATATATATAGTTATATTAATATATATATATAGTTATATTAATATATATATATCTATTTATATATATATATATATAAATTTAGTTATATTTATTCCTATAGTAATATATATTTATATTAATATATATATAGTTATATTAATATATATATAGTTATATTAATACATATCTCTATTTATATATATATATATATATATATATATTCGTATAGTAATATATATTTATATTAATATATATATATAGTTATATGAATATATATATTTATAGTGATATTAATATATATATTTATCGTGATATTAATATATATATTTATAGTAATATTAATATATATGTAGTTATATTAATATATATATATAGCTAGATTAATATATATATATATATAGTTAGATTAATATATAGGTATATAAATATTCATATATTTTTATTTTAAATAAAATGGATATTAGTTATTATTTAGATAAAGCTAATATATTTTATATGTAAATATATTTTATTATTTATATCTATAATTAATTTTTATGTGTGAATATATAAAAAATATGTATATATTGTTATATATTTGATTATAAATAGCAGTGAATTATACAAAACGATAAAATTTCAAAGATATAATATCAATATAAATGTAATACCTTGTAATAAATTCAGTCCCCATAAAAAGGTCAATAATACCCCCTTAAATGAGGCTGAAAATCCACAAAATGTTAAAAAATCGGGATACCCTGACTAAAAACTCAGTTTTGGAGGCCTTATGGGCCTCTTTTGGCCTTGAAAAACCTTTAACCGGGGTTTACCCCACTCATAATGATGTAGAGCTCATCGCATGATTCGATTTGATATGTGGTATAGCTCAAACAGATACCCGGATCAAAAGTTATGGCCGTTTGAAGTTTGAGTTGCGTTTTCAACATATTTTGGATCTTTTTTTATTTTTTTAAAATTTTTTTAGTCTTAAAATTGTTATTAAATGAATGTTACTCCATAATAATTATCAAATTATTAATTAAAAAATTATTAGTTTAAATTTTTTAAGAATCCATTTTCACTAAATATCTTATATATTAAGTATATTAAGTGTATTCGTACATTAATACTTATCAAAAATATATTTAAAAATTATATATTATATTTAAATCAATATAAATATATTTATATATTAATATATTAATATATATTTTTTAAAATTTTTTAATTTTTTTTTGAATTCGACCCTTTATCCGCGCTTTTAAAAAAAGCGCTGATAAAGCCCCCCCTTTATCAGCGATTTTAAAAAAAACACTGATAAAGCCCCCCCTTTATCAGCACTACTAAACAAGCGCTGATAAAGGGGGTCCCTTTATCGGCACTAAAAAAAGCGCTGATAAGGGGGGGACTTTATCAGCGCTAAAAAAAAGCGTTGATAAAGGGGTACTTTTTTTAGCACTGATAAAGGCACCCTTTATCATCACTTTTTTGAGCGCTGATAAAGGTCCCCCCTTTATCAGTTCTTTTTCGTTAGCACTGATAAAGGGGGGTGCTGGGAAAAACTATTTTTATGGTAGTGTAATCATGAATATTTTCAGATCTTCATAATATTTCTTACGGTTTCTCATGACAGAGTTTCTAATATCTGAGATCTCTTTTTCCTGACTATGTATTATGTGTCCTTAAGTGGCCTTGCAGAAGTTTCCTACATAATAGGCTTGTCGGTCAAAAGATTTTACTATTTGGATATGCAGTATATGCACTAGTTGGCCCTGTATAATACAACCCCCATAATGGGTTTGTCAAATGATGGTAATTTCATTCGTGGTTATAGTGTCATTTTCACCTTCAAACATTGATGAAAATATACAAGAATCTATGTTTTGAAATAGTCATTCATGTATATTTTTCCCATTAAATTTCTCTCAATCTGAATGTCTTCAAGACCATGGTTTACACATATCTCTCTCTATGTGTTCAATGTAATATTAAATAACCTTGGATCACTTAACCACATATCATATACTGTTTCCATTTCTAGTCCTAGTCACCTGAATTAAAACTATATACACCATAATTCCAAGGATTGGGTTAGACTTTCGTAGAAATAATATTCCTCTAATTATTTGGAAATCATGATTGGAAATACACTCTCCATATTGAAGTACCTTTCTTCCTAAACCAAACTTCGTTCTTTGGAAATTTTGAATCTGCATAAACTTTCTTCGACTTTTTAATTGTAAAATGTTAAATTCCTAAGATTTATTTTTCTTGACTATGCAGTACATTCCCTTAGGTGGCCTTGCATAAGTTGCCTACATAACTGGCCTATCAGTCAAAAGATGATACTATTTGACTAGGCATCATATGCCCTCGTTGGACCAGCATAATACAACCGACATAATGGGTTTTTTCAAGTAATGGTAACTTCATTCTTGGAAAAGACTTCCTCTAATTGCTTTATCCATTTTCCCATATCATTATTCAGATCTAGAAATTCCCAAATCATAGTCTATAATTTTCCCTTCCATACCTGAATATGGTAATATGTTTCCGAAAAAGTTATCCATAAATTGGGGGAGTCTCATACCTTTGGTCAAAGAAAAATACCATAAATTAAAGCCACCTAATTTCCTCACTACATGACATGAAACTACACAGTACAATGTCATCACTGCATGACTTAAAACCGAACATTAAAATATAATAAATTCTCTTTTCTAATAAATTTTAACCATTCCTCATACACCAAATTTGTATAGAAATGGCTTTCCTTTTCATGACATATGTTGTCATAGATAACCCTTTATTCTTAAAATTTCCTTTATTGGAAAAACCACCCATTGTGGTCTTGAGTCACCCAAATATTATTTTCCCTTGTCTATCAATAGTAAAATGTTAAATTCCTAAGATCTATTTTTTCTGACTATGCAGTACATGCCCTTAGGTGTCCTTACATAAGTTGCCTACATAATAGGCATGTCAGTCAAAAGATTCTACTATTTGACTATGCAACATATGCCCTAATTGGCCCTGCATAACAAAATTCCCTTAACAGATTTATCAAGTAATGGTAACATTGTTCTTGGAAGAGACTTAATTTATGTTTATACAAGTTTTAGATTTAGTGACCATAAAAATCATGGCTCAAGATTCCCATTTTAAATATTCAAAATAATATTGGAGAAATTCTCAGCCGCTGAGTCTTGTTTGGGATCTAATTTCAAAATTTACGGACAAATCTATTCAACCTTAATAATTAGCTCTTTATAGTCAAACATGCAAGACTCTAAACTACCAATAATAAGAGACATGGTACTCACCAGTTTGGGAACCCGCAAAGGGCACCCTGAACAAAATTCGAGTCCTAGCTCACTAAATGTACATTTTTTATGATTTAGGTAATATTAGGAAATAAAAATTCAAAAGAAACAAAGTTTGTGGGGTTGTCTATATAACCCTAGAAAAATAAAACTATGCTTACCAGGCCCATTGACATGGGTAAAAAACAAAGTAGTTAGCAAGAATGAAAATACAGATGATTGAAGACAAATTTCTTTTCATTTATGAGAAAAATTTCACAGTAGAGCATCAAAAAATTGAAGTCTCTCTTTTTTTAGAAATCACAAAATGTTTTCTACATAACATATCATTTGGTTAATAACTTTTTGAGCCATATAAAATGCTTATTGAAGTTCTTTTATTCGACTATCTTAATTCTATTTAGCATGAAAGAGTGCTTCTTTATCATCTGAAATGGCTTTTGCACTATACTTCTGGACTTCCCTTATTGTGTTATGAAATTGGTCAAGATCCCCTATGATGATATCTAATTCTTGTTGACGAAGTAACATCTGAATAGTCTTTTCTTTAATATTCTGCTTCAGTTCCATCAACTTTTTAGTATGATTAGCCACATCCTGGGACAACATTTCTTGGAATTCATCAGCATTGATCAATAGTTTATCTTTTATCAATTCTTGACAAAACTTCTTCTCTCGATCCCACTTTAAGATAATCTATTTCATTATAGTATAAATTTCATGGTATTCAAAACTGCCAAATCCTAGCGTGATAAACAAAGACGAAAGTCGTATAATTCTTGAAGGCAGCTCCTCAAGGGTCATTTCAGATACTATCATCCATATATTATGCCATTATTTGCAACGTGCAATATGAAGGGCCTTTTGCAGTTTTGGGTCTGATTCATAGTCACTATCATAAAGAGGGTAATATTCTAGGATTAATTCACTTAAAGAAGTGTTATGTTCTACTCTTTCCTTCACTATGAATGCTTCAACTTGTAATAATATTTGAGCTGAGGCAGAGGATTCACCTCTGGACTTAACCATCTGAGTTAAAATCCTTATATAGTTAATTAAGGATTATGGTTATGGTTAGTTTCAAGGGATAAAAAAATTGATTACAATCACAATATCAGTATCTATTACCTAAAAGGAGGTCACCGGCTTAAGAAGTCTCCTCCCCAATATTTCCATTTTCAACAGTTTTGTTTGATGTATCTAAGTGGGGAATGCTCTCTTTAATTGGCTCAAGATTCTCGGAATGAGTCTCAAGAGGATCTACTATCTCAGGATTTACCTAATACAATGTCTCTATAATGATAGGATTGACATTAATGTCAATACTTCCTTCAATCATTGCTGTGAAAATATTTTTTTAAATGGAACTACATATTTCAACCAACCATGGTTATAAATTTAATCATAAGGAGATTAGAATAACGAATAATAAAAACTCACGTCCAGTTGATTCTATACAAGGAAATTCAAAATCTTCTAAATCATTTAGTTTATTAACATGTTATAATACTTCGTAAAAATACATGCCAAGGTTCATCATATAATTTAATGATATCTTAGATCCCAGGTTAGTCTCACCCATGGGAGCACTTGGCGTGTTTTCTTCACAACCTTACTCCGACAACCTTTAACCCTAAATAATTTCTTCAAAAATATTTGTGGGGTCAACATCAGTTGTTTCCAGATGTTATGGTGTATGTGATGAATCGGGAGTACCACATGATGGAAGTCAGTTATTGTTACATTTTATGTCCTATAAAGCATTGTTGATTTACTAGAGGTCACCCCTCTTCTAATAGTAGGAATATGAGCAGTGTTAGGAACAAATTTTCGTTCCTTTGACCTCAATGCCTATTTAAGAACCACCAAGTTATCTGGAAATTGTGACTATTCAGAATAACCCTCTATGGTTTCTTGAATCTCATTGGTATTTTATTTTAAAGAAGAAATAGAAGAAGCCCCTACAATTCCTAGAAGTTTGAACACCTTTTTATGAATAAGGATAAAATTCATGATTATCAGGAAGGCGTACCTCTACTAAGAAAGAATTTAACCATGTATTTATTTCTTTGATGATTTTGTTTCTTCTCCTTCTTAGGAGGACTTGCATCATTATCTCTATAGACAAGAATTAGAGATGGCAATACACTTTCCATCTCATCCATTATAGCCTGTTGTCCTGGAGATATTTCTCCCGATTCACGAGGTGATCCAGTAGCTCCAAGAGCAGTGCCACCAGGGCTATATCGTGCCGACGGAACTTCAATTGATTTTATTTTAACCAGCTACAAGTTAAGATGACATTTTCCTTGAGTAACAAAGCTTTTACTAAATTCAAATTACAAACTAGAAGAGAATGTGATAAAAAGGAAACTTACATCTTCAATATCCACAAAATCATATCATTATTCATCTAATGAAGGGCTAATCCCTCCAGTGGTACCATGATCTATCATTTCCTTCACCCACTTCATGGTGGGAATTGATTCATCATTTGCATATATGAGCATTTACAGCTCTCGGGTGTAAGTTCTCACTTCATTAATTTTTTTTTCTTAAATAGAATATTAAAAGAGGCTTGTCGATCCCCTGCTACTAGAATATGTGACCCTTCATACAGATCCATCCATGTGGTGTTAGCATCACAATATAAAATTTTCCATGTTTGAATAGCCTCTGGTCATAAGTATTCAGAGTACACTCCAAAGGGTTGTGAAAAGGATCCTTCAGCCTGGGATTTAAGTTTCTTTCCAACTCCTGCAGTCAAATATGGGGGATGAGAAAATGGGACTCATTGCTCTACGGAATGATGGAGACTATACCACCTAGGTACAGCCTCATTAGGGATTTATGAGGTGGATATTTTAACTTTATAAGTTGGATTATAGCTTGAACGAGGCCACTTCGATGAATTTGGAGCCTCATCACCTCCACCCTCAGACTCTAGTGAGCCTGAACCTAATAACAAATAATTACCTTCCAAATGGAGGGGTTCCCTCCAACTTCTATTTACCCCTAATCGAGGGACATTATGGTTTAATACCCATTCAAGGTAAGATGTGACCTAGTTTTCAGTATACCAGATAGTCAATATGATTACTGCCTCAGTGACAGGTAAATTAAATATTGCCTTAGTCTTCCCCATAGATGTCAGCAACCATAGTTGTTGGGAAACCATCAGATGTTTCTCTAATCTAACATGCACATGATGGGATATAGTATTTTTTTGCAGACATTTAAATTGATGCACAAATCTATAAGGATAATAGGCCTCGCGTATGATTTATCCTTCAATCCTAGTGGCCAATATGCTATCCCTACAAGCTAACATGTATGACCTTATCTCTAAACTGGCCATCCCATCATCAAAGAATCACCCAGTAGGTAGATTCCCATAAGGAAAGAAATGAAATTTCTTAATCATACTCAACCTGACCTTAATATCGTAAGCATTCAGAGACAAGTGTGAAATACCAGAGAAAGCCCAAACAGATGGTCAAAATGAACTTCCAAAGACCGGTACCCCACTTTGTACAACATAAGTTCTAAAGTGAGTAACGATCCATCCCTATAACACCTATAATGGTTCCTCTATTTTATAATGAGACTTACCTATATAAATATGTAGTAATCTACTATGAATCCTTTCCAAAACAGGAGTGTCCAACCCTACCACCCTTCTCTAATCCAGCTTGGCTGCAAAAAAAAGTTCCTAGCCTCACACCTCCTTTGGAATCTTGGACTAATAATAAGTACATGCTGATCCACATGGATAGGAAACCTTAAAATTTATGACTTTGTAAGAATCCATGAATTTACTTCATATCCCCACTTTTCAAACTCTTTTTCTCCAATATTGGACAAAAAGTGTTAGGTGTACATATTTTCTCTGTCTTTGGACAGCTGGTCGGACGAGTGCAAGTGGGACCCTTTTCCTTATTGTTTACCAAGAATATTTCCTTCCATTCCTCTGGATGAATATCTCTTCTTGTGTAGGACTTCGTGGTGGTCACATTCTTGAGTATGTTAAATATTTACATCAACTCACGAACCAAACCTGGTTCCTTATCCATGTCATTCCATGTCACCTTGGGGGGAAAAACTCATCGTACATATCTCCAAGGATTGGAGAACTAGAAATATTTTAGACATCCAACATGATAATGCCTATTTCTCCATGTGTTAAATGGAAGGAGTTAGTTTCTAGGCTCTATCGGCTTAGAAAATCTGGCATAGAATCATCATTCATATACACATAGGGTTTCCCAACCCAAATAGCCTCATAAATCCCAACATCTTTTAAGTCATCAATAAATTATACACACGTATTTCCCACCCAATATGCCTATATACATGGAGGATTTACACATCCTTGAGGGTAGAAATCACATCTTTTCTTCCAGCCTTTGGATTTATCCATCTAATAATTTCAGAAGATGGATGAATAACAGTGTGGTTGCAGATCAAGTGTGTGTGGTTTCAAATCTAGTGCACATGGGATGTGATGCATGATATGAACTTTTTTTGCTGTCCCAAAATTAGAAAATGAACCTGAAATAGAAACATTGGCAGATGAGAAGTTGATATAATCTTGAAACCAAGAGAGAGGGACATAGTTCTTCAGGTCCAGAATATTTACTTCCTGTAGATAACTATAGCTATACAGAGGAAAAAAAGTTCTTTGGAAAAATTTGAAGTGATATTTCTTTAAATATTTTTCCAAGTCTGGAAGTGTGGTGTCACAGACGTCATAATAGTCATGGAAGAAAACATTAATCATGTTATCAACCCTTTTACAGGCCAGTTCATTAGAAGTTCCTATTTTTTTAGGAGTCATTGAACCTGAATAAAGATAAAAAATCATCTTTAAAGTATGTTAATTTTTGAAAATTTGAAAACAGAATATAAAAAACATCGACAAAGGAATTAAGGTGCACAACTCTAAAACATGGAATGAAAGTGTTAGCCGGTGCGCAAGTGTGTCATCCCCATTAAAAGTTGCACACCCTAGTACCCTCTTTTCTCTCATTAATTACATTACCTCATTATAGGATCCTCTTTTCATTTTAGATCCAATTCTCAGGGGGGGATTTTTTTGACACTCTTTTCCATCAAGGAGACTAAACAATAAATGAAAAATGGAAATACCTTAGAAAAAAGGGAAGAAATCACATGAATAAAATAAATATTTTCAAATGGCATGAGCTTTGAATCACCCTAATAGGACCAAGGGGTCTTCGGCGTGTAACCTACTTGCATGCCCCCATCTGGTTCATAGCCTACTTGAGAATCTAATTTATTTTTTCCCAAGGTCTTATTTTGGCCTATAAATAGACTCTTGGGGCCTTTATTTGTATGGGAGAATTTCCTTGAAGCCTAATTACTGCTCTGGTTTCCCTAGTGATTCACCCACGTCCTCCAAAACATTCAAGGTTGTTATTTAACACCTAAAGCAGAGGAATTGAAGGAGGATCATAGGAATTAAGATCTTTTTGTTTTTGAAATCCCTAACATTTGTGCGCCTAAAGTGCCCAACCACCCTAAATAAGAAAGAGTTGTGAACCACCTATTCCTTTCAAAGGAACATGAGTGACCCACTTCTGGGAATACCTATGAATACTCTTGAAGGCTTGAGTAAAGTCCTTCCCATGTATTAACATCCAGGTTGTTCATCACTTAAGTGAACATTAGGTCACTCAAGCCTACTTGCATGCCCATACTTGCGTGCCAGTACCTACTTGGGTGCTCATCTTTGTTTCACCTACTCTCTTTAGTCTAAAATACATTAAGACCTCTTAAAATACGTTCATAGAAAGGATTAATCATTGGCTCCCTTGTCGAAAAAGGATTCTCTTGAGACCACCACCAAAACCTTCTGACTTATCAAACCTTTGGGAAAGGCACATCAACATGTCTCCTATTTGGGTTTGAATATCCACAGTCAGAGGTCTCCCACATTTTTTCGTAATGGGATTAGGATTCATTGAGTGTATGTAGGTTTTTATATCCACAGTCACATGGACCTTTCTCCATGGAAAAGTGTTGGGAAGTTCCCAGTTTGGAGGATTATGGTTTGGGTTCCATCCTTCCCTCTTAATCTCTAAAACCTGGAACCTCAGGTCTCTCATAGGGAAGGTGAGGTTAAAACTTTATTTTCCATGTAATCAAAGGAAAAGTCTCCCTCCCCTACCAAGATCCACTAGGGAATCCATCCTGGTGTAATCCCCTAAACATTATAACTCCTTCCTTTCATTGGATCTTTGTCCAATGTAAAGAGAACAGAGGGAAGGCTGGTCACTTTTCCCTTGTCCACCGTCGCTGCCGTAGGCGCGCCATCTTCCACCCAACGGAGGAGGAAAAGTGTAAGTGTCATTGTTGATTCATTCACATCCTATTGTTTCTCACATCGATCATGACTCATGTGGGCATAGATATTCATGATGATTACAACATTTTCACAAACACTCAAGGTAAATGAACAATGATAACTTTGATTCCTATCATAATTGGGATACGTAGGAAGCCTTCTCAGGGCCTGAGGTCACTGGATATCCTTTTCATAAATACAACCATAATTCCCCTAATCTGGGCATTCTTCTTATGAATAAACCTCAAATCAAAACCCCCCAATCATTACGACATCCTTTTTAGAAAGTAATCCCATAACTCATTTCTCTCAAAGTACTATAATCTCCTATGAGACTCATTGAACTACGTGCTCTTTGATTCTCATCCAAATGGTATTTGTAGGAATCTTCTTTGAGGTTTAAACCCACCACTTCAAATTAAACCTGTTCTCGTTGGGCCATATTCCCAACATGGTCTAATCTTACTTGGAAACCCATATTCTCTCCATGTTACTTGGGATGTTTAGGCATAATTCCCACACCAAACATTGACTAAGAAAATTTATCATAGAGGTCCTTATCACATGACCTTAAAAGGTATGACGTGTTCCATTAAGAGGCACCAAACTATGAGGGTTCCGATTTCATTATTAAGGATACGTAGGTAGCCCATTTTATGGGTACAATCCCAACATCAAATCAAACCTTCATCTCCTTGGTCATCAAAAAAATCTAGAGTGCCCCACTAAGTATCTTAAAAACCAGTATCATCATAACGATGATTAAAAGAATCTCTAAGTAGTATATGAGAGGATACCATTGATAGAGATCCCCAAATACATACAGATATCTCCATTAATGAATAACCTCGAATACATACGAATGATTCTAAATTTTACACATGTTAATAAGTTACTGAAAATTCCAAAGGAAACATATTTTATACTTGGAAAATTAATAAGGATTCATAAAAATATCATAAATTTATAAAGAGAGTCATGGAGTGGATAATATTTCCCCCCAAAAGTGTGTGATGAGTTCGACCTCCCATCCTCTTGACCAATGCATGTTCTTAAGTATCATAAATTTCAAACATAATGAACACCTGCATTTGGAAAGTAGGTCCCTTTTAGATAAAGAACTGCTTGGTGTCTCTGGTTTCATGAATAAATCCAATGGAAACTGCCTATAAGAAGTGATTATTAAAACTAGAACGCACGTTTCAAGGAACTATGAAACAAACACAAAAGTGAAATTCTATACAGAAATATTTAGAAGATTTAAAATATGAGTTTAAATAAAAAAAATGAGATACACCAGTGTCAAATAATGAAATGTCTTAAGATAATGCTATAGTAATGATACCTCTCATGGTTGATGGAATCATATCTGATTCCTCTTGAGACTCTTCCACTATGTAAAGAAGCTTTGTTCCAGATTCATGTGGCTGGAAACCCTTATTTTGTGACACATATGATTTCACCATAATAATTTTTGGTGTGGATGATATCATGCCACTATGTGGATAAAACATAGATGACATAACCTCTTCAAGTGACTTGAGAATCCATAGGAACCACATTTCATGGGTGCCTCATTGAAAACCCGTTTTTAATAACCGGGCTTTCCAAACTAGTATCAAATCAAAGGCCCTCTTATAGGAACTACAGGAGGTCTATATAATCCTTACTATTGAGAACAACCAAGAGACTCATCACACTTTATCCTTACTTTTAAGGAACTCACATAAGTACCACTGGGAGAAAAAGGAACTCACATCAACCCTGACATACCAGCTAGGTCGAGATCAACCTTCAATAATCTATACAACACATCAATATAAGAAGAGATCTTCAGAAATAAAATCCTAGAATGAATATTCAATCAAAGTCCCATCTTTAACCATAGAGTCTTTATTTTATTTTTATATAAAATCTCAAGGGAAAACTACACAAGATCTGTGAATCAGTTCTCATATTCTATCCTGGTCCTATTAGCCCAAATGGGAATGTGTATAGGTGCCTATCTAAGAGAATGTATAGTACACACAATAACCTCAACCAGATTCTAGACCGTAAGATTATTTTATCACTATGATTAATTTACATCTTCCTCCTAGATCCTATTCACATTTCTTCTCAGTGGATTTTTTCTAAAAAAACATCAGCATAATACATTAAAGAAATTAGGATATTACTCAGATCAATAACTCAATAAGAGCTACACGGGAAATTAATTCCATCAGATAGATAAACTAGATTTGTTTTTCAACTTATCCAAATGAAAAACATGTAAAAGACTAGAACTAATCCGGAAGACATCTTTCCCAAACAACCCATGGTGACTTAAGGATCATTACGATGAAAACTATGTAGGAAATCACTATTAACTACCTCTTATGTCCCTAAAATATTTTAAAATACATATTGACATTAAGGAAAGATTCAAAACTTGCACCTTTGAAACCACTTTGTCACAAATGGGCCTGGATACCCTAGTACCATAATACCTGAGCCGACACTAAAATAGACTGAAGGGTATTCTCAATCCTTGTAAGTTGGAAACTAGCACCTGGCATCATAAAAAATTAAAGTGGGAATGAATTTTCCACAAAAAAGTTAAAGAAATAGATACATATCAGTATTCTCAAAGAAAACTACTAAGGGAGACATTACCAAAAGAACAAGACAGTATATCAAAACCTAAATAGTACATAATTAAGTAATCAAAAAAAGGAGATAAAAATAAAATATCATAAAGTAATAAAAAATCCATGCCCAAAACATCAACAAAAAATTTCACCCATGTGGTGCATTCCCCATGATCAAACCTGGTAGAAGAAAGTCTATAATCACCCAAAGCCAAAGGTAGTGTGTGAGTTAAAAGTGTAGTAGGGTATAAAAAACTGTTATATAATAAGATTCTGTAATAAATAGATCAAATGATGCATTATATTTCAAATAAAATAAGAGTGATAGTACAATTGCATATTTAAAACAAACATACTTTTCAATTAAAAAGGTAAAAACATTTCAAAAAATTGATTAATCTTTTTATAAAACTATATATATAATTAACTAGGAATGAGTAAAATTGTTTCAAAATAATTGGAATATATTTCAATGTAATCAAAAAAAGTAATCACAATAAGAAATGTCATAAAGTACCTTATAATAAAATAGGTTCTAGTTACTCTATACCAGTCATCATGTAAACGTGAACAAATGTCCATTGGGTTTAAGCCAAATAGGACCCATCAACGTCCCACTAGGGATAAGATCCGTTGAACAAGGTTTTTATTATATTTGTAAATAATCAATCCATTTTTAGGGAAATACCATATTAGAATTCTTGTACCAAATAACTTACTAACTACCCAGACTCACATGTCATCAATCAATCAAACAATGATGGGAGAATTATTTCCAAACATTTTAAAATACAATTTCCCCATTTCATGTTTCAACATTCCAATTTCACTTTAATAACCAAAACAGTGGTTTTTAACCAATTCAAGCATTTTTCAAGATATAACCAATCACAGGTTCATATCAAATCAATTTAAGACATGTTTCTAAAAATTAAGTGTCACAAATCAATTTCACAATTTCGATCAAATTCAAATCACACCCTAATTTCCAATCCCATTAAAATTGGGGGTTTCCCTAAAATTCCTACCAATAAAATTTCAAATCCCAATTCACATTGAATTGGGTTTTTACAATCTAATTTATAGAAATATAAAATAAATCAAGAAAATAAAGGGTTTATTAAATGTATAATCTCAATGGAACCACCTACATTTATGATGTAAAACACATAACACAACACCTGCAATAAGATTTACAGACAAAGAATGACGACAATGAAGATCAAGGAATCAAAACTAGATTAAAGATCTAAAATAGAAAAGTTTAGATCCATAAAAACCCAATGATCTAAAAAACCCTATGGTCGAATGAGGGAGAGAGTGAGAGAGAAGGAACATGAGAATATTTCTTACTAGAGAAGAATCAAATGGTTTTCTCTAAGCATAAATATTCCTTGTAATAGGATATGAGGTTCTAGAAGGGGGTATTGAGTGATAAAAATACATAGAAAATAGATTTATATTGAGTTAGGTTCAAGAGGGTAGTAAAAAGATGTTTTTTTATTTATTTTCAGAAAGAAAATGTCTTGCGTGCATGATTAGCTTGATAGAGCTACACAATTTGTCAAACCGTGCACCCTTTCCACGATCCCCTCTGATGGGGTGCATAGTTTCTACTTGGGGGATAATGGTTTTTCAAACCATATGATAACCATGAAACCCAAACTATTTTGGTTTTCAATGTTTACAATGGGTGGAACACGGTTTGGGAGAACCATTCACCAACCATGCACAACCTAGAAATTTCCAAAATTTTCAACTTTATTCCTGAAATGACCCGAGACAAAGCCCACTCAAAGAATAACCAAAAACAAGATTGAGGAGTACCTGGAAAATAGTAACATGATTTTACCTTGATACCACGGATGGGTTTCATATGACCATCTTATGATCATATATAACATAAGACAGAGCAAAAACACATGAGATCTATATTTAAGAATAATAACATGTAAGTAAAATATAAAAAAGAGTACTTGAAAAAACATGAGGAGCAGTAGCAATATTCATCCTTCAATAAAGTGTGATTTAGGGATATCACTAAAATTAGTGAAAAAAATCACCTTGCCTATGAGGTTGGGGACACCGGCCAATGGATCCATGAAATATTTTTTAGGATACCCATAGTTCAAATGGGTACTATCCCCTTATCAATGTGATAAACAAACATATGGTAGGAAGATAACATTAGAAGAGGCTTCACAAATATTGCACACAATTATCTCTAATAAAAGTATTTTATCCAGTTATATAGCCAAATAATTAGGCTCAAAAAACACATCATATTTTCCATCCAATTGGGGTATAATTCATTGAATGGTTTCCCAAATTATTCTCTCAATGTGGTTTACACCTCACCACATCCATTTCTTTTCCATAGAACCAGTCTATCCTCCTTAATAAAATTTCCTTCAAAACACCCATCTTCAGCCACCAATAATTCACTAAATCACTTAAACATCTACACAGATGTCTAAATTTGACACTCAATGTAATTCCTTTATCTATTCTACAAATAACCACATCCATCATCACACTCCACCCTGAGAACCGATGCACTTCTCCCCAACTCACCATCAGATCACACAAACTCCACCAAAATACCTATTATAATGAATAAAATCTAACCACTAATCCCAATTCCATCACCATATATAGAAATCATCTAACACTACACCTAGGTCCCCCTGTTTGGTCTATCTACTCACCAACATCATTTTATTACCATAATTATCCACTAACCAGTTCCACTATGCTCACATCCCTTCTGAAATGAGAGCCATTAACCTAAAATTTATTTTATTATCCACATAATTAGACTCAACTACTGAAAATATAATACAAATGGTCTAAACCACATATTCTTAAAATGCCCATCATATGTTCCGACCTAGGAAACTATCAAAATAAAATCAATGGTCCAATCCCTAAACCCATCAACACACCTCTTGATAATCAACCCCAGCAACATAAAAACCCATGATCCAAGTCCAAGATTCTCCCAAAAATCATCTATATTGAGACTACCAATAAGCATATACCTCTAAACATCCAGGGCATATCCACCAGACACACAAGAAACATTTCTGTCTCCCTTGACCATCCATCAAGAATCTAGTAAATTGTTCTCCACTGGTATTGGTTTCTCTATATGAACTAAAATAATAAAATACATATAAAAATATGAAAAATATACTCACTTGGTGGTTTATAAGAAAAAAATACCATAATACAAGTAGAAAATTCAAGGAATCAGGTAACTCTATGATAGAAAATAAAAAACCAAGAAGTGCAATTTTCACAAGCACCAATCCCTTATTTTAAAACAAAAAACTAGTCAAAATCATTTTACCCAAATTAAAACTCACTTTATTTTCAAAAACACCCATGTAATAATAGGATTTTAAGAAAAAATGGAAATCACTCAAAATACTTAGCATAGAGAATGCATTTTCCAAAAACAAATTCTATTTCCAAAACTATTTTGAAAACCAAATTCAAAAAATATATTTCTTACACTGTTCTAAAAACACAAAAATATAAAAACCATTAGAGAATAAACTTATCATTAAGATATTTGAATAAAAAACATTCAAAACCATTTCATTCACACCTCTTTCCATTGTATGATTTTTCCCTTTAAAAATAGGTTTTCCCAAAAAAACCACCTAAAAACCAATTCCCCATGGCATCCAAGAAAACACATCACAATCAAAATCAACCAAAAAATCACCTAAAATATAGATTAATATAATCAACCCTTATAATATATGTGAGATAATATAATTTATATTATAATATTATTCAATTCATAATGGATTCTAATGAGGGGTCACCTCAAAAAACACCACCCATTAGTGCATGTACCATGCCCCTAGCATGCCACTATCGTGATTTATTGAAAAATCACTAGATCCAATGAAACATGGATTAAAATAAGGTCATATTAGAAGATAATTCACTAGATATTCCTCTGGAGTTCAAAAAACTTGTCTCTATAATAAATTAAAAATATTCTATCCCAAAACATTCTTTGATTCCTATTTGTAACACCCCAGTGCGGATCGCCCAAACAGCGTATTTATGTAGAAGATACAAAAAATAAAAAATTCCTACCCATAAATTATAGGATATTGATTTATGACATGGGAGAATCATAATCATGGGGTGGCTAATCCATCAAAAATAATCCCAACTGTTCACTCTAAATTTCTACCAAAATTTTGGCACGCCATGTCCATATATCAGTCATCCGAAAAACCTGGTAAACATAAAACTAGGAGTAAAAAAGGAACCCAAAATCCAAAATAGAAAGTATAAAATATTTTATATTATGAATTGACCATAATAGAGTATATATAGAAAAAAATCATTGAATAATAGGAATCATATATAAATAAAAGGCACACTATCCTGTACACATTGAACCATAACTGAAAAGTAAAAACATAACCTCTGAGCTAACTATCATACAATCATGTTGCATCCTTGTCCTCAAATACCTATTGAATCAATCACATGTCTATATATAAGAAATACCTATGTATTCATATAAAATAATAAATTCTACCCATATACATCGGAACCCATTTCATTTACGCATATAGGGGTGAGTCTAATGACCTAGTAGGACCCCTCAATGACTTACAATACCGAGTGATGCTATGATCAGGTGGATATGCATGTAATTGATATAAATAGGCGTATTAATGTCTTAGAAACAAAACCCACCAAAATAATAACATGGAATTCACATATAAGTATACAAGTTAGGTTGATGTGTGCTAAATAGTCCATAATGACACCTAAACATACCTGCTCTGTCTCCATGCTGGATGGAATAAAATCACCACATACCATAAACTAACACACAACTGAAGATATAGGGTAGGGTTCCCAACAAATTACTCAACCCATAACCAAAGATGGAAGGTATCATGTTATTTTGAATCCATGACCCATCCCTTCAACCATAGGAAGGTCATACTTCAAGTATCTACAATGTCTCTGCCCACAGTCAATGATTCTCTGTAAGGTGTCATTAAAACCTCAACCCACTAACCATAGGAATAGTGCATATTAATATATACATAAGTTTTAACCCAAAACTTCTCACTCAAGGGTGTTCCATCATTAACATCTTGTATTAACAAACAACCCAGTCCCCATGGAAGTCCTCAACCCAAGCTTTATCACACCAAGAAAGGTCCACTGTCTTGAGCCAAGCCTACTTTAGGAAAAGTCCTAATATGATGACCCAAGATTAACACTCAAGAAACGGTCAAGAATTAGGATCCATCCCCCTTTGAGTTTATCGACTTGCATAACACGTGCAACAAACATAGGTCCCATAGTCTGTCACATAGACTAGTAGCGTATCACAAGGGTATTAATACCTTGAGACCTAGTCGCATGTTTTGAACAAATTCTAGTACTCATTTAATCCCTATATGGGTACCTATCCCATCCACCTAGATGAATCCATTACTTTGACCAGAAAATAAGATTCTAAAAGGGATACACCACAATACACATCATCATAGATCAAGAATCATAACAGGAAATTACAAGGAGGGGCACATACAATGTACCCAAGCTTTAGAAAACTAGGCATCAACCACACATGGTAAAATAAACCAAAAAAACTCACACCAAGACCTTATATATTTCCCAAAAAAATCAATCCCAAAAAACCTTTAAAACCCTTTAGAATAGGTATCACGTTTCATTATATGCACACTAGTCCCTTGTCCCAAATCTTATTAA
Source organism: Viscum album (assembly GCA_963277665.1). Lineage (NCBI taxonomy): Eukaryota > Viridiplantae > Streptophyta > Magnoliopsida > Santalales > Viscaceae > Viscum > Viscum album. The sequence continues at coordinate 1,495,819,370 of OY728119.1, read as the reverse complement.
ATATCCTTTAGAAAACCCAATATCATTTTTAAATACCATTTTAAAACCCATTTTCCATATCAACAATTTTACATTTAAATTATAATTAAATGAAACCATTATTTAAAAAACATTTTTAAAATGGAAATATGTTTTACTTTCCTAAATCTATTGCAAGCCTCCAAGCAATCCATAAGGATAGTCACCAACAGTCGTTCAACCAAGGAACCACCATTGAATAATTTTTCAAGATATATGATCCATGTTGACTATTTGGTTGATGTAATACCATCAAAAACCTATAGGGAACATGTCATAAATGTCATGAAAATATATAGGCAATAATATTATGAAGGAATGCAAGAATAAAAGAACCAAAAGGCTAAGATACTTAACAAAGTAAAGGCCACCTACCTCAAACAAGTTATTTCCTTTAATTCACATCTTGACCATTACATACTAGGATCATATAAGAATAACCTCAAATCTGGGTCACTTATCTCATCGAAAAAATCATTAAATTAATTAATGAAACAATTGAAACCAAAATCCCAACTTGTCTTAACTGATTCCAAACTCACTAGATAGACCTATGGAATAGAAACCTTGAGAAATGGGGTGAGGTCCACTCCTTAAACCCACATTGACCTAAGATAATAAAAATTACAAAATAAAACATTTGAATTAATGGCCAATTTTACCCAAAAAAATCGTACCTCCAAAATAAATATACATGGAAACATACCTTATAGAAAATAATGAATGGAGAAATGAATGCATAAACTCGATACCTACTCTATAAGACTCACACAAAAATCCCCAACAATCATGATGATTTCACCATGGTATATAAAAATCCTTCTCCAAAACCCTATCCATATAATAAAAAAAAGTAGAGGAGATACATAATGGAGAAGGATGGTGTATTTTACCTAGAATCCATGCGGTAAACTATCCTCAAACTTACAGAAATGAAGGAACCAAAGAGAGAAGAACCAAAGGGGCTCTCCCCATTTCATTTGACAAAAAAACAAGGGAATTTGAGGGGGGGTGTTCATAAAAATAGACCCCCATAAATAAAATTCCCTAAAAATATGGCATCCAACATGGTACATAGTGTGAACAGAGGGTTCACACCATGAATCCTTCTTGGTAGAGAACCCCAACCCTATAGCATGACAAGTTCTTCATGCTAAGCAATAATTCATAACATGAATGATATAAAAGTGAACCTAGTCACCCCAAAAAGTGTAAAATTCATGGAGTGAATAACAAATTTATGATGTGAATGGACATGTAAGTGTCCTCAGTCCCCTGAAAGGTTCATTCACGGTGTTATCACCACCCATCATGTTATGATTGGCCTACCACTGTAACATTCAGTAGCCTAAACACCCAAAAACTACTCTAATTCCATTAAAACACCAAGATACTTCATCAGACTTAAAATCGATCCAAAAACACATTTTAATGTTGTAAAAACACTTTGAATTATATTTTTGGGACTTTTTTCTTAAAAAATCTTCTATAAGTGAAAAAGAAATTCCATCAGGAATTCAAAACCTATAACGATGCGGGCCATTAGAGACATAACCACCCAATGTTTAACATCAAATTTGGAAATAATAATGTAGTATAACACATGTTTATTATATAAATTTATGAGACATTATAATTTTAACATGAAAACTACTCATTAACTATCCAATTTCACATATAATTAATAAATTTCAAAAAACTATATTTATAATTTAAAATAAAATTTTAACAAGAAATTTAGGCCATTAAAATTTATCCTTAAACTACTAGAAAAAAACTATAAAAATGGTTTAAAACTATTGGTATAGGCCTACAGACTATTGGTATATCCTATAAAAATATTTTAGAGGGTTGTTGGATAGTTTAGAGTTAGTATAGGTGGTCTATATCATTGATTTGGGAACTGTTATAGGTCATATAAAATACCTATACCAATAATTTGTTACAATAGTTGGTATAAGTAATTTTAAAATAAAATCTAGCCTAGTTTTGATACCAACACATTCCATTTATATTTTTATGGCCTAACCACTAATCTACAATGAATTTTGTGAACATTCTTTTATAAATATATCTATATATTTACAACTAATTTATATTTTTATGAAATTAATATTAATTGAAAAAATAATTCAATGAAGAAATTTTGGCACCTATACCATTGGTTTGTAAAAATTTTAGTATAAACCTATACCAACAGTTTTAGAGAACTGTTTGTATAGGTGCTTGAATTTTAGGGCCTATATAATTGTTTTGGGAAAACTGTTGGTATAAGGTCTGTTCATGGTACATATAACAATGGTTTTTTTAACCATTGGTATAGATTCAATTTCTAGTAGTGTTATAAAAAATAAATGAATTTTTTTTAATGAACACCCAGACACTAATTTATTCAACTCATTACCATGAGTATCATTAAAAATATTTCAACAAGAAAATATATTTTTCGAAGACATGTTAACGAATCAAAATATAAAATTTTCTTTTATTTAATTCCCAATAAATCATATAAATTATCTCATTATCAAGTTGGATTAAGACATCTTAAATAACGAGTCACATTATCAATAAAGTGAATAACTATAATATCTAATAACAAAAACCTTATAATAATATCCTTAATAATAATTACATTTTCCCATTGATGAAATTCACCTAAATTTATAAGTATTTGATATTATTTAAAAATTATAATATATTTCCAGAAACATTCCACCTACTTATCACTCATTAATGTCAAATCTATTTGGAACATGCATTTCATAGGGTGTAGAAAACAAAAATTATTTTTCATAGTGCATCACAATAGCTGAACATGTTCGTATCACTTGAGGTCCTTCACAATTTATTCACTAACTTATTCTAAATCACATAAACTATTTCCTTTGGCTATTTTTACTATTTTATGAAAATAATGATAAATATTTTTGGTTTTTATTATTATTTATTTTCTAAGATAATGAAATGACATGAAATATGAGAATATAAACTACCATTAAATGCTACGAATAATGAGTTAAGGAATAAATAACTTTGTTTTTGGTTCAATCATTATTCTCATTTATACGTTTTATTTTAGTTTGATAATCCAACCATGAAATATCATGACGAACTACTATTTTTTTCATTTAGAAATTTTGGAGTCTTTAAATTTTTAAGCAATAACAATTACACATCCTCCTATAATCATGGTTGATGACACACCTTGGTCTGAGGAATTCCACATTCCAAGACTTGGTTTAAACGATTCCATTTCATCCACTGTCTCTCTAAACTGCATTATGTAAAGATCTAGCCAATAAAAAGATGGAAAAGAGATTAAACAAAATAATATAAGTAGATTTAGTTGCATGTCATGGGGTAAAGTAGCCACCCTAGGGAAAGTTTCTACACCCATATATGCTACTCGTATCTACCACAAACATAAAATAAAGATTAAAAAAAATTTAAGATCAGTTTTAAATCCCCTAGGCCAAGCCTTAGGGTTAACCTCCCATTATCCGGAGTAAACGATCACATGGTGGAATGAGAGAGGAGATAATAAGAATATAAAAACAATAAAATAAATATGGAGAAAATAAAAAATGGGGATAAGAGATAGAGGGAGAAGGAGGGAGAAATAAAATGAAATAAAAGAATAAGAAAGAGTGGGATGAATAAAATAAAAAAATAATGATAAATAATAATAATAATAATAATAATAATAATAAATATAAGAAGAAGAAGAAAAAAATAAGACGAAACAAATATTATGTATGAGTGATTTTTTTTAAATAAAATCATGCATGTGGTTCTATTTATTTATAAAAATAAATTTATAATTAAAAAAACTAAAACAAAAGAAATAAAAGAAATTAAATAAAAATAAAAATAAAACACAAATTCAATGTCTTCGTTGATCCTTCTTGGAGGATTCCATGATTGGATGTTTGGATCTCCCATTTAGCATGGGTGATCACTTATTTATCTAGGCCAAGGTGGTGACGTCTTTCGGTATTCAAATTTAAGATCTTCCAAATCTCCCTTTAATATCTACTATAGATTCTGTCTACCAAAAGTTTTATCATGGTAGAACCATTTAGTGACATAATATAGGAAATGATTCTTCTTGAAAGTTATTCTAAAATATGTCCAACATCTACCCACTAAATTTTAGATTAATCCTACTTTTGTAGAACAAATTATGTCCTATTAATTTCAAAAACATATTCTTTCCAAGTAGAATCTTTTAATTTTCCCATGAATTTATAGCCTTGAAATATGCTAAATTAATCGACGAAATATTTATGAATGTTGTTCCCCAAAATTTTATATTTATTATTTTCTAATTTCAGATCCATTTTTTTATCTATTTATGAGATATGGACCCTTCTTAAAAAATCTCTAAATCAATACATAAATTTTGAGTCTTGAATCGTGAGCTTCTTTTGGGCCCTCAAATGATGGATTAAGCTTTGGCTACAGAAGAATGAAATGAATCCAAATATTTATTTTATATTAAAAAATAATAATTTAAATAAATGTATAAGAAGTTTTTGATGAAATACTGAAATAAATTTTAACAGTTAAATTCCAAAATTAGGCCAATTTTGAAACTAAGCGCAAAATGCATCTAAAACCATAAATTGTGGAAAATGAAATTAAATTATCAATTTATTAGGATTCAAACCATTTAATTGTTTTTAAAAATATGCATGAAAATTTAGTTTTTCTATACCCCTATAATTAAACTACGCTTGTCCTCAATCATAAAATATCAACAATAAAATTTTGAGGGAACTGATATTATCATTATTCAAATTTCAAGGAAATAAAACTAAACAATCATCAATGTCAAATAATTTTTCTTAATTTCACATAAAATATCAATTCAATTTCCCATTTTCCAAAGATACTATCAATTCAGGTATTTTAATTTCCCCCTTTTGAAAATGGTGGAACGTATTCTTTGATTCATTCAAGCTCATTGATTAATTGTTATTAATTATTCCAAATATTGATCTACCTATATCTGGAATATTATATCTCATCACTCATGATACAATTCAAGTGGAGTTATTCTCATATCATGAGAATATGGTAATTATATATTGTCTTTTTAAGGAACTCATTTATCCACTTTGTAAAGAAAAATGGCACATGAAATCATGAGGAATTGCATTAAATATTCAAATGACGTTAAGGATTAAGGTGGGTAGGAGTTGATATTTTAAAAATTAAGGCTCAAAGAGGAGTATTTTCTCTTAATTAAAATGCATGATATAAAATGTTAATGTGTAATAACATTCTCCCCATCAAAGTAGAAACTCGAATTTCCCCTAAAACATAAATTAAATGTTATGATCAAATAAAGTATAATTAATGATTTGTACACCCTCTTGAATTTTTTCATACATTTATACTTTTTTCAAATAATATTGTCATTATTTTTTTTATTTTTAAAAATTCATACTTAGAATAAATCTCACATACACCACCTAACCACATATGATAAAAACCACAGGCCTATTAATGGTGATTTTTTGTTTTTTCCCTATCATAATTTTTTTTTTCATTTTTTGGTTAATTTTGTCATTTTCCCTTTTTTCAAGAGGGGAAAAGCAATAGAGAAAAATGTATAAATAAAACATTTCTCTTAACAAACATATATATCACCCCATACTTTTTCCATAAAATAAATTTCATCCATTTTACCATGAATCCCTTTACCCCCACACATCGACTTTAAAATATCATAAAAATACTAAGAGGATGGTAGTAATGGGTAAATATTGATTGAAATATGGATAATCCCTAACAAGGTCAATCATGGTTTATATGGGATAAAATGGATTAATATAAAGGTGGTTTTCAAGGATAAGGGCTTTTCAAAAGATGCCTCAATTATTTTAAATGCGTTTTTGTACATTCATAGCTTTAAAAAGTTCAAATGAAAGTTTTAGAAGGTGGAATGTCCCAGGATCAATCAATAAATATGATCAAGAATAAATAGGAAGTACTTGGTAAGGAAATCCTCCTAGGAATGGAAGATTTGATTTGGGATAATCACTCAAGGCATGATTGATAATAACAAATCAATTCATATGAATCTAAAAAATTCAAAGCATGAAAAATGATTAGGAAATTTCATTTATATGAATCAATTAATTCCCTCAAATCATGAGTCACCATTTTAGTATCCACACTTCACTTTAATAATTTAATTCTCCATTTGACTCATTCAAAATCATTAACATTGAAATGTAAAATATATCATCAAAGGATTACTAAGAAACTAATATCTCCTAGATTGTTCAATAAAATCATGAATCCAAATTTGGGCATGTAATTTTATATTTTAATGCTCAAAACATGTTGTGGGATAATTATGTAGGGAGTTTAAGAGATAAACATATAAAGTGAACTCCCTTTCCCATGATGCTTACTCCCTTTTCTCCACTGCTTGAGGGTTCCTTCTCCCATAATGAACCTATATAATAGAATTACTAAACTAAGTACAATGATCATGTCATTTAAGATAAAATATTATAGAGGGAGCGGACTACATGTTGGACTAATTATAAGAATTAAATTGAAATCCTAAAAATAATGGAAAGATAAGTCTTTGTATTATCCCCCTTGTGGGCCCAGAATTTTTATTGTATCTAGAGGGAAGTACCAGCTATTATCCAAAGTAAGTTGGTGGATGAAGATTCTTTGAATTGAACCACTATATTTAGCTTTTACCATCCCATTATTCTTCCTTCTCGATAAATAATTATTCATGAATAGATTATACCAGATCCCCCCATCACAATTAGGTACAGATAACATAGTTGAGGTTGGATGAAGTATAAACTATCATATTCTTTTGTTGATACTTGTGAAACATTTATCCCACTCTCTAGGATAGCTCAACATGGGATTCATGAATTGAATAATCAAAGTGAAATTAAGATTGTATTTTTACTCGAATAAAATTCAAATTTTATATTTTAATAAGTAATTATCCTTTTTAATGTGACCAGCCTTTGTCTCGATTTCCTTAGCCTAAGCTACTTGGATTTTTAAATGGGGATTTTCAAATATATTTTTATCAAAATAAAGTAGCTATATGTGTTCCTCATTAGTTTAATTCTCAGTTGCTTCATCTTCATCCAAGGTAATATAAGTCTTGGTTGAATCTATATAATAAAAAATTAGGGAGTGATGAAAAATTAAATTTTAATAAAATCAAAAGAGATAGTGTAAAATAAAGGTTCAACTCCATGATTTGGTTCAGCTTAAATTTTTTTTTCTATTTAAATTTCCTTATAGAGTTGAGTTGTGGTAAATAAAGGTTGGTAGTCTGGCCCCTTCAGTCTATCTTCAATTTTAAAGATGAGTGGTGAAGTTTATTCCACCACTAGCTTGAGTTCTAGTTCTATCTCATGTTCTTCGGATGGAATGGGGATATAAATTTGTTCTTTAGAATCATTCTATAAGACATATAGATCTTTTTCATCTCCTACATGTAGCTCAAGCTTTGGTTTCTCTTGGGTAGCATAAACATATTCTATTAGCCATCTAATTTCCAGTAATAGTCCTTCTATGGCCTCTTTAAGTTTCTTCACTTAAGATCTGTTGTACACTAAAATAGATTATTCATATTTTTGTTTCACCTATGAGTAACCATTTTATGTAGAGTAATAGCATGTTGGATACATCATAAGAAAATAATTTCTTGACTTTTCTTTTTATTTCATAAGAAATTAAGAACTATCTTATATGAAAATAGAAAATGAAAATGAACTACTAATTAGCTCCCCAACAACAACACCAATTTTGGCACACACCTATCATACGGCATAAAAAAAGAAAATTATTTTTCGGAGTACAACATAATGGTTGACCAGGGTCATCTCACTTGATTATCTTCTCAAATGTTTCACTTTTTCTAAATCAACTAAACTATTTCTTTTTTTTAATTATTTTATGGAAACAATAATAAATATTTTTTTTGGTTTTTTATTTTCTAATATAATGAAATGACCTGAAATATGAGAAATTAAACTACCAATTAATGTAAAAATAATGAGTTAAAGAAGAAAGAACTTTATTTTGGGTTTAGTTTTGGGTTCAATCATTATTTACCTTTATATGTTTTATTTTATTTTGATAGTTAAAATATGAAATCTAATGATTAATTACTATTTTTTTCATTTATAAATTTTGAAATCTTTGATTTCATAAGAAATTTCAATTCAACCTCCTCTTGTAATCAAGTTTGATGATGCACCTTAGTATGAGGTGTTCCATATTAATGGAATTTTTTTATCAATGTTGTTTCATCGATTGACTTATTCAAACCCATCATTTAAAGAGGTAGCCAACAAAGAGAGGGAAAATATATTAAACAAAAGAATATAAATAGATTAAGATACATGTCATGGGAGATAGTCACCATACTGGGGACATTCTCCACACCCATTCATGTAATCAAATATACCATAATTGTAAAATAAACTTTAAGAAAAATTCAAGAACACCTTGACCTCCCCCAGACCAAGAATTAGGGTTAACCTCCCATTATCAAGAGTAAGATATCACATGATTGAAAATGAGAGGGTAAAATAATAAAATAAAAAGAATAAATTAAATAAGAATAAAATAAAAATAATTTGATGAGAGAGTGAGAGGAGATAGAAATAAAATAAAATAAAAAAAGATGAGTTAAAGCGAGTAATAACAAAAGGAAATAAACCAATAAAAATAATTTTTTTAAAATAATAATATTAATAATTAATAGAAAATGAATAATAAAAAGAAAATCAGAAGTATAAAATAATATTGATGGGTGAAAAACATTAAATATAATCATACATGTGTTTTTATTTATATACTAAAAGAAAATTACAATTAAAAGAAAACTAAAAAAATAAATAAAAGAAAAGAAAAAAAGACACAAATGAATCAACTAGACTGAGCCTCCTTGGTGGATTCCCACCATGGATGTGCAGATATCCCCTTCAACATTGGTGAACTCCTACTTATATATTCAAAGGGGGTGACATCCTTCAGTATTCAAATTCAAGATCTTCTAAAACTCCCTTTAAGATCTTCTCCAGATTCTATATACTAAATTTTTTATCCTAATAAACCCATTTAATTGCATAATTTGTGAAAGTATTATTATTGAAAGTTGTTTGAAATTTTTTCCACTATCTACCCAAAAAATTTATGCTTTATCCTACTTATGTAGAAAAACTTATATACCATTTATTATGAAAATTTATTCTGGCCAGGCAGAATATTTGAATTTCCTAAATCTGATTTCCCATATATTTATGGAAATAAAATCGGCTGAATAATATAGGGAAATATTTATGGAAGTTTTTAATCTAGACATTTTCTTTATTATTTACAAATTTCATCTCTATTTTGTTACCATTTATGAGATATAGGTACATTTTAAAAAATATCTAAATCTATACATTGATTTTGAGGACTGAATTGTGAGATACATTTTGGCCTTCAAATGGTGAATTAAGATTTGGTTTTAGAAGGATTAAATGAATCCCAAGATTTATTTAATCCTAAAATAATAAATTTCATAAATTAAATCATCTTATATGAAGTTATGTCTGAAATAATTAAATAAATTAAAATAGTTAAATTCCAAAATTAAGCATTTTTTTGAAATTAAGCTCAAAATGCTTCAAACCCATAAAATATGAAACAATTTCATTAAAATATCACTTTGATGATATTAAACCCATTTACATGTGTTTATGAATATGCATGAAAATCGAGTGTTTCTTAGTTAATCAAATTCCAATCTTCATTAGAATAATTCTTTTACTCATTATATCCAGTACACATGATGTTAATATCACAATATTAATTTCTAAAAAAATATTAAAATTAAATAAAACAGAAATAAATAATATATTTTTATACCCTGATATTTTATGAAATATTTTTTTTCAAATAAATTTAATCTCTATGATAGATTTCATTACACACAACACCATGTTTTAATGAACTGTAACATACTGTTAATATTACTATTTAAACACAACCATTAAAAGCTAACTGTTAAAACTGGAGGTATGAATAAGAATAATCACATTTTAAAATTTCTTGATAATTCTTTTTTATAAAAAAATATGTTGATAATTAAGAACTTATTTTTTTTTGTAAAATCTTTATAAACATCGAATATACATTTTTTTCTCAAAAAATGATTTTTATTATTTTTTGAAAATATACTAATTTTTTTCACTTTAATAAAATATATTTGAAAAAATAAACTTAATTTTTTGGAATAAAAATATAAAAATTACCTTAGTGTGATATTTTCGTATTTTTAATAAATGATTAATCTTTTTGATGAATAGTGAAAAATACCAAATTTTATTAAAAACCACATCTTCATTTAAAGTATTTACAAAGATAAATATTATTTTAAATTAGTATAAAATTAAAATTAGTTCAATTATATTATTATTAATTCAATTTATGTTCGTAGAATAAATTTCATGTTTTTTATATAAACATGTTTTATACTTACATAAAAGTTTTCTTTGCAAAACTGTTTCCTCATCACATATATAGGTTTAATTTTAAATTAAATTCTCCCTCTTCTATGAATTAATTTTAAAAAAATAGATTCCATATTTGGAAGCATAATAATTAATATTATATAATAATTTCAAATTAATTTTTTGACATAATAAATAGAAAAAATGTTCAAAATTATTTACCATGGTTAAGGTTAAAACATGTTTATCAGGGATTAATCCAAATTAAAAGTGTATGTTTTCCCATAAAAACTATCTAAATTATATTTTATGTACACATTTAAACCTTATACTATAAAATTTTTAAATTTAAGGTCATATAGATTCATTTTACTTGGGAATTATAATATCATTTTGGATTCTTTTGGGAAATTTCCAAGTAGTTTCCTAGTGGGTTCCTTTCCCAACTTATAAAATGAAATCTCCAATATTTTACTATTCACACTTCCAAAGACATTTATTTTGAAAAATAACATCAAAAAATATTTAATTAGTTCGCTACACACATTATAGAATCCTTATTTTGATTATGAAGCCCTCATAAGAATGATTTTGGTGCAAACCTATGGAGGTTGTTAGAAGAAGAGACATCATTCTTAACTGATCATTTTTTTGTATTTCATATTACACCTCCTTAAAATATTCAAAAACTATATTTATATAATAAAATAATTATTTACCTTATAATTATATGTTATTATGTTAATTTGGTAACTATTGTCCATCTCTAATTATATAAAATGGGAAACAAAATCATCGATCATGTGTACGGCCGTCTACCGCCTCACGAACTGATGCACTTCGTTTTCCATCACTACCTGTAATAGGTGGAAATAATGATGTATTAAGAGTATATATTTGATATTTATTAAATAATTATACTTATTTAATTATAATTTCACATATACCTTCTTACCTTCAAATCCATTAGAAAATGATAACATCGATCATGCGTACATGTGGACTATCGCCTCTATGAAGCGATGTGATACCTTTTTCATTTTATTTTTTTAAATGGATGGTAGTGGTAGTATATTTAACGAATATATATGATATATGTGAAATAAAAATTACTATATCAAGGTAAATTAATATTTACCTTTCTTTCATTCCATATTTTGAGAAAATATAAATAGCGTTCATGCATACATAAAACCTACAATCTCCATGAACGGTGTAATTAATTTTCAAACTATAAATTTTATAGATTATTATAAATACATGTATAATGAATATATGTGATATTTATATAATTTTTAACATTATTGATATTATGGAACTATGATCAAAGTATAAGTTATAAAAATATTAAACCCAAGCATACATGAAAAACAAAGCAATTATTACCCAAAGCATGTTTTTAACACAAAACTATTAAAAAAGGGTAACAAAAGGTAATTATTAAATAATATATGGTATGTTATATGTGATTTGGGTTTTTTAATATATTTATAATTAAAATATATTTATTATAAAGGAGGTTCAAACATTCATGAGAAAATTTAAGAGTTGAGGTAAGGGTTTTTTTGTCTCACTTTTATTTATATGGGACACATGCCAAACTCATCACTTGTTTCTTATATATATAGTATATAATACCCGTGATTTAATTTTATGATTATTCTAATTAAATTATTGGATATAAATACACATATAATTTTCTTTGTTTTATGGGTCTTATGATTTAAAAGATTCTAAAGTGGTAAAGGTTTTATGTTAAACTCTCATTGTTTATCCAGATTGTTTATGATTAAGTTTCTGATGATAAAATATTATGATATATCTCTCATGAATTTTTAATAAAAATTAATGTTTTCATTTCATTTTCCTCTAGTTATGTACTCTATATTCTAAAATAATATTTTTAAATAAAACAGACTTTATTTTTCTCTTCATTCAACAATTATTTTTCTTCTATATCCATGTTTTCAAAAAATGTTTCAAACAAAGTTTTTAATATTAAAAAAATATTGTTTAAACTTAATTTTACCCCTATTTTAATTTTTTAAAATTTAATTTAAATAATTATTCTTTTAATTTTCCAAATGATTTACTTTTTAATTTTACCAAAAATGAAAAAGGAATATTTTCATAAATTTTTACGATATTAAAGGTATTTTCTATTGTCATGAATGCTCAATGGTTTAAAGAGTCTTTTGGAAGTTTTCTAGTTTAATTTAAAATAATGTTTTTTATATAATATTTGGTAAAAATTTATATTTTAAAGATGTTTTTTCGAAATTTAAATAATATTTTCCTCAATAATGATTTAATGATATTTTTATGGAATATTTATTCATCAACAACAACAATAATTAGTGTTGCTTATATTTTACTAGGGATATGATTTAATGGTACCATACTTATTATTTCACTAGATGGTTTATTATTATTATGAATAGATGTTTATGAAACATTTTCCCTCCCTACAGTTTAAGCTATGATGAATTGAAAAAATCATTATAAAAATCATTACTTTTCCATGGGTTATGTTATGATGAAATGATTCGGAAACACAATTCATTTCCATTGGATATTATTTGAAATTTTATTATGAACCCTGATTCCTTTTCACATATTATGAAATGATGAATATTTTATGATCTTGTAAAACACATATTTATGGTTTTCATTATTTTGTGGACAAGACCTTTATCATCTTCCAATTCATGGGGTAAATATTGATATCTTATGAGATAAATAGGACTATAATGGGGAGTGAAACCTATTTAGTAAGGGAATATATCCATTATGATATTCTGGGGAGTGAATCTCAATTACTGCAATGGTTTGGGGATTAAACTCATTCTACTATGCTAGACATGGTAACAAAACTCAACTACTAAAGCAACGATTTTCTATGATCAAGTGTATGACACAAATTTGTATCTTATGAGAATGTTATGATCTCATGGATTGTGTTATTTTATTCATTTTATATTCATGTATTATGAACTGAAAAAAATTTATTCCATGACTCATGTTTATGATCTAGCATATGATGGGTATAGTTTTCAAATGTTACTCTCATGTTATCACACCCTTATGCTCATGTTATACTGATATCTCCCTTATTTACCCTTACTAATAATCTTATATCACTACTTATTATGTTTATTTTACATAGTTTACGAATAAATAAATTATTTATGATATGTCTAAAAAGGGTTTTTGGTATAAAATTCTTAGTGGGAGATGTTGTAGTTCCCTAACGAACTAGCTGTTTATGTGCCCAATTTTATAAAGGAACTAGACCTATATGATTATGGAATGGATAATTATGTTGTGTAATGAATATTCATCTATTAATATGTGATTTATATGTATGAGAAGTGTGGTTCACTATAGTTATTATCAGAGAAAGGTTTAATTAACCATTGGAAACTAGGATGATAAAAATTTAGTGAGAACCCTAGGGATAAGTCTAAGTATAAGTCAATGTATAGGAAAATGTACTAGAATTTTGGTGAAGGATATAGAAAGTAGTTTTCAAGAATTATATCCATTTTTGGATACTATAAGTGGATGTGGATCTTTCACAGTTGCACAGATTGGTAATAAATTTGAAATGGGTTTATTGATATGGACTTGATCATCACCTGGTGTATGACAATGACCCTTGTTTCACACCTTATTTGACACTCATGGGTTATGTGATTTGGAAGTTCAAAAACTCTTTATAATCTATCATGAAGGATTTTAATAGTCGATTACCATGAATTAACTAGGTTAAACATAAGGTTTCATAGATTGAAAATAAGGTGTCACTTTTTAGACATATTATAAATGATTTTTCATTTTTATGTATTTCCCCAATATGATTATTTTTACTCACACTATGATTTTTTGGTTTTATTCAACGGATATAACCAAAATTAACTAAGTTAATTATGAATTTAAAATATAATACAATGATTTTTCTCATGAAAAAACAAATGTTATGAGAGATGGAATGAAAAATATCATTATTATGATCACACAATTTTTTCAAGCTATGAATCGTACTAAGCTTCCAAAAAAGCAAAGAAGTGAACAAAGTTCTCTCAAGACATTGACAAGGAAAATTCCACCTTATTTTAGTGGTTCTACTAATCCTCTAATTGTTGAGTAATGGATTTTTACCACTAAAAAGATGTTTTCTATTATCTAGTGTTCAGAACATGAAACATTTATTTTAGATTTCAATCATTTGTAATGATAAGAAGATTAATAGTTGAATATCATAAATAATACATGGAAATATGATGATATTAAATCCATGTAGTGGTATGGGTTTAAGAGATTATTTTATAATATACAATTCATTTGTATTCTTCATATGAAAATGTTGAATGAATTTCTTAGGCTAAAGTAGAAGGATGATGAATTTGTTTGTACCTATGATGAAAATTTTCAATTCTTATGAGGTATGTTTTTGGTATCATCATCCATCCTAAAAGTAAGGTTTATTGATTCTTTATTGGCATAAAACCAAGTCTCTAAAGGTAATTATCCATAAGAGATTTTAATAGCTATATAGAAATCATTCGATGTTCAATAACAGTTGAAATGGATGTTGGAGTTACCTATCAATATCATGGTTTTGGTAAGAAATGAAATATTGAATTAAAAGGAAAATAAAAAAACCATAGATAGAAGAAGATAATATTTCCTTTATTCAATAATCGTGGAAAGAAACATGGAGAAAATTATCATAAGTTCACTGGTATGTAATTATGTTTCGAAAGGAAGGTCATTGGGAAATCGAATATTGAAGTAAAGAGAATCAGTTAGATAATGATGAAATTAAAGAGAAAGACACATATAATTCACCACCCACACTCCAACGTTTTAAATTAAAGGAGTATTGGAATTATGCTAACCACTACTCAAATATAAAGGTTAATGAAAATGATCAATGTCATAAACCTCTTAAGCCATGATACAAAAGGAACTCGTATACGATCACTATTTATGATGAGGGGAACAATAATGACATGGTAAAATCTACAATTGTTATCCAATCTAGAACAATTAATGTATTATCTTATTTTGGACCTACCCACTCATTTATATCTGAAAAATTTGATAAGGGTGTCACAATACCACCTCAATGATTAAATGTTTAGTTATAAGTGAAATCCCATAATTATACTATGTTCACATATCAATTATATAATTTATATCCAGTTAATGTTTTTGTGAAAGTGATTCATGAAAATCTTGTTATTCTTCCCTTATTTGAATTTGATTTTATGTTATTCATATATTAGAATTATCTATATAAATCCCACATTAATTTCTAAGTAATGTATTTCACGTTGGATATTATAAACTGACCTATGATCATATATTAGTGCAATGACAAATATAAACTTATCATGGAAATCACATCCTTTATATGGGTCTTGATTCCCATTTAATAGGGTTGTTTATCCTAGATAGTTCGGTAGAAACTCAACATTAATGATATTTCAATTGTGTGGAAGTTTGTTGATGTATTTAAAAAAGTGTTACATATTATTCTGTTGAATCGTGGGGTTGAGTTCTTAATAGATTTCATACATGGTGCCACACCTATTTCATATAATCCCTACTGAATAGACCCGATTGAGTTATAGATATTAAAGAATAAACTCTATGAGAATCTTGACACGAGATTCATTCATCCAAGGTTACCACCATTGGGTTCACCTATTATCTTTGTTAAAAAAAATGGATTGATATGACTCTGTATTGATTATTGTGAGATAAAAAAATAATAACCATGAACCAGTATCATCTACCCCATATTGATGAATTTTTTATCAACCATGTGGAGTTTAATACTTTTCCAAGATGGACCTTCATTCTAGATATCATCTATTTAGAGTCAATAATGAGGATATACACAAGACATTATTTTGTACGAATTAAGGAGATTGTGAGTATATAGTGACCCCATTCTATCTTACTAATTCCCCCACTATCATCACAGATTTAATGAATATAGTTTTTATAGATTACCTCAATTAGTTTGTGGTTTTCTTTATAGATGATATTATTAAATATTCAAAATGAAATGAAGGGTTTTAAGATCATTTGATAATTATACTATAGACCCCAAGGAAGGATAAATTGTATGAAATTTTTACAAAGTGTGAATTTGGGATATAAATGTTTTCATTTTTGGGTAATTTAATCTCAAGATAGGGTATATAAGTGGATCCATCAAAGATGGAAGTTATTTATCATTGGCCCATAATAACCACTATGACTGAAATCCAAATTTATCTTGGCTTAGCTAGATATTATCAATAGTTTTTGGACAATTTCTCATTAATATATAGTCAAATCACCTATTAAACTCAGAAGGGAGCCAAGTTCCTTTAAATAAATAAATATGAGGAAAATTTCGAGGAACTTAAGAGATGGTTTGTCATTTCACATATGATTACATTACCCTAAAATGGAGAATAATTTGTAATATATATTTATCCATTAAAGAAGATATTGTGATGTTTTATCATAAAAAATGATATGATGATATCTTATACCTCATGGAAATTAACGATTCATGAAAAAAAATTACCCAACTCAGGATTTGGAGTTAGATTTGTAAATTTTTGAATTAAATATATAGGGGTTATAATTTTTGAGAAAGGTGTGATATATATACCAATCATAAAATTTTAAAGTATATATTCACATAGAAGTAATTGAATGTGTACCATAGAAGATGGTTGGAGAAGATTAAAGATTATAACTCCTCAATACATTACCACCCTGGTAAAGAAAACAAGTTTTCTGATGCTTTGAGTCGAAAGGATTATGGTAGCTTATCCCTGATAAGGATCACAAATGATCCAATATTTATGGATGTAAAAATGATGTATTTATAAAATTTTAAAGAAGGGATTAAATATTATCTTTTTCAAATAAGTGTTAAACCATCTATCCAAGTGAAGATTAAAGAGGTGCATAAGAAAAATATTCAGCTACAATAGAAGTTAAGAAATTTTCCTAAGTTTAACCTTGAATATTATGGATTAATAAGGTCCAAGAACTGTGTTTGTGTCCCCTAAATTCTAGTTTTGAATAATGAGATATTTGAGGAAGCTCACAGTTATTTATTTCTATTCATCATGGAAAAACACATATGTGTAGATATTGGAAAGAGTATTTATGGTGGTATTCCATGAAGAGAGTTATTGCTGACTTTGAATCTCGATGATTGGTATATCAAAAAGTTAATTATAAGAGGAAAAAGTCTAATGGGAAGTTATATCCATTATAAATACCAAAATGGAAAAGGTAAAAATTTACCATATATTTTTTCATTGGACTCCCCAAAACATCTAGAAGCCATAATGCTACTTGGGTTATAGTCGATATCTTTAAAATGACTTTGATCATAATTTATATTAGAGATTATTTATTTCTAGATAATATTACCATAATATAAATTAAATAAGCTATAATGTTTCATGGAGTACCACATTTTATTATATCTGGTTGAGATATGATGTTTAACAAGAGGTTATGGGGAAGTCTTCAATAGGTATTGGATATAGAGTTATGTTTTCGCACAACATATCATCCTTAGACAAATGGTCAGTCTGAACCAACCATTAAAACCAAAGAGTATATATTGAGATATGTTTTAATGGATTTCAATGATTTTTGGGATCAACACATTCGTCTAGCATATTTGTCATACAATAATATCTTTTACATGTGAATCTATATGGCTCTTTATGACGACCTATATAGAAAGAAGTTTAGAACTCTAATATAAAGGAATAAAGATAGAGAAATAAATCTATTAGGACTTATGATAGTTGAATAAATGTTAGAGAATGATATATCCATTTTGAAATACATAAGGGAATCACAAAGTCAATTGAAAGTTATATTGACAACCATCAGTGTGATCTGGAATTTGATGTTGGTGGGAATGTTTTTCTATGATTTTCTCCATGGAATAAATATATGAGATTTGGAAAGAATTGAAAGTCAATCCCTAGTTATATTTTCAATTTTGAGATTCTTGATCGAGTAGGGATGGTATCTTACCAGTTTTTTCTTCCTCTGAACCTCTCTTAAGTTCATGTTGTATTCAATATATCCCTCTTAAGGATGTACATTCCTTATCCTTCATATGTACTAAACTCCAAGTTCATACCATTGGGGAAATAAATCCCTTATAATGAAAAAATTAGGGAGATTCTAGATCATAGAGAGAAAGTGCTACAAAATTATACCACTTTGTCATTTGGTTTTGGAAAAACCACCAAATTGAAGAAGCTACATGGGAACCTAAGGATATGATGAGGTAAAAGAATCACAATTTGTTTGAATTTAGTGATGAATTTCAAGGGACAAATCAATTTTAAAGGGGTTATAATGTAACAACCTAATATTTTATGAAAATTTTTTTACAAATAAATTTAATCTCTATGATAGCTTTTGTTACACACAACACTAATATTTAATGAACCAGAATATACTATTATTATTATTATTATTATCTAAAAATAATCATTAACACCTACCCGTTAAACTTGGAGGAAAGAATAACAATGACCAAATTTTTAAAATTAAGAATATTTTTTTAGATAAATTTTTTTTGATAAATAATTAAATAATTTTTTGTACAAACATTAAATACATTGAAAATACATTTCTTTTCAGAAAATTAATTTTTATCATTTTTTGTGAAAAAATACTAAAATTAATTTTTCCTAACTATAAAAATTACAATTGAAAAAATGAACTTCCTTTTTAATCAATATGTTAAAATTAGTGAAAACTAATGATTTTTATTAAAAACTAACTTTTCATTTAAAGTATTTATAAAGTCACATATTGTTTTGAAGTGGTTTAAAGGTAACATTAGTTAAATTATATAATTATTAATCAAATTTTGGTCATTATAATTAATTTCATTTTTATTTTTTATATGAAAACTTTTTATACTTGCCTAAACATTATCCTTGGAAACCTGCTTTCTTATCACATTTGTAGGTTTAATTTTAAATAAAATTCTACAACTTCTATGAATTAAATTTTAGAAAAGTTGATTCCATATTTTGAATATAAATAATTAATATTATATAATATGGCTAGTTTAATTGTTTTCCTTATTGGATAGTAATAATAGTAAAAATTAATTACTATGGTAAAGGATAAAATAGGTTAACCGGAGGGTTAAACCAAAAGATAAGGGTATGTTTTCTAATAAGACTTGTACAAATCCTATTTTATAGAAATATTTCAACCTTATCCTTTCCCAATTTCAAATATATGGTCTTTTGGAAACATTTTTCTTAAGAATGACATTATCATGTTGGATTCTTTTGGGAAAGTTCATAATAGTTTCCTAGTGGGTTACTTTCTCCACTTATAAAAGGACACCTCATCTCCTCCCCTCTTTACACTTCCAAATCCATTTGATATACCATCATGAAATTTTATAATTTTTTTTCCAAATTAATTTTAATTTTTATATAGCTTTTGTTATACGCAACACCAATTTTAAGTTGGGTTACATGCAATAATGGGTTTCTTTGAAATTATGCATGACACACAACACTGAGCTTCAACAAACCATGAAATAATATTATTTTAAATATGACCATTATAACCAAGATGTTAACTAGGTAGGTATAAATAGTATTAACTACATTATGAAATATATACATAAATGTCCAATTTAATATAAAATAATTTATACATTCTTGTAAAATAATTGTTCAACTTTTAGTAAAGTAATTACATTCGTCATAAATATATTTCCTTCAAAATTATTTTTATTTATTTTTATTGGAAATTATTATAATTTCTTCATATATATATTAGAAACTTTGTTTTATTAAACGAAATTAACTTTATAAATCATTGCATCAAAACTAACTTATGCTAATATTTTGGGATTTTTTAGAAAATATTGATTTTAAAGTCAATAATGAAAAATAGTGTTTTTTGTAAAACTATCATTTATTTTCAGTAAATTGAGTAATTTAAATGCCCAATTATGATTTAAAGTAAAATAATTATTATTTAGTTATATTTATTCAACATAATTACTTTTCAATCAACTTTTTATGGGATTTAAGTATAAGTTTACTTGTGGGATTAAAAAATGGTTTTTAGAAAATTAATTTAAAGTGAATAATGATTCTCTATTTTAATTACTTAATATAATATCTAATGAGGATTTTTTTAATAAAATTTATATATTTTATATCTAAAAAATTTAATTGATATTCATGTAATGATTATTATTATACATAGATTTAATATAAAATCATCTTTTACATGTAAAATACATCCGCCTTTTCATCACGTCTGTGAGTTTTATTTAAAATTTAAATTTTGACAATTTTAGAAAACTTATTTTAAAAAATACAATTTATTTTTTTAATCATAATTCTAAAATTTTATTTGGATTATTTTTTGAGAATTTTATGAAAAGATTATTATTTTTTGATGAATAGTGAAAATACTGAATTTTAATTGAAAACTGCCATTTTGTTTAAATTATTTATAAAGTTAAATTATATTTTAAATCTGTTTTAAAGTAAAATTAGTTAAATAATATATATATATATATATTAATCCAATTTAGGTAATTTGAATCAATTTCATATTGAAATTGGATATAAAATATTTTTTAACTTTTGAACATTTTCTCTTTGAAAACCTGTGTTCATATCACGTATGTGAGATTAATTTTAAATTAAAATATGAAACTTTAGTGAATTGAATTTTAAAAAATGGATTCCATATGTCAAATAATATTAAGTTATGTTATCTAAAAATTTCAACTTAATTTTTAACCAAAATTAGTAGTAAAAAAAATAAAAATTAATTACCAGAGTTTAGGTGAAAATGAGTTTACTGAGGGTTAAAAAAAACATAAAATCATTAAAATAACCTAGAAACATGTCCAAAGACTATATTTTATAAATATATAGACTATAATTCTCTAGAATGGATAATAATCAATTTTGGGGCCTTGTGTCATGAAAAAACAAGGGTATACCTTTTTATTTTCAAAACATTACAAGTGTGCCACTCACCTCACTTAAAAAAGTCACCCCTCTTTTCTCTTCCTAACTCCTCAAAACCATTTTTAAGCCAATAACTGAGTAATTCACTTCTCTTATTCCCTTATATTCTCCTAGAATCCTTATTTTGTGCAAAAATCCAACCTAGGAATACTTTTAGTGAAAGCCTAAGGAGGTTACCCAAAGAATTAGGAACATTCTTCATTGAGTATTTTTATTTTATTTCCTACTTCATCAACATAAATGTTTATTAAACTATTATGATATAATAACCTTAGTATCTTACATATACTTATATCTTTTTATGTTATGTTCATGACATAAATCCATCTCCATTTCTATCAAATCGGTGGACTACCATTTCACGAACCAAGGACATTCATTTCTCCATTACCACCACTCAAAGTTATTTATGTTAATGGATATAAATTATATATATATAAGTGATGTTTATAACATAATTATACCTCTGGATTCATTATTTCTTAAATACTTTTTTTACATTCCATTACACAGTGGATAAGATAAATTCGCTTGTATGTATGACGAACTACTGCCCCGGGAAGCGATGTGATTCATTTTTCACTAACGATTTACATGAAAGATTATACAGAAAAATATATGATATATAAATGATATAATTGTGATATTTATGACATATTTATAAATATTAAAAGATAATATAACATTTTATTTGTTTTCTTTTTTATCACTTAATGATGATAATGTCGTTCATGTACGTGTGGACTTCTACCATCCCAAAGTGACGTGACTCACTTTTCATCACCAAACCACATGGATTATAGGAAAAACAAATAATATTGTATTTAAAATATTATGATAATTTTTTAATGATTATATATTACTTATCATATTTCCATAATGATTGTTGAAAAATGGAAATGTTTCTCATGCATACGTACGACCTACCGTCTCCATGATCATAACATACTTCATTTCTCAAAACCATATTTCATGATTGGTATTAATTATATATTTTATGTATAATTATGATTATTATATCATTATTATTATTATATATATATTGGAACCATGATCTAAGTAATTGGATCAAAAAATAAAATATCAAAACATTTATGAAAAGCAAAGCGGTTATTACCCGAAACAGAACATTAATATGGAATTATTAATAAACAGGAAATAAAAGGAGATAAATAAATCATATATGAAATGATATATATAATTATGGTTCTATTATAGATTTATAATAAACTTATATTTATTATATAGGACTTCCAAACATTTATGATTAAAGTTGAGACTTATGGTAAGGGATTTCTGTCTCGTTTTTTTATTTCTGTGAGACAAATACCATATTCAACACTTATTTCATTTACATGTTGTATATAATTCCCATTAATGTATATTATAATTATTATAATTAAAATTATTGGGATTTTCATATTGATTTTATTATATTTATTTCACACAGGTTTATGGTTTAAAAGTAACCAAAGCAATATGATATTTTGTCTCAATTTTCTTTATTTGAGACATATGGATATGTTATACACCTATCTTATTTTTTAAGATGTATATACAGTTCCCCTGAAATTTAATATCATTATTTTATTTATCCTCATTATATTTTAAACTTTCTATTCATATCCCTTTATCTGTATTACATTTCATTGTAACCCAACTGACAAATATTTTATTTTACAATCTCATCATTTATTAGGATTATTTATGACTGTGTTTTTTATTATCAAATATTATCATCAAAATATAAATGAATCATGAATTTTATTCTCCTAAATTTATTTCATGAGGATAAATATTATTACTTAATTTTCCTCTCTTAATATACCCAAGATTTGAAAATGAATGTTTTTAAGAAAAAAAATTCCGATGAAAAACTCTTTTTCTTAGAAAACCACATTTTATAAAAATGTTTTTAACATTTTTTAAAATGATTTATTAAATAAATTTTTTCTTATTTTTAAAATTTACGAAATTTTTTGGAAGGAATTCTCATATACTTTTCTAAATAATTCTTATTTTGATTCTATCGAAAAATTGAAAGGAATCTTTGTTTTAACGTGTTTGACATGGATAGAATTTCCCACCATTATAAACATTATTTTATTTGAATCTTCCTTTATATGTTTTCAGATTTATTTTCAAAAAGAATTATTTTCAAAATTTATTTTGATTTAAAATGTTTTTTTCAAAATGAAATTTCTACTTTCAAATAATAGGATTTTGAAATCTTTTTATGTTTTATGAAGTGTTTTTTAAAGTAGAATGGGTTTTTGAAGAAAGGTTTGAAATGATTTTTAAAGAATAATTTATAATTTTTTCAAGTTTATATACAAAGAAAATTATTTCCAAAATATTTTGAGTTTTATAAAGTGATTTTTCAAATAAAATTTATCTCTCTCAAAAAAATTTTCAAGTGATCTATCTTTTAAAATAATTCTCTATCTAAGATGACATCCATTGATGTAACGTATGGTTTATAGGGGTTATGATCCAAGGATACCATTATTATTTTTTCTCTGAATGGTTTATGAACCCTAATTATCTTCTATGTATTATACCATGATAAAATTACATTCAAACCAACTTCATTTTCCATGGGTTATGCTACGCTGAAATGATGAAATGATTATCAAACATATCTCTTTTAGACAGGTTACTATGTGATGAAATTTCTATGAAACCCATTTCAATTCATGGGTTATGATATGATTAATGTTTTATAAACATGTGGCAGAAATATGTATTATTTTCATTATTTTATGGGTGAGACCTATATATCCATCCATTTCATTGGGTAAAGATTTATATATCATAATATAGACAGGAATGGAATGGGGAGTAAACCTAGTTCAGTAAGAGACTTTTTACACTAAGATGATGTTTTGAGTGAACCGTGAATACTATTATAGTTTTAGGAGTGAACCAATTCCACTATGACAGACTTTTTAGTGATATTGACTAATGTGGAAATATTTTTATTTGCTTTTGTGTGTTACAATTTTTTTTATTATTCCAATGTTATGATCTCATGCTCATGTTCTTTGATTTACTTATGATAAATGTTTTTAGAACTTCCAATATTTATTTCATTATGTATGATTATGATCTTTGACATATATGGTATGGTTTTAAATTTTTATGCTCATGTTCTCTTACCCTTATGTTCACATAATGCCTTTTCTTATCCATTGTTTTCCCTTACTGAGTATCTAAGCTCACCCTTTCTTATGATTCCTTTCTCCAGGTTATGAAGAATGGTTTTAATTAGGGTATATATATGAATAATACTCAATGGGAAGATATTTATGGGATACATTGAAGATATTTCACCAAATTATATGATTTATTACATAATATCCAAAGACAATAAACTATTACAGTCCATAGACATGTGTTTATATAATATATTTAATATTCATCTAAAAAGATTACTACATATGTATGATAATCCTGGGTCGTTATATTTGGCCCAATAAGATATGTTTATTTAATCTTTAGAAACTAGGATGATAAATATTTCATGAGATCCTGAGGGATATTTCCAAGGATATGTATAGGGATGTATTTAATGATAATTCTAAGGATGATTCAGAGTATAGAAAAATGTATTAGAATTTTAGTAAAGGATAGAGTGAGGGGTTTTCAAGAAATTAAATCCATTTATGGATACTATAAGTAGATGTGGATATCTAATAAATCTGAAAATGGTGCATTGATATGACATTCCACACTTTTTACATAAAATTTCCTTACATGGTGCATATAGAGGATATTTTAAAGTTTATTTTCTTAGATATAAGGTACATAATACATTAAAACCTAAAATATTATTTTATGTACACTTGAATAAACCTTCAAGGGTTCAACCTATGTCACTTTTACTTCATCTCATATCTTGGGCACATACATGAAAGGAAATGGGTGAGCATGATGTCCAGTAAGGGAACAAGCAAGAGGGATATATAACATCTGATCATGGGACATATAAAAAAAGATCACAAGACATAAAAATAAGGTGTGGACAAGAGGTATATCATAATAATAAGAACATGAATAATAACATGGAAATGTGTCTAAATAATTTAAATGATACATTCATAACATATCATCATGGTTTATCACTAAAGTGTCATAAATGAATATTACCAAGATTATTTACCAAGGTATCATAAAACATGTCATATATAGAGATTAAATTTTCTAACCAACGCATTAAAGTGTTATTAAAGAGAAACCTTAATATGTATTAATTTCATGTGATCCACATAGATCATAATAAATCATTTCATTAATAACCCACAGAGAATAAAGAATTAGTTTCTTGTAAAAAATCTTTGGCATACAAAAGAGCCTAAAGATATGATCATTACGTCATTTTTAACGCATTAAAAGGGAATTTGGGTTTCATGTAGGTAAATCCCCAAATAAATTATAAATTTTTACATCTATTTGAATACCAATTTAATATTAAATAGGGTTGGGTATTCAGAAATGAAAAAGGTAATTTCTCATGTAAAAGAAAGAAATTCGAGAAACAAATCTGGCAGTATAATAGGTATAAAACATTCCTTTTAAAAAAGGGTAAAACGAGATGGAACAAGGGTATCCAACTTCTAAAACATAATTTGGAAGTAAGGGTATGATTAAAATGGTTATAAAATAGATTTGTGATAACATTTAGATGACATATACAAAAATAGGTTCATGAATTGAAGAGAAAGGACGAATAATTCCCTTACCATGAAGAGTTAATTCCATATCGTGAGGAATAGAAACTTGGGGGATCAAGGACACCTTGGGGGAATCCTTTTGAGGTAAAATAAATATAAAATCATAGAGGATGGATTGGGAGTGAAATAAAATTGATAAATTTTTGTTTATTTATAGCAAAAGTGTAGGAATTATTTAATAATTTCTAAATATATGTCTTAAAGACAAGGTTGTGGAAAAAGAAAAAACACTACCTTACCTACGTTTTTTGCTCATGGTTTTAGAGATTTGGGTTACATTATATTCTATTTTAATCCACTAGAACCGAACACATTTTTTAATACTTATTTTGGCATGGAAAAGTAAAGATTCCACAAAGTAATTTTTTTAAAAATCTAATTGTCCTTTTAGACTTTGGAAAGTCACTTATAGTTTTATAAATTAATTAAAACATTTTAAAATACTTAATAATAATAAAATAACATATATTATGTCCTCAATTGTGATTAATTAATTATTATATCATTATTAAATAATTATTAAGTCATATAATAAACAAAAAACACGAAACTGTATTTTTTTACTATTCATGAAAAATAAAGTATTTTAGAATATTGTTATAAATTTACCCTAACATAGTTTAGATGTTTTTATTTCAAATATAATTTTTATATTTCCACAAAAATTCTCTAAATATGATAATTTTAACTTTTACATATAAAAAACCTTATTTCTTTAAAAATAAAAGTTTTTAAGGAATAATTAAATTTATAACACTTATACAAATTTCCTAGTCCATTTAAAAAAATTATTTTATCATTTATTATTTAAATAAGAGTGTCTTAAATTAAATTTTATTTAAAACAAATATTATTCATAATACTTGAGTTAATTATAAAATTATATAAATTTTCTTGAAAAATAAAATTATGTTTTATTTGTGTCCAAAAATAAATTTATCAAATTCATCTCAATTAAGCATATATTTTGTTAAAAAAAATATTCAAAAATGGAATTTATGGAATAATAATTTTATTTATAAAAAGGAAATTACACTTTAAGTGACAATGGTCTAGACACTAAACCCCTTATTACACCTGTATATTCCCTGAGGGTAAGGTGTGCGATGGTGATAGTCTCATGGGGTGGCTCGAATATCATCCACTGAGTAATAATATCCACTAATTTGAAATTATACTATAGGTTATTTCATTCAATATTCACTTGTTGAATCTTGCATTGGTCTTGACCAAGGGAAAACATCAGTGATGATACACCTCCCAATTTCTAACAAATGGGCTTAAAAAAGAAAGACTATACTGGTTGAAGCCATTGATTCTCCTTTTTGTATCAATTATCCTTTATCATTACTACTCATAAAAACTAATTATACTGTTAAAATTATCGACCGAGTGTTTAGTTTCCAATTTTCATATTGAATAATGGTCATGTTTTCCAGGTGTCATATAATGGATGAATCCCAACTATCACATTTCCCTTTAAACACTAAAAATATAACTTCAATCTTTCACTCAAAATTCCCCACCAATTTATCTTATGGATATATTTTAATTTTTAAAAGATTTTTATTTGTTTTCTAACATTTTGTTTTATTTTTATATCATTTTCTATGGGGGTGAATATTCTATCAGGTTGGGGAGATCCATATATTCCAATTTTAACTATTCTATTTTATATTTTTTTCTAGTTTGAATTTTAATTGGTTTCATAGATGACAAATGTAATGATAATTTTTTAAAGAGATAATTTTTTTATTTATCTTTGTATTTTATGTGTTTGATGTTATATAATTTGAAAAAAACTATTCAGAAAACAAATATCATTTAAAAAAATTCTGGGTCATTACAATTGAGTTGGACTTAATTAGCACCTAGTGCATGACAATGAGCATTGCCGAACAACTGTTGTGACACTCCCATAGGATATTATTTGAAAATTCAAAAACTCTTTAAAAACCATAATAAAGTGTTTAAATATATGATGAATATGAATAACCTAGGATAAACATAAGGTGTCATAAATTAAAATGAAGGTTTCATGATTTAGACATCATATAAGTTACTTTCATGATTATTTGGTTTCCCATTATGATTAGAATTTCTCACACTATGATTTTTGGTTTTAGTCAATGGTGGGAACCAGAAGAAACTTGGTTAACATTAAATGTGGAAGAAAATTTTCTAATGAGTAGCTAAATGGGCTAATGACTAGAATAAAGGATGTTGTGATTATTCCTAATTAGTTATCACAATATATATTTTACAACTTGAACCTTAACCAACTCTTGGAAGCATCAAAGAGGAGAAGAATAGAGTTTTTTGAGAGATTGTGTAATAGAATCAAAGTAGGAAAGAATATTCAGTTTCCTATATGTCGATACCATGGGAATAATCACTCAAGGGAATGTCTCAAAGGGATGAGAAGATGTTTTGGGTGTGGAAAAGGACACAAATAAAGTAACAACGAAGGGAAAATGAAAATTTCCATTAACACAATGGATGATAATAATGATCTCCCTAAGGTAGCATCCACTGTTGAATGTTTTAAATGTGGAAAGTATGGACATTATGAAAATTGATATCCTAAGGGAAAGTTCATGACTAGAATCAAAATGGTTTAATGGGTAATGGTTTTTCTATTAATGATGAAGAAAATATGAATGACATATGAAAGACAAGAGGTATTAAGGAATAAGATGGAGAATCATAGTTAATGGTTTAAGAATGATTTAGAATGATTAAAGTGTTTATGTATCGAAATTCAAGAATCATGAAATATATAAGGGTTGTTCAGTATAATTTTTTCATTAAGGATAAACAATAATATGTTGAATGGACCTGATGACCTAGAAAAGTGATTTAATGGAAAGGTTATATTCATGAAAAACACATGATCAATGTAAATATAACCCTTAATATGTTCCTGATCTGGAGATAAGTATTTGGGATAAAGAGATGATTTATATGGATAAATTAAATTAGATAATAGTTATTTCCTTAGAAGTGATTAATGATTTGTTGAAAAAGTGGTGTATACCATCACTGATGGAGTTTAAAACATTTTTGGATTTAAGGAATATATCTAATAATTTTTTTATTTAAATAATAAAGAAGAATGTATGTTTTCAATATAGTTTTCTAGAAATTATAGTTATTACCATGATCTAAGAAAAAAAGATGACTAAGGAATTAACATATTCTGTATGTGAAAATCAAGAGATACTGATTTTATTAATATTTTCATGACATATTATATACCCCCTTTACCGATTTTATACGAAATGTTCTTATTTTATTTGAAATATTAATGTTTTAATACTATGTATAATTTTTGAGCATTTTCAGTAGTCCAATTAAGTCAGTCTACTATTTTATTTATAAAACTCACCCTACTAATAAAAATTATATGTTTCTTCTTTTTTAGGATTTATTATTAAATTTTCCACATATCAATAGAAGATAGGATTGTCCAATGCTTCCATTTAAAGGGTCATATGGACCACACAAGTATGCCCACAGAATCTGTGAAGAAACTAGCCCATCCATGAAGATTGAATTACTGGGATCAATCCAGAAGTTAAAATTACTTCATTTTACTCCAAATTTTGGGGGAACACAATGATTCTTGGATAAAAATTTCAAGGCCCAAATATAAATACAAGGGGCCTAACTAATTCATTTAAACTCAGCCCACCATTATGTCCTAGAAATACAATTAGTACAATATTCATGACATATCTCATGATGTAATCATCAAAAAAACTGAAATTTTGTAGTGTGAAAGAGTATATATAGGAGGAAGACTTTTATGAATTATGTGTTCGGATTTGGAGGCATCTTCCTATTGATAAACCCATTCAAATTTCAGTCTTCTAAAACCTATGGATTGAAATGGATAGTTTAACATTATTTAATCAAACAACCTTAAATTTGGATCCCTAAGTCCCAATGACTCCAAAGTTTGAGAGAAGTTGGGAAAAATCATTTTCTAAAACTTTTAATAATAGGGTATCTCGAGATTAGGTTGTCTGAATAGCCAAAATGGCATGAAAATAGAGGGATATATTGGGAATGCAAACAGTCCACTTCCTTGGGCTATAAATACATACCCCTCCTATCTTGCAAAGAGTTTGGCATTTCAGATGAGTGGATCACATATTTTCATGACCAAATAATTTAAAAGGTATTGGGAGGAACTTTCATAATCATGTTTTTACATGAGATATCTTTCATACTCTTTTGGTTTCCTTTTACTTTTTTGTTCTTCATTATTGTAATCTTGTATGTTTTTTTTTGTAATTCCATTTTAATGAAAGTGTATTCTTCAATATCTCTTATTCTCATCCAAAATCTTTTGTTTAATATTAATTTTCTTAAAATAGTTTTAACATAGTTGAATCCTTTTATTTTATTTTGCATTCTCAATCAATCTAAAGTTCATTTTTAATTATCATCATCGTTTGTCTGTGTGTTCAACGCACCACTCTTTTCTTATCCATTTCTTTTTCTTATATTATTAATTTATCATCATAATAATTATAACTGGATTTATAATCGTCTTAATGGATGAGTAAATCTATAATTAGGGTGAGTCAAAATTTAGGGATGTTAAGTGATTGAGCGTATTTGCTTGATGAGTATTCTTTAATTTAACACTATGTATGTTGGAATTAACATGTCCTTGATTAATGACTTGTTTTGTTTAACGTGTTGTTTTCATGGATTATTGGAACCATAAATACACTACCATCAACACGATCTGATTGATTTTAGAACCCTAATTTAAGTTAAGGCTTGGATTAAAGCCTTACCACTTAGGAATTCTAATCAACATTATCTTGGGGAGTGGGAGTTAATTTAAATACAATATAAAGCAAAGCTCACAGATATCACAATCTTAACTCCCTAAAAATGAAATCTCCCCAATATTTACCAATTTTTTAAATCAAACATCATCCATAAATTATTTCATAAGCTATGTAAACAAACTTCCCAAACAGAATATAATCAACTAAAAAAATAGATTATTAAAAATTATCATCGCCGAGGATTCGACCCTAGTGCGGCTATACACATTAGAAGAGCAACGGAACATTGACCAGTCGATAGGAGATAATCGTCCATGATTTCAAATGACTTAATTTCTAGGGATGGTGCTTTATGTAGTCATTAGTTTCTAGTTATTGTAAAAAAACAAAAAAAAATTATGAAAATCGAAAAATAACACAAAGAAAAACTTTCCTTCCTCATAAAAATTATAAACGGAAAACACAAAAAGAAAAACCCATCTTCCTCTTTCTTCCAACGTCTCTCTGAATGCCCCGTATCCTCCCAAAAAACCCTTCAAACTTGTTTGACCTTGAAATTTAGAGGGAATTTTGCAAACTTAGGAGGAACATTAAGGATAATAAAATAATTCAAGAACCCGTCCTTATCCAACCAATTGAATTAGATATGGCCAATACTAGAGAACAAACTCTTAAAAAACTTGTTGCCCCTGATATGAATTACCAACCTCTTGGTATTCAATATCCAAACATAGAGGATGACTTCGAACTCAAATTGGGTTTGATTTATCTTCTCCCTCATTTCCACGGTCTAGCCACTAAGGATCTACATCTCCACCATAAAGAGTTCCAAGTGGTGTTCTCTACCATGAAGCCTCAAGGGGTTTCTGAGGAACAAATAAATCTTCGAGCATTCCCTTTCACCCTAGCTAGTGAGACCAAGTCATGTCTCAACTACCTTACTCCTTGTTCCATGACCACATGGAATGACATGAAGTGACTCTTCTTAGAGAAATTATTTCATGATTCTCATACTACTTCTATCCGAGTGAAAATAAGTGGTATTCATCAATTCCCAAACGAATCGCTCCATGAGTACTAGGGCAGGTTCAAAAATCTTGTTGCAACCTTCCCACATCACCAAATCCATGACTAACCCGTGAACCAATACTTCTATGAGGTGTTATTGGCTATGGCAAGAACTCTCATTGATGTCGTAAGTGTAAGTGCTCTTGTTGATAAAACTCCTATAGATGCAAGAGATCTCATAAGAAACATGGATTCAAACACACAACAATTCCATACTCGAGCACATGATAAAGTAAAAAAAGTCCAATATAATCAATCCATAGAGCCAAACAAGATGATCGAGTGTATGAGTGAACTTACAAGTCTTGTGTGACAACTAACTGCGACATCCAAATCCCCAACCTCATCTTCTCCACAATCTTTGTTCCCTGGACCTATCATGAACTGTGGAATCTATAACTCCCCATCTCATCCAACTGAAAAATGTCCACGACTTCAAGAGGATCAGTATGATTCATCTAGACCAATGGAGCTCAATGCTGCATATGCTCAGCGGAACCCCAACCCTCAACAATCAGGTCAGTTTGTTAGAAACTTCAACCAACCCCATTATGAGCCCTTCTATTCTACATATAACCCTAACTTGATATGTGGGGATCCCATTTTTCATCCCCCTCAATACCCTCATCAAAACCAAAAAAAATTCTAATATGGTCAAAGTGTTGGTAACTTCCAATAACCATACCCTTTTGTTCCTAAAAAACAAAGGATCAATCCTCCTCTTCTTCCTCCAGGATTCCACTATCCTAGTGAGCCTTCCCAATTTCCAACCCAATACAATCACTTTCCCAGGAACCAAAATCAAGGTAATCCCAATTCAGGACAAGCCTATTCTTCCAAGAAACCATGGGAATGTGCAATGGAAGATCTTGCCTCCTTCAACCATTCTAGCCTCAAAAATATTGAAACCCAAATTGGCCAACTAGCATCCCACCTGAGCCAACAAAAACAATGAAATTCTTCTCAACTCCCAACTCAACCATTACCCAAACCGAAGGGAAACACAAGTGAAATTTCACTTAGATCAGGAAAGAAAATTGATATGCCTCAAGATAAGTCCTCCAACCCCCTTTGAATGTTTTCCTAGAAAATGAAAAGAAAAGGAAATATTAAAACGACTCTAAATCCATTCTCTCTCCTCCTTCCATTCCCTTTAGGAATCAAATTCCTTTTACTCAAGGTGTTTCTAAACCAAGGAAGTCCTTTGAACCCAATCCTAAAATTCTCAACGTGGTTAGACATGTTGAATTCAACATTCCCCTCTTAGATTCCATAAAACAAATCCCTAAGTATTCCAAGTTTATTAAGCAATTTTGCACCCACAAGAGACAACTTAGGAACTTTGAAAATGTTTCCACCAAGCAGTCTATTCCCATAAAGTGCAAACATCCAGGGACCTTTACGGTTCCATGCCAAATTAGAAGTTCCAACTTTGATGATTCACTCATAGACTTAGGTATCTCAATTAATTTCATGCCCAAATCCATCTTCTCCAAACTTGGTCTATGTCCCTTACATCCAAAGTGTGTTGTCATTCAGTTAGCCAATTGAAGCACTGCTAGTACTGAGGGTATAATCGAGGATGTCCTTATTTGTGTCAATGATCTTATCTTCCCTGCTAACTTCTTTGTCCTTGACATGGAAGGTGTGACGATATCTTCTTGATCTCCCCAAATTCTAGGAAGAACATTACTCACGACTGCAAGAACCAAGATTGAGGTCCATTCATGCATCTTATCTATGGAATTTGGTGACCAACTGGTCAAGTTTAGCATTTTCCAAGCCATGAGATACCCATCTGAGGATCACCCTGCATTCTCAATCCATGCTTCTAAGGAGACTCTTGAGAGTCAATTGAACCCCATTCCATCATGTTCATCCTGTTATGAAGAGATATGATCTTGTGAAATTTGTTCCATGATTAAATATGTTATAAATGGTGATGTTTATGTGGAATTATTATTAATAGACTCCATCAATCTAGTGGAACTTGAAAACTCTCTTGAATCCCACATCAACCTTGATCTCGACTGCTCCACCTTGGATAGTATTAAGGAAAATGAATCTGAAGAAACTAACATCTCTTCCTCCATTCTGGAGTTGTCTAACCCAAAAATGAAATATGATACTGATGTGAAACCTCTTCCCGAACACCTGAAATTTTCATTCATTTTCCATGATCACTCTTATACTATTATTATCTCTGCTTCACTTACCGAAACTAAGGAGTCCAAAATTGTTCAAGTGTTAGAGGAAAACAAAAATGCCTTAGGCTGGACCCTAGATAACATACCAGGAATCAACCCTACTCTTTGAATGCATCACATCCATCTTGAGGAATCATACAAACCATTTAGACAACCACAAAAAAGTCTCAATCCACTCATAATTGAGGTAGTTAGGGAAGATATCATGAAGCTTCTTCAAACTGGTATTATCTACCCAATTTCTGATAGTGAATGGGTAAGTCCAATTCATATTGTACCCAAAAAGGGTGGGATAACTATTGTCACAAATGTACATAGAGAGGTAGTCACAACTCAAGTGAAGAACAAATGGCATATCTGCATCGACTATTGGAAATTGATTATTGAAACAAGAAAATATCACTACCCTCTTCCATTCCATGATTAGATGCTAGAACTATTAGCTAGAAAGTCACACTATTTCTTTCTTGATGGATACACCAGCTATTTCCAAATCCCAATCGCACATAAAGACCAAGAAAATACTAATTTCACATGCCCCTTTGAAACATATGCATGTATGAGAATTCCTTTTGGCCTTTTCAATGATTCTACAACATTATAGAGGTGTATGATGAGTATCTTTTCTGAATTCATTGAACACTGCATGGAGGTATTCATGGAATACTTTACCATTTAGGGTGAGTCATTTTAATCTTGCTTGAATTCACTCTTTCTAGTCCTCTAAAATTGTTTCAAGTGTAACCTTGTGTTAAATTTGGGAAATGTCTCTTCATGGTTTCGAATTGGACTGTTCTAGGGAACATAGTTTCAAAAGAGGGAATTGAAGTTGATCTTACCAAAATTGATGTGATCCAATCACTTCTTAAACCCACTTCTGTTCGAGACATCCGTTCATTTCTCGGTCATGCTGGTTTTTATCGTCGATTCTTCCATAAATTCTGTAGGATTTTCCTCCCACTCACTTAGTTTCTCCAAAATGATTTCACTTTCCATTTCGATGAGGTTTGCAAGAGAGGATTCGTTGAACTCAAACTTTCTCTTACATATTCCCTAATAATCAACTCCTAGATTGTTTCTTACCCTTTGAGTTGATGTGTGATGATTATGATAGGTCTATTAGGGCCATTCTTGGTCGAAGAAGAGAAAAAATTCCTCATGTCATCTATTATGCCTCAAAAACATTGGATGAAACTCAATCCCACTACACTATGACTTAAAAGGAACTTTTAACAGTGGTTTTTTCCTTAGATAAATTCTATCCCTATCTCTTAGGTGCCAAAATCATCATCTTCACAGACCATTCTACCATAAAGTCCTTACTCCATAAAATTGATTCCAAACCGAGGCTAATAAGATGGATGCTAATGATACAAGATTTTGACCTTGAAATCAAAGATAGACCAGGAAAATAAAACCTTTTGGCTAATCACTTTAGTAGAATTTGTAATTCTTCTCATTCTGAAATAATTGATCCAGAATTTACAACTAAGAACCTATCATCTCTCACTCCAAAAATACCATGGTATACCACAATTATAAATTACTTGGTTTCTTGTGTTTTTCCTGAAAATTTTTCAAAAGAACAAAAAATGAAGTTGAAAAGTGATTCAAAATACCATTTTTGTGAATAAAATAAACATTGGAAAACTTGGGTAGACATGGTAATTAGGAGATGTGTTGATGAAAATTAACATTCGTCCATCTTATCATTCTGTCACACAATGCTTGGTGGTGGCCATTTTGGACCACAAAGGACCTTCCAAGAGGTCCTTGACTTTGGATTCTTCTGGACTTCACTCTTCAAGGACTCACATGAGTTTTTTCAATCATGTCCCACATTCCAAAAGTTTGGAACAATTTCTAAAAGAAATTAAATTCCCCAAAATCCTTTAATCTTCTATGAGATATTCGATGTTTGGGGAATTGATTTCATGGGACCATTCCCCCTTCCAATGGATTCTCATACATTCTTCTTATGGTTGATTATGTTTCTAGGTGGGTTTATGCCAAACCTACTATAAAGGATGATTCATATACTGTTAGTGAGTTCCTAAAGACACACATATTTCCCAAATTTGGCTCACCACATTCCTTGATAACTGACTTAGGAACCCATTTTGGTAATAAAACCATGGAATCCATTTTGAAAAAGAATGGTGTTATACATAAAACTCTAACTGAATATCACTCTAAAAAAATGGCATGACTGAACTTTCTAATAGATAAGTGAAAATAGCGCTTGAGAGAATTGTAAAACCCACCAGAAGAGACTGGCCTGAAAGACTTGGTGATGTAGTTTGGGCTTATCAAACTGCCTATAAAACACCTAGTGTGATTTCTCCTTTTAGGATAGGTTTTTTTAAAGCATGTCATTTACTAGTTGAAATCTAACATAAGTCTTTTTGGGCTGTGAAAACCTATAATTTTTATTGTAAAAAATTTGGTGAAGGAAGATTGTTGTAATTAGATGAACTGGAGGAGCTTCGACTTGAATCCTATGAGAATTCCAATCTGTACAAAGAAAAGGCTAAGGTACTCCATGAAAAACACATTTTGAGAAAGGTATTCCATGAAGGTGAAAAGGTATTTCTTTTTAACTCTCAATTTCAACTTCACCTAGGTAAGCTTAATTCTTGTTGGGAAGGTCCTTTTGTTATTACTAATGTTTACCCATTTGGTGTAGTGAAAGTTAAAGATCACTCTTCCAAAAGGACATTTACAGTTAATGGAAATCAGTTAAATCATCACCATGTGAGGACACAAAATCCTGGAACAACATCAACTTCCATCGGATCCCCAACTTATATAGTTGACCAACCACTGGATGGAGATGACGACCCACCAAATCCAAACCAGGGGGCACCTCTTTCCCTTTAACTTCTATTCTCTCTATCACTCTCCATTTGTTTATTATTCTTCCTCCCTCATTCTCATTTTTTTTACTACTTTCCTCATTACATTTTTTTATTTACGCTTTCTTTTTTCTGTAGGTGTGTCTTTATATGAAACTAAAAGAAGTCTAAAAAAACTGAAAAACAAAATAATAATAATTTAACAACAATATGAAAAGAAAAATCATGATTACCCACCATAAAAATTTTCAATTTTGTCCAACCATTTTGGAGAGTCAAAAAGAAAGGATTGAATCTTAAAAATTTTGTATTTTCATCATGACTTTGGATAAGAATATTGTATCAAAACCAAAAAAAATTGAATGCTAAGATATTGATTTGGAAAATGATTTTCCCCACCTATGGGGAACAAAATTTTCTTTCATTCCAAGGCTACCTATGTTCATCTTTTAAAAATGTGTGTTTTTCACCCCTATTTGTGAGTGGTGAGTTTATGGACCTTCGAGCTGAATTTCAAACTTTTGTGTGTATTAATATGATAGAGGCATTTTATGAACCACATGAGAATCACAATAACCAAATAGCCTTCCATTTCCGTTACATTAATATTCCTTTTCAAATCCCCTTAAATCCTATGAAAACCTTTTCTATGATAGCCACATTACAAGCCCAATACCTTTTCGCACCCAATATTAACATGGATTTTAATTGCATAATTTTTTGAAATTTAAGTGTGGGGGAATGGATTTCAATTTGGGTACCCTTTATTAATTTCACCATGTTATCATATGCTTGAGGGTAAGCATCCATTTCAGTGTGGGGGAGAGTTTTCCATTCATTGTGTTTTGGGGAATGTAATGTACTTCTATTTATGTAATTTTTTAAATGTTATTGAAGAGTGTTAAAAAAATCAAAAAATAAAATAAAAAAGGGTTGTGTCTTGGGTAGGTCAAAAATCAATCTTCCTCAACCTTTGATCTTATTATAACTATTACAATTAGTGTCATGAGAAGACCAATCATGGGTTAGGAGATGAGTGTGAGATCTATTTCAAGTTTAAATTTTGAAAAAAAATAAAAAAAAAAATGGAAAATGATGAACTCTTATGTCATTGGAAGAAGTTTTGTGTATTATAAATATTTCATCTTCTAATACCCTTAAAATTTTCTTCCTATCTTCTGTCTTTATTCACCCAATCATTCCCTTATAAATATGTTTTTTCATTTCCTTCCATGTTTCATTTCAAAAAAAAATGTTCATTGATTTTTCTATATTGGTGTTTTACCACCTTTTTCCTATCTTTTGGATATCATCTTCCTACCTTACCATAGACACAGAAAAATACCTAAAACACCTCTTTATTTTTGATCCCTTTAGGATAAGGAGTGGAAGTTGAGAGCTCTTTAAAACTCTAAGATTTTCACTTTTGGCTAGTGTGAGAGAGAACCTCCACAAATGAATTTTATCATCTTGAGAGGTGTGAGTTTTGAGTGTCCACATTTTCCATTTCTAAATTTGAGCCTGAAAAAATGAATTTTTTTGGAACATTCTTCCTGTAACAACTTATGGTGGAATTAAATATGCATGAGTGATAATCTCTAAACCTCACCTGATTGGGGAAAACAAAATTTTAATATTTTTTGGTGAGTGAAAATGATTTTTTCATGTTTTTATATTTGTTGCACATGAGGACATGCACAAGAATAAGTGTGGGTGAGTTGATTTTGTTAATATTTTAATGAATTATTATATACTCTCTTTACAGATTTTATATGAAATGTGCATAATTTTTGTGAAATATGAATGTTTTAATACTATGCATAATGTTTTAGGATTTTTAGAAGTAGTTCAATTGATTCATTTTACTATTTTATTTATAACACTCACTTTACTGATCAAAATTGTGTGGTTATTATTTTTTAGGATTCATTATTCAATTTACCACATATCATTAGAAGGCATCATTGTCCAATTCATCCATTTAAAGGGTCATATAGACCACACAATTAGGCCCACAGAATCTATGAAGTAACTATCCCATCCATGAATATTGAATTAATAGGATCAATCTAGAAATGGAAATTAATTAATTTTCCACAAATTTTAGGGGGACAATGTAATGAGTCTTGGATAAAAATTTAAAGGCCCAAATATAAAGACCATGATCCCAACTGATTTATTTAATCTCATCCCACCCTTATGGACAAGAAATAAAATCAATAAAGTATTCATAACATATCTCATGATGTAATCATCAAATCAATCTGATATTTTGCAATGTGAAAGATGCGATATAGGAGGAAGACTTTATTGAATAAAGTGTTCAGATTTGTAGGCATATTCCTATTTATAAACCCATTCACATTCCGGCATTCTAAAAAGTATGGATTGAAATGGATATTTTAACTTTGTTTAATCAAACCACAATAACATTGGCTCCATAATTCCAAATGACACCAAATTTTGAGAGAAGTCGTAAAAAATTATTTTATACAACTTTGAAGAAGAGGTTATCTCGAGATTAGGCTATCTGAATATCAAAAATGGCGATGAAATTGGAGGGATAGATTGGGAATGAAAACAGTCAACTTTATTTGGCTATAAATACATATCCCTCCTCTTTTTCAAAGGGGTTGGAATTTTAGAAGAGAGAAGCACATATTGGAACGACCAAAGACTTGAAAAGGGATTGGGAGACCCATCCATACTAAAGTTTTCACTTGAGATATATTTCCTTCTCTATTGGTTCCATTTTACTTTTTTGTTCTTCATTATTTTAATCTTGTAAGTTTTTTTTATAATTCTATTTTATTGCAAGTTTCTTCTTAAATATTTCTTATTATCAAAAAACTTCTGTATTTTAATATTAATTTTCTTAAAAAAGATTAAATATTGTTTAATACCCTTATTTTATTTGCTTTCTCAATCAATCTAAATTTTGTTTTTAATTATCATCATTGTTTGTGTGTGTGTTCGACGCACCACTCTTTTCTTATACATTTCTTTTTCTTATATTCTTAATTTATCATCATAGTCATTATAACCTTATTTATAATCATCTTAATGGATGAGTAAGTCTACCATTTGGGTGAGTCAAAATTTAGCGATTTTAAGTGATTGATAGTATTTTCTCGATGAGTATTCTTTAATTTAACATTGTGTATGTTGGACTTAACATATCATGGATTAATGACTTGTTTTGTTTAACTTGCGGTTTCCATTGATTATTGGAACAATAAATTAACTACCATCAACAATATCTGATTGATATTAGAAACCTATGTTATGTTTATATTTGGATTAAAGCCTTAACACTTAGTAATTCCAATCAATGTTATCTTGTGGAGTGGGTGTTAATTTAAATGAAATATAAAGCAATGATCATGGATATCACAAGCTTAACTCCTAAAAAATGAACTCACCTTAATCATTATCAATTTGTTAAATCAAACATCATCCATAAATTATTTCATATGATCTATAAACAAACCCCTCAATCAGAATATAATTAACTGATAATAATTGACTATTAAAAAGTATCATTGCCCAGGATTCGACCCGAGTGCTGCTATACACATTAGCAGAGCACCAAAACCTTGACAGGTCGATAGGAGATAATCAGACGTTCATTCAGCTACCATATAATAATCAAGGGATTAATATTATTTTTATTTTGTGAAATTTAGCAGCCTTCTTTATAAAGTTTTTATTTTGGAAGGGTTATAATGTTAACTATTTATGGAATGGTTTTAAGTTTAACTTTGTACGAGGATTTAGATATTAATTTATTACTTCACAATTTGAATATTCATGCATATTAGATAACCTATTCTAACCATTTTGATAAAAAAATATATAATAAATGAATTATCATTATATTTATGGATTTTAGGATTCATTAGTGCTTCTGGCACACAAAATCCACTTTCATCTCTTGGAGTAAGATATGTAGTGGAAATTGATCAAGGAATATTCAAAGGGTGGTATTATACATATTAAATGGAATGAAATCAACTAAGTGTATCTTCTTGTGAAAATTATTCAACTTTAGGAAAATGATCTTGAAATAAATTTTTTTCCTATTATGATTATTTTTAATGATATAAATGACATTTTCATGCCTGTTTGGTTTATGATTTTTTGGGTATTAACTATCTCTAGATCACCCACATTCCTTTTATCAAATATCTCTGTCACTTTCTATAAATATTTATTTTTTTCTTCCATGTCCAAATATTTACTTCACAACTATGTTATCCTATGTGGAATCTTAGTTATGAGTTACATTAGTTAAGCTTTATGTTTTCAAGTTTTCATTCTTAATGAAGTATTATTATTCAATTGTATGATGTGGGTTTCTATAAAGTAATTTAAAATGTTAAACCATTAATGATCAAGATTAATTTTTCTGGTGAAATCCATTTTAAGTGGGTTAGAAAGTAACATCCCAAGATTTGATGATTTTTTCTTAAATTAATTTATATTTTTAGATAACTTTTGTTATACACAAGACCATGTTTATCTTGTGTTACATGCAATAATGAATTTATTCAATAGTATGCATGACATGAGACACCGAGCTTTAGTAAACCATGAAAAAATATTATTTTAAATATGACCATTATTACCTAACCTTTAAATATATAAGTATTGATTTTATTAATTATATTATGAAATTTTCATATAAATTTCAGGCTCAATATAAATTTATTTATAAATATTCAGTAAATAGTCAATCAAATTTTAGTAAAGTAATTATATTCATAAAAAATATGTTTCTTTCAAAAATTATATTAATAATTTTTATGATAAAATAGTGTAAAAATTTTATAAATATTTTAGAAAAATAATTTGATAAAATGATCTTAATTTTTGATATCATTATATCCAAATTAGTTTTTTCTGAAATTTTGGGATTTTTCAGAACATAGTAATTTTCAGTGAATAGTGAGGAGATTGATTTTGTAAAACTATAATTTATTTTAAATAAATTTAGTAATTTAAATTAAAAATCATGATTTAATGTAACATAATTATTTTTTTTATATTTTTAATCCACTTAATTTAATTTTAATATAAATTTTATTGGATTTTAGTATAAGTTTATTTTTGGGATTTAGAAAGCGTTTTTTTCTTCTGAAAACTTTTTTAAAGTGGGCAATGTTTCTCTATTTTAATTAATTAAAATAGTCCCTAATGAGGAATGTTTAAAATTAAATTTATGTGTTATATATCAATAATTTTTAATTTAGATTCATAAAATGATTATAATTATAAATAAATTTAATATAAAATTATCTTATACGTGAAATATGCACTTCTCAAAAACAAGATTTTTGGCACAAGAGCCTCAACCCAATTGGTGAGGACTCAGAAAGTGCATCCAAGAGACCCGAGATAAAAACCAAGTGGAGGGATAATTTATAGGTAATTTTAGAAGTATCGTAGTAGTTACAGTAGCGTGCACTGTACCAGTTATTGTTATGCACTATAGCAGCCAAAACTATTCACCCATTTTGGCCTTCGGGCCACCTGTTTTGTATTTGGGCCCTTCAAGTCCTTCAGGCCACCCAAGGCCTTCAGGACCATAAAGATTTCAGGCCACCACAAGTCCTTCTGGAAATCTCAAGGCCTTTGGGCCACCTCAAGGCCTTTGTGCCACATGATCAATGCAGTTTCCCCAGACAGACTCTACAAAAAAGGGATGCCCCAGAGGAGGATTCAGAGCAGGCCCACTCACTAGAGTATAACCAAGAGATTTGGAAGAATTAGGGTGTATGTAAATTCCATTAGGACCAAAATATTCTTTCATGGGAAGCTAATAGGAACATCCATGTGATGGTGGAGAGCTACCATCACGATGCAGATGCTGGGGAGGGGAAAGTTTCTTATAGTTATAGTATGGTTGAATTTCTTAAGACCTTCGGGTCATGTAATGTTTCATAAGCCTATGGGACATGTAATATCTAATGCTATTGGACATTTAAGGGTTCACCCTCTTCCCTTTAAATGGGGGTTATCAAAAATCAATAAATAAAAAAGAAGGCCTTCGGGCATTTCGGGGAAAAACCCGTTTTTCATCAATTCTGTAGGTTCTGTTTTTAAATTATTTATTTAAAATTTAAGAATGTTTTTTTGGAAAACTAAAATTAATTTTTCAAATTTGGATTTCAAAATTATGTTAGGTGTAATTTTTGAAAATTACCTAAAAAGTTTTTTTGATGAATAATGACAAATACTAAATTTTAATTGAAATATGCCTTTTAGTTTAAATTATTTATAAAGTTGAATTATATATTTTTTTAAGTTAAATTAGTTAAATTATATATTTATTAATCCAATTTAGGTCATTTTAATCAATTTATTATTGAAATTTGATATAAAACCTATCATGAACCAATATAGGTCTACCCTGAACTGGTCACCTCAGTTGGACATCAACAAGCCTTGAGAGGCATTCCTGATCCTCTCGAATTGGAAACTTGTGTTGGGCATCCAAGATAAAGAAACTATGAATGATTTGGCCCATAAAAATGAAAAATAAACAAAAAAAAATTAACCACTAGAAGAGGAAATAAATAAAACTGCACATACCTCCACATGACCCTTTAGGTCACCTCCAACCACTAAACCAAAATTTCTCCATGTTGACCAAGTATGATCCAAAAGAAGCACCAGATGATAAAACAGATGAAGCTGTAGATATGAGTATTAAAACTCATTGGTCATGCCAAGATTACCTATTCCTTATGCCATTATTTTAAATATAAAACCAAGGCATGCCTGTTTGAAAATAAGACATAATTAAATAATAATTTTCCATTATTTCTAGAAACAAATAACAAGATTTAATTTAAAAAAACCATTTTCCATTACACTTTTTAGAATAGTTTTCCAATATGGAAACAATTAAATGAAATTATTTAAAATAAAAATAGTGCTAGAACTGGAATGTAAAGCAGGGTTTCCAATTCATAAAAATAGTAGAAAACAAAGGAAAGTAAATGTGTTTTTTATTATTTCAAATATGCATAGGAAACGAATCAATGTTGTTATAAAACAATACCAAAGAAAAAAGGGTAAATGATAAGAATCACCATGGTAAATACCTAGGTAGAAAGTGTTAGGGGAGTCCTAGGATCCTCATGCCTAGGTGATATGGTAAAAAAACCACAACCCATAATGTCCTCATGCATGAGCCACAAGAGAATAGTCACATCCAAAGTTATATTAGTCTCCAATCATCAGATAATGTTTAATTAGTGTTGTAGTGTCAATCCTACTAGGGAAACCGAGCCTCAACCCTACTAGACATCCTAGCATACTAGACCTAGTTTTCCCTAGTTACCAAGGGTCTCATGTTATTATTCTAAAGGGTGGTGAGTTTTATCAAGTTAACATATGCATACATATAACTTCTTTACCCAAAACCCATCCAACTTCTCACCACCGATCACCCTACTTAAGAACATCACCTTTTTAACCCACACTACAATTCACAAGCCTCTTAACTAGGAACATATCACAAATCACACATTTAACACATAAATAAAATTTTTAAATCAAGGGGAATGCCTCAAGAGGGGTTTTTTACTTCCATAAAATAATCTCAAAGAGCCAAACATGCCTCATTACTTTAAAAGGAATAATTCATCTTTAAAAA
The DNA here is from genome assembly GCA_963277665.1 of Viscum album. Taxonomy (NCBI): domain Eukaryota; kingdom Viridiplantae; phylum Streptophyta; class Magnoliopsida; order Santalales; family Viscaceae; genus Viscum; species Viscum album. The sequence continues at coordinate 1,495,774,444 of OY728119.1, read as the reverse complement.
AAATATTTCCCCACACATTTATGTTCCAAAACCTTTTAAAAGGCCAATTGAATCTTTAAGGAATCTCACATTTAAAAACAATAATGAGAACATTCTTAAATCAATGATATCCATTTTAAAAGCTTAATAGAATGCTTAAAAACCTAGTAAGAAGATAATTTCTAAGAACCATAACCAATTATTCAAATATTTATATATAGAATATTCATTTTATATTAAATGGAAGAAACATTTTAATAACACCAAGAAATCATAGATTTCACTTTTAAATGATTATGTATAGAGAACCTACATCAAATAGAAGAGAAGCAAGCTGAAAAAACTCAACGTTTGATTCCTTCATCTACGACCACTCAAATATTCCCTTTTCCACTAGCATTAATATGCATGTTCACACACACACACAGATATATATATATAGGTCACCTATTTCATATGTATATATTCTCATGGTTGAATATGTATAATGGGGACCATACATATATAATTATACTTGAATATACCCATTACACTTACACACATATTCATTTTTTATATATATACAAAAGAACACCTAGCCCCAATATATATTTTCATATTTCCATGAGTGAATATATATATAAATGGGGAACTTACATATATACACATGCTTAACTATTCATACACATGTAAGTGTCCTTCGACTCTGGTGACTCTAAACTACTTCAAGGATGACTAAGATGCACTAAAAAAATATTGGGAACCCAAAAATTAAAAACAACCTTACTAAAATTGGGCTCATAGAACAGGTAGAAGGAAACCAACCTCAAAGTGGTGATGGTTGAGCTAAAATGAACCAAAATTATTCAACATCAGTGGAGGAGGCCGAAACATGAAAAAATATAAACTGAGAGAGCCATCACATTCCCTATAAATAAGAGAAACATAAAAAATGGACCACTCAAAACCCCAAGGTTGGCATAACAACATGTTGTAATATAGGAGAGAAAAACTGCCAAAAGAAGTAAGGAGGAGAGAATAAGAGGGATTATCTTGGAGAATAAAACACGAAACATCAATAAATCTTAACAAATCTTCATGGAAAGAGGGATCCAAGAGGGAGGGTGTCATGCGTCTATGGAGAGGAGAGGGGGGTTTGGGTGTCGTGTAATGCCAAGGATAAGGAGGGGGAAAAGAAAAGAGGAAGAAAAAAAATTAAAACCATTTTTAAATAGGGAACCCCTCCCGATTTTCACATAGTTTCTCAAAACATATACCAACTGTGTAGTGGCTAATACATAGGCTAGGAATCCCCTCTCAATATTACCCCTAGGCATATGAAAAATTGAGAAAATTATGATGAAACCATTCCCCTCAACATTATCATCTTAGTGAACCAAACTACATGCTTTCTTCACGGTTTAATAAACCGCGTGTAATCCATTCTCTAAATCACAGACCCACCTAGGTACCTACATGATAATTGAATGGTTATTACCAAACATACAATATAACTATGAAATAACTTGAATTCCCTCAAAAATTTAAATTTTGGTTCACTAACTGCCAGAACTCATTCCCACCCAGAACCATAAAAATAATAATAATAACAAATAGAATAAAAGAAAGGTTTTGGGTCAAGGTGTGACAATTATTCCCACCATTAACACTTTCTTCCCACAGAAATTCTCCTAGCCATACATGGACCAAAACTAGGACACAAAACTAATCAATTCCAAATGAAACCACAAAACCTAGTGTGAACTTGCAAATCCACAATTACACTCAACCATCTATAGAGAAACCAACAAAAATGAGAACCATAGAGAGAATAGAAATGTATCCCCTCAAAAATAAACCATCTAGCACTGACTAACTCTAGAAAAACCACAATAAGATCTATTGTGGGTCTCCACAAAATTTAAGTATTGACCAACTTAGACCATGTAGCACATAATGATATGGGAAACCCAACAAAGAACAACCTGGGATCTCCCATCACAAACTAACCCCCACCATAAGGGGGGACCAATGAAATAAACTCTAAAAAAAGTAGCGAATGAAACCAATATTCATCATTTCCACAAGACATCAGTATCTACAAAATGCACAAAACATGAATTCAAAACTAGCTCACAAGAATGATAATTATTCAAGAATTGGAATCCATAAGGAAAAATCACAACTATATAAGTTTACAAGGATACAAGGACACCAAGTTTTTTACAACCAAATAAGTACTTTTGAGAACCATAAAAATTAAAATAGAGGAACTTCAACCATTCCCACTCTAGTACTGGAGACAAAAGCAAGACCAATATCCCACATACCCAATGATTCTTGACTGCATGAAAGGATTCACTCTGGGGACTATGGATGGGGTCATGATGTCCTGAAGTATCTGATTACCTAAAGTATAGATCTAATAACCTCTGAAATAGACTTCCCCTTATGGAAATGTGGGTTGTAGAACTACTCCACGTGACTTGAATGACCACGTTGTCAACAAGCCTACAGATGATTATGATAGGATGACTTCAAATGCCCAAACCAAATACAATGGAATTAGTTAAATGAGTGTTCCAATGAATGAAAGGTAGAATTTTACAAGGATACTTGTCTGAAATAGGTTTCTTTAGTTCACACTTATCATCTAATGGGTAACATTCACATGCACCAAAATAAACTGAATTATCAAATACCACATGCTTCCCTCTGAGACTTTCCCAGATGAAAGAACATGATCCTTGAACCCTATATGGAGACCCAAAAAGAAAATTGGATCTTTCAAATAATCACTTGACACTATCTCTAGAGAAAAAGAAACCATCTTATTGGAATAGTCAGCATACCTCCCTTCACCATCAGTTAACATTTCTGAGCATCCATGATATTTTCCACTTTCTTCTCCTTTACTTTTCCAAAATGATCCATTGGATGTAATTGGTATTGAAGATCTCTCGATACATCCCAAATCACAATAAAAATAGAAATATCACCTTTCACTAGTCCAATATCTATCCTTTAAACATACACAAGACAACTCTCAATCTCAAGAAATCTGTAGTTCCCAAAAAACATGAGAACAATTTCAACCTCTAGAAGCCACTAAACAACCTCTAATAGAATTTTATGACTATAAAAAATAAACACTGATTGAGAATAGATCAGTTCTACCCATCCATTAGGATTCTGGGTAGGGTCAATGACTGGAAGAGACTCATTAGAAACATTTTGGGTCTTTCTATTCTGCATACTCTAAACAATGTAAGGCATATAACCAAATAAACATTGAAACAAAACATAACCAGTTAACATATTTAACATAACACCAAGCTCATAACCAGAAACATCACAAAACCAAATAATAACTTAACTAAAAAAAACCAAAAAACATCACAAAACAACCTAGGAATCCCGTTTTAAAAACAACCATTTTAAAAATTCACTCATTTTCAAATTCAATTCCCACTTTTTAAATTAAAACCATTTTCCACTAACAAAACAAAACCAAACACAATATTTTATTTCCAAATCCATCGTCCCATTATAAGTCCTCTAAGACTAAAAATTATTCGATTTCATCTGCTTTAGAGCCTAAAATAAAACTTCTACTTTTCATTTAAAACCACACACCTATTGAGAAAAAAAATATTCCATTTTAATCAAAAACCATTTTCCAAAACCATTTCCTTTTTAAAACCATTTTTCACTCTAAAAACATTTCAAACATAATTTATCCTTTAAAAATCCACTCTCACCAACCAAAACCAAACCATAGCATCACTGTGTAGAAAATGACCACTTCCACTGTCATCCCCCAACATATACTAGATCATCAAACTAAAAAAACACTAACAACCTAACCAAAAAAATGAAAATAAAGACTTAAAACCCAACTACCATGGTGAATAATGTCTTTTCACAAGTGGTGGTGATCAGGAACTGACCCATGACCTACCTCCTGATACTTGATAATCTTATCTCTGCTTTACCTAACACCCCAAATAACAAGGTCCTTCTCTGATACCATTTTTTCATGAATCAACCTAGTTCGATGCTGAACCAGTCACCCGAGGTGACCCACAACAAGGCCCAAGAGGCATTCCCAATCCCCCTAGGCTGGAAGCTAATGTCAGGCATCAAAGATAAAGTTGATGGGAATGATTTGGCCCATAAAAATAATGAATAAAAAAATATAAACTAAATAATAAAAATAAACACTTCCAATAGAAATAAATAAAATCGCACATACCTCCACATGACCCTCAAGATAACTACCAACTATTAAACCAACATCCCTCCATAGTCACTGACTCCGAGATAGAAGTAACACCAAAAGCTTAAAATAAATATGAATCTATAGAATTAAGTATTAAAACATAGTAGGTGTTCTCAAATAAACTATTCCCCGTGAATTTCCATTAAATAGAAAACAAAGACATTACATTTTGAAAATAAGACACAATAAAATAACATTTTTACATTATTTTTTAAAATAAGTTACAAGCTTCCATTTCAAAAAAAACAATTTTCATTACACTTTTCATAACATTTTCCCAATATTAAAACATTTTAATGAAATTATTTATAAGAAAAATAGTGGTGAAACGTGTATTATAATATGTAATGAAAAGTAGGGGCACCACTTCATAAAAATACTTGAAAATAGAGGAAAAGAAATATTCTATTTATTATTTCAAACATTTCTAAGAAACTAAACAATGATCTTCAAAAGAATACCCTAAAAATTAGAGGTAAATGATAGACATAACCAATGGAAATACCTAGGTATCTAGGTTTAGTGGAGTCCTAGAATCATTGTACCTTGGTTATATTTCTTAAAAATCATTGTACACAGTGTCCTCATGCATGATCCACTAGATAGAGTCACATACAAAGTTCTAGTAGTCTCTGGTCAACATCAATTTTTTCGTTAGTGTTTTAGCATCAATCCTGCTAGGGGAACCAGGTATTGGCCCTACCAGATCACCTAGCGTACTAGAACTAGTCTCCCCCCAAGTTAACTAGGATCCTATATGATTATTCTAAATTATAGCGAGTTAATATCAAGATATCATATGAATTTATATCATATTCTTTACCCAAAACCCATCCAACTTCTCATCACTGATCTCTCTCCTTAATCACATCCCATTTTTTAATTCCACAAACATTGAAAAATATTCCTCGCTAATAACATATCAAAAATCACACATTTAATACACATATAAAATTTTTAAATCAAGGGGCATGCCTTAAGATATATTTTCTTCTTCCATAAAACATTCTCAAAGTGCCAAACGGGCCTCATTAGTTTAAAAAGAATAGTTTTAATTTAGAAAACACTATTTCCCAACAATTTAATGTTCCAAAACAATTTAAAAGGCCAATTAAATCTTTAAGGTACATCATATTTTAAAATAGTCTTAAGACTATGATTAAATCAAAGTAATCCATATTAAAATATTAATAGAATGATCAGCAACTAGGTAAGAAGTTGTTTTCCATGAACCAAATAAAAATTATATATATATATAGCATATGCATTTCATAAAAAATGATTTTTTTTAAAAACACCAATCCATAATATATTTTACATTAAAATGATTATGCATAGGGAACCTAACACATAAGGGAGAGAACCATGCTGAAACACCTCAACACTTAACTCCTTCATCGGAAACCACTCAAATATTACCTTTTCTGCTTGCATGAATATGTATGTTCACGTATATATAAGGATATTGATAACCTATGTACATATTTTCATGTCCATATATGTACAAGGGGGTCCTTATATATATTCTTACACTTACATAGATCACTTTAGACTTACACATGAATTCAGTTTTCATATATATATATAAGCACACCTAGCCCCAATATATATATATATATATGCATATTAATACAACCATGAGTGAATATATATATAAAGGGGGAACTTATATATATATATATATATATATATATATATTCCAACCTCTATATATGCATGTAAGTCACCTTCAACTTTGGAAACTCAAAAATACTTCAAGGCCAACCAAGAAAAACTATAAAAATACTAGTAACCCGAAAATTACAAACACCCTTACTAAAATTTGGATAAAATAAAAAGGTATATTGAAACCAACCTATAAATGGTTGTGGGAAACCTGTAATTAACTAAAATTATTTTACATTATTTGAATATTATGAAACACGAATAAAGATGACCTAAGAGATCCATCAAACGCCCTATTAAGAAGATAAATATAAAAAATTATCCCACCCAAAACCCTAGGGCTCGATCAAACCACTTTCCACAAGAGAGGAGAGGATAAATTCCAAAAAAGGGATGAGGAGAGAAGACATGGTATTAAATCAAATAATTGACCAAGAAAACTCAAGATATTTGAAGAAATCACCATGGAAAGAGGGAGTCGAGAGGGAGGGGAGACACACAACTATAGAGAGAAGAGGGAGCTGGGTTGTTGTGTGACACCAAGAAGGAGGAGGGGGAAAATATAAGATGGAATAAAGAAAGAAAATAAACCAAAAAATTTTTAAACAGGACAACCAACACAGTTTGTGCATGGTTTTCTAAACCGTTCGCTAACCATTGCCTATGCAAGGAACCTCCTCATACAATTACCCATAGGAAGATGCAATATTGAGAAAACAAAAATCAAACCATTATACTTATAATTATCATCTCACAAATCCAAGCTTCATGCTTTTTGGATGGTTTAATAAACCATTCACAAGTCATGCACCACATCACAGACCCACTCGGGCACCCACATGGGCATCATATGGTTACTACTAAACATGCAGGCTAACTATGCCAAATCTAGAATGCCTAAAAAATTAAAATTCTAGTCAACAGAATACCAGAACTCAAACTCTATCAAGAAAAAATATAAAATGAGACAAAACATAAATATAATAAAAGAGAGGTTTCAGGTCTGTGTGTGATAAAAACATAATAAACTCTTTAAGAATTTCTCCTTGAAAAACTATTTTCTCATCACATCCATATGATTAATTTTAAATTAAATTTTGACACTTATATGAATTGAATTAGGAAAAATGGATTCCATATATGGAGTCAGCATAATTTATATTATTTAATAAGTTTAACTTGATTTTCAACCATAATGAATAGTGGAAATAGTAAAAATTAATTACTATGGTAAAGGTAAAAATTGATTTATTAGGGGGGTAGACTAAAAATATAAGGGTTAAAATGACATAAAAACTTGTTTAAATACTATTTTATGACTATATTTGAACTCTATAATGTCTCAATCTTTATAATACTCTATTTTTTACACTTGTGTCATGAGAAGATTGTTGGTACACCTTTTTATTTTAAAAAAATTACAAGTCTGCCACTCATGTCACATATAAAAGGTCAACCACTATCATCTCTTAATCACACATTAAAACCATTTTTTATAATATTTTCCCAAATAAATTCCTAACATTCCTCCTCTCATCCAAGAAGCCTTATTTTGGGCAGAAATCCAACCTAATAAGTATTTTTGTGCAAACCTAGGTAGGTTACCCGAAGAATAAGTAACATTCTTCAATGAAAGTTTTTATTTTATTTATTCCTTAACATCATTAAATTATTATTAAACCATGATGATATAATAAAAAATATATCTTCTATATACTAGGATGTTTTTATATTAATATAATTGTAAGAACTCAAATCTTCATTTCAGGTATGTTTTTCCTTTTCTAGTCGTTTTTGTGAAAAGAGGAGTTTCTGGAAATTTTTAAAGTAAACACCGTGTACTCTCATGCCGCACCAGGCCGTGTGATGGCCATATCTGTGCCACACACACAGTGTATAGGGGTGAAGTGGAGGTCACTTAAAACAAAGTATGGAAATGTATAGTACACGTTGTGTACTCAAGAAGTAAACGCCGTGTATTTTTTTCATTAAAGGGACCGGGGTTGCGCCTAAGAGATAGAACTATCTTCTTCTCCAGTGCCTTTGACCAAGAGCTACCCATACGACTGTAGATCTTCTCCGAGCCTCCAATCCTCTGTCCATTCTCTAAATTGACCGCCGTTGATTGCGTTGGAACCGAAGCAGTGAGTTCTTCCTTCTCCTAGAGCCTTGATTTCCAATTCTTCCTCTTCCTTAAGTTATCTTGGGTTGAGCGTTTTGTGCGTTTTTGTAGATCTACACCGTTCTAAGGAGAATCAAGCCTCGTGGTTCAAGTATATCAATTCTCCTAGGATCGAGGTAGGTGGTTTGTGCCTCACCTTTTGATTTCTTTGAGTTTTATGTGCAAATTACACCAATGCCCATGGATGGGGTATTGCATGTTTACCTTTTTTCCCTTGTGGTTATTGTATTTTTTCTGCCTGGCATGCATGCTTGTATAGGGGTAAATTGAACATGTTTTTGTATAATCGTCGTTCTTGGTTGTTTTTCCCATGCTTTGTTCTTGTTGAAACCTTTGGGTCTCTTTAGACTTTGGCTATTATATATGTTTCCATGCTTTGTGATCATAGGACAGAATGATGTTGTTAACATGCTTGTTTCTCTGTATACTGTTTATCCAAGTAGCTCCATAGGTGTACTTTAGTTAGCCATGTATCTCTATGGGTGTACTCTGGCCTTATAGCATTAATATTCACTGACTGGCATGAGACCGTGAGAACCCGGTGCTATAGACTATAAGGGATAGACTGAGTGAGCTTCCCAGAGGGTCTTAGATATTATAGACTATAAGGGGATAGACCGAGTGAGCTTACTCAGAGAGTCTTGGACATTATATACTACAAGGGATAAACCGAGTGAGCTTCCCAGAGAGTCTTTGTTAATATAGACTACAAGAGGGTAGACCGAGTGAGATTCCTCAGAGAGTCTTACCTTGTTTGAATTTCTTTAAAACCTTCCCAGGATATAGGAGGAATTGATTGAGTGAGCTTCCTCAGAGAGTCTATGGTATACCTGAGGCTATAGGAGGATTGACCGAGTGAGCTTCCTCAGAGAGTCGCTAGACCTTGGGGCCAAGAGCGTTAGACTGCGTGATCTCCCTCAGAGAGTCCCTGACTACCCAAGACTATAAGGGGAATTGACCGAGTCAGATTCCCCAAAGAGTCTTATAATTTCGTATGACCAAACTAGAGGGGTTAGGTTGAGTGAACTGCCCATAGGGTTGTGGTACTTCTTGGATATGACCAGAAGGGTTGGCTGCGAGTACTTCCCAGAGGGGTTCATGTTGTGGTTAGTTGTTTTCTTCACTCCTACATGTTGTTCTGTGGATTGATTACTATTGTATATCATCCTGTTTACTTCTTACTGATTACTGACTGCTGTTGCTGCTACTGTTTACTTCTTATTGTACTATTACCTGTCATATACTCACGGACTGTTAGGAATAGATCTTCGGTTGGTTGCCTACTGGGATTTAGTCTCAAATCCTATTTGGGTCATGCTTTTGGGCCCAAATAGACTATGTTGTTGCAGGCATAGACAAGGGAAAGAGCCCTTCGACTTCTGGTACTTGATTGCTTGGAGTAGGAGATCATGGGACCAAGCTTTGGATTGCGATGCTGAGGAGATGTTTACTTTCTTTTGTACTTGTTTTGGTACTATTTTATTTTTAAGCATTGTGACTTGTTTTGATTCTTTCCTATATATGTATCATGCATTATTTCATATATATATAAATAAGTGCTCCAGTTGTTTGCTGATTTAGTCTTCTGCTATTTATTATTGTTGGTTATTTTCGGCTTCCTCTATTGCATGTTTATTTACTTCCACTACATACTCTTCCAATGAGGGCATAGTTTCCCCACTATCACACCCAAGGCCCTCGCTGCTTGTCGGTAGCCTCTGGCGTTTGGGGAAATGCACTTGAGGCCATGTGACTAACTGGGTACGAGGTGCCTCTAGGTGGCTTCCGGAACCGGGACGTTACAAAGTGGTATCAGATGAATTCTTTTCTCTTGATTTACTGTTTGGAGCCTTTATCTGGGGATAGGACATATTCAGTAATTGGTAATAAGCTTTTCGCGGGAGTAGCTAACCCATGTATATGGAAAAGCCATACTACCTCATTTATTGCAGTTTTGTGGTTTTGAGATTTTACAGTTGATATGATTTCCCCTAGAGTGATTCACATGACTGGTGTTGTTATTGTTGTTGCTATTATGGTTCTATTTCTATCGCAACCCGATAAGATGAGGGTATGTCATCTCATGCATCATATAGACACTTGTTAGAAATCACATGCCATGCATTCCTGCCATGCCATCTAGGATGCATTTGCGATTGCATGTTGTTGTGATAGACTTTGTGTAGATTATGCATTCTATTATGATAGATGATTTGACAGAATCTTTGATGTTTGAAAGAGAACTGTTTGTATTGTACCTTGCTTAAATGAACACCAAATTTTGGTTCTGGAGGTGTTATGGGCCCTCTTGAATCAGAAATTGGTGAATATTTGACCTGTTTTTCCTTATATATGACTGCTTTGGAGGCCAATCTTTGGTTCGTGGGGAGTATGGGCCCTCACAGATTTGAATTTAGAACCTTCATGCCATGTTTTCTGTGTTTATGGGCTTTGGTGCAATTTCTAAGCTACTGCCCGGAAAAACCTAGAATACACGGCGTCTACTTTATGCCTACGCACTGTGTAGTTTCAGACCGTGTCACTGACTGTGTGAGTAGGAAAACGGTGTTGAGGAAATGTATTTGGGAACATGTCGTGTACAGTAGGTGTACGCCATGTAGTATAGAGTTGTGTACCCGACAGTGTCACTAACAACACGGGCCCGGGGAGCTCGAGTAGAACACGCAGTGTTGGTAAAGAATATGCCGTGTAGTCTTGTTCCAGATACCTGGCCATGTCACGAACAACACGGGTCAGTGTTATCTTCTCCTATACACGTTGTGTTTGTTCAGAACACACCGAGTAGGGGTCAGCCATGTAGTCGGCCGTGTAACTAACAACACGGGTTGCTGAAACCTTGTCTAGTACATGTTGTGTCCTTAGTGGACACACTTCATAGTATAGGGTTAAGAGGACCGTGTGGGTTAGCCGTGTATAGAGACTCAGCCAGGGGAATAGATTTCCAGTACACGCTCTGTGTGGGGACAATATGTTGTGCAGTTGGGGTGTTACACGGCCAAAGGTGGCAGGAGTACACGCCCATGTCTTTGGTTTAAGTGAACACGCCGTGTAGTTTTTATACACACCGTGTAGTAGTGTTTTATAAACTCGAATGTTTTCTTTTCCTATTTTCGTTTTGTACTCTTGTGTTCTAATTATTTGATAATCCTGATCTGAGGTGTGCTTTTGATCATTTCAGAGCTATGCCTCCAAGACATCCTCCGGTTGTACGTCATTTGTCAGACAGTGATCAGACACTGGATATGGACGATCAGGGACCTCCTGTAGATCCTCCTACTATGCTAGCCTTGGCACCAGTAGTCATACCCAACGCAGGCGCTGATATGCAGTTCAGGGAGGAATTCCTGAGGATGATGTAGACTTTTCATGGAGCGCCGCCTCCTACCCCGTTGATGGTTGAATTGACGTGGGTCTTTCAGAAGTAGCATCCTCATACTTTCTCAAGGGATGGAGGAACCCTGGCTACAGAGTCGTGGTTAGAGGCCACACTGACAATATTTGAGCATCTGGAGATACCCCCAGAGAAAAGGGTAAATCTGGCCACTTATATACTCTCTGACACTGCCAAGAGGTGGTGGGAGGTGATCTCGTAGTCAAGGTGCCAACAGAGTATGTCTTGGGATGCATTTTTTCACACATTATAAGAGTACATTTTCTCGGATACCTTGAGGGCCGACCAAGCCTGAGAGTTTATGAGTCTGTAGTAGGGTACTCTTTCTATTATGGAGTACTCATCCCGTTTTACCGAGCTGCAGCGCTTCAACCCAATCCTAGCAGGTGATGAGTTGTTCCTTACTAGGAAGTTCAAGGATGGTCTTAGGTAGGAGATCCATTCCCAGGTGAATATCTTTAGGTTGACTTCGATATCCTCTATCGTCCCCCAGGTGCTGATCACTGAGCGCAACCTGAGGTATTTTGGAGCTGTGAGCTAGGGTAGTTTGACATCCAGAGCTGGTGTTCCTCTGACGAATGGTAGGAAGCTCCACAGAGAGTCTTCTCGAGGAGATCAGGGTATGCGGGATGTATCTTCTGCTAGATAGGTTGTATGATACTATTGCGGTAGGAGTTGAATTAATAGGCCTCAGTGCCAGAGAGACCCGATGGAGTGTCGATATTGCAGCAAGATGGCCCATATTCAGTGCTTCTGTCAGATATTCACACCTTCAGCTGATGGTATGGGTTCTTATATAACCCCACATTTAAGAGATGCTTCACCAATTTCTCACCAGTCTGGGAACTGAAGTTATTCCAGCCGTTCGAGCTGAGGTGGCAGTCGTGGCCACGGTGGTTAGTCACTAAGTTACCAGTGACAGTAGAGTGGGTTAGCTCAAAGAGGTTAGCCGGGGGCACAGGGTTGTTGTATAGGCCAGACCTTTGTCGTGGAGAAAACCTATCCGGAGAAGGATCCTGACCCTTCTACAATTCTTGGTACGATCTTAGTAGCCTCAGTTTTATCTTCATCCCTTTTCGATACTGGTGCTTTGCATATTTTTATCTCTGTTGCTGTTGTGGAGAGCCTTGGGCTCTGTATCTTTTCTTCTTCCAACTTGTTAACTCTTGACATGCCATTGGGAACAAGGACATCTAATGTACGTCAGTGCAGAGAGTTCCCTCTTGAGGTTGCAGGGTGTATTTTCTTATGGTACCTCTATGTCCTAGAGATGATGGGCTATGACGTCATTCTTGGGATGGACTTGTTGGTTTCCCTCTAGGAAATCGTCGATTGCTATCTCCACGGGGTGAGTTTCTTTTCACCAGAGGGAGGATCATTCCTTCATAGAGGTGAGTGGGATGTCCAGGCGGGTAGAGCTGGAGCAGAGCATCATGGGCTATGAGGAGTAACAGCCCAGATGGCTAGACTTTATCTGGATGACCAGGGGATTTCACAGTCAAACTTTCCTTTAGTGGTGGATCATTTCTAGTACGTCTTTCCAGAGGAATTTTTAGGTTTGCCTCCAGAGCATGAGGTAGACTTCTTGATTGAGCTCATTCTAGGAGCAGCACCGGTGTCCATTTATCTTTATAGGATGGATACACATGAGTTGCAAGAGCTCAAGAAGCAGTTGGAGGAGTTAGAGTTAAAGGGTTTCATCTGACCCAAGTACTTCTCCTTGGGGTTCGCCTGTCCTATTTGCGAAGAAAGAAGACGACACCCTTTATATTTGTGTGTATTATCGAAAGCTGAACCAGTTGACAGTCAAGAACCGATATCCCTTGTCGAGGATCGATGGCCTCTTTGATCAGCTTCGAGGAGCCCGGGTGTTCTCGAAAATCAATTTGAGGTCTGGTTATCATCAGTTGCACGTTAGACCATCAGATATACCTATTACACCCTTGAGAAGCAGGTATGGTCTATACGAGTATACAATCATGCCTTTTGGTCTCACGAACGCGCCAACAGTTTTTTTGGCACTGATGAACCGAGTGTTCCATCCATACTTAGATTCCTTTGTGGTGGTTTTCATGGATGACATCTTGGTGTACTCTCACACTTGAAACGACCATGCCTCACATATTGTGATCATTCTGAGTACATTGAGAGAGCATTAGTTAAATGCTAAGCTCTCAAAATGACACTTTTGTATGGATTAGATTCGCTTTCTGGGTCATGTTATCTCAGAGACAGGAGTATCGGTGGACCCTGAGAAAGTGAGAGCTGTAGTTTCCTGGGAGTAGCCGAAGAATGTATTTGAGGTGCTGAGTTTTTTAGGGCTGGCTGGATACTACATGATTTTTATACCGGACTTTTAACGCCTAGAAGCACCGCTGATAGGTCTAACAAGAATGGGCAAAGTTTTTATGGTCAGATTTCAGTGAGTCATCCTTTCATGAGCTGAAGGGGAGGTTGACGTTAGCACCGATACTGGTCTTTCCAGAGCCGATAAAGGGATATACTATTTACTATGATGCTTTAGGTATCAGGATGGGAGATATACTTATGCAGGGTGATGGGGTCATTGCTTACGGGTCTCGGCAGTTGAGGGCACATGAGAGGAACTACTCGACGCACGATCTGGAGTTGGTAGCTATTGTTCATGGATAACGCTGTTGCACATTGGGGATTTCACCGACCACAGGAGTCTCAATTATATCTTCACTTAGTGTGATCTGAATCTAAGACAACACAAGTGGGTCGAGTATCTTCAGTCTTTTGACATCGAGATCACCTATACATCGGGAAAGGGGAACACAGTGGCATGTGCATTGAGCAGGAAAACTCCGATTCAAGAAGTTCAGAAGGCCATAAGTTAGTGGAAATTTATGGATATGTTCTAGGAGATGAATCTAGAGGTGCATGACAGACAGTGACAGACTTAACTATCTTCAGTAGCTATTACCTCTTCTCTTTTTGGTCAGGTACGGATGAGGTAGCTATCAGACTCAGAAGGCTTAGTTCTGCGGGAGAGTGTGTCATGAGGGGGCCCCCTTCCTGGGTGGATAGTGGGCAAGGATGAGATCTTGCATTTCTAGGGACGCGTATGGGTGCCAGTAGACATACGTGAGGAGCTGATTCGGGATTTTCATTCTTTAGTTTAGGCAGTTTATCCTGGCGTCACCAAGATGTATTGCGATCTACACCACCAGTACTGGTGGCCAGGTATGAAGAGATATGTTTCTTATTTTGACATGAGATGTTCTACTTGTCTGCAGGTGAAGGAGGAGAATTAGTGACTGGCAGGTCTTTTACAGCAGTTACCCATTCTAGAGTTGAAATGGAATTATGTCGCGATGGACTTCATGACCGGGTTACTGAGGTCACCTCGAGGGAGTGATGATGTTTGGGTCATCGTCGACAGGCTTACGAAGGTTGCTCACTTCTTTACAATCAAGGAGACCTTCAGTGTTGATAAGCTGTGAGGATTTTACATCCGATAGATTGTACATCTACATGGAGTTCTATGCTCCATTGTTTCATACAGGGATGCACTCTTTACTTATCGGTTCTAGCAGGGACTTCAGAAGGCTTTTGTAGAGACCCTAAGCTTGACGTACATGGACATTACATTACTTTTGCATAATACTTAATACATAGAAAAAACAGACACACAAGGACCGTAATAGTTTAGTGTCTTTGGAAACTCGGAATATAAACAACTAATCATGTTGAAAGATCTTCAACATCTCCCATAATGATCTTCCACTTTCTGTTTCCTTACCTAAAACCTTTATTTATTTCCTAGGGAAAATAAAACATAAAAAAAAGGGTGAACTCAATTTCTCAGTAAGGGAAAACATAGAGAACATAAAACAATC
Source organism: Viscum album (assembly GCA_963277665.1). Lineage (NCBI taxonomy): Eukaryota > Viridiplantae > Streptophyta > Magnoliopsida > Santalales > Viscaceae > Viscum > Viscum album. The sequence goes on along the minus strand of OY728119.1, from coordinate 1,495,759,082 downwards.
CATAAACATTTGAAAGAAAAAACTTGAACATGAAATCTAAAGATTAAAACCTTGAGCAGAGATATATATATTGGAAGTACATAAGTCATATATCATAAAGGAACATCAATCATGATAAAATACCATGGGAATAAAACATGTAATTGTGGCATCCATTAAGCACATGTAATGATTTCCATAGTAGCCAAGGAATTGCTGCCAAGACCATCTTAGTGGACAAAGTCCCATTCTGAATCGAGTTCACTCCTCGTTTCAGTCCAGTAAAACTGAACCGGATTAACTTACCGTTCTAGCCATGTCTATCTAATGAGATATAAAATCTTTACCCAATGCATTGGAGGGAGATATAGGTCTCACCCATCTCATAATGAAATCATTCTTACTTGTGCCACAAAATAAACATACATCATTCATAAAAAACCCAACAAATAAAATGGGTTTCATAAACATCATCCCATCATCACATAATCCATATAAAAGAAATGGATATCATTTCATAATAAGAAAATTGAAACCATGTAAATCATAGAGACATTATACTTGAAACATACACATATTAAATAATGTCATCTTAGATGGAAAATGGTTTTGATAAAACACTTGAAATGAATTCTTGAGGAAAATATCCTTTCTTCCTCAAAATCAATTTCTTTTCCCAGAACTTCAGGAAATTTTAAAAGAAAAAGATTTTGTTTAAAATAGTTATGAAATCTTTTGCAGGAATCTTCATGAAAATAAGGCTTTATAAAACCGTAAAAATCCGTTCATGCCGTATACGTTAAAAAAACATTCTTCTCGCACTTTTGCCGGAAAAGTCAAAAAGTACCTCGTAAAAGAAAGATTCCATACATACCATGTAGTAAATGTCAAAAATGGGTAAAAAGGACTTTAAACATACATGAATAAACTATTATAAAAAATTTACATGGATGATAGCAATAACCCCAGTAAATACTTACGAATAAGAAATTCTCGGATAAAAATGAGATTTGCAAAATTATCCATTACCTTAGGCCCAATATGCTTCGTACGTATCCAAACCTCATGTATAATGATTTAAATAATGTCATTGACTTATTAATGAATCATATTCATTATTATGATATCATATATGGTTCAATTATGACTTTATATTACCCGTTCTTTTGTAAATTCCATGTTAAAGAGTGTTTTGGGTAAAATCGTTTCATTTGTCATCCGTGTTTTGACTTGTAATTAATAATATGATTACTTAGATCATGTTAATTAATTCCAGAATATAAAACATGATTTATATATAATATATATTCATAACATACATATATATAATAGATCTATAAATGGAAAGAAATACACCGTTCATGGAGACGGTAGGCCGTACGTACGCATGAACGTTGTTTTCGTTTCCTCATTGAATTGAATGGAATTAATTGAATGAAATACATATATATATATACATAAATCCAGTATCATTATTATGTCATATATTTCATGATTACTTATTATATATACTTTATAATCATTCATGAATGGTTAACGTGGAGAATGAATCTCATCGCGTCGTGGAGACGGTAGTCTGTACCTACGCACGAGCGATGATATCGTTCTCATGATCGTGGAATTCTATTGGAGTGTATTTATACTATTTCATAATCAATATCAATTTATAGTAGTCATATATAGTCATTATTTACACCATTATACCCATCCAAGTAAGGTGGTGGTGGAAAATAGATTACACCACGGCGTGGAGACGGTATTCCGTATGTACGCACGCGCGGTGATTTCGTTTTCCTTAGGACGGATAGATTGTGAAATAGGGTTGTTTCATACTTATAATAACATATCCATATATTAGTGATACTGATGTTATTACTTCATAATGAAACAACTAAAGAAGAAGAAGTGGAAGAAGCAATAAAGTTGAAAGAATTGGTAATCGGACATTACCTCTTCTTTGAAGCGCCTCTTTTAGATATCCTTTTAGGACACTAAAATTGGTCTTTGAGGAAGACCAGAACCTCTAGGATGTTTCTAGGGAAGTGGAGAAGAGAATTTTTCAGGGGTTTTCTGAGATTGAAAACTCAATGTGGTGTGAGGAAGAGAGGGTGGAGGTGCCCTTTTATAAGGGAGGAGAGGGGCACCTTTGGAATAACTAAATATATTATTTTATTATAAAGCCAAATTCTGTTTTAAATAGCTCAAAATTGATTTATTTCGAAGCTAAGGTGGGTACGGGTCGAAATCCTCTCATCCAATAAAATTTAGACAAGTTTAGGTTCCTATTTTAACCTTATCATTTATATTTAACTTTAAGTTAAATAATTTTACTTTTACTGTGTCTTCTTCTGTTCTTATACAATTAGGTTAATAAACTTACTATAAGCTGCCAAAATAACCCCAAGTTGTTTATTATTAATATATATAACCTTATCTAAGTCATTTGGTCGAACCTTAGATTTTTAGGAATAAAATAACAATTAATAATTTAATATTTGTTTTAAAAACTATTTCATGTCAATTTTGACACTATTTAGTAATTGGTTTTTTTAAAACTCATAACAGAATTATTAGCTATAAAAAAGTTAATTAAATAAATAATAACATGTCATATTAACCTATAAAATTAGTGTAATTCATAAAAAGTCTCAAATTACATTTAGTTTGGTATTTATAACATCAATTATGTCAATATTTCATTAATAAGAAAATTATTGCATCATCTTTGTGTCATAAATAAATTATATTATATAATGTCTAAAAATTACAAATAAAATACCATTATGTAGGAAATATTTTTAGCTTTTTAAGTAATATTTATAGTCGAATTTATCTTATGTATAACCTTATATTAAAAATTATTTACTTATTAAACATTGATTTTAACTATTTTATCCCTTCTTTAAATAAATTAATAATAAATGTCCTAATCTAATCCAAGTTGGCCTAAATGATCATATTTTATTCCTAAGGATGTTTTTGGTCGAATTACGCTTATCAAATAGAATTAGGACATGTGTTAGTGTAATAATAATATCATTTTTACCCTTAATTACCCTATTTACTTTTAACCGTGTTAAAAAAAGTAAAAAGTTACTATTCACCAACAATTATTTTCATCTCATTGAACCACATTTTACTTACTAACATCAACCGTGTTTCTTGGACTTTTGAAATCCCACTCATAGAAGCGGTAAAATTATGTTTTATGAAAAATTCATTTTTTTTTACTACCACTTAGTGGTTTCACTATTCATCAAAAAATGAAAGTTTCCAGAAAAATACCAAAAATTAGGCCTAAGCTATATTTTATATTAACTCAAAAATTCTGCCTATTTCACCAAATTTAAAACATATCAGTTTCATTACTCAATTTAAAAATTAATTCCTGTCGCCAAAACAAATAGCATGTTCTTAAGAGATAATAACTATCAAAAGGTTGACACTTGTTTATGTCTGGTTTAAATGTGAAATTACATCCAATGACCAACATTGTATTAAATTGTAAAAATATATTCTAAATATACTTTAAAATCACTCAAATTAATAATTTATCACTATTAATTATTTCGATTAAAAAGGTTGTTTTTAATTAAAATATAGTAATTTTCACTATTCATCAGAAAATGAAAGTTATCCGAAAAGTACGAAAATTTCACCCTAAGCTAATTTAAATATTCCGAATCCAAAAATTAAGCCCATTTTGAAAACTAAAATTTAAAAAATTTTAAAAAGTGGTTATTAATATTCATAACGGATAGTTTTAATAATATTTTAATAGTATATCGTTGTATAGTTGAACTCGGTATTGCGTACTACACACGCTATTGAGGAAGGTCGTGATTGCGTGTAATGCAAGGTAAGTCAATTATGCGTTTTGTGAAAGCTCATTTTGGTGTAGCGTACAACACAAGACATTAATGAAATTAAAAAGAATATTTTTCATAAAATCTCGGGGTGTTACATTCTATCCCACTTAAAATGAATTTCTCCCTCGAAATTTGTCGGGGTTATAAATGGTTTACTACTCGAAAGTTTCTTTAATAGAAACCCACATCGTAAAAAGGAATACCAAAACCAATCTTTAAAAACAAAATTATGAAATGTAATGGTTACCCAAATAAACTAACCACTGGGTTTCCACATAGGTGAAAATATGGATATGGAAGAGAAATATAAGTATCATGTTCTGATGGAGAGTGGTAGAGAACATGGCTATGGAAAAGCCATCAATCACAAAGCCATAGATTTGTGATGATCTAGGGTACCATTTGATTCATCGGATATAAGAGCACTAGGAAAACATTTTTGGTTTTCAAGATCATTTCCCTAAAGTTGAATAATTTGAATTAGAATAATTACTTACTTTATTTTGGTACAATCTCACTATTGTTTCTGCTTTGAACAATTTCCACTTCATATCTTAAAGAAATGAAGTTAAATTTGTTATTCATGAAGTTTTAATAGATCATGTGATAGAATGATGGGTCATTCCATCTATTTCAAACAAAAGGTTAGCAAAAGTTATCAAATATACATAGGTCCATCTATGGTGAGGTTAATCGTATACGATTCCAAAAATGAACTTATACTTCATATATCATATCGTGTAATAAAATAAAACTAGTTTCTACTAACCAGGGACTCCATGTAGGCCAGTGGTAGGCGATAAAGGTCAGTTGCACTTCGGTTGTGGGTTCGATTCCCACAGCCTTGTCTGACGCGATGGGTTGTCGCCCGTCCTGCAGGTTGTCCTTTTTCTAAAGCTATATTACTATAACATCACATAAATAATATCGAAAAAAATTCTATCCTTAAACAATACTAACTTATGTCCAACATAATCCATTCCAATCTTTAGGCTTATATAAAATACTTCAGTCCAAGCTCATAGTATATAGAAAATGATTACGTGAAATGTCACATAACAATCACGTGAATGCCATCATTTATCATAAGATATGTCTTGTTGGTCACATTCGAAACATTCGAAGGCCTTAATCATGTATTCTCTTGAAAAAATGAATACCCATTTAACATTAGTGAAAACATGAATGCTGTCAAAAGTTAACTCTTTCCACATACCAAAATCCCAAAATTTCTATATAATCAAACCATAATATCACTTAGTCCTTATATCAGTCATGAGCTCATGAATACAATCAAACATCTCATTATCTTCTTATCCCTTCATTATGCGCATATCATCTACTTTCCAAAAATATCTGAATATCCATTCATTGTCACTAATACCATTAATCATACACTTTCAGAACATAGGAAAGACAACAGTGTAACAATCCTTAGATGTATCTTTATTCCATAGTACCATGAGATTAATTATACAACATTACACTTGATAAACATGTAATCATTCCACTACCTTCTTAAACCATTGACCGAGCTTCAACAATTCTTTCATCTCACATATCATTTTTAGTCTATTCATTATCATCAACATAAATACTACCTATACGACCATACTGATTCTCTTCATGAGACTTTCCCTTAGGGAATTGGTTTTCATAATGCCCGTACATTTCACATTTAAAACATTTAACCATTGTTGATGTCATAGCAATACCATTATCCTCATCCCTGGTGTTAACTGAACCGTTTCCTTTGCACTTACTGGATTTGTGTCCTTCTTTTCCACACCCAAAGCATCTTCTAGTTCATTTGATACAATCTCCCCAATGCCTCTTCCCACATTATTTACATGAGGGAAATTGAACTTTCTTTCCTCTATGATCATCATGAAACTCCATCTTTCTCTTATTATCTGAGTCGGGAAACTTACCAAAGTTGATATTATTGATCATATTATGAGATTGATGATTAGGCATAATAACGATGTTTGGACTTCCAAATACCATTTCATTTGGTTTCTCATGAAGAATATCATTCCATTGTCCTTCATATCCTCCATTATCATGAATCTTCCTGTTTCCAGCCATTTTCTAAAACCCAAAAAGAATAGTGTGAGAGGAAAAAATCATGCTAGGGAAAAAAATAGTAAAGGGGGAGTACCCTCAATATCTAACAACTTAGGTTAAATTCTAATATCGTTACCATAGTTCTAGTACTATATCCTATACGTATACTTATCCTTAGGGACATCCCTAGACATACCTTAAAAATATAACTAGGGATCTCACTAATGTTTTCTCATCCTAGTTTACAAAGGTTGAGTAAACCTTTCCTCTGATACCAACTGTAGATACACTAAGCTTGACGTACATGGACATTACATTACTTTTGCGGAATACTTAATACATAGTAAAAACAGACACACAAGGACCGTAATAGTTTAGCGTCCTTGGAAACTCAGAATATAAACAACTAATCATGTTGAAATATCTTCAACATCTCCCATAATGGTCTTCCCATTTTTGTTTCCTTACCTAAAACCTTTCTTTATTTCTTGGAGAAAATAAAACATAAAAAAAAAGGGTGAGCTCAATTTCTCAGTAAGGGCAAACATAGAGAACATAAAACAATCCATAAACATTTGAAAGCAAAAACTTGAACATGAAATCTAAACATTAAAACCTCGAGCAAAGATATAAATCTTGGAAGTACGTAAGGCATATATCATAAAGGAACATCAATCATGATAAAATAGCATGGGAATAAAACATGTAATTTTGGTATCCATTAAGCACATTTAATGATTTCCATAGTAGCCAAGGCATTGCTTCCAAGACCATCTTAGTGGACAAAGTCCCATTCTAAATCAAGTTTACTCCTCGTTTCAGTCCTGTAACACTGAACCGGATTAACTTACCGTTCCATCCATGTCTATCTCATGAGATATAAAATCTTTACCCAATTAATTGGAGGGAGATATAGGTCCCACCCATCTCATAATGAAATCATTCTTACTTGTGCCACAAAATAAACATACATCATTTATAAAAAACCCAATAAATAAAATGGGTTTCATAAACATCATCCAATCTTCACATAATCCATATAAAAGAAATGGATATAATTTCATAATAAGAAAACTGAAACCATGTAAATCATAGAGACATTATACTTGAAACATACACATATGAAATAATGTCATCTTAGATGGAAAATGGTTTTGATAAAACACTTGAAATGAATTCTTGAGGAAAATATCCTTTCTTCTTCAAAATCAATTTCTTTTCACAAGTCATGAAATTTTAAAAGAAAAAGATTTTGTTTAAAATAGTCATGAAATTTTTTGGAGGAAGCTTCATGAAAATAAGGCTTTATAAAATCGTAAAAATCATTTCATGCCGTATACGTTAAAAAAACATTCTTCTCGCACTTTTCCCGGAAAAGTCAAAAAGTACCTCGTAAAAAAAATATTCCATACATACCATGTAGTAAAAGTCAAAAATGGGTAAAAAGGACATTAAACATACATGAATACACTATTATAAAAAATTTACATTGATGATAGCAATAACCCAAGTAAATACTTACGAATAAGCAATTCTTGAATAAAAATTAGATTTGCAAAATTATCGCTTACCATAGGTCTGATATGCTTCGTACATATCCAAAACTCATGTATAATGATTTGAATAATTTCATTGAATTATTACCGATTCATATTGATTATTATGATATCATATATTGTTCACTTATGACTTTATATTACCTGTTCTTTTGTAAATTCCATGTTAAAGAGTGTTTTGGGTAAAATCGTTTCATTTGTCGTCCGTGTTTTGACTTGTAATTAATCATATGATTACTTAGATCATGATTACCTAATTCCAGAATATAAAACACGATTTATATATAATATATATTCAGAATATACATATATATAATAGATCGATAAATGGAAAGAAATACACCGTTCATGGAGACGGTAGGCCGTACGTACGCATGAACGTTGTTTTCGTTTTGTCATTGAATTGAATGGAATTAATTGGATGAAATAATTATATATATACATAAATCTAGTATCATTATTATGTCATATATTTCATGATTACTTATTATATATACTTTATAATCATTCATGAATGGTTAACGTGGAGAATGAATCGCATCGCGTCGTGGAGATGGTAGTCCGTACGTACGCACGAGCGATGATATCGTTCTCATGATAGTGGAATTGTATTGGAGTGTATGTATACTATTTCATAATCAATATAAATTTATACTAGTCATATATAGTCATTATTTACACCATTATACCCATCCAAGTATGGTGGTGGTGGAAAATAGATTACACAACGACGTGGAGACGGTATTCCGTACGTACGCATGCGCGGTGATTTCGTTTTCCGTAGGATGGATAGATGGTGAAATAGGGTTGTTTAATACTTATAATAACATATCCTTATATGAGTGATACTGATTTTATTACTTCATAATGAAACAAATAAATAAGAAGAAGTGGAAGAAGCAATAAAGTTGAAAGAATTGGTAATCGGACATTACCTCTTCTTTGAAGTGCCTCTTTAAGATCTCCTTTTAGGACACTAAAATTGGTCTTTGAGGAATACCAGAACCTATAGGATGTTTCTAGGGAAGTGTAGAAGAGAATTTGGCAGGGTTTTTTCGAGCTTTAATACTCAAAGTGGTGTGAGGAAGAGAGGGTGGAGGTGCCCTTTTATAAGGGAGGAGAGGGGAACCTTTGGAATAACTAAAAATATTATTTTATTATAAAGCCAAATTCGGTTTTAAATAGATCCAAATTGATTTTTTTCTAAGATAAGGTGGGGATGGGTCTACATAATCTCATAAAATTGAATTTAGACAAGTTTAGGTTCCTATTTAAACCTTATCATTTATATTTAACTTTAAGTTAAATAATTTTACTTTTACCGTGTCTTCTTGTGTTCTTATTCAATAAGGTTAATAAACTTACTATAAGCAGAAACACTAACCCCAAGTTGTTTATTATTAATATATATAACCTTATCTAAGTCATTTGTCTGAACCTTATATTTTTAGAAATAAAATAACAATTAATAATTTAATATTTGTTTTAAAAACTATTTTATGTCAATTTTGACAGTATTTAGTATTTGATTTTTGTAAAAATAATAACATAATTATTAGTTCGAAAAGAGTTAATTAAATCAATAATAACATGTCATATTAACCTATAAAATTAGTGGCATTCATAAAAAGTCTCAAATTACATTTATTTTGGTATTTATAACATCAATTATGTCAATATTTCATTAATAAGATAATTACTGCATCATCTTTGTGTCATAAATAAATTATATTATTTAATGTCTAAAAATTACAAATAAAATACCATTATGTTGGAAATCCTTTTATCTTTCTAATGAATATTTATAGTCGAATTTATCTTATGTATAACCTTATATTAAAAATGATTTAGTTATTAAACATTGATTTTAACTATTTTAACCCTTCTTTAAATAAATTAATGATAAATGTCCTAATCTAATCCAAGTTGGCCTAAATGGTCATATTTTATTCCTAAGGCTGTTTTTGGTCGAATTACGCGTATCGAATAGAATTAGGACATGTCTTAGGGTAATAATAATATCATTTTACCCTTAATTACCCTATTTACTTTTAACCGCGTTAAAAAAAAAGTAAAAAGTTACTATTCACAAAAAATTATTTTAATCTCATTGAACCACATTTTACAAACTAAAATCAACCATGTCTCTCGGATTTTTGAAATTCCACTCACAGAAGCGGTAAAATTATGTTTTAGGAAAAATTCATTTTTTTAACTACCACTTAGTGGTTTCACTATTCATCAAAAAATGAATGTTTCTAGAAAAATACCAAAAATTAGGCCTAAGCTATATTTTATATTATGAACTCAAAAATTCTGTATATTTTACTAAATTCAAAACATATCAGTTGCATTAATTAATTTAAAAATTAATTCCCGTCGTCAAAACAAATAGCATGTTCTTATGAGATAATAACTATCAAAAGATTGACACGTGTTTATGTCTGGTTTAAATGTGAAATTACATCCAATGACCAAAATTGTATTAAATTGTAAAAATATATTCTAAATATACTTTAAAACCACTCAAATTAATAATTTATCACTATTAATTATTTCGATTAAAAAGGTTGTTTTTAATTAAAATTTAGTAATTTTCACTATTCATCAAAAAATTAATGTTATCCAAAAAGTACCAAAATTTTACCCTAAGATAATTTCAATATTCCGAATCCAAAAATGAAGTCCATTTTGAAAACTAAAATTTACAAAATTTCAAAAAGTGGTTTTTACTATTCATAACGGCTAGTTTTAATAATATTTTAATAGCATATCGTTGTTTAGTGGAACTCGGTATTGCGTACTACACGCACTATCGAGGAAGGTCGGGATTGCATGTAATGCAAGGAAAGTTAAGGATGTGTGTTGTGAAAGCTCCTTTCGGTGTAGCGTACAACAGAAGACATTAATGAAATTAAAAAGAATATTTTTCATAAAATCTTGGGGTGTTACAGCTTTGGCTACACAGGTACTTTTGAGTACAGCATACCATCCCCAGACTGATGGCTAGTCCGAGCGTATGATCCAGGTGATTGAGTATATGCTCTGATCTTGCATTCTAGGCTTTGGCAGTTCTTGGGAGAAGCATATTACTCTGGTGGAGTTTGCCTATAACAATAGTTTCTAGGTGACTATTCAGATGGAGCCTTACGAGGCTTTGTACGGTAGGCCATGTCGATCACCCTTATGCTGGCTGGAGGCAGGAAAGGTAGCTTTGTTGGGACCTCATCTTGTTCAGGAGACCTTAGAGCAGATAGAGTTGATTCGGAAGAGGATGGCTACAACACAGTCTCGGTAGAAGTCTTATGTTGATCAGTGGAGACGACCTCTAGAATTTGAGGTCAGGGATCAGGTGTTCCTGCGTGTCACACCGGGGTTGGGACACAAGAGGATTCAGAGACAGGGAAACCTTTCACTGCGGTACGTCGGTCGTTTGAGGTGTTGAAGAGATTTGGACAAGCTTCCTATCAGTTGTAGTTACCGCAGAGGTATCGGGATATGCATGACGTCTTCCACGTTTCTCAGCTCCGACATTACTTTTCAGACCCGTCTCCTGTCTTTCAACCCGAGGAGGTTGAACATGAAGAGGATGCGCCATTTGAGGAGAATCCTATCCAGATTGTCGATCACAGTACGAGGGTTCTCTGTGGCTGGTCTGTTCCTCTAGTACAGGTGTTATGGCAGCACATGCGAGTGCAGGATGAGACTTGGGAGAGGGAGGCTGATGTACGATCGCAGTGGCCGGAGCTGTTTGGGGTTTCTTCTTCTACACCTCACTAGGGAAATTCGTGGACAAATTTATTTAAAGGGGGAAGTTTTTAAAAACCAGGATCTTCGTTTCAGGTATGTTTTTCCTTTTCTGGTCATTTTTGTGAAAAGGGGAGTTTCTAGAAATTTTTTAAGTACATGTCGTGTACTTTTTGAGTACGCGCCGTGTACTCCCTTGTCATGCCAGGTCGTGTGCTAGCTGTGTCCGAGCCACACACACGGTGTGTAGGGGTGAAGTGGAGGCCGCTTAATGCAGGGTATGGAAATGTAGAGTAAACTCCGCCTAATCAAAAAGTACACGCTATGTGTTTTCATTTTTTTTCATTAAAAAGATCGGGGTCATGCCTAAGTGACAGAACTATCTTTTTCTCCAGCGCCTTCGACCGAGAGTGACCCATACGGCCGCAGATCTTCTCTGAGCCTCCAATCCTCCGTCCGTTATCCGATTCAACCGTCTTCGATTGCATTGGAACTGTAGAAATGAGTTCTTCCTTCTCCTAGAGCCTTGATTTCCAATTCCACCTCTTCCTTAAGTTATCATGGGTTGAACATTTTGTGCATTTTTTGTAGATCTATGCCATTCTGAGTAGTATCAAGCCTCATGGTTTAATTATATTGATTCTCCTAGGATTGAGGTAGGTGTTTTGTGCCTTACATTTTGATTTCTTTGAGTTTTATGTGAAAATCCCACCAATAACCATGGACGGAGTATTGTGTGTTTACCTTTTTTCCCGTGTGGTTATTGTTTTTTTCCTGCCTGGATTGCATTCTTGTGTAGAGGTAAATTTAACATGTTTGGGGATAATTGTCGTTCATGGATGTTTTACCCATGATTTGTTCTTGTTGCAACCTTTTGGTCTCTTTAGCCTTTGGTCGTTGTACTTGTTTCCATGCCTTGTGATCGTAGGATGGAATGATGTTGTTAACATGCTTGTTGCTCTATAGACTGTTTAGCCAAGTAGTTCCATAGGTGTACTTTGGTTAGCCAAGTATCTCTATAGGTGTACTCTGTCCTTATAACATTAAAATGCACTGACTGGCATGGGACCATGAGAACCCGGTGCTATAGACTATAAGGGATAGACTGAGTGAGCTTCCCAGAGGGTCTTAGATATTATAGACTATACGGGCATAGACCGAGTGATCTTCCTCAGAGAGTCTTGGACATTATAGACTACAGGGGATAGACCGAGTGAGCTTCCCAGAGAGTCTTAGTTATTATAGACTACAGGAGGGTATACTGAGTGAGCTTCCTCAGAGAGTCTTACCTTGTTTGAATGTCTTTAAAATCTTCTCAGGCTATAGGAGGAATTGACCGAGTGAGCTTCCTTAGAGAGTCTGTGGTATACCTGAGGGTATAGGAGGATTGATCGAGTGAGCTTCCTTATAGAGTCTCTCGACCTTGGGGCCAAGAGGGTAAGACCACATGATCTCCCTCATAGAGTCGCTGACTACCCTAGACTATAAGGGGAATTGACCGAGTGAACATCCCCAGAGAGCCATAGAATTTCATATGACCAAACCAGAGGGGTTAAGATGAGTGCACTGCCCAGAGGGTTGTGGTACTTCTTGGATAGGACCACAAGGGTTTGTTGTGAGTACTTCCCAGAGGGGTTCCTATTGTGGTTGGTTGTTTGCTTCACTGCTACTTGTTGTTCTATGGATTGATTACTGTTGTATATCATCCTGTTTACTGCTCACTGATTACTTCCAGTTGTTGCTGCTACTGTTTACTACTTATTGTACTATTACCTTCCATATACTCACTGACTGTTAGGCAATGATCTTCGGGTGGTTTCCTACTGGGATTTAGTCTCACACCTTGTTTGGGTCATGTATTTGGGCCCAAACAGACTATGTTGTTGCAGGTATAGACAAGGGAAATCGCCCTTCAACTTCTGGTACTTGATTTCATGGAGCAGGAGAGCGTGGGACATAGCTTTTTCTTGCAATGCTGAGGAGTTGTTTACTTTCTTTTGTACTTGTTTTGGTACTATTGTATTTTTCAGCATTGTTACCTGTTTGGCTACTTTCCTAGATATGTATCATGCATCATTTCATATATATACATAAGAACTCCAGTTGTTTGCTAATTTAGTCTTCCACTGTTTATTATTTTTGGTTATTTACTGCTTCTGCTATTTCATGTTTCTTTACTTCCACTGTGTACTCTTCCAATGAGGGCATAGTTTCCCCACTATCACACCCAAGGCCTTCGCTGCTAGTCGGTAGCCTTTGGAGTTTAGGGAAATTCACTTGAGGCCATGTAACTAACTCGGTATGGGGCACCTCTGGGTGGCTTTCGGAACCGGGACGTTACAGGAATGACCTAAAACCATCTTCACTTCTGAAAAATGGATTTCGAAATCATCGTTCATGTGTATAGAGGATTACCTCCTCACGAATTGATGTCATTCATTTTTTTATTACCACTTATCAAATTTGTTTATGATGGTGAATATGAAATATATATATATATATGATATTTATAACATAATTATATATCTAGAGTCATTATGTCATATGTACCTTTTTTAATTTCCATTCCATAGGGGTTATGATAATGTCACTTGTGTGTATGGAAGACAAATGCCTCGCAAAGAGATGTGATTTATTTTTTAGTAATGATTTACATGGAAGATAATAAGTATAAATAAATGATATAAACCTAAAAAAATTATGATATTAATGATATATTTATCATTATTAGAAGACAATATATCATTTTCTTTATTATCTTTTGACTCACTAAAAGATGATAATGTCATTTATGTACTTGTGGACTACCACCTACACAAAGTGATGTGACTCTATTTTGATCACCAAATCACATGGATGATATTTATAAAAAAATAATGTAGTATTTATTATAGTATGATAATTCCAGACAAGTCCTTATTCATGAACATTTAACTCTGAGTATTTCCCTTTTCTTATAGCTTCTACTTTCTTCTGAATTACCACATCATCTCTTTGAGGATCCATTATATTTTAAAAAATAAAAATTTTAGATATAATTTATGAAAATATAAGATATTACTTACCTTTTTTCAATAATTATTTTTGAAAAATGTAAATGTTACTCATATGTACATACGACCCACCGTCTTTAAGATCACAACTTACTCTAATTCTCAAAAGCATCTTTCTGAATTAGTCTTAAGACTATAATTGATGTATAAATATGATAATTATGTAATAATAGTTATTCTATAGATAATAAAACCCTGATAAAATTAATATGACCAAAAATAAAAAATAAAAACATATAAAAAATAAACTGTTTATTACCCGAAATGTGACTTTAACATGGAATTGTTAATATAAAGGTAATAAAAGGACATAATTAACTCATATATGGTATGATATATATAATTATGGATCATTAATATAAGTATAATAAACTTATATTTATTATACAGGTGGATTAACATGTATAATGGAAGTCAAGACTTAAAGTAAGGGACTTTCATCTCACTATTTACTTCTGTAAGACACATGCCATATTTACCACCTATTTCATTTATATGGTGTATATACTACCCATAAATTTATTTTTTGATTATTATACTTAAAATTATGGGGATTTAAATATCCATTTTAGTATCTAACATTCATAAGGTTTATGATTCAAAAGTTACCAAGGTGTTAAGGGAATTTTTTCTCAATTTTATTTCTTTGAGACATGTGGTTAAGTTATGCATCTTTATTCTTCCAAAGGGTATATATACAGTCACTTTGACATGTAATATCATTAATTTATTTATCCTTATGATATTTTAAGTATTTATTAATGGTATTATTTCATAGGGATTACGTTTCATAGTTACCAAAGTGGTAAATATTTTATGTTACAATCTCATTGTTCATCAGGATTTCCTATGAATAGATTTTAGATGATCAAATATTATGGAATATATCTCAAAAAAATTATGATTGTTATTCTCCAATAGTCATTTCATTATAATAAATATTCTCCCATCATTTACTCTCTTCATATACTCAAGAGTTCTAAAATAAGTTTTTTTAAATAAAAATCATCTTTTCAATCGAAAATCTATTTTCTTTTAAAACCATGTTTTCTAAAAAAGTATTCAAAAAAGTTTTTAAATTTTTAAATTAATTATAAAATACTTTATTACCGTGTTTTAATTTTTACAAAATGTCTTTAAATGAATAATCGTATCTTTTTCCAAACAATGAATGTTTGGGTTTTATAAAAAAGGTGAAAGGAATATTTGTTTTAACCTGTAAGACATGAATATAATTTACTGCCCTCATGACCTTTATTTGATTTTAAGATTAATTTATAATTGATAAAGGTTACTTCCAAAGAAAAATATTTTTACAATGTTTTATATTTTGTAATGTGTTTTTGTAAGGTTATTTTTAAAGAAAAGGATTTTGAAAATTGTTTATGTTTTAAAAAGTTTTTTTTTTTCAAAGAGGAAAGGTTATTTTTATAAAGAAATGCTTTAACTGATTTTTAAAGATTCATTTATATGTTTTTAAAGTTCATTTTCAATATAAAAATAAAAAAAATATTTTTAGTTTTAAAAATTGTTTTTCAAAGAAACATTTTCTTCCTCAAGAAAAATTCCATGGGATTTATCTTTTAAAATCGTTATCCATTTAAAATGATATCCTTTTATGTAACTTATGATTTTAGAGGATATGAAACAAGGTTACCATTATTAATATTTATATAAATTTTTTATGATTAAGAAATCTTTATAAACCCCATTTATATTACACAGGTTATACCATTATAAAATTCTTATGAACCCTGCTTTTTTTACATGGGTTATACTATAATGAAATGATTATAAAATTTGTATCTTTTACATAGGTTATGATATGATGAAATGTTTACAGAACCTATTTAATTTAATAAGTTATGATATAAAGAATATTTTAGGATCTTGTGGAACACATACATTTGATTTTAATTATATGAAGAGTGGAACATATATCTCCTTCCAATGTATTGGGTAATGATTTATATTACATGAGATAGATGGGACTGAAATGGGGAGTGAACCGAGATCAGTAATGGAATTTATCTACCATTATGGTATTGGGAGTAAACCTTGACTACTTTTATGTTTTTAGAAGTGAACCCATTCCATTATGATATCCTTGGTAGTGTTCTTTACTACCATGGAATTGATTTTCTATAATTATTTGTATGCACAATTTTATATCATATGCGAATGTTATGATCTTATGGATCATGTTGTTTAATTTATTTATGATTCATGTCTTATGAACCACCATTTTTGTACGAAAAATCATGATTATTTTATTTTTATATGAAGAGAATTTGTTTCAAATATTATGCTAATATTCTCATACCCTTATGTTCATATTATGCATATGTATCTCCGTTATTCACCCTTACTGAGCATATAAGATCTCCCTTTCTTATATTTAATTTCCGTAGGTTATGAATATTGGTTTTATGTATAGTATGTCTATAAAGATTAATTAATGGAATAATTTGAATATATTTCACTAAATTAGAATATTGTGAGCCTAATCTCCAATGATATTAAATTATTACGATCCCCAGGAATGTGTTTGTGAAATGTATTGATTATTCACCTAAAATGATTTAATATATATGTATAATAAGATTGAGTATATATATTTGGTTTGGAAAATACCTAACAAATAATTTCCTTAGTTATCTCTCTATTTCCTAGAATCCATATTTTGATTAGTAAATATTCATAATAAGTCTTATTTTGTTAACCTAAAGAGTTTTTCTGAAGAAGATATATCATTAATAACCAAGTGATTTTATTGTATTTCTTCATCCACTTCCTTCAATTATTCTTCATCTATTATAATATAATAAAATCAGTATCTTCCATATATTGAGATGTTATTAGGTTAAAGGAATAACAAGTATCCATCTCCTCTTCCATAAAATGGGAAATGAAACTATCATCTGTGTGTATGGATGAGCATCACCACGTGAACTGATGCACTTTTCCTTCCACCACCACCTCCCATGGGTGGATATAATGATGGAATAAAATTATATGTATGATATTTTTGTGATAATTATACTTAGGTAATTATAATATCACATCAACCTTCTTACCTTCCAATATGTTGTAAAATCATAACATTGATCATGCATACGTGTGGAATACAGCATCTACGAAGCAATGTTATATGTTTTTCATTTTATTTTGATATGGAAGTTAATTAGGGAATATTTGATGAATATATAAGATATATATGATATTAAAATGACACTATAAAGGTTAATTAATATGTAACTTTCTTATATTCCATCAATCAAGAAAATGGAAATAGCTCTCAAGCGTACGTACAACCTACCATCTCCATGAACATTGTAATTCATTTTTTATCTCTAACTTTTATGTATTACTATAAATACTTGTATAATGGATATATATTATATTTATATCATGGTTAGAATTATATATATGTTGGAAACATGGTCAAAGTAAAAGTATTGAAAATATTAAACCAAAGAAAACATGAAAAATGAAACAGTTATTACCCGAAACGTGATTTTAAAAAAGAATTATTAATAAAAAGATAATAAAAGGTCATTAGTAAATCATATATGGTATGAAATACTAAAAAATATCCCATTAATAGAACTAAAAATGGCATTAATTAGTAGTCGATAAGCTCTAAGTACTAGAGAGAGATTAAAATCTCTGATCTTTTATCAATGCTAAAAAAGTACTGATAACGGGTTCCTTTATCAGAAATTATAGAAGAACCGATAAAGGGGCATAATGTAGTGTGTTGTAACAACACACCACAACACAAATTAACCAACAAAATTGGAAAAATCACATATTAATATATAATATAAATGAAATTAAATTTACAACACAAATACAAGAAAAGAACCACTATATTATATGCATTTAAAACATTAGTTTAAACACTTACATAAGTATAAATTACTACATACATTCAAAAGTAGAACTCTTTATTTATCTGTTGATCCTAACCCCTGCTAGAGAAAAAATCACCTGTATAATAAAAACAATTGTTATATTATTAATAATATAAAGAAATAAATTGACAAAAAGTGTTGATTTTAAACTAAACATTGAGTCATATAGGAACTTTGTGTATCAGATTGAGTTGCGGTTAATTCTTCCACGTAACACAATTTCTTATCCATATTTAAGAATTATTTCTAGGAAAATTATCTAAATTAGTATAAGAATTTTTTTAAGGAAATTAATTAAGTAATAGAAGATAGGATGAGAAAAAAATCTATGATCATTTTCATAGTTTTGGCAATGTGATGTATGTTTCAAACTAAAATGACACTTATATATTGAAAAGATGAACTTGGAGTCATATTGGTCACACCGTGCATCAGATTGAGGTGATTTAGATTCTTACATGTCTTAAATTTCTTATGGATTATTTTCCTAAATATAAAAACTATACCAATGTGTTTTATAGGTTTTGAGTATGTCACTTGTCTTTTTTACTAAAATTTTATTTTAAACCAAAAACACGCACTTTGAATCATAACGGTCACAAAATATGTAAGTTTGATGTGATACCAATTCCTACTCATAAAAAATGACTTATGAATTTATTTCCAAAATTATGAAGAAAATCTAAGTGCATTTTCTTAGTTTTCAGTGAGTGGCATGTTTTGAACTACAATATCATTTTTAAACTGATAACGAACACATTGAGCCATACGTGACACATCATGTGTTGGATTGGGGTGAGTTTGATCTATAAATTTCAAAAATTAATTATGGATCATTTTCCTGAATTATCAAGACAATCCAAATGTGTTTTCTCAGTTTTTTTAGGTCAGTTTTCGTTTTTACTTAAATTGATGTCAATTTTAAATAAAAATACACACTTAGAGTCATATCAATCACATCGTGGATAATATTAAGGTGAATATAATTAATATATGTCCCAAATTAATTATGGATAATCTTTGTAAGGTATCAAAACAATAAGAATGTGTTTTCATGGTTTTGAGTACGTCACTTGTCTTTTTTATAAAAATGTCATTTTAAACAGGAAACAAACACTTTCACTCGAACCGATCACATCATGCATCAGTTTGATGTGAGACTAATTCCTGCACATCACATATGACCTATGAATCCATTTTCTAGATTATCTATAAAATCCAAGGACTTTTTCTTGGTTTTTAGTGGATGAAATTTTTTAAACTAAACTATTTATTTTAAACTGATAACGAACACATTGAGTCTTACCGAGAACATCATGGATCATATTGGGGTGTGGCCAAATCCTATATCTCTAAAATGACTTAAATATTATATTAATAAATTTTAAAAGCAATCCAAATGTGTTTTATTGGTTTTGAGTATATGAGATTCCATTTTTACTAAAATTGATGTCAGTTTAAATTAAAAGATGTAAATGGAGTCATACTATTCACACAGTGTGTCGAATTGAGGTGTGAATGATTCATACACATCAAAAATGACTTATGGATAATTTTACCAAAGTATCAAAACAATACAAAGGTGTTTTCTCAGTTTTTAGTAGGTTAGTTGTCATTTTTACTAAAAATGATGTCAATTTTAAATAAAAAGACACACTTGGAGTCATACCAGTCACATTATGTGTCTGATTGAGGTGTGAGTAATTCATTAAAATAAAAAATGGCATATGAGTCATTTTAATTTAATTACCAAATAATACAATTTATTTTTCTTGGTTTTGAGTTGGTCAGTTGTAATTTTGACTAAAATTGTTGCCAATTTTAAATTAAAATACGCACTTGGAATCATATCGGTCACACTGTGATTAAAATTATTGTGCAGCTTTTTCCGACATGTCCAAAATTAATTATAGATCATTTTGGTAAATTATCAAAACAATATGAATATTTTTCTCACTTTTGAGTAGGTAAGTTGTCATTTTTACTAATATTGATGTCAATTTTAAATGAGAAGATGCACTTCAAGTCATACCAGTCACACTGTGTGTTGGATTGAGGTTATGACGATTCCTACGCATAAAAAATGTCTTATGAATAGTTTTAATAAAGTATAAAAACAATACAAATGATTTTTCTCAATTTTGAGTAGGTCAGTTGTCATTTTTGATTAAATTGATGTCAATTTTAAATTAAAAGATGCACTTGGAGTCATAGTTGTCACAACGTGTGTCAGATTGAGGTGTTTCTAATTCCTAAATGTAAAAAATGACATATGTATCATTTTTCTAAAGTATAAAAGTCATATAAACGTTTTTACTTGGTTTTGAGTAGGTCAGCTATAATTTTTAATAAAATTGATGTCAATTTTAAATAAAAAGACGCACTTGGAGTCATACCGATCACACCATGCATCAGATTGAGGTGATTCTGATTCCTACTCATCACAAATCACTTATAGATAGTTTTACTAAAGTATCAAAACAATTACAATGTGTTTTCTCGATTTTGAGTAGGCCATTTGTCATTTTTACTAAAATTGGCATCAATTTTAAATAAAAAGATTCACTTTGAGTCATACAGGTCACATTTTGCATAATATTGAGGAGCGTTTAATTAATACATGTCAAAAATGACTTATAGATCATTTTCCAAAAATTATCAGAACAATATGAATGTGTTTACTAAGTTTTGAGTAGATCAGTTACCGTTTTTACTAAAATTGATGTCGATTTTAAATAAAAATACACACTTGGAATCATACTGGTCACATAGTGCATCATATTGAGGTGAGGTTTATTTCTACACATCAAAATCACCTATGGATCATTTTTATAAAGTATAAAAAAATCATATTGTTTTTTCTCAGTTTTAAGTACGTTGCTTTTTTTTACTAAAATATCATTTTAAACTGAAAAATATTCACTTTTACCCTTTACAATCATGTTGTGTATAAGTTTGACGTGATATTGATTCCTACATTTTAAAAATTACTTATGAATCGATGTACTAAATCATAAGGAAAATCTGAGCATGTTTGCTTTGTTTTCAATGAGTGACATTTTTTAAACTAAACTGTCAATTTTAAACTAATAACGAACACATTGAGCCATAGCGGTTACACCATACATCTAATTAAGATGTGATTGATTCTTACATGCCCCAAATTACTTATCAATCACTTCTATAAAGTATCAAAATAATAAGAATATTTTTTCATGGTTTTGAGTATATCGGTTTTCATTTTTACTAAAAGTAATGTCAATTTAAAAAAAAGAAGCACTTGGAATCATACCAGTCACACTGTGTGTTTAATTTTGGTGTATTTGATTCCTAAAAATCCCAAAGTATCAAAAAAACTAACTTCCAGTGTAACAAGGTTCCCATTTTCATTCTATGTCGAGCTGCCCACACTGTATGTTGACCTGATTTTGTTAGCCGAAAACCCATTCTTTTTATTAAATGTCAGAAGAGAAATGGAAGCTCACATGATCATTATATCATGATAAGTCACCATAATGGGAAAATTATATTTTTTCACTCTTCTATATTTCAATAACAAGAAAGGTTTTTCAGCTAGGAACATCGAGTCAATATATAATGTCAGTAGTTTGACAAAGAAAGCCAATGGAAATGGAAAATGTGGTTACATTGGTAGAAAGAATCATTTTTTCTCTTTCGTATCTTGTTTCAGATAGTTAAAAGAAAAATATGACTTCCCAAAAGATCTATGAAAAAACGTAATAAGTGTTATATAAAAATAATAAGTAAATTAACATAAAAAAATAGATAAAATGATGACAAAACTAATTAAATAAGTAGTAGGAATTCACCTTTTCCTGATGGTTGTATTAATTCATGATTCATTTCATTATTTTAATTATCTTATTTATAGGCTCGAAGTCCAATCCCTCAGGATCATGAGTAGCTTTGAAAAAGCCACCCCAAATCGAACAAAAGAATCCAACTGTACAAGAAAACAATTATTATATGAGTAAGACTAAAAATAAATAAATAAAACATAAATTTGAAAAAATACATAAATTTTATAGATGATAATTTTACTATGAATTTTTTTGACCATTAGGATATGCCGATATTAATGAAAAAATTATAAAAAAATTAAAAATAGATATCACCAAACAATCAATCAATATGTGTTGAGGATGAGGAGAAAATAAGATACATTGGATTAAAATTTGAATCATCTCAGATAAAGTAAAGATATCCTAATGAGTTCATTAAATATTCATTTTCTAAATAAATAAATAAATACAGATATGATATCTATTATCAAATGTGATAGTTATAGATAATTATAACAAGGGAAACTCAAAATTTGACTGTATCAAATAATTTCAGTATTTTTTTAAGAAAATGGGTAATTGAATTTAAGAAAATAATTAATCCACTATAGTAGGTGTTCTCCTCTAAATTCATCCAAAGGTGAAAGTTATAGACAATTTTAATCCTCATCAACTCATATTATGATTAGTTATCTTTACATTTTTTTATTTGGAACTCTTCCTCCATATATTATGAACATGACCCTATATTACATGAAATACTCAAAGTAGTAGTCTTCCATATGATGACTACTTCTCAGATTAGAACAAGAAACAAAAAAGAGATGAGGAATGATCCCCAATCAAAAAATTGAAATAATAAATATTTGAGAGATGAAACTGACGAGGATGAAAATTTTACTCCATTGTGTAATGTAAAAGGGGTAATGCATAACATTTGTGAGAATTACATGGATGGTAATCAAATATTCCTAAGGATGGAACCAAAAGGAAATTTTAAAGAATGATATATTTTTAGATGGATTAAAGTAAAACATACTTAGTGTTTATTAGATGTGCGATGAAATAAATGAAGTGATTTTTAAGAAGTATTAATGAGTGGGATATCATTTAAAAGATGTATATATTTTTATCAACTAAAATAAATACAAGAAAGGATGAAATCAAAGAATAAAATTTCATTTGGGATTAGAAAGTTTTAGTGAAAACTCAAAGGAGTAAAACTATACAAAAATCCTCATTTTTCCAAGTAGAGACTAAATAATTTGGAAAGGCTCACAAGGATGATAATTCGATTAAATATATGCATGAGGAGATGTATTCAAATAAGGACAATGTGATATGGAAAATTATTCTAAGGCTAGAAGAAATAAATGTTATCAGAACCAAGTGGGTGTTCAGTAACACACTCATTGACTATGGAAAAGTTGATCAAAATAAATATTGGATAGTGTTCAAGGGTAACTCCTAGATAAAAAATATAAGTTTTTTCATAATTAAAAAATTATCACTTATAATAATGTAATCTGAAAAATAAACTAATAAAAGATAATTATTATAATTTAAATAAAATATACATTTTTCCAAAAAAAATCTTAGAATAAAAATTTTACATATGAAAATAAATTCCCTTCCAAAAAATAAATCATGTTAAAATAAATAAAAATTTAATCTCTTTCAAAAATTATAATTCTACAAAATATCATCTTTAAAATAAATCCTCAAAATAAAAACAAATTTCCTTACTATTAAAATTTGAACATAAAAATAAAATGGATAACCTCTCTTACTTGATTAAAGAATATTTCTTCTTATTTTTCTTATAGGTAGAAAAACTCACTATATATCACTGATATTTGTGTGCAGTATGCCAGTAAGATGAAAGCAGGACACACATCACTTAAAAGAATGAGGAAGGCCAAGACAAACCATTGAGCAAGACTCCAATTTATAGTCTACTTGTAAAAAATAATGGATTATATTTTATTCATTCATTCAGTGTGCAACATTCCAAGAAATATATTATTGGGTCCACTTATATGAATTTTTATTTTTCAATGACGTTTACATAATAGAAACAAAGAAGAAAACGACATAGTGTACAAACTGTATACATATATCAATTTCCAGTGTAAATATTTTCTAATATGTTTTAATCTATATAAGAGAGGCTTCTTCAAGAAGCTCAGACCTTATTCAAAAAAAAAACAATGAATTTTGGGTTTTTTTATTATTGGATAGTGCAATTGGACTTGTTTGGATACATGGATGTGGGATGAAAAGGTTCATTGGATAACTGAGGGAAATTAAGGATATTAAAAAACCAAGATTTCATTCAAGCATTGGTTTCGTTCCACCCTTGAATCGCTCAGGCCAAGGATTTGATCCTTGAAATTGTTAGAGAATTGATTCTATCTTAGATTGAATCTTGTATTGGACAACGAGGAGCACTGACAGTAGGTTACTTCCACAGAGAGCTTCGAATATTGTGAACAGGTTCATGGTAGTTGGGGTTCTTAAAATAGATTAGGACACTTTTATCAGTGATTCCAAAAAAGTGCTAATAAATATACCTTTTATCAGCACTAATTTAATAAGAACTATTAAAATTAATCTTTTTCAATGATTTTTTAGTGTCAACAAATGTACACTACCACAAAACAGGGCAAGGGAAGCATTTCCCTTTATCAGCGCTAAACAGAAAGCACTAATAAAGGGGTATGCCTTTATCAGCGCTATCTAAAAGTGCTGATAAAGTTATCTCTTTATTAGCCCTAAAAAAGCACTGATAAATGAATGTTTTATCAGCGCTTTTATTTTAGCGCTGATAAAACATACCTTTATCAGTGTTTTTAACAAGCGCTGATAAAGGTTCTATCAGTTTTTATTTAATAACCCTAACAGGACATCCTCTCTTGCATGCGGTCAAGCTCTCACGGATGCTGAACCAGGCCCCTTGCCGCACAACCTCATCATCCTCCTCCTCATCCTCCTAGTCCTCCTCCTCGTCCTCCTCATCCTCCTCCTCTGCCACCGCCGCTGCCTCCGCCCCCGCTCCCGCTACTGCGACCGCCACTGCCTCTGCCACCTCCACCCTCGCTGCCGCGACCGCCGCCTCCTCTGCTGCCACTGCCGCCTCCGCCTCTCCTGCCGCCTCCGCCTCCACCCTCGCTGGCACGACCACCGCCTCCTTGTCCTCCTCCTCCTCATGCTCTCAAAGAGGGATTTTAGTTCCATGGATGTTATTCCCTTGGTATATTATTTATATATTGTGTGTGTGAGGACCAAATAGTGAATATAGATGTGAGATAGGAATGATACCATATCATGAGCCTAATTCCAGTAAGGATTTCCATAATAGATAGTGTGGTCTTAATGTGATTATGATTATGTCTAGGGATGTGATTCATAATTATTGATGAGTGTCGAAATAATATATGTGATTCATAATTATGTCAAGGATCATATTTCAGCTAGATTACAAGGGATTTCTAGGTTCACCCCTTGAAATATGATTCTTCACAATGACTATTGATGTTATATGAATACATTATAGGGATTAATTTTAGAGCATACCCACAATGTATTTCATTGGGTGACCCAATATTAATAGGTTATAAAGCCTGCTGACTATTTTATCTTTTAAGATTACCTCCCATGTATCATCATGGATCCTGATGACTATTTTATCTTTTAGTATTACCTTCCAGTTTAAATTGCTTCGTGTGTGTTAATTTATTTTAGATTTTTTCATTCTATTTTGGTGAAATGTAGTGTGTATTATGATCCCCATACAAAAATAAGTCATATATAATTTTTGGTTACGGTTCGAACCCTACTTCCCAACCTGCTCTAGAGGGTGCTAACTCTAATTTCCAATGGGACATCTCTCATTGATTCAAGAAATTTTTGTTCTTCCATTCTAAATCGGTAGGTTTGCCTTCATTTATTTTAGATTTTTTTGTTCCATTTTTCTAAAATGTATTGTGTATTATGATTCCCTTATGAATATAATCAATATATCATTTTAGGTTGTGGTTTTGTTGTGATTTATCTGTATTGAATAATTTTGGTTGATATTGAAGAGGTCAATATTATCCTAAGTTATTTTATCCTTGATTTATTTTAAATTTAAGGTCAATTGATTTGATTTCATTGGTTATCCATAAATACAGTTAGGGTTGTCCAGGTGGGGTGTGGGGGGGGGGGTGGGTTTTCAAAGTGGGGTGGGGGTAGGGTTGTCCAAGTGGGGTGGGGGGGGGGATGGGTTGTCCAAGTGGGGTGGGGGTAGAGCTGTCCAAGTGGGGTGGGGGGGAGGGGGTTGGGTTGTCCAAGTGGGGTGGGGTAGGGATGTCCATGTGGGGTGGGTATGGGGTGGGGGTAGATCTATCCAAGTGGAGTGGGGGTAGGGCTTTCCAAGTTGGGTGGGGGAGGGGTTGTCTAGGTAGGTTGGGGGAGGGGGATTGGTTGCCCAAATGGGGTGGGGGTAGGGCTGTTTGGAGTGGGGGAGGGTGTACAAGTGGGGGTAGGGCTGTGTGGGGTGGGGGAAGGGTTGTCCACTCGAAGTGTCTCTCTATAGTTTAAAATGGACTTCATTTTAATTGAAAAACTAGTATATCAAACAAGAAAATGTGATATACTAATTATTCATTATGTAAAACATAAAGGTACCATTAAATACTTACATTTCCCCCAAACACCCATAACACAACCCAACCACAACCTTCATCTCAATGTACTCAACCGATTTAAACACCAAGATGGATTTTACCCAAGTCTATCTAATTAAAAACGCCGGTCATGTCATCAACTGACCAATTAATTTCTATAGTGCTCCCCACTATACTCTTTAGCTCACAAACACCACCATCTAATGTTTAATACCTCCATCATCAGGAAAGAACCACTAGAACCCCAACTAAAACTCAACAACATAACCAACATGTTTTCTAACTTACCGTGCTTAAACATCCATGAGAACACCAACCAATGTTATCATCCATCCTTTCCATCAAAACCACTTAAAATGGATATGAATCCATCATCCATAAATGAATCAAGGACAATTCAAATTTTCCTCAAAGATTGAACCCATTTTCGAAACATAATTAACATTTCAAAACATCAAATAGATGTGGCTTACAACTCACCACATTTGTTCCTTTTTCCTGGAAGAATTTGAAACATGCACCACATAGGTTGTAAAAGCAGTAGAGGATAGATCTCTTTGATCATACAAAGCCATGAACACAAGTTTATCCTTGAGGAAACTGATGAGTGATGTTTGTGAATACTTTTTGGAACTAGGAACTGACTCGCTTGATGAAACACTGGAAATATCTTTAAATGTAGCCACACTTTCCAAATCATTGGAACAATTTCTTGTATTGGATGCTCTTAATGTCAGATTTAGCATCCCATATTGTTCATAAAATGGATTGGTAAACATCCAATCTATCATGGTGGTTGCCGCACCACCTTTACATGCAACTAATGATCAAAGGTAGCTTGATTAGAAAAACAATCCTGAGGGCACTGAACATGTAAGATCATGAGGTTCCAAAGTTTCTCAGCAACCTCAATTTACCCCACATGATATAAGGCTATTTCAGGATGTCCAAGACATAGAGAGAGGAGAAGAGAATGTGAAAGTCTTGTAGACAAACAACATCAACAATGAACATCCACCACCCTTTCACTATATACATAAAACTCATATATTTAAGAACATACATGTTAATTTATATCTTACATTCATTGAGGATGATTCATGTTGGTCAACTTGTTTTAGAAATTGTTTATCTTCATCCGTGCCTTGTACTTGCACCCATGAATTTGAAGGTGAGTATGCGTACATGATAGTTGACCTTCTTAGAGAAGAGTTTCTGAAAGAGTATAAGAGACATGAAGCAAAGAAGATCATTAGAGTGTTGGAGCAAATGTGGTTGCTACAAATAATGTGGCAATCGTCTTGTGCAACGCGGCCTAAGTTACAACTTGCAGGTATTGTACTTCATTTTTTTCTGGAGGGTTTCAGTGTAAATGCATTTTGGAATAATCATTTCTATTCATTTTCTTTTAGGTTTTTTTGACAGCCGAGGGGAAAGGGTGGGGTCTTCAGACATTGGAGGATATGTCGAAGCCTCTTTGCACCACATGATCTTTCCATAGTATCTAACATCCAACCAAATGGCCTCTTTTCCCTTCAAGCTCCCCGAACCCCGATGGTGATCGGGGTTCGGGGAGCTTGAAGGGTAAAGAGGCTATTTCTCCAACATATTCACACACAAAATCACCCTTCAACATATCCTCCAATTTCTACAGACCCCACCCTTTCCCCTCGGCTGTCAAAAGAACCTAAAAGACAATTAATAGCAATGATCATTCCAAAATGAATTTACGCTGAAAGCCTCCAGAAAAAAATAATGTACAATACCTGCAAGTTGTAACTTATGCCGGGTTGCACAAGTTGATTTCCACATTTTTTGTAGCAACCAAATTTTCTCCAACACTCTAATGATCTTCATTGCTTCATGTCTCTTATACTCTTCCTGAAACTCTTCTCTAATAAGGTCAACTATCGTGTACGCATACTCACCTTCAAATTCATGGGTGCAAGTACAAGGCACGGATGAAGATAAAAAATTTCCAAAACAAGTTGACCAATGTAAGTTTTTAATGGTACCTTTATGCTTTGAAGTGTAAACCCCACCTCAATCTGAGGCCTGGTGTGACCACCAATAATTTAAGTGTCTCAGATTTATTTGAAATTGACAATATTTTAATTGAAAACAAATACTGGCATACGGAAAACTGACCAAATGCATTCAGATTCTGTTGAATCTTTAGGAAAACATTCTATGAGTCATTTGTGACATGTCGCCTATCCCAACAGTTCTGAACCATTGGGAAATATGATATTTCCAGTAGTGTAGCATGATCTAACGGGTTAGCTCTGATACTATTTAGAGATGTGATGAGTTGGAATTTGGGGATTGAAGTAGATCCTCAATGTTTTTTTTCTAATATATTTATTTTTATACGTGACAGACATACTAGGTGATATGTTTTGTATTATGGGTTTATCAGGAGTCTGTATGATTTCATGTTTCCACATCTCATTTTAAATAGCATGTTATAATTATATATTTACTATACCCTAATGGCTTAAATAGTCATGCATATTGTAGATGTTGCTATAATGCTGTAGGATTCTTTTTCCCCAATGGTATTACATTTTTATGATGTTTTAAATGATGAGGTATAAAATTTACTTCTTAATAAAGAGATAAAATTTATAATCTAGTTAGTTTTGGGAGAAAATTCAGTTTCTATCACAATTTCTAAAATAACACCAAAAGAGCACCAGTTGTTTGAATTACCATTTTATGATATAGAATATAATTGTTTCATATGTCATAGTACTTTACAAAGGGGTTTTATAGTTCTCTAAAATAGATGGTTGATTGGTATTTATTCTTTTGTTGGACTATTGGAGATTGAACCTGATGATAGTGATGAATATGTATCCTCATCCATGCATTGATAGTCACATTGATCATCTATGAGGTTCTATGATCTTCTCCAAGATAGATTTGACATTATGATACCATTAAATGAGTTGGACATCGATAGACCTACCATGGACTACTTTTAGGAGTAGTTATGCCCTGTATGATTTTTTAGTGATGATTTTTTGTTTAACTAATGCATTGGTTTTATTAAGGTACTTGATGAATAGGATATTTCATCCTTTTTTGGATCAGTTTTTAGTAGTTTTTTTCAATTAAATATTAGTGTACTCCCAACCCATAGTTGATCTTGACCAAAATCTTATCATCAACTTGAGTACATTGAGATAACATCATATTTATTACTATTTTCTCCTGTTACTCAGTGGTTTCCTCTTGTTCGCGTGTCATGTATTTTCTAAGCCATCATTCAGTCTTTGAAAGACTAACTTGGAATAAATTTGATATATGTCATATTAAATTAGGTATCTTATATATACACGATTTTCACCCTACTGGAAACACCATGTATATGGATTTCACATGTGTTTAAAGACATTTGTACCATGATTTGTTTTTATAAAACCCAAACAATGCTACCAGATTAATTAAAACATAATATTAGGCATGTTATCGAGATTGAACCCATAAAGACAATGAATATGAATAAATAATGGATTAATGCCAATCAGTTGACAAAAGAGTATGAAGATTACGTGAAAGAGTTTATCAAGTTTGCAGAAGATCATGCATGTGACCCTTCTCAAATCCTTTTCCCGTGTTTATGCTGTTTTTATTCAAGACAAATTAGTCTAGAGGAGTTGGAAGAACACCTCATCTGTCATAGAATAGGTATAAGTTATACATGTTGGAATAAACACGGGGAAAAACCAATGTAGGTACTGAATGAGAGAACACAACATTTTATAGATCATCTGATATGATTAGAAGTGTAAACAGTGAAGACAATCATATGGAGGGTGTGATTACAGATGTGAACGATGATGAATATCATATTGAGGAAATTACAAGGACAGTTGAAGATGACCTTCGTGATTGCCCAAAATTGTTTGAGAAGTTAAAGAGTTGTACAAAAACACCATTTTATACTTTTTGCACTAAATATATAGTATTGTCAGTCATATTGAAGCTTTATAAGTTGAAAGCAGGCAACAGGTGGAGTGACGCCAGTTTTATGGAACTACTTGCTCTCATGAATGACATGCTCCCAGAAGATAATGAACTTCCAAGCAGAACATATGATGCCAAACGAATGCTACTATCGATGGGTATGATCTCTGAAAGAATAAATGCTTTCCGAAATGACTTTATATTATTTCTTATGGACCAAAAATCACTTAAAGAATGTCCAAAGTGTGGTGCTTCCAGATACAAGAAAGATGATTCTTGTCCAACGAAAGTTGTAGGGTACTTTCCAATCATTCCTAGGTTTAGATGCCTATATGGAAGTGAGGAGACTGCATGACAAATGACATGGCATGTAGATACAAGAATTAAAGATGGGAAACTATGTCACCCTACAGACTATCCTCAGTGGAAGAGAATTGATCACGAGTATCCTGAATTTGGGAACGAGCCAAGAAACCTTCGTTTGGCGTTATCTACAAATGGGGTGAATCCTTTTGGTTTTCAAAGCAGCAGTCACAGTACATGGCCGTTTATGTTGGTAAATTATAATTTACCACCGTGTTTATGCATGAAACGAAAATATATCATGTTATTTATGCTTATATCAGGACTAAAACAACCGGGTAATGATATTGAAGTTTATTTGTCCCCATTGATCAAGGATTTGAAAATATTGTGGGATTCAGGTGTTACGATGTATGATACTTACAAAAATAAACCATTCACTTTGAAATCCATGTTGTACGGGATGATAAATAACTTTCCTGCTTATGGAAATTTTTCAGGATATATAATTAAGGGAACTCAAGGGTGTCCTGTTTGCGAACAAGGTACGCATTCAATTAGGTTGAAACATTCATCAAAAACTGTGTTTCTAGGACATCGCAGATTTCTACCCCGACGACATAAGTACCGATCTTGGACGACATCATTTGATGGAAGTTCAGAGGAATGTACAACACCATCTCCATTAACAGGTGATCAATTGTTTGAGAAAGTGAAAATTTGGACACTACTTTTGGTGAACCTTTTTCGAAAAACCTTACGAAAACTGGTTGGAAAAAGAGATCAGTTTTTTTTAATTACCATACTGGAATTGTCTGTATGTCATACATTTTATTGATTTTATGCATGTTGAAAAAAATGTATGTGATAGTGTCATCGGCACATTGCTAAATGCACCTGGCAAACCAAATGATGTAATTAAGGCTATATTGGACATGGTTGAGATGGGAATACGAGAAGAGTTGGCACTAGTGAAGGGTGAAAAACAAACATTTCTTCCTCTTGCTGCTTACACTCTTTCCATACAGGAGATATATCAGTTTTGCAACTTCTTGAATGACGTAATGGTTTTAGAGGGGTACTCATCAAATATCAAGAACATCGTGTCAATGGAAGATTTAAAATTAAAGGGTCTGAAATCACATGACAGCCATGTTTTGATGCAAGATCTAATTCCTATAGCTTTACATTGTATTTTTTCCAAGAATTTCTGCCATACATTAACGAAGCTCTGTTTCTTCTTCAAAGCTATATGTAGCAAAGTTATAGACCCTGAGAAATTGGCAACTATGGAAAGAGAAATTGCAATCATATTATGTGAATTGGAAATGTTCTTCCCACCGACATTTTTCGATATAATGGTTCATTTGATGGTTCATTTTGTGAGAGAGATTCGCCTTTGTGGTCCTGTACATTATAGATGGATTTACCCCATTAAATGGTATAAGAATATTTTTAAAGGGGTTGTCAAAAACCGAAGTCGGCCAGAGGGTTGTATTGTAGAGCAATTTATTGTTGAGGAAGATGTTGAATTTTGTACCGAATACCTGTCTGGTGTGGAAATCGTTGGCCTACCGAAATCTCGTCACACTGAGTGGCATGAGGGTGAAGGAATTTTTGGAAGAGAGGTTGTCACAATCAATATTACAGATCGGGAGTAGAGCCACTTTTACGTTTTTCATAACAGTTTCGACACTGACCCATATGTTCAAACCCACAAAGAAATTCTTAGGCATTTGAATCCTTCTAGGGATGAAAAATGGATATCATATACACATAATCAACAGTTTATAGGATGGTTTCGAGACCATATTTTTGAGAAGTTAAATGAAAATCAAGACAATATTTCAGAACGACTTCGATGGCGGCCGGAGGAGAAAGTGTGTATGTATTATCTTACAATTCTTATGCAGTTAATAGTTATACATTCTATACTAATGAACATGATGAAGACAGTACCATGCAGAATAGTGGGGTTACACTTGTGGCTGAGGCGATGCATGTTTCTGGTGCTAAGGACAAAAATCCAATTTATGCGAATATGTCATACTTTGGCATCATCAAACGAATATGGGAGTTCGATTATACGAAATTCAAAGTGACGATTTTTCAATTCAAGTGGGTTGATAACAGGAGTGTTGTTAAAATAGATGAATTAGGATTCATGAAAGTTGATTTTATTAAGGAAGGGGAGAAAGACGAACCATTTATAATGGCATCATAGGCAGTACAAGTATTTTATGTTCCAGACCCCAAAAACCGAAATTGGTCAATTGTTCTGTTATCGACCAAAACAACTGAAGGGTCAGATGAAAGTTCAATGGAGGTTGACCCTTTTATAGGGACTTCACAATAATTTCACAGTGGTCCAAATGTAGATGGTGTTTTGTATGTCAGAGGAGACCACAATGAAGTAATTTACATAGTCGATAGAGGAGTCAAATCACTTCATCCTTTAAAGAAAAAAAGAGAGTCCAATAATCAGGTTATTTGTTTATTGTAACATACATTGTGTTACGTTATGTTATTATCTGTTCACTGCCGTTTTTATGTAATCTAAATTAAATATTAAACCTCTTATACAGATAATGACTTCTGCACCTGCTGATGCGCCCAATCTCGAGGCACAAAAGGTATCTCAACCAGCAGCTGGTGGTCCCACTGCAGAGCAACAAGAGGTTTCTCAACCATATGCTGGTGGTCCCAGTGAGAGTATCAACATGTTTCTCAACCTTTTGTTACTGGTCCCAGTGCTGAGGTACAACAGGTTTCTCAACCTATTTCTGCTGGTCCCATTGCCGATGCTAGCGCTCCAGGGGAAGATATTGATGCTACTTCTGAGGAAATGGTAGGAAATTAAACCCTAAAAGCGCAAAAAAAAACAAGAGCGTCGTTGTTTGACAGTGTTGGCCAACATCCTTAAGGCAAAATCAAAAGGCATCAAATTAGAGGTGGGATGGAATAAGCGAGGCCAACATGTTAACCCCAACAGAGCCATGTTTAGAAGCTACATTGGAATCGTCACTCGGGAACGCGTGCCGATTGATGTACAGTCGTGGAACCATGTTGTCACCGGGCTGAAGACACTAATGTGGGAAGAGATTACGGTAACATTATGATATCATTATTTTAATTTATTAAAATAAAATAAAATACCAAAACATTGACTTACTCTTCATTATCCATTGTAGAGTGCATTTATAGTAGATGTATCGCACAAGGAATACGTATTAAGAGTTGCAGGAAGGATTCATAGAGGTTTCCGCACAATTTTAACAAAATATCATCTTAAAGATGCAGAAGGAAAAATCAAGCCGCACCCACCTCCTCTTTACGCACACTTGATATCCCATGGAGCGTGGGATGTGTTTAGCAACCGTCATGGGGAGCATAATTTTCAGTTAAATTGTGTGGGGTAATATGTTGTTTGACGTTTTCTTGTATTCATCACTCTGATTGACATGTTTTTATTTATGAAACAGCTACTGAGTGGTGAAAATAAAAAACGCAAAACAGAACCTACGTACTGTTGCCGTAAAGCAAGGATGGGGTATGCTAAACTTGAGAAAAAATTGGTACGTCTTTTAAATGTACCCTACTACTAGTATGTGACATGAAACAACACCATAACCATGTTTCTCTGTTTATATGCAGATTGATGAATCGAAATCGAAAGCCATATCCATCCCACGCCATGTGCTATAGAAGGAGGCTGATATAAATAAAGAGGGGACATTGATAGATGAAAACACACAGAAAGTGTGGGAAACATGTGTAAGTATGACATAATATAAATTTGAGTTTCTTTAAATCGCTATTACATTATAATAACTACTTTTTATCTATATTTTCTATCTGAAATATTCACAAGAATCAATAACAACCACACCAGATGCAGACATACTTTCAGCAGCCTTGAAGCAGCCAGAAAATTATGGCCGCGTCAGAGGTGCAGGTGTTGGGGTGACACCCCGAACATATTTTCAAAAACAAAAACAAGCGGGGGATCAAAATGAAAAAATGGAAAATATGTAAGAACAATTATCTATTTTTAAAGAAGAATTACAATACCAGAGAGAGATGATAGAAAAATTGATGGGGGAGAGGCAAAGAGAAGAAACAACTCAACAACAACCCATGCGTGACGATCACACCCCACCCCCCACTAGCGTTGAGGCGAGCCATTCCCCTTAAAAACCTTACAGAGATGAGGTAATCAATGTTTTAATAATTGTTTCTATGAAATGTGATTTACATAGACACTGATACCTTTCCTGTACTAATATTCCATAGGGTGAAAATGATTGTGACTTATATTTATCAACTCCCACCTATCGCCTTGTAGAGAGGGCTACGATGTTCAACACGCAAAACAACATGCTACACAATAGACAGCTTCCAAAAGATCATATTAGAGTGTCAATTAACGTAGCTAATGAGCCGAGTGCCGAGATACCTATTCCAAATGACGATGATGACATTCATATGGTTGAAGAAGCTGTTGGAACATTCATCACATGGCCGATAGTTCTTGTAAAAAAACATGTCGATAAAAAGGTATTCATTTCTAATTTATTTTTCAAGCTGGACCTTTAACATTTAATGAAAAAAGGTCTGAACCAATGACTGTTATTACAGAATGACAAAGAATGTGGGGTGAAATGAAATATCAGCTCAAAACTATCTCAAGGATCAACCAACCGATTGAAACGGTCTAATGAGAGCACCTTCACCCTGCCTGTTCTATATCCATAGTTAATATCATTGTAGGCTCATGTGGATACAAAGTTGAAATACGGCAGTACTCACATAGTTGATTTCGAAAAAGATATGTATGGAGAGGAGATATCAGATTTCATTAGTACTGAAAATGTAAATGAACTCCTCAAGTATGAATGGCTAGGCACCTCAGTTTTAAATGTATACATGAGGTAAGTTTTCATGATTTGATTTTACAAAAGCTGATATACTCTGATATTTTTGACTAAATACATTTTATATTTGACGTAGACGTATATATAAAAAATAATTGAAGGGATTTCCCCATGAACAAAAATTTGGACTAGTTAGTCCTCACACCACATCTTCAAAAGACGAATTAGATTCTGTTAAAGAGGCTGCAATAATGTCATCCCTGCTCAAATCGTTTGAAAAAAAATTACAGATGACAGACTCTTTTTAATACCAACGATGCAGGGGTAAATCTCTACAATTTAATCATATCAACTATATTTTCATTTCTTTCTTTACTTATTCCTTTTTGTATTTTTAGGGAGCATTGGATGCTAATTTTAGTCAATTTGGATACTGTAAAGATTTATTTTCTGGATTCAATGCATGGATATCCAACATACCGACCACGCATGATGGCGTTTGTTAATTTTTAATACACTAGATCCAATATTTTAAAAATAAACATCTAGTTATATAATTTATGTTATCTTTTAATGAGGATTCCTTTATGATAGGGTGGTGCATCAATATCTTCTAATCCATGGAATTAATCCAAGGCATAAGGATGATCACACCTACAAGATCTACAACTAGAAAAGTATCCTGGTTTATATAATAACATTGCACTATCCAAAGACATATCAAAACAAATTACTTATTGTTTTCAATGTTTCTGTAGTGTCCAAAACAAACAAACGAAAAGGACTGTGGTTATTATGTTTGTAAATTTATGAAAGAGATCATATTTCATCAACAAACTAGCATCCCTAATGAGGTATTTTCATAAATAATTACGAGTTCATTTAAAATATTTATTAATCCTTTGTGTATTTATAGTTTTTTCTATACTACTATGATTGTTGTAAAAAACTCATATTCAGAAGATGATATACATGTGTTTAGAAACGAATGGGAAACATACCTGATGGAAGATTGTACACAAATAGGATGAAGGTGAATTCCTACCACTTATGTTATCTATATATGATCATTTATTATCCTCCAACCTTCTTTGGTGAATTGAGAATGCACTGATGTATTGAAATCTTAATTTATTACTCAATTTTTTCTATACCCGGATTCATATTATTGATCTTTGAACAAATCAATATTGAAGTAAGGCATGATGGTGTGAAGTGCGTATGGGGAGAAAGACGAAACCACCAAGGATCAACAAAATCCATTTTCTAAATATTGTTTGTTTGAACTTGTATTTGAGCACATGTGTTGTTGTTTGACTTGCACAATTTTTTCTAGGTAGATGCATGAGATAATCAGTATCGTTTAGGGATTTTTTGGAACCAAAATATTTGTCCCAGGATAATTCAAGTAAGGGAAAGGTTTCTTGAGATGAAATCCAAGCTCACACGACCAGTACATCATCAAAAGAATCAACCCTGTGATGCACCATCATGTAGAATCTGGTCCTCGTGATGTTTTGAGGTGTTTGTGAAAGGTATGGGGAGTCTTATAAGCCCCATGGCCACCATAAATAATGTTTACAGACATATCCACATGTTTATGTGCCTCGTGCCTCTTTACAAGGATCACGCCATTCACATGGTCCATCTTAGCATGTATGTCCCATTCATCCCATTGCAACTCTTGGAAGAACCTGAGAATCTGACAATGCATAAGCCCCACAAAACCCATACTCATCCAACCAAGAGTATCCGTAGTGTGAAGTGAAGCTAACCATGGGTAATACACACAACATACCTCTTTTAAATATATGGGTTTTGATCCTTGTATTCTAAATAGGGTACATAGGAAGCCTCCATGAGGTTAAATCTCAACCAATGGTAAACCATGGTGACCCCCTCACTGGGGTACACCTTCGCTTATTTTCCCTCTTGTATTTCCCTTAGTGGAATCCGAATAAGTCTTCAAAATGAGAAACATTACCTTTATGGGATGCACCACACTTGAGTCAGACCTCATTGGGAGTTTTGATCCATCAATCAGGTAAACATTCCAGGTGCTTCCTCCTAGAGATGTACCTACCTGATCCACCTTTATAAGTGTTTTGATCCACCCAGGTCTTACATCTCTGTAAGACATTAAATCATGACCCTCTATCCTTGTGGGATGTTAAACTCATGGAATACCACAAGTTAAACACGGGTTTCCATTAATATATTCTATATTAATGTTTAATCAGTCCTTATTAAGGTATTGTGGAGGTGTGGTTTTATGTTTTCCAGCAGATTTCGGAAGATTCCATGCTTTATGTAGGTGATTCCATGATTATACATTATATTATGATTTTATTATGTGGTATTTTCTTACTAAGTGTACTATTTGAAATGTTTGTGTGGTTAAAAATGTGTTATCAAAGGAATTTGGGGTGTGTATAGACTTGAAAGTTATTTTTAAAATGAATGCAGTTGTATTTCTTGTGGATTTTCATGCTTAATTCCTTTAAATGTGTTTGAAGAAATGAGAAAGTTGTGTGATGTGTGTTTTCAAATGGATTTAATGTGTTTGTGAGTTTTAAAGAGGGTTTTATTATGAGATGCAGAGGGTCTATGTATGTGTATTTACATTGAATGAAAGTACATGAGAATGTGTTGATATATATGATGTGTATAATGTAAATTGAGCACAATTTTCATACAAGGTATTTTTTTATGATGTTCAGGGGACAGGGTGAGAGGGAAGGGGTGGTTTTCTGGGGGAGGGGTAAGGGGGAAAAGTGGTAGGGGGAAGGGGTAGGGGTGTGCTGGGTTCATTTAGAATATGTTGGGGGTGGGCAGGGGGGTGTGCAATGGGCAGGGGGGAAGGGCAGTGGGAAGGGGTGTGCTGGGGAAGGGGGTAGGGGGTGTTCAGGGGGCAGGGAGTGTGTAAGGGTAGGGGGTGTGCTCGAGGGTGGGCAGTGTGTAGGGGGTGTGCTGGGGAAGGGGGCAGGGGTGCTTCTTTTTTATGGAATGGGGGGACATATAAACATGGTATTAAATCATGGGTGTGCTGGGTAGGGGTGGTTTTCTGGGGGAGGAGGGGGAAGGGGGAAAAGTGGTAGGGGGAAGGGGTAGGGGGTGTGTTGGGTTCTTTTTAAATATGTAGGGGGTGGGAAGGGGGTGTGGAATGGGTAGGGGGCAGTGCAGTGGGAAGGGGTGTGCTGGGGAAGGGGGTAGGGGGTGTTCAGTGGGCAGGGAGTGTGCAGGGGTAGGGGGTGTGCTCGGGGGGTGGGAAGTGTGTAGGGGTGTGCTGGGGAAGGGGTTAGGGGTGCTTCTTTTTTATGGAATGGGGGGATATATAGCCATGGTATTAAACCATGGGTGTGTTGGGTAGGGGTGGTTTTCAGGGGGAGGAGGGGGAAGGGGGAAAACTGGTAGGGGGAAGGGGTAGGGGGTGTGCTGGGTTCTTTTGAAATATGTAGGGGGTGGGTAGGGGGTGTGCAATGGGCAGGGGGAAGTGCAGTGGGTAGGGGTGTGCTGGAGAAAAGGGCAGGGGGTGTTCAGGGGGCAGGGAGTGTGCAGGGGTAGGGGGTGTGCTCAGGGGTGGGCAGTGTGTAGGGGGTGTGCAGGGGAAGGGGAAAAGGGTGCTTCTTTTTTATGGAATGGGGGGACATATAGCCATGGTATTAAATTGTGGCTATAGGTATATAGCCAATGTTTAATGTCGTTGAAAAAGGCCCATCATTGGTATCCAATAGAAGAGGATAATAGGGTTGAAGATATTCCACCACTCTTTTAATGTAATTGATAATATTTGATTTATCTCAAAAGTATGGGAGATATCCCATGGGTGAAGGGAGAAGGAGGAGAGTGCGTGTAATGGATTTTGTTGATTTGAATGAGGGATATATGAGGGTAACCAGCTTTAATGGTTGATAGTGCAAATTTGTTACTTCCACTCATTAATTAGGTGAATTATTAGGCCTAAGTGTAAAATAAATCATTTTCCAACAATGTGGGAGTCAATAAACACACACTTCTAATCCGTATAGTTTCATTGAGTGGCTTACAATCCATTATTCAACTATATAGAGATACTTCCCCAATAACCCATACCTTACACAAGTTCATCACATTATTTGAAAAACTATTAACCATCAATATGAGACCATCATAACCATAGAACCAAACTGTAGGTTTATCTATTCCCCCTTGAATCATTAAATAGCCCATGTTCTACTAAACGTTGGGCCATTTGATTATTATAGATGATTAGCCCTAACCATGCACCAATTTTGTTAATTGGTTATTTTATGTTTTGTGCCTCACTAGTATAATTCCATTTAGCAAACCAATTCTTTATTTAATTATTGTATTACTAACATAATGTTTCTTTTATTATGTAGGTGAAATCTTTTTCCTCAGTTCGAATGCTTTGTTCGGAAACCGCCACCATGGAAGACAATTTTTTAGAGCGGATGGATGCAAAAAGGATGGAACATCATTGTTTTTTAACTCTTTGTTGGATAAATGTAATTGT
Organism: Viscum album; assembly: GCA_963277665.1. NCBI lineage: Eukaryota > Viridiplantae > Streptophyta > Magnoliopsida > Santalales > Viscaceae > Viscum > Viscum album. The sequence continues at coordinate 1,495,718,756 of OY728119.1, read as the reverse complement.
AACCAAATTAAACATTGTTTGAAATGTATATAAAAGTGTGTTGTTTTGTATTCATGATTTCACGTAAATGTATGCATCATTTTTGTTCTTCTATGCATTGTGTGTGGGTGTTGTGTGTGTTGTGTGCAAGTTTTGTTTGGACTCTGTGCAGGTGTTGTAATGTGTGCAGGTGCTGGGAAGGTTCTGTACATGTTCTGGTTTTGGATAGGATCTTTGGCCTTTATCAGCGCTAGTTAAGCGCTGATAAATGGATAATATATCAACTCTATTTTAAGCGCTAATAAAGGTAGTTTTTATCAGCACTCAAAATAGCGCTGATATATTATACATTTATTAGCGCTGAAAATAGCGCTGATAAATACTACCTTTATCAGCGCTTTCTTAGTGCTGATCAAGGGGCACTTTTACCGGTGCTTTTTTTAGCGCTGATAAAAGTCCCCCTTTATCAGCACTATTTTTAGCGCTGATAAAGGGGACTCCCCTTTATCTTCGCCTAGATTAACAGTGCTTTTTTAACGCTGTTAAAGGCCATTTTTAGCGCTATTATATGCCATATTTGTAGTAGTGGTAGACATTTATTTGTATTAATGTTTTAGTGCCAATAAAGATTGATTTTATCAGTGCTTTTGTAGCGCTGATAAATCTCGATGTTTATCAACATTAAATAAACATTGATAAATACTTATAATACTTTTTTTGGAAAATAATACTTTTAAAAAAATATAATTATTATATATAATTATAATAAATATAATAATTAATTTAATAAAATAATAATTTTATAATTGTTTGAATATATAATTATTTATTTATAATTATATAAATACTTTTTAAAAAAAAAATATTTATATCATTATATATATTTATAAAATTATATATATATATATATATATAGTAAATATATTCATTATTGAAATAAATTTAATATAATTTTATAATTGTTTATTTGTAATTATATAAAAACTTTTTAAATAAATATTATTTCTTCATTTTTCAATAATTATATATTTATAAAAATATTAAATATACAATTATAAGTAAATTTATTTATAAATATATTTTTACAAATGTATTTTTACAATTATGAAGGACTGTTTAATCTTAAGTGCATGCATGTTCAAAATGAGTAAAATTGATTAATTAAAAATCAGTATAATATTAAAATTTTGGATAAGTTTTATTAACACAAATAATTTAAAAATGGATATATATTGAAATAAGGATGAATAAAAATTGAAAATATTAATACATAGTAAATTGATATATATAAATTAAATAATATAAATTTTTTAAATTCCCCCAAAAATATTTTTTTTTGTTTGTTTGTATATAAAAAAGTATTGATTACATATAGGTGAAATCAATAAAATATGCTTGATCTATGTTAAATTGAAAAATAAAATAGCATTCAATTATGTCCATCACTCGATGCAATTAGTCATTATTTTTAATTAATATTTATTTTTAATTATAAAGCATTATTCACTAAATATATTACTATTTAATGTAATACATAAATATTTTGTATTATATAAATCATTTTTATATAGATTAATATATATCTATATATTTAATATATATTATTAATTTAAATTATCAATAATTATTTATTTAATAAAATGTTTAATATTTTTCTCAATTTACTTATTTTTAATTTTTATTTGTTTAATTTTTATTTTACATAAATCTATATATTTAATATATACTATTTATAATTTATATATATTATAATCAATTTATTTCTTTTTATCAACAATTATTTAATTAATTAAAAATTAAAATGTATTTTAATAAAATTATTTTATTATTTATTTATTTATTTTTATTCAAACTTTTATCAGTGCTGCAGAAGCGCTAAAAAGGGATTCTTTTATGGGTGTTAAAAATAAATCACTGATTAAGGAAACACTTTATCAGCACTAAAAATGTGTTGATAAAGGTTACCATTTATATGCACTGAAAAATGTGCCAATAAAGGGCACCTTTTATCAGTGCTAGAAAAAAAAATCACTGATAAAGGGCACCCTTTATCATTGCTTGTCTTAGCACTGATAAATGGTGCCTTTATCACTGCTTTTTTCTAACGCTGATAAAAGCCAATGTTATAAAATTATTTTTTATAGTAGTGATGGTATATATGGGTACGGTAATGTAATATATTTATAATAAACAAATGTTTTTATAGAGGAGGTTCAAATGAATATGAATAAATTCATGTCTTATGGTAAGGGATTTTTTTCGCTTTAAATTCTATGGATCACAACCATATTCAACACTTGTTTCTTTTGTGTGGTGTATGTAATTCCCATGGATGTATTTTATGATTATTTTTATGAAATAATGGGATATAAATATCCATCTAATTATCTTTATTTTTAAGTACTATGATTAAAAATATACCAATGTGGTAAGGTTTTATGTTACAATCTCATTTTTCATCAAAATTATTTATGATTAAGTTTATGCCAATGATATCTTATGATCTATCTCTCTATAAACTCCTGAATTTTCTTATAATCCAATTATTTCAAAGAATAAAATTTTTTACTTCCATTTTTCTCTCTTTATATACTCAAGAGTCTAAAATAATGTTTTTATGGAAATCTAAATATATTTTTCTCTTCGGTCGAATATCCTTTTTCTTTTGTGTCCATGTTTTCTAAAAATGTTTTAAAGAAAATTTTTAATATTATCAAAAGATTTTTTAAAATAATTTTTAGCCATGTTTTTGTTTTGAAAAAATGGTTTTAATGGAATATTATTTTCGTTTTAGAATAATGTACTTTTGAATTTTACTGAAAATGTGAAAGCAATCTTTGTTTTAATGTGTGTGGAAAGAATGATATTTTTACCATTAGGACTGCTCAATAATTTAAATAATCATGTATTATTACTGAGGTTATTTTCAGAGAAATATTTATCTTTAATATTTAAGAATATTTTATATTTTAAATAAGTGTTTTCAAAAAAAAATTTATTTTCCTCAAGAATGTTTTATTGACCTTTTTATAGAATTCATATTCATCAATGACAACAGCCTTTGGTGTTGCTTATGTTCTACTAGGGGTATGATTTAATGGTACCATCCTTATTTGTTCTCTATATGGTTTATGATTATAATGAAAATATTTTTATAAAACTCATTCCTTTTCCATAGGTTATTCTATGATGAATTGGTGAAATGACTAAAACTTTTTTCTTTTCCATAGGTTACGCTATGATGAAATTATTATAAAACTCATTTTTTTCCATGAGTTATGATATGATAAAATGTTTATGAAACCCGATTCATTTTCATAGGTTATGATATGATTAATGTTTTATGACCATGTTTCACACATATGTATTATTTTTTACTATGTGACTGGTGGGGCCTATATCTCCCTCTAATGAATTGGGTATAGATTGATATCTTACGAGATAAATAGGACTAGAATTTCGACTAAACCCAGTTCAGTAAGGAAAAAATTTCCACAATCATAGTCTTGGGAGTGAAATTTTACTACTATGATAGTTTGGGGAGTGAACCCATTCCACTATGATATCCTTGTAAATAAGCATTTACTACTAAGGAAATTATTTTCTATAATTTTGTGTATACCACAAATATATGTCTTATGCCAATGTTATCCTCTCATGTATATTGTTCTTTGATTAATTTATGATTCATGTCTTATAAACTACCAAGATTTATTACGAGACTCATTTTTATGATCTATTATATATAAGGTATAGATTTAAAATTCTATTCTCATGTTCTCAAACCCTTATTCTCTTGTTATGTGGATATCTCCAATGTTTACCCATACTGACCATCTAAGAACACCATAAATTATGTTTCCTTTTCCTAGGTTATGAAGAGATGTATTATTAATAATATTTATAAGAAGGGTTTGATTTATTATTATCTTAGTAGGATATTATTTAGTTCACCAAACAACAGTTTTTTATGTTTCTATGTTTCCAAATGAAGTAGACCTATATGATTCTGGTGCGGATCGTTATGTTATGAAATGTATATTCATTTATTAAAATTTTATATCTCTGTAAGAGAGATGCGGGTCACTCTATATAAGTCATCTAATAACATTTTAATAATAAACCCACACCAATAATGGATTTCTAATTCTACCATAGGCACTATAAATTATCAATTTTCTCCAACCAGAAGAAATGAGAATATTTTTAATAGTGATGAAATAAAACTTTGATTTTTTTCTTGAACATGATAGGGTAAATGAAGATATTTCATATAATATTGAAAGAAAACTCATAGACATAAAATCCAATGAGGATCTATTAATATATCACTTTAAGAAGTTAATTAGGGAAAGATAGAGTTTAGAGAGAAATAATATCAATTTAAAATCTTCTAGATAAAAAAATCAAATTAAATATCTAAATGTCACAAAACTAAAATTATAGGAATAAATTTTTTAAAAAATAGAAATGGTAAATTCATTGAGTTCTGGATATATGAATGCCACTATCTAAGGGATAATTTCCACCTTGTTCTATAACATTTTACACATAGTGTTTAATATAGGATTTCTTACAAATGTGCACCTGATACCCTCCCACCGGTACCTAAAGTGCTCAGGTCCACTGGAGTACCACCTGGAGTGGGGGGCGGTGAATCCGTGGTATAAATTTTTATAAACTCATTAAAATTAAATCATAATAACTAATTAAAGTAATGATACTCTCAACATAAACTCTCCCTCACCTTGAGTGAAGTAATAAAATATAATAATGCATATTATATAAGGATCTTGAAATGTTCGACCTCAATATGAGAGTCTACTCTATACTAGGTTTATGTCAATTTCCAAGGCCTAGATTATCACTCAAATAATAGTGATTAAAATAGAGGGTAAGTGTATGTCTTTGAATCTTGTGAGGTTTTCTATATCTTGTAAAAAGTAAAGGAAGAGATCATCCTAAAATATTCAAAGCCAAAAAAATAACATTAGGCGTTGTTTACCCTAGTACTATAGGTTTTCTAATTATATCTTCTCTCTTAGTCGAATTAGATGCACCAAATGAATATTAAACATCAATGATAATATATTATTTTTAATGTTATTCTACTGTTTAAATAATATCATTGATATAGTATTTGGATAAAATTCCTGTCACAAATTCAAAATAAAAAACTCATACGTGAGACCATGAATACATTATGTGTTATTATTCCTCCTCATTGGTAAGAGATCAGATGACTGGAAACATGATCAGATTTTTTTTTACCAAGTTAGAAATCATAGTTTTAAACTAGTTTGATGATCTTATAATTTATTTCTCTACTAGATACAATAGTTCATCAATTGAGCAGAGTATCTACTTCCTCTCTCAATCCTTGAATACTCATTTTGTTCATTTCTTCATTTATATATCCTTAAAAAATACATCAATAATAATTCAATAATTGTTATGGAAAATCCAATAAATCTAAGATAAATATAATTTTTTATAATAATAGAGGATATGTCTAGGAATAATAATTTTGTAGCATTCTTTATAAATAGATAATGAATGAATTAGAATTTTGAATTCCGGTTCTCTAAGAATTTCACCCAATGATCTTACCCCCATTTACCCATTTAAATATCCACATTTTAATTCTTGAATAATTTCAATTTACTTTTTTAGGAATGTTTAGAAGGTATTAATTTCCATAAAATCATCATCTGAATTAATAAAAATTCTTAGAATAAATTACATAGGATATTGGAAATATTATGAAGTAACCAAGTCATATGAATTTCCTTTAAGTATTATAACCCTTATCAAAGTATTATGAACTAATATCTTAAAAAAAGTCTTACACATTATATAGAAAGTATTACATAATTCCCAAAAGTCTTATGGGATCTTTGTAAAATTTATACAACCACAACATACAAATCATCTTATAAGATTTATGCCTTCATCAATTTCTGAAAACTGAAAAGTCTCATCAGATATATCGAATTTACTATGAAGTTTCAAAATTATCATGGTTTTTCTATAATTTTATATAGTATCAAAAAATCCTTACCTATAGGTATAAAGTCTCATGAACTCTAGCGTAAAGTCTTATATGTTGTGTAGAAAGTCTGATGAGAAAATTCCTTTTTTATTTTCTTTTCATAACTCAAGGAGTCATATAAAATCAAATCATAGAAATTATATAATCATGAAATTTTAAACAAGGAATATAACCTTTGAAAAACATCACCATATATTTCCAAATACCGAAAATATACTTCAGTAACATTCCCACACTTCCAAGCACATGATTGGAATCAAAGAAAAATTCATCAAAAATTCCAAGAGTACATAAATCTCCCCCTTTGGTTTCATTTTCATCCTCTTGCATCTATTTCAAAAAACTAAATTTATAATTAAAGAAATACAAAATAAAATCATTTATAACATGACAAACATCTTAACAAAACACTACAGTCTAGAGCTATGTTTTTGAGAGAAATCAATCTCATAATGGAAAGAATAATTTTTTTTCTACGTTATTTGAATATATCCCCAATAATAATGGAACACACCTTTCAAATTTCACCCCCTTTACACTAGAAAAAAATTATTCGATTCATGTGAAATAAATAGAATCAGTATATTCCCCTATTATATTTTTACACTATTTATCACCGTTTCGTAATATAATCTAAATAGATTTTGGGGGGTTATTTCCTAAAGTCTCTTAAAGAAACACCTGATAAAATTCTAGCGTGGAATGAAAATGTTTTATTATATAGTATATTAATATAAATAAAAGTCATAAATTTTCTAAGGCCACTATAGATAATAATGGAATGAATATTATGAACAATAATTATTTTAAAATGTTTATGTGTCCTATCTCATAATATCCAATACACATCACAATTATAATAATAATAGTATTAAAAAAAGAATAATACAAGCCACAAATTGGTATATTTAAAATGAGAAGTATTATTTAAGTGATTCAATTTATAGGAAGTAAATATGACCATTATGATCATTTTTCATCCAGAACATTTGGAATTATGACCTTGGGTCATTATAACCATTGGGTATTTTGACTATTGGTAATTTAGCTTTTATAAAGTTATTGTTTGAATTAGTGTATATTGAGAGTAATGATAATGCTTAATTATCATTGAAGGGTGGAAACTTATATTAAACCAGTATGAATATCCCTTATAAATTTAATTTATCATAGATTGGGATGGAAGTATCATCACTAGGGTTCTCTCATGACCAAGCCCAGCCAGAACATCAAGAGTTTAGGTTATAATTGGATCATTTCTAATAGAAGTTCATGCTACTAGAGAACACTACCAGATTAATGTTGGTCGAAGGACCAATGAATGTACCACCACTAAAAACCTCACCCTAACAGATTATGATTGTGTGATAAGGGGTTATGTTTCTAGAGATTAAGAATTATTAATATATAAATTCTTTTAAAAATTCAATAACATTTATTCTATTACCACATTTTTATTAAATGTATCACACTTAAAATACACATTATAATACCCAGGATTCTACTATAGTTAAAAAAATTCATTAAAACCCATTTTAAAAAGTAAATTATGTTATTTCATCATAATGTTACAACACACAGTAAACCAGTAGAAAACTAGAAAATCATATTCACAATAATGTCCCCAACTACTGCGATAGAACACATATCAATGTAAGGAACCACCATAATCTTCAACCCCAGATGATCATACTCTAAAATGAACGAAAAATATATGTAAGATAAATTACTATTACGAAGAAAAGAATAATAAATGGTATAAAATAGTATTATGACAAGGATAAGTAAATTAAAAAATTTATGTGTTAGTCTTAATTATGAATATAATAAGAAGTATAAGCATTAGAATTTGGTCGTTGGAATCTAACTGTTGAAATAGGAATATTTACATTATATATACAAGTTTACTATAAAATTAATATAACCATTTAAAAGTAATTTACATAATAACCAATAACAATTAATATTAAGTAATGAACAATAATATAATTGTATATGTATGCCATAAAATAAAAATTATAGAATATAAAAGGGATTTTTTAAAAAAATTGGTGCCAAACATATGGTTTTCAAATACACCAAGTGATTTAATTAATAATTAAAATTATCATATATAGAAAATAATTTTCAAAATAATTAATTTTTATTTTACATAAGCATTTTTAAAATTATATTATGATGATTTTCTCATAATTTTTTTAAGATAGTCAATTTTTTTAGAAAAAAATAAAATAGAGATAGTATATATTAGAAGTATTATGACATAATTTTGATGAAAGTTGATCTATAAATTAATATAATTATATCCATGAAAAAAATAATTTAATTTTTTAATATAATTTATTATTCATTTAAAATTATTTTCCAAACCTATAAAAAACATTCCATATTCTAACTTAGAAATTAAGATTTTAAAAAATATTTTTGTGGAAAAATAAAACTTCTATGATCTAAGTAAAATTAAAAAATGGATTTAGGTTCTACAACTTTAAAATATCAAAAACCATGTGATAAATTTTAAAACCCAGGAGATAAAACCATGGGTGAGCCAATGGATTTTCATTTTCCACAACTTGTGTTTCCAAGGCCTGTGTTTGAAAATTATTAAACAAATACCCTCATTATCTATAAATACCCACCCATTATCCAATTCCTCTCCACTCAAAAAACATTAATCATGAATTACATATTATTATATCTCTTAAGAGTCTCTCCAAAGAGGTTATGTGGTTATAATATTAACTTACCAAGTTTTATGAATTTATCCATCATGGTAAGTGTTTTCTAATTCTCCTATTTCTTTTTTAATTACAATCATTATTTATACTATCATTTAAGAACTTATCATATATTTTCACAATTTTAATTATATTTTTATCATACAATTGATATATTATTAATTATAAATTACTTATTCCCTCTCATTATAGTATTTTATTATGTCGTTATTACACCGAAGTTAGGTTCCTCAAGCCTACTCTTTTCTCTTCAATTGAAATACTTTTTTATTATATCTTTTAAATTCCTTTTCATATAATTTAATGATTGTGATTAATTTTTATTATTATCCTTTTCATATATTGTTAATGTTGTATTGATTATTTTCTATCATTATCTCCCTTTCCAAAGTTGTTGTAATGATGAAATAAGGGCTCATAACCTCTTCTCTTTCTTTTATGATATTATTACTTTCAATTCCTTTCCATCTCAATATGAAATGTTATTATAACTTATTTATATAAATTATTTATTATATTACCAATTATATATCACTATTACATCTCATTATACTACATTTATAACCCCTTATTATCCTGTAACTTTTATATAGTGGTAAAATCATCCTAAATTTTGGTAAAGAAAAGAGTGTGTGGTTTTCTTATCAATAACATCATTGTGTATAGATAAAAAAGTGGATGTGTATTTTGTTCAGATTCACCTAGGTGTGATAAACCTTAAAAAAATTAGGTATTAAATTATTCATCACTCAGAGTAAAACAAGTGGGTCTTACTATATACTGGGTTTGACACTCCTAGTGGATATGTCTTGAATGATTCACATACTCCTTACCAACCATAATGAAAAATTTTATTATATTACTATAGTAATTTATCCATAATTTCATTTTTCTCCCACTATTTTATAATCATTATTTTTACATTCAAAATTCATTTATAGTCCTAATTTTTATTAAGTATATTATTAGTAAAAGTCTGTATTATTGACTTATTAATGGTTCTTATTTGAACATTATAAATCCCTTATAACTTCTTATATAACTCAAGTATTTTTACATATTTATCTATATTAATTAATCAACTAAGGATTTTTTTCATCTTCAAATAATACTTTGTTAAATATAGAAAAATATAATAATATAATCCTCATTAGGAATTTATACTAAGTATTCTTATATTGTTCAGTTTTTAATATTATGTTATAGTCATTTAATATGTGATGGAATGTATTTGAATTTTATGTGATGGAAAGAGTAAATAATTATATATCCCTCTAGTACATAGGTAGTTATCTAGAGATAATTGTAAAGACCTAGAGCTATGTATCCCGGATTTGGTGGTTACTTTATTACATTGTGATTAGATACAAGCAATCACATCCAAAAGGACCAAATAGTATAGTAGTCTTGGTAGACTAGATACATAATTGAAATTCACATTACATTTTAAAACATAAAATACAGAATGAATTTAATTTGAGATCTACATTATTCCCCTTATCATATCCCTATATATCAATCACAAAACCCTTTCTCAGATCCTAGGAAAAAAAACATAAGAAAGGGGTAAGTTCAGATTCTCAGTAAGGGTATTTGTACTACATAAGCTATGAATAAATAAGGAATAACCAATATATAAAGGTGATAGTGTTAATATTTTTTACACTTTTATATGTATTTGAAATATTTAAATCCCTAAAATTCATTAATTTATGTTTAATTACATCATTTTTGGATTTATGGTATGTTTTGTGTTATAATTGGAAAGTATCCTAATTTTGAGAATTTAACAGATTTTATTTGTTTTGGTAATTTGACCATATCTTTTATAATATAATCCAGATTAATGTGATTATTTTATTTACGAAACCCATAATTTTGGGCAACAACATTTTATTCTGGGACATGATATAATTTTTCCATCAAGGGACCCTAAAATTTTCATTAAGTTGGAGAATGATTCTGTACGACCATATGGACCACACATCAGTTAATCAGTCATAAATTGGTCATAATAGCTCCAATTAATGTTCTTTTAATTGGAATAGTCAACCAAGTCATATATTAATATCTATATTGAATATCATGGAGATTTAAATTCCTTAAGTTAGATATTGGATGGGAAAATTGAATGAAGATTTTTGGAAATCTCACTGAGAAACATTCATCCTCAATAAGAATTACATATATTTATCTATAAACATCCAATTAATTTGAGATTTGGAGGAATGAAAGTAAATTTATTTGTATAATTCAATAATAAGGGACCTTTGGGTGATTCAATAAGGAGGGGTGCCAAACAGGAGCAAAAATTTCAGAGGACTGAATCTGTTGGACATTTTTTCTTCTTTTCTCTGTCTTTCTTTTAATTTTCATAGTTTTGTAATGCCTTATCCTTTCCCATAAATATATTTTAACTTTAACATGGTGTGGTAAAAATTTTAGTTATATGGTAAGGGTAAGTTTTCTATTTTTTAATTCTTTAGTTCTTGCACTTTATTGAATAAAAATTCTATATGTTTTCTGCAAAGTTGTTTTCAATTTCATATAGGGGTTTTTATTATCAAGTGAGATCGTATTTGATTTTTGATTCTGTTATTGATTTTTTCTTTTTTATATGATCATTATCTCCGTCCACTAGGTTTTGGTCTATATACAATGGAATATACCAATTCTTAGTGGTGAAGTACTCAGTGATCGTCAGTACATGTGAAAACGGTGGTGATTGTTTTTGATTTCTTGGGATAAACAAGAACCGATTGGGTATTTCCCAAGTCAATTGAGGATATTTAATATAAATATCTTGCACATGGAAGGATATTATACCAAACTGAGATCTGGGTAATCAATTCTCTCACCATCACCATTCGACCAATGGATTGAGAGGAAATGATTTTGGAATCTCACTTTATACAACTTAGGAGAAGATGTTATAAAAAAATAAAACAAGGATAACATTGCAATTAGAAAACCGACCCCAACCTAATAAACCTTATCATATCATAGTTTTCAGGATTTTATTCTGTTAATTTGTTTCATTATATTTAATTTTTTTTAAACTAATTAAATATTCTAAACCACCCATTTTCCCTCAATTAAAAGTGACAACTGTTTTGTGTGCACTCCTATCTAGAGACAACCTAGGTTACCCACCAAGAAATTTGTATATTATTATACTAGGGGTGGATTTGGTGTACTATACCCATGGTGTCCTCAAGAAAAAGAATAAAGTGATAGATTTAAAGAAGGTGTTTTTTTGGTTCATCACAAAAAAACTCCACCCACCACAATATTAGGGATAACCAACTAAAACTACCCATTTGGAGGTAGTCAAAACGCAGGGCCCACTTGGGGGATTAAACCCAGATCTATCTTTATTTTCTCATCCTATTTCTATTTTTATTTATTTAAATAAATACCTTATGTTTTATTTTGTTATTTTTATTGTAGGTTTTTAGTGTGAAACACTTAAGAGCTTAACTCAATAATTCCTTACCAATAAGTCAAGTCATACCTCTCCTTTACACACACTTTCTTGCTGATGTGATTCATTTTAAATTTTTCTTACATATTACACCCATTTTAATAAATTGAGTTCACAACATAATTTAAGTAAGGGGGAGGGAACCTTTATAGTTTAGGATTTTCATTTGTTGTTTGTTTTATAAAAAATAAAAAACTTGTGTGTTTTCAAACTTTTGTGTGTTTATGTTTTAGTTTTTTGTGTGTTTTTGAAACTTTTGAGCTGAAATGATTATCATTTCCATTTTTGAAACCCATGTCATTAAGTGAACCAATTTATTCCATGAAACTAAGCTTAAATAAATGATGAAAATTATTTTGTTTCAAGTTCAATTATTTGGGAATTTCATGAAAAGTACTCAGATTTTTGAATCCCATGGCACATTTCACTGTCTATATATTTTAAATCAAATTCCTGTGAATATTAGGAACCATTTATTCATATTATTTTCATTCAACTCACTTATTAAGAAACCATATCATGCTTGTTAAAACTAGAATTGGATTTATTACTTTCAAAACTGGAGGGTTTTGGGTACATATGTTTTAAATAATTAAGGATTTTATTTGGTTTGAAACCCCCTTTTCAAGATAATCCCTTTTATTCTAGCCTATATTGTACATTTAATCCATTTAGCCCTTAGTTTCCATGAACAACCTATTATGTTAGACACATTTCAAGACAATTTTCCATATCCAACCATCTCTTGAAGTGAAATTGAATGATCTAGTTGAAATTAAGTGTGGGGAAGCTATCTTGTTTTGTGATAACTCAATAGGAGAGTCTTTGGGTGGAAAATAAATTGTTGAAGAGATGTGTGTGCTGTTGAAAAATTATTCTATTGAAAGTTGTGCCTTTTCTAGAGCTCTCAAGAAAAATCATGTCTGAGAAGATTGAAATTGTTGCTTCTGAAATGATAAGATGTTAGAAAATTCATATATTTTTCATGATTATGGATTTTAATTTTTACTAAGAGGAGTAAGGAGGATATCATACCTGAGTGAAAATTAGAATTGTTCAATTTTTCTTCAAAAAGAGCTAATCCCTCCTCATTTGGCCAGAAAAGTTTTACCATCAAAATTCTACCAACAAGAAGCCACAAAGAGACCTTGAAAAGTCCTCATGATAAACACATGTCTTTGACTCACATCAGGTGTAGAATTAGGAATTTATCAAACCTATGGTGACTCTTTCATGGTTTGGGTGAGAAAAACCTTATTAAAATTTTAAATTTGTGAGATGAGGGAAAATTAATGTGAGGTAGGTGTCTCGTGTGCATGAGATGGGGAATTAAGTGAAGATATAATAAATTATATAAATTTAGAACTTTATATAACTTTTTTTGATACATTATATCTTTTCGTTTCATGGTGTTGATTTTGTGGATTTTGTGGCAATGTGTTTAAAATTTGTCGTGATTTGATTTTAATGCTTACTTGTCCAGGAGTCCAACTGATAAGTGTGGGAGAATTGATAGAGTTAATATTTTCTAAATTTTTTATATGTATTTAAATTATTTAAGTCCTCTAAATTCATAAATTTATGTTTAGAATTCTAAATAAACGGACCTTTAGGTGATTCGAGAAGGAGGGGTTCCAAATAGAAGCAAAATTTCAAAGGACAGAATCTGTTGGACGGTTTTTCTTCATTTCTCTTTCCTTATATTAGTTTTTCCAGTTCTATAATGCCTTCTCCTTCCCCATCAATATCTATTACCTTTACCACGGTGGGGTAAACATTTGAGTGATTGGGTAATGGTAGGTTTTCTATTTGTTAACTCTTGATTTCATGCACTTTATTGAATAAAAATTTTATCTCTTTTCCGCAATGTTATTTTCAATTTCATATAGCGATTTTTATTATCACGTAAGGTAATATTTGATTTTTGATTCTATTATTGATTTTTTCTTTGGTCAATGATCATTATCTCCATCCAATAGGTTTTGGTTTATATATGATGGAATAAAAAAAATATTTAGTGGTGAAGTACTCAATGATCGTTAGTACGTGTGAAAGCGGTGGTGAATGTTTTTGATTGCCTGGGATAAACAAGAACTAATCTGGTATTACCTCCATTCAAAAGAGGATATTTACTATAACTCTCTTGCAAATGGAAGAATATTAGACCAAACTAAGATCTTGGTAAGTAATTCTCTCACCATCACAATTCGACCAAAAGAGTGAGAGGAAATGACCATGGAATCTCACTTTAAACAACTTAGCAGATGAGGCTAGAATAAAATAAAACATGGATATATTTGCAATTAGAAAACCAACCCCGAACTAACCAACCTTCTCATATAATAGTTTTCAATATTTTATTCTATTAATTTGTTTAATTCCATTTTTTATTTTCTTTCCAAAATCAATTAAATCTAAAAAACCACCCATTTTTTCCTCTAATTAAAAGTGACAAATGTTTTGTGTGCACTTCTCTCTTGAGACAACCTAGGTTACCCAATCTACTAAATTTTATCTTAGGTTATATTTTTTTCTCACACCCCACGATAGGCACATTTAAAAAGGTAAATAAAAGAAGAACATTTCATTTAATAAATATATTGAGTATATTTTGGAAAGGATAACTAATTATGAAATAATTCCATATAAATAATCTCATGAGCTTGACATTTAACAAAAAATATACAATAAAATTGATTAATCCCATGGAATATAAATGGGAGAAATCATAATGATAGAATGAATAATTTCAAGTATCTTAAACCTACCATAAATGCCTTATGCTAAGACTTCTTAATATCAACTCCCCATTCTAAGAAATATTATATTAATGGATGAGGCCTTATCCAAATTCCCAAGCTAATTTGTCTCATGAGGCCAACCAATGAATCAAGGGGATATGTAACTCTAGGCCCCAAAAATCACTTAATATGTTAAATTAAATCCTCCTATAAAAGGGATGAAACATAATCAATGTAAAAATTCATATTAAAAAACTAAGATACAAAATATTAATTCTTACCCTAATCAATAAACATAATCATAAAAAATCTAGTGGAAAATGGTAAATGGTAATAAAAGTTTACACCCCCATTAAATATGATCATAAAACATCTATAGAAATAATAAATATGGTATCAATATAAAATATCCCCATTGTAACATAATTTAAATAAATGGTTTATATCTTTGTTGTGTAAAAATACCAAACAAATCTCATTAAAACTTTTTTGAAGAAAATAACATTTTCACATTGAAAATTTTTAAAAAATGAAAGGTTCATAGAATATTTTAAAGATAATTTTATTTTAAAATAATATATAAATAATTTAAAATAATATTTAAAAAATTTAGTGGTCATGACTGTGTATAATTGTTTATGTCATACATGTTAAAACAAAGATACCTTTAACATTTTTGGTAAAATCCGAACATGCCTTGTTCTGAAAACTACATAAATATTAATTTTTTTAAAATAGTTAAAATGGATAAATATATTTTTAATAAATCATGTGTAAAAGGATAAATTTTTTTGAAAACATTTTTTAGAATACATGGATTTTTTTAAAAAGGATTTTCGACCGATGAGAGAAATAAAGTCATATTTTCATAAAAACATTTTCTCAATAATATTAAGTACAAAAGAGTAGAATAATGGGTCAATTAATTAAAAAAGTTCATTAATTACCATATTATGTGAAAATATATTTATTTTAATATATAAATATCAAATAATTCCCCAAATATAGGCTTAAAATAACAATCCCGAATAATGACAAGATTGTGAAATAAACCCTTGTCACTTTTAGTAGCTTTTGAATCATAAGCCCCACGAAATAAATAATATAAAATTAAAATTAAAATACCATGAATATTAATATATTCATGATATAAAATATCAAAATGGGTACGATATACACCACACAAAGTAATAAGTGGTGAATACAACATATGCCTCATGGAAGTAAAAGTGAGATGAGAAACTCTTACCACTTGTATGGCTTATTTTATATGTGTATAAACCACATGTATAATAAATATAAAATTATTAAAAATCAATTAAATAACCATATTATAATATCCCATACCATATATGATTTAATTGTACTTTTTAACACTCACTTATTTGTAATTTGTTGTCAAAATCACTATTTCTTGTAATAATTTCATCATTTTTCATGTATGGTTTGGTTCTGTAATCTTGGTCCTTTTAATTTGATAATGGTTAAATAAACTCAAAAATTTTAACCAATATATAAATATCATATAAATTCATAATATATTTTTTTATATAAATATATAATATTTCGAGATAGAAAATAGATTATACCTTTCATGGAGAAAGTAGGTCATATATACACATGAATGTTGTTTCCATTTTTCTTCACAAATGGAATGAAAGTAAAATAAATTTTCATTAAGATTTAAAGAATAATTATTATATTTTATATATTATTTATATGAATTATATCTATACTTATTACCATCCACGTAAAAATATGATGAACATTTCATATTTCCATGTGGTGGTGGTAGTCCACACATACGCATGAGCGGCGGTATTTTTTTCCAATGGGTAAGAAGGTAAGAAGTTAGTTGTGATATTATAATTTTATAAGTATTTTTAGTTAATAAATATCATATATATACATTTAATTTTATCTTTACTACCTTCCGTTTAAAGTGTATTCAATAAATAAATCGCGTCGCTTCACGATGCGGTAGTCCACTTTACACACAAGCGACGTTATCGTATTCCTTAAAGAATAAAAAGTAAGATGGTATATGTGATATGGTAATTATTAAATTGTATTAATATCATAAATATAATATAAACTTATTAAACCTGAAATTACATCTTTTCATTGAAGGTGGTAATAGAAAATGAACTACAACGGTTCGTGGGGTGGTAGTAAATCGTACAAAAAACTAACAGTTTTATTTTCCATTTGATTGATGTGATAATGGAAATAGTTTATTAGATTAACATAATAAAATATAATTATATATAATATAATTGTGTTATTATTTTTTCATAGTTTTAAAATATTATAACGAGTTATAATAAGAAGTAAAATGAATATTCCTAGTTAAAAGCTTTAGCTCCTCTTTGAGAAACCTCTTTAGGTTTAACCTAAAGACTAATTATATTAGATTTATGATATGAAAAATGAATATCAAATATGGGGATTTATTTATGTAATATATTTTGGTAGGTATTATATTAAAAAAATGGATTTGTGAGAGTGATGAGAGGAGGATAGTGGTAGCCTTTTATAAGGGGGTGAGAGGACATACTTGGTATTTTTTAAAAGAATCAATTACAATTAAATTTTTATCTTATCACAAGCATCCAAAATGAGAGATTATAGAACAATATATATTATAGGGTCATAATATTTCCATGAAATTGATTATGTATAAGTTTTTAGGTCATTTTAACCCTTATCATTTTAGTTCAACCCCCAGAAAACCTGATTTTTCTTTAATCGCAAAAATAATTTTTCTATTTTTACTATTCATAATAGTAAAAAATAATTAAAATTATTGGAAAATATAAATAATTATTATTAAAATATGGAATCAATTTTTAAAAATTAAAATCACAGAAGTGGAAGAATCTAATTCTAAATTATACCTACAGACATTACGAAAAAGCTGGTTTCTAAAGAGAAATTGTTTTATAAGTGTATAATTTTTAATATCAAAATTTGATATGAAATTGATTCAAATAAACTAATTTATTTAACTTTTAATATAAATTATCTATTATTACTTTATATCCAAATTAAAATATAATTTATCTTTATATATAATTTAAAAAAAGGCTATTTTTAATTAAAATTAAGTATTTATCACTATTCTTCAAAAAATTAATATTTTCAAAAAATTATAAAAAATTATCCCAAAGATAATTTTGACATGTAGATTTAAAATATAAATTTTATTTTAGAAAAAAATTAAGAAATTATAAAAAAATAATTTTAAATTATTGGCATAAATCACGAATAATCCGCAATTTAGAAAAATACAATTTTTTCAGAAAACATTTCGTTCTCTTTTAAATGGTTATTATTTTAATTTTAATTAATAGATAACCATTGAATTTATTTATTTCATATTTAAAAAATATAATTTAAATAATTTAGTTTTTCCTATTAATACCCTCCAATTTAACTGCTTGGTTATAATGATCTTGTTTTAATAATAGTATTTTAATCGTGTGTCACGTTTCGTTTAAACTTGGTGTTGCATGCATCGAAATCTATCAAAGTGATAAAATTTATTTAAAAATAAATATATTTCAAATTATAAAATTGATATATTTTCTTTTAAGATTTTTATTTCTTATCACACATGTTATCAAAGATGAAGTTCCTATTTTAAAATTTCGTGGTGTTATATTATACCCCCTTATATAAATGGTTTCCTCAAAATTTAATATTGATCTTAGTAATCAAATGTTTTACATTTGAAAATTCCATTCTTGAAATCCCTAATCGTTAAAATGGTTAATAAAAACTCCTTTTGGAAATAAAGAATGAGAAGTATGAAGTTCATCTATAATAATCACATAATAAGGTTTCTAAGTAGGAGAACATAGGTGGTATGTAAAGATGTGGATGTGGAAAAAATGTAATGCCCAAATAATGATGGGGGTGATATAGATTATTTATCACAAGAATTTGAATGATCTAGTGAAATTCAACAACTGAAAATCCATAAATATGTGTTTAGTTATAGGGCCATTTTGATTAATTATAAATGATGGTACTGGGATATCATTTGTTTCAATATCCTTTTCTGGGGCTTGAGGAATTACTTTATTATATAGAATAAGAACATATGAAAATGTACTTACTTGATATTTTCTATTTTATAGAAAAAAATTAATCTTTTTTTGTGATTTTATCAATTACTACTTCATTTCTCACCCTATGAATTGAATATTTAAAATTAATTTTTATACCTGAAGTATATTTAATAAATCATTAGATTTACAATTCATTCAACCTATGTATAGATATTTTCCAAAACCAAAATGGTTATAAAATGTTATATAGTAACAAAAAAAGTTAAAATTAATTCATTCCATATATAGTTAACCTTATAAATTGTCTAAAATATGTCTCTTCAAATTCAAAGTCCAATTTGTTTGAAGAAATGTCACTAAAGCAACATTATATTCCCTATAAAATATAAAGTGTATCTTAATGTAACATTCAAAATATTTGAATACCTTTATCACCGGAAAACATCAATGAAAATTTTCATGCTTCCAAAAATAAAATCTCTGCTTATTGAATATATTCCATAGATCCAAACATGCAGTAAACTCCAACAAGGATAACATAAAACATCAAATCACTAACCAATTTCATGGTTACCAATAATATCCCATAAACATATCATTTTAATTATTATATCAACCTATAGAATATATTAATGGTTATATTCCCTTAATCATGTGTTTTCCAACAAGATCAACTTGGCACCGAATAACTATTCTTAACACTATTCAGCACATGCTTTTAAATCCTTAATAAAATACTAATGCATTATAATACTTATACATTTCATGATTCATATAACAAAAATGTCCTAAATAAAATACTTTGACAACATAATTATTAGATCCAAATACATTTGAGAATTAATCTTTCAACATCGTATGTATCAATATAATAATCATGAAATTGATCCTTTATATTCTTCTGAGGTATATTCCTTGACGCTTGGGGAATTTGTTAGAATAGTGCCCTATATCCTTAAAATTAAGTCACTATAATTTGAGGAAGTATCCCTTAACATTGAATTCATGAGAATGATTTACATTTTCTCCATAATTGATTAAAACTCCTTTTCCTTTTAGGTATATACCATGGAACTTCTTTCTAAAAGTATCACATGTAAGAAATTCTTTTTATCTTTCTTCCCTTTACCCTTTTATTCTCTATCGTTATCTTCTTCTATTGATTCCATTCAAATCTGTATGACTTTGAGAATTGTTTATCTATCTTGATATCACATGATACTATGTCCTCATATGATGAAAAAGTATGGGTGACCAATAACCTATAAAGCATTGGCTAAATCCCATCAAAGAAATAGTCAATATTTTTCTTTAGATTACAGACATAGTTAACAACAGGCCATACTAAAATTGTAAAGTTGGATCCATAATCAGGAACATTTTCCTCTTATTTCAATCTTAGACTTAAGAACTTTTTTTTCAATATCCACTCATTACTCATGAGGAAAATAATTTTCTAAGAAAAGTCCTATAAAATCCTTCCATTCCATGTTTTATATTTTTTCTTTTTTCCTTAGTGTTTTGAATCAATGACCACAATTTATTTGTAACTACTGAGAGAGTATAAACTTCTATAACAACCTTCTCCCTTTCTATACTTCCTAAAGTAATAAATATATCCTATATGGAAATTGTCCATTTCTCAGCTAAAAATGGATTTATATTCACATTGAATGATGGATGTTTCTAATGTATGAAGTGATATAACATTGTTACACCATGTGATGGATCAGTAAGATTCATCTTATGGGAAAGGTTATTACTAATAACTTGAGTTAGTTTTTCTAATATAGTTATAATTTGATTATTTATAACAATAAATACTACTCCAAATTCAATATCATTCCCAACATAGAAATACTTATATGGAATATGTGTATTGAAACGGTTCCCATTCCTTCTATTAGGTGCAATTTCTAAACAATGTAATACACTATGATAGATAATAAAATTATGAAACATAATGTATAATACCAAAACTAAAGAAATAATTAACATATATTAATGAATTTATTCCTAGATAATCTCATAATCATAAACATGGTTTCTTTGGGATATATTTATTTTTAGATCCTTCATAATGGTTTATTAAGAAAATATGAATTATACTAAGCATATCTCCTGGGTGTGTCAAACCAGCTGCACAGTAAGACCAATTGTCATGCACTAGGTGATGATCGTGCCAAGCCCAATGTTCCCTTTTTGAAGTTATTACCCCTACGTACACCTATTCTAGAATATGTCTTATTATAGTGTCTAGATAGGGATTTATTACTAGGAAAGACCACATAATCTTTTCATTACCATAACATTGGGTTATCTTTATATTCTTATCCTCAAAGTCTATCATAAGGTTATGTTTTATGATTTATTTTTTCTTAAATATAATTTCTAAGGTTTCTAATAAACATTTTCTAATAACAACTGTAAATAACCCAACCCATGTAGCCCTGATCCGTTGATTGCATAATTACATTGTCACTAGATACAACCAATAACATACCAAAAGAAAGAATAATTTAGTAGTCCTAGAAAACTAGATACATAATTGAAATTCATATTACATTTTAAAACATAAAATATACAAAGAATTTTATTTAAGATAATCATTATTCCCCATATATTATCACTACATATCAACTAAAAAACACTTCCTGGTATCCTAAGGAAAATAAAACATAAGAAGGGGTGATCTTAGATGATCAGTAAGGGTATACATACAATA
Source organism: Viscum album (assembly GCA_963277665.1). Classification (NCBI taxonomy): domain Eukaryota; kingdom Viridiplantae; phylum Streptophyta; class Magnoliopsida; order Santalales; family Viscaceae; genus Viscum; species Viscum album. Next base: position 1,495,696,964 of record OY728119.1, on the reverse strand, counting down.
AAAACTATGAATAAATACGGAATAATAAATATGGAAAGTAAAATAATGGAAACACATTCTATTTAATCCATATCTTGAGCATAATATGCTAGGAATAATTTTTGATCAAATTATTCCATATAAATAATCACATGATCTTGAAACTTAACCATAGATATTATAATTAATCGAATAATCACAAATAATATCAATGAATGAATTCAAAATAATGTAATACGTACTGATGAACATTTTAAACATATATTCAATGTCTTAATCCAAGACGTATTACCATTTAGGCCTCATTCCAATATATATTACATAAATGGGTAAGACCTCGTCCTAATACCCAATATAATTTGTCTCATGAGACTTACTGATACGTCAAGGAGCTTTATAATTATAGACCCCAACCATAACTTAATAATTCTAGTGAATTCATTATAATATAGGGAAGAAAAATAATAAAAATAAACATTTATATTGAATAACTAACATACAAAATTTTAATACTTCCCCAAATCAATAAGTATAATCATAAACTATCCTGAGTAATATGGTGAATGGTAATAAAATTTTACATCCCCAGTCAATCTGATCATAATCCATTTATGTAAATTATAAGTATGGTATCAATATAACATATCCCCAATGTATCTTAAGTATAATAATGGAATGATGTTGTCAATGAATATTAATATCATAAAAATATCATTAACATCTTTTTGGAGGAAAATAACCTTTTCATTTTGAAAATATTTTTAAAACTAATAGTAAAAAAATATATTGAAAATAATTTTCTTTGAAAAGAAACTATATTTTTTTTAAAATAATCATTATTATAATGAGTGGTCATAATGGATGAAAATTCCATTCATGTCGTACACGTTAAAATAATGATTCCTTTCAAATTTTCAATAAAATATAAACATGCCTTGTTTTGAAAGCGACATGATGAGTAATTTCAAAAAAATTAAAATAGTAAAAATGAGTAAAAATTCATTTAATAAATCATTTTTAAAGGTATATAAATATTTTTTAAAAGATTTTTAGAATACATGGATTTTGATATATAATGATTCTCGACCGAAGAGAGAAATGAAGTCATATTTTTTTTAAACATTTTCTTATTAATTTTAGGTACCAAAGAATAAAAATTGGTACCATTAATTGAATAATTTCATGAATAACCATATAATGGAAAAATATGATAATTTTAATATATAAATATCAGATAATTCCCCTAAGGGATATTTAAACAAATATAATCCCGAATAATAATGAGATTATGAAATAAACCCTTACTACTTTATAAACTTTTGAATCATAAGCCCCATGAAAGAAATAAAATTAAATAAAACTTTAAATACCATTACTATAAATTTATTCATGATATAAATTTTCAAAATGGGTTGTATATACACTTTAAAAAGGAATAAGTGGTGAATTTCGATATGTATCACGAAAGTAAAAATGAGATAAGAAACCCTTACCACTTGATCAACTTTCTTCATATGTGTCTGAACCATTTGTATAAAAAATATTATATTTTTTAAAAATAAATTCTATTACCATAATCATATATCTCATATCATATAGTATTTACCTATAGTATTTTATCACTCATTTATTAGCAATTCTTTGTTAAAATCGGTGTTTTGGGTGATTTTTTCTTCGTTTTTCATGTATGTATTGATTTGATAATTTTGAACTTTTGAATTTTATCAAGGATAAATCATATCAAAAAATTTAAACATAATATAATATAATATATATTAATTATAAATATATTTATAGTAATCTATAAACGTTATATATTAAAAATGAACTACATCCTTCATGGAGAAGGTAGCTCGTACGTATACATGAACGTTGTATCCATTTTTCCAGATGGATGGAATGAAAGGAAAATAAATATTAATAAAATTTTATAGAGTCATTATTATGTTATATATATCATTTATATTAATAAAATCCATCCTTATTATCATCAATGTAAAAATAAAATGAATAATGTTTCACATTGCTATGTGGAGGTGGAAGTTCGCAAGTACACATGAGCGACATTATTGTTTTCTAATGGATTGGAAGGTAAAAAAGTATATGAGATATTATATTTCTCTAAGTATGGTAGATAATAAATATAAAATTTATTCATTAAATTTTATCTATAATACCTTCCATATAAAGTGTAAGCAAGAAACAAATCACATCGCTTCACGAGTTGGTAGTTCAATGTACACACAAGCAGTATTATCATATCACTCAAAGAATATAAATTAAGAATTTATACATGATATGATAATTCAATAAGTATAATAATATTATAAATTTTATATACATAAATTAATTCCATCATTACATACATCCTTGAATGTTGGTGATGGAAAACAAACTACATCGGTTCAAGTGGTGGTAGTCTGTCACACATATGATCAACAATTTTGTTTTCCATTTGATGGAAGTGTAGATGGATATATTTTATTCAATAAATATAATTACATATTATTTTATAGGAGATACATTTTATTATTATTTTGGAATAGTTTTAAAATATTAGTAGTTATAAGAAGAAGCAAAATGAGAACACATAGTTAAAAACTTTACCTTTTCATCAAGAAACCACTTTAGGTTTAACCAAAAGCCTTTCTATATTAGCATTATGATCTGACCAAGGCCTATAGGATGTGGGTAGTTATTAAAGAATATATTTTTTCAGGTATTATAAATTAAAATTTATTTTGGGGTATGAGGAGGGGAGGATAGGTGAAGCCTTTAATAAGTGGGGGAGAGTGGGGGAGAGGACACACTTGGTATTATTGTAAAAATCAAACACACACACATTTGTATGATGCCAAAACCCTCCAAAATTGTTCATAATAGAACTATATATATTATAGGTAAGAAATATGTCTATAAAATGGGTTTTTTATAACTCTTTAGGTCATTTAAATCTTTACAGTTTTAGTTTAACCCCATGGTAAACTCAATTTTTACCTTAATCGTGGTAATTAAATTTTACTGTTTTTACTATTAATTATGGCCAAAAAATAAGTTAAACTTATTAAATAATACAAATAATTTTGGTTAAAATTATTGAATCTATTTTTCCAAATTCAATTCATATAAGTGATATAATCCAAGTCAATATTTTACTCGTGGACGCAACAAAAAAAAGAGGGGTTCTAAAGAGAAAATTTACATAAGTATAGAATGTTTTAATAAAAAAAATTAATATGAAGTTAATTAAAATGACCTAAATTAGTTAAATTTTAATAGAATTTAATTATTCTTACTTTTAAATTAATTTAAAATATAATTTACCATTATAAATAATTTAAATGAAAATCTATTTTTCAATTAAAATTTAGTAATTTTCATTATTCATAAAAAAATTATCTTTCTAGAAAATTATCAAAAATATACCCAAATATAATTTTGATTGGTATATTTAAAAATGATTTTTATTTTATCAAATTTTTTTATAAAATTGATAAAAATTAATTTTAAATTATGTGTACAAAGTGAAACTAATTCGCCATTCAAAAATAATATAGTTTTTAAGAAAACATTCATTTCTCTTTAAAATGGTTCTTATTTTATTTCTAATAAATAGATAAACATTTAATTCATTTTATACATGTGTAAATAAAATAATTTAGATAATTTAGTTAGTTCTATTAATAACCACTAACTTAATAGCTAGGTAATAATTGTAGTGTTTAGATAATTATATTTTAATAGAGTGTGACATTTCATTTAAACCCAGTGTTGCTTGAATCACATGCTATCGAAGATATTGAATATATTTAAAAAGTAATATTTACTAAAGTCCTGGGGTGTTATATTTTATTATAATCTTGGTGTTTCATGATATACATTCATTCTAACATGATTATCAAATTTTAAAATCTTGAGGTGTTACAATAACTGAAATAGAGTAATGGGAGAATCCTTACCATTATTTATGATGTCTTAGAACAGTGTCTCAATGATAAATTTATGATGTTTGAAATTTTTCATTCCAAAAAATTCCATCATTATGATATTATTTATTTATATACATGTGTTTATTCATAATCATTTTTTCCATGAATATATTATTATCAAAGTTGCTTTATTATGGAATTATTTGATTTATTTATTTCTTCCCTTTTTATTTATACCTTGTTTATGCTATGATAGTCTATGTTTTATGCTAGCCATTACTAAGTGTTTAAGATCACCCCTTAATATTTTTTCCCATTTCCACATGAAACCAAGAATATTAATAAATGAAATATAAGGGCTTGAAAGGAGAAACAGATGAATTTTCATGTGCCCAGCTAATATATATTATGTTTTCAATATAATGTAATTCTAATTAATGTATCTAGTTCCATAGGCTGATAAACTACAAGTTCCTATATGTTTTGATATATGTATTATGCACCATTTTATTCAAATAACTACTATCTACAAATAACTAGATACAAGGTAATTGTAGTCGGTATAAGGGAAAGTTAAATAGAAACCTTTAGAACTAGATTTATAAGAACATAGTTAGAGAAAATTACACTAAAATAAACTATAGTGATATTATAGAAATATTTATAGATAATATTTCATAAATTTACAAGAAATTCTTATGAATTATTTAATTTAATTTATAACTCATAATCTTATTCATGGACTAATTAAATATTTTCCATTATTTTAAAATGAGATATAACTAAAACCATATCATCAACTATAATCAATGTAGGTATTTACCACCTAGTCAAATTAATGATACTGGTGTCATAGTTTAATGTATTATTAATGTATTTTGGTAGTCAACTTAGGTTATAAAAAATATCATTTCCCATATAGAAAAAAAAATTCACCTCATTACGGTGTAACTATGTTGGATCTCTTCATGCGTAACAAACCTCTAAATTTCAGTAGAACCAATAATACATTATACAACTAGAGAGGTTGGGATAATATCAAATGATGAGGATATTTTAAGAGTTTTTTATATCACCATGGTTTAATAACATTGTGGTAAATCATATGTTCATAGGTATTAATACCCTTTTAAGGGTATTCAGTGATTAAGGTCCTTATATATATTTTGATATATTTTATTTTATTTTAAATTGAATATATGATTGAGTTATAGATAACCCATTTAGGTTGGTATGTGATTTGATTTATAGGTAATAAAGGATAATTAAAAAAATAGTTCAATTTATTCTAAAAATATAATATGAGATGTATATATTACCTTGTGGATTGGAAAGTGATTTTTTGACGAGGTAATCAAAGATAATTAGGGAAAAGATTAATTTATTTTTAGGAATATATGATTAAGTTATATATAGATTTTTTTCTCATTTTATATTTTTTTTATCTAAAGGTTATGTTTATGTTTAAGAGAATATGATTCCAAGATTTTTAGGCTAATAATATAATGAGAAAGATCAACATAAATTTAGGATTATTTATTTTAGGTTATTAAGTTATTGTTGTTAAAAGGATAAAAATTAATGAGTAATGGGGTGAATGGAATGTGTTATAGTTTTAACTCATACAAATGAATATATCTTGGATTTAAATAATGGTTTCAAATAAAAATACACACATGATTTATTTTTTATAATAATATGTTCATAAATTATCATCATAACCATTTCAGTTTTTGTAATTTGTTGAAACATGATCATGAAAATAAATTTATGAATTATATGTATTATATCCAACTAAGGTATTATATTTGATTTTTTAAAATATATTAAAATATTTATATATGTTTATTATGACATAAAAGGTGATTTTCCATGTATTACTCAAGATAATGGGATTTATCAATTGAAATTATATCCTGAGTCATGAATATATTAAAAATACCCTCATATATTTTTAGTGGTGTAAGTAATTTAAATTTTGATGATGAAATTTATTTAGGAAGGTAGAATGTAACACTAAAGAAAATTCAAATACAAAATGAACTCATTTTAATACATAGTATTTTTTTATACATATAAGGTATAAATTTTAAAGGTCACTATTTATGATAATGGAAAATAAATAATGAAAAATAATAATAGTACACTGTAAATGTATCTTGGATCATACTATCCAATAAAAATCATAGTTATAATATGAATAGTATAAATAAATAATAATAAAATTCATAGAATAAAAATATTGAAAATGAAAGTATTGTTTGTGAGATTCAATTTATAGGAAGTAAATATAACCATTGGTCATTATTTATCTTGGGAATTATGACTATTGGTAATTATAATCATTTTATATTATCACCATTAGTAATATAGATATTATAAGGTGAGCATTAGGATTAGTGTGTATTAATAGTAATGACAAGGGAAAATTATCAAATAAGAGAGGAACCATGTATTTTACCAGAAGGAATATCCCTTATAAAGTTCATTTATTAGAGCTTGGGAATGAGGTAGCATTGTAGGGGTTATCTATTGACCAATCCCAAGTAGAGCTTTAACATTTGAGGTTGGAGCATAATTTTATTTGAGAGAATTTCAAGCTAGTATAGATCACTACAAGGTCAATTTTGGTTAAACCGCCTAATGAAAGTTCCAACATTACACACCTCACCCTTATAGATTATGCTATAGTGATAATGGATTATGAATCAAGAGGTTAAGAAGTATTAAGTAGTAAATTCTTTTGGAAATGAAAAATTGGTTACTGTATTTCCACATTTTTTCCAGAATGTATCACACTTGAAATTCAAATTATAATACCCAAGATTCTGCTATAGTAAATAAAAAATTCACCACAAACCATTACACATAGTAAGTTCTATTATTTAATTATAATGGTATTTCACATAGTAAAATGGTAGAAATAAAGAATCTTTAATTGACAACAATGGTCAAAATAATTCAATATAACACATAGAAATATAAGGTACCACCATAATCTTTAACCTTGGAGGATCACACTCTAAAATGAATGATAAATATTTATTTAAAATTATTATTATAAAGAAAAATAATATTCAATGTAATAGATGTACAATAGGTATAAGGATAATTATATGAAATATTTTAAGTGTTATAATAAATTGTATATAAGAGGAAATATGATTGTTGGAATTTTACCATTGGAAAAATTTTACTATTGGAATATGGCCATTAGGAATCTGACTATTTTAATAGTAATATCACCATTATACAAACTTGTTTAAAATAAAATTAATAAAACCATTTAAAAATAACTTTGTCAATAACTCATAATATTAGATCTTTAGTAATTAACATTAATATAATTGTACACGCATGCCTTAGAATACAAATAATAGAAAAGAATACAAGTTTTTTTTTAATTTTTGGCACCAAATGTATGGTTTTAAAATACACCAAGAGATTAATTTAATATTTAAAATTATAATGTATAGAAAATTATATTCATAAAAATAACTATAGATTTTAAATTGAGAATTATAAATTATCTAAAGATGAATTATCATAATATTATGATAAAGTTGTATTTTTTGGTAAATAGTAAAATACATTAAGCATATACTATAAGTATTATAACATAATTATGATATAAAAATGATTATTAATTAATATAAGTGAATCCACCACCAAAAAATTTTTATTTTATTAATATAATATATTTAAATTATTTAAAATTACTTTTTTAACATATAAAAACCATTCTAAATCCTAAGTTAGATATTAATGTTTTGAAAAAAATATTTTGTGGAAAATAATACTTACATGATCAATGTAATATTTAGATATGCAGATAGATTATAAAAAATTAAAATATCAAAAACCATTTCCAAAGTGTCAAAATCTATGAGCTAAAACTATGAGTAAGAAAATGGGTTTTCATTTTTCCACAACCTATATTTCCAAGGCCTATATTCAGAAATTAATTTAAAAGTACCCCTCATTTATTATAAATACCCCCACCCACCCCCATTCAACCCCTCCTCTCTACTCCAAATCCATTAAAAATTAAGTCCATCTCATTATATCTCTAAAGATTCTCTCTAAGTAATTTATATGGTTTTATGTTTCCTATATCAAGAAATAAGAAGTTTTCCTTCAAGGTATGGGTTCCACAGTACTCATCATTACTTTTCAATTGAAATCATTTTCTTAAAATAACATTTAATCTCTTTTTATATATTTACATGATAGTAATTCAATGGGGGTTTTTATCCTTTTGATATATTTTTAATGATATAATACTTATTCCCTCTCATTATATCATTTTCCTATAACGTTGTTATGCTTATGTAACAGTCTCATATCCTCCTCTATCCTTTTTAATTACAATAATTTTTGTTGTGATATCATTTAAATAATTTTAGATATACATCAATGACTCTAATTCCATTTTATTCAAATGCTTATGATATATTTTTAATGATACATTACTTATATCATCTCATTATATCCTTTCATAAGCCGTTATATTTCCAAAATAAGGGTTCATAACCTATTTCTATTATTTAATTATTTTATTACTTCCAATTACTTTTTATTTTAATAAACAATGTTATCCATCTCCAATGGTCATGAAAAAGGGCTCTCAGCACTAGGGGTCAGCTCTAGGTGCCCTTTCCCTTATGAATTCTATTATAATTTGGAATTATCAGGGCCTGGGTGCCTAGGTGAAGTCAGACTACCTCTCCAATAAGGTATCCAATAATAAATCTAGTATATTTTTTGTTTTGGAACCTAAATAGAACTCATATAGAATTTGAGAGATTTCTAAGAGGCTCGGCATGAGGAATTGCATGCATAGAGAACCCCAAAATCATCACATATGGATCTTTTGGACGTCTTTTCTATTTTGGGAAAAACTATCTGTCTCTAACTTGTATGTCTCAGTGAAGATTGATATGGGAAATGTTTCTCTCTTTTCCTACTTTTTTACAACAAATATGAGGTGATACTTAGAGATCAAATTTGGATGGATCTATGATCCTTAAAACTATGAAACTCTTCTTGTATGGTTAGTGGTGACTTCAACACTATCATTGAGTCTATAGAGAAGAAGGGTGGTAGATCCTTCTCCAACAGGGATAGGGTTGAGTTCCCATTTGCTGCAAGAGAGGGCCTTATTGATATCAGTTTATCTAGTGATAAGTACACCTGGTGTTACAATCATAGAGGCAATCAGTGGACTTTGTGTAAGTTGGATTAATGCCTTGTGAATCTTTAGGTTATTTCATCCTTTCATGATACATAATACACCCACATGATTTGTAGGCCATCTGACCATTCACCTATCCTCATCAACCTTAAGCCCACACACAATAGTGGGGATCGATTATTCTTCTCCAATCAATGGACATGTCACTAGGATTTCTATTCGTTTGTTCAGACATCTTAGGAGAAACCAATTCATGGAAGCTTATTATATGGCTTCCATAACAAATTTCAATGACTAAATAAAGATCTAATGGAGTAGATTAAGTCCCTCCAATCAGATCAACTCTTATTAGAATTGATTAAAGCTGATTTTGAAAGAGATGAATTCATCCTCTAAGGTGACAGGTATGAGAATATTTTTAAATCCATGGGACCCAAAAAAAATCAATTAAATGAGAGGATACTATAGCATGAAATATATAAGGCTACTTGGGTCAGACCATGGGACAAAAATAGTTCATACTTTTTTTTTGAAGGAAATACATTAGGGAGGTATCCCAAACAATTAGTTGGAGGAAGCCGCATTCACTAATGACATGGAGGGGATAAGGGGAATGGTATCTTCTCACTTTAACTCCTTAATTTTTATCTTTAACCCAAGATTCAATGATGACTGGACAAATATACTGGTGGATATGTTTGAATTTAGTCCTTATGTGGCCTCCCTCAATATCAATAATCTCTTAGGGAGAATTCCAGAAGAAAATGAGGTGTGAGAGATTGTCTGATCTCTCAACCAAGACATCTCAGATGGTCTGGATGGATTCCTAAGCTTATTTTATGTCAATTATTAGCTTATCATTGAGAATGACCTAGTCCATTCCATCTAAGATTTATTTCAAGTTATACCTCTACCTCGATTTGTTTTTTAAACAAACATTATTCTAATTCCCAAAATTAATTATACCTTAGTGATAAATCATTTTAGACTAATAAGAATGTGTGATTTTTCTTATAAAATTTTGGCTTCTATCCTCAATATGAAACTCTTTTACTTCATTCCCAATTGGGTGTCAGAGGAACAACATGCTTTCATCAATGGTAACTCCATTCAAGGTGCTATAGGTATTTCCCAATAGATGATTGTAGACATTAATATGAAGATATTTGGATCCAATGTAGTTATTACAATTGATATGGACAAGGCTTATAACTGGATTGAGTAGAACATCATTCTTCAGGTCATGAGATGCATGGGATTTTCTAAACAGGTTATGGATTTTTTTTTTCTGTTATCATACTTCACCCTTGTTTAATATCCTTTTAATGGGTAGACATTGTGGGTTTGTGAAATCATTATGGGAGATAAAGAAATGTGATCCCTTGTCTCGTACTATTTTCATTATGGTTCTATAAATTCTTAGAAGATATATTAATTCTCTCTTGCATATTGAATTGATCAAACCCAATCATTACAGAGGTCACTCGATGGGTGTTTCACACCTTCTCTTTGCAGATGACATGATCTTTTTTTTAAATCGGCATAGTAACCCAATTAGAATCTTTATTTTATCCATATAATTTTACTCATAATGGACTGGGAAAGTTATCAACCGAGACAAATGTTGTGTCTTCTTTTCTTCAGCATGCCCGGACCGATGCAAGAAAAATATTATTACCATCTAGGGAATTTCCAAAAAATACCTTTCCCATGGATTATCTAGGTGCTTCTCTATCCCTTTTTAGAATTATTATAAGGTACTATGAGGGAATGGTAAACAAAATTACTAGTCGTATCATCAATTTAAAGAACTATTTCTCTCCTTCTGTGGAAGAATCACATTCTTCAATTGTCTGCTTTCCTCAATTATAATGCACATCCTATATGTTCTCACGGTGCCAAGTAAGATCATTAAAGAGACTAAAGATATGTTTTTATCTTTTATTTTGGATGCCAATAGAGAGGGGAGGTGTCACTGAGCGTCCTAGAACATATTTTACTAACTAGTGGATTATGGAGGTTTCAATGTGAAGAATATCATAGAAGAAATATACTACCTCCAAGGCAAGTTGGCATGGTATATCATTTATGGGAGGGTGCTATAGAGTGGATTAATATCTCATAGATATGGAAAATATCTTAATCTTACCAGTAGACACCCCCCTCTTGTGATGGATCTCCAGCGGCTTATGCCAACCCTTTAGCATCTCTCCTAGTGGATTATTGGAAACATGGATATAAGTTTTGGGACTAAAATTAGGAAGTCCAGGTGTTGGGGTACCCAAAATGTCATACTCCACAGCTAACTTTCAACCAAGACTATCTTCAACCTCCATTCATTCATGCGACTCTGAATGAATCATTGGAAGAGACCTATAGGAGTATCCAAATAGATGATGTCCCTAATGTGTGCCTTTATGTGGTGTCTCCATCTAGATCCTTTACCATGAGGACATACAGAGAGCTGACACACTTACCTTAATTTAGAGAAAAGTGGAGAAATATTCTCTGGTGTAAATCAATCCTTTCAGAATACATTTTTTTGGTATGGAGAATATGGAATAATGATATTATGGTTGATGTTTTTGTTAAGGGTAAGGTTATCCACATATCTTCCAAATTATATATTTGTTTGGAAAATAAGGGGGAAATATCCATGCAATTTTTTTGTTATAGTAAATGGGTAAGGACACTGTGGGATACTCTTGAAGAATTCTATGGTTTTTTGTGGTGGAGATGGACCCAATGGTAGACTTCTTCCAAATATTATTCACTAGAACCAATAATAATAAGAAAGAGGAAACATATCAGGAAATCATTTTGGCAGTTGATTATTGGTGCAACTGGGATGATAGAATCACTCTCGCCACAATGAATCCAGCTGGTCTGGTAGATCCTTGGTCACAAATTCAAGCTAAATCAATATAGAAATTAATCACCTTCTAAATCTAAGAGATGTCACACCTTATATTAGGTGTTATATGGTTACTAGACCCCACCCTAATATTAACTCATCTTGGTCAAGAAAACACTGGGAGAAATGGACTCCCCCATTCAGGGGTTTTAAATTCAATATTGATGGTTCATTTAGCCAATGTTGCATGCGAGGGGGGGGGGGTCTTCCGTGATTCCTAAGGCTAGGTACTATTTACTTTTAGTGGATTTTATGGCACTGGTGATGCCATCATGGCGGAATTTATGGCCATGCTACAAGGTTTTGGCCTATGTCATTAATAATATCCCCTTGACATCAATGGAGGCTGATTCCAATATAATATTTAACTCCCTCAAAGGTCTCCCTCTACACCCTAACATAATAATTATCTGATCCGAAGCTTCAAGGCCCTCATATCCAATGATATTTAAATTATCCACAGGAGGTATGAAGGTAACCAAGTGGCAGACTTCTTGGATTCCATGGTGACACAGGTGCCCCCTCATAGAGTTCTCCAGTAATAGTTCTCACCCACCTAGTGGTGATGTCATTGTTCTGGGATATTCCCTTGGTATCCAATTTTTTAGACCTCCCTAATTACTTGTTCAACATTAATTTTCCTTACTAAATTATATATTTTTGGGTGTAAAATATTTTTTGTGGTTTTCCTAGCATGAAATCCATATCTAGATACAATCAAATGGATAAAACTCTATAACATATTCACTTAAGGATAATAACCCTAAAAATGTTGGTTTGGTATCAATTTGATCTTCACTAAGTGCACAAAAAGTGTTCCATATTTAAAAACTACATTAAATCTCCCAATATATATGTTATGGATGAATAATATGCTCTTTGAATACCATAATAAACGATTTGATTATATATCTATAGAGACTTTTTCATAATTTATTTAGCCTCCCACCATTTTAAATTCATTATTTCTAATTCCCAAACTATTTTATAATCCTACATTTTATAAATTTCCCAATTAATATAATTTCATATTATTTACATTTTGATGGTTCTTATTTGAACATCTTCAAACCCTAATTACTTATTATTTGAGTCATAAGGTTTCACCTTTTTATCCTTATTAATTCATTTACTAGTGAAAATAATTTTCATGATTATATAATCATTTATTCTATATGACAAAATTCTATAAGATAAGCCTCATTGGGCATTTATTCTATGTATTCTTATATTTTTTATTGTTGAAAATTATTTCTAATCCATTTTGTATGTGATGGAATACCTTCAAATTTTATGTAATGGAAGAGGAGAAGAATAATATATCCCATCAGTAAACTGGTATATCTCATGAGACAACTAGGATAGGGTAATGGGATCATCCTTAAATTTATGTATTATGCCTTGGAAAAAGCCCTCGATGACATTTTTATGATTTTTGACACTATGAATTCCTAATATTATAATAATTAGGTGATTATTAATTGATATACCTGTGTTTTTTCATAATCATTTTATCTATTGATATATTATTCTCATAGTTTCTTTGTTATAGAATTATCTAATTTACTTATTTATTCCATATTTATTTATGTCATGATTTTTCTATGATTGATTCTATTATATTATATAGCTTAATGAGCATTTGATCTTACCCCTTTATATTTTTCCCATTTCCCCAAGAAAACATGAAGATATTTACATGTGACATAATTTATTTCAATTAGAAACAAATAAATTTTCAAGTACCCAACTTATGTATCTTAAGTTCTCTATATAATGTAATATTAATTAATATGTTTATTTAATGGGATGAAAAAACTACTAGATATTTTATTTTTTGATCTCTATATTTTGTACCATTGTAATCACATTACCATAGGATCAATGTTATTTGATTAGGGATCAGTAACTTTGGAATCAAACTAAGCTTTTTGGAAACCTTAGGAACTAGATTTAGAAGAATAATATTAGAGAACACAACCCTATGATAAAAACATCATATATTCTATAAATCTTTTTATATTATAGGAAACAAATTATTATAAATTCATAAGATTTATATAATATGATTTATAATTTATGGTGTTATTCATGAACTAATTAAATTTGTTCCATTTTCTAGAAACAACATCTAACAGAAACAATGTAAAAACCCTTAATAAATATATGGATATTATACTTAATCAAATATGTGATTTTAATGATATAGAAGTGAATATTAATATTATATTGTGGAAGTTAACTTCATTTATAAAAAATATTCATGCTCATATGGAACAACTAGTTGTACCTCATCATGGTGTAAGAATGTCAGATCACTTCACGTGGCTAAAATTTCCAACTTTAAATAGAACCAATATTCTATTAGATTACTATAGAGGTTAAGATGTTATAAAATTTTAAGGATATTTTATGACTTTTGGATACCATAATGGGTTAAAAAGGATTAAGGTAGATCATATGGTTAAATTTATAGATTCCCTTTTGGAGGTATTATTTGATTAAGGTGAATAATGATATGTTGAGATATTTTATTTTATTTTAGGATGAATACATGATAGAGGTATAGATAACCCTTTTGTTTGGTTTGTGATTTGATGTAGATGTTATTATAGATAATTGGTATAATGTGTTGATTTATTTTGAGAATATAAGATGAGAATTATAGATAACCTTGTGGATTAAAAAATTAATTATTGATAAGTCAATTGAGTATATTTAAGGAAAATATTAATAACTTCATGGGAGTATATATAATTGAGGTAAAAATTTATTAATATTTGATTTTATATTCTTATGTAATAATATTTAATTTGAATTCTAGGATAATATGCTTCCATGATTTTATGACATAGAATATGCTAAAGAATATCATTGTTTTTTTAATTATTTAATTATATTAAGTTATTGATATTAGGAGGATAAAAATTAAGGAAGTCTTGGTTGAACCAAAAGAGTTATATTTCGATCCTATAGAATTGAAGGTATCTTTGGTTAAAATAATGGAGTCAAAGGATATGACACTTGTGATTGATTTTTCATATTAACATGTTTATTTATTATCATTATAACCATTTTGGTTTTAGTATTTTGTTGAAAAAAGATAATGAAAATTAATCTATGAAAGATACATCTTATCACCAACTAAGGAAGTATATTTGGAAAATGGTTGTGAAAAATAGATAATATTTTTATTTTTTGGAAAAAGTTGAGTATCCTAGTATTACCTGGGATAATGAGATTTATCATTTGAAATTATCTCTTGATTCATGAATATATTAAGAATAACGTCATCCATTTTCAATAGTGGATGAAATTAAATTTTTGAGTCCTCAATTTATTTAATGGGGTATAATATAAAACCTCAGAATATTATAGTATGAGATAAACATATTTTATTACATAGTACTGTATTAAAAATCAAAAGGTATAAATTTCATAAGGTCGCTATATCAAATAATTTACAATAGTCAATGAAAAATAATTAAAGTTCAATGTATATGTATCCAATCTCAAATTATCTAATAAAAATCATAGTTATAATGAGATAGTATAGAAGAAGAATAATACAGACAGAAAAATTGATATATTAAAAATGATAATTATTATTTTGGGGATTCAATTTATAGGAATTAAATATCACCATTATAACCATTGCTTATTTGGATTGTTGGTTATTATGACTGTTGGGAATTATAATCATTGTAATTATGATCATTAGGTATTATAACTAATGGTAATGTATCTATTATAAATTGAGAATTAGGATTTGTGTGAGATTAATGAAATGTGTCAGTTATCATAGAAAGTAGGAACTATGGATTATAATTGTAGGAGAGTCACTTATGAATTTCATTTGTCAATGTTTGGGAAGAAGGTAACATCATTATGGTTCTCCCTTGATCAAGACCAAGCATAAATTCAACGGTTGAGTTTGGATCAGAATAGTTTTTAGAAGAAGTTCAAGTTAGTATAGATCACTAATAGATCAATGTTGGATCAACAACCAAATGAAAGTACCTCCACTGCACACCTAACCCTTAAGTATTATACTGGTGTGATAATGGGTTATGTATCTATAGGTTAAGAAGTATTAAGGTGTATATTATTTTAGAAATGGAATAGTGATTACTCTATATTAAATATTTTTTTATTAAATATATCGCAATTCATATTCAAATTGTAATACCCAAGATTATATTATAGCAAATATAGTGAAAACTTTTCAAACATAGATGTTATATTGTAATGGATAAATTTTCATTATATAACATAATGATCCATGCCAAAATAATATTGGTCTAGTATCTTTGGAAACATGGAAACATAAAAAATTGTTCATAGGTGAACTACATTATCTCCCACTTAGTTATTCATAATTATAACTCTTATTATACATATCATACATAACACTTATCTTTATAACATGGGGAAATGAAACATAATAAAGGGTTATCTCAGATGCTCAGTAAGGGGAAAAAAGAAATGTATCAATGATCACATAACAATAACAATATCATAAGGGTATAAGAGCATAAGAATAAATTTGAGAACTCATACCCTCCATATCATAGACCATAAAAATGAATTATGGAATAAATCATGGAATTTTATAAGATATAAATCATAAAATAATTAAATAACATAAACCATGAGTGAATAACATTGACATAAGACATAGATTTTTGGAATACACATAATTACAGAAAATTATTTCCTTATTATTTAAGGATTAATATCAAGTCTATCATATTCGAATGGGTTTACTCTCCAAACCATCATAGTAGTGAAGGTTCACTCCCAAGACTATCATATTTGATAAAGACCCTTACAAAACTATGATTAATCTCTATTACATCCTTTATTACCTCATGATATATCAATATTTAACAAATTAATTAGAGGGAGATATAGGTACCACCTGTTACATAATGAAAATCATACATATTTTTCCCACAAGGTCATAAAAAATTCATTAGATCACAACTTATGAAAAATAAATGGGTTTCATAAACATTTAATCATTTCATAACCTGTGTAAAAGAAACATGTTTCATAAATATTGATCATTTAATTATAGCATAGCCTATATAAAAGGAACAGGTCTCATAGACATATTTTTATCATAATAACAAACTATAAAAAGAAAGAATAATGATGGTAGCATTGGATCATATACCTAGTAAATCTTATGTAGATTGAGAGGATGTCATCATGGATGGAAAATAATTTTGAAAGATCACTTTGAATATTTCTTAAGGAAAATATCATTTTTCACATTAAAATAAAAATTTTAAAACATTAAAAATTCCCAACTATTAAGGAAATAATTTTATTTGAAAATAACTTTCAAGACTTTCAAAGAAAGTTTAAAATCATTTAGTGTATATAACATTTGAAAATTGTGTATGAAAAAATCAGGATTCCTTTCACATTTCTAGAAAACATTTAAAAATAAGTTATTGAGAAAATAATAAGAATATTAATTTTAAACCATTTTATAAAAAGTAAAATATGTGTAGAAATGAATTTATAAATTAATTGAGAAATAGTAAAATATTTCGTTAAGACATTTTTGAAAAACATAGACATGGAATAAAAATGATTTTTTACCGAAGAGAGAAATAAATTATATTTTTATTAAAACATTATTTTGGAATCATGAGTACATTAAGGGTGGAAAATGAAATTAAAACATGTATTTTTATTGATATAACCATATTCTAAGAAAATTCTTGTTTTTTTTATATTTATAATAATATTTCATCATTTGAAGCATAATGATAAACAATCCTGACAAACAATGATATTATATCATAAAACCTTTAACACCTTGTTAACTTTTGAATAGTAAGACCCGTGAAATAAATAACCTTAAATGGATATGTATATCCCATAATTTTCATAATAATAATAATAAAATACATTCATCATAATTATTTTCACTACATAAGAGAAAAAATTGGTGAATATGGCATGTGTCCCACTGAAATAAATGTGAGATGAAAATCCATTACCTTAAATATTGACTTCCTTTATACACATTCAAACATCATATATGAAAAATAAAGGTTTATTATACATATATTACAAAACTATAATTATATATATAATACCATATATGATTTAATTATTAAATTTTATTACCCATTTATCAATAATTTCTTGTTAAAATCATGTTTCAGACAATAAATACTTCATTTTTCATATATGTTTTTGTTTGGTATTTTTGGTACTTTTGTATTTATCATGGTTAAATCATATGGAAATTTTTAACCATGATATAAATATAATATATATTCATTATATATATATTTATAGTAATCCATTAAATTTAGTGATATAAAATGATTAACACTTTTTATAGAGATAGTAGGTCATACGTACACATGAACGTTGTTTCCATTTTCTCAATGAATAGAATGACGAGAAGGTAGAAAATATATAAAATTTAAAGATACATTATGATTTAATATATATCACATATATTCATTAAATTTATTCTTATTAAATTTTATTTTATGTGTAAGTGAAAAATTCATCACATTGCTTCGCGTGAAAATAGTTTGCCGTACATACGAGTGATGTTATCACATTATCACAAAATTGAAAGTAAGAAGGAGTACATGATATTATAATTTTAGAAGAATAATAATTTCCTTAATATAATATAAAAATTTTAAATCCATCATTATCTCTATCTGTGAGAGGCCATGATGGAAAATGAATTACATTTTTTCACAAGGTGGTAGTCCACCATACACATGATTGATAGTTTTTTTCCATTTGATGGAAGATGAGCTGGATATAGGTTATGAAAATAAAATAATAAAATATCAGTATATGTTAGATACTTTTTTATTATATCATAATATTTTAAATATATATTAATTATATAGAAGAATTAATAAAATAAAAATGTTGGGTTAAGAACAATACATCTTCTTTGAAAAATATCATTTGGTTAGCATTAAAAGCCTTCTTAGGAGGGTTTCCAAATAAAAATAATTCCTATAGCATATAGAGATATAATTAAGGAAAGTATTTGGTTAGGTATTATCTGAACCATGATGTTGTAGAAGTGTGAATAAGAGATGATATTGGATTCCCTTTTATAGGTGGGGGAGAGAATACACATGGTATTCTTGAAAATAATAAATTGTACCCACATTTTTTACATTTCATAAGGATAAAAAAATAGATCATTATCAAACCTTATATTCCATAAGGTTGAAATATTTCATTAAAATGTGATTTGGACAAGTTTTTAGGTTATTTTACCCCTTATCTTTTTTAACCTCTGATAAACTCATTTTAACTTTAATAGTGGAAATTAATTTCTATTATTGTTACTATTCATTTTGTGAAAAAAATTAAGTTAATATTAATATATTATATTATTTATATAGATTAAAAAGATGGTATAATTTTTTATAATTTTGATTCATATAAGTTGGAAAATATAATTTAAAATTAAACTCATAAATGTGAATAACATATGGTTTCCCAAAGATATTGTTTCCATAAGTACAAAAAAAAATTTGTTAATAATTAATATGAAATTAATTCCAATGAACTAAATTAAATTTATAATAACATAACTAACAAATTATAATTTTAATTAATTTTAAAAATAATTGAAATTTGAAATTAATTTTAACAAAAAGACAGTTTTTAACAAAAACTAGTATGTTTAACTATTCATTAAAAAATTAAACTTTTCTGAAAAATATAAAAATTTAATGAAGTTTATTATGATATGTTTATTCCAAAAATAATGTTTATTTTGTTAAATAAATTTTATAAAATTTTCAAAAATTAATTTTATTATTTGTTTATAAAAATAAATAAAAATTATTCTTTTAAGAAAAATATATTTTCAAAACATATAAAGACTTAACTAAAAATTAAGTTCTTAATTATAAATATCTATTTTTTTATCTAAAATATGTTTAATTAATTTTTAAAATATGTTTATTCCTATCCATACCAATAAGTTGAATGTTTAGGTTATAAATATCATATTTAAATAATAATATTAATAGTATATTGTGGTTCGTTAAAACTCAATGTTGCATGTAGAAAAAGATATTAAAGAAACAGATTTTTTTAAAAAAAAATCATAAAAACTCAAGCTATTACATTATACCCCCCTTAAAATGAATTTATTCCCCAAAATTAATTACTCCAATATAGAAAAAATGTGGATACTACTACATTATTAGATCCTTAGGTTCCCACATAACTTCTTTAAAATGGTGGTTTCACCCCAAAACTTTGACTAGGTGAGTGGTCTTATTTTATAGATAAATTTATCTATAATTCAGAATCTCCAATGTTTGTTCTTCATAGTAATTATCATATTATAAAGGTATGAACTCAATGTTCAGTACACATGAAGGATCAGTTATGTTCTTCCTTGGGATAGATGCATTGAACATATCCTAGAGTTGAGAGAGGTTCAGTGGGAGCGCTAAGAGATAAGAAACCACCACTCCCCAATCAAGAATATTGAAAGGAAAAATATACCTAAGGCTCATATTTCTCTTATTTTAGAATCTCATATCCTTTTTCCATGGATAAATTCATAGAAAAACCTTATCACCAACTTCAAATTCCATGTTACACAATTGATTGTTAGCATAACTTTTCTATCGACTATGGTGTGTCTTGATGTGATGCATAATGACTATAACATTATCTTCTATATTATTATTGATACCAAGTCCCAATAGCATTATTTCTCAAAATTGATCCCAACACTTTGGATTTCTACACTTATTTCCAGAGTAGGATTCATAAGGATCCATACAAATACTTGAGTGAAATCTATTTTTGTATGAAAACACAAATAGAGGAGGGTGTTAATCCCAAACAAATATGAAATCCAAATAAAATAATCTTATAATACCCTCTAAGGTTTTAATTTTACTTTGAACTAAAATTTTTTAGGATGATACACAGTTCTGAACCATAACTCTATATCTAGATCCTACTAAAGACTTCATCCAAACTTCAAGGTAAACCTCAAACCCCGATCAGACACAAAAGAATGTGGTACTACATGAAACATTACCACTTACGTAATGTATATCCTATAAATATGATCTTGATAGGAATATTCTTTGATAGGGATGAAGTGTGCAAAATTTGTAAGGTGATTGACTCTAACCACTATAGCATCATGCCCTTTACTTATTTTTGGGGGTCCAACTACAAAATCCATTCTGATGTTTTGCCATTTCAATTATAGTATGGGTAATGGAGACAACATCCCCTTATACTTTTTTCTCTCTAACTTAACATTATGACATATGAAGAATTGAGATAAAAACTCTATAATATCCATATTTATTTTATCCAACTAAAAATAATCTTTCAGATATCTATACATCTTTGTACTTCCATGATGAATAGAGAATAAAGAAATATGATATTCCTATAACATATCCTTATTAAAATCTAATATGGTTAAAAGACTTTCATTATTATGAAACCATATTATTCCATCACAATCAAGGTCAAACTCGGGAACACTTCTCAGTTTCTTCTATATTTCCACATCTTCCTTATGCACGTCTTTAATCTTTACTTATATAGATGGTAACACTTATTTTATAAAGATAATATTTTCCCCATTCCTGAATTATTTATAGATTCATCCTTGGAAAATATATAAATATTATATCTTTTTTATCTTTATTTTTAATAATCTAGCTTGATCCTTTTGATGTAAAACACTGACCACCTTGTTCTCTTTACTAGGGTGGAAATGTATTAGGCATTCATAGTCTTCAATTATCTCCAACCATCATCTATATTGAATATTCTACTCTTTTTGAGTGAATATATACTTTAAACTCTTATGATTAGTATATATTTTACAACTTTCTCTATAAAGATAATTCCTCATTATTTTAATGTAAAAAATGTTGTAGCTTGCTCCAAATCATGAGTTGGGTAATTTTTCTCATGAAATGTTAGTTATCATATGGCATTATATATAACCATGTAATTACTATAGAAAACACATCCCAATTGATTCTTTGATGCATCAATATAGATTTCAACCCCTTCTCCGCTATAGGATAATGTATGAACACATACATTAACTAAAATTCTCTTATGTTCCTTGAAATTTTTCTCAAATTCATATATACAAAAGAACCTGGTTCCCTTTTGACGTAACTTAGTTAGTGTATTGGACAATCATGAGAAATGTTTCAAAAAGCATCAATAAGAACCTGAAAAACTAATAAAAATATGGATCTTAGGAACCATGGTTGTTTTAGGCCAACATTAAATAACTTTTATCTTTGATGGATGAATAGAACCACCCTCTCTTGATATTATATAAACAAAAAATGAAAAAGTTTATAGCCAGAATTCATACTTGGTAATTTTTTCACATAAATTATCATTCCTTAGGGTCTTCAACACAATCCTTATGTAATCCTAATTCTCATACTTGCACTTTTAATATATAATAATATCATCTATAAAGATTGACATAGAATGATCAATGTAATATCTCAAAACTTTATTTATTAAACCCATGAAGATAATGGAGAAATTTGTAAGAACAAATGGAATCACCATATACTCATATTGTCCATAACTTTTATGGAATAATATCTTATGTATATCATACTTCTTGACCCTCAATTGACAATATCAGGAATTTAGGTAAATATTGGAAAAGTATTGAGCTCCACGCAGTTGATCAAATAAGGCATAAACATGGGGTAGATGGTAATTTATCTTAATGGTGATCTTGTTCAGCTCTTTATAATCAATATAGAGTCACATCAATCAATATTTCTTCTTAAAAAAAATTGGTGCACCCCAAGGTGTAAAAATTTTCTAAATAAATCCCTGTTCAATATCCTCTTGCAGTTGCTTATTCAATCCCTGTAACTCAATCAGGGCCATTCTATTGGGAGTTGTTGAAATAGGAATGACATCAAGTTTGAAATATTTTTGGAAATAACCTTATGTTTTATTGTAAGACTATGAAACTATTCCAAAAATTGTTGAGTCAATAAGGTTTTCCTTATGACTTTTCCATTCCATCTTGTTTTGAAAATCACAAACAACTTATACTTAAGAAAATATATATTTTAACTCCTTAAGGAAAATTTTCTTCTTTAAGGAAATTTACCCTAACCTAGATTTTCCTATACATGTCAATATTTTTCTTAAGTACAAAAACCGGATTCATACCCAAAACCCCAGAATCATATAATGTCAAGAATTTGAGTATTCTGTTTTTAGGATCCGAATTCTAGATGTGAAATGTAATGAAGTTCCACTCCAAATTATGGAAGTGAACTATAAAAAAGTTCCACTCCAAATTCTAGATATGAACTATAATGAAGTTGCACTCCGAATTCTGGATACAAACTTTCATGATATCGACTCCGAACTCTTATGAATTTCGACTCCGAACATTCATGAGTTCGACTCTGAACTCTTATGAAGTTCGACTAAGAACATTCATGAGTTCAACTCTGAACTCTTATGAAGTTCGACTCTAAAATTTCATGAGTTCGACTCTAAACTCTTATGAAGTTCGACTCCAAACTTTCATGAGTTCGACTCCGAACTCTTATGAAGTTCGACTCCAAACCTTCATGAGTTCGACTCCGAACTCTTATAAAGTTCGACTCTGAACTTTCATCAGTTTGACTCTGAACTCCTATGAAGTTCGACTCCGAACTTTTACTAGTTCGACTTTGAACTCTGCAAGTTCAGATTCTGAACTCTGGTGAAACTAGACTCCAAATTTCCTTAGAAATTCAGACTCCGGAATTCTATAGATTTCAGGTTCCGAATTCCTATAAAACAGAATCCACACATTTTTTAACATAGACTCTGAATTCCATTTTGTTTAGACTCCGAACTTTTATTTACTTACATTCCAAATTCTATTTTCTATTATGCTTACATTTTTTTCATTTTAAAATGATGTCATGCTTTCAGTTACACATGTTTTGTTATAAAATGATGTCGTCCATTATATTTCTAATTAACCGTTGGTTTAGTGACACATGTACAGGTCCATCCGATATTCAAGGAAAATATGACCGTTGGAGGAGGGAGTCGATCACTCCAACCGAGCCTATAAATGGGAGCTCATTTGAAAGAGCTCTACAAGAAGTTGATCACTCTAGAGACCACACACTATTAGGATGATTTCTAGAGAGAGAATCTTTTCATTCTTTGTGCGTAATGAACCACTCGTTCTGATTGCTTTGTGCAACTCCGAATGTTGGTGAATACATTCGAGGGATTCCGAGGATAGGAAGACAGAGGTGCCGACTACCTTGAAGTTTGAGGGCTTCCTTGTAGAGGAACACAGAGGTTCCTACTACCTTAAAGTTGGGGGTTTGTGGGGATAGTAAGATAGAGACACCGATCTTTGTATCTTGGGCTTACCCTTGTGTGGGTAAGACAAACTTGCTTGATAGATACATAGATCATCGTATCGAGGGCTTAACCTGGTGTGGGTAAGACAGACTTACTTGAAAGTATAAATCAAGTTACCTTTATCCATGGTTGTCGGATACCCTTCTCTTTGGGTTAAAAGAGTTATTGTTTGTTAATTTTATTTGTACTACTTGTTTTTCCACTGCATATTGTATTGTAAGGAAAGTATAATCTTCTTATATTTCATTACACTTGTACTCTGATTCAGTAATATTCTATATGCTTTATGGTAGAATCTCATATTGTAAACTTTATTTATGTTTCAATTTCTAGATCCATATTTCCAGAACCTGTTTTCGGAATCACTTTCCAGATTTAAGCAAGTGCATAGAACTCGAAGTTTGTAACTTCATACCTTGTTCCAATTCTCCAATTGGAGTTAGAGGTGTTGTGAATTTTCTTAGTTTAACTTTGTTAAACTTATATCTTTCCTTGTTTAAGGACATTTTTAAAGTGTACAATTCACCCCCCTCTTGTATATTGAGCATCTACATCATTATTTCGATTCTATAAAAATAAATCATCAAACTCCTGCACAATAGGCATATCATTGATGCTGAGTTTTTTCCCAACCATCTTAGAGAAATACCCTTTTTTATGGGAATTAAAAACAATATAATGGATGTGATTTATATATGAAGTTCATATTTATCATCACACCAATAAACAATCGTAGTATGGATGGAAATGTCAAATGTGACTTCTCTTCCTTTCAAATTGATGTGGTATTTATGTTAAGAAATTCCATCCATGATTAAGATAACATCAATTTAAACCAATGGGAGAATAATGATATTCTAATGAAACACATTCTCAAAAAATTCAACAAGAGCGGAATCATAGACCTAATATATCATCATCATACCATTATAGGTTTTCACTTCTAATTCAATATATAATCATTGAGTTGGTGTTGTGATACCCTTAAAAAATAATAAAATATAAATGAGTAGGTAGATATAGAATCAAGTAAGACATTATCAGTTCTATATTGGATGGTAAGTGTATGATTTACCATTTCATTATCATAAACGTCATAAAAAATAGTGACCACATGAGATTTTCCTTTATCTCAAAGATTAAGAGGTTGCTAACATCGATTATTAACATTAAAAACCAGATTTTGGAACTGGTTGTCATAAATCCTATACTCCTTGAATTCAAAAAATTAGAATATGGGTGGTGCATTCTATAAATATTTCTCTCTATTTTCATCATTAACTAAATTCTTCCCATCATTTCGGCATTCAATTTCCCAATGACCTCCCTTTATATACATAAAACATTTACCATCCCAATTAAAAAAATCCACTATGTTTAATTCCACACTTAGAGCATGAATGAAATATTATATTCTTTTCTCTATGGGTTTTAGAGTTTCCTTTGAATTTCATCTTTCTTTTGTTATCAAAACCATGATATTGATAAGTAACTAAAATCTATATTTACACTATGGTTACACATCAGATGATTTCTTCAAATCTATTCTAGTCCCTTATGGCCAACACCCTTTAGAAACTGATTTTTAAGCCACTAAATAATCAATCAACCTTAATTTAAGGATGAATGATAATACAAGAAGTATACCTTTCTAGTCTTGTAAAATTTACCTCATAGGTACCAGTGGTTTCATCATCCATCTATTTTAGCTCAAGGAATTAAATTTACATTTTCATGTAAAGAATATGAGGGAAGTACTTATTTAAAAATAATCTATTAAAATTATCCAACTCCATGGAGTAAATGTCATCTTATTGTCTTATATTATTAATAAGAGTCCAATATTGGTTTGGTTATCCTTCCAAATTATAGACAATCAGAATGAAATTTTCATGTTTTAGACACTGGATAACAGAAAATATATTTTCAATGGTACATATCCATTTATCATTAATTAGTGGATCAGTGGATCTACTAAAATAAGGTGGATGTTTACACATGAAGGACATAACATAATATTATTTCCTTAATTCCTAATTTTGAAGTCTAATAAGATTCATAGCTTCAGAAAGATACATGGGCATATAATTGATATTTTTTAGTCCAGGTCCCATAACATTTGGTTACTTATGAGGAAACTCATTGCAATACACATCAAATTTGGCATTATCCTGACTCCTTCAGTTTCCATCAATTGATTAAAACCAAAAATCATAGTGTGATCAACAATAATCATAGTGGGGAAACCACATAATCATGAAAACCCATTTATAGGATTTCTAAATCATGAAACCTTATTTTTAATATATGACACCCTAGGTTTAACCTAGTCCATACATGATCATCATCCATTCAAATCCTTCATAATGGTTTATAAAGAGTTTGTGAATTTCCAAAACATATCCCCAGGAGTGTCAAATCATGTGTACAATAAGGCCTATTTTCATGTATCAGGTAAAGATCAATTCAAATATCAATGCACCCTTTTAGAGTTATTAACCCTTAGTAAAACTATTCCTGTATGACATCCAATTGTAGTGTCCTGATATATATGTAATTTATTGGAAACCGCTCACTCTATCCTCTATAAATATTCTAGGATATTCTCTTATACTTATAATTATCCATGTGATTATCACTAAATATATCTTATCCATGTTTTTAATGGTTTAATTAAACCTCTATTTGACACCAACTATAGAAACACACGCTATTTATACACATATATCACATCATAACTAATGAATATTCATTACTTTAAGTAACGATCTACACCAGAATCATGGAGGTTTAGTATCTTTGGAAACATAGAAACATAAAAAACTGGTTCATAGGAGAAATACGTCAACTTCCTTTAATTTATTTATTACTATCACCCTTCTTGGACATATTATACACAATACCTCTTTTTATAACCTATTGAAAGGAAACATAATAAAGGGTGAGCCCAAATGCCAAGTAAGGGTGAATAATGGATATATTAATGATCACATATGCATAACACGATCATAAGTTTATGAGAACATTAAAATACATTTGGAAAACCATACCCTGTATAACATAAATCATAAACATTAGTCATGAAATAAGTCTTGGTAGTCCACAAGACATGAATCAAAAAGGAATCAAAGAACATAATCCATGAGAGAAAAAATTGGAAAAATACATATATTTATGGTCTACACATAAGATTAGAAAATTATTTTATTAGTAGTCAATTCATGCTGCCAAGGCTATCATAGTGGAATGATTTCAACACCCATACCATCATAGTAGTCAAGGTTCACTACCAAGACTATCAATGTCGAAAAATTAACTTACTGAAATAGGTTCACTATCTATTCTAGTTTTATATATATCATAATATATCAATATTTAACAAATTCATTGGAGGGAGATATAGGTCCCAATGATCATATAATTAAAATAATATTTATGTGTGCAATAAGATCATAAAATATTCATCATATCAGAAGCCATGAAAAATAAATGGGCTTCATAAACATTTCATCATATTATAACCAATATCAAATAAACGGGTTTTAGAAAAATTTTATAATTTAATCATAGCATAACCCGTGGAAAAATGGGCCACATAAATATAATTTTATCTTAATCATTAACCATCCAGAGAAATAATAAGTATGGTATCATTGGATCATATCCCCAAAAAAGCGTAAGTTTCATAAAAGGATTTCATATTTTATGGAAAATGATTTTGAAGTATTACTCAGAACATTTCATGATGGAAATATGGTCACAAACCAACCTGACTCGACCCTGAACCGGTCACTCAGGTCAGCCCAAGACAAAGCCCAAGAGAAATTCATGATCCTCTCAGGCTGGAAACTAGTGTTGGGAAATCAATAGAGAAACCAAGGGAATGATTTCTCCCAATATAATTTAATAAAAAGAAGAAACAAATATACCAACCCTATATAAATAAATATCCAAATTGAACATCAATTATACAAAAAACTAAAGTTACAAAAAACCAAACAACAAGACTGAAATTGAACCTAACGACCACAACATCTCTATGTGACCTTGAGGGTTACTCTTTGATACAAAAACCAACCACATACCATAGTGATCAAAACCAAGATGAAACCTACACCAGAAGCTAAAAACAAGAATGAACTATATGCCTATTTATTATAACTCAGTAGGCATTCCATAATAAATCTATTCCCAATGAACTTAATTTAAATAAAATCATCATTGATATCATGTTTTAAATAAGATATATAAAACTAGTCATTTCACACACACTTTCTATTTAAAACTAAACATGGTTCATTTCCCTTTTTTTCATTCAAATTCAGATTATTTTACAGGAACCACACATTACCATTTACATGAGACAAGATAATGTTTTCATTTAAAAATGGGGAAATGAGTAAAAAAAAATTATCAAACAATTTTCCATAAACCTTTGGAAACAAATTCTTAACTTTTCAAAATAAGTACACAACACAAGATTGAAACCACAATAATCACATAATAAGGGCAATGGAAAAATATCACATAAGAGTAACCAACCAACATGCATCACAATCACATACCACAGAAAACTAAGTACCAAAAGACATGGGGGGAACATAGGAGCTCAGTGGAATAACCTAGAACATATTATACATCTTGACTCATCATGAAATCATGCCTCACATAATGACATCAATTATTACCCACACACTTGATGGCACCCTACCTGGTCAGACCAAGGGGCACTACCCAATAGCAACAGAAACAAACAAAACAAATACCCTGCTATGGGCCACTGGCCAGAGTCAAATCCTAAGATATTGCAGCAATAATTCATTGAAAATCCTCTATATATTCAAGGTTCCCATGTTAATAATAAAGTGGGGGTGATCCAAAAAATTCCAACTGAGCATCCAATCACATGCACATACATCATACATAAGAAAGTCACACAATGAGTCAACCCCAAGCTACCCCAAGGAAAAATATCTTGCCTTTTAACCATTTGATAAAAATGGAGCCTCTTGGTGTCAGACTCCTGAAAAAAATAAACATAACCAAGGTAAGAAGATTATCTAGGGAATGTTTTAAAGATGATCATTTCCATAAAAGATCCAAACAAGCCTTAAACACCCTTCAAGAAATCAATTGTTTCCAAGAGAAAACCAACACATTTCCATTACATTTTCAATCCATTTTCAAAGAACCATACTCACCTTTCAAAAAGGTGAAAACACTCCATTTTCCATTTCACAACTATTTTGGAGAAAATTTCCATTTAATACACATACCACATTTTAAAACAAAATTCACTTTCATAAAAATGCCAAATAGATTACACACCATCATCACATTTCAAACCATTTCCAAACAATAAAATATGCACTGAATTCAAAATCCAACACCATTTAAGAAAACTTGTTTAAGAAACCCATCCATTCATTTTGTAAGACAGATACCTTTACCAAGATAAAAACATGCTTTAAATTTCAAAAATCACTTACAAAATCCAACTGGACATTTTATAAAATTGGTGATATGAATAAATTAATGAAACAATACCATATACTTCATGCAACCAATAAAACCACTAAATTTCAAATCAAAATATTATTCAAAAAAACACACATCACTGTCTAATATCCATGGAAGGTGTGAAAATTAAGAATCCAATAATTCTTAAATTTAATGGACAAGTTCAAAGGGAGACCTAACTCCAATTCATGGTTCTTCAACAACACTCACTCAAAACAACCTCAAAAAGGTTTGAAGAAGCATGAATAACCACAAGGAACATTAAAAATAAAAAACCTCTAAATTAAACATAATAAACAATAACCCTATATCCACATGACTAAGGTTTAAGAGGAACTCAAGAGAAAATGGAAGCTGAAGGTAGAGGGAGAAGATAGGAGAAGACTACCCTGAGAAATCACCCTTAAAACATGAAGAGAAACCAACATCCACACCTTAAGAGATGAGAGGAGGTTTGTAGAAAAAGGGAGGAGCTCCCCTAGGTTTTAAAAAATCAGGAGTATAAGAAATGGGGTGTTTTAGGTTAAAAATTAGAGAGGGTATAAAGGTATAATCACAATTTTTAATGACCTGGATATGTATCACGGTTTTCCTGCATTGGTGCATCCCTCACGATCTAAAAGGAACATGCATCATGGTTAGACTGTATAGTTTACCAAACCATGCGACAACCATATGGTTTCCACTATCCAAAAATGAAATTGGCCACACGGTTTCCTAGGAAAGGGTGAAATATTTTCCCTAACCATGCACCAACCGTGCACCTTCTGTCAATCCCAAAATCTTCATTTTCTCCCAAAAATCAAATGAAAAATAAAGCATAAACGCAGGATCCAAAAAAACAATATAAAACACGAAAATCAAGGTAAAAACCAAGAACCAATAGATGAGGTAGAACATAGGATGAAAAAAATATGGGTGTGATAATTCTCACTACCATTTATGTTTTTTACCCTAGAAAGAAAAAAAATCTCTAGTTGATCAATCAAACAAAAAGGATTCCTACAACTGCATTATCCAACCTCTCAAACTAAGAACACCTCAACCACTAACAAAACAAAACCCATACCCCTTACTAAAATGAACTAATGAACCCAAACCACTTCTCAAGAGATGATAAAGAAACTCAAGCTACAACTTCTATAACCTTGCTTCGAACAAGACCATTGAGCATACTCCTAAAAATTCCAACATCTACGCAGTTAAAAAGGAA
This sequence comes from Viscum album, assembly GCA_963277665.1. Taxonomy (NCBI): domain Eukaryota; kingdom Viridiplantae; phylum Streptophyta; class Magnoliopsida; order Santalales; family Viscaceae; genus Viscum; species Viscum album. Next base: position 1,495,665,786 of record OY728119.1, on the reverse strand, counting down.
CTCAAAATTAGATAACTCAAAACACAACCACCCATTTCCATGCTAACACTAGAAACTAAACTGGATCATCAACATTAGATGTCAGAATGGACTCCCTGCCATTAGAAAACAACTAGCTCTAAAAAAATCTTGAATAAACCAAAAAAATATTCATGGTGGGTCTTCCAACCATTAATAACTAACCAACATAAACCAACCAGCATAACCCGACCCAGGAATCCCGTCATGGGCCAAACCGGGAGCTCCTTGAATAGACTCACAAAACCCCACCACAAGGGGCCCTTGATGAAAGAAACTCAAAACCAAATAGAAAAAAATCCACTAATTTAGTGCCTCCTGAAGATGAAACTATTTCTAGATGTGCACAAAACAAAACCAAAATCAACTCCCAAAGGATAACTAAACAAAAAAACTAATCATATATTCACATTAGAAAGCCGAAACTACTAAAATATCAAGAATATGATGCCATTACACCTTTTATCAAAAAATGAGACCTTCTAAGATGAAGAAGATACAACAAATAATATTAAAATTACCCCATCCAAATAATGGAGACCAATTCCAGGCCATGTCCATCTACACCCCATGATTCCTAACTATAATGAAGATTCACTCTAAAGCCAATGGATAGAGCATTGAGGTTTGGATTCATCCACTGCATTATAGTCATGAGCTAATAATATTTAATTGGAACCCCTTCTTTTGGTTCCATGATCGACCACACAACATCCCAGGTAGAACCAAAATGACACGAGACACAACAACTCCCTCCTTTTCCCCATACAAGAGGCACAAAAAACCAAAAACACAAAAAAAACATGCCTCCACTCAAGATGAAAATTTAAATTTACAAAAGACACATTTTAGTTAAAAAAGGTCTCTAGATATCCAAAATATCAAATTTTACAATTTAAGGAAAATAATAAACCACATGACACCACCAGACATAAACATTACAAAAAAATTTGAATTACATAGAAAGGGGCCTTTAAATTGAACCCAAGAAATCACCACACTCATAAAAATGGGATGGGGTTTATTTTGAAGGTTTGGATCTGTATCCACATCACTTCCCTACAATAACCTGATAGAACCAATGAATGTGACCTAGACATTCATAGGCACGATAGATATTTGGAGCACTTAGACACAATGAATTCTTATGAACATTCTTGCATCATGATGACACACCATGGTCCAATACTTAGATGAATATAGTGATAGATATAAATTCCTTTTCATTATGTGACCTGCACCACCATATTCATACCACTTTCCAATATCTTTATTTGGGCTCCCTTTAATAATCCGTGAGACTAAGGGAAAATTGGATACCTCAAACACTCCTACTAACACAGCTTCAACCCGAATAGCTTACCTCACCGCATCAACAAGGGATGTCATACCAAACGCTGACACCTTCAACTGAAATTCAAGACAAATCCCATCTCAAAATGGTGAGCCTTAAATAAATTATCCACAACCCACTATAAAAGGTAAGGAACTATATCCATAAAATGAAAAAATAACTCCAACACTAATCCAATACCTTACTGTAGACAACATATCTATATACCCTTCCTCACCTTCACTATCTCTGAGAAATACAACTGGATTAATGAATCCTTGAAGAACTCCTATGTAATATCATCTTTAGGCTTGTCTTAAGAGACTAACTTACACCACTTCTAGGTCATACCTTCAAGTATAAAGGTAGAGAACTTCACCTTTAGTGACTTAGGAGACTCCTGGAGACTAAATGTTCTTTTGATTTTCCACATCCACTCTTCTACTTCGAGAGGATTCGCTTGAACATAAAATAGAAGAGGGTTCAAATTTCAAAACTCAAGAAGAAATTACTTATCTTGATCAACTAGAAGGTCTAATAATGGTGAAACATCCATAGAAGAACATCTAATATCCATCATGAATTTTTTGGGGGGAAACACTAACAAAAAATAAAACCAAGAACCCTAATCAAAACTAATTCATCATCAAGGACTCAAATTCAAAGAACCACTTAAACAACACTTCCAAATCATAGTAAAAGGCACCAAAAAACACTATTTATCAAAACATCATGATTTTACTCTTGAAAATACTTCTAAAAGAAAAACATTTGTTGGGTTTCGCACTCACCAATGGAATTCCATAGAGCCTCACACATGAGTATTCCAATGCCACCCCCGGAACTCATTAACTCATGCCAACCTAGGCACTCATCCAACCATACCATAAATCATCCACAAACTCAAACACATCCTTGAATGCGAGTACTCATGGGAATATTAATTCTCAAAAAAAAATTCCACCTTCAAAGACAAAACATTCCCATTTTTTAAATGAACATTCAACCTAATTTTCATATTCTCAATCCACCTCCCATTTCAGAATTCATAATATTTTTCAAAATATTACTAACCACCAATTAAAAATCCATTTTCAAACTCCTCACACAGATACATTTTATCCTTTTCAAATAAATCTCATTGATTAAATACAAAAATCTAATTTATCCCATTGAAATATTTTTAAATATATCAACAAATCGCATTCTATCAAAAACCACATTGATTAAAAAAATCAATTCCCCTCATTTAAAATAAATTTCAAAAATCACCATTAAAATAAACTTCCTCTTACAAACAACTAATTTCTATAAACTCTAGTTTTCAATTAAAAAAAATTTGATCTCAATAAACCACTCCCCATTTTACCAGAAATTTAGCTTATAAAAATACATTTTCTAGTTCTTTCATAAAAATGATTCTAAAAATAATTTTTTCAAATTCACAAAACCAAACCATAATAACATTAAATATATTTTTTCAAAATTCAAAAAAATATTCAGAATCAAGGAATACCTAAAACAACTCACAAGGGGAAACCAGTTTCTATGGGTGACTTGGCCATATAGTTGGCGGCCACATGCTAATCATGCCACCATCACAAAGAGTCTTCTTCGACCATTTCCCTAGCTACACATGGCTTTCCAGGCCCTACAAGCTCACTAAGGCCTTTATCCCAACTCTATTTTCATTTCCCTAACACCAAAAAACCAATCAGAAGAAAAGAAACAAAATAAAAACCAAAACCCCATTGAAACTCAAGGTTTGGTCTAGAAAATATTGGCCAGACACTCCCCCAAACCTACAATGCAATTTTCAATAGTTCTACTCTATCTACCTTGACATCTTAAATAATAACGGACATTGTGAAGTATAGGTCCATAAAAGAATCAACCTGGATCTGATACAATTTTACAACAAACCAACCAGAGTTAACCTCGAACAGGTCACCTGAGATGGCCCGCGATAAGGCCCGAAAGGCACTCTTAATCATCTCAGGCTGGAAACTACTGCTGGGACATTTATAGAGGAACCAATGGATTTTTTTAAATATAATTTAATAAAATACCAAAAAATAGAGTATACCAATATAAATAAATTTTCAATATGAAAATAATTTATACAAAAACCGATGTTACAACAAACTGAACAAAAAAAACGAAACTAAACATGATGAAAAATTTTTTCCAAATTACCCTAAGGGTCACTCTTTGATAACAAAACCCACCATCTCCCACGACGATCAAAATAAATCTCTACACGAGAATCTAAAAAAAATAATAGACATGAGTATTAAGACTTAGTAAAAGTGCCTAAAGAAATATATTCCCAATGCACTTCATTTAAATAAAAGAAACATCAATATCAGGTTTGAAATACAATATATAAAACTAGGATTTCTCCAAACACTTTATCTTTAAAATCAAACATGATCCATTTCCCTTTCTTTATTCAAATTTGTATTCTTTTCTAAGAAGAAGACATTAGAATTTACATGGGACAAGATAATGCTATCATTTAAAAAGGGGTAAAAGGAGTGAAAAACATTTTCAAAACATTTTCTGTAAACCCTTGGAAACTAACTCATGACTCTTAAAAATGATTTCACTACATTTTAGAGAAACCAAAATTATCACATAATTAGGGAAATGGAAAAACATCACATAAGAGTAACCAACCAACAAACATCTCAATCATCCACTATATAAAACTAAGTTCCAAAAGACATGGAAGAACCAAGGAGATTAGTGGAATAATCTATAACATACTATAGATCTTGACTCATCTCGAAGACATGCCTCACATGATGATATCAATTCTCTTCCACATGATCAATCTCACCCTACATGGTCTGACTGGGGTGAATTATCTCATATTAATAAAAACAAACAAAAAAATCCCCTCCTATGGGCTATAAGCCAGAGCGAAATACTTAGCTAGTGCAATAATTGTTCACAAAAAATCTGTAATATATTCCAAGTTACCATGTCAATACTGAAGGGGGCATGGGCCAATAAATGGAAACTAAGAATCCAATCACATTCACATACATCATACCCAAGTAACTCATTATACGATTAACCCCCAATCCACCTTAAGGAACAATCTCTAGACTTTCAACCATTTGATCACAAGGGAGCCTCTTAACATGGGCCTCCCATAATAATCAACATAACCATGGCAAGATGATTATCTAAAGAGATTTTTCAGGATTATCATTTCTAAAAAAGTGCCAAATGGGCCTTAAATGTCATTTAATAAATCACCCCATTCTAAAAGAAAACCAAAAAATTTCCTTTACATTATCAAACCATTTTCAAAGAACCAAACTCACCTTTCACTATAGAAAAATGACCATTTCATTGCGGTTTTTTTTTTGGAAATGGTGGCAGTTTAAACTGCTGCCATATGATTCTATGGCAGTTTAAACTGCCACCATAGGATTTTGTGGTAGTTTCCAAAAATCACGACTAAAGTGTGTGTTGGCATATAACACACGGTAGCTTCCTCGATTTAGTGGAGTTTTATGGTAACCATCGTTGTGAGTGCATTTAGTGGCGGATTTTATGGATTTAGCGGCCGTTTTCCCCAGGGAAACTGATATTTTTTTAGCGGCGGTTATAACCGCCGCTAATAAAATATCAGTTTCGCGGGGGAAAAGGCCGATAAATCCATAAAACAACAACGTAATAATAAAATAATATGAAACTGTGTAGCACCGGTTAAAATTACTGCTAAATTGTTGTCCGTATCGGTGATTTTAACCACCGTGGAAAGAAAAATAACATAATTTTAGCAGCAGTTAAAATATCCACTAAATATATTATATTTATTTTGTAGCAGTTAAATCCGCCACTAAAGCGAGATTTACAAAAACAAATACAACTGATACTATAGGCCCATTACAGAAGCCCTGAAAAAAAAGATTCCAATTGATATAACATATAACACATCATAACCATAACACATCATAACCACCCCACCTCACAACCACCACACATCACCACTACCACACATCAGCACCATCACACCTCATAACCAATACACATCACAACCACCATGCATAATTTATTTTCAATATGTGTTTTTATCATAATTACTAAATTATTATGAAGGGTTTTCCCACAGGAATACAATATTTCACGGGAAACCAATTTAATAGTTTGATATTTATTCAAAGTCATTTTTATATGTGGTGAGGTTATACAAACATAAATAGAAGGTTTTATAAAAACCAAAACAACACACTATCTCAAAATAAGTCTGTAGACGCCGGAAAAGTCCGTTGTTCCCAAACGAAGTTCCGGATGCAGAAAGCGAGGTCATATTTGGAGTCGGAAGAATGTTTCGGAGGGCCCGGAGGCCTTGCGCGGAATTTCAGAGGCCCGCGCGCAAAAGCGATAAGTCGCGCGCAAAACCCCCGGGATGCGCGCAATGCGATGGTCCGGCGCGCATTTTTGCGCGCCGCTGGCCCGCGCGGCTCCCTTTGCGCGCCGTGCCCGATTCCGCGCCCCGCGAGAAGGATTTCGCGCTCGCGCCTTGGATTCCGCGCCCAGGGTTGCCTATAAATACAAGGCGACCCCCAACGTTTTAAAGGTTGCTGGAAGTCGAAACGTCTCTCGTGCGCGCAAGTCAACCCCTTCCGCGCGCAATGACGAACTTCAGGTAACCTCCTTTCTTTCGCGCAAGAAAGCCTCGGGGTCCGCCTTCGCGCGCAATCCCCGCTGGCTCCTTTCATTTGAATAAAAACTCCCCCTAAGGCCTTTGCGCGCAAAAGAACCCGCTTGCGCGCAATTGCCCCCGGGGTGCGCGCAATCCAGCCCGATTGCGCGCACCCCCCTCTTCAAAGTGGCCGTTCGTTTGAGAATGAGCCGTTGCCCCCGCGCGCTGTCCGAAGCCCGGTGCGCGCAATCTTTATTATCTGCGCGCAAGGCGCTGGCCCAATTGCGCGCCAGCCGCCCCGTTTGCGCGCCGATCCGCAGCTTTGCGCGCAAAGCTCCTCTTTTGCGCGCAACCTGCCAGGGTCGCCCCCGTTGACCCCCTGAGGGTACCCGCCAGCGTGGCGCCCGATGATCTTCATCGCAGGTGCCCGCACCGTACGCTGTCTTCCCGTGCGGCCTTCCAGGCTTGCGCGAAGTGACACGGACCCATCGGCGGCACACATACGTCCAACATGACGTTAAAATGTACTTCGTCCGAGCTACAAGACGTTAAACTGTTCAGCATACGTCCCGCATGACGTTAAACTGCACATACGTCCAACATGACGTTAAACTGTACTTCGTCCGAGCTACAAGACGTTAAACTGTTCAGCATACGTCCCGCATGACGTTAAACTGCACATACGTCCAACATGACGTTAAACTGTACTTCGTCCGAGCTACAAGACGTTAAACTGTTCAGCATACGTCCCGCATGACGTTAAACTGCACATACGTCCAACATGACGTTAAACTGTACATCGTCCAAGCTGCATGACGCTAAACTGCCTAGCCCCAATCGTCCGCGCTGCAAGACGTTAAACTGCCAAGTGTTTCGTCCCGCACGACGTTAAACTGCAATCGTCCGCGCTGTACGACGTTAAACTGCCTAGCGCATCGTCCTCAACACACGACGTTAAACTGTACTTCGTCCGGCAAGACGTTAAACCGACCGCCTCACCCGATCCCGTGCATCGCACGCTGGGTCCGCCCCCGGTTTGGATGTGGCCCCCACCCGCTCGTCTCTGCAGGGATGTCGGGATTGTCCTTCTCTAGGGACGATTTAATGGGAGTGGCTTTTCCCTACGGGGGCAGGGTATTACAAACCCCTAGTTTCTTGTGGGGGGTTGCACGTGTGTATCTCCATTGCACTCCCCCACTGCCGAAGCCAGTAGAGGGTGTGACTGGGATCGAGGTGTCTCCTACTTTCGGTTCAGGTCCCTTCCAACTGAGTTTTGCCGCATTCGGGCTGCCTTAGTGTGTAAGTCCTGACAGAATGAACTACGTGGACTTTGATCCCTGTCTTCTATACAGGGTACGTAGGAAGCCTCCCTGAGGTCCAAGACCACCACCTGGTCGTCCCGGTCGTATTTACGTCGGTTCGTCCATCCGTGGACCCTTCCTGGGTTCACGCTTGCGTCGATTCACCTCTGAGTCCGCACCTGTGGGGAGACTGCCCGTGTGTATCTCCACTGTGCCTCCCCACAGCCCCTTTTTCCATTTCTCCTTTTATCGTCCAGCATGACGTGAAACTGTGATCCACCCGGCCGTTCCATCCCCCTCTGTGCGAGGTGGTTCGGTTCAATCCTCCGCCCGGCGGCCTTGACCCCTTCGTGCGTCGGCCTGCCAACGTCCAGCATGACGTTAAACTGTATACCCGAACTACGTTGACTTTGATCCGTGCTAACGTGCGGTACGTAGGAAGCCCCACGGGGTCCAAGCTCTTTACTCCGCTATCCATCCTGACCCTTACCCGGGCCGCCACATCCCGGTGGGGTCATGCCACTTCACTCCACTCCACTTCACCCGGGAAGCCGCCCATGTGCTGGCCCCAGCATCGAAGGTTCCCCGCAAGGGGTTCTGTTATCTGATCCACTCTTCGTGTCGATCAGTCCGATGCCGTCCCCGCTGGACGTTAAACTCGCGGCATACCCCGCGTTAAACACGGGAAGCTGAGGAAAACCTCAGGTGACACAGTTCCCCGCACCCGGTGCGGGATGCCTCAGGCGTCATGCCTTCGAGAAGCCCTATTAGGGACGGAAGACAGATATGCAGAGCCGCAGTGTAAATGCACGCCCCCAACACCCAGAGCCATCCGGTCTCCTCACCGCAGGTTGCTGCCCCGATCAGACTCCTTGGAGCGTCCGGGCGGAAGCAGCGTAATTAACCGGTGTCCATGAAGATATGGCGCCGGGAACGAGATTCACGAGCATGTCTTAAATCTATGAGGGAGACCCGGATTAGGCGACGAGTTCCGAGGAGACGTCCAAGGAAGGAGGAGCCGACATCCCATCATCCCGGTTTCGATCAAGGAGCAGACGCCCCTGAATAAGGGACGGATGCCGCCCGCCTTTGGAAAGCGGGACTGCGGGACCACAAGCCGCGCGCGCTCATCCCCTCGGGTTGACGGGTGCACGCGCGAACGCGTCCTGGCGGAACAGCGTAACCCGACGCACATCCGCACCGAAACAGAAAAATGGTGAACCCGACGTGAATCTCTTCTCCTCGACATGAAGACCGATAGCTTTCAGAGGTGTTGGAAGACCGGCATGTTGCCCGGCCGAGCATTTAGTTTTACCCGCCAGGGGCTGGGGAAGTGAAATCGGGCACTCCGTCTCGCAACGTCGAGGGCCTGGGTTCCCCCCACGGAAGGCGTCGTGGCACTAATGGTTGGTTGTCGGTTCCTTTTCCTGTCAGTGTTAATGGGTTTTTCTCCCTGCTTTCAGGAATCAAGTCGCCCGACCCAGTGCCCGATCGCCACCCGCCCACTGGCGCGGGGGTAGGGGAAACGCCAATGCGGCTACTCCGCGCGGCCCCGCCCATTCCACAGCCGTCCCAGCAGCCGCAATTGCGGGACGACCACGCCCTCTCTCCCCCTCGGAGGTCATCCAAAGAAGGGTGATCAACGCCCTGGTGCGGAGATACGAGGAAGAGGGAGTCATCCCCACCAGGGACATGGCTCGCCTAGACCTCGAGGAGGCTGCGCCTCGCCACCACCGCCGCCCCCGAGGGCCGCGCAGGGAGGCACCGCTGCCTACCTCGACGTCCAACCGCTTCGGGAGTTTATCCCCGGAGCGCTCCGACAGTTCCCTTCCCTATGCGGATGAGGTGGGAGATGCCCGGGACCACCCTATCCGGGATTCGCTCCAGGGATCCGCGGTAAGGGCTCCCGCCAGGCCACAGCGACACCGCCGCCAGGCCCCTCAAGTCGAAGAGCGGGCTCTCCACCTGCCCGCACCGCTCATCCCGACTCGTCTGTCCCGACGACAGCGTCGGGCACGAGCGGAAGAGGATGCCCACCTTGGGGCCCTAGCAACAGCGGCCGCATCGGCCCAAGCCACAGTTGGCTCCAGTCGCCGGGCCCCTGCGCATCCTGAGCAGGGGAACTTCTATGCCCGACCTGGATCGAGGCCCCGACCGCCCCAAAGGCAGGTTGGGTTGACTCTCCCGGTTGCTAGCACAAGCAATAGCCACCGTGGACCACCTCGCGGTAGCGCTATTCACCAACAGGGGCTACTCCATGTGACCGATCCGGGAGGCATGGGTCATCCCACCTCCCGATGCCGGCCCGGAGACCTGCCCGGAATCATCTCTCCCCGCGTCCCCTTTGATATCTGTCCCGGTGCCCCTCGCACCTTGGTTTCCAGTCCTCCTGGCCCCAGCACCAGTGCGGCCAGAGGACGCCAGGACAGAGATCAGCCCTGCCCCGAAGAACCGCCCAGGGGCGGGAGGGCGAGGCGTCGACGCAGAGGGAAGAATGTTATGGAATTCCGGACAGAGATTCGACCTGTTCGCTTCTCTGATTCAGAGGCGGAGTACGATTCGGCGACAGAGCCCCTTCCCCAATCCCGCCAGTCGAGGGCAGGGGTAGGAATGCGGCACGTCAGCCTCGTACTCCCTGAGAGCGAGATCGATGTGATCCCTGCATCTCTCCGAAGGTATATCCGGAGTAACAAGGGCCTGGTAGACCCCCAAGGATCAAGCTTGCGGTTGGTACCGACCCCTCCGGAAGTGCCTTCCGCCCCGATCAGAGAAGCCGGAGACCTTATCTGGGGACCGACGGTCGAACCTCGATCTAGTGCACCCTCGGCGAGCACCGATGCTACGGCAGGATGTTCGCTCGCCGGCCCGTCCTATCGTGATGTGGTAGCTGGGGCACCGCCACCCTTAGGGGGCGGCCCGGGATATGGAGGCCAATCGGCCTGCTCGCCGTATTCACCGCCGGCCAGCCCGTCGGCCCGACGGCCCGCCTCGGCGCCACTGCCGGTTCCCCGTCCGTTCCCAGCCATTGAAGAGGACCGAGGAGATCTGGGTCCCGAGTTTGAGTCGTGGAGCTTCTGGACCGTCCTTGCAGAGGGCCACTTCCCTGAGAAGTTTTGGCCAGTCGCAGGACCGGGCTTTGATGCACCCGAATCACTCACCCCGGATGAGTTCGAATGCTTCCGCCGAACTCTCCGGGAGACTCACTCCCGTCTTCACTGCCTACAAATGCCATACCCCGGGAGTCAACTACACCTGGAGGATATTGGTGAGCAGTGCCGTCAAATTGACCTGGCCATGCTCCCCGCGGTTCGGCACCTCGGGTCATTTGGGCACCACGAGGCCCTCCAACAACGATGCGTTGAGTGTTTTCAAGTACTCCGCAAAGTTATCGAGGAAGCCACTCCCCACGTGTATATCCGTGGATGGGGGCAGTACGCTGCCCTACGCTTCAGCGTGATTCGCCGACAGCCCGATTCGCTGGGAGGCCCTGAGGGTATATCCCCAGGGACAGAAACAGTCAATATGGCTGACCTGTCGGGAGAGGGTAACGACTTGGAACTTCTCGACGGGGGCTTTCCCCCCGAAGACAAGCCGTCGTCAGAGCCATCAGTGAGAGTTACTCGTCATCAGAGGAACATCCTGGGGCTCCCCGCACCCACTGAAGCACTGACATTGAGCCGCAACGTCAGCAAAGGCAAAGAGCACGGCGGGGCTATAAAGCCCGCCGACCCCTCCACCTCCATACAGAGGGCAGAGGAGGATCCCGAGAAGGCTGCGCTACGTCAACAGCTCGCCGAGCAGAAGAAGTTGGTTGACCAGCTCCTCGCCGAGCGCGCTGCAGAGCAGCGGCCTGACTACGGTGATCCTAGGCCAGGACAGCAGGGACCGGAACAACCGCTCCTCGATGAGACTCTCCCGGGCAACCGTGATCATGCCGTGTTCGCCGACAGGAGAGAGGCCATTGCCTATGGCAAGAGGGCGCGGTATGTTTCGCCACACCCTCCCGAGCGGCGTGACTACCTGAGAGACCCCGCTCGGATTCCTCCCGCTGCCCCAAGGGCCGCTCCGCCCGCCATCCCACGAGCTGCCGAGTTCGACGACCCGGTTGACGACCCGATTGAAGGACCGTGCAATGCGCTCGTGGTTAGAGATCCTCGCCAGGACTGGAACCCATGTCCGGACGATCCGATGGCGGCACTTATCGCCCGTTTGGAAGCCTTGGAGACTCGGCAAGTGGCGATCCCACCGGACGGCAAGCCATACCCAGCATGGGTGGATGACATGCCGGCGCCTCCGGGATTCGGGAATCCCACTTTCGCCCCCTTCAACGGGACCGGAGATCCGCCACAGCATTTGGCCCATTTCAACTCGAGGTGCGGGCCTATGCTGGGGACTCCGGCGCAGCAAGAGGCCGCTAAGCTTCGCTGCTTTGTCCAGACACTGGAAGGGCCAGCATTTGTCTGGTACAGCCAGCTTCCCGTCGGGTCGATAGCTAGCTGGGAGGACCTTCGTAGGCAATTCCTCTACCAGTTCAGTTCCACGACCCGGAAGACGAGTATCGCAGACCTCTTCAAGTGCAAGCAGAGGCCTGATGAGCGAGTCGCGGACTTCGTCGCCCGATGGAAGGGTCTCACGTATTCCCTTGACATGCCATTGACTCAGGAGCAGTTGCTGACAATGTGCGTCGGGAACGTCAAAACCGAGCTGGTCCCTTCCCTGATCACTCAGAATTACCCCGGAGGGTTCAGGGACTTCTCAGACAAAGCTCAGCGTCTCGAGGAAGCCCTGCAACAAGCCAGTCAGGCGCGCCCGCTGCCTCCTATGATTCCTGCAAGGAGAGTCAGCAGGGCTGAGCCCGCTGCTGTTGCCCAGATAGAGGCCCCCAGGTCGTTGGAGCTGCTGCCGGCGAGGCCAGCTCCACCGCCTCACAGGAATCCGCCTCCACGGGCCCAGTTCCCGGCCCAGCAGCGGCAGCCCCAGAACCGACCGGCCCCTCCGCGTAATGTACCGCCACAACCCAGGCGAGATAATCAGGGTCCACCTCCTCGGCAACCCCCTCCGGCCCCTCGTCAAGACCACGCTCCCAGAGGCCCGCGATACCTGACGTACTCCTTTCGCGAGGAACAGGTCCCCGGTTATTTCCGGAGCGCCCTGGAGCAGAGGATTGTGCGACTGCCTGAGTGCTGGAGGCCAGAGGAGGCACATCTCACGGATAACCCCCGCTACTGCCCTTACCATCGAGCCCTGGGACACACCATCCAGCGGTGCTATGTGTTTAAGGACTGGCTCCAAGACCAGATTAACAACAATGTAATCAGGTTGGGCCCAGCTCCAGCACAAGTGGCGGGCGTATTCGTGGGATCAGATGACGATAGTGGCAACGAGGACGAATGGCAGCTGGTCTCCGACCGCGGGTCCCAGAAGTATAATAACTGGATGGCCCGCAAGACGATCATTCACGCCCATGGAATCATCCGTGCGCGCTTGAATCAGCCTGAGCCCCCAGAATCTGCGGGTGCTGCTTCGGCGTCGTCGTCCCAGCCTGCCTCTTCCAAGAAGAGCAAACGGCGGCAGCGCAAGAAGGAAGAGCGTGCCCCGCCAGTTCCGCCACTATCCCGCACCCTCGGCGATTTCATGCCCCCGGAGATGGGGATCCCCCCTCGGATCTGCCCGGTGATGGATGATTCGTCCGATGACGGTATAGGGTACGCTTCGGTTAATACCGTCGAGCTGGTAAATCCCTTTTCGGTTCCCGACGTTGAAGAACACCAGGTGGACCTCCCTAGTGTCCCCGGTCGTCGCCACCGTCGGAAGAACCGCAGTAGCAGGAGTCGCCGGGGCACCGCAGCTGGTACCTCCAGCCAGGCCGTGCACGCCACTGAGACTAGGCAGCAGGCTCAAAACCGGGCTCAGCGTGCGCAGCCCCCCCATCCGGGGAAGACGGATTCGCCTCCGCCACTGTTTGTAGTGTGGGACCAGGCAGAACCGCCTCAGCCGCATCGCGATCAGCTCCGCCCTGCCATGAGTCCATCCCGGCCTCCTGACCCCAATACGGTGACCATTTCCCGGACTGCAACCAGTGAACAGCGAGATGCGCCAAGTACCAGTCGGCCGTCGGTCCGACCGGCAAGGCCCGTCGTACCGCCAGCCATAGAGCAACCTCCTGTAACCAGGGGCTCGCGCCTGGCCAAAAAGTATGATGTCCTGAAGCACTTGGCCGACATCCCAGCAAGGCTCTCCATCCTTGAGGCTCTGCGCATGTCATCTGAGATGCGCGAGGCGCTCGCTGAAGCCCTGAAGAGCCCCCTCCAGTTTGAGACAGAGGTTGCGGCCGCAGAGGCCTTTCACACCAAAACGATTGAGGACGCCGAATGTCAGGCAGTTATCTCGTTCTCTGGTAAGGATGAAGACCCTCCTATACAGGGACACATTCGTCCGCTGTATGTTACTGGCCAGTTCAACGGCCTTGAAGTCCGGCGCTGTCTTGTCGACACGGGATCCGGGATCAACCTGATTCCAACTCGGACGCTCCGGAGATTGGGGTTGTCTGAGGATGACTTGATTCCCTCCGACCTCAGGATCCAGGGGTATGACCGCACCGAGCAAACCCCGGTCGGCAAGATACGTTTGAAGACCCAGTTCGGTGACTTGGTTGCCAACACCGAATTCATGGTGGTCTCTCAGGACACTGCGTATAACGCATTGATGGGCAGGCCATGGCTCCACCTTCATGCGGCGGTTCCCTCATCATACCACCAGTGCCTCAAATACTCCCTTAACGGTCGAGTGGGCGTGCTTCAAGGAGATGCCTCTCCTTTTGCCTCATGTGAAGCCCGTTATCTGGACGCGGACTATTACAAGAGCAAGGACAAGCAGATCCTGGCATGTGAGGTTGAGCCTGTCGCTGTTGCAAGCGATCCATGGGCCAGCTTGGATGACGCCTACGTCCTCCCGATTCAACGGTTGGACGTAGCCATGGTTTCGACGGCCTGTGAGTCTCCTGACGAGATGACCGCGACCGCCCGTGCCAGCACCAGCGGCCCAGCAAGATCTGGTGGCCCCAATGCAGTTTCCAACGCAGTCTCTCCCGTGGATGATCCCTCCCCAAGCGGAGAGGACGTGGAAGATGCACCCCCAGCCTTTGAGGAGGGCGTCCCCGCCACGGTCGATGAGTTAGTACAGGTGAACCTTGGAACCGAGGCAGATCCAAGACCCACATTGGTCAGTGCCGCCATGCCCTCCGAGGAGCGGCAGCAGTACGTGGACTTTCTCAGGCAGCACCGTGATGTGTTCGCTTGGGGTTATGACGAGATGCCGGGGCTGGATCCTCAGGTAGCCGTCCACCGCCTTGGTCTCCCGGCGAACCATCGCGGGTTCAAGCAGCCTCCCAGGAAGATGCACCCGTCCCACGGTGTCATGGTTGAGGCCGAAGTTGACAAGCTTATCAAAGCCAACTTCGTGAGGGAAGTCCAGTACCCCAAATGGCTAGCCAACATTGTGCCGGTCAGGAAGAAGAACGGGCAGATCAGAGTCTGCATCGACTTCCGCGATCTCAACCGCCACTGTCCGAAGGATGACTTTCCCCTTCCAGTGACAGAGCTGTTGATCGACGCTACGGCAGGGTTCCAAGCCCTCTCCTTCATGGATGGATACTCCGGATACAACCAAATCCGGATGGCCCCTGAGGATGAGGAGTTCACTGCCTTTAGGGCCCCCCAAGGTACCTTTTGTTACCGGGTCATGCCCTTTGGCCTGAAGAATGCAGGAGCCACCTACCAACGGGCGATGCACCGCATATTCAAGCCAATCCTCGGCACACTGGTGGAATGCTACGTCGACGACTTGGTGGTCAAATCGCGCCAGCGTCAGGACCATCTCAAAGACCTTGAGAAAGTGTTCGGCTTCCTCCGGTCTCGCTGCCTGAAGATGAACCCGTTGAAGTGTGCCTTCGGGGTCACCTCCGGAAAGTTCCTTGGATTTGTGGTAAGATACCGGGGTATTGAGATCGACCCAGAGAAGATCAGGGCGATTAGCCAGATGCCTCCCCCGAGTAACATCCGGGAACTGCAAGGGTTCCAAGGCCACTTAGCCTATATACGCCGATTCATCGCGAATCTGGCCGGCAAGTGTAAGCCCTTTTCTCGGCTCATGAAGAAGGGTGTCACCTATGTATGGGATAAAGAGTGTCAGACTGCTTTTGAGGAAATCAAGCAGTACCTGCTTCAACCTCCGGTTCTGATGCCGCCCGTATCCGGGAAGCCGCTGGTCCTCTATGTGACCGCCCTGGAACGGTCCCTGGGTGCCCTTCTCGCCCAGAAGAACAACGAGGGAACAGAGAATAGCCTCTATTACCTCAGTCGCATGCTCCTCGATGCGGAAGCCAGGTATTCCCCCATCGAGAAGAGCTGCCTGGCGCTCGTATTTGCCGTACAGAAATTACGACACTACTTGCAGCACCATGAGGTAGAGTTGGTTTCTCGGGTAGACCCGTTGAAATATATCCTGAGCCGGCCTATGTTGACTGGCCGTCTAGCGCGTTGGGCTGTGATTCTCCAGCAGTTCGACATCAGGTACGTGTCTCAGAAGGCCATCAAAGGGCAGGCATTGGCAGACTTTCTGGCAGCTCACCCGACCTCCGCGGATCAGCCGCTGGATCTAGGCTTTCCTGATGAGACCATTCTCTCGGTCGATCATGCCGATCCATGCTGGCAGATGCACTTTGACGGTGCCTCCCAGAGCCCCACCGGTAGAAGACTCGATAATCCTAAGCTCAACAGAGTGGGCTTGGGTATCGTCTTCATTACCCCGGAGCGAGCCGTGCTGCCATATTCCTTCCTGTTGTCAGAGGGTTGTACCAACAATGAGGCGGAATACCATGCCCTCATCACCGGCCTCGAGTTGGCTCTCGAGATCGACGTGCCCCATCTGTGCGTGAAAGGAGACTCCGAGCTGGTTGTTAAGCAGATCAATGGCGACTATGTTGTCAGGAAGCCGGAACTCGTGCCATTGTTGGAGTGCACCCTCCTTCTGATGGCTCGATTCCCTTCTCGGCCAGAAATTGTCCATATTCCCCGGTCGCAGAATGGTCGAGCAGATGCTTTGGCCAGCCTCGCTGCGTCACTTGCGGAGCCTGAACAGGACAACCTGGTCGTCCGCGTGACGCGCCGCAGGCTCATCGCTCCCGCTATCCCGGAAGAAGATCGCGGCCCGTTGGTAAGTAATCTCACCACGGTTGCCCCTATGCCCGGAGCCCCGAGTACCCCAGATATGACAGTCGGATCAGCCCCTGATTGGAGGGCGCCTTTGGTTGAGTACCTCCAACATGGCATTCTTCCATCGGATCGGGCCGAGCGCGAGCGAGTTCGACGCCGCGCATCGCAGTTTGTTCTCCAGAGCAGTCCCGGCTTAGAGCAGATCCTCTACAGACGCGGATTTGATGGTGTTCTCCTCCGTTGCCTTCATGGAGTTGAGATCCCACGAGTCATGCAAGAGGTTCATGCTGGTTCATGTGGTGCCCATCAGACTGGGCCGAAGCTGTCCCACCAGATTCGGAGGTTGGGATACTTCTGGCCCTCTATGATTCATGACTGCATCGAGTATGTCAGGAGGTGCCATGCGTGCCAGGTTCATGCGAACTTTGTGCATCGGCCGCCGGAGCCCCTCCATACCACCAGGTATTCCTGGCCCTTTGCAGTCTGGGGTCTGGACGTTGTGGGACCTTACCTGCCGGCGACAGCTCGCCAGTGCCGGTTCATTCTGACCGCTACAGACTTCTTCTCCAAATGGGCAGAGGCGATTCCGCTCAGAGAGGTCAAATCCTGTTCGATCGCTGACTTCGTGACCTCCAACATCATCTATCGATTTGGAGTGCCTCACGCTATCCTCACGGATAACGGAACCAATTTCCGAGCAGCCGAGTTGAAGAAGTTGTACGCCAAGTATAACATTCGCTCGAACCATACATCCCGCTATCATGCGCAGGCGAATGGACAGATCGAGGCGTTTAACAAAACCCTCTCTAACATTCTGCAAAAGATGGTTGGTCAGAACAAGAAGAGTTGGCCGGACAAGCTCCCCAACGCCCTCTGGTCTTATCGGACGACGACTCGCAATTCCACCCAGATGACCCCTTATTCCCTGGTGTATGGAGCTGAGGCCGTCCTGCCCATCGAGATCCAGTTACCGTCCTTGCGCACTGCAGTCTACGACCAGCAAGCGCCGGACAGAGCTGTTGAAGCCCGTCTAGTCGAGTTGGAAGCACTGGATGAGAATAGACTTCGCGCTTTGCACAACTTGGAGAGGCATCAGAGCAGAATGGCTCGAGCTTTCAATAAGAAGGTTCGCCTCCGCTCCTTCCTGCAGGGTGATCTAGTGCTAGCCCTAAGGGCACCGATGATCCCCGGCAGGAAGCCGCCCAAGTTGGAGCCCAAGTGGGAGGGACCTTTTGTCGTCCACAAGGTCTATCCCAATGGCGCGTACTCCCTAGCGACTATGGATGGTGAGCGTGTTACTCCTCCCACCAACGCTAGGTTCATCAAGCAGTACTTTGTCTGACCATCTACGTCCTGCACGACGTTAAACTGCATTCATCCGAGCTACAAGACGTTAAACTGTTCAGCATCTTCGTCCGAGCTACAAGACGTTAAACTGTTCAGCATCTTCGTCCGAGCTACAAGACGTTAAACTGTTCAGCATTTTCGTCCTGCATGACGTTAAACTGCACCTCAAGAACTACGTGCGGCTTGATTCCCATCCTTATGGGATACGTAGGACCGCCTGAACACTCATGTTTCAGGCCCAGCCCCATCCTTCGGGAATTTCCATCCCATCTCGGGCCTTTGTCCCAAGTGCCTCTGGGTATGCGGCGTATGGTGTGGACGCGGGGCCATGCCCTCATTCACGTCGGTTTGCTCGTCACGCTGTACGCCCCCCACGTTTGGGGGATGCCTTCTGCTTCCCCCCCTCTCTTTTTCTTTCGTCCCGCATGACGTTAAACTGCACTTCAAGAACTACGTGTGGCTTGATTCCCGTCCTTATGGGATACGTAGGAACGCCCGGATGTTTGAAACTTCGGGTCCAGCCCCACCTCTTAAAGATTCCCCCTTCTCTGGGGAGTCCGCCGCTTTCGGGTCACCCTCAAGGCGTGTCCCTCGACCCCTTGTAGTGGTCCACCGGTGTCAAGAGTACTCTGGTTTATTGCCAAGAGCGTCAGGTTCTGCTCGGCCAGGTTTCCTCCACTTTTCAGGCTTCGTGCTCCATCTCATTCGGACTCATCACCTACGCCCTGGATGGAGCCCCCGTGAACGGTCTGGACACAATGCCTCAGCGCTCTCCCACTGACTCGGGCTGGCACCCCCATGGGTTCTGGGCAGCAAATCGATATGAATCTTGCGATTGAGCGGTCGATGCTCGTTTGCTGCCCCATTCCACCAACGGTTAGTGCGATATTGATGCTGCTTTTCCACCACGGTCGGCAGTACTCCCATATCGTTACGCCGGTGCCCCAGTCCTTGAGTGAATGGCCGCATGATTCACATCTTTCCATCTTCCATCCTGACCAGGCAAAATCTCGATACTCTTGACACTATCCCTCAGTGCATCTTTGCATATCCAGGGGATAGGACCGCGAAGTGGCGTGCGTTGAGGTCTTTGGTCCGAGCTCTAAGACCTTAAACTAAGATCTCTCCTTATGGTCCGAGCTCTAAGACCTTAAACTAAGATCTCTCCTTATGGTCCGAGCTCTAAGACCTTAAACTAAGATCTCTCCTTATGGTCCGAGCTCTAAGACCTTAAACTAAGATCTCTCCTTATGGTCCGAGCTCTAAGACCTTAAACTAAGATCTCTCCTTATGGTCCGAGCTCTAAGACCTTAAACTAAGATCTCTCCTTATGGTCCGAGCTCTAAGACCTTAAACTAAGATCTCTCCTTATGGTCCGAGCTCTAAGACCTTAAACTAAGATCTCTCCTTATGGTCCGAGCTCTACGACTTTAAACTAAGATCTCCTTTTCTTTCGTCCCGCATGACGTTAAACTGCACTTCAAGAACTACGTATGGCTTGATTCCCATCCTTATGGGATACGTAGGACCGCCTGAACATTCATGTTTCAGGCCCAGCCCCATTTCTCGGGAATCTCTATCCCGCGTTGGGCCTCTGGCCCAAGTTCCCCTCCTTTTGTGCGAGGCGTATCGCGTGAGCGGGGGATCATATCCTTATTCACGTCGGTCTACTGGCCGCGCCGTACGCCTCCCCCCATGTGTGGGACCACCTCACACCTCTCGTCGTCCTGCATGACGTTAAACTGCCTTTCAAGAACTACGTGCGGCTTGATTCCCATCCTTATGGGATACGTAGGACCGCCTGGACGCTTGTGTTTCAGGTCCAGCCCCGTCTCCTGGTTGATCACGGGGATCTACCCTCTCTTGGTTGCTCTCAGGGTGAGTCCTCCGACCCTTCCCGGTGATCTGGTAACATGCTTTGGGTACTTCGGTCTATGACTCGTAGTGTCAGATTCGATCCCGACAAGTCCTGTGTTGCTTGTCGGGCCTCGCGCTTCCTCTTGTTTGAGCCTCCCCCCAAAGGGATCCTCGTTAGCGGTTTTGGTACGATGCCTCAGTGCTCTCCTACCGCTCCGGTTCGATTTACCGGCGGGTCTTGGGCCGCAAATCGATATGAATCCTGCGATTGAGCGGTCGATGCTCGTTTGCTTGCCCCGTCTTAGGCTGACGCGATCGGATGTTGTGTTGCGAATATGGTCAGCAACGTCCTTGATCGCCACGTCGGCTCTTTCAGGCTCTGAACATTGGTTGCGCAGTCCTCATCACGCTCCGCCTTTGTGCGTTGTAGTGGAATCTCGACACTCTCTTCATACTGACCTCCAGTACACCTCTACACGTTAGGCAGACCCACCAGGGTAATGATGTCGTTCGAGGCTCCCATGATCTGAGCACCAAGGATGTATACGGATGTCCTCCCTAAGGGCCATGCGTAGCTGGACCCTCGTCCCCATAAGGAGGAAGGAGTCGCCCGAACAATTGCGTTCTGGGCCCAGCATAGCTGGAGGCTTGCATCTCTGCCCCTTGGGTGATGAACATACGCAGGCCCCTATCCCAAGACCCTTCTCTAGGAATCGTGCGTGACCGCAGGGCCGGGATATGTTCCCACCTCCGCTGGGTCCGCCGCATCGCAATAAGCGGATTCCTCCATGGTCCAAACCACACGACCTTAAATTGTGTTGTCTGGTCCTACCACACGACCGTAAACTGTGATCGTCTTGGCCGCCCGACGAGAAACGGCACTGCATCGTGATGTTCTCCTCAGGGGGCACTCACGTTGGGTGCTGGTTAATAACCACGCCATTCATCAATGCCTTCTGTGGCTTGATTGTTGTGGCGACGCCAGGGATTCCTTAATCACGGGCATGTCGCCGCACAAAGAAAAACCATTCATCTTTAAGGACAAACAAGAAATATCAAATGCCGCTCCTTCTGTGTGCGAGGGTCAGACCCGCACTCTTCCCCGCGCTGGTGCCCGATTGTGTTGCGCCGCGCTTCAAGAACTACGTGTGGCTTGATTCCCATCCTTATGGGATACGTAGGAACGCCCGGATGTTTGAAACTTCGGGTCCAGCCCCCCACCTCTTAAAGATTCCCCCTCCTCTGGGGAGTCCGCCGCTTTCGGGTCACCCTCAAGGCGTGTCCCTCGACCCCTTGCAGTGGCCCACTGGTGTCAAGAGTAATCTGGTTTATTGCCAGGAGCGTCAGGTTCTGCTTGGTCAGGTTCCTTCCACCCTTCAGGCTTCATGCTCCACTTCATTCGGACTCATCGCTTAAGCCCTGGATGGAGCCCCCCGTGAGCGGTTCGGACACAATGCCTCAGTGCTCTACCACCGACTCGGGCCGGTGCCCCCAATGGCCTCGGGCAGCAAATCGATATGAATCCTGCGATTGAGCGGTCGATGCTCGTTTGCTGCCCCATTCCATCAACGGTTAGTGCGATATTGATGCTGCTTTTCCGCCACGGTCGGCAGTACTTCCATATCGTTACTCCGGTGCCCCCAGTCCTTGAGTGAATGGCCGCATGATTCACATCTTTCCATCTTCCATCCTGACCAGGTAAAATCTCGATACTCTTGACACTATCCCTCAGTGCATCTTTGCATATCCAGGGGATAGGACCATGATGTGGCGTGTTTTGAGGTCCTCTTTGGTCCGAGCTCTAAGACCTTAAACTAAGATCTCCTCCCTTATGGTCCGAGCTCTAAGACCTTAAACTAAGATCTCCTCCCTTATGGTCCGAGCTCTAAGACCTTAAACTAAGATCTCCTCCCTTATGGTCCGAGCTCTAAGACCTTAAACTAAGATCTGCCCTTATGGTCCGAGCTCTAAGACCTTAAACTAAGATCTCCCTCTTTGGTCCAAGCTCTACGACCTTAAACTAGGATCTCCCCTAATCGGGGTCCCACGTCCTGCATGACGTTAAACTGCGCCTCCAGAACTACGTATGGCTTGATCTCCAGCCTGATGGAGTACGTAGGAACGCCCGGGCATTTTGACTCGGGTCCAGCCTCAGGGATCGCTAAGTCCCGCCCCTCCTCGTCGCCAACCGTCTGGCCTGACTTCGGGTAGAGCGGTGCAGTTATGATATTCTCCCCGATTCAGCTCGGGATGCCCCATTGCAATGATGGGAAGTGACGGTTTCCTCGTCAAAGAGGTACTATCTGAGAATTGGGGTGATTCACGGCCAGATTAATGCATCCGCCTAATACGCTTTCCCCACGGTGGCGCAATTTTGGGAGCGTTGGGTTCTGTCCGAACAAAGCATCACTTCGCCCCACTCTTCGCATGCTCTTTTGATCTGGACTTCCACCCTTGTGTCTGAAGGAACCCCCAAAGCGGTATTCATGACGACATGTGGTCCGCCTCCTGCAATATGAATGATGACCTTCGGTCCGTCTCTTGCAGTTGTTATGGTCGATCCACTGTCCGCCTACCGTCTTGGGCATTTCCTGGAAGGCCGACCGTTGTGTATTTCTGAGGTCGGGACACGCGATTCACCCTTGCTCATTTCCCTATGATCGGATAAAATCTCAACGCCCCTAGGGTTGTCCCGCTCGTGTGTTGGAACAAGTTGGGGATGATACATTGATTAGGTCTGAGGTCTCCTTTCCTAGGAATGACCTCCCTCTTTTCTCCAGCAATCCAGGCCCAACTATGGATGCCTGATGCTTGGTTAACACTCCCGCAAGACAGTGAATTGTGGTTGAGCATGTTAAGCCAAAAGATGCAGATAAATATATTGGTTCATACAAATGGATCAAGGTAGCAGAAGTAAAATGTTTTGGGAATGGCAAAACAAAGCCCTTAGGGATTAGCGTGCTGAATGAGTCTTTCTAATGCCGCTACCCTTTGGCTGGTGGCCTCCAGAGCTGCTTCTCGCTCTCTGCGTGCCCTCTCCTCGTCGGCGGTCGCAGCACGCAGTCCGTCAATCCTGGCCTGTGCGCGCTCCTGCTCGACTTGGAGTGTGACCATCTGTTGGCCCGCCTCCGTCAGCTGTACCTGAGCGTCGATCAGTTGTGCCGATAGTTGCTCCACAAGCTCGGTACATGCTGCGACGAAGGCCTCCTTCTCTGCCGCCTGCCCTTCGAGGCGCCGGACTTCCTGCTCTGCCGCAAGGAGCGCCTGCGTGCTCTCCGACATGTCCCGACTTTGTGCGACGTCGGCACGCCGGCGGCTCTCGCGCATCTTCTCGGCCATGAAATCACGGACCGTCAGATGGAGGCGTTGAGCATCAGCTCCCCCGGCACACAGGAAGCGCAGCCAGGTCTGAAGTGATCCCATGCGCCCCAGCCATTCCGATGGGTCTCGCTTGAGGAAGCGCTGGATGCACTTCCACCCCCTGCGGCGCGTTATCCGGCTCTCCTCGACCGCCTCCGCATCCGAGTCGTCCATCTCCTCGGGGTCGGCAGGCCGGTAAGCAGGGAAGGCAGCCAGCAGGTCCGCTGCAGGGTCCGCCCCTGGGATGTCTTCGTGGGGGATAGGTTCCCCAACACCTGGGCGACCTTCTTCTCTCGCCCCAGCGGCGACGACGCCCTCGTCAGCCCCCCTCTCTCTGATGTCAGCACCGCCGACGTCCGTAGCCCCCTGATCAGCAGTTGGTGGGGCCGGCTCGGTTTGGGAAGTCTGTTCCGGAGCAGGCGGCATGTCTGCCACTGGTCCACTCGTGGACGGCCCGGGTTCGGCAACCCGACGAGCCTCCAGTGTTGAGATCACTGCGCAGGGCATGCCATTGTTAGTCACGGATCGTCAACGGCAAACACCAGCGGTAAAGTAGGGAGCCTTACGGGAGTTCAGAGCGTCATCTTCCGCTATCCCGGCCGCCGTAGGAACAGTTGCAGCAGGGGACCCTTCTGCGCTCGTCGATTCAATGATAGGTTCCGGGCCCCCGCCTTGTCCTACTGGCGCCTCTCCTACTCCCGCCGAGGACGCCTGACCGACATCCGTGCGCTCCTGAGAAAGATGGAGAAGTGGGTTAGAAGCTGCATGAAAGATTGGATGAAGCAGGTTGAGTAGGGATAGAAGCGGACCTCGAGGAGCTCAGTGACATCAACGTTGTCCGAGCCGACCACCTCGCCGCTCTCCCGTGGGCTCCCCCGATGGGACCCTCCCTCGGAGCCTTCATCCTCCCCCGTCTCCTCCTCTTCCTCGGAGTCGTCACTGTCACCTTCTCCCGGCGGCATCCGTTCTGGAGCAGGCTCTAGACCGAGCATCACCTTCACCAGAAGGGATGGCTCCGCACGCTGACCACGTTGGCGCGCGTACTCGTCCATTGCCGTCAGATACGCATACTGCCGGTTGAAGTCCACCCTGTCGGTGATCTGGAGGCGCCCGACCTCTGGCAGATAGATTCCTTCTCTGAGTATCTTTCGCCAGATGACGTCGGTCCCCAGTGACTGCCGCAGGGTCATCCAGGCCGACCACAGCGCCGGGAAGACCGCATCGTGGGAGGGTTCGAGCAGACGCCTCACCTGCTTCCCGGGCCGCTCCCCGACCGACGCATGTGCCCCCTCTCTGGGCACCGAGGTCGTAGCGGCAGCCTGCGATGCGCCCGCCGCCGAAGTCCCTGCCCGCGCCGGCTCCGCTGCTTGGCGCGCCTCCGTTCTCCCCCGTGTGGCGGCACCCCGCCTCCCTCCTTGACGCCCAGTCTCCGCACGGGTGACCTCGAGCCGCCGAACTGGCTTCCGTAGAAGCCCCTCGGGGTACGCGATGGCCCAGTGTTCGGCGTACTCGGTTGCCAAGCCTGCGTCGATCCCGGTAGGAGGGAGAGTGATGACGTCGCCAGAGCCGAAGGCGACAAACATCAGCCACATCTGGCGAAGGACGCAAGGGTTCGTCTCCTCCCGGACAGCAGTGAATACCCTCTTCGGCATCCGTTGAAGGCACCCGAACTGCCTGGCGAACCGGGTCGGCACGTAAGGCTCGCAGATCACCTTCCCGTCGATCCGAGCCACGAGCACCCCGCCCCGCATGTTCAGGAAGTATTCGTGCTGCTCCAGCGGGCCCTGTCCGTTGTCGATCATCTGGCCAACGGGAGTGGGGAGCGGGCTGAAGTTGAAATTGGCGTGATTGCCAATCCGAACCCTCACGCCCTCCTCACTTAGGGTCATCGGAGCGACCCCCGCGATGTTCAGCAAGGAGGGTCGCAGGCCGTTGCCCGGAGGAATGATGGCGTTTGGGAACGTATACCCACCAAGGTGAGCAGCCACCCAGCCGTGGAAGAACTGAAAGGGCCCACAGATCCTTCGTGGCGACCCCCCTCGTGAGATGCGTCCCAGAATGGCATACAGCCTCGCCAGTACTGGGACCCCGAGGTTGTATCTCTTGTTGGCGGCCATAGCGCCCGCCACCGCCAGTGTCGCCGGGCGAACACCCATTCTCGCGTCCCGCACTGGCAGGAGCCACCCACTCAGAAAGGCGGCCAGGAACGCCGCGTACCGGACGTTTGGGTCCCGGGCCTTGATGACGCGGTACCCCCATGAGCGGTAGTCGCCCGTCTCCAGGACCCGCCAGTACGACCCGTTCCGGCTCCTCTGAGCTGCGGTCGGGCACCGCTTCCCCCTGCCTGGCATCTTGACCGCCGGGTCATGCTCCAGGAACTGGCCGAACCAGTCCTTGTAGGCTATGTCCTTCTGGAAGTCCTGGATCCCGAGCCGCTGCGTAGCCAGGTCAAGCAGGTGCCAGGTCAGAATGGGAGTCCGCGACCTGTCCTCCCAGATGTTCTTCGGCGGCAGGAACTCATCATACTGGTAGCCCTCCAGCGGGATACCTCTGATGCAGTGGATGTCCCAGAGACCGATGCCGACCTCCCCATGGTGAAGATGGAAGGTGTTGGTATCCGGAGACCATCGGGTGAACAGCTCCGGCCCGAGCTCGGACTGCTGGTAGAAGTGGAACTGCGACGTCCACACCGCCTCAAACAGGCCGATGTACCGCAGCTCCTCTGCGAAGTGATCACAGGTGTGGCGTACCCAGAACGCCCAGGCCCATTCACTGGTGAAATTGCCCCCAGATCGCAAGTCCCAGTCCTTCAGCCAGCCCTTGGTGTCGTCGGTGACACTCTGACGGTATGTGCTCGAGTAGAGGGCTGGAGAATTCTCCGCTGTAGGCTCACCCCCGTCAATGGTTCGCGTCCTCGGGTTCAGGACGTAAACGTCCAAGTGCCTGGTCTCCCTGGCAGGATGCCCATTGTTGGTGATGTTATAGCGGGGCAGCTCGTCCTCCCGAGTCACCCAGGTTCGCGGCGCATCAACCTCGAACCCTGGCACTGGAACCTCATCCAGAAGGCCAAAGTTCCAGAGCGGCAGGTTATCCGACAGTGGATATGTCTTCTGGGCCGGCGTCAGTAAGTCGAACAAGGATTGATTGTTGGAAACAATCTCCTTGGCTCCGTGAACCTCCTCGTTCGTCGCCATCTCAGCTCTGCGAGTGGCGGCATCCCCCTCATTTCCTTGATGTGCGGCCATCTCAGAAGTTTCGGGAGTCGTGCGGGCTAAGGGATGAAGTGTACGGAATCGGACGAGGCTGGTGGAAAAGTTTGAGAGGCGGCGCGCAATCCTAGTGGACGGCGCGCAATCGGGAAGTCCTTCGCGAAAAATCCCGGGTATTCGCGCAAAAGCAGAGCGAAGTTCGGACGGTTTTGCGCGATGAGCGTGCGAATTCCGCGCCGGAAAAGGCAATTTCGCGCACGAGAGCAAAGAGGCTTATCGCGCGGAAGGCCAGTGTACGGCACGGAGGGACCCAGTGCCCCTATTTATAGGCGAGGCCGTGGCCCGCGCTGCGCGGAAAAGGCTTTGCGCGACCGCATCGGCCGATTTCGCGCCAGACACCCATTTTTGCGCGCCACAGTCCCGCGTCGCCCAGGACTTCGGCATTCCGGCGTCTCCCTCGGAACCCGATCGTTGCGACCTCTCGCCGATCAGATTCCGAGGGGGGGCTTTTGTAGACGCCGGAAAAGTCCGTTGTTCCCAAACGAAGTTCCGGATGCAGAAAGCGAGGTCATATTTGGAGTCGGAAGAATGTTTCGGAGGGCCCGGAGGCCTTGCGCGGAATTTCAGAGGCCCGCGCGCAAAAGCGATAAGTCGCGCGCAAAACCCCCGGGATGCGCGCAATGCGATGGTCCGGCGCGCATTTTTGCGCGCCGCTGGCCCGCGCGGCTCCCTTTGCGCGCCGTGCCCGATTCCGCGCCCCGCGAGAAGGATTTCGCGCTCGCGCCTTGGATTCCGCGCCCGGGGTTGCCTATAAATACAAGGCGACCCCCAACGTTTTAAAGGTTGCTGGAAGTCGAAACGTCTCTCGTGCGCGCAAGTCAACCCCTTCCGCGCGCAATGATGAACTTCAGGTAACCTCCTTTCTTTCGCGCAAGAAAGCCTCGGGGTCCGCCTTCGCGCGCAATCCCCGCTGGCTCCTTTCATTTGAATAAAAACTCCCCCTAAGGCCTTTGCGCGCAAAAGAACCCGCTTGCGCGCAATTGCCCCCGGGGTGCGCGCAATCCAGCCCGATTGCGCGCACCCCCCTCTTCAAAGTGGCCGTTCGTTTGAGAATGAGCCGTTGCCCCCGCGCGCTGTCCGAAGCCCGGTGCGCGCAATCTTTATTATCTGCGCGCAAGGCGCTGGCCCAATTGCGCGCCAGCCGCCCCGTTTGCGCGCCGATCCGCAGCTTTGCGCGCAAAGCTCCTCTTTTGCGCGCAACCTGCCAGGGTCGCCCCCGTTTACCCCCTGAGGGTACCCGCCAGCGTGGCGCCCGATGATCTTCATCGCAGGTGCCCGCACCGTACGCTGTCTTCCCGTGCGGCCTTCCAGGCTTGCGCGAAGTGACACGGACCCATCGGCGGCACACATACGTCCAACATGACGTTAAACTGTACTTCGTCCGAGCTACAAGACGTTAAACTGTTCAGCATACGTCCCGCATGACGTTAAACTGCACATACGTCCAACATGACGTTAAACTGTACTTCGTCCGAGCTACAAGACGTTAAACTGTTCAGCATACGTCCCGCATGACGTTAAACTGCACATACGTCCAACATGACGTTAAACTGTACTTCGTCCGAGCTACAAGACGTTAAACTGTTCAGCATACGTCCCGCATGACGTTAAACTGCACATACGTCCAACATGACGTTAAACTGTACATCGTCCAAGCTGCATGACGCTAAACTGCCTAGCCCCAATCGTCCGCGCTGCAAGACGTTAAACTGCCAAGTGTTTCGTCCCGCACGACGTTAAACTGCAATCGTCCGCGC
Source organism: Viscum album (assembly GCA_963277665.1). Taxonomy (NCBI): domain Eukaryota; kingdom Viridiplantae; phylum Streptophyta; class Magnoliopsida; order Santalales; family Viscaceae; genus Viscum; species Viscum album. Next base: position 1,495,637,669 of record OY728119.1, on the reverse strand, counting down.
TGTACGACGTTAAACTGCCTAGCGCATCGTCCTCAACACACGACGTTAAACTGTACTTCGTCCGGCAAGACGTTAAACCGACCGCCTCACCCGATCCCGTGCATCGCACGCTGGGTCCGCCCCCGGTTTGGATGTGGCCCCCACCCGCTCGTCTCTGCAGGGATGTCGGGATTGTCCTTCTCTAGGGACGATTTAATGGGAGTGGCTTTTCCCTACGGGGGCAGGGTATTACAAACCCCTAGTTTCTTGTGGGGGGTTGCACGTGTGTATCTCCATTGCACTCCCCCACTGCCGAAGCCAGTAGAGGGTGTGACTGGGATCGAGGTGTCTCCTACTTTCGGTCCAGGTCCCTTCCAACTGAGTTTTGCAGCATTCGGGCTGCCTTAGTGCGTAAGTCCTGACAGAATGAACTACGTGGACTTTGATCCCTGTCTTCTATACAGGGTACGTAGGAAGCCTCCCTGAGGTCCAAGCCCACCACCTGGTCGTCCCGGTCGTATTTACGTCGGTTCGTCCATCCGTGGACCCTTCCTGGGTTCACGCTTGCGTCGATTCACCTCTGAGTCCGCACCTGTGGGGAGACTGCCCGTGTGTACCTCCACTGTGCCTCCCCACAGCCCCTTTTTCCATTTCTCCTTTTATCGTCCAGCATGACGTGAAAATGTGATCCACCCGGCCGTTCCATCCCCCTCTGTGCGAGGTGGTTCGGTTCAATCCTCCGCCCGGCGGCCTTGACCCCTTCGTGCGTCGGCCTGCCAACGTCCAGCATGACGTTAAACTGTATACCCGAACTACGTTGACTTTGATCCGTGCTAACGTGCGGTACGTAGGAAGCCCCACGGGGTCCAAGCTCTTTACTCCGCTATCCATCCTGACCCTTACCCGGGCCGCCACATCCCGGTGGGGTCATGCCACTTCACTCCACTCCACTTCACCCGGGAAGCCGCCCATGTGTTGGCCCCAGCATCGAAGGTTCCCCGCAAGGGGTTCTGTTATCTGATCCACTCTTCGTGTCGATCAGTCCGATGCCGTCCCCGCTGGACGTTAAACTCGCGGCATACCCCGCGTTAAACACGGGAAGCTGAGGAAAACCTCAGGTGACACAGTTCCCCGCACCCGGTGCGGGATGCCTCAGGCGTCATGCCTTCGAGAAGCCCTATTAGGGACGGAAGACAGATATGCAGAGCCGCAGTGTAAATGCACGCCCCCAACACCCAGAGCCATCCGGTCTCCTCACCGCAGGTTGCTGCCCCGATCAGACTCCTTGGAGCGTCCGGGCGGAAGCAGCGTAATTAACCGGTGTCCATGAAGATATGGCGCCGGGAACGAGATTCACGAGCATGTCTTAAATCTATGAGGGAGACCCGGATTAGGCGACGAGTTCCGAGGAGACGTCCAAGGAAGGAGGAGCCGACATCCCATCATCCCGGTTTCGATCAAGGAGCAGACGCCCCTGAATAAGGGACGGATGCCGCCCGCCTTTGGAAAGCGGGACTGCGGGACCACAAGCCGCGCGCGCTCATCCCCTCGGGTTGACGGGTGCACGCGCGAACGCGTCCTGGCGGAACAGCGTAACCCGACGCACATCCGCACTGAAACAAAGTCATAATTAGAAAACCAAGTAAGTGTGTCCATATAAGAATAAATAACATGAATAAATAAAAATCATGTGAATTCTCCCTTCCCCTTAAAATTAAATCAATCTTGTTCATTATCTTTATTAATATGATATGTACCATTTAAACAAAGAAATACAAAATCATGATATTTCCAAATGTACATACAAATAAGGGGAGATGAAGGATCCCAAACATTGACTGAATCTTTAAGGAGAAATGAACAAGAACTAAGGATACACCCTCACTGATCTCAATTGAATCATTATTGAATCTAATGAATAATAAGACTCTGTCAAAAACCACTCAAAAAGAGGAGAATTGCCACTATAATGAACTCTTGAATATAATATAAATATAATAAAAAAGTAATGGGGAAATAGAGGGCAACCATGAATCAAATCACTTAAATCTAAATGATCTAATATGATTCAAGTGGTTTAGAATACCAAGAGGGGTGACTGAAGAAGGCGAGAATGAGTAAGGGTTAACCAATAATTGAGAGAAAGTATAAAATTCAAAACAAAGAGGTAGTAAAACTATTATTTATAAGTGAATCACACTAGACTCTACCAAAACATGGTTAATATCCAAACTCATGTGGTGGATTTGTTAAAATTGTGATCTAAAACCCTCATTGTTGTTTTATCTTCTTTCCCGTTTTAAAATGAAATTTGGACTCCGACAAATATTAGAACATGGAGTGGTATAATACATAGTGGTTCTTTTATATTTTTTCATGTATAGTATCCGTGAACTAGTTCCCATTTCCTAACCATTTTACCCTCAACATTCCTAAGGCTATAATGTGGTGAGATTGGGTTTCCTATTTTGAACAAGTGGTCCTCCAATATTCCATGCCCAACCAAGGGCATTTAACGATTCTCATGGTGCATTGTAAAACCACTTGGACAACACTCATAGCACCATGTCATTCCCAAGTCATGGTTATATATCCCATTTTACACAAGAGCAGGCCCAACATAAAACTACCTCTTTCATATCTAGACAAGTCATTTCACAAAACATGGTGGCCTTAAAAATGCTAAAACACCACTTCAAACCTCATAATCACCACAAAACTCTCCCTAAAAATCCCCAACACTTGATAATTCACAAAGGGAAGTTCATAAAGGTTATGTACCATTACACTCATTCTATTTATTTTGGTTTCCCTATTATTTCCCAATTCTAAGTCAAGGTGATCATATTTTACCAAAGATTATAAGAACTATGTGTGGATTGATTCTTATTTTCATGGGATACATAGTGATTCCTAGATCTCCTATCTCAAATCCAACCAAAAAACCAATATCAAATCCCCCAATTTATCTTAGCGATCAGGTTTCTTTATTCACATTGGTTTTTCATCAATAGGGTTGGCATCAAGACATGTTTATTTCATTTTAAACATCAGTTTAAACTACATTAAACCTCATATAATAAGGTATTTTCTATGTGATCTTAAACTAGATATTATTTTTTTCATTCTCACATGATGTCAAACAATGTGAGGCATGATCTATCTTGTAAGACTTGAAACTTCTTAGAGCAGTCTACCTAGTAAGACCTGTCTTCCTCAACATATTATCCATATCTAAATAAGGGTCATTAGCATGTGGTTATTTATCCATAAATGTATGTTATGAAAAAATGAATCTTACCCTAGGAAAGAGCCTAATATGTATAGGGGTATTATATAAAAACATTATGTGGATTGATTCATGTTGTTTCAATATATGTAATGATGTTGGGATCTTCTATAATAAGCCTTGGTGAAAATTATAATCACACTAGTTATACCATAAAGGTGAGGAACTTCCTCATTCACATCAATTTGGTTATTTATTTCACACATAATGGTTCCCATACATCTCATCCTTCTCCTCCTATATATGAGACAAATTTTTATAGAGTGCATTTTCCAAGAACTGTGAATGGATTGATTCATGTTATATAGGATATGTTTTTGCTCATTCATACTTGGGTAAAAAAGCAAATAAATTTAGGAAAAATGAATCTTTAAGAATGAGTCATGACAAAAGAGAATCAACATATATGGTGCATACCACACTCGAGAAATCAGGACATAAAAATAAACATCATAAATTAATAAAATACATAAAAAGAAACATGAGAAATCAAGAAAATGTTAGTTCATGAAAATGTTTGGTGGATACCATGTTCCACAAATAATACATATACAAACCGAGTGTTACCATATTTGTCCAAAATATCAACAAAACAACTAAACATGGTCTGATGATGAACAAAGATCGTCACCCTCTCTATATCTATCACTACTTCCTGCTACCACCTGAAAGAACATTATATTGAAAATTAAATGTTGTTGTATATTTATATTTAAACTTAAAACCAATAAATGTTTTAAAACTAAATGATTTTGAATTTTTGTGATTTACCTTCTCACCACTAGTTGATGAAATACCACCGGGGAAGATCCGGTCACCTTCTACAATAGATCCATCTAGTTGATCATTATTTCTCACGTATGATTTCAAATTCCCAAGATATCTGTGAAATAAAAAAACAAACATAATTTGGAATTTAATTAAGTTCCAAATTTATTTACTTAATTGAAAAACATATAAATAAAGTACCTATCAATTGGATACATCCATCAATAATGAACGGGGCCTCCTAATTTAGCTTCCACAACCAAATGCATAGTTAAATTCATCATGATAGTAAAAAAATAGAGGAAAGATCATCTCCATTGCACAAAGCATCAATAAAATCTTCTCTTGAATGTTTTAAAGCTCAAATGGATATAGAGATTTGTCACATAGTTTGCTGAAAATGTGCATAATTGGAGTACAACATGAGTAACGTTTTTTGGTAATAATGTATGCAATGACAATGGTAGTAACTGCTGTAACAAAATATGTGAATCATGAATTTTCAATCCATGTAACATATGATTATTTAAGTCCAAACACCTCGAGATGTTACTTGAATACCCATAAGACACTTTCAAATGATTTAAAATTCGACGGAATGTATCTTTACCCCTATTTTTCATTGAAAAAATTGTTAGAGTATACTTTTCATTCTCAGTAGGCCAAAGATCACATTTTATGATCGTTACGTGTAATTATTTTCGAGCATTGAGATGATCCTTCAACTTTCCATGCTCATTAAGCAATGTGAAGATCAAATCATCTTATACATTCTCCTTAATATGCATCACATCAAGATTATACCGCAACAAATTAAATTTCCAATACGAATGTTTGAAGAATATACTTTTTTTCTTCCATTTTTGTATTCTGATTTCAAGTGATGATGCAATTCAAACCTGACTCCCACTATCATTCAAATCAAAAACCTTCCCAAATTTTGTTTCAACTTTTCCAATTTGTGTCAATATTTCAGAACCAGTTAACAAATTTGGAGGTGGACTATGATCAATGAAATTGTTAAATTTTGATCTGTTCAGCCGAAATCTATGAGATGAATCGAGAAATATTTAATGGCACAAGAAACACCATTTTATACTGTGAGGTATCCATTCAGGCTCAAAATCAAAGTTACAAACAGGACAATCCAAACCCATGTAAGTGTTCCAACCAAATAAATTCATGTCATGACCCATCCTCGGGGCCCGTGCCGTGACTACCCCAAACCCGCCTTCCATAGGACAGGGGCTGGTGACTAGCACCAAGGTGTAATTCCCGATAAAAATGGAAGGCATTGCCTTTGTAAAGTAAACAAACACCACCGAGCAAGTAAGAAGTAGAAGTATACACTAAGTAAAAGCTGATACAAAAGTAAGTGCGGAAAAGTAAGTGGGCCAGAATACAAACCCAAACTGAAAGTAAAGTACAACTGGAAAGGGAAAGAAGCAACTGAAAGTAAAGTCGCAGCCTCGAGCCGTCCACTGGAAGTCCCACCTGAAGGGAGCGTACAGTTAGCCTCCACAGCTCCTCGGGTCCAGCCGTCCGCTCCGTGTACGTCCCACCCAGTTATCCACCTCCTGGTACCAACCTTCTCCTCGTACCTCAACCATGATCAGCGATGTCTGTCATCTGCAACCAACACAATGTAGTGTGGGCATAGCCCATGCAGGGGTGTGTATAAGCTACTCAGTAGGGACCCCGAGACCCCCGTAGGTCTCCCAGAATCCACAAAGGATAATCCAAAAAGTAAAGATACAATCACAAAGTAACATTCGTCTCTACTTAGGTATATTCCCACACATATACCTAAGTCATCAATTCTCGTTCAACTCCAGCCTCCGAGCCCAAGTTCGATCATATCCACACATAAAATCACAACCCGATCCATACAGGAAAGCATAACGTAATCCACATAGGAAAACAAGTCAAGATTCAGCTCACACATGTATACTTTTTCATAAGACGATAGATATGATCATATATCTCCACTAATTCATCTAAGTCGTCGGACCCACACAGGATCCATAGGTACTAACCCCCGCAATGACCCACAAAGGATCGATAGGTAACTAACCCCCGCAATGACCCACAAAGGATCGGACCCACATAGGATCTATAGGCGCTAGCCCACAAAGGACCCTTGAGCACTGAACCACACAGGATCGGACCCACACAGGATCGGTAGCACAGATCCACGTAGGACCTCTAAGTGTTGTAGTCATCAACGTCGAATCCACGGAGGATTCCTGCACAGTCATCATTGTCGTCGTAGTCGCAGCCAGCTCTAGGGTTCCCGCACCCAACAATCTTGTTCGGGAGGGTCCGCTCCACGAGCCGAAGGGCTGATACATCAACTAACACATAGTCTAGAGTTGATGTATCCAAAAGTTCTGTATCGTGAACAGAAACTCAATGTCGCAGACGGCGCGTCAATCGGACGCCCGGTCTGAGAGTTATTGGCTTTTTCGTTCCAGGGACCCGGTTGGTTTTTAAGTCAAAACCAACCCGACCATACTCCAACTGCGTCCAAACCTCGAGCGGGGTAAGCCAAAAGGTTCGTCTCACTTAGAGGAATCCATCAAAGTCGACTACACGCCAATCGGACGTTCGGAGCTCAAGTTATGAGCATTTCCTCTCCGAGGGCCCGGTTGGTTTTGTGTACGAACCAACCCGGACGAACCCAAAGGACTTCGAAACCTTGGGTGCAATATACCGAAACGACCATCTCGATCCAAGGATCGCATCGTAGCTGACAGTGCGTCGATCGGTGGTCTGCAGCTCATGTTATGGGAAACCAACCGAAAGAGGTTCGGTATTATGGGGTTTGGGCCCGGTCCGACCCGGCCTGATACCCCCAGGGTCGGCCTGAACCGGGACGAACCGAACTGGGTCTGGGTCCAGCCCGTTTAGGTGCGGCCCGGCTCAGCGGTCTGGCGCGCTGGCGGTCCGGCGCGGTAGCCAGGTGGCTCGGCCGAATGGCCGAGCTGTTCGAATTGCAGGGGGTGGGGGGCGCTGCCCCCTGCTTGTAGTAACCACGACCCCGTAATGAGGGCCGCTCATGTCCAGCCAGCCGAGGGTTTTGAACCCGCGGTTCTTCCATGTCTGGTCGGCCCGCTCCGGCCGGCCGGCTTCTGCCGCCACGGGACCGGCAAGGGCGGTCCCCCTGCTCCGACGCCAGCGGCCCGATTCCGTCCGCCTATTCCCCTGCTCCTCCGCGCCCCTCCGCCGCGGCCCCGCTCGGGCCGCAGTGTCTTTGGGTTTTTCCGGCACGGCGCGACGGTGTCGTGAGTTGGTTCAATTTTTAAATGTTCAAAACGACGGCGCCGCGCATCCTTGTCACTTGTTCTCGTGCAGTGCGACGACACCGCGTCACTTTCCTCCGAACCGCAACATCAAAAAATAATAATGGAGGAGGGTCGGCCGTGTTTGTGCGGTCCGACCCCCTCCCGTTAAACGATATCAAGTGGTCCAAATGAACGAGGACAGATGCCGAAAGAATTAACATATAAAAACACATAAACCCCTACCTCAACGTTGTCGTCGAACGAGAGTTCATCATGGAATTAACCATCATGGAAGAAGAGGATCGTCGTGGAAGAAAGCGTCACGGAAGGAATGTCTTTGGCGTTAGGTGATCTCCGAGGAAGGCATCTCTCGCCGTCGTCTGCCGTCGGAGGTCGGCGTTCTTCGTCGGCGGCTGTGCGTTCTTCGCGTTCTCCATTGAAGAACGAAGAAGTTCCTCAAGCTCCTTAGCTTTTCTCCCAAAGGTTCCCACAACCAGAATTCCAACAAAATAAAATAAGTTCAACACTTATTTTATTAAAATAACCTAAGCTTTGGAATGTCAAAAGTTTAATTCAAACCCTCAAATTAAACTCACCAAATTAATTAAAAAAAGTTGTCAAAAATTATTGGTGAGTTGAGGGGGGGTTAGAGAATATGAAGGGGTGGGGTTAGTGTGGGCCCTACTGGCCTCATAACCTCTCATGGGAAGTTGGGTGGTTACCCAACTTCCACCCAAAGGTTAAACACTTAGAATGATAAATAAAATTTGTCGTTTAATTTTTATTTTAACTTCCACAAATTTTAACAACTACACCCATGAAATTGCAACTCTGGAAAAGGTGTTCCTAAGAAATTACCGGTGCTGCGGTTCCAACGGTGCCCTCGGAATTCAATTCCGAGCACCGGTTCAAAAGTTAGAAATTCCCACTCGTTCGTTGACTAAACGTACCCGAGCTAAACTTCATAAAAAGATTCCGGGCACACCGGGCCTCGGAATCAAGTGCCGTCGAAACCGCATTCTTGTAAAATCCCAAAGAAAATTAAGAAAAAAAAATTCCCTTGAATTTTACAGGTCTTTACATCACTCCCACCTAAGGGCTTTACGTCCCCATAAAGATACATCATAAACTAGGGGAACAAATGTGGGTACTGAGCACGCATCTGAGCCTCCCACTCCCAAGTGCTCCCCTAGAGGTTCTCATGCTGACATATGATGCGCACTGGAGGGATCGACCGTCCACATAGGACCCGCTCCTGTCGATCCTCAATCTCCACCAGGACCTCTGTAAAAGTCTCCCCATCATCAATGTCCATCTCCCCATGGTCAATGATATGCGTCGGGTCGTGCACGTATCTCCTCATCTGGGATACGTGGAAGACGTCGTGCACCCGGTGCAACTGAGGTGGTAGAGACAAGCGATAAGCCACCTCACCAATCTTGCTGAGGACCTTGAATGGTCTGATGAAGTGTGGAGAAAACTTGTATCCTCAGCCAAATCTCTGTAAACCACGTCGAGGTGAGACCCGCAAGAAGACGTGTTCACCATCCTCGAACTCCAGTGGCCTCCGCCTCCTGTCAGCATAAGACTTCTGCTGGCTCTGAGCTTTCCTCATCCGCTCCTGGATGACCTGGGCCATCTCCATCATGCCCTGGACCATCTCCGGTCCCACAAGTGCTGACTCCCTAGGGTCTGTCCAGCATAGCGTTGATTTGCAAGGTCGGTCGTACAACGCCTCGTATGGTGCCATCCCGATGGTGGAGTGGTATCTGTTGTTGTACGCAAACTCCACCAAGGGTGGGTGGTCCTCCTAGCTGCGACCAATGTCGAGGACACATGCACGGAGCATATCCTTGAGATTTTGAATGGTCCTCTCCGTCTGACCATCTGTCTGAGGGTGAAAGGCGGTGCCTAGAGACATTTTATACAGTTGGTGTTGGTGAGTAATTTGTACTAATGAGATCGGTTATTCATTTGTATTGTCAGTGTAGGTAGGTGTATAATGTTTCCATCCATCAATAGGTGTACAGTGTTTCTGATTGTTGGTAGATGTACAATGTTTCTAGCTTCCTACAGTTCTCTCATTTAAAATTTTCTTTCACTAAAAACGCATTCAAGGCCTTGTTTTGAGGGATTTAAGGTCGATTCAAAGCCCAAAACTCCTATCTTAATTTTACGAAGGCTCGGGATTCCGTTAATTGGTCAAACCACAAGGTTTAATGTGGTATGATTTTAATGTAAAATCCAGTGTATCTTAAACTGTTTCCCCTTTAAATATTTTAAAGGGACAATGTATCTTCCTCCCTTGTTCTACCTTCTTATTCCCTGGTGTGAGATGATCTAACCATTCCTTCTTCCCATATGAGTTGCGTGTTCAAATTTTAATCCTTGGGTTGTTTCCCATTGAAGTTTCTTACTTCAACATGTGCACTCCCTCTTTTGGTGTAAGCAAGAAGTGTCAATTTTTCATCGATAGAAGGTATGATCTACCTTTGTTCTTATGTTTTATACAATCCTTATTCTCCCATTTCTCCTTTACATGTTATGTAATGTGATCTCTATGTTTCTAATAGAGTTTTCTTGGGTGTCAGTTGGTACAGTCGTTCCATGACATCCTCAGCTAGATGCGGTTATCGTGGGGGAGGTGATCGTGATCCGTTGTGTGGATCATTCTTGTGTAAAGATTGCCAATAATCTTTTGAGGTAGGGTATTTGTGGCTTATCTATTCTTTTATGTGAAACTGTAGATTTAACATGTTTTATCCCACTAGATTACAATGGAATTGACATAATAAATATTTTAACCTGATAAATAAATTAGTATCAATCGTATGTTATTGCCTCTTATTTTGATAAATAGTGTGATATCTTTGCTTGCCTTGTTTAGCATGTCTTTCTTGATTAAAATTTCTAAATAAGGTAAACTGGGATTAATTTTAAATTATTTTGTCAAATTTAATGAGGCATGTAATTGAATCTAGTTGTTTCTATTGTAAATTGATGATAATAAAATTGATGCAATAATCATGTATAATTAATTTTTGATAGATATGATAGCTTTCTATTTTGGTTTCCCATAGTTGGAATGTAATAATAATGAATCATCTAATTTAATATGGATTAAAGATATAGTTGATCAATAGAAGTTAATTTGTTATTGGGTTATGAGTTACCCTCTATCTTTTAAGGATGAGTGCCTTCTGCTTTGGAACCATGAGAGCTTGTTGCAGGTGAAGGAAGACTGCCTTATTTAGGGCCAAGATCTCATTCAATTTATTATTTACTACTTCTTGTGATGTGTTGTGAGACTGGATGTATGTTTTGAGACATGGGGGTATGGAGGCCCAATGGTTGTGGTAACAGTTGACACATAGAGTGGAAAGATGCATCAGTATATACATGTGGGTGTCAGGGAGGACACCAAAGATAATGAAACGGGTTGGATTTGAATGATTGGATGTTTGATGAATCTTTTTGGTTGTTTATATACTTTACATTCCCCACTTCTCAAGGTAGTTGGTCTTCCTTACCCTCCTTCCAAAAGGTGAAAATACATGAGGGGTATTCCATGTGCTTTTCGTGTTTAGCTTCTTGAAGGAGAATGGGTCTACGCTCCTGTTATATGTGGAAAAGACTTGATAGGTAGTTCGTCTACTCACCACGTTGATCCCCTTGTGTTTGGTAGCTTATAACTATTTATAGAATATATAAGAATAGGGGAAAATGATAATGCTATTAATAAATGATTGAATAAATGATGTTAACCCATTGGGTTGGATCTTACTGGGATGCAATGTTGAGGATTAAATTTAAAGGAACATCAGACTTTGGTTGTAATGCTAATGAAATATAATGTGTAATTTATAATGGTTAATTATTGTTTAAATAATTAATTAACATAATGTGAAAATGATAAAAAGGGATGATTTAATCTAATGTATCTCTTTAAATGGTTATGTACTTATAGGATACCAAGTCTTAGCAGTGGTAGACGGGAGTCCAAGGGAGTTTAACTTCATTTGAGTATAACACTAGGTTATGTCCATAGTGTGGTTGTGAGATATAGTAAATTCTATACTTTTTGTGTTTCTATACGCTACTCCACTCAGTCAGTTAGGGAAACCGACACCTTGGGGATTCTGAGCCCTAGGGGGTGTTTTCCCCCACATTCTGGTGGGAAGAAGGATGGCTAACTACCACCTTTATCACCACTTTCTTCTCTTGGTAGTTACCTTTGTTGGTATGCACAATAGTTAGTTTTCTCCATATATGTGTGTAGAGGGATATAATGTCGTGTGGTTATTCTAACTAGAAATTAACTTTTTTATTATCAAAACACTTTTGGGGAAAAACTAAGAAATCATAAGATCCAATCATTACAACCAGATCAACCATGAATGAAGAAAACCCATATCAAGACTACATAATTTGTCCATTACTATTAATTACATCATGATGAAAACACTTCACCATATCATGACTACTTGTCTAGCTATCCCGTGCAATGATGCATGGGCTTGGTATCGATGGCAGAGCCATACCCTCTCAAACTTCCAAATCTGAATAGCATGATGAGGTGAAAGCATCCTGCTCTGGACCTCATTTGAAGAATACCCATGTAGTGAGATGGTTGGAAACACACAATGTTCAAGAATAAAATTATAGAATCAATCTAGAAAACACCTCAAAACTTTTAAAAATGTAGATCAAATCATAACACGCCCAAACTTCAAATCACGTTCGCACAAAATTTTCATTTAAAACCAACTCACGCATAGCAGGATCACATCCTAAGAAGAATACACAGAGTCACCCAAAACTAAATAACATAGAAAAACCAAAATCAATCATGATCATAATATAAAAAAATCATGAAGATCATCCAAAATATGAACAATATAAACCTTCACCATTTATATCACCTAAAATCCAAATCGTGTCGGACATCCAAAGCAAAAACCACCAATGATAACCACACATCCTTCACTAATAAATATTCCACAAAAACCATAATCATATTGATATCAAAAAATGAAAATTAAATTGAATCCAGCAACATATTCAACCAAAACAAAACATGAACTATAGAATCGACCAACCAACATACAAAATTAACTTGTGAAGGCAAGAAATAGAGATCAAGAGACCATCACCAAATATCTGGCCGCCCGAACACCAAGTTCACTGGATACCTCTGTAGATCAGAATATAAAACCCATTGCCTCCATCCATGCTCTCAAAGACCACAACGGACCACCCAACACATACAAAGGAGATGAGGCAGACATCCTTAGACACGGAAGCTAGATCTTGGTCGCTGGACCATCACTGCACCACCATTTGTATCCCTATCCAGCGTTGGTGGAGTGAGGCAGGAAGAGTCCAAAAACAATGAGACACTGAAACAACCAAGTCCATAGGGTAACATGATGCCTTTATATAATTATAAACCTTCTCTGTGAACTCACCGACCAAGCACTAAGGAGAAGAGATGAACCGATCCGTGCCAAAAAATGGAGGCGGCAACGGGGGAACCCTAGAAGACGAGCGCCCCTTATGGGATCATCCATCCTTCCAATTCTCAATGGATTATGGTTATTCACACACATATATTCTGTAAATAGTTCCCTATGAACTAATATAGGTGTAATGTGTATAGTCTGTGATTTCTTGAGGATCCTTACTCAGTGTATGGGTTGTAATGGCTTATGTATAATGCCTGACATATGTTACACATTATGCTAGTTGTGGTGGCTCGTTGAAACTACCTAGTTACATTGGTTATGTGTACGTAGTGGTTTTTTAAAATGAGGTACATTTTTTGTTTCTTCACCCAAAAACAACATGAACCTCTTGCAACAAAACATGCACTGAGCGAAGTAACACAACATGCTTAGGACATGCGACGTTAGGGAAAAGCGAAAAACTAGTTGGGAAGTGGTTGTGGTGTAACATTGATATTATTTATTATATTACATACTCTTTTATATGATAGTTTGTGAGAGTATCCATGATGATGCTGGAAACATAGTATACCCATTTAGGTGACGATTTAGTTTCACTTGTTGTTTACTATACTTTAGCATGCTTTCTTTACTTTTGCACGAGAGGCTCTGGAAGGATCTTACAAAGTATAATGTTACACACACACTCTGTATATCTAAAATATTTTTCAGTTCACTTGGAGTAGGTTTGATATTAGGCAGGTTACTACTATATTGGGGTTACAGGAGCTGTTTAGGTTTTGTGGTCACTATTGTTTTTACTTTCTTTTGGTACTTGTAGTTTTCCCTTTCAGTTGTAGTAGTTATTGCATGAAATTTCATATGTGTACTTGGTATTTAGTTTATATTGCTATATTAATTAGATTTGGTTCGTTTTTGTATTATCTCTCTCTTCCACATGTGTTCTTTTAGTGGGTAATGCCTCTCATTTGTGTCTTTACTATACCCTCGATGCTAGTCACCAACCTGGGGCCTACTAGAGGCGGGACTCGGGGGTCGCTATCTTCTTTCTCACGTTTCTGACCCCAGGAGGGGTACACCTTATGGTGAGTGGGTCATGACATATGATATTTTTAATATATTTATACTTATTTAGTTATTATAACACCTATAGTATTTTTAATTTCTATTATGTGGGGGATATGATAATGTCGCTAGTGTGTATGGTAGATTACCGCCTCACAAAGTGATGTGATTCATTTTTCAATAAAACATTACATGAAAGGTAATAAGGATAATGTCAATAAATATTTGTGATAAAAAAGAAATAATAATTAAATTAATGTCATATTTTAAAATATAATACATCATTTTCTTTCTGACATAGAAAAATGGTAACATTATTCGTGTACCTGTGGTCTACCGCCTCCACGAAGCAATGTGATTATTTTTTCATCACCACATCACAAGAATGATATATATAAGTATATTTAAATAAATAATACATTACTAATGACATTATTATTATTTAAAGATAAAATAATATATATATTCTTTCACTGGTGATTTTTGAAAAATGAAAATGTTACTCATGCGTACATACAACCTACCATCTCCATGATCGTAATGCACTTACTTTTTAATAACCATTATCATTATTGGTTTTAAAAGTTTAATTTATGAATAAATATGATAATTATTTCATGATTATTATTATTTTTATACTTAAATAATGACCTCTTTCACTATGGTCAACACACTGAATCAATTTTGAAACAATGAACTAAATATCCTCAAAACACTTGATGTCGACTTAACTAATTAAATATTTTTATATGTCATTAAAAATAAATGAAATAATAATTTAAGTGAAATTTATTAAACTTGTAAAATTTTATTTATAAATAAAATAACTAATATAAGATTATTATACATGAGTTAAAGAACATTCAAGGAAAGTTTGTACTCGAGGTAAGTGTTTTTCTCCTCTCACTTTTTTATTTCTGTATGACATATGATACATTCACAACTCATTTATATTTTGTGGTGTATATAATACCCATTTTACATGTAATATAATGAAACCTAAAAACATAATTGTATTTTAAGTTTCATTTTGAATTATTTCATCCAAGTGTATTTGACTTGAAAGTTACCCAGTGGTAAAGAATTTCATAAATCAATTTGTTTTCATTGGGTTATATTATATATTCATTATATTAGATATTATATGATTATAGTTTTAATAATTTTTTTTATATAATGTTTTATTTACACTTTTTAATGTGGATTTCAAATTGATACACATAATTGATTCATTGATTAATTATAAAATTCAATGGTAGGATTTTTGTAAGGTCCATTCATTTTAAATTCTCTTTCTTTGAGACATACATTTATGATATCAACCTATATTAATTTTGGAGATGTATATACTTCCCTTTAACATGTTATATTATAAATATAATTATTTTCGTGATATTTAAATTATAATTTTAAGTTATTCTTTCATGGGGATTTTGATTTAGGAGTTACCAAAGTGTCCTGGGCTTTATGTTATAATCTCATTTATTTTGGGATTTTTTTATTCAAGTTTCGTTTAGAGTAAATAATATGGTATTAAATTCTTGATCAAAATATATTTTACGCTAATATGGGTTTTAATTTGGGCCACATGTTTAATTATCATTTCCTTCTTTATTGATTTAAGAAATATCAATAAATTCATTTCTAAGTGATACTGATCTTGTATCTTCTTCTAGATTGGGAATATACATCTTATATATCCATGTTCTATAAAAGGTTTTCAATTGTTTTTTTTAAATTATATTATAAAAATAAATTATTTCATAAATCTCTTTTTCCTTATATTTTAACTCATTTTAAATGGTTTTAAAAGAAAATTTCTTAAAGTTTTCCAAATGGGTATCTTTTGAATAACGTTTTCAAAATGTTTTGAAAATAATTTCTACCTTTAACATTTATATCATGAAAATATTTTTCCTCAATCATGAAAATTATTTTCTTGAAAATTTTATTTATATTTTTAAAAGTTTATTTTCAAAGAAAATAATGTTTTCAATTTTTTGTAATTTTATTTCTCAATAGTGATTTTGAAAATGAAAATTTTATTTTCCTAAAAAATGTTTTTAATGATATTTTAATTTTTTTTCATTCATCAATTTCATCAATACTTCTTTTTATTTAATATATAAATGATATAGTTTATGATGATACTATCCTCGTTATTTTTTTTGGATTGAATATGATTTATTCAATGAAATTGTTATGGAACTCTTTTCCTTTCCACAGGTTAATCATATTTCAAATTGATAGTTACAAGACCCATTTATTTTCCATAGGTTAATCATGTTTCAAAGAGATTATTATGGAATCCTTTTATTTTTTGTGATTTTATCATGTTTCAAATAAATTTTCATGGAAATAACTTCTTTTTTTTGGGTTAAACATGTTTTTAAAAGTATAAATTCGTTTTTAATGAGTTTATAATGAAATAAATGCTATATGTACTCTATTCATGATAAGTTCGATGGAAAATATTTATAAAATAATTTTGTTCCATTATAAACTATGTATGAGTGTTTCCATTATAAAAAAGGATATGTGTTTGTGTTATTGACCAAGTATAGGTGGTTCTGTGATAAACCAAGGACCTATGGGTCTATTATAACCCCCAATGCATTGAGAAATTTTGATATGGAAGTCAACCATATGGATCATTAAATTTGTAAGAAGTATTGTAAAGATAATATTCCAAGATACCAATGAGTTTTATTTATAATTTATATGGTTTTATAATGTTTACTTTGATAAATATTAATATCACATGGATTATGATTATTGATTTTGATGACTCTTTCCTTTGTTAAATCCTTGTGAAATGTTTTCAAGTTCCAGATATTAATGGCTATGAATATTCTTATGTTATACTCATGTAATTTGATTATGTCACAAAAACCTTATGCTCTTATTGTGATCCATGATTATATTTAATTGTTAATTCTTACATTTACCCTTACTGAACATTTTATGTCACCCTTATTTTATTTCACTTTCCCTAGATTATAAATATTGAGGTTGAATAAATTATGTCTATATGGTTTTCATATGGATGATGATGTTGACTTAATGTGGAATATGAAATGACATGTGTAATGGGAAATTATGTTCATCTTTATGAACAGGTTGTTTATGAATCCATAATGTTAACTGTTTTTTCTAATTCTTTAAAACCCAAACTTAAAAGGTCTTTGAGAATACATTGATCCATTATTTTACTTTTTATATTGTATATTTTGGATAGAGAAAATTGGGTCACCTTCATCGGTATCAAAAATAGAAATGTAAGGATTTTATTTTCAACAAAAGATCTAGGAGTTCGGGTTTAGGCCTAATATATTATGTATTTATGGAAATCCATTAATGTTAGAGATAAAAAATTAATGACACCATTTATGGAAATGGTAGGATGTACGTACGCATGAATGTTATTTACATTTTCGCTAAAAATGGATCAAATAGAAGGTAAATAATATATCACCTTTATATAGTCATTATGATATCATATATATCACATATATTCATTAAATTTATCCCTATTTCCTTTCATATATTTCGTAATTGAAAAATAAATCACATCGCTTCATGTGGTAGTAGTCCACCTTACACATGAGCGACATTATCATAGTCATATAGAATGGAAAATCAGAGGCTATATGTGATGTTATATATCTAGAAGCATAATAATTTCATGAATATCATATATAAATATTAAATCCATCGTTATCTCTTATCGTGAGAGGCATTGATGGAAAACGAACTACGTCAGTTCATGAGGCAGTAGTCCTCCATATTCACGATCAATGGTTTAATTTATCATTTTATGAAAGAGAAGATATATTTAATTTATTCCACTAGAATAATGAAATATTAGTATATAGGAGATACTTATGTTTTTATATCATCATAGTTGAATAATTTTTGAACTATTTGTAAGACTAAATAAAATAGAAATTCTGGGTTAAGAGTGATATATGTTCTTCAGACAACCTCCTATAGTTATCACCAAAATCATTCTTATAAGAGGAATCTAGTATGTTGGGATTTATTTAAGGAAATTATTTTTGTACGTGTTTTATTAATTTGGGCCTACGGGCTATGTAATGGGCTACAAGCCCACTGGGCCTTCGGGCTATGTAATAGGTTTCCCTCTACCCAGTTAAAAGAGGACTTTGCTTTGATTTAATAATAAAAATGAGGCTTCGGCCCCAACCTTTTTAAAAAAAATGAAGTGGTTTTTGAAGTGTGAAGAGAATAGGAGAGGGGTTCCCTTTTATATCTGGGGTTAGAGGTCACACATAGGTTTTTTTTAAAATAATAAAGTTTACCCACATTTTTCACATGCTATAAGTATCCAAAATGACACATTATTGAACTTTATATGCGATAATGTAAATATATATCCATAAAATTGTTTTTAGGGGAGTTTATAGGTAATTTTTTCCCATATCATTTTATTTTAACCCCTAATAAACTTGTTTTAACCCTAACCATGATAATGAATCTTTACTATATTTATTATTAATTTTGACAAAAAAAATTAAGATGAACTTAGCATATAATATTATTTGTTCTAATTAAAATTAAGGAATCTATTTTTCAAAATTCCATTCATTTAAATTGAAATTTTTATTTTGATATTAAAATCGTAGATGCAAAGAAAATGCGGTTTTCCAATGAGATGTTTACATAATTATGAAAAGTTTTTATATTAAAAATCCATATGAAATTTATTCCATTGAAATAAATTGGATTAATTATATCATAATTGAATTAATATTACATTCAAACTATATTAAAAAAATTAAATTTCTAAATGATTTAAATGAAAAGTAAATTTTTAATAAAAACGAGTTTTTTTAATTATTCATTTAAAAATTAAACTTTTCAAAATCCCAAAAATTAGCTATAAGTTCATTTTGATAAGTTTTATTTGTTCATAAAAATTAATAAAAATATTTTTTTGAGAAAAATGTATTTTCCAAACATATAATGACTTTACTAGAATATAATTACTTATTTATGAATATATTTTATTTATCTAAAACTTTTATAGTTAAATATAATAAAATTATTATTCCTATTTAGACATCTATGTTTAATGGTTAGGTTATAATAGTTATATTTGAATAATAATATTAATATATATCATGGTTCATTAAAGCTTGGTGTTGTTTTCAACACAAGATATCAAATAAATTAAATTTATTGAAAAAACATATTTTATAAAAACTAAGGCTGTTATATTAAATAAACACATTTTCTCTGAAAATTTTACAAAGTATATCTTATTATTTGATCATAATGGTCCAACACCTAGTAAACTTGTAGAAAACTATAAAATTATTTTTACAATAATGGATGGAACTAGTATGATAGAATAGATAGCAATATAAGGCACCACTAAAATCTTGAACCCTAAAGGATCATACTATAAAATGACTAAAAATATATATGATACATTGTTATTATGAATAAAACAATATGAAATAGAATAGAAATTGTATATGAAATATGTTAAGTATAAGAAATATTTTAATTTTTAAAAAGAAGTGTATATATAAGAGGAAATATGAATTTTGGAATTTAATCATTGGAAAAATATAACAATTGGAATCTAACTATGGGACTCTGGATATTCTAATAGTAATATTACTATTATACATAAAAGTGTATAATAAAATTAATAAAAATGTTTAAGAATAATTTTCTTCAATAACAGATAATAATTAATATTGACTACTAAACATTAACATAATTATATACATAGTCCTTAGAATAAAAATAATAAAAAAGAAAACGATTTTTAAAAAAAATAACGCCAAACACATAGTTTTTAAATACACCAAGATAATTACTTAATAAATAATTTTATAATATATATATAATTATTTTTATAAAAATTAATTTAAATTTGAAATGATCATAACAAAATTCTCCAATAATGATTTTTTTATAATTTTATGTGATAATTGGATTTTTAAGAAAATAGTAAAATGTGGTAAGAATATACTATAAATATTATGAGATATTATGATGCTAAATTGATGAAATATATAATATAATCACATCCATGACAAAACAAATTAATTTATTTTATTAACATAATGTATTTTGATTATTATAAATGACTTTACGAACCTATAAAAAACATTCCAAAGTATAATTTAGAAATTAAGGTTTTAAAAACAATATTTTGGGGAAAAATGATACCTCCATGATCAAAGTAATATTTTAAAATGTATTTTGTTACTAAAAAAATAAAATAACAAAAAAATCCCTAAATTCCAAAAACCATAAGTGAAAACCATAGGTAATATGATGGTTATTCATTTTTCCACAAATAATATCTATAAGGCCTCTATTTATCAAATAAAAAAAATATCCCTGATTTTTTATAAATAACCACCCATTATCCAATTATTCTCCCCTAAAAATCCATTTATCATGAATTACATCTCATCATCTCTTTAAATAGTCTATCCAAGAAGGTTTTGAGGTTCTAAGGTGCCCTTATTTTTCTTTATAAATTTTTACATCAAGGTAAGTGTTTCCCAATCCTCCTATTTCATTTTCAATTGGAATACTTTTATTACACTATCATTTAAGTTATTTTAATATATTTACATACATTTAATTACATGGTTCTATCATCAATTTTATATATTTTTTATGATATATATATTATTCACTCTCATTATATCATTTTCCTAAGCCATTATTATGTCGAAGGGACCCTAATTCAGTACTATCCTAATCCATTATTAAGATGAAATATGGGTCTATAACCTCTTCTCTTTCATTAATTTTATTATTACTTTTAATTCCTTATCACTTTAATGTGAAATGTTATTATGCATTATTTCTATAAATTAATTATTTTATTATCAATGATATAACACAATTCCATATCATCATACTATATTCATAAGCTCTTATAATGCTCAAACTCTCATGTATCAATAAAATTGTCATAGATTTTGGTAAATATAAGATTCTATATAGTTTTCCTAGAAATGAAATCCCTATATGGATATAAACAAGTGGATATGGAAATGATATAGATTCACCAAGGGGTAATAACCCTGAAAACTTATGGTTAGTTATTAACACTATCTTCACATAGAAAACAATAATTGGGCCTTTTTTCACACATGTTTTGACACTCTTATGGGATATGTTATATATGATTCACATGATCTTTAGCTACCATAATATAGAATTTAGTTATTTTGATATGGTTATTTATCCATAATTTATTTTGTGTCCCACCATTTCATATTCATTATTTATACTTTTCAATATTATTGATAATTCACATTTTTAAAAGTACTAGAAAACTGTAATTATATATTCTTCACTTGTTAAGGGTTTTTATTTGAAAATTATGAATACTTATTTACACCTTATATGAGTCAATGGTATTCACCTAGTTATCCTTGTTAATTCATTGACTTGGGAAAACTGTTTTTATAACTATACAATCTTTTGTAAAGAAAAATATTATAAGGTAAGCCTAATTGTTAATTTATTCTATGTATTTTTGAACATTATAAAACATACATTTATTATGTGATGGAATCCATTGTAATTTTATGTGATGGTTGGGGCCATAAATTATATATTCCTTAGTTCACTAATAGGTCTCATGAGACAACTAAGATATGGTAATTGGAGTATCCTTAGGCTTTATGTATGGTGTATAAGAACAAGGCCTTTATAGTAGGCCTATAATGTTATACATTATTCATTCAAAACATTTAAATAAATAGTATATTAGTTATTGATATCCATATGTTTATTAAGTTTCATTTTTTCCATGGATATATTATTCACATAGTTCCTTTATTAGGGAATTATTCAATTTATTTATTCCTTATATATTTATTTATTCCATGCTTATGTTATGATTGATTATTTTGTACTCTAACCCTTATTGAGAATCTGATCTCACACATTTATACTTTTCCCATTTCCCTAGGAAACGTTTAAGATTACTACATGTGACATAATGACATTCAAGGAGAAATAAATATATTTTCATGTACTCTGCTGATATATCTTAAGTTTTTAATATAATGTAATGTTCATTAATATATCTAGTTATGAAACTACTAAAATACTGGATCATATAAATTTTGATCTAGGTATTCTACAATATTTTAATAAAATAAATATCATCTCTATGTTACAATAGTTAGGGTAATTACAATTAAGATAGAGGGAATGATTGACCATCTATATTCATCATAAGTGTCTCAAATCTATCTTTGGGTGTTTCCATGGTGAAAATATCAGAATTTGTTTCTCTAGTATTAAGTAATTTTAATTTTATATCACCATTAGTTACCCAATCTTTGATGATGTGAAAAGTAATTTCAATTTTCTTTGATATTGAGTGTTGCATAAGATAGTTTGAAATATCACTAGCACATTGATTGTTTCATAATATCTTCGAATATTTGTCAGGCTTCACCTTCAAATCCTGTATATTCTCTATTATCCAAATCATTAGAGTACATAAACTGGTACTAGAAATATATTTAGACTCTATGGAAATTAGTGTGACTAATGTTTTTCTTATTATTCCAACTTACAAAACATATTAATAGTTAAAATAATCCCCCTAATGTAGAGTTTATATCAACAGAATATCCAACCCAAAATGTAAATAGTAAATCCAGATAGATTCAGCTATTATTATTTTTTGCATATTTCTACAAATATTAAATTCACATTGATAACTTAAAGGATTATTAGTATCCCTAATGTATTAATCATTATGATCAATTTGATATCTAGAACAAAAACTCACTAAAAATTCATTTTTATGTCTATAGGTAGTAAGATAGAGAAATTTAGAAACCATATTTCTAAAATCCTTTTGATTACTCTTTCAATGTTAAAATCCTTAGACAATTTTAAACTAAATTTTATATGTATTAGCATTATCTTGGAGTTTCCCATCTCAATATTTTTCAATAATTATTTAGTTTTCTTCTATTGGGATAAAAAGATAAAATTTTATTGTCACCTCACTTGTAATCTTAAGAAGTATCTCAACTCTATAATAATGGAAAATTCAACCTATTTCTTTAACTATTTCTAAAAATAATACATATACCTTCTTAATCCCTTGTAAAAATGGTTTCATAAACATTAATAATTATATTGAGACTACTTGTTGTTTTTTCCTTTACATATATATATGTTTTACACTTTTCCTTTAGATAAATTCATTCATTTAAATAAATTTCCCATCATTGAATACCAGGATCTTGATATCTACTTTAACCCATATAGGGAATTCTTCAATTTTCACACCACTGTCAAGAACATTTAGGCTACACAGCATATACATATTCAAGATCACCTTTTAAGAATGAATATTTTATATCCTTTTGGTAAATATTATACTACTTAAGATCAATAAAAGAGTGCAACATTTTTATAGCATCTAACATTGAAACAAGAGTATATGTCTCTTCAAAATTAACACCTTCAATTTGAGAGTATCCTTTTAAAAATGTCTATACTTATTCCTTATAAAATCCCATTTATCATTTAATTTGTTTTTGAATTCCCACTTTGTTTGAATAACATTATTATCATGTGGTCTAAGAAAATGATCCTAAGTGTAATTTTATTTATTTGGTATAGATCCTTATTCATAGCCTTGATACACCCTTAATACTTGATTTCTTCAACTATTGATTGTGGTTCTATTTGAGATAATAATGAAGTTTTGTTTTCACATATTTTCTTTCTTATAGTTTAGATAGGATCCATTGGATGCATAATGATATTTTTAGTTTACACATGCTTCTTAAACCTATGGTACTTCTATTTTTCATTTTCAGAAACATTTTCTTCATTAAGAGTTTCTTCTATGTTAATTTCAGTATCTTGTGGTTCATTCTTAGGTTTTTCAGTTCTATATTTTTTTTGAAAACTAATTACTATATTAAATAGTAAACTAAAAATATTCTACTTCTAGAACATTAATGGTGGATTTATTTTCAATTTTTTTAACATCATAATAGTTAAAAACTTTTTTTAAGTATTTTGTTCAAACAATTATACCCCTTTCCACTTGATAATAATCTAAAAAAACGTACCCTTTTATGCTTTCACATAAAACTTATCCATTTTTTTATTTTTAATCCTTATCAATAAATGACTACCAAACACCCTAATATAATACATTGTGGAATTATTTTATAACACCAATCATTATAATTCATGTTGGAGTTCATTCTAAGAAAGAATATATTTTGAATATGGATATATATGCAAAACATATCCCATTTAATAATATTTTGAGTGTTTATGTTCTTCCAACATAGTCTTACCCATTCTTACCAAACTATTATTCTTAATTTTAGTAACTAACCTTTTTAGGGTGTGTAGGGAGTGATATATTCAGGTATAATAAATTTTATTTCAAAGTAAGACTCAAATAATATACTTGTAAAATCTATCCCATTCCCAGATAATATATTCTTGATACTCATATGAAACACTTTCTCAACTATTCTTATAAATATTTTAAATATATCCACTACCTAGGATTTATGTTTTAGTAAAATAAAATTATTTATTATGATATAATCATATATAAATGTGATAAAATATAGATCACATTGAGTGTCTTTTTCATTCATTGGTATATAAAAATAGTAATTTATCAACTTAATGGGTTAGGGTGGGATATATTTTAAACTTTTTATGACAGATTTAATTTATTTTCCATATTTTTCATGTATCACATATTTCTTCCATTTCTATTTTGAGTTTAATAAATCCTCTCACTTATATACCTTTAAAATATTCCTCAATATTATTTGAAAAAAGACCCAAACCCCTAAAACAAAATTTTTCCTAATTTTTTGAACTCATATAACATGAATTATTTGATTCACCAATATGAAATAAGTTTCCATTAGTTAATTCACCTATTATAATTATCTTTACATTATTTATTCTCTTTAAGAGGTGTGTTTTTTCTAAATACAACATAATTACCATCATCCCAAAATTGACTTACACTCAACAAGATATGTTTAATACCATAAATAAATAACACATCAATTGATTATAATTTGTGAGTTTCAATATCAGATATTCTAATACTAATAATTTTAGAGATATTTCATTTCCAATAGTTATTAAAAACCATTATGTTCTATAGTATTCTTCAAAAATTTAGTATATCATGCCTTGTGTGATGATTATTCATTGTCTTGGATCCATATATTAGTAATTTTTGATTTCCATGAGAGCTACATGAACAATGGGGTATTTCAAAACCATAGTTTTCCTTTAAATATTATTTATATTAGATTTTTCTTATTATCCAGGGATCATGGTCATGAAATATTCTACAAAGTGACCTGAATGGCCACATATTCCCTAAATCTATTCAGTATTGCCAAACCGGTTTTTGAAAATCATAAAATATGATCCTTCATGCATTTTATATCTTTTTATAGGTTTATTAAATATATTTTCTGAATATATATACCCATAAATCCCTTTATTATATAATTCCATGGGAGATACATACCATACTATAAAACCTTTCCTTTATATCCATAACTTCCATAGGAGTAAGAGTAGCCTTTAAATCTAGTTATTCCATGAAAATGTTGAATCTGTTTCTAAAATTATACATCCTATATCTAAAAAATTTCAACTTTCCTATACCTGGATTTTGAAGCACCTCACTTTGATTATTATAAACTTCATTAATATAAATATTATATTATAATGGTAGTTATCAACCAATTTTTTCCTAGTTTTTCATTTATAACTCACGCTATTATGTAGAATGGATTTAAAATTTTAAAATATAACAGGTGAATATGTTACCTGAATTTGAGTACTATAATTTTCCATAGATATATTCAATACAATTTCACTTCTTTATAATTATCATAGTATAATTTAAATCTATCAATGGTCAAATAAACCCTAAAAGACCTTTACAAAGTTAGGTTATATTATTTTTTAACAATAATATTTTTATCAAAATCCTTTATAATTACTTCTTACTCATACACTTTCACTTAGAGGAGGTTGATCTCTTAAATGTGATCATATTCACTTCTAAGAATCACATCCCCAATTTTTTTTAGTTTTCTTACTTCTTTATTAAGTTTTTTAACTTATTATTTTTAATTTGAGTGTTTATATCAGGACACACATAAATATTAGTTCTATGTATATGTGCCAAATAGGTTTACTCTTATTATTATTCTTCACTACTAAACCTTTTATTTCCGATTTCAACATATTTCATGCAATTATTATCAATTCTATCATAATTTTCCACTGATTCACTACTTGATGAAGAAATATTTTCTTCCTCTTTTCACAACATTATATACTTATTTCATCTTTAAAATATATTTTTCTTTATAAAAACTATTATACTCTTTGAATGATTTGTCTTTATATCTTCTATAAGGACTCTATTTAACTTATTCCTCAACAAACATCTCAATTTTATTTCTCCTTGGAATGGTAGTTTTAATGTGAAAAACTCCTTTACAATTAACATAATTGAGTGGGAGTTTTCCTTTATACTTTCACATTACACTTTTAATATTTTTAGAGACAAAAGGAATAACTTCTTTTAATTTTCATCATTCTCATCATCTTCTTTCGAATCTCTAAAAGACTCAACTTATTTTTCCTTCATCATGAATTTATTCACAGATTTTATTGTTATCTCTTCTTTAGCCTTATTATTTAAAACTACAAGTTTTCTCATTTTATAACAAAAAAGGCTATAATAAAGTTCATCAAAGTAAATATCTTCCCTATCTTCTTGGATAAAACCATATGGTATAATCTATCTGGAAACTTTATCGTCGAATTTCTAAAAATTGTAGATTCTTATTCCTTGCTATCAAATAATCTAATATGACTAAATATTTCATATACCATGGTCAAATATTCATCAATCATTTCATATTTAGATATCTTGATATCTTCAAATCCCCCCCATATTTTTAGTTTGGTTTTTCTGATCTTGACATTCCCCTCAATCACATTTTATACTTTATTTCACATTTATTTAGATATTATCCACCCCATGACTTTTGTATATACCTTTTCAGAAAATTAATATATAATTGTATTTCTCAGTCTTCCCATTTACCCCTAAATTACTCTTATATGTAAAAATCGTCTTAGTATTTCTCTCAATATGTGGGAAACCCACTCTAATAGAACTAGTATCCTCCAATACTTGTGATAAAATGGGGAAACATTTGGTTATTAAAAACAAGAAATTTTTCCCATAAAATATGGGAACACATTTTTTGTTAACTAAATTCATACTCTCCATTACTTGTGAATGTACAATCTAAAAGGGAACCTAGTTTTCCCTGATACAATATGAAGATCTCAAGTTAGTTGAAATATATCAGATAGGGGGTGAATCAATTATATTTATTTTCAAAATTTATTTTTAATTAAACCTTTG
Organism: Viscum album; assembly: GCA_963277665.1. Lineage (NCBI taxonomy): Eukaryota > Viridiplantae > Streptophyta > Magnoliopsida > Santalales > Viscaceae > Viscum > Viscum album. The sequence continues at coordinate 1,495,610,333 of OY728119.1, read as the reverse complement.
TGAATAATTAAAATCATGATCATATCAATATAAAATCCCCCACATTGGGTTAAATATTAAAATTAAAGAGTTTACAACACATAAATATTTTATATGGAGTGTCCTTAATATGAAAGGCTACTCCTTTTTTGTTTTGGGTAATGTTATGAGATTAGTATCATCAATAATATAATAGTGATTATAAGATAGGGTTAGTTTAAATCCTTGACACTTTTAAGGCTATCTATGGCTTATACAAAGTAAGGGTTATGATGATCCTTGAAATTTCATACAAAAAACAATAATATTGGTTTTTATTTAACCTAGTACCACTAAATTTATCATTATATCATTAATATTATTTCAATCAGATTTTTTAACACCTATATATTTTTTAACATCACTTATAATATCTTCCTCTAGAATTTATTCAACTACCAAAATAGTATCAAAAAATAATCATCGATTTAGTCTTCCTCTCAAACATCCAGAAGGAACATCTCAGGCATGAGGGAATGCACACATGAGGTGTTCATCCTCCTAAGTAAAAAAACATATTTTAATAACAACTCAATTAGTTTTCTCTGACATAGTAAGAAATTAATGATGCATTATAGTCCACTGATTTTATATGATATCACTCTCTTCAATATAGATGTTATTCAATTAATCTTATTATCGGCTCATTTACTCAATTATCAAACACCCATTTTCATAATTTCATAATTTATATATCCTCCCAAAATATACATGAATAATACTTGCAGGATTATTATGTAAGTTTCCATGAAGATCAGATGCATATAAATTCCCAAAAGAATAGAAAATATATCAAATAATAATATTTTTTATATTACTCATAAATCATAAATAATTGAATTCAAATTTTTAATTTAAATTCTCCAAGAGTTTATCCTAAAGATACTTTCCCTATTTATCTATTTAAATATCCACAATTTATGGCTTGAATAAATTATTTTTATGAATCCATTGATATTTGGAAAGTATTAATGTCTAGAAAATCATCATATAGATTAATGGAAATTCGGATAATAGATTTTTTATGACATTGAATGTATTATGAAGTAACCATAACATACAATTTTTCTCAACATATTATGGCCCTTATCAAAGTCTTTTACAATCTATAAGTTATTACAAGATCATTATAAAAGTGTTACACATCTTAAATAAATTTTTATGTGCCTCAAAGAAGTCTTACATGATCTCTATAATAGTATAACGACCACATTATACAACCCATATCGTAAGAATTATTTTTTCATCGATTTCTAAAAACTAAAAAGTATTAAAATATATATCAAATTTCTAAAAAAAATTTAAAAGGCTTATGTTTTTTACTAAAATCTTATAGAATCCCTAAAAAGCCTTAAACATAGATATAAAGTCTTATAAACTCTAGTATAAATATTTATGCATTTCATAGAAAGTATGAGGAGAAATCCATTTTCCATTTTCCATCCTTAGATCAAGGTGTTTTATGAAATAAAATATAAGTATTTTTTCAATCTAGTAGCTTTCATCAAGGCACATAACCATCGCAAAACATCATCATCCATTTTTAAACAAATCAAAATATCTTTAAAAAAAATTATCAAAATTCAAATCACATGGTTGAAAACAAAGACAACTTCCTTAATAATTACAAGGGAACTTCAGTACCTAATACCCAACCACTAGGTACTCTATTTTTAATTTTATTGAATTCAAGGGAACACTATAACTTCCTACCTCCTTATCTCCTACCTCTAACCCAAAACTCCAAAATATACACCAAAAGGTTCAATATATGAATTATTTCATTTTAAATCACAAAAAATTTTAAAATTAGAAGTGTAGTTGTTATAAACTACCCATCATATGCTATCTCATTATCAAGAAAAATCATTAAAAACACCAATTAATAACTCCATCCCCTGAGACCTAAGATCAACTTCTTATTATCGAACCTCTTCTAAAATAATAAGTTACAATCATAATATGCATACTAGCAGAATGAATTTTCCCCTGAAAAATATTCTCACTCCAATTAATAATATAAACTATTTATTTAATGAAATAAGTATTTATCTCTAATTTTAAATCATAAAAGTAGAGTAATTGAGAAAAATCTATTTTATATTCCCTAAACTGAGACACATGAAATATATCTTATGTTTGGCTGTGATTTTTTGGAAATGTTAAATGGTAATAAAATTCCATGAATCACACCAGGGCCTTAAATGATCTAATAAATGAAGGGGAAATTTTTATTTACTTACAAAAAATACTGATATCCCAACCATGGTGAGATATAAATAAAGATATAATCCTAAATAACAAACTCAATATATTGTTTTCTTTTATGATCATATGATTTATGCTAATTTTGAATAATTTCTATCCTTTTATGATTAATTAAACATGATAACAAGTATCTTATAAAATTCTAGGACCAAATAATGATACGCTACTATCTTATATCTAATATAGAGGGGATTGAAATAAACTTCCATAAAATGCTATAAATAAATTCATTCGAATATAAACCATTAGATGTTGTAATATAAAAACTCCACAAAAGATACATGGTATTCCCACGCACCACCAAAAATAATAATACACACTCAAATAATATCCTCAATAATTTAGATATTATAATTAGATTTTTTGTTATTCTAAGGATGGTAAGTCATACTCAGCTTTACCTCAGTACACTAAGCCTTTTTACAATCCCAGCAAAAATCAATATGTGAATCTCACATCTCAATCTGAAAAAAATGTTATTGGGTACACCATAAAGTATAACAATCTACCAAATATAAGTCTTTCCCAAAACATTAATTGATTTTTTATATTATATTACTATAAAATGGTCTACTTTAGTCAATTGATCAATAAATGCCCAAATTGAATCCCTATCATTTGACGATCTTGAAAACCTAGTTATAAACTCTATTGTAATCTCATAACATTTAAATTATAGATTATATATATATAATGAATAATAAAAATAAGAATTTTATAATATACCTTCACCCAGTGATAGTTAAGGAACCTCAAAACAAACCCAGCTATATCTCGTTTCATTCTTAAATACCAAAATTCTCATTAATTGTTGTAATATAAATTGGTTAAGATGAGATAAATTAACCATTGGTAAATATATAAATTTCATATCACATTTTCCCATGGACCCAATAGATTTAAAATATATCCATATTAATATATAATAGAATCAGTATCTAAAGTCAATCTAGGTATCTACACTACACTATATATTCTATAAAAACATATCACTTTAAAACTAAATCCTAACCACCCTTCACTCTCTCAAAAAGAGAAAAGTGAGAGTTAAGAGTGAAAATACTATAGTTCACCACTCCCCATATATATCAAAATTTAGAACTATTGAAAGTGAATTAATATGCTACTCATCCTCAAATTCATGAATCACATCAACCTGTTATTTTTCTCCTAAGGAAATAGTGATGTCATTCCTTTTTTTAAGAGTATATATCATCCCAAAGTGAAATTAATATATATATATATATATCAAAACAATATTATATACCAAAGATTCATAAATTTATGAGTGAAAATATACTCAATATTCTATGATTATTATAGATTATATACTTCTCATCAAAAAATAATGCTACCAATTCTTAAGTGCATGAACCATAACAACCAACTCCAAATCATGGGTGAGATAATTATTCTCAGGTGATCTAAATTATTGATAACCATATCCTTCAACTTGGACATGTTTTTTATATATGAAACCCAAACCCATGAAGTATGCCTCACAATGAACCTCATAGTACTTACTTGGCTTGGTTAAGATACGAATGAGTACTGATGACAATTTCTTATTCATCTCCTAAAACATTGTCACACATCTATCATCAAAAAGTAACTTCACCCCTTTCTTAGTCAATTCCAAATTTGGAATAGTTAATTATGATGTGTATTAAGTAAATTTGTAGTGATAACCAAAAAACACCAAGAAACCCAAAATTTTGAAAAAGTTATTGGGAAATTACAAAGAAATCATAGTTATTACCCTTTCAAGATCCCAAGATGTTCCATACTAAAAAATGAATTTCCTAATAAATTTAACCACCTATATCTATAAATGAAAATTAACCATTTTATCATGTAGTTTATTAAACCTAAATTTCTAAAATTCACTAGCTTAATTATATTTATGTTCCTCATAATATAATTTATATATTAATATATCATCGACGAATATATTGAAAAACAAATTTAGAACATGTTGGATGAACTTGATTAATCATTTCTACCAAAAAAGATAGAGATTTTTTTACTTTGAACAACATCACTAAAAACATAAAATGGCCATGTTGGGTTTCTAATGTCTTTTTTTAAACTTCTTCTTCTCAAAACCTGAATTAATGATTCCCTAATTGAAGGATAATATTACAAAACTATCAATACACACTTAACTAGAAATATTTATCCTTGATTCATGATAATGGAAATTGATTCTTGATAGTGACAAGATTTATCTTCCAATGATCATAAAATAACTACAAACTTCCATAATTTTTTTTCAAAAATCACAATACCAACCCAAGGCAGTACACTCTTCCAGATAAATAAATCCATTGGATTTAAGAACTTCAGACAATATCTTATATTGTTTAATAATATATGAGCTATATAATAAGAATAAATAGAGATATATTTGATATCTAGATCTATGAATATAATAAACTCTACTTATATTTATATAGTAAATCCTTCAAATCCTCAAAAAATACATCTTAAAGTTGGTCTACAATCAAAGGGAAAAAAGAAAACGGACACTAACCTTATCTAAACCAAGTACCAAACCCACAATCTAATATGTAATCATCATTAACTAACCATGATCAAATCCTACCATATTGTCATGGTAATCCTAATCTCCTAGAATAATATATGACTCATCAAAAGAATTAAATAATATCACTCATCATTGATAGGGGTTAATATGAGTTTAAAAATAGGTAAACAATCCATTTTGATAATCACATAAAAAATTCATATCTAAATGAATGAAGTACCAAAATGGACATTTCCAATGATGATAACAAAACACGATAGACTTCTATTAATGGGATATTTTTTCATTCCCAATATAGTATCCATATTCAATACTTCAAGAAATAGTTTAAAATATTTACCCAAATTAAATATAAAAGAAATTATAGATAAATGAATGTGATGTACTATTGTCAATTAGTTTACTAGACAAAGTAGTTTTCACTAGTAGTGTAACATCCAAAGTAAGTAATTAATAATAAAAAATTCTTATCTATGTCTATTTATGAATTAGATAGTGTTTTAGAGGCTTTAAATGAGAATAAATCCAATCTTAAGAATGAAAGAAACTAATATTTTTAAAAGATTGTTTTACCGCCTTTTGATGGAGAACCATTTTTAAATCTATCTTTTGAAAATTTTATAATCTCTATTTGTCAAAATAAACTTATTATTTATTATTTTGACATTGAAATTTACCTTGGGTTAATTTTTGGTATTTTTCTGACAATGTAAATTTTTTTAATGAATAGTGAAAAATACTGCATTTTACATCAAAACTGCTTTTTCATCTAATTTAATTGTATGGTTGGATTATCTTTTTAATTTGTCTTAAAGTGTAATTAGAATATAGTTTTACCATATAATCCAATGGTGGTCATTATAATTAATTTCACTTTGGAATTGGGCATAAACAAGTGTCAAACTTTTCATAGATATTGTTTCAAAAAAACCCACTATTTGTTTTGACAAAGGGAATTATTTTTAAATTAATTATTGCAATTTATATGTTTGGAATTTGGTAAAATTGATTCCATATTTTTAATCATAAGGTCAAAATTATATAACTAAGACTCTTACATTTTTGGACATTATGAATAGTAATGATGGTAATTATCTTTAATTATCTTGATTAATTAGTAATCGGGCAGTTAAGGATAATAAAATAATATCATAATAATAAAAAAATGACCCCAACATGTGTCTTAATACTACTGGTTGTTTCATGGCCGACCATGGGATGCCTTGTTCCAAACTTAGGGACCCCATGGAATCAATTTTGGGTGAATGTGACACTTTATCTTTTTATTTTTAAAGAAAGGAGAATATCACTAAAGAATGTATCACCTGAGTAAAACATTTTTAATTCTATCTACATAAAAGATATATTGGACTATAAATAGTAATTGGAAATATAAAAATATTTCCTACATCATAGTATTTTTTTTATAATTTTTAGACATTAAATAAATTAAATTATATATGACATCATCATGATGCAGCGATTACCTCATTAATGAACGATTTAAATAAAATGAAAAGATAATGTAAAATCTATACCTTAAACTTTTCAAAGAACTATTGGATGAGTATATTTCGAACCCTTATCACCTTATCCTCAAAATATGTCAATTTGGGACCTTTAAAATCCGAAACGCATTTGAAAATAAAGTAACATTTTATACCTTTCCAAGAGAGCCCCTCCTGTCCTCTTATAAAAGGCCCCCACCTATACCTCCTTACCCACACCTCTCAAGACTTTGGATCAGACATTCTCTGCTCATTTTGTCTCTCCACATCCCTCTACTCATCCTATATTCCTTACCTTAGGAATAAAGCTCTTCAAGAAACCATTTTGGTTAAAACCAATAAGAGTTACCCGATTTTAAGGTAGTGTCTTCACTTGTGTTCTTTTGTTTTATTTTTATTTTCGAATCCCCTAAACTATTTTTATTCATTTCTTTTGTAACAACACCAGTATATTAAATATACTAGGATGTTTTTATAAGAATTATTCGAGCTACACTTACACACACCTTCGTCTAATGGTTCAAGAGCATACTGTTTCCGTGGATGGCGAATTCCTGCCTCACGAAATGATGATTGTTGAATATTCTTCTAACACCTTCAAAGGTGGCCATTAAGATGACACTACATTTATATATGATATATAATATTTTTATTTTTTCCTTAATCTTTTGTATTTTTTCATTTTTTTCATACCTTTATGGCTTCCATTATGGGTAAATGCGATATCTTCATTTTAAGAAGCGCGGACAACCACCCCCTCAAAGTGATTTGATTCGTTAATGCCATATATGAGACATATAAAGGATGTAGTTAATGATATTATATATGATATTATACTAGAATTATAATATATCCTTATATCATTGTGATTCCATTCCATAAAATAATAAATAGAAATGAAAGTAGCATCCATGCGTACATACGACTTACCGTCTCCATGAACGGTGCATTTCATTTCTTACCTCTAAATGTTATGTAATATTATAAATGCATGTATATACTGGATATATATGATATATATGATATCTACATCATGAATATAACTCTGGATATAATGTATACTTGAAAAAATGGTAATTATAAAGAGTTTATTTTTGACTCAAGTACCAATGATCGTTAAAACGACCGTTATTAACTTAAATAATTACATAGTGTTAATGACATGGTAATAAGTGATATAAAAGGAATAATTAAATTGAAAAAGGTTCTTAAGCAAGTAGAAATTAACTCAATTTTATTATTCAGGAGATTAAAGAATGATCGAGTCAAGTCGGATATGTGGTAAGGGACTTCGTCTCAATCTCCTTTCATTGAGGCATATTTTGTTTTCTTTTATACGGTGTATAAACCCCCTTTGACTTTTATGTTTATTAAAAAGGAATCTTTTTTATACGAAGCATTTACTAAATGAAAAAAGGGATTTTTTTCATATGTATGCGTCGACAACGACTTCTCCGCCATCGTGACCATTATTTGAGTTTCGGCTTCCTCTACAAGCCATACCTTTTTTAAAAAAATGAGAAATAAATACAATGTTTTAATTTTCTATTATTTTGGTATTGAAAATGGTTTTCATAATATTTTTATTATATCAATGTGTTGTATTGATATCTTGGGATTGAAATGTGGAAATTTTATGTTTCCTTTATGCATGTTTTATGTGATACGATTATGTTATGGTTCTTGGGAATTGTTATGATGATGGGTGGTTCCGTGATAAACTAAGGGAGGTTGAACCCAATATAGCTCTCCAATGCATTTGGTAACATTAAGGGGTTAAACATTAAGGTTTCTCTACATAGATTTAGGGAATATACTGTGATGGTTATTCCAAACGTAACCATGAGGGTTACTCCCTATGTAAGAATGTTATGAATGCCTCAAGTTACCTTTATGTCTTATGATTTCTATGATTTATTCATGATTTGATGAGGTATGTTAAAATTATTATGTTTTCTGAGTAAAGTATTATTTTATATATGGGATAATGTTTTCATTTTGTACTTTTATATCCCTTACTGAGCTTTTTATACTCATCCCATGTTTTCGAAATGTTTTTCACAGGTCAAGGGAAAGGTACATGATGTGATGATAGTGTTAAGGAAGTGTCAAGAAAGAATCCATGATTTATTTTAAATATGTCTCCGTTGATGGGGAAAATGAGTACTATATTTTATATAACCATTTTGTTTAAATGTGGAATGTAATGCATGTTTTATGATCCAATTCTCTAAAACTCTAATCCTGAAAAGATCCTCAAAGTGTATTCTTGAAGTAACTCAAGATTAAGTAATGTTTAAGGTTGGGGCCTTATAGTTGGTATCATAGGTCGGTTTAGATATCTTTATGAGTTATAATTCTATTAAATGATTATCCAAAAATATTTTTTTATGGTCAAATTGGAATGATATTGATTTTGAAGATTACCATGTTTCTTCATCTAAGACAAGTTTGTTCAGAATGGTTTTCCGCAAAGAAAACTGGGAAGTAGTGCTAAGAAGTCATACAGAAGAAAATGACCTTCCGAATTAGCATTCTGAGATTGTCGGAATTGGAACTGAATAGTTTCTTGCAGTGGTGGCGCAGTTGACTCAAGAAATAATTGGTGGTGGTATCCATGCATGATATAAGATAGATCAACCGCAGAGGAACATGTCAGTGGTGAATCATTTCATGAGGCAACATCCCCCATCATTCAGAGGATCATCTGAGCTTGTGCTAGATGAAGGGTGGATTAAAGCACTGGAGAAGATTTTCGATGTCATGGGGTGTTCTGAAAATCAAAAGGTTAGTCTTTCTATTTACCGTTTGGAGGGTGAAGCAAATCAGTGGTGGTCGATGGTTAAAAATATCAGGGACGCTGATGAGATTGGTTCTCTCGACTGGGATGAATTCAAAGGTATTTTTCTTGAGAAGTATTTTCCTAAGGCTGTTCGACTTATGATGGAAAAAAAATTCCTGTAATTGAGGCAAGATGAAGACTCAGTGGCTTCCTATGAAGAAAGGTTCACTCGATTGTCAAGGTATGCTCCAAATTTTATCCAAGACCTTGATAGTAAAATAAATCGTTTTTACTCAGGATTAAAGACAAAATATAGAAGGGATTTAGCTTCTCGCGAGTTCAAGAGTTATGAAAAGCTTGTTCGATGTGCTGAGAAGGTGGAATTGAAGTTTGCCGATGATCAAGTGTTCTATAACAACCAGCAGAAGAAGAGACTGAGGTGGCAGTATAAAGGAAAGAATTCTTCAAAAAGGTCTGATGGTAAGAAAACTAACTTTCTAGTTTGTGATAAATGTGGTAAAAGTCATGCTGGGGAATGGCTTCTGAATTCTGGAAAGTTCTACCAATGCGCTAAGATGGGACATAAGGCTAATGATTGCACTGAAAAAGATCAGGGTGATGGTAAGACCAAATTTGATTTACATTTAGTGAAATGTTTTAAGTGAAATGAGATGGCTCACTATGCAAACGAGTGTCCGACAAAGAGCTTGAGTGATGGGAAGCAGTGAGACTACAAGCCGAAAGGGGTGGTGAAATCCTTTGCAACTACTTCAGCAGATTTCAGGCCATCAAATGAAGTGGTATCAGTTACTTTGTTTGTTTTTTCAGATTATCCCAGTGTGTTGTTTGATTCGGGGTCTACACATTCTTTCATCTCTGAAAACTTTTCTAGTAAAATGGGAATACCATCTCAAGAAATGACTCCTGGACTTGTGGTAAAAACACCTGGGGGAAATGTTGAGGCAAAAATAATTTAAAATAATCTTCCAATCCTTATCCGTGTAAAAAAATTACTTGCAAACCTTATTGTTTTACCTCTAGTAGAGTTTGATGTTATCCTGGGTATGGATTGGCTCTCTATTTACCATGCTAATATTGAATGTAGAGCTAAAGAAGTTTCTTTTCAGAAAGACTTTCAGTTTGTGCACAAGAATGAACCCTTACTATTGATAACATGTCAAGAGGCCGAGAAACATGTAAAATATAGAAATGAATGATACCTTGCACATATTGTTGAAAACAAGGGAACTGTTCAGATTAATGATGTGCCAGTGGTAAATGAGTATCCTGATGTTTTTCCTGATGAGTTTCCTAGAATAATTCCAGATTGGGAAGTTGAATTTACCATTGTCTTAGTTCCTGATGCTAAGCCAATTTCAAAACCCCCTTATTGAATGGCTCAAACTGAACTTTTAGAGTTGAAGGAGCAATTTGAAGATTTATTAGAGAAAGGTTTCATTCGACCTAGCACATCACTATGGGGTGCTCCTATTTTATTTGTTAAAAATAAAGATGGTTCAATGATACTTTGAATTGATTATAGAGCCTTGAATAACATCACTGTTAAGAACAAATATCCTTTTCCTTATATTGATGATTTGTTTGATCATCTCTAGGGAGCTCAGTATTTTTCAAAGATTGACATGAGATCGGGGTACCATCAGTTGAAGGTAAAGGAATCAAATATTCTGAAGACCGTGTTTCGAACAAGATATGGCCATTATGAATTTTTAATAATGCCTTTTGGGCTAACCAATGCACATGCTGTATTCATGGACCTTATGAATAGAATTTTCCATGAGTTCTTGGATAAGTTTTTAGTTTTTTTTTCATTGATGATATTTTGGTGTTATCTAAAAGTAAAGAGGAGAATGAAAGACATTTAAGGGTTATTTTGAAAACCTTAAAAGAAAAGAAATTGTATGGGAAATTCAGAAAGTGTGAGTTTTGGTTGCAACAAATTTCTTTCCTTGGTCACATTGTTTCTAAAGATGGGTTAACTATTGATCCTGCAAAAACAAAGGTTGTTGAAGAATGGACAAGACCCACAAATGTAACTGAGATTCGTAGCTTCCTTGGTTTGGTAGGCTATTACCGAAGGTTTGTTAGAAAATATTCACAGTTATCTAGTCCAATGACTAAGATAACTCGGAAGGGTGTTATGTTTATCTGGACAAAAGAATGTGATGATTGTTTTCAGGAACTGAAAAGAAGATTGGTGAATGCTCCAGTTTTGGCACTACCTTCCAGGAATGGGGAGTTTGTTATCTACAGTGATGCTTCATTGAAAGGACTTGGTTGCATCCTAATGAAGAATGATCATGTAATTTCTTACTCTTCACGTCAGTTGAAAACTCATGAGGTAAATTACCCTACACATGATTTGGAATTAGCTACTGTTGTTTTTGCTTTAAAATTTTGGAGGCATCATTTTATGGAGTAAAGTTTGAAATATATACCGATCACAAAAGTTTAAAGTATATATTCACTCAAAAAGAATTGAACATGAGACAGAGGATATGGCTAGAATTAATCAAGGATTGTTATTGTACAATTCATTACCATCCGTGAAAAGAAAATAAAGTGGCTGATGCTTTGAGTCGAAAAAGTAATACTTCATTAACAATGTTGCGTTTGGAACGTGACCCTTTGGTTAAGGATTTGATGAACATTGGAATAGAAGTTTTTGGTGTAGGATGTCCTTCTATTTTGTTTTAGGTATCAGTGAAATCTTCTCTATCAGACAGAATTAAGCAAGCACAGAAGCAAGATAACAAGTTGTAGAAAAAGGTAGAGCTGGTTCAGAAGGGTAAGTTGCATGAATTCAACATTGATAATGATTGTGTTTTGAGATTTGGGAAGAGATTTTGTGTGCCATGTGATTCACAGTTGAAGAAAGAGAGGTTATGTGAAGCTCATAGTTCTCCGTTTTCAGTTCATCCAGGCAGTACTAAGATGTATAGAGATCTTCCGGAGTATTACTGGTGGGAAGGAATGTAAAGTGACATTGTTGATTTTACTGTGAGGTGTTTGACTTTTCAACAGGTTAAAGCAGAGTGGAAGTTACCGAAATGGATGCTTCATACTTTACCAGTACCAAAGTGGAAATGGGAGAATATATCCATGGACTTCGTTGTGGGATTGCCAAAGAAACCTCGAGGTAATAATGCAATATGGGTTATTTCTGATCGCTTGACTAAATCTACTCATTTCCTTGCTATACGAGATACTTTTTCGCTCGATCAACTTTCTCGTTTGTTTCTTAAAGAGATAGTCAGGTTACATGGAGTTCCTCTCTCCATTGTATCGGACCGTGATCCCAGGTTCACTTCTAACTTTTAGAAAGGCCTTCAAAAGTCGTTGGGTACTGAATTAAATTTTAGTACAGCTTTTCATCCTCAATCAGATGGGCAGTCAGAACGAACAATTCAGACTTTGGAGGATATGCTACGTGCTTGTTTGATGGATTATCAGGGAAGTTGTTACCAACATCTTTCTTTGGTTGAGTTTTCTTATAATAACAGTTTTCATTCCAGTATTCAGATGGCACCATTTGAGGCATTATATGGGAAGCGGTGTCAAACTCCAACATTTTGGTATGAAGTAGTTAAAAGGAAGTTGATGGGACCAGAATTGGTAGAAGGGTTGGCAGAAAAAAGTTCATCTGATACAGAAACACATGAGAACAGCTCAGACTAAGCAGAAGAGTTATGCGGACAATAAGAGGAAGGATCTCTCTTTTGAGGTAGGTGATCATGTTTTTTCCAAAGTTTCACCATGGAAAAGTGTGATACGATTTGGTAATAAAGGAAATCTAAGTTCAAGGTTCATTATACTATATGAAATTCTAGAGAGAGTTGGATCAGTTGCATACCGAGTGGCTTTACCTTCGATTTTATCTCAGGTACACAATGTTTTTCATGTTTCAATGTTAAGGAAGTATGTGTCAGATCCATCTCATGTTTTGAATCCAGAGGTAGCTCAGCTAGAAGAGAATCTATCATATGAGGAATAACTTTTCCAGATTCGACCATGGGTATCAGGTGTTATGGAATAAGGTGATTCATCAAGTAAAGGTTTTGTGGAAAAACCACATGATTGAAGAGGCAACATGGGAATCTGAAAATGCAATGAGGGATAAATAACTGCACTTATTCAATAAGTAAATAAATTGCGGGGATGAAAATTTCATAAATGGGGAAGGATGTAACATCCCAAGTAAGTAATTAATAATTATAAATTCTTATCTATGTCTATTTATGAATTATATAGTGTTTTAGAGGCTTAAAATTAGAATAAATTCAATCTTAAGCATGGAATACACTAATATTTTTGAAAGATTATTTTACCACCTTTTGATGGATAACCATTTTTAAATCTATATTTTGACAATTTTATAAGATCTATTTGTCAAAATGAACTTATTATTTATGATTGGGACATTGAAATTTACATTGGGTTAATTTTTTGTATTTTTCTGACAATGTTCATTTTTTAATGAATAGTGAAAAATACTGCATTTTACATCAAAACTTCTTTTTCATCTAATTTAATTATATGGTTAGATTATTTTTTTAATTGGTATTAAAGTGTAATTAGAATATATTTTTACCATCCAATCCAATGGTGTTCATTATAATTAATTTCACTTTGGAATTGGGAATAAACAAGTGCCAAACTTCTCATAGATATTGTTTCAAAAAAACCCGCTATTTGTTTTGACAGCGGGAATTATTTTTAAATTAATTATTGCAATTTCTATGTTTGTAATTTCGTAAAATTGATTCCATATTTTGAATCATAAGGTCCAAATTATCTAATTAAAACTCTTTCTTTGGACATTATGAATAGTAACGATGGTAATTATCTTTAATTATCTTGATTAATTAGTAATTGGGTAGTTAACGATAATAAAATAATATCATAATAATAATAAAAATGACCCCAACATATGTCCTAATGCTACTAGTTGTGTCATGTCCTACCATGGTATGCCTTGTTCCAAACTTAGGGACCCCGTGGAATCACTTTTGGGTGAATGTGACACTTTATCTTTTTATTTTTAAAGAAAGGCGAATATCACTAAAAAATTTATCACCTGAGTAAAACATTTTTAATTTTGTCTAAATAAATGATCTATTGTACTAGAAATAGTCATTTTAAAGATAAAACGATTTCCTACAACATAGTATTTTTTTAATAATTTTCAAACATTAAATAAATTAAATTATTTATGACATCATGATGATGCAGTGATTACCTCATTAATGAATGATTTAAATAAAATGAAACGATAATGTCAAATCTAAGACTTACACTTGTCAAAGACCTATTGGATGAGTATATTTCGAACCCTTATCACTTTATCCTAGAAATACATCAATTTAGGACCTTTAAAATCCGAAACTCATTTAAAAATAAAGTAACATTTTATACCTTTCCAATAGCGCCCCTCCTCTCCTCTTATAAAAGGCCCCCACATCTACCTCCTTACCCACACCTCTCAAGCCTTTGGCTCGGCCAAGCTCTGATCTTTTTGTCTCTCCACATCCCTATCCTCGTCCTAGAAGCATTACCTTAGGCATAAAGCTCTTCAAGAAACCATTTTGTTTCAAACCAAGAAGAGTTACCCGATTTAAAGGTAATGTCTTCACTTGTGTTCTTTTGTTTTATTTTGAATCTCCAACCCCCTAAACACATTTTATTAATTTATTTTGTAACAAAACCAGTATCTTCAATATAATAGGATTTTTTTATAAGAATTATTTGAGCTACACTTACCCACACCTTCATCTAATGGTTAAAGAGCATACTGTTTCCGTGGATGGCGAATTTCTGCCTCACGAAACGATGATTGTTCAATATTCTTCTAACACCTTAAAAAGTGGCCATTAAGATGACACTATATTTATATATGATATATAATATGTTTTATTTTTCCTTAAGCTTCTGTATTTTTCATTTTTGGGATATCTTTATGGCTTCCATTATGGGTAAACGTGATATCTTCATTTTAGGAAGCGCGGACTACGGCCCCCTCAAAGTGATTTGATTCGTTAATGACATATATGGGACATATAAAGGATGGAGTTTATGATATTATATATGATATTATACTGTAATTATAATATAATTTTATATAATTACGATTCCATTCCATAAAATACGAAATAGAAATGAAAGTAGCGTTCATGCGTACGTACGGCTTACCGTCTCCATGAACGGTGCATTTAATTTCTTACCTCTAAATGTTATGTAATATTATAAATGCATGTATATAATGGATATATATGATATATATGATATCTAAATCACAAATATAACTCTGGATATAATGGATACATGAACAACTTGTAATTATAAAGAGTTTATTTTTTAATCAAGTACCAATGATCGCTAAAATGACCATTATTAACTTAAATAATTACATAGTGTTCATGACATGGTAATAAGTGATATAAAAAGAATAATGAACTTTAAAAAGGTTCTTAAGCAATTAGAAATTAACTCAAGTTTATTATTCAGGAGATTAAAGAACGATCGAGTCAAGTCGGATACAAGGTAAGGAACATCGTCTCAATCTCCTTTCATTGAGGCATATTTTGTTTTCTTTTATACGGTGTATAAACCCCTTTGACTTTTACATTTATTCAAAAGGAATATTTTTTATACAAATTTTTTACTAAATGATAAAAAGGAATGTTTTTTTATCGTACGTATACGGAGACAATGACTTCTCCGTCGCCGTGACCATTATTTGAGTTTCAGCTTCCTCTACAAGCCATAACTTTTTTTAAAAAGAGAAATAAATACCATGTTTTACTTTTCTTTTATTTTGGTATTGAAAATGGTTTTCATAATTTTTTATTATATCAATGTGTTGTATTGATATCGTGTGATTGAAATGTGGAAATATTATGTTTCCTTTATGCATGTTTTATGTGATACGATTATGTTATAGTTCTTGGGAATTGTTATGAAGACTGGTGGTTCCGTGATAAACTAAGGGCGGGTGAGTCCGATATAGCTCTCCAATGCATTGGGTAATGTGAAGGGGTTAAATGTTAAGGTTTCTCCGAAGAGATTTAGGGAATATATTGTGATGGGTATTCCAAACGTAACCATGAGGGTTACTCCTTACGTAAGAATGTTATGAATGCCTCAAGTTACCTTTATGTCTTATGATTTCTATGATTTATTCATGATTTGATGAGGTATGTTAAAATTATTATGCTTTATGAGTAAAGTATGATTTCATAAATGGGATAATGTTTTCATTTCATACTTTGATATCCCTTACTGAGATTTTTATTCTCATCCCATGTTTTTGAAATGTTTTTCACAGGTCAAGGGAAAGGTATATGATGTGATGATAGTGTCAAGGAAGTGTCAAGAAAGAATCCATGTTTTATTTTAAATATGTTTCCGTTGATGGGAAAAATTAGTAATATCTTTTATGTAACCACTTTTTTTTAATGTGGAATTTAATGCAACTTTTATGATCTAATTCTCTACAACTCTAAACCTGAAAAGATCCTCAACGTGTATTTTTGAAGTAACTCAAGATTAAGTAATATTTAAGGGTGGGGCCTTATAAGTAGTGAACCTATAACAGTTGATAACCCCTCAATAAAATCAATCAATTCCCAGTATATGGAACAAAATAATCGATAACGATCACATTATTTTATCATTAGTTACATAATTCCCCCATGATTAATATGCCCACTAAGACTTTTTTTCTAGGGTATGATGGAAAATAAAATACAATAGCGGGTATATAGTAGTTTAAAAAATAAACTTGAAATTTTCATCCACTTCTAGTATTAAGTTGATCGGGTTTTTAAAATAATGATAAGATAAAATATTTATTTTATTTTTGAATTATAAATTAAATCAAAGATCATAGAATAATAATATGTATTGTATTGAAATATATTTTGAACTATGAAAATAAAGTTATCATTATTTTAAACTATAGATAAAAAATATTAATAAAAATAACTTTAAACTATCTGAATTGTAGAAACTGGAATTCCAAAAAAATAAAATTAATGTTAAAATAAAAAACATGTAATATTGGTTAGAAAACCATATAATTCATTGAAATGATATTTATTAGAACCTCAATTTTAAACAAAACTGAATGGTAGACATGTAGACCTGATATGTAGTATCCATGATTTCAACCTATCAAAATGTATCACTAATTTTATATATATTTAAATGAAATCATTTATATCCATGGAAGCTCTCAACTATACCCATTAGTAGTAACTCACTTCATGTACCAGTTGTATTAGATATCTACAATCCAACCCATAGAATCCCTCAATAAAATTATCTAATTTTCAATATTCCTATACCCGGAATCCCTTGATCACACAGAATATACAGTTTGAATACAATGCAAAACTAAGAGTTTTACAAGGAAAAAAATCACATAATGGTATTTCTTATAAGAAACTCCTTGAAATAAAAATTACACTAATTGAAAATATACTCAGTAATAAGAAATCTCAAGTATTTAAATTTAATATCATATTTTTGAATGATCTTTTTCTAGAATTCATAATATATATTTGATGCTCGATGTTCAAATTTATTTATAGGAAACATTCTAACACACATTAATGGAAAATTTCAAAAAAAACTTAGGTTAAGTTGTAACTACATCGGCAAAAGATTCTTTATCCTCTAAGGAGCTTAGTAAGTTTCTTCATCTACTGATGAGTTAGTTCATCACCATTATAAAGCTTTATGATATCAATAGAAGTAATTTTATTTTAGAAATTTATATCACAAAATTTTCATAAATAATTTATGTGATATGATAATTCAGTTGAAAGAACTTCATTATAAAAAATTTAAAAACAAAAATAGGAACTTAAGATAGATTATTTTCATACGAAGGGTATCTTCATTTCTATAATAAAGAAAAAAATTAAGTAAAACTCTCAAAATAATATCTCCCTTTTTGAAAAATAAAATACATGTAAGAAAATTTAAAAGAGTAACTAAAATTAAGGAAAATTTCCCTATTGTATTCATTATATGGCCTTTTTTATAAAAATATTTAACAAACATTATTAGTTAAGGGAAAAAATATTTTCTCCAAAAATATCACATGTAAAATAATTTGATATTTAGAATAATTATAGAATAATTTTCTTAAAATTTTCTAAACCTTTAAAATATTCAGGGAATATAAGTATAGGAAATTAAAATAATAAAAAAATAAAAGGAAAAAATTATAAAATTATTCTCATTTTTGATTTAAGAAAAAGAAATAAAAATATAAAAATACAATTGAAAATTAGAAATTTAATTTTTTTTTATAATCTTATGATAATATATTTTATATTCCTTTGGAACTTATTAATCTTTTGGGATATTTAAGAAAAAATACTTTTATCATGGTTGATGTAATCGAATTTTTCAACCTCAATTCGATTTTGACCATATTTTCCTATCTAAAATGAAATCCTTAGAAAGTTATTTCATTTTGATCATCACATTCTCAACCAATCATATGGGTATTTTTAGGAATATCTATAATATAAAATATATGATTTTATATTTTTATACTTTAAACATCACTTTATTAACAAATTTCCCCCCCACGGAAGTGTGGGTTGGTTGGGGTGGGAGCGGTTTGGGGCATGCACTCTGGGGTTGAGTCCCCCAACATGTTTTCAGTTGTTGTATCCCTTATAAAAACTTCCTTTATATTAGAGTATAAATTCTTCACCAATGACCATAGAGAAATATTAAAATACATTGGATTATCTTACTACTTTAGAAAGGACTTTATGCCTCACTGGTGGTCTTTAGATCTTCTTTAGATAATCTCTCAAAAAGAGATTCCTAATGATAAAATTTTTAGTAGAAAAGAAAATATTGATGAACTGAATACGTAAAAAACTTTATATTTTTATCTTTAAATAGGAATATAATATTTATTTTTTCGAAAAAGTTATCCTTTAAAGTATAAGTGGTTCTCAAAGACATGTATAGGAGAAGAGAGGCCAAAAAATATGTTGTATATATTCCCTTAGGAATTAAATTTATAATTTATTTGAATAGAAAATAAAAAGTTCCCTTTTTTAAAAGTAGTAAAAAAATTCCCTATAATAATTAATTAAATATATTTTTAAAAATTTTAATATATCCTATAAAATAATAAATAATAGAAAGGAAATAGAAAAAAAAACATAGTTGACATAATTAAACCTACGTGAAGTTATCTTCCATAAATAATGGGTGATATTCGTCTTTCAAGGATGGTTTAAGAAACTTTTTTACGAAATTTTAAATCTTTAATGTAAAAATGAAAAACATTATGTTATAAAATTTATAATTAAAATATATTTTAAAATAATATAAGTCTAAAAATCCAATATTTTATGAAATTTATATGGGTTTTAAAATTTATATAGGATTTGAAAATTATATAGATTTTAAAAATTAGATATATTTTGAAAATTAGTAATGCTTTAAAATTATATAATTTTTGAAATTTAGATAGGTTTAAAAAATAAACATAATTTTTAAAATTTGATAAATTAAAAAAAATGGTGTTTGATAAATAGATATGTTTTGAAATTCCAATAAATTGGAAAAAAAATTCCCCCTTTTTTCTAGAAGATTTTTTAATGTTATAAGATAAATATAAAAATAATTGGATTGAATATCACATTTTGTGTATCATGCCCAACTTTAGTTTGATGAATTCATATCTATTAGAAGTAAGAGGTTTTTTTAAAATATTATCTAGATGATTTTTTTCATTCTCATAAATTCTAGAAAATTATCTCATTTTATGTGAGATTTGTATATAAACAATGTATTGTATATATGTGATTTTCCCATTAGTGATGTGTTGGGTTTATATATAATTAAATGGAACAGTATTATTAAAAGAATTGGGGTATGAGTAAAACCCATACGAAAATTTATGAGTGTGTGTTTCATACTAAAAGAGGCTCAGTCTTGGGTTCAGAGACCCATGACCCCAAAATTTATTAAAAAAGTTTAAAGGTACAAGATACAGGAGGAAATGATAACATGCAGCATACCACATCAAGATAAAAAACTAAAAACACATCCAGAGATTTCCTTTTTATAGGTCGGCCTCGACCCCTAGACACTCCATGATTAGTAGGATGACGCCCTCACCCCCTTTTCATTCCATCTTCTTTATCTAATGGAAGATCCTAAATATTAAGAAATTCAGTTACCACGGGAGAAGCTTCCCCATGCAGCCCAGCTTCGATGGAGGCAGTGCCATCCTGATGATCAAAATCAGTAGAAGACTTCTCATGCATGTCCGAAGGATCCTCCTGTATAGTCTTAGAATCCAGCACATCATTGATATAAAGTGCAGCATTGTGAACTGGGTATTCCCGAACCTTTGGGATCTCTAAACATTCAACAGAAGCCGCTATCGAGGAAGAGTTTCCTCGATTGCTTCATCCAGCATTCTTGAGCCCTTCAAGATTAAGCAGATCAAACTCAAGAGTATTAATAGACTCTAACCTTGAAAAGAAACTGACAACTAATTTTTGAGGTTTCTTCAATGGCTAATCACTCAAATAAACCATTGGAGCAACATCCAAATTAGTCCCCCTCTGATCCAAAGCCACTGGAGGGGATCGTTCCTCCAAAGTAGCAGGGGGTGTTCTTTCCATAATATCAACCTGCATATGTGAACCCTCCTCCCTTGGATCAACATGCTGACCATCATCCTTTCCAATAGAAGAAGTTCTCTTCATCTATACATCCTCTTGACTCACCTGCTACACAACGACCTCTCCTACAGCAACATTGTCTATCAACAAATCATCTTTCATCTGAGATCCCACATTAGTCACCTGAACTGGGCATGCCCTCGACTTCTTTCGCATCACCAGTTGGAATCCATCCTCATCAAAGAACTTCATCTTACCCTTCCTACAAGTCAATGCCTATGAAGCATGATCAAACTATTCATTTACATCATTCGGGACAGCAGCCTCATGCTCCGATTGATACCCTTTCTCCTCCTCAGTAATCATAGATAAACAACGGTGGACAGCAATAACAATATCTTGCTGAACTTGAGCAGGCTTTGTAAGTTGGACAATAACCTCATGCTATAATTGGAACCCTTATTCTTCTTCATATATATCATCCCATGACCTGTTATCACTACCCCTAGTGATTCTAATAGTATCTTGCTCCAATACTTTATCCACTGGCATAGCAACAGTAGTAGCCGACTGAAGTTCAGCAGGCTTAGAAAAACCATGCTGGACAGCCTCAGCAAAAGAGGAAGCACCAACATTTTGAGGATCCTTTCCCCTGGAAACATACTTGTTACCAGTCGGTACAACCAGCTTCTTCTTGCACTGATTATAGGTATGACCCAAATAATTACAAAGTGTTCATTTATTATTCCTACTAAATTCAACAGGAGTATGACTGATACATAAACAAGACTTACAAAAGGCAGGAAGCCACTCATATTGTATAGCAAGTTCAAACATAAACTCACCAGCAATAAGGAAAACAGTGTCAATAAGAACCTATTCTAAATAAATATATACCAATACATGAGAAAAATGACCATATCTAGGATGTTATGTTTCCTTATCAACCTTGATCGGACAACCAACAACAGAAGCAACCTCCTATAAAATCGATGGATTCCAAAAAAACTAGTTTAAACCCCTAATCTGAAGACATGTTTGAGTGGTGGAGTTCTTAATTGCAAGAGGGTTTTCTAATGGATCCCACTACTTAACCATTATGTAACCAGGTTTCAGCAAAACCAGTCCAAAACTCTAGGCATCATTTAGCAATTCCTTTGATGAAAAAACAACATGAAACCTAGCTCTCCCAATTGAGATCAAATTCCAGTTAGAAAATCCCCAGCTCTGGGATAAGCAAGTTTTCACTTCATCAACCCTCAAAGGAGAATCACTCCGAGTTCCCGATAACCTATAAAGGAGGGAGAACTGACATTCTTGAAGTCGATCTTCCAAAAAATTCAGACTCGCTTCAATAAATGCAATAGATCCATTTTTGGTAATCACATTATTTAATGAGAAAGATTAAATCTGAGAATCAGAGAAAAACCTATTTCGAGAGGCTGAACTAACAGTCTTTCTCTTAGGTTTTATCAAATCTTCCTTCACTGCATCCATGTGACTCAAAGAAATCTCACCACCCATAGCCACCACCTTCGAAGAGGGAACAAAGACATCTTTAAATTATAAATTCTTAAAGTATACTTTATATCTAACCTATAGCCTCTAAAATTTGTTATCAGAGGAACGTTTTTTAAAGAACATATCCCCTAATGTATAAAATAATACAAATTCTGAATTACCTTTATAGTATCTGAATATGTGTTTTAACAAATTCAGATGATACTATTTTAGATTATCTTACAATATCACAAATAAACATGTTGAAAAAATTATGTTAGGTTGACTTGTAGTAATATATATTAAACTTATGATCATACTAATAAAAAAAATTTGATCTACAAATTTATTAGTTTCATCAAGATCAGGTTTGATAGATGTTTCAATTAGAGTTATAATTATAGATGTGTTGACAACACCAAAATGTTTGGTTAAAATTTTAATATATTTATGTTGACTTTAAATATTTCCTTTCGGGTTTTGAAAAATATGAAAACCTAGGGAAAAGTTAAGGTCTCCCATCATGCTAATTATAAAAACATTTTCCAAAAGTTCATAAAATTTATTTGAAATATATTAATATGTTGAACCAAAAATAATCTCAACAACATATATTGGAATGATAATTTTTTTAAACATTCACTACAAAAAGGGTTGGATCATCACTTCCTTTAAAAAAGTATTTTGATGTAAATATTCATGAATTCTATTATAACATGATATTGGGGATTTTTTATATCCAAAGAGGTTTTTAGTAAGTTTATATAATTTTTACATAATTTCAGTATCTTAAAAACCAGGAGTTTATTCAACCAAAACATTCTCTTGGACATAACAATTTAGGAAGGACTATTTCACATCCATTTGAAATAAAAAAGGTAAAATGGGTTGATAAGGATAATAATATTATGATATATTATAATCTAAATACCAGTGAAATTTTTTAAAGATAATTTATTTCTTCTTCTTGACAATAACCTCTAGAAACATACCTTACTTTATTTCTAGTAATAATTTCATTTTCATTACTTTTTTTTCTAAAAACCCATTTTACTCTAATTATCATCTAATCTGTTGGACATTCAACTAAGATCCAAAATTGGATCTGTTCAAACTAATTGGGATCTTCTTACAAGACCCTTAGTCAACTTTCATTACCTAAATAATCATCTTCTATTTTAGATTCAAATTGTGATAAAAAATTCTTGAATCTCACAAATATTTCTCAAGGAAATTAGTTTTAACTAGTTTACTTATATATCCAATAATAAAATTGAAAGTATGATTCCTTAAGAAAAATATATTTTTTTGGTAGAGTGGTAAGATTTTTTTCATCTATGAGAAATATGTTTTTTATTAAATTAGATTATGAATATTAAAAATATGCTGATCTTACTTATAAAGAATTTACAATTAGTAGTTTTTGAGTATCTTTTAATAAATTAACAGAATATTTTTTGAAAATATCATTCGTACTTTGTAATTATGAAGGTTTTATAAAAAATGAGTATATTCATGAAACTTTACATGAACCATTTCCTCAACTAAATTAGTTCTTTTATTAAAAACATTATAATCCTTTCTGGTTATAGAATAACCCATTGAAAATTCCTTGACTAGTTTTGGAATCAAATGTATATAATTAATATTTTGTATTCAAGATAAATAATTTATATCCAAAAACTTTGAAGTAAGAAAGTTTTGTCTTTATTTTAGTCCCAAAAAATATATATCCAAAAAATACTCACTTATAAAATTTTGAGTAATTTTTTGAATAATTATATTTCTTCTTTGAACTATGCCATTTTAATTTTGTGTTATTGGTGAAAAAAAAATTATGAGTCATGACATTCGTTTGAAAAAAAATTCATAATAAAAAATAAAAAATTCACCAACATTTTAACTTTGGATTGTAACAAAGGGTATTTTTTTATTATTTTTAACTAAAGAACAAAATACTCTAAAATTATCAAATGATTAATTTTTTAGTGAGAAAATAAACCCAACTAATTATAGTTTAATCATCAACTTGTAAATATGAATATTATTTTCCTATAATACATTTAATTTTTATAGGACCATATAGATCCATGTGAATATACTATAAATATTTGGTATTTTAGTCTTAAATTTTAGATTTAAAAGTTTAATTATATTTACTACTAAATTGATATGGATTATAGGCATTGGTTGAATTAATTTTTTTAGTATATCTATAACATTTTCTTTTTTAGAAATTTTTTTTAAAGTATAAATTTTATAATATATTATCCTCTTATTACATAACCAAGATAATTCTTTTGGTATGCTTAAGTAAGAAAATTATGATTTCTTAATTATTCTATGTTGAGTGGGTAAATATTTTCATTACTATCAAAAAATAAAATGAAAATTTCTTCTAAACATCGAAAAATAATTTTTTTCATTCCTAATTTTTAGGGGATATCCATCATTACATAACCAACCTTTTCATCTAACATTGTTTTTAAATCCTAAAACATGTAAAAAATTTGAAATAATAAATTTTCTAAAAAAAATACCTTCGATTTTTATGATTTTATTCTATAAATTTTCTCTAAAAGTTACTCTTCCTCCTTTTAATTTATTAAAGTTTTAAAAATTTGACTTATCTCTTGTAATATGTCAAAAACAAGCACTGTGCATATATATTTTTTTTATTGTCAATAATTAACCTCTTTTTCAGAAAAAGATAAAATTGTGTTCTTAGTACCCACATATGTTTGGGTCCAGTTATATTAGTAAATAAAATTTTAAGAACAAACATATGTATAACTCTTTTCTATTGTTCAACATGTAATTATTTTGAAATAAAGAATTTATGAAAACCAAAATATTGAACCATATTTAAAGAACAATGTGTACTCTATTGACCTCCACATTTACATTTATTAAAAAAATAGTATGATTGAAAATAAGGTTTAACAGAAGTGAACCCTATTCCATTTGATGTTGTAGAAGGTATTATTTGTTTTTACATTTTATCAAAATTTTCTTTACCGGAATTAAAATTATATAAAATTTTATTTGAGAAATAAAATTTTGATTTGTGTTTAATAATAAAATCGTGGTTTTATTCATTACAAGTTTGATCAACCAATTTTTGATTGAACCTTTTTTCTCAAAAAAACTGTGCTTTACTGAATTTTGATCAACTGAATTTCGATCAATGAAATTAAATTATAAAAATTGGTTAGAAAAAATATGATTATAAAAATTAATTTTTTAGACTAATTTAGTGGAATGTTTTTAAATTCCTCAAGTAAAATTTTAAATTATTTTATTAGCTTTAATAGTATTTTCTTTAGCAAAATCATATGAATTTTTCAATTTATTATTTTCATGATTCATTGGAGCAACATATCCTACAATTTTTGTTATATGAGGTAATATTTCTTCATATTCCTATAAAATATATTAATATACTTCTTGTGGATTATATTATTTATATTTTTGTAAATATGAATAATCATATTCATTATTTTTGGTAAATTGTTTATCAAGGATTAAATTTGTTGGGAATTATGTTGTTACCTTTTCCATGAAGCATTTTTTTATTCCTTGTAATTTTTTAGTAGATACCAAATTTTTTATGGATTTCTATTTCACTATATTTTGGTGATCTTTTTGAAGATTTATCACTACAAATAGTTCTCTATGTATCTAAATCTTTTAATCTCTCCCATAATTTTCTCTTAGAACACCTTCTTGGTTTTTTATTTTTTTTCTTAAGTATAGGGAAATCAGGAATGATATGACCTTACTTCTTACATTCAAAACATATAACCTTTTAATAATATTTATTATAATTACTATAATTCCTATATTTTTAATTATCATTTTAAATGTTTAAATTTTTGGAAATTTTATTTATCCTTCTTGAAATTTGAGCATGTTCAATATTTTTATCTTTTGAACCACTTATATCTAAATTAATACATTTTCTATTTGAAATAAGAGATTCAAAATTATAGTCCCAAATAATAAAAGTAACAAAATTCATATCACCTAATGTAGAATAAAATTCTACTTCATTCCTCATTTTCTTATTTTCAGAATCTCATTTCATTAAACTCTCATACTACATCAATGTTCCAATTAAGTCATCTTCACTAAACTTTTACAAATTATTTGCATCATCGAAAGTTTTCCTCTTGAACTCCCATACTTTTAGCATAATATTGATAATATTTTAAAAGATTTGATATTTAACTAACTATTTTTCATTCAAAGATTGAAAACTATTGATTATTATCTTAATGCATTGATGCAACAATATTACAATTTCTCTTGGTGGAAAATAAAATGCTTGATAGTTACCACTAAGCATGGCTCTGTGAGTTTCTAAAACATGGGTAGTTCAAAAATGTATTATCTCTAGTATTTTTAAATTTATGTCTGTTGTTTCACATGAAGATATCTATTTTTATATTTTCATATTCATAAAACATAACAAAGTACTTCAAATTTTATTATTTATTGGATATTTAAGCTTTTCTTCCTGAGATAATTGAGTAATTTTCTTCTATGGAACATTATAATTTCCTATCAGAATGATAAAGTTGTCAAGTATAGTATTTATGAAATATTATTTCATAAATTTAAGCCAATAATTATAATCAACTCCATCAATGATAGGTTATCTGGTCTGATTTAAGTATTCAATTGTTCCAATTGGTAATCTTACCATAAAGAAAAATTTTGCTACCAACAATGTTAGTGTAAGAAAACTAAGTTGAGATTATAATAAAAAAATAAAAAACGTAAAAATATAATCTCAAAATCAAGGTATATAACTCCTTTAATACCAAATTTTTTTGTCGGTTATGATGGAAAATAAAATACAATAGTTGTGGTGAATTTTTAAAAAAAATAAACTTACAATTTTTGTCCAGTTAAATTATTAGGTAGATAATTTTTTGGAAAAATTAATGAAATCAATGATTGACCAGATTTTTAAAATATTTATTAAATAAAATATAAGAGAAGTTTAATATATATTGTATTGAAATACAGTTTTCATATCAGAAATAAATTCATCAGTTTTTAATCCATTGTTGAAAAAGTTAAAGTAGTGGAACTTTAAACTATCTAAATTTATGAAACCGAAAATTATAAAATAATATGAGTAAATTTTTAAAACAAAACATGGAGTATCTATTTTTAACCAAACCTTTAAATGGATATTTATTCAAACATCACTTTTAAACCAAAGTGAAAGGTAGGTCTGTAGACCTGATATGAGGTATTCAATATTTAATTATATTATAAGGTATTCTCTATTTTATACCTTTTATAAATTATGCCTTCCCTTCCCTGGAATCACATGACTTTACTATTCAGTTACAATGCACTTCACATACTGAAAGTACCTAAACCCAATCTTCCAAGCCAAAAAATATGACAATCATATGATATTATTTTCAAGTATTCTTATCATAAAAATCCATAGATCATGTTGGATAACTGTTGTAATGACTAAAATGAAAATACTTAGAGATTTATAGGGAAAACAAAATGGTATATCTTATAAGAAACACTTAGAAATAAATACTAAATTGATGTGAATTGAACTCAATAATAAGAAATTTCAAAGTTTCAAAATGAATATCAAATTTCACATAAATCTGTTTTAATATTTCATACTATAATTTTGATGCTCGAGGTGAAACATTATTTATAGGAAAAAATTGTAACCAACTACAATGGTTAAATTCCAAAAAAACTTAGGACTATTTGTAACTGAATCTTTTGTTGCCACATTATCTACTGATGAACTTGGCATGTTTCTTCATCTAATAATGAGTTAGCTCTGCACCTCTACAGTGATTCATAAGTTCAATGTAAGTAATCTAACGTTGGAATTTCAGATCAATATACATTCATAAATAATTTTAGAGTTTTGGTATTTTAGTTACTAGATGTTCATTATTTAAAAATATAAAAAAATAAAATAGAAATTTAAGTAAGATCATTTTGTATGAAGTGTATTTTTATTTCCAAAATAAATAATGATTTGGGTATAACTCACTAATAATTCTATCACTGAGAAGTTCTTCCAAATTTATGACTTGAAATCCTAGAAGATATTTTACATGAACTCTTATATGGTGAACTAGGTTATATAAAAGATAACTGAGTGGAAGTAAAATATTTTTCTCCATTATTCTATGTTCCCTTCTAACAAAACCTATGAAGTTCTCCCATTTTACCATAATAATGATATTAATTTTCTTTATTGAGAAATTTGACTGAATTATGACCTTTCCAACCACATTGACAAAACTCCAATATTTCCCTAACTCTATCAAAATAAGATTAAAAAATCTTCACCTAACCTTGTGATTGATTACTGCCCCTATTGATAATTATCCATCTTTATTTTCTTATTAGTTTTCAATCCACCAACACCCTCTAAAGAACTCTCTTCCTCATCCAAATCATTATCATCTATTGTATTTATTTCCCGCATCCATAAAGGTGGATAAAGAAAATAATATCACCCCTAAATTAAGATTCATCTTTAAACCATGATTAAAATAATGAGATTTAGTTGAATTATTTCCACTTAATGTCAAAGAGAAATGAAGTAAATTCATGAATTAATTTGTATGATAAAAAATATACATGTAACCCTATGAAAACACCATATATTTTTAGTATATGTTCATCCTCAGTGTATTTGGATAAAAATACTAAAAATGGAAATTGGAATTCTCCCTATTCCATACCTTCCATCCCCTTTATCAAGACACGGATGTCCTACTAGCATCATATTATCTCCTTAATATAGAATAAAAAAAACTTACCTTTATTACCTCCATGTAAGAACATTAATATAAAATTAAAATTTATTCCTTCCCACCATTATTTCATACCACATCATCTGAAATACCCCTAAATATAGGAGGATGTTTTTTTCAAAAACCCAAACTAAATTGATCATCAACTCCACCTCCGAAGAAGGAATTCCCTCTAAAATCAGAAGCACCTTAAGGAAAATTTCTATAATCTTAACCTTACTGAAGTATCAGGTGATACTTTGAGAGGAATATACTTTGAACCTTCTTAAAGATACCCCTCATCTAACTACACTAACTTTGTATCTTTCCCATGAGTTTCATTAAAACTTATCTTTGGTTCCATAATTCTAAAAAATCAAACAACACAATCCCGTAGAAAATATAAAAAAACATCATTTCATATATATTTACACAAATTAATCATTCAAATCAAATAAAAAATATTACATCACTAAATTATTCATGTTGAATTTAATTATCCAATTCATTATTAATAACTTATTTACGAAAAAACTAATTAGTTTATTAATCATTTAACTTAAACTAACTTCTCAAAATTAATCACAATCATCCACATTCAGATACACAAACACATATTCTATGTATCAATATGAATAAATGATTCATTAATATCCCAATATAAATCATCAATCAAGGTAAATTTAATATTATAAAATCTTATTTAAAATAAGTAAAATCATATCCTATATATCCCTGGAAACTTGAACCGCATTCAGTATTCATACTATGTTCCAAAATATAGAGTTATTTCTACTATTTTCCCAAAGTTCCAAAATAATATAAAATAAAGTCACTCTAATAACAATTTTTAATATTCCACCTTAGAACAATTTTTTCCCTAAGGTGATACTTCACATGGCCTCAAGTGCACTGCTCGATCACTATAGTTTTGTGACTAGCACTAAGGGTTCAGATGGATCACTTAGGGAGAGATACATCATTAAATGGTTTATCACACAATAAAACAATGGATACTTTCAAAGTAACACTAATACCTCATATATATATATTTATTTATCTTATTGTATATGTGTGTCAACTACACATTCACATGAAAGTACATAAGGTCTTTGTAGCATAATACCGGTGAGTAACATATCATATCTTTCTATAGGGACATGGTGGATTTACTAGTGATGTTAGTTCGAAGTTAATAAAATTTTAAAATAAAATTTAATTTATTTGTGTGAATGATATAAGTGGACAATAATAGATAAAATAATCTAATCTGATAGTTGATAACAAGAAGAATTACTTCTACTAAAGTGGCCTCACTTGTAGATCAAATTGTAAATCAATCTGAACCACCTATGTTACCTAATATTCATTCAACCTCCTTAAGAAATGAAACTTTATCTACCTAGAGATGTTAATTCAAGTCAATATCCAAATATTACTGGTAATAACAAAATTCCCCATATGGATTCTTTGTCCTTTGAACTAAGATAAATGATATTTATATTCCATGGTGTTGTACTTCCACTAAAGTTTCCTCACTCATATTTATAGGGTAATAAATTAATTTACATATGAATATGCATTATGATATTAGAGATAAACATGTAAGAAGTATTCTAAGTAGATTAATAAAAGTAAAAAACTACAACACAAATCCCACTTATATATAAATGAACTACCTGAGATACACATAGTCAAATATAAAAAATGAAAAATAATGGAGAAGAAATATCAATTGGTTATATAAATACTCTGGCTAGAACCCCCCCCCCAACTGATGATGTGATCCTCCATATTTAGATCACACCTAGGAGTCTCCACTTAGTTTTGATCTAATATCCTCACACTCATATGATCTTATCCTCTAGTGTAAATGATATAGTGAAGACCCTTTCTTGTGTTTCTTTTTCTCCCTCAAATAGAAAAATCTATTAAGTTCTATTCATAGTCCTCATGGATCACTTCCACATGGCATGGAATATATGATAGATAATTATACATGGATAGTTGAGTTCATTCATCATTAATTTTTTTTCCCATATGTACAATATAATTTATTCTCCCTATATCTATAATTTTTCCCAATTATTATACTCAAAACACCATGTTTTAGAAAACTCCATCCATAACATTACTTATAGAACATGTTCTAGAAATTATGAAACTAGAAACATTATATGTCAATATCTATACAGGGTAAATAATATTCAAGGTATCAAACTGAATCTCCTAGAACAACTTATCATAGCATCCATAATGAAAAAAATAGAAGAACACAGACTCACACCAACATGGAACAATAACTAGATTTACAAGGTTTGAACTTAGTTATACTCCATGGGATAAATATTTCTACCATTTATTAAAAATATATGAATATGGAATAATTACAGGAATATTGAAAAAGTGACCCCACCAATCTATATATAGACAAGTCTACCCAGTTCTTCTAGGACCACCACCTTCTAATATTTACAGAAAATCCTCTACTTGATCAAGACCACCGGTAGTTGGATAACTCATGCACTAACTCAAATTCTATTACCAGGTAAAAAATTAAATAAAAATATCTCTTATACATGTCTCTATAAATAATACTATATGAATTTTGAATAATATCATGTTACTCTTATGCATCAAAAAATTTATTCTTACATAAGCTGGTTACTATATCCATACATCAATCATTTGTAGTTATCTATCAGAAATTTTTTCTTATAATTTTTTAGATTTCCATAGTACCACTACTACTATTATCATGCATGTTCATAATTATAAATTTTTAAAATAAATATTCCATAAGATTTAATAATTAGTTGAAAATATTTTTTAATCAACTTAACCTTATAATCGCCCACTTAAATAATGTTTTCTAGGATTTTGAACTAAGACCTTTATATCACTTCCTTTTTCATTATAAAAAGAAAATTTATTTTTTATTTAGTCACCCAATGCCTAACGAGGGATAATATTTCCTCATAATGTTTTGGGATATTCCCCTTTTAGTATATCTAATGGATTCTAGATTTATTTAATCATTAGTAATTAAATAAATCCATCTTACACAAGCTTCTAGATATAGTGATACTTTAGAATAATGTGCTTTATCTATGATTTAAAAACAATATTCTTTTTAAGATGAATCACACTATGATTTTCATTGAATAATTTTTTATTCCCCTACTTCCTTTAGAGTTTCCCTAATAGTCCATTTATCCATATCATCTCTGTTCCAACTTCCATTATAGAAACATACTTTGCTTCTATGGTTGATAGAGAAACTAATTATTATATTATTTATATACAACTTATGATAGTTCCATTATATGTAAATAAAGAACCAGTGGTACTTCTCTATGTTATTGCATCTCCTCCAAAGTTTTTATCAACATACCCTTATAGTGGATCATCAATTCCAAAACAAATTTTAAGACATTTCAAACCTTCAAGATAATAAAGTATCCTTTTTTCACTACCTAATTCTCATTTCTTGTATTTTCCATAATCATTCTAGAAAATCCCACAACTTGAGTAATTTCTATCCTTGTACAAACCCCAGGAATAATCCAACCCTTGATGCATAGGGATCCTATTATATGTATTCAGCGTCTTCTTCTATTTATGGTGAGATAAGCTAAAGTATCTATCAAGTGGGGTAGAGAAAATCTCGTATAAAAACATTTTTAACCTTTATAATATCATCTATATATACTTTTTCTATGACTACATTAATGTATAGTGCTTCCCATTCCACCAAATTCTCAACCCCAAAATCCATTTGGCTTCTGAAAAATCCTTTATCTCAAACCTACTGAATAACTTAGCCATTTCCACTTCAATGTTCATCTTATCTTGTCCTACAAAGATAATATCATTCATTAATAAGATAAAATATGAAAAATATTCCATTTTAAAACAACATTAATTAATCAAAATGATCTATATTTCGCGGGTTGAACTTATATTCTCCTCTAAATTCATCAAAATTTGTATCAATTGCCTTGTTGTTTTCTTCATCCCATTCAAATATTATTTTTTTATTTCACACCTAACATTATATTATTTTTTATATAAAACCTTATAGTTTATTCATGAAAATATATTCCTCTAAATATCTATAAAGTAAATTTACTTTCACATCTAATATATCGTGTTTTTGAACTTCTTCTACAACAATTCAAAGAATTGTATAAATTGTTGTGTGCTTAAAAAATATAGAAAATATTCTTATGTAATACACTCATTACTTTTTTTGAAATCCTTTCATAAGTAAACTTTACTTGTAAAACTTCCTATCATTTTCTTATTAATTTAAACAATTAACCCATTTATTATGCCTCACCTTATTTTATATCATAATACCTTAATACTATCATGTTATAAAATGTTTTAAAGAATCTATATCCTTTGTCATTACAAAATCCCAATGTTTTTAGTCACTATGAATTTCAATTTATTCTAGTATTTTGGGTTCTAAACCATCCATAATAATTAGATAATGAATATTATATCTAAACCACTACATTGGTCTTTTGACCCTAGTATACTACCTTAACTCCTATTATTGTTCTCATTCTAGGAATGTATCTTCAAGAATTATACCATGCACTTCTATATTCCTTGTGATTTTTTGGTACTTATGGCCTTTTATTAACCTTTAAAAATGACAACAATATGAAACATATTTTTTTTGAATAATCATGTTCTTATATAAATTCATTTATTCCTAAGAAACCTACCTTTACTCTATTTTATTTACATCAACCTTTGAATTCTCTACTGATTCTTTATTCTCAATTTCATATTCTACTAGATAATTATCCTTTCATAGCATACCATTGTTAAATTGGGAATTTGGAATTCTAATGACATTATAAATAACATTTTCCCATAGTTAAAATCCACAATTCATCATTTTTGTAACTCACAATGAAACATTATTTGGAATTTCCTTCTAACTTTTCCCTTTTTCAATAATAAACATGGAAATATGAAATGTTTATAAAAACATTGAGGTATGATACATTTACATTTCTTCTAGTCTGGATACCTTTAAGAATTTTTTTTGATGATGGTGTGTAGGGACTCTTATTTATGAGATATGACACATAATCTAATACTACCACCAAAACCTTCGTAGGAAACCCAAAATGCATCCACATGCTTCTAACACTCCCATATATCATATAATTTATCCACTATACAAAAACATTCTTTTCTAGTGTTCTAAGAAAAAATTTCTCAAAACATATTCATTTCTTTATAAAAACCACATGAACTATGTACTTTTATATTACCCATCATTATAATACCTTTAGCATTTTAGCTTTTAACCATCCCATGTTTCCACCATAGATCTTCATCCGATGAAGGTTTTGAAAACTTCATAACTTTGATTGAGGGAAAACACCTACACCTTCTGTGTTTCATCATTAAGGAAAGTAAGATATTATAATTACACTCTATGAGACAAAAACAAGAATTTCCCACCATAAATCCATATGTATCATCTCTTACATTTTATTCTTGGGTTTAATTCATTTTATGTTGAAGGACACCTTTAGTCACTCCCAAGGGATACACTCTTCACATATTGATTACTCTCTATAGTTTAATTTTATTATTCCATTTTAATCCATTACATTCATTAATTTCTCACATAAGTGTCCTAGATGATCATGCCATAAATTTTTAGATTTAGAATTTTGTTTTCACAAGTGTTCAAGATTTTGAACTCCCTATAAAGTAAACATTCCATGTTTATCACCATTTTACACCACTATGGAATCATATTTAATCTTCCATGATACTTTAAAATATTTTTTAATAAATATTTTATCATCCATATGACCTACCTAAATAATATTCTATCATAATATTGGTATGTGTTACACTCATTGCAACTATAGTAATCTTCTACTCATGGTTTAGATGTTTATGTCACCTTTTTTTACTATCTCAATAGTTTACTATCAAAATATAAAACTTGTTAAATATTACAAATAAATAATTCCCAATTACCCATCTATAATATTGAGTAAAATAAATCCTTATAATCAATGATACATGACCAGAGTGGGCTGATGATAATTAGGAACAACATATTTTTTAGCCACAAATATGGTTTGGAAAAAGAACATTTATAAGATTTTTTTTTTGAAATTTACCCTATTGTCTCTATAATCCTTCTTCAAATTCCTTTTTTCTTACAGTTCTAGTATATATATCTAGACCCTACCAATTTCCCTCATCTCTTCTCCCTCTTCTCCTTTGTCTTCTTCTTACATTGGTTTTCCATTCAAGTGGAACATATATAATATTCCTCGATAATTTATTTTTTTAGTAACACCCTAGTCTTCCTTATTTCAAATATCTAAACTCAAATCTAAATCTTCTATTTTCTTGAACATCACATTCTAATATAGTGTCATCAAAAAATCCCCTAGAGATCTCTTCTCCATTATCCCCCTTATTATTAATATATTAATTCCATTTTACCCTACAATGGAAGCTTAATCTCCTTTTATTGTATATAAAATTTATTCCCAATTCTCTAGAATATGAATTATAGACCATAAAACTTGTCAATCCTGACCTTTACTTCCTAAAACACCATTCCTTATGAAGAAATAAACTCCTGTTGAAATATAATATTTAATAGACAAGTAACTCATCAGAATTTTTCAAGAAACACAAGATTTGATACCACCTATTGTGATGAAAAACCCAAGTTCCAAAACTCACCTTTTGAAACCTCACTGGTATAAAATGGTTTGTATGTTCTGAAACTAGTGACACTTAATTCCAACATCCAAATTAGTTAAATAATCTTTATTTTATCAACCCAAATTACCATGAATAACTTATTATATCTTCTGAATAAATGCAATATGATAAAAAAAATCACACCAACATGGAACAAAAAATATATTTACATAGTTCAGACTTAGTCATAATCCATAGGGGAAACACTACTACTCGTTATTAATTATGAAATTATAAGCAATTAAAAGAATATTGAATAGGAAACCCCACCTATCTATATATAGGAAAGTATACAAGGTTATTTAAATGCCACTGACTTTAAATCCTCATCGTTGACCCTTTTTTTGATAGATGCCACCAAAAACTACACAATAAATACACTTACTCAACTTAAAATCCCTAATAAATAGTAAAAAAACTATTTTATGCTTAAAAATCCATCTAAGTAATCTTATAAAACATTTTAATAATTTCTTATTATTATTTAATGTCAACCGATTTATTCATACGCATGCTAGTTTCTCCTTCTACACTTCAAACATCAAAAATAATTTTTTTATCATTGTTATCATCTGAAGTTATAGAATTCCCCATTACTATTTCTACTAATATCATCCATTTTTTAGATTAAAACTTTAAAAATAGTAATTCAATAAGATTAAATAGTAATTGGAAAATATATTTCTGAATGATTAACCTAACATACAGATGCTAGTTTAGTGGTAAATTTTCTCAATTTGGTTAGATAGTTCAAATGAATATGTTTTTGGTCCCCACAACTTGTGAATGAAAGCCACACATATATTCTTTTTAATCAACGTATAGGGGGATTTTCATATTATATGGATTGGATTCAACATATCTAATATTATTCTTCCATATGAAATTATTATGGATATCCCTATAGGTATATACTAATAATTAATTATACAAATTATTTTTTTCTAATAAATAAAAATGACATTGAGTGGCTGACATAGTGATTATATTGAGCTTCAGACAACATTGGAAATGTTTTCAAGTGGTGTTGGTACGTGAGGTTATATTGGCATGTTAATGCCTCCCATGATGGATCTCAGTGCTACACTGGTACTCCCTTAGACTATATCATAATTTAATTTGAAATTCCCTAAATTTGAAAACATTACAATACTGGTAACATTAAAGAGGATTTGTAACATATTTTGGGGTTTACATTATGTTCGATGAGATATGTATCCTTTTGTTGGTATGTAATAATATATTAGATAAGTAATTCTATCTTAGGTTTCTCCAAATGTTTATTTTGTTAATAAATGTATTATCAGAGGATGACATAGGCTATTTTAAATTCTTGGCTCCTTTTAATTTGTAAATATGAGACAATATTGGTGAGTTTGTTCACTGTTACTCTCCAATGTAGGATGGGTTGGGAATTCAATTTTTTTTACCTATTAGTTAATTCTTATAAAGAAAGTGGATTTCTCCATTTAATATTTATTATCATACTCCCTTATATTTATGAATAGAAAAAAAACTAATCGACCTCTCAATAATAAATATGATTTCATCAAATATAAAATAATCAATTAAATTCATAATATTAGGTAAAGTTAACCAATAATGCATAGATTTTTATTAAAATTATAAAAACTACAAGTTGACTACAATAGTTTCTAGAAAAAAACAAAATTATGAAGAAAAAACTCTAAAAACAAAGAAAAAAAATTCTAACCACATTCCTCCACACTTTAGTGATTAGTTATCCTCAAGTAACTAACATCAATAAAATATTATCACTACTTTTTTAATTCGCATTAATTTTGAGTTCTAGTTTAATGAATGTTATATAATAAGTGATTAATTGAAATACTATCTTAATAGGAAACACCTTATTAATTTATCCTCTCTCAATATCCTCACACACACCTCTAATTCAATGTTTCTTGATTCAACTTATGAAACAAATCATATACCCCTTCCTCATTGGAGTTAAAAATCCCCCTTATTGTATATCTATCATAACAACTAAGTACAAACATGATTTATTATTTTTACTAATCTATTTTATATGTAATTAACTTATTCATTGAGTGGGAATAATATGAAAATAATCCATCCCTAAAAATTATCACCCTAATGAAATTTTTGAAAAATAGGGCATAGATATATGGAAAGGGAATCTGGACCTCAAATTTCCCTTGACTCTCAATTATGGATTTGATTTTTCACTCACATAAAGAATGACATGCTATTTGGGAAAACTTTTATTCAAATCCCAACTCCTCTTTTTACTTTAGATAATATGGGGTATCAATTTTTTATTTCAGTTGGATCCTTGAGGTTTTACACTTTCACAGTAAAACAGTCATTGAAGATTATGTTTAATAATCTAGTTAAATAATGCATCAATTTTTATTCAACTAAAATCTATCCATTTAAAATCTAGTGTACCTTTTCAACCAATGAATTTCAATACACCATGGGTGATTTATTTCTCCTAGGGAATGAATAATAAAATATATCAAATTCTATTACACATAAAAGTGCCTATACACACTCACTACCCCACCCTTATATACACTTGGTTCTTGATTTATAAACAATATGAACATATTCTTAGAGAAGTAGTGAATGATATATTAGTTAAATTCTAATTTAAATTTAGGGTGTTGGGACTAAGGGTATTGTTCTTGGAGATATTGGTTTATGGAGGAGTGTTTGAAGTGGTTCATTGTGTTTTTTAAAAACCATGGGCAGAATCAAGTGATATTATTAGTATTTATAATTTAATATCATTTGAGTATTCATGTAGAATCTTAGTGAATGTCTAATAGTGTTTTCTGATGAAGAGCATCAAATCATGGTGTGAACTTGATGGTCATGTAGTGAAGTGACTGTGGATAATGTAAAATTGTAAATGTGGAACACATGTCATGCCATAGTGAATTTAATCATGCTACGGTAATAGGACTCACATCACAGTGTGTATCTCATTAGATTTTCATATTTCACTATTTTGACTAAATAATGAAATCTCACCATGATTATCTTCATCACACATCAATGTATCTTATATCTTAAGAAAAGAGTGATTTGTGGGATGTTTCCATGTCATAACACACAATTCATGAAAAATAGGTACATCTATATTTAGTGATAAAACACACATTAATACATGTAGTATATCATCATACCATAATAGTAATGTGATTTGAAGAGATTAAAGAAGATCACTCTATGATTTTTTATAGTGTTTAAACGTGATCACACTAAGATTTTGTGGCTCTAGTTCTTGAATAAAAATATTTCCATAATTTTATATATAATTCTATGATTTGGTATTTCTAAGATGATTCACACCTTAGGTAGGATCATCACATACTACTACAAATTTAACCTATAGCCAAAGAACTATAGCCATTGAAACAAATATTCATGGTTATTGGTATGATATAAACACTTTCAATAGTTGATTGTGGTTGTATTTATTTGTGGTTCCATATATAGACATAAGAACAAGATATCCATTTTAATGATAATTCATCAAAAAAAATATTACCATGGATATGTGATTCATATGGATATATGAATTCTCGATGAGGCAATATTTCCCTAGGCACATGGTTCTTGTGGATATAAGCATTCCAAATGATACAATATTTCTAAGGGAACATTATATTCATGGATATAGAAATTATTGGTGATATAATATGTACATGATCATATTTTTCCCTAGATATAGTTTAATAATTATCATATTCCTTAAAGAAATTGACAATAGGTCACCTGATTTTACATTAAGTTCACTCCTCTTCCTCCCCAATAAATCTTTAATTGTCCTAATTTTATTCACTTATCAACATTTTTTATTATTTTATTAACCCACCTAGACATGGATTTTATCAACCCCATAATTTTTAAATGTTTCTTTAGTAAAATGTGATGGAGAAATTATTATCCCCTACCTCTTATCAATCCATGGAAATGTTTTAAATGTAATATGACATCATTTTTCTCTATATTTGACCTATAATATATAACTTTATAGTGATCAATGAGCTATGAATTCCTCTTTATTTATCAATATTATTTCTAATAATCACAATTATTTCTATATCTCTAATGAATCGTCTATTAGTTTCATTTTAATTAGAAATACAAGTTTCCTTTTACATGGTGTTTATGGTGAATAATTATTATGCATAATTAATCATTATTATTATTATTGAATATTTATTATTTTAAATGATATTAGTTGATGATATTTTTTATTAAAAATTACTATTAATTATTTTTTCCATCTGTAAAATTGAAACAAAATATTGTATAATATTTTTACATGGTTTATAAAGACGATAATTAATTATGATAGTTAATATTGATGATGTAAATTATTACTAACAATTAACTATGGATATTTAAGGTTATTATTCATGATAATTAACCATCATAATAATTCATTATAATACTAATTAATGTTAATTAAATACACCAATATAATTCTTTTGATTTTTAACCTATGGAATTAATTATAGTGGACATTTTGGTTAAATAAATTGAAAAACTCAAAGCCTATTCTGGTTGAATAATTTTAAATCTAAATGAGTAATAGGGTGAATGAATTTATAATTTTATGAGAGATTAACACCATATCTAGATACACATTTAATGACTAAAGACATATGTTATATTAGTGTCTTTTTTCAAGTGTAAATAGAATTTATTTTTAAGTAAGTTCCAATGCTTCTTATTAGTGGTCATATTGATTTTTAGGAAAAAAATATATATATACATAAAATAATTATCAAATTGTATAAATTTTAAAATTTTTATAACATATATGTTATTATATTCATCTATTTTACTAAAAATATGATTATTAATGTTTAAATGGATGAAATTTTCTTGCTCAATAGTGATCATCTTATATATGATTTTCATAATGGTTTGAATATTTTTGTGAATTTTTCTTTCAATAATGGTTTATATGGATGTATTACCTAAACAAATATTTTTTTAATAGATTAAAAATACAATATTATTATTTATCATTTTTTCCAGCTTAGGGAAAAAATAATATTTCCTCATGTATATTTATTGGCGAAGTGCATTTCCTAATTTTCAACAAAATCAATTTACACCGAAAATATGTATCAATGTGCAATGATATTTTAGATAAACATAAATCTTATATTAATGAAAAACATAAATTTTTCTAAAAATGGATTATTCATATTAGAATGGGTAGAAATTATATTTACAATATGGATAGGATCACCAAGAAGTTTCATAATGATTTGTAAATGTTTTTTGGATTTTTCATTCAGTAATGATTTAAATGTTAGAATAATTAAATGAACATGTTTTAAGTGTGATGGAAGAACATGATTAACTTGAAAACAAGTGAGTAAACATGTCACTAAAAAGTTATCCATAAAAATTACATGTGTGGTATCATAGTGGAGAAACGGTTTTCTAAAAAATTGAAATTGATTTAGATAAAAGGTTTAGTATGAGAAATTTTATTTTTGATTATTTTCAATTTGTTTCTAAATAAACAAATTCATGTAGACCATTGTAAGAAAAAATTAAGATGGGAAATTATTTTTTATTATATTGATTCGAATGATGAAATTGTTAATATGGGAAAGATGATGGAATATGTGAATACCCTAGTATACTAAACTTGTAGAAAAATGACCAAACAAGTGTTTTTATTGTGATTATATCATGGTAAAATAATGTATATATTTCGTAACATTAGGATTTTCTATATTCATAAATTATTTAAGAACATACCACCTGATGATTTTTTATTCCGAAAAATTGTTACATGTCATCAATTCTGGTTGAAAAATTTAGATTTTAAACTACTAATATCAATGTTTTCCCTAAATATTGTCGTATGTTCTTAAATAAAAATGCATATTTAAATAAGTTAAAAGAGTGTGGTTCCTTAATAAATATGGATAATAAAGATGGAATTAAATCCCATGTACTATAAAAAGGGATGTGGCTCTTTCCTTTGATTCCTATACTTAAAAACATTTTATGTCATAAAAAATAGAAAGGGATATCAGATGACATTATAATGAATGAAATAAGAATAATAATGAAATAGTGCATCCTTCAAATAGGTTATCATGATATAAATTTTATTGGTTATGATTATAAATTTAATTAGGATAATATTAATTAATTATTTTATTATTTTAATTTTATTATTTTTTCAAAAATACAATTATTAGTGCATTTTACAAATTAAACTTATTTCCAAATCAAGTTTGTAATTATTTCTCAAATGAACTAATAATTGGTACATTTTTTATCACTATATAAAACAACAAAATGTATTTATTTGAATTTAATATTTCTATGGTAGTTTATAAATGTTTTGAGTAATATTTTATATTTCTTTATAACTTGGATATTCAAATTGGAGGACCACCATTTTGTACATTCAATCCAAAAAAATTATGGGCACAATAAACTGGATAATAGTCCTCTAAAATGATTGTAAAAGTCACTATACAATCCAAATGATCCTAAAATTTGAACTAGAGAAAGATTAAATCATATGAAACAAATTATTTAAATATTTACACAATTAATTTATAAGTTTCAGGGGTGATCTAGGTAGGATAACGGGATGATGAAATTATGGAATGAGTTTTATAGCCTGAAATAACATCTCACTATTTTGATTATAACTCTACATATATACGGTAAAATAGGAAGAAATTTTAAAATATTTTATAGGAAATAAATTTATTCAACTTATTTTCCTGAAAACCATGCAGATTTTTCTATATAGAAGCTTTTTTTGGAGATTATGTTGGGTGGATGCTAGTTCGATATGATTTTTTAAGGGTTGAAAACTCCAATCTCAATTAATTTTCCACAAAATTATTCCTACCCTCATTAATTGGTATTATTTGGACTACTAGGATATTGAACCAAGGATTAACAAATTCCTATTTAATTAAGTGTATTTAATGTAATTGAAAGAAGGTGTGTATATATCCTTGTAATGTTATCCTGCCAATTTGATGTTGGAATCGTATTTCTTCAATTGTAATTTGATTTATTTCAATAGAGTTTTTTAAAAAACTTTATTCATATTTTCATATTATAATACAATTAATATCACATTGATACCATTATATTAATATGTGAATTAATTTACATTAATGTTGTGAAATTATTCACAGTACAGTGGAGTGAATGTTATTTCATTTTTCCCTCACTTTAATTTCACCCTTAT
Source organism: Viscum album (assembly GCA_963277665.1). Classification (NCBI taxonomy): domain Eukaryota; kingdom Viridiplantae; phylum Streptophyta; class Magnoliopsida; order Santalales; family Viscaceae; genus Viscum; species Viscum album. The sequence continues at coordinate 1,495,567,208 of OY728119.1, read as the reverse complement.
GAGTAATCGTTTGTCTTCTTTTGAGATATTTAAATCAATATAGAGATAATGTTGATCCAAGGGAGTTTCATGGGGATGGATTATATTTTACTTCTTATTCTATAAAAGTTTAATATTTTATTTTGTTTGATATTTTAATTTGAGGATTTTCTTTCTTCTCCTTCCTTATTGAATTTTATTTCCAAACTTTTCACCTACTAATAAAATATTTTACCTTGGAGTGATCAAGAAAATGATCTTACCAATATTTAGATGATTAAAATTTGGATGTGAAGGTGAAAAGATAGTAATTGGTGAGAGTAGTTTAATTTCATTGAATGAATCCCTCTTGAGTTTATGAAATTGAAATAATCTAAAAAGAAATTAATCGAATCCACTATTAGCAGTAACCTAGGTTAAACTCATTCTATAAAATTAAAACCACTTAGGTATTTGAGTTATTTAGTAAAAAATCTCAAATAAAACCCATGTTGGCCACTTCATATACAAATACCCCCATATAATTTATGTTTCATTAGGATTCTTTTGGGTCTCTGAGGATTCAATAACCCAAACTACACTACAAGTGACCACTTAAACCCTAAACTTGGGTAAATTTGGGTGAGTCTAAATTTTGATTCCATTTTTAGGGACCCAATTAAGTCATATTAGTAACTCACCTTCTACTCTCTCCCCTTTCTTATAGTCCAACCCCAATTTATCTTTTCTTCACCCCTTCCTTTTTCCTCTTTTCTTTCACATGTCTGTATAAAATCTTAACAAATCAAAATGTCTAGTTAGGTTGGATAATATAAGGTGTGAGGTGTCCAGTGAATATAAGGGTATCCTTAATTTATATCCTAGTATTATTAAGATTATAGATTCAAAAATAAAATTCAATCTAATATAGAATCATCTGAAAAAACAAATCATAAACCCAAGCGGGAACTAAAATGAAAATCCAATTGAGGTAGCCCTAACATGGGGAATGTAGTTCATTAAACCGTGAATTTTTTTAGAAGGTTGGGGTTGAAACCTCATTTTTAATATTAATGGAAGGATCTATTTTTCTGATTCTATAGAGGGGGGTCCATTACATATCTTATAGTCTCGGGGGAATTAAAGCCCAAACACAAGGTCGAGAAGCCCATTTTTGGGTCCAAAGGGCCCTTCAGTTAGTACCTCAACTTCTACAGTTTCGATGCTACTACATTTCCTACTACAGTGCCTCCACTACTAAAATTTCACCGTGGCTACAGTCCACCACTGCTATAGTGCCCTACTACAGTGCTGCTCCAGTACCCCCAGAAATTAGTCCATGTCCAGATTTGATCAAGGGTCTTTTGGATGCCAAGCAGAAAACATTATCACTTGGGTATATGGTTTTTAGATAAACCATGAATTACTACCTTACATATATCTCGACCAATGCACCCTCATGAATCATACATTCTCTTCTAGGATATCCCCACTATTCATTTATATCTCACATCCTAAACCACCTTCAAACCTTTTGTGGGATGAATTATGAAATTCCATACATTCATGTTAAGGAATTTAATGAAGATTTTGAGACCATGTACCCACCACATCAACTTGAGTCAACAAATATAAGGATCAAGATAATAATTATTTAAATAATCTGATAACAAAATAGATCCACTCATGCAAAAAATTAAAAATATATTTATATAAAAAATACTTATCCCATAACAAAACAATTTTACTTAAAAAGAACATCAAAAACTTTTTCAAAAAAGAAGGTAATTAATTTTATAAAACAAGGGAAATGTTCAAAAACACAATCAACATGGTATCTCAGCAAGGATTTTCAATTAGATAAATTTTTTGAATCTTTTATGAATGGTTTGGTGTGGGAAAAAACAATTCATTCACATAATCTATAATGAAACTTTTAAAAACAAAGAACCAAATAATTATTATGAGTATCTAGCAAATCTAAGTGAAAAAACCCAATCATAGGGAACACCACCATATTTTGAGAATCCAGCTAAATCTGTTGTAATTAACACTCTTAGTGATGATATAATTATTAGGGAAAAACATGTTTCCCTCACTTGAAAATTATAAGAGATAAAACATGGGAAGGTACATAAAATTCAAACCACTAAAACTGTTTTATCAATTTGCGAAAAACATTACCACAATACCATGAAATAACCAAACATTATATCCATAAAGGATTTGATTTTAATAGGAACACTAGTGGAGGCCAATTCATTGAACTTTCAAAATCCACATTAAAAAAACTTTTAATACAAGGTATAATGACTATCCAAGATTTAATTGGAAAGATGGCCAAAAACCTACTTATCTATATGGACCAAATCCATACCATTTTCAGAATTTTCCAACCCATAATCAGTTCCAACCACAACTGGTCCAATGCAAAAGTGAAATAGTCTTATACCAACAACCTATTCAATAGCCTAAATATGCACCTTCTATAAATCAACAAACTCAAATCCCTACCCAAAATTCCCTCCCCTAATACTTGACTGATTATGTAATAAAATTTAGAGAATGAGTTATGATGTTTCTTCACTAAAAAATTGAATTTAAAAGAATCAAAACTAGAAATTAATCCATAACTATTTAGGGTTTTCCTTCCTCAACCTTAAAAGTATAACCTAGTTAAACACAAACCTCTCATGAACAACTCAATGTTGTGACTATTTTAAAGAGTTTAAAAATCTTTGAAAAAAACATGAACAAGCCATTCCTAATCCATTTTAAGCTTTAATAACTCATGAAAATTATGACGAACTACTCATTGAATCTAAAAAATATAATTAAAATGTTACAAAATCACCATAGCACTAATAAATCCATCAAAATCCACCCTTACCTCAACACATGAGTGGAAAATAAAAACATAAACTGAACAAATCATCAAAGGAAATATTATCACATGTTAAGTCGAATATACCCCTTTTTGATTAAATCTAAACATTGTCTACATACTCTACGTACCTTAAGGATATATATACATTCAAAAAAATATCTTACACAAAAAAGTAATTTTGGATTCCAATGTGATCACCACCATCCAAGGAACCATTCCACCTATGTTAAGGGACCTGGGTTATCTATACATCAATGTTGAAGTTGGAGAGAAAAAATTTATCAAATCCCTTTATGATCTATTATCCAGTGTGAACTTCATTCCTTATTCATTTTATTTTTAGTTATGTCTTGAGAAACTCAAACCCACACCTATCACTCTCCAACTCACAGATCACATCATTTGGAATTCTATGGGTATCTTGAAGGATGTTTTAGTGAAAGAAAAAACATTCATTTACCCTATTGACTTAATTTTCCCGGATAATCACCCAAGATTTGGTACAAAGGTGAAAACCCAAATTATCATTGGATATCAATTCTTAGAAAAAATAAAATCAATAATATGAGTTACGATTGGGAACAGGATAATAAAATTTGTAAATAGGAGCCTTGAGATCAACATCTGTAATACAATCTCTCAACATAATGATGATGAGGAAGTTAATGAGGTGGATAAGATAGGTAGTGTTGAAATTAACCTGAGTATGATCAATGAATTTTTAATGGGTGTCTACATCATTAAGAAAACAATTTTTTATATTCACATGAGTGAAAATTGAATATATAGATTAAATCTCTTTTATATGGATCCAATAATGATTTTTAAGGATCACCACTCAATGGAACCTTTGTAGAAATCACAAAAAACTGAGTCCATGCCAATTCCAAACACTGAACTAGCCAATTTGTTAGATGAAACATATGTTTTGAAGGAATCAATTATAAATGAAATTTTAGAAAAATAAACTAAGATAAAATCAAAGTACCAACCTTCTTCTGAATTTTTTAACCAACATGAGCTTGAATTTGTGGTCTTTCCTACCTCAATTAATTTTTCATTCTTATCGGAAAACAAAACCTTGCCTATTTTACTTTCATCTTTACTTCATTACAATTAAGATAAAATGATTCTAGATCTATTGATAAGGTATATGAAACAATTTTATAGACCATTTATGATGTTTTATGGATTATCCCACTCATTAGGACCCATAATACTAATATTGGTCCTTCTTATAAACCATGATCCCAACCCAAGATCCATTTTAATTCAAATATTATAAATTTGGTGGAAATACTTATGATGTTTAAATCTCATATTGGATAATTTGGGAGGTTATGTTAAGCTAATGATGTTAAACAATTAACTTTCCAGGAGGAAACCTGAATTCTTCATGTACATTGATACATTGTTTGGAGTTCTAAAATAAACAATTATGTTTTTATATTTTCCCTTTTTCTTTTTTTGTTTTTAGTTAAGATAGCCTCAAGTAGTTTCCATTGTGTTATAATTATTTTTTTTCTAATATTTAGGAATTATTGAGGTTTAAGTATATTTAAGAAAATCACACTTCATCCAAAAGTTCAAACATAATATATCATCATTGATGAGGTTAATGTAGTTGATATATAATTCAAAATATCAATTGGTTTCATCATGTAATACTTCTCCAAGATACCAGGTTTTGTTTTTCCATATTTATATTTCATATTATATTTTTTTAACTCATCTCCTCTACTTAATATTTCTTCTAAATTTTTTTCTATAAACACTATGAAAAGTGTTATTCTAAGTTGGGGGGTCAAAAAAAGAAAAAAATATACTTGTAAAAAAAATTGTTGTATATGTATCCATGGTGAAAAGAAAAAATAATAATTTTTTCCAAAAATGGGAAATAAATTTATTTAACTTTGAACATGATAATACACTTTTAAAAATTGAAACAAAATATCAATTAATTTTTCATTCCTTGATATTTATTCTAATTTATGTGTATGTTCATGAGTTTATATTTTGAAAAGTGTGGCTATCTAATAAAATTTTTACTATTTAAATTTTCATCCATTTAATCAAAATATAACTATGAATTACCTTTTTATTAGTGGGAATTAGTTTTATTTCTTATGGTCCCCTAATAAATATAATAGGATAGACAATCATTTTAATTCTAACATGATTATTAAAAAAATCTAAATAAAAAATAATAAATTTGTGAGTAAAGAAATGAATTGACCTAGTGTGTTTCTTTTGTCACTTCTGGATTATAACTTCATATTTTTTTAGAACAAGGTTTTGTATTTTATCTCTATTTGGGGTAATTTGAAAAAATATTATTGTGTTATCTCTAGATGATACTTGAGTGTGTGAGATTACCTTAGTTCCATAATGTCTTTGAGATTTAAAGTAATCAGAAAAGTCTCTTTATGGGGGTTTACTTGTTTAATTTCAATTTAAAATACTATTGAAAAATTAAAAACCAAAAAAAATCATCTTATGATTAAAATGTTTTTTCATATAGTGCTTCCATATTCCCCCCATTGAATAAAAATTAAACCTCTGTTATATTGTGAAGCACAACATATCATCATGCTTAATTTAAATTTGATGAATTGTGGTAATGAATTTTAAAAAAGTAATTTGATTGGTCCAATGATATTTTTTTGAAAATAGCTTGTGTTAAATGATTTTTATGTGTTTCATAATTTTCTAGTGTGAGGTCTTTTGATGATAAATGTATGTTAAAATATTTTTAGAAAAGGTAATTGAATTTTCTGGTTTTTTAGCTAATTTTTTCTCGAGACTAGAAATACTCAAGTTTGGGTGTGATTAGCCACTAAAACAGGCTAATATTAAATTTTTTATATTATAATTATAATGTGATTATTTTTTAATAAATATTAGTATTCATTTTATAAGTTGAACTTATTTTCACATTGTGTTTTCCTTTCTTGTTTAAATTCACTAATACTTGGTACATTTTTCATCACCACATAAAACACCCACTAATAGTTATTTTAATTTAATACTTTAATGATAGGACATACATGTTTTGGGGAATATTTTATCCTTCTAGATAACTTGGATATTCACATTGGAAGACCAGTATTATGGAGATTCAATCTAGGAATGTTTTTGAGAAGTAAACTAGATAGAAACCCACAAAAATGATTTTATCACCTGTAATACAATACCAATGATACTAAAATTTCAATTGGAGATAGAGGATATAATATGAAAAATCAAATTAAACTGGGTCCATATCTAATTTGGAAGTTTCAAGGGTGATCTATATAGGACAAGTTGAAGATGAAATTCTAGGTGATATTCAGTGGCCTATAATAACTACCCACCATTTTGATCATACCTACATGGATATAAGGTAAAAAGGGATGAAATTTTGAAAGGTTTTATAATAAATCTTGGGTTTTAATTTCTTCATCAATGGTTCACACAAATTTGAAAATCTAGTAGCCTTTTTAGATTGTTTTGTATGAATACTACTTAGGTATGATGTTTTAAATGGTGGAAAAGTCTAAACTCAATTAATGTTCCATACACCTATGCCTACCCCAATAAATTAATATGACATTGAATGTTGTGGGATTGAAAAAGTTCTTCTAAAATAAATATTTAATGTAATTATATTGAAGGATTTAAAGGATGTTTTTTTATTTTCATTGTAATGTTATGTTGCCAATTTGACATTGTAATCTCATTCTTCAAGTGTAATTTTATTTATTTCAATATTTTTTTTAATAAAATTTATTCATATTCAATTATTCAATTATTATTTTTATCATGTTAATACATTTTTCTCAATGTTTGAATTCATTCACATCAAAATTTGTAAAATTATTCACACAATAGTGGATTGATCATTATTTCATTGCTTTCCTCTCTTCAATTCCACCCATATGTTTCATCATTCATCATCCATTGGGATATTTCCATAAATGTAGGGATAAACCTTTATGGGTTCATCTAAAGGATTTTCATGGGTCTAGATTAGATGTTACTTATTGTTCTTTAAATTTATAACCATTTATTTTAATTGATATGTTTATTTGATGACATTATTCCTTCATCTTCCTTATTTAATTTTATTTCCACACTTTTCACCTATTAATATGATCCTTTACATTTGAGTTCTCATAAAAATTATCCTACCAATTTGTGTGTGATTAAAATGTGTATATAAAGTCATTAAACTCATATGTGATGAGGGTATTTTTATTTCATTGAATAAATATTTTATTGGTATCTAAAGTCCTGCTAGAGGGTTTGTATATAGTGTAAGTACCTAACCTTAATTATTAAATATTATAGTGTATTTGAAATATAATTCACATTCTTACAATCTCAAGGATCTTTTTAGTTTAGAGTTTTATAGAATTAGGTCACTACTTATACATAACAACTTCTATATTATATAGTAGTCACTTCTACTAAATATCAATTTTTCACACCAAACAAGACTTATTAAAATAAAACATGGTTTGTTTTCATGAAAAATATTCATGAATTAAAACTTGACTTCTTATTTTCCTTTACCCATCCTTAAACCCTTTTAAAGACATTTTAAAACATGTAATGTCACAAAAATATACATAAGGTACATAACATAAAGAAATATTCTAGTCTAGATAAAAACATAAAAACCCATTAAAAACATTTTCTTAAAAAACATACTTTTTTACCCTAAAAGGTTATAATCATTGTTGTAAAATAAAATATATTTATCTTACCTTTTAAAACCAATGATTTCCATGAAAACTCATAAGTGTTCAAATAAAATTCATGAAAGTGACTTAGGATATCATTATCAGGCCACTCTTTCAATCACACTTACAAATGGAATAACCACATGGTTAACCTCCACCTTTAGAGAACTCAATGCATTAGAGCATTATCTAGGCGCACCCATCATATAAATTATAATTGGATCACCCAAAAGTATCTAAAAAACCAACACATAATCTATAAAATGATCACCTATGTGATATAATGGGTCTTAATACATTTTATAAACAATTCTCGAGGACTATATCTTGAATAAAACCCTAAAAAACTCTTTTAAACCCATATAAAAAACACTTTTAGATATCAAAATACACATTTATTTCAAAATCACTTTCAAAATATAAAAACCATGTACCTAATAAAGAAATAATTTTATTTTAATATAAAAATGAAAAAATATAAACTAAAATTCAATGGAATATTGTGTCATGATGGTGTGAAAATCTTCTCATGTCGTATAAGTTAAAGAAATATTACTTCTGTGTTTTTTTCAGAAAAGTAACAAAGTACCTCATTTTGGAAAATGAAAAAAATCCTTTCAAACTATTTTATAATAAGTAAAATATGGGTACAAATGAATTTCAAAAGTAATAGATGAATGGTAAAAATATTTTTTAACATATTTTTAGAAAATATGGATATGGTAGAAAAATAGAGTTTTAATTAAAAAATTAAAAGAATATTTTTAAAATAAACTCTCTTGCCTTGAGTCTGACTCATCACATATGTTATTTATCTTCTTCAATAATAAACTTAGGTAAATTTATAATTTATTAAGAAACATTTTAAATTTTATTATTTCTTTTATATCACTTATTATCATGTTATATACAATTACTTAACCACTAACGTTTACGTCAGACCTTTCGATAATATTCGGTTCAGAACTCCAGAATGACTTTTGTAGGTGGAATATGGTCAAAGATATCAACATTTCATCATATACATAATAATATTCATTACATATTAATAAATTTTATAAATTAATTATACTTTAATTTCCAAACATTAAACATGGTTATGAAAAATTACTATATTACAATCATGGAGACAGTAGGTCATACGTACGCATGATTAACATTTCATTTTTTCAACAATAATTATAGAAATAAGGTAAGTATTATTTTATATTTCCAAAATTATCATAATAAAAAATATATCATATTAATTTTTTAAATTTACTTATATATATCATCCATGTGATGTTGTGATGAAAAACGAATCACATCGCTTCGTAGAGGCGGTAGTTCGCACATATGGATGAACGATGTTATAATTTTTTGTGTATGTAATGGAAATGTCATAAATGATATATTATCTTTTAAGAAAGATAAATATAAAATTAATATCATATATAAAAATTAATTCCATCATTATAACATTTATTTAGAGATAATGATGGAAAAATAATTACATCAATTTATGAGGTGGTAGACTGCTGTATACATGAATGTTGATTTAGTTTACCATTTTATATAATAAGAGATAAATATAATTCAAAAAACTAACATAATAACATCTCAATATATTGATAATATTTTATTTATTATTTTATCATGGTTTAATAAGGTTTTAAGTATGTGCAAGACGAAAAAAAATTAAAACATGCGTATAAAAACTATACATCTTCTTTAGAAAACCAACTCTACTTAACACCTTAAGACTTATAAGATTGGTATTATTCTAAGAAAAATAACTCTATAATGTGGGTAAGGATTATAGTAAGGGATTATTTAATGGATTGGATGAACTAAATAGGTTTTAATGTGTGAATAAATGAGAATAAGAGGTTCCCTTTTTTAAGAGAGGGGGTGAGAAATCTTGGTATTTCTCAAAATCTTAAATCAATATAAATTAATTTTCAATTAAAATGATTTGAAAAGTGAGTTATTTATAATATAAGATGTTTTTAGGTCAAAATACCCTCATAATATAAAAAATATACATATTTGACTATATTTATGTCCTTATATTTTGTTTTTAACTACTATTTAACCCCTTTAACTCTTACCATAACAACATTAATTTTACTATTACAGGGTTAATATAGTTTTTCTAAATAATATAAGACCCTTATATGAATAATGGTTGATATGTTAAACCTTATTTTAATCACTTGGATTAATATAGAAAAATTTTTGGTAATTTTATATCATTTAATAAAATACTATTTACTATAAAATATCCATAATGTCAATTTTTAGAACTTTTCCTTACATTGAATTTAATAATACCAATAAAACAACTAAAATTAGAATAAAATATTTTCTTATATCCCTATAATATAATTGGAATCTATAAAAAAATTTATCACATTATGTATGTCATATTATTTTAATTTTCATATTTTTTAATATCATTTATTTGATTTTTTTCATTAATTTAATATTAAATACATCAGTGTTGTGTAAGAATTTTATGTAATTATTTATTTACTAAAATTAAAAAATAAATTACCATAATGAAGATAAATATTTTATATTGAAAAATACTATATATATTCGAACATATCTTCTAGATAAAACCATATTAAAAATATTATACTTATTAAAAACAAGAGTGTGATATGTTTTATATTTCTTTAAATAAAATACTATAAAGGTCATAATCTCATTCAAGTTTCCTTAAAAGGTAATAAATTGTAATATTGGATTATTACGGTTGATATATACTCACAAAATAATATTTAGGTATGTTTTGTGGCATTTAATAGTTCTTGTCATTTTATTTTTAACCTAAATTACCGAATTTACCCTTTATATTACAAGAAAAATGATATATATCCATGGACTTATAGCCATACTTTTATAGTTCCATGGATATAGGTTTATTTATATTGATGGTTAAATTATAATTATGGATATATGTATGATTATGTCCACATTTTTACAAAAATATCATGGCAATAGGGTTTCTTTTTTTCACAATACCCTTGGTTGGATCTCCTCCTCCCTGCAATCCTCCTCCCGTCACCCTCATGAGACACACCTCCCCCGACATTGCCACTCTCCTCTCCATAACACCCCAATGCTCCAACTACTTAATGAATGCCCTGGAATTTCCAGTTCACCTCCATGATTCCCTCCTCGATGCTGCTCCCCAATAACTCCCCATCCACCACCTTTAACACCCCTGATGCTGATGAAGATTCCATACTCACCACCGCCCTCCCAAATGCCACCCCTGGTGCCTGAGACACTATATGACACCAAACCCAACCATATTCCTCTTCCTTTACTTGAATTTGTTCCCCACCTCCTCACCTGACACATCCTAGCCTCTGTCATTCATTTTCTAGTGGTATCCTTACCTCCTAGTCTCCCCCACCCATGTGCAATCCACCTGAACCAACTCATTCACTCAAACCCCCCACACCCTTCATCTTTAGTATGTTCAGGATATAATTTATATTTAATTTATTCTATTTTAAAGGTTCTATTAATCTATAATATTTTTTAAAAACTTTTTGAAATCATTCATTTTAATTTTATTTGATATCTACACCCTTAGAATTACCATGTTTTGAATAGTAAACCGATTTCCTTAAATCAATAGATTAATCGATAATAAATTATGTTACATAAAATTTTCTTGAACATATAATCCAAAAATTAATTGTATTTTTTTTATTATGATGTTCCAACATTTTTTAAAATTATTATTTGAGTAATTAGGTTACATAAACTTTTGCAAGAAAGAAACATTTAAGAAACGATCATTAAATGACACAAATTTCAAAATTACCACTTGAGTAATTTTCCTTAAACTTTGTTGTTGCAACCTGTTTTTAAATTATGGGATCCTTAACCATTATAAATTTATAATTCACTTTTTATTTCTTCATATTTTTGAATCCTTATGCTCTTATATAATCTATGGTTCTATACTATAATTGGATTCCTTGTCCTCTTTGAGTGAGATGACCGATAACTTTCTCATGGTCTTGGTATGTGTTCATATTTTAATTATGGACCACTTATAGATTTAAATTCCTTATATGTGTTTCTTTGAATGGTAATTAGTCTAATTGGTAATAAATAGATTTGTTTTGATTTTTATAATGATTATCATTAAATTAAAATGGTGATATAAGGTTTAAATTAAGTTTGGACTTGTTTAAACTGATGAACTGGTTAGGGAAAGGTGAATATAAAATGTATAAGATAAATTAACAATAATGTGATGATTTTAATTAGGTAAATAAGGCTAAAAATTTAATAAAGAATGATAATAATGGTATATTAGGTGTTGATCATAGCATTTTAATTTCATATGGTGGAATTATAAGTTTCATTATGCCTTCATGATAAGTTAATAATAACTTGGTGGTTTTAAGGGGTACAATTGCTGCTGAAATGGTCATTTATCCACATGTAAAATAGTGTTTAAAAGGGATAAGCGTGTCAAGCCTACTTTGGTGAATTAACCACAAGATTAAAATATTTATAGGAATTTTTAGGCTATCTATGGTGGATTATAAAAATATATGAATATTATTTTAAGAGTATAAAGTGGTGAATAAACATATAGAGTGATTGGGGTGTTGGACATGTGCTTGAGCATACCAAAGTGTAAGATTGGATGCCCTTACTAGTTTTTATGTATAAAATGTGTATATGTATATATTCTGAAAACAAATATATATTTTGATATTTTTTTAATATATATATATATAATATTCATTCTAAATTTTGTGGCTCCAAGTACATGTGTCACTCCCTCTATACCATGTTTCCCCTCCCATTTCCCCCTTCTTAACGTCCCTTCTGATTGGCCACCCCTCATATCCAACAGTTCCCATCTCTACCTCTCACTATTTGTGTCACTGTCTCAACCTCTTCTTGGTGTCCATCAACTCCCCCAATCCCCATTCCTTATCTCGCTACTTCCTAGCCTTCATCTCCCCTACAGATCTCTCTCTCTCTCTCCCTCTTACCTCTGAATATTCTAACCCACATATGCCATTTTTGAAATATTTTTAGGGTTTTTCATTGTCTTATTAAAGAAACTTCCCTCATACTCCCAGAAGATGACTTCCTCATAATCCACCATTACATCATCCATAGTCCATTAATAATCTGCACTCCGTCATTAGACGCCTCATCTTATACAACTATTGGTTTCATTGTCGAACATTAGTCTTCCTCACTGACTATGAAACTCACCATCTAGGATAATCAGGTGAGGTTGCACTACTTTATATTTTTCTATAATATAAACTCACAAAACATTTCATCCCATATCCCTTCTCTACCTTGGTTAAAAAAATTATCTTTTTTATTTTTGTATCTTAGGGTTTTCAAGAATGACCAAATTTGGACAGTTCGCACTGATTTAGAGGTACCAACCATGAGGTTATGAAACTGTAACTACAATTGGTTCATCGATATTCATTTCTATTTATTTATTTAATTATTATTTTATAAACATAATGAACCATTATTTCATTCTTATATAATATGGTTCATATTTTTTCATATTTTTTCTATAATAGATTCATAATCTAATTCAATGTTCATAACTTTTCATATATGTTAACTCAAATATAGTGAATTATATTCTAATTATTTTTTCATATCTATTGATTTTTTTAATAGTAATTTTTTTTAATATAAAATTTTATAAATATACAGGTCTGAACTTTTTTTACTTATATGTATTATCCACTTGAGTGTAATAAAAAATATTGTTTGACCCATTATTTAAGAAATGGATGGTTTAAACTTTTATTTAGTCACACATTTTGAAAACAATTCTCACTTCTTATTACATTTTATTTTTTATAAATGGATTCATTCATCTATCACATTTAAATACAATAAATTACATTATGAAACCAATCTTATGTATTTCCATTCCCACTAGTATGTTATACAAAATAATGATTTCAATAAAACAATTATATTTTCCCAATACTTCATTCTTTTTAATGAGTTAAAAATAGTAATTTCTATCTACTTTTTTTATATCTATAAATAGTTTTCATTTTTTATTACCTTTTGTTCATCAGAAATTTTCATTATTCATCATTTAACTCATTTATGTATCTTCATTACATAATTATGAATTCTATTTTCTCATTAGAAAATATATCCCTAATTTCTCCACTTTCCCTCAATTATTTATTCACCCCCAAATTCTTGTAGGTTCATGATAGAATTGATTCCATGTTTAATACACACAAATGTTTATAGACTGTTTTGAGAAGATTGGAGTTTGAGAGTGGGTACTTATTTTAAATCTTATAAAAATTGTGATAAAATATATTTATTATATTTCAATAAAATTAATGGATCAAACAAATAGATTTTTTTATTATAATTCCATTAAACATAAAACCAATATATATTAGAATTACCATTATATTTGTTATTATATGGTTCATAATATTCTAATTGTGATTGTTTTCTTCCCTCCCATCATTTTTGGGCCCTTTCCTCTATAAAAAATAAAATATATAAGCATTGACATTGTGGACTTATTCTTCATAGTGACTGTTAGATATGAATTAATATTTTATGTTCTTTAATTTAGAGTTGAGCTGATTTCATGTTATTGAATTGGACATTTTCTTACCTATAAATAAAAATTCCTTATTCTATATAATATAACATTCTGTTTAATATAATTTTCTTTTTGTATGTGTTTTTTTCAACTAAACATTTCATCTTCAGAAATTTAGAAAGGTGATAATTTCATGGGTCATTATTCATTCAGAGGAATTGAAACTACTTCTATTTGGTTTTAGGTGTGAAAAGTGAGCTTTCCTTTACAATTGTATTTTTAATTATCTTTGGTTTTTATTCTTTCTCTTTTTATCTTCATTTCTGAACTTATGTAATTCTTATTATATAATTTCATGTATGAAAAATGGAATTTCTTTTGTAATATTCTTCTCCAGTAAAATTAGATGGGAAGTTGGGTTATATATAACCATAATGAGGGGTTTTTTTGGTTTTGTGAATTACTTTTTGTGTTAAATTTTCTACTAGTTCTTACCTACTCATTTGATTCAAATAATTATTTTTTCAACACTTTAAAAGGACTTAGAAAATGGTAATTAAATAACACACTAATATAGTTGTCTTTATAACTTAAATATTATATTTTTTATGAGTTTTTATCAACTAAATAATTCACCTTCAAACAATTCAGACAGGAAGAAATTTTTTAGGCCAGTATGCATTTATATGAAATGAAACAACTTCTAATTGGTTTCAGGTATGAAAAAAAGATTCTCTTTTATTTTTAATTATATACTATGATTTTAGTGAGTAGTTTATGTAAATTTTATTTTTACAATGTTATAAATTACCTTTTATTTTTACATGATTTTATCTTTTGTATCAGTATTTTGTAATACTATACATGGTTTGGTTTAGGGTAAAGCTGGATGTTTGGTTTTGGGTGAAGTTGGGATTATTTTAACATAATTATTTTTATTATCAGATAAAATTTTGTTTTTTAATCATATAGTTTACATCATCATATAAATCTCATCATTTTATTTTAAATTTTCTTTTCATTAAAAACATCAACTTTTTTAAATGTTTATATTTTTTCTTTAAATTTCATAATGTGAAAATGTTTAAGCTCTATTTTTCCCTTAAATCTATATATTTCCCTATATGTACTTATTTTTATTTAGTATAAATTTTTTTCTAAGTAATTTCATATTTTGAATTATAAGCATTAACTTAATCATTTTTTAGGGTGAAATATATTCTCAATATGACCATTTGAAAAAGATGTTGTACTATTGTTTTTAATTCATATGTTACATTAAATAATTTATACTTATAAATTCATGGTAGTATCACACTATGTGGAATATAACATGTTATGAAATTTTGAATGGAAACACTTTATGATATCGGGGTTTCAGTCACCAAAAACATCACCACTACCATTATATTCTTTTTGACACTATCCATTATTTTCATTTAAAATTTTTATGATAGGAAATACTTTACAAAACTAGAATCTTAAGGTTTTAAATTTAATTCCAATGAACACGGTGGAATTTATATGAAATTTTTTTATTTTTTAAATTATTTATTTTTTATGTTGATGCTTCAAATTTTCCAGAGTCTAAATTCAAAGATAAAATCAGCATTGATAATCAAATTTTTTAATATGAAATTTATTTTTTTACATAAAATTTATGAATTGAAAGTCTGATACTTTGAAAATGTCACTGTCTATTTTTAGTGTTAGGTGGAATTCTTGTTACTAATCATTTCCATGATCTGTAATGTAGATTTTTCTGATTTTTGTTTTAAATTTAAGTGATCGATGATATTCGGATCCATGGTATTATTATTTTTCCTTCATGAAATTGGATTTGAAGTTAACTTGATAATTGGTAGCCTCTTATTCCTCCTATGTCCCTAAAAATATAATTATTTAGGTTAATTTCATCCATCATTCACATTTTTTAATGTTTTGATTCCCATTTAGTGATCTTATGTTTACCACTTGTGATTCATTGTTCTTATCTATGTCTGCCAACATCATTGATCATGCTCAGGTTTCTTTTTGTGGAGTCCCCCAAATGGATTAGATTCCTTCCCTATACTATGGTGAAGCTGAATCTATGGGTAGTATTGTGGCTTCTGACTCATCACTTACTCAAACTTGAGTTGCAGTGGCTTAGGAAGTCTTATTGGATGGTGGAAAGGCTTTTTTCATGTACTATCTATCATTAACCTCAGTGGTAATCAAAGGTTACAGTTATTTCAATGGTCATGACTTAAATTCCCTATTAACCATAAATTATATTTGATTTTATATATCATTACCCTTCTTGTGTTCCCAATAAGTCCACATATAGCTCTTCAGGTAGTCTTTATCTCACATGTTTTTAGTCTATGTGACCTCTAGGTAAGAATTCATTTTGCTTATAAAGGTTTTAATAGTCTATATGATTTTTGGGAACCAATGCAAGTTCTTCAAACCCTTATGCTGAAAAAACATGGTTTTTTTCATTTTTCACTCTATGTAGTTTGTTTTATTTAGTCTCAGTTTCATCTAAGTACTATCATTTTTTAATTACATATTTTGAATTATAACTTTAAATTAATATTTTTTGTGGGTAAAATATCTTCTCAGGAGGTGGTTGATTATATGAAATAACTATTGTACTATTGTTTTTAATCCACATTTTCCATTATATACATCATACTTATCAATTATTAGTTGTATAGGTCTTTTTTGAAGATAAATTATTCTAAAAATAGTGAATAGAAATACTTTCTGGTATTGGAGTTTTATTCACAAAACATCGTCACCACCATGAAATTCTTTTCGACACTTTAAATTATTTTTCAATGACATTTTTATGATAGGTTATACTATCCAAACTATCATCTTAATGTTTTGAGATTAATTCTAGTGCAAATAGACACATTTGTATTAAATTTTTTAGTTTGTTAATTTTAAAATTCGGATGTTGATTCTTTGAAAATTTCCGTGTATGTGAGATTCATTCCTCACTTCTTGTCACCCATAATCATTCCACTATTATGTATCCTTCATTATTTACTTTAGTGAAAGTGCACACACTAGTTTTTCAATGTATATTTGGTTTTGGGGTGGCCATCCAGGATCAGGAAGAATCTATGGTAAAATCTACAACTAGAGAGGATCATTTGGTCATAAAGGCTAAGGATGATGAAGAGGAAGTAAGTATCACTATTCTAAGAGAAATAATTCAGATATCTGATTAGGTGCAGCAACCAAAAGCATCAGATAATTCTCATATTAAGACTTCAGGTCAAATGAGGTCTTCAATTTTAGCATTGTCTCTGTTCTAGAATGAAATAATATGGCTATAATGGCTTCATTTTCTATCGATTCTAAGAGGGAATAAATAAAATTATCCATTTTCTGTTCATTACATATTTACTATATTTGAAATGGATGGTGTTGAGAATTATTTGGATATGTTGAAAGAATAAATAGATATAAAATAATGGATTAAGGAGCAAGAATTAGAGACAAGGAATTTAAAAAAAAATATAAGGGATATAAAGCATCACCTTATGGACCATAAGAATTTTGACCCCCTTTAGGCACTATTTCTCTGTTAAGGGTTCATGCCAATAAGAATATGGATCGATAAAGGGTATATTTTGGTGTATCTACCTATGATTTAAAGCACCTGAAGCATCTACAACTATTATTTGGATGTAACGTGTTCTACGTGGAGAAGTCACTTTGAAGTGTAACCTATTTTAAATAATCATATCTATCAGCATGAGTTTGCTACATGGATTTGGTGTCTTGGAATGATTGATATTCTGGTTTATCTCTTGAATGTTTCTGAATATTAATTGTTTGTTATTTGTCAATGTGATGGAATAGTTAATGGTAATATATTTTTTTTAAATTCTAAATTAATGTTGTACAAAAAAATCTTAATTGGGTGTCTGATTCTTTGAAGGTTTCCTTGTTTATGGCTTGCTGTTGGTGGAATTCTTATTACTAATTGTTTTCTAGCTTTGGATTATTTATTTTCCTATTTTTTAAAAAATTTAAAGGGTTAGTGATATTATAATCCATGGTATTACTATATGTGTCCATAATTCATGTAGATTTAAAGTTAATTCAATAGTAAATAGCGTCTTATTTCACTTATTCCACCAAATATATTTTTATTCAGGTGAAGTCGAGCCTTTATTCCCAATCTTTTAGAGTTTTCATGCCCATTTTTTTATTTTTTGTTTATTTTTTGTATTTTATTATTATTATTGTTGAACGCAACCAGTCCTCAAGCAACTAACCACTAACTATATAATTCATCCTCCATTTTTTATTTAATTATTGATGCCATGAATAAAGGTGAGCTCAATGACTCTTAGGATCCTTTTAATTATGAAAGAGAACTGGTGCTTTAAAATATGACTATTCTTTGGAAGTGTATCATTATCAGAATCTTTTTAACATTATCAATAGTGCTAAATAAATGGTAATCATTGTAACTAATTTTTGATGACCATGGGTCTATGATATTCTTCAGAATATTAAAAAAAATCTCATCTTCCTCTACATCCAATAAACAAAACTAATATTTATGTTTTCTAAAAGAAAATCATTTCAATTTTGATTATATTAGTTTGTAGACTGGACAAGTCAGAGGTGAACCATCTTCCCATTTTTCAAACACAGTATGATATTTGGTAACTGACATATACATGTTTTTATTGTCACATGTTTTTTTTATTTGGATATATAGAATAATATTTATATTTAACCACTAAATTCAGGTTTCACTAATTTGTATACTTTATATGTATAGACTTTAATTTCTCATTTTCATGAGAAACAAGCGATACATTCTAAGTGTGAATTTGTTGGACCTTCCATTTGAAATTTCAATTGTAGTTTTCAAGCTCATTCATTATGAACATTTCATACCATGCATATTTTTTATAAGGGTTTTCTCATTAACTTCTTTGATGACCCCGTTATTAGTTTTTGATATGCAATATCAAATTTTTGGAGTATGAGAAAATGGATTTTCTATGTAACATTTAATATAAAAATTCTTTATATCAAATATGTGTTTCAGTAATAGTTTATGTCAATAAAAATGTGCTATATCAAATATGTGTATAAACTTTGTATGTTTTCATATATTAAATATCTTCTTGTTTATATGTGTTTAGTTTATAAGGATTTTTCTTCTCCTATCACTAATAAGAGAATTATCCTAGGATATTTAGTCTAGAAATTTTTATAGTACCTTTTAAAAATCTCTACCCATTTCACTACATACTTAATGAGATCTGTGATTTCTTTTGAAATTATTTTAATGTCATGTAGGAACTTCAAAGTGAATTCATGGGCTAACATTGATCAAGACTACACCTAGTGTCATTGGAAATGATGGTTCTGGTGATACTGATATTGAGGAACATTTAAGATGTAAATTTAATTATTTGTTTATAAATTAAATTTCATCATATATTTTTTTATTATGATGATATTGATATTGAATTTTTATATTATTTATCTTGCTTCATCGTTAAAGGGGGTGTCAATTAGGTTATCACAATCTTTCAGAAATGAACACTCACCAATGATCTTGTTCCACAATTAATTTAAAAAATAAAATCCCTCGTAACTAATATGAAGTGTTAAATTTGTTAAATATGGATAAAATAAATTTTATTGGTTCTCCCTAATTAAGATAATACAAAGTACATGCAACAACAACATGTCATGAATCATAAAAACTAAGAAAACTGATTCTTCAATAAAATTCAAAACAACCCCACTTTCCCTCCAGGTTTACATTCACTAGAGATATAATTAACTCTCTACTCTCAATCATTAAAGTTGCTCATTGCATACATGAGTATTATTGTCTTGATCTTTATGAACAAATATTGAGTTTACACCAATATAGGTGTATCAATTTTACTTAACTTCCATCCACTGTTGAAATTTATGAACCTATAGTAAGAATACCTCATAGATTTCTATCTATTAACTTTTGAGGCAATGTTTGGAACTCCCCTATTCATTATTTCTATCTGTATCTTTTAATAATCATTTATCCCCTATTTAAATTTATGGTACCTATCGTATCATTAGAAAATCACCATGATTCCCTCTAGATAGATCATAAATCGACCTTTTTTATGTGGAGACAATTCATTCTTACACACCCTTTCATTATGAGTATAAATTACTTATTTGACCTTAGGGACTTCCTATAGAATGATAGGAAATTGAAACCTACAAGTCTTTTGACCTGACTTGGAAGGTCCATTACCACTATAGAGTGCACCGTATATATTTTACATAAACCCATAAGACATTCCACAAATATTACTTCATAATAAGCCTTTTACCTGCACACCATGACATGTCATAGGGATAATAATGGGATAATTTATCTTCATAAAAAATTCCCTTAATAATACCCAACACCAAGATCACCTTTCCTATATCAAATTCATCTTTAGATCCCCAATACTCTCTATATCAATAACCTTGAAACAAGGTTACTCTAGAATCCTACTATATCTAATCATTCATGAGTCTTACACCATAATATAAAAACCTATTACGAGCCGCCCAAATTTCCAACAGGGATTATGAAAATCCATTACTGCATCCATCACCATTTTATATCCATTACCTTTTTCATTTAACTGATTTTCTCAAATAATATAAATACATTGAGGAAATTATCATTTTTTTATAGCATAAAATATATTATGTATAATAGGAATATTTATCCCAATTGGATTCTTTAATTCAATAACATTAACCACAACCATGGATTCCAAATTTCACATGTATCTAGTCCTCATTTTACATAGGTATTATTCCAATGCAAAAATAATCCATGTTTTTTAACCACCATAACATGGTTCTATATTAAACATACTGGTCTTCCAATTCACCATTATCACATATTCATAATAGCAAATATTACCTAAAAATCCCTTAAATATGCAAGAATTTTCCATTTTCAATTCACATAAAACATTAATAATGGTTTAGAAAAGAAGAATAAAACATGGTACTTGACTAGGGTGCATAACCTCGTAAAATTTCTTTATTGTTACTCCAAAACTTCTATAGCTATTATCATAACATAATAAGATTCTTGATATGATTTAAAATATCCTTTTCACAAAAAAAACTAAAACATATCAGAGTATTTTGGGTAATAATCTCCCTATTTTGGTTTTATGAAAACCCTTCAAACAAATATTCAATACATTTACACCTAAAAACTTCAAAAACTATTCTACACTATAGTTTTAATTCTATGCCTTATGATATCTTCTAAAATTATCTTTTAATAGCACTAAAAAATTAATGAGATATATGATTTATTTTAAAAGTATTGTTATGTCATGTAGGAACTTCAATGTGAATTCATGGGTTGACATTGATCTTGATTGCACCTATTTCCATAATGAGTACTGATATCAATAGCTTCTAGGAAATATCATATTGGTGAGATGTTTTGTGCTATATTTAGGGGATGATGTGAGAGGGATTTGTGACCTCGCATTATTTACATCAATGATTAGGACCTCATTCATTGTTCAATCCATTTTTTCATGGGATGACATTTTTCTCATTATTTGATGTTTTTTATCTCTTTCATTGTCTTAATTGAATTCTTTATTGGGGTGAAGGTTGTATTATGAATTTTGGAACCACTTTGATTACTAATTTTTGAAATTATTTATATGATCTTTCTTTTTTATGATATTTTATTTTGGATATTGACAGGCGATGATATGAAAAATGAGATATGTGAGACACTAATTAGTTGTGGGAGGTAGTGGTGTTTCTGAGGGACCTTAGAGAACCCTAATAGGGAAGGGATGAATCAGGGTGTCAACCTTTTATTTTAAACTAATGGATCTTGTTCCCATATTGGTAAGAACCCATTAAACCTGTTTGAAGAAGGAGTGTCGAATAAAAACTATCATATTCAAAGAAAGAACACAAAAATTTTACTTGATTCACCACTCAGGGCTACGTCCAAGGAGCATACACCAACAGTGTGTCAGTCCTACCAAAAACCACTAATCTTCACAAGTTGTGGTTTATAGAAGTTCATAACAGTCACTCTGTGTTAGGTGAACTTCTTTAATAAGGTTCAGAGATATCTCATTGCTTCCCTCAGATCTCTTCTGCTAAATCCCATGGATCACTGACTTACAGAGGTCTTCACTCAGTTTATCTACTTGGAGGTCACTTCACTAGTTTAAAATTAATTCATGTATCCTCAACTGTAAATGGATGCTTTTTTGATGTCTCATATTCACGCATAGATTTAGTTTATTTTTCCATACAATGAAGATTAATTTCGCAAACTGATTTGGCCAATTTTAGGCTTCCTTAGGTGTTCCACATACTACTACTATTTCTGTGTACCACATCTATTTTCTTGTATGATCTAGATCCTCCACATATTATCCATATCCTTCGCGAACTATGTTGCTCCATGTTCCTCCCTACTCCATGTACTATTCCACACGTCCGCGTACCATCCTACTCCATGTACTACCTTTCTCCACCACTTATTATGAGAGCTTCCTATGTGAACCGCACAATCATCCATGTACTATTTTCCTTATGCTGATGAGTATCTCTGTGTACTATCTTCTCCTCTATGAACAAATTTGGACTTCTCTAGATTTCTTCCTGAAATTTTAATCTCCAATTTCATCCCTTAATAAAGAGGATTAATGTTCCTTAAATAGGAAGATAACTCTGCAAATTTTGGTAATATGATTTACCCAAATTTTCAATGTGCGATTATTGTTGTTTTAAAATGAAACCCATCTGTGTGATGTTAGGCTCCACCATGTACCGTTCCTATTTCACGAACCGAAGAAATCATGCAAACCTTCGGCACTACACATAATGCATGCCTTCACCATGTACCGTTACTAAAAACTGTTTTCAGTTTCGTGCATCGAAACGCTCACCGCTTCACATACCCCTCCCACTACATGTAATACAACTGTGAACCATTCCCAAAACATGGTACATGGTCCAAGTTTTGAGGTATGTGGTTCCCTTATTTTTCCAATTTTCTTTGATGTTCGGTATACCATTCACACATATCTGAAAACCTTTTGATTTCCAACACCAAACTCCTGATCTTGAGGCCCAAAAATTTTGCAAACACTGGGAAATAGCTCCACTTTCAATACAAATTTCAACCTCAAACACATGACCTCATTCCTTGAAAACTCCCTAGTCATCCATGTGTAGATTGACAACAAACAGATACTAAACTCCATTATTAGCAACAGATGGACTTAGTTCTAACAGTTTCAAGGGTGATATGCAACATCTGGCTCCAGATAATGAGTTCTATAGGATATCTAATTGTTTTATCAGATTTTATTTCAACTATGATAATGATAGGTAACTTATGTTAGGTTATTGGTTATGTTTTTTTATAGGTATATATCATACCTTTTGATGGGTTTTGAATCATCTGTGTATTTGGGTGCCTACCTTATTTATTATTGTTATTTTGTGTTCTATTTTTTGTATGTTTTGAGTGATATTTAAGCAATAGGGCATGAGTGTTTTTTATGCCAATAGATTTAGAAGCTTAGGGATATGAATGGATATAAGTTCTGGTGGCCAAATACTTGGCCTATGGGAGGTGAAGCTGAGCATTGAATTGATGGATATGGTTTTTGGTGAGCATTTTGGATAATTTCAGTGAATATGGAATGTAGTCTTGATCGTGGAGGTTTGGACCTGAAAAACTTGATGATGATGATTTTAGTGCCTTTGGACCACCATATTCTCCAAAAATGTTTTAACCGAGCCCAAGATGTTGATAATTCTAGATTTTATTATCCTTTATGGAAAATCCAGATAAGAAATATTAATAATTATGAATCTATTTTTCTTGTATTTATATTCTTCTTGTTGCTGATTTTATTTACATGTTTATGGGTTGCCTATATTTATGGATTCTTACTATTTCTTGTATAGAAAATCTAGATTTTATTTTTCATGTATTTATTATCCTTCTATTCTTTATCCATGCCAGATTCTATTTTTCTGGTATAGAAAATCTAGATTATGTTTTTCTTGTATTTACATACTGAATTTTTTATCCAAATATTATTTATCTAGAAATTATATTAGTGAATATTTATGATGAAAATGTGGTGGGGTTTTTTTTAAAGTATCTTCAAGATAGATCGATATATATAAATTGTTCTAGTGGACCTATTTCCACAGCTTCAAATCATAGTGGTAGAAATATAGACAAGGTTTCAAACTATGGCTATAAATCCACATGACAGAAGTTATATCCATGGTTTCTAACCAAGGATATAGGTGTGATGGCCTAATGGAAATCATGGCCATATCCCTATACCCATCATTTAGAACCATGGCTATAAGTCGGTGTGGTAGAAGTTATATCCATGGTTAGAAATCATGGCTATAGGTGTACTAACATGGTGGAAAATGTGGCAATAACTATTTCCCAAATTACACACTAATTGGAGCCACATTCCACCAAACTGGGGCTATTACCTATATCCCAAGTTTCCTGACCTCTATCCACAATTATAAACTGTGGATA
This sequence comes from Viscum album, assembly GCA_963277665.1. Taxonomy (NCBI): domain Eukaryota; kingdom Viridiplantae; phylum Streptophyta; class Magnoliopsida; order Santalales; family Viscaceae; genus Viscum; species Viscum album. The sequence goes on along the minus strand of OY728119.1, from coordinate 1,495,542,459 downwards.
TAACCTAAATTTCTAGTTCTGTTACCATATTAATGAAAAATTACTAAAGTTATTATTCATATTTCCCAAATATAAAAGGTACCTATTTACCAAATTCAGATCCAATAATTCAAAATATTTAATTCTTTTTTATAAATTCAAAACACGGAAGTTTCAAAATTTAATTTAAAATTTTTCTATAAAAATGGAAATAAAATCAGTTTTTCTTAAAAATTCCTTTTAAATATAAAATTTTTTTATCTGAAATTCATGTATAAAATACATTTCAAAATCCATAATTGTATTATATTAAATCAAAATTAACTAACTAAAATTTAAAACTAACATAATTTTTCCTTGTAAATAAAATACAGTTTTTAATAAAAATTATTATCTTTTACTATTTCTTGAAATTTCAATATTTTGTTAAAATTCTCAAAACATTATCCTAAGATTATTTTGACATGATGAATTTTAAAAATTAAATTCATTGTATCAAATTATAATTATTTAATATGAAAATTAAATTTAAATAAAATATTTTAATAAATGAGTTTAATTAAACCATTTACTTTTTTATTTTAAGAATTTCTTAATATATTTATAATGAATATGACTAAAAAATTCAATAATAATAATAAATATTAAAATGATTTACTCTATTATTACATAATTTGTTACATTCTCCCCCTTTTGGGAATTATGTATTCAAAACATTGAACTCGTGCTCGGTAACAATGTTTTACTTTCCAAAACACCTTTATTGAAAACCAACATCGTAAAAACGGTAAAAAACACTATTTAAAAGATAAAAAGGGAAGTACAAATGTCATATGGAGTAATTGATACTAGGTTTTAAAGTAGGAAAACATATGTGGGAACTGAAAACATGGATATGGAAGTGAAAATGAACTTCCAAGGACTGATAGGGATTGATAGAGAACATGGTCATAAGAAAGTTAGCCATCAGGAAATCATAAATCTGGATTGAGTTAAAAGGCCATTGATTTATCGATAAGAAAAGTAAATGGATCATGTTTTTATATCAAAATCATTGTTCTAAATTTGATCAACTGGATAGACTAAGAAGATAAGGAAATTTTCTTACATGAAAAGTAGAAATTTAACATTTAATAAATTTCCATAAAAAACTCATCTTTTTCTCCAATTGATGAGTCTTCAAGATGAATTTTTCATGCATGGAACACTATAATAAACTTATAAAAATCATAAAATCCGAAAAATAATAACTATATATTCCTCCTATCATTATACATTAACCAAAACCATAATATTTAGTATAAGATAGGGTAATTCTTCAAAAATAATAAACATTAATTTGATAAAAAAACTACTTTAATCTTCAAAATTAAGTTGTAATACCCAAAGTTAACAATAGGCCACTCAATAAATAATTATCCTTAAAATTCTTCAAAAATATTCTAGAATAGGATTTAAACACAAAAATCAATTGGATTTTATCATATTTTCTTCCAAGATAAATTTTAACATTCATCTCTAAATAACATCAATCACTCTTAATGTCACATACCAAAAAATTAATTACCTAAATCAAATTATCTCTAATATATGGTAACCATTTAAATAAATAACCTAAATCCCCATATTCCACAATAATGTAATATATGTTTCCAAAATATATTTCAACATTTACTCCCCAAGTATAATCACACGGTATTCTATTTAGATTAATCATATAGGGTTCATAAAATAGTGAATGTATTCTAAAATAAAATTAATCACTAAATCACTAAATCATTTTCAAATCCCATGGTTATCTATTCGATAAAAAATATATTCCAAAATTGAACTTTACTTTTTTATTTTAGATAGTTTAAATAAGGAAAACAACTTCATATGAACCAGGACATCATGTTGGCTAGTGGTAGGCGATGCAACCTTGTCACCCTTTAGTAGTGGGTTCAATCCCTATGACCAATCTAGATGTAAATGGTTTTCACCCATCATGTGGTTTTTCCTTTTTATAAAACTATATTAATAATATCCTTAAATAAATCTAGAAATATGAGAAACATCTTAAAAAATAACCTTAATTTATTCAACATTAAATAATGTTTTAACCTTAAACATTATCTCAAACCTTTCATTTTTCATCCCAATATTTAATAACCCATAATTAACACAAAATAAAAGATCCTATAAACCTTAAAAAACAATAATTTTAAACATATATTCAAAAAAATTAAAAGAATTATTCCTCAAATAAAATTTTCAATGATACCTACACTATTAGAAACTAGCGCTATCTCCATAGATTTATACCCATGGTTTAGAGAAATTGTGGGTATATACATTCCTCCCAAACCTATATCCAAAATTTTAAAAAAAAATGTTGGTATAGGTTGAGATATACAAATAGGTTTTTAAAAACCTTGGGTATATCCCTTTACATAGTTGGCCTCACTCGGTCTCCCCTTCCCCCTCCTCGTTTTAAGCCTTAGTTCTCTCCTCTCCCACCAGCCTTGGTTTCCCCCTACCCTCCCCAGGAAACTTTTATATCCCCCTACCCTCATTAGGCGACATTCCACCCATAAACTGGGTGTTATTCCTCTATTTATGAAATTTTTTTGTTGCAATATTTTAGAGGAAATATTTCCTTCCCTCATCTTATTTATTCTCTTGTATTCTCTAGTGTTATCATTTAATTCAAGTATTTTTTAATTTTGATATTCTTTGACATCAGAGTAGTGAGTTCTAAATATTTCATCTCTTCTACTGGCTATTATTTTCATTTTTATCTATGCATGTGATTCTATTGAAGCATGTTGAAGTCACTTCTAACATTTCGTTTTTAAATTTATAGTCTATTAGATATCAAATATAGTCAATTAAATTCATAAAATTATTTTTTTGAAAATTATACTCGGGATTCGTATGAAATTAACATAAATTTAAGATAATTTTGGTAGAATATTTCAGGGATTTAGATATTTTTAGTGTTAGGAATCATATTTAAGTTAACTACGGGGGTTAATGTTAGTTTTCATTATCCTACTATTTTGGGATTTAATTATGAAAATTTTATTTTTTTATATCATGAACCATGGTTAAACTATTTATTGGATTGTTCTAACCCAAAAAGAAAAAAATATATGATGGTGTACATGATTATATTATTATAAGTAAATATGGAATATTTATTTATCTATAGAATAATGGATGGTTTTTATAAAGTGGGATTGAATATATTAATTATTTATTCTTGACAAATCTTTTACAAATTAAATACTTCTTAAATTGAAATAGAACATCTTGTAAATTCTATTTTTCTTATGTTTGAATAATATAAGTCATGTTAACCTTAAATAAAATCCTTTCATTACTAAATGTTATCCTCAATTTTGTTTTCAAATGAGAATATCTATATGGATAATAAATACACATTTTTCTACTATAATTACTTAGTTGTTAATTATTTAAATACATACACTTTATTTGTATTTCTATGAGCATACCTTGGTTTTTTCTTATGATGTGTGATATTATTTGTTTGGATGGATAGTAGATTATTTTATAATAGTCACTTACATCAACAATTGTATTTAATTTTGTTTCCTATCATTGTTATTTAATTCCCTATACACTATACATTTAGTTGGTATTTGAATTTGGATATCATTATAATTATGGTTTACATTGTTGATTAGAACATAATGTTTTTTCCTTTTAATATAATGGATAGAAGCTGTATGTACTGTACCGATAAGATTTCAAATGATTTTCAGAAGAATTTGGAATTGTTTTAGATTTTTTCATTTAACAATACTTCAGATAGAGGTCATATACAATGACTATGTTATAATTGTGTTGGAATACAATGTCTAAACCAGGAAGAAGTTAGATACTATAAAATTAAATCTATATTTCAAACAAACTATTATGTTTGGTATCATAATGAAGAGACAAGGCAATCTTCTACTATTCATGAATGGAAAGAAATAAGTGGTATAGAGAATTTGATATTTGGTTAGTTTTTATTTGTGAATCATCACAAGAGATATAGTATTCATGTGTAAGAAAACAATTATATTAATACACATGACAAAAAACTAAAGATGATGATGTTGAGAGAGTGAAAAAATTAATGGATGATACAAAACTCCTGTATATCAAGAATGTACTAAAATAAAAATTTTGGAATTTTTAATGCAATTATATCATGGAAAAAATATGTATGGAATTTATAATACTGTCATTGATTATATTCTTTTCTTTTTGAAGGAATTTCTTCCTGATGGTGTAGATATTCCCTCAAACCATTATAAGGCATGAAAGTTGATTAAGCAGTTTATATTTTCTACAAATAAAATTCATGATTTTCAAAAAGATTTTTGTTTATTTTGGGATGAAATATCAGACCTTAATGACTGTAAATAATGTGGTATATCTCGATGAAAAGAAGATATATATGAAACACCATCTCATGTTACATGGAAAGTCATGTGGAACTTTCCATTGATTCCCAGCCTTATAATTTATTCATATCAACAGAAATCTTAGCCAATATGAGATGACATGATGCTAATAGGATTAATTTTAATGATAAGTTGGTTCATCCTACAAATGGATTATCATGGTGATCATTTGATACACAACATCATGATTTTTCAACTGAGGTGTGTATTGTTTTGTTGGGTCTATCCGGTATTGGTTTTAATCCATTTAGTTGTATGCTTACTGTTCGCTGCACATTTCTAGTTTTAATTCACATTTATAATCTTAATTTGTGGATTTGTATGAAAATACCTTTACCTTTATTGAGTATACTAATATCTAGTCATTATGATCCTTGAAATGATATAGACGTCTACTTGTGACCTATAATAATATATTTGAATTATCTTTGGGATATGGTTGTGCACACATTTGATGCTTCTTTAAAAAATATATTTCAGATGTGTGCTACCCTTCTATGGACTATAAATGATTTCTCTTATTATGAAATGATGTATGGTTGGAGAATGAAGGGAAAATATCATGTCCTATTTTTTATGAAGAATACATAATCGATAAGGTTTAAATATCGTTGTAGCTTTAGATTCTTGGGGTATCAATGATTCTTGCTGATAGATCATCCATATAGGAAGAATCATTAGAGGTTTGATAATACCGTTGATACTGAGAAGTCACATCAACATATGTCATGAACTGATATTCTTAATGAATTGAAAGATTTTAGTTTTTTATTAAGGAAAGGACATATGAAATCTAAAAATATGAAAAATGTTGACACTAAATCCATATAAAATTACAAAAGGGAAGTATAATTTTTGAGTTTTTATATTGGTCTAACAATTTGATATGTCATTTTTTTAGATTTAATGAACACTGATAAAAATATATATATAATTTTTTTTAAATTCCTCTAAATTTATAAGGGTGTACTAAAGATGACTTTTGATCTCACTGGGACTTGTTTTATTGGGGCATTCAAGTAGAAATACATCTTGTGTGTATTCATGAAGACAAATGGAAAGTTCCTTGTGATTCGTATGTGATAAAACATTTAGGGAAAAATAAATTTCTTGAAGTATTGAGAAATATCAAGGTTCTTAATGGTTATTCAAAGAATATATCTAAATGATTTAACAGAAGGGATTTGAAACTAAAATCCATAAAAACTCATGATTATCACATCTTTTTTCATGAATTGATTCCAATATAAATCTAGCATTTTCTATCCAACAATGTAAGGATGATAGTGATTAGCTTGTGCCATTTTTTAGATAACTTTGTGCTAAAATATTATTGAAGTCTTTCTTGATAAACATGCATCAAGTGGTTCCATTAATTTTGTTTAGGTTGGAAAAAATCCTCCATCATTATTCAACTACATGTTTCAATTAACAGTTCATCTTCCAACTTAAACACTTCTTGAGTGACCGACTGCTTTTCAGTGGATTTATCCTACTAAAATAATTATGTGCATAATGAAATATTATTTCTGAAACCAGAATCATCCTGAAGGTTACATTGTGATAGGTTATCTGGCTCATGAATGTATGGATTTTTGTTCAATGTATTTGTCAAATGTGATCACAATACATAAGCTAATAATAATAAATTAAGATGATAAGTATGGGGAAATTGAGACCTTATTTCCATATCATCCCCAAACAAGAGGAATTTTTGGGTCATATACATTAGCTACATTGATCCTGGAAGAGTGCGATATGGAGCATCCCATAGTCATGTTTAACTATGGTTTGTTCATTGACTATATCGAGTATGTAATTTTAAAATTTATATGTTAGCTCATACTATATAATTTCAAATATACCTTAAAATTTTATTATCATTTTATGTAGGGAAAATAAACAAATTATTAGTATAGTTCATTATTCTTTTCCCTTGAGAAGGAGAGAGGCTTTTCAAAACTACGAGTTTCCTTCTTGGTTGAAATAAAATGTATGACCATTACTTTAATTAACTTAAAATATAGATATTCATTAAGTTTTATTATTCATGTATATTTTAGGTATTGAGTTTACATGTTGACTCTATTTCTCAATAATTAAGAGTGTTGGATTTTGGTCCCAATCCATTGGTTTATAGATGAAAATATTTAATAATCAATGAGTATTAATTTTTACAACTGATTGAGTGGTGAAAATGAGTACACAATATGATGGAATTATATTAACTGCTAAAATAGACTATTATACCAGCGTATCAAATATTTGTCCCCAATATGAAATTTTTTATTATTATGGAATTTTTGAGACAATATTGTTATTAGATTACTACTCTCAAGGTCAAGTCACTATGATGAAATGTAAATAGTTTTATTAAATGTTGTGGCATGGTATATTTATTGATTATTTCGGATTCATAGTTGTTAATATTAGTCTATTCTTAGATACCAATAATACATACATTTTGGAATCAATGGTAAAATAAGGGTTTTATGTGAATGGTCATCTGAGACCAAATTATGGTGTCATTAATGAAGTAATCCCAATATATATTTTACACGATGTTGGGGATTAATTTGAAACCATTTACACCCACATTGGTGTTGACCAAAATATTGTATTTGATGTCTCAAATTGTTTCATTATTAGGTTGATGTTGAACCTTATGTAATGGTGGGTAATATATAGAAGCAACCATATATGTTCTCTACTAATTTAGTTTACCTTGACATTAGTTTCTTATATTGGTATTATTATAATTAATTTAATTTACTTTAAGTTTGGAATGATATGTTTGTTTTAGTATTGTCTAGTTTCATTTCATTTAATAGTATTTATTTCAATTCAAAAAACCGTGTTTAAATGGTTTTTAAAAAAAATTATAACTCAGTTTTAAATTTTTGTTACTAAGACTTGTTATGACATTTTTTATCACTTATCTTACTTCTAAGTTTAATGTATTATTCTTAAAAATTGTTTCTAAAAAATGTATATTTAATTCATATAAATATTATGAAAAATACTATGGAAGTTTAAAGGAACTGATTATTTGATTTTGATCGACAGATGTGCGAGTGTGGGTTTCCTCATCTTCTTCCCTTAGTGAGTATAATAATTTTAATAAATTTCTTTTGCATTATATATAATGTTATGGTTATATTCTTTATCAATTTTTTTTAATTACATTCAGTTTCACCAGAGTTCACTCCTCCTTAGCATAATAGCATGGGTCCAAGTGGGGATTCTCTTAGGCCAAGATGGATCGCCTCTCATACTCATTCCCACCCTAACCCACCAACAGACACACCATCTACCATACCTTTTGATCCTATGTTTGATCCTACAGGGATTCTCACACCCATTACACCATTATCATCTCATTTAGCCACTTCTTCCCATACAATTTCTATTTTTCCTCCATGGATGTTTCCACCTTTACCATATCCATATCATTTGATTTATCTCCAACCCTACTACCCTTATCCTTCCATGTCTACACCACCTCAATTTCCTACTTTCTATTCCAGATATTATGATTCTTTTCCTTCAGATTATACTATGGTGCATGTAGATCACCGAGAGAATTCATTGGAATAGACACATCCTTCTGATTCTACTAATTCATGTTGGCCCACAAATCCATCGGAGACTATTGAGAAACATTCATTATGGGTTTTTTATTATAAGGGTGTTAAATTATATCTCATTGTTTTTTTTATTGTATCATGAATTAGTTCTTGTTTTCCATTTTATCTTATTCGGTGGGGTCTTCTAGTAGTCGACATGGGCACACCCGTATGTGGGAATCCTATAATATCCAAAAATAGATAATGTTGTATTACAATGAATAAAATTATATTATAGGAAAAAATGTTAGGTAGTGTAGAAGTTTCATGGGAACTTTATCCAAGTACCATGATATCATTCTGGTGGAACCAGTATCATAGAGACAAATTAGTAATGATATCAAGGATGAAGCATGGGTTGATATTTGGGAAAGCAAGTTTATTGAATTTTTATCTATAATATTTTTTTATTTAAACTTATTAACATGTTCATTTCTGCATCATTTCAAATTTCCCAATGGTGAAGCTACTAAGGTTCCAAGGTTGATGGATCATGGGGAGTTCTAGCGATTATATAAGAATGAGTTATATATTGCTTGGAGTAGTAGAGTTGGTTCTGATTTAGAGGGTGTACCCACATTCTCTGACTTTCCAACAATATAATATCAAAAAAATGGTCACATATTGGAAGAGTGATGAGTTTAATATATTCTCAATATTTAATGGTTTTCAAATAAAATTTAATTCTTATTACTTGTATTTAATTTTTTTAGGATGCATTGGTAAAAAACAAAAAAAAAAGATTAAATTATGTATTTTTACACTTTGGGTAACATAACAATTCTCAAGCATAATAAACTCCAGGTACTTTAATATGAATATAAATAATATATATATTTATATTGTTACTTATTTATATTTTCATTTTGAAAGTTAAGTTTTATTGCCATTTATCACTTTAATATAAGTCTGAAAATACCCCTTTCAAATATCCTAATGGGAAATTTCCCTAACGACCTAATGTAAAATTGACTTAACAGCCTAATTTCCAATTGGCCTGATAGGAAAATGTCTAATTGGCCAATTGTCCTCATGGAAAATTGGCCTAATAGAATAATGTCCAATTGGTCAGTTGTCCTAATGGTCCAATAGACTAATGGCCTAATGGCCTAATGGCCAATTGGTCTAATGGACAATTGGACTAATATCCTAATGGTACATTAGACTAATAGACTAATGGCTTAATGGACTAACGACCTAATTGACAATTGGAAAATTGGTCTGATAGACTAATGGAAAATTGGGCTAATGACCTAATGGCCAATTGGCCAATTGGAATAACGGCATAATGGCCTAATGGATAAATGTCCTAACAGGTAATTATCCAATTGGACTAATTTCCTAACAGCCTAATGGAAAATTCTCCTAATGATACAAGGGCCAATTTGTCTAATGGACTAATGGCCAATTGGACTAATTCCCTAATAGATAATTCGCCACTTGTCCTAATATACTAACTTTCAATTGGCCAATTTTACAATTAGCCTAATGGTGAAATGTCTAATTAGATAATTGGACTAATATCCTAATGGCCTAATAGCTAATTGGACTAATGTCCTAATAGAAAATTGGCAAAATGACCTAATGGGTAATTAGAAAATTTTCCAATTGTCCTAATGGCATAATATAACAATGTAATAATGGACTAATTTCCTTATGTCATAATGGCCTAATGCCAATTGGTATATCAAACTTATGGCCAACTAGCCTAATGGCATAATGTCCAATTTGACAATTGGACTAATGGTATAATGGAAAATTATCCAATTGGCTTAATGACCTAGAAGTAAATTGTCCAATTGGCCTAATGGTTTAATGGCCTTATGGAATAATGGCCATTTGTCCTAATGTCGTAATGTCCAATTGGCCAATCGGTCTGATGGCCTAAGGGCCTAATGGAGAAATATCCAAATTTACCAATTGGCATATTTTTTCCTAATGACCTAATATCCTAATGGCCTAATAGCATAATGTCCTAATGTCCAATTGGCCTACTGGCGTAATGACCTGATGTTCTAATATCATAATGTTTATTTGGACAATTTTCTTAATGTCTAATTGGCATAATGTCCTAATGGACTAATGACCAATTGGCTAATTGAACGAATGACCTAATGGAAAATTTGTCAATTGGCCTAATGTCCAAATGGACAATTGGCCTAATGACATAATGGGAAATTGTTCAATTGGCCTAACAGTCTAACGACCAATTATCCGAGCTACCTAATGGACAATTGTCCCAATAGCCTGATGAGCAATTGGTCAATTATCCAAATGGCCTAATGGCCAGATGACCTAATAGCCTAATGACCTAATGGGCAATTGACCAATTTTCCAAATGGACTAACGAAAAATTTCCCAATTGGAATAATGTTATATTGGCCAAATGGACAATCGGATTATAGAAAATCAACCTAATGGACAATTGGACTAATGGCCTAATGGATAATTTTCTAAAATTTTAATTGGCCTAATTAGCCTACTGACCTAATGAACAATTAGAAAATTGTCCTAATGGACTAACAGCTGAATGGCCAACTGGATAATTGTCATAATGTCCTAACATAAAATTTTCCAATTGGTTAAATGTTCAAAACCCCTAATGGCCTAATGGAGAATTGGAAAATTGTCCTAATGGCCTAATGGAAAATTATCCAATTGGCCTAAAAACCTATTGTAAATTTTTCCGAATGGACTAAATCCCTAGTAGAAAATTGGCCAAATGGCCTAATATACAATTAGACTAATGGCCTAATGCTATAATGGCCAATTGGCCAACTGGCCTAATGGCCTAATGGCCTAATGGAAAATTGGCCTAATGGAAACTTGGATAATTAAATTAATGGCCTAATATCCTAATGTTATAATGTAAAAGTGGCATAATGTCCTAAGAGACAATTGGTCGAATGGCCTAACGGTGAATTGGAAAAATGGCCCAATGGTCAATTGGCCTAATGACCCAATAGCCAATTGTCCAGGCAACCTAATGTCCAATTCACATATTTTTCTTAATGGCCTAATTGACCAATTGGATTCATGTACAATTTACCTAATTTCCTAATTTCCTAATAGCCAATTGGCCTAATGTCCTAATGAACTAATTTTCTAATGGACTAACATCCAATTGTCCTAATAGACAAATGGAAAATTAGCCTAATGTACCAATGTAAAATTAACCAATTGGCCTAATGACCTAACAGAAAATCTTCCTAATGGCCTGAGGATATAATGACATAATGGCCTAATTGGCCTAATGTCGTAATGGAATAATGGCCTAATGGCCTAATGACTAATTTTCTTAATGACATAATGTCCAATTGGCCTAAGGAAATAATAGTCAATTAACCTAACGACCTATTGATTAATTAGCCTTTTGGACTAATAAAAATTGTCCAATTTGACTAATAGACAATGAACTAATTAGATTAATTGGACTAAATGGTCTAAATGAACTAAATGGTCCAAATAGACTAAATTGACCAAAATGGTCTAATTGGACTAATTGGACTAAATGGTCTAAATGGACTAATTGGCCTAAATGGCCTAAATTGTATAATTTTAATAAATTTCCTAATTGGCCTATCTTGACTAAATGGAATAATTAGACTAAATTGACTACATGGATTAATTGTTCTAAATGGGATAATTGACCTACTTGGTCTAATTATCCTAAATAGAAAAATTGACCTAAATGGCGTAATTGGCCAAATGACCAATTTACCAATTTACCAAACAACCTAAAATAAAAATGAACCTAATGACCAAATGATCCAAATTACCAAGATAATGAATGACCAAATAATATTATGCAAATATAATTGGACCAAAATTAACATATAAGCGGAATCCATATCATATTCATGTTTAACATGCTAATTTGTTTGTATTAATTATTTTATGCCACTAGTATTAAATTTCTAATAATATATTATTATACTAATCAATGTCATTTGAACCAAGTGGTATTGGGAATCAAAGGTTGTGCACCTAGAGAACAATTATTTTTCATGAGGAAGAAGAAAAATGATAGAAGTGAAAAAAATGGAAAAATGTAAGAAAAGATTGTGATTTTTTTATTTATATTTTTAATATTTATTAATGATTAATAATTAAATATCTTGTTTATTTTTTCAATAGTCTTTCCTAGAGGTCCTCAATGATAAATAAGATGAAAAATTTCCATCCAAATGATCATTTGAGTTAGGTATGAGGTGAGGAGAACCATAGGAGATTCTAATGTTGGCCCAAAAAAAATATCATCCCCACTAGGTATTGGTCCTCATCATGATCCTCTTAAACCTCTCAGACCACCAAGCTACAAAGATCTCATGTAGAAGTATTTTACGCAAAACAAAATGATTTATAGGAGCATGAAAAAGTAAATTGGTCACCAAAAACATCATGAATGTTATGTTATTTATAATTCAATAACTTCCGTCAGAGGCTGATACTACTTTTTATTCATATATGAAATCAATTTGATATTTAAATAATGTCCTAAGTGATGTCAATGAGGGTTCTAGTGTTGATTAATATGATGTTGGTGGCAGCGGTAGTGGAAGTGATGATGATGATGATAATAATTATGTTGTTGCTCCTGGTGATATTTTTGGTGATGAGGATATTGGAGATGAGGGAGATATTGACCCCCTCTATTTTTCACTTAGTAGTAAAGATACATGTGGATTTTTTTTAATGACTTGAATTGATTGGTTGTATGGATGTATATGTATGAAATAGTATTTTAAAAGGTATGAAAATTATTAAAAGAATTTGTTTTAATGGTAAATATATTATATTTTTATTTCATTGAATGTGAACTATGGTTTCTATTTTATTTACAGGTTTAGGATGGGTAGGAAGAGCTACTACTACCCAGATGGGGATAGCTACCTATACCCACGGTTCAATGAACTATGGGAATATGTGTTCTATGGGGAAAATCTATACCTACGGTTTGGTGAAATGTGGGTATAGATATATACCAATGGTTTTGGTTAAACCATGGGTATCACAACATCTCCAAGGTTATACCCATGGTTTCTATAGAAATTGGGGGTATAGCTCTACATTGATGGCTCTGTCAGCCATGGTTTTGAAAACCATGGGTATAGCCAATAACTAGAGTTTTAGGGGCTATAACCATTATTCTAAATAGTGGTTATAGGGTACCTTTTCAATAGTGTTATAATAAATCTAATGGTTATATTACCATAAATGTATCTCAAAATACTCTTAATTATCATAGTCATACATCACTTAAAACCTGAAAATGGGTTTCTAGGATTTTTAACTTAAGATTAACCTTAATGTTATAAACCCATGATGGTATTTATAAATTTTACTATTATCACACCAGAAAACATCATAATCAATAAAATTATCTAAACCTCCCTTTTATAAAAACTGTAAGGACCCGACCTTAAACATTACATATTCTAGTGTCCTTGATCTATAATTCATAGTATTTAAATCCTGATGACCTTTTTGGTTTAATGTTTTGGATTATTAGTTCATAACTAATACATAAAAATTCATATATTAAAAAGTATAAACTACTACTTAATATCTATTTTCCCCACCAAATAAAAAAATAATTAAAAAATGGTTTCCTTTATGAAAATTCTTTATGAATTTAAACTTGACTTCTTATTTTACTTTAACAATTCTTAAACCCTATAATAAACATTTTAAAACATGTAATTAGCTCAAAAATATCAGTAAGGTACGTAAAAGTGAGAAACATATTATTCTAGTAAAAACAGAAAAATCCACTAAAAACTTTTCTGAAAAAACATACATTTTTACCCTTAAATGGTATAGTCTTTATTTTAAAACAAATGATCTTTATCTTACCTTTTGAAATTAATGATTTAAATGAAAACTCATAAGAGGGTATAAAAAATTAATTTAGGTTTACTAGGACATAATTATCATATCACACTTTTAATCAATCTTATAAATGGAATAATCATACGGTCAAATTCCCTTTTGGAGAACCCAATGAATTAGAGTGCTATTTGGGAACACCCATCATGTAAGCTATAATAGGCTCACCTAGAATTATCTGGGTTCCCACAACATATAATCTATCAAGGGATCACTCTTAAGAAATAACGGGTCTCAACCCATCATATATTCAATTTCCAATGACCATATCATGAACAAATACCTTGAAAATCTCTTTTAAACCCCAAAACGAAACACTTTCAGATACCAAAATACCCTTTTCTTTAAAAATAGATTTTAAAATAAAAAAAATTTGAACACATAATAAAGGAACCATTTTCTTTGAAAAACTAAGAAATCTTGCAACGGAAAATTAAAATCTTTAACAATTCATGATGGTGGGAAAAGATGTTCATTTTTTATAATTTAAAAAATCATTCGTTCTGTATTTTATCTAAATAGTAACAAAGTTCCTCATTAAGAAAATGAAATAAAATTTCATTTGAAACCATTTTTTAAAAATTCAAACATGGTTAAGAGTGAATTTAAAAGAATAATTGAATAATAGTTAAAATATTCCTTAAAATATTTTTAGAAAATATGGATATGGAAGGAAAAAAGATTTTTAAAGGAAACATAGAAAGAATATTTTTAAAATAAAATCTCTTACATTGAGCTTGAATCATCATTTACATAATTTATATTGAAAAATAATAAAATTCGGTTAATATATACTTGCTTAAAAACCTTTTTCAAGTTTATTATTAATTTTATTTCTCTTATTATCATGCCATCTATAATTACTTAATCATTTAAGTATACATCAGATGTTTTGATGATATTCGATTCAAAAGTCAAGAATAAATTTATTAGGTTGACTATGGTCAAATAGATCTGCATTCCATCATCTTTATAATAATATTAATAACATAATTATCACTTTTATAAATAAATTTTTATTTTAAATCCATCCATTAAATATGGTTATAAAAAATGAACTATTTTACAATCATAGATATAGTAGGTCATACATATGGAGTGGTTTTACATATGTTGAATCCTTATATATAGATAATCTCAATTTATTTCACTATTTTCATATGGTAAAGTGAATTATAAAGTTTTTTATGGTTAATTTTTACCTTATGAAGTGTTACCTTATGATTTTACAATAATAATATTTCAATGTTGGGTTTATATACTCTATAAAGATTCATTATTTATTATAAAGATATTAAATTTTATAAAAGAGATATTCCCTATGTATTTTGGGTGTTCCATATAAGGATCATGTTTAACTTACAAAGGTACCTTATAAAGTCTAAGTGATGTGCCCTATGATGAGTTGTACCCTACAAAGAGAATAGAGTTCCTCCCTTTTCCATTTTAATCACTAGTATAGTACTTCCAGTCTTCTTCAAAATTCCTTAAAAATATCTTCCACTTGTCCCATTGAATTCTTAGTTTCTTAATCTCATATCAAATTATTTCATAACGAGTATTAATCATCCAATACAATGGATTACATACCTGGTGTTCCATGGATGGTTTCTCTACTCTTTAAGAAAACATCTTCTTTTAACATTGGTTCATCAATCCCCCATTAAGCTATATTACTCTTTCTTCCATTAAATTATATATAAAACATTTACCTAGTTTAAAATTTTTTATTTAAACTAATAGAACATCATCAATCATCACATATAGGTGATTATACTTAAATCTATTCATCAAATTTCTTTATGAAACATCTGCAACTTCTTTTTCCATTTATGATGGAAACAACCTCACATATATTTTTCACACTTCTACAATACAAATTTATCGCTTCCCATAATAATTGAATCATTATTTTTTGAACAAAAATAAATCAACATATAGGTTGTTAAATACCCTCCTTTGTATTTATTGGAAATATTATCAAACACTTTGGTTAATTTTTGTTCTTCAAAGGTCCTTTTCTTCTCCCCATATATTTAAAATAAATGAAAAGGGATATGGGGATTATATTATTATAAAAAACATCTTATAATCCTTTTATTATTAGTTGTACAATTATCCAAATTATAAAAGTATGGTACCAAATTCTTCTTATTTAATGAGAATTTAGTTCGTCAACTATATGTGTTATATACCAATATAGAAAACAAGAGATATTTAACCAACATATCAAGGTCATCCATAAACCAATTCATCATGTGATACCATTCTCATTTTTTGTTGTTTTGGGGTTATTAAAAATAGATTAATCAACAAATATAACATTCACTTATCTTTAATAAATCCATAAAAATAGTTCAAGTGTAATAAATAAACCTATCCCTTTCATTTATATGTTCCACCAACCATCACTCACCCTTATGAAATAAAATTGATATAAAAAATCAAGGGAAGAATGTTTGACTGATATAAATTTCCTCAAATTTTCTTATAAGCTATCTAAATTTACACATTTGTATGGAAATTTTTATTTTTTACAATCACTCTTCATATTTTCTCACCCACAAGGGATGTACTCACTTTATATTCTCATCATGGTTGATTTTCATCAAAGAAACTCCATGATGGACTCTTTGTTTTTATTTCTAATAGTGAGAGTTTCTCATCCACCCCCACCCCTTCATAACTCATTCAATTCACTATATGTTAGTAAAAAAGTCACTACTAGAAAAGGGGGCAGTGGAGGCCCCCTGACTCGGGCGACCGCCATTGGCGGTCGCTATAGCCCACAATTAGCGACCGCCAATGGCGGTCGCTAAGCTCCCTAAAAATAATCGGGGGGTTTCTGCGCCCCCCCCCCCCCCCCGGGCCCTCTCGATCCTCGCCCTAACCCGATCGCCGCCCTCCCTCGCGCCGCCCTCCCCTCCCCCGCCGCCCGGCCTCCCCCGCTGCCCGGCCTCCCCCGCCGCCCGCCCTCCCCCGCCGCCCGCCCTCCCCCGCCGCCCGCCCTCCCCCGCCGCCCGCCCTCCCCCGCCGCCCGGCCTCCCCCGCCGCCCGGCCTCCCCCGCCGCCCGGCCTCCCCCGCCGCCTGCCTTCCGGCCTCCGGCCGCCGCCCTCCGCCTTCGGGCCTCCGGCCGCCGCCCTCCGGCCTCTCGGCCCTCCCCCCCCCCCCCACCCCGGACGGCACCCGCACCCCGGACAGCCCCCGGCGCGCACTCCGGACCGCCCCCCGCACCCCGGACGCCTCCCCGCACCCCGGACAGCACCCCCCCCCCCCCCCCGCGCACTCCGGACCGCCCCCCGCACCCCGGACAGCACCCCCCGCGCACTCCGGACCGCCCCCCGCACCCCGGACGCCTCCCCGCACCCCGGACAGCCCCCCCTGCACTCGGACACCCCCCTCCGAACCCGGACAGCCCCCCCGCACCCCGGACACCCCCCCCCCCCCCCCCCCCGCACTCGGACACCCCCCCTCCGAACCCGGACAGCCCCCCCGCACCCCGGACAGGCCCCCCGCACCCCGGACACCCCACCCCGCACCCCTGACAGCCCCCCTGCACCCCAGACAGCCCCCCCTCCCCCGCACCCCGGACACCCCCGCACCCCGAACACCCCTGCCCGCACCCCTGACAGGCCCCCGACACCCCAGACACCCCTCCCCGCACCTCGGAAGCCCCCCCCCCCCCGACCCCGGACACCCCCCCCCCCCTCGCTGCGCGTCCCCCGTCCCCTCACCGCCTCCTCTCCTCCAGCTCCCCGCCGCCGCCGCCGCCCGTCCCCTCCCTTGCCGCACCGCCTTTGGCTCCGGCTCCCCTTCGTTGCCTCCTCTCCCTCGCAGCACAGCCTTCGGCTCCCCTCCCTTTCAGGTTTGTAGCTCAATCAGGTAACATGAGCTTTCAGTTACATTATTATTTTATCAATGGTTCATAAACAAATGGTTAATATTTATTTTGAATATAGTTGATTTGAAAAATGTAAATGTAATAAGTATTGTGTAAATGTTTGTTATACAGATATTATTATGGATAAGAGTTGGATTGATCTTCCAAATCGAACGTCTAGAGAATATTTCAATGGCATTATGCAGTTTATTGAGTTCACGAGAGGATTTGAAAGTGACTATATTAAGAACAATCCAGTTTTTGTTTGATTCACAGTTGTACAAGTTTGATTTATTAAGAACAATCCAATTTATCTTTTAAACACTTTGGACTCATTACTGATATTTTGTATGACTGCAGACATGTCAGGGGAAGAGGCAGAAAATCCACATCATCCATCTGAGGCATCTACGTCTCAGGGTCGAGGTATGTTTGAATGTCATTGTCTATATTTTTTATGTAATTGACATATATATATATATATATATATATATAACATTTGTCAATTTATATATAAAATTGTTTTCAACAGGATCAGACTCGGCTGCTTCTTCCTCTCGCAGGAGAGGCCCTGGTCGTGGCATATTATCATGGAATTCCGACACGACGATAGATGTTTCATTTGATGAGGTATTTCATCCCGTGGGACCGAATGCCCCGGCATTTATTCGTCAGCTGGGTCATATCATACGTGACCCACATCGATTTCCATTGACCACGCGTGATTGGGCTTCTATCCCTCAGGACACATTAGATCGTCTATGGAGGGAGGTTCAGGTAAGAAAATAATTTTACTTTATTTTCTATTTATAAATAATACTAATATGTTTGATTATTTTCATTATAGCAAAATTTGAAAGTATGCCCTGAAGAGTTTCGGCCGGTGTGTATGAGCAAATGCCGTAAGCTGTGGAAAGATTATAAAGGCAAAGTGAAGAGGGACCACTGGATACCAAATGTGGGTGCCCTTGACATTTTGGAAAAGGTCCCGAGAGGTGTCCTCCCAGCTCAGTGGCGTGACTTGGTTGCATATTGGTCTACTGAGGGTGTTGCGGTTAGTATATTAATTATTTTTCTGTATATATATTTTCAAGAATATGTGATTTGTTTGAAATTTGAATGAATTGAATGTAGGAGGTGTCAACACGCCATTCGGAGAATCGAGCGTTGCAGGGACCAGCTCACAGGCTCGGGACTCGTCACGTGTCTCAGATCCGACATGAGGCATATATTATTCATTTTTTAATTTATTAATTAATATGGTTTTGTGTTTATATTCTTTTAATATACAGTTGCGAGGGCAAGGTGCAGCAACTGATAAAATGTCGGTGTGGATAAGGACTCGTGATCGCAATGATCCAGAGGTTGCAGCATTGATAGTAAGTGTCTGTACTTACCAATAATTACATAAATCTATATATTAACATATATATATTTAAATATTTCACAGGATCAATTTGAAGCTGAGTTAGAACATCTGCCAGAGGACCAGCGACAGCTTCCCATGCGACGGGATGAGATCTTTCATCGCATTATTGGTCGGGACGGGCATGGCTATAGTTTGACCTATGGAGCAGGGATTCCTCGTTCTGTAGTGTCACACGCTGCGGTTGTCGGTCCTGCTGTTGCTCATATGACACAGCAGATGTCAGATTTTGAGGCACGGCTGCGCGCTTCCGAGGAGACAAATGCGCAATTGACAGCTGAGGTTAGAGCACTGCGGGAATATGTGCGTCGAACTGATGGTACAGGGGATCATACGACGCAGGTATATACTGTATTTATTTATTTAATTTAAATTATTTTTGTTATTAAAATATTTATAATGTTTATTTGTTGTAGGCACCTGGCCCACCAGAAGGAGGTAGCAGTGATGGCAACACGTGACGCACCATATATTCACGAGATATGTTTTTTGTTTTTACTGGTAGGGTTGACATTGTTGTACTGTATTTATTCATTTAAGTAATGCATTATTACCATCCATGGTGGTCTTTTAAATATTTTATACACATTGAGTTTTTGATCAGATAATCTTGAATGATTCTACATTTGAAAAAGTCGAACTAATTCCAACAGATCAATAAATCTGATATTATAGATTATGTATTATTAATATATTTTTTATAAATTTCTGTATGGTATCGATAAAAGAAATATGTATTAATTAGATATTATCACTTTTATTTTTCACTTTTGTAATCAATGGGATGGCCTTTGCACCCCCGGAGAACCCCCCGCACCCCCGTACAGCCCCCCGCCACCCCCGTACAGCCCCCCGCCACCCCCGTACAGCCCCCCGCCACCCCCGTACAGCCCCCCGCCACCCCCGTACAGCCCCCCGCCACCCCCGTACAGCCCCCCGCCACCCCCGTACAGCCCCCCGCCACCCCCGTACAGCCCCCCGCACCCCCGTACAGCCCCCCGCACCCCCGTACAGCCCCCCGCACCCCCGTACAGCCCCCTGCCACCCCCGTACAGCCCCCCGCCACCCCCGTACAGCCCCCCGCACCCCCGTACAGCCCCCCGCCACCACCGTACAGCCCCCCGCCACCCCCGTACAGCCCCCCGCCACCCCCGTACAGCCCCCCGCCACCCCCGTACAGCCCCCCGCACCCCCGTACAGCCCCCCGCACCCCCGTACAGCCCCCCGCCACCCCCGTACAGCCCCCCGCACCCCCGTACAGCCCCCCGCCACCCCCGTACAGCCCCCCGCCACCCCCGTACAGCCCCCCGCCACCCCCGGAGAACCCCCCGCACCCCCGTACAGCCCCCCGCACCCCCGTACAGCCCCCCGCACCCCCGTACAGCCCCCCGCCACCCCCGTACAGCCCCCCGCCACCCCCGTACAGCCCCCCGCCACCCCGGTACAGCCCCCCGCCACCCCCGTACAGCCCCCCGCACCCCCGTACAGCCCCCCGCCACCCCCGTACAGCCCCCCGCCACCCCCGTACAGCCCCCCGCACCCCCGTACAGCCCCCCGCCACCCCCGTACAGCCCCCCGCCACCCCCGTACAGCCCCCCGCCACCCCCGTACAGCCCCCCGCCACCCCCGTACAGCCCCCCGCACCCCCGTACAGCCCCCCGCCACCCCCGTACAGCCCCCCGCCACCCCCGTACAGCCCCCCGCACCCCCGTACAGCCCCCCGCCACCCCCGTACAGCCCCCCGCCACCCCCGTACAGCCCCCGCCACCCCCGTACAGCCCCCCGCCACCCCCGTACAGCCCCCCGCCACCCCCGTACAGCCCCCCGCACCCCCGTACAGCCCCCCGCCACCCCCGTACAGCCCCCCGCCACCCCCGTACAGCCCCCCGCACCCCCGTACAGCCCCCCGCCACCCCCGTACAGCCCCCCGCCACCCCCGTACAGCCCCCCGCCACCCCCGTACAGCCCCCCGCCACCCCCGTACAGCCCCCCGCCACCCCCGTACAGCCCCCCGCACCCCCGTACAGCCCCCCGCCACCCCCGTACAGCCCCCCGCCACCCCCGTACAGCCCCCCGCCACCCCCGTACAGCCCCCCGCCACCCCCGTACAGCCCCCCGCCACCCCCGTACTGCCCCCCGCACCCCCGTACTGCCCCCCGATTGGGCCGTTTTCAGCAGCGCGGCGCGCGCTGAAATGGCGCGTTGGGGGGTCAAAACCACCCGAACGACCTCCGAATGCCACGAAACCGTACGACAACATCCGGGGCGTGAATTGTGAAATGGTCGGCCAGACGGCACCTCATTCGGATGTGCCGTGTGACCGCGGCGGCCGGAAACGCGTTTCCGGCGCCATTAAACACCAAAACGGCGTGCGGCGGTCCCGTTCGGAGCAAACGTGCTCCGAACGACCTGAAACCGCACGGGAACGATAGAAATATTATTCCTGAGATTCAGAAGGAGGCCGCACGTCCATCGGACGTGCGGTTCGCGCGGCACGTCCGATTGGGCCGTTTTCAGCAGCGCGGCGCGCGCTGAAATGGCGCGTTGGGGGGTCAAAACCACCCGAACGACCTCCGAATGCCACGAAACCGTACGACAACATACGGGGCGTGAATTTTGAAATGGTCGGCCAGACGGCACCTCATTCGGATGTGCCGTGTGACCGCGGCGGCCGGAAACGCGTTTCCGGCGCCATTAAACACCAAAACGGCGTGCGGCGGTCCAATTCGGAGCAAACGTGCTCCGAACGACCTGAAACCGCACGGGAACGATAGAAATATTATTCCTGAGATGCAGGAGGAGGCCGCACGTCCATCGGACGTGCGGTTCGCGCGGCACGTCCGATTGGGCCGTTTTCAGCAGCGCGGCGCGCGCTGAAATGGCGCGTTGGGGGGTCAAAACCACCCGAACGACCTCTGAATGCCACGAAACCGTACGACAACATCCGGGGCGTGAATTGTGAAATGTTCGGCCAGACGGCACCTCATTCGGATGTGCCGTGTGACCGCGGCGGCCGGAAACGCGTTTCCGGCGCCATTAAACACCAAAACGGCGTGTGGCGGTCCGATTCGGAGAAAACGTGCTCCGAACGACCTGAAACCGCATGGGAACGATAGAAATATTATTCCTGAGATGCAGGAGGAGGCCGCACGTCCATCGGACGTGCGGTTCGCGCGGCACGTCCGATTGGGCCGTTTTCAGCAGCGCGGCGCGCGCTGAAATGGCGCTTTGGGGGGTCAAAACCACCCGAACGACCTCCGAATGCCACGAAACCGTACGACAACATCCGGGGCGTGAATTGTGAAATGGTCGGCCAGACGGCACCTCATTCGGATGTGCCGTGTGACCGCGGCGGCCGGAAACGCGTTTCCGGCGCCATTAAACACCAAAACGGCGTGCGGCGGTCCAATTCGGAGCAAACGTGCTCCGAACGACCTGAAACCGCACGGGAACGATAGAAATATTATTCCTGAGATGCAGGAGGAGGCCGCACGTCCATCGGACGTGCGGTTCGCGCGGCACGTCCGATTGGGCCGTTTTCAGCAGCGCGGCGCGCGCTGAAATGGCGCGTTGGGGGGTCAAAACCACCCGAACGACCTCCGAATGCCACGAAACCGTACGACAACATCCGGGGCGTGAATTGTGAAATGGTCGGCCAGACGGCACCTCATTCGGATGTGCCGTGTGACCGCGGCGGCCGGAAACGCGTTTCCGGCGCCATTAAACACCAAAACGGCGTGCGGCGGTCCAATTCGGAGAAAACGTGCTCCGAACGACCTGAAACCGCACGGGAACGATAGAAATATTATTCCTGAGATGCAGGAGGAGGCCGCACGTCCATCGGACGTGCGGTTCGCGCGGCA
The DNA here is from genome assembly GCA_963277665.1 of Viscum album. Taxonomy (NCBI): domain Eukaryota; kingdom Viridiplantae; phylum Streptophyta; class Magnoliopsida; order Santalales; family Viscaceae; genus Viscum; species Viscum album. Next base: position 1,495,519,338 of record OY728119.1, on the reverse strand, counting down.
CGTCCGATTGTGCCGTTTTCAGCAGCGCGGCGCGCGCTGAAATGGCGCGTTGGGGGGTCAAAACCACCCGAACGACCTCCGAATGCCACGAAACCGTACGACAACATCCGGGGCGTGAATTGTGAAATGGTCGGCCAGACGGCACCTCATTCGGATGTGCCGTGTGACCGCGGCGGCCGGAAACGCGTTTCTGGCGCCATTAAACACCAAAACGGCGGGTGGCGGTCCAATTCGGAGCAAACGTGCTCCGAACGACCTGAAACCGCACGGGAACGATAGAAATATTATTCCTGAGATGCAGGAGGAGGCCGCACGTCTATCGGACGTGCGGTTCGCGCGGCACGTCCGATTGTGCCGTTTTCAGCAGCGCGGCGCGCGCTGAAATGGCGCGTTGGGGGGTCAAAACCACCCGAACGACCTCCGAATGCCACGAAACCGTACGACAACATCCGGGGCGTGAATTGTGAAATGGTCGGCCAGACGGCACCTCATTCGGATGTGCCGTGTGACCGCGGCGGCCGGAAACGCGTTTCCGGCGCCATTAAACACCAAAACGGCGTGCGGCGGTCCCTTTCGGAGCAAACGTGCTCCGAACGACCTGAAACCGCACGGGAACGATAGAAATATTATTCCTGAGATGCAGGAGGAGGCCGCACGTCCATCGGACGTGCGGTTCGCGCGGCACGTCCGATTGTGCCGTTTTCAGCAGCGCGGCGCGCGCTGAAATGGCGCGTTGGGGGGTCAAAACCACCCGAACGACCTCCGAATGCCACGAAACCGTACGACAACATCCGGGGCGTGAATTGTGAAATGGTCGGCCAGACGGCACTTCATTCGGATGTGCCGTGTGACCGCGGCGGCCAGAAACGCGTTTCCGGCGCCATTAAACACCAAAACGGCGTGCGGCGGTCCAATTCGGAGCAAACGTGCTCCGAACGACCTGAAACCGCACGGGAACGATAGAAATATTATTCCTGAGATGCAGGAGGAGGCCGCACGTCCATCGGACGTGCGGTTCGCGCGGAACGTCCGATTGGGCCGTTTTCAGCAGCGCGGCGCGCGCTGAAATGGCGCATTGGGGGGTCAAAACCACCCGAACGACCTCCGAATGCCACGAAACCGTACGACAACATCCGGGCCGTGAATTGTGAAATGGTCGGCCAGACGGTACCTCATTCGGATGTGCCGTGTGACCTCGGCGGCCGGAAACGCGTTTCCGGCGCCATTAAACACCAAAACGGCGTGCGGCGGTCCAATTCGGAGCAAACGTGCTCCGAACGACCTGAAACCGCACGGGAACGATAGAAATATTATTCCTGAGATGCAGGAGGAGGCCGCACGTCCATCGGACGTGCGGTGCACGCGGCACGTCCGATTGTGCCGTTTTCAGAAGCGCGGCGCGCGCTGAAATGGCGCGTTGGGGGGTCAAAACCACCCGAACGACCTCTGAATGCCACGAAACCGTACGAAAACATCCGGGGCGTGAATTGTGAAATGTTCGGCCAGACGGCACCTCATTCGGATGTGCCGTGTGAACGCGGCGGCCGGAAACGCGTTTCCGGCGCCATTAAACACCAAAACGGCGTGCGGCGGTCCAATTCGGAGCAAACGTGCTCCGAACGACCTGAAACCGCACGGGAACGATAGAAATATTATTTCTGAGATGCAGGAGGAGGCCGCACGTCCATCGGACGTGCGGTTCGCGCGGCACGTCCGATTGGGCCGTTTTCAGCAGCGCGGCGCGCGCTGAAATGGCGCATTGGGGGGTCAAAACCACCCGAACGACCTCCGAATGCCACGAAACCGTACGACAACATCCGGGGTGTGAATTGTGAAATGGTCGGCCAGACGGCACCTCATTCGGATGTGCCGTGTGACCGCGGCGGCCGGAAACGCGTTTCTGGCGCCATTAAACACCAAAACGGCGTGCGGCGGTCCGATTCGGAGAAAACGTGCTCCGAACGACCTGAAACCGCACGGGAACTATAGAAATATTATTCCTGAGATGCAGGAGGAGGCCGCACATCCATCGGACGTGCGGTTCGCGCGGCACGTCCGATTGTGCCGTTTTCAGCAGCGCGGCGCGCGCTGAAATGACGCGTTGGAGGGTCAAAACCACCCGAACGACCTCCGAATGCCACGAAACCGTACGACAACATCCGGGGCGTGAATTGTGAAATGGTCGGCCAGACGGCACCTCATTCGGATGTGCCGTGTGACCGCGGCGGCCGGAAACGCGTTTCCGGCGCCATTAAACACCAAAACGGCGTGCGGCGGTCCAATTCGGAGCAAACGTGCTCCGAACGACCTGAAACCGCATGGGAACGATAGAAATATTATTCCTGAGATGCAGGAGGAGGCCGCACGTCCATCGGACGTGCGGTTCGCGCGGCACGTCCGATTGTGCCGTTTTCAGCAGCGCGGCGCGCGCTGAAATGGCGCGTTGGGGGGTCAAAACCACCCGAACGACCTCCGAATGCCACGAAACCGTACGACAACATCCGGGGCGTGAATTGTGAAATGGTCGGCCAGACGGCACCTCATTTGGATGTGCCGTGTGACAGCGGCGGCCGGAAACGCGTTTCCGGCGCCATTAAACACCAAAACGGCGTGCGGCGGTCCAATTCGGAGCAAACGTGCTCCGAACGACCTGAAACCGCACGGGAACGATAGAAATATTATTCCTGAGATGCAGGAGGAGGCCGCACGTCCATCGGACGTGCGGTGCGCGCGGCACGTCCGATTGTGCCGTTTTCAGCAGCGCGGCGCGCGCTGAAATGGCGCGTTGGGGGGTCAAAACCACCCGAACGACCTCCGAATGCCACGAAACCGTACGACAACATCCGGGCCGTGAATTGTGAAATGGTCGGCCAGACGGCACCTCATTCGGATGTGGCGTGTGACCGCGGCGGCCGGAAACGCGTTTCCGGCGCCATTAAACACCAAAACGGCGTGCGGCGGTCCAATTCGGAGCAAACGTGCTCCGAACGACCTGAAACCGCATGGGAACGATAGAAATATTATTTCTGAGATGCAGGAGGAGGCCGCATGTCCATCGGACGTGCGGTTCGCGCGGCACGTCCGATTGGGCCGTTTTCAGCAGCGCGGCGCGTGCTGAAATGGCGCATTGGGGGGTCAAAACCACCCGAACGACCTCCGAATGCCACGAAACCGTACGACAACATCCGGGGCGTGAATTGTGAAATGGTCGGCCAGACGGCACCTCATTCGGATGTGCCGTGTGACCGCGGCGGCCGGAAACGCGTTTCCGGCGCCATTAAACACCAAAACGGCGTGCGGCGGTCCGATTCGGAGCAAACGTGTTCCGAACGACCTGAAACCGCATGGGAACGATAGAAATATTATTCCTGAGATGCAGGAGGAGGCCTCACGTCCATCGGACGTGCGGTTCGCGCGGCACGTCCGATTGTGCCGTTTTCAGCAGCGCGACGCGCGCTGAAATGGCGCGTTGGGGGGTCAAAACCACCCGAACGACCTCCGAATGCCACGAAACCGTACGACAACATCCGGGGCGTGAATTGTGAAATGGTCGGCCAGACGGCACCTCATTCGGATGTGCCGTGTGACCGCGGCGGCCGGAAACGCGTTTCCGGCGCCATTAAACACCAAAACGGCGTGCGGCGGTCCAATTCGGAGCAAACGTGCTCCGAACGACCTGAAATATATTATATATATATAATATTTAAAATATATTATATATATAATATTTAAATTATTATAACACAATGATTTGATATTATATATGTATTAAATATATATTAAAACATTTAAAATATATAATATATATATATATATATATATATATATTTAAAATATTGTATTTAATAGTATATATATGAATATTTTTACATAAATATATATATATATTTATATTGAATTCAATAAAAAAAAATTAAAAAAATTTTTTTTTTTTGAAGAGCGACCGCCAGAGGCGGTCGCTGTAGAGTGCCATGCCGGCCCACTATAGCGACCGCCATTGGCGGTCGCTATAGGGTGCCCGGCAGGGGGCCTTCAGCGACCGCCAGGCGGTCGCTAAAGGCCTCTAGCGACGAGGCAACAGCGACCGCCAATGGCGGTCGCTAATTGTCTTATTTTTAGTAGTGAGTGTAAAATGGAATAAATAAGGGTTTTCTTGATCCTTGTAAATAAAAACAAGGTTGAGAGTTATCTCTCAACCAATATATTCATTTAATTCTAATAATTATATTGGGGGAACTCTTCATAGAAGATCCCCTTAGGTTTACCTATTTCTAACTTTCATTTCAATGTATGGACTTCTTCTTTCCTTTAGAATTTATTTTGTGTGGGATATACTGATTTACCTCCACAACTAATACACTATCATCCATTGGTTGTTTTCTATTTTCATAGAATCTTTTCATAATTTATTCATGATCATTAAAAAGAGACGTACAACCTATTGTGGCATGCCCAACCTAAATCCACCTTCTATAAAAAATGTCTTCCAAAACTATTGGGTCATCCTTTTTGGACAAAGTCTCCTAAAATTTGAGTTCATGTTCATGCATAACAACCTATATCTCTTTATCACTTGTACTTATGATTTATCTATCTCTATAGTCATCTCTAATTGATCTATCCAAACTATAAGAAACTCCTTATTAACATAATCATCTTTCTTTAATTATCTACATGGTTTCTTCATAACATTTTTGATTTATTTCTATAGAAACTCTTGTATATTTTCTTCTTGGATGTCAACCACTAATCCAACCCTCTTATCCCTCTCATTGATTTATTACTTCCATGTTATGTCCCTTTTTACTCTAATAAAAGAATTTACTTTTTATTGAGGTGTCATTTCCAACTTTTTATATAGACATATTGGGAGTGTTTTTATTAGCATTTCCTTTTTTGAACTTCTTCCTTTATATTATTATTTCTTAAGGAATCAGGTACTCCTTTTTCAACTGGTTTTTTTCTGTTGTTTCTTTATTTACATTTTTTAAAATGATCAATGATTTTTGGGTTCATATCATCATTATTTATAATTATGTCCATCTATGTTTTGATAATTCAATAAATTATTATAACTTTGAAATATGTTCTTAAGAATAGACTTTTACTTTTATGTAAATCATGATAATTATCAATTTGTCTTCTCATTTCAATATATTTACTCCCTCTAACTCTAGGCCTTAAATATTCTCTAGAGCGTACTAAATTAATCCAATACTATATTTCTTTGTACCCAAACCTCTAGCAGTTTCAATAGCAGCCAATGAACCTAATTCTTTTTTTATTGCGGTAATTAGAATATATTTATTTTATTTCTATTTTTGGAGATTAATTACTAATATTTTCGGATATTATTGGAGGATTAGTTTATTAGATATGTTAACATTCACTCTTTATTTTTTGGTGAATATTTTAATATTTTTATCCAAACAAAATTTCGTAATATTTTCTATTAAAAGTTTTATAATCATGTACAATAGCATTAAAACATGAGATAATTTTTGGTTCCATAGGTTACATTATTTTTAGATCAAGTTACTAATTAATTAGATAATTTATTCAAGATATTTTTTCTAATGATATTATTCCCTTTAGATCCTTGAATCTCAATAAACACTTGTGTGTAAACATCATTCCGTTCAATAATATGGGGAGTTCCAACTTGTACATGATCTGTATTTATTAGTCTTGCCTTAAGACTATGAGACTTCATGTTGACAAAGTCCTCATAATCCTCAACTAAACTTATAATATCTTCCCAATCCTTATCCAACTTCTTGATTTTGTATTTATCCATTTTTCTCAATTTTTGTAAGGATTTATCAATTTCTTTTATTTTTACTTTTTTACATCTATCTGATCAATATAAACATTGTTGTTGGTTTTTAAAAAATTTTCAAATGCATGGATAATTTCCACAAATGTAATTTAAAATAAAAAATTCTCAAAAAATTATCTTCGAAATTTTTCTTCAACTAAGGAAAATCTTCAATTTTATTATTTTATCACTTATTCATTTTCTTCTACAAGGTCTGTGAGAGAAAATTACTTTTGAAACTTATTATGTAGTGTGTTCTCTATGTTTTCAACTTACTCTTATAGTTTTTCATTATAATCAAGTATTTTATTGGTAACAATAAATATAAAATTGAATAATTATTTCAAAACATTATTTAAATGATCATTGATTTCAGATTTAAGATCTTCAATTATCATACTAGACCCATCTTTCTTATACTCTCCATATCATGAACTTTAATCTTCAATGGTATTATTCTCAAAATATTTAGTATTTGAATAGTTATCACTTTTATAAAGTAAAAGTACTGATTGGTCCTTATTTATAGTTTAGATTTTATTCAATTTACTTGCATTAAATTTTTTTCCTTTAAATTTTAGGTTGATACCTCCACTTAAGCTTCAATAGGGGTGGATATTGAGTTATTCTAATAGAGAATATCAATATCTTTCTAAAATAGTATGTATTTATAAAAATATAAAATTATTTCATTCATCACATTAAAAATAATAAAACCCTAAAAATATATATTAAGTCATAACTACCTTCAATCATTCATGTTTGGAAAAAACCAACTGTTTGAGGTTTCGGTCATTCCATAGCTAAGGGTGACTCTTACTACCGGGGAGTCCTTATAAGAATTATGGGTTGACTTAACTAAAATTTCAGCAATGAAATAGCCATATCTAGTTTGTTGTAATTTTATAGACAAGCATTGAGTAAATCAAGTTCTTATTTTAAGAAGCTGGGACTTCACTCAACAGATCAAGGAACTACAAGTTCAAGCATTCGTCTAGCCAAAATCTTACCTAGAACCCTCTAAGTAGTGGTTTAGCCTTAGCTTGTAGACTATGAGGGGTGGTTCTAAGATCCTTTCCATTAGAATACTCAAGCGACAGAGTAGTCTGATTCAAGCACAGAGGGTTCCAAGAATTTGATAAAATAGTGGGAGACATTAAATTTTGTATGTAAATTAATCAAAAATGTCTAAACAGGTAATCCATATAAAAGGAACTCATCGGCTAACATTCATTTTTGTAGAAAATGGAAACATATACCACAAGTTTAAATCTTTGATATAATATTGGACAAATTAAATGTGCACACTGACACGAGTATCCATGAATAGTACAGACGCGTGAACATAAGTACTATGATAGTGGAAACTCAAGGTGTCAATATCCCAAACATTGTTAAACTACCTCAAGAAGCGAGGGTGAAATTTCTTACAATAGACTAATATATGAAACATATGATAGTCATATCATTATGATTCTATCAATGTATGGTGTCAGTTGAGTTCACTACACCAGGAAATGGATGATATAAATATGAATTCTAATCTTCGAGATGTTTGCAAGGAGAAAGCGAAGGAATGATACGAATAAGGCGAAGTTTACACCATCCTGTGTAAATTTTAAGATTGATCATGATATTTAATTTGATCCCTTTCTCATATCAATTTCACCACTTTACTCAAGTTTAGTTTTATGTTATAAAATGAACAAGTATTGAGTAAACGCTCCATTACCAATTAAGGTAAGGTTCACCATGTGAATAAGAATAAAAGACAATTAAGATTTAATTCTTATGGTGGATAAATTGAAAGACAGTGAGAAAAAGGTCAAAGGAATTTAATTTTAATGAAACATTCATGACGTCCTTCAATTAATGAGGTATTAAAAAAGTTATTTTCATTGCATATTATAAAATAAAATAATATAAGTTTAAAAGTAATAAACTGATTTAAAGAAGTAAGTTATCATATCTACATTAGGAATACTCATCAATGTGATGCTTCATTTTACTACTTGGGTATTAAATACAATATGCTGGTGACATGTTTGTATTTTAATACAATAACCATGTTAGTATAGAAACCTTACTAGAAGTCAGGTGTATTCTCCAAGTGGCTGCGAAAGGGTGATGCCTAGGCCAATGGTGAGAAGTACATGACTTATTTAATTTCCAAGTGAAAGATTTGTGTTGAAATATTATTGAGTATAACCACAAACATTAATCTCATGTGTCCTTGGATGCAAGGAGACATTCATTCAGTTTTTGGAATAAAGACATCATGAATATAACAAGTATGGTATTTAGTCTTGGCATAGCTAAATACATTTGGTATTATCGATGTATTTAGTTTGGACAAAGGATCCTTTAGAAATAAAGGTACATCACAAAGCTTTTGGAAATGGTTCAACACGCAAGTGTGAACAATTCCAAGTATAAGATAGAGGTATATATGCCTCATAAGATTCCTTTAAGTAATTAATGAATAATAAAGTGAAGTATTTTCATGGTTAGGAGATATGAGTTTCTTCGAGTTGGGATACAGAAGAATATCTTGACCAAGCATTCATCAATCATGATAATGTAGCGTGGAGTAATTCCTAAATAAACATTACCCTATCGACATCACGACATTTATGTTAATTAGGAGGATTTATGATCAAGTCTTACATATCAACATTGTTTAATAAACATGTAGCCTGGAGAAATTCATAAATGAATGTGTTATACATCAAAATATTGATGTAAATAATATAAATATTGGAACTAGCATAAACTTCCATTATATTTCATGAAATGATTTACAATAACAGCGATATACAACAACCATATGCCGAATATAATGAAAAATGGGTATCATACGAGTCATAGTATGATGTAAACCCATTATTTCATAAGAACGTGTGTTTGGATGCAAAGAGTTTGTTAGGACATAAACAAACTTGCGTCAAGATAAACACATTGAGCATTTAGTGTAATAAGCCTAACATTTGTTTAGGATGTTACAAAAATCCCTAAGATAAAAGAGTAGGTAGTCAAGCAATATACTACACTTGTATATAAGGGTGAACATCTCTATTAGAGATAGTGGGAGCTATATTGACTTGTGTTTAGTCAATGCTCAAGATGCAAAAATAGATGATATAGGAACTAGTTTCACAAGAGCATGTGAAACAAAGTATGTTTTAGAGACACATACTGCGTAGGAATGATAAAACCATGGTGATGGTTTTTATATTCACTGCGGTCGGTGATCTATTTTTCAATGTGAATAATATTTCCTACAATTAATCAGTATATGGAAATTAAGTAAAATTGATAACACTAACTAAAATTCAATTAATGGATTCCATGTATCAATGTGAAAAGGGTCTATTATTTTGAATATTATGGTGGGTATTCAAGTGAGTTGATACATGGATCGTACGAGCTTGGTAGCAATAAGGATTGACTAATTTGACCAAGTAATTATGCCTAAATCTGTTATAATTTTACTTATCATTGCTAATATCTATGATCAATTTATTTAGCATTGGATTTCATGACCAGCAATTGTTGATGGTGTCTATACGACACAACCAGAAAGGGGTGGTCAAATCACAGAATGCTAATAAAGGTTGCAAGTTACTAAAATCTGGTTTTCGATTAAAATAAGCAACATGATAATAGAAAATACATTTGAAAAAATGTTTTCCATGTGTCTAAGTTAGGTTAGTGGGAACCTTAATGTTTTATAAACAAAATATGTTTGGAAACATATGGAAAATAGACATTGGTCTCACAGTTAGTTAAGACCAAAATCAAATTTACTCTCCAATAATTGACTTAATGTAGCAACATATGTTCTAGGGAACATGATCTACTAAGGTAGATATATAGGTTGCTTCATCCTAGTCAATCGTACATATAGTGACATTGTATTGAAAAATACATGTAGGAATAATTCAAGAGATGAATTGTTGCCTATGTCAAAGGGCATAATCTCTCCATGTTTCCATGTCCATGACATGGGAAGAGATAAATTTGGTGAGTTGAAATCCATATGTTGTAATGATGGATAAATCATGTATGCCATGATATGTATAAGAAATGATATTTCCAAAGTATATGTTATAATAGGAAAATAACTATTATATCCAAGAGCACTGTAAGGGATGTAGTCAGAACTATCTAATTGTACTTCAGCAAGTAAAAAAGATATGTTCCTGGTAAGTGGAGAAGAAAGGATACTAGTTTTCAGGGATACAAACTAGTCTTACACATATCAAGAGATCTACTATTTTAGTTAGAGACGATGAGCGAGACAAGATCATATAATCCAGTGGTAGTCATACCTACAAAGACCGAGTACGTTGTAGCTTCTACGGAAGCTGAGAAGTAGATATGCAATAATCTATTCCAGATCTTGGAATCGCACCTAGTGAGAAAAGTATTATCATAATCTAAACTATGAAATTATTACTGGCCAAGATGTCAAGCTATGACAGTTGATAAAAAGTGATATATACTAGGGATACCATCTCTTGAGTAGTTTGGCTCAAATATATGAGGTTGCTATAGCAGAATAGCCATGTGGAGAAACTGTGGAATACCTAGTAGCTAAAGTCATTACTCGGTAGAAACATGATGTTCATCATGTGAGTGGATAACAAGTTTGGTTAGAAATTTGTCTCTATTGCAAGTGGGAGTGTTGAAATAGATGGTGACCTAGACCCAACTATTCAGTGCTTTTGATTTCCATATCGTGTATAGAGTTAGTTATGCATGATGTCATCTTACCATTATAGTGTAGACTATTATGCATCCACTATTGAAATGGTAATGTCAAAATATTAATTGTCATATTGAAAGGTTATAACAATTCCCATGATATAATGGGAACCTCTAGATACTATGAAATTAATCTTAAATTTATGTTTTGTGGTATAGATACATCTTATTGAATGGAAACAGTAGATGTTTGACTATCAGGTGTTGGGATGATAATCATTGATACTAATTCTCATGAAGTTCTCACTTGGTGATCTCAAGTAGTGAGATCATGAGGACTGACCCACTAATAGGAATAGCACATGTTTCAGGTGTCATTAGATGTTTCTATCAACGATCATGTTTAATGGTCTCCTGACCTGAGATCATTACCAATTTATGTCACTTGATTACGTTCTTTGATGCAAGAAGAAAACCATAGAGATTAAGTCATGGTGAGGTAGTTTGTGTCGGGTGCATCGTTGGTGGCATGACATTGGTTGAATTGTTAAGAAAGGATTTGTCGCTCCCAAGTCATTGAAGTAATATATCTCAGGCCATGTTGATATGGATGGTAGTACCTTTATAAGACCATGGCCATGGAATTCAAGGGTAAATCCGTCTTGTTAAATCAACAAACTATAAAGCAAGAAAAGGGAGATGACATGTCAGTGCGTTCTGCTTTATGAGATATTACAGACCAAGAGATTATATTACATAGTTTATGTTCGTAGGTTGGTTGTCACTGCTATGACAATCCTTATTTCTTCAGGGGCCATGATGGGTTGCTAGATCCTGCTCATGATCTGTGAATACTATTCACTACTATCGAGATATTGGCCTAGAGGGTCACACACAATAGCGTATTCAAGAATATTCCCTTTTCAGTTGAATATGATTTTTGGACATGGTGGGGCCCACCACTGAGGTCCGAGATTTTTCCAAGGTTAAACGATCACCAATGAAAGAAATAAATTCATATTATTCGAGTTTATAATAATGATTATTGAATTTATTTATTAAATGTATTTACAAGTTTTAGTAAATAAATGAAAAATATTAATTGACGAATATTTAAATTATTCAAGGTTCAATTAATATTAATGGGCATGACGAGTCGAGTTAATGAATCAATTATTAACACAAAATATATCTTCATATATTACCAGTAAATGATAATAATATTTATGACTCAGTTTAGTAGTTTTAATTTCGTTGATAGTGGGTTAAGTATTCGGGGTTGATGATGCGATACCGGGTATTTTAATTAAATGCTATAAATAGAAGAGTAGGGGCTTTTGCCAAATACTATTCATGGAGCTTCTCTCTCTTCTCATCTCTCCCATAATCTAGAGAGAGATTCTCTGGATCCAGGAAGCATGGATCGAGAACTCTCTCAGGAATCTCTATGGAATTGGTGTGGTGATCATTGGAGCGTCGAAGGCATCATCGGTATTTCACGCTAGCACCCAAATTACGACAAACGGCACTCCCACGAATTCCTTAAAGCACGTGTGGACGATATCAAGGAATTTGAATTCAGATTCTTCGATCAGAGATCGCCAATGATGAGTAGACTTCGTGACTGAATTCAAAATTAAACCAGGTATTTTACGGTTTATTTTTTTTGCTTAAAACCCTTCACCTGAGATCCTCAGATTAAATCTTGCTACTCTCCACCGACGTTGACAAGTTTACGTCGATCGTCGGTGGATAATTTTTTATAACCCACTTGTTTGGGGATTTCACTGCATGCCTAGTTCCAACATAATGACCAACAACAACACCGACTTCTATTTTTCAAAATTAGAAAAACTATATCAGGAGTATAACATCAATTCCAACCATTCATCCCACTACCATGAAATGGATAATAGACAGATATATTCCTTTAACAAGACCCTATCAAATCTACTCTAGATGATGGTGGATTAGGATAAAACTCTTTGGTCATAAAATCTCTTATAAGCCTTGTGGGATTATTGGACTATGACCCACACTTCCACAAAGGCGACCCTATGCTCATTAGTATATGGGACATAGGTGGTCCTTCCTGTCAAAATTCAATTTCCCCTACTACAAGTTTCCATATGTGATTAGTTATCCATAGACTATTAATCCCAAAAATGGCAGGATGAATTATAGAAACTACATAAGAAGATATTGAATATCTTTCATCATTTAGAAGTCCACTAAAACTGTATTTTAGGAGCCTTTAAAAAAAATTCACCTCTGGTATTTCCTCAAGGGAGAGATGGTGTTGGTCCCCAGGATTTTAATGATACTCAGAAAGAAAGCTCCAAAGACGGAGCCAAAGTTGGAGGGACCCTATTCTATACACAAATTCTACACTAATGGAACGTATTATTTGATCTCAATGGATGAGAATATGACAATGGCCCTTTCCAATGAAAGGTTCCTGAAGAAGTATTTTGGGTAATCACAAGACATGTCATCTTTATCACATTACATTAAAATGCATGGTACAATCATCTTTATTTCATGATGTTAAAATGTTTGTTACAATCTTCCTAATCATATGATTTTAAACTTCATGGTACAATCATCTTTATTGAATGACATTAAACTACATGGCACACCATCCTGATCGCATGATGTTAAACTTCCTGGTACAATCTTTTTGATTGTATTATGTTAAAGTGAATGGTACAATTATCCCGATCACATGACGTAAAAATGCATGGTACACCCTCATGATCTCATGATGTTAAACTTCATGATATAGACATCATGGTCACATAACTTTAAATGGTATTGTAAAATCATCCTAATCGCATGACATTAAACTATATTGTATAATTGTCCTAATCGCATGATGTAAAACTGCACTATACACCATCTTTATTGCATGATGTTAAACTATATGGTACAGTTGTCTAGATCGCATGATGTTAAATCGCATGGTACAATCTTCCTGATTGAATTACATTAAACTACATGGTACAATCATCTTAATCGCATCGCATTAAACTACATGGCACACCATTCTGCCATATGATGTTAGACTGCATTGTATAATCATCCTGATTACATAACGTTAAAATGCATGGTAAAATTATCTTGATCGGATGATAATAAAATTAATGGTACGTCATTCTGATCTCATGACATTAAAATGAATGGTATAACATCGAATTCATAAGCCAATAAAATACATGACACCAATGTTCCTACCGTAAGACTTTAAACTACATAGTTCCTCTATAACTACATGTGGATTGATTACTGGAATCCCAGGATACGTAGTGATGCCTAGACCTTTTATGTTAGGCTAAGATGAAAAGTTCCCTCCATACATAAGATTATTTTCCGACCATTATTTGGTCGTAAGGCCTCTTTTCACATCAGGTTTTTTCTTAGCGCTAGTCCAAAAAATCACTATCCCCATTACTACCATACATGATCATCCTTATTTCATGACATCAAACTGCATGGTAAATCTTACTAGTAGAACAACCTTAAATTGTATAGATGATCTTTGTTACGTGACTTTACAATTAATGACATCATCATCCATGTTGTAATACAATAAACTACAGGACACTAATGTCCATGATGTATGATGCTAAACTACACAGAACCATAATGTTCTCACCTGAGAGGACATTTCCCTCAATATCAGTCACCTACCATACCATATTCAAGAACTATGTGTGGATTGATTCCTATCCGCACAAGATTTTACATCTGGGTAAAGCCGCCACAAAAGTAAAAAACATCCACATCCCTATGTGCGAGTTAGACTTATGCATAGAGCATTCCTTAAAAAGAACGCGTGGTTTGATTCTTGTTTTAATGGGATACATAGTGATTCCTAGACCCCATGTTCTAGGACCATATTTAAAATATCTAAAATTCATACTTCTTTGCATAAAAACTAAATTAATGAAGGGGACTCTAAAGTGGGTCCTGTTTACAATTCCATTTCAAGAAAAGCACCCTATCCCTACACATGAGTCAGATCTGTAGAAGGAAGTGTGTTTAAAACTACATGTGGCTTGATTCATATACAAAAATGATACATAGTTAGTATCAAATATCTAATCATGGGTCTAGACACAAAAATCAAACAATTAATGGGGAACATTACCCCCTCTGCATATGGATTAGATCTACGTAGAGAGTTCCTGGTTAGAAATTCATGTGGCTTGATTACTATCATCACAAGATATAGAGTGATGCTCAGATATCTAATCCAAAGTCCAGCCATAAATATCTAACAATTAATGGAAAAAATTCCCAACTATGCATACGGATCAGAACTGTGTAGAGACATCCCATTAAAAACAATGTGTGGCTTGATTCGTATCATCACAGGAGAGGTAGTGACATCTGAATCTCTAATCTCAGTTCTAGCCACAATGAAGGATAAAAATCTCATCCTCCCTATGTGTGAGTTAGATATGAACATGGAATCTTATTATAAATACATGTGTTTTGATTCATATCATCATAGGATATGTAGTGATTCTTGAATTTCTAATTTTGAGTCCATCTGTAACATTCCCCCTCTTTCATGTTGAGTAAACTTCATCCTTACAGTGTGAATCTAAAATACACGATATCCCAAAACAATGTGTGGATTAATTCTCACCATAATTGGATATGTAGTGATTCTTGAATTTTACACCCTGGCCTACATACCACAAATTCAAAAACCCCATATCCTTCATTTTATCACCTCTGTGTGGTGGAAAATACCTTTTATTCCCCTTGTTTTTCACATCAAGTACATTTCACGTAGGTTTATGAGTTTTGGAAGGTGATTTCCTTCATGGTCAAGGTGTATCAATCCAAATTATGTCTTTTATGGTACTGGTATCGAGACCTTATAAGCCTTACTAGATGTACTTACCACATAACGTTAACTACATTGTCAAATCTAGTTAGATAAGTATTTATGGATTGATTCCCGCTATTGCGGGATACATAGTTACACCTAGGTCTTTAATCTCGGTTCCAACCACAAAATTTCCTCTTCATGTTGGGGAACCTATTTCCTTATCACATAACATTAAACTTCATGGATAATGTCCTTGTTTCACGACATTAAAATGCATAGTACCTCAAGAACTCCGTGCTTCTTGATTCTCATTTTAACGATATGTGTTGTGATCCCCCAACCGCATGTCCTAGTCTCATTCATGAGAAAAAAAGTACCAATATCATGTATACAAACAAAGATCTATATAGGAGATCTCAAAGGTGGGTTCCTCATTTAGAGATCTATTAAGGAAACTGAAATGAACCACTATATATGAGTCAGATCTATGTGGGGAATTTCGCACTCTATGGATAATAATGGTCTAGATATTTCTTATGTACCCAGACACATTCCTTCCATTCATCATACTTTTTTCCCTGAGAAATTTTAGATATTTATAATCTTCACATGGCCATTGAAAATGGATGTTTAGTGTTGTGAGGAAACCTTCATTTGATTATGAATAATATGTCTTAGTTGGATCTATTTAAGTTTCCCAAAAAAAGTTCTATCAACAAAAGATAAATTTTTCCCTAGAATAGACCTTTTCTATCTCCATAATCCCCAATGGCCTTTTCCCCCGTATCATTTCTTTGGATATAAGAAACCCCAGAATCATGGCTTATGTATTCCTTCTCCTTCATATCCAAGGCATTTTGGAACATCCCGACCTGGTGAGCCTCCTATTACTCATTGTTTCTATGAAAAAATGGTCCTAGTCATAAGACCTAAAACAGTAATACGCCATTATTTCCTAGTCACAAGATGTTAAACTATATGGAATATGTCCTATTCACATGACAATAAATTTCATGATGTTCAAAATTGTGTGTGTATTCATTATTGCTATCGCAATATACATAGTGACACCTGAATATCATAAATTGGGTCCAACTGCAACAAAATTAAAATATTTCATTTCCTTGTGCATTGGTTAGACTTGCATGGGGGGCCTTATAAGAACTATGTGTGGATTGATTATCGCTTTTATGGGATACATAGCAACACCGAAATCTTATATGTCAGTCTGAACGCAATAAAAAAAATTTCATCACTCTCATATAAATGAGTTAGAATTACATACAAGGTTTTAGTACATGTCCCACCTCACTTGTGAACTTGTATTAAAAATAAAATTCCCCTTTCCCAAGAAAGAGTTAAATCGATGCATGGGAACACCCTTTCATAACTATGTATGGTTTGATTATCATTTTGACGAGACACATAGTAATTCCAATACCTTAAATCTCAGTCCCAGCCATAATAACAAAATCCTTCCTATGTATGGTTTAGACATGCGTAAGGGAAACATATCTACCCATTAGATGGAAATTTCTACCTAAAGTGCTCCTTTCATCATCCGACACATTCCTTTTTCAAAGAAAACTCTATTTCTAGGGATATATAGATTTCAATAAACCTAACTAACCATTGGAAATGGAGGGTCAATATCATGGGGTCACCTTTTTGACTATGAAAAATATTCCCCAGTTAGATACACATAATTCACCCACAAAAAAAGGCATATTAACCAAAATAAAATTTGTACACATGAGATTATTTTCCTATCTCTGTTTGACCTAATATCATTTTTGTCCAATATCACCCCAAATATTTAAAACCCTCTAGATTACATCTTATGAATTTTCCCTTTCATGCATGAAGATGATGAAGTATTCTTGGAAAAATTACCATGAAAAGGGAAAATCATTCATCCCTTGGAAAAATATAAGTGACCTTAAATATTATACCTCAAATTTCCTTGTCGTAAGATATTAAAATTCATGGTTCATGTCCTAGTTTCACAACATTAAAATGCATCATGATCTAGGTCTCCTTTATACAATCCAAATTTGTATAAGAGTGGCTTCTTATTCATTTTTTGTTGCCAATACAGATTCCCTCATCATTATTACACATCATTACCTAGTTAATACAACCATTTTGGTCTTGAAAATTCAAATTTTTACAAATTACCTAGCCATCATAAATGGAGGTGCAATTTCATGGGGAAACCTTTTTTTACTATACACAATATGCCCTAGTTGTCTTGGTATATGTCTCCCACAAAAAAAGGACTTTCAAAAAAAAGGAAAATTATTCCCCATGAGAGGCTTCTCATAACTCCATATTTCCCCCAATAACATTATGCTGGAAACCATTCTTATGGTTACTCCTTTCATACTTTCCCTGTATCATGTATCAGATTAAAAAATCACAAACCCAATGTCTAAAAAACCCCCACTCATGTCTAAAGAATATTGGGACATTCTCGTATATTAAACCTTGTTGGGGTTCTCACCCCATAATTCATGGTCAAATCTATTCAACCTAAAATATCAGTCATCTTATTACAATTTTTAAGACTCTAAATTTCCCACAAAAAGAGCCACAAAACTTACCTGGTGGAAGCCCCACAAAGGGAACCCCGAGTAAAATTAGAGTACCAGCTCACTAAACCTACACATTTCTTGGTTTAGGAAGAAAAAAATGATTAATAAAAAAATTAAAAAGGAAAAATAATTAGGTTGAAAACCCACAAATTGTGGCCTAGAAAGGAATGTTACACCCGCTATGCCCACACCATTGTGGACTTTGGGAAAAATTTGTGTGATAATAGATAGAAAAAATTATTTTAGGGTTTTCCATGCTACTTTATCAATAGAAAAAATCTAACTGAGTCCCTTGGACCAGGAAAAAAATAGAGCATTGTGGTTCACATGAATAACACCAAACCAATATAAATAGGATCAATATCTTCATCATAATGGAATCTCTTTTGTTCTAATTGGAGCCCATTTTGATGGGGTAAACTTGTTGGATTCTAAAAACACTAAATGGAAGATAAACATAATTTCATGACATTTCTAGGGGTATAAATAAACCTAAATAAGAGTCGAAGAAAATGTTTTAGGAAGAAAAGATGTGAAGGAAGGCTTTGGCTTGCATAGAAAATTACACCCTACCAGCAGCTGATCTGCATGGTGTTCCATCACTCTTTGAGGTGTCCCATCAAAGAAATCATTCATGGGATAAGATGGTATTTTTTACACCTGTGAATGAAAACAAATCATTTGTGGGTTTAGATGTTTATTTTCATCCCTCATGAATGATCGCACCCTGTGAACGATAAATCTTTTGTGGGAATAGGAGGTCTTTTCCACCCCGTATGAAATAAATAGTTCATAGTTCTTGGAATTCCTCCTGGGATCCCAAAAATGGAGGCCCCATAGCCCACCATGATCTACCAAACCATTAGTTGGTTGTGTCAATCCTATATAAAAGGCCAATATAGGGATGAGTGGGAGATGAAAAAATGACTGAGGTAAGGTGAGGGAGGAATCCCGCACCCAAAACACTTCTGGACACCATCCTACAAACTATATGTGGGTGGCCCTTAATGAAAACCATCCTAAGAACTCTATGAGGAATCCCCTACACAGAATATGTTGTGTGGAGGTAGTGTCATTTGTGTCCTGAGGCATTATTTTCTAACCTCATGAATGAATAAATTTCTAATTGAATGGTCCCTATGTGGACGCCCCTTAATGGATTGTGCTTTGTGGCCCCTTTGTAGATTCCCCTTTGTTAGGACTAATAGGGGCCTATATACCCATAGAGGGGGGTGAATCAGGGTATGGATATTCCTTTCTAAATTCTTTCTGCCCCACTGGATCTTGACCACTTTAATACAAGGGTAACTTTGATTGAACTTCTGTGTTTATTATGATCACTTATTTTCTTCTTTATCTGATGATGATGCTTTGAATGTAATGCAGGGAAGCAAGCAGGCAGACACAAATATTTTTACTTGGTTCACCCTCATTGGGCTACGTCCAAGGAGCATACACCGGTGATGCTCTGATGTACGAAATCCACTAAAGCACACTACTATTTACAAGGTTCAGTATAGATCACTTATATGCCCAGGCTCACTACATATACAAGTTTTAGGGTCACCTCACTGCATTCCCAAGGGTCACTCCCTTAGTCTCCCTCTCTGGATCACTACCGGTGGAGAGAATCAACTTCTTCCTCTTCCTTTGCTCACTGCTCTGGAAATTATCCACTCACAGTTTATAGACATGTAGGTCTATTCATTATCACTAATGGATACATCCTCTGTTGTATGTAGATGCTCTGTTGAAGTCCAACATTCACCCGTAGATAAATATCACTTTGCATGGAAGGTATCGGGAAATATTCTAGCTTTTGTATAGCCCTAAAATGACTGGCATGCTTCTACCATACCTAGCGCGCTTCTCCAAGCCAGCGTTCAAGTTCCAACATGCAAATTCAAGCTGGCGTGCAAGTTCACCTCAACCACTTGCACGACACTCACTTGTTCGACTACAAACTTGTGTAACTCTCACCCTTTTATGCCCAAACAAATTTTGGCATGCAACTATCGACCATCACACTTCTTTAAATCCAGGAGTTCAAGTTTCACCAAACCACCTGTGTGATAACCCCTTCTTCAACTATAAACTTGGGTGACTCACACCCTTTCTCAACGAAATAACTTTAGGCGCGCAACTATCAACTGGCGCGCAACTTCTGAATATTTTTATACTAGCACGACCACACCACATGCGCAACTGGAGCTCGGATTTTCTCTAAGTGTTGAACTCTCTTCTGAATGAGGAGGGTTCGACCTCTATTTATAGGCATTTGGTCACCCTGAGCATCGGTGTGAAAGTTTCCTCTCGGTGCGCAAGTCCAGCCACCCTAGTCTCTGCCACCCTAGTCACTTGTGCGACCAAACCTAAAACTTGGGTGCCCCTTTTTCCATTGCCATATTTTGATGTTCTGATCTTGAAAAACAAGTGGCATGCAAGTTTCCAATCCTCCATGAAACCGGCGGGAAAGTCCCTTTACCAAAAAAACTTTTCTTCATTTGTCGATTTTGAGGTCCAAAAATTTGGCAAACACTGGAAAACAGCGCCACCTTGTATCTGCTCTTTTTGAACCGCCTCCATATCGACCATTCCTTTGTCGAAATTCTTAAATCAATCATGGATCATTAACTACATCCCTTGAACTCGACATTCCACCATAAAATCCCCTTTTTCAACAAATACAACATGGAGGCCCACTTTATCGACAAACACAATCACCTCAAAAATGCTTCAATGATACCTTGAGGGATTTTTGCCCAACACCCTTATTAGAAGGTCCTTTGCAGCCCCCTTTGCGAACACCCATTCACATATGTTCCTTTTCAGCGCCTATACGAATGGTCCTTTATATCCCACTTCATCGATGATCCTATGTGGCCAGATCCTATGTCACTATCTCCTTTGTGGAAGGTCCTTCCCAATCCCCCACCCCCCCCACCCCATTTTGGATTCTCATTCATGGATTCCCCTTTGTGGTTTATTCCTACATGGCCAAACCTATACAGAAAACCATATGCACTCTTTGGTACATTCTGTGCGGGTTGTACCCTTGTACCCCCGCTCGGGATCAGTTTCGATCTATGGTCCTGAACCTTTGGGTCAGTCCCTTTGCTACCGCCCCTGATCCCCATGAAAAATGAAGACTCACACCAAAAACATATTAGGGTGGGTCAACAACATTTTTTGTTCCACCAATATGTCCCTAAAATCTAACCTATATAATACCATGAGTTGAAACATTCCTTATTATCTTCCTAAAATCCCATCACCTGACACCTATGATAGGTTAAACTAGAAGGGGATTACCTTGCATAACTCCCACACCATCCATTTCTAGGAATATTCCTCATAGTCATCTTATCTGCATGATTTTAAAGTGTATAGAATGCATCATCACAACATGATATTAAATTGTTCTATTTTCATCTATACAACATGATGTAAAACTATGCTACCATATTCCTAAATATATGACTTTAAACTATAGAATACCATGTATAACAGACAAAGGATGCCTCCTATGACAAACATGATATTTATTATACATCAATCATAAGATGCCTCATGAAATGATCATGATATGAATACGAAACATTAAAATGGGAATCCTCCTAGGAGTTATCCCAAACCAGTATAGGGCATCCCACCTTAAGTAAGCCTCTAGACTTTCTTATTGTAGGTGGCACTCTTGTTCCTCTTGTGAATCCCAAGACATAGTCAGATGTATCACTATATGTGACTATCCTAGATACCAAAATAAAATAGGATACAAACACATTAAAATCCCTCTCTCTCTACCACTGAACTTCAAATATCATCCACAAATAGATATAGTGGATCATGTGATCCTCATATCTACTTATTACTCTTGTTTCTTAGACTGAGCATGACTCACGCGGGCTTATAGGTTAGTAAAAATCATGACATATGCACGATCCCAAACCTTAAAATGGGTATTCACTATATATGTAAGTATTATACTCTATTTTTATGGGTCTTCTATATGGTTTAAGCCCCAATCATGCCCAATGGGACTCCTATACGGTATAATCCCCCAAAACCATGCTTTAACCTTCAAAACTACATATTACCAATGAAGCAACACCTCAGTGGGACTACTTTATAAGTGTAATCCCCAACCCATTCTAAACTATGCAGTATTTCATTCCCAACTTTTTTGGGTACATAGAAAGCCTCACTAAGGTCCAAATCCAACAGCTAAATTCACCCTAATGTTCCCTGGGCCACATTTCTAGTTGCTTTATATCCACCTGGGAGACCATGTCTCTTCCAAGTCCCTCATTCCACCTCAGCATAAGTCACACACCAAACATTTTCTAGGTACCTTTATTCTAGTTGCCTTTCTGTATGACATTAAATTGCATGGTTTGGTCCTTGTCACCTGACATTAAAAGGTGATGTGTCTTATTAAGTGGTACCGAACTATGTAGTTTTTGATTCCTCTCATGAGGATATGTAGGAAGCTGATATTATGGATTTGATCCTTATATCAAAAAAATTATTCTTCCTGGATAACAGAAAACTCTAGATCACCTCACCATGTGTCTTAAAACTAGAATTATCTTAACAAATGTCCAAAGAATCTATAATATATCCATAAAAGGGTTCCATTGAGAGAAAACTTTGGATACATACTTATATCCCTATTAATGGAGAACCATAGGTACATATGGATGATTCCAGACACATGCATGTTTGTAATTGATCATTACATCAAGCTGATCCACATATAAATACTTGGAAATGAACAAAGGATTCATGAGCATATCTTAAATCTATAATAGAGTCCCATAATATTTTATAGTTCCCCCCAAAAAGGTGTGATAGTCTCGACTTTCCATCCTCTCAACCAATGTGAGTTATTAAGTCTCATTGGCTAAGTTCCCCAATGAACACCTATATTTGGAGAGTACGACTATGATTCATCATATATATGAGAGTCATTGGGTTTTTCTAGCTATGTGAACAAAACTTGTTGGAAACCATTTCAAGGTAATAAACCCAACATAAATGATTTTTCAAAACTCAACCCCTTGAAATCAACTTTTGGGCATCATACCTCCATCAGGAATAGTAGTCCACTCATAAATCAATGAATTGTAAATGGATTTACTAATATTTTAAGCTTCTCCCTTTTGTAGATACTCGTATATAGAATCTGTTTACCTGGTTTTTCATATATAGAATCCCATTACATAGATATTCTCATGATATTTCACTATTTTCATTCAATAGAATGAATTTTCAAAATTTTATTATGGTTTATATAAAATTTATACTGTTTTACCTTATGATGTTACCCTATTAATCTCTTATACCCCTTGAAGGATTCAATGTTGGGTTCACAAACCCTATAGAGATTCCATATACCTTATGAAGATCTCAAAATTTCTTAAATGGTTGTACCATATGAATTTATTTTGTACCTTATGAAGATCATGTGTACATTATGAAGGTACCTTATTAAATTTGAGGGTTGTATGCTATGAATTGTGTAGGGTTCCTCCAACTTCCATTTTAATCACCTATATAGTACTTCCAAAATTCCAACATATTCCTTTAGAATCTACTTAAAAATATATTGAGACATTATCCTCAACTTAAACTCATCTCAAATCATCATCCGCATATTCTTCATCATCCAATATAACAGCTTACAGACTTGGTTCTCCATTGATGGTTTCTCCACTCTTCATGAAAAAATATTCCTCTTTTAATTTTGGTTCTTCAATCTCACCTTAATAAAAATTATTTCTATTTCCATTAAATGTTATAAAAACACTTAGATATCATAATCACTTTTCTTTAACACTAAGAACAACTAATCAATCATCACATATAGGTTTTTCTTCTTGAATATGTCTAACCAAGGTCTTTAAGTAGTAGTTGCCACTCCCTTTACCATTTATAATTATAGTAGCCTCACATATCTCTTCCACATTTCTCCAACACATATTAATAGCTTCCCATTATCATGGAAGCCTTATTTATTGGTAATAAATTCTATCAACACATGAAATCTTTATTAATTTCATTAATACTCAACTCTAAGAATATAGTTTTGGTATTTTAATTAAATATGGAATGAGTGATCCATGTTGGTTTAATTTTATTTTCATGAAGTCTTGGTTTTTAATATATTTTTAATGTTTCCAAAAATTAAATGACCCAAGGATAGAAAATTAATTTCCACAAAATTATGGATCTCAATAAGTATTATTTTTTATATAAAATTACATTGGAACACAATTTTCTTCATATCGATGAATGAAAATTTAAAATTTTAATAGTGCAAATCCTATAGGTTAATATTTTACATACCTAATACATGAATATACCAATGTTCATGTAAATTCATGTTGTTATGATATAGGAAATATAATTTGTTAATGTTCATAAGTAATGAAAAAATAGTGAATTTAAAATAGAATTAGTGTATTTTTGTTCAAAATCATATAGATAAAACGGTATTTACTATCCATGTAGGATTGATGTATAATTATTTTCCTTTGAATGGTTTTATATAGATAAATGGATTGTATTTTTAATAATTCATTACAAATCATAATTAATTTTTTTTTAAAACAATAAACATTGATATTATTTAACATTATATTTATTAATTTTTTATAGTCATATTTTGAGATAAAATCATTATTGAATGGTTTATGATATATTTTTTTCCAATAATTATTAAAATTTAGATGTCCTAAAGGATATTTGAGGCCCTCTAGTGCCCCTAAAATGGTTTTCAAGGTGGTTATCTAGACCATGAGTTTTCAAAATGTTATTAGGAAACATTTTTTGTTGATAGGAAGAATGTATATTATTTTTCATAAAATAGAATATCATGAAGTCAATATATATATAAGGTATATCTAACATCAGTATCATTATAATAAATTTTACCAAGATTTAAGAGTCAATAATAGGTTAGGAAGAATCTGGAAATATGTTAAAAACAATTATCTTATTTTTGAGTCGGGATTGAAAAAATGATTAATCAATATCTTTTTTTCTATGAAATTTATGGAAATGATGTAT
The DNA here is from genome assembly GCA_963277665.1 of Viscum album. Lineage (NCBI taxonomy): Eukaryota > Viridiplantae > Streptophyta > Magnoliopsida > Santalales > Viscaceae > Viscum > Viscum album. The sequence goes on along the minus strand of OY728119.1, from coordinate 1,495,494,305 downwards.
TAAGAGTACCTTGTTCTTCAGAAAGAGTGATTCAAAGATCTATATTATCCAAACAATTTATAAGATATAGTTTATTTTACACTATATCTAATAAAGTATAATAAATTTTGATCTCATTCATTTGAATCAAGGATTTTAAAATGATTGGACTAAACATGTTCTTATTTTATTTACCTATATCTACAATAGTAGTGAAAAGTTGGTGATAGGTGAAATTTATTTAGGATCAATGTAAAAGAATATTTCATACTCTTTAAGAGGGGGTAACATGTTTTATAGTTGATAGAAAAGAAAAAATCACTACTCTTAAGAATTTGGTATCCAGAACAATACCATGAGTATAAATTTTTATTGTTATCCCATATATGGAACACTGAGGGGTGAATAAAAGTTAAAAAATCCCAATATTTTGAAAGATTTGGAATCACCTAAGGTGGATGTAATTATTAGGATAAATTATGGTAACAATAATATAAAAACATAATGTAAATTAAATATTGTAATAGATAATACTTATTTATATCAATAAAGTTAACATAACAAGAACAATATGAAAGGAAAAAATACAATGGAGTTTTGGATAAAAATATATAAAATCCTTTAAAATAATATCTATTAAATGATATATAAAATCATAATCAAACAAACTCTTCAATTTTAATTCAAATTGGTAGGAGGAAAAGTATACAGATTCAATGGAGCCAAGTTCTGAAACTTAAGAACATACTCAATCTAAAATACCATAAGATACAAGTCTTATCCTTGGATGTCTTCAATAGATGTCGGTAGTAGTAAGCTCTATCTTTGAGCTTCTATTCAATTACATGATTATAAATAAGTTAAATCCTTGGACTTTTTTGAACTAGGATTTCAAAATAAAATAATCATATCCCTATAATCACTTTGATCACAAGGTATTTGAAGTAAATATTTGCAAAAGGAAATCCTATAGATTTTGTAATAAGAGCCTAACAATTGAAAGATTTAAGAACACTTTGAAAAACACATATATAAAAAAGAAATTAAGCACTTAGATAGTGAACGGGCCTCAATTTAATTCTTTCTAGTAACTTTTATTCCTTAAATACATATAATTAATTTGTAAGTATTGTATAAAAAAATCCTCAATAGTAAACTCTGGTTTCTTCAATCATGGTTTCCACAACTAATAAAATTATAATATTGAACATGATATACAAGTTTAAATAACTCTAGTGATTTAAAAAAGTTCTAGAATGACATGGTTTAGAATTAGAAAATCTAAACATGTGAATCTAATGTTAAGACTATACAAAAAAAACAAAACTTAAAAAACTGTAAGTACAAGTAAAATAAAGACTGTTTTGTGATTCATCAAAATAATGGATTTAGAGGAAATCATATTTTAAAAATGACTCAAAATTTATAATTTATGATACCAATAATAATATTATTTATGTTGTTGTGAAATATCCATGATGGATAATCACCGTTAATTTAAAGACTCGTAAATTTCAAGGAAATTTTTTTTCTTAAATTATTTGGAATTTTACAAGTACGCAGTTTCTAACGGCACCTGATTCTGAGGCCCGGTGTGCCCGGAAAATTTTTTGGAAGTTTAGCTCGGGTACATTCAGTGAACGAACGAGCGGGTTTTTCTATCATTTGAACCGATGCTTGGAATTGAAATCTTAGGGCACCGATGAAACCGCAGCGCTGGTAATTTCTTAAGGGGACCTTTACTGTAGTTGTTTTTTATGCGGGATTGACTTTATTTTGGAGTTTAATCTTAAATTGAACAAAAATTGTGTTGCACACAATTTTTACTTTGATTTGGTTATATCCAACAAGGGGGAGGTTGGTGGTGGGGCCCACCCACACATAACCTCCTTTGAGAGGATATTAAAGGTCGGGACACACACGGGTCTTAAACTCCTTTAACCCCCCTTGAACCTATGAGCTTCCATTTAATGTTGCCAACCCTCTTCATTAATTAATTAAACATATTTTAATTATTTGGCACATTTTCGAATTCTCTTGAAATATTTATGCCAACTCTTTAATAAAGTGTTATACATTATTATTATGGGTGTTGGCATAATCTATAGTGGGGAGAGTCTTGAGAGAGGGGATTTGGGAGGATTTAGAGGACTTATTTCCCTCATCGAAGAATGCAAAGAATTCCAGTGCCAACCTCAGATTCTTCATTATCGATGTTGACGAAGAGACGTCGTCATCCTGCGGCAACGTCAACGGAACAACGATAGCATCTCATTCCTTCTTCAAGTGATCAAACATCTTGAATTGAGGTAGGGGTTTAATTTTGAAGTATGAAAAATATCTCTGTGTTAATTCCTCTTGTTCTTGAATTTCAACGGTGGTGGCCAAACAAACATGGTCATAGATCCTCACATAGACTGTGAACCTTTCTGTTTCATTCCTCATGCATTCTTTGTCACCAAATAATTAAGCGTGCAAAAAACTCAATGTTACGTTGAGCGCGACATATGGATGCGGAGATCTCGACCCGAAAATCACAAATCTGCGATTGTCACAATTTTCAGTCTTTGAACGAAGATACAGCGACCCACAGAAGTGGCGACACGGTGGTGTCATTTTGGGGTGTGTTCAAGGAACAACTTCGGGCGAGTTAGGTGGTGCGACTACTGTGGTGGTCAGTGCGACTCCGGGCAAGCAAGGCAGCACGACAAATGCAGTTTGGTAGTGTGCGGCGAGTCTGAGGCGGCTTCGTCCGGCAGTCCGAGTGTGTAGCTGGTGACTTGGTCATGGGGTACATGACTGTCAAAAGAGCAACACGTCCCAAGGGTAGTCAGCGTCTGTCAGGCAAGCAGGGTAGGAGGTAGCATATCGGGCGGAAGAGGACACCGCGTGAAGGGATGGCCGATAGGGTTTGGAGGTGCTGAAACATGAAAGAATTGATAGATTTGAGAGAGAAAGTTTAAGTTGATGCTATAATAATAAAAAGAAAGTAATTAATTGATTCTGTATGTTTTCAGCGCGCAACAAGAGCTCCAGAAAAACGTGGATTGATTTGGAGTTAGGAATAGTAAATAAATAAGTTATTAAAAATAATAATAAAATATTGATGTTATTACTTTTGATGATAAAACACATTTTTGTCTGCAACTTCCCTGTACGACCTCGATTTTACGAACAGTCTGTGGTTTTGCGACCCTGATTTCGAGACGGACATTCCGAGTCCAATATTGGATGTCTTTTTCGGGTTTTTGGATCAGGTACCTGAAATGCTCAAATAATAATAATATATTATTATTATTAAATCTTCAACCCGCCACAACTCCTACGTGCGACATCTGATTGGCTTGCCGTCAGTGGCAATGTAATCATGTCATTAATACGGTCGATTCAAGTCTATTGTTGGATACTAATTTCTAGTTCTTGGCTCAGGTCCACGAAACACCGAATAATATTATTATTATTATTATTACGAGATCTTGTACAGGACATATCTCTCTCATACGGTGTCGGAATGACGAACCGTCTGCAATGTTGTGACCCTGGAATTAAGACGGATGTTTCAAGACCAATTATGGATATTTATGTTGAGGTTGAGGCTTGGGTCCCATGAGGCCCGGTTCGTGCCTGTTATAGTGAAATGAAACTTTTTCACCGGCTATCCGTTTTGGACCAATGGGTAGTCCATCTTGTGTTTTTTTTGGTAAGGATCGCAATGGTGTGACTTATTTGGTTAACCGGTGTCATTTGAATTACATCCGGGTTGGTTTGAACCCGAAACCAACTGGGCCCTTGGAGCGGAAACGCTTATAACTTGAGCTTCGGATGTCTGATTGATGTGACATCTACTTTTTTGAATTCCTCTTGATGAGGCGGTTCTTTTGGCATACTCCACTTGAGGTTTCGATGCGGTTGGAGTACGGTTGGGTTGGTTTAGCTTATAAACCAACCGGCCCCCTGGAACAGAAATACTAATAACTCTCAGAACGGACGAATATTTGACGAACCGTCAGCAGCATTGGTAATCACGTTGAGAAACGGTTCCTTTGATTATACCCCATGAGAGTTCGGGTATAGTTGAGATATGGCCGGGTTGGTTCGTACATGAAACCAACAGGGGCCCCGGGACTAAAAGGCTAATTACTCATAGACCGGGCGTCCGATTGATGTGTCATCTATTGCATTGAGACCCCTATGATGAGGTGGTCATTTGAGATACTTCCACATGAGTTTACGTGACACTTGGAAGTATCGAACAGTAGCTCGTGGAGCGGACCCTCCCGGAGACGAGCATACAGAGTACAAAGACCTTGTAGTTGGCTGAGACCTGATGACTGCTTGTCTGATTCGAGTCGGAGTGACTTATATAGCCCAGTGGGGAGAAATACTATGTTTGGGTGGTAGAACCACGGTGGGGAGCACTACTGTGTTTGGGTGGCAGACACGTGGTACTTGATATAAGGAATACCTCTATAGGCTATGAGGGGGAGCACTACTTTGTGAGGTGGCAGACCCATGGCGGGGAGCACTACTATGTTTGGGTGGAAGACCCATGGTGCTCGACAGGAGGAGTACCTCAGCAGTCTAAGGTAAGTGAGCAGAGCCTCGGAGTTGTGACAGGATTACTGTACTCGTCAGAGGAGGAGCTCCTCATCAGTTGTGGTTTCGATATCATTAATGAAAATCCTGGTTTGAGCTGAGTCAATGACCTTTGTGTTTTCCTCATGATTGAGATAGGTTACATGATAACTTAGGTATATGTATGGGCATATACCTAAGAAGTGGTTATCCGTTTATTTCTTAACCTTTGTGTTTCCTCATGATTGAGATGGGTTACTTGATAACTTAGGTATAAGTATGGGCTTATACCTAAGTAAGGTTTATCTGATGAGATCCTTATTTATGGTTATCCTTGTTGGATTTAGTGAGACCTTGAGGGTCTCGGGGTCCCTACTAAGTATAGTTATACTCACCCCTTCACGGGCTATGCCCGCACCTCATTGTGTTGGATATAGATGACGGACAGCACTGACGGAGACCGAGTGTTTGAGGATTGGACGGCACGTGGAGGTGGACCTCACGATGAGTCGGTACCCGGAGGTGGACTTCACGACGAGATGGTACTCAGAGGAGGCTAACGGACGAGAGTGTTGAGGAGGCTATCTGTACCTACCCTTCAGGTAGGATTCGTGGTGGATGACCCTAGAGCTGCTACCATTTTCCGAATGTTTGTCTTTTCTGTTGTACTTTCGTTTAGTTGTAGCTATACTTTTTAGTTGGGTTTGTATTCTGGACCATTTACTTTTCAGCACTTTCTTTTGTACTTAGTGTTTGTTTCCACTTGTACTCTGTGGTGTTTGATTACTTTATAAAGGAAATGACTTCCCTATTTATCGGGATTTACGCCTTTGGTGTTAGTCTCCAGCCCCTGGCCTATGGAAGGCGGGCATGGGGTAGTCACGGCATGGGCCCGAGGACGGGTCGTGACAAATTGGTATTAGAGGAGTCAGTTCTACTGCAGAACTCATAACTCTGATCATTCATTTCTGTAAAACAATATTGTTAAGGGTACCAAGTGTGGTCTTCAGTTTAGGGACTCCAGTGTTGGTACGGCGGCCGATGTATCCATACACGAGGACCCTGAATTCTGATTTCCGACTCAGTGCATGAAAACACTGATTGCATTTGTGTTTCTGAAAGTTTTCCTTAAGTCAGCTCAACCAGGTCATCTCACCAGGTATAAATTGTTTTACCGTGTTGCATCTTTTCAGGATGTCTCCACAGAGATAGTCAGTTGGAATCCCAAGAGAGGGTACACGATGATGGCCCACCGAGCGACGATGCTTTGGTGCAAGGCCCTTTTTCAATGTTGGCACCTTCGGGGGGTGTACCAGCAGCACCACCACCCATTGGGCAGCAGATACCACTAGCCATACTAGCGAAAGGTGCATTCCAACAGAGAGTGTTGCACAAGTTTCAGCAGTAGAGGCCTCCGAGGTTACGAGGTGAGGCAGATTCCCAGGTAGTAGAGGATTGGATGGAATCGATTGCTAGAGTTTTCCGCCTAATTAAGACACCAGTAGAGTGGATGGTGGACTTAGCTACTGGTTTTTTCCAGTGAGTGACCATGAGGTTGGTCCATATAATGATGAGGATTTGGTATGTTGACCGATGCCTGAGTTAGTACCTTTGGGTAGAGTGATAGTTATATCACTACCTGTTGGTCAGCAGTTACAACCGGCGGTACTAGTAGATGACACGTGTAGGCTTAGTGCCTTACATGTGTTTCAGCACCAGATATCCCTCAAGTTCCCAAGCAAGCCTGACTCATAAGCAGCTGAGGACTTTCTTGAGCAGGTGGCTGAGAGTTTTCTAGAGCTTACCCAGCTTCGTCAGGATGACATGTCGGAAGCTGAGTACTCAACGAGGCGTACCAGTCGTTGTGGGTACTTGATGACTACGATACGATCATTTCTTTAGAGATCAAACCTCTGAGTGAGGTGTGTTTAAGGATATTCGAGTAAGAACTCTTTCCTCTATGTATTCCTACTTATGTTAGGGTGAAGAGAGAAGCTTTGTGGTTGAATGTTATTTGGATGACTGGTTATATCCAGTGAATGTTAGCAGTGGGAAGATGCGAATTGGCACCAGTCTCAGAGACTTGGGCGAGGAAGTGTTAAGGAAAGATGAATATGTAGAGTAGCAGACGTGGAAACAAAGCTTGGAGAGCAGCATGAGGTGGTGTATATTTCAACATGTTACAACCACCCACCTTTGTAGTCCCCACTAGGCTTAGGGAGATGGAGGGAAGGGGAAGAGAATAGTTTCATGCAGTCACGGAGTGTGACCCAAGGGCTCCAAGAATGATTTGAGGTATGGTATGTGTCTACTACGAGCTGCCATATCAATAGACATAGGTACCAATCATTCCTTCCTTCCGCGAATCTTATCCCAGACCTAGAGTTTCCGGTTAAAACTGTTGACTTGACCCTCACGTATGGAGATACCTTTGAGAGGAGACTCAATAAACACACTTACGCCGACGGGTGTGATCTGACCCTTAAGGCGAGAGTTTCAGTTGGAACCCTTTAGTGGCAGCATCGAGGCCTTACGACTTTAGTTTGGGTATGTACTGGGTAACCACAGTTCATTCATGGATTGACGATATTAGGAAAAAAGGTTGTAGTTTATCTAAAACATTGTGATAGGGTTTTCCTTGGTCGGCGAAATGGAAAACCCAGGAAGCAACGTATGGACTCATACATAAGAGGGTGCATTCGATCACTCAGGAGTCAGCCAGAATACCCTTTGTGCCAAAATTCTCTAGATTTGCAGCACCACTTCCAGTAATGACAAAGAAAGGGAAACCCTTCGTGTGGTCAGTTAGATTCCAACAGAGCTTTCTGGAGCTGAGACGGAGATGGTTCACGGCAGTTGATACTGCATAGAGTAGACAGAATTCCTGTGTTGATAGGAGACGTAGACCACTTGAGTTCGAGGATGGCGACCATGTATTCTTACAGGTCTCACCTCGACGAGGTCTAAGGATATTTGGTCGGGGTGGCAAGTTATCTCTGGGATTCATCGGACCTTTCCAGGTCCTCAGCGGTGTAGGTAAAGTGGCTTACCACCTGGCCCTTCCACCTCAGTTGCACTGGGTGCACGACATCTTCCATGTATCACAGTTGAGGAGATACGTGCACGACCCGACGCATATCATCGACCACGGGGAGCTGGACATCGATGAAGGGGAGACATTCTCAGAGGTCCGGGTGGAGATCGAGGATCGACAAGAGAGGGTCCTATGTGGATGGTCGATTCCTCTGGTGTGCATTCATTGGCAGCATGAGAACCTCCAGTAGAGCACATGGGAGCGGAAGGCTCAGATGTGTGCTCAGTATCCTCATTTGTTACCTTGGTTTATGTTGTAGCTTTACGGGGACATAAATCCCTGAGGTGAGGGTAATTAAAAGTCCCAGAAATTTCAAGGAATTTTTTTTTCTTAAATTCATTGGAATTTTACAAGTACGAAGTTTCTAACGGCACTTGATTCTGAGGCCTGGTGTGCCCGGAATAATTTTCAGAAGTTTATCTCAGGTATGTTCAGTGAATGAATGAGCGGGTTTTTCTATCTTTTGAACTGGTGCTCATAATTGAAATCTGAGGGCACCGATGAAACCACAGCGCCGGTAATTGCATAAGGGTACCTTTACCGCAGTTGCGTTTTATGCGGGTTTGATTTTATTTTGGAGTTTAATCTTAAATTGAACAAAAATTGTGTTGCACACAATTTTAACTTTGAGTTGGTTATATCCTACAAGGGGGAGGTTGGTGGTGGGGCCCAACCACACTTAACCTCGTTTGAGAGGATATTAAAGGGCGGGACCCACACGGGTCTTAAACTCCTTTAACCCCCCTTCAACCTATGAGCTTCCATTTAATGTGCCAACCCTCTTCATTAATGAACTAAACATCTTTTAATTATTTGGAACGTTTTCGAATTCTCTTGAAATATTTATGCCAACTATTTAATAAAGTGTTATACTTTATTATTATGGGTGTTGGAAAAATCTCTAGTGGGGAGAGTATTGAGAGAGGGGATTTGGGAGGATTGAGAGGACTTCTTTCCCTCATCGAAGAATGTGAAGAACGCCAGCGCCAACCTTGGATTCTTCCTTCTCGACAATGACGAAGCAACGCCATCATCCTGCGGCAACGTCAACGGAACAACGATAGCATCTCCTTCCTTCATCAAGCGATCAACCTTCTTGAATTGAGGTAGGGGTTTAATTTTGAAGTATGAAAAATATCTCTGTGTTAATTCCTCTTGTTCTTGAATCTCAACGACAGTGGCCAAACAAACATGGTCATCGATCCGCACATAGACCATGAACCTTTTTGTTTCGTTCCTCGCGCATTCTTCATTTCCAAATAATTAAGCATGCTAAAAACTCAATGTTACGTTGAGCATGACATATGGATGCGGAGATCTCAACCCGAGAATCACAAATCTGCAATTGTCACAATTTTCGGGTTTTGCACGAAAATACGGCGACCCACCAAAGGGGCGACGCGGCGGTGTCATTTCGGTGTGTGTTCAAGGCACGACTTTAGGAGATTTAGGTTGTGCGACTACTATGGTGGTCAATGTGGCTCCGGGCGAGCAAGGCAGCATGACAAAGGTGGTCTGGCAGTGTGCGGCGAGTCTGAGGCAGCTTCGACCGGCAGTCCGGGTGTGCAGCAGGTGACTAGGTCGTGGGGTACGTGATTGTTGAGGGAGGACCATGTCGCAAGGGTGGTTGGCGTGTGGCAGGCAAGTAGGGAAGGAGGCAGCAGATCGGGCGGAAGAGGACATCGCGTGAAGGGCTGGCCGATTGGGTTTGGAGGTGTTAAAACGTGAAGGAATTGATAGATTGGAGAGAGAAAGTTTAAGTTGATGATATAATAATAAAAAGAAAGGAATTAATTGATACTGTATGTTTCTAGCGCGCAACAAGGGCTCCAAAAAAACGTGGATTTATTTGGAGTTAGGAATATTAAATAAATAAGTTATTAAAAAAAATATTGTTGTTATTACTTTTGAAGATAAAACACATTTTTGTCTGCAACATCCCCGTATGACCTCAGTTTTACAAACCGTCTGTGGTGGTGTGGCCCTGATTTCGAGACGGACATTCCAAGTCCAATATTGAATGTTTTTTTTGAGTTTTTGTATCGGGTACCCGAAACACTCAAATAATAATAATATATTATTATTATTAAATCTTCGACCCGCCACAACTCCTACATGCGACGTCCGATTGGCTTGCCGTCAGTGGCGATGTAATCCTATCATTAATATGGTCGATTCAAGTTTAATGTTGGATACTAAATTCTGGTTCATGGCTCGGGGCCACAAAACACCAAATATTATTATTATTATTATTATTACGGGATCTTGTACCAGACATATCTCTCTCATACGGTGTCGGAATGACGAACCGTCTGCGACGTTGCAACCCTGGAATTAAGATCGATGTTTCAAGACCAATTATGGATATTTAAGTCGAGGTCGAGGTGCGGGCCCCATGAGGCCCGGTTCACGTGTGTTGCTGTGAAACGAAACCTTTTCACCGGCTATCCGTTTTGGACCAATGGGTAGTCCATCTCGTGTGTTTTTTGGTATGGATTGCAATGGTGTGACCGGTTTGGTTAACTGGTGTCATTTGAAGTACGGCCGGGTTGGTTTGAACCCAAAACCAACTGGGCCCTCAGAGCGGAAACGCTTATAACTTGAGCTCCCGATGTCTGATTGACGTGCCATCGACTTTGTTGGATTCTTCTTGATGAGACAGTTCTATTGGCATACTCTACTAGAGGTTTGGATGCGGTTGGAGTACGGTCGGGTTGGTTTAGCTTATAAAGCAACCGGGCCCCTGGAACGAAAATACTAATAACCCTCAGATCGGACGTTTGTTTGATGAACCGTCAGCAGAATTGGTAATCACATTGAGAAACGGTTCCTTTGAGTATACCCCATGAGGGTTCGGGGTACAGTTGAGATACGGCCGGGTTGGTTCGTACACGAAACCAACCGGACCCATAGGACTAAAAGGCTAATAAATCACAGACCGGGCGTCTGATTGACGCGTCATCTCTTGCATTGAGACCCCTATGATGAGGCAGTCCTTTGAGATACTTCCACGTAAGTTTACGTGACACTTGGAAGTATCGATCAGTAGCTCGTGCAGCGGACCCTCCCAGAGACGAGCATACGGAGTATAGAGACCTTGTAGCTGGCTGAGACCTGATGACTGCTTGTCCGATTCGAGTCAGAGTGACTTGTATAGCCTAGTGGAGATCACTACTATGTTTGGGTGGCAGACCCACGGTGGGAAGCACTACTGTGTTTGGGTGGCAGACCTGTGGTACTCGACAGAAGGAGTACCTCTATAGACTATGAGGGGGAGCACTACTTTGTGAGGTGGGGGACCCATGGCGGGGAGCACTACTGTGTTTGGGTGGCAGACCCACGGTGCTCTAAAGGAGGAGTACCTCAGCAGTCTAAGGTTAGTGAGCAGTGCCTCAGAGTTTCACTGTACTCTTCAGAGGAGGAGCTCTTCAGCATTTGTGGTTTCGATATCATTAATGAAAATCCTGGTTTGAGCTGAGTCAATGACCTTTGTGTTTTCCTCTTTATTGAGATAGGTTACATGATAACTTAGGTATATGAATGGGCATATACCTAAGTAGTGGTTATCCATTGATTTTTTAACCTTTTTGTTGCCTCGTGATTGAGATGGGTTACTTGATAACTTAGGTATAAATATGGGCTTATACCTAAGTAAGGGTTATCTGATGAGATCCTTCTTTGTGGTTATACTTGTTGGATTTAGTGATACCTTGAGGGTCTCAGGGTCCCTACTGAGTATCGTTATACTCACCCCTACACGGGCTATGCCCGCACCTCGTTGTGTTGGATGTAGACGATAGACAGCACTGACGGAGGCCGAGTGTTCGAGGACTGGACGGCACCTGGAGGTGGACCTCACGACGAATCGGTACCCGGAGGTGGACTTCACGACGAGACGGTACTGGGAGGAGGTTGAAGGACGAGAGCGTTGAGGAGGCTATCTGTACCTACCCTTCAGGTAGGATTCGTGGTGGATAACCCAGGAGCTGCTACCATTTCCCAGATGTTTGTCTTTTTTTTTGTACTTTCGTTTAGTTGTAGCTTTACTTTTCAGTTGGGATTATATTCTGGCCCATTTACTTTTCAGCACTTTCTTTTGTACTTAGTGTTTGTTTCCGCTGGTACTTTGTGGTGTTTTATTACTTTATAAAGGCAATTCATTCCCTATTTATCAGGATTTACACCTTTGGTGTTAGTCGCCAGCCCCAGGCCTATAGAAGGCGGGCTTGGGGTAGTCACGACATGGGCCCCGAGGACGGGTCGTGACAGTTAAAAACCCATGTTGTGAATTTATTAATAAAGTTCAAGAAATCCATGATTTTATTGTGCAGTATTCAACAAAAACTCCTTAATTGGTGACTCAAATATATGTAATGGTCAATGATTTCAACTGAGAGATGTATACAAGTTGATTGTATCTATACTAATTTCTATAATATTTGATGTACATATATTTTATTCAATCACATGAGAATTATAATTTTATCATTTGGGTTTACATTAATAGTTACTCTCTTTATCTATAAACATTGGTTCATTCTTATAGGAAAAAATTAAATGAGGATTTAAATTTCTATTTCATTCCATTATGATAGGAAATATATAAATTTCATTATATCTTAAGTTCCTTGGATGAAAACTTTTGTCCTAATCATTGGAATGAATTTTTTTAGTGATATTTAAGGATTAAACAAACTATAATGGAAATAGGTTATCATTAATATTTCTATATGGAATAATTTATATATTTTGAGATGATATAAATATTAATATAATATTATACTGAAACATTATTTAAGGAATCATAACATTATCATTAAAAATTTTGGGGATGTTTATTATAATTGTATATCCCACAAACACATGACACTTATAGAGTTCTATGACATGATATAATAAATTAATGACATAAATTAGAATACATATATTCACAAGTTTTTATCAATAAGGAAAATAATTCGATTATAGAATACTTATGGTAATTAGGGGATGTTTGTTGACTATTGAAAATTTAATCATTCAAGAGTAAAGAAAATATATCCTCTATATCCCATAAATGATTTTTTTTCATCAATGTATGGAGTATAATTTTTTCCATTATTTACTTAAGATTAATATATCATCATCGATGGTTGATTCTGTAAGAAAAACCTAAGAAGTCGTAATTTTTTTAGTAGAATAATAAATTATTATAATTCCATTTTGGTTAATAAGAAACATATAATATTTGTGTATTCGATTAATTATATCATTAAAAAAATTCATTAGTCATTTTTTCATGACCCATCCCTAAGGGACTCATGTCGGGACTCCTCAATCCCACCTCCAATAGGTTAGGGGCTGGCGACTAGCACCAACTAGACATATCACTAACATGGGAGGCCTTAGACTAAGTACATGTACAAACACACACATCTCCAAGACTATAGAATTAGGAAATGTAAAAAAACTGAACAACCATGAATGAATTAATCTAAATCCCAAAACTAAATTATGTTAGAAAGTAAATAAAAGTAAATAGGGCCAAATAAAATTGCACCACAAAGAGTATAAAAACAAGTCCAGCCTGAAAAGTAAATATGGGGACTGGTATTATGATTCCATGAGAACACACCTCTGTATGTCTGGTCTCACAAAGAACTTTTTGGTCTTAGTTTCTCTGGGACTCCGGAAAAATTTCAGTCATCTTCACAAGACATGACGCGTATAGGAAATGCCGATGCAGGGGTGAGTATAATAATACCCAATATGACATACTAAAACCACAATGAATTCAATAAAAGTATATAAGTCAACTTTACACAGGTATATTTCTACAACACATATAACAATAATATCCAGATATACTCAACAAAGACACCCAATCTCAAGGTAAAGTCATAACTCTATTTCCAGCCCAGGATTCCAGCTCGAACGTTCCAAAAATCACTCATCTGAGACAACACACTCCATGAGTCTGATAACACTGATAACATCCAAAGATATATGACACACAGATGAGGATAATACCCAAGTCCATGGTGGATACTAATAACTCACATTGGAATAACCCACTAAGTAGAGGATCAACACTCACATAGTGTTGGTCATTGAGATACCAAGAACCCTACCTAGGGTAAGAAGATGATAGAGGATATCACTCTGAGCCATATAGAAGGATTAAAACAACTCTATCCAAGAATTCCAACTAAAGGGATCTTTATTCTATTTGTAGGAGGTGATTCCATACTAACCCTCAGGAAAAAGTAGATAGGGGAAATACCCTTAATGAAAATTTTCCAAGATACACAGGAAAAGGGCTCCAATCCAACATTGATAGAGTGCATTGCGTGTAGTAGAAGTAAACATTGTTTCCCTTTGGCACCGTTCCTACCTATGTAAAATGGATCATTCTAGTGTCCATGTAAAAGTACACAGCATGTTGATTCCCATGTAATTTTTCCCATCTACAAGAACATAGCTTATCCCATGTATGCTCGGACTATCCATGTTCGCTATGGGGACACAGAGTTCCTATTTTCATGTACTTCAACTCATGTATGTGTCACCTTTGAGATAAACTCCTAGATATTAGAGAGTCATCGCACACCGTGTGATAGGGTCACATGTTGTGTTATCCTTAACTTCTTCTTGAAACCCCAGCTACCACTAAAAGGGCCCCACACTTCATGTAATCTGGGATTATATGCTGTGTGGATCATGATTTTTTAGAAATATAGGGTCATTCTCCAGCATATTCCCATACCACAACCACCCTAGATTCTAGCCTAAATATTTTTGGAAAATGTGGATATACTTCATTGAAACCTTATTGTAGCTGCTCATTATAATCCTACCTTCAAAACCATTCATAAAATACCCTATGTGGGTTATCGTCGTCGTTCACATGCCCGTCTCGAATTGGGGTGGGGGTCTAAAATCCAGTCTGATCTACAAACCACTACCACCGTCGCATGATCCTAATGCCATGACTTGTCTAGATCTATGTTATCATATTTTTTTGCAAAAAAATGAGTTTTAAACGATCAAATCTTTTGGTATTTTGGTCAAACCATGGGCCATTAAATAACACATGTAATGAATGAATAATCAGGGGTATAGAATCCTAAAGAACAATATTGAGGAATAGGCCTTAGTCGATGTTCATTTCAAAATCAATTTTTTTTCTTTATTCTGAAAAGTGAAGATATAACAATTAAACATAAATAAATTCTCCCAATAAAACCTTGCACTAAACCCATCCCACAATACGCATGATTTGAAGATCAATTTGTTATTTGATTGATCCGTGTTCATCATAGAAATAAAGATGGGGAAATAAATCTAAATCAAATAATGTACTACATCGATATGGATTGATCGATGATGAATAAAAATCCAACATCATTGTCATTAGAAAGATATCTGAATCTCGTTGCACATTGATTGCTGATCTATGATCTGGTTGGACTTCATCTAAGATAGATCCCCCAATTCTCTCTCCAACAGCTCTCGAACAGATCAAGGGTTATGAGGCTAACCTTGGAATTCGGTCATAACCACATTATTATTGAATAATTTAGGTCACTACATCATTGGAAAAATAAAATAATTTTTATTTAATTATATAATTTATTTTACTCCCATGAAAAAGTTTCCAAAAAATTACTATACTAAAAAGGGTTATGTAATTCCTAGGGTAAAATTTACATTCTAAACTCAACTTTTCCCTTATATTTTTAATTTGTGCCCCCTTTTAGAGTTTATTCCACTTTTTCAGGAAAACTGTATTCACATTCTATTTAATATATTTAGTATATTTCAAAAATTTATTATGGTAATTCTAGGCCTTAGAATTTCATGTCTTCTCATCAACTGGTCTATAAAATATTCAATATAGTACAAAAAAATAATACATTAAAAAATATGACTCATTACATTCTCCCCACCTTAGGGATTTACATCCCCAAAAATCCAAAATAAGTGGTTACACAAAGAGATATGGGTATTGAGCATGAATTTCACCCTACCACTCCAATGGGATCTCCTAGATAATATCATGATTCTACCATAAATTCACTAAAATAATTTCTCACCGACTAATTATTTTCTCTGGTTGATCCTCAGTCTCAATCAGGTACTCTACAAAGGTATATCCAACCTCAATGTCCATCTCTCTAAACTCTATAACATGCAATGGGCCATGTATGTACCTTCTTAGTTGTGACACATGGAAGACATCATGTACCCAGTCTAAGTATGGTGGTATAGATAAGTGGTATATCACCTCTCCAATTCTATGTAGTATCTGGAAAGGTCCAATGAATCTCTTAGATAGCTTGTCACCCCGACCAAATCTCCATAATTAGTGTTGAGGTGAAACCTATAGAAACACATGGTCTCCCTCCATGAACTCTAAAGGCCTCTACTATATGTCTTAATTAGAATTATGATGGAACTATGAAATCCTCATCTACTCATGGATGATTTTCATCTTCTTAGTAGTTGCTTTCACCAACTCTATGCCAATGATTTTCTACTATCCTATTTTAGTCCAATAATGTGGTGAATTGTAGGATCACCCCTAAAAATCCTTGAATAGTGTTATATAGATGGTTGAATTGTTGTTATTATTGTACACAAACTTCACTAGTTTTAGATGATCCTCATAACGACATCCAAAGTCCAACATGCAAGCATGCAACATGTCCTCTAGAACCTGAATGGTCCTCTCTATCTGGCTATCAGTATGGAGGTGAAATATTGTGGTCAAGCATAAATGAGTCTCAAACACATCCTGAAATCCCTTACATAATCGATATGTGAAGTGATAATCATAGTCGGAAACAATCATTAATGGAACTCCATGGAGTCAGAATATCTTCTGCATGTAGAGGCATCCCAAGATCTCTATTGAACTCTATTTTGGATAGGTAGTAAGTGGTCTGACTTGGTGAGTTGTTCTATGATCACCCAAATAGAATCATGTTCCTAGGAAATATGTGGTATGCCTATCATGAAGTCCAGAGATATCCCTTACCACTTCCGTTCTGTCACCTCAAGAGGATGACCTAAACCTACAAAAAACTTGGTGCTCAACCATCACTCGCTGAAAATTAAGGCATCGAGAGACAAACTACGTAACTCCCTTTTCATCCCTAGACACCAAAACTAAAGTCTGAGGTCTTAGTATATATTTTCTACTCCAAAATGTACCACTAAATTATATTTACAAAACACTATTAGAATCTCCTCCCCACACATCACTGATACCGTTGTGTTTCCTATGAAAATAACAACATGAACCTCACCTTCAAAGAATCCATCGAAAGAATGTACAGTGGATATCTAAGTGTGTAGGGTCGCATAGTCTATATCCCAATTTTTGACTTCTCGACTTGCTAAAAAATTGAACGGGAGAAAACCGTCAACTAGAGGTAAGCTTATCCATCACCATCCATTTGGGATAACTGTAATGATGTCAACTTCTTGGACACCTCATTCAACAACTATGAACTCGATCTTCTACTCAGAGCATCTATTACCATGTTCCCATTACTAATAGAAATAACAAATTCAAATTCATAATTATTGAGGAACTCTAGACATCACCTCTATCTCGTGTTATGATCCTTCTTATAGAAGATATACTTGAGACTCTTATGGCCATAATATATGACAAACAGCTTTCCCATTATGTATTTTTTCCACACTTTTAGTGTGAAGACTACCACTACTAACTCAAGATCATGGGTTGTGTAGTTCTTCTCATGTGGTCTCAAACGACTTAAAATATAGGTAATCAACACCTACCCCTACATTAGAACACAATCAGGCTCGGTTCCTGATGCATCGCAGAACAATACATACTTGAAACCCTCCTCTAGAAAACTCTAGATGGGAGAACTCGTAAATATCTACCTAAACTCGTAAAACATCTACTAGAACCTCTATGTCCACATGAAAGGATACCCCTTTTAGGCCAAAGGTTTCATGGTTTCTGATATCCTAGAGAAATCAAGTATGAATCATTGATAATAGTATACCAACCCAAGGAACCTATGCACTTCCATCACACACATGGGTGGTTTCCAAGAAAACACTGCCTTGACCTTGGCTTTGTCCTCTGCCACACCATCCACTAAGATAACATGTCCATGAAATTAGAATTCCTGTCCCCAAAACTAACACATTGAGATATTTTTATAATTTTGGTTCTCTCGGAGTACATCCAGAACCAACCTCAAGTGTCTCACATGCTCCTCCTCAGATTCAAAGTACACAAGGATATTTTTTATGAATACTACCATGAACTATTCTAAAAATGGATGAAATATCTGGTTCATGGGTCTCATGAACACTACTGGGGAATTCGTCAAGAAAAAGTGAATCACCAAGTTCTCATAGTGACCGTAGTGATATATGAATATTTTATTTGGTATATCCTCATCCCATACTCAAAACCAGTAATAGCTTAACCTCAGATCAACCTTCAAGAACCAGTATTCCCCTCTCAACTAATCAAAGAGGTCATCGAATCTCAAAAGTGGATAATTGTTCTTCACGGTCACCTGGTTCAAGCACTGGTAGTCCATATATAGCCTCAATATCCCATCATCCTCCTTGGAGAACAAAACTAGGGATTATTGGGGTAAAAATGGGTCCAATAAAGCCATTCCTCTACAAATCCTACAATTTCACCCTCATATCATGAATCTCTACGGGAGACATCTGATATGATGGTGTAGATATCGATGTCATCCCTGGTTGTAGATAAATGCATAAGTTTATCTCTCATCGAGTTGGTTATCCTAGAACATCCTCAGAGAAGATGTCCTCGTACTCCACCACCTCTACATGTAACTAAAAAGTCATAAAATTAACAGAAACATGGTTCATGATATCCAACTAATGAGTAATCATCCTCACCCTCATATGAATGAGTCCATACTGTGATGTTTGGGTTTCCTTTTCAACAATAAAAAAAACTAGTCCTATCACAGTGGAAACACTTCATTCTCCACATAAAATTGTCAATCTAGGTATAAATTGTAGATAACCAATCAATAACTAAGATTACGTCCTAAGGACTCATCATACCTACAAATAGATTCCAATAGAAATTATCACCTTTAAGATTCAGGTCAAAATATAGGTACAAGTGCGTGATTACTGAGTCATATCTAGTATGAGTCTCCAAACGCAAGGTTCAAGCCAATGGGTCAACCAGAATCTATAAGTCTCATAACAGATATGTGGAAATGAAGGAATGACTAGAACCTATGTCTATCAGTACTAATGATAATATAGAAAAGACACATATCATACCTTGAATCATTCCCAGAGCCTCTTGGTCATAATCCTTGACCACCTACAGCTTACCCTTCCCTTGTCCTCTAGTTCTCTAAGCCTGGTGTGGACCACCTGGTGGTGATGGTGGTAACAAGTTAAAGAATATACAACATCTAGATGCTCTCCCAACACCTCTATTGTGTCTTTCTCCCTATAGACCCATTTTCTCCTATCATTGCCTCTATATCAGTGGCCCATCCAAAGTTTCCATTCCAGCTATATGGTGGGTTGGAAAATCTCATACAAGATTTCCCTACCATCACATGAATATCACCACCTCTCCCTCAACTGACTAGAACCATCCTATGAGACCTAAACAATAGATCTTCTATATTGTGACCTCCTCCTAAAATGTCTCGCACATTAAATTCCTTAATACCGATGTAATCTCCCAACTTCCTAGGTATATACTCCTTCTTACCCACTACCGGAAACCACAGGTTGTGTTTTCTAAGCCAAGAAACTCTGAACTACCAAAGGATTATCTATAACCCAAGCATATGTAGGAATTCACAAGGGTATAAATCTTGCTCATATGTCTCTATGAATCCCTCACTCGAAGGTATAAGCTCAAAATATTTGATCTCGAACCATATCATCGAGTACCTAGAGTAGTTGGTAAACCACAATGAATGTTAAGCTACCATCGTACTACCCTTCTCGAGCTGCATATGCTTCTAGATATATACCAACCTCATAATAGCTAGAGATAATTCCTCTCTGAAGAGGCTCTCAATCTATGACCATGCTATAGTCATCTCATCATAAGATTTTGTCACCAAACCCCTCCATCATCTTATTGTTCCATAAAGATGTCTCACCTCTAGGCCCACCATCTGATCTATCAGTGTCCTAAATAGATGGAAAACTCAGGTAACTACCTCAAGATAATCCCTATCCACTTATGGGTTAAGCTCACCTCAAAACTAAAAGGGTATCTATCACTGAAACTCATAAAGTGTGCTCATACTGTTCACCTCATACGCTGGTACTACAAGTACCATTTGCTTCTCTATAGGTGGTGGTATAGATGGTACACCACCTGGAGGTAACATAACTAGAATTGGTCCTTTTATCAACACCTCATCACTGAGGGTATCATACTAATAACCTTGACGTTCAATCTTAGCTGACATACATCATGAAGTCATCCTGAAAGTAAACAAGATTTACCACAATCAATGAGTATATCTAGAGAGTTAAACTGAGAAGGACATGGAAACCACAACTCATTCCTATATGATTCATGTACTATTGTTGTCCCCACAACCAATTTTCCCATGTACTGAGTTGAAAATAAGGCGATTAGAGTCCTACTGTATGGATACATCGGCAGTTAGACCAACACTAGTGTCCCTAGCCTAAAATCCAAACCCCAAATTCTTAATATTTTTTCCCTAAACTAATCTCACAGACCCCAATCCTAAGGTAGAACTGACTTCTCTAATACCACACTACCATGACTCGTCCCAAAGGGTCACATGCTGCTACTCCCCAAGATCGCCTCTAATAGGCTAGGGAGAGGATAATAGCACTGAGTAGGCATATCACTAACATGGGATACCATAGACTTAGTACTTGTACAAACACACACATGTTCAAGGACATACAATGCTAAAATGTAAAAACCATCAAACAACCATGCATGCATACATCTAAATATCACAACCAGAGTATGAAAACTAGTAAAGGAAAGTAAATAGGCCCAAATACAAGCCCACCACTAAGATTCTGAAAACAATTCCAACCAGAAAAGTAAACATGGGGTCTACTTTTAGGATACCTTAATAACACACCTCAAAATTTCTAGTCTCACTGAGAATCAGCTTATCCCAGTCCCTTGGGGACTCTAGAAAATGGTCAATCATCTAAGAAGGACATGACGTGTGTAGGAAAAACCTGTACAGGGGTGAGTATTACAATACCTAGAATGACACCCTAAAACCACAAAACATACAATAAAATTATAATAATCAACTCTATACTGGTATATTTCAACAAAACATATAATAATAATATCTAGAAATACTCAACAAAGATGCATCGTCTCAAGATAAATTCACAACCGTAATTCCATACTGGGATTCTAGATTGAAATTTCCACAAAAAAATCATTGAGGAGAACATACTCCATGAGTTTGATAATACTGAAAACATCTGAATAGATACGATATATATATGAGTATCACACCTAGGGACATGGGGGATATGAAAAACTCAATCTGGAATAACCCACCAAGTAGAGGATCAGAGCCTGCATAATATTGGTCACGAAGATACCAAGAACTCCCCCAAGAGAAATAAGATGATATAGGATCTCACTCCATGCCTCAAAAAAATATTCCCAAAACTCTATCCAAGAATTCCCACTGAAAGGGATCATTGTCCTATCTGTTGGAGGTGATTAAAAAATAACCCCTATGGAAAAGGATATAGAGGATGAACCCTTAACGAAAATATTACAAGATATAGAGGAAAAGGGTTTCAAGATAACATTGATAGAGTACAAAGTGTATAGTATAAGTATATTATATGTCCCTTTGGCACTAGGTCCTGCTCATGTAAAATGGGCCATGCACATTTATGTGTAAAAGTATATGGCGTGTTGCTTCTCATGTACTAGGACCTGACTTAGCCTATGTATGCATGGATTTTCCATGTCCTTTTAGGGGTGCATGGAGTGCTTGTGGCTATGTACTTCAACCCATGTTTGTGTTCTCTCTTAGGTACATGCTGATCCATTAAAGAGGGTTAACTCTCCATGTGACAAGGTCACATGTTGTGTGATCCTTAAATTCCCTCCAAAACACTAGTCACTATTGTAAGGTCCCCACACTCCATATGGATCAAAACTTTCCAGAAATATAGGTTCTTCCTACAATGTACACCTGTATAACCATCACCTTGGATTTCAGCCTAAATCCTATTGGAAAACATGGATCTACTCCATATGTGCCTCGCTGTAGATGCTCACCGGAATCCAGCCTTCAAAATAGTTCAGAAAATTCCTATCATAGGTTCTCGTCATCATTCACAGAACCCACTCAAATAGGGGTCTCCAATATGGTTTGATCTACATGCTTCTACCACCGTTGAAAGATTCTCATGCCATTTTTAGTCTATATCTATGATATGGAATCATTGCACTAAGAAATGGGTGTAAAATGATCAATTCCTAAATATTTGGGTCAAGCTATGGGCCAAAGAAGAATACCCATGATGAAATAAGAATTGAGGGGAGAAAAGAACAATGAACAATCATTAGGAATCAACCTCAATCAATGTTCATGTCAAAATAAATTCTTTTCTATTAGAATAAAAAATGAATAGATAAAAATTATTCACAAAGAAATTATCCCAATAAAACCACACTATAATCCCATCCTGCAATACACATGATCCACCGATCAATATGTTTGTTGATTGATCTGTTTTCATCATAGAAATAAAAACATATAAAGAAATCCAAATAAAACAATTTAAAATTTCAAGATAGATTGATCCTCGATGAATAATGAGCCAAAATCATTATTGTTTGGGAGATCTCTAAATCTTGTTGCTCGCCGATTACCGATCTACGATGTGGTTGGTATTCTTCGGAGAGAGATCCTTCAACGCTCTCTCCAACAGTTCTCCAATGGCTCAAGGGCTATGCAAATAACTCTATAATTCCATTATAACCAAATTCTTAAAGAATAATTTAGGTATCCACATAAATGTGAAAATAAAATTATTATTATTTTATTATTTTATTTATTTTACTCCCATGATAACTTCTCTACAAACACCCCACACCAATAAAGGTTATGTCACTCCTAGGGTAAAACCCAAGTTCTACACTCAACGATGACATAAGATCTCTAATCTAGTCCCTCTTTTAGAATTTATTACAATTTTTCAAGAAAACTATGTGTGCGTGCTATTTAAAATATTTAATATATTTTAAACATTTATTTTGGCCACATTGGGCCTCTTAATCACTTGTCATCTCAGTGCCTGGTCTCAAAAATAATCCATACATTATCCAAAAATAATACATGGAAAAAAACCAAGTCATTATAAATTTATTATAGTAATTATCGGTGAGATCCCTATTTATTCCAAATAGAATCATATAATTAGATTTATCTTTAAGTTTTTTTGAAACATTAAAGGAACATGCACTGTAGGGTTTGATTTACAATTTTAACTTATTGAATAATAAGGTTAATTATTTTTCATGTTGTCTTTGAGAAATGAATATTCCTCAACCAAAATAATTGTTTTTATTTTAGGTAATCCCAATATAATTTTTCTATATTTAGATACGTTCTATGGATTTTAAGATACTAATGACGAATTGGTATTGATTTTTCAATATTTGTATCACATATGGTAGTGTCAACCAAATTGGGTGTCAAATTTACATGGAAAAAAGAAATTCATTGAATAATTTTATGTAATTAAGGGAATAATTACATTAGATCTGATATTAAAATCTTATGATTCTGTTAAATCATAATTAGTGCAATGTGATGTGCGGAGATTAAGATTAACGTGTGTTTTCAAGAAAAATATTATTTTTGGGTGATCGTTCCTTGGTCATTACAACCATCAAAATGTTATTTATCTAAAACTATTATTCTAGTAATGATAGATACAATAGATAAAGTTATGTGTGTAGGATCTCTTAAGGATATACTCAACACATAGAGGGGAATGAATTAGAGTTGGGATTTTTTTTAAATGTATTTTTATCTCTTTCTTTTACCAATTCAATTTTTTTCTCATATTTTCTTCATTAATCATACATTGTCTTGGTGACTCATAAGAAACCTCATATCACTCATATGTTCCGTCCAAATGACTTATATGTTGTATCGAATTACACTTACCTAGTAGCAAGCCAATGAATTATACACAGACTCATACATAGACTCATATTTGGTTTACCCCTACTCATATGTTGAGCTCTTTCTTCATGTATCAACTATCCTTACATTAATTCCCCCCATGTAGAACTCTATTCATGAATCCCCTTTTGTGGATTCCCTTTACATCAATATTTAACGACCCATATGCACTTTACCTTATGTTATTAAGACTCTATTTTTTTCTATTATTTTATTCAATTCTTCACTATATGTATCTTATGAAGTTCATTCTTCTTCTATAATTATCATAACTTCCATTAATCTTCTCAAGATTCATTTGGTACAACAACTCCTTTATTTGGTGTATTTATCTAGATTCTTCCAATGAACTCATATATACTCCTACTAATGATCCTTTGAAAATTAAACAGCTTTTGAAAATACATGAATTATTCAAGCTTGGTATTATAATTCTTTAATGGTAGTTCATAGTATATCTAGAACTGGAATGGCTTGAATCAGAGTGGAAAAAGAAGGAAACTGAAACATAGTCCTTTCAATCCACTGCATGCATGTTTTTAATAATAAACAATATCATTATTTTACTAGTCCCACATCATATTTCCATTTGAGAATGTGTTGGTTTATTATACAAGGTGTATAGTAATAAGTCATTCAAATCCATTAAGGCATACACCAGACTAACCAGTGCACTGTATATCCCCATGTGTGTTCTATGATACTCTTTAAAATATATTTCCCCTTATAATATACATGTCTCCTCTATATCCTATTTGATTTCACTCTCAGATGGATGACCATTGATCTCAGTCAACTATATCTCTAAGATAGACAAGATACATGGGTCATAGCTAGCATGATATTTGGTCAAATTTTGTAAATCCTTTGATAAAAACTCATATATCCAGTTATAATGACTTGTATGTAGATAAAATGACTTTTCCAAACTATCACTTCATATAAACTAATACGCAGTTTAGATCACTCATGATGACTCATACACAGATTCAAGAATGAATAATATTTAGCCTCTCCCTTTGTCAAATATATAATACCTCAAAGAGTTCTAGAAACATAAAACACTTCAAAAACTATTCCATTATTTATATAAATAACTGTAACACCTTCTATGTTTATTTTTAACTTCTTATAAAAACACAAGGATGGAATTCTCAAACATATAAAATTTATTAGACAACATTTGCATTCAAAATTACTGAATCACCAAAACTATAAATCCATGAAATCAACTTTTTCATGCGATAAAGGACAAGAAACATCATACCAACTTCCAAGATGTGTCTTCCATACTTTATTTACTCAATACAAAATGAAAATATGATTGGAAATAATTATTAAAACGTTATTAGGTTCTTCAAATTAATTCTAATAAATTCCTCTTCACTCTAATTTTTTACTCTATGTTTTCATCAAGATTCATTGTCACTCCATTCTCATTAGAATTCATTAAAAATAAATATGAAAATCATAAAGTGAGATCAATAATATTCACCTTTTATTTTTTTTCAATACCCACTAAAATGATATTTCAATATGCGTTCTTTATTTCTCAACCATATTTCCTTCTATCCCGAATTCTTATTTACCGTTAATTTTTTATTTTATTATCTCTCCCTTATTGATAAGAAATAAAATTTCCATGATAGGGGATGGTATCATCTCAAAATCAAGTAATGTGATACCTATCATCCCACTATAATTATATGTGATCCTGGTTTGATGTAAAAAATAATATGGTTTTATTTTGACAACAAATTTGTCCATAAAAATTATGATACCAGCTAAAATAAGATACTCACCACATTTCTCAGGAGCTCTATATATATTGTTTGGATAATAAAATTGAATAATACCAATTGTAATAGATATTATTATAGAATATTTCAAGATAAATTCCTACATTTACTTTAACACATTGGTCAAAAACATTCAAGTATAAAATAATTTTTTAATTTCATCTCTAAATATTCTTAAAACTTCAACTTCATGTCATTGATTAATAAAATATTTATCCCTCGTAATTTTAAGATTTTATTTTTGTAACCAAGGATGAGAGAATAAGAAATAATACCTTTTATGATGACACATTTATCAAATAACATTATAGAATTTAGTTGTGCATGATATTAATAACTCTAGTAGTTTCTTCATAACATTATTCATTTGTCTCCACATTAAATATTCCCTTTAAAAAATATTTATTAAGGTGGATCTTTTCTATTGAGATAATCATGATGTACCATGTTGATAATACACAAATATGGTTACTTATTCTTTCGTGTTGTCTAGTTATAAATTCTTTCACATTTTATTTAGTTCTCCCCTTTAGAACATACTTCACATTTAATTTATTGATTTATTATAAAAAAATATACCCAAATGATAGGGGAAAATGTGTAATTCATTATTTCTCAATATGTTCAGAAATTTAGAGAATATTTTCTAAAAAAAGGATACTCCATTTTCTCCAACCTTCATGTGTGAACATTTTTTTCAGATTTATTTTTTATTTGGGAATTATATAATTATTTAGAGATTTTATTTCTTTCTGTATCATACTTTTATTTTATTTATTCATTAATCTAAATGCATAAATATATATAATTTTTATTATATATATGGATTCTCGTTATGTTGGAAACCCTATTAAGAAAACTTTTATAGTATGTCCATACTTCTTGTATATTTCACACACCACATCTAAGACTCCTGGGTTATAATTTATTGAAATCCTCTCATGAAATTAAATTTCTTCATGTGGAATATATTATTTTCATTTTGAACATGATTTCTCTTGTGCCTCTTCTATCTTATTTTAATTTTCCAAATCATCTATCTAGGTCATCAAACACTCTTTATTTATAAATCCATCCTTTTTGGAAATTCCTCATGGATTAATATGATTCTGTTTTACCACACCGGTCCTTTTATGTTTCACTTGGACTGATATTCCCTTTTTATTCGATTGATTCTATCAATACATACATATATGGATTTTTTACATGAGTACATGGGTTTTTGAAATTTCCCATAATAAAATTGATTTTTTATTTTTGGTGTGAAACCTCTCTCGGACATATTGGTCTTCCTTAGAATAATGATATTTCCTGCATACTTCCCTAGATGTCTCACCTTCCTTCATCAGATTCACTGGTATCCTTTACCAATTTGTTACTTATATATGCATAGTTGATTTATAAAATAATTTTTCACACTTGTTTCCACAACCATTGAAAATATTCTGGTGATTTCCATGTTTTTCAAATCTATTTGAGATAGACTGAATTTGTTTATTTAGTCTTTGATCCTTTCACCATCTAGGATTTTCCCCTTCTCAATGTGGGATTCCTTTTAGATTCATTAATTGATATATTTTTTCAAAAATCAAATTATTAATTCCCAAACCTATTACAACACAAACAATTACCCAAAAACCTTTACTTCCTTTTATGTAATTCATACTATATAAATTTTTCCAAATTCATAGTATGTTGTTTCGTGTCATTCCTCTCAGCTAAATAAGAATATTTTGGGAACCAACTCTTTTATAAATTCTTCTATCCATATTTCATATGGTATTAATATTCTAATCTTTTTTACTCATCCATTTTTGTATAGATTTATATTTTACACCTACACTATATATGAAAAAAGTTTTATAAAAAATATTCGATTTTAAAATGGATGGAACCTCTTACATTGATCTTGAAGAGTATTGATAATAAGATGATCTCAATGTATTATTTCCATAGAATAGAGGATTTTTAGAACACGATCACTCCAATGAATGTTGTGTGGTAGAATAAAGTGTTCCCTCAACTTTTTTTAAAGACATGGCTTAAGAAATTTTCTAATTTTCTAATTGGATTTCATTATCATGGAACTTCATATTGAGAATGGATTTCTCATTATCTATTATCTTAAATTTGTATTCACACTCATTTATTAATATTATAAATTCTTTATCATTAATTTTATTTTTTTCTTTCATCAAAGTGTGAATTTACATTATTTTTTTAGCCTTGACTTCAAATTGGGAATTTCTAACGTCATTATAAGGGATTAAATTTCCCCTCTAGGATTATATCTTATCTCTAATGTTCTTCAGTAATTATTTGATATATTGAATCTATTTGATCTATTTACTCTCAATCTCACTTCTAGATCCATGTTTATTATTTCCATGGAACTAACTCATTTGTAGAGATTTATGAAATTCAATAGTTTTTTCTTCAATTATTTATCCATGTTATCTTCTTATATTTCAATATGGATGATCTATTCCTACTAACTTTCAAAAAATTGAAAAATAATAGAAAAACATTCATTGGGAAAACTATGAAACATATATTTTACGGCATCAATTGGTATTTATTATAAATTTACATATATATGATCATCCACCCTGATGCTTGGTTCTTAATTTTATGAACTTTCACATACCTCAAGATCTCCTGAATTCTTTAATTCTTATAAGGTAGAAATCTTATTTTTCACCTTAGTGGTTGATTAAACCAATAGTTCTTTTCCTTTCATGGCAAATCTCTCTTTTTTATTTTTATAATATAGAGAGACTAAAACTATTACTTTTTAGTATTATTGGGGAACCTTCTTAAGTCATTTATCATCTTTATTCTTCCTGATCATCACAGTATTCACATGAATTTATTTGTGATCAGAGATAGATATTTATCCAAAACTCCACTTCATTATAAATTTATAAAGATACTAAAAACATCAAAAATAGAAAAACATTAAAAGTAAAGAATCCAATAAATATTTTACCTTGTTATGATACCAATTATAGGATCTCTTTGGGATATTCTCAACACTGAGAGGAGGGTTAATTAGTGTTAAGGAATTTTAAAATCACTTTTATAGTTTTATACCTCTCTTTATACTTTTCACAATTAAGTGGATAGATATCTCATTCTATAACCATTCCTTCATTCTTTTAGTTCATTCAAACACACCCAAAGTGGATAAAATATTTAAAAGGTTCTTCTTTTAATAAGAATGTATAATCCTTTATGAAATTGGAAAAAAACCACGATCACACTACCCACTTGTGAAAACCTATGAGATATAGTATGTAGGAAGTCTCCATAAATTTATGATAGACTATATTATTCTAATAGTGTATGGACATCCCATGCTTTATTACATCCCTCACTTTAGAGTGATATGAAATGGGGTAAAAAACAAATATTCTTTCACAAATTTAGAAAATTTTAGGTTATTAATTTTTCTTTTATTATACTTATTCTTATATTACATGCATTATTGCATAAAATTAACACTCATTCTTATTATTATTTTATAAGAATAATAGTTCAAACACCTCCTCCTTCTTCATAGAAAATTGAAAATCTTCCCCTTCTTCTTCTCTTTCAAAAATACAAGACTCTTACTCTTCATATGCAAACTATATTTTCACAAAACTTTCTCTTCTTCCATATTCCTTTTCTTCTTCCTCTTTCTTCAGTGAAAACATTTACATAGGATGTCATCTATGTTTTTTATTCTATTTTTCTTCAGTGCATGGGAACAACATTATGTCTTCTTATTTCTCTCTTTTCATTAAAAATCGCAATTTTGAATTGGGATGTATTATCTATTATTCACACACACTCACCTATTTGAAATGATATATATATTTATAAAAAGTTATAGCATCATATTTTTTCTACCTTCTCCTCCTAGTATTACATGTTCAAGAAGAAAAATAATTTTAAAATTACAATGATTTTTAATAATTCAAAACATCTTCAAATATCTCATAAGGAGTTGGTATATTTCAATCATCACAACCACATTTTTCTTCTATAAAATTTACTTATATTTAAATAATTTATATGTATACAAGAAAAAATCATAAAACTGTATTATAACTCCTTACTTCATAGTGCACAAAATTGAAATTGATCTCTTTTCAATGTCTTTCATCATATTCTAGGATTATAATTAAATGATTCGTGATATTTTAATTTTAATATATAATAAATCATCATCAAATCAAAAAATATAATTTTGTGAGTTTCAAATAACTCATACATTATTCCAGTGACTCGTAAAGAGCCTCATTTACTCATATTTTTGAGATAAATGACTCATATATAGTATCATATGACACTTACACAATAGAAATAAAATCAATATAATGAAAAATTATAAAAAAACACATATATAGTTTCCTCCCAATATTTAATAAAGTTCCATCTTCATCCATAAATTATCCTTACATGGATCCCCATCATATTGACATCTATTATTAAATCACATTACATAGATTCCCTTTATGTTAGTCTTTAATGAATTTCACTCACTTTACCTTAATTACTTATGCCTATTTTCTTCACCATCATTTTATACTAAACTTTATAAAATATGTCTTTCAAATTTTCTGCTTTTTATGATATTATTTGAAATTATGGTAATAATCTCAAGATTATTTTGGTACCTTGAACTTCTTATTACTATTTATTAATTTATCTTATTTTGATAAACTCATGCATGATCCTTTTGATGGTCCATCGAAGCATAAGTATCTTCCGATAAACATGTATTATTTAAATGTTACCTTTAGATGTTCCAATGGGAGTTCTTGGTGAATTGGGAAATATCATGACTTAAATCAGAGTTGTGTGGAGAGGATGAATTAGAAAAATTAATTTCAATCCAACATGTGGGTGTTTTTAATTATGAAAAGTATCACTATTCGACTAGACCCACATCTGATTTTCATTTGAGGGTGCACTGGTTTATCATAAAAAGTGCACGGTAGTTGGTCACTCAAATCCCTTAGGGCCCACATCAACCTATTAGGTCTACCATAACACCCCATATGAAAGTTTTTCTACTATTTCTCTTACACTACTCTATGTATGAGACATGACTCATCTATATACCATTTGTTTCCATTATCAATTACCTTAAATTTGATCTTAGTTGGAAGTTTCTCTGAGTTAGCTTAGCTACTTAGGTCTTGGATGTCTTGAGGGATGGCCACCTTTGGTTTTTAAATCCTTTGATAAAAACTCAAATACAAAGTTACAATAACTTATATATAGATAAAATTACATTTTCAAATTATCACTTTATAGAAACTTATATGAATTTTAGTTGATTAAAAATGAGTCATACATAGAGTCAATAATGACTCATATACATCCTCCACCCCGAATAAATATAATATAATTTAGTGAGTTCTATAAAATAGTAATACTTCAACTACTCTTCTAGATTTTCATTAAATTTAATCAACTTAAACCATGTTTATTTTTTACATATTTTAAAAAATAAGGGTAGAATCCTTAAAAATATAAAATTATTCAAAAAAAATTCCTTCCAGATGAATGAATCACAAAAACACCAATGTAAATTACTAATATTTTTTATATGATAAATTACTTAAATGTTAAAAGCATGATCTAATATGTCTCTTATAATCTATATTTACTTAATAAAAAATTAAAATATTATTGGGAATACTTCTTCTAAATATAATGGGTTTTTTACTAACATAAAATAAATTTATCTTCACTCCAATTCTTCCCTCCATATTATCATAAAGATTAATTGAAACTCCATATTCATTGACATTCATTGACAAAAAATACAACACACACAAATTGGGATCCCTAATATATCCCTTGTATTTGTTTTCAATACCCAATGAAATAATTTTTTAATATGTGTTATTAATTTATTAAAGACATTTCCTTCTCTCCCTAATTCTAACTCACCATTCATTTTTCATTTCCTTCTCTATCCATTATTGAAAATAACAACAAATTCCATGAAATATAATGGTTTAATTTCAAAATAAATTAATGTTTCATCAACCATTCCACTTTATTTATTTTAGAGTCATGCTCAGTGTAAAAAACAAGATGGTTTGATTTTAATATCAAATTTGTTCATAAAAATATGATACCTACTTAAATTAGAAACTCCTCAAGTTTATTAGGAGTTATCCAACTATTTATAAGATGAGACAATTTAATAATACCAATTATAACTAATATTCTCATGAAATATTTAATCCAAAATTTCATAATCACTTTAATAAGTAGGTCAATAAAATTAAATTACAAAATTGGTTTTAATTTCATCCTGTAATATTTTATAAAATTCACTTTCATGTTATTGATAAAGAAAATATTTTTCTCTATTAATTTTAGGATATTATTTTTATAACCAAGTATGGGAGAATAAGTAGTCATACCTTTTCTAATGACACATTTATCAATTCACCTTCTAAAATTTTTATATGAATGATAGAGATAACTCAATATGTTTCTTCATAGCATTATTTACTTATATCCCCATCAAGGACATAATTAACATAATATTTATCATGGTGGATCTTTTCTATAGTGATATTTCAATATTTCCTATGTTGAGAATGTACTAGGATGCATATATCTTTGTGTTTCTAGTTTTTATATATATCACATTTTCTTTAGTTATCCCTAACAGAACATACTTCACCTTAAATTACTTACAAGGTTATCACACAGATACACACAAATGATAGGTAATAATGTGGAATTAATTATTTATAAATGTGTCCAAAATGTTTGAGAATATTTTCTCAACCTTGTTTCTATACTTTATCCAGGCTTCATGCTTGCACATTTTGATTCAAAATATATTTTTAATTTTGGTATCACATAATTATTCATAGACTTAATTTCTTTATGTAGGATACGTATCTTTTAATTATTCATCAATACAAATTCATCACCATGTATAATTTTTATTCTCTTAATTACTTATTCTTATGTTGAAAACATTATTTAAAAAACATTAGAAATATTTCAATCCTTCTTTTATCTTCCACATAGATCTTCTAAAACTCTTATGATACTATTTTTTAAAAAACATTAATAAAATTTAGTTTCTTCGTATGGAACATCTTATTTACCTTTTTCACTTACTTCCACATGTGTATATTTAATCATATTTTCCATTTCCAAATTAACTTTATATATTATCCAAGACTGTTTAGGTAAAATGAATCCTTTTTGTAATTTCTACATGGATTCTTAGAAGTGTTTTTCACTACCTCATTCCCATTGTGTTTTTATTGGACCGATATTCCTTTTTTTTATTTTGGTTGGTTCTATAAATAAATACATCCATGTATTTTTTGCATGATTCAATGGTGTTTCCTCTTTTCACACTATAAAATTGAATTTCCTTTTTTTACGGCACCCTTCTCAAACTTCTTGGGCTTCTTTAAAGAAATATTCTTTTCTTACTTACTTCTAAGGGATGTATCACATTCCTTCATCAACCTCTATGGTATCATTTCCCCATTTTTTGATATATAATAAATTGATTTAGACAATAATGTATCACTCCCATGACCTATAAACATCATATATATTTCCAACCTTTTCAAATCCATCTGAGAGAGAAATATTTCTCCCTTTATTCTATGAATACTGCATCATATCAACTTTTATCCCCCTCATCATAGGATTTATTTGAGATTCATAAATAGATTTATTATTCCAAAAAAATATTTTTTTAACAAACTATTACAACACCAAAAATGATCAGCAAATCATTATCTCGTTTTTGTACCTCATGTGGTTCATATTTTCCAAACTTGATAACAAGTAAGTTTTTCATTCTTCTGAGATTATTTTGGTAAACCACATCTTCTATACATTTTTATATAAACCTTTAATATAGTTGTAGTATTCTCATAATTTTTACTCACACATTTTTTTTAATTATTTAGATTTTACACCAGAATTTTCCATGAAAATAGATTTAAAACATACATTATAATTTGATATGGATGGCACTGCTTCCTTTGATCTTGCTGAGGATTGGTCGTGAGATAATCCCAATGTTTTTTTACATAATAGAGTATTTTTATAATACGATCACTCCTTTTAACATTATTTGGTAGCATCAATATTTCCCTCAGATTTTTTGGAAGACATAGCTTGAGCAGTTCTCAGATTCTATAATTAGATTTAAATATGAATAAACACCAAATTGAGAATAAATTTCCCATTGTCCATTACTACTAATTTTTTCACACTTCTTATTTATTCTTATAACTTCATAATCATTTATTTTATTATTATCTTATGTCAAAGTGTCAATATCCATTATCTTTTTATCCTTGACTTCAAGTTGGGAATTTCTAAAATCAATGAAAGATTTTTTATCTTCCAATAATGAATTGGTATTCACATCAAGGTTCTTCATGAATTCTTAATTTTGTGGGATTTATTTGATCCATCTACTATTATATTTTAATCATCTCACTTCAAGCTCTATATTTACTATTTCCATGGATCTATCTTATTTGGAGAGCTTTATGGAATTCAATAATTTTTCCTTCAAAGTTTTCTTCATGTTATCGGCTTCACCTTCAAGATAGATGATCTCATTATAATAACTTTTAAAAACCCCAAAAATATAAGAAATAATTTTTTAGGAAAAATATATATCATATCTCTTTAAGGAAGTAACTGATATTTATTTTGGAGCTATAGATATATAATCATTCCCCCAATTGCTTGGTTCTTCTAATGGAAAATTTTTACATGAACTTTGATATACCTAAATATCACCTAATTTATTTGATTCTTATGATGTAGAATGGTTTTTAATAACCATGGTAGTTGTTTGAATCATATATTATTTTCATTATAGTATATATCAATATTCTTTACTTTTATATATTTGAGAGATCAAAAATTCATCTTCATAGGATGCGTGGGGTCATTCTTTAAGCTTTCATTATCTTTCTTTTTCATGTTCACCATAATCATGGTAGGAATTGAGTTCTTATTAGGGAGAGATATATCTTTCCTAAAATTTCACTTCATTATATTTTCAAATAGAGACTCAAATATTAATTAATAGAAAAACTTTTAAAAAACAAAATCCAATCAATGGTGGACCTTTCTTTGATACCAATTAAAGGATAAATTTGGGGTATTATCAATGCTAAGAGGAGGGGTGAGTCAATATTATGTATTTTAAATTTAGTTTTATATTTGTATCACTTTATTTTACCTCTGTATGGTTAGGTGAATGGATATATTGTTCTATCATCGTTGCATTATTCATCATTTCATTCAAACACACATAAATGGGAAAATTGATTTATAAGGTTTGCCATTCAATGAGAAAAGATAATACCTGGTTTGATCAAGAAAAACCCTTGATCATGCAACCCACTAGTGGAAACCTTTGAGATACAAGTAGATAATATCTATGAATTTTTTATACACCACTGTATCCAAATAGTTTATTTGCATCCCACACATTAGAGCGATGTGTAACTGGGTAAATAACTGAAGAGTCTATATCCAATTGAGACCATTGTTAGATTTTCCATGTGTTACTTATTCATCCCCTTATTCTTTTATTACTGACACAGTATTAAGCATAGTAGTGTTCACACCATATTAATCTTCTTAAAAGTAAAATGGAAAGAAATTCCTTTTTTTCTCATGCATAAAGGAAATACTCATCTTCTTCCTGTATGGAATGGATTTCACAATAATTTCTCTTTTTACCTCTTATTTTTCATCTACCTCTTTATTCAATACAACAGATCCACTCTTTATATATTCCAAATTTTCTTATTATATTATTCTTTATTGTAGAGGAATATTACTATATTTTACTCTTTATCTCTTCTCTTCATACTCACAATTTTGAATTGGGATGTAGTTTCAATTATTCACACACACTTACATCTTCAACCTACAATATATATTTATAAAGAGTTTTGGAATTGTAATTATTTTCCCTTGTCCTCCAAAAAATTACTATACTAGAGGAATACTATGTTTTGAATAACCATTTTTTTAGTAATTCAATACCACCTCAAATATAATATAAAGACTCAGTATATTTTCTTCACAATTTAGAAACATTACAACCTACTTTCTCTTACAAAAAATATTCCAGTATTTAAACTATATCCATGTATGCATAAAAATTATTAAATATATAGTAGAACTCCATGACTCAGAGTGAATAAAATATCCATGAATATTTTTTCCTATTAAACCATCTCCTTCTAGGATCATTATTAAAGTAATCAAAATATTTAAATTTTAATGTGTGTAAAATAATTTTTAGATAAAAACATGATATGAGTGTCGAATGACACATACATTGTATTAGTGAATTATAAGAAACCCTATATCACTCATAAATTCTTACCAAATGACCCAAACATCATATCAAATGACACTTAGGAAGTAGCAATCTAATGATTCAAATGTAGACTCATATGAAAAATCATACACAAACTCGTATGTGGTTTAATCCCACTCTTACATTGGGCTTTAGGTTTATGTGTCAATTATACTTACATAGATTCCCCTAACATCGACCTATATTTATGAATACCATTATATGGGATCCCTTTATGTCAATATTTAATGAATCATGCAAACTTTACCATTAGTGTTTAATGTTATGTTCTTCTCTATGATTTCATACAAAGCTTCATTGTGTTTATCATGTGAAGTTTAAGATTTTTTTTGGAATTCTCTAAGATTCTAGTAATATTTTCAAGAATATTTTAGTATCTCATCCTTCTTCTTCCTGTGAATTTATCTAGATTCTTCAATTGAACTAATGAACACTCCTTCCAATTATCTTTCAACATGTTAGTATCTTATGATGAATAGGGATTACGAAATGGTGATATTCTGATTCTTAGAGATTAATTTGTAGCACATCTAGTTCTATCATAGCTTGAATCAGAGTTTCACATAGAATATGACA
Organism: Viscum album; assembly: GCA_963277665.1. Lineage (NCBI taxonomy): Eukaryota > Viridiplantae > Streptophyta > Magnoliopsida > Santalales > Viscaceae > Viscum > Viscum album. Next base: position 1,495,457,651 of record OY728119.1, on the reverse strand, counting down.
TAGAATTAATCATTTCAATTCAGTTCATAGGTGTATTTAAGGATGAATAGTGTCACCATTAAACTAGTCCCACATCAGAGTTGTATTTGGGAATGAATAGTTTTATTATACATGGAACACAAAAGGTGGTCATTTAAATCTCTTAGGGAATGTACTGACTATTTGGGTCTACCATAACACACGGTATGGTAACTATGATATTCTTACTCTTGTTCCACCCCACATAGGATCCATTCCTCCTCTATTCCCCCTTTATTTCCACTCATAATTTCCTGATTTTTAAGCTCAGTTAGAATCCTCTCTAAGATATCCTATCCACTAAATTCTTAGATTTATTAAGGGTTAGCCATATTTTTTTGTAATTAATTTGATAAAAACATAGGTGTCCAACAATGATAAAATGTGTACAGATATAATTTCTTTTCCAAATTTTCACTTCATAGGAACTCATATGAAGTTCATCTAATTCAAGGTGACTCATACACAACCACCCCCCTTTGTCAAATATAAAATACATCAAAGAGTTATAGAAACCTATAACACTTCAAAAACTCTTTCATCATTTCTAGTAATTTCCTCAAAATCATATAAGTTTATTTTCACTTCTTATAAAAACAAAAGGATAGAGTCCTCAAGAATCTGAATTTATTCAAAATATGTTTTCCTTTAGGGTGAAAGAATCACTAAAACACCGAAGGAATAAACTCATATTTATAATGTAATAAATGATAAACAAATTCAAAACAACTTCTAATATATTTCTTATAATCTACACTTAAGTAATTTAAAATAACAATATGCTTGGTAATAATTTTTCTCAAAATGTTTGGGTTATTTAAATAAATTCAAAGTAAATCCTTTTCACTTAAATTCCTCAAAATATTTTCATCAAGATTTATTGGCACTCCATAGTCTTTTACATTCATTGATAATAAATACAGTATAAGCAAAGTGGGATCATCAGTGTGTATCCTTAGTATTATTCAAAATCCTATAAAAATATACTATACTCCTTAGCGGTTTGATTAAAAACACAATGGTTTATTGAGTGTATATATGGGAAATTAGTGATTAATGTGACTAAAAAAATCTTCCAACAAAGTATTTATATATAGAGTTTAATTAATGAGGAAATTAGTGTTATAATAGGTGAAAATATCTACGATATACATGATTATATTGAGTATAATATATACTCATATTTACTTAAATATGTATTCTCAAATCACTGATATTTCACTTTAAAATGTTATTTATAGTCTTTTTAAATTAAAATAGCCTACTACTGAGTTGAATAATCCTTTCTCAAGTTATAATCAACTCAATAGTGAGAAAATTAAGTGAATGATCCATTCATTATGTTGAACTATCATATAGAAATACAATATTCATTACCTTATTATTTTATTAATGAATATTTCTTACTAGAGTTATGAACAAATGATTTTTTTATAAAATACGTAAGTAAAACCATTTATCATGTGTATTTCATATTATGTTTTATAAATATTTATTCCCTTTAATAACTTAAGATGATTTATAATACCCGCACTTAAAAATGCATATTCTGGTATTTTTAGACAAGAATTAATTTTCATTCATTCTCAAAGATATTTTAGGTTTATAGTTTTAAATAATAGTTCTTCACCCTTAAATAAAAAAATATTAAATCACCAAGGGCACACTTTCAAATTGTATGAATTTTTCTCACAAAAAAAATTATGATATAACAAGTTTTATTTTCATGACACATCTTTAAAATTTTCATTTTGACCTCATCCCTATCCCTAATAATTATTAAACCCTATGAAAATAAATTTAAAATGTGGTTTTATCACAAAAATATTAGTAAGGGATATAAAAATATAAAGAAAGAAACTCATTAGTTCATGTATACATATAGAAATTTATATTTTTGAAAGAAAAATTGGGTTTAAAATAAATATATTCTTACCTAAGAAATCAACTCCACAAACCAAATATTTTCATAAAACATTTAAAAATAAATATTAAAGGAAAAAATAAAACTAATAAATTTTTATTTTCAATCATTAAAAACTCATGAATAATTTTTCACAAAGTTAAAATATTCACCCTTAAGAAGTGGAAAATACATTCCTTTAAACATAACCTCATTAGCTTATTTTGTGAAATTAGAAAATTTCTACAAAAACCATATAAATCATAAATAAATCATGTAAGTAACTTGGAAAATCATTTTACATAACAATATTATAAATGGAATATCCAATTAGGTCAACTTCATAAATTATCTTAAGAACCCAATGCATTGGAGGGCTATAATGGACACAACCATCCTTGGTTTATAACAGAAGCACCCATCCCTAATTAATAGAAAAACCACCCATACATATTTTATAAAATAAAAACTCATCATCATCAATAATTCATTATAACCATAAAATAATTATAAAATATTAAAATTTTCTTTCCCATCATTACACTTATAAAAATATTCTTTGCACCCATAAATACAAAAATTGGATATTGAAATATCTATTTAATTTAAAACCATTTTTAAAATACCCAAAACATAGGTAAGGAGGGTTTTTTATTTGAATAAAACATGGAAAATAATAAATTAAGATAAAAATTAAATAAAAATTATGATGATGATAAAAAATATTGGCACCATATATATTAAAATAGAACATTTCTTTTGTCTTTTTGTCAAAATGGTTCATATTAAATATGTAAAATGATCTCTTATGAAATCCTTTGAAATAAAATAAAAATTGATATAAAATTACATTTATAATTTTTTTACTTCCAAATAAATACATCCATAAAATAATTTTTAAAATATGGACATATAATAAAAATATTTAGAATATGAATCTTTAAAATATATTAAATGATGTTTTTAAAGTACAGTGTCCCTTACCTTGAATCTGAACTATCACGTACAATACTTATATTCGAAAATAATAAAATTATTTAAATTTATTACTTTCCTAATTTCTGTTTTCATATTAATTTTCTTTTCATTTTATTTAATACCATGTTATATTCAATTACATAATTAATTATGTTTGTAGTGAATATTTCGATGATATTCAGCTCTAATGTCCAAAATAACTCCAGTACGTTCATTATGGAAAAAGAGTTCATTATTTCATATTCTCTAGAATAATTATCATAGAATTATTATTATATTTATATGTTAATTAAAATTTTTAAAACCAACCATGAAATATGGTTATGAAAAAGGAGCTATATTGTAATCATAGATATGGTAGGTCTTACATACGCTTGAGTAACATTTATATTTTTCAATGATAATGATTGAAAGAAGTTAATTGTTATTTTAACTTTACATAATTATAATTATATCATTAATATCATATTATATCTTTAAATAAACTAATATGTATCACCCATATGATTTGGTGATGAAATACGAATCACATCACTTGTGTAGAGGTGGTAGTCCACTCATACACATGAATAATGTTATCATTTTTAATGAATAGAAAGGTAAGAAATTAGATGATATATTATCATTAAAAAAATATTTCATTAATATCATATAAATACATTAAATCCTTAATTATATCTATCCATGATATTTGGTGATGGAAAAAAATTACATTGGTTTATGGGGAGATAATACGTCATATACATGAATGATGGTTTTGTTTCCCATTTGAAGGAAGAAGAAGATTGATATAGGTGATGTAATTAACATAATAACATCTTAGTATATGTTATGTACATATTTTATTATATCTTCATGGTTGAATTAAATTTTAAGTATGTTGAAGAAGAAAAAAAACTAATATATTTGGTTAAAAACTATACCTCTTTTTCAAACAATATCCCTTACTTTGTAGCTTAATCCCTATAAGGTTGAAATTATTCTTAAAAAACCTATATAATTATGTTAGGCACATGAGCCTTAGCCCAATTGGTGAGGACTCTATAAGTACATCCAAGCAACCTAGGATCAAATCCAGGTGGAGGCATAACTTCCGGGTACTATAGCAGGTACTGTAGCAGGAACTGTAGCGGGAACTGTAGGAGGTACTATTTAGAACTGTAGCAGCCAGGAATATGTCCCTGTTTGGGCCTTCGGGCCACCGATTTGGTCTCTGAGTCCTCTAAGGCCTCCGGGATACCCGGGCCTTCAGGTCAGTAAGGCCTTCGAGCCACCTCAAGGCCTTTGGGCCACCATAAGTGCTGATGAAAACTAGACAAACTATAAGGAATAAACTCTATAGGGAGGATGAGCAAGGGAGCATTCACCACAACAAAAGAAAAATGGATTGCAAGAATGAGAGGGCAATGAACCTGCCATTGGGACAAGCCTGTGCATGCACGGGAATGCCTAGTCGAACATCCATTCGAAGGTCGAGAGATGATTTCAAGATGAAGATGTTGGGGAGGAGCAGTTCCAAGTATTTAGTCTGGGTTGTATATAATGTTTGAAAGCCTATGGGTAATGAATTACTCTAAGGCCTATGGGCCATGTAATACTTACAACTATGGGCCTTTTAAGGGTTCTGAAGGACCCCAGAACACCCTGAGAGAGGAGGGGTGAATCAGGGTGTCAACTTATTCCTTTTAATGTTTTGGATCTTGTTCCCACGTTGGTAGGAATTTGTTAAACCTATAATAAAATAAAGTAGGAAGTTGACATAGCACTTTTATTTGGTTCACCACAAAGGGCTGCGTCCAATGAGCATATTACGATAGGTTGTTGGTCGTACCTAATTACACTAAACTTTACTAGCTCTGGATTATAATGTTCATGTACAATCACTTTGTCCCATGGATGCTACCTTTAAAAAAGTTCAAGGATAGCTCACAGCGTGCCTCTGGTCACTCCCGTTGACTCCCCCTGGCTCACTACCTTTGGTGAAGTCCTTGTCAGTTTATAGACGTGAAGGACTCTTACATAGATTTGCATTGAATTCATTGCCTCTACTTAGCAAGATACTCTACTTGCATCGATGTCCGTAAATGATGCACTTGAATGCACTGAGCCACTGAACCTGATAAATAGAAATGCTCAAATAGGTTATACTGAATATTTCTTGTAACACCCACCCTTTGCACGAAATATATGACTTTGGCGCAAAATACTTTCTTTTTCTGAGGAAAATATTTTGTGCAACAACCTATTTTACACGCATCTTTATGCACCTCACCTTTTTCATGCAGCTTGTCCTTTTTTGCACAGCTCATAGTTTTTCGTGCAGCCTCAAATTTTTAGCGCAATATCTGTGTTTTTGTGCAGCTGAACCCTTTTCGTGCAACTCGAACTTTTTCATGCCACACCCTTTACGCAAACCTTTTACGTGAATCAGATCTCATATCTTCTCTAAGTATTTAATTGTACGAAATTAGGGAGGTCACCTCTTATTTATAGGCGTCTCAGACCCCTGTGTGCAAAACCCCCTATGGCGCGAAAAACTCTAATTTGCCGCATAATATTTCGCACAGGTATAATTTTTCATGCCCATCTCCAGATTTTTCGCGCAGCCCATACCTTTTCCATTTTTTGAAATTCTGATTCCAAAACACCTCTTTCACGAAAATTCTTTCTCCACTACTTCGCACACCTCTCTGTTTTTCGCTCATCCCGCTATTTTTCGCATATCCCGCTTTTTTCTCACATCCTGCTGTTTTTCACGCATCCCATTGTTTTTCACGCATGCCTCCTTTATTTCGAGCACCATTACCTTTTTGTGCACACCTACCTTTTCCACCAACTTGTATCTTTATTTTTCAATTTTGAGGCCCAAAAATTTGGAAAACACTGGGAAATGGCGTCACCTTCAATACTATTGTCCGCTTGAACTGTATGATCATTTTACTGGCACATATTCTGAACTTCCACTGAGGATTGACAACAAACACAAACCACACTCCAATCCATGCATAGAACGACCATGGTTCCAATAATCTCCCCCTTTGGGTTTGTTCACAATCCGTAAATAAATTCAATAGAGCACCAGCCATATGAAAACCGCAAATGAATGAATAAAATCAGCGAACACTCTAAGTCTACGTGAGAAATGCTCGGTGTAGAAAACAAGAGAGGAAGCTCGAATTGGGTTCCCATGTTTTGGAATTCTCAATGACGCCCACGTAATTCTCTTATAGTGTCACAGAATCATTACATGTCCCTGACATGCCTGAACATACCTAAATTTATTCATTTCTCCCCCATTGAAAATAAACCCAAAGACCGGTAAATGTCCATTGTTCAGCTCACAACACACTCCCCATGGATATTATCTACCTCACAAACCTGCATCACATCCATAAACATCTTAAAAATAGTTAGCATAACTGGGGATAAGGGTATTTCATAACCTCTTTATGCACTAGTAGGTGGCTGAACACCGAGGTTCAAATGATGCCTCTCAAACACAGCCGTTGATAGTGGCTTGGTTAGGATATCAGCCACTTTCTCATCAATTCCCACATGATCAATTATAATCATGCATTTCTCATATTTTTCTTTAATAAAGTGATACCTGATTTCAATATGTTTGGTATGAGAATGCTGAACAAGATTCTTCGTAAGATCAATTGCACTCTTGTTATCACAGTAAATTACTATTGGTTGCTTCACCTCATCACCAATATCTGTTAGTTGTTGCTTCATTCATGGCTATTGAGTGCATACCTTTGTGGTCGAGATATACTCAGCTTCAGAAGTACTAAGAGAAGTACTTTATTGTTTCTTTCTCAACCAACCAACACATTAATTACCAATATAGAATGCTCCACCACTGGTGGACTTTCTATCCACTACATCTCCAGCACAATCAGTATCAGAAAATGCTGTTAATTCACTGTCCCTTCCTGCAGCAAAGTATAATCCACAATTGTGAGTACCTTGAATATACCTCATGATTATTTTTACTATTGCCATATGCTCCTCCTTTGGATTACTCTAAAATCGAGCCACTAGACATGTTGCAAAGACAATATTTGGCTGTGTCGCTATCAGGTATAGTAGGCTACCAATTATCCTCCTGTATATGGTGGGATCTATAGAGGTCCCATCCTTATGCTTTCCAAGTTTGGTTCCAACCGCAATTAGAGTTGAAATCAGTTTGGAGTCATGCATATTAAACTTTTTCAGCAGCTCTCTTGTATACTTTTCCTAGGAAATGAAAGTGTAATCCTTCTTTTGAATCACCTACAGCCCCAATAAACATGTGAGCTCCCCAATCACAGACATTTCAAATTCTGATTTCATGTGATTGGAAAATTCATCCACTGATTTCTGTCTATTGCCACCAAATATAATGTCATCAGCATAGACTAGAACCATGAACTGATCTTTTGGATAATTCTTCAAATATAGATTGTGATATACTCCTCCTCTTTTGAATTATAGCTTCTTGAGATAAGAGTCTAACCGGGAATACCACGCTCATGGTGCATGTTTCAATCCATAGAGTTCTTTCTTTAGTTTGCATACCATTGTTTCATCAGTACCAAGAAGAAAACCCACTGGTTGTTCTATTTAGACTTCTTCTTCAAGTAAACCATTGTAGAATGTAGTCTTGAAATCCATTTGATATACTTTATATCCTCTTTGGAGTTCCATGTAAAGTAAAATCCTAATTGACTCTAGTCTCGCCACTGGTGCAAAGGTTTTTTCAACATCAACACCTTTAATCTGTGAATATCCATTACATACCAATCGCGCCTTTTTTCTAATAACACTTCCATGCTCATCAAACTTGTTCTTGAAGATCCATTTTGTACCAATCACATTTTGATCTTCGGGTCTCTTGAATAGATCCCATGTATGGTTCTTGTCAATCTGATCTGACTCTTCATTCATGGGTTTAACCCATGAATCATCCTTTGCATCTTCTTCAAATGAGGATGGCTCTACAACTGAAAAAATTACAGATTGCATTTTATTCCTCATCCTCCTTATTTGTGTGGGTGCACTCCTATCCCCAATTATGTTAGATGGATCAATCTCAACTCTTCTATTTCTCCTGTGAGGTTCAGTTTCATTCTCTCTAGCCAAGGATTCCTCTTCAGATTCTTCTTATGAGTCAAAATCATAAATTGAATGCTGAGTGTTTTTTCCACCTTCCTCTATTCTAGTATTTATATTTACTCCATGTTCATTTTCTTCCTCACTTTCTATCACATCAGCATATGAAATCCGTGAAGTATTTTTGGTTTTCTCTTCAATGATATTAACATCACTACTTTCCATGATCCTTCCTAATCTCTTATTGAAACACTTGTAGGATTTTCTATTCATAGAGTATCCAAGGAAAATTCCTTCATCTCCATTGTCACCATACTTCCCTTGATTTCCTTCTTTGTTCCTGATGAAGCATTTACATCCAAAAACATGAAATTATTTCAAATATGGCTTCCTTCCATGCCATAATTCATATGGTGTCTTCATCTTACCCATATAAAGTCCTGTTCAATTTTGAATATACACTGCATCTTGAACAGCCTCTTTCTAGTAATGTCGTGAAATACTACTCTCAATCAGCATAGTTCGGCCATGTTGTTCACCTGTTGATTCCTACGTTCAACAACTCTATTTTTTGTGGAGTTCTCACAGAAGCTACTTCATGTTGTATCCCATGCTTCTCCAAGTAATTTTCACATTCAATGGATGTGTATTCCCCTCCATTTTCATATCGTAACACTTTGATTGTTCATCTAGTATCATTCTCATGATTCGCCGATATGTTTTCATACAGTCAGGAACTTCTCGTTTCTTGTGAATGGCCATTACACATGCCATTCTACTAAAATCATCTTTGAAAAGGACAAAGTACCTTTCTCCATGAGTTCTGAAAACATTTATTGGCCCGCATACATCTGTATGAACTAGATCAAGAAGATGAGATGCCCTTTTCTTCTTTGTCCGATATGAACTACAGACCAGCCTCCCATGAATGCAAGCATCACAAGACTTTTCACGCTCATGCTTCAGGTTGGGAATGTCCATGAAAATCCTCAATTTTGATATTTTCTCTATGTCTTGTTGATTGATGTGTCCCAATCTCTGATGCCACAAATTGTTTTCTTCTTCAACAGTCATGTAGAAAACATTTTCTTTACTATCAACCTGATACAAGTTGCCTTCTGTTATGCATCCCTTCAAAAGTGAATTTCCTATCTTTCCCTTGATATTGAAGCCTTTCTGATTAAAAGTAACTATAAGTCTCGAGTCATAGAGTTGACTCACACTGAGTATATTATGATGTAGGCCATGAACATAAAGGACTTCAGTCTTCTTTAGCTCTCCATTAGCTAATTCAGTACATTCACTGCCTTTGATTTTCAAATCTCCATCATTACCAAAGAATACTGTACTATCAAACTTCCTTTTGATGTCTTTTAAAAGTCCTACATTACCTATCATATGAGACGAACAACCACTATCCAGAATCCAGGTGTTGTTTCTTTTTGTTTCTTTTAGGGAAACCTCTGTAAGATTTGATTTCTCGATCTTCTTTTTTTCTTTCCAAGAGATATTGGATTGAGTATAAGATATTGATGGACTTCTAATTATTTATTCTACATAATCAGATTCTTCATACCCATAATATTCTTCCACAGGAGAAAACATGTTTGTGAGATCAGCACCATCAGGCGGGTGGATATTGACACGTCTTTGAGATTTGTATGAATCTCTTTTATCGAATCTCTTCCTACAATACATAGCCTTATGGACAAAGTTAGAACAATGAAAACAATATCCATAGAAACTATTTATTCTATAAAATGGAGGATATGAAGTCAGTCTCCTTTGTTAGCATCCCAGATCTTCCCCATTCAAGTAGCTCATTTCCTCTTCGCAATATGATATGGTATGGCCCAGATAGCCACAGAACCGACACTTTATGAGAGGAAATGTCTTATCACTTGAATTTCTTGTCATTCCTTCTTCCTTGGGTGAATAGTTGGACTGCCTGTCATTTCTGAAAGTTTGAGGATAATTTTCAGTTCTTCTTTTAGTTTGGATTGAGGGTTTCATTTTCAGAACTTCTGGAAACCTTTCAACATGTCCAACTTTCATCTTGTCTTTATTTTGGATCTCTTCACTTCTAGTAGTTGAGGTCTCAGCTTCACATCCAATTTCACTCTTTCCCACACAAGCGGTTCTTCGATCACTCAAGATTTTTCCAACCCCATCTAAAACAAACTTGGCTCTTGCCAGTAATTCTGCATCTGAGAATCTTCCAAAAATGAATTTTCTTCTTTCCCTCATTTTTGGTTTATTAACATTAAATTTCACTCATAAGAGTAAAAACTTCTTCCTAAATTCCCTCAATAATCTTGGACTTCTCTTACAGTCTGGATGAAATGTCATTTATGACCTTTGATTGTTCTTCAATTCTTAGCTTTAGTTCCATAATGACATCTATGAATTCAATGATTGAAGACTAAACTCTCACTAGTTATTCTAGTCATTAAATTTCTTCTTCAAGATCATCAACATATTCAGATGATTCATCCACCATTTCCTTCCACTTATTTCATCTCTTACATTTATTCTCAATCTTGGAAAAGGCATCCTTAATTTGAATCTTTGGATCACCATTAGGAGTAATTTTATTATCTCTACCTTTATTGATCGAGGGATCTGACTTTTCAATGGTAGCCATCATGGTGGCATGGTTTTCTGTTTTAAATTCGGGTTCTTCCTCTTCAAAAAATTCAATATCATCATCTTTCTCTTCACAGACAAAACACTTCATTTGTATTTTCTTTCCAGATTTGAAGTTTCCCTTTTTGAAAAACATTTTCTGAGGCTTCTCGATGTTTTTATCTTCACTATCTTCATCATTGATCTTTATTAAACACTGAGAGGCAATGTGCCCAACTTTTCCACAATGAAAACATACGAGAGGTAACTTCCCTTTGAATTTCCCTTTTCCCTTTTGGAACTTCTTTTCAATGAGATAAAGAATTTCATTTTCCTTTTCATTTTCACCACTACCATCTTTTGAAATTTTCATTGTATCCATGGCCTTGAATTCCATTTCCTTACTCACACGAGTCATAGAATCTTCTTGTTTGACTCTCATTTCATATGCTACAAAGTTTCTCATTAGATCATTCAGAGAAAGTATATAAATATCTCTTTTCTCAAGGGATGACACATTTTCATTGTACAGGGGTGGAATTATTCTCAATATTTTCTTTACAATATCAATGTCTTTGATTTCTTCACCTAGGCCTTGAATTTCTCCAACCACTTTGGTAATTTTATTGAAGAATGAGTCTGCATTCTCATCTGGATGCATCTTTAGATCATCAAACTGATTGTGTAGGACTTGTAATTTTGCCTCCTTCACTTTTCTATCTCTTTCATAAAATTTTTCGATTTTATCCCACATGGATTTTTCTGAGGTGAAACTCATTACCTTTAGATAGATCTGATCAGAAAGGGTTACCTTGAGTGTATTTTGTACTTTAGTATCTACATCAAGAATTTTTCTGTCTGCATCAGTCATAGCCAGGCATGTTGGATCAGTGACTTGTATTCCTTGAACAGTAGAAAAAAGGACTTCCATTCTTATAGATCTTAGATGATATCTCATTCTGTTCTTCCAGATCTGGAAATTATTTCCATCGAAGAGAGGGACTCCCCTAACATTGGATGAATTGTCCATAATAGAAAATGACAGATCAAACACCAGTTAACCTCCCTCTAATACCACTAGAAGGACCCTGGAACACCTTGAGAGGGGAGGGGTGAATCAGAGTGTCAAATTTTTCCTTTTAAAGTTATGGATCTTATTCCCACGTTGGTAGGAACTTGTTAAACTTGTCAAACAAAAGAAAGAAGGAAGTTGACACAATACTTTTACTTGGTTCACCACAAAGGGCTGCATCCAAGGAGCATACGCTGATAGGTTTTTGGTCATACCTAATTCCACTAAACATTACTAGATGTGGATTACAATGTTCAGGTACAATCACTCTGTCCCAGGCACACTGCCTTTAAAAAAGTTCAGTGATAGCTCATAGCATCCCTCTGGTCACTCCCGTCGACTCCCCCTGGCTCACTACCTTTGGTGAAGTCCCAGTCAGTTTATAGACATGAAGGTCTCTTCAATAGATTTTCATTGAAGTCATTGCCTCTTCTAATCATGAGACATTTCTTGTATCAAAGTCCGGAAATGATGCACTTGAATGCACTGAGCCACTGAAACGGATAATCAGAAACATGCAAATAGGTTTTACTGAAGATTTCACGCAACTCCCATCCTTTGCGTAAAATATCTGACTTTGGCGCGAAATACTTACTTTTTTTGTGCAGAAAATATTTCATACAACAACCTCTTTTACGCACATCTTTACGCGCCACACCTTTTTCATGCAACTTTTCCTTTTTTGCACAGCTCAGTGTTTTTTGCGCAACCTCAAAGTTTTCGTGCAATGTCTGCATTTTTGCGCAGCAGAACCCTTTTCACGCAACTCAAACTTTTTTTTGCAACACCCTTTACATGAACCTTTTATGTGCATCAAACCTAGGATCTTCTCTAAGTCTTCAACCATACTGAATGAAAGATTTCACCTCTTATTTATAGGCATCTCAGACCCTCGTGCACAAAACCATATGTAGCACGAAAAACTCTAATTTGGAACATAATATTTCACGCAGGAATCATTTTTCGTACCCATCTCCAGATTTTTTACACAGCCCATACCTTTTCCATTTTTTGACATTCTCATTCCAAAACACATCTTGTGTGAAAAATCTTTCTCCACTATTTTGCGCACCTCTCTGTTTTTCATGCATCCCGCTATTTTTCACGCATCCCGTTTTTTTTTTTGCATATCCCACTATTTTTCGCGTATCCCGCTGTTTTTCGTGCATGCCTCCTTTATTTCGTGCACCACTCCCTTTTTTACACACATACTTTTTCCAACAACCCGTATCTTCATTTTCCGATTTTGAATCCCAAAAATTTGGCAAACACTAGGAAACGGCGCCACATTCAATACTATTGTCTGCTTGAACTATATGATCATTTTACTGTAACATATTTTGAACTTCCACCGAGGATTGACAACAAACACAAACCATACTCCAATTCATTCATAGAATGACCATGGTTTCAACAGGTTCAACCTCACCCCTTGAAAGGTGGATTATCAAAAATCAATAAAAAATGAAGGCCTTTGGGCCATTGGATGGATATATAATTATGTTAGGGATTATATGAAGTTATTTTGGTAGTAATTTTCCAAAAACAGGCTTTTAAAGTTTTATGAAAAGTGGATAGGAGGTTCCCTTTTAAAAAAGAGGTGGGTCGCCCTTGGAATTAGATAAATTATTAAATTAATATAAATTAATTTTCATGGAATAGATGATTAAAAATGACATATTTAGAATATAGTATGAAAAAGGATCTAAATTATCTAAAACAATTTAATTTATATAAGTTTATTCTATGTTTTTACCCTTAGATGTTAGTTTTATCCTCCCATTAACCCTTTTGACAATTATAATGATAACAATTTTTTACCCTTTAGGGGTCAGGAAAGTTAAAATAAAATGAAAACAGCCATAAAATAGACCATGTTTGATATTTCAAACTATATCATATTCAAATTTATGAAGATAGTATTTTTGATAATTTTAAATCATTTAATAAAATTTTATTTAAAATAAAATATCATTAATGTAATTTTTGACCCTATTAATTTAATCTGACATTAAAAACAAAATAGAAAAAAAAAAGATAGAATTAAAATATAAACCCTTAAAAAACCAAAAATATTTTATAATTATCTATAAAATTCTTGTAACACTATAAATCACTCATATTGTACTACTTTTAAAATTATTAAAATTATTTATTTCATTTTCCAATTAATTGAATAAACACTATAACAACATTGTGTAAGCATTTAATGTAATTATTTATTCACTAAAAATTAAAAATAAATTACCATAATGAAAAAATATATTTGTCTTTAAAATAAATATTTATAACTGAACATAAGTTGTTTATATCCTTGTCAAAAAATATTATAGTCACTAAAAACAAGAGAGTGGCCTTTTTTACATTAGTTGTTATTTGTGTTTTATAATGGTAAAAATAAAATAAATAAATCCAAGTTGCCATATTTTCAAAACATGGATGTAAATGGATAAAATAGACTCATCTAATATGAAAAATTCAAGTATTAGGGTCATTTTTTTTGTCCTTATCATATAATTTTGACCATAATTACCTGATTTACCCTTATAGAGATGAATCATATTTTTTATGATTACTATTCATAATGAAAAAAAATAAAATAACATATTTATAAAATATTAAACTCTTTATTAAAAATATGGAATCAATTTTTCAATATTAAATTCACATAATTGGAAGGATTTAATTTAAAATTAAACCAACAAAACACGATTAAAAGTTGTTTTTCAAAAAACAAGTCTTTTAAGTATAAAAAAGTTTTTATATCAATTTAAAGTATAAAATTCATTAAAAAGACTATAATTGGATTCTTTTTTATCTATTAAAACTAAATAATTTTTAAAACTTATCAAAAGTAGAATTTAACTTTCTAAATACTTGAAAAGATAAGACATTTTTAAATAAAAATCAGTATTTTTTAATATTCATTGAAAAATAAAACTTTTCAAAAAAGTATAAAAAATTAATCTTAAGATAATTTCGACATGTTTAATTAAAAAATAAATTTAATTTTTTTAAATTAAAATTCTATAATTTTGAAATAAATATTTCAAATAAAACCAAATAATGCTTGAAATCCCAATTTTGATGAATATAGAGATTTTCAATTTTGACTAAAAAAATTACATGAAATTATTGTAATTAATATAGATTTATAAAATATAAGAAATGAATATATGAAAATGATTTATCTTAAAGTTACTTGGGTTGTTACATGATTTAATTATAATCTTTTAGAAAATATGAAGAACAATAGAGAATCAAAAGTTTCAATCCATTAGAATCAATATACCCTTTTAAATAACTTGGAAGTAATCACTGTCATGTATACATATTTCACAAGAAATTAGATCAAAGACATGAAAATTAATAGAAAATAAAAATAAATGAATAGAAGTGTCCCTTCTCTCCCCCTTCTCAATATATTATTTTCAATGTGCATTATGCTTAAATGATACAATGATTGTTTTTAGTTTCATATTTTTTGGGTATTTTATTTCATTTATGATATTATTACTTTCTAACTCATTATAAAATTTTGTTTTAGATTAATGATATTTATGTTTGATATTATATGAAAAAATGATATATTTCACCTAGTTGATTTATTTTATCATGTTAAATTATAAAATACTACTTTATTTATTTATTTCTTATAAAATACATTTAATATCAAAGGTACATGTTCCTCTTTCTATATTGTTATATAAAATAAGAAAAAAATAAAGATATAAGTGCATTAAATAGCAGAACTTATTAAAAAATTGTAATTATATTTCAATTTATCTTATTTTGATTAAGTTTATTTTTTACCCTATCTTATCATTTTAATTGATGTAATATATTATTTAACAAAATTATCTTAAGGAATTGGAAGAAATATAAAAAAAATTGGGACCAAAAGATATTTTATGCCATTTATTAAGAGATAATCAATGATTCAGGGTGTAATGTCATCTCATGAAGAAGGTTATACTTTCTAAATATAGTTCTTCCAGTATAATTTCTTTTAGTAGTGGTTCTGGTACAGTTATAAATGAATAAATGAATGTTTCCCTAAAATTAGTAACATGATGAGTGGAACAATATTATCAAAACTAAAAAAATATAACTGAATATATCATGATATCCATGTATAACCTTTATTCTTCACATTCACTAGAGAGTGTTGCAGAGATTGTTTCTTGTTTAATGAATATGTACTTTGTTATGATGGTTCCATTGTTGTAGCTACCAATTTATGTGTGGATGATGATAATAGTTCCTATAATAATGATGAAAGTAGTGATCTGATATTTGGTTGTAGAAATAGAGATGATGATGTTGGTGTTTTGGTAGGAGATGATAATAAGGAGAGAAGTGGTGGTTGTATGGATGTATTTTATCATCCTGATACTAATTTTGAACATAATTTTTTATATAAATTTAATTTCTTGTTTATTATGATTAAATTTTACTTTATCATATTTTCTTGATATTTTAGTGTATTATTTATTATGTTTCAGTGATTTTTTGGATTTTAATGAAAAAACAGTATTGTTTTTTTAATATGGGAAACTTATAGCTATGGGTGAAGCTTCCAGAGCTGTGGACCCCTATTTCTATGAAAATAAGTTCCAAGGTTGGCCTAACCCCAGATATAAGAAATAGAAATGGCTTTTGGGAACATTCTTGTTTTTTTTCAAGTTCATAGCCTCTTTTTCCAATAGTGATGTCATGATATGATAATATTCATATAGTATTTTAGATTCAAATTGATCTCAATTTTTTAGGATTATAGTTAAATTTGGAAAAGTTATTTTATGTTTTTTAGATTTTTTGAAGACCAAATTAATGGCTAAAAATTAGATAATTTTTAAATAGTGTTTTGGGAAAATTCAATCCTTGATATTAGGTTAATTAAAGGTAAGAAAAAAATGCATTGTAAGGTATATAGAAGAGTGATATTTTTATCTTATGTGATAATTTTCATTGAAGATCCAAATTAAACGAGATAAAAATAAGTGCATTGATAAAACCCACACTAGTTTGGTGTTTATATTTTTGATGATTTCTTATAAGTGATAATTATTTTTCATAATCCTTGGTAAATATTCTTTGAAGGAGTGAGTGAGTAGGGATAAAGATAGAGTGTCCCCTATATCAATATTGAATTTATCCAAAACTTGTAATAATACCTTTTGGTATATCAATATCACATCAACGTATGATTCGTGGACTATCCCTTAGTGGTGAACCAAGGAAAATTTTAATTTTTTCTGCTTAATTTTATATACTTAACTATTTCACATGCTTGAGATTAAAAAATTCATGGTGATTTTTCATTTACTTATTCACTAGGATTCACCTCCCCCTCCCTATTAGGGTTTTTTGGGTTTATGGTTGCATCAAGTGGTATCAGAGAAATAATGTTCAAGATGGTGAATCTTTCAATATATTTTTTCATTCAAGGAGAATTTTTTCAATGAATAAATTCATTCATTAATTCTTTGATTATTATTATATTATTTAGAATAATTTGATGAGATTATAGTTACAATCTCTTAGACTCGATATTTATTCTGTTATCATTTTTAAAATGCAGTTCATTGATATTAAAAAGTTTTTGATGACTATAGTCAATAATAAATTAGTGAATGATACTACAATGTCACATAATACCTTAACTAAAGAATTATCAAATCATATTTGTATAAAATTTATTATTAATAAACTGGTAAAATAAATTTTGGATAAAATTTATAATATCTATGATGATGATATTAAAGTGAATGAAGTAAAGGTAAAAGTGTTACACAAAACATATTTCATTTAAAGAAGAAATAAATTGAAAATATTTCTTATTTATTCTAATTTATCATTGAATTTTTAGGTATTATAAATTGACATGGTGAAGAAATGAAGGATTTTGAGGTTTTAAAGAATATTTTAAAAATGAATACAACTTTAAAAATCCTATCGGTATCAACTCTTAAATAAAGTAATCTTGAAAATTTATCTCTTGATGGTCTACATAGAAAGATAGTTAATTAAAAATGTAGTTGAAATTGGAAGGCACATAAAGTTAACCATAAAAGAATGTTGAATTTAAATGTATGGATATATTTGATATACATTAAGCTTGAAATGAATAATATGATGAAAGTGATTATTATTTATCACTTTCTGTAAGAATGTTAAATTGAGGTAAATGTAAATTCAAATGAACGTTAACATTGGAATGATTTGATTGTGGGGAAGTCAGACACATTATAGTAATTTATCTAAGGAATATAAATGAATACATAAATAGTGAATTAAAACCACAACAATGAGAATAATTTCCTTTGATAAGAAACTTTAAAATTGGAAATTCTAATGGAAAATGTTTCAAAGAAAAAACTCAGTGAGAAAAGAAGAAAAAGAATATGAGAAATTTATTGAAGATGATGAGTTTGAATTTATATTAGATATGAAAGATGTAATTATGAAAATGGATGAAAATTTTAAACCTAAAATCATAGATAAACTTAAATTTATTATTTAATTGAAGTTCAAATTTGATGGAGAACTTGAGGAGTTAGATGATCAGTGAAAAAAAAAGAAAAAAATTATAGGGTTTCTGAAGGAATTATCTAAGCATGCTTCCTAACTTGAATTCAAGATTACCTAGCTATATAATTTATTGTATGAAAATGGTGTTAGTTAAGTAGTATCTAGACGATTTTTTGGTTTTAAGGTCATGATTTAAGAAAAAGATAAGATTATTGATAATTAATGCTTGTATTGAAGAACATAAGGTAAGGGTAAAATACCTTAGAAAATAATTTGTGTACTTGTGAAGGTAAATTGAATTTGGGACAAAAACTAGTGGTGAAAAAGGCCCAATAATTTAGGCAAACTCAATATTATTTTTGATAGTTAGCTATTAAAAAATAAGAGGAGTTACTACCAAGGATAAAGAAAAACATAAGGTTGATGATGAATCTCGATTTCTAATGACTATAACAAATCTATAAGTTATAAAGAGGCTAAGAACATGTGGAGTTATGGAAGTGATAAGATATTTCCCCTAATGAAGTCTCATCCTTTTTACGATCTTGGTCACATTATGTCATATTTTTAAGATGAGGAATGATATTTGAAAATAGAATCTCCTATGAGTTATAAAAAATAATTATAACATATCCTTAACCATAAATAAGTAACAAATTTTATGAATGTTTTTTCATTGTTTTAAAATTTCTCTAATAATTCGGATAACTTTGATATTTGTTTTGAAAGTGATCTATAAAAAATAAGAGGATATACTATAAAGGATATCAGAAAATAGATGATTAGAGATGAATCTTCACAATTGAGTGACTATAAAAAATCTATAATATTTTTTAACTCTAGGAATATGTTTAGAAATGTAAGTGATAGGGTATTTCCCATAACAAAGTGTTAATTTTGTCTCTATCTTGGTCACACTGTGACTAATAATTAAAAGGAGAAAATTATTTTAAAGGAGAAGTATAGTATCCCATACTTTATAAATCCAAAGCTAGTATTTATCTTAAATTATTGGTATAAAATAAAAAAGATCCTAAAGTATCCAACAGTTTAATAGCCTTGGAATACCATATACAAACATACAATACATTTCAAAACATAAGATACAACATGTATATATTTTGAGAACATGATTATCCATCCCATAATATCCCAAACAATTATATATATTCCACCTCTGGGTTTCCTAGGGAAAGAAAAGGAAATAATAGTGAGATCATATGATCACTAAGGATAAGTATACAATATAATATTTTATTACATAAAAATAGCATAAATGATATGATAAGAAAAAAGAACAACATGAATCCATAATCAACTAAAACAGATATCATTCTATATCCATGAAAAATAAATGAAAAAAATGGATAATACTAATAATTTATCTCATATTGTGGAGTGTGTAATGTCATACATCAAAAACATGCTACCAAGGCCTTATTTCAAGACAATGTCCAAATATGGGAAGATGTATATATTAAAACCCAACCTATTTTTTTCATGAAACTTATTAATTAATCAAGTGGATATAAATTTTAGGATTCCACCCATCACCTAATTAAAACCAATGAACTTACCATAATAATCATCAAGAACTTTTATACCATTTTATGAGGAATAACTAAAGTAATAAAATTTATAAATTCATTTAATGAGAAATAAAAAAATAAAATACTTTAACATTCAATAGAATGATGAGGATTTCTAGGATAACATCCCTTAATCAAATTAGAACCCATTGGGCATAGTCGAAGTAATAGGAAGTACCCTTATCAAAAAAAATATAATAGTGAGGGTACTTATAATGTGATGGATTATCCATGGGAGATAATAATTAGATTCAATGTCTTTCATTGGTAGGAGACTAAGTTAATAGAAGTAAATATCCTTCATCATGGTTTATAAAGACTATGAGAAAATTCTAAGTCATATCACTTAGCAGTGTCTATCCAAGTGTGCAATACTAGGCCGATTCATTTTGAATCATAGTGATGATTGATTCAATAGTCAAAAAAACATTTTTTGGGTAATTACCCCTAGGATCATCTTTGATGAAACCACATCTACTTCCCAATATCTATATAAGGATATGTTTTCAAGGAAACTACACATACTTTTACTTCACCAAAACATAAAATGTTTTTTCACTATGAAAAAGATTGAATTTTAATATAGTTTTAGTAAATAAGGAATCAAATCTATTTTTCTGAATGTGGCCACATCTATTTTCTTATTACAAATAAAATTAATTTTCTATGTTTTTTAATATTTCAAAACCCTCTTATTATTTTATGTGAAAACCAGTTTTTTATTTATCTCAATATTTTTATTACGACTTAATTTTTAGTGGTTATAATTTTATAATTATTGTTTAATATGAAAGATAATATGAATATATTCATATTATTCAACTATGATGAAGTCTAATTATATCTCTAAAATGTTCTCATTTTAGTCCAAACATGCTACATGCTTTTGGTTTCAAGAATTATTTTCAATTTAAACTAATTGATAGTTTTATTTTGTTATTCTATTACAACATGATTTATACTAATAATATTCTTACTACAATTATTCAATTATAAATATATCACACTTATATATATTTCATTATAATAAATGTAAATTTTAATTTGTTGTTTAAGTGGTAAAAAAACAATTGAAGATCTTGCAACAGTTTTAAAATTATAGTATTTCTAGAATTGAAAATATATTTTATTTATTTGATATCTCTTTTAATTCACATTAGAGTCACTTAGAATTTTTTTGGTTAAAAATATAAGACTTTTTCCTACATTTAATTCAACTACATAAAATTCTCAAAATGCTGTTTACAGAGCTAAAAAATAGTCTTAATACTGTAATTTTTTCAATAGCTTCCAAATCAAGTATTTCACAATTGTTTTATCCTATATCTTTATTTACTTTTAATATTGAAAATAATTTGTACCCTTTAAAAATAAATTGAAATTTTATTCATTTAATTATTATTTTTACCAATGACTAATCATGTCATTTTGATATATTAAAATCCACCTAAGACTATGTGTCCTAATTTACATGTAATGATCAATTACTATTCATTATCCCCAACCTATATATTTCTTCTATTGAATCACCTTAAGATTATCCACCAAGCTAGTGAAAACAGCCTTTTTTTCTCACAACATTACTCCATAAATAGTAGAAACTACTTCCTCTGACTAATTCTTCAATGGTATATGGTCTTTTAGAAATGGTAGATTGCATTTTTTCCAATGGTAGATAATATTTTAGAAATAGTAGATTCAGTTTTCATCCAATGGTGGATCTATATAAAACAATGGTAGCTGATTTATGCTAAAAACATTATATCAATGGTAGATCTACAGTTCATTTGTAGATAAATTTTCAATTCCAATGGGAGATTATTTTTCAATCCAATCGTATATTAGTTTTCAATTCCAACAGTAGATTATGTTTCAAGCCAATGGTTGATTATTTTTCAAGACAACGGTAGATTATTTTAAAATACCAATGGAAGATCATTTTAAAATTTCAACGGTAGATAATTTTAAAAATACAATTGTAGGTCATTTTAAAATTTTAAAGTTAGATCATTTTAAAATATTAGTGGTAGATGGTATTTTCTTTTCAATGGTAGATTCCTAGTTTTAAAAGGATAAAATTCTATAATGGTAGCAGCACAACACCTATTCCTTAATGCTAAAAGCTAAAAATCTATACTACCATCAGTTATAAAATTTATGATATCTCCTATTAAAATATATGTATTGCCTCTAGTTAATTTTATTGTTCTAGAAAATTTATCAATGCTTTTTATTTCATCACTTTTGGTATTTTTATTAAATTTATGTTTATTTTAAATATTTTAAGTGTTTTGTTAATTTATAAAATCAATATATATATATTATATAATCCATTCAAAGTGTTATTATAATATTTTAATAAAATTTAAATATGTTATAATAATTATTCATTATTCTTATGTAACACTTTCTGTGCATTTATTTTTTAATATATTGAGTTAATTTCTTTGACTTACTCTTTTCTAAATTATTATTTAATGATACTGAATTTATTCAAACAGGTTTTATAGTATTTAAAGTAGTATAATTTATTTTTAAATTACAAGTTGTATTAAATTAAATTGTATTTAATATTTTTTCATAAACTACCCTATGATTTTTTTTTGGGATTTCATTGACTTATTATTATCATTTAATGGCAATTCAAAATGATTTGAATTGATATTTAGTTTTTAAATTCAACAGAATTGTTTTTCCATTATAATTGGTAATAATATTCTCTCTCATGTATAATTGTTCTATTTGAATTTGAATTTTTTTACTTGATTATAGTTTTTATTTTTATTTTATATTATATATTCTACATAAATCACTCAAAGGATGCTTATAACAACACATTACGAATACATGTGATATTACTTGATGTAATACAATTGATCATAAAAACTCTATTTACATCTTTTGTGATGAACTATAAAGGAATGAAAAAATATTCTACGACTTCATTCTCCTTGAAGAGACATATGGTAACATTTCTTGAATGCTTGGAGTACATTTTCTACACCATTCTAAGGTCCTACATTAACTATTTCATCAAAAATATTTTTTTAATTATATCCAGTTGTATTATCCATTTTAACTTTTTTATGGGTAGATTTTTATACATAATCCATTATCACATGGTTTATACTACCTCAAAAATGTATTCCCTTGGTTATGTATACCTGACCAAAAAAAATAACACTTTGGTTGGAGGTGCTCCTGTAGAAAGATTGGGTTTATGTATGCTTCCATAAATGGATGTGTGTGTGTATATTTAGTACTCTTTCTCACAAATTACTAGTCTAGGATTTCTCCCATGTAAAAATATGGATTTTTATTACTCCCATGTAAAATTATCACCCTCTCCCTCTCCCTCTCTCTTATAGTGGGTATCATATTCCATTGGTTAGGGTGTAAAGTGTATAAGTAGGATTGTTTAGATCCAAGATACTATAAAATTATTTTTGTTTGTATCTTTAATTTTTTGTATACACTATTCACACATTTAATATAATTAGTATTTAAAGAAATAATTTTTTATTTTTTAAAAACCACCAAAATTACACAATTTATATTTTATAACTCTGATAATTTGAAGAAGACCTATTCAACACCCCCCCCCCAGTAATTCTTCAATCAATGTATCTAACCTAAAAATTGGTAATAGAGGTGGACCTTAATTAATGATATATTGGCTCTATTATTATTTTTCTATATAACATCATTTGGTATCTAAGTTATACACTTTTAGGAATCTTTAGTTCTGCTCAGTTGTCCTTAAATGGATTGTTTTTTAACTTTGTTTATATTTCTATGATTATTTGAGATAACTTATACCCTATTACATAATAAGACTAAGTAAAGGTCTATTTTAGTTTGATGTAAACTTAAGAGATTTAATTATTAAATCCATTGAGGCCAGCTAATTTCAAGGGAAGTGATTATGGATATTGGAAAGAAAAAATGGAGGAGTTTTTTGAAAATTAATGTATTGAATATTATATTATCATGGATGGACCTTATAAAATTCCTAAAGTAAAACATGAAACTATAACTGAAAATGATGATACAAAAAAATGTTTCAAACTACAAATTGATGAATTATCATTACATCTCTCTTAGTAGAAGTTTCTATAGTCATATATCTTCTTGTAAACTATTTTTAACATTTATAGGAAATTAAAAGTCACTCAACAAGGAACTGATAAAATTTCATAGAACTAAGATTGTAATTCACAAGGTTTAATTTCATGAATTCAGAATGTTTAACCAAGAAAGTGTGGATGGGATGTTCAACATATTCAAAAATATCATCAACATCATGGTCACACTTAGTGAAACCATGAAGAATGAAGTTCTGAGTAAAAGAATAATTTCAGCCTTACCAATAAAGTTGTATTAAAAGAAAGTATCAATTAAAAAAATAAATATTTTTAATAATATTATATAATGATCCAATTGGATCACTACTACAATATGAGCTCTAATTAAATAATAATGATCTTGATTCATCTGATAGAAGAAACAAAGTTTATTTTAAATATAAATATGTTTCTAGTAACTCTTCTAGTGATTCCTCATATTCTTCTTTCTCAAAGAAAGAAGATGATACAATTTTAGTTTCTAAATTCATTTAAGGTCTCATAAAGAAAGATAATACAACCAAAAAGGATGAAGGGAAAATAAAGATATATAAGAAGTATTTCAAAAGAAAAGGTAAGAAAGGTAAATCTAGAATTATATGTTATAAATGAAGGAAATATGGTCATACCAAATATGAGTGTATAGATTTAAAATAATAAGGTAAATATAAGAAGTACAAAAAGAAAATAAAAAAATATTATCATTCTTTTGGGAGATTCACTAAAGAATTAGACTCCATTTAAGAATATAGAAGTGGAAAAGAGACAAGTAACCATTCTCTAGTAGGAAAATATCCTAAGTTAATAGACCATTTTGAAGATATGGTAAAGCCTAAAGGTTTATGTTTAATGGAAACATTGAATAAGGTTATTAATTCTTTTGATTATGATTTTGATTTTGAATCTTATTCTAGTTAGGATCAAGAAAATCCTAAAGGATGTGTTTTTTTTTGTGGAAACCTATTTAAATGAGAATAATTGTGTTTATAAAATCTTATCAATATTTATGGATTTTTATTTAATGAAAAATATATGTTATATATTCAATGCAATGTTTGAAATTCATCTTATATGTTTTCTATATATGATATAATAACATATTCTATTTTTTGGATAAAAGAAGTATTTTTCTAAAAATGTAGTTTTACTGCCTTTTGATGGCCAACACATTTTAAATCTAGTTTTTTCACTTTTATATATTTTATTTGAAAAAATAAAAATCTTATTTAGAATAGGGACATCAAAAATTACTTTGGATGAAATTTTTTCATTTTTCTGATAAAGTTCATTTTTATAATGAATAGTGAAGAAATACTGCATTTTAATTCAAAACTGTCTTTTCATCTAATTTATTTATATAGTTATATTATTATTTTAATTAGTTCTAAAGTATAATTGGATTATGGTTTTACCATTTAGCTCAATTTCGGTCATTGGAAGTAAATTTACATTGAAATTGGACATAAACACATGTCAATCTTTTGATAGTTATTACTTCTTAAAAACCAGCTTTTTGGTTTGACAATGGGAATTAATTTTAAATTAATTATAGGAAATTATTTTTTAAAATTTGGAAAAATGAATTAAATATTTTTAATCATAAGTTTCAAATTGTGTAAATAGTTACCTTTTATTTTTAGACATTATGAATAGTAACTTCTGTAATTATTTTTTTTACCATGGTAAAAGGGTAAATCTTGTAAATAAGGGTAAAAAAATAATATTATAATAATATTAAACTACCCTAAAATGTTTCTTAATCCTATTTGATGAGATATTTCTAACCATGGGAATCCTTGGGTTGATTTTCGGACCCCATGGATCCACATGGGAGTGATAATGACATGTTATATTAAATAATTTAATGTAAAGAGAAATATGACATAAACTAGTATCTTTTCCTCAAATAATTTTTATTTGGGGTTATGTAACTGATATTATTGACTATAAATAGTCATTATAAGTATAAAACTATTTACCAAATCATGATATTTTATCTATAATTTTTAGACATCAAATAAATTAATATATTTATGACACAATCATGATGTAGTGATTACCTTATTAATGAATGGTTTAAATAAATGAGGTTATAAATATTAAAATAAATTTATTTTAAAACTTTTTATTCCATACACAAATTTTATAGAGGATTATTACTTGTTATATTTGATATAATGAAGTTTTTTATAAATAATCAAGTTGTTATAGATTTTTAAAGAGTCATGATATGAATAGTATCCAAATTGACATAAATGGTTTCTAAAACAATTACTATTTTATTAAATGATATAACAGTCCTAAAAATATAATATTTAACAAATAACTTATATAATGTTTAACCTATCATTAATGAACTACTTTAGGTTCAATTGGTTATTTATAGTAACAATAATAACCATATAGTATGAATATACAAGAAGACATGGTAAGAGTTAAATTAGTTAACTAAGAGTTAAAGCTAAAGGATAAGGTTACATTTTTTCCCTAGAATTGTCTAAAACCTATTGGTTTAGAGTTTTTAGACCCAAAATAATATTATATTTTAAATAAATGACTTCGGGACCATTTGAAACCGAAAATCATTTTATAATAAAATAATATTTCAATACATTCCTAAAGTACCTATCCTCCCTCTTATAAAAGGGAATCACCTCTACCCATTTACTCGCACCTCTCAAGACTCTTGGATCATCAAAATTATGCTCAAATAATCTCCCAATTTCCCTCAATTCCTCCTATAATCCTTAAATTATGAATAAGGAAATTCAGGAATTCATTTTGGATCAAATCAAAAGAAGTTTCTCGATTTAGAGGTAACATCTTCTCTCAAGTTCCTTTCCTTTATTTTCCTTCTCCACTCCCTATGATCTTCTTATTCATTGATTACATAACAACAACAGTACCATAAATATACTAATATTTTTTTATGGGATGTATTAAAACTACACTTAAACACACCTCCATCTAGTGGATAAAAACATACTATTTCTGTATACGGCGAACTACTGCCTCACGAAACAATGATTGTTTGATTTTATACTACCACATCTCATAGTGGCCATTATGATGGAACTTTATTTACATATGATATATATTATAATTTTATTTTCTCTATTACTCTTTAATTTTTATTTACAAACATATCTTTATTCTTTTCATGATGTGTGAATATGATAATTTCATTTGAGGAAGTGCGGACTACCGCCCCCCTCAAAGTGATATGAATCGTTCATGCTATACATGAAACATATAAAGGATAGAGTTAATGAACTTATGTAACATATATAAACTATGAAATTGTAATTTAATTATAATATAATTAGGTATTATTTAGTTTTCATTCCTTTAAATATAAAAAATAAATGAAAGTAGCATTCGTGCGTACGTACGGTTTACCGTCTTCAAGAACTGTGTATTTCACTTCTTATTTAAAAATATTATGGACTATTATAAATACAAATATATTGGATATAAATATATATAAACTAGATATATATGATATTTAAATCATGAATATCATTCTGGAGATAATGAACTTTTGACCACATGGACAATTTGTAATTATAAAAAGTTTATTTTTGACTCAAGTACCGAATATCGACAAAATAACTGATATTAACTTAAATAACTATGTAATATTTATAACATGGTATTAAGTGATATATAGGGAATAATAAACATGAAAAATGTTTTGAATCATGTATAAAATAATGTAAGTTTATTATTTAGGAATATAAAGAACGAATGAGACATGTCGGACTCATGGTAAGAGAACCTTTCACCCTCCTCTTTTAGTCAAAGACTTATTTTATGTTATGTATTTTGATTTTATATGTTTGGATATGTTATTATATATCCTTATTGTTTTAAATTTTATGTCCAAGTGATGAGATACACTTTTCTCTCTCATCAACTCATTTTATGAATTTTTAAGTGACACCGTTAGGCTTTCGAATTTTCTTAAATGAATTTCTAAACTCAATTTCCACTCATTGGGTTTTACGCATACATCGTTGATTATATTATACCAAGATTATGTGTGGAATCAATTTTTATTTATTTATGTTGTAATTTACAATTCCCTTTGTGTGGATATAATTTTTCAACACATAATCACCCCATTGATAAATTCGTACATCATTTATATGAACTTTGTAAGGGAAATGTTAGCTCAATATCCATTCATTGAGTTAAATATTCATGTCATTGGTTTTGTTTTTTCAAGAATATGTGTGAATGACCTGTGATTATTTTATACTTAATATCCAATTATATTGGCTATATTTTTATTTGTCACACATAATTATTTCATTCATTTATCCTTAATCTAATGATACGATCTTTATAAGGGACTTCGTCTCAATCTCCTTTCATTGAGGCATATCTTATTATTATTAATATTTATTATCATATAATGTGTATATAAAAACCTTTTGACTCTTTATATCATGAATTAGTATATTCTCATGATATTTAATGTAATGATATTCTTTAATGATTTTTATTCAAGTGTTTCTCAAGTGGAAAGGGACTCTTTAACTAAAACATCATTTTAAATGTTTTAAATATTTATTTATTTAAAACCTTCTATTTCATGTCCATGTTTTCAAAACGGTTTTTAAGAATTTACTTATGTAGGTAGTAATGTTTTAAAATGATAATTTATTTCAAAATTTTAAAAGTAGTATGGGACACTTTGATTCAAAATTCTCTTTATTTAATGTTTTAAATGGTTTTGGAAATGGGTTTAATATTTATATATCTTAAAATGATCTCTTTTGGTTGTAGTGTGGAAATGTTATTTTTCCTTTATTCTTATTTTATGTGTTATGATTATATAATGGTACTTGGACATTTGACATGTGGTTACGTTATAAACCAATGACAGGTGGTTACGTGATAAACCGAATGAAAAGTGTTTCCATGATAAACCAAGGATGGGTGGTTATGTTATAACCTCCAATGCATTGGGTATAGAAGTTTTTTGTATTGCTATTTCATTTAGTGATATGTGTGTAATTAAACCATATGGTTATTACATTTAATTATGTTTATATCTCAAGTTACCTTTATATGTTATATGTTTTTTCTATGGGATTTATGGTAATATTTTGGTTACAAAAAGGTTAAGCAATGATCTTATATTCAGTGATGTGTTTTTGCTACTTTATAAAGGTGAAAATTATTACTTTATGATAAATTTTTCATGGTTTATATGTTTTTTTAGCCTAAATTTTTTCATTAATTATGTATCCCTTAAGGATCTCATTATGTTCAACCCATGTTTTTAATTTTTTTCACATGACATAAAGAAGAATAGAGTCAAGGATGGGATCAAGGAAATGTTATGTTATTAAAACATGGGATAATGTCATGTTTTTTTAAGTGTTTTTGTTTTATAAAAAAATGGATAGTGAGTAGAAGTTTCTACATGTAATATTCAAGTTTTTATGTATCATTTATGACCTAATTTTCTAAAGCTCTAAACTTGAAAAGACCCTCAATGTGAATTAAACTCAAATTATTGACTTATCCCTATATTAAGTAATGTTTAAGGTTGGGGCCTTATATTTGGTATTAGAGGAAAGGTTTAGACAAATTTGGATATTAGGATGTCTTCTTAAGGGTTAGAGATATGATCATGGGTTTATAATTTTAAGGTATATTTTAATTTCAAAGACTTAAAAACCCTTTTTGAGGCTTATGTTATTTCAAGTCAATTAAAGATATTTTTTGGAGACATTCACCTTTGAGGCAATTATGGGTTATTAGTTTTTTGGATGCAAAATGTGAGGTTTGAAATAACCTTTGAGGTTAAAACATGTTATGGTTATTTTTGAGGATTTTATCTCATTTTTTTATTTTATTAGAATTATACAATTTTTAAAAAAGGAAAACATGCAGACCATGTAACAACCCATCACATTGGACAAAGATGTGGGAATCGAACCAACAACCAAAGAGCCACTGGAATTTATCGCCTACCACCGGTCTACATAAATTTCATGGTTATTATGACTTATTATTTTTAGTTAAATAATTTTATGGATCAAGAATACATTGATTTTAGAACTTAAGTTTTATCAAATGGATATCTTTATTATAGAAAAATTATTTTCTGATAAATGTTATTTTGGAATACAATCACTATTTTGGGAACACTATATGCCTAAAGAAAATAGTATACTATGGTATTTCATTTGAGGTGTAATGGTGGAATTTTATTTTGGAAGAACCTATTTTTTTATTGTGGACTTATAGATATTTGGGTTATTTATGGAAATAATTAGCCAATCATGGATAATATGTGATTAGTTTAATTACTTTTTAGTATGAAACTTTAAGATTAGTCGATGTTATCTGAAGATAAATGTTTAGATTTATCGTGGAAGACTATGTGATCAAATTCTTATGAGTTTTGGGTTTCAATCATATTTTGGATTATATTGAAGAGTTTAAAGTACAATTGTCTATTAAGTGGTCTTTGTTGAACTTTGGGTATTGTTTGTTGAATTTTAGAGATTAAGAGTAGTATTTCTTTTTTATTAAGGATTATCCTTTTGGGGGATTATCTGATCTCGTACTAACCATTTTGGTTTTGGTTAATGTCTAAAGATAGGGGAAATATATAGTTCATATTTTGTGGATTATGTGATTCTCTATATGTTGATTCTAGAGCTTCATGTGTAACCATGTCTTTGTGAATACTCATCATTTGGATAAAAGATGAGTTTTTGGTAGAAATTTAATAAAGGATGAAACACTAATTTTTAAGTAAGTATATTTCCTTCTGATCTTAGTCTAGTTAGTAATAAAATTACTCACCTTTTTGAAATGGATCTTAAAACAAAAATGTTGTCATTTTACTTTTCCTACTAGGGAATCAAAGACCGTTTAACCCAACACAATTTTATGGTTTTCTAGTAGTTAACTTTCTCCTAATAATGGTTTCTATCACTCTCCATCAGAACATGACACTTAGTTTCTCTTCCATATCCATGTTTTCCAACATGGAATCCTAGTATGTGTTATCTTTGGTGACCTTTATACTTCTCTTTCTTTCTTTTAAAGTGATAATTTTGTTGACTCTTTTTTCAATGTGGGACTTTCAATGAAGTTTCTGAACCCAATTTTAAAATTACAAGGATGAAATTTATAAAAGGGGGGAAGTATGTAACGACCCAAGTATTTATAAATAATAATTTTTTTATTGATACTTATTAATAAGATATTAATTTTAGTTTTAAGGGGACACTATGCACGATATCATGCAATAACGGGTTTCTCCAAAATCTTACGTTGCAAACAACATTGAGTTATACCAAAAAATAATACAATAATAATATTTTAATTTTAAATGGTTGTTAATACCTAGACATTGGAATGGCGGGAATGAATAGTATCAAATAAATTCTGAAATATGGTTTACACATGTCTAAATAATGATTCATTGGTTACCAAATTTCTTATAAATGGAAATAAAAAATCAATAGAATATAAAGGATGTGTTTTTTTAAGGAAACCTATTTAAATGAGAATAATTGTGATTATAAAATCATATCAATATTTATGGATTTTTATTTAATTAAAAATATATGTTATATATTCAATGTAATTTTTTAAATTCATCTTATATGCTTTCTAGATATGATAAAAGAACAAATTTTATTTTTTAGATAAAAGAAGTATTTTTCTAAAAATGGAGTTTCACCTCCTTTTAATGAACAAACCTTTTTAAATATATTTTTTATCACTTTTATATATTTTATTTTACAAAATAAAATTCTTTTTAAGAATCGAGACATAAAAATTTACTTTGGATGAAATTTTGGTATTTTTCTAATAAAGTTCATTTTTTAATGAATAGTGAAAAAATACTAAATTTTAATTCAAAACTATCTATTCATCAAATTTATTTATATATTTATATTATCTTTTTAATTAGTTTAAAAGTATAATTGGATTATTGTTTTACCATTTAACCCAATTTTGGTCATTAGAAATAATTTCCCATTGAAATTTGGCATAAATACATGTCAATCTTTTGATAGTTATTACTTCTTAAAAACCCGCTTTTTGGTTTGACAACGAGAATTAATTTTAAATTAATTACTGTAACTTATATGTTTTGAATTTGGAAAAATGTATTACATATTTTGAATCATAAGGTTCAAATTTTTTAAATAGGTTCCTTTTAATTTTAGACATTATTAGTAGTAACTTCAGTAATTATTTTATTTTCCATGGTAAAAGGGTAAATCTAGTAAATAAGGGTAAAAAATAATATTATAATAATATTAAACTACTCTAACATGTGTCTTAATCCTATTGAATGAGATATTTATCACCATTATCATCCTTGGGTCGATTTTTGGACCTCATGGATTCACATGGGAGTGATAATGACATGTTATATTAAATAATTTAAAGTAAAGAGAAATATGACATAAACTATTATCTTTTACGAAAATAAGTTTTATGTGGGGTTATATAACTGATATAATTGACTATAAATATTCATTATAAAGAT
Source organism: Viscum album (assembly GCA_963277665.1). Classification (NCBI taxonomy): domain Eukaryota; kingdom Viridiplantae; phylum Streptophyta; class Magnoliopsida; order Santalales; family Viscaceae; genus Viscum; species Viscum album. The sequence goes on along the minus strand of OY728119.1, from coordinate 1,495,425,178 downwards.
AAAAATATTTCATAAATCATGATATTTTATTTATAATTTTTATGAATCAAATAAATAAACATATTTATGACACAATGATTATTTAGTGATTACCTTATTAATGAATGATTTAAATAAATGAGATTATAAATATTAAAAAAATTATTTTAAAAATTTTTATTCCATCAATGAATTTTATGGATTATTATTACTTGTTATATTATATTAATTATGTTTTTTCGAAGGAATAAAGTTTTTATGGATTTTTAAAAAGTCGTGATATGAATAGTATACAAATTGACATAAATGAGTTTTTAAAACAAATACTATTTTATTAAAGGATATAATAGTCCTAAAAATATAATATTTGGAAAAATGACTTATATAATGTTTAAAATGTCATTAATTAACCACTTGAGGTTCGATTGACATTTTATAGTAACAAAATTAACCATGTAGTATGAATATACAAGAAGACACGGTAAGTGTTAAATTTGTTAACTAGGGTTAAAGCTAAAATATATGGTTAAATTTGTAAACTAGACTTGTCTAAAACCAATTGGTTTAGAGTTTTACGACCCAAAATAATATTATATTTGAAATAAATGACTTTGGGACCATTTGAAACCGAAAATCATTTTATAATAAAATAATATTGCAATACCTTCCTAAAGTGTCCCTCCTCCCTCTTATAAAAGGGCATCACATCTACCCATTTACTCACACATATAAAGCCTCTTGTCTCATCCAAATTTTGCTAAAATAATCTCCCAATATACATCCATTTCTCCTATAATCCTTACTTTAGGTAGAAGTAAATTCAAGAATTCATTTTGGCTCAAATCAAAAGAACTTACCCGATATAGAGGTAACGTTTTCTCTCAAGTTATTTTCCTTTATTTTCATTCTCCACTCCCTATGATCTTATAATTATTTGATTACATAAAAAATAGTATAATTAATATACTAGTTTTTTTATGAGAATTATTCTAACTACACTTACACACACCTCCATCTAATGGATACGAACATATTGTTTCGGTGTATAGCAAATTACTGCCTCACGAAACAATAATTGTTCAATTTTCTCCTACCACCTCTCATGGTGACCATTATGATGGCACTATATTTATATATGATATATTTTATACTTTTATTGTCCCTATTATTTGGTAATTTTTATTTATAAACATACATTTTTTCTTTTCATGATGTGTGAATACGATAACATCATTTGAGGAAGTACGGACTACCGCCCCCCTCAAGGTGATATGACTCGTTAATGACATACATGGAACATATAAAGGATGGATTTAATAAAATTATGTAACATATATAAAAAAAAATATCTTAATATAATTATAATATAATTATTTATCATTTAGTTTTCATTCCTTTAAATATAAAAAATAAATGAAAGTAGTGTTCTTGCGTACAAACGGCTTACCGTCTCCATGAACGGTGCATTTCACTTCTTATCTCTAAATGTTATGGACTATTATAAATACATGTATATTGGATATAAATACATATAAATTGGATATATATGATATTTATATCATGAATATCATTCTATGGATAATGGAATTTTGACCACATGGACAATATGTAATTATAACAATTTCATTTTTTACACAAGTACTGAATATCGGCAAAACAACCGATATTAACTTAAATAACTATGTAATATTTATAAAATATTAATAAGTTATTTAAAAGGAATAATAAACATGAAAAAAATTTAAATCAAGTGAAAATTAACTTAAGTTTATTATTCATGAATATAAAGAATTAATGAGACAAGTAGGACTCAACGTATGAGAACCTTTCACCATCCTCTTTTAGTAAAAGACTTCTTTTATGTTATATACATTTATTTTCTATGTTGGGATATGTTATTATAAATCCCTATTATTGTAAATTTTATTTCCAAGTGATTAGATACACTTTACTCTCTCATAAACTTATTTTCTAAATTTTTACATGATGTTGTTAGGCTACTAAATTTTCATAAGGGAATTTCTAAACTCAATTTCCAAACATTGGGTTTTACGCATACTTTATTGATTATATTATGTCAAGATTATGTGTTGAATAATTTTTTATTTATTAATGTTGTAATTTCCAATTCCCTTTGTGTGGATATACTTTTTCAAAACATAATATCCCCATTGATAAATTCTTACGTCATTTATACAAACTTTGTAATGGAAATGTTAACTCAATATTCATTCAATAAGTTAAATATCCATTTCATTGGTTTTTTTTACAAGAATATGTGTGAATGACCTCTGATTGTTTTACACTTGATATCTACTTGTATTGATTGTATTTATATTTTTCACACATAATTATGTCACTGATTTATCCTTAATCTAATGATAAGATCATTGTAAGATACTTCACTTCAATCTCCTTTCATTGAGACATATCTTGTTGTTACGCAAATTTATTTCCTATAATGTGTATAAAAACCCTTTTGACTCTTTATATAATGAATTAGTATATTTTCATTATATTTAATGTTCTGATATTCCTTAATTATTTGTATTCAAGTGTTTCTCGGGTGGCAAGGGACTCTTTAACTAAAACATCATTTTAAATGTTTTAAATATTTATTCATTTAAAACCTTCTATTTCATGTCCATGTTTTCAAAATGGTTTTTAATAATTTATTAATGTTGAAATTAATGTTTTAAAATGATAATATATTTCAAAATCTTCAAAGTGTAATGGGACACTTTGATTCAAAATTCTCTTTATTTAATGTATTAAATGGTTTTGGAAATGGGTTGAATATTTCTATATCTTAAAATGATCTCTTTTGGTTGTAGTGTAGAAGTGTTTTTATTTTCCTTTATTCTTATTTTATGTGTTATGATTATATAATGTTACTTGGACATTTTATGGTTGGTTACGTGATAAACCTATGATGAGTGGGTATGTGATAAACTGAATGACAGGTTGTTCCATGATAAACCAAAGACGATTGGTTACATTATAACTTATAATGTATTGGGTATAAAAGTCAGTCATATGGCTATTCATTTTAGTAATATGTGTAGAAGTTGACCATATGGTTATTCCATTTAAGTATTTTATGTCCCAAGTTACATTTATATGTTATATGTTCGTTTTTATGGGCGTTATGGTAATCTTTTGGTTACAAAAAGGGTAATCAATAAGCTTATATTCAGTGAAGGGTTTTTTCTACTTCATAATGGTGAAAAGTATTACTTTAGGATAAATTTTTTATGGTTTACATTTTTTTTCAAGACTAACAGTTTTCATTCATTATGTATCTCTTACTGATATTTTTATCCTCATCCCATGTTTTGAAAAAAAAATCACAAGACATAAAGAAGAATAGAGTCAAGGATGATATCAAGGAAAAGTTATGCGATTAAAACATGGGATGATGTCATGTTTTTTTAAGAGTTTTTGTTTTATAAAAAATGGATAGTGAATAGAAGTGTCTACTTGTAATATTCAAGTTGTTATGTATCAGTTATAACCTAATTATCTGAATCTATAAACCTGAAAAGATCATCGATGTGAATTAAAGTCAAATTATAGACTTATCTCTATATTAATTAATGTTTAAGTCTGGGGCCTTATACAAAGAATCACAATACACCACGTACTCTTGTCCTGATTCCAAAAAAATCAAGATTAGTGATGATTTAAGGAGAACTTTAAGCTCTTGAAATGATTTGTTACATTCATCATTCCATTGTAATGGAACATTTTTCCTTTTCAAATATATCATTGTTGAATATAGTCATGAAAATCATAATCAAAAAATCATTAATGACCATCTAGACCAAGGAAACTATGTATATCAAAGACATTATTTAGTGGTTGTTAAGAGATAAAACTTTTATTTTTTCTAGATCCACAGAAACACCTATTTTAGATATTACATGTCCAAGGAAACATGCATCTTATATCCAAAAATATCAATTTGATAATTTATAATACATATGATAATCTCTCAATATTTGCAACAATGTCACCAAGTTTTGGTCATGCTCATCCCTTGTCCTTGAAGGCACCAATATGTCATCCACAAACACCACCAAAAAGGAATCTAGATATCTTTGAAATGTTTGATTCAACAATTATATAAATACTTTTGGTGAATTCATAAGACCAAAAGGAAAAACCATATACTCATAATGACCATATCTACTCTTGAAATCTATCTTTGGGATGTCCTCTTTCTGGACCCATAATTAGTGATATCCTTATCACAATTCAATATTAGAGAACCACTAGGATCCCCTCAGTTGATCTAATGGATAATAAATGCATGGAAGTGCATACCTATTATTTATCGTAACTTGGTTAAGATTATGATAATCCACACATAATTGAAGAGTTCCATCAACCTTTTTGATAAACAAGATCGGCGCTGCCCACAGAGACATGATAGGATGAATGAAAAATTTACTTCACTACTCTTCCAAATGGAGTTTTATTTCCCTTAATTCTATTGGTTACATTATATAAGATGAAAGGGAAATAGTACTGCTCTCTAGAATGATATCAATCATAAACTCCAATTCTCTTGTGGGTGGAAACCCAGATAAATTTTAAAGAAAAACTTCCTGAAACTATTCAAACACTAATAGAAAATTGTAATCATTTATCTCTTCTATCGTTGTCAAAGTAAAAAAACTTCCAACTAGTATTAGATCATTTTATTTGCTGGTTCCAACAATCCTATTTAACCTTCCTTTACACTTTGATTTCCTCTAAAGAGATGTTCAATTCCACCATCAGACATAAAACTAACCCATCAAGTATAGAAGTAGATGTGATCTTTGAACATTTTCAACCAATATATATCTATTATTATATCCTATACATCAATCTCAAGAACAAATAAATACCATATCAACTCAACTCCATCAAAAGTTATCAAAAATCCTCTACACATAAAGTCTTGGCATTCTATTTGACCAAAATGAGTTTTAAGTTTCAACACAAAAGAGATTATCCCAACATTTAAACCCAAAAAATCAATAGCATGAGAAGTAATAAAAGTATGGGATACACCCGTATCAAACAAATCTTTCATAAGGGTAGAATTCAAAATAATCATTCTCGCATATTTGATGGTCCAGACTGATCATCTACAATGACTTTCTCAGATCCATATACCTACTCACTCACTACGCTTTGTTCCTTATTACCCTGTTATGATTTCTCTTATTGAGTAGTCATGGTATTCCTAGAATCACCATGGCTATATTGGTTCTATTGATGAGAGGTATTCTATTTACCTTATCCTATTGAAACATATGATGTATGTGAAACCTGAGAAATGTCCCAAACACCTGACCTTAGAGAACTACTAAAATAGCACTGGATATATCCCATATAGTTGAAATTATGGAATTCTCTAGGTGGTTTTTTAAAATCTTTCTTTATGTGGTCCAAAGAACCACATTGGAAACATATTGTCTTTCTTTTTGTTTTTGGAAGAAGATTCAATAATCCATCTATTTGATTGTGATCCATCCCACTGCCTTAGAAATAGGTCTCCCTCTTCCATTTTCTCCCAGCATTAGAGTTCCCACCATTTCCTATAGGTATCAACAAGCCCCCTCTACTCGTACCTCCTGATATTTCCCATTATTCAACCATCTCTCTATTAACCATCTATGTATAATCTATTATAAAAAGTGTAGTAATCTTTGAGCAGATCTCCTACCTCAATGAAAATTCAAAAATGTGTGTCTTCAAGGATTCACTTGTAGAATATTCAAGTGAAAAGTGGACTAAATTAATAAATTTACCCACATACTCTTTCACTAAAAGGATTTCATTCTTCAAGATTAAAAAGTCTATCGTTCTAGAAATCCTAAACATATGAGGATATAATTGTTTATTGAAAAATTCTTCAAAATCTTCTCATGAAAGACCTTGGTTTGATTTAGATTAAATTGTTAAATCTCACCACTGGGGTGAAATATCCTCTAGAATATACATCACCAACTTGACTTTCAATTCTACTAGTGTGACCCATGAATCGAAGATTCGATTCATCCTATTCAACCACACCTTTTCCTTTTCTGGTTATGAATCACCCCAAAATATAAGTAGATTCTGCTTCTGAAACTAAAATTAATGATCCAATTACCTTGGTTCATCCCTTTAGTTTCCTCTATCCATAGCATAAAAATCTTTTATTATAATCCTAACTAGTTGTTGGTTCACTTGTGGCCCAAGTGAAACCACATTCTCAACAGCTTCTTTCAGTTGGCTTCTATGACACCAACTAGGTTCTATTTTCTAGAAACATAAAAAAACACCATAAATCTCACTCCTTATAAACTAAAGGCTTAAAATTTTCAAATATACTACATCACAAATATCATAACATTACATTCTAAAATTCAACATTTTCTACATTCAACCCTTTTTTTAAATTCCACCATGTTTTGAAAATCTACCCATTTTCAAAATACCACAATCATGAACTTTTTCAAAATATTAAATTTGAAAACTACTTTATCACTTTTAAAAAAATCAACATTTTTACACCAAATTAAAAATCATTACTCAAAATTAAATATAAACTTCTAGTGGGAAGTCACATCCATCAATTCATGTCATGATCTTCTCATTGGATAAACATGTGACAGTGATATTTAAATCCTATTTGTGTCTCCAAAACACTTATGCACCCAACTCCTTGGTAACTTGATGTTCCGAATAAAAAGGTTAACTATGACTTTTTATACTCTACATTTCAATTCCTAACAATCCTACTCCTTTATACCATCCCAACTCAAGGACTCCTAAAAAAGAATTTCAACTCCAATACTAACTCATTTGATAACCAAGTGTCAAACAAACTGATACTACTTGTAATACAAGGACCGAACAAGCTGAAACCAATTAATGTATAATGATAATTAGAACAACCAATATTGTTACCACTTGTAATATCCTTCCCCTCCTCATTGTCTTCAGAAGGTGGAAGGGAATTACTTCGAATTAATAGACATCCCCAAGGTGTGAAAGGCTATCAATAAATTCCAAGGGATTCATTACAATTGGGTTAAAATTAGTCCTTTGATAAAAAAACCCAACAAAAAATTCCCTAACAACATGAACTCTAAATGATCTGTGATAACAATGTAAAACAACTTAAACTAATACCATTGAAATCAAAACCAAACTACAATACAGTACAACAGTGGAAGACTACTAACATAAAAGTACACAGCGGAAGGAAAAAACACAAAACTCAAAGACATCAAGACATAACTTCACATCCCCTAACATGCTCCATACACTATCTCCACAACATATCCCAAGTCTCATGAAGCACCACTAAATAAATTTTATACTTTTCCTTTACCTATATCCTGATAGACAAGATCTGCAAAAGCACCAATGTTCCAAAGAAGGGGTGAGTAATGAAACTCAGTAGAAATTCCCCAAATAACTTACCTAGTCAGACCACTATGATATAAAATTTTATCACATTTATACAAAACAATTTATATAAAACAATTGGGAAATTTTTTTATCAAAACATAAAACAATTGCCATAGAAAAATAGATTTCTCAAAACAAAAACCAAATTTGAAGAAAAGTAACCAAATAATTAATTTAACAATTTCTCATATTCCATTTTTTCATAACCCATTCCATTTCACATACCCCCTCCCCCCACGCACACACTCAACCACACAATATTTGTGTTGCCATTGACAATGGAACTTCATGTCCATAACCCGTCCATTTGATGGTGGTACTTAATAACCATTATCCATCCCATTCAACTCATGCTTAACCATTTAAAGAAACAACATGTCAATAAATATTTTCCAAACCATTTCAATAAAACTATAATTTTATTGAGAACACTTTTCCATGCATCAAAACCAAATAACCATTTTAAAATAATTTTACCATTTTCACTTTCCAGCAAAACTCCCAATTTTCAAAATTCCATAAACCGTCACCAAAGAAGGTTTCTATAAATAATTTTACAAAAATTTCACAGTCAATTTCAAGTAAAAAATCAATTTTAAAATAATCCTTCAAGTTATAATAAGAATAGTTGATAGTGAAGTCACCTACCTTGGGAATTAGGACGAAAATGAATAATGATGTTAATTCCTCAACAAACCTGAGTTGAATATCCAAAAACCCACCTTACATCTCTTTCCCTAACATCAAAACATCCATATATCATCATTATTAACATCAACCATCATATATATATCCCCAACATACTAGATCTATGATTTTGAGAGACGGAAGAAAAGTAAATCTAAGAAAAACTACCAAAAATGAATACTTATCAGGGGAATCAAACATCAATGCACCAAGAATCTCCTTCAGGTCACTTCTGTTTCTATGGGGAGAGACTCCAAGGCCATTAGGAGGAATAAAAACTAACTTAGGGGTAAAAATAGTGAAAAAATAGAGGTTTTGAGGTGAAAACTAGTGAGATAAACTTTTTTAGGATCTCATTTTAAAATCGTGCATGGTTGATCTCAAAGTTAGGCAAACTGTATACTAATTGTGCACCATCCTATTCCTTAAGAAGAACCTCACACGGTTGGGCCATATGGTTTGAAAAACCATGTGTTAACTATAAAAAATACCTATATCCCATTATACACATTTTATCTTAGGTGGTCGCACGGTTTGGAAAAACTGTGCGCCGAACAAGGTGACTACCCAGAAGCCCCTATTTCACTATGCATGGTTTCCAGTAGGAGTTTCATGATTTCTACTAACCATGCTCAAACTGTGCACCTTTATAAAATTCCAAGAAACATTCTGATAGTATTCCAAACCCTCTCAAAATTCACACAAACACTTTACATAATTAAAAATCATAGTTAAATGGTTACTTACTTGAAACTGGGGTTGCTACAACAACACCTTTGGCCACAGTCAACAAACAAAAAGTGTTATGAAGAAAATAACTGAACAGCCTTGAGTAATGGACATAATAAAAAAATACATTTAAATAAAAAAAATTATAATAAATGGACTTTATAAAATTAAATATTAATAAGGTTATTAGTTATATATTTAATGATTGTAATTTAATTATTTATGAATTTAATTGAAAGTGTAGAGTGCCTTTGGACATAAAGGTAAGGTATCTTCTATACCACCCTTGTTACTTATCGGTTGCATGTTATATTTACTTTTCTCCATTTTACACAATAATGTTATCATAAACTTGTTTTATTTTTCATATATATGTATCTTTTATATATATAAAGTTAAATATTATTTTTCTTGTTATGGTTATACATATTTTTAGTTCCCTTTGAAATTACCACTTCTTAGTAAACCATATTTAAGTGAACATTCCTATTTCTTATCTCATGTAAAGAATCAGTCCTATAAAAAAATTTTAAACCATTAATAGATTATAAAAACCATTATTCTTTATAGAAAACCATCTTGGTTTAATTCTGGCTTCAGGCAAAATAATACGCTCTTTCGTTTTTTAAAAATATCTTCACTTATTTTATTAAGAATCACCTAAGTGGGTCATATTTATTCTTTATTCTCATAAATATTTCTCATGAATTTTATAAATTGGATATCCATGTTCAAGAACTATTTTCTTTTTTCAATTATGTAACTTAAAAATGACTTAATTCATTCTTCTCTTTGGAATCCTTAAGATATAGATTTCGGTTATTCCTTGAATTAGAATTATGAAACACAGTTCCTTCTCATGGGTTTGATCATTATTATGATTTATGTATGGTTTGTTTCCATTATATGGAATACATATATATGATTTTATTTATGATATGGTTGGGATAATAATGATATATCCATCCAATATGTTGGGTAATATTTTCATCTCATGAGATACTATGTATGGTGCGTAGGAGGTTAGCCTAAGCACACTATGTTATATGACAGGTGGGCCCCTAATTATATATCACTCTAATTCATTGGATAAAGCTTTATATCTCATTGGATGTTATGTAAGGGATTATAGAGTAATCTTGATCCACCATGGGACATTTTACACTATGTTTATGGTAATTGGGAGTGAAACCAATCGGCCATGGTACTTTATCTACTTTATGATAATTGTCTTAGGAGTGACCCTTGGTTTATATTTATAATGTCATGTATTATGTTAATACCACATATTCCATGATTCTATTATATGATTACTTCATTTCCTTATACCTTGTTTCCATGATTATGATCATCCTATTTATGTTATTGGGTATGAATTTTATGTTTTATGTTTGTGTTCCTTTCTTATATTCACATACTTGTATGATTATCTTAAGATCACTTTTTATTTTGATTATTATTATGTATTATTACCATTAATAAGTATTTCATCTCACCCCTTTCTTATGTTTCCCTTCCCCAAGATATAAAAATAAGTATAACATATTATAAGTCTAGAGTTGTGTCTATAAGAGTTTGATTGTGGATAAATATTCACCAGTATTATTGAATAAATTTCCTATTTAATTGATCCTCAAAGACATTATGCCTTTTTTTTGTGATTGTGATATTTTTATGTGAGATCTAATGTATAAATTATGTAAATGATTTAAAAATTAAGATATTTTTAGATTGGGTCACTATATACATTCTTAAAGTTATAATACTTGTATATTAAAGAAACTATGTTGAAATTTGAAAACTATGTTGCTTTTACTCATATAGAATATGAGTATATTGAATGCCTCAGTATGAATTATATTAAATAAAAATTGTATATTTCTAGATTCAATTAGAAGAACAATAATAATAAAACCATAGAATTTAGTATTTGGTTAAGGTGAGAAAAATTTATTCATTGTGTATATTTGAATCTAATTCTACTATATATATATCTTGTGAATATAAATAAACATGTTATACATAACCTAAATGGTTAAATCATGATGGTATAAAAGATTCAACCACATCATAATGTAAATCTAGATATTTTTTGTGCAATAAAAAATAAATGCATAAAGTATTGATGAGTGAAGATCAATTCTCAAAGGATGATGGTTAAAATAATTATGCTTGCATAAAATATTTGGAGGATGTAAATAGGAATTTTATGAAGAAAGAGATAACTTCAAAGGATTCCATTACATGTCTAAATATTAAAATGAAGTAAAAAATTCATATACTTTAAGAAGATTTCATGAGTTAAATTTAATCATCAAAAAAGAGAATCATTATAAAGCATCAATGTATTCCTTAAGATAGAAGTGTAAAGATAAATTGAAGATTGTACATAAGAAAAAGAATTTTCAATTAGACAATTTAGAAGGATAACCAAAGGGGATGTATTTAAGGATTAACAATATTTATGGAGAGATTCATGTTGTGAGGAAGAATATAAATACTAAAGATTATCACAAGGATATTTTAATTTGTTTAAAGAATAAAAAAATGGTATTGGTAGAAAATAATAATGTGAATAAAATATTTTAAAATAAAAACAAATAATATTGTTGAAGAAATTATATTTTTATAGAATCATTCGAAACACAATGTATGTGTGTAATGAAAATTAGATATGTATAGTCACATGAGACCTACTAATATATCTCACCACTCGAATTCAATTGAAATGTGTGACTATTTTGTCAAGAGATGTTATATTTTTTCTAATTTTGGTCATAGAGCTATATAAAATAGAAATATAAGAAATAGAGGTTCCAATATAGTGTTCCTTACTCTAATGATAAGAAGGAAACATGAATAGAATAATGAGGAATTTGTTCTATTAGAAAATAGATTCATAGTGTTTATGATTATAAAGTGGGAAAGAAAAGTAGAATTCCCCAAGAATCATTGATATATTATTCACAGCAACAATCATAATGGTAAAAGAAGAGATACAATTATTATAGAAGGATTGGACACATATAAAGGTGTGTATAAATTCGACAAATCAAAAATATGTATCACTAGATAATATATTTGTGGATTTATAAGATAGTAATGAAAGAAGGTAATAGAGGTTACACCAAGAACCAAGGGTTCTTTTCCAACACCAAACATTCTAGAAAGAGAAAAATTAAACATGGAGAGAAAAATAAGAAATAACAGTTCACTCTCATATAAATCATGGATTATAAGGATAATTCATGAATAAGTGGTTCTATTCATACAAATATAATTAATGAGAGGAATAATAGTGGAGTTTTACTTTCATGGAGAAATAGTCATGGAAAATAATTCAAATATAGTGCATAAAATAAGGAAACTTTCACTAGTTATATTATTCTCAAAAAAATTGTGAATACTAAGTTATTTTAAAAAATACAAATTCAAGCCTAAACAATCAGAGAGAAGTTCAAACTAGTATTTTCATCTAGTGAAAGGCTTGGAAGTAGATCATAATTAAATGGTTAGTTTATAATGACTAACCAATCACCTCAAGTATTTCAAAGTCCCCCCCCCCCATAAACTTATTTTTTATATCTTATGATTAGAGTGATGTGGTACTAAAAAAGAGATATTATTCATGTGGTTTGTGTGTATTCAAAGAAGATGAATTCATAGTAAGAACGTGAATTATTTAAGATAGACTAATTTCATTTAGAATATTTAAAATTCATTAATTGGAGTTTGAATAATCCACTATAGATGTCGAAGAAAAATCTAAGACAAAAAGTGAGTGACATAGATAATGTTGAATTTATTAACTTGGACTCTTCTTCCTATATTGAGTTACAACTCAGCAGACCTAGATGATTTGATAATGACTCATTTCAAATTATTTAAATTAATCACTTTAATTTTTTGTGCGGAATATATTTAAAAGTGAATTTGAGTAGAAATTGAAGTTACAATGAAGGATAGTTAACATAATCTCATAGGTTTAGATGGTATTCAGAATGTGGCTGAAACATAACTTAAATGTTATTATGTAGAAAGTTGGTGGATAAAATTTGTTAAGGTATGGATTACCAAAGGGTGTTGTATTCCCTTTGAATCCTAATATTCTTGAAATATTGACAATATGATGATCATTCATGAAAAATGTGATAAAATGGATTATTAAAAAATGGGTGGTGAAGATGGTGAAGATGAAAGAATAAATTATCGATTAAAGAAGAAACCCTTTTCACTTTACTAAAAAGGGGGATTAAAGGTGTCTATAAAATTGACATGTCTAGAGTATCTTGTATTTAAAAATAAAAGGTGAGGGATTATATCTATCACTTAATTTTTTACATTTTTTATATAAGTATTGTTAAAAAATACAAACTGGGTGAATATTACAACTAGGAGTTTATATGTTGGATTTGTTTAAAATCATTAAAGGATGATAAATAATAATCATTAAAGGTGTTTATAATCCTTTAAGTCTATGTAGTCTTAAAGTTAGAGCTTATGATAAGGTTTTGTAAATATATAAAAGGGATAGAGTTTCAAAATATGAGTACAAATCATAAAAGAAGGATGAATATTAGTGAGCATTTTTTTAAGGAATCACTCATTATTTCATGGGGATGTTAGATTATTAATTTTGAATTGGGAAATGGTAATTTTAAGAATATATGTGTGTTCTTTAATCCATTTTAATCTGGAGTAATTTTGGTGAGAAATAGCTAGGATACCCACACTGTTGTTGAATCTATTACAATAAAAATATCCAAAACATTCTTCCCTATATACATAAGGTTTTTATTCAATTAAGAGACACTAAAATGTAGCAAAGAAAAAAAATGATACTCAGATTATACATAATTTTTATATCCCATGGGTAAGTATTTATCCTTTTTTGTTTTGAGGATAAGATTCGGTCATACTATGGCATATAACATTTCATAGATGTCGAACTAGTGAGTGAAGACTGTGGTGGTTAAATATTGGATTTAAACATAGGGATGATGTGGAATAAATTGTAGAAAATTCATATTGGGATTACAAAATCCCTATGAAAAATGTAGAACCCCAAAATAAGTGTTTTTTGGATACTATTAAATGTTTTTAATAATAATTAAAATGGGAAACTGGATAATCCCCACTCTATAGGAGAAGACAATCATGTATTGGGTTTTCTATAGTAAATGTAAAATGAGAAGTAAAGTGTGAATAAAGTCATTTTTCTTAGAGAAACATTATATATTATGGTAATTAGAGTAACACACTATGGTTGGTCTGTGATGGTTCCCAATATAGACATTTTTAATAGTGGTCACTCCATTAAATTTGAAAAAGTTAAGGTTATGATGAAATGATTTGGATCTTTTTAACCATTTAGTAGGTATTAAAGGAAATTCAATGACCTAAATAGAGTTAAATAGTGGAGAGTTTATTATAGATGAACTAGGATATGAGTTTGAAGGATAAAAAGTTTAAAATAGTTATTTACTTGTATTTGAATTTTAAATTAAAATAACCTAACTCAAAAATAAAGGGAGATGGAAAAAATAAAAATAATGAAAATTTTCTTTATATGAAAAGTTAAAATTATGAGAATATATAAGAGAGTAATTTAGTGTTCCATGAAGGTATAAATAAGAATAAGGAATTCAACAACATGGGATTCATTGAATATCATAATTAAAGAGTATTTATTTTCTTATTGATTGTATTCCATTTAATATAGGATTTAGAAATGTAGAGTTTTTATGCATATCTATATATATATTATGAAGTGAATAATTCCTATTCTATAATTATTATATCTGGTGTTTTTTAATTTTGTAATGTTTGATTGAATATCAAATATTTAACTCTTCTCAAAAGGAGTTGATTATATTTGGATTTTGAATCTGAGGGTAGAAAAATTTATTAATTGGTGCATCTCATATAGAATTATGATGTTTTATACAATTATTGAATATGTTACAACATTTATGTCGATAAATTAAGAGGAAACCTATAAGTATATAAACTAATATCTTCTAGAGTATTGAATAAAAGAAGATAATAGAGTAACCCCTGGGAGGTAGTAATCTATTATCTGAATTATTCAAGAAGTAGTGAGACTTAGTGAGGAGTGGCTTCACTTAATCTAGTATAGGTAATGAACCTTGGTATGTTTTCACTTTACCTAATCTTTATATCCATCAAAATAGTGATTTATAGTGTATTTTGGTACACTAGTATAATGCTCAGTGTATACTCCTTTGATATAGCCTGGTGTGGGTGAATCAAGAAAAACCCATGTGTGTATTCATATTTTACTTTATTTACATGTTCACTGTACTATATTTAGATTCAATAGATAAATATAAAGTAATAAATTTTTTTATAATGTTCCTTATAATAAAATTAAAATATTGGAAGGGAATGGTATTTTTAACCAAGAAATGTTTTAATTTGGAAAAACTAGGATTCACGCCCCCCCCCCATGTTTTTTGGGTTAGAAAAGTAATGATGTTGAGGTTATTGAAGAGAAAGAAAGAAATAAATCCAAAATTTAATAGCTAAGTGAATATTATGATGAGGAAGAAGAGATAAATACAAATTTAGTTGGCTCACATAATCCAACATTTGAATAGAATTCTAAGTTAGATTCAGTGGATGAAGAAGATATTGAAGATATTAATCCACTGAATCAATGAATAAATAGATAAGTTGAAGTTTATGAATTAAATATAATTAAACTATAATTCCTTCTAAATATAATCTTGAAAATAATTCCCTAGGGAAAATTTAAAAAAGATAATGGGTGATCCCAAATGCACAGTAACAAAAACAATTATCAACATGTCCTCATGGGTTAGATAATAAGAATGTGATAAAATAATAGCATAGAATAAATATCAAATTAAAAGGATAATTAAATGATAATAGTACTTTGTAAGGAATAATGGAAGTACATGTGATCTCAAAAGATAAAACATAACTATGGAATAAGAGTGTATGAGATGCATAATAATAGGAAATTATAACATTGTGGGAAAGGTTTACTTTAACTAAGTGCGTGAATAGAGTTTTGAACATAACAATAATGTCCATGCATCAAGTTTTTACCCAAAAAATAATATACACTCGTCATGTTGTGAACATAAAAACAATTCAAATGCCTCATGTGGTGAACATAAAAATAATGACCATGAATCACATTGTAAACATAAAAATAATATACATTCATCATGTTGTGAACATAACAATAACATACACACATCATATTGATGTTGTGAATATAAAAATAAAGTACACACCCAATGTTGTGAACATGACAATAATGTAAACACATAATGTTGTAAAAATAATAATAATTTTAAAACATCATTTGTTGAACATAACAATAATGTACATGCATCACGTTATGAACCTAACAATAATGTACACGACTCATGTTTTAAACATAACAATATTGTGCACACTTAGTCTTTTGAACATAACAATAATGTACATGCTTATCCTTATCTCATAAGACATAAAACCATAACCAATGAAGTGGAGGGACATATAGGAAATCAACTATCTCATAATGATAATATATATGAATTTATTCCACATAAAATCAATTATATATCATATCATGAATAAATCATGGAAATAAAATAGGTTTCATTACATTTTAATAGGTATCACCTAAAAATGACATCGAGAATTTGATTAGAGGATATCAAAATTCAATCAAGTGAAATGATTATTTCATAATGAAATTTTGAGTGTATTTAAAGAAACATAACTAAAAAGAAGATATATATTTTATTGATAAATATAAAAATGGAATTGTAACCATAAAAATAATGTTTATAAAACAATTCACAACAATGTTGTAAATATACAAAGTTATGATCCACTTTAAAAAATTATTTTCAATAACAAAACATGAAATCTATAAGGTCCTAGATTTATAAATCCATTTATTTGTCTTTATGAGTCTTAAAAGTTTTAAAAGGGTTCCTAAAACCTTTTTACCTTTAAATTTATTAGATATTTAAAGTAAAAATAGGTTTTTATAAAGTTTTATTTACAATTACATAAACTTTGTCCCTCGTGTATGGGTAAGTTCAGTTACCCTTACATAGATAAATTATCACACATCTAGGTGGTCTTATGTATAGATAGATAAAACACTTTATAATGGTATGGGATAGTTTATAAAGATTTTGTAAAGGTATTTTCTTACTTTAATAAAGGTGAGTACCTCTATCCTTCCTCATGTAAGGTCCATATCTTTCATCACATAAATGTAGTTTATTTTTTCTAAAGATTATGTAAGGGTAAGTCAGAGTATTACTATGCTTTGTAAGGATATTTTTGAGTTCATTATGATCATGTAAGGGTCTTTCCAAATCTATGTAATGTTCATCCATGTTTTTTGTACTCTATATAAGGGTTACCATCTATGTAATGGTAAAAACCTTGTTACACTTATGTGGTGCATAATTGTTTAATAAGGGTGGAGTTTTGTGTATAGAACCTTCCTTTTTTACTTCCCACTCTACCTATAATTCATTTTCAATGGAATTAATGGGAATTAATATGGTAAATCATTGGTGTTAAACTTTTTGAATGAGATATTTTTACTACCCTAAATTTTGGGGGTATTTAATGGGTTATATGGAGAATTAATTCAGAAAACATAAAATTTAATTATTAATTAAATGGGAGTTTTTAGTGAGCCTCGTAGGAGTCCTCTATGAATTATATTTTATTATTAAAAATTATAGTTATACCTTATATTCATTTTTACTTCCTTCTCTTGAATTTTAGTGATCCAAAACCATGTAATTTTAGTTTTGTGGGTCTTATAAAAATTTTCTAAGGCTTCTCCTTCTCCCAATCCTATGTACATCACCTCTTTATCTCTTCTATTCTTGGTGTTATGTTCTTGAAGCTCATTTTGAAAGGTTGGGGATTCAAGTTGTCTCTTTATTTTATATGAATATGTAATATTATGAATCATTGTTTTCCTTTTGGGTGGATGGTAAGACTTAGAAAAATGAATATTATTAGTCATATATAATGAATTAAAATACAAAGGGGAGATATCGCATGTACTTTAATTATTTTCATGGTATTTTTTGCATGATTTTGTGTCAAATGTGATTGGATATGAAATATTTTTGTTGTTATTAATATGTATTTATTTCTGAAATACATTTGTGTAAATCACCTCACATAAAAATGGTAAATCCATTAAATATGGTAATTGAACCAACTGCGTGTAAATAATAAATTATGGTGTTTCCCCTTTTCTTGTAATGTTTATTCATGTGATGGATGGAATTATGGGTTAGGTTTCTTTTTGGGTTTTGACTTACAGGGTTGTGGTGGTGATGTGTGATACAAAAACTTGACATTGATATGGGAATTTTTAATATTATTTGGTGTTGGATTAATGGTTTCCTAGTAGTCATGGAATGCTTGAAAAGTGTAAAGTTCTTATTAAATGAACTTGAGTTGGACTAAATGGTCTGGGGAAGAAAATAATTGAATTTTAAATAAGATAATAATGTTTAATTTTAATATGTAAAGATTAGAAATGAATGTATAAATAGTTTTTAATTGATGTGGTTAAATGAGAACTATTAATTTGATGTGTGGTTGTGTACTTGGTAAGTGGGACTAGATGGGTAGTTAATAGTATGGAAGTAATGTAGATGTGTGATAATAGTGGTGTAGAAGTTGTGGTGGATGGGTGGTTTTTGTTATATAAACTCATAGGTTAGGATTATTTATTATTATTATCAATTATATTTTCCTTGTGATTTCTAAATACACCCCACTCGAGTCATTTCTTTACACTGAATCCTAATAGTTTTTGGTTATGGGGGTTTTCTCTAAGCATACATGTTAGTGAGGATGAATGTATAGAAACCTCTACTTCCCCATACTCTCTTCCAAGATAGTTTGGTACACATGGGATTTTATGTCTTGTGGGTATAGTGCACTAAAGGCGATGATTGATATAAGGGTGATTTCATTTATAGTGGTTGTTTTGTATGGTAAGAGGAGAGAACAATGTTGATGTATTTTATATTAATGATACCATGTAATTCTGGTTTATGGAAGTGGTAATGGGATGGTAAAGATGTGATGGTTATATCATGGGTTGAGAGATGGGGTTTTCCCATTGTGGTGATGTTTAAGATGGTATGAGGTTGATGGGTACAAAAGGGTTGGAAGTGCCATGACATATGATATTGGGGAGTGATATGTCAAATAAGTGAAGATGTTTTGTGGGGTACCTTTTCTTGATATGGTTCTTCTTATATTATTATACATTGATTCATTATTTCACGAGTGATCCTTAGTGAGGCTAGGAACTAGTTGACCATATAGGGGATCATTGATTATGTTTTTTGTTCACTAAGGAATTAGTATTCTCTTCTCACTTTTTCATGAGATTTATTGGGTACGATCCTTCTGATTATAAATTTTGTACTCACCCTATGTATATATAAACTATTATTTAGGTTTTCATGGAATCTTTGGAAACTGATCTAGACACTACTAGAGCATTGGAACAGTTATTAAGTTGATGTCGTAGGATTTTCTTTGGTACTTTACTTAGAGACTTTCATTTGTATTTTTATGACATTACATGCATTGTGGGGTATTGTGGGTTTCTCAGTTTTCTTATGTTATGGTGGTTTTTGGTGGTTGATATCATTTCTCCCAAACCCAAATTTTCTATTGAGGGTAATGCCTCCCATATTTTTGACTCTCTTTATACCCTTGGTGTTAGTTTCCAGCACGGGGCCTACCGGTTGAGGGACTTAGGGTTCATAATCTCTTTTTCTTTATTTTCAACCTGGGAGGGGTACCATTTGATGCTGGGTATCATGACAGAGTTGTATCACATGGTTATTTTGAGAGATAGGATGGATCTTGGGGTTAGATACTTATGAGGATTGAATGGGTTGGTAGGAAAATGGTATCAATATAGATTAGTATGTGATATAGACCAATAATATTGGCTAGGACATGGGATTTTATTGGTCCATGTGATCCAATGTAAGGATTTTAAGATCATTTATTGGTCAAATAAATTTTTTCACATGTAGGGTAGAGTCCTAAGAAAGATACATGCATCATTTTATTTTTGTGTGTGATTGAATGGGGTGAATTTTGGAATTAAAGTCAATTTAATTAAATAAAATTAATGTTCTATAATATTTGGATTAGGAAATCCTTTTTTTCCATTTAGTATAGCTCCTGTAAATTGTCTGCATGTGGTTCAAGCTAGTGAAGTTAAACATGATGACTTGGTTGATGATCAAAGGGTCAATCCAGCTAAAGAGGATGATTAGTGGAAGATAATTATGTGTTTTTTCTAATGGATTGATCTGGGAAATATAAGGTTAAAGTCTCTAATCTAGAGATGGAGTGGTGGCTATAAGATATTAAAATAACTTTAAGTTTGATTTGGGCTTTGGTAGAGTACTAGGTTCCTATAGAAATCAGTTAGATTAGGGGTGTAGCATGTCAGTGGTGGATGTTATATCCTTGGGAGTATGAAGAAGTATAATTTTCGTGGTAATATTTCTATAAGTAGTTTCGAGTGGAATTTATGTTGTTTATGATGAAGGAATAAACGATTTGGGGTCTAATTGTCTTTATTAGGAGAGAATTACTATGAAAGAACTTGGTATTAGGCTTAAGAATATTTTTCATTTCTCCCCTGGTCTTTTTCCCATTGAGTATTCTTGTGCATGGTGTCTTGAGGAAGCACTTTTCCATCAATCTAGTATGCAGTTACTCCATTTATATTATTGGCCTATTTTATGGTACTAAAAGAAGACTAAGTTAATCGAGTGAATTCACTAACAAGGAGGGTTTTCATAAGAGGGGATCCATTAATGATCCTTAATTAATAGGTTTTTAAGTGGTCAATCTCTGATTTTAGGGTCTTTAAGGTTTTAACTAGTGGGAAGTTTTCCTTAGTAGTTTCCTTTCTGATGTTCTCGGGCCAGTAGCTCTCATGTCATTCCTGCGGGATACGGGATAGTGTCCTTTATTTTTTTGGGTTGTGTTTATTTCTAGTATCAATTACTAGTTGTATATGAAGTTGATCATGGTGGTGGTGGTTAGGTTCAGCATCAACCTTGACAGAAGATGTTAGTGAGTCTATACGAGTAGCAGGGGCAATAGGCTTATGATCTATCGAGAGGATATGGTGCAAGAAGTGGATAACCTTTGAATATTCCTAGCCTTCAAGGACCCAAAATTGAGTATATCCATGGAGGTGTTCAATATCATCAAGATAGAGGATCTAGGTGTGGACAGTTACATTCCATGGATATTTCAACACCAGAGGGTCCAGATATCATTATAAGTACAAATAGATTATCATATACTCTCATGTTTGATTTATTTGATTTAGGAGTCTCACTCTCCTTTATTTAAGATGACTTAGTTTGTTTTTTGGGACTGGATGTGAAGAGGCTTCTCATGATCATGATATTGACTAATAAAATTAGAGGCCATAAAAACTTTATTTATTTATGTCAGGGGTGTATGATAATGATGGGTTAGCATCTATTATGCGGGGATTTATTCTTGATACAGATATATCCATACAATGTCATCCTCGACATGGATTGGTTTTATTCCATACATGTGGATATCGATTTTTTATTGATGGGATTCATGTTTTATGATGTTGATAGTGAAAATATAGTTTTAATTGGAGAATTCGGCTATCATATGGATAGTAGGAATATGAAACCCCTTCTTTCCTAATGTAAAGTTCATGGTTGTTGAGAAGGTGGAGGATCCCAGAGTTTTCAATGAATTTCTATATGTTTTTTTTTTCTAAGTACGTTGTAACATTTTCCCATTAACATGACATTGAATTTTGTGTAGAGTTTCAACTGGGTGTCTCTCCAATTTAAATGGCTTACAATTAGATATAACCTTCTAAGTTACAGAATATGAGGATCCAAATATATGATCTGATGTAGAAGGGTTTTATATATCCTAGTGTGTCTCCATGGGGGGTTATAGTGTTGTTTTATAAGAAGTTATATGGTGTTATAATGTTGTGTGTAGAATATAGAAGGATGCATTAGGTGTAAATCAAGAAGTGTTACCTTATTACAAGGATTTTTGATATTTTTGACCAGTTGATGGAAGCTAGCTAGTTTTATAAGCTCGATATGTGGTTTGGGTAACATTAGTTGAGAGTAAAGGAGGAAGATATACAAGGAATATCTTTTGGTGTAGATATGGACACTTTTAGTTTTTATTTATGTCTTTTGGTGTCACTAATGCATGGGAAGTGTATATAGGACTCATGAACTCTATATTTAATGAGTTCCAAGATCATTTCATAGTCATATTCATTGATTATATTCTTATATACTCAAAGTCAAAGGAGGAGCATTCCAAGAATATGAGGAAAATTTTACCTACTCTCTGACACCACCAACTCTATATGAAGTTGTCCAATTGTATGTTATATATGTGGTAGGTTAATTTCCATATAAATTTAGTTTTTAAAAAAGGATTACTAGTGGATACCTTCAAGATTAAAGTTTTTATTTATCAGGTGCAACCTGAGAACGTAGTAGTTGTTCACAAGTTTCTTGGCCCTGTAGACTATTATCAAAGGTTTGTGTCTGAATTATCCCACATTATAGCCCCATTCATAGCTCTAACTAAGAAGGACTAATATTTTTTTAGAATAATTGGTGTTTGATAGATTTAGAATTTCTAAAATGGAAATTGTCTAGTTTCCTAGTTCTTCAGTTTCCTAAGGTGGGGTGATATTTAAGGTGTTCTTTAAAACATCTCATTGGGGTCCAGGTTATGTCTTGATGTATCATTGAGAATTTATAACCTATATTCCTAGATAGTTTCTCCCTCAAAAGCGTAAGTGCACCATCCATGATCTATAATTAGAGGCAGTTGTGTTTTCCATAAATTTGTAACATTACATCATTATAGAAATTTTTGAGGTATTCACTAATCACAAGATTTTGAGGTATTTTTTCTCTTAGCATGACCTAAATCGATGATAACATAGGTGGATGTAGTTTCTCTAGGAATATGACTATGATATCTCCAACACCACATGGAAAGGGAATGTCAAAGATGACACACTAAGAAGGATGTCTTGAAGGGATGTTGTTCATGATTTTGTTGACTCTTGGAGGCTGATAGATGAGTTATAATCTATTCACCTATATTTTAGGGTGGATAATAGTGGAGTTTTCTTGTTCTATATGAAAATGTAGTCCTCTTTAATGTGGTAGGTAGAGGAATCTTAGTGGGGAGACCTAAATGTGGATGTGATGTGGGAATGAGTTGTTCGGGGTGATTCCCATGATGTGTGGTTAGAGGATGACCAACATTAGTTTATGTTTCATAGGAGTATGTTAATACCAATGGAGATGTTTTATGTCCTTATTTTTCATGAATTGTTTTTCAAATTTTAATAATAAATTTTAATGGTTTTGAATTTTTTTTAACAAATAAGTAATTGTGTTATTGATTTTTATTGATTTATAATTATTTTTACCCAAATATAAAATAAATAATTCATTTTTAGGCATTTATACATTAAAATTAAAATTTTAAAATTAACATAACATTATGTTTTAAAAAGAAATTTTCCAATGTTTATAATTTTAGAAAATTTCCTTTTTTTAACATTTTAGGTAAAAAAGTTTCCAACACTTGTCCATCCCTCAACCATATAATAAATTCACATAGCCAACCCTAGGTGAATCTAACCAATCCATAGGGGAGATTTTTATTAGGTGAATTAAGGTTCATGAGTAAAGAATATCATGTGTAGGAAATTGCATCAGCATACAAGGCAGTTTTATGCAGTGGTTAGGGGGAAGGTCCCACTGGGAGGTCAGGACAAGTGGTGGTAGGGGTCCTTCAACCCTTGTTTGTATGGTATAGTTATATTTGGTAGAGAAAACACTTATTAAAAAGAATAATTCTACCATATTTTTAGATGTGGTCCATATTCTTTCATTGTTACTCTACATACTTAATGAAATGGCATCACCCCACCAGTGAGTCATGTGCCCCCTACTCGAACACACCCACTACCACCACCGCTGATCAAATATCACTAAACCACCATTAAATTCACCAATAATTTCCATTGTCTATAATTTGAGAGATCTATATTGATTAATTAGTCACTAAACATTTCAAGATCAACACAGATAAATTCTGAGAGCTCAAAAAATTCTCTTTAAATGCATTCTGAATAAGATTAAGCCCTTTTAAAAATTAAGACCGTAACAGCTTCAGATACACCATAGTGAAGATAAATTTGGTCCACAGGAAGGTCCAAATTTAAAAAATACTACTAAAACAAAAGGATATAAATTTTTTATGTAGTGTAAGATGAAAAATGTGTTTAATAATTACGCTATGTCACAACCATCTTGGGTGTGGTGAACAAGTGATAACCAAGTTTGAAATACCCAAGCATAAAAGGTGTATAAGATTATATTTTCGTGCATTGGATTAAGGTAATAAAGATGAAATGTCTTATACTACACCCATGGTTGGAGATACCATGGTAGATAGTGGAAAGAAGAGTTTGAAACATCTAGAGAAATGACCAATAGATAAGGCCCACACAATGGTCAATATGTCTACAAATAGAGAAATGGTTAGGCTACCTCCATCCCATGTACATGATTCAGATATTAAAGGTAGATTTCAAATAGGATATGGGACTATATATGAAAATGATCTATAAGAGATAAAGTGGTGACTCAAATGGGGGATATAAGGAGATATGGAAAATTTCTTATTATCTCCCTCATAGATAATTGATTTATAATCGAGGTTTGTTTTCTATATGATATATGAGGATAATTGGCCTATTTTTATGAGAGATGTATTTCAACTTATTATAAGATGATTTTAATGTGAATATACAATTGATATCTCAAAGTAATTTTCCTATAAATACATATCATTCTATCATTCATAGAGGATAATTTGAACTAAGGGTTGTTCTATTATAGTTTAGGATTTCCTTTTTATGTAACTTTATATGTATATTTTTAATTCAAAGCTTCATCCATTTATCTCTCTCTCTCTCTGTCTCCACTATGATCTATTTCACTCATGTTCATGAGCGACAATCTATAGGCTTGACCTTGGGGAAGGTTTTCTTGGTGTTTCTAAATTATTGTTCTATAATTCTTTAAGATTTTATTATTTTTTTAGGTGAGAGAGATAGAAGTTCCAGATGGGTGTTTTGGTCATCTATCACTTTTTAGAGAGTCTATTGGAGTCACTTTAATCCCTTAAAAAATTCATTCCCACCCTTATCTTGGAAAAAACTATTTATATGATGGAGTTGATTTTATTCAAGAGAATAAATAGCATCCAATGGAGTTGGGTTTTTGGAAGGTGCCACATTCTTATTTATGGTGCATCATCAACCTTGATTGTAGGAGGAGGATAGGTTTGGTGTGCCTAATATTATTTCTAGGCATTCTCAACTTCACACTCAATATAGTGAGTTGTGGTTTAAATACATTGGGATAAACTATCAAATAGAATATTGATAGAAATAATGGATAGTGAAAGAACCCAAGAGACTAACCCTAAGACTGAGACCTTTCTTTCATTTTGTCTCTATTCTCATGTTCATGTTTACTTTTTAGTATTAAATTCCTTAACTGAAAACCCATTATCCTTTGTTTTCATAAAATAATAAAAACAAAAAAATATAATAAGTGAATTAGGAATAGTGTGTGGTCAACTACAAATCTCCTCAAGAGAGATGACCTTGTTCAGACACTATGCTTCACATGGAAATATAAATTATAGATTTTTCACTAACCTATGCGAAGAACATGAAAACTTGGTTCCATTTATAGGTATCTAAATATTCTTTCTCTCACTATTATTGTTCATATTTTTAAAAATAGCTTCCACGTTTTTATTAGAAATCTAATAAATAATATTTTTCCAAGATGTATCAAAACTAAAATTATTCTATATAGATTGATTACTCTTATGTGAAAAAATAATGATAAATGGTTCATAATGATATATAATCTTGGTTGTAAAGGATTAGTGACACAATACATAACATAGGGAGAAAAATGGAGTGGTTAACTGAATGTGTCTCTGCAACCAAGGAGAAATAGCTGGAGAAACCAGAACTTGAACCTTAACAAGAACCTGAGCTAGTGGTGAAAGATATTTCCCCATTCATTATTCAAATTTAAGACCTAGAGGATTCCAAGATATTTCCCCATTCATTTTTCAAATTAAAGATCCATTTCATCTCTCTTAACAATTTTTAGAGGATATTCATAAATAAAACTTTCTTAATGATATACATATAGGAGATAAAGTAAATTAAATAAATTTTCGAGTAAATGGAAAAATATTTAAATGCAACATGATCTCCCCATGTTTAAAGAAGGATAATCAACAATTAAATATCCTTATATATATTTTTTAGAATAAAAAACCACCTAGGTGGAGGAATTTAAAGAAATATTAGAGGAGTATTACTGCCTACCTCTATCCACTAAAACTCAACTATAAGATGCATTTTACAATAAATAAGAACATGAAACTGATCCTACTTAGGAAATAATACTAACTTGAAATCAGTTCCCTTTAATTTTATTGAAACTTAATTAAGTATTACCTCTCCTTTTTTAAATTTTAAAGATTCAACCAATTAAATAAATGCATTAGAATAAGATGATGAAAATTAAGTTTCACCTGATTAGAAACACATGAAACTCCCTAAATATATTAAACATTTATTAGTGGTAGTACCTGAAGAGATTGAAGTGTCTTTTCCTAAGTAAACCAAGACACTTTTTGTAAACATTAAAGGGAGGATTTTGATGTTTTTTCCTCATATTTTGATTTTATATATTTACTCTCTGAATTTTCATTTTATTAATACATTATTGAAACATACCTTCAATAAACACTTGATAATGAACAAGAGTTTGTGCAAGTGGTAGTTGAAAATAAGGAGGAACGATTCTTTATCTTACCCCCACTATACAAGGTGTATCTCATTTCCATGGTGGTGGATTTGGTTTACTGTTTCCATGGAATACTCAACATCTAAAAGGAAGGAATGAAACTAGGAAGAATCAATCTATGGTGGTTCAAATAAAATAAATTCGTACCACTGTTAGACTATGGATAACAGCTGGTACAACCTTTCAAGTGGAATTTAAAACCCAATTCTTATTCAGGGGTTTAAACCAAGATCCATACAAATTTTATTTTCTTTTTTAGGATTTAATTAAGAAATATATTAGGATGTATCTTCCTATTACTCTGTATTTTTTATATTTAAATATATGGTCCTTACACTTTCATGAGTGGTCTTCTTTTATTTGTTCAAGGTGATAATGGCCATGGAAACCCCTCAATTAGCATTAAGAATAGATAAGTAAAGTTATTAATGTGGAAAGGGGAGTAAACTTTTAAATTCATTATTTTTTATCTCTCCGCAATCATTTTATGAAACATATTTTTAGATTTAAAATCAATATTTCATGCCAAAATTTATATTTTGTACTATACTTACTAATCTTGGAGACATAAGAGATTTACTTAGAATCCTATGATGTCGTGTTTTATATTTATATGTTAATTAAATTTAATTATTAAATTGTTGGATTAAATTATTAGAGGTAATCAAAGTATCTTAGTTTAATGAATAGTGATTTGATGTTATTTCTTGATTCATATAAATAAAATTTTCCTACTATTTTCATAATTTGAATTTCTTAAATTTGTGTGGATTGGTTTTTCATTATTATTATGACATACCATGAGTGACTATTTAATTTCAAATATTTAACATTATTGATAGTATTATAGACCTAATAATTTTCCTTTCTATCTTAAGTATATTTCATTAGATAACTTAGGTTATTCCACCTACTATAAATTGTGTTATAATTTTTCAAAGCTATGATTTTACAAAGTCGCTTTTAAAATGATTGAGGTATTTATATTGATAACCAATTTCCTTTGAAGTCATATTTTACATTATTCCTTACTTGTCCCATATAATCTATGAATTAATTTTTTAGGAATGATCCATATTATAATCCAAAATTTCCATTTCCTACCATATTCTATGTATTTTTCATGATATTTTAAAGATAAAGTGTGTGGGTGAGAAAAATAGTGGTGGATGATATGAATTATATTAAAAGGAATAAATTCATAGTTCTCTTTTTATTATTAGAAAAGGCTCATGATCATTTATTATATTTCATTTCCACCCCTCCAAAAAAACTGAGAAATTAGTTAAAGAAAGAGAAAAAATTAAAAAAAATGAATGAGATGTGACTTAAGAGAATAAAAGATTACAATTACGAGACTTGTGATTTTATCATATTTGTTTATCTAGTGGATTTGAGAATCATTCCAATCATAACATTCAAAAAAGTAAAAAAAATATGAAAATATATTTTGAAAAAGAAAAACGTGGAAAAATAGAAGAAAAAAATAAAGAATGTGTACATCGTTCATTGTATTTATGCATCAATAAATTTATTTTAAGTTTTAGGGAAGTGGAAGTATAAATTTTGAAAAGAAATCATTTCATTTAGATTTTACTTCTAAATATCATGCATTATGATTTAAAGATAAACCTCATCTTTGAGCCTTAACTTTTTAAACCTTATTACCCATCAACCTACAGCCTCAAATTCATTATAACCTTAATTCAAGTCTTCATGATTATCTTTGGTTTTTCACTATGTGGTAGAGAAGTTATTTTCTTTACAAGCTTATAGAAATAATTATACACTCGTGGTGTGTGAATAACTCCACTTGAATTTTTACCATGACTAATGAGAGAGAGAAAAATCATAGTGAGTTAAGTCACAACTTGGTATGTTTAATAATAATAAATTGATATTCTTAAATGGAGTGAAGAGGGAGACCCATAAAAGTTAAATGAGGAAGAGTAAGATACATGGGTTGATGGGTTTATTTGAAAATTATAATGTTTTATTAATATTATATGTTATTCTTAAAAGATTGATTTTCAAATTGATAATTTTTTTAATTTTATCACTTTGAAATTTAAATATGGGAAACATGGGTGCCCTTTGAGATTATATATTGAGATTTTATACTTTAGAAAAATCATGAGTCCAATTTTAGGGGAATTTTATGCCCTTATTTTTCATGAAAAAAAATTAGATTTTCATAATGAATTTTATTGGTTTTTAATTATTTGACCTAAATAAGTAATTGTTTTATTGAATTTAATTAATTTATAATTAATTTTCTCAAATATTAATTGAATAATTAATTTTTGGGAATTTATGTTTTCCAATTAAATTTGGAAAACATGAAGAAATTTATATTTTAAAAATTAATTTTCATAACTTTATAATTTTGGAAAATTTCTATGTTATTTTTATCTCTTTTTGGTAAAAAAAGTGCCCAGAACATTTCCTTTGACCCCTATCCATCTTTTCCAGCTGTGGGATCATAAACACTAATTAAAAAGCATCCTCCCACCATACTTTTAAATTTTGGATGCAATATTCATGGGTACTATGCATACTTATAGAAACTATTCCACTCTACCCATTTCCCCGCCTCGAACGCACATGCTTCCACCTTAACTACTTGGAGGTTGTCAGAGCACTATAAAAGTCATTGGGAATTTCCATTGTTGTCATTGTGATAGATTTATCTTGAGTAAAAAGTCATTAAAACATGTTGGGATCACAATTAATGAAATCTAGGAGATTGGGTGATTCCCTGTAAATGCATTTTAAATAAGTTGAATCCCCTATAAGAATGACTATGGAAATGTCCCCATATATTCCTTAGTGGAGATGATTGTGGTCCATAGGGAGGTCCGAGGATGAAAACTCACACCGAAATGGGATGTTAGATGTGTTTTATGTTATGGCCAATAAAAAATGGGTTTAATATTTAGGTTGCACCATATTCATCTTGGTCATGGTGAACAGATGATGACCAAGTTCAAAATTCCTGAACATATGGCCTGTATAAGATCATGGATCCATGCATGGGCTCAAGGTAAGAAAGATAAACTGGTTTATTCTACACTCATGGTTGGGGACCTTGTGGTCAATAGTGTAAAGAAGAGTTCAAAATGGATATAGAAACACCCAATAGATAGATCATAAGTCATGGTCAATATATCTACAAATAGTTTTGGGATTCCACTATTCCATGCACATTATTTAGATATTCATTATAGATTTAAGACAAGATATGGGATGGGATATGAAAAAATAATAATAGATAAAGGGGTGAATCTAATAGAGGAGATAAAGAGATATGGTTTGTTTCTCATCCTCTACTTAATGGATAATTTATTTATATTTGAGGGTGATATTCTATATGATATATGGGGATAATTGTTCTATTTTTAATAGATAGACCGTTGGCCTTAAGATAAAAATATTTTGAAGAGAATATATATGTGATATCTTAAAGGAATTTTGTTATAAATATAGATCATGTTGTTGTGAACATATGAGAATATGAACTGAGGGATTTTCTATTTTAGTTTAATTTTTATATTTCATGTAACTCCATATTCATATTTTTAATTCAAAGGTTCCTCTATTTCAATCTTTCTATATTTATCTACTATGATCTCATATACTCATGATCATGAGTGAATATGCTGAGGTATGTCCTTTGTAGAGGTTTTATTGGTGTTCCAAAATCCTTATTATATAATTATTTATGTTTTTATTCTTTTTATGTTGAGGGAGAGAGCATTTATAAGATGGGTTCAGTGGTCATTTATCACTCTTTCTGAGTCCTTTGAACTCACACTACTCCTTTAAAATAGAATTTCCTTATTTTCTATTGTATAAAACTCCTCATATGATGAAATTTTTTTTATTTAAAATATGAAATAGAATCTAATGGATCTATTTTTTAGGGAGGATTCACGTTATAGATTGAGGTGCATCATCAATCCACACTATCAGAGGAGGTGAGGTTTGGTGTGTTGAAGGGTTTTCAAAGGCTTTCTCAACTTCACACTTAATATAAGTGGTGGTGTTTCATGTATGTTGGGATGAATATAAAATAGAATATTGATAAAAAAATAATGGATAATGAAATAACCCAAGATACTGACCCTAGGAACAAGTGTAATATCCTGATATTTTAAAATAATATTATGTTTTATAGCATATAAGACATAGAACACTGACATTAAACAGGCCAAAAATATTATGTGATTATTATAACCTAATAGTCAAATTAGTAGGTATGAATAGGATTAACCAAATTATGAAATTTAAAAATAGGTTATACTGAATAAAAGTTTATTGATTAATTCTTAAGAAATAAGTACTAAATTTTCTAAAAAGTTATTTTATGATTCAAAAATATGATTTCTTCAAAAATAATTTTTTTTAGAAAATATTATAATTAATTTATACAAATTTTAGAAATTGTATTTGATTAAAATTATATCTTTTTAAAACTAATAATATCAAAATTATCTTAGGATGAAATATTTTGAGTTTTATAAAAAGATTAATTTTTCAATGAATAGTGAAAAGAAAATCGATTTTTGTAAAACTGTCATTTATTTTCATTTAAATTCACCATTATGATTTGAATGTTATAATAAATTATCATAATTATCCTTTAATGATAAATATTTTAATTAATTGAATATTAATCATCTTTACAACTATTTTTGGTATAATATCATTTTTGGGCTTAAAAGCGCATTTTTCTAAAAACTATTTTTTTCATTTTGGGTTTTTATCTTAAATTAATTATTTACACTTATAGAAATTTAATATTGAAAAATGGATTACATATTTGGAATAATTATGTCAAAATTTGGAAAATATAACTCTTTTATTTTTCATTATTATGAATAGTAACTCTGGTAAATATTTATCACAACAATAAAGATAAATCAGGAAATTACAATTAAAAATAATATAATAAGGACTAGAAATAACTCTAAAGATTTGATATAATTTAACAAAAGAGTGTATTTCAACTATACTCATCTAATATTCAATGTTTTGTCAATTTTGGGCCATTTTTTATTCAAAATGACATATATATTCTATTAAGTAAAGAAAAATATAAAATGTCACTCTCGTGCTTTTAAAATCACCTTATATGTTCACATAAGGAAAAAAATAATTTTTGAATAAATGTTGAAGTTTATTTTGAGAATAATGAAATTATTTTTACATTTTTAATTTATTTATAATTTTTAGAGATTATATAATTTCCTCAATTTCTTATACAATGCTGACATAGTGCTTGTGCGAATAGTATAAAATTAAAGTAAATGAATTAAAAACATGAAAAATAATATATTTTTGATTAATTATGGTTTCACATGAATTTTTTGGTTAATAATAATTTATAATTTATGTTTCAATAGTTTATATTCTAAATTCATAACTTTTTGTGGTTTTTAAAGTCAAAATATGTGAATATTTCTTAAAATGATATTAATGATATTTTATAATATACAATATTTTATTAAATGATTTAAAATTCATAAAAATATTATATTCATAAAAGTGAATGTAAATGGTTTAAAATATAAATCATGGTCCATTTAGGGGTTAATGTTTCTTTTATAGTAACTTTATTGACTTCTATATTGTAAAAAAACATTGATACTATGGTAATAGTCAAAAGGGTTAACAGTGGTTAAAACAAAGTAATAAGGGTGAAAAATCATCTAAACTTGTCCAAATTTTATTTTAATGAATATTTTGATTCATACACATATTATAGTCTAATTTTTTAAATTTTTATTCACTTTAACATGAAAATTAGTTTATATGAATTTAATACTTTGAATAATTCCAAGAGTGCCCCTCCCATCACTTATAAAATGGTACCTCCTCTCCTCTCTTCCTCACACATTTTGAGCACTCTAGTTATACCAATACCGACCCAAATACCATTATAAAATCTCACCACACATTGTACATGTTTTATTTTCATTATAATACTTACCTTATAGGGCCTAAGTTCTAAAGAAAAGGAGGTTGTCCAAAGAAGAGGTAAGGATTTTAACTGAATGTTTTAGTTTCATTTATTTTATAACTCCTTTAAAAATTCTATAAAATTTTTTATATAATAAAAATAGTAAATAAAATATATTTATATGTTATTATTTTAATTTATTAATCTTAATACCTCTTTTTCTTACATCAAATGGGAGATGAAACCATCATTCATTTGTAAAGAGGACTACCCTCTCGCGACTGGGTAATTACTTTTCCATCACCACATCTCAAAGATATTTATAATGATTTATTTAAAGTATATATATTATATTCATGAAATAAATATCATTACTAAAGGATAATATATCATCTAATTTCTTACTATTCCACCCATTGGAAAATGATAATGTCATTTATGTGTATATGTAGATTACCACCTCCACGAGGCGATGTGATTTGTTTCTCTTCTATGCATTTCATGGATGGTTATAAATTTGTTTTCAGTGTATAAAAAATTATTATTATGTAATTATTATTATTTTAGATATGATGGAAAAATTAAATACTTGACCATAGTCTGCCTACTGAATTCATTTTTGATATATGATCCAAATATCATCAAAACGCCCAACTTGAACTAAAATGATTAAGTAATTGAATATAACATGGTAATAAATAAAATAAAAGGGATAATAAAATTGAAAAAAAATATTAATCAAGTAAAAAATTAACATAAGTTAATTGTTTTGGAAGATAAATAATATATGTTTTGAGTTTTTCTTGAGGTAAGGAACACTTTAACTTAAAACCTCATTTTAAGTGTTTAAAATATTTATTTTATAAACCTTTTACTTCCCTGTTCATATTATTAAAATTATATTTTGGATGTATTTATTTGTAAATAAATGAATTATAAAGGTCATTTTATTTATTTTTTAAATTTCTTTCAAATTATTTCAAAAGGAATATTTTATGTATTTTATATGGAATGTTTTGACTTTCTTTACAAAAGGAAAAAAAGGATTCATTTTAACTTATATAGTGACAACATCTTTTCTCGCTACTAAATATATTATTTTATGTTCTAATTCCTTTATAAGATTCCATATTTTATTCAATTAAATACCCTTATTCCTTTTCTTTAGGGTATTTTATATTTAAAATGGGTTTTTAAAATAAAAGAGTATTGCAATATCTGGATTTATTTTTCATATGGGTTTAAAATATATTTTTTAGGGTTTTATGATGTAAATGTGAAATAATAAAATATTTTATTCATTATATATTACTTTATAATTATAGATGATGATGGCTGTGCCTGATACAACCCATACAAATGGGTTATTCAGATACATCTTATGTGAATGGGTAAGCTTGATACAACTTATACAAACAGGTGTGCCCGATATAGATTATACAATTGGTGACATAGATATATCTCTCCAATGTAGTGGTTAATGTTTCTCATATTTAAAGGTAAGAATGAGGTATTTAACTGGGGTGATTTCAGTTATGGATATAAGTGGGATCTAATTATTTCTAACATGAGTGAACATGGGTTATGAATATGATTATATATGCTTCCTAAAAGGGTTTCTATTTTCTTTATATGGTATTTAAATGTTTTATTTAAAAAAATTTGTTTTATATGTGGATATTATTTAATTTATATGCTCAATGAATATCATGGAAAATGTAAAAAATTTAGGGTTTTTCATGCTTTTCACTAGACTAATAGATTTTTTACTTCTATATCCTTTATTGAGATTTTTATAATCATATCATGTTTTAAAATGATCTTTCACTTGATATAAGGCTGAGTATAAAATTTAATAAATTTGTAGTTCCATATATTGAAGTTTCCTTAAACGAGGCTATTATGACTTTAAAAATAACTTATTTTGTGTAGGAAATGGATATTATGTGGAAGTGTCCATTTTGAAAGTGGTTTTCTTAATTATATAAAATTATAAACCTAAATGTTCCTTGGGTATGTAAGTGATATAGTATTTTTGTTTAATGTTATATGTTTTGTATGGATAAAATTATGCCATGTTTATTAGTACCAAATCCAAAAATGTAAAGATAGTTTTTTTCAACAGATATGTGAGTGGGAATTAAAGGCTATTAGAGTTGGTATCATAAGAGGGTTTAAATAATTTTGGAGATTACGATGCTTTCATTTGATGTTAACTTAAGATTTGTGGATACAATCATGGGTTTATAAGATTAATATTGATCATAATTAAAAGTCATAAACACCCCCTTTGAGGTTTTAGGTGATGGGAGTTTAAGTTAACAAAGAGTATTTTGTGAGACATATATAGTAATACAACCCTTGGGTTTGGTATGTGTTTTAGTGAAAATTTTATTTGAGTAATAATGCTTTTATATTATATATACATAAGTAAAAATTTCTTGATAACCTTTATTATTAAGATGATCTCTGATGTTGAGGTAAGTATGGATAATTAGGATAAAATGGTTATTACATTTTGGGAATATATGATTTATTATATAGATAACCATTGGATTTGAAGGTGATTTGGTAACTATGTCATTAATATTATTTTTGAATAATTTCACTATTTTTTGGAAATTATATGATTAACATAAATATGAATACTTTTGCATAAGATGTGATTTTTGTTTGAGGAATAAAGGTTTAATTATATTTTGGAATTATATATGATTTTATTTTGGATTTATAGTGATTCAAGTTATTTATGGAATAAATTATCATATTTTGAATATTATATGATTATGACATATGTATTTTTGTTTATATGACTTTATGAGTGACTAATTTTGTTTAGAGATAAAGGTTAAATTGATTATAGAAGAATATGTGATCAAATCCTTTTGATTTTTGTGTTTTAAACATATTCAGTAATATTTTGATGAATTTTAAGGATAATTATTTAATTAATGATTTAATTTAAACTTTGGGTTTTATTATTGAGGCTTTAGAGATTTTTTTTTTTATTTCCTTATATGAAGGTTTATTAATATTGGATATTATATTATATTATTCTAACTATTTTGGTTTTGGTTAATATATAAATATAGGAGGAATAACTTATTATCCTTTTATGGATAATGTAATCTGTTAGAAGATTATTTTAGTGCTTTGTGTGTGAAATATCAGCTAAAATATTCATTTCCTGAAGTAAAATACAAGATAAAGGTGGAATCCTTTTGAAACATGCAACCAAATGATGAATTTTTGTTTATAGATTTAAAGAAAATCAGGTAAGTTTATTTCCTTATGTTCTTAATCTAGATAGTAAATTAATTCGTCAAATCTAAGAAAAGGATCTTGAGACAAAAATAATATCCTATAACCTTTCTTTCAAATGAATTGATGGTATTTTCACACCTTATTGGTTTATGGTTTTGTGCTCATTGGGTTTCTCGTGATCATTCACTTTCTTATTATTAATGTTATCTATCACTCTTCATAATTTTTTGAACATTATATTTTCCCCCCATGTTTATATTTTCACTTCTCCTTAATTTTATCCTATTTATAAACCTAGTTATGTTTTATCCCAAATAACTATCATATTTATATTTCACTCCTTTCAAGAGAGAGTTTCATATTTTACAATATGGGTTTTCAAAAAAGTTATTTTTAAATGTAAGAACCATGACTACCTGGATCAAGTTTAAATTTTGAGGATGAAATTTACTAAAGGGTATAATGTAATATCCTAGGATTTTAAAATAATATTATGTTTGATAGCACACAGGACACACAACACTGATATTAAATGAACCGTAAAATATTATATAACCATTATAACCTAGCCGTTAAATTAGAAAGTGTGAAAAAGTATTTAAAATTTATTAAAAATATATATAGGTATTATTCAATAAAAAATACTTGATTAATTATAAGTAAATAAGCACTCAATTTTTGGAAAATTCATTTTATGCTTTAAAAATATGTTTTCACCATAAATGATTTTATTATAAGAATTTTTTTTTAATTTCTTACAGTTTTAGAAATTTTATTTGATAAAACATGATATAATTTTTTTTAAATCATCACATAAAAATTACTTTAGGGTAAAATATTTGAATTTTTCTGAAAATATTGATTTTTAGTAAATAGTGATAAATACTTATTTTTGTAAAATTATTATTTAATTTATTTTAGATTTTATATAATGATTTGAATTTTATCCTAAATTAAAATAATACCCATTTAAATATAAATAATATAATTAATTAAATTGGAATCATAGTTATACCGGATTTTGGTATAAGTTCATTTTTAGGCGTAAAAACACTTTTTTCTAAAAACTGTTTTTCATTGTGTTGTGCATTTTTATATTAAATTAATTTAACCCAATTATGGAAATTAAAATTTTCAAATTGGATTTAATATTCGTAATAAATAGCTCTAAATTTGGTAAATAAAACCCTTTTATCTTTTTCATTATGAATAGTAACTCTGGTAAATATTTATCACCTCGATAAGGTTAAATCGGGTAATTAAAGTTAAAAATAATACGATAAGGACAAAATATAACTCTAAAACTATCCTTTAATCTATTTTATGAGTTTTTCAACCATCCTCATACAAGATTTAATTTTATGGAAATTTTTTGTCATTTTTCTTTGAAAATGAATTATAATTTATTTTAAGTAAAGAAAACTACAAAATGCCACTCTCTTTCTTTTAAATTTCTCTTATATGTTCATATAGGGAAAAAATTAATTTATAAAATAATATTAAAATTTATTTTGAATATAGTTAAATTATTTTTTTATGGTAATTTATTTCTAATTTTTTGGTGATTATATAATTTCATTAAACGCTTATACAATGTTGACACAATGTCTGTTCAAGTAGTAGAAAATTAAAGTAAATTATTTAAAAAACATAAAAAGTAATATTTTTTTATGCATAATGGTATCAAAAAAATTATTGTTAATAATAATTTAAAATTTATGTTTAAATATTTTATATTTTAATTGCATACCTATGTTGATGTTTTCAATGTCAAAATTTGAGAATAGTTCTTAAAATAACATTAATGATATTTTATAAAAAACAATATTTTATTAAATGATGTAAATTTTATAAAAAAAGTATTAATAAAATTTAATGGTATATGGTTTAAAAAATCAACCATGGTCCATTTATGGTTCACATTTCCTTTAATAATAGCTTTCTTGACTCATGTAATGTAAAAACCCTTGATAATGTGATAATCATCAAAGGAGTTAATGAGAGGTTCAAGTAAAGAGATAAGGGTGAAAACATCAACTAAACATATAAAAATACTATTTTATGATATTATTTTGACTCATAATCATCTTATATTATAATTATATCAATTTATAGCCACTTTAACATGAAAATTAATTTATATTAATTTAATACTTTGAGTAATTCCAAGAGAGCCCCTCCCCATACTTATAAAAGGAAACCTCATGTCATCTCTTTCTCACACATTTTTAGTATTCTATTTCATACAATACCTACCAAAATACATTTCTAACATACCTCCACACTTTAAATATGTATTTTTCTAGTATAATACTAACCTTATAGGATATAAGGTGTAAAGAAAAGAAGGTTGTCCAAAGAACCAGTATAGATTTTAACCAAATGTTTAAGATTTATTTCTTATTCTACCTACTTAAAAAATATTCTAACCATTGTGATTTAATAGAAAAATTATATCCATTATATTTATATTTTCTTATGTTAATTTATTAACCATAATACATCTTATTCTTCCATCTAATGTGAAATGAAACAATCCTTCTTGTGTACAGAGGACTACCGCCTCGCGAACCAATGTAATTCATTTTCCATCACTACCTATAATGACTATTTATAATGATATATTTAAGGTATATATATATTATTCATGAAATTATTATCATTTTTATATATAATATATCATCTAATTTCTTAACTTTCTATCCTTTAGAGAATTTTAATATCGTTCATGCGTACCTGTGGATTACCATATCTAAGAAGCAATGTGATTTGTTTCTCCTATATAAATCTCATGGATGATTATAAAATTGTTTTTAATAAATAAAAATGATAATTATAACATTAATATTATTCTTTATATGATGTAATAATTTCTTATTTCACCATAGTTAACCTTCCGAAGTCATTTTGAACATATGAGTAGAATATCGTCAAAACATCTCACATGAACTTAAATGATTAAATAATATAATATAAAATGGTAATAAATAAATAAAAATAATATTTAAATGGGATATTGAAAAAATTAAAAAATAAATATAATTTTATTTTTCATGAAGATAAAGAACGTACGTGATGAGTCAGACTCGAGGTAAGGGACACTTTAACTTAAAACCTCATTTTAAATGTCTTAAAGATTTATTTTCTAAATATTTTTCATCTATGTACATAATTTTAAATTATTATATGGATGTATTTATATAAACATAAATTAATTATAAAATTAATTTTATATCTCTTTACTTTCTTATAAATTTTTTCAAAAGGAATCTTTTTACGTATTTTATGCTAAACGTTTTGTCTTTCTTTGCAAAAGGTAAAATAAATGTTCATTTATAATGTATAAAACATAAACAACATTTCTATCCACCAAAAATATTATTTATTTTTTTATTCTATTATAATCTTCCATTATTTATTTAAATAATAACCCTTCTTCTATTTTTTGGGTATTTTATTTTTGAAAATGGTTTTTTTAATTTGTATTTTGATATCCAAAAGTGTTTTTCATATGGGTTCAAAAGAGTTTTTTAAGGGTTTATGATGAAAATTTGCAATTATAAAATGTTTTATTCATGATATTTTAATTGATAAATATAGATGATGATGGGGGATTTAGATACATCGTATATGATTAGATGAGCCTGATACAACTTATACAAATGGGTGAGCCCAAAACATCTTATGAAAATAGGTGAGACTGATATGGATTATAAAAACATGTAATCCAAATAAAACTTATATAGAGGGTGATCCTAATATAGATCTAAAAATATTTGGGTAAAGTTATTTATCTTAAAAGGAATGAATTATATAGTTAACTAGGGTGATTTATCCAATGTATTTAACTGGAATCTAATTATTTCTAACATGAGGGAACATAGTTTATGAATATGATTCTCTAAGTTACCTAAAAGGGTTTCTATTTTAATGCTATCATTTTTGAAGGTTTTCTTTGAGAAAAATAGTTTTTATTCAATGTGGATATGATTTATTTTATATGATCAAATAATAACCTAAAAATGATAAAAAAATTATGGGTTTTTATATTTTTCACTGGACTTATAGATTTCTTACTTTTATATATCTTACTATGATTTTTTTTATCATCCCATGTTTTCAAATGAAATTTCATGTGTATTAAGGATGAGTAGAAAAGTTAATAATGGTAGAGTTTCAAATATGAATGTTACCTTAAACAAAATAATCATGTCTTTATAAAGAAATTATTTTGTGGGAAATGAATATTATTTGAAAGTGTCCACTTTGAAAGAGTTTGTCTTAATTTTATAAAACCTTAAACCTAAAAGTTACTTGGGTATGTAAGCAGGAAAATATTTTAGTTATATTTTATATGATTTGGATTGCTAAAATTAGGTTACCTTTATTAGTATCAAATCCAAAAATGTAAATATTATGTTTCTATAACCAAATTCTTGTGTACATGTTCAAGGATGCTATATTAAGACTTTTCTTTAATTCTATCTACATATTCTTGTGCATGTTTGTTTTTAAGTTTCTCATTACTTAACCAAAACACGTTATCCTTTATAATAAAACCACAAAAATATAATAATTAAATTATGAATAGTGTGTGATAAACTAAAAATATCCTCAAGAGAGATGACAATAGACATTCACTATGTTGTACTATGAAATATAAATTATAACTCTTAACCACCCTACAATAGGTGAATCAATTCATGGGGGTCCATTGTGAGTTTCAAATAACACCTTTAATGGTGCACTTAAGAGTATCCAAAATGTACCATGGTTTGAATATGTAGTTTCGGTGGCCCATGATGAAATAATTAATTGTATAGTTTGTGGATTGGTGTCTTGTTTTATAGTAAGTGTAATTATAACATCATGTTTTTGTGGTTTTTTGTAGTCTATGGAATCCCCCAAGTGGAATTGGGTAACAATCCTGATGGGTTTCATCATAGTACTACCCCATTTTCTGGGTGCTTATGATGTTATATGGGTGATCATGGATCATCTGATAAAGTCATCTCACTCTTTAGTGATTGTAGAGTTAAGCTTCATGGTGGTGTTATTGAGGTAGTGTTTGGAAGATATAGTAATACTTCCTAGGGATTCTAAGATGACCATCTTCAATCATGATCCATGTTTTACCTATAAGGCATGGAGGGTCCTCCAATATACTTTCATATCTTTTTTATTCCTTAGCACTGATTTCCATACACAAATAGTCAATCAAAAATAGTGGAATATTTATACTTTAGAGGACATGTTTCATGCATGAATCATAGATTTTACTGGTTTATGGGTGAAGAACCTACACTTAGTTGGGTTTTTATATAATAAAAATTAAAATCCCCCTATTGGTATGGAACATTTCAAATCATTGTATGTCTGACCTTATCGATATCATTTTCATTATATTCAGTTCATAGAGTCAATTTTTCTTGGTTCTAAACTGGTGTAGAGTATAAAAAAGAAGACATAGGTAACCCATGAGTGAATAAAGGTAGTATAGGATCATCAGAAGTCATGTGATGATCATAGGAGGAGGCCTCTAGATTTCGACTTCACATATCACATGTTCTTGAAAGTGTCTCCTTATTGTGGGCATCAAAGGTTTTTTCATGGGAATAATATTTCTCTCGGTTTCATTAGTATTTTTGAGGTATTTGATCATGTTTTAACAGTTTCATGTAGGTTATCACTACCTCCGTAGATAAATGAGACTCACGATATCTTCTATTTATCACAACTTCACTGATATCTTCATGATGATTCCCAAATCATTAATTAGGGTGATTTGGATATTTTAGATGGTGATACCTTCAAGTAATGACCTATTGAGACTTATTACCATTAGGATAATGTGTTTCATGTATGTGTTATTCCTTTTCTTTGTTTCTTTTAGTGGCATGGTGGTTTGGAGGAGAGCACTTGGGAGGGGGGGTTATAGATACATGATCAATATCATGAGTTTTTTTATGCTTAATATTCCTTATTATGAAACTTTGTATGTTTGTTTCCCTTTAGGATGGTGTAAAAGATCTTATATTTATTAATGAGTTTTTTCTCTTCTATCATGAGTTTTTTTAGTTAATCTCTTTTTTCTTCTGGTGAGTGGTTTCATTCTATTGTAAAGAGATTCTTGAGATATATCTCATGAGGTGTTTATTTGGACACCTTTCTTTTCTTTTGGGTTTTGTTATAAATTATCAAGGATGAGAATTATTGGAGAGGTATCAGATGTAAGGTATTGGATTTACAAATATCTTCCTTTGTGTTTCTATGGATTATGAGTGTTATAAGGGTACCTCTAACCTTTTAAATTTTTAACTTTTAAGTTAATTTAATTAAAAATAAGTTTTTCTAAACTTTTATTTACCCTTATATAACCCCTCCCTCGTGTATGAGTAAGTTTGGTTACCTTTATTCAAATACCTTAAGGTTGGTCTCATGGATATGTAGTTCAAGTGATGCATAAAGATATGGGTTACTGTCTAAGGATTTCATAAAGGTAGGTTCTTACCTATATAAATATAATTACATATACCCTTCATCATGTAAGGGTAATCTATTTCATCACATAAAGGTGGTTTGGATTTTCTAAAGCATGTATAAGGGTAAGTCTAAGTATTATTATGTTATATAAGGGTATTTGAAAGTTCTTTAATCTCATAGAAGGGTCTTCCCAAATATTCATAAAGTTCAACTATGTTTTTAAATCCCCACATAAGGGTAACCAGCTATGTAAGGTTAAAAATCATTTTACCCTTAAACAACACAAG
Source organism: Viscum album (assembly GCA_963277665.1). Classification (NCBI taxonomy): domain Eukaryota; kingdom Viridiplantae; phylum Streptophyta; class Magnoliopsida; order Santalales; family Viscaceae; genus Viscum; species Viscum album. Next base: position 1,495,382,303 of record OY728119.1, on the reverse strand, counting down.
ATTCTTGTGTAAGGGTGTATTTTTGTGTATAAAACCTTCCTTTTTTCCCTTATCTCCTTACTTGTAATGCATTTTCTATGAAATTAATAGAAATTATAAGGAAAAATTATTTTTTTCATCAGTTAAGAGTTTTGAATGAAATCTGTTTACTTCCCTTAATTTTGACAGTTCAGAATGGGTTATGTGGGGAATTAATTTAGAAAACTAAAAATTTAATTATAAATTTAATGGGGATTTTTAGTGTTCCTCCAGGGAGTCCTCTAAGATTGATCTATTATTATTTTTTAAATATGGTTATCCATATGATTCATTATCCTTACCTTCTCTCAAATTTTGGTGATCTAAAACCATATTATTCGAGTTTTGTGAGTCTTCTTCAAATCATCTAAGGCTTCTCTTTCTCTAAGATCTACACACATAACCTTTATCTCACTCATTTTCTTGGTTTTGTGTTCTTGAATCTACTTGTGAAAGGTTAGGGATTTGTGTTATTAATTTATTTTCTATAAATTTAATATATTAGTTTGATTATTACATTTTTTTTGTATGGTATGTTTTTTATAATTAATATTTTTAATCGAATGTATTAAATTAAAAGGGGAAGGAGAGATATCACATGTGATTTAGTCTTTTTCATGATATTTATTTACGAAGATTAAATATAAGATTTTTTTGATTATGAAATGTGTTTGTTTCTATGAATATGTTTTTTTATCTAAAATAAAGTTGTGGAAATAACCTTACATGAAAATAGAAAATCCCTTAAAGATGTTAATTGAACTGGATGGGTGAAAATAAGGAATTGTTGTGCTTCCCCTATTCTTGTGATGTTGATTTATGTGATGGCTATAATTATGGGTGCAATTGATTACAAACACTTACTTGTGGGGTTTTGGTGTGGATATGTGATACAAGAACATGTATTTGATATATTAATATTTGATGGAATTTTGTTTTGTCTTGGTAGTTTCACAATAGTCATAAATTTCTTGGAAAGTAGTGAGTTCTAATTAAATGAACATGGTTTGGCTAAATGGTTTAGGGGTAGAAATAAATTCATGGTAAATAGGATAATAATTATTTATTTGAATATGTAAATATTATAAATGAATGTGTAAATTTTTGGTAATTGATACGGTTAAATGAGATCTCTGAATTTGATGGTGGTTGTGTTCTTGGTAAGTGGGACTAGATGGGTGGTTAGTAGTATGATAGTGATGTTAACATGCAATGGTAGTGGTGCATAGGTTTTAGTAGTTGGGTGATTTAGTTGTGTGAACCCATAAGTTGGACTTGTGTGTAATTATTATACATTATATTTTCCTTATAATTTATATACACACCCCAACTGAGTCATGTGTTTATACTCATACCCAAAGGTTTTGGGATCTATGTGTTTTCCCCAAACATCTAAGTAATAAAATAAGGATGTATGTATACCACCTCTTTCCTAATATCTCTTCCAAGAGAGGTTATTAATAATGGGATATTATGTCTTACAAATATAGTCTACTATAGGTGGTGATTGAGGAGGGGATGATATGGTTCATAATGGGAGTCATGCATGATAGGAGGAGGGTATGATATTGACAACCTTCATATTCATGATACCCTACTATTGTAGTTTATGGGAGTGGTTTTGTGATAATGATAATGTGATGGTTATTCCATGGGTTAAGAGTTAGGTATTTCCTATTATGATGAGGCTTGTGATGGTATGAGTCTGATGGGTATGGAAGGAATGGGAATGAAAAGACATACAACATTGGTGGATGAGAGTAGAAAATCAGTGGGGATGTGGTGTGGGGGAAATTTTCTCAATATTATTCTTTTTATACTATTATAATTGAATGTCTTATTTAGTGAGTGAGCCTTGATGTTTCGAATAACTATTTGACCTGATAGGTTCTCATTGATTCTATTATTTTATCATTGGGGAATTAGTATGCTCTTCATGCATTTTCAAAGAGTCCTTAAGTATGATCCTACTAAGTATATATTTTATTCTCACCCTACGTATATATAAACTATTTTTAAGGAATCCATGGGGACTTCATAAATTGAGTTGAACACTACTATCTTGGGAATTGGAGTTGTTGTTGAGTTTTTTTCATAGGATTCCCTTTTGTACTTTATTTGGAGACTTTCATTTATATTCATGTTATATTAAATTAATTGTGGGGTATTATTGGTTTTGAATTTTTCATATATTATGGAGTTTTTTGTGGATAATATCCTATCGCCCAATCCTAATTTTTTTTATTGAGGGTATTTCCTTATATAAGTGTGAATTTCATTATACCCTCGATGTTAGTTAGAAACTCAGGGCCTATTGAAGTTGGGACTTAGGGGGTCATTATCTCTCTTCCTTCATTTTCAGCCTAGAAGGGGTACCATTGGAGAGAGGGTCATGAAAGAAAATTAAAACCCATTTTAAAATAAATCCCAATAATGGAGTTCTGAAATGAAATAAGGGTTAATTAACTAAATATAGGGTGGTAGTTAAAAATATAATCATGAAAATAAATTATTTTTATATATTTTAATATATATTTATTGAAACCCACATCATTTAAAAGTTAAATAAATCTTCATTTTGAAAATTGGTGAAGAGAAATATGAATGTCTCATTTGATAATGCATATTTATGTTTCAAAATAATAATGGAAAAAAATTGGAAAGAGATAATATGAACATAGGAGAAAAATTGTCTTTAAAATAGGATGGAAATTATTCTTAACACCACTATACTTTTAAGTGAATGAAATTAATAAAGTAATAATATTTTAATTAAAAAATTTATTTTACCGGTTGATAGAGAGAAAGATTTATATAATAATACCTCAATGTGGAATAAAATAAAAATAGAAGAAATAATTTCAAAAATAATGATTATAACTCAATGAAAAAGAGTTGAATTAATAAAACCCCTTATCGATTTAATAACACTTTAATTGAAAACCCATTAAAAAGATAACATTTGATGTATTTTTAAGTCCCTTGAGTTTCATGAAAGGTATACATCCATATGAAATATATACACCACACAAAATAAAATAATTAGTGAATATGTAAAATATATCAATGAATTAAAATTGAGATGGGGAAACACTTATCTCAACTCTAAACTTCCACAAAATCACTTTAACATAATGTATAATAAACATAACCATATTAATAAATTATTTTACAAACTTATTCATATATATTACATTTTTTAGAATCTATTTATCATAATTGCCTTCACATATATTTGTTTTTTATAGTTTATTTTCATCATCATGTGTTAATAATTTTGTTCATTTAATAAAAGTTTTGTAATGATAATGTTAGTTCCTTTTTATTAATACAAAGTTTATTTTTTTTTTTATTAAAGGAACTGTAATAAAAGTTCCCTAATGATTAATAATGTTACAGTATCATTTTTTGTGAACAAGTAAGTATTTCATATTTTCCAAAAGTCCAATATGTATTCCTTGTAGTTGATTATAATTCTTGTTTAATTTTTATGGATTCTTGAGGAAAATGAATTTGATGTCATACTTGATAAAGCATCCATAAAATTCTACAGGATTATTAAGATGATTCCATGTTCTATGGAAAGAGAACCTTGAGGTTATAACTTAATAAACATGAGTGGATAAGTTTAAGATAATATGGGAATGTAAAGTTTAATGATTTATGGTCTCATATTCAAAATAATAAAATACATGTTTTGGTGTAAGGAGCATGGACTAAAACATCTTTGAGACATTTTTGAGGTGTTGGATAAGTCCTTTAATTTGATTGAATAAGTTCTACATTAATTTGAGTGAAGACTGTAATTTTCTAGATCCAAACAGATGATTCTAGTAATGTAACTAAAAGAGTTGCATAGCCAAACTTACCACATATCCAAATCCACCAAGTAGTTGAGTCCATATCCACATAGCTGAATCACATATGAAAATATGATATATAGTAATTTTTGAAATAATCACATAGCTGAAGTGAGTAACATAGAAGATGTTTTTTATCCGAAGTAAACCATGTAACCGATTGTAACTTAGCTGATTGTGACATAACCAATTGAAACAAATCTGATTGCAATGTATCCAATTATGATGTATATGATTTATTTGATTTATTTGATTCCATAATGACATGAAAATATCATATGTTTTTTAGGAAGTGAGATTTGATGAAATTTTTGAGATAGTAAATATTTATATATCATATGGAAGAATGAATCTAGAGAATTAATGTGATTTAAACAAATAGTTATATAGGAATTAAAATGTTTTTAAATAAGAGATAAATCATGAATTAGTTGAATGATTTGAATGATATTTTCTTATCACCATAGATCATGGGGTTTATGTAGTTAAAATATGGAAAATTGAATAATATATTTTGGGAATAATGTTCATGATGATTTTTTGTGTATAAATATTTGGTGCGGGTATCGAAGAAACTGTATTGAGAAATGAGAACTCTTGGGCTCAATGTAAGATCATCTATGAGATTGATATATCTAAAATCTAAGAGAAAAATAAGGTGATATGAATATTGGAGTCCCTAAAGGTGATATACCTACATATTTTAATATGTTGAGGAGAATCTAGATCACATAAAATATGGAAGGAGTTCTAAGAGAAACAAACCTATTCTCGGAAGTTGCTGAAGATCTTAGAGAGGTACATGTTTAGACCAGCTGATCCATATGTTCATAGAGTAATATCCTGCTTCCAAGTGGTGTAGAAGAAATTGGGGATAATAATTAGTTGTTTCTTTTTTATATCCTCATTTAAGAATATAATTATATCCTCTAGTACATTTTGTAGGTAGAGGAATATAGTGGGAATCTGTGTTGATCAGAAAGAGAGTTTATATGGTTGTAACCTCTTGTTTGATAGTGAACAATATATGTTATGTGACTAACCTAGACATAAAAAAGAAGGCCTTTATTATAAACCTAATAAATATTTTTTGTTTCACTCTATTATATTACTACTACACATGAGGTGATTTTAAGAGATAATATTGAGTGGATAAAGAAACTTAATAAGTTTGAGAGTTTGAATTAGAAAAAAAGAATATAAAAACTTAGACCATTGATTTACTCACCCTCTCAGTGGCCTATCTGTCCTAGGGCACTTCATTATTCCATGATATTTTTAGTTATGATACATGAAGATTAAATCATTGATGATCATGTTTTGGGTAATTTAGGGATATCAACAGATTACATTATAATGATCATTGATTTTTTTCAAATTTTATGAAATATATTCATGAAATATATAAAACCTTAATATCATAAATATTCATCAAAAAAAATTATAACCATACATGTATGGTGGTGATGAAAATTAAACACATCATCTATTGAGTCGTTAGTCTACATGTATTCATGGGGAACATTTTTATTTTCAAATAAATGGGAGGAGAGGAAGGAAGATAGTTCTTTATCTTTATATAATATTTATTATTTCATAAATATCATATATATTCATTATATAAATTTTTATTTCCATCCATGAAGTGTGGTGATGTAAAAAAAACATGTCATTCATAGAGGCGGTAGTATGAATGTAACACGAGCAATGTTTTTAATTTTTTGAATTGATAAGAAAGAGATAGATAATAGTTACTCCATAAACATAATAACATATAAGTATACAAATTATAATTATTTTGTTATACTATTATGGATATAATATATTTTTAGGAAGGTGGATGAGGATGATAAAGAATAAAAGACTCTAGAGTAGATAACACTCATGTTGAGGGCTTGATTTTTCTCTTAGAGGACCCCTTGGAGATAAAGGATTTAGGTATTTTACATGGAAAAGTGGGATACAAAATATGTAATGTTAATATAAGAGAACTAAAATGGAATGGTTTTAAAATAATTTAAAAGGTATGGAGTTTTTGGAAGATTGTTTAATTGAGCACCTTTTATAGGTGAAAAAGAGGGAATTTTCATTAGAATTGAATGGTAGATGGGGGTAAGAATAAAATTTCATGAAATATAGGTGGGTTAAGTGAGGAAATGTTGGTGAGATATGTAGTTATGACTTTAAAACAAAAAAAAGGTCTTATAATTTTTTTTCAATTTAATGTAGTAAAATTTGGTCCACTTTATGTTACGCATTTTTACCCTTATTTTCCTTGATTAAAAATCCATGATAATTATTTTTTTACTAAAAATATAAGATGAACATTCTTACAATTTTTTTACATTTTGATTCTAATTTTTTACTCAACTTAATCTAATCCAATTTCAAAATATGAGAATATTAAATTTAAAATCTAAACATATGATAAATATAAAACATTATTTTGTATAATAATGACTTTTTATACATTAATAGTTTTTATTCATATTTCCAATAAATTACTAATTAAATAGTATAAATAAATTATATTACATATTTAAAAATAATACTTGATTCGTCAATTAAAATGTATTAATTTAATTTATTTAGATAAAAATTAAACAATATTTATGAAAATGATTCTATGAAAATAAACTATTTTACTGAGGTAATTAATATTTACTTTGGCAACATATTTTTATATTAGAAATGAAAATAAATTTATTACCAGATTTGGATATTATTACACCAGAACAATTTTATTAGAATCAATATCTAGAGTTGAAAAAATATATATGTGTGCATGATGCATAAAAATAATTTTTAGAAAAAATATATTTTTTAGCATAAAGAAGATTTATTCATATTCTATTCTAGGTGAAAATATTTAAGTGAATAATAAATTATTTGTTTATATATGTTAATAATATATTCTAGATTATTTAAAAACAATCAACTAGTTTAAAAGTATAAAATATATAGAAAAAGTATAATTTCATAAGAAAAAATTCCTTTATGACTAAATGATTTTGTTCTTAATTTTTTAAGATTGATTAATTGTTTTATAATAATTAGATAAATTTTATCAATAAATTAGTGTTATAATTTTTATTTTTATTTTAAAAGTAAATAAAATCAAAAAAATGTAGTAATAAAAATATTTAATGTATAAATACATATTTTTATATATATAATAAAATGTTTTAATTAAATATTATATTTTTATTTCATATTTCATTCATATAATATATCAATGTTTATATTATATTGTAATATTTTATCTCAATAAAATGTATTGTGGTTTTTTTAGTTTGGTGTGTTGTGTGAAACAATCTATTAATAATAGTATTTAATTAAAAGAAAATATATACTAAAATATCTCAGTGTTACATTCTCTCCCCCTTAAATAAATTATTTCCTTATAATTTTAATTATCACCATATATTGAAAAAATAGCTAAGGGTGTGACTCATGATATAATTTCTAGATCACTATCATGTGTAAGTATATAAAACTCATTTTTTTCATTTATAATATGCATGTATTGAGATTAACTGCCACTTGTTGCAAATAAACCACCTTAGCTATTTGTAAGTCTTATGAGTTTTTAGAGACATACCTTTCTGAGCTTCATTTTCATGATCTTATTTCTAACCAAATACTATAACAAAAATGGTTATGATAATATCCAATAAAATTATAGTTAATGGTCATATGATTAAGTAAACCCAATCCTAAGATTTATTCTCTTATGATTCCTTCATTTCAATCCATGATACTCTTGTTTCAACTATGAAATAATTGGATCAACTTACAAATCCTTAAATATAATTATGGTTGACCAATGACATATTCCTAACAGGTTATCTAACATAACTATTTATAAATTACATAGTGAAATTTCATTTAAAACTTTGATAATGGTTCATAAAGAGAATGTGAATCAACCAAAAGCATATCCCCTAGGAGTGTCAAACTAAGTGTAAAGTTAGGCCCACTTTTCATGCACTGAGTGAATATCGAGTTAATACTCAACTAACCTTTTTCATTATTTTTACCCCTAGGTGCATCTGTTCCATATACTACATCAAATTTTGTATATCCATATAGGTACGTTACTACTAGGAGACCACACACTGTATAATTTTTCAAAATTTTAGGATGGTTTCATATTTATTGTATTTTTCCATAGGTTTTTCCATAATGTTATCTAGTATTAATCCCTAAAATAAATAAAATAATTCTCAAAAACAACTAAACCCTACACTAATACCAACTGAGGTGACCCAGGTCTACACACCTAGGTCTAGTTCTAAAAACATATTCTTTACAACTAGATTTGAAACTGAGTGAGATAACCCAATATAAACTTATATATACTTCAATAATTTAAACATTACATCTCAAAATAATCACACAATCCAAGAACTAAAAGGTTTCGTGTCTTTGGATATTGGCTACTTAAAAACCTTATTGTACATCATTTCTTCAACATATCCCATAAATAATCACTATAAAATACTTAATTATAAATATAATCCTATATATAATTCCCTGGTGAAAATGGAAACAAAATAATGGGGGGGCTCAACTTCTCAGTAAAAGAAAAATTTATCAACATATCAATTAGGGTTAGATCATACGCATCTAATAAAACATTATAATGGGAGAAATATATGATTAGAAAGGTTCATTAAATAGTAAGAGGTATGATTAAGGAATAATTTAATGATTTTTAATCTCAAAATATCAAACATATACTATAGAATTAATGTGGAAGATACATAATCATAGGAAATAATAACATTGTGGACAAGGTTATCTTTAACTAATTCAATGCATAATGTTACAAACATAAAAATAATTTCCACACATCATATTGTCAATATAAAAATAATTTTCATGCATCACATTGTGAAAATAAAAATAATTTACATGCCTCTTTCTTGGAAATAACAATAATATACATCCATAATGTTTTTAACATAATAATAATGTACATGCATCACATTGTGAAAATAACAATAAAGTACATACTTTAAATAGTTAACATAAAAATAATGTACACACCTCATGTTTCGAATATTACAATAATTTACATACGTGAAATTATGAACATAAAAATAATGTACATGAATCATGTTATGAACATAACAATAATATACCGCATCACATTATAAACATAAAAATAATTATGCACACTTCACGTTGTGAACATAACAAAAATATACATGCATCATGTTGTGAAAAAAAACAATAATTTAAACACATCATGTTTTGGAAAAAATAATACACACATATCATGAATTGAATAAAAACAATAAATTACATGCTTCTTGTTGTGAATATAAAAACAATATACATGCTTCATGTTGTGAACATAACAATAATGTAAATGATTCATCCTTATTTCGTGAGAAATAAAAGCCTAACTAATGAATTAGAGGACTATATAGGACTCCATCAAAATTATAATAATAATTCATATGCATGTGTTCCACATAAAATCATTATATATCATATCTAAATAATACATGGAAAAAAATTGGTTTCATAAAATTTCAATTGGTACAACCTAAAAAAATGAAATCAATAATTTGATCATATGATACCAACATTTGATCACCAAAATGAAGTATTTCATAAGGTAATTTATAATGTATTTCATGAAATATTACTCCAAATGAGATAAATCTTTTTGATATAAATAGGTAAATTGATGCTAAACCATGAAAAAGAGTTTTTAGAAAACATTTCTTGACATTGTCGTAAATAGAAAACTTTACAAGCCATTTTAGAAACACATTTTCAAAAAATTAACATGATTTTAAAAAAACGATTTTAAAATAAATCCCAATAATAGATCCTTGAAATGAATTAATAGTTAATTCTGAAAATGGAGTGTAAGTTAAAATATATGATCATGAAATGAAATTCATTTTTAATATTACAAAATATTATTATTAAAACCCACATCATTTAAAAGAGTAATGAATGTTCATTTTTAAAAGTGTTAATGAGAAGTATGAATATAACATTAGATAATCATATTTTGGTTTTAAAATGTAAAAAAATTTGAAAGAAAGAAAATTTACATGGTATAAAAATAATCTTTTAAATAGGATAATGATTATTATTAAAAAATTGTACTTTTAATTGAACAAAATTCATTAAGGAGGAATATTTGAATTAAAAATGAAATTTTCCCTAGATATAATGATAAATTTTTATATAATAAGACATTATTTTTGAATAACCAAAATATAAAATAAATAAGTTAAATAACAAATCTTATAACTCAATGAAATGGATTTGAGTTAACAAAAACCCTTATAGCTTTAGTAACACTTAAATAAAAAAACTTATAATGAGTGACTATGGTAGATTTTTAAATACATTTAATTTCATAAAATTTATGATAAAAATACATCCATGTGAATAATATACACCACACAAAATAAAACAAGTGGTGAATATGGAAAAAATATCATTGAATTAAAATTACGATGAGAAACCCCTCACCTTAAATATCAACTTCCATGAAATCACTTCATCATTATGTATAATAAACATAACCATATTAATACCTTATTTAATAAAAATATTAATATTTAATACCATGTATATATTAAATTTTCAATTAATATCTACACATATATTAGTTAGTTATTGTTAATTTTCATCCTCGTACGTTAATAATTTTTTTTATTTCATACAAGTTTCGTAATGGTGATGTTGGTTCTTATTTATAGATAAAAATTACACCATTACCATATTATTAAAGTTAATGGAATATAAATTCCATAATTATTCATAAATTTAAAATATTATTCCATGATATTTTTAGTTATGAAATGTGAAGATGAAATCCTTGAGGAGCTTATTTCGTGAAATTTACTGATATCAGTGGAATAATTTGTAATGATCATTGATTTTTGTGTCATACTTTTAGAACCATATTCAAGAAATATATCACTCATTAATATAATATATATTAATAAAATAATTTTTAAAATCGTTCATTTAATTTGGTGATGAAAACAAAACATGATATCCAAAGAGGTGATAGTCTGCACATACGCACGAGCGATGTTTTCGTTTTATAATGAATGAGATGGGATGAGGATATATAATGATTTATATTTAAAGAATAATTATTATTTAAAAATATCATATTAATTAATTTAATACATTATTAATACCATCCATTAAGGTTTATTATTAAAAAAATACAATGTTCATGGAGGCGGCAGTTCGCATGTAACACAAATGACATTTTTAATTTTTTTTAATGGATGAGAAAAAGAGAGATAATGGTAGTTTCATAAACATAATAACATTTAAGCATAAAAAACATACTTATTTAATTATATCACTATGTTTAAAATATATTTTTTTGGAGTTTGGATAAGGAATATAAATAAGAAAAAACTAGGGAATGGATAATTCTCCCATTAAGGACTTGATTTTTCTCTTGCAGGGCCTCTTATAAATGAAGTATTTGGGGATTATTATATAAAAAAGGCGATTAAAAAATATAATAGTGATTTATGAGAATTTATATATTCATGGTTTCAAGAATATTTTAAAGAATATAGTGTTTTGAAGAGGGTGAAAGTAAGCTCCTTTTATAGGTGAAAAAGAGGGAATTTTCATTTGAATTGAATGGTATGTGAGAGATAAGAATGGAGTTTCAAGAAAGTTAAGTGATTTAGGTGGGAAAATTTTGTTTATACATATAATTATAAATTTATAACCTAAAAAATTTCTTATATAAGTTTGTTTCATGTTAAATTTGTTAAATTTGATCAACTTTATTTTACTCATTTTTACCCTTATTATGGTAATTGTTTTTTTAACCAAAAATATAAGATGAACCCTCTTTCCTAATTTCAGTGTTATGATTATAAATTTAGATTCAATTTAATCTAAATTTAAATTTCTAAGTATGAGAAAGTTTACTTTTAAATCAAAACATATGATATATAGATAAAAGCATTTTTACAGAAAAATGACTTTTGTACATTAAGTTTTTTATTATTATTTATAATAAATTTATAATTAAATTAGTATCAATATGTTTGTTTATTTTTTTAACATTTTACAAGATTAATCATTTATAATGGATCAATTTAATTTATTTAGAGAAAATATACACAATTCTTTGAAAAATAATAATTTTACTATAGTAGCTAATATTTACTTTGACTGCGCATTTTTTAAGTTATAAATGAAAATAATTGTTAAAAAAATTATATGATGATATTAAAACTATTTTAATGGATAAATTTCTAGATATGAAAAAAAATTAACATAAGTGTTTATAATCCATAAAAAATATTTTTAGAGAAAAATGTGTTTTTAACATAAAAAAGATTTATTCATATTTCATTCCAAGTGAAACTATTTATATGATAATAAAATTATTTTTTCATATATTTTATTAATATATTCCACATTATTAAATATCGGTAAATTGGTTTAAAAATACATCATATATAGAAAAAGTATAATTCTTTGAGAATAAGTATTTTTATGACTAAATGATTTTATTATTAATTATTTAAGATTTTTAAAACAATTAATGATAAATAGGTAAATTTAATAAATGAATATGAATTAAAATATTTTTTTAAATTTTATAAATACATCAAATAAAAAATAATATTATTATTATTAAAACGTAACACATAAATACTTATATTTATTTTAATAATAAAATATTTTAATTAAATGTCACGTTTTTTATTTTATATTTCATTCTCTTAATTTTTCAATGTTAATCTTGTATTGTGATAATTTATCTCAATAAAATGAATCATGGTTAGTTTTAGTTTTGTGTGGCCAGTGAAGAAAGCTATTCAAAATATTATTTAATTAAAATACAATATATACTAAAATATTGTGGTTTTACAACAAATCTACTCTAACATAAACTCGAATGATTATAATTGTAGAACACACTACTATATTATCATACATAGATATTTTATTGTTTTATAAATTAAAAAATGATGAATCATGGGCCAAGTCCATGAATGAAGAGCTAAATCAAATAAATAAAAATCAGACATTGAAGATTTTGAGGAGGATAAAAGATCATAATATCATTGGAACCAAGTGGGTGTTTAAGAAAAAATATATGAATAGGGAATATTGGTCTGAAATTAGGAAAGGTTGGTATAAAAACTCTATGCACAAGAAAAAGGTTTTGATACATTATAATCCTTTATACTAGTGATGAGACTCGAAGCGGTAATTCATTTTCTAGTTGTAGCAATTTAAAGAAACTTTAAAGCCTATCAATTGAATTTCATGTCAGAACCTCTGAATGGATTGATCATAGAAGAAGTGTATATTGAATAACTAGGGGGTTTTTTAAATTAGATATGATAAATCAAAGGTTTTTATATTGAGGAAAGAACTATATTTATTGAAATAAGAACCTTAGGCTTGGTATACTTTACTTGAAACATTTTTTAAGATGTTTCAATTTAGAAGAGGTTATTTTGACCAAAATATTTATGAAAATTCAAGTATGAAAGAGTAGTTTATAGTGATAATATAAATTAATGGCATCATATTCAATGGAAGAAAATAGGATTCGGAATAATATTTTATAAGAATGATGAGTTTGGAGTTTTAGATATTGAGGATTAGATAACTCACATATTTACATAGACTATAAGTGAGTCAAAGGTAGTGGTATACATTTTTCTCTAAAGAGAGATATATAATAGAGTTGTTAAAGAAATTTTAAATGTACAATAGCAAATTGGTTTCAAAACCAATTTTTGTTGGAACCAGGCTTGGAAGGAAAGATGGAATAAAATTTGATGATCTTACTATTTACTAGATAATTATTGGTAACCTCTTGTATCTCATAGAAAAAAGAATAGATATTGTTTATGTTAAATGTTTGGAATCTCATTTTTAGAGGAACCTAAGGAATTAATAAGAGAATAAGTAGAATATGAGTCAATTTTTTAACAAATATTATTATATAACTGACATTAAAATTCCATTATTTTTGGGTTTCCATGTCGGTTATAGGAATAATTGAAATTAAAACCCCTATTTTAGTAGAATTTAACATTATTTATTCTATACCTAACATTAAAATATATATTTAACACCATTTATTAAATAAATGATGTTAAAAACCTTTCAAAAAAACAAAATTCACATTTATTAATTTTCTCCTCACTGGTTTGTCCCTCAAATTGCAGAAACTCTAACCTCTATGACTCATAAGTGACCCCTCTCTTCTTCCTTCAGCTACATTCTACCACCGTATTACTATAACTTTGGTCATGTTTTACCTCCCTCCATCATGTTCTACCTTCTTTAGTCATGTTCCACCTCCCTCAGCTATGTTTAAGTATTTTATTTAATGTTTCGCTTTCCTTATCTACATTCCACTACCTTTGGACACCAATCACTATCTTCGATCGTAGTCTACTTCCTACATCCCCATTTTTTATGCATTTTAAATGGTTATTTTCTTTATTTTGAAGGTTTATTTATGTTAAAGATGAATTCAATTTAATTATAAATATTTATATATATGAATAAATTATTACATGTTTATATAAGTTTTTTTAAGTTTATAAATATATTTAAATACTTTTAAATGATTATATATCTATATATTTATATATATTTCTAAATTTTTATATCTTTATATATATGTATATATATATATTTATATGTTTGTAAGATATACACAATGTACATATATTTTTCTATATTTTTTATATTGTGTGTGTGTGTGTCTGTGTATTAAATCTATATATATGCCAATATATATTAATATGTTTTAAATTTATATATTTATATTTTTAAAATTTACAAGTTATAATTTTATATTTATATGTTTTTATGTTTTAAATTTATAGCTTTTAAATTAATATATGTATATGTCTATATGTTTATTTGTTTTCAATTTATGTATATATATATTATATTTATATGTTTTTAAAAATATATATTTATTTATTTATGTTTTTATATTTAGAAGATTATTTATTTATATTTTTTGTATTAATAAATGTATATGCTTATATTTTTAAATGTTTTAAATTAATAAATTTTAAATTTATATGTTTATATATATGTTTAAATATTTATTTGTTTTAATGTATTAATATATTATATTTTGTTATTAAGTAATTAATAGATAATAATTAGATAAATACCACAAAAAATGGTTATAAACATGAGAAATGGGTTGTTGTATTCTTTGAATTTTCTAAAATAAAAGTAAAAAATAAAGACAGGATTTTCTATCCTTGCTTGATATCTTTGAATATGAGAAAATTGGAGTCTATAAAAATCAAAGACCATTTGATTTTCTTGTAATGTCTCGGATTTTCTGTATATTATTTTAAAATATTATATGGAATTATTATGAGACAAGGCTTTGCAAAGGCATGCAATTCTGAGGCCCGAAGTTCCCAGAATAAATGTTCTAAATAAATTAAACTTTAAAATAGCACACGAGTATTTTTCCTAAAAAAGTGGAATAACTTTTAAACGGGTGTCTAGATCATAAATCTGAGGGCACTATTGCGTTTAGAGTAGGCACTTTACCTTAGGTGAATCCTAACATCAACCAGTGTGGGTCAACAATAGAATATATTTTTTGAACATTTTAAAGGAAATAAAATAAATTAATAATTTATTTTATTTTAAGCATTTCTATAATGGAGCGATGCGTTATTTTGTTTAAAATAAGAAGGAACCTAGGGTTAGGCTCGTAACCCTGAAAAACTCCCTAGAATCCTTTGGAGCTTTGGAGAGGATCCACCCTTGGAGAACTCTCAATGAATGATGATGAATGACAACACATGGATCGTTGCGCAGCAAGATCAGATCTCACAAAAAATGGAAGAAAATCCACCTCTCATCGATGATTTAGGTTGGGGTTATTATTTAAATTCTCCTTTCCATGTTCTTGGATTCAAAGAATGAATGCGGATCAACCCACGAACAGGTTGACCTGCAAATCATTCGTTCTTACAGGAGGGTTTTTTATTGGGTTTATTTTTGGGAAATTAATCTATGCATGATATTATCTAATTTGATTTTCCCCATTTGATCATTTTAATTGATGTGAATCAACTCTGTGATGAATGATGGTGTAAGTTCATTCCCAAATTCATTGTGTGGATTTCTTCTTCCCCTTTTACCCTGCATTCTTTGCATTCTTCACCGGGTTATGAAGAAAAGATTGGTGCACATCCATTTCTCAAAGCAACTATCCCAAATCGTAGATTCGGCATTTTGATGACCTAGCGGAGGTGCGATGACAATGGCGAAGAACGAATCGACATGGTTCAGGATAAATCTTCTTTATATGTTCTTCATGTGGGTGGATTGAAATGTGTTTTTAGGCCTGGTCAATGGACCAAAACCAAAGGAATGGGCTTTGTGGTGTTGGGGTGACCTCAAACCTTGAGTTTCATGGTGATCGGAAACTCGAATACACAAAGTTAAACCCAGAGTGATCCTCATCCATATATCATGATATTTCCCAACCAAGGAGTGAGTTCCCCCGGAATGAGTGTATTTGTTCTCTCTTCAGATCTATTAGTGCATATATCTCTATCTTGTGATAATTCTTGATGAACGTACTTATTAGATGGATGTCATTAGAGATATCAGACTCATAGAGTGATTTCAACCAGATGAGTGCTTTGTGGAATCTTCAAACTGAATCCCTTTTGTGTGTATACGGTCATTGTGACTTACCTCTAGACTACAAGTTTAGGTTTTGAGTATATGTGGATATGTTTCTCTTGTTATATGTTTTTTAGACATATACT
This sequence comes from Viscum album, assembly GCA_963277665.1. Lineage (NCBI taxonomy): Eukaryota > Viridiplantae > Streptophyta > Magnoliopsida > Santalales > Viscaceae > Viscum > Viscum album. The sequence goes on along the minus strand of OY728119.1, from coordinate 1,495,365,616 downwards.
GTGTAGAGATGACTGTACCTTCACTTTTTGTATTACTTTTTGGTTTTCAGGGTCCCCTATTGAGTATTGTTATACTCACCCCCGCACTGGATTTTCTCACACATGTCATGTTTGTGCAGGAAAGTGGTGTTTTGATGGATTACAGGGAGGACCAGGACTGGACTGAGCTTTGTGAGATTTCTTATAGGCTGAGGTGTTCCTATGGCTACGAGCAGTAGTCCCAGTTCCTATTTTTCTTTCTTACAGGATACACTTTGTAGTTTTTTGACTCTTTCTTTTGGTAGGCTGGTATTCTGGACCATTTTATTTTCCATACTTTAATTTTGTTTGTACTCTATTTGTGGGGTTTAGTTTTATGCATGAATTTTTGTTCCTTAGTGGGTTTTACATTTAAGCATTTGTGGGCTTGTAGATGTGTGTGTGTGTGTTCGAGTACTTAGGAAATGCCTCCCATGTAAGTGTATGCCTACTCGGTGCTAGTCACTAGTCCCTAGCCTATTGGAGATGGGCTTAGGGAGTCACGGGATGAGCCCCACTAGGACGGTTCGTGATAGATTGGTATCATAGGTTGTCATTTCTACCTTAGGACCAAGAGTCTATGATATTGGTTTAGGGAAACAGTGTTAAGTGTTTTGAGTTCGGATTTCAGGCCAAGGACTCCAGTGTTGGTGCAGGCAGCCGACGTTTCCACACACCAAGACTCTAATAACCTATGTTTTGACTAGGTACATGAAAACACGAGTTGTAGGGAAATAAAATAATGGTACATGCATCATATAGGAATGGTTTTTGTTTTACAAATCCTTTTTTGTCAGCTATCCAAATATACTCTTTGACCATTGTACATCTTGTTTCCTTGCAGGATTTATCCGTGATGCATACCTGCTAGGATTCAGCAACTCGATCACAAGGATCGCCCCATCAGGGATGAGGCTTTGATTCAAGGACCAGTTCCCCATGCATTACCTTTAGGTGGTGCACCTTATATGCCACCACCAATGGAGCAGCACGTGGTACCCGCAGTAGTGACAGACGGGGAGCGTAGGCTGAGCATGCTCTATGAGTTTCAAAGATAGAGACCCTTAAGGTTCCAAGGTGATCCCAAACCTTAGGCTGTTGAGGACGGTCTTGAGGTAGTGACCATAGTTTTTCATCTAGTGAGGACACCAGTAGACTATATTGTGATCCTAAGAGCGATCCTTCTTTAGGGTTCAACGGGACGATGGTGGAGTTTGACCATGAAAACTCAAAATGAGTAGATTCTTTCATGGATGGATTTAGAGTGACTCTTTAGGGAGGAGTTCTCTCTGGTTACACTAAGAGGAGTGCGTATATAGGAGCTTCTTTTTCTCTAGTAGAGCAATTTAATGGTTTCTGACTATTCATCAAGGTTCACCAACCTCGCCAGGTACTCTATGGATATATTTAGGGATTATTACTTCATATATCATACCTTTGAGTGAGGTATACAATGGGAAATTTAAACTAGTTTTGTGCCTTTTTCATTTCAACTTATGTAGGAGTGCTCGAGAAAGATTTGGTGGTAGAAAGCTTCTTGGTTGAGCATAGATAGCCAGTGGAAGTCAGAAATAGATAGATAGGTGTAGAGACCTTGGAAACAAGGATCCAACATCAAGCATAGGGATCGGGATGTGGGATATGTCATAGGAGGACCCAAGATGGAGGAATTGTAGCCCATGGATCTCAGGCTGGATCTAGTCAGCCTAGGGAGAACTGATGCTACTTGTGCGACGGTAGAGGACATCTCGCTAGAGACTGACCAAACCGTCGAAATACTGACAGGGAGGCGATGGATGGACCACCGAAGTAGAGGTAGAAAGTAGAGTAGGCAGACCCTCCAGGAGGCGAATGTTTCAGAGGAGTAGTGAGAGCTATATGAGGTGGCAGATACATTGACCTACGTCCACCAGCACCCCCAGGTGGTCTGCACCAGGATTAGGGAGCTGGGAGACAGGGGTGGGGGCAGCTTCATGTCATCAAGGTATATGACCCAAGGACTTTGGGATGATCTAAGGTATGATATGTGTCTTTTATACCTTATATGACATACTTATAGACATAGGTTCTAGTCATTTTTTCCTTACCATGTGTCTTGTGTGAAACCTTGAGATTCTGGTGGAGCCATTGACTCAACCCTTACGCTTGGAGACACCTACGGGAGGTGACTTGAGGATCACACATCTTTGCTGACAGTGTGATCTTACCCTTGGAGGTGAGAGTTTCAGTTGGAGCCTCTTGGTGGCAGCGTCAAGGCCTTACGATGTCATTCTCTATATGGATTGGTTATCATAGTTCTATGTCCATATTAACTACTTTATGTGAATAGTATAGTGTTTCTATAGTGATGGAATGAGGTTTTCATTTTTTGGTGAAAAGGAAACCCAGGCAGCACCAAATGGGCTCATGCTTATGAGGTTATAGATGATCACTCATGAGTTGGCTAGACTTAGCCTCAGAGATGTTAATGTTGTGTGATTTCAGTTCCCAGTAGTAGTGGTGAAGTACGATGAAGTCTTTCCAAAAGATGTTCCAGGACTACCTATCCTTAGGGAAATCAACTTCTGTATCGACTTACACCCCATGATGGTGCTGATATCCTCATTGGAATATCGAATGCCTCCCACAAAGCTTCGTGTGCTAAGGGTGCATTTGAAGGATTTGTATAGTAATGGATTCGTAAGGCCCAATGTTTCACCCCAAGCAGCCCCAGTTTTGTTTTCCAAGAAGGAATATGGGGGTTTGAGGTTGTGCATAGTTTACCGGCAACTGAATCAGGTAACAGTGAAGAACAAGTATCCACTACTGAGGATTGATTACCTCTTCAATTAGTTGATAGGGCCGCAATGGTTCTTAAAGGTTCACCTTTGATCAGGTTACCACTAGTTATGAGAATGAAATGAGGATATATCAAAGAGGGATTTCATATGCTACTACAGTCACTACGAGTACTTGGTTATGCCTTTTGGTAGGAAAAATTCCCCTATAGTGTTCATAGAACTTATGAATCGGGTCTTCTAGTCGTACTTAGATTGTTTCATATTATTCTTCATCAACGACATCCTTGTGTACTTGGTGTCAGAGGAAGAGCATGTGAGGCACCTATGAATAGTTCTAGACATACTCTGAGAGCACTAGCTTTATGGGAAGCTCTCGAAGTGCCAGTTCTAGATATAGGAGGTCCACTTTCTGGGACATGTTATCTCATCATATAGAGTATCAATGCACCCAGCCATGGTTGAGGCAGTATTATCATGGGAGCCACCCTAGAGTGTGATAGAAGTGTGGAGCTTCCTTAGGCTAGTGGGATAATACCATAGATTTATCCCTAATTTCTCCCAGATATCAGCACCGATGACAGCCTTGACCCAGAAGGGGAAGCCTTTAGTATAGACGGATAAGTGCCAATAGGATTTCCAGTTATAGAGGTAGAGTTTAATGGGTGCAACAATCTTTATATTTCTAGAAGAGGGTGTTGAGTACATAGTTTTCTGTGATGCATCATGGATCGGGATTGGTTGTGTCTTAATGTAGAGGTGGGCAGTGACTGCTTATGGTTCGTTCCAGCTAAGGTTGTATGAGAAGAACTATACAACCCATGATCTTGAGTTAGAAGAGGTATTATTCGCGTTGAAGATATGGTGACACTACCTGATGGGTGAATGGTTTATCATCTACTCTAACCATAAGAGCCTCAAGTACATCTTCTCACAAATGGATCTGAATCTGAGGTAGTTGTGATGGGTAGAGTTCCTCTAAGATTATGACTTATAGATTATACTCCTAGGAAGGGAAATGTTATGGAAGATTCTCTCAGTATAAGATCAAGTTCCCAGCTAATGAGCGAGGTGTTGGAGCATTTGGCCTCACTAATTTTATCCTTCGTGGATAGTGATGATGAATCTTATCTCTAGTTGATGGTTTTCACCCCTCCACTCTTACGGTGAGTCAGGGAGGCATAGTTAGGGGATCTCAATTGTGAGACATTATGTGCACAGTTATCCACAGGACAAGCTCCCAGTGGATATTTGAAAGGTGGGGAGCACGTTTTCCTTTGCAAAGGACGCACAGTTGTTCCAGTGGAATTTTGAGAGGAGGTTATCAGGGAGTTTCATATATCCCTCATGACAGTACATCTTGAAGTGGAAAAGATGTACCAGAACCTCTGACATCAATTCTGGTAGAAAGGTATGAAGAAGGAAGTAGCATGGTTTTTTCCTCAATGACTTACGTGCTAGCAGGTGAAGGCTAAGCACCAGGTTCCAGTAAGGTTAGCTCACCCCTGGAAGTGCCAAAGTGGAATTGGGATGGAATATTGATGGAATTAATGAAAGGATTACCACGAACATCCAGGGGACATGATTCCATCTGGGTGATCATTGACCAACTAACCAAGTTGGCCCACTTCTTAGATATCGGGGAGCAGAGTTCTGTAGAGAGCTTAGGACACCTCTATTTGCAGTAGATAGTTAGGCTTCATGGAATACATTTAATGGTAGTCTCATATTGCAATGATCTTTTCATATCCTATTTGTGTAAGGGATTTTAGAAGGCATTTGGGACTCAATTATATTTGAGCACAATGTTTAATCCCCAGATAGATGGTCAGACATAGAGAACCATTTAGGTTCTGGAGGATATGTTGTGGGCTTGTATCGTAAACTTTGGTCACATTTTGTAGAACCACCTACCACTGGTGGAGTTTTCATACAACAACAGCTACCAATCCACCATCAGTATGTCATCGTTTGACGCTTTATATGGGTGACCCTTCCGGTCACTACTTTGTTAGACTGACCCCAGAAAGTCGGCACTAATGGGTCCAGAGTTGGTGTAAGCTACCACAGAGAAGGTGCAGATAATCCAGGGGTAGATGAAGACTGCACAGAGCTGACAGAAGTCTTATGCTGATAGACGGAATATACCTCATGCGTTTGAAGAGGGAGACCATATCTTCTTTTAGGTCTCTCCTCGATGAGGGTTTCAGAGATTTTAACGGGGTGGAAATTTTTCTCTGATGGTTATCAACCCTTTTCAGATACTGTGCATAGTTGGAGAGGTGGAATAATTCCTATCCCTACCATCATAGTTTCACCGAGTACATGATTTCTTCCACGTGTCACGGCTGAGGAGGTACGTGCATGACTCATCTCACGTCATCGACTGAGGCGAGCTAGACATCGAGGATGGATCAAACTTCGAAGAGTACCTAGTAGAGGTCGAGGATCGACAGGAGATGATCCTTCGTGGGTGAGTGATTCCCTTGGTGCATGTCTGGTGGCATCATGGGAATCTATAGGAGATCATGTGGGAGTGGGAGGCTCAAATTCATGTGTAGTACCCACATCTGTTTGAGTATCCTTTTTTCAGTTTTTTAGGGATGTAAAAGTCCTAAGTTTGGGGTAATATAATATTCCATATTTTCTATGTATTATTTTAAAATAGTATATGGAATTAGTATGATACTACTCTTTGTGAAGGCGTGCAATTCTGAGGCCCAAAGTGCCCAAAATAAATGTTTAAAATAAATTAAACTTTGAAATAGGGAGAATGAGCGATTTTCCTGAAAAAAGAGGAATAACTTTTAAATAGGTTCCCGGATCAGAAATTTTAGGGAACTATTTTGTTTAGGGAAATGAATTTACCTTATGTGAGGTCTAACATCAACCAGCACAGGTCAGTAACAGAAGTTAGTTTTCGAATTTTTTAAAGGAAATAAAATAAATTAATAATTTATTTTATTTTAAGTATTTCCATAACACGACATGTTATTTTGTTTTAAATAATAAAGAACTTAGGTTTTGTCTCATAACCCTATAAAATCCCTAGAATCCTCTAGATATTTGGAGAGGAGACACCATAGGAGAACTCTCGACAAACGACAATGAATGAAAATGCACAAATCTTTTCACAGTAATATCAGATCTTACCAACAATGGTAGAAAATCCCTCTCTTGTCAATGATAGAGTTAGGGGTTGTTATTTCAATTATCCTTTCCATGTTATTGGATTCAAAAAATGAATCTAGATCATCCCATGAATAGGTTGACCCGTGGATCGTTTGTTCTTATGGGAGGGTCTTTTATCGGGTTTATTTTGGGGAAATTAATCCAAGAATGATTTGATCTAATTTGATTTGATCCATTTGATCCTTATAATGTGAGCGTATCAATGCCATAAAGAATGATGGTGAATTTTCATTCCAAAATTCATTGTGTGGATTTCTTCTTCCCCTTTACCCCACATTCTTTGCAGGGTTATGAACAATGGATGGTTTTTTGTCCATTTCACAATGAAACAATCCCAAATCATAGTTATAGCATCATGACGACCTAGTGGAGGTGTGATGATGATGGAGAATAATGAATCAACATGGTTTAGCAGAAATATTCCTTCGATCTTTATTTATGTGAGTGGATCAAAACGTGTTTTTGAGGCCGGTTGGTGGAATGAAACCAAAGGAATCATCTTTACAGTGTCGTGGTGACCTCAAACCTTGAGTTTCATTGAGATCGGATGGCTAGATCGACAGATCAAAGATCAAATGAGGCATGGGAGGAAGAACAATGATTTATAGAAAATAAAAATGAACACGGTGTGTTCCCCAAAGAACACGGAATGTGGGGCTAGCTCAGCGGAAACTAGGGTTTCATGATGCAGGAAGCGATGACACGATGTATGAGAACTATCACACAGCGTGCGGATCCTTACCCAGGAATCGGCGTATATCTCAGACGATGCACGGACATAGGGTGGATTACACGACATCTACTCCACGACATAGCTAGACCAGAATGGTTATGCGGGTTACCCCGTGTACCGATACACGGGTTAGAAAACATGGGTTTAATCCATGTATAGGCACATGGACAGTGTACATGGAGCAGCCCCTAGATAGTAATACATGGCGTTTCATGCTCTTAAACCCCATTTATAACTTTTTCCACATGATATGCTCTTAGACACGAGTTTTTTTACACCGGTAGTACATATGGTCATAGTACATGGTGTGTGACCTTTGTACATATTGTGTACCTTTCTGTACATGGATTGATCTTCTTGTCCACCATTCATTGGACTGGTTTTTCTTGGGTTAGTATACCCTTTTCTCGTTCCCCTAAAGGTCATGTATCGTTTCCATACATAGGAGTATGATCCCTTTAATAGGACATTCTAGATAGAGTCAGAATCCCTTTGAGAGGCCCATAGAAAGATCCTCTACCCATTCTTGACCCCAGTTAGAGTCAGGTATCAGTGTGATAAATCCTATTAGAAACTGATCCTCTACTTAGAAGGTAAATTCTGATGATTTTTGATATATTACAAGGCCCTGTAAGTGATCCTTATCCATGTATCATGATCTTTCCCCACATAGGAGTGAATTCTCCCATAATGAATGTATATGTTCTCTCTTCAGATATATCAGTGCATCTTTTTATCTCTCTCATGAAACTTCCTAAAAAATGTACTTCTCATATGAACATCACTATAGTTATCAGACTCGTGGAGTGAGTTCTTCTAGATGAGTGCTTCTTGGAATCTTAGAACTGAATCCCTAACATGGGTTTGCGGACATTGTGAATGACCTCAAGACTACGAGTCTGGGTTTCGATTATATCTAGATATATTTATCTTGTTATATGTTCTGTATACATATACTGTGTAGAGATGACTATACCTTCACTTTGTGTATTTATTTTTGGTTTTCAGGGTCCCCTAATGGGTATTGTTATTCTCACACCTGCACGGGCTTTGCCTGTATGTGTCATGTCTTGTGCAGACGAGTGGTCTTTTGATAGAGTCTAGGGGAAAATAGGATCAGACTGAGCTTTGTGATATTCCTTATAGGATGAGTTGTTCCTATGGCTACAAGAAGCAGTACTAGTGCATATTTTTCTTACTTACATGTTGGAATTTGTAGTTTTCATACTCTTTCATTTGGTGGTATTTTATTCTAGCCTATTTTACATTCTGCACTTTACTTTCCATTGTACTATGTTAGTTGGGTTAAGTTGTATGCAAGAATTTTTTTCCTTAGTGGTTTTTTAAATTTTAGAATTTATGCAATTAGATATGTTTTCATGTGTTCAGATACTTTGGAAATGTCTCCCATGTTAGTCATATTTTTACTCAGTGCTGGTCACTAACCCCTGGCCTATCGGAGGTGGGCTTCGGGAGTCGCGGCACAGGCCCCACTTGGACGGGTCATGACATTTATAGGGTTTTAATTATTGTTATGCACACTATAACTAGAATTTTAAAATAAAAAAGAATTCAAGATCTAACATTGATGAATATGTTTAGAATGAGATAGAGGATCGTCTTGATGAATTAATTTATTATGTATGAGTTGAAACCATTAAAAAATATCAAGTATTGACTGATTGTATGGAGATTATGAAAACCCATTGTTCCCGAAAAAAACTAAATTTATAGTGTTATTATTAGTGTTAGGATTGGTTAACTTAAAATAAAGAAATGGTTGTTAGGATGAAATTTTCACTAAATTTATTGAACTTTTGAAAGAGTTTCTTTCAAATTTCCATAAGAATCTAGATTCCAATTATAATGGAAAAAATATTATATCCAATGGGATTGGGGTATAAGAAGATACATGATTACCCCCAATGACAATGTGTTTTATATAAATAAATATGAAATTTTATTATAATTTCTTAAATATAAGGCACCATGATATTAAATGGGTAGAAGGTCTAATAGTGATTCATTCAATGGATATGAAATGCACCACCTGCTATGTTAATCTGTAAACCTCCAATAATTCCTAATTTAAATCATTTATTTACAAATTAAAATTATGAAAAGTGGATATGAAGGAATATAGATGAACAATTCTCTGATGAAAACCTACATCACCATGTGGATTCATTGTAATGGAAAATATTTTATCAACAATATCCTTAATTTGTAAATAAATCTATAAATCTTATAATGATACTTTTAATAGATGGGATGAATCCATATCAGAGCCTCATTAGACAACATAGTTCATGGAATATTATGTTGGTAGTTTAAAACCTCTCCTCCTAGATATGTATGAATAAAAAATATTTTATGATGATCTTGATTATTTTCATACCAAAATGGATTATAAATTATATTTTTATTTATCTGTCTCCATTGATTGATTATTTAAAACTTCTATAGGGGAAAGGTGTTACATTGTTTTTATATATACAAGAAAATGTATTATATTTTCTGTGTTATGGTAATTTTCTCTCTAAATACCTTTCCTTTTTATGCAAACTTATGTGGATATAATGTTAAGTTATATATATCTTTTCCAATTTTCAAAGAAGGGACTTCATATCATCAATTACCGGATGGTAAGAAGATAGTGTATATGGGTTATCTATGATTTTTATGAATGGATCATCCTTATCAAATATTAGAAAATACATTTGATGGTTTATAAGAGTATGATTTCCCCTCATAACCTTTCTAAATTAAATAATATTATACCAAGGTTAAAAACATCGATGTCACATTTTCAAACTTAGGAAGTTTGTGTCATAAAAAATACCTAGAAGAAACAATTTATCTTATTAAATCTACCTTATTAGAGAGTTTTTTAGGTAAAACATAACATTGATGTTATGTATGTTGAGAAAAACATATGTTATAGTTTGATTGGAACATTGTTAGTTATAAAAGTAAGGATAAAATATGGATTCTATATAATATCAAACTTAACATTTATGGGAATATTTTTAGAGTTATATCCAACTATAAAAGTAAAAGGAACATATTTACCTATTTATATTAAGTAAGAGAGAAAATATGAATTATTATCAATGTATGAATGGTATTAAAGTTATTATTATGTGTTCTTTAAATGTGAAAATTTTATTTTTAATTAAATATTTGAAGTTAATTGTGTTGAAATATCACGATTTTCATGTATTTATGTAATAGATACCAATGGTCACACTATGTGGCATATTATCGATGCTTGTTAGAAATTATATCATCAATTTGTGCTAATTTTTCAATTCCTATATAGTAAATTCATGGATACAAATTTGTTAAATATGAAAGAGGGTGAAGCTATCCTAATACTTTATCAACTTTAGATGTATTTTCCACCATCATTTTTTGATATAACGGTTCATCAGGTGATTTATTTGGTGTAAGAGATAAGTATATTTGGGACCTTATATTTTTTTGTATATATCATTTGGAACTATATATAAAAATTCTAAAGGGTTATGTTAAAAATAAACAACAATCAGAGGCCTCTATTGTTTAAAAATATATATCAGAGGATGTGGTTGATTTCTATACTGAAAACTTATTCAAAATAGATCATGTTGTTCTCCTTATATATCAATTTATAGTAGTCAATAGTGAAGGTAAGGGTATTTTGGATTATAAATAATTTCAATTTCACATTGAGTAATAATATTGAAATATTAATAAATTTTGAACAATACATGTGAGGTTTAACCATATATATCATCACATATTATTAGATTGAAGGTAAGATATATAGAATAAATTAAAAGTGGTTGATGAATGAGCATAAAAATACATTTATTTGGTGGTTTAAGTAGAATGTAAACATTGATTCATCTACATCAGAAACCATTAAATGCTTCATTGGGGGGATAAATGTTAACATAATCAAAAGGTCGAGTTTTGACATTAATTTTTACACATTTTACATATAAAGATTAGGTTAATAAGAGTGCAATTTAAAATAGTGGAGTAATGGTCCTTACTGAAGCAATGTATTTTTCAAGTGAAAAGATAAATACTTAATTTTTGTATCAAAAACATATTTTGGAGTTGTTGAGGATATACAGAAAATTAAATATACTAAATTTGAAGTACCATTGTTTAAGTGTAATTAGGTTGATAGTAATAGTGATGTGAAACGTCATGATTATGGATTTAACCTTATTAATTTGAAAATATTTAGTTGTATAGAGGAACCATTTACCATGGAGATGCATGAGAAAACTATATTTTATGTTATTTACCCATTGAATGATTATTTATCCATCATTTTGAAAGGGAATAAGTCATTTGGGTGATAGAGATTTTAAGGATGTTGTAGACTTATGTGTGATATCTTAATCTATTACATGATTACCAAAGGATAAAAATGAATATGATGTACAAAGTCTGTGATATACAAAATGATCATGTAGAATAGATATGGGAAAAAATTTGTTACTCTTCTAATCATTTTGGAAAATATCTATTTTTCTGTGAAACATAAAAAAATAAAAAACTTTTTATAACATGGATATTAAAATCTATAGATGTTGATTATTTTTAGAATTTTTATATTAATATATTTTAGTTACACATTTCTTGGTTAACAAAGCCTGACTTCATTGTTTTTTGGTGATGATTTCTTTATATTCAGTATTTTTAGGTATGAAGTTTTCTTTATGTATATTAGTAAAAAATATATAATTATTTTTTATTATGAGAAATATGATTTTTACTTTTAAAAACCATTTAATTAAAATAAAATATAGGTACACAAAATAATTCATTTTTAGATATTGATAATTTCTATCTATTTTGTATTAATATTTTCAATCATTTTTTTAAGTTAGACTTTTTTTAGTTGAGTAATCCAAACATAATTATTTTACTCCAACTATTTCTTTGTATTCATTATTTTTAGGTATTCTCTTTTCTTCATCATTATTAGTTAAAATATATATATTTTACTTTCTATTATGAACAATCAAAATTTTCTTTAAAAAAACTCCTTTATTTATAATAAAATATAGGTGCATAGAATTATGCATTCTTATATGTGGATCATTTCTTCCATTTTTTATTAATTTTTATATTCATCATTTTTAGTTTCACATTTTTTTGGAGTTAGTGTTCTAGAGCCAAATTTTTTTATCTTTGCATTACATCTCCATTCCAATAAGTGAATATTAATTAAACATCTTATTACATAGTGTTCATTATTGTACATGAATTTAATTTAATATTTTCGTAGAGTGTCAGTCGCATTAAAGAGGGAAAATTAGTTCCCTACTATGATGAGAAACTTGAAATAGCATCAAGATGTTCATAAACCGAGTTCTATGGTCGAATAAAATTCTATGCTGGGTAATATAGTGTGTTGACTATCATGTGTGAGTACTCATAAGTGGATGAGACTTCATCTCATGAAGTTCATACTTGGTAATCTCCAAGATATGAGATTATGAAAACATACCCTCCAGTAAGAATTTTGTATGTTTATGTGTTATCATATATTCCTGAATGCGAGTGTGTGTAATGGTCCTTAGACTTTAATATTATTATTAATACATTTCATGACTCACACTCTTATATTTACTAAATAAAATGGTGATGCCATATATTCATAGGAAGTTAGGTATGTTGGGTGCATCACAAATGAAATGTTATTAATGAATAAGTGGAGGAAGGTTTTGCCTCTTTGATGTTTATGTAAGCTAATATCTCAACCCTTATATTGAAATATATCTATTGCATTAAATTTCATGGACATGGTATAATGATGAGTTTATTTTGAATAGTTTAAGAAAGGTGTATCAAATATAAAGGTTGATGATATTGGAATGGAACCTACTTGATAACATATTGTGATAAAATGATCTTATTACATAGTGATCACTCATATGTGTTTATCAAAGTCACATCATTAACTTATTTCTCATGGGTGCCTTGACCCATTTCTAGACAGTAGTCTTGGACTTTAGGTGATCCTACCAAATTTCAATTAGAAACAAGTCTAAATGGTCTCATATTATGTCTTTATATTGATCTCAATTAAATTCAATTTTAATTTAATTATTGGAATAAATATCATTCTCAATATTGAGAAATAATTTTATTCAAAATTAAAGATCACATAAATTAAATAAATATTTATTTTCAGGTTAATTGTTAAATTATTAAAATATATAATATTTATTTATTTATTGAATATTTATTATAAATTTATTCTCTAGATTATAAATAAAATATTTATTTTATGAATAAATATTTAATTAAATATTTATTCAGGTATTCAATAAATTTCAAGGATTAAGAGTAGACTAAGACTGTGTCTGGTGATAAATATTAATTTTCAAGCTAATAAAATAATATTTATCATTTATACAAATATCACCCACAATGTAATAAAAATAAATATGTTATTATTATTTTAATACATGGAATGGGTTCATAAATTGTGTTTAACATTTTATAAATCTCACTTGTACAATTAATTAAATTACAAACCCTAACCCTAGGTCTATAAATAGACCGTTATTACATTCTAAGAGAGGTTAATCAATAATCCTTGTGAATAATGGATTCCTCTCTAGAATTATCCTCTTCCTTCTCTTCTCCTATCAAGAATATGAATTCCAAGATAATTTATTTAAGACCAAATAAATTTAAATTGATCAAGACAATATATAAACCACACCAACATCTGTCGATTTATCGATGTCCTTCAAAGATCATAGGAGCATGTTTGGATCGCTACTAGAGGAATTCGATACTTGGATCCTATAAGTGAAATGATAGATTAACAAAAATGGTCTTGGATTATCAATATACACTACGAATAAATATCTTAAAAACAAGGTAATCATTCTTCCTATTTAATTAAATTAATTATTAATTTAACATGAAAATGATATCCTCTTGGTTCTGGAGACATTACTTATTAATATTTGATTGGAAAAATTTCATCATTCATGATGCTCACATATTATAAAATATGTGAATGATCCATAAAATATATAATTTTATGATATGGGATCATCCTTGATAAGAACGTATTTTATTCTTAAAACTATCAAGTTGTATAAGAGTGGTCATGTTCAAATTTGTAATTATTTTTTTGTTTGATCATTTTTCATTTAAAAGTTAAAATTCATTTCAATTTTTAATTCATTATTAATATGTCAACAAAATATCTTCTTACCTTATTTTTTTTATCACTCTTAATATTGATTAATGGTTAAATTAAGATTGCATCTAAATAACCCATCTGAATGTGAAAATAATTCTAGTTGGATAATACAAGACTATATAAAATGTACTCCTTTGTTACATGTTGTGTATCATTGTTCATTGTACAAGGATACCCACATGGAATTCAGGTCATCACGTAATTAGTAGATACAACATGAAATAAATACACTGAGTGTAGACTATCCAGGGTGGAACATTGATTTTTTGAAGTACATTCCATGTATATTGACTATATACCATGTAGTCCATGTGCTTTCAAGGAAACAAACCTGGGTTCAAACTATGTCATGTAGTCAATACACCACATGTATTTAATACATGATATGTACTGACTATAAGCTGTATAACTTGAATTAAACATTATGTTCTTTATAAATGGTCATGATATGTACATTCCATGTTCCTAGGTGTATACTACAGATATATAATGATGATAAGTACATGTTGTGTGGATAAATTGCATACATTGTGCGATTTACCTTTTTATGTGAACATATTAAATTTAATTAATTACTCCATTAAGCCTCATTGATCTAAGTATTTTACACCATTAAGTTGATAATACACACTAGCCATTAGGTGTTATATTATATTAAATTCTTAATTAGTTATCTATATTATTAAAAATTATGAATCATGTATGGTTATTGTATACTAAAGACCCGATGCATGAAACTGTATATGAAACATAATTTTATTGTGTTCTATGTCACATTAAATTGGAAGTACATGCTGTGAAATTATTTCACATACCATGATACAATATTTCGTATGATTTCATTATTTATAATTAAAAACTATTCTGAGTAGTTCAGACAAGTAATCACTGAGTTTCTTCCAAGTAAAAAGGTGTGTACTATTTTTTTAGTTTTAAATAAAATATTTTATTAAATTTTATTTAAAATCATAGAGGATGGGAATTTTAGGATGATTGAATTAAATAAGATAAAATTAATTTATTTATTAATAATATAATTAATCAAATTAATTTGTGTCTGGTTTATCTTATTAAGGAAATAACTGAAATTAATTATATCTAGTTGTTTTAAATTCATGGACATTGCATGTGTATGACTAACCATGATCTTTGACTAGACCTATGTATATTTGGGTTTTATTAGATTTAGTTTTGTTATATTGTTTTGGAATTATTCATTATTAAATTAAATATGTTGGAAAATGAGTTATCCCTCCCACTTTTATTATGTAGGAATTGTGTGTCCAAAATTGTTTTATGTAATTTCCATTAACCAATCCTTTGGTTCTCCTCACCCATGTGTGAGTTATAAAACAATTTTAATAAAAGTATTATCTAAAGTTTCGTGGAGTTAGTTGAAGATGAAGCTGAGGTGTATGTGGTTCAAGATAGAATTGATAGGAAACCAACATAGGAGATATATTGGTGTACAGGTTAGATAATGAAACTCATGCTAAGACTGGTACAAAGAGTTTATCCCTAGGTTCATAATAGATTTGTTATCTTCTCAATAAATGAACCATTACATAAGCTCATGATCATGTCATTTATTTATTTATTTTATTTCTCACTATGAACGATTTAATTTATTGATGTAAGGATACAGTAAGATAAATAAATTAACTAATATAAAAATATAGAATTAAAATAAATGATCCATGCGTAAATGATTTATCGGAATATGGTTAATCCCTAAAGAAATTTATGCTTTATATTATCAATACATGTAAAGGGAAAAATTAATATTTTAAGCATTATAAATAAAATCCCTCAACTTAATATTAAGTTATACTAAGCCTTCCATTACTTGATTAGGAATAAAAACAATAGAACTAAGTGTTTAACCAACCCTTAATGGGACACTTACATTTATTAGGGGGGTTCTTATGAATGTTTTCGGTGACTTAACCATTTCACATCATGAGTAGTAGCCCTTGATATAATTGGTGTAACTTTGAAGAAAGTGTTGAGGAAATCTGAGTAAAGTTTTCTATATTGGGGAGTCCACTCAATGGATCAAGGAGCTACAAGCCCACATTTTTCAAAAACCTGACTACCTAAATACCTGTTATTAATTGATTAATCCCACACTTAGGTTATGAAAAGGGGCATATATATCAATTACACTAGAATTTATGAGCACTTAGAATGTTCGAGTCTAGTGGTGAGGGTTGTTGGGACTTGATAAAATAGTGGAAAACTTAATTAAATTAAAATTTCTATAGTCCTACATAAATTATAATAAATTTAAGTACTAATAATCTAATATTTTATTATTTTAGTATAATGGAAAGTTCATCAACCAAATTATCCCTATGATAAATTTTAGAGAATGATCATCTCCTTATTGATAGTAAATTTCTTGAATAGTTTAGATGCCTATGGGTAGTGTTGTTCCATGAATGAAAATATTACATGCTATAATATTCAATGTCTGATCATCCTGTTATGGTGGTGGGTGATGAGGAATTCATTTCCTATGATAAACACATTAGAAAATCAGTTGACATTTTGTGTTTAATGCTTTTATTTATGCATAATAAACTCCTGAAGTCACATGAACATATGGATGCAGATAACATGCTCCAACATCTCTATGGTCTATATCATGAGAGAGATAAATGGTAATCGTTTGAGATATCCAAGTTGTTATTTTAAAGAAATCCTGGAGAATTTCTGATATCATGGCCTCACATGGTTGAACTCATTAGCTACAATAAGTGTTTAGAGTTTCTAGGGTTTAAACTAAATGATGAAATTTTCTCCAATATCATTCTTTCATAACTTTCTCAAATATTTTCTAGATTCATTATTAATTTATATATGAACAATATAGAGAAGTCTCTCCTAGATATTCTCACTCTTCTTTTATAAGTTGATAAGGATATGAATCATGAAAATCTGTACATCCTTATGGTGAATAAAATGAAAGGTTCAGTGAATATCTATAAGTCTAAAGCTTCCTAAAAATGATATTATAAGATGATAATGATCAAGAGAAAAATAATGGAACAATATGTTATATGTTTCTATTCTAGAAAGAAGATCCACTGGAAGAAAAACTAGACCCAGGTAAAGAAAAAAGGGGAAGTTTCATGTGAATTTTTTACCAAATTATGTTTCTAAAAATTGAGTATTATATATAGTATTTAGTGCTCACATATTTATTCAAATACAGAAACCATGTAGATTCTGAAAGATTTCCTAGGGTGAGGTAGACCTACGAGTAGCCATAGAGATAGACTTATTGTTGTGGCTATTATGGACTACTACCTCATTTTGATGACATGGATGATCTTCATTTTAAAAGATTTATATTATGTTTCACCTATTACAAAAAAACATTATTTTTGTATCCAGACTAGATATAGATGGATTTATTTTCAAATTTGGTCATAAATGTTACTTATTTTATAAATATATCATTTTTATGGTAAGTAATATTTAAATAATGGTCTTAATGTGTCAGATTACATGAACCAAGTAATTGAAATTGATAACAAAACAAGTTTATATGACTCATACCACATTTATCTATAGAATCATCTGTTAGGTCATGTAAACAAAAAAAAATTACAAAATTACACCAATATGAATATTTGGAATCTTTTGAGCTAAAACCACTTGGTGTATGTTGGAAATGTTTACAAAGAAAAATCAACAAACCACCATTTAGTGGAAAAATTTGAAGGTCCAAGATTATTCTTTCATTAGTTTATAATGATGTGTGTGGGACATTTACAGTTTAAGTAATGGGTGGGTACTCATATTTAGAAACTTTTACTGATGATTTTAGTCAACATAGATAATTCTACTTAATGAGGTATAATTCAGATTATTTTGAAAGATTCAAAGAATATAAGAATAAAGATGAGAACTAATTTGTTGTTAATATTAAGAAACTCCACTCAAAATGTAGAGAAGAATATCTTAATCAAATATTAATTAATTATATATAGGATTCTAGGATTCTATCCCAACTCACTCCTCCTAATACACCATAATGGAATGGTGTAAGTGAATGGAGGAATTTTACCCTGTTAGACATGGTGAGATCAATGATGTGTCAAGAAAGTATTCAATTATCATTTTGGGGATAAGAGTTATAGAAAATAGCATATATACTAAACCAAATTCCAACTAAATCAACAAATGGTATTCCATATGAAATTTGGTGTGGAAGAAAATTCATATTGTAAAATTTACATGTGTGGGGTTGTGTTACATTTTTAAGGATTCTTTAGTTAATAAACTTGTACCCCAAGGCACAAAGCATACCTTTATAGGATAAATCAAGGAAATAAAGAGATATTAACTATACAACCCCTCAAGAAAAAAAAGTTAATTGTGGAAAGAGAAACCATGTTCCTTGAGAAAGATAACATCTCTAAAAGTGATAGTGAGAGAAATATAGACTTTGAAGAAGTCCAGGATCAAGGTACAAAAGAGTTGGAACAAGAACATATTTCGTAAATCCACATGGAATAAGAAGTTTTGGAGACATAAGTACTACATAAAAGTATAATAGAGGTTATATAAACTGAAAGATATGGTTTTCTAGTCATCGAGGAAAGTTACTCATTATTATTTGATAATAATGATCTTGTAACTTACAAGGAGGTAGTAATTGGATCATATTTTTCTAAGTGGTAAGAAGATATTAATTCTAAAATGGATTATATCTATCAGAATAAATTTTTTATTTTGGTATATCTTCTAGTGGATGTAAATATTGTTGGTTTCAAATGGGTATTCAAGAATAAAATTGACATGGATTGATAAGTTAGTACTTATAAGGAATTACTGGTCGCAAAAGGGTTCAAATAGTATTAAGGTATAGGCTATGATCAAACATTTTCACTAGTTGTAATGTTGAAACCCATAATAATTCTACTTTACATAATGTCTTACCATGATTATAGGATTTAAAAAATGGATTTTAAAATAACCATCCTTAATGGGAACCTTCATGAAGATTTATTTATGACACAACCTAAAGGGTTTTTGAATCCAAAGGATTCAAATAAAGTATAAAAATTGTAAATATCCAATTATATTTAAAATAAACCATCTAGGTCATGGAAAATTCATTTATATGCATCCATTATGTAATTTGGTTTCATAAATAATGATTTTGGGCCTTGTGTCTACAAGAGGTTTAGTGGGAGTGAGTTTATTTTCTTGATATTTTATGTCGATGACATAAAACATATTATAAATGAAATAAAAGTCTTACAGTCTACTAAATATGGGTCAAATATATGTTTCCCCATGAATTAATTTGGAACAATAGAATATATTTTTGTTATCAAGATCCATCATGATAAATCTAAGAGGATAATTTGTCCAAGTCAAAGTAAATATATTGATAATATACTAAAGAGATTATCTATGGAACAATACAAGTTGGTATTATTTACAGTGTCACATGGTGTTTATAATTTCTATGAAAAAATTTCCTTAGATACTTGAAGAAATAAAAAGGATGGAAAGGATTCTAGATGCATCAGTGATTGGGTCAGTAATGTATGTTATGTTATGTACCTAGCTAGATGTCTCTTGCACATTAAATGTGATAAGAAGACATCAAGAAAACATAGGTTAACACCATTGTATGTAATTCAAAACTATACTAAAGTATCTAAGATAAACTAAGGATATATTTCTAGCCTATGGATAACATAAATAACTAGTCATCAGAGTATATGCAGATTCTAGTTTCCAAACATATCAAGATGATCTAAAATTGTAGTCAGGATATGTATTCACCCTCAATGGAGCTTTTTTGAGATGTAAGAGCTCAAATAAATTCATGGTCAAATATTTTATAGTATATTTAAAATATATTTTATCTTATCAGGTGGCTAAAGAATCATTTTGGATGTAAAACTTTACCCCATATCTAAACATGGTACCTAGCAGTAAATACCCTATTACACTCTATTATGATAATACTATAGTAATGGATCTTGTAAAGGAACTAAGGTCACACCAATAAATAAAGTACATACTTTGTAAGTATCACGTCATGAGGAATTTTTCTCAGAGTGGTGAAGTTACAGTGATTATAGTATCTATGGAAGGCAACATGGTGGAACCCTTGACTAAATCCTTAACTTAGCAGAAACATGATCTTTATGTGTGGTCTAGTAGACTGAAAGTTATTGGTAGTTGGATCTAGTCCAAGTTGTAGTCTGTTGAATTTTATGTTATAGAACAAAATATTTTTTCTTTATATTAAATGTATATTCAAATAAAGTATATTAATTAAACATCTTATTGAATACTATTCATTTTTCTTCTTGACTTTAATGTAATAATTTATTAGATTATTTATTGAATTGAAAATAATATATAAGTTCACCACTTTGATGGGAACCTTGAAATTCCATGTTGATATTCTTAAACCTAGTTCTATGTTCAGATAAAATTCTATGATGGGGGATATTGTATGTTTATTATCAAGTGTGAGTACTCATAAGCGAATGAGACTTCATCTCATTAAGTTTTTACTTGGTAATCTCCAATATGGGAGATTATGATAATAGAACCATATATAGGAATTATGTATATTTATGTGTTATCAGATATTCTTGTCTGTGAGTGTGTGTAATGGTACTTAGACTTTAAGATTATTATTAATGTATGTCATGACTCTCACACTTATATTTACTAACCAAAATAATGATTCCTAATGTTTTTGAGAAGTATGTTATGTTAGGTGCATCACAAATAAGATGTTATTAACAAATAAGTTAAGGAAGTATTTGTCCCTTTGATATTTATGTAAGTTGATATCTTGTAACTTTGATTTAAATAGAACTATTTCATTAAATTACATGGTCATAGTGTAATTATGTGTTTATCTATGATAGCTAAAAAATAAATATCAAGCATATAGGTTGATGACATGGGTGTGAAACCTTCTTGAAGAGTTACTGTGGAAAATATATTTTATTACACAGATAGTGCTTGTATGTGGTTATCAATGTCACATTCGTAACATCTTTCTCATGGGTTCCTAAACCCATTACTAGACAGTAATATTTAACTTTAGGAAAGCACACCTAATACTATTGAGAAAAAAGTCTAGAAAGTCACACAATAAGGGTTTCCATTGATCTCTATTAAATTCCATTTGAATTTAATTATTGGAATATATATTATTCTAAATACTGAGGAATAATTTTATTCATAAGTAATGATCACATAAATTAAATAAATAATTATTATTAAGGTAATTGTTAAATTACATATATATATAATATTTGTTTATTTACTAAATATTTAATAAATGTTTATTCCCTAAACTATGAATAAAATATTAATTTTATGAATAAATATTAAATTAAATATTTATTATAGTATTTGATAAATGTTAATGAGGAAAAGAATACCAAGATTGTGTTAGGTGATAAATATTTATTTTCAAGCTGGTAAAATAATATTTATCTTTTCACTAGATAGTGTATGTCGTGGAATAAAATAAAAAAAAATATTATTATTTTAATACATGGTATAGGGTCATACATGTATTTAACATTTTATTAACAGAACATGTTAAATTAATAAAATTATAAACCCTAACCCTAGGTATATAAATAGACCTCTATTATATTCTAATAGAGGTTAATCGAAAATCATTGGGCACAACAGATTCCTCTCCACAATTCTCCGCTTTCTTATCTTATCCTCTCAAGAATGAGAAAACTAAGAGAGTTTCTTTAGGACCATAGAAACATTAAGCAATCAATAAGAATAGTTAAATATGATCAATAAATCATGCTATCACTCAATGATTAATCGATGTCATTTAGGGATCAAAGGAACACATATGGATCATTGCTAGAGGCATTATACAATTAGATCCTATAAGCGCAATGGTGGATTACAGAAAAGGGTTTTGGATAATAAACATATACTGTAAATAAATATCTCAAGAATAAAGTGATATTTATTCCAATATAATTAAATTATTTATAAATTTAATGTGAAAAATATGTCCTCTTGGTTTTGGTGACCTTTCTTGTCGATATTTAATTGGAAAAAATCATTGGTCGCAATGTTCACATCTTGTAAAATATGTGAATGATCCATCAAATACAGTATTTTTTGAGTTGGTATTGGCGTAGATAATCCATTCTTTTGTTCCCAAAAAAATCATTTTTTTGGTTAAATAAGCCTAATATTATTTTTTCTGTGACTATTTCTTTATACTCATAATTTTCAAGTATGCACTTTTCCTTGGATTTATTGGTTAAAAGAATAGATATAATTTTCTTTTTGATTACGAATAATCAATTTCTTAATTTTAATAATCATTTAATTTTAATCAAATATAGGTACAAAGAATTTCATTAAAGAGGAATATATCTATTTAAATGACAAGAAAAAAAGTGAAGGAACATTTACTAAGGTATGTGTGTGTTTCTTCATATAAATATATCGTCAATGATTAAATTATTTGATTAAAATAATAGTATGATTGTTAAAATTATTTTCATATCTTATTCTTATTTATAGAAGACGATGCCCAGAGTTAGTAGACATGGTATTACATGTTTTCCAACACTTTCAATTTCATGGGGGAGAAGAGATTGATAATAGAATTTAATGATAAAAATAAAATTGTGGGCCTAAATATGATGTAATTTAGAAGTTATATTGCCATGAAAAATTATTTTAATAATAGTATATTATATCTTGATAGGAAGGGAATTCAATGGTCAATTAAATATTAGTTACGGGAGTTCATAATAGTAAAATATCTCAATAAATTTATTTATTTCAATTTTTTAAATATTATACATTTTATATGACTAATATTTGATCTATTAAATTACAAATTGAATTCAACTTTACCCATATGAAAATAATTAAAAAGAGGTGGATGTATTTTACTACTCTTTGATAGAGAATTTGTAAACCAAATTTGACATTAGTTTATGTTTTTAGTAATAAAAAAAATTAAAATCCCTGCCTCAAATATGGGTTTATAGAGACAGTGACATGGGATGATTTTTCACTAATTGGCATAAGGAAATCTTTCTATTATGATAATTTTAATTTATAAAAGCAATTTGTAAAATTATTTTTAATTAATTGAATAATTATTTATCTATTATTATATAATATGCATCTAGGAGATCTCATCAAGTGATCCAGTTATAGAATTTATACTCTCAAACTTTATCATGTGTGGGTGTATTCTTTATCGGGGGATAAAATTTTGTTGAAATGTTTGATGAATTGAGAACTAAATATAGTAGTGGATCTAAAGAGGTACAGTTTGATCTTCCATCTCCCACCACTCACCAAGAAAAATGTAAAGGGGAGACAATGAAACAAATTGAATTTTCTTATAAATCAATCAAAATAATTAGTTCATAAAAGTATAAGAAATTAATTATTTTTTTATTGAATATTAGTATTTTATAAATTTATCACACCAATATATCATTTATAGATATCATTTAAATATCCCCTTCATTAGAAAGTGACATAGGGTACATTTATCTTGAAGGGTATGATAGATATTCTTATGACTACTTTAGGAAATATAGAACAATTGATCCACATAACAGGATATGATTGGGGTTTCAGTATTATAAAATATTTTAGACATACTAGTAAAAAATCAAGAGAAGTATAATAAAAGTTATAAATAGATTCCTTAAAAGATAATATTTTAGAGATGAATCAGTTCATAAAAAAGAAAATTAAATTATTTATAAAGTAAATGTTTGAAAAAAATGGAGAAATGGATGCAACCTTCCCAGATTACCTATCGAAATACTCCACCTCTTCACTCAAACTCAACTGTGTACTATAACATCCCATTATTGTCTTTTAGGTATTTCCCTTCTCTTTATTCATTTTCCTCTTTATTTGGGTGTGTATGCGGACTCCTGAAGATGGATAGAATTTTCTAAGGGTAAGTTACCTCATGTTAATTGATTTATGTTTATTTTAATTAATGGAGTCTAGGTATAAATATGTAAAGGATTTGTGGGTTATCCCCAAGTTTGTAGAATGTAGAAGCTTGTTTTGGAGTTTTCTACTAGAAACATGATGTTTTGTAGTCTATAAGAGAAATAAACTCCATGTGATGGGATTACACATTGTCTAATGTCTACAAGAAAGATTATGTGAACTTGGTACATAGGGTGAAAGGAGTACACACCATTCAAATGGAAAATCAGGTTTTTAATAAAAAATGTGATTATTTTTTTATAATACATGTGTTTCGTGGATTACATGATGTTAAAATGGGTTTCACACTTGGGTGAAAGGAGTACACGCCATGAAGAGTTTTGAAATGGTTTTCTGAAATGATTTTCAAAGCATGGTTTTGATGAAATTTTTTTTATGAATTGGTTTGGAAGATAGATTACATAGAAATCCCTAGGTACTTAGGTGGAAGGTGTAGTAATATGCCTCATCCGTTGAAATGTTTTGGGGATTCACTCATGGGGTGTTCCCCTTCTATCTTTCCCAATTTTTTAGGGAGTTTGTATACACTATTAGGATGTTCACTTTTTGGGATGTTCCTATACAACTAAGATTCGATAAAAATGTCAAGGGGATTTATGCAAGTGTGATTGTATATGTTGGGGGTATGAGTGTGCTACCTATCCTGACATAGTGTGATCATTGTCATGATGTTACCTATGATTTTGGTTTTTATTTTTTGGTTCTACTACCTTGGATTTGATATGATATGTTATTCATGATTTTTTTTTGATTTGATATATCTTCCTTAATATATGTAAATGAAATTATTTGAAATTTTTATACCTATTTTATTTGGAAATGTGTAAAATGTAAAAATTAAATTTTTTTCCATGATTTTGATATTAAAACTTCTAAATTGCATATCATGCCTTATTTTATTTAAAGTTTAGAATTGTTCAGATTATTGTATAAAGTCTTGTTATGGAATACCTGGGTGGGATCGTATAGAACTTGATAGATCACACCCCACACACCCCTTAAATGGTGCATAGAACTGTTCTTGTCTTTCGATGTAGGGAAAGAAAAGGCACCACAGTAAGGTGGAGAAGTTTTTAATCAGTTCTTTTTGGGTATTTAGTTGTGAGATGGTGGTATCTTTCCAACATTGTCACATGGAGTAGTTGGTTTCTTGATTTAGCTATCCTTTTCCATTTGTACATGTAATTAGGGTTTTTAAAAAAAATTGAGTTGTATATTTTCTGTTATCTTCTTTAAATTATGGAAAATATGTATTTATTCTTCTATTTCATTTTATTATATATATATATATATGTATGTATGTATATATGTATTCCATGTTTTATGTTTTAGGTTGGCTTAAATCATTCTCTTTGGTAATTTTTTGATGCTCATGTGCTAGTTTCTAGCCCATGAGGATCAGGAATGCCCTTCGAGTATGTGGAAATACAGGTTGGGTATTAGTTTGAGAGGGTATCTAGGTCTGGTTTGTTATAGTTTGGTATCAAAGGTGTTATATACTTAAGATTCCTTGTCTTGGGATGTTTGGTAGACTAGATATAGGGTTCTTGGGACTTTACAGGTATATTTTGGTGAGTACTTGGCCAGATCTTTCTATGATGAGACTCAAGTTACCATGGGATGTTGGGATGTGTGTATCTTGTTTTATGTTCTTGAACGTAATATCAGTTTTTACTTATGGTTTTTAGTTTTAATTGATATTATTATTTTGTCTAATTTTTTATTTGGTTTTGGTGTACAATAGTATTCCTTTGTGATGTGTTCCATGATTTCTATGGGAAGGTTAAGATGGTGCTTCTCAAGGGAATCCACCTATGATTATAATTTTATCAAGGCTATCATTCAGGTAGTTCCTGATATTGACTAGAATATAATACAAGTTCAGAACTCAGTTGTGGAGTTACATTCAGAAGCTAGAGGAGAAAGGCATTGATCATGGAAGATATTGTGTGAGAATCCACCATACTTTAAGGGTATGACTGAACCTCAAGAGGTGGAGAACTGACATGAAAATATCAATTACATATTTGAATTTCTGGATACACCTAAGAGATTCTAGGTGAAGTTTTTGGTGTGTGGTGTTCATACTTAAGGGTCCAAGTAAGAGATTATGGGATTCCTACTATAGGTAGATAGGCACTTAGGATTTGAATGTAAGTGTTTCAAGACTCTCCTCTTCCATTAGTTTTTTCCAGAGTCACTGATGATAGCTAAGTCTCTAGAGTTCCTCTCTTTTTATCAAGGAGATAATTTAGTGTTGTAATACACCAATTGGTTTTCTGAGTTGGTTTGTTTTTCTCCAGTGCTTGTAAGGAATAACCAGCTAGAATCTCAAAATTACCTATATGGTTTGTGACTAAATATTAAATAACGTGTATATATGATGAATCTTTTGAACTATTCAGATACAGTGGATAGGTCTATGATGGAAGAGATGAATATGGTAGAAATTTTTTATTATTCTTCCCCTTCTATTCCACCCAGTGGTAGCTTCAGTAGCATGTAGGGAAAGAAGATGAAGTGGAATGATAATCACAATAGTGGTAGATGTGGTTGTCAGAAGCAGGCCTCTTTGAAACCTCCAATTGTAGCTAGTGGTCTACCTCTAAATTGATATTAGTGTGGAAATTTTAGACTCACCTAGCATTATTTCCATTCACCTGCAAACATGTGCAATAGTTGTGGACGTTTTGGTCATCTACAGCATTTCTATTAGGCTATGTTCACTACTCGATATAGTCAAGGATCATTGGATCTAAATTATACTATGGAGAGGTTTGATTCTTTAAATACTATATGTCTCTAACCATATGCCTCAAGAGTGAATCAGCTTCACATGGTAGATGATCTTCTTGTGGAAGTAAATGTGGGTCCAATAATAGTGATAGGTACCATATTTATTACATCTTTTGTAACAATTTAATTATTTGATACCGGTTCTTATAACTCATTTATATATGGACGTTTTTTTATATGAATAAAATTCTAATGGATCTCATGTCATTTTTTAAGGATTTAATAAAACCTCTTAGGAATAGGAAAGATCAGGGGTTTCAGTGTCCTTGTGAACTATCTATAGTTGATGCAAAGTTAGTTTGGGATTTTCTTATTATTGATATGGACCTATTTGATGTCATCATCACTGTGGATTGAATTATTTCTCATCATGTTGAGTTATATTGTTATCATCAATGTGTGTCATTTATTTTAGTCGATGGTAGAACATGGGTGTTTCAGGGATATTGGGATCTAAGGTTTGGTCATGAAAGGCCTTTTCACCTAGAGATTAGAAGCATGTTGGTTATTGTAGCAGTTGATCTTGATGACATTTCCTATGTTGTTTATCTTCTTGCTATTGTTTTATTTTTCCCTGATTTTTTCCAATAAAATTTATATGGTAAGAGAAGTTATTACAGTTTATGATTCATCTAGTGCTAGGTAACCGGTGGAGCTGAAAGAGCTCAAGATTCAATTGGAAGATCTGATGGAGAATGGTTTTGTTCATCCAAGTGTCTCACCTTGGGCATCCATAGTTCTTTTCTCCAAGAAGGTAGATGGTTTACTCTAATTGTTTGTGGACTATTAAAAGTTGAACTGGGTAACTATTAAGAATAAGTATCATGTGGATGAGTTGTTTGATTAGTTAAAGGGGGAAATTAGTTTTAAAAGATTGAACATTGTTTGAGTTATCATTAGATTAGAGTTCGTGATTCTGATATACTGAAGATAGATTTCATAAGCAAGTATTTCCATTTCTAATATCTTGTGATTTTGTTTGGTAAGATTAACACTCCTACAGTTTTTACTGATTTGATGAATCAGATATTCCTTCAGTATTGAAACACTTTTTTAGTAGTGTTCATGGATGATGTTTTGGTTTATTTGAGATCTGATTAGGGAATGTGATTTCTAATCATGTCTTATTAGTTTATCTTGAGAATGTGAAGGTTATATTATCATGGGAAGAGCCATGAAATTTCTTTGAGATTCAAAGCATACCTGGTCTCACTGTATATTAAAGATGGTTCATCAAGGATTTCTCAAAGTTAGTGTCACCTTTAATCGCTCTTAACAAAAAAAGGGGTTAAATTTATATGGGATGCAAAATATCAGTCTTCTTTTAATGAACTGAAAATACTTTTGAAATCAACTCATATTCTGATCTTACCTGGTCCTGATAAGGGTTTTGTGGTTTTCAGTGATGCTTTTTGTGCTAGTTTAGGTTGTGTGCTCATGCAGGATGATCATGTGGTAGCTTACAGATCTAATCAACTTCGATCACATAAGAATAATTACTCCACTCTTGATTTGGAGCTTGTTGTGGTTATGAATGTGATTACATATTTTCATCTCTATATTTTTATGGAGAGGTTCACAATATTTTCTGAATATAAGAATTTGATATATATATTTTCTTAGAAAGACTTTAATCTAAAATAGAGACAATGGGTGTAATACCTTCAGATATTTGACTTTGATATCACCTACACCCTGGGGAAGGTAAATGTTGCTACAAATGATCTTAATAAAAAATTTCAATCAGATGCTATTTTGGAATCAAAGGAAGAGGGGAATTATTTGAGGATTTTTTTTTCTTAGTTTCTTATGGATGATCAAGAGGATGATTTAGGTATGGTTTAGGCTAGTGTTTAGTTATCATCATCTCTCCTTGAGTATATTGTGTAGGGCTAGCAGCAGGATGATGAGATTAGATGAATTTGAGAAACTCTATATGGTGGGGAGACTTTTTCTGGTTGGCCTCTCTCTTCATAAGGTATTCTCGGTGTTGGGGATCAATTTATCATCCCACAATCAGTAAAGAGATTAGTTTTTTTATTTTTTTATTTCTTCATGGTCCATTCATTTGGGAACTATGAACATGTATTATGACATAATACGGTGATTCTAGTGGCCATGTATAAAGTGTGACATTGCTAATTACATGTATCATTGTTACACTTACCAACAGATAAAGGTAGAGCACCTAAAACCTTTTGGTTTCTTTAGTCTCTTCCAATGTAGGATTGTAAATGGGATGATATGTTCATGGAATTTATTGTTGGATTACCATGGAATCCCTATAGGAGGAATTCTATCTAGGTGGTGACTGACCAGTTGAAAAATTTAGTTCACTTTGTTTCGATCATGGACACAATAAAAGTTGAAGATCTAGATAATATGTATATGTAGGATATTTTGAAGTTACATGGGGTTACTTATGTCATTATATCAGTTAAATATTCTAGGGTTAATTCTATGTTCTAGAGGATTCTCCAAGAGGCAGTGGGGACTCAAGTCAGGTTGAGTATACCTTACCATCCATACACATACAGTCAGAAGGAGTGTGCTATTTATGTTCTTTAAGATATTTTATGTGCATGTGTCTTGGATTTTGGTGGATATTGGGATAGGCATCTGGGACCGGTTGAGTTTTCTTATAACAATTTTTATTAGTCATTGATCAAAATGGATCCTTTCGAGGCTCTGTACGGTCACCCATGCAGGTAACCTATTTATTAGGAAGAGGTGAGTGAGACAAATTTAGAGGGACCAATTCTAGTTTAGGAGAAATCAGTTGGGATTTAGGATGTACATCGACATATTTTTACAGTGTGGAGTCGACTTAAATCTTATGCATATCATTGATGTCGCCCTTTTGAGTTTTTCATAGGTGACCGGGTTTTCTTGAATGTTTCTCTTCGGTTGGGTCACAATTTTCTTGGAAAGTAATAAAAGTTAGCTATGAGATATGTTGGGTTTTTTGAGGTCACTAAGAATTTTGGGAAAGTTTCATATCAGTTAGCATTGGTGGTTCAGTTGGTGTGAATTCATGATGTTTTTCATATATCACAGCTCATGAAATACCATTCAAACCCCTCTCACATTTTTACTTGGGAAGAGATTGATTTAGAACCATATTTTTATATTTTAGATAATCCAATGGGGTTCATTAAACCTTAAGTAAAATTATTTCATGGGAAGTCAATTCTTTTGGATAGGGTGTTATGGATACATGGTTTAAATTCTCAAAAGACTTGGGAGTGCAGGTCATTGATGAATGAGGAGTGGCCTCATGTATTTATCAGGCTTCATTATTCCATATGACTTTCTAGGGATGTAAAGTGTTATTTTGGGGAGTTTTTAACATCCAATTATTATATTTAAGGTATTTCCCTTGTCTTTATTCATTTTACTTTTTATTTGGGTGCATCTTGGAACTTGTGAGGATGGAGATAATTTTTTTGGGAAAATGACCTAAAATTCAGGGATGTATGTGTGTGTGAATTAATGGAGTCCAGGTATAGAAATGTAATGGATTTTTGGGTTCTTCTTAAGTTCATAGTACACCTAAGGTATTTTTGGATTTTTCTACTAGAAAAAAGACAGTTCAGAGTCTATAGGAGCAATACATGTCATTTAATGGGATTACTTGTCATGTAATGTCTTCCAGGTAGATGTTGTGAACTTGGTACAAAAAGTTAAAGGAATAAATGATGTGTAAAGGTTGTATGTTTTATAAATGTAAAAAATAAAGTTTTTAATAATAAGAAAATGAGTTTTTTAGTGTACTTGAGTTTCATGGATTTCACAATGTGAAAATGGGATTCATTCCATATAAATGTTATGAGTTGGGATTTTAGGGCATTACATGGCTGGTTTCTTTTTTCATTCATCTAAAGACTCTTTTATCTCAACCTATGAGCTCTCCTAGATGATTTTCATAACCTATTACCCATCCAAATTACTTCATTCAGTAATTTATCTTTGTTGCGGTATAGCATGAGGGGTCTATAGGTATGGGTTATTTATTCCTCTTTTCCAAACGTTAACTAAATTTAATCAATTATGATATGTGTTGATTGATTCTAGGGCCTCCATTATCATCCTTATGATCTTCATTATTAGTGGATTCCATTGTGGGTGTGTGTGACCTATGTTTTTAGGTAGGTGGTTCTATCTCTAGTCCATGTTTGGTGCACTAAATTGCTATGGTTTTTATAAATTGTTTTATAAATTAAATAGAATGATAGACTGATTTGATTTCTGTGTGTTGAAATAGGTTTTTGATAAATTATGTTTTCCCTGATTTTGGTAAATGGAAATGGATTTTAAAATCATTGTGAAATGATTTTAAAATCATGGTTTTGATGAATTGGTTTGGAAAATAAAGAACTTGGAAATCCTTGGGTACTTAGGTGGAATGTGTAGTAATAAGACTTACTCATTGATACTATTGGGGGGGTTCACTCATGGGGTGTTCCCCTGCTATTTATGCCTGTTGTTCTATGGAATTGGTAGAAAATATTAGTAGGTTCACTTTCTAGGGTGTTCCTCTACTACCTATATTTGATGCATATGTCTAGGGTATTAATATGCATGTGATTTTCTATGTTGGGGGTGCAAGTGTCCTAGTTATCCTAACCTAGTGTGATCTTTATAATGATTTTACCTATACTTTTGGCTTTTAATATCTGGTTGTACTGGCATAAATTTGATATGATATTTGATACATTCTTTTTTTTAATTTGATATATCTTCCTTGATAGATGTATATGAAATGATTTGAAACTATTATACATATTTTATTGGTAAATGTGGACAAAGGGAAAATTAATTTTTTTCCATGTTTTTGATATAAATACAACTAAAATATATATCATTCCTTTTTTCTTTAAAGTTGTGAATTTTTCATATTGTTGTATAGATACATGTTATGGAACACTTGGTTGGGTTCCTACTAACCCTATTACCTCACACCCTGTGCACCCCTTCAGTGGTGTGTAGACCTTTTCATGTCTTTCAATGTATGGAAAGGAAAGGCACCACAGTGAGGTGGTGAGGTTTTATATCAATTGTTTTTGGGTAGATAGTGGTTATATGGTGGTATTTTCCCCATCCTATCGCATGGAGTAGTTAGTTTCTAATTTTAGTTGTCCATTGGTGTTTGGTCCTGTACTTTGGGTTTTTATGTCTACTTTAGAATCGTGTCTTTTTGGTTATCATCTTTAAATTATGGAATATATGTATTTCATATACTATTTTGCTCTATTATATATATGTATGTATGCCATGTCATTTACTTCATGTTAAGAGAAATTTTTCACTCCGATTATTGTTTGATGCTCGGATGCTAGTCGCCATCCCATGTGGATCAAGAATTCCCTTCGGGTATTTGGAAAATCAGGTCATGTAGTAGTTTGAGATGGTATCCAGGTCGGGTTTTTCATAGTATTTTGAGTTTCATATTTGGGATCCCAATTTATATATTATAACATAAAAATCATACATAATCTAGTTGATTATTCACATCATTAGTTTATTTATTCAAACCAAGTATGAGTAGTGGTATATGATATTATTGATCCAACCACTCTAGTGTCGTTTCATATTGAGGAGGTGACCATAGTTGGAGAGGGTATGGGTGATTTTTTACTCTAAACAACTATCCTTGTTCATCAGTGGACATGTGAGGTATGTGTTCTTTTTCAATTTTTATTTACTTTATATTTCAAATTACTTCTTTATTTTTTCTTATATTTACCATATATAAGATTATTTGAAATCTAAGGAAGTTTTGTAAAAGAAACTAAATTTTTAGGAATCAACACCTTTAGATACTTCTCAATTTTATCAAGGGATGCCAAAATTAACAGTAAATTTTTTATATTAGAGAATTATTATGAGGTTATAATGAATGATAATATATGTGAGAGAGACTATCTATTAATAATATTTAAAAAATACAGCTTGGATGTTTTTATTTGATATGAGCTCTCAATACTTGGGTTATAGTTTAACAATACCTATTATTGGGTGTATGAAAGATATTTATTTTACTAGGTTAAAAATACCTTATTAGTGGAAACATGGGGTTGTCTCTATTGAGGATTCTCAAAAAATTAGTTTTCAATTTAAGACAGAAAAGTATTGGTTTGGTGTATTTGGTTTTGATAAAAAAAGTAAATCAAAAAAGAAACAAATATATTAAAATTTTGTATGATGAAATATTATTAAAAAAACAAGTTAATGGGAAGTGATTAAGTTATTATTGGATATTGAATTTTAATTCTTTCCTAGTATTCAAATAATTGTCTCTACCTCTTATTAATTAATAAATTGTAGGTTTCTCTATCAGTTCACCTATCACCCTTTATTTAATAGACTTAGTGAGGTTTAAAATATTATATATCTCTTCCTAGTATTCCCTCCTTCATTGTGTGAAAATTGATACATTAACCTGCTATTAGTTTACCGAATAAAAACACAAATGGGTTTTATTTTTCCTAAGTCATCCAATAATGTTTTACTTCCTTCACAAATGATCCAAAAATCACCATTATATTCACCACTTAGACTTATCTACTCCACCATATATATATTAAAATTAGTGGGGGAGATGAATTATCATCTATCAAGGAAATAAATAGTGAGAAATGATAAATCAAACATGATTTCATTCAATAATATAAAATGTTATTGAATACTAATAATAGTTAATAAAAGAAATAGTTTTATTAAAATGAATATATGGAATCAAACATTAAAGATGGAAAGCCTTACCTTCCCTGATCACTATATGTATTACCCTTACATGTGAGAGGTAACATTATTGAATGAGTACAAATAAGACATTATAGTAGAAAAATAGAAAAACAAACAATAAAAACCCAAAAAATAGCAGTAGCAATAGTACAAGTTAAGCTCCCCCCCCCCCCCCGCGGTCTTTTTCCCATTTTTAGATCCTCTATTTATTTTTTCTTCGTCTCATGTTGAAACCTATAAGATCATTAATACTTTAAAATTCATCCATTATTCCTTTTTTTCATGATTTAAAATATCATAGATTCTTCATCTGATTTAATTTTCCTTTTATCCAGAATGTATAATATTCTAGATTCTCGGTTGTCTAAAAGTAAGATATCTTATGTGTTGTCTATATTATCATATGTGCACTCAAATATCACACAGTATTCCAAAATTTTTATTTGTATAGAAATATCATATAAGGAACCCTCAATGTTTAGTATTGGGAAAAGTTATATGGTAGAGAGTGAAAGTCTTACACATGTGCTTCAAATCCCAAAATCCATATGTATAGAATGAAATTCATAATAATACATGAAGAATTATGTGACCTCTAATTATAAAATGTCATATGATATTTTAAATAGGAACTTTTCTATCCTGAGCTCAATAATCACATACTTCCCTCAAATAAATTCAGTCCCCCTTTAAACCATTTCAGGGCCTTCTCATCCAATGAAAACCATATCTATGATGATATCCAAAGGTTTTACTTAACTTAATATAGAATATTTCATGTATATCACCCCTTGGATGGTTTTTTCATCTTATTTAAGCCATGGAATCTCACTTATTCAGTTTAATTATTGCATATATATTCAATTTTGAGTATTGTACCAAAAACTAACTATCGCAACCAAATTCTTAAACATTTAAACAAAGGGAAATCAAAATCAATCCATACATTAAATTATAGGATCTAAATAAATTAATGGAATTCATAATTTGGCCATTTTAAACAATATTTTCAAAATATAATGGATAAAAATTTTACTTTCAAAAACTCATATAAACTCATTCGAATATTAAATATAGGTAAAATGGAATTAATATTAACAAAATATAATGAATAGGTTGAATATTTCATTGTATTTATATAAGTAATTAAATTTTAATTTCAATTTAAATTATCATTTTAGTAAGTAAATGTGACATATAGTGATTTAATAAATTACTTATCTAATTAGGTATCTCCACACTCTTTACATAAAAAATAAGATCACTTGTATTTATGATTTTATTGATATAGAATTGTAAAGACCCCCAACCATAGTATCCTAGAACTAGTGGCAAATTTAGTACATTGGTACAAGATACCAGCGATCACATCTCAAAGGACTGAATAGTTTAGTAGTCTTAATAAACTAGATACATGCTTGAGTATCACATTATAATTGATAAAATAAAATAAAAAATAATATTTTATTTGAGAACACCACAATTCCCTCTAGAATATACCTTCATATTAATCAAAATACACTTTATAATATCCTAGGGAATGGAAACATAATAAAAGGGTGAGATTAGATTCTAATTAAGGGAATGCATATAGCAGAATCTAAATAAAGCATGAATAATATGATATGAATAATTTTTTTTAAAGGCGATGCCTTGGCCCAAACGACCAATGAAAAAAATTTATT
Organism: Viscum album; assembly: GCA_963277665.1. NCBI lineage: Eukaryota > Viridiplantae > Streptophyta > Magnoliopsida > Santalales > Viscaceae > Viscum > Viscum album. Next base: position 1,495,330,408 of record OY728119.1, on the reverse strand, counting down.
AAAATAAAGTTTACAAAAGTATAAAGTATGGGATCATATTACAATCTTTTTTATGAAACGGAATAAGAGCAGTGGGGAGGTCTTCACACTAGGTTATGTCTTGATTAACTCCTTTGTTGTCCAATCCATCAGCAACCATGTTTTCTTCCCAATAAACATATGTAATAATTTAGTTCAGATCGGTGAGAGAACGGTTTCATTCCATCCAATGGGTAGTAATTGGCCATGCTAGATGAGTTACACCATTCCAAATTGCTTGAATGATGGTCGCTGAGTCACTTTAAATCCATAGGTTTTTCCAACCAAAAACCATGGAAAAATTAATTGCATGAATCAAACCCATCATCTCAGCTTCAAGGGAGGTGGAAATGCCAAAATGACCCCTGGAACAACCTAGAATATGACCGAGGTGATTTCTGAAAACAGCACCACACCCTAAAGGTCCCGGATTTCCCTTAGAGGTTCCATCAATGATTATTTTGATCCATACAGGGAGAGGATCTCTCCATAACACCTCCAGAGTGTGATGTGGTTGACAAAAGTTTTCATTGATCCATAGATGTTTTAGGGTTCCAAAGTCATGCATGGTGTTATGGCAATGTCCTTTTGTATCAAAGCAGCTTCTTCTATAGTAATGAGGATCCGGATCTAACCTGCATTAATATTCAGTGAGTAGTTGTTATGAATAATTGCATTCCGATCATACCAGATCACATGGTGAAGTTCAAAAACTGAATCAAGGAAAAGGTTTCTAATTTTCTAAGAGCCTTCCATCTCTACACATTTCATAAGTTGAGATTTGTTAGAGTTAAGTATCAACCATCTGCAATCAAAGATGTCTAAAATATTGTTCCAAAGAGCAGAAGCAGTAGTACAAGAAAGGAAGAGGTGGTAAGCGTCTTCTTTGTGTTGATTACAGATTTTACATTTAGAGCAAAGACAAATTCCAAACGATTGAAGAAAAATATCATTGGGAACTCTGTTGTGAGCAAGGCTCTAGATGAGACTAAATCTCGAGGGATTTATCCAAGGTTTGTTAAAGTGTTTAATCGCATTGTAATCATTCCCATTGTCACAGCAAAAATGATTGTAGTGATTTTTTGATGTAAGCATTCTATTGTGAGCCGGCTCCCAAATTAAGAAATCATTGTTGTAAGAAAAAGGATAGTTTTCAATGGGATTCAAAATAGTATCTAGGAGATGATCTTGTTGAGAATTTAAAGTATCTTTGATAGATATGCTGGTGTTTTCAAGAGTTTGATCAGGAGAAATCGTAGAGATTAAAGGCATTTCAGTCCAGTTATCTATCCAGAATTTCATGGAGGAATCTCTAGAGACCATCCATCTGGAATTATTCATAATGTTGGCGAAGGAGTGATTGATAGAAGGACATATGGAAGAATTAATAAATCTCGAATTTCCAGTCTTAAGTTTATCAAGAAATCTATCTTTGAGAAAGGAAATAGATTTAGAAGAATTGTGAAAAAGATTCCAAGTAATCCAATCTTGAAGAGCTTCATTAAAGTACTTTAATATTTTTATACCAATGCCACCATTCTCAATAGGCTTGCAACAATTTGACCAAGGGACCGTCACAATAATTCTTTCAAGAATACTACCAGTCCAGATGAAATTTTTAATAGCTGTGTTTATTTTTTTGATAAGACCAATAGACCATTTTTAGACCATCATGGAGTAGACCATCTTGGAGATAATAGTGGATTTAACAAGGAAATTTCCACCTATCATAGAGAGAGATTTACCCTTCCAAAAGGAAAGTTGGTTTAGAACTTGATTAAAAATAGTCACAAAGTGGAAAGAATTGGGTCTACCACAAAATATGGGGACACCAGGGTAAGTGAAGGAGAGAGATCCTTCTTTTAGACCTAATTAACTGATAATATTACATCATCTATTGGGGGGAAAGTTCTTTGCAAAGAATATACAGGATTTATTCCAACTTAAGGTTGGTCTAGAAACCTCCTCATAGTGGGAGAGAGTATTTTTGAGGTAAATAATGTTTATTTTTTCACCTTGAAGGAAAAGGATGATATCATCAACATAAAATAGGTGAGTGGGAGAATTTACATTCCTAGAGACATGAACGGGTTCGAGTTTATTTGGAATCACCAGACGATTGATCAGACGACTGAGGTAGTCTTACGCTATTGAGAAGAGAATGGCAGAGAGAGGGTCACCTTGTCTAACACCTTTCGTGCATTTAAAGTGGCCTTTGGGAGAGCCATTGATCAAAATAGAGATAGTGCCCAAGTTGAATAGATTTCTAATAGTAGTGATAAAGTGAGTACTAAAACCAAAACTTTGAAGGACTTTGAAGATAAAACTCAAATCCAAGTTATAAAAATCTTTCCTAATGTTAAGTTTAAGAGCTATGTTTCCTCCTCTATTAGTTTTATTCAAGTTTTTGATACACTTAGAGGCAAGAAAGATATAGTCTTGAATGGATCTACCTTTTATAAATCCAAATTGGTTCCAAGAGACAATTTTGTAATTAATAGTTGATAGCCTATTAGCAATGATTTTGGTGATGATTTTGTAGAGAGTTTTAATAAGAGAAATGGGTCTGAAAAGGTGAATCTTAAGGAATTATCCACTTTAGGGATCAAGGTGAGGAACTGGGCATTAATAGAATGAGGAAGAACCCCCATTTGTGAAAAATACTTTAATAAGATTACAAACATCAATATGAACCACATCACAATAATGTTGGAATAAACCATTGTTAAAGACATTAGAACCCGGGGATCTATCGGGATTCAAACTAAAGACAGTGTCTTTGATTTCATGATCCAGAAGAGGGTTAAGAAGGAAGGTATTGTCTACATTGGTGATCACAAAAGGAATGAACTTAGGAAGGAGGTATTTGTTGTTATTAGGACCATTGAAGATGGTCTCATAATATGAGACTATATGTTGAGATATGTCATATTCCTTGTCAAAAATCTTATCCCAATATTTTAGAAAGGTTAGAGGTCTGTAAGACTTCTTGATTCTTTTGAGATAATTGTAGACTTTGGTATTTATGTCACCTTCAGTTAACCATTTAACTTTATAAGCTTTCTTTATCATATTGTCCTTAAAAGTGAGCAAGTAATTGAGATTGACCGCAATGTTTATTTCTTGTATAGGATCAGTTTGGAGGATAGATTTGGTGTTTTTGTTTTTCATATCATTTATTTCTTTCTCAAGAAGTGTAATGTCATTGTTAACTTGTTTGTCTTTGGAGTTACACCAAGATTTGAGAGTCTGTTTGAGGTGTTTCGGTTTGAGGTTTCAAGTAAAGGCATCATTGCTATGAGACATTGAGGACCAAAAGTTTTGGATGACATGATTGAATTATTCATTAAATAGACACACATTATTGAAATGAAAGGGTAACCGGGGTTTCATGTCTTTGGAGTAAATTTTAACTAGGATGGCATGATGATCAGAGTTCAGACTGTGAAGAGTGATGCTGGAGATAGTGTTCCATTTAACTAAAGTGGGGAGATTCATAAAGGCTTTGTACAATTTAGAAGCAACCACTTTATTGTAATGCATTCTATACCATGTGTATTTAGCACTAGTGAGATTAATTTCAAGAAGATTTATGTCCTCGATCGAGGCTTTAAATTCTCTTGTGGAGATAAAGGCGTGATATGGGCCAATTTTTTCACTAGAGTTAAGAATAGAATTAAAGTCCCCCATAAGAAACCAGGGTTCATTAGTGTTAGTGCCTAAATTAGATAGGTCATTCTAATTCTTTCTTGCTATCTATTCGTATCATAAACAAATGAGTATAAAATATGAGTACCATCAATAGTAAAGGTGCAAGTGATAATCTGATCAGATATACTAAAAACACTAAAATCCTGTAAAGATGAATGCACAAAAATCCATAAATAATCAGAATTTATATTGTTATTAATTTCACCAGAAAACATATATTTTTGTTGAAACAAGTGTGAATATTTAGAGGAGAAATATATTTTTTTCCGTAATAGAAAAAAAGAATAGGGTGATGCATGTTAACCATTATTTTCAAAACATTTAGGGTGTCAAAGTTAGAGATACCCTGTCAATTCCAAAAAAGGATCTTCATTTAAACCTGAATTTGGAGTTAGAAGTCAATTTTTTCTTTTTTTAGATCCTTTATTTCTAGTATACCTTCTAACCTCTTGAGTATTAGTGGTCTTTTCATGTTCATTGTGAGAAATGACATTGTTCTTATTTGTATGTTATTTTAATTGTACACTCATATCTGAATCTATGGTATTCTTTGAACCTGGAGATAGGTCATTGGTACTTTGAGATACCAGGTTTTCAGACATTGTAGCGTAGTCTGTATTTAATAAAGTAAGGGGATTAGAATTACCTGGAGCCTTTGTACCCACTATAGACAGCGCCTTGACAGAGTTAGATGAGTGTCTTTGCTTCTATTCCAGGGAGTCCTTATTCTCTTGTGTATGGATTGGTTCTAGCACAATAGGTAGACTATCATGTAAAACAAGTTCTAATGGAAGGTTATCATATGCAGTAAACTCAATACTTAAGTTTTGTGTCTTAGGTTGAAGAGTTCTATTAAGAGAGACAGTGTGAGATGAGGGAGTTGAATAGTTATGTGTTTTGGTTTCATTACTCTTTTCGATAGTGGTAGAACTTGGATTTAAAACCAGGGCACTATTTATAGTGCTTTATTCAGCATTAAGGGTTGGGTTAGTGGTGTTTAGATTTCATAAGTTTAATGAAATATAATCATCAAAAAAATTAGTGTAAGATTCTATGGAACACTTAGAACTAAGCAATAAATTGATGTCATTGGGTACTAGAACCGAAGATGCATTATTATGTAGGACAGGTTCTGAGTTTTTTTATGTCCACTCTAGCTTCTACAATGGGTAGAAACTGTTTGGTGGAGCTAGTTATGGTGTAAGCCAATTTTTGAAAAGTTTATTTGGGGAAGACACCGTAATTGTGAGTGGTAATATATGTATTGTAGGATTTTTCCGACTCATTAGATAGCCTAATAGTGTCTAGGACCAGATTTGAAATTTCAATCATGAGGATTTGATCTTTAATATATTTGACTTGTTCTTCAACATCACTTTCCCAGTTAGTACCCAAATTATCCCCTATGTGTGCCAAATTGTGTGTTTTTTACCCAAATTTTATTTTTGGATGGTTCAGTTATGTCCATCATGGGGGCTTTGTCTTTTTTAGTTCTTCTTATTTCCTTCCAATCATTCTCATTTGGCTAGATTACCTGATTCATAATCACCCTACAGTTGTATATAGTGTGACCAATGATTTTATAATGATCACAAAAGGGGGGTTTCTGCACATATTCCACTCTAATTTCAATTTTTAATCATTATCATTGAAGATAATTGAGTTGGGTAGCTTTGATTATAGATTTATTTCTACCGTAACTCTAGCAAAGAGATCCAAGTCAGCATTTAATGTCCTATGATCAATTTTAAGAGGACTTCCTATACAAGATACAACGTCATTCAGGATTTTTGGGTGCCAAAATAACCAGTTAAGTCCATGTAATTTAATCCATACTTGTGCCAATGTGTTTATGTGTGTGTGTAGGTTGAAGTTGGAGTCCCACTCTGAAATTCTAAATAATCCCGTCTTGAGATTAAGATTACCAGTATTCCAAACTCTTTCTAAATCATCTTGTGATTTTAACAGGATGTGAAAATAGCATTTTCCTATGGGGATTAATTTCCAGTTTACATATTTCTATCAATGTGCAATACGTGAATGAATTTCAGTTAAAGGCCAAGGTTGGTTACCTTTGTGGTAGGAGATGTGACCCATCACAGAGAATTTTCACAACTGGGCACATTGTTGAAGGGGATTTGGGTCCTCTTCCACCAGGTATCCACCATCATCCAGTCTCTTGATAAGGGAAGGCTTCATCTTGAATTTTTTACTTATTTCAGAGCTTTTCAGCACATCTAGGTACGATATCCATTGGGATCTGCCAGAGAAAGCATGATTGCAGGAGTCTTTATCTGGAGCATCTTCATTTTGCGTAGCCACTATATTATTTTTCACAGGGGGAAACTGTATCATCTGAGACTTTGCGAAATGATGTGAATCAAAATTTCCAGGTGCAAGTAAGTTCACCATTTAATTGAAGAGTGCAAAAATTAGGCAAGTATCCCAAAACTGGCGAGGGTTTTAGAGAGAGATGGTCTTCCATATCTCTAAAAATCATCAAAAAACAATATGATATGAATAAATGATGATCAAATAATTCCATATAAATAATAACATGATATTGAAACATATCCATGGATATTATAACTATTTAAAGAATAAAATGGACATCAATAAATGATTTTATAATGATGAAATACATAATTTCAAATATCTTAAACATACCATCGAGGCCTTGTCCAAGACATCCGCAAAAAAAAGTATACTCTCTTCCAAATACCCAAACTATTTTGTCTCAGGATACCTACTAATTCATTATGGGGATATATAATTTTAGTCCCTTCCCATAACCTAATAATTCCAATTCATTCATCATATGAATAAACAATACAACTTAATCAACATGCCTTAAAAATAAATAACTATCTATATTTGAAGAACTAACATACAGAATATCAATATTATCTCTAGTAAAAATGATCTTAAACGATCATGATAAATATTTTGGATGGTATCATTATATTATAACCTTATTAATTCATAATATTTAAAAAATTATGTGGACATATGTGAAAATACTTTCAAAATATCATTGAAAACATCTTAAAGAAAATAACCTTTTCATTTTGAAATCACTTATCTAAAAATTAAAAAATATATAGGAATACATTTTCATTTAGATAAAAATTTGAAATTTATAAAGGAATATTTAAATTATTTTGAGGTCATTATGGTGGTAAATTCTATTCATGTCATATAGGCTAAAAATATTCCTTTCACATTTTTGTAAATAGTCAAAAGTACCTCATTCAAAAGAAAAAAGAAGAATCTTTTTTAAAAAATTATAAGAAGTAAAAAATTAGTAAAAATGTATTTAATAAATCATTTTATAATATTAAAAACATTATTTGAATCAATTTTATAAAAATATGAATGTGGAATAAAAGTATTACTAATCGAGTAGAAAATGAAGTTAGTTTTCCTTGAAAACATTATTTTGGTATCTAGAATGCTTAAAGAGAGTAAAATGAAAGGAAAAAATGTAATTTATAGAAATAAAAAGAGGATGATAAATTATATTGGCTTTAATATTGAAATATTAAATAATTCCCTTAGCATATACTTAAACATAAACAATCCATAATAATGATGAGATTGTGAAATAAAATCTTACCTCGGGTATACTTCCTTCATATGTGTTCGAACATCCTATATAAAAATATATATTTATAATATATATATATATATATATTCCAGAACCATAATCATATATATAATACTATATATTATTTACTTATAACCTTTAATCACCCCCTTTATTATCAATTCTTTATTAAAATCACTTTTCTGGGTGATAATTGCTTCGTTTTTCATTTATGTTTTGGTTTGGTAGTTTTTCTTTTTTTAATTTTATCATGGTTCCATAATATGAATAATATTAATCATTGTATAAATATAATATATATTCAATAAATTTATTTATCATCATATGTAAAATATATAGATAAAAATGAATTACATTGTTCGTGGATATGGTAGTTCATACGTACGCATGAACGTTGTTTTACCTTTTCAACTAATGGAATGAAATAAAGGTAAATAATAATTAAAATTTACATGATCATTTTTATATCATATATATCTTATATATTCATTAAATATATACTTATTAACATTCATGTAAACCAAAAATGAAAAATGTATCACATCACTTCATGGTGGTGGTAGACTACACGTACGCATGAGTGGCATTATCATTTTTCATTTGATAGAAAAGAGGGTGGATAATGGTGGTATAATAATCATAATAAAATTTCAATACATTTAAGATAATTAATTTATTATCTTATGATAAATAATATAGATTTAGATGAGGTAAAATAATAAGTTAAATTAAAGAGATTGGTTAAGGGGATTACCTCTTCTTTGAAAGAACTCCTTTAGATCTCCTCTTTTTGACCCAAGGTTTGGTCTTTTAGGGAATAAAATCACATATTGAACTTTGTTAAGGATGTTTTATAGGGTTTTGGTATGGTTTTTTTATGATATATAGATAAAATTTGTGTGAAGAAAATTGATAAGGGGTTCCCTTTTATAAGAAAGAGAAAGGACATACTTGGAATTACTAAAAAGATTAAAATATAACTAAGTGATTCTCAAGAAAAATTCTTTGAAATGGAAAGAGATATAAATAAAACGAGTATAAGGTCAAAATTCCATCTAACAATGAAATTTAGACATGTTTTGGTGTCATTTTAATCCTTATCTTTTGTTTTAACCCCTTGGTTAACCAATTTTAATCTTAACAATGGTAAAGAATTTTAAATATTAAAGGTTTATAATTTTACTTATAAGGTAAAAATTTGTTAATAAATGATCAAGGGGTGATATTTTCAACCAATTATCATTCTACTTGTATTTAAAGATATCCATAAAAATATGTAATTTGAATCTAAACCTTTAAAAATATATAATATGTTATTTTCATTTATAAAATTAAATAATCACAATAATTCACACAATTTTTATTACTTTTAATATTTTTAAAATCATTTATTTATTTTTTTTATTAATTGAATAAATACTATATCAGCATTGAGTAAGTCTTTAAGGTAATTATTTAGTGACTAAAAATATAAATAAATTTCCATGATAAAACATATTAATTTATATTTAACATAAAAATATATAACTGAACTTATTCTATTTTAATCCTTATAATAAAAATTTAGAGTTATTAAAGTCAAGAGAGTGACATTTTGTATTTATTATTTTCTTAAGTTGATATAAAGGTCATAATCAAAGAAAATTGGAACTAAGTGGACATATTGTTTAGTATTTTATCTAAATAGAATAATTTCATTCACCTAATATTATAAAGGAAAGTTTTAAATAAATTTTAAATCCTTATCCCAAAATATTAACACTATTTTATCTGTTTTACCATTGTCGGGGTGATATAAATTACCAAGATTACTATTTATAATGACCAAAAAATAAAAGAGGCCTATTCACCAAATTTGATCCTCTTTCTTCCAAATTTTGTATCCATTTTTTAAGATTCAATCTCTATAATTGGTAGGAATCAATTTTAATATAAATTCATAAAACATAATGAAAAATAATTTTTAGAAAAAATAATTTTTATGAATAAAAATAGATTTATTCTTATCCCATGCCTAGTAAAACATTAGATGAATATTAAAAAATATAATTGAATATATAATATTTTTAGTTCATTCAAATTATTCACCAATAGTGATTAATTTAATTTTTCATCATAAAAACAAATTGCGTACATAAAAATATTTTTTTAGAAAAACATCCATTTTATTTTCAAATGATTTTTATTTTCATTGATAATTAATTAATAAACACTAAAATAATTTTATATAAGTATAAACCACAAATTTTCCATAATTTAACTAGTCCTATTCATACTCACCAACCAAATATCTAGGTGATAAATGTCACATTAAATAATAATATTTCTATAGTATATCAGTGTTCATTTAAAATTGGTGTTGTGTGTAAATAAATCTATCAAGGAAATAAAAATTATTTATCAAAAAATATATTATACAATATTAATGCATTATATTCTACCCCCCCCCCCACCCTCTTAACATGAATTACATCCTTTAAATTCCATCACTTAGATAGAAATAACTAAGGATACTTCTACCTCATCACGTCCCCCAGTTCCCACATAGTTTCATTAAATTTATGGTTTCACCAAAAAAATTGACTAGGTAAGTTGTCTTATTTCATAGAAACTTCTCTCCAAAATCCATAATCTCCACTAATTATTCCTCATAAAATATATATTTCTTTAGTGGTACAACATCTAAGTTTAGTGCATGTGATGAATCTGGTATGTACTTCCTCAAGAGAGATACATAGAACACATTGTGAACTTAAGAGAGATTTAATGGAAGTGAAAAGAGATAAGCCACCATCCTAATGTAATAAAAAATAAATAAGGGTACAATATTACTAAGTTATAATTTTCCCTTCATTTTAAATCTCAATACCTTATTCAATCAAAAAAATCATAGAAATACCTTTTCACTAACTTCAAACTCTAGATCTCATAAATTATTGTTAGCATAACTTTTTTTTCAACTCTAAACTACCCTTATGTTTTATTTAATGCATTTAACCTTCTATTCTATTTCCATAACTATATCAGATCCCAATTTCTTTATTTCCCTAACTTCATTCTAGTACATTGGAGTTCTATACTTATTACTATAGAGAGCTTCATAAGGATCCATCTAAATACTTGATTGAAAGTTATTATTGTAATATAATTCTACCAAAGGAAGGTGTTGATCCCAACCAACTTTAAAATGCCTAGAGAAAGCTCTCAACATATATTATAAAAAATTTATTTTCCTCTTAGATTAAATATCTATCTAAGGATAATAAGTAGTGTTGAAAATCAACTCTATATCTAGATCTTGATGAATAATTTTCCAAAAAAAATTAGGTAAACCTCATATCATAATAAAATACAATAAAATGTGGTACTCTAAGAAACCTTACCCCTTCCTTGATATATTTTATTTTAAACTGATCAAGATATAATTCTTCTCTGATATAAATGAAGTGTTCTGAATTCATAAGGTTATCAAATTCAATCCAAATAAAATTATGACATTTTTATGTTTTGGGGAGTTTGATGAAAAAATCCTTGGTGATGTTTTCCCATTCCAATTATGGTATGGTTAATAGTTGTAACATACCCTTGTAATTTTATATTTATGCCTTATATTACTGACATACCAAGAACCAAGATAAATTCTATACAATATCCCTTTTCATAACATCCCACCATAAATACTTTTCAAGATCTATATATGTGTTCATACTTCCATGATGAATAGAGAATAATGAGATATGAGATTCATCTGACAGCTCCTTATTCAAGTATGGAATTTATGGTAAACATACTTGGTTTTTTAACCTTGTCATTTTGGCATAATCATGGTTGATCTTAGGAATATACCTCACCTTCTTCTGTAATTCCACATCTTTCTTATGCACCTTGTTAATCCTATTATGGATGGATATTTTAACATTTATCTATGAAAGAAAATATTATTCCCCTTTTCTCATGATTTAAAGATCCATCTTCTAAAAATACATAAATATTGGATCTCTTTAAATCCTTATTAGGGAAAAACTAGCATGATATTTCTGACTCAAAGTATTAGCCAGCTTGTTTGCATTCCTAGGGTGGTAATGTATTGAGAAATCATAATCTTTAATCAACTAAAACCATATTATCATGTTAATATTCATCTTTTTCTATGTATATATATACTTCAAGATTTTAATATTAGTATATATATCACACCATTCACCTTACAGATAATGCCTCTATATCTTTAATGAAAATATTTCTAGTACCAACTAAAAATAATGATTTGGGTAAATTTTCTAATAATTTTTTAATTGATAAGAGTTATATGTTATCACCATGTAATTATACATGAGGAATAATCCCATTACCTTCTTTGATTCATCACTGTATATCACAAACCCTTTTCAACTTCAAGTTATTATAAGCACAACTGTGTTGACCTACCTTCTCTTCGGTTCTTTGAAACTCTATAAACATTCATCTATCCATAAGATCTTAACCCAATTTTGATTAATATTGGTTATTAAGTAATATAGTAATTAAAAATCTATCACAAAGAATCGGTAGTATCTAACTAACCCAAGAAAACTACAGATCTCGGTTATCATGGTTGATCTTGGTCATTTCTCAATAACTCCTTTCTTTGATGTATCCACTAATATGCCCTCACATGAGATTATATAACCCAATAATTACACATTCTGAAGTCAATATTATCACATGGAAAATTTATCATACAACCTATCCTTTTTATGGGTCTTAGAACAATTCTCAAATATTCTTCATGATCTTCCTTTATCTTTGAATACTGATTCTTGCTCAAATTTACCCAAGAGAAGAAGGTAAGACGGTCCTTGTAGTTTAGCTTGGGTTATGAATCCACAGAGACCTAAGAAGAAACCTATAGACACGTACATTCTATGGATTGTTTTCAGCTATGAAGTGGCCAACTTGGATTGATTTTGGATGGGTCTTAAAGATATCTAATAGATTTAAGTGAATTCAATTTAAAAGAGTGAGTTGATCCTAGGTTATCACTCGGGGTGGATTGGACGTATTTTCTTTTTAATGATTTCAATTTCTTAAATTTGAGATGAGTTCATTTAAGGAGATAAAACAACATCATCACTTACTGGTTTAATTCCTAAACCCTCTAATACTAATCACCTATACACTTGAAGGATCAAAGTTTTGAGCACTTCAAGGTAAAGGATCGTATTAGTACTTGAAGTGTGTGGCCTTAAATTCAACAAGGACGATGGAGTTTAAAAATAATCAAATAAAAATCCCAATTAAAGAAGTGATTATACATTAATTAGGTGATAAATAACATCCAATCCATCCCCTTGATACTCTCTTGGATCAACACATAAGTGGGTTAGCCCTCCATTGATCTCATGGTTTCAATGGAAGCGGAAAGTAGACTCATGAGGGAGGAAATGGAGAAGTAAAGAAAACAACAAAAATAAAATGATCACTCCACCGTTGTGTGAATAATTTCACAAGGGTTGGTGTGAATAAATTCACACCTTGATCCAATGGTATCAAAGTGATATTAAGAAAAACATAATAAGAGTATAAGAAGAACTTTTATTAAGAAACTAAAGTGAATTGAACAACTTACATGTGAAAGACAAATTTGAGGCAACAAAAATGCAGCATAACATTACAATTTAACAAAGCATCCAAGATTCAAACCTCCTTCACCACCACTACCTTAAATAGGCATTTTGGGAGCCTTGGGTCGATCCTCCAACAGTACAAGTCATCCCACTTGAGTATGGTAGGTATAGGGTGGTGGAAAGTTTGTGGAAATAAGACTTTCCATCCTTGACCCGAAAAGGCATCCAGCTTTCATGCACCAAACAGACGTGCTTGAAACACCATCTATATGGCCGAATTTGTCTGGTAGATATAAGACTTAAATTAATATCCTGATGTCCCCTAACATATTTTAAAAAATCAGCCCAAAATGAGTTATGGTTTTCTAGATATTGTTTAATTGGTGGGATGTTTTTCTGGGCCACAGAATCTGGCCCAGAATTTTATCTCTAACTTGGTCCGCCTAACTGGACACCATGGATGAAGAATTAGCATTGGCTCCTGAATAGTTATTTGTTACTAGACATGTCCTCTATCATCCCACGAAATTTGGGGTTAATTGGGCCTGTATTTTGGGCCCCACAGTCTCATCAGTGGGCTGGTGTCCAATCTGCCTTCTCCAGAATTGCTTCCTTTCATTGCCAAATATCTCCATCATCCTCCATGAATTATCCATTGATCCCTGAATGAAACATGTTCATATTTGAGTGTAGATCAATTTCCAAAAATATCAAATTAAAATATTTATAATTAGATGAATCATTGGGTACTTAAAATTATGTTCAAAAATGTACCACATAATAGTGCATTTTAAGAAGGTATTACAATAATAATGTGAAATGATGTTCAAAGTGTAAAATGCACTAAAATGGTGTTTATGAATAATAAAGAACATGAATATTATGTATACTAAAAATGAATATTAGCCTCATTTAGTGGCTAATCACACCCCCCAACTTGAGTTTTTCTAGTCCCGAGTAAAATATATCTCAACAATATGAAATTCGAATTCCCTTTTCCAAAACCATTTTAATACACAATGATCACTAGAAACAATTATACCAAACAATCATGAAACCCATAAAAAATATTTTAATACAAGATAGTTTCATAAGCAGATCCCAATCCCAAGCACATTCCTTTGTTCAAATTCATTGTCATATTTCATCCAATATCAATTAAGTATGAGGATGTGTTGTGCATCACAATAGACATGGGGGTTCATCTTTATTCAAGGGGAAAATTATGGAAGCAATAGGTGGAATCACATTTCAATATTAAGATGACTATTCATTTTTTTTTATAATTTTTTTTTCAATTTTTCCATGGTAATTGAAGTTGCACTCAAAAGAGTCAACACCTGTAGCGAGACTTTGCCGATGACTCCCAGGCTCAAAGACCTTAGGGAACCATGTGAAGCCCACATACTCAGGCATCATCTTGAGTTAACTCAGTCAAAAACAAATTCAAATTACCAAAAATAGAGATAAAATTACTAACTCTGGGCCAGAAAACTATGGAGTCACGATCCCCAAGTGTCGAAAGCCACGCATTAGGTCATTTCATTGCTCTACGCAATTTTTTTTTTTGAATACTCATATTAAACTAAAATGATCACCAAACCTATGCTATTTATTTAGGGGACCCCATGAACTCAAACTAATACCCCCACTATCCAAGGGATGTGCATTGTGATCTTTTTTTTATTTGGATGAATATATAAACGATGAAATATCACATTGGACAGCCACACTTTCCAAAATCTATGCTCATGAAATTATACAAGGATTAAAATCAGAATCAGGGCATGCTAAATTATTTGATATTCAATTTCAAAGTTTTCAATGTGTATTACCATGTTCAAAGTTAAAGGAATTTTCCTTCCATTTACACTTTTTTTTTCAAATCATTCATTTTTTTTTTACACAAAAGCATTTTTTTTATTTTATCTCCCCCCCCAACTTAAAACAACACTATCCCCAGTGTTTGAAGAAATGAAAATTTAGAAGGATTAGAGGCAGATAATGGAAGTTCAAAAAGGAAATTGAAAATGAGGGTCATGGAATGAAGTCACCTGGTGGTTGAAGTTTGAAGTTCTTGTTGCCTCAATTTATTCCTTTGATATCCATGTCGCTTGCAAAGTTCCCTAGTAGAAAAAGGAAAAACAAAACAAACAAAACAAACAAAAAAACAATATATATATATATATATTTATATAATAAAGGAAGTAAAATATAAGTATATATATAAAAATTATAGAATAAGGAAGCACAAGAAGCCACAGGTCAGTGGTAAGTGCGCGCCCCTTTCTCCCTTCGGTCCCGGGTTCGAGTCCCCACGGCTTCGATGGTTGTGACAGGGTTTGCCCCACGACCTATGGCGTGGACTTTTTATTATTATTATTATTATTTTATTTATTTATTTTTTGTTTTTTTAATTTTTTTTAACCTAAAAACGCATCAAAAAAACAAACTGATGATACATTGTCTTCTTTTTAAATTTCTGGGTAAGGTATTACTCAATGATCACACCACGTGACACGGATGAATATGTTTCTCCCCTTTCATACCCATCCATACTCATTATAGAAGAACAGGTCAACAGTTGTTTTTTCAAAATATCAAAATGTCTCATTAACCCTATTTAAAATATAAAGTTGATTAAAACAATGAAATTATTGGAAACTTGAAAACCATGGGTTGCCTCCCATTCAGTGCTTTGATTAACGTCGTTAGCCCGACATGGACCCTAAATCTATTAATTTGTTCCTGGTTCATAGGTTGGCTCAGTTAACTCAACCTCTATTTCTTGTTTATTGAATGATTCAATGAATGGTTTTAACCTTTGACCATTGACCTTGAAAATGTAACCACTTGTGGGATCTTGAATTTCTACTGCCCCATGGGGGTACACATAATGCACTATGAAAGGACCTGACCATCTAGACCTTAACTTTCCAGGGTGTAAATGAAGTTTTGAACTATACAAGAGTACAGGTTTTCCCGGTTCAGAATGTTTGACCTTGATATTCCTAGATTGGTAGGCTTGAACTCTAGGTTTATTGATCCTTGAATTTTCATAAGCCTCCATCCTTAGTTCCTCCAGTTCATTGAGATCTAATTTCCTTTTTGTTCCGGCCAATGAGAGGTCATAATCCATTTTCTTAATTGCCCAAAAGGCCTTATGTTCAATCTCCACTGGCAAATGGCATGTTTTACCATAAACCAACCTATATGGGGACATTCCTAAAATGGTTTTATATGCAGTTATATAGTCCCAAAGATCATCTAAGAGTTTCTCAAACTAATCTTTCCTAGAGGGGTTGACAGTTTTTTCAAGAATTTTCTTAATCTCCCTATTTGCTAACTCAGCTTGACCATTGGTTTGAGGATGGTATGCAGTGGACACTTTATGAGAAATACCATACTTAGTCATGAGTGAAGCGAATGGGCAGTTGCAGAAATGGGTTCCTTGATCACTGATTATAGCCCTAGGAATTCCAAATCTTGAAAATATGTTCTCTTTTAGAAATCGAATTACCACTTGATGATCGTTGGACTTAGTGGGAATGGCCTCAACCCATTTTGAGACATAATCAACAGCTAAGTGTATGTAGAGGTATCCCCGAGAGTTTGGGAAGGGACCCATGAAATCAATTCCCCAACAGTCAAATATTTCAACCACTAATATGGGATTGAGTGGCATTTGATTCCTTTTTGTGATGGACCCTACTTGTTGACACCTAGGACAGCTTTGACAAAATTTGTAAGAGTCCCTTGAGAGGGTGGTCCAGAAAAGACCACATTGAAGAATCTTAGCAGATGTTTTCTTAGAGGAAAAGAGACCTCCACATGCCTCACTATGACAGAATTTAATGATGGACTCTTGTTCAGATTCTGGAACACACCTCCTAATGACTTGGTCAGGGCAGAACTTATAGAGGTATGGATCATCAAACACATAGTATCTAACATCAGAAAGAAATTTCCTTCGAGCTTGAGTCCCTAAGAATTTTGGAATGACTCCTGTCACTAAGAAATTTGCTATGTCAGCATACCAAGGGTAGTCACTCACAGAGTATAGGTGTTCATCAGGAAACAAATCAGACACGGAAAGGTGATTTGAGTTGTCTTTGAATTCTATCCTAGAGATGTGATCAGCTACAACATTTTCAACTCCCTTTTTATCCTTGATTGTGAGGTCAAATTCTTGTAAGAGAAGGACCCACCTAATCAGTCTAGCATTAGCATCTTGTTTTTGGAAGAGGTATTTTAGTGTAGAATGGTCAGTGAACACAGCGATGGGGGATCCTAAGAGGTAGGACCTAAACTTCTCTAAGGAAAACATAATAGCAAGTAACTCCTTTTCAGTGGTGGTGTAGTTGATTTGGGCATCATTTAAGGATTTTCTTGCATAATCAATGACACAAGGATTTTTATCACAATGTTGTCCTAACACAGCTTCTACAGCAAAGTCACTGGCATCACACATAAGTTCAAAAGGAAGGTTCCAATTTGGAGATTTTATAATGGGAGGAGAGGTGAGAGAGGATTTGAGGGTTGAGAATGAACCCTCATAGCTTTCGGTCCAAACAAATGGATCATTCTTTACTAGCAGAGCACAAAGGGGATGGGAGATTGAACTAAAGTCCTTGATGAATCTTCTATAGAAACCATCATGTCCTAAGAAAGACCTCACTTCCTTGACGGTTTTGGGTGATTGAAGGTGAAGAATGATGTCAACCTTTGCTTTATCAACTTCAATCCCCCTACTCAAGACCAGATGGCCTAGAACAAGTCCCTCTTTAACCATGAAATGGAATTTTTCCCAGTTTAGGACCAGATTATTTTCTTCACATCTTGACAATACTCTCTCCACATTCTGTAGACATCCCTCAAAAGTATCCCCAAATACAGATATGTCATCCATGAAGACCTCTAGAAAATCCCCTACCATGTCTGAGAAGATTCCCATCATGCACCGCTGGAAGGTTCCAGGGGCATTGCATAACCCGAAGGGCATGCGTTTGAAGGCAAAGGTACCGAAAGGACATGTGAATGTAGTCTTCCCTTAATCCTCTAGGGAGACCTCAATTTGATTATACCTTGAGTACCCATCTAAGAAACAATAGAAGGCATGACCTGCCACTCTCTCAAGGACTTGGTCAATGAATGGTAAGGGGAAATGGTCCTTCTTGGTGAATGAGTTTAGCTTCCTATAGTCAATGCAGACCCTCCATCCACTACTCACCCTTGTTGAAAGAATCTCTCCATCCTCATTAGTTATCACTGTGATTCCGGCCTTTTTTGGAACCACTTGGATTGGGCTCACCCACTCACTCTCAGCTATGGGATATATGATACCAGATTTTAACAATTTCAGAAGTTCCTTCCTTACTACCTCTATTAGATTAGGATTGAGTCGCCGTTGAGGTTGACAACATGGCTTTGAATCAGATTCTAGGACAATCCTATGAGTCCCAATAAGTGGGCTAATCCCAGGAATATCAGAAAGGGTCCAACCAATGGCTTTCTTATACTTCCTAAGGACATCTAGAAGAATCCTCTCATGATTGGATTCAAGAGAAGAAGAAATGACAATAGGATGTGTTTGATTTTCCCCTAGGAAGGCATACTTTAGTGCAGCAGGAAGTTCATTCAATTCAAGATCAGTTTGGTTCAGAATTTCAGCAGAAGATTGGGACATTGGATCAATATCAATTTCTTTTTTTAGAGTTTCGGATAGGATTGATTCCCCACATGTAGAAGTTTCAGCTACTAGATTGGCTTGATCATATTTAGGGAAGGAATTTGGAGTGGTCTCCATGAAAGTGGTTTCTTGAAAGGTTTCACTGCTTGTTGGACCTAAGACTTCATCATAAGAGAAATTTGAAAATGATTCAAGCCAAGGAGATAAACTTCCTTCATATGAACAAAGGAAATCAATCTCATCCTTACTTAAACATTCATCAAATATTCCTTGATGTTCCATGGATTCATTATCAATGCTTCCTATCATGTTTACTTCATGAATGTCCTCGTCATCCCATATTTGTGATCTTTCATTATAGATGTTCAAGTCTAGACTCATGTTCCCAAAGGTGATGGTCATGTTCCCATTTCGAACTCAGATAACAAAGTTGATTGTTGCAAGAAAAGGACGACCAAGGATGATTGGGGTTTCTTCCTTATTTCCTAAGTTTGGATGGTTTTCAAGGACAATTAAGTCAGCAGGGTAGATGAAGTTTTCAACCTTATGTCCTTTAAAATCCCCTTTGGAACCCTAATGCTACGATCAGCAAGCTGAAGTGTGACAGATGTGGGTTGGAGCTCTTCTAGTCCTAACTGGCAGTACATAGCATAAGGGATGAGATTGACACTAGCACCTAGGTCACACAAGGCCTTGACAACTTTGCTCTCTCCTAGTTCAACATTGATGTAAGGGAAACCCGGGTCTTTCAACTTAGGAGGAATGGTCCCTTGAATGGTGGTACTCACATTAGCAGCCAAAAGGACTTGGTTTTTATGTGAAAATTTTATTTTAAAAGTGCACAAGTCCTTAAGCTACTTTGAGTAGGCAGGTATGGTTTGGATTGCATCGAGAAGGGGTATGTTCAACTTGACTTGTGAAAATATTTCCCTCAATGTTTCACTCAGTTCAGGCTTGGTTTTCCCCCTCATGCGTTGAGGAAATGGTGCAGGTTATGGGGTTGTTTGTTGAAGAGTTGTTTCCTTGACAATGTTATCAGTTTCCTCAGTTTGATCTTGTGGTTCATTTGAATTTTCATCCAAGTTTGAATCTTCAGGTGGGTTCTGAATTAGTTGTTCAGGTTTCTCAATTGATTTCCCACTTCTTAAAACAGTTACAGCCTTTAGTTGTTCATGAGTTGTTTGAGAACAACTTGACTCTCCCCTTGAAGTTGAGGATGGAACCACCTGAGTAGGCATGGGTTCCTTTCCAGTTTTGATGGTTTGAAGTTCTTGTTTTAGGGAAGATACTTCTGAGTTCATCATCTCCATTTGTTTTCATAGTTGTTCTAGTAGGCTTTGTGGAACAGTTTGGGTGGGTGCTTGAGTAGGTTGGTTTATCCCAGGGGGATATTTTGGAGGTGGGATGGTTTGTTGAAAATGGACCGGTGGTTGTTGGTATTGGATAGGTTGGGTTTGGAACTGGTTATGGGTTTGGTAGTTCTGATGGGGGTAAGGATTTTGTCCCTGTGGTTGGCTAGTTTGTTGGTTATCTTTCCAGCGGAAGCCTGGGTGGTCGTTATAGCTTGGGTTGAAGGTGTTTTGGTATTGAGGCTTTTCAAAGTTCAAAGCATTTACTTCTGCTGGGGGTCCTCCTAAGAGAACATCCTTTATGGATGGAATGGTTGGGCACTTTTCTATCTTATGGTCATGTTTGTCACAAATTGTGCAAACAGGGTCAACAGTTTGGATTTCATGGACTTTCCTAAGGTCTATCTCTTCAACCTTCCTAGAGAGTGCTACGAGTTTAGACCTAAGGCTTTCCTCTTCTCTAAGTGTATGAATTCCAGTAGTTCTTTGTGGATTTTCAGAATAAGGTGAAGTTACCCATGTTTGGTTTTATTCAGAAAGGCTTTCTAGATACTCGTAAGCATCATTTGGGGTTTTGTTTTTAAAGGTTCCATTACACATCATGTCAATGAATTATTTGTTCCTCGGACCCAACCCTTCATAGAAAATTCTCACTTGTTTAGGAATATACAAACCATGATGTGGAACCATGTTTAGAGTGTCTTTTAACCTCTCCCATGTTTCATAGAATGACTCTCCCTCTTTTTCAAAAAAGTTTTGGATACTCTTTTTAAGTGCAATTGTTTTGTGGTGGGGAAAGTATTTTTTGTAGAATTCTCTTTATAGTTGGTCCCAACAGTTTATGGATGATGGTATCAGATTGTTTAGCCAATTTTTAGCTTGATCCTTTAAAGAAAAAGGAAATATCCTCATCTTAGCTGATTCTAGTTGATGTGGGGGACACATGGTTTCTACAATGTCATTGAACTCCCTAATGTGAAGGTATGGCATCTCGGACTCCATTCCATGGAATGTGGGAAGGTGGTTTAGGACATGGGGTTTAAAGATGTAGTTGGCATCTCCTAGGTAATTGTGTCTAATGCATGAGGGGTCATTGGTCCAGGAAGGTGTGAGGTAGTCATTCATGGTTTGATCAATTTCATTCCCCAAGTTTGGGGCTACCTCATTTGGGTTTCCATTTTGGTTCCCACCCGGGTTTATGAGTTGGTTTCTTTGAATACCTTCCATTGAAATGGGCTCAATTTTTGACTATAAAGTATTATGAAGATTATTATCTAATGGAATGAGTTCCCTTGGTGTACTTGACTCCCCAACCCCAGGACTATCCACCCTAACAAGACGGTTTGATTGATCGCGGGTGTAGGCGGACATGCGCCAAAAGAAAAAAAATGAAAAAGGGACAAGATAAGAGAATTTGGATGAGAAAAGAATAAATGGGGGAGAATAGAATGGGTGTTTATATGACTTACTTGGGTCCCTGGTAACGGCACCAAAATTTGATTCTCACTCAAATTTACCCAAGAGAAGAAGGTAAGACGGTCCTTGTAGTTTAGCTTGGGTTATCGAATCCACAGAGACCTAAGAAGAAACCTATAGACACGTAAATTCTATGGACTATTTTCAGCTATGAAGTGGAAAAATTGGATTGATTTTGGATGGGTTTTAAAGATATATAATATATTTAAGTGAATTCAATTTAAAATAATGATTTGATCCTAGGTTATCGCTCGGGGTGGATTGGACATATTTTCTTTTTAATGATTTCAATTTCTTAAATTTGAGATGGGTTAATTTAAGGAGAAAAAACAACATCATCACTTACTGGTTTAATTCCTACACCCTCTAATACTAATCACCTATACACTTTAAGGATCAAATTTTTGAGCACTTCAAGGTAAAGGATCGTATTAGTACTTGAAGTGTGTGGCCTTAAATTCAACAAGGAAGATGGAGTTTAAAAATCATCAAATAAAAATCCCAATTAAAGAAGTGATTATACATTAATTAGGTGATAAATAACATCCAATACAGCCCCTTGATACTCCCTTGGATCAACCCATAAGTGGGTTATCCCTCCATTGATCTCATGGTTTCAATGGAAGCGGAAAGTAGACTCATGAGGGAGGAAATGGAGAAGTAAAGAAAACAACAAAAATAAAATGATCACTCCACCGTTGTGTGAATAATTTGACAAGGGTTGGTGTGAATAAATTCACACCTTGATCCAACGGTATCAAAGTGATATGAATAATAACATAATAATAGTAGAAGAAGAACTTTTATTAAGAAACTAAAGTGAATTGAACAACTTACATGTGAAAGACAAATTTGAGGCAACAAAAATGCAGCATAACATTACAATTGAACAAAGCATCCAAGATTCAAAACTCCTTCACCACCACTGCCTTAAATAGTCATTTTGGGAGCCTTGGGTCGAGACTCCAACATTACAAGTCATCCCACTTGAGTATAGTAGGTCTAGGGTGGTGGAATGTTTGTGGAAATAATACTTTCCATCCTTGACCCGAAAAGGCATCAGGCTTTCATGCACTGAACAGAAGCACTTGAAACTCCTTCTAGATGGCCGAATTTGGGTGGTCCATATAAAACTTAAATTAATATCCTGATGTCCCCTAACATATTGTAAAATCTCAGCCCAAAATGAGTTATGTTTTTCTAGATATGGGTTAATTGGTGGGTTGTTTTTCTGGGACGCAGAATCTGGCCCAGAATTTTATCTCTAACTTGGGCCGCCTAAATGGACCCCATGGAAGCAGCATTAGCATTGGATCCTGAAGAGTTATTTGTTCCTAGTCATTTCTTCTATAATCCCACGAAATTTGGGGTTAATGGGGCCTGTATTTGGGTCCCCACAGTCTCATCAGTGGGCTGGTGTCCAATCTGCCTTCTCCAGAATTGCTTCCTTTCATTGCCAAATATCTCCATCATCCTCCATGAATTCTCCATTGATACCTGAATGAAACATGTTAATATTGGAGTTTAGATCAATTTACAAAAATATCAAATTAAAATATGTATAATTAGATGAATCATTGGGTACTTCAAATTATGTTCAAAAATGTACCACATAATAGTGCATTTTAAGAAGGTATTACAATCATAATGTGAAATGATGTTCAAAGTGTAAAATGCACTAAAATGGTGTTTATGAATAATAAAGAACATGAATATTATGTATATTAACAATGAATATTAGGCTCATTTAGTGGATAATCAAATACATAACAATTTCATCTATAAAGACTACTAAAAACTGATTAAGGTAATCTTTAAAGACTATATTAATTAAATCCATGATGATAGAATGAATATCGGTAAGTCCAAATGGAGTTATTATAATAAAGATCATACCTCATTTGAAAAGTTTTCTTAGGTATATCCTTCTTCTTGATCCTTAGCTGATGATGTCTAGATCAAAGAGAAAACTTGTAAAAATATAGAGCTCCTCCTAATTGATCAAACATGTCATTAATTCAAGGTATAGGATACTTATTATTAATATTAATCATGTTAAGTTCTCAATAATCAATGAAAATATGCATTAAATAATATTTCTTCTTAATAAAAAGAATAGGTACACCCCATTGTGAAGCACTAGGCTGAATGAATCCCTTATCTAGATTATCCCATTGCTGCTTCTTTAATTCCAATAAGGGATATTCTATAACGAGTCTTTGAAAAGGGTGTATCACCAGGTATGAGTTTTATTGAAAAATAAACTCTATGATTCAGGGAAATATTAGGAAAGTTTTTAAGAAATACATTATCATATTCCCAAAAAATAGGCACATTTTCAATGTTGAGTTTCTCCCCAACTATTTGAGATAAATATACCTCATGAATATATAGAAAAACACAAATGATGGAAGTAATTTCCACTAGGTTTTTAGGTTCTTACTCACACTAATATATGATAGATGTTTTATTTAGAATATATAATGTTACTTCCATTTGATGATAATTAATATCAGCTTTATACTGAGAGAAACAATCTATACTCAAAATTACATCAAATTCAACTATAGGAATAATAAAAATATTCTTAGGAAGAAAATTCCTAAAAACTTCAATCGAAGAGGGGATATAGACTTAAGATGTGTTCATCCAACCATTAGGAGTTTTCACCACCAACACAACATCTAATCGTTGAGGTGGTGATGTGATACCCTTATAAAATTATTCATATATAAAAGAGTGGGTAGAACCATAATCAAATAAAACATTTTAAATCCTCAAGTGGATTATAATTATACCATTCACTGCATTTCCTCATTCTCTTCTTCCCCTTAATCATTTTTTTCTCTATCATCCTCTTCTTCTTTTTCATTTTTTTGAATTAATAAGACTTGGATAATTATTTCTTTATCTTTATAGAACATGATATTATATCTTAATATTATTATAATGTTTGGGATATCAGCTCCCTTTGAAGTATTTTATTAATACCATTGAAGAAATGATCAATCTTACTCTTTCGATTATGTACATAGTCTGTAGCATGCCTTTTTAACCCTATAAATTTATATTTATACTTAGAAACATTTTCATCTTCCTTTTGTCTTAAAATTGGTAATTTTATCTCCATATACAATTTTTGTTAATGGATAAAATATTTTTTCAATAAAATTTCCATAAAATCCTTCCACTGCATGCACATTATTTCATCCTCATCATTTGTGTTTGAATCAATGACCACCATTGATTTGAATCCTCTATGAGATGATAAACTGTCATAATAACCTTCTCTATTTAATTACTTCCTAAAGAGAGAAATATCTTTTTTAAGAAACCTATCCATTTCTCATCTACAAATTTATTTGTTATTTCATTTAATCATAGAGGTTGTTGTTGCATGAAATTGTCTAACATTATTACACTTCATTACAGATCCTCAGGTTGCTACATTTGGAAAAGGTTTTGGTCATAACCTAAGTCATCTTCCCCAATATAGTTATAATTTTCTCAATTCTATATCTATCTCCAGCTCCATCTCTAACTTCATTATCTATCCAAGATAGGGAAATCCCTACTAGATTTCATGATTTGATATGGTTTATATTCCTTCCTCTATGTTACATTTATAAATAATGTAATACACTATATTATATCATAACATTATGAATCATAAAGTATAGTTTTGAAACTAATTAAACACTTAACATAAATTGAAAATTCATGCATAACTAATCTCATAATCATAAACTTGATTTCTTTGGGAATTTCTCACATAATCAAAATATTTTTAAATATTTCATAATGGTTTGTAAATAAAATATGAATTAACCCAAACATATCCCTCAAGGGTTTCAAGAAAGGTGTGTAGTAAGGTCACACTCATCATGCACTAAAATTATGGCTGAGATATACTCAACCAACTTTTTTAGCGTTATTACCCCTAGATGCATTTATGCCAAAACCAAGGACACTTTTAGTATCCATATAGGTATATATTTCTAGGAAAAACACATAATCTATACCTTATCAAAAAAATTAGGATGTTATCATATACTTAAACTTATCCTCAAATTTAGTCATAGGGTCATGTTCCCTATGTTTTCCTAAATCTAGTTACCAACGGTTCTACTAAACTTACTTCTGATACCAGCTGTAAAGACCCTCATCCCTAGTATACAATATATGTTGGTTATGTTATTAAATTGGTACTATATACAAGTGACTACATCAAAAAGGATAGAATAGTTTAGTATTCTCAGTAAACTAGATACATACTTGAATATCACATTTCATTTGAAAACATAAAATAAATCATAGTATTTTCCTTGAGAACGCCATTATTCCCAATATAATATCTCTTTATAACAATAATAATACATTTTATAGAATCTTGTGGAAATGAATTATAAGAAAGGGGTGAGCTTAGATGCTCAGTAAAAGAATGCATACAGAAGAAACTAAATATTGCATGAATAATGTGATAGGAATAAATGATGATCAAATAATACCATATAAATAATCACATGAGGTTGTAACTTATTCATGGATATCATAAATATTCAAATAATCACATGAACATCAATAATTTATTTCATAATAATGGAATTCATAATTTAGTACATCTTAAACATATCATTGAGGCCATATCTTAAACATCTTAATAAATCGGTATGGCGTTATCCAAATACCCAACATGTTTTGTCTCATTATACTTATCTATGCTTCAAGGGGAAATATAATTATAGGCATCATTAATCACTTAATAAGTCCAATTAATTCATCATATGAAAAAACAATACATGTCACGAACCGGATCTGGTCACCATCAAACCGGCACCAAACCCAGCCCGTGCCAAGGCCCGAAGGGCATTCCCAATCCCCATGGGCTGGCACAAGTGCCCAGGTATCATATCATGATAATTGGGAACGATTTACCCGATTTTATAAACATTAAACAACAAAAAAACTCAATAAAAACAAAATATGGATTTTTCAACTAAAACTGTCTTTTACAAATTTCAGAACTGAAATACATAAGTTAAAAATATTTTAAAGACCATTACAATGGTAAAAAATCAAATAAGGATAGCTCAAGAACCTCCACATGGAAAGAGGCACCGCCCTCAAGCCATCTCCACGACACTGCATCCCAATGGACAGCTAAAAACCTGAACCAATGGCATAAAACTTGTACCCAAACTTGTGACATAAAATAAGCAAGTCTACTTACACCCAAAGGTGTAATTAGGGTGTGAGCGAAAGCCCAGTAGGATACCTCCTCTAATAGATTCCATGTGATAAACATTTCATGACAAAAAGCATTGCAAGTTTTGTAAATAAGAAATGCTAGTTACAATTTTCTAAAGGATGCAATAATAAATGAAAACAGTTTTCATGTGGGATAATTTTAAAGGACCAAAAATTTTAAAATAAATAACAAAGCTACTGAATTTTCCATACAACAATACCGTATGTCGATGGTAAGTACAAAGGATCTAATGAGCACAAGTAATAGGAAATAACCCCTAGGCACTAGCTAGCTGTGGGTCCCAGGTACCTCGTATCTCAGTGAGAGTAACCACAAAAAATATCCGTTCTCGTGCACGAGCCACTAGTAGGGATCATACCAATAACCTAGTGGTCCCCAATCATCATCATCATAGTTTAGTTAGAGTTGAAAGCATCAATCTTGCTAAGTGAAACTGAGGCCAAACCCCACGGATTCACTAGCATAATAGTACACGTCCACCCACCTAGATACCCGGGTTTTCCCTTTGTGATCAAACAAGTTCAACAATCCAAGAAGTATAGTTTTCACATGCAAATATCACTTCCACATCACACATTAACCAAACATCCCTATGTACATTACAGAAGTAAAAAATTCCACGTTTCATTCAAATGCATTTTGAAATCAAACTCACACAAAAATTGCCTACAACACTTTTCACATTTCTTTAACACTTACACAAATCCTTTAAATGATTTTATAAAACCATTACAAGATATTTAACTCACATAACAGCCCACACACATGTCACATAATACCCTTCTCGAATTTACAATTCATTTTATCAATAAACTCACACGAAACATCCCACACCCGTGTTTCGCACACAAAACACAATTTAGTAAAACATTTCGGCAATTTATAAAACATTATAAAAATGTTTGACATCTCAAATCACCACTTTATCATTCAAAAACCCACATTAGGTGAACACACTCACCCAAACAGTACATATACACCCTTTCCCAACTTTGTTTAACCAAATAAAACATTTGCAATTTTTATAAAACAAACCCAAGAGGTATAACCATTGTTTGCACACTAAACCCATTTCAAACCCCTCATTCAAAACCAAAATCATACCAATAACAATCCAAAACAGAATTTCCATCCCTAAAACAATTATTAAAGCACCCCCAAGTGTTATAAAAATACATCAAATAATACCACAAAGATACACATGAAAAACACACGTTTTCATAAATCACCTTCAAGAAGTACAACACAGTTTTACACCATAAACTCAATCAAAAATATCTTTTCAAGGCCTACATGATAATAAGGAATTACCAAACTAGAATTTTCAGCCCCTTTCAAGACTAATAAATCACTTTCATATGTTATAAACTAAACCCAAACATTACCCCAAGAGTCACACATGAAAAGTACCCAATTTCAAGCTAAAATACAACTAAAAATTAAATGTTTAACCAAATTCATCAAAAATAGTTTTCACACCACAAAAATCAGATTAAAAACATACTCAATTAATAAACCAAGCAAGATAACTCATCATAAAATGGTTACACATGGAATCACCTACCTTTTGAGTCGAAACCCTCAAAACTTGGTGTGAAACCTTAAGTGCACCACCACCGCACCAAAAGGAATATAAATCCAGACCTAGACCACCAAAAATTGACCCAAAAGATACCAAATCATACATTACGATCGAACCCTAACTTCTGGACATTTTAGAACATAATGAAAGAGGGAGGAAACCCTAAGGAGAATGAAAAATTGAAGAGAGAAACACTTACTCAAAACAATCTTGAATAAAACGACTCAAAATCCACCAGAATCTGAATTTAAAAACATCCAACCATTAAATGTATGTTCGAACAAGGATTATGAGATCATATAGTAACTGGAATGGGGGAAAAAGAGTAAGAATTGAGAGAGTTATGATGGAAATAACTTACCTCCTCAAATCTGCCCGATTTTAGAAATCCTAAGAATTTCAGCACTCACTCGCGATGCAAACGAGCTCCAAAGAGGGGGAAAATTAATGGGAGCGTGACTGACCTTCTTAGGGTCTAGGGGGAGGTGGAATAACCGAAATATTCATTATAATGAATAAGATATTAAAAAATTAAACAAACAATTTGAAACTGGAAACTGGGCTTTCGGGTTGGCCCAATTCTCAAATGAAAACCCAAATACCCCATGATTATGGATTTATAAAGGCTCCAAATTTAAATGTGGTGTTATTATATCAGGGGAGGAAATTTAGGAGTTTGAATTACTAAAATATATTAAAAAATGAAAAAGTTATAAAAGAAACAAAAATTTATTTTTAAATATGGAATTGGGCTCACGGTTTGGCCCAATTCATGAAAACTCACCTATTCTCCATAAAACCATTGGAAACCCCAAAAACAAAACATGAATGGAAAATAAATTAAAAATAACTTTAAAATAAGTTATGTATGTGGCAATTCTCCCCACGTTGAAAACATTCCGCCCCGGAAAGTCACAGCAAGGTTAAAGCAACAACCAAACCCCACTGAGAAACCAATATGTACTCCCTTGCGAGGTTTCACCCCCAAAGGCCAACACACCTCCAGTGATCAATTAAGGAAGGATTAATCTCACAACCATAACTTACACCACTTTCCTGAAATGATCAATAACATTCATACTTTATCCCAAAATAAAACTCTTCAAACACTATCCGAACAAGACTCAAGCAATTCACCCAAACGAACAACAACTTTGAACAAGGTTACACGTACCTTACTTTAAATAAACCATTGGGCGCTCTCCAGTCCCAACGTTTAGTTAAGGAAGATGTTGGTAGCTAGATATCTCTGAACGAGACTATCTACACTAAGCCAAAGCCATAGATAAATCTATGTTACTGGTACGGGGGGACACTAATATGCTCCCCACTATAAGAGACACCCAATATTTTTTTTCGAGACAGAATCAGGACACTAATAGGGGGAGGCCTGAATGGACTCCCTGGTACCAAGGGTAGACTTCCATTAAAAATTTCCTAAGGAACATACATGATAATCATAGTGGTTCTCCCCACCATATGAACCAACCATCTTAATCGACCAGCATATGCCGGCACAGAAAGACCCAAAAATTTCAAGATTTGGGAAGGTCGCACGGTTAGTCTGCACAGTTTGTGAAACCGTGAACTAACTGTGCTGAACAATCTTCCTGCATGGCTTCCAGGCACACAGTCTCTCTTAATCGTTCACAAACCATGTGCTCAGCATGTCTAGCCAAATTTCCAACCATTCTCCAAAGACTCAATGGAAACCAAAGGGGGAGGGAATGACATTAGGCGATGACGTGGGTACAAGGCCCACCACCTATTTCCACCAAATGAGAACAACAGAAGGAATATGATGACACCATAGGTTTAAACACTTCCTATCATTCACACCGAGGATATGAAATTGTACAAGGGTTTAAATGACCATATGATTTCTCCTAACTACGAGCCAGCTTCTCTCCGAGACCTATGGTTGGAGCTCAAATGATTGAAGCATCTTCGGCCTCGCAGTTAGTCTTCAAAAACCCACTAAATGAGAATTATTCTTTCGGTGCCACCAACAACTATACCACAACCCAAGATAAGTTTTCCAGACATAAAAAATTCCATACTCACTTTACCCTATCCCAATATTTCACTGAAACAAGGGCTAAGAAGATGCACACACATCACACTTTGTTTCTTCATGTGAGAAACAATAGAAGTAAAGAACACCTACACTCACCTTCCTCTAAAATGGAAGATTTTGAAGTTTTTCCAAGGGAGACATTCACCCAACACAACAGAGACTCTCGGAGGATTTCACGACTTTCACCTATATGGTCAATCGAGCACATGACATCATAAGGCATCACCGAACAAGGCCATTGTGACTGATATAAACAATGCATGGAGAGGGACCTTATACAACATCCCCAAAAAACACACAATTATAGAATGTGGCCACAATTACCTATCATGACCATATTTCCCACACTGGTGATTTAACATGAACTCATGCTTCGAAGAAACTTTGAAGAACCCCAAAGGCCCTCTTAGACACCATAGAGACACTCATCCACACTAACAACCCTAGACCACATCCACCTTCGACGAATCAGGAAACATAAGAAACTATGGTCTCTTTCACCCTTCCACGAGAACTCTCCTATTACAAGAGGATCTAAAAATCAAAGAAAGGAATGGTTGTAGACTCAATCTAAAAATCTCAAGGAAAAAAATATTCCTTTTATTGATCAACTGGAGGGTCTTCAAACGTTGAAACAATCCTGGTTGCACTTCAGTTGTGCACTAACCTTTAATGGGGGTGTACCTTATCCAACGATTGAACCCAAGGACCCAACCAAGATGGTCCATTAGTAAATATATACCACAAACCAGATCCAAACACATGAAGGGAACCATCATAAATGTGTCCCAAAACATTTTTCAAAAGAGACCACTAACTGTCCCTATAACACAACTTACTGACCAAAACCAAACCCAAAACACAGTTCAAACAGGAGGGTTTCTTAGACTCAAAACATCCCACAAAATCAAAATTTTCCAAAAATACATAATATAAACAATTCCAAATTATTCATCAAGTCTTCATGTTTCTCTTTAAAAACATTTCTTTGAAAACAAATGGTTTAGCGGTTAGCGCATCCACCAATGGTACCCCATGGGCCTTACACATGCATGTTTCTGTGCCACACCGGGCACCCTCCTCATATCCATCTCGACACTCCTCGATTCATGTCATCAACCATCCATATTCCCATATAACCCTATGCATGTGTTTGCTCATGAAAATACCAAAGGTTAAAACAAAAATTTGTTCCACTTTTCAAAACCAAAATGGTCAACCAACACATCTTTTTTTCTCAAAACCGCTAACCACGAGATCAAAATTCCAACTCACATCTTACAAAAATTTTCATAAAGTTACAACCATTTATAAAATAACTCACTTTCAAGATATTCAAATCAATTTCAAAATATCTCATCCCATTAAAACACACTCTGATTGTTTAGAAAACTCTATTGGAAACACTTTTCAAAACCAACTTCAATGTAGTTCCAGCTTTCAAATAGGTGTAAGCACACCATTTTACATTTCAAAACAATTATGAAAATTCAGTTCTGCAATTTCATAAACCAAACCATTCCCTCTTTATTTGAAAATCATTTCATAAAAACTTTACGCTTCTTAAAACTAAGTCACCTTAAAACCAAAGTGACAAGATTTCAAAACTAAAGCACAAAACAATGCGAGAGGAAACTAGTTTTAGTGGGTGACTTGGAAATATGGTTTGAGGCCATATTCCAATCACTTCACTGTCACAAAGAGTGTTCTAGGGATTATCTCTGGCTTCACATGGCTTGCCAGGCCCTGCGATCTCACTGAGACCATTAACCCAACTCTCTTTTCATTTCCCCTAATCATCATCAAACCAATAAAACCAAAGGAATTAGATAAATCTTGACTTCCCCTGGTGACTCAAATCCTGTCATGAGGTGTGGTGATCAGGCACACTACCCATAACCGAACTACAAAGTCCCAACAATCTTAACTTTATACTATCTCGACTATTCCCTAAATAACGTGACCCAAAGAATTAACCAGAACCTCCTTTGATACCATTTTGTCACGAACCGGATCTGGTCACCATCAAACTGGCACCAAACCCAGCCCGTGCCAAGGCCCGAAGGGCGTTCCCGATCCCCACCGGCTGGCACAAGTGCCCGGGTATCATATCATGATAATTGGGAACGATTTACCCGATTTTATAAACATTAAACAACAAACAAACTCAATAAAAACAAATCTGGATTTTTCAAATAAAACCGTCTTTTACAAAATTTCAGAACTGAAATACATAAGTTAAAAATATTTTAAATACCATTACAATGGTAAAAAATCAAATAAGGACAGCCCAAGAACCTCCACATGGAAAGAGGCACCACCCTCAAGCCATCTCCACGACACTGCATCCCAATGGACAGCTAAAAACCTGAACCAATGGCATAAAACTTGTACCCAAACCTGTGACATAAAATAAGCAAGTCTACTTAAACCCAAAGGTGTAATTAGGGTGTGAGCGAAAGCCCAGTAGGATACCACCTCTAATATATTCCATGTGATAAACATTTCATGACAAAAAGCATTGCAAGTTTTGTAAATAAGAAATGCTAGTTACAATTTTCTAAAGGATGCAATAATAAATGAAAACAGTTTTCATGTGGGATAATTTTAAAGGACCAAAAATTTTAAAATAAATAACAAAGCTACTGAATTTTCCATCCAAAAATATCGTATGCCGATGGTAAGTACAAAGGATCTAATGAGCACAAGTAATAGGAAATAACCCCTAGGCACTAGCTAGCTGTGGGTCCTAGGTACCTCGTATCTCGGTGAGAGTAACCACAAAAAATATTCGTTCTCATGCACGAGCCACTAGTAGGGATCATACCAATAACCTAGTGGTCCCCAATCATCATCATCATAGTTTAGTTAGAGTTTTAAGTGTCAATCTTGCTAAGTGAAACTGAGGCCAAGCCCCACGGATTCACTAGCATACTAGTACACGTCCACCCACCTAGATACCCGGGTTTTCCCTTTGTGCTTAAACAAGTTCAACAATCCAAGAAGTATAGTTTTCACATGAAAATATCACTTCCACATCACACATTAACCAAACATCCCCATGTACATCACAGAAGTAAAAAATTCCACATTTCATTCAAATGCATTTTGAAATCAAACTCACACCAAACTTGCCTACAACACTTTTCACATTTCTTTAACACTTCCACAAATCCTTTAAATGATTTTATAAAACCATTACAAGATATTCAACTCACATAACAGCCCACACACATGTCACATAATACCCTTCTCAAATTCACAATTCATTTTATCAATAAACTCACACGAAACATCCCACACCTGTGTTTCGCACACAAAACACAATTTAGTAAAACATTTCGGCAATTTATAAAACATTATAAAAGTGTTTGACATCTCAAATCACCACTTTACCATTCAAAAACCCACATTAGTTGAATACAATCACCCAAACAGTACATATACACCCTTTCCCATCATTGTTTAACCAAATAAAACATTTTCAATTTTTATAAAACAAACCCAAGAGGTATAACCATTGTTTGCACACTAAACCCATTTCAAACCCCTCATTAAAAACCAAAATCATACCAATAACAATCCAAAACAGAATTTACAGCCTTAAAACAATTATTAAAGCACCCCCAAGTGTTATAAAAATACATCAAATAATACCACAAAGATACACATGAAAAACACACGTTTTCATAAATCACCTTCAAGAAGTACAACACAGTTTTACACCTTAAACTCAATCAAAAATATCTTTTCAAGGCCTACATGATAATAAGGAATTACCAAACTAGAATTGGAATCCCCTTTCAAGACTAATAAATCACTTTCATATGTTATAAACTAAACCCAAACATTACCCCAAGAGTCACACATGAAAAGTACCCAATTTCAAGCTAAAATACAACTAAAAATTAAATGTTTAACCAGATTCATCAAAAAAAGTTTTCACAGCACAAAAATCAGATTACAAACATACTAAATTAATAAACCAAGCAAGCTAACTCATCATAAAATGGTTACACATGGAATCACCTACCTTTTGAGTCGAAACCCTCAAAACTTGGTGCGAAACCTTAAGCGCACCACCGCCACACCACAAGGAATATAAATCCAGACCTAGACCACCAAAAATTGACCCAAAGGATACCAAATCAGACATTAGGATCTAACCCTAACTTCTGGACATTTTAGAACATAATGAAAGAGGGAGGAAACCCTAAGGAGAATGAAAAATTGAAGAGAGAAACACTTACTCAAAATAATCTTGAATAAAACGACTCAAAATCCACCAGAATCTGAATTTTAAAACATCAAAACATTAAATTGATGTTCGAAAAAGGATTATGAGATCATATAGGAACTGGAATGGGGGAAAAGAGTAAGAATTGAGAGAGTTATGATGGAAATAACTTATCTCCTCAAATCTGCCCGATTTTAGAAACCCTAAGAATTTCAGCACTAAATCGCGATTCAAACGAGCTCCAAAGAGGGGGAAAATAAATGAGAGAGCTCCTAGGCTTCCTAGGGTCGAGGGGGAGGTGGAATCACCTAAAACTATATTATAATGAATAAGATATTATAAAATTAAAAAAACAATTTGAAACTGGAAACTGGGCTTTCGGGTTGGCCCAATTCTCAAATAAAAACCCGAATACCCCATGATTATGGATTTATAAAGGATCTAAATTTAAATTTGGTGTTACTATATCAGGGGAGGACATTTAGGAGTTGTAATTACTGAAATATATTAAAAAATGAAAAAGTTGTGAAAGAAACAAAAATTTATTTTTAAATCTGGAATTGGGCTCACGGTTTGGCCCAATTCATGAAAACTCACTTATTCTCCATAAAACCATTGGAAACCCCAAAAACCAAGAATGAATGGAAAATAAATTAAAAATAAATTTAAAATAAGTTATTTATGTGACAATACAACTTAATAAACTTTCTATAAAAATCAATGATAGTTCATATTAGAAGAACTAACATCCAAAATATCAATACTAACCCCGATAAAACTAATAATAAACCATACATAGAAATTTATTGGATGTAATAATTATATTATATCCTTATTAAATTATATAATTAAATAAAAAAATTACATGTATGAAAGTACTTTCAAAAGATCACAGAAAAACATCTTGATAAAAATACCCTTTACATTTTGAAATCACATACATAAAAATTTCCTAAATATTAATGAATATATTTTATTTTAAATAAACCTTTAAAATTATAATGTAATACTCAAATCATTGGGTTATCATTATAGAAGAAAATTATGTTCATGTTGTATACGTTAAAATAAATATTCCTTTCACATTTTTATAAAATGATCAGAAGTACCTCATTTGGAAAATGATTAGAAGAATCCTTTTAAAACATTTTGTAAAAAGTAAAAAATGGGTAAAAATGTATTTAATAAATAATTGTATAATATTAAAAAAATTATTTGAAACATTTTAAGTAAAATATAGACCTGGAAGAAAAATATTCCCAAATGAGTATAAAAACAACAACGGTTGCGACTCCTCTCCTCAATGCTTTTGATCAGCGAGCTCATGGCATGTGGTTCCTCTTTTAGTGGAGTCATTGTGCGGTTTCATGGGCTCAGTCGTCTTGGGGATTCAGACCATTTGTTAGCCTAATTCACTATTTATTCCACCTTCACTGGCTAGGGCTTCCCATGGCGGTGTGGTGCTGGTCCAGCGGTTGAGATCCAGCTTCTACGGTTTGAGGGTTTCTTCCTTGTTCTAGGTTGACTATGAGTGTGTTGGGAGGATGTTATGGTCTCCGCAAGCAATCTGGATGGAGGCGATAGGATTTGGGATCCAGCTTTTGGTGAGGCCTTCTTCTGGTGAGCTATGAAATTCGAGTAGCCATTCATGGGGTGATAGTTTTTTGAAATTTGATCAATGTGGTGAGGTTTTTGAACTTTGATTTTTCTATATAGTGAATTGGATTTTAATGTGTATGAAGACTTCTATGTGAGTTTAAATAATGGAGGCATTGAATTTGGAAGATATGATGATAGCTTGTGATATTGTTTTTCTAAAGCTGGTCTGTGGAATCGGCAGTTCATAATGTGGATTGATTTTTCTTTGTGGTATAAATTTTATGGTGCTGTGTTTTTGCTTTGGCTCTGTGGTCTACGGTTCAAGGGATTCTGCAACCAGATCATCTACAAGAGGCTGCTCCAAATGAGGTTCTGGGCAAGGAGTTTTTAATGTACCATTGCTATCTGAAATTGAATGTTTGAGAGGGTATGTCTACGTCCATTGGCTCCAGGCCCGTACACTTTTTTAAGGGATATCTAGCTAAGTAGTGATGGAATTTGGAAACTAGAATTAATGTTTTTTACTGGGAGGGTCTTTTCTCTTGTAGTGTGGGTTGTTTATGGTCTTGGAATTTTAGACCTTTGGGGATGTTTTTTTATTTAAGTCTTTAATTTCATGGTGGTTTCCCCCTTAGCCTTTAAAAGAGAGTATATCTTAATAAAAAAATTAATTTCTAGTCAGAAATATTAAAAAATTCCCCTATATGATACTTAAATATAAACAATCCTGCAATAATGATGAGATCGTGAAATAAACCTTTATCTCAGGTTCGACTTCCTTCATATTTATTAGAACCTACTATATAATAAATATATATTTATTATAAATATATTCAATAATTTTAATCATATATATCATAACATATATTATTTACTTATAACCTTTTATCACCTATTTATTAACAATTCTTTATTAAAATAACTATTTTGGGTGATAACTGCTTCGTTTTTTATGTATGTTTTAGTTTGGTAGTTTTGATCTCTATACATTGATCATGGTTACATCATCTTAATAATGCTATTCATGATATAAATAACATATATATTCAATATATATATATAATCATCCATAAAATATCTAGATAAAAAAATTAATTACACCATTCATAAAGACAGTTGGTCGTACGCACGCATGAACGTTGTTTTCACTTTTTGACGGTTGTAGGGAAAGAAAGGTAAACAATAATTCACCTTTAAAATATTTTTTTATATAATATATATCTTATATATTTATTAAATATATCCATATTACCATTCATATAAATTAAAAATTTCAAATGAATCGCATCGCTTCGTGGAGGTAGTAGTCCACATGTAAACATGAGTGACGTTATCATTTTTCATTTGATGGAAAAGAGGGTGGATAATGGTGGTTTCATAATGATAATAAAATTTCAGTATATTTAAGATACTAAATTTATTATTTTGTGAGAAATACTATAGATTTAGAGTAGGTAAAATATTAATTAAAAAAGATAGTGATTGGTTAAGGCGATTGTCTCTTCTTTGAAAGAACTCCTTTAGATGTCCTCTTAAGAACCCTAGTGTTTGTATTTTTGGAAAAACACACCTCTAGAACATGGATAATTATGTTTGGGAGAGATTTTTTCATGGTCTTTTCATGATATATAGCTCAACATGGTGTGAATAAAAGAGATGATGGGTTTCATTTTATATGGAATGGAAGGGACACACTTGGAATTACCAAAAATATTAAAATGTAACTAAGTAATTATCAGGAAAAATGCTTCCAAATGTCCAAATATTTGATGAAAAAGATTATAAGGTCAAAATACCATCAACTAGTGTAATTTATATAGGTTTTTGTGTCATTTTAATCCTTATATTTTGGTTTAACCTTTTAGTTGACAAATTTTAATCTTAACCATGGTAATGAATCTTTAATATTAATGGGTTATAATATTACTTATAAGGTAAAAAAATGATTCATAAATGACCAATAGATGACATTTTAGACCAATTATCATATTAATTTTCCTATTTCATTATTTTTATTATTTTTAAATAATTTAATAAAATATAATTAATGTTATTTATTACACTATTCATTTAATTTGATATTAAAGAATACAAGACAAATATGGAATTATAATATAAACCTTTAAAACATCCCTAATATGTTTTATTCATATATAAAATTAATATATTGTAATAACAAACCAAAATTATATTACTTTTAATATTTTAAATAACATTTATTTTATTTTTATATTAATTAAAAATATATTATATCAGCAGTGCATAAGCATTTAAGGTAATTATTTAATCACTAAAAATTATAAATAAATTTACATGATAAAAAAATTATTTTATATTTAAAATAAACATTTATAACCAAACTTATCTTATTTTTATCCTTATAATAAAAAATTAGAGTTATTAAAGTTAAGAGAGATACATTTTGTATTTATTAATTTTTTTAAATTAATATAAAGCTCCTAATAGAAAATGGTACTAATTGGACATATTTTAGAGACTTGGATATAAATGGATGAAATCCATTCATTTGGTATGATTAGTCCAAGTGTTAGATAAATTTTAAAGACTATCATAAAGTTTTATCCCTATTTTACCCATTTTACCTTTTCTAAGGTGACAAAAAATTACCAAGATTGGTATTCATAATGAAAAGAATAAAAGGTTACTATTTACCAAATATAAACTTCCAGATTCAAAATAAGGTATCCATTTTTTTGATATATAATCTCTATAAGTGGTAGAAATAAAGTTTAATATAAATATGTAAAACACAATAAGAATTATTTTTTAGAAAAATGTGTTTTATGTATAGAAATGGATGTATTATTATCTCATGCCTGGTAAAAAATTTAGATAAATTATAAAAAAATATTGAATATATAATATATTAATTTCATTAAAATCGTTCACCAATTGTGATTAATTATTTTTAAGTCAAAAATAAATTGCACGCATAAAAATAGTTTTCAGAAAAATATTACTTTTATTTTTATATAATTTTTATTTTAATTTATAATTAATTGATTACCATTAAGTTAATTTTATACATAAATAAAATATACATTTTTCATAATTTTTTTATTCATAATCATACTTTCCAACCGAACATCTAGTTGATAACTACCGCATTAAATAATTATATTTCTATAGTATATCGTGGTTCGTTTAAACTTGGTGTTTTGTGTAAAGAAAGCTATCAAAAAAATAAAATTTATTTATAGTGTAATATATCATAAAATCTTGTGTTTTTACAAGAATACATTTCCACTACTATAAAATTCTTGAAGAATCCTGAAAGAGTTAAATATATATCTGAAAGATTGTAAAATGTTGATGTTAAGTGTTGGTTTCTTCCATTTCTTTACATGTAAGTTTACTCATATAATTATGAACTATTATTCAATAAAATTTCATTCTTGTTAAACATTTTATATATGAATAGAAATTTTATGTTATGTATATTATTTTATATTAATTCAAAACATATTTATTATGCTCTTTATTAGGTGAAGTTCATGAAAATTTAAAAAAAATGAATTTTTATGTTTATTTTATTGCATTTGTTCTTTAATATTAAGTGTTTCTTGTTACATATGTTTAATTAATTAATATATAAACATATAATAACCCATGTAAATTTTATAATAGAGTACACTTATTGATAAAGAATCCAAATGATATAAATTATGTGTCTGTATAGGTAGATAACTTTTATGTTATTTAATACTTATTTTTTCTTATTTATATTATGTTGTAACCTCCCTATTTTAATGACAAAAAATAATGTTTAGTATGTTTCTAATGAGATTAATGTTTTATGATAATGTATTATTTTTTAGAGCATATTGGAATAAAATTATATATGTATATAAAATATCTACCATTAGTTCAATGTGCCACCACCAGTCGTGCAACCGCTAGAGTAGTGTTATTGTTAGTTCAATATTGCTACCACTAGAGTCATATCACCTCTAGATGTGATACCTCTAGAGTTATTATACCGTTTTTTCACTTTTTTTTACCAATATACATGACACCCTTAGTCTTGTGCTACCATTATTTCAACAATCCACTTCTAGTCATGCCACCGCTAGAGTCATTCTACCGTCATACTCCTACTATTTCCAAACATGTGATACCATTAGTTTAACTGTGTTACCCCCAGACGTGCTAACACATACCATGTGAAACCATTAGTTCAAATATTATACTAGAAAATGTGATACCACCAGATCCTTACTACCACTAGAATATGCTATTTTTGGACCATCTTACCATCAGTTATGATATTGTTGTTGTTCTTCCTCATTTGAATTTAATTCTTCCAATGGATAGTTTATGTGAGTTAATTCACATAGTGTCACATGGTTTTTATTAATTATTATTCCTAAACCATTCCATAGACTCATTGAATACCAAGTCCGAGGATTTATAATTTTCTACTCAGTACAAGGATTAAGGATATCTTTAATACTATTCTTCAATGGATAATTTGGATCTACAGAGCTATATATTTCCAAAGAACTTCCTCATGTTTGATGTTGTTTATTATGACATATACAATATAAATATAATGTTATATGTGAGTTTTAAAGAGTATAATATACAAAATATCAAGATACTTTCACACAATAAATCAATATAGGTTTTTCAGATCATCTACTAACAGAAAAGAGAATCTTTGGACATACTATTTTCTTTCACTTTTAGAGAAATTTGTTTTAGCTCCTCACCAAGCCAAGTATGAGGATCTTTGAGTATATGAAGAATCACAGACCAAGTAGAACTACATATTCCATATTTAATTATTTTATCTCTCTATTTTTTATTATATTTGAGAAATTTGATGTATTTCTTTGAATATTTTTACACACTAACACCTGCATTTTAATTGGAGTGTGTTGGACACACTCATTCAAATTCATTTACTTGTATACCCACTAGAACTATGGAAGAGGTCATATGTGGCTTATGTTATATTTATTCCCATGTATAACTAAGGAAGAGGCTTTGATCGTAGATAGATTGTATTCTTTTGTTTGTATACCTGAACTATTTTTTGGATCATACTATTGATATAATAATTTTCTTGGTAATGGGTGATTTCCAAGTGGAGGGGATTAAGTCTAAGCTTGATACTTAACCCCTTTTTTACTCCACTATGTGTTTTAATTTTCTTTTTCTCTATTTCTAAGCTAAATTAAATTTGTTTTAAATATATATAAAAAAATTACTTGCTAGTTAATATTAACCATTTTTTATATAAAGGATTTTACTAAGAAAATAGATTTCAAAAGTTAAATTAATTTAAAATATTATTTTAACTAATCCATAATACCTCTTTGAGAAATATTTTGAAATATTAAACTTATATTAAACTAATTTTTTGTATTATCTGGGAGTATTTATTTAAATTTAGGGATTTTGTTTTAAATATTTTTAACAGAAATTTTATTGGGAACTTAATTCACCCCCATATTGAGTTACTCACTCTACAAAAATATTGTGTTTCTTATTTTTAACTAAGTTTTTTATAATCATAGTGTCATTATCATGGTGGAAGTTTTGAATGTGGGTATTATATTTTACCATTAATTTTTAAGATTATCATGAATGAAATAATGATAGATTTTTATAAATCTAGTTCCATTACGACTCTTATGTTTTAAACCAAAATTTAATATTATTATTTAAATAAAACTTAAAATTTTTGTAGGTCTTTAATGATATTTCATCATATTCAGCATAAGAATCAAACCACCTTTGAGGATTATTTGTGAACTATTTTATATTTAGGATTAATTTATATATGTTTAATTAAAAGTTTGATTTTGTAATAAAGGTGAAATGAGGTTTACACTACTATTTTTTGAAACAATATTTCTATTTAAAGGTCATTATTTATTTTATTTTAATATATTTCTAAGAAAATAATTAGGTTTCAACATTGGATATTAGGAAAATTGATGTTAAAAGACACTTTCCACATTGGTTTTCATAGAAAATGACATTGAAAGTGACTTTAAACATTGGTTTTAATAAAAACCCAACATTGAAAGCTTATATTTAGATAGTTGAAAGTCACTTTAAACATTTATTTTTTTATGAAAAAAATGTTAAAAGTGACTTTAAACATTGGTTTTGATAAAAAATTATATTGAAAGCCTATATAAACCTATATTTATTCAGAATTTAAAAATTGGTAATTATGATAATTGATGTTGAATATAGAATAAGACATTAGTTATTATGAAATATGACATCGAAAGAGAACTTAAACACCTATTTTCATAATAATTGAAGTTGAAAGTCTCTATATATTTATATTTATTCAGGATTTGAACATCGTTTTTTATAATAACCAATAATAAAATTAGGTTTTCATGATAGTTATTAAAAACAAATATACAAACTATACTTTTAACATCAAATGTATCCATGTCTCTTATTAACTGATGTTAAAAATGAAAAATAACTAATATTAAATAGTTACTTTATGGTAGTGGAGGAACATCTCATAGTCGAGAAATGAATCATGAGGTATGTTCAGTGCTGACTTGACCACGATTTAGTATATTTTGTAGGGAATTATCAAGATTTATATTCATATTCAGATATGTATTAGGCATGATATGTAACAACCATTAACTCATAATCCTAGATCTTGTACTAAAAATATAAAAATTACATTTATGGATTTGATATCAATAAATGTGACCTATTTTTTCATCCAAGACTTGCAACATGAAAATGAAATATTTGATCACAAACCTAACCAAGGAACTTTTAGGTTTAGAGTTTTAGAGAATTAGGACAAACTCTTAGAAAAATGGATTCATAAACAACTGGTTTATAAAGATCAATATCATCTCCCTCTATACCCATCTTTTCATATTCCACATTAAGTATTCAGCATCTCCCATAATTTTCTTCACATATAAAACATTTCTAGACTCAAATAATTTAAAATCACTATTTTTAACATAGGGAATATAAAACATAAGAAATGTGATATCAAATTATAAATAAGGGTAAATATAAGAATTAACAATTGAATTTCATTAATGAGAGTAAGATTAGAATATGGGTATGATGACATAATAAAATTTCATGAGGGAAAAAAAGATAATTCATACAAATAAATACATGGATCATTAATCATGAAAAATGGAATAAATCTTTAACATAGGACATGATTCATAATAATCAATAATCATAATAAATCTGATTTCAACCTTGATTAAAGGAAACATTTATAACCCATATTAAGCATAAAGAAAACATCTTGGTATCTTGGAACAATTTAATGTCACTCTTACATATGGATTAAACCTCACAACTACACAAGGAGTAACTCCCATGGTTACACTTGCAATAATCATTATAGTATATTCCTATAATCTCTTAGTAAAAACCTAAATGGTTAACTTTATCCCATATTTGGAATAACCATGCATTCAACTTCTATACCCAATGCATTGGAGGGTTATCGTGGACCCACCCATCCTTGGTTTATAATAGAACCACCCATCATTATAAATAATTTCATATAACCATAACATGAATAAAGTATATAGAGCTTGTGTTTCATCATAAAACTCATAGAAATAATCATTATTCCTATCATAACTTTATTAACCCTTGGAAAATAAATGGAATCCATGAAAATCTATTTTAAATAATAATAATCCATCTAGAGAATGGATTAGGATGGTATCAATAAAAAATAACCCCAATAGAGTATAAGTAACATCAAAGGTTGTTGACATTGATGAATGGAAATACCATTAAAATATTAAAAAAATTGATGGAAATGAACTTTTCATTTTGAAATTTACTTTTAAAATCTAAAAAACATACACAAATTAAATAAAATGTTTCCTTTGAAATGAAACTTTTAAAATTTTAAAGGAATCATCAAATCATTGAGGCGTCATGACGACGGTACAATCTATTCATATCGTAAATGTTGAAAATAAATATTCTTTTCAAAAAAATTAAAATTCAAATGAGACCCATGTAGAAACCATTAAGAAATGTTTTTTAAAACCATTTAAAATAAAATAAAATATCATGAAAAATATCTTTAGGGAATAATTTATGTTTAAAAAAGAACATTTTTTAAAATATTTTAGATAACATGAATATGCAAAAGAAATATTCCCAATATAAAATAAGATACAAGATCGTTATCACTTAAAAGTGAATTTTAAGAAAAATATTCATATGATTTCCCCCAAAATAACCTTGAATATAAACAATCCTGAAAATAAAGGAGATTGTAGCATAAATTCATTTCCACTTTGGTAACTTTTCAATCATAATCCTATGAAATAATAACATCAAATGAAACATTAAATATCATGAACATAATAAGATTCAAGAGATATTATTTCAAAAGGGAAGTATATAAACCTCATAAAATAAATAAGGTGCATAATAATAAAATATGACTCAATGAAGGAAAGTT
Source organism: Viscum album (assembly GCA_963277665.1). Lineage (NCBI taxonomy): Eukaryota > Viridiplantae > Streptophyta > Magnoliopsida > Santalales > Viscaceae > Viscum > Viscum album. Next base: position 1,495,285,718 of record OY728119.1, on the reverse strand, counting down.
GAGATGAAATCCATTACCTAGAGTCAAAAAATTCTGTGTATATCCTTTAAATTTGGTATAATAAAATTATATTCCATTAAACCATTTATTTCATTTATATTAACTACATTTTTAATTACTCAATTAGTTAAGTCAACGTCTAGTGTTTCGTGATTGTTTGGTTCATAAGTTTAAAATGACTTTTATAGGTTGAATGCGGTCAAAGAGGACATTATTACATCATATGAAAAATAAAAATCATGAAATAATTATAATTTTTAAACATAAACTATAATTTTAAATCCAACCATTAAATATGGTTATGAAAAGTGATCTATGTTACAATCATGTAGACGGTAAGTCGTGTGTACACATGAGTAGCATTTTCATTTTTCAATTATCAGAATGGAAAGAAAGTAAGTATTATTTTATCTTTAAAAATTATAAAAATATCATAAATATCATATTACTTATTTAAATATAATTATATGTATTATCCATGGGATTTATTGATTAAAAACAAATCACATCACTTCATGGAGGTGATAGTCCACACATAGGTACGAACGATGTTGCCATTTTTTCAATGAACGGAAATGTAATAAATTAAATGATATATTATCTACTAATAATAATAAATATGTAATTAATATCATGTATATATATTAATTGCAAAATTATAAACATCCTTGTGAAGTGGTGATGTAAAAAAAAGTGCATCGGTCCACGAGGTGATAGTCTGTCGTACATACGAATCAATGGATTCATTTATCATTTGATGGAAGTGGATATGGAAATAGATTATGATATTAGCATAATAAAATATCATTATATTTAGTATTCTAGTGTTATTATTTTATAATAGTTGAATAATATTTTATGGATGTGGAATAAGAAATAAAACTAAAACATTTGGTTAAACGCTATACCTCTTCTTTGGAAAACCTCATTTGCTTCCCACCTTAGGCACTATAAGGTTGGTGTTATTACTAAAATAATATATACATATATAATTATATGAGTTATATGTTGAAATTATTTAGACATATGTTTTCCAAAAAATGGTTTTTGAATTGTGTATATTAGTGGAGAGGTTGTTCCCTTTTATAAGTGAAGATAGGGACACTGTTGGAAATACTGAAAATATTAAATTAATATAAATTAATTTCCATATCCAAATGGTACCAAACTGATATATTTAGAATATAGGATTATTATGGGTCTAAATATTTTCATCCAATAAAATTTTTACATGTTTTGATCACATTTTATCCTTATCTTTTTGTTTTAATCCATTTTAACTCTTTTTGACAATTACTTTAATAACACTATTTTTACTAAATAGAGGATAATATGGTTACTATAAAAATAAAATTGGGACATAAATAGACCATGGTTGATATTTTACACCATATCCAAATCCATTGGCCGATAATAGGATTTTTTTAGTTTTAAATGATTTAATAAAATATTATTTATTATAAAATACCAATAATATCAATTTTTACACTATTCATTTAATCTGAATTTAAAAACTAAAATAAAAAAAAACTTAATTTAAATATAATGAATTAAAACTTATATAGTTTTTTAGTTTTATGTTTAAAATATTTTAACATTTTAACTCACCCAAAAAAAATATTTGTATAGTTTTTGAAATCATTTTATTTATTTTTATTGTTCCTTATTACGCATTGCATCAGTATTACATAAGAATTTAAGGTATATATTTAATATATAAAATTTAAAAATAAATTAACATCATAAAAATAAATTAATAAGTCTCAATTTAATCTATTATATTTGTTTAAAATTTATAATTACTCATATATATGTCAAGACAACTTATTTAATTTGTTATTTTGAATTTTCTAGCCTTGAAAAAGCATTGAAAATAATTTAGATACAATTCTTGTTATATAACTCTAAAATAAAAAACAACATCAGTCCAAATCAAAATTTATATATTATATTTAATAAAAAATTTATTAAAAGACTTTTTACCTCTCATTTATTATCTATAAGACATTGAAATTGACTTTTCCAATGTTGCACACACATTTCCTTGGCACTAAAAATTATTTTCATATTTATCATGAAATAAAATATAATTTTATGTTATGAATTATTTTTATATTATATTTATATTATATTATAATACATTACTCTTTTAATAATTTTAATAAAAAATTTTATCATAATTATTTCTTCATGATATCATAAAATATGTCGTATTTCATAAAAGACTATATTTTTTCCTATTTACTAAATATTTAATTTCTTCAAAGAAATATCAAAAATTAATCCTAGAATTTATATATATTCATAAATATAAAAAATTAAGTCTATTTTATTAAATTAAATTACCATAAATGAAACAAATTACTTTTATTATAAATGCATAAAATGCCGCAAAAAATGGTTTTTTATAAAAAAATTAAGCCTAAAAATAAAATTATACCAAAATAAGGTATAAAGATGATTCAGGTGTACTTAATTATATTATATATAAAAAAATAATTATTATTCTACTTTGATATCAAATTCATGTCACAATGGTACTTTATTAATGAAAATAAATGATAGTTTTATAAAAAAAGTACAAAAAACAACATTTTGACTATTCACTGAAAATATATTTTTTCAAAAATAAAATAAACAAATTAAACTTAAGAAAATTTTAATATTATTAATTAAAGAAATTATAAAATAAAATTTCTAAAAGTTCCATAAATTAATTATAATATTCTCTAATAAAAATCCATAAAAATTTAAAGAAAAACATATTTTTGAAAATAAAATGCCTTTAGATCCCCATATCCTCTTTGTCTGGTATAAATATTATTATTGGTGTGTTCCCTTGATTCATACCTAAGATTATAAAGTGTGTTATCCACCCCAAATAATAGTATAAGTAATCCCCTCTATAAGTAAGTTATGTATAGATTCAGGTGTACCATAGAGTTCACAGGGTGTGATCCTCTATCATTCGTTCCTAGGTTGGGTTATGTATATTATTTTCAACATCTGGTGTGTTTGATCCCCATCCTTTTAGATTACCTCAGATAGGGTTATTTATCCCTAATAGGCCTTGGTTTCGATCTTATATATATTTATAAACATCATATATTATCCATTTTATATATGAACATGGTGAGTCTCAATGATTATAAATCATATGATGAGAACCGTCATTGTTAAATAACCCTATAACCAAAATAACCTCACTAAATTCAATATTAAATAATTTTTTAACCTCAAAGGTTATATCATACATTTAATCTTTCATCTCCAAAATATAATTTAATTCTTTTGAAATAATCCTTCAAGTTAAGCCTAAGGGTTGCATATACCTCAACCCAATAAAACATCTCCCAAAATATCACTAATCATCTCAAAATATCATCACATAAAACCTCAAAAAGGGTTTTTATTACTTTTAACTTATGTTAAAACATAGACTTATAAACCCATTAAGTTATATATAAATATTAATATAACCTTATAAGAAAACATCATAATTTCAAAAGTTATCTAAATGATTCTTCGATTCGAACTCTAATATCCATGAAACTATACTCCCATATCCAATAATAAAAACCTAAAAATTTTATTTCTAGATTTGATACTAATAAATGTGGCCCAATTTTTTCCATCCAAAACATACAACATGAAAAGTATATACTAGATCACATACCTACCTAATTAACTTTTAGGTTTAGTATTTTAGATAATTACTAAAAACTCTTAACAACATGGATTCATAAACAACTAGTTTATAAAGAACAACAACATCTCTCTCTATACCCAGTTTTTCATATTCAATATTAATTATTCAACATATCCCATAATTTTATTCATATATAAAACCATTATAGACTCAAATAATTTAGCATCATTCTTCATAACATGGGGAATATAAAACAGAAGAAGGGTGAGCTCAAATGCTCAGTAAGGGTAAACATAAGAATTAATAATTGAATGTCATTAGAGAGAGTAATATTAACATAAGGGTATGATGAAATAATAAAATTGAATGAGAAAAATAAAAGATATTTCATACTGATCAGTACATGTATCATTAATCATCAAACATTTCATAAGGTTTTACCATAGAAAAAGAGTCATAATAATCAATAATCATGATCAATGTGATGTCAACCTTTATTAAAGGAAACATTTATAACCCATAGAAATTATAAAGAAAATGTCTTGGTATCTTGGAACATTTTCAAATTACTCTGAGATATGGAGTAACCCTCATGGATACACATTAAGTAACCCTCACTATTATACTTATAATAATCATCATATAATATTCCCATAATCTCTTAGAAGAAACCTAATTAGTTAACTCTGCCCTATATTTGGAATAACCATACAGTCAACTTCCATGACCATTACATTGGATGTCTATTATAGACCCAACTATATTTTGTTTATAATGGAACAACCCATCATCATAAACAATTTCAAATAACCATAACATGAATAAATTATATGGATATTTAGTTTCATTATAAAACTTATAGAAACAATCAATATTCCATTTATAAATTCATTAGTCCATGGAAAAGAAACGAATTTTATAACAATCTATTTGAAATAATAATAATACATCCATATAAATTATTAAGATGGTATAAATACAAAATAATCTCAATGGATTATATGTAACATCAAGGGTTGTTGACATTGATGAATGGGAATACCATTAAAATATTATTAAAAACATTTTAGGGGAAAATAAACTTTTCGTTTCAAATTTCACTATTAAAATATAAAAATTGCACACAAATTAAAAAAACCATTTATTTTGAAACAATACTTGTAAAATTTTAAAGTAAAAATCAAATAATTGCATCATCATGATGGTGATAAAAACCATTCATGTTGTAAATCTTAAAAATAAACATTATTTTCAAACATTTTGAAAGTCAAAAGAGACCCATGTAGAAAACATTAAGAATTTTAATTTTTTAAACCATTTAAAATAATATAAAAGATAATGGAAAATATATTTTGAAAATAATTTATGTTTATAAAATTAAATTTTTGAAATCATTTTATAAAACATGAATATTGAAGAGAAATATTCACGATCTAAAAGAAGATAAAAGATTGGTATCACTTATCAGTGACTTTCTTGGTGTTTCTTTAATCAATAAGGGAGGAAATGGAAATTAAACATATGAACCACAATGATAACCATTTGATATTAAAATATATTTTTTTCAAGAAAAAAATCATATGATTTCCTAAAAAGGAACCTTGAACATAAATAATACTGGAAAGAAAGAAGATTTTGGCATAAAAACTTTTACACTTTATTAGCTTTTCAATATTAATCCCATGAAAAAATAAAATAAATTGAATACTAAATATCATGATTATAATTATATTCAATAAATATTATTTAAAAAGTTAATTATATACACCTCATAAAATAAATTAGTTTCACAACAATAGAATATGCCTCAGTGAATGAAAGTTGAGATGAAATCACTTACCTAGAGTCCATAATTTCCATGTATATTATTTAACTCCTATATAATAAAGTCATATAAATTATTATATTTATTAATAAGATTTTCTAGGTTAAATACCTTATCTTTAAACCATTTATTTCATTTATTTTAATGAAATTTTTAATTACTTAATCAATTAAGTCCACATCATGAGTTTTCAGGATATTCGGTTCATAAGTTCAAAATGATTTTTTTAGGTTGATTGTGGTCAAATAAGTCATTTTTAAGTAATATATATAATAATAACAAATAATTAATTATCATTTTTATACATAAATTATAATTCTGAATCCAACTATTAAATATGATTATAAAAAATGAACTATGTTACAATCATGGAGATGGTAGGTCATGCGTACGCATGAGTAACGTTTCCATTTTTCGACGATCAATATGGAAAGAACTTAAGTAATATTTTATATTTATAGAATTATAATAATATCATAAATATCATATTAGTTATTTAAATATACTTATATATAACATCCATATTATGTGGCGATTAAAAATAAATCGCATCGCCTCATGGATGTGGTAGTCCACATGTACGCACGAACGATGTTATCATTTTTTAGTAAATGGAAAGGTAAGAAATTAAATGGTATATTATCTATTAATAATGATAAATATCTTATGAATATCATATAAATAAATTAATTCCATAATTTTAAACATCCTTGGGAGGCGGTGATGGAAAACAAATTACATCAGTTTGTGAGGCAACAGTCCACCATACACAATAATCGACGGTTTCATTTCCCAATTGAGGAAAGTGGAAATGGATGTATGTTATTATATTGACATAATAAAATATAATTATATTAATTATACTATTTTTTATTATTTTATCACGGTTTAAGAACATTTTAAGGCGATTTAAGAATAAATAAAATTACAACATTCAGTTAAACGCTATACCTCTTCTTTGGAAAACCTACTTTGCTTCCCACCTTAAGCTCTCTAAGGATAAAATTATAACCAAAATAAAACATCAATGATGTGAGGATTGATTTTGGAAAATTATTTTTACATATTATTTCCAAAAAAATGGTTCTTGAAGTGTGTAGAGAAGTAGAAAGGTTGTGCACTTTTATAAGTGAAGGGAGGGGAACTTTTGGAAATACTCAACATATTAAAATAATATAAATTAATTTTCATATCAAAATGGTAAAAATAGATTTATTTATAATATAGGATGATTATGGGTCTAAATAATATCATCAAATAAAAATTGGATATTTTTGAATCACATTTTTACCCTTATCTTTTTTTTAATCAGTTTTAACCTTTTTTGAAAATTACCATGATAACAATGTTTTTACTATATAGAAGTCAATATAGTTAATATAAAAAAGAAAATTGGGACATAAATAGACCATGGTTGATATTTTATGCCATATGAAAATCCATTTTATGAACATATTTTTTTTTTTTTTGAGTTTTAAATCATTTAATAAAATATTATTTATTATAAAATAATCTTAATGTCAATTTTCACACTATTTATTTAAATTGACTTTAAAAACTAAAATACAAAAAAACAATTAAAATATAATGAATTATAACCTATAAAGTATGTAATTTTTATCTTAAAAAATCTTGTGACACTTTATCTAAACCAAAAAATATTATTTTGAGAGATTAAAATCACTTTTATTGATTTTTCTTCTGCTTGCATAAGCACTACATCAGAGTTGTATAAGTATTTCAGATACTTATTTCATATATAAAAAATAAAAATAAATTAACCAAATAAAAAAATTATTTAGTCTCAATATAATACTTTATATTAATTCATTAATTACATTTACTCATATCTAATTCAAGACAACTTATTTAATTTGATATTTTGACTTTTCTAGCATTATGAAAGCATTACACAGGAATTTGGATAATGTTCTTTCTATATAACTCCAAAATTTTAAAATATTAGTTCAAATCATAATTTATACATTATATTTAATTAAAAAAATAATAAAAATTATAGTTACCTCTCAATTACTATCTATAAGGCACTAAATTTTACTTTTCCATGTCGCGCAAGTACTATGTCGGTACTAAAAATGATTTCCATATTTATCAAGAAATTAATTATAATTTAAATGTTATGAATTATTTTTTTAAGGTATTTTTATTATTCTATCACACATGATTCTTCCCATAAGTTTAATAAATTTTTATATCATAATTATGTCTTCATGATATCACAAAAGATATCGTATTTAATAAAAACTGTATTTTTTACTATTCATCAAAAATTTAACTTCTTCAAAAAAATATAAAAAATCTATGATAGGATTAATTTCACTTTATGAATATAAAAAACTAAATTCAATTTCATTAAATTCAATTTTTATTAGTGAAATAATTACTTTTATTATAAATGCGTAAAATGTAGCAAAAAATAATTTTTATAAAAATATATTTTAATCCCAAAAATAAAATTATACCAAAATATTGTATAAAGGTGATTCAGGTTTAATTAGTGATATTATATCTACCTAAATAATACTTTTGTTAAATTGAGATAAAATTAATGTCACAATGGGACTTTATTAATTAAAATAAATGACATTTTTACAACAAATGTACAAAAACAGTATTTTCACTATTCAATAAAATATCAATCTTTTGAGAGAAATTAAAAATCAACTTATAAAAATTTTGATATGATGAATTTAAAAATTATATTTTTTAAAAAAATATATAAAAAATTTATAGAAATTAATTATAATATTTTCTAACAAAAATCCATAAAAACTTTTTTGAAGAAAAACATATTTTTGAAAAATAAAATGGCTTTACTAAAATTGACTGATTAATTATTAAGAATTAATCAATGAATTTATATTGAGTATGAAATTCATATATATATATATATCATAATGTGGTTCATATTAATACCTCTTAATTTATCTACTAGGTTATAACAGTTATATTTAAATAATAATATTTTCTGGTTTGTTTAAATTCAGTGTTGTGTATTTTGTATTATACCAAAAATGGTAGTTATTTTAAAATATTGTAATATTATAGGATACATTATAAATAGAAAATATACAATAATATGATATTTCTTTATTTAAATCAAGTGCGTTGGATGGATCCAAAAAAATATTAAAGTACTTCACTTAGCATGGATAAAGAAGAATGTATTTTATCTATAAATACATGTGAGCAATTGTTATGGATAAAAAAGGAATTAGAGGATCAAAATTGAAGATTTGATACTTCCTATGGTGGTCCACTGTGACAAAAAAGTGAAATTTAACTAAAAAATAATCTATTACAACACTCATTCATGAAGCATATTAAGATTTGGTATCATTTTATTAAAGAGAAGGTGGAGTAAGGAATCATTCATATGGATCGTATTTTAAAAAAATAGGGTGGTGGATATTTTCAAAAAACCATTGGCCACACCAACATTCAATAAGCATCATTTTAACCTTGGTGTTCAACCACCTCTCTCAATATAAAGAGGTTCCATAAAATCACCTCTCCCCATTTTCATCTAATGACTAACTTGGTTACTTGTGTTTCAAAGGAATTTGACATTTGGGTTTTTTGTTAAAGGGGGAAATGAATGAAAAAAAATATTAAGGAGTGGTATCCATCATGGAACCCTATCTTTTAGGGGGTTTGGGTAGGAAAATAGGGGTAGATGTGATCCAAGGTGATGATATCTTGAAGGAGTTTTATATGGGATAAAGATGAGGGATATTTCTATAGATTTTTTAGTTTGTTAAAATGTATCAGCAAGTAGTATTTAGGTATGGAATGGTTTTATTTGATTATCTCTTTTTTAACATTGAGAATTTATCATGAAAATAGTAATGGAAGATTAATTCTATTACTATTTTTATTTTTTGGATCTTAAAGTGTATAAATTTCATCAGATATACCTTAGTTTTACAACAAACCAAAAGGGGGATAATTTTTTAACCAGGGGTGGTGTTCTTGGATATGTTGGATTTATAGAGGCGTTCTTAAAGTTATGTTTTTTTCACTAATAATCATAGTTATAATCAAGTGATATTGTAGATATTTTTCATGGATAAATATTTTTGAGATGTATAGAGATGTTTGGTGAAGGTTTAAGGACGTCTTATAATGAAGATCATCACAACATGGAAAAGTTATAAGGGTCACACCATGGATTGGTTATTAGTGAATAAATATTATAAAGGTGATGGGTATATCACACCATAGTGAATTCGGCCATGCAATAGTAATGGGTTTCATGTCATAGTGTCTATCCTATGTGAATTTTTTTATTTCAATATTTTGACTGAACAATGAACTCACATCACGATTAACTTTTCCAACATTAATTATTATTTTTATTTTGATAGAACTTAATGCATCTAGGTCTTATAAAGTTACCTTGACTATTTGAATTTAATTTAATTAGGTGGTTTTAATTGATATTTACCAAGTGGAATTAATTACCTCAAGGAATATCATAATTATTTGGCTATATTGATTCATAATATAGGTAAATCATAAATATTTGGGAGACATCCTCTAAAATCAATCTATCATCTATGTCTATCATTTAAAATTTTAATTAATATAATACTTCTATTTTCTCCATTGTAATCCTCCCTATTTCAAATTATATTTTCTAACCATTATTTATGCATTTGATTCATTGAATGGATAATCAAGAATGATTGTTTAGGTCAGGAGCCTCTTATTGCCAATAGGGCAACCCTAGGACTCACAATTATTGTACTAAATTTGTGTAGTTTCATTGATTATGGTTTCATGTTTCTTAATTATAATGTCTAACCAACACCCTTGAGAGGTGATTATTCTCAGGGTAGTGTTTGGTTATTGGTGTCGTTGTCTGGGACACAGATGGGAACTATCTGAATATTTTGGTACTGATTGATTTTTCACTCTTTTATTTTCTTTTTCTTTTTTTACCTTTTTTAAAATTTATATGAATTGATATTCAGGTTTTTATTACTCTAGACTTCAGGTGAATAATCCAAATTACACACACTTAATATATGAGAATTTATTTTGAGGAACCACTTGAATTTAATCCTAAAGACAATTGTTATCTTTTTCACAACTAAAGAGTATAAATAGGGAACCTAGGAGCTTATCAAACATGTAATAATCTAGTCATAGTCATTATAGATTCCCAATACTCTCCACATGAGAATAAGTTAATGGAATATGGACTAATATTTATCAATGGGGTAACTCCAATAATCATTAGGCTACTAATTTAGACCAATAACTTCAAATTGAAGTTGGGTGTTCTATAAATGATTTAGAATGTTAGAAAATTTATAGGCATGTATAATAGTAATCCTCGCAGTTATATTTTAAACATTTTATATATTTGTGATACATTCAAAATAAATGGGGTCACTAATGATTCCATCTAACTTAAAGCTTTCCCATTTTCATTGACAAGACAATCTAGGTAATGGGTAAATGCATAGCCTCTAGAATCTATTATGGACCGAGATGAACTCACCCAATGATTTTTGAAAAAATTAATGCTATAGAGTTTCCGACATCATGTATTTACCCTTTGGATTTAGCTTCAAAATTTATACATTGAGTTAAAAATTAATATTATCCCATTATTAATTTACCCATAGGAGGAGGATTAATGAGTAAAATCAACTACTAAAGCTGAAGTCTATTTTTCATGATTTTTTAGGCAGTGTTTCTCAATGGGAAGGAGAATGAGGTCTATCCAAGAGAGGCATACACCAAGTATATAATACATCCAAGTGTCTTACTCAGATGGAATACATGTCTAAAAATATGGTTTCTTTATTGGATATCCATAATCAAAGATAATCCTCCAAGCCTCATCAAGTGTTATCATGTGAGATGTGTGGAGGCCCACATTTATTTTAAGATTTCCAAGCTATATAAGAAGATTACTTAGTAAAAAGGTAAATTTTTTGAGAAATAACTTTCCTCAAACATACTATTAAAAAAATTAAAATAATTAGTAAGGATGGATTCTTAAAATCAAGGCTAGATAGAAGGATGGAATAATTATATTGAATGTCCTCTATGGTATCCCTATGTAAAGAAAACACCCAAATGAATTGGCCAATAATTTCAAACTATATGATTATAATTTTCTCAAATACCATAGCAATAGTTTAACTACAATTGAAATAAACCCATCCCTCTTTTAATAAGTCACTAACCAAGTACATTAAAAAATAACCAATGCCTCAATAATGTAAAAATAATCATTTAAAACTGAGTTCCCTTAGAGTTTTAGATAGTTTTTATTTTTTTTCAACCATGTTTAAGAATCATTGGAAATTTTTGAGATGTGTTGGAAGTTTTATAGAATGTTTTTGAATAGGTTTGAGAGGCACACGATATGATTTCATGAAGTTCAATGAATTTTTTGTGTTACCTAGAATGATAGAATTTTCTAAAGTATTTAATCATATGCACTTCATAGGTTATATTGGAATCTTTGTAGGGTAAAACTCTATGAAATCATAATATTTCATTCTAAACATTGAAATCCTAAGTATGAACTTTATAACTTTCATTATATAGACAAAGGAATCTTAGTAAGGTTGTACAGACACTTTTTAGGGTTGATTTTTGAGTTCATAATACTTGTATAATGAATTTTTAATGTTTTTGAACTTTTTAAGGTTCAATTAATTGAACTTCATAAGGTATATATTGAAATTCCCAAGAAATATATATGAGCATCACTAAAAGGAGGAGGGGTGAATCTTTGATCTCTTTTTCTTTTATGTTTTCTTTATTATGAAACAACATTCTCCTCCTATTAAAGAGTTATAAATTTTATAAAAACAAACTCACATTCACAACCACAAGAACACAAGAAATTACAAGATTTTCTACTCATCAAGATTAACTAGTCCTTGGAATGGCTTGGAGATAATTCAATACTACACAATCCACTATAAAAAAATACTCCTTTGTGATTACATCAAGCATGAAATATCCTTACACTTTTTTTCACTATTATCAAAACTATAGATCATGTTATTTATGCACAAATAAATTTGTAATAAATATTTAATAAAAACATTATAAACATTCACTAATAGGCTCATAATTTTTTCATAGTGTTGCATGTACAAACTTCACTTTTGATCTTATTTCAAAACACTTTTTCGTCACTTTATTACCCAATAGTAGGTAATAACTTCCTTCTTCTTTCTCCATACATAATTTCTATATATAGAATTTTTTTCATCCATAATTTGTCCATACCATCCTGAATTCTTCCTCAACCAAGATATTCTTGGTCGGAAACATTCTACTCAAAACTATCTTTTAAAATATCATTCATAATTTCTATCCAAAAAAACTCTTTAACACTTACAACTTTTTCAAATGATAGAAGTATCCCATTTTTACTCTCACTTTCACCCTCTATATAGGTGTGCACTGGATAGAAGAGGTAGGAACTCCAATTTATTTTCCCACCTAAATGAAAACTCAAATTTCAAAACTCCCACTAAAAAAATTCACAATTTGAGACATTCAAAACCTTCCTTTAAACATCCTTAAAACTAGATGACAATCACAATTTACCGCCATGATTTTTGGAACAATAAAATACTAGCTCACCATAATCACATTTGATATATTTATGAATTTTTTGTAAAGAACATCGATTTACAAAAATTGTGCTTGGGAAATGTTGGTCTATAATGTTCATATGAAATGATCACTTGAAATTTTATTTGAAAATGTTTATAAAAAAAATTCACTTTTTTGTCCAAAAAAAATCATCTGAAATGTTCTTCTAAAATTTTCACTTTGTTCATATGAAATTGTCCATCCAAAATTTTCACTTTTTTCATCAAAAATGTACGTCTAAAGTGTTTGTCTAAAATTTTCACTTTGTTCATCCAAATATGTTCATATGAAATTTTCACTTTTCCCTTCTGAAATGTTTATCCAATTTTCATTAGTCATTAAATTTCTCTATCTTCTAGACTTCACAAATATATATCCCAAAATTCATACAACCGTAGCTTCCAAACTTCATAAACTTTATAAAAAACTTTCCTCAACCAAAAATTTGTTCAACTTTGTACACTCAAAAAAATTTATCCCCCTTTATTCCAAATGCATAAATCATGATATTTTATAACTCGTGATATTAAAACTTTAATAATATAAAATCATCATCATATTTTATTTTCACCACCTTCTATATCTGGAAACTTTCTATTCATAATATTCTTAAGGAACATTTATCTGATCTTTTCCCACAAATTCATTAAGGAAATATAATATGGTATTTTGTCCATAAATTTATTAAGTAAAATTCATTTGATCTTTTCCACTTTATTAAGAAAATATTTTATGGAATTTTTTTATAAATTTTTTAAGTAAAGTTTGTTCGATATTTTTACAAAAAATTATTATGTAATGTTCATCTAATATTTTACACTTTATTATTAAATTTTTGTCCCATATTTTATTTATGATTCTATATCCATCTGATTATCTTTTTAAGAAAACTTTATAAAGTTATGTTATTTTTATTAAGATAAAAAAATACAATCATTTCCAGAAAAACTTATTTTACAAAAAACAATTCAACCAAACTTCTTCAAAACAACTTCCATAAACCTTAAGAAATCCTTCATCCAACTTAGTCCCAACACATATATACTGAGTTTTAAATTATAACAATGGTATGAACCCTTTTTACATAATAGGATAGATATTCATAAGGTATATGGAGCATTATAACATTAAACACTTTTACGGATTTTGAGAGAGGGTTCAAAAATGAGAAAATAGATAATTATAGAATATTCAATATTCTGAATAAATTATTAAATAATCTACTTTATTTTTTCCTCATTGATAATAAAACTTCACATAAAAATTTTTATTCAAGTTAGTCTATTATAATTTTAAAAGAAGTGATAATTTCACAAGTTTTTTGGATCTTTCAAATTAATTTATCTAAAAAATTTCAGTGGTGTTCTATCGGATTTGGTTCTTAGATAAACTATAGAAATTAATTCCATAATGTTAATGTGATGATTTTTTCCAGATATTAAGTTACTTAATCACATGAAAATGTTATTATAGTTATTCAAACTAAGTCTTTCATGTTTTTACATTTTAAGTGTTGTTTCATGATGATATTTTTATTCCACTTCCAAGTTGAAAAAGATGAGATTCAAAGTTAATCCAATTTAATTATGTCATCTGATTATTTGTGGCTATTTATATAATTAAAAAATAAATTTATTTTTGAAATAATTTATGATGATCAAGACTGAAAAATTTTCAATCGGTTTTATTTATATCTAGTTGATAAGAAATAAAAAAGACGGTTGGAAGTTGAATTTCATTGGAGACATGTATTTAATTTAAAAAAGAATATTTGTTGATCATGGTGCATTTTTTTAATCCTATCCAAATGAATAAATTTATAGTATCATGATTTATGCTTATGTTGGAAGAATATTCAATAATGTTGATCTAGAAATTTTTTTCTATAATTATTTTAATTTGATAATTTTGAGTCGATATGTTGGGAAGGAGTGATGTATGATATTTAGTTGTGTATTGAAAAAATGATAAAAATAGTTCTTAAATCCCTAGATTAATAATAGATAAAAAAATTGATGCATACCTTTTTAGTGAATATATTCTGAGAAGAAATTTTAGAAGTATATTAAAATATGTATTTACTTGTTCTGATCTAGTCATACATACTCCTCTATTATTTCAATTTTTATTTGAGGTTGAATAACTAGATGAGGTGAACATATTATTCTATCAATCCAATGAGATGTTGATGAACACTAGTTGTAGGATGATAACTCCTTAACCACTTTTAATTTATGATTAATTATTAAAATAAAATCAATGGATTAGGATAAAAATGAACCCAAAAGGAGTAGGTACCCACACTGAATTTTAACCTTGTAAAAACTTGGGTATGCCTTGTTCACTTAATTTTTTCATTCACACGAGTGAGGTTGAGTTTTGATTTATGAAATGATTGAATCCCAACTAATTTAATAGCTTTATCTCAAGTTAAATTAATATTAATATAGTTTTATCATGGATTTAACACCCACACCACACTCTCAATGGTTCACTTGTTCTTGGGGTATCTCAAGTGGTATCGAAGCATCTGGGTTCCCTATTAAATATCCTTGAGGTGTTCGAATGGAAATTTTAATTAGATGAACAACATGGGTGTTCCCACATTTTGAGGAAATAAATACCATTATTTGTTCTTCCATATCTTCTATATCTTATCCTATAAGTGGTTTATTCACCTATTAATATAAGTGTTCAATATATTTGGATGATATTAAGAGGTTGGAAATAGCTGGTAAAGAAAGAAATGCCAAACTTATATCATTATGAGAAAATGTCTACAATGAGGTGATGTGAATTCATACTATTAAATAAATATATCACAAGTTAGAAAGAATATATGAAGGAAATATGAAAGTCAAAGAATACAAGTTTTATATATAGATAAGTATATTTAAGGATATTGAGATGGATGAAGATAAAAATATTGATGAATACTTAAAAAGAGTTAATGAAATTTTGAGTAATATCATAAGCTATGGAGAAAATCTAGAAGACTCTACCATTGTAAAGAAACTAATGAGAAATTTTTCAGATAGTTTTGATCCCAAAAAATAAGCATTGGGAAATAGAGAGGATCATACCCTTAATTTGATACATAATATTATCATTACATGTAAAATTATAAAGTCTTTGGTATTTAAAAAGAAATATATGGTGGAAATGGAATTTGAAGCTATTAGTAAGATCAAGAAAAAGATGAATAAATAGAATTGTAAATTTATTCAAATGATGAATAATAAATGGATGGGGATTATAAGAGAATCATATCTATCATCACTAACAATTTCATAAAGGGAAAAGGAAAATACGAAGTAAAAATAACATGGGATTGTTTCAAATTTGGTATCATTGGAAAGTTTTCAATAAAATTTCCAAATAATAAGAGTGTAGAATATAAATCTCATGATCATTATGATAAGTCTCAAAATAAGAAATGGAGTAAAGATAAAAGGATGTTTCAAAATATATTTAAGGTGATAGGAAATTTCCATGATGAAAAAGAATAAGTTTATTATTGAAGAAGGAGGTGATGATCTCCATTAAATCAATAAATCTAAAGAAAAATCTATTGAGAAAATACCAAATTTTATTTCTCATGTGGAGAATCATGAAGATCCCTCATGTATTAAGGAAGACGAAGGTGAAATTTTTTATATAGAGGACATGTTGAAATCTGAATTGGAAGCAAGCCTTGATTATAACACTAAGCTAAAGAAATAAATCAAACTCTTGAAGAAATGATATAGAAAGAAAACTATTTCTAGGGAAGAAATTGACAAAATGAAGCTTATTATTTTGATGAAATAAAAAAATTCAAGCTGAAAATAGTTTAGAATGATAAGATAATAAAAGATCTTGAATTGAAACTCAAGTTGAAAAAAGGAGATATTTAAAAGATTCAATATAAATTCCTTAAAGCTAAAAATGAATTAAAGGATATGAGGAGTGATTATAATAAAGAAATGGGTATTAAGGATAAGACATCAAAATCATCTGAAAAAGTGAACATAATAGATCATGTCAAAGGTACCGAATCAGGTGAATGGTGAAATTTCGGTCTCAATCTCTTCCCTGGAGTTTGCGAAGGCGGTGTCGCGGCTGGATCATACCCTTGTCGCAAGATTCGGAAAGGCTCGGCCCTCTGTGGACTGCTTCCACAGGTTTGTCTCCTCCTCCTGGATGCTTCAAGACAAAGTGGTTATTGGGATGTTGGATTCGAGGCATTTTTAAATACGTTTTTCTAGCGAGGAAGATTTAATTACAGCCTGGTCTTCTGCGCTGAGAGTGGTTAATGGGTTTAGATTTTTCCTGTTTCGCTGGTCTTTTGACTTTCATCTTCGTCGTGATCCTCCGACCGCAGCGTTATGGGTTACACTTCCTGGGCTCGCATTACCTTTCCAGAATCCCGCAATTCTTCGTGTCATTGGGAATCTAATTGGCCTTTTCTTGTGTATGGACCTGCGAACACGGGTTGCTTTCCATCTAGTTGCACCACGAATTTGTGTGGAAGTAGATGTTTCGATAGAGCTGATTGAGTCTGTCTGCGTTGAGGTGGAGGGTGAGCTTAGATGGCATCAGTCTGTCCTCTTTAGTCATCGATGCCCTTCTGTGGGATTTGTCGTCGCCTTGGTCATTCGGATATGCTATGTCGTCACAGCACACGTCGTGGCGAGGTTGGCACAGCGTCAACTTTTGTTGCTCCTGACCGAGAGATGGTGCCAGAGACAGATGGATTACAGGGAGCTGCTATTATTACAGCCGCTGAATATGCACACACTGGGGACCCGTGTGCTGAGGTTTCTTTTCAGAAGAGGATACCTAGTGGGTTGGTGAACCCATCGGTTGGAGATGTTTTTAAAAGACTGAAGCAGGATCTAAAGTGCAATGTTGGTATTGAATCCGACAGGGATAAAGAAATTCCAATTTCTGAATGTGGAAACAGGATGCTAGACAAGGGAGAAGGTGAAAATTTGACGAATCAAGTTAGTGGTGTATCTCTGGGCAACAGATATTTAGATTTGGTTGATCTGGACTCCACTGATCAAGGAGCAGCACACTCACAGCAGGTTATGGCTGCAGATGGTACTGAAACGTTTGTTCGTAGTGGGAATGGGGGTTTGGAGGAGACTGATGGGGATCCTGCTACTCTGATAGAGGGGGAGCTAGCTGAGAACTGCGGTGAGCTGGCTGATGGGGGTCCTGATTTTCTGATACAGGAGGAGCCGGCTGAAGATGATGTTGGGAAAATTTCAGAGGATGTTTTGAGCAATACTGAAATTGCAGAGCAGCAGAATGGCAGGGTGACATCTTTGAACAAGCAGGACTGCTTAGAGGGAAGTTGCAAGAGGCAGAATAATGAGGACCAGTATCCATGTTTGACACCCAGAGATGGTAACAGGGAGTCTGTTCAGGTTACAACCCCTATGGTGCATGAGGGCTCTTTAGGGGCAGGTGAGGGGAAGGAGAATCAAGGAGGCAGAGCACAGAGTATGCTGAAAGAGTCATATAGTGATATTCTCAGAAAAGTGGGGCAAAGGGCTGAGAGTAATGGAGCTTCCACTGCTCCACCGAAGAGGAAACACAGGAAAGACTACTCCAACACACCAAGGACCATTGCAACCAGGTCATCTGCCAAAAATGAAAAACTGAAAGAATCGGAACAAAAGAAGGGACGACAGAGCAAGGATCCCATGTCCCCAGCGAAACTACGACTGAGGGAGCAATATATACAAATGCTAAGTCAATATGCTTCACAATCTGAATGGGAGTCAGCAGAACCGGATGAGTTCTCAGAAGGTGGCGGTGATGATGTGTTTGATGTGCTCTAGTTCATGAGGCTGTGAGGCTTTGAGGTTTGCTGTTTTATTTCCTTTTCTCCCTGCGTTTGTACTATCTTTTTTATTAATAATTTTCTACGAGGCTGGGCATTCGGCCTAGTCCTGCACCTTCCTGGTATAATTATTCTTTATCTACCAACAAAGGTTTAGACTCTAAATTTGGTCATTTTTAGGCTATGAATAATTATGTGAAATCCTACTCTATATCTAATTAAGATTAAAAAAATCACTATAAGATCGTCATCCCCAAGTTATACACAATCACAACATAGGGTTGTCCAGTTGAAACAAAATTCTAGGTAGATTTTGTATTATTATGGAAGACCCATATTTAATGGATATTTATAGTGTTATAGGATCATTGGGAATAAATCTTATACATAATAGTGTAATATATCTCTTCCAATAAGAATGCATGAATCAAGGGAGAGTGTCTCCAAAAATATCATAAGAGATTAAAAAAATAAATAAGTTTTGAATATGAATCCATCTAATCTATCAATAGAAAACAGATTTGAGTGATTGGATGAAATATATGGATGTTGTGACCAATTAGGTCACTATGTATAGGAATTATTAATAAACCTTCCTAGGAATCATCCTATAGTGAAAAGGGGAAGGGAATTCAGAAGCCAAACTAGGAAGAAATATTTCTTATTATTTAAGTGGCATTGAAAGCATATAAGAAAGGAAAGCCTTGGATTCTTGATTGTGGTTATTCCTCACACATTTCTAGAGACACCAAAGTTATCCAAAGCATGTAAGAATTTTATGGAGGGGTGTAATATTCAACAATGATCGATCCCTAATAATTAAAGGTATTGGTTCTATAGATATTAAAAAAAAGTGACTTAAATGTAGAAATGTTATTTTTGTGCGAAGTCTTAAACATAATCTTCTTAGTGTGAACCAGTTATGTGATAATGGGAATGAATTTATATTCAATAAATATTAATACATCATAAAAAACAATAAGGATGTAATATTTATCTCTAAAGGATAAATAATAAGTGGCAACCTATTTCAAATTAGTGACCCAACTAATTTTTTTTACTTAATTGAAAATTATGAGAACGATTTATAGCCTATAAGACTTGATAAATTAAACCAAATAAACTTTATTATAATCTTAAAGTATGAATTATTAAGAGACTTTCCTAAAATTAGAATATATGGAGTGGATATTTTTGAAACTTTACATACGGGGAATATGGTCCAAGTAAAATATAAAATAGTGATATACAATTCACTAAGCCACTTAAACTCATTCAATCTTATTTGAGTGGTCCTATAAGACTTCATTCTTCCAAAATTGATTTTTATTTCATTAAATTCAAATATTAATTCACTAAAATGAATATGTTTGTGTTCTTAAATCACATACTTTAATCATTTTATTTCTTCAAGATCTTTAAAATATGATTTGAGAAGGAGCTAGGAGTCTATATAATAAATTTTAGAATATATGATAATAATAAGTACACTTTTAATGGATTTTAAAATTACCTTGAAAACCATGGTATAAAATATCAATTAAATTAACCCCATACACCACATCAAAATGGATTACTTGAGAGGAAAAATGGAAGTCTTGTTTAGATAGGAAGGATAAGGTTATCTAAGCTTAGACTCTCTAAAGTTTTATAGATAGAATCTATTAGCATGGTCATCTATTTAAAAAGTAGATATTTATTGATACCTAAGACAAATAAGACACCATATTAAATATGTTTCAAAAAAATCCAACTAGGAATTATTTCCAATTCTTTAGAAGCTCTTATTTTATAAATTTTAAAGGCACTAATCTTATAATACTCAAAGAAAAATTTAGAGAGGGAATTTTCATGGATTTGAATCCAATGGTATTGGATTTCATAAAATTATTGAATAATGTGATGTAAAGATCATTCAAAATCAATCCAAGATGGAGGTAATAGTTGGAGTTATAGATGAGAAAATACAAGTGGAAAATGATCATATTTCTGAAAAATATATTGAAGAACAAGTTAAAATGGGTAGAATATGGTTGAAAATGACTCAAATCATACCAATGATAGTGTGTTGTACATCAGAGACTAAGACATAAAAGTTTGAAAAAACATGTTTATTTTGAATATATTATTGGTAATTAAGAAGAACCAATCAAAACTATTATAAGATTAAAATTTTAGAAACAAAATACTCTCATTTCTCAATTTGAACCCCTATTTGATTTATAAGTAGTTGATCATGAATAATAGATAAATTCTATGAATTTAGAGCTTGATAAAATTGAGAAGAACTCCACTTTAGATCTAGATACAAGACCTAAATATAAAATATAATAGGCACTAAGTAAATCTTTAGAACTAAGATAAATGATAAAGTTTAAGTAACTAAAAAAACTAGGCCGGTATAAAGGGGGGACTCTCAATTGGAAGGCATTAATTTTGAAGAAACATTTGCACTAGTTATTGTAATAGTGGATTCCCTACACCCAACATAAATAGTAATTTTCATTACCATATCATGTATACAACAAGTTATTCATGATGTACACTTACCACAATATTCTTGATATTTCTACATCCACTATTTATATGGTAATGTCCTTATATTATTTTTCATATCAAAAGGTTATAGCGGTTCTCAGGATATAATGAGAACCTTGAGATACTATGACATTAATATTAAAGATATGTCCTATGTTCTAGATACATCATAATGGCTAGACAAAGATGATGTTTGGATATTAGTTATTGGGGGATCATAAGCATTGAAACTTCTCATGAAGTTCAAACTTGGTGATTTTGAGTGGATGAGATCATGAGGACTAACCCACCTATAGGAAAATCACATGTTTCAGTAGTCATTGGTTGCTCCTATCTATGAACAAGTGTAATGGTATCATGACATGATATTATTATCAATGTATACCATTTTATCGCATACTTTGATTCAAAGAAAAAACTATGTCCTTGAATTTGTAGCATGGTATCTTGTATTGGGTGTGTCATTAGTGGTATGACCTTGATTAAATAATCAAGAAAGAATTTGTCACTTTCGATTGGAAGAGATATCTTGGGCCTAGTTGATCAGGATGGCAGTACCTTCATTAAATCCATGTCCATGGTAGAAGAAGGTAAGTCCATCTAGTTAGGTCAATGAAAAATAAATCAAGAAAGGATGATGACACAAAGTTTTCATCTTTCTTTATGAGATATTGCAAGACAAGGAGATTATATTGCATGGCATGTGTTTGTAGGAAAGTTGTCACTATTATGACTACTCCTTATCTCTTTAGGGGCCTTGATGAGTTTCTATACTCCACTCCTATTATATGAATGGTGTTCAGTACTATCTAGATAATGAACTAGAGAGTTACACACTAAGCGTATTCAAAATTCTACCTTATTCTGATGAATAGGAGTATAGAAGATTGTGGGACCCACCACAAGGTTTGGGATATGTCTGTGGATATTTGATCACCAATGAATAAATAAATTCATATTATTTAAGTTTAAAATAATTGGTATTGAATATATTTATTAAATGTATTTATAAGTGGTAAAGTAAATGCACGAAAAAATATTATATGAATAAATATTATTATAATATTCCAGTTTCATTTAATATTTGTGTGAGAGATGATTCAAGTTAATGGATAAGTTTTATCATGTAATATATTTTTTATATTACAAGAAATTGATAAAAATATAAATGATATTCATTACTCAGTAAAGTATTCAAAATATGTTGTCTATATCAAGTAATAAATATCTGGGGGGGCCTTTTCTGGTATTTGAGGATCTCATAATATAAAGGAGGAGAGGCTCACATAGAATCACTATTCATCACATAATGGATTATAGACTCTCTCTTCTCTTTCAATTTATATATAGATAATCTCATGCTCTAGTTTTTCAATTACAGTTCATTTTTTTTGGATTGAAGGAAAGGCATTACAGTGATCATCGGGATGTCAAAGGTGTCATCGGAACTCTGCACTAGCACCCAGAATTTGATGATCAATGATCTTGTGGGATTTTGAAGTGTATTTGGATGATATATATGGAATAAACTTCAATTACTTTGAGCAAAAATCATTATCGATGAGAATATGTAGAGAGATGCTTCATATCAGAAGAGGTATTTCTTCATTTTAATTTTGTGCTTAATTCATTCATGTGAAAATCCTCAGGTTGTAATCGGGTAGTGCTTTACCAGTGATGACGTAGTTACATCAATCATCAGTGAAAAAAATTCAATTACTAGTTCTTGTGTCTTTCAGTGTGTGGCCAGTACCAAAAATTGATATCAAAGTGATCATCTAATGATTAAAGCCAATAAAAATTTAATTTATTATAAATTCTTGGATAGGGTGTCATTATGGTCTCAATTCCTTATATGGTGATTCAATCCGACATCAAATTACCTTGTTTCAGTCATTTAAGTTTTTAATTCGGATCAAAATCGTTATTTTTTCAATTTTATTTTTAAGAATATTTTTATTCCATCTTTAACCTGTAGGCACCTAATGATGATCTTTTTCTATGAACCCAAAATACGAGTAGATTCCAGTAATCATAATAGTAAATTACAACTAGAGAAAATTCCACATGTTTGTGGAAATAACATTATTTTATTAAAATTTTCTTGTATCCTATTTATATAAGAAATAGGAAAACTTTAATAAAAGGTTTTAAAGCATGGGGCGGTGCTGCATTAGTTTTTTTTAATCAATAGTATTAAAAATATTTTTTCTTTTGGATGTTGCTTTCACATGAAGAAAAAATGACAAATATTGTTTAAAAAAAGGAAAAACCTATGTAGTCGGTAGATTATAGAACAAGTTAGAATATATATATATATATATATATATATATATATATATATATATTAGGAGAGGGTCACACTGCCTCCATAACCTTCAGCTTTCCTTGGCCACCACCATACATCGACAAACCTCTCTCCTCCCAAGCACCACATCACGCCCTCCCTGATCCCCACCTCAAGCAATAGATTGGACCTTCTGTAGCTTCACTATCATGGCCCACATTCCTGCCCCATGAGTCATCCCCCACCCCCCTTCCAATCTATATCAGCATCCAATGGACTGTACCCTAGCATCTGTCCACCCTTCGGCCACCTCCTGGCCTAGCCTTAACCCCACTGAAACCCTTACATAGTGGTCGTCACTTCCCCGACCACCAAAACTATCGGCTCACTCCCCATGTTTCAAAAAAACACCACTATGTGTTCCGCCCTTACCCAGTATCTCATGGATCATTCTAATCAGAAATGGACTAAATGGGTTATGCCTAACCCGATACAGGTCTGGGCGGGTTCTTCCTGACCTAATATGGGTATGGGAGGGTCCTTCCTGACCCAAAATAAATCAAGGTGACCCGTTTCAAGTAAGTTAAGGCCAAAAATCCTTTTATGTATTTTTAGGCTAAACGGGGTCCCAGGAACATAAGTTTATATATATATATATATATTAAAAAATCAAAACATGACCAAGTGTCATTTTTTTAAATAACACCCTTGACATAAATTTAATGTAAAATTAATTTTTATTATGAATTAATTGTTCGTTGACTAATCCTGATCAAAGGTCATCCATTGTATGTCTAGAAGTCAATTTATTTAATTATTTATTGCAACTATGTGTGATTCATGTAATAATTAATTTAAATAGATGGTATGTGCATCGTTGTTTTTCTCGCTTAATATGTGTAAGGGTCTGCATTTCCATAAGAGAAGTTTTTCATGTGTATTATGAAGTCCCAAGACCCCTTCACCTACGTATGAGTCTTTATGTATTATGATGAGTATGGTATAATAGGTGGACCATGATTAGAAGAGGTGGTATTCCATATGATATGGTGATACTTTGGACTGTGGTACGAGCTGCAATATGAGTCAGATATAACTTAGGTGTTATATCCCTAACATCACATTTGATCCATTGAGTATAAATGGATCAACCAATATCAAGTGATCAAGATCAATCACATCATGTATTTAATTTATGAATTGTTTATTATTATTTTAATATGAAATTTTACACACACACATAAAATAATAAACATAAAATTCATAGATTAAATCAATTTATACATGATGAATTTTTTTATATTTATTACATGGTTAGTTTTGAGTGTGATCATAGAGTACATACATTACAAATAAAAGATGAATTCATTCATCAAGTAATAATAATAATAATAACTAAAAGAAATATTAAGTCTCTCACACCTTTCTTTATTTGAATTTAAACAAAATTAGGTGTATGGGGTGCTCGTTAACCCTTGTTGAGGGAACCACCTACTACCATGGAAGTTATTATGAGAGTGATAGGTTTACCTAACTAATGATGATATCAAAGAATTATCTAAATCAATATCATTTCATCTTTAGATTCAAATCATTGAGTAAATCATGTTTATGATTTCTAGAACCTGGGACTTCACTTAAAAGATCAATGAATCATGAGTTAATGCAATTTTCCAGTCATATGTTTACCTTAAAACTATTCGAGTAGAGGTGTATCCAAATATTGTACTATGAGGAGAGGTTTAAGGTATCCTTTAAACTAGAATACTCGAGTGACTAGGTATTCTTAGTCTAGTAGTGAGGGATTATAAGGTTCAAAAAAATAGTGGGAGACATTTAAAGATTTAATTAACCAGTAATGTCTAATCAGTAATCAAGATAAAATTATTAATCTGTTAGTTTTATTTAATAGAGAATGAAAACTAATATCGCATGTTTTCTGTGATTAGTTTTGGAAAAATAACAAGTCCAAAGTGGCATGAGTTTCAAGAGTAGTATAGTCACATGTGTAAAGTACTATGATATAAGAAATTCATTGTTTTGGTGTCTCTAATACCTATTGAGCTACCTAAGGAAGTGAGGGTGTAAAAGATTCTTACAGGAGACTCATGTATGGCGCATTTTATGTTTACATAATAATTCCATAATCAAGATATAATAATTTGTGGATACATCATAAGTACATATATAATTCCATATGTCATCTCATCTTCAAGAAGTTTTCAAGCGTAAAGTGAAGTAATATATAAATTAGATGATGTTTACACTGGATATCTGTAAATTAAAATATGTATTGTGATCTTTCAATGTATCACTTTCATATATCATTTCACCTAATTACTCTATATTCATTTAATATTACAAAATGAATGGTATAAAGAAAACACTTCATTAACTTTGTCTATGGTTTTATAAGTAAATAGGAACTTAAAGAAAGTATAATCTTTAGTTATTATGGTAAATAGGTTTAAAGGAAATGCAAAAGGTCCAATTGAATGTGTGATTTCAAAAACAATTTAGTAGCTTATTTCAAATAAAAGTGTAAAGACATTATATGGGAGTTTATTTTCTTCACATTTCATGATATAATACTCAATAAGTTTAATTACAATGAATTGAATTGAAGAATAAAGTAGTCACTTCTTCTTTAGGTATATTCATCAGTTATAAGTAATGTTTCTATCATACTTATTGGGTATTGAATACAATATTCCTATCATATACATGTATTAAAATATAGTAACTATATAAGAATAAAAATTTTACGAGAAGTAAGGTGAGTTAACCAAGCGGGTAATAAAGGTTGATTCCTAAGTTAGCAATAAGAAGTAGATAATTTCTATTTCCAAGTTTAATGATTCTTGTTGAAATTTTGTAAATTATTACCAAAACATTTATCTCACGTGTCCTTTGAACATGATGATACTATTGGAGTTGTTTCCCTAGAACCAAATTCTTTTATAATTTATGATAACTTATATTCATGGTTTTTTAATATAAATAAACTCTTTATCACATAATGATTGTTCTTCTGTGTAACATTGCATGTGATAATGTTCCAAGAGTAGCTGTCGCACTAAAAGGTCATAGTAGTTCTCCATAATGGTGATAACCCGAAAGTGCTATGAAACTATTCATAGATATATATTCTATAGATGGATGATATCATTTGAGGGACATGAATGATATAGGTTATCAGGGTTTGATACTTATAGAACTTTGAGTCATATTCTCATGGTGTATTCCCTTGGTAATGTCCAAGAGGATATTATGAGAATGAAACCTTCTAGTGGGAAATCCATAGTTATAAATTGTCATTGGATTTTCCCATCTATGGATGTATATATTGGTCCTTAGACTTTAAGATTGTTATTAATTGTTATGATGAAACACACACTTAGATGTATTGGTGAAAACTGTGATGACATATGTTTGAGGTGAGGTGGGATATGTTGGGTGCGTCGCGAGTAATACTACATTAATGAATAATGATAGAAAGGATTTGTCCCTTCTATTCCATAACAGAAGTTGATATCTTAGGCCCTTTTATGGAAATTATATAGACTAAATAAATCCATGTCCATGGTGTTCTATAGGCAAGTTCAATTTTTGGGAAGTCAAAGAATGAGAAATCGAGCACATGGGTTGATGGCACTTTCATTCAACTCTCTTGATTGGATATATCGAGACAAATGGATTATACTACATGGTAAGTGTTCATATGGGGTGACATTTCGTTGTGGAATTAACTTCTTTCTCTATGGGTGCCTTGGCATATTGTTAGATGTTAACCTTGGACTTTAGGTTACTCCGCCTAATGCCAATGAGAAAGAGTCCTAGAGGGTCACATAGTAAGTGTATCTAGTATCTCAGTTAAATAATATATTATTTATTATTTAAAATTTTGAATAAATATTATTCCTAGATGTGGTTTAATAATTATTCATGGATGCCTGATCGCATTTATTTCATCACTAGTTATTTGAGAAAATATATTATGGATAGAATAATTAATAAATATTTATTTACTATTTAGTGAATATAATATTTATATATCTATTGTAGAATAATGAAGTGGTATTTATTTAATAAATAAATAATCATTATTCATGGTTCAATAAATATGGTGGAGAATTGGTGGACTGAGTTAATGGTCCAGTGAGAAATAATAATATTTAATATTATTTGATTAAATAATATTTAATTATAACTCGCAAGTTAAGTGTATGTTAGAAAATAATAATGTTACTGTTATTATTTAACATGGGGTTTCTCTAGGATTAATAAAAATAATTAAGGAACTTGTTCAAATTATTTATTATTACCCTAGTGAATTAAATACCTGGTTATATTATTCTTTTATTAGCCAAGCGCTAGCCAAGGGATGTTGATTGGGGTTGTGTACAATGAATTAGAGAAAAACTCTTAAACCTAAATATTTATTTCTTCTCTAATAACACTCTCAAGAATGAGAGTGATCCTCCTCCACTGGATCAAGGAGAATGCTTTGGAAGCAGTTTTCAAGGCGATTGAAGGTGTACATCGCATGTGTAAGGATCTTTTGTGCTAGCACCCAAATACTCCTTCGGCGATGTTTAGAGATACATAGAACACGTGTGGATCACTGCTAGAGGAGATCTACCCTTGATCTCTACAATGAAATGAAGGTGCACTATAAATTTGTGGTTGAATGCATCAATGAAGAAAGAATCACCTTAGAGGTAATTCTATAATTTAATTAAATTAATTATAAACAAAATATGTTGATCCTCTATCTTGATTCTAGGTTTCTATTCCTTTTTCTAAATCCTTGATTTAATTTCGTGGATATTGGCATTCATCATCATATTGATCCCGAATTGTTCATTGGATGTGGAAAAAATTAAAGTTGGGCATCGTCCCTCCCACACTTTTGTTGCGCTCAGAACCTAAAAGTGGTATCGTAGGGAGAATATTATTGTTTATAATTATTTAAATAATTCATCGATGATTTATGTTTTAAAATTTTAGTTTGTCAATTCAAGTTTAATTATTCCTTTTTAATCTAAATTATGAGATATATTCTTCCTCTATCATTTCTCACAGATCTAACAGAAATGATTAATTTTTTGATTAAAATTAGATTGAGGAACTCATATGAAGGTTCCAAGGGTTCTATCTGGGTAACATAGTAGTACACGTCATGTATTCATATCTACATGTCGTGTAGTTTTGTTCAATGCATTAGGATTAGTTCATAAATTACTCAACCTGTGTTTATTAATGACACATGGTGCAGTTAATTATTACACTGTGTGTTGATCAAGAAAGATTGGTACATGGTTATCTAGACTATATATTGTGTGGCCCGCTGGATATGGCATGTAGTCCCTTTCATGTTAGGGTCGGGTCGTGTATCCCATACATGGCTTAGCTAACCAGGGACCATGTAACATGGAGTCAACACAACATGTGGCCCACTGGACATGTTGTGTACTCTGAAGATTTAAAAAGTACACCTCACATGTCATTTCCACATGTGTGTACTTCAGATGGATGGTGAGGAGGGTACACGTCGTGTAGTCAAATCTACACACTGTGTACTTTTTCCAAATTATGGAGATTTAAGATTTATTATTATATTTTGTAACCATTGACACATGTACCTTCATGTGGATATAAATATGGGGAAAAACATGTGATCGGTTTTTGATATATATATATATAATTAATTAATATCAACATAATATTCAAAATCTACACATCATGTATGTGTTGTATTAAAATTATTATTCTATGTGCATGCTAAATGTCATAAAGAATAAATTTTATACAAGTATAATACATGTTGGGTAGTTTTGGATAAGTATTCATCAAGTTACCTCTTAGGTACATGTTATGTACATATTTAATTTTAAATCAAATTTATTAATTTGTTTAAAATTATAATGGATGATAATATCAATGAAATTCAGAAAAGGTTTAAAATAAAAGGATTGATTAATTAAAGATAATAATTAATTGATTCAATCAAGATTTATCTTAAATAAGAATGATTAAAAAATTGAATTCTAGTTTTATTAAATGTGTAATTAGTTTCATGCATGTGGATGATCATGAGCTAGACCAAACTTTTGTATGTGATTGGTTTCCCTTTTAATTTATTATTAAATTAAATTATTGGTATGAATGAATTCTCTCCTCATTAATATATAGGGTATGTGTGCCCATGGTTTATTTATATAAACCCCCTTTTACCCATCACCTGCATGTGAGTAAATGTATATGTAATGGATAGAGCTCCCAAGCTAGTGGAGGTAGTATAATTTAGTAGGTGAGGCAAAACCAATCCAAGGAGATTCAAAGGTGGATAAGTGGAAATCTGTAAACACGAACCTAATTAGTTCAAAGTGTTTCTTTCCAAGGTCAGCGGTTAGTTTATCAACCACTAGATAAACTAACCATTATAACAAGCTCAGGATCATACCCTTTATTTTATTTTTGTCAGTTGTATGGTTATTTATTATGGATGTTTTGTCACAATCACATAATTAATAAATTATCAAGCATGCAAGATGGAACTAAAATAAACTGGCTTATGCGTAAATATTATCTAATACATTATTAATCACTTGATCTTGTACCACTTAATATTAACAAGCATGTGAAAAGATAATAAATGGTAATTTACATATAAAGGATAAAATCCCTCAATAAAATATTAAGTCGGTATAGCCTTACATTACTTCGGTTAGAATCGAACCATAGTTCAAAGTGCTTGACCAGCCAAATTTGGGGTGCTTTCAATTATCGAGGAATTCTAATCTGAGGTTTTGGGTTGACTTGATTTAGTTTACATCAAGGTTTGGCAACCAAAGCATAACTTGGTGTAACTGAGATACAAAGTTTGAGGAAATCCAAAATTAAGGATTTTAGGATTAGGGAGTCCACTCAATAGATCAAGGAGTTGTGAGTTAATGCAGTTGTCATTTGGAATTTCTACATAAAACCTTTCAAATTTTTTGACCGTCTAAATTTGGGGTAATGTGAATGGGAATATGGGTCCTTTCCAATATAATGTCCAAGAAATAGGATATTCTAAAGCTAATGGTGAGGGCTATTGGGTTTTGATAAAATAGTGGGAGACTAATGAATATTTATTTATTTATTTGTCTTAATTTTATCAGATAAAGTACTAAAACTTTGTTCATATTATTTTTAGAAACGGCATTAAAAATGACATCAAATGTATCATTTCGATCCATACTCAAAAAGGAAAACCTTCTCATCATCACTAATTTCCAAGATTTTAAAGGCACTTTCAGGTCATCCTTTTCCATGAAAAGAAACTATATGTGCTAGAACAACCTTTACCAGTTGCGTCTAGAAATGAGCCAAGTAATGAGGAGCTCTTTGTGTATAAGAAACATCTAAATGATGATATGGATGTTCAATGCCTCATGATATCATTCATGAATGATGATATCTAGAAGAAACATGAGGAAATGTATTCTTATAGTATGATGTATCACCTTCGAGATCTTTATCAAGAGAAGGCGAGACAAGAGAGGTATGATATCTCCAATGCTTTGTTCACCACTAAGCTTAGAGAGTCTATACTAGCTAGGCCACATGTAGTCAAGATTATTGGCTACATTGAGCATTTATACATATTAGGGATTAAATTATTAGATGAGTTTCATACAGATCTCATACTATCATCACTACCCAATACCTTCTCTAGTTTTATTATGAATTGTAATATGAGAAATAATGAGAAGAGTCTATAAGAACTTCTAAATTAGATTCTCCAAGTGGATAAGGAAATGGGACGTGACAAACCCATAGTCGTTATGGTTAATATGAAGAGGAAGGACAAGGAAAAGGGGCTTAAGACCTATAAATAGTCTAAAGCCCCCAAGAACCATCCGACCATGAAAAAAAGATCCAAAGTCAGGGTAAGGAAAAGGAGGAAGTGTGTTTTTCATGTGGCGAGTCAGGCCACTAGAAGAGGAACCACACCCAGAGGTAAGGGGAATACAAAGGTTCATTCTTTATCGAGTTAAATCTTTCCATTTCTACAAATTGGGTATTATATATATCTTGTGTTGCTCACATCTGTATTCAAATGAAGGAACCAAGTATATTTCATAAAATTTCCAAAGGAGAGGTGGATATACGAGCTACTAATGGTTTGAGGCTGGTTTCTCTTACCATTGGTGACTACCACCTTTTTTTGTTAACCAAGATGATTTTGGTTTTACATGACTGTTATTATGTACCAAGTATTACCAAGAACATAATTTCTGTATCAATTTTAGATACAAATGGTTTTATTTTCAAATTTTTAAATAAAAGTTGTTTATTTTATAAGGACAACATATGTTATGGTATAGAAAAAATAATAGCATGTATGTATTAAATTATGAAAACCAAGTATTGGAAATTGATAACAAATCAAGTTCACATGACTCATATAACACCCAATTGTGGAATCATTGTCTAGGTCATGTAAATGAGAATCACTTGACAATGCTCTATCAAGATGGTTATTTAGACTCTTTTGAGCTAAAACCACTTGATAGATGTCATACTTATTTATAAGGGAAAATGATCAGACCACCATTTAGTGGATAGGGTGAAAGGGCCACAGAGATTCTATGATTGGTACACACTGATGTGTGTGGACCATTTTCATTAGAAGATATAGGTGTATATTATTACTTCATAAATTTTATTGATGAATTGGGTAGATATGGATATATTTACTTGATGAGGTATAAGTTTGAGTCCTTTGAAAAATTCTAGTAATTCAAGAATTAAGTAGAGAATCAGTTTGTTAAGAAGATAAAGAAGCTTCGATCGGATCGAGTTTGAGAATATCTTAACCAAGAGTTCATCAACTTTCTATGATATTTTGGGATTCTATCTCAACTCACTCCACCTTATACACCACATTGGAATAGTGTTAGTAAAATGTGGAATTGTACCTTGTTGTACATGTTAAGGTCGATGATGAGACGTGAATATCTTTCATTATACTTTTGGGTATAAGCATTACAAACTACAAAATACACATTAAAACGAGTACCAACTAAGGTGGAAAATGGAATTCCCTTCGAGTTATGGAGTGGAAAGAAACCCATTTTGTCATATACATGTGTATAGGGATGTGAGGTGTTTGTTAAGGCTTTTCAGGCAACAAAATAGCACCCTGAGTCACGAGGTGTATCTTTATAGGGTATCCCAAGGAAACATAGGGATAATACCTATAAAACCCCTCGTAACAGAAAGTGTCTATTTCTAGAAAAGTCATATTTTTTTGAGAGGGATCACATCCTCAAAAAGGATGTGGGAGAAAGATTTAATTAAATGAAGTTGATGCTCAAGATACACATGAGTTGGTACAAGAACAAGCTCCACAGATCCCCATAGAATAAGTAGTTCCTAAAACACAAGTACTACGTAGGAGATCAAGAGAGGTAAAGGAACTAGAGAGATATGGTTTTCTTGTCACTAAGAACGGTGACTCATTATTATTAGATGATGATGAACCTATCTTCTATAAGGAGGAAGTAGAGATATCAGAAGCTACAAGATGGGTATAAGCTATGAATTTTAAGATGTATTCCATGTATCAAAACTAAGTTAGGATTATAGTCAATGTTCCAGTTGATGTAAAACATGTTGAGTGTAAATGGGTATTCAAGAATAAACTAAACCCGGAAGGTAAAGTAAGTACCTATAAATAAAGTCTAGTGGATAAAGGTTTTAAACAGCATCCAGGGATTGACTATGATGAAACCTTTTTGCTATTTTCCATGTTTAAATCCATAATAATAACACTTATCATAACAGTTTACCATGACTATGATATTTGGAAAATGGATTTCAAAATTGTGTTCCTTAACGAGAACCTTTAGGAAGATGTCTATATGACACAAATAGAAATTTTTGTGACACCAGGTGATGCCAGAAGGGTTTTCAAGTTATATAGGTCCATTTATGGATTTAAGCAAGAATCCAAGTCATGGAATATTCGATTTGATGAATCCATAAGGGAATTTGGTTTTATTAAGAATGAATGTGAGACATGTATTTACAAAGGGTTTAATGAGATTGAATTCGTTGTCCTAGTAGTATATGTTAATGATATATTGCTTATTGGAAACACCATACCAGTCTTATAATCTGTTAAAGACTGGTTTAATAAGTGCTTCCCCATGAATGAATTAGAAAAAGTAGCCTATATTCTAGAGATCAAGATCATTCATGATAGATCCAATAGGCTTCTTGGACTAAGACAAAGTACATATATTGACCAGATACTAAAGAGATTTATTATGGAACAATACAAGAGGGGATTGGTTCTAATGTCACATGGTTTACATCGTTCCAAGAAAAAATTTCCCTAGAAACAATAGGATAAATATAGAATGAATAAGATCTCATAAGCTTCAGCAATAGGATCAATCATGTATGTCATGTTATGTACTAGACTTGATGTTGCCTATGCACTGATCATGGTAGGAAGATATCAATAAGATCCTAGAGAATATTATTGGAATACTGTTAAGACTATCCTTAAGTATCTGAGAAGAACTAAGGATATGTTCATGTTGTATGGAGGAGATTAAGAGCTTGTCATCAGAGAGTATACTAATGTTTGTTTTCAGATAGATCAGAATGATCTAAATTCGCAATTAGGATATGTTTTCTGTCTCAATGGAGGATTTTTGAGATGGGAGAGTTTAAAGAAACCAGTTTTTACTAATTCTACAATGGAGTTTGAGTATATAGAGGCTCCTGATATAGTTACGGAAGCCTTCTGGATTCAGAGATTTTTCTAGGAACTTGATGCGCTACCTATTATTAAAGACTCTATCACATTTTATTGTGATAATACTACAACGGTGGATCTTTCAAAAGAGTCAAGGTCACATCAACAGACAAAGAACATACTCCATAATTATCACCTCTTGAGGGATTTTTATCAAAGGGTTAAAGTTGCAATGAGAAGAGTATACATGGAAGAGAATGTGGTAGACCCCTTGACTAAAGTCTTATCTTAGTAGAAGCATGAGTATCATGTGAGATCTAGTGGACTAAAGGACGTTAGCAGTTGGCTCTAATACAAGTGGGAGACTATTGGAGTTGGTTCCCTAGAACCAACTTCTTTTATACTTTATGATAACTTATATTCATGGTTTTTGAATATCAATAAACTCCTTATCACATCATTATTGTTATTCTATGTAAAATTTCATGTGATAATGTCCCAAGAGAATCCGTTGCACTAAAATGTCATAGCAGTTCCCCGCTATGATGAGAACCCAGAAGTGATGTGACACTATTCTTAGATATATGTTCTATAGGCGGATGATATCATTTGAGTGAAACAAATGATATAGGCTATTAGGGGTGGAGACTTGATACACCCAATTTGTGTCTACATTTTCATGTACTCTATTCAAAAATAAGTACAAGTTTTCAGAAATTACCTACTTCTTAGAGAAAAAATACTTTGATTTTGGTGATCTTGTTCATTTCCAGGAGGTTTATGGCCAAGTACACAAAACGGAGAAGAACAGAGAAAAAATTTACAACTACACAGCGTGTACTTATATACACGCCGTGTTCATTCAAGTTCAGACATGGTTTGACTAGGAAAAATACATTTCCAAGTAACCAGAAGGTGGTACATGTTGTGTTCACATTTCTACATGCCATGTATGCATTTCTAGAAGCAGTTGGTGGCCGAGAAGAGTCTACACGCCCATGTGGCTGGCCGAAGTGGACACACCATGTATACACTTCTAGAAGCAGTTGGTGGCCGGAATATGAGAATACATGGCGTTTATGGTGACTCTTACACACTGTGTACATTCACCTACCAGGTGGCGCCGTGTTCTAATTCAAAGATAGTGTGTTAGGCCACCTACCAGTGGATAAAATGAATCCAAAAACGCGTTGATGAAAGTACACGACATGTACTTTTGATACACACCGTGTGCATATTTTTTCAATAAAAAAAGGACTTGGCCTCCAGACCAAGGAGTGAATGTTGGATGAGTGTGTGGGAATATTGTGTGGAAGCTCCTAATGAAAGACGCTCTGTCATGATACTACCGTCATTCTGTCTACTGAAGAACCATTCCTTTTTCAAAGTTCCAAGCATGATCTCATCAGGTATCAATAGTTTTGTGTTTATCATTTTCAATATGTGTAACTAAACACCCAGTGTGTTGGGGTTGTGGAATCTGATGAGTTGTAATTTGAATTAAGTTGCTCTGAATGTGTTTGTTTTAATAATATATTGTTATTCTTATTAAATCACTTTATATCATCACTAGAAAATCTGTACTAGATCAAGGGATGAATTTTCAGGGATTCAAAAGAAGAATAACGATGAACAACTCCATGACCATTGGAAGTATCCATCGGCTTAAAATGGACTAATAAAAATAAAGATTTATTAAACACTAACTACCGGACCAAGGAGATAGTTTCTTAATATCTAAATATAAATTTTATCGGACCAAGGAAACTTTATTACAAATTAAACCCAGAGAGTTGGGTTATTGTGAACAATACAACCTCATAAGCAATTTGATTTAATAATAAACTTATCAAAAATCCATAACCCCAATTCATTTCTATCTTTATTTGCATCCAAATAATATTTTCTCATATTCGCTTTCATTTTAGTAATTAATTTGTTAAAAGAATATTAGAAACCAATTGTTCTTTTTGTACCCAAACAACCAACCAAAATCAACTCTAAATTTAGTAGACTTCACTAAAAACAAAAATACAAACTAAATTAAGCAAGATAAAATAACCTCATAGTTCCCTATGGATCAACCCCTTACTGGTGCTATACTTGTTAGGGTAAATATAATTTGGGACACCAAAAACATACCTTCAGTAAAACGACTCGCCAAGACTCATAAGAATTTGAGGCACCTTCTCATGTTGTATTCCCTTGGTAATGTCTAGGAGGATATTATGAGAATGAGACCCACCAGTAGGAAATCTACATTTATAAAGTGTCATTATATTTTTCTATCTATGGACATGTGTATTTGTCCTTATACTTTAAGATTATTATTCATGGGTATTATGACTCGTACGCTTAGATATATTAGTGAAAACAATGACAATATATGTTTGCGGTGAGGTAGGATATGTTGGATGCATCATGAGTAATGATGTATTAATGAATAATGTGACCTATAATTTTTCCATTATGTTCCATAATAGAAGTTCATATCTCAGGCCCTTTGATGGAAAAGATATAGCCTAAATAAATCCATGACCATGGTGTTCTATAGGCAAGTTTAATTTTCGAGAAGTCAAAGAGGGGGAAATTGAGTTCATGGGTTGATGGCACTTGCATGCAACCCACTTGATTAGAGATATCAATACAAAGGGATTATATTACAT
Source organism: Viscum album (assembly GCA_963277665.1). Classification (NCBI taxonomy): domain Eukaryota; kingdom Viridiplantae; phylum Streptophyta; class Magnoliopsida; order Santalales; family Viscaceae; genus Viscum; species Viscum album. The sequence continues at coordinate 1,495,248,505 of OY728119.1, read as the reverse complement.
GATAAGCATTCATATGAGGTGACATGTCATTGTGGCATTAAATTATTTCTCTATAGGTTACTTGGCATGTTACTAGATGCTAACCTTGGAATTTAGGCTAATCTACCTAATTCTACTAAGAAAGAGGCCTAGAGGGTCACACACTAAGTGTATCTAGTATCTTAGTTAAATAATATATTATTTATTATTTAACAAGTTGAATAAAGATTATTCTCAATTGTGGTTTAATAATTATTCATGGATATCTAATTGTATTTATTTTGATACAAGTTATTCGAGAGAATATATTGTGGATGGAATAATTAATAAATATTTAATTGTTATTTAGTTAATATAATATTTATATATTTATTGGAAAATAATGTAGTGGTATTTATTTAATAAATAAATAGTCATTATTCAAGGTTTAATAAATATGGAGGAGGATTGGCAGACCGAGTTAATGGTCCAGGGAGAAATAATAATATTGAATATTATTTTATTAAATAATATTTAATTATAACTCACAAGTTAAGCTCATGTCAAAAAATAATAATTTTGATGTTATTATTTGATATGGGAGTTTTACTAGGATTAATAAAAATACTTAATCCACTTGTGAAAATTATTTATTATTACCATAACGAATTAAATACCCATTTATATTATTCTCTTATTAGCCAAGTTCTAGCCAAGGGACGCCGATTGGTGTTGTGCACAACGAATTGGAGAAAAACTCTTAAGCATAAAGAGTTATTTCTTCTCCAATAATGCTCTCAAGAATGAGAGTGATCCTCCTCTACTGGATCAAGGAGGATGTTTTGGAATCAATTCTCAAGGAGAATGAATGCGGACATTGTAAGCATAAGGATATTTCATACTAGAACCTGGAGACTCTTTCAGCAATGTCTGTAGATATGTGGAACATGTGTGGGTCACTTCTAGAGAAGATCTACCCTTGATCTCTTCAATGAAATGCAAGCACACTGCAGATCTGTGGCCAAATGCATCAAATAAGAAAGAATCACCTTTGAGGTAATTTTTTAATTTAATTAAATTAATTATAAAAATAATATGTTTATAATCTCTCTTGGTTATGTGTTTCTATTCGTTTGTCTAAATCATTGAATCAATTCTTTTGATACTGGTGTTCATCATCTTATTAATCCTGGATTTTTCATTGAATATGGAAAAAATTAAAGTTGGACATCGTCCCTCCCGTGCTTCCGCTATGCATTGAACCTACAGATACATTATTAAAGTTTTCTAATGAATGTTATTTGTGATGTTTAATACTTAACCAATAGTTTAATAATGTTTGGATCATTGTTAATACCTAATGAATATAAAAATGTAACACTCATTTGTACCCAGATGTGGCAAGAAAAGTCTTTATCTGGTAAAAGTAATTAATTTTCGAGGATGTGCCTAGTATTTTTTTAGATACTTTGGAGTTAAATACCTTAGGTATTATCAACACACATTCATACTTATTTTTAGAAAAATAAATCTTTAGAAATAAAGTTAAGTCATAAAGCTTTCAAAATTAGTTCATCTAGAGAGCATGAACCGATCCAAGTTAAAGTTATTGGTAAATTTACTTCATAAGATTCATTAATTTATTTTAAGGATTGAAAATGTGAAGTATGGTATATGAATGGTTAAAATATATGAGTTACTTTAGGCCTGTGTGCTAAAAAATATCCTGACCAAGCATTCATCGATCATAAAATGTAGCATGGAGTTATTCTTAAATGCACATTTCCTTATACAAATCAAAGTTATGATTTTGATAAGGAATATAAATGATCATTATTACATGAAAACATTGATAAAATGTAGTGTAGAGTAATTTATAAATGCACATTTCCTTATACACATCAAAGACATGTTGTAAGTAAAAGGAGAATCAATGTTAATATTCATATACATTACAGTAACTTACATTATTTTCAAGACATGCTTCATAGATAGTTGAATTATCCCATAACTACATACCAAGTATAAGTAAAAAATAGATTTTATATGATTTATAATATGATATTAATCCAACATGTTTAAATAACATGTGTTTTGATGCAAAGTGTTTGTAAAAGATATAAACAAATTTGCATCAAGAACAACACAATGTGAATATAGGTTTCTTAGGATATTATAAAATTATTTAACATAAAAAAACTATATTCATATTATAGACTACATTTCTATAAAAGTATTCACATCTATATTTAAGATAGTGGGAGAAATATTGACTTGGATTTAGTCAATGATGATGATTCACAACTAGTTGGCATTAGAACAAGTTCAATAAGAGATTGTGGAAAAGAAAAGTTCCAAAGACGCATATTTCATAGGAAGAATAAAACCATGGTAATGATTTTACATTAACAATGATTGGTGATACATTATTCAGAATAATAAATCCTACAATTAAGCAATAAATTAAAATGATCTAAGGTTGAAAATATCAATTGAAATTCAACAATGGATTCCATGTATCAAAGTATAGAAGATTATTATTTTGAATACTATAGTGGGTGTTCAAGTGATATTATCCATGTGTGGTACAATATTGGTACCAATAAATCTTGATTGGTAATACCAAGTCTCTATTCCTAAATCTATTAGAATTTCACTGGACATAGCTACTTTCTATTATCATTATAATTTTCATTGGATTTAAATACCACCAATCTTAGAATATTTCTATAAAAAAAATAACCATAAAGGGTTGTTGAAACCATATAATTCCAATACAGGGTGAAAGTTACTAAAATATAGTTTTAGATTAAATTAAGAAACAAGATCATATAATATTCTATTGGTCTAATAGTAAGTTAATACCAGAATGAAAGTAACTCTCCATATATTGATTTAAAGTAGTAATTTAAGTTATATGGAATAAGATATACTGAGGTATATCTAACGGTTTCTTAGACTATGTTAATAGTAAAAATAATGACAAGGTATTGAAAAATACAAGTTGGAACAATTCAAGAGAGAATTATTACCAATTTCACATGGAATAAATATCTCCAACAAAACATTTATAGGGTATATGATGAGATTAATGTGGTGAGTTGAATACCATATGCTTATAAAATGAATCAATAACATATTCCATATTATGTAAAAGATATGATATAACCAACATATGCTTTATGAATGGAAAATATTTTTTATATCTAGGAGAAATGAAAGTGAAGCAGTTAGAAATTTTCAATTGTACTTGAGAAAATAGATAATATATATATATACCTGATATGTGTATAGTAAGGGATACTAGTTATAAGGGGATATAAATTAGTCTTCCTATAGATCGATTTGATCTAATATCATAGCCAATATAGACTAATGAGAAATACAATCTCATTCAAGTCAATGGTATCCATATCTAAAAATTTTAAGTGTGATGTGTCTTCTGATGCATTTAAAGAAGAATTTTAACAATACAGAAAAAAAAAATTAAAGATCTTGGAATCACACCTAGTAATTAAAGTTTTATCATAATATAAATTGTGATAATTCTACTACTAGTACTAGTCAAGATGTAAAGTTTTTATAGTGGGAAACAACTATATACTTGAGGATATCATCTATTGAGGGATTTTACTTAGAGAGGTAAAGTATAAGATAACATAATATCCATGAATTAGAGATGTAATAGGCCCATAACTAAATTCATAAATTTAAAAAAAATGTGATCTTATCATTTAAGAGATAATAAAATTAGTGATAAGGTTGTCTCTAGTGCAAGTGGGAGTGTTCTAATAGTGGGTGACCTAGACCCAACTTAAACGGTGCCTTTTTATTACTATATCATGTATACAATGATTTATGAATGATGTATAATTACCATAATAGTGTTGATATTTATGCATCCACTATTTATATGGTAATTTCCTTTTATAACTTTTTATATAAAAATGTCATATCAGTTTCTAGACTATAATTAGAACATTGAGATACTATAAAATTAATCTTAAACAAGTGTAATATGGTCTAGATACGTCATACTAACTGGACATAGATAATTTTTGACTATTAGGTGTTGGAGATCATAATAATTGAGACTTATTCTCATTAATTTTTTACTTAATGATCTCGTGTAGATGATATCATGATAACTAACCTACCAATAAGAACACCACATGTTTCAGGTGTCATTGGATGTTTTTATCTACAAACACATATAATGGTATCCTAACTTGAGATTATTATCAGTGTATACCATTTGATTTCATAATTTGATACAAGGAAAAAATAATGGAATTTAAGTTGTATTGAGGTATCTTGTTTTGGGTGTGTCATTGGTGGTATGACATTGATTGAATAATCAAGAAATAATTTGCCTCTTCTGATAGGAAGAGATATCTTGGGCATACTTGATCAGGATGGTAGAACCTTCATTAAATCCATGTCCATGGTAGAAGAAGGTAAGTCCATCTAGTAAGGTAAACGAACAGTAAAGAAAGAAAGAATGATGAAAAAAATGTTTATCCTAATTTATGATATATCATGATACAAAGAGATTATATTACTCAAAGTGTGTTCATAAGAAGGTTGTCATTACTATGAATACTCCTTATCTCTTTAGGGGTCATGATAGGTTGCTAGAATCTACTTCTAGTCTGTGAATGGTGTTCACTACTATCTAGATAAGGACCTAGAGGTTCACATAATAAGCGTATTCAAAATTCTTCCCAATTCTAATAAATAAGAGTATAGGACATAGTGGGACCCACCATAGGGGTCTGAGATATGTTTGAGGGTATATGATCACCAAGAAACAAATAAATTAACATTGTTCACGTTTAGATTAATTGGAATTGAATTTATGTATTAAATGTATTTACAAGTGTTAAAGTAAATACATGGAAACTTATTATATGAAAAAAAATATTATAATATTTAAGGTTCATTTAATTTTTTTTGGAGATACAAGTTGAGTTAATAGCTCGATTTTAATATGTAATATATTTTTTATATTAGAAAAAAGTGATGAAAATATAAATCATATTTATAATTCAGTATAGCAGTCATAAGATGTATTTTATGGTGAGTAATAAATGTTTGGAAGGGTTGGGGACCCTTCTTGGGTATTTTAGGATCCCACTATATAAAGGAGGAGAGGCTCACACATGGGATCACTATTCATCACACAATGGATGAGAGCCTCTCTCTCTTATCCCCTTCCTAGAGAGAGAATCTCTCATTCCAATCGCTCGATCACTTTTTTCCTCATGAATCGATGGAACGGCATAATGGTGATCATTAGGATGTAAAACGCATCATTGGAACTCTATACCAACACTCAAAATTTGAAGATCAATTGTCCCATAGGATTTTGAAGCCCGTGTGGATGATATAGAGGAAATCTACTTTGGTTCCTTTAAGAAATTATTTTCGACAATGATCAGATATTAAGAGAGGATTCATATCTAAAGAGGTATATTTTCATTATGTTTTTGTGCTCAATTAATTCAAGTGAATATCCTTATGTTGTAATTGGGCAACATTTTTTCAGTGACAATGTAGGTACATCGATCACCAGTGAAAATTTTTAAATTCTTGGTTCTCATGGATTCCATTATACACCCAGCACTAGCACTACTATCATCGATGGAATCCATCAGAATGTTCTTTTTAGTTGTACCACATATGCATTACATGGTTTATCAAATGGATGTAAAATATGACTTTCTAAATGATGACTTAGAAGAAATTTTTATTAATAAATATGTGTTTTTATATTAGAAAAATATGGTAGCATGATTTGAAAGTAAAATAAATATTTATATGGATTAAAACATGCCCCTATATCCTGGTACTCTAAACATTATGGGTGTTTAAGTAACATGTAATTTTTAAAAGGAAATGTTGATAGAAACATATATGTGAAAGAGATATTGTCATGAACTTACCCAAGACAGGGCTCGAGCCGCAACTACCCCAAACCCAACTCCACTGGCCAGGGGGTGGCGACAAGTGCCGAAGGCACACTAAAATCAGGGAGGCCTTTGCCTAAAAACCTGTACTCACGCACACAGCCAACTAAATGCAAAGTGAAGAGGGAAAGAAATAAATAATGAAACACTGCTATAAATATACCAAAAAATGCATGAACCACTAAACAAAATTATGTATGATATAGTATACTAAAAAGAAAAGGGGGAAATACACGGCCAAACCAAAAATATGTCCCAGTCTAACAAAATTGAAAAGGAGTAAACAATTTATAGATCTCAACTCCTGTATCCCAAGCTACGACCACCGTACACAGTCCAAGAACCCTGTATCCCTAAGTTCCTTTGAAGTCACGATTGACATGTATGCCATCTATAAAAGACATGATATATATTGGGAAAATCCCATGCAGGGTTGAGTATATACATAACTAGTAGAATGCCTAAAAAGGGTGAAGGAGGAGTAGTAAGTGATACAACTGAAGAGGAATGTAGTATATGGAACAAGGTACGGTAAGAGAGCAGAACTCAACCCAATAAGAGAGTGATAGTGAACTCATCCAAACATAAGGAGCTCGACACACTGAGAATATAAACTTATCGTTGAGTCTTCGCTACCTATAGTAGGAGAGTAGACTCGTCCAACCATGAAAAGCTAGACACAGAAAGCAGGTGGCACACCCTATGCGTCTTCGCCTCACCTAGAAGGAGAGTAACCAAAACCTAAGAAGTGGGTACGGAAACAGGATATATATATGTATTCTCAGTCAAAGAAACTCAAAAGAGAGAGTGAGGTGATATTTATCCCACAACTCAACCCAAGAAGAAGAGTTGTCAATAGTCTCAAGGTAAATCCATATATGATGCCCAGCAGCTAACACATCTATCTTGAACACACGAGTCAAAAGAAATCAATCACCACAGATTGATACTATCCGTTTTGGGTGGCACTGACTCACCCGCACAGTTTTGGTCATGTCACAAAAATGTGTCTCGGTGGGGAAAGCGTTCCTCTTTCTCTTGAGTCCAAAACTATGTCAAACCACGTCTCTTCAATGTTCCACACAACTGAGTGAGCACAAAATCGATATAGAGGACCCGCGCCCTAGTGCGCCAGGGGGGTTCCACTCTGATAGTAGTCATAGAGGACTTGTGCCCATACGATGAGGGGTTCCACTCTAGTTTCACGGGGACCCGCACCCTGGTACAACAGGGGGGTTCCACCATGGTCATTGAGGACCCGTGCCCTATCCGATAGGGGGTTCCACTCGAAATTTAAAGGACCCAGGCCCATTATGATGGGGGTTCCACTCTAAATATTGATGACCCATGCATCGGGATCACAAGGGGGTTCCACTCTAGGTCATCGAGGACTCGCGCCCTACTTGTTAGGGGGGTTCCACTCCGAAGTAACTATAGAGGACTTGTTCCCATGCTGATGGGGGGTCCACTCTAAAAGAAATATTTGGTGATCCTGCCTAATCATATTCATCATCGAGCATAACCTCATATAGGTTTCATTCCCGAAACATTTTGCATCATATCTCAAAATCCACTACGGAGGGAACCATCAGTTTCTATATGGAAAAACATTCAGAATAGGCTACTAACTGGCCAAAAGGATGATGATCATACGATTCTCATCTTTGGTTCGAAGGGAAAAAACTTAATTTCATTGACATGCCTTCTCAAACAGCCCGGAATAACCAAACAGAACACACTGTTGCGATCCTTGCAGAAAATTTCACAAGATTAACTATTAATTCACCTGAATTGGACACCCGGTGAAGAAGTCGCATTTCCCAAAATTATGCATGAATAGTGCCTTGTGGGGCCCATGTCTGGATCCTGAAATAAATTATATGGATCGCACCATTTCGATCCTCACGGAAAATCATACAGGATGAACTTTTCATTTTCTTCAATTGGATACCTAATGAAAAATTCATATTTCACCACATTAAGCTCGAATAGTGTATCATGGGACCCACGCATCAATCCTAAATTAAAATCCTGATATTTGTCTCAAAACATCCGCATCAATATCAGGGTCACAAATTTATTGAAGTCTCTCCAATCCAGTATCATATGGATGAGTTACAACAAATGAAAAATTCCGTAACAATAATATTATTATTATTATTGGGTGTTTTGTGGACCTGAGCCCCAAACCCGAATTTAATGTTTAACATTGGTCTTAAATCAGTCGTCTTAAAGACAAAGTCACATTGCACCCGATGACGTGTCAATCGGACATTGTGTGGAAAATTTACGAAAAATTTAAGGTTTTATTGACAAAATTAAAATAATAATATTTTGATATTATTATTGATATTTTCTTTTAAACCCTCAAATCATGTTCCTCCTTTGGCTGGCACGCTCCCGGTATTTTGGATCCTTCATTTAAATTTTTTTATTTATTGAATTTCCTTTATTCTCTTTTTTTTATTTTCTTTTTATTCCATATTTCCCCCATTATCCTATTTCTTCTTCGTCTATAACAATATATCGCTGCAACCCTAAATCGCAGAACCCACAACCACCAGTCACGTTGTAATCTGTGAATCTCCCTCCAATCGGACCTCAAACTCGAACATTTTGAATCAAATCGATGTGCCAACAATTGGCTGGACAAATATTTATTCTCGAATATTGATCGAACCACCAGAAAAAATAAATACAAGCCATGAATGGTGAACAACGGTGGGAGAAAAACAAGTTTAAAAAAATTGTGGAATGAACCTCAACCGTTTTTCGGGGTGGAATTGATTCATTGTGATTAGAATTACGAACCAACATAATTAAATAAACCAAGAAAAAATATATATTTCAAGAAGATAAATCAATTACCATTGTCAAATAATCGATCCCCAAATTAATTTGTTAGGTGATTAATTCGCATTTTCCATGAATAAATAAAAATAAGGATAAAACCACAAAGAAAATGCTCTGCCTAAAATATTAGATCTTTTTCCCCACCGTTGATGGTGGGGTGGTAAGGGTTTGGGGGTGAGGGGTAGGTTGTGGGGTCAAGTTCTCAGGCTTGAAATTTAATGTAATTTTCTTCCTTGCATCATGTGTCGTTTTCGCGGTTGTACCCAATTTTAATATTAGATCTTTTGGTGATGAATAACATGATCTTCTACAAAAGATAAGATCCATTACATTCATCACGCTTCATTTTATCTTGATCCAATGTTTCATCGTCATCCGTCGTCGTTTTCCAACGGAAATGAGAGGGAAAGTCATTGTTGGCAATCTGAGGGTTATGAGACAACCCACACAAAACCTCCATAGCGATATATTTATAGATATATCATTAGATCAAAGATTGAATTAATTAATTAAATTAATAATTAATTAATCCACTTAAATGTACCACAAACGAGCGAGGGGTCGGAACATCCCATGTCGATTCATTTCATGCCTTGCTTAGGGAAAACAAGGCATTCCTAACTCAATGGTGATCTCAAATTTCCAATCTTAGCCCTAGTTCATGATTTATTCGGATTAACGTTAAAAATAAAATAATTTTATTTAATTATTTTATTTATGATTATTTCCTCAGTGACTTTTTCTATAGATGACCCGTGAAAAAAAAATTATGTTGTGTGTAGGGTAAACACCACGTTTCGGACTCAACTATACCCTCAGATTTCTGATCTGAGCTTTTGTTTAGGAGATATTTCATTAGTTCTGAAAAACTACGCGTTCATATTAAAAATATATTTAATATTTTTATAAAATTAATTCTGAGCACACCGGGCCTCAGAATCGCACGTCATCTCAGCACCTGGCTCCGAAAATATTTTTAGGAATATTCCAAAGTCTTACACAGAAAAACTAGAGTCTCTACAGATATCCAAAATAACTATGATTTTCATTATTTATGTTGATGAAATTATATTTTTTAGTGATAGATAATATATCTATAAATATTTTGAAAAAAAAATAAAGAAAAAGTTTGAGATGTCTATGTTGGGTGAGATGTGTTATTTCTTAAAACTATAGATTACACAAAAATGACTTCATTTTCTTATCACAAGTGAAATATATCAAGTAGGTGTTAAGAAAATTTAGCATGGAAAAATTTAATGATATCTATACACCCATTATAGTTGGAACAAAGTTTAGTAATGATAAATAAGGAATTAGTTTAAGCTAAAAATATTTCAAAAGAATCATTGGAAGCCTTCTCTATCTGACAACATCTTAACTTGACATTGTATATGTATAACATTTTATTCCATATTCCAGAGAGACTCAAATGAGTTATATATTATTTTAGATAAAATAATATTAAGGTGTGTTAAGGTAACCATTATATAAATCTTACTATATCACAACATTTCAAAACTAAATTTATAGGGATTTACAAACTTATATTGAGTAGGTGATTGTATAGATAGAAGATCCACATTTGGTAAAGAATTAATTCTTGGTGATAGGTGTGTGAGTTTGTGTATAAAGAAGAAAAATTTAGTTTCACTAGTAATAATAGAAACATAATACATATCTGAATCATGGGCTTGAAATCAGATGTTATGGATACAAGTGTTGTGAGAATATTTAAAGGTTGATGTTGAGAGGCCTTTGATCATTGCTTGTGATAACCAATGTGCTATAGATTTTTCTAAAAATAATGTTTATCACCCAAGGTCAAAACACATTGATATTAGTTTTCATTTAAACTAATAAAGGGCTACTAAAGGTGATGTTAAGCTGGAATACATTCTGACCAAGGAGCATATTGCATAAATTTTTACCAAGGCAATGCCAAGAGAGAGGTTTGAGGAATTAAGGCTAAAACTCCATATCCTTACATATCCTCTAAATTGAAGATGTTTAAATTCCTATACATATATCTTTGGATTGAATTTTTAAATGGGGAAAGAAAATACCCAACTCTTAGTAATAAATGATACTCTCTTTGTTAAAGGGGCGTTTCTTTATCAAGGGGGTGATATTTCCATAATTTTTTTAATCTAAAGATTTAGATCATGTTTAATGGGGGAGATATATGGAAGTGATAAATAGAAGTATGAATTTATGGGGAGATCATATATGTCGTTTGTCCATATTTTCTTGTCAGTTAGAGATATAGTTCTCTCAAAAAACAATACCTTATCTGGTAGTGTGGTGAAAGACACCCCTCATTAGAGAAATTCTATTATTTGATAATTAACATGATATTTTTTAATTTATAAAATAATTTATTTGAGTTGAAATAGTTTTATAGAGTTTTTAGAAAATTAAAAGGGGGTATTCTCTTTGAGTTGTTGATGGTTTTTATTTTTATTCAAACATTGTTGAGAATCTTTGAAGATTTTTTATATGTGTTTGAAATTTTTTGGAATGATTTTTTAATGGTTTTAGATGACATTAAAACAGTTTCATTAAATTCTGTGAATTTTTTATGTTATCCGAAATATTAGAATTTTTATAAGAGTTGAACCCTACATGTCATATAGGCTATGATTGAATCATCATAGGGTGTAGCTCCATGATATCATAAGGCTGTCTTATGAACATTATAAGGTTGAATTTAAACTTTTAAGGTTCATTCTAGAGATAAAGTACAATTTGTAAGGTTTTCCAGATGTTTATTAAGGATAATTATGTAGTTTGTAAGGTTCTTGTGATGAATTTGTGTGGTTGATGAACTTCATAAGTTTTAGAAACATGAAGTTCATAAGGTATATTTGTATTGACACTGAAATTTTTACAAAGGCATGAACCCTACGCACATAGTAAGGTATATATTTGTAGGGTATATTCATCATAATAAGATTCAACACTTTTTCATATTTTGAGAAAATATTTACAGATGTGAAAGTGGATAATTTAATCATATTCAATATTTTGAAGAAATTATTTCAGATGATGCCTAAGTTGTTACTTATTGATAATAAAACATTATATTTAAATTATGATTCAAGGTAGTCAGCCATAATTTGAAAATCAGGGATCACTGTACAATATTTTTAGAGCCTTCAAATTCATTTATCTAAAAAAATTCAGTGGTGGAAAATCTAATTTGGTTATTGAATAAGATCTAGAAATTAATTATGGAATGTCAGTGTGATTATGATGTGTTTATCTTAAGTTCTTTAATCATATGAAAATGTTATTATAGTGATTCAATATTAGTCTTTCAAGTTGTTGAGTTTTTTATTATTGTGTTATGATGATATTTTTATTCCACGAGCGGGTTAAAGAATATGAGAGTTGAAGTTATTCTAGTTTAATGATAATAGTTTATTATTTTTGGGTATTTTTGGAATTCATCAATAAATTTATTTACTAATTACTTTCTGATGATCTAGGTTGAATTTTTTTTCAAGTAGTTTTATTTACAACTATTTGAGAAGAAATAAAAAGGAGGGTAGAAATGGAATTTCATTGGAGATAAGTAGTTAATTGAGATAAGAATATGTGGAAGTCATAGTGCATGGTTTTAAGCCTAATATAATGAATAAATATAGAAGACTATAATTTTTTACTATGTTTAAATAATTTTTTAGATTTTTGAGCTAGAAATTATTTTCTAGAAATATTTTAATTTTGGAATTTTGAGTTGCACAAAAAAGTGGTAAAATTTAAGAGTGGGTATTATGCATCAAAAAATTGAGAAAAATATATCTTTAATATAGATATCAAGAATAAATAAAAAACTTATTGCATCATTTTTTCATTAAATTGAGTTTTAAAAGAAGTTTCATAAGCATATCAAAATCTCTCTATATTTTTTTAGCTAGTCGAACCTAATCTTATATTTTCTCAAGAGTTATATGAGGTTGGATAACTATAGGAAGTGAGTGTATTATTATATAAATCATGAATTCTTGACAAGAATATAATTAATAGTTATTAAAGTAACCAGATTATGAAGATATATCTTATTATGATCACATTATCCCCCAATGGCCCGAAGGCCTTCATTTTTTATTGATTTTTGATAATCCACCTTTCAAGGGGTGAGGTGGAACCCTTACAAGGACTATATGCGTAAGTATTACATGTCCCATAGGCCTTAGAGTAATTCATTTCCCATAGGCTTCAAACATTACATACAACCTAGACTAACTACTTGGAACTGCTCCTCCCCAGCATCTTCATCATGAAAATCAGCTCTCCACCTTCGCATGGCTGTTCGGCTAGGCATTCCCGTGCATGCACAGGCTTATCCCGATGGCAGGATCCATACCCTATCATTCTTACAATCTGATAAGCTTCTGTTGTGGTGAAATCTCCTTGCTCCTCCTCCTTATAGAGCTTGTTCCTTGTAGGTTGTCTGGTTTTCATCTACACTTAAGGTGGCCCAAAGGCCTTAAGGTGGCCCAAAAGGCCTTACTGACCCGAAGGCTTGGGAGGCCCGAAGGCCTTACAGGACTCAGGGACCAAATCGGTGGACCGAATGCCCAAACTGGGGCATATTCCTGGCTGCTACAGTACCAAACAGTGCCTGGTACAGTTCCCGCTACAGTACTGCACAGTTCTCGCTACAGTACTACTATAGTACCTGCTATAGTACTGGTATAGTGCTGCTACAGTACCCGGAAATTCTTCCTCTGCCTGGATTTGATCCCTGGTCACTTGGATGCACTTGTAGAGTCCTTACCAACTGGGTTAAGGCTCATGTGCTATTCTGATCACATTGTAATCTGTAGGATACTGTGTAATATTATTGGGTGTTGATGAACACTAGGTATAGAAAGATACCACCCTAACCATTTGTAATCGATGATCCATTATTATTAGAAAATTTGTGGAATATTATAGAAACTATACATAAAATGGATTAGGTTCCCATAGTGGGGATAAAACTTCTAAAAAAATTTGTATACCTTGTTCATTTCATTTCATTGTTCACTCAAGTGAGGATGAATTTTAATTTTTTTTAAAGGATCAAATACTAATTGATTATAATGGTTTATTTTAAGTGAATTAAATAGTAAAATATTTTTCACCACTGATTCAACCCCCCAAATGGTGTTCCCATTCTCAGGGAATCAATTATGAGAGATATTTGGAAATCATCATAGATTTATCTGGAATATAGAAAATCAGTTGGGGTAGAATTCCTAAAATCCAACCAAGAGTCCACTTGTAATTCTTTTTGGTAGTATGGGAGTACCCAGAGAAGAGGTGAGAACCATCACTTTGTGGAGTGGAACAGAGATATAGGAAAAGAATGATCATAAGTCTAAGGAATTTGAGGTTGAAAAGAAATAGTCAGTATAAGAAAGAATTTAAATGAGAAAATAATTTATGGATAAAAAATCAAATTGAGAAACTCAAAAATACCATACAATGAAAAAAAAGTAATAAATCCTAAATTTTAGTCATATTGGACACCTTTTACTTTTCTAAAGAGGATGATCCATGGGAATATTGAAGATAAATGTACAAAATTCATTGAAATATTCAAATAGATTCGATTTAACATTCCATTCACAAAGTCTATTTCAAAAATGATGGCATACACTAAGTTTCTCAAGGAGCTAATATCAAATAAAAAAAATTATAGGACTTGGAAATGATTTTTTAAGGGAATACTATTTATAAATTTTACTATGATAACTCCCACCAAAACTTTGTGATCCAAGCAGTTTCTATATTCCATGTATAATTAGATCCTATACAATTGTAAAATCTATTTAGGATATAGTTGATAGTGTGAACTTGATACCACTAAACATGTTCAAAAATCTCAAGTTAAGAAATCATTATCCCATAAGTGTTATTTTGTAATTAGAAGATAGATCAGTGAAGTATCCCAGTATAATTCTTTAATATGTCTCGTTGAAGATAGAAAGTTCAGATTTCTTATCTAGACTCTGATTTTTTGGAAATGGAGGAATAAGGAGAGGTTATAAAAAAATTTTGTCACCCTTTACTTATTACTAGTAAATCACTTTTTGACATCAACCATGGAGATTTTATTTTCTGATTTGTAGAGTAATTGGTTCAATTTATCTTACTAAATCTATAAAACATGAATATAAATCAGTGGACTTTCATTTATCACTTACACTAAATAATTGTATAGATTTTTGAATACCAAATTTGGGGAGGGGGAGTTTTACTGAATAAGTGATTGATCAAGAGAAGGAAATCAGTGGAAATCTAGAGACAAAAGAACGCTTTTAGGTTATAGAAAAAACTTTTAAGGGGTAATTTTATATAATTTACTCCCTCAATTGTGAAAGAACCAAAGATGAATCTAAAATATCTCCCTAGTAATATTTAATTCCTATTAATAGGATAAGTATAGGAAATACCATATATGGGGTAGATATTTTTTTATTATAGTAAGCTCAATGGTATCACAATGAAGGGTAATTTTCCACATCTATTTATTGACCAAATGTTGGAGATACTTTCTAGGAATGAATATTATTATTTTCTATATGTTTATTTCAGGTATAATTTAATTCCAACATCATAATAGAACCAATAAAATAAAAAATTCACATAACCAAATAGAATATTTATAGACTAACACATGTCCTTTGAAATGTGTAATTCACCTGTCACTTTTCATCAATTTAGAGTGCATATTTTTCCAGGAATGGTGAAGTAGTGTATTAAAGTTTTCATGGATTATTTTTTGTTCTATGGTCATTCATTTTAATTATTCCTAAATAATATTGACTTGTTGATTGAAAGGTGTAAATAGACATGCATTTTTCCTAATTGGTACAATTTTTATTTCAGGATAATATATGTCATTAGGATTTTCCACCGAATCTAAAAGAAGGAACTAAAACTGATCCTATAAAAAAATGTGATTAAGGAATCATAAGATCCAAAAATTGTATGTAATAATCAAAAACTTTTCTATCATGTTCTAGTTTTTATGTAATATTTTTCAAATATTTATCACAAATAGATCAACACCTCATTCACCTCTTGTAAAAATATATAAAATTAAAATTTTATGAGAAGTGTAAGGAGGATTTAGAGGAGTTAAGATAAGGTTTATTAATACCCCTATCATGAAACTACAAAATAAATAATATACATTTGAATTTATGTGTGATGTAAGTGATTACATGGTGGGATGAGTACTTGGATAGGGGAGGGATAGAATTTTACAACCAATTAAATATGAAAAAAACCTTGGTAGAAGTTTAGCTCAACTACACCACTATGTAGAAGAAATTACTTATGGTGGTGATTTATTTCAATATGTTTACTCCATACCTAATTTTATCCAAAGTGGTGGTTCACATTAATCAAGAAATGGTGAAATATTTATTAATGAAGAAGGATTCTAAATTCCAATTTATCTAGTCAATTCTTTTACTAAAATATTTTGATATTAAGGTTCCGGATAAAAAGGGGTCAGAAAGCATTTTTTTACCATAATTCATGGAATGGGTTTATCAATTTTTGTGTAGATAAATAAGTGTAGATATGGGATGAGTTCCTAGATGAAAATATATTTGCAGTGGATCATACAACTAAACCATGGTTCACTAACATCATGCACTACTTAGAAACTAGGACCATCTAACAATAGCTTTAATATTATCAAAATAAAAGGTTTTTAGATGAAATATATCTCTATTTATAGGATGATACATTTATATTTAAGTAGTGTAGATATGGTAAGATTCAAAGATGAATTCTTGAGATTTAAATAGAATTTTTGTGGGAATTCAGTTACGTTTCACTAACTATAAGACAACATGGACTGGATTAAATTGTGGAAAATCTTATAGAGTGTATTTTTCTATTCATCACAATGTTGAGATGAAAAACGATTTTTGGAAATGTATGAAAATTATAAATTCACAAGGAAAATTAGAAAAAGTGATGAAATTCAACAACAATAAATATCGAAAGATGTTCTTTTTAATGTATAGAGGATTTAATTCATGGACCCTTTCCCTAACTCATTCAACCACACGTACATATTTTATGATAACCCATATATTTATTACACTTTATTTCATGATTTATTACATAAAAATACACTTAATACAGAACCAAAAGATCATGAAGCCAAGTGACTTTGATTAATTAGGTATGTAGAATAAAAAATTTAAAATAAATAAAGTGATATAAACTAAAACTTTATAACATACCCTTAATTTCCATTGATCTTCTAAAACTAAACGACGTGACGTAGGTATATACATAAGAAAGGGGTGAGATATAAAGACTAGTGAGGGAAAACACAAAGCATAGAATAAGGTAAAGTGGTATATGTGATCAAAAAGACACATTATTGTAACATAAGAGTGATGAGAATTATAATCTTGAACAATAAGGCATGATATAACATGATAATGTAAAGGTAACATAGGAATGTGACAACAACATAAATCATTACATCATAAAAATAAGTCAAGGATAACCACCCAGATAACATACCATAGTGTTCTTAGGATAACCTCTCATTCACCATACATGTTCTTTACTTTCTCCCTCAATTATGGAATCCATAGAGGTCAAATTATAAGACAAAGGAAAATATTCCTAATAGAAACATGACCCAAAGGACCAAGCATAAGTATGCCACATAGATCATAAAAAATAAAAATGTATTTAATAAATTTTAACACCATTATTAAGTAATTAGGTTTAAATATATATAAATACCCACTAAATGAAGGATAGGTATAACTAGGAGAATAACCATGAGTATAAATGGATATGGTTATTCACTACACAAATCTTTATCATGGAAAATCATAGGATAATTTTGGTGCCATAATAGGTGTACATAAAGGTTTATAGAAGGGGTGAATGAGATAGAAAGTGGTCTATCATTAATTTGAAATCATAAGGATATTAATAGGTATGTGTAAAAACATGTCCCAATTTGAACAATCGGAAATCAAAAGTCATGTCATAAAGAAGGTGCTTGCAAAAAGTGGAGAAGGAGAGGTTCCCTTACCTTGAGAGTGTGATTCTTAAATATTAGGGGAGTTTATTAAGAGATTAGGGAAACATTGGGAGGGATATAGAGAGTTAAGGTCAGATTAACTTCATGATACAAGAGTTTTGAGTGAAAAGGAATGGGAGTTTGGGTGGGTTTATATAGAAAAAGAGAGGAGAATTCTTTATCAATTTAAAAACTTAGGTGTTGGACTCTATATGATAATGTAATTAAAACCAAAAACATTTACATGGTTTCTAAAAAATTAGAATGTTTTTAATTAATTTATAAGTATAGTAATCAAACACATTAAAATAATTCCCTTGGTTATGTGGAAGTGAGTCATGTTAATAAAGAAATGATTTTAAAAACCTAAAATATAATATAGGTTTTAAAGGATTCAATAAGGGTTTATAAAATTAATCAAATAACTTAAAAAACAATATTGGAAAGGGGAAATATAATTTTGTTCATGGATACATTTATATTATTTATTACATCACTTTTAGGATTTTATGATGTCATAATACATATTTTATAATTATACCATATTTAATTTTTACCTAAAAATTTGATTGTCTCGTAAATGTATGAAAAAAATATTGTTGGATAATTTCAAAATCCTTATTTCAAAAATAATAATTATTTTATCAAAATAATTCTCTAAATATAAAATTTTAAACTTTTAAATATAAAATAGTTATTTATTGAAAAATACAATTTTTTTATAATAACTATTTTCTGGACCTTATAAAAAATTACATTTGACTTCATAAAATTATATTATCATTTATATTTTATAAATATTTTTTAAAAATAATATTCTATAAAAATATCATCTATCTCAAAAATTCTTGAATTTACAAAAAAAGTGTATTTTTTAAATAATATATTTCCCAAAAATAGAATTTGTGTTTCATCATATCAAAAACTAATTTTCATAAAACCTGTTATTTAATCATTTAAAAAGTAATAATAAAAATGGATAAATATAATCACCATTTTATTAGAAATAAAAATATAAAAATTCATAGTTTTAGGGTCTAGATACATTTCCCTTTATTACATTAGAAAATTCCCTAAAGGTAAGGTGTGCGATGGTGATATTTTATGGGGTAATTTAGAGAACATAGTTTGGGCCATGATCTTGATGAGCTTGAACTTATACCATAAATAGTTTCTATTGTTCTTCAATTATTTAATCTCATATTAGGATTGGTCAAGGGAAAATCCCATTGATGCTATCTCGCTCAGAAGCTTTGATAAATGGGATTCATATGGTATAATCCTACTAGTTGTGGCCATCAATTTATTTTCTATGTCAAATGGACCTTATCATAACCCTTAATATAATAATCCTAATGGTCATAGTATAATAAATATATTATCAATGTTGATGATGATTAATGGTCTTTTAAATTTGACAGACTATATAATGGTCCAAAATAACCAAATTAGTGCACGTGTTTTCTATAGCTTCATTTCTTAATAAGGAATTTACTCATTTAAAAAGGAATTTAATTTATAAATTTTTGGTTCATTACATTATCCCACTCTCTTTATAAATTTCACCTTCAAGATTTTCATTTCATATACTAAAATATATGAGGGTACTTTTGTTTCATCTCCTCTTCTGGTTCCTATGTCGTTTCCTCAAAATTATGGTTCTTCCACAACACCTTGACTAGATGAGTTATCTTGTTTCATAGAAATTTTCCTCTACAATTTAAAATCTTCATTGGCTACTCCTCATATGAAATATAATTTTTCAACGATACCAATTCTTGATTTAGTACATGTGTGGGGTCTGGTGTATACTTCCTCAAGAGGGATATATAGAACACATAATGTATTTGAGATGGTTAATATGGGAATGCTAGTTGATAGGCCAGCACTCCGATGTGATCAAGGACCTCAAAGGGGATGATACATCTTGGACTAATATTTCCCTTATTTCCAAAACATCATGAATTTCTTCCATAGTGGTATATGAAGGAACACTATATCTCTGACTTCAAACTCCAGGTCTCATCGATGATTATATCCATAGATTTTCTGTTAACTTTTTGTAGATTTCATATTACACTGAATTGTTTGTACCTTCTCTATCATTTCTTAGATAAGATTAGGTTTCATCATCTTATTCTCTCCAACTACATCCTAGTATGTCATAGTTTGATGTCTCTTCACATACATAGGCTCATAATGTTCCATTTTAATGATATAATGGAAGCTATAATTATATGAGAACTCCACTAGGGGAAGGTGTTGATCCAAATATCCTTGGAAATCCATTAAACAAGATCTCAACATACCCTCTATAGTTTTAATGTTCCTTTCAGATTGAGAATCCATCTAAAGTTGATAAGTAGTATCGAATCTTAGTTTTTTCTCCAATTCTTGCTGAAGGATTTTCCAAAACTTCAATGTAAAACTTGGATCTTGATTAGATACAATGGATTATGGCACTCCATGTAGTCATTCCACTTCACTTATGTGTATCTTGGTGAGTTGGTCGAGATATAAATCTTCTTTGATAAAAATGAAATGTGTTGACTTGGTAAGGTGATCAACTACCACCCAGATGTTGTTATTGCCTTTAACTATCCTGGGGAGTCCTATAATGAAATCCATGGTTATATTTTCCCATTTCCATACTGTTATGGGAAATGGTTTCATCATCCTTATACTTCTATCATTTGGACTTGACTTATTGGTATACCAAGCATCAAGATATAAATTACTCAATATCCCTTTTTTATCCAAATTGATGTTTTTATTCAAATATCTATAAATATTAGTGCTTTCTATATAAATAGAGAAGTATGAGATATAAACATTATCCAAAAGTTTCCTCTTTAGTTTTGTTTTTTTGGGACATATATCCAGGTTCCAAACCTTATAAATCCATATTTAACAAATTTTAACTTTCAAATATTCACTCCTTTTTCTATATCACCTCATCATATTTTTGTTCAACCTTGATCCTCTCAAGAATGGATGGTAGAGAAATTATTTTAGTAAGGTAAGATTAATATCCTTTTATTATTCCTATTTCCATCCTTTTCATTTCCAAGAAGATTGGATTCCTTGTAATCCTTATCATGAATATATTTGGAGGATATTTTCAACCTAGATCATATACCGCTTTTTTTTCTTTCCCAAGATGGTAATAAATTGAATAATAAAAATACTTGATCATATCTAACCACCTTTATTGACTCATATTAATCTTATTTTATGTGAATATATACTTGAGGCTTTTATGATCTTTATGTATGTCAAACGTCTCCCCATGGAGGTAGTGTCACTAAATCTTCAATGAGAATATCACTATAGCCAATTATAGATCATGTGTTTGGAAGTTATTCTCATTTATCATTAATTAGAAGAAGAAATATTCTATCACTTTGTCATCTTGCATGAGTACACAGCCCAGTCCCTTTTTGGATGCATCACTATAGATCACAAATCCTTACCCACTAGTGGGTAATGTGAGCATAGGTGTAGTGATTAGCCTCTTCTTTAGCTCCTTAAATATTTCTTCACATTCATTAATCCATACGAACTTGAGACATTTCCAAGTTATCTTGGTTATTGGTCTTGAAAATCATGATAATTTTATCAAAAATTGACTATAGTACCCAAATAATCTAAGAAAAAAATATATTTTTGTCAAAGATGTTAGTATTGTCCAGCATTTAATTACCTCAGTTTTTAAAGGATCCACAAATATCATCTTACTGGTGATAAAATGAACCAATAAATTTACTTTTTCTATCCAAAAATTACATTTTTTATACTTCAAAAATAAATTTTCCTCTCAAAAAGTCTTTATTATCGAATTCAAATACTCCTCGTGTTCATCCTTTCTTTTATAGTAGATAATAATATCATTTATAAATACTACCACAAATATGTTGAGGTAATCCTTAAAGATTCTATTCATCAAATCCATGAATATTTTTGGATCATTAGTGAGTATAAATGGAATCACTATGAATTTATAGTTCTTATACCTTGTATGAAAAGTAATCTTGGGGATATCTACCTTCTTCACCTTTACTTGATAATATATCAATAGAAGATCCATATTAAAGAAGTATTTGGTTCCATGTAGCTAATCAAAAAACTCATTAATCCATGTTAGATGATACTTATTCTTTATTGTGGTCATATTGAGCTCATGATAATCAATGTAGAATCACATTGACCCATACTTATTCTTGATGAAGAAGACCGATTCACCCCATGGTGAAGCACTTGGGTGTATAAACCCTTTATTCATATTCTCTTGTAATTGTTTCTTCAGCTCCTCAAGTTAAAAAATAAACATTATATATAGATTATTGTATATTGAAAAAACTTTGGGCATGATATATATTTTGAACTCAATCTCACTACTATAAGGAAGACCAGAAAATTATTTGGGACACATTAGTGAATTTCTTTACAATGGGAATGTCGTCGAGGATGGTCTTTTCTTTAGTATCAATCATAAGAGATAGATAATATTTCTGACAAGGGAATAATATCCATGATTTAGATGTTTGTACCAATGAAGATTCATTATCCTCCTTAAACTTATAAATAATTATAGAGTGATTTTTGATATAGAGGGTGATTTCCTTCTCTTCCAAATTTATGTTGTCTTTATATAAGGAATTCCAATCCATGCCTCTAAATGGCCCGAAGGCCTTCTTTTTATTTTTATTATAGATAATCCACCTTTTAATGGTTGAAGGGGAACCCATGCATGACCTGTAGGCCCAAGGCACAAGGCCTGACATGACCCGTAATACATGACCCGAAGGCCCAGAGGCATACCAAACCCATTACATGACCCGTAAGACCAGCCCACTAGAACTTCCCCTCCCCAGCATCTTGCATCATTTATCGCCTTAGCTCCCCACCTTGCATTTAATATCGGCTAGAATTCCCCCGCACAAAGCTGCACGGTTCCTGGTCCTGATGGTGGCTGTCATACCCTTTCATTCTTCTAATCCGGTTAGCTCTGCATCTGGTGGCTGCTACTCCTGTTGCTCTGATCCTCTTCTGGGGCCTATTCTGGGTGAACTGGGCTACTACATGGTCTACGTGACCCGAAGGCCCTGTGGCCCAAAGGCCTTTGATGACCCGAAGGCCCTGGAGACCCATAGGCCCAAACCGGTGGCTCGAAGACCCAAATCAGGTGAATAGTTATGGCTACTACAGTACCGAACAGTACTGCTACAGTACTGCTACAGTACCCGGAAATTCGCCTCCACCCAGTTTTGAACCCGGGTCTCCTAGATGACAAGAAGGAGCCCTTACCACTCGGGTACGGGCTCATTGGCAATTCCAATCCATGCATATAATAGCAACAAATTCAACTAATGAGAGTAACATTAGGTTTTATGGGATATTCATCCCATAAATTTAGACAGGGGATGATTTATATGCTTAGGATGCAAAAAATGATCTATTTTTCATCTTCACTGATAACTTGACTTCCATGTTTTGAGGTGGTGTTTAAATATATCTACTAAACTTTCATGATATGAAATAATGTGTAGAACCATGTATGATAAGATATATTTTCACTATTTTATTATTGTTCTAATAATTTACTTCATCTAAAGTAGACATAAGAATGATAATTTTCAAATTATTAAAAAAATAAAATGAAAACTATTAACATTGAATAAATAACTCATAAATGAAATATATTCATTAACATGTGAATTTCTAGGTTTCAATCTAAGTAATCCATGGTCTATTTCCTAAAATAAATTTTTTTGGTAAATTTATCCCTTTAATAATGTTTCATAATGATGTTTTTAATTTACTAAAGAATATCCCATGGGAGTTTCAAACTGGGTGTGTAGTAAGGCCCTTTTTCATGTACTGAGTGATGATTGAGTCCAGGCCAATGCACCCTTTTTACGGTTATTACCCCTAAGTACAACTATTCTAAAGCCACATCAACTTGTAGTATACAAACAGTGATGTATTTTCTTATAAACCACTTAATCTATACTTTTAAAAAAATATGGATGTTTTCTTATGTTTATTCTATCCTTAAGGATTTCACTAGGTTTTTCTAATCCTAATCCCAAAAATGACTATACTTTTCTCTGATACTAACTATGGAAAACGATATATTTATTACACTTTATTTATTGATTTATTACATAAATATAAACTTAATACAGCCCTAGAATATCATAAGGCCTCGTGACTTTGGGTAATTAGGTACATAACATAACAACTTACAAAATAAACATAATGAAAAGAACTAAAACTCCATAACATTCCCTTAATTTCCCTTAATCTTCTAAAACTACATGGGATAACATGGGCTGTACATAAGAAAGGGGTGAGATATAAATCTTAATAAGGGAATAAAAAATGGCATCTCATTAGATAAAAACATTACTCAATGCATTGGAGGGCTATATAAATTTGGATCCACCTGTCAATTTCATATCATCTGCATGCATAAGTGTTCCACATTGATCATACAAAATAAGGATGCATTTCATCAATTTTAACACCATTATTAAGGATTTAAGGTTTCATACATGTAATTCCCCAATAAGTTAAGGATATTTACGCCTAGTTTAATACCCTTGAGTTTAAATAGAGATAGGTATTCACTACACAAATGTTTGGCATGGAAAATTTCAGGATAATTTCAGCAGTATAACAGGGGTACATAAAGGTTTATAGAAGGGGTGAATGAGAGAGATAGGGGTATATCATTGATTTTGGATCATAAATAATATAATGGGTACGTGTAAAAACATATGCCAACTTGAACAACTGTAAATAAAAAGGAAGTACATAAAGAAGGTGCTTGAAAAAAGAGGAGAAGGAGAGAATCCATTACCTTGAGAGGGTGATACTTAAAGCTTGGGGAAGGTTCTTAAAAGATTTAGGTAACCTTAGGAAGGACCTAAAGAGGTAATTTTAGAGTAAATTAATTCTTAACAATTTTTTATTAAAGAGTAATGAGAGGTTGATTTTTTTTATACAGCAAATGAGAGGAGAATTCTTTATTAATTTCCAAACTTAGGTTTTGGAATCTATATGATAAAGTAATAAAAACCACAAAACTTACTATGGATTTTCCCATGGTTTATGAAAAAGATGATTTTTTTAATTAATTTATAAATCTAATAACCAAAAACAATAAAATAATTTCCTTTATGATGTGGAAGTGAGTCATGTTTATAAATAATTGATTTTAAACCTTAAAATATAATATAGGTTTTGTAGGATTAATTAAGGTTTTATAAATTTAATAAAATAACTTAAAAAACATTATATTAAAGGGGATACATAATTTTGGTTGTGTATACTCATTATAGTATTTATTATATTACTTTTTCACATTTATGATGTCATAATACATACTGTATAATTATACAGCATTTAATTTTCACCCAAAAATACGACTGTCTCATAAAATTATAAAAAATTAACCATTAGATAATTTCTACATGATTATTTAAAAAAATTATCTTATTAAAATAATTATCTAAATATGATAATATACACTTTTAAATCAAAAATCCCCATTTATTGAAAAATACTGGTTTTTTGATAATAATTGTTTTCTGGCCCTTATAAAAAATTACATTTGACTTCATAAAATGTTATTATCATTTATATTTAATAAATATTTTTTAATAATATTATTTTATTAAAAATATCATATATTTAAAATATTCTTTAATTCATCAAAAAAGAGTTTCTTGATTGAAACTATATATTTCCCAAAAATACAATTTGGGCTTCATCGTATCAAAATCTAATTTTTATCAAAATCGTTATTTAATCATTTAAAATGTAATATTTAAAAGAGATAAATATTATCATTTTTTATTAATAATAAAAAAATAAAAATTCATATGGTTAGGGTCTATATACATAGCACATTATTATATTAGTGAATTCCCTAAGGGTAAGGTGTGTGATGGTACCATTTTCATAAGGTGGTTCAAAGAACATGGTTTGGGCCATGATCTCGATGAGCTTGAAATTATACCATAAAAATTATATAGCACACATATCTTACAGTGTGGAACTCACTTGTCTTCTCTTTTAAATAAGATTTATTTATTAACAAATTAAGATTTTATATACAATTTAACTTTAAATGTGAATTAATTTTCGTTATTCTTAAAAATATAATAAATTCATTTCAACACATTTGATGTTTTATACATTCCACCATTGATTTTATATTCTTCCAATTTATTCCAAAGATCATTTCCTCTCTCTATATAGCTTGTATAACATTAATTTTATGATATTTTTGTCTTTAATGATTGTATCAAGAATCATTACATTTTCTTTTTATTTATTTATATGGAATATAAATTTATTATTCTCAACATTTCATTTCCATTACATAGACATCATATTTCCCATATGACCTTTATGTAGCTCATTGAATTTTTGAGCTAGATTTACATAAATCGGGATTATATTTACATGATAAATAGAAACTTGGACTCACATTTACATAGGTTTCAGGTTACCTTTATATAGGTCTGTATGACCCTTATGTAGCCTCATCATTTTTTATTCTACTAATATCTTATGAATTCTCCAAGTCATTTAACTTTCGAGCTCATATTTTTTGAAATTAAAAGATCTTAATTTACTTACACATGGCTTGAATAGATAAATTTACTTATATAGAGACTCTCATAAGATAATTTACTTATGTGAAATTCTATATGGAACTCAATTATCTTATGCATTGGATCTCGTAGACAAATATTCTTACATGGCCTAAAATATCATATGATCAGCCTAAATCACCTATTTTATTTGAATTTTACATTTTTCAAAGTTTATCACAATCAAAATATCATATGCACTTCATAATATATCATATGAGTAGCTTGCATTGCTTAAATCTATTATACATATGATAATTTCCTTTTCTATTTCTCAAACATCCTATGCATAGGATAATTTCTTTATCAATTTTTTAGTTCCTATTCAGTAGATATCTTAAAAATAAAATATCATATGCACTAGGAAAATATATTCCACATAGATTAATTCTCCTATATGTTGGACACATAGAATAATTTCCTACTACATTTTTCATGCTTCATCATAGGAATTCTGAGTTTCTTTAAATTAAGTTCAATCTTCTTCAAATCAACTCCAAAACTTATCAAAAATCTCAAATGACTTCAAAATAGATCCAAATAATTCCAAAAATTATTAGAATAATTTCATACCTAATAAAGTTCATTCCAAATTCTTTCAGAATAAAAAATAATTAACATGGATCATTTCCATAATCACTTAAGTCTACTCAACTTTATCCTTTATAAAAAACATACATGAGTTTTTAACACAAAAATGATATATTATACACTTAACTAATGGATTATACAATTTTAGATAACTATAATCCACAATGATTTAAACTTCTTAAGAAATTTTAAAAAACAATTTTTTTAAGATTACTTATGTAATTTTAGTAGCTATCCCTCAACTTTCCAACTTATAAAGTGACTATTATTGAAAATTATTTTATACCCTTACAAAACTGGTCATATCCATACATAACATCTCTTTAATCATATAAATTAATATTTCAAGGAATATATATAGTCATCTATTCCAAGGACCTAAGTTCTTCTTTTTTATCATGTAAACATAAAGGCAGCAGCTTGATCTCCTTACATGGGTGGTTACTCACCCCTTCACCCAATTCATAACCCCAAATTGAATTTTACATTGAAAAAAACACAATCATAGTAAAAAAGGGAACTTTAATCTCCCCTTTGTATTTTTTTCAATACCTATTACAATCCAATGTCAAGGTCATCTTTTCTCCAAATTTAATGCCTAATTTTCTCTCCCCCAAATTGAAAATAAATTCAAGGGGAAAAAATATTATCCCTTTAATTGAAACCATTGGGAAGAATCATGACTCATTATTATCCCCCTAATTTTTATTATGGGAATGGTTCTCTCATCAACATAACAAAAAAAACATTTTCTCCTCTTTTATTTTAAGAGAAATAAATATTTAAGAATCACTGATCATCGATTATAAGTGATTATAGGAAATCAATAAACCATCATAAAAAATGAAAGGTAGCATCACATTTCTCTTATAAATGTGCCATAAACTAATCAACTCTATGTTTTCATGGGATAACCCAATGTGTAAAAGAATAGTGATCAATTTAGATAACTTTTTTTCCATAAATGGTCCATAGTATGATACCATCTTTTATCATTAAATTCTTGGGGGTTTCTTACATAAATTTCAAGAAATATTATGAACCTAAAATCACTTGAACACACACATAAAAAACGTTCATGTTCAAGGTATTTCTTCCCTGTTTGGTTATATAATCAATCCCCCTTTATAAACATAATAGATATAAGTTAAAATAGTAATGTGAGAATGAAAATAATATTACATACTTCAATATTAATGAGAGTTTCCAGAATTTCATATTCAATATAAATTGATAAATATGTGGTAACATGATCATTTTTAATATCTTCCCCTAAAGGGATACTCTCCATGCTTCACTACCTTCAATTCCCAATATTAAAAAATAATCACAACTATATTTGGAATAAGGTGGACCTTCCAACAGAACTTCAATGTGAGACATAGTGCTACGAACTATTTAAAAACCCATAAGATTATTTATTTTAACGTCTAAAGTGTCCAGACCTCTTAATTCTTTCATCCTTTCTAACTTTCAAAAAAAATTAGGAAATAAATGATTATTATTGATTTCCACTTTATTATTAGTTGAAATAGGCTTATTTATTTGTATAATAATATCACTTTCCTTATTTTCATCTTGGTCCAGCTTCTTTTCCTTCTCCAAATAATCTAGTTATATGTTAAGGCACTATTTTTTAACATGGTCAGTCTTATTATTTATTATAGACTCCTTATTTATATTAACTTTCATGATAGTATGAGTCATTGGTGAATTCCCTTTGTTTTTCATTTATCCCATAAGAACATTCATATATATTATAGACTCATATATTTCCTTCTTGAACCTTCCACACACAATTTCAACACCCTTTATGCCACCCGTTTTAGGTATTCTTACAACCTTTTAATTAAATATGTCAACAACCATACCAATTTGACTATCTATTTACAAAATTGATTCCCTTTTGGATTTCAACTTTATCCCATTTAATTTTAATTTCATGATCATCTTACAATGATCCATGATGTGATCTCTATCACCATAGTATAATCACTTCATCATTATAGTTTGAACATCATGTTTAACTCTCTTTATTGGATCCTTGAGAGGATTTGATTCATCAAACTTCTTTACTGATTTATCTCCCAAGTGGAACCACTTGATTTCCTTACCTACTTCTCAGTATGTGGTGTCTCTATCTATTATTCAATAAATGGATGATACTTATCTAGATAGTATCATAATTCATTATATAAGTGACCTCCAATTTTTCACATTTCATATAAATTTTCAAAGATATCAAATCCTTCCCTATGGCTAGATTATTCTTTTTTATGTGAGGTATACTTTACTCTATTAGGTTTCTTTTTAACGTCAGATATGCTCCCACTTTCATTAGAGCTCCTATAATTTGAAAAAACTGATATATTTTACTAGTAGTCAATATCCATGTTCCTAAACCTCCAATAGTACAAATATATACCAGCTAATATATTTATTTTCACTTTGGGTACAATCTGTATAGATTTTTTCCCTGGGTGATTTTGGGCTAGAACACCACTCTTTTAGGTTATATTTATGGGGGAAATTGGACATTATCACCTCCTTACTTGATGTATTTTTGGCTTTACCAACATTTATTCTCTTCAAAATTTGTATAAAATTTGAATATAAATTTTCACGTTTAGTAGAAACAGAATTAGTACGCACTAATTATTCAGAGTTTTGGGATACTTTATTCCATGAGATTGAGGTGGATGCTTCTCTAGTGGATATCAAGATATATTTAACACCAATTTTAGCCTTATTATATGTGATATACATGTTTTATTTATTTGTGGCACCACATATTATCTCAATATTTTGGGAAGTTCTAGTTTTTTCTTCTCCATGACTTTTTAATTTGACTTCAAGCTCAAGGAAGTTTAAGCTAAGGATATTCTTCTCATCTTCCACTAAGCTCAGTATGACTTACCATTCTCTTCTTTATCTTTTTAAGTTTATCATATTGAAATATGATTCTTTCTTTATATAATTTTCAAGGATATTTACTTCTTTATCCTTGACATTCAACTAGACTGCCTTGACACTAAGAGTATCTTTATATGATGATTTTGAAGGTTCTGAGTGTAGAAGAAGTACCTTGGGTCATATCCAAATCATATTTTTGTTGTGATAAATAAATAATCCAAGATTTACATGATTAATAATTTCATGATCAATGGAATTAAATTTAATATTAATTTACTATTATGTTTGAACCAATAAAAAAGGGTCAACACATATAATTTATAATTAATTTATTTAGATAATGAATTACCTTGTGTTGAAATTATTTATTCATGGATGAATCTAATGAAATATTTAAATATTAATATCATTTAGTCATAGGAATCAATGGTAGATTCCATATAGAGGCAATCCACACATGCACCATGAACCTCTGGTTGTTGTTGCATAAATATTTGGGTGTTATCACAAATGATATTAACTCTTGATCCATTTTTCATTAACCCCCATGAGAATTGATTTGGGTGGAAGGACACTCCTTATTATCTCTAGAATAAAGAGGGTGGTGAATGAGGATATATCTCTATTATTTAGAGCATTCTAGGAGAGGAAACCTCAAGGGATTGATAGAATTATCTAGAATTCATTGTGCAAAACAATGATTAGAATAGCTAGAGCTTGAGAGAATGTCATAAATAGGTTTAAATAGAGATAGGATTAGAGAATAATAATTACGCACATGACAATATGATTCTCTTAATTCATAGAAAACCCCATGTCTAAATAATAAAAATATTATTATTATTATTATTTACTTAACATTATCTAAATTCACAAATAAAAAATTATTATTTCCTTGAATAAGTAAAATAATTTTTATTTAAATAATATTTAATATGTCATATCAGAATAGACCATTAAACATGGTCTATTAATCCTTTTCGATATTTATCAGGCCTTGAATAATGACTATTTATTTAAATATATAAATATCACTACATTATTCTCTCATAAATAAACAAATATTATATTCACTAAAATAGGAAATAATTATTTTTTAAATATTAAACTCACAAATATTATATCAAATAACCGGTGATTGAAAACATACTATTAAACAAACATGGATAATTATTAAACCTCATATAGTAATAATATTTATCCAACATTCTAAATTCATATAGAATTTAACTTTGGTTTTATATACACTTAGTGCGTGACCCAATGTGACCTTTTTTGAGTGGAATTAGGTGAAACCACCTAATGTCTATGGTTTCCATCTTACAACAAACCAAGTCACCCATAGAGAAAAAAGTTAACATTGCAACAACATAAAACCTCATAAAAACACTCAGTTTGTAATATAATCCCTTTATCATGATATCTCTAATCAAGTAGGTTGTATGTTGGTTTTATCGACCTATGTGTTCAATATCTCTTTATTTTGACTTGTTGAAAAATAACTTGATGGTAGAAAACTGTGTCCATGTAAATAATCAGAAAATTAAATTTCTATTATAGGGACCAAGATATTAACTTCCAATAATCTATGAAAATATAGATACTTTATTGCATTATTCATTAATGTAATATCACTCATGATGCACCCAATGTATCCTACCTCACTGTGGTTATATGTCATCATCATTTTCTTCAGTACATAAAATTACACAACTCTTAATATCCATTAATAATAATATTAAATTCTAAGTACCATTACAGACATCCATATATAGGAACATCCAATAACACATATGAATATATATTTTTTATTGGAGGGTCATGTTCTCATAATCTCATAATCTGAATATTACTAAGGGAATATACCATGATAAAGTGTCTCAAAGACCTATGAGTGTCCATCCCTAATAACCTATATCATTCACATCTCATCAAATGATATCACCAACTATAAAACTTATATTTAAGAATAATTATGTATCACTTGTAATATCTCATCATAGTGAGGGGTTAATATGAACTATCAGTGAGAAAATTTCCCATAATACATTATCACATAATATGTCACAAAAAAACAATCATGATGCAATAAGAAATTTTTTAATATTCAAAAACAATGAATACATGTAAGCATAAAGTATATAGAAGTTATTTCTAGGCAACCAACTCTAATATAATTCAAATTTCACTTGATCTAACTACTAGCAACCTTTAGTATGCTATCTCTCACATGAAATTCATGCATATGATAATATAGGGCTTTAGTTAAGTGTTTTTTCATGTTCTACTTCATGGAAACTCTTCTCACAATGAATTTAACCCTTAAAGAAAAATCCATCAAGAGGTGATACTTTCAAATTATGTGCTTCATCCATTGGTTTTACTTTAGATCCTTTGCGAGATCCACCACTATAATATTATCAAAATATAATATGATAGGTTCATTACTTCTGGATCCACATCAATATATTAGAAAAAAAATTATATACAAACAGCTTCTTTATCCTCATCAAAAGTTTCCAAATACTCAGACTCCACTATAGAATTAGTGACAACTAGCTGCTTTGAAATCTTCCATCTTATAACTCCTATGTTGAGACTAAATACATATCATAATAGTGATTTCATGTCATTATAATCTATTTTTAAATCTATTATCTATATAACCTCTGATGACTAGCTCCATGTATTCTATATATACTAGGAACATATCCTCAATATGCCTCAGATAATTAAAGAGAGTCTTAATAGTAGACCAATGTTATTCACCTGGATCAGCTTTATATCTTCCTACCATGTGAAAGGCATAGGAAACATCAATCCTAGTATAGAAAATAGAATAAAATACTGATTATATCATAGAAGCATATGGGATATTACTCATTCTCTATCTTTTCTATTATGTCTGGAGACACATTTTCTTAAAAATATGTATACTGTGTGAAATTGGAACCAATACCATCTTGTATTGTTCTATAACAAATCTATTTAGTATCAAGTAAATTTATGTACCTTGAATTATCCAAAGAAATATATTGGATCTATCATGAGTGATCTTGATACCAAGGATATAAGATGATTCACCTAAGTCCTTAATAGAGAAGCATTTTTTCAACCAATACTTAAATGACTATAAGACTTGTATATTGTTTATAATAAGTAATATGTCATCGAAATATACTACTAGGATAACAATCTCACTCCCATGAAACCATTTGTAAATACATAGATCCCATGCATTCTTAGTGAAACCAAATTCTCTTATGGATTCATTGAACTAAATATCCCATGACCCATATGTTTAATTCAATTAATAAATTGACCTATAAAAATTTCATACCTTTTAAGCATGACCTAGAATCAAAAAACCTTATATTTATGTCATATAGACATATTCTTAAAGGTTTTCATTAATTAAGGTTATTTTTTAATCCATATTCCAAATCTTATAGTCATGGAAAGATGTTATAGCAAGTAGAATTATATTGGATTTCAATGTGCCTACTAGAGAAAAGGTTTCATCATAGTCAATTCCTCGACATTTATTAAACTCTTAGCCACTATTAATAATTTATAGGTACTCTCTTTACCTTTCATGTCTAGTTTTCTCTTGAATATCAATTTACACCCAATGGGATTTACATCAACTGGTGAATCATCTATAACCCAAGCTTGGTTTTGATACATGGAATATATCTAAAGAATTCATGGATTACTTCCATATTTCATCTTTTGAGATCTATACTACCTCCTTATAGGAAGTATCATCATCATTTTCAATCAATAATGAGTCACCATCCTCAGTAACTAGAAAACCATATCATTCTAGTTCTCTTTCATTTTTGGTGCTCCTATGAAGTACTTGTGTTTTAGGAATAACATATTACTCAGGGACCTATGTAATGTATTCCTATACTAAATTTTGTGTATCTTGATCATAAAATTCATCAAATTAAATATTTCTCCCACTATAATTCTTAAATATGTGCTCCCTATCATGAAAAATGACTTGTCTATCCACTATTACTTTATTTTATGAGGGGTCATATAGATAATATTCCATAGTATCTTTTGGATATCCTATAAAGGTACACTTCATTCCCATGGGTGCTCGATTGTTTTTAGAGATAGCCTTAAAAACGCTTTTCATCCCCATTCATGAGTATGTGGAAAAACATATTTCTTTACATAAATTAATTCATATGATATTCCATTTGTCTCTTTAGTTAGTACTCAATTTTGAATGTGTGTTGCAACATGTAATGCATATTCCCAAAAGTATAATAGAAGATTTGGATGACTCATCATCAATCTCACCATGTCAAGCATGGTATGGTTCCTCCTATAACAAACATGATTCCACTATGGTGTATAAGATATAGTGAGTTGAGATATAATCTTATAATCCCATAAAACGTTAGTATACTCTTGGTTAATATATTCACCATCTTTATTAGATTAAATATTATTTATCTTCCTACCAAGTTGATTATCTAATTTTTTCTTGAACTCTTTGAATTTCTAAAAGGATTAATACTTATACATTATCAAGTATGCATTACCATGTCCACTAAGACATTAATAAAATTTATGAGGTAAGAATACCCACCTCTAGCTTCTATTGAAGAAGATCCAAAAACATCAATATATACTAATTAATTCTAGAAGATTTATGTCCCTTTCACCTTGTCCACAAAATGAGGATTTAGTCATAATTCCTTGTAAACAATAATGATATATATCAAGTGGTTTTACCATAAAAGAGTCTAAATGACCTTCTTGATAGATATTTATCAGATTCTTCTTGTTTACATGACTAAGATGGTGCTGCCACAATGGGGTATGAAATTATTCTTGTGAATTTGATTCATTATCAATTTCCAATACTTTGTTTTCATAATCTAATATATAAATACTGTTATTTAAACATTCCATACCATAAAATATACTATTTCTATCAAATAAAAAACTATTATTTTGAAATTTGAAAATAAAACCATCTATATTTAGGTAGGATATAGAAATAATTTTTTTGGGTAACAGTTGGTACATAATAACAATATTTTAAAACCAAGATCATTAACCTCATTGTTGTGACACAACAAATTGATTGTGTTTTTAAATATGATTTATATTATAGGGAAGGCCCTAGGTCATCTCTCAAGAAGCATTGGTATTTTATAGTGTGAATTTTTAATAAAAAGGAACAAAAGAGGGGGTGGTTTTGAAAACATTTTTAAGAAAATGACTTGATTTAAAGAGTTCAATAATTGATAAATAAAGGTGGTGTTTTAGAATTATGAGAGAAGGAGATTAGTTCAATTTCACTACAAATCTTGGATAGTTCATTGTTCTGAAATTTTTATATGGTTTAATGTAATCCTTTGCTTGAGGGTTGTCAAGATCTCGACTTCCCACTTGCCTCTTAAAATGATGCTCAAAGAATCATCCCTTGAAACAACAATCATGTTGTCAAGGTTTGGTTTAAAAACATAAAAAAGGGCTACTAAATCATACTAAAATCTTATGTATGTGTGTGATAATGAGGATTATTGTCTTGTCCAATTGAAACAACCCAATATTCCCACTTGAAATTTCAACCCAATCTATGTTGAAATAAAAAGTGTTTCACTTAATTATAGCAAATATATATATATTCAGATAGGAATTATATCCAAATTAAACATAATTGAAATATTTAACACACAAATTACACAAAACTATTATAATAATAAGTGTCAAAACTCCCTCCCAAGTATGTGTAGCTCCCTTGAAATGATCGTCCACTATTTAACTCACCCTCAAGAGGAGGAGGAAACTTGGGTGGAACTCATTCTTCATTATTGACCCCCCTATGAGGATAGGGGCCTCTATAAATTATAGTATGAGGAAGATACACCTATAAAACTCTAAAATGGCAGATCTTTTCTTCTGGTTCAAACTTGAAAATTATGTGCCCAAGGTATCATTTTATAGGCAAAGTGGAAGGTGGTTTTGGGCACACAGATTGTGTAAAACCACTTGGACCATTTTTTTAGGTGGGTATATAGACTTATATCACTTTTGAAAAAAAATAAAAAGTAGTAACCCCACCTATTGAATATCTCCAATTAAATTTTGGTACCATTTTTACAATCACATCTGGATATATTGATGAAATATAGAACCCATTTTTTGACTTCGAACTAATTCAGTGGCTTGTATAGATTAGTCTGGATGGGCTACCAGATGGCCGAATGAGGCTTGTGTTTATTTATATGAAATTTATCCCATTTAAATTCAAACTATACCACAAAATATCATCCCATTTGGATGCACTATTTAGTAACAATGTATGATTGAGTCCACTGGTGTGCTTGGATCCTACACAGTTTGGCCCATTTTTCTAGAACTTCATCACGGGCCCTCCAAATCACCTCCACCTTCAATGAAATTATAAAAACAAGAAACATTTACCTTTTAAAAGTGATAAAAATAAAATAATTGAATAAAAATTGAAGTGAAATTTGCTATTATTTTTATAATTTTCAATACAAAAGTAGTTTAGCACAGTGGTGTAAGGGTGAAAATGAAACAATGAATCATGGTGTGATCACACCCCCACACCTAAACATTTGCACTCCTGGGAAAAGTCATATTTCAAAAAATTATGCATGTAGATATTTCAAAATTCATAAAGATTTAACATTCAATGAAAATTTAATTCTTGAAAGAAATTTGATCAAATAAAAAATCACACCGAGGAGTTATTCTCAATGATCATAGAAAAAGAAATCTCAAAAATTATATCAGAATGAAATTCCAAGATATGCGTGAAACTAGTTGAATAAAATAATTAAAAAGTTAATCATGTCATTAATTCTCCATGTGTGTGTGTGAAAACCATTTCATGCTACTCTTTCCACTTTCTATCAAGTAAATATAATTTATTTTAAAAATTGTTTATTTACATAATCCTTTCCACCAAACATTCCCTATATCCTTTTCAATCAAATTTCAAGACCCACTCACTTAAGAATTCCTAGAATTCAAACTATAAGCTCCCAACCTAGATATCCACATATGTTTTACATTTCATCACTCTCTTCAATGTTTATTTGTTTTTGTTTTGGTTTTTATTAGGGTGTATAATAGTCGAATAATAGGTACAAATGCATAGGTAAATCGGGTACAGTGATGAAATATATCAGATAAGGAATGAACATATGTAAAAATCATTTTTTAAAGTAGAGAAAAATTAACCTAACTTATATTTACCGTTTATTAAGTAATAAATTTTCACACTTCATGTTTTGGTAAAAAGGTGTGTAGAGAAATGTAGTGACACAATTCTTCCTTAAACTACTCACACAAAAAGTACCATTCTTCTGAAAGGTTTCAAAATGATACAACCGTTTATATCATTGATAGAGAAAAAAAAATTGAAAATAAAATCACACCACAATATTGAATTCTTGCTGAAATGCACATTTCTTAAAAAAATAATGTTAAAACAATATTAAATACAAAAAATCCTCGTTCATTTTTAATAAATTCAATGATTATGTGGGAATAATTTTCCATGAAAAATTAGGCATAAAAAATTAACATTTTAGTACAAAATTTATGAGGGAGATGGGGGGAGTGACAATACTATACAACAAGTGAAAAGGAGAAAAGAAAATAAAGATGATGAAAATTCCTAACTAACCCAAGAATATACCCATCCCCCCACACCTAAATTTTGTAGTGTCATCACTGTAATAAAATAGAATGTGGGAAGGAAGGATAAAACTTGGTGGGTGTCATTCATAGACTGCTTCTTGAAATTAGAGTTTATCCTTCATGGACTTCAGAATGGCTTCGTGGAAGTGCTTCGGCTGTTGCCCATTGATAGTGAAGGTCTGCTTTGTTCTACAATTTTAACTTGAACAACACTAAATGGAGAGACATTGGTAAAACTTTATGGTCCAAAACAGTGGGAAATAATCTTACCTAGATGCAACTTCAGCCTTGAATTTTATAGGAGGACCTTCTGCCCAATGTAGAATTGACGATGAAGGATGATATGGTTGTGAGAAGCCTTGGTTTTCTCCTTATAAATTTGGGAGTTCTAATATGAATCTTTTCTTATTTCCTCTAGCTCTTGAATCTACAACTTCCTTTGATAACATGTTCCAAAAAGATTATAATTTTATTTTTTAGGGCCCACTAGGCCTAGTGCTCAATCTCAATCGGGAGGTGATAACTCTTTCCAAACACAAGCTGATATGGTGACATTACAATAGGAGTTTTAAAGGAAGTACGATAATCCCATAATGAATCATAGAGTCAAATACTCCAATATTTTCAATTAGTTGAGCTATTTTTTAAGAATCTGTTTTACCTCCCTACTTGACACCCCAACTTGACCATTGGTTTGTTGGTGATATGAAGTAGACACTTTATGCCTGAACCCATACCGACACAAAAGAGATTGCATTGTTCGATTATGGAAATGAGAACCCTGGTCACTGATGATGAACCTAGGTAATCCAAACCTATAAAATATTTTGGTTCTCAAAAATTCCACAAGTACCTTAGAATCAGAAGTCCTTGTAGCTCATTCCTCTACCAATTTTGAAACATAATCCATTATCATAAGAATTTAAAGGATCCCAAATGAATTGGGTAATGGTACAATAAAATCAATGCCCCAAACATCAAAATTTTCATTGAAGTTAAAGTTTTGTTGTGGCACTTCTGTTCTTTTAGATATATTCCCCATTATTTGACAGTAAGCACAAGATTTACAGAAATCATAGGAATTCCAAAAAATTGTTGTCCAAAAGAGACCAGAACCAAGGACCTTATAAGCAGTCCATTGAGGACCAAAGTGGACCCCACAAGAGAGAGTGTGTTAGAACCTAAGAATAAACTAAAACTAACTATCAGGAACACAATGCATGAGGACTTGATCACTACATGTGTGCCAAGGGTAGGGTTTATCCCAAATGTACCAACATGACCCATGTTTTAGATGGTTAACCTAGTTTTTATTGAAATTAGAAAGAATTAAAGATACTATCAAATAATTTACAAATTCAGAATACCAAGGAATAACAAATTACACTCGGTACAATTTCTCATCTAGAAACATGCCATTTATGGGAATACAAGGGGATGATTCAATACCTAAGGATGTTTGGATCCTACTGATATGTTCAACCACCACATTCTCTGCTCCTTTTTTATCTCTAGTTTATAAATTGAATTTTTAATGGAGGAGCATCAAGCAAATGAGATGTGGTTTGGCTTCTGGTTTCTTAAGGAGGTACCATAGGGTTGCATGGTATGAGAACATAATGAATTTGGACCCTAAAAGGTATGAATTGAATTTATCCAAGGTAAAAAAAATGGAAAGGAATTATTTTTCTATTGTGGTGTAGTTTTCTTGGGCAGGTTCCAAAGTACGTGAGGCATAGGAAATGACATGTGGAGCTCGATTGACCCTTTTTGACAAGACTACCCTAACTGCATAGTTAGAGGCGTCACACATGAGCTTAAATGGTAAATCCCACCAAGGTGGTTAGATTGTTGGGGGTGATTTGAGACTCCATTTTAACTTATTAAAATATTCCTTGTAGTATTAATCAAAAACAAATTCCTTTTATTTTTGGAGCAATTGGGATAGGGGAATGAAATCTTACTAAAGTCATGAATGAAATGATGGTAAAATCCAGCATGACCTAGGAAAGACTGCACATCCCATACATTTTTGGGGAATGGTAGGGAAGAAATGACATCCACTTTTGATTTATCTACTTGGATACCATCGCTAGAAATGAAATGTCCCAAAACTATACCTTGTCACACCATGAAATAGAGTTTCTCATAATTTAATATGAGATTATTTTTAGTACAGTGACATAGGACTGAACCAAGACTACTCAAATATTCATTAAAAGAGGATCCATAAATAGTGAAATCTTCCATGAATACTTTCATGTAATTATCTAGTTAATTCGAAAAAATACTAACCATGCATCGTTAGAAAGTACCCAGAGCATTACACATACCAAATGGGATCTTCTATATGCAAATGTGCTAAAGGGACAAGTGAAGGTTTTCTTTTCCTGATCCTTGGGGGAAATATGGATCTGAAAGTATCCAGAATAGCCATCAAGGAAATAGTAATGGGACTTCCCTTATAGCCTCTCTAGCATTTGGATAATGAATGGAAATGGGAAATGGTCCTTCCTAGTGTGTTAGTTTAATCATAAATAGTCTATATAGACACGCCAACTATTCTTCACACGATTTGGAACCAATTCATTATTTTCATTTTTTATTACTGTACGACCAATTGTTTTAGGAACCACTTGTACTGGACTGACCAATTGGCTGTCAGATATGGGGTAAATGATTCCAACAGCCAATAATTCTGTTACTTTCTTTTTAAAAACATCTAGGAGGTTTGCGTTCAGTCGATTTTTTTGACTACCTCACTGGTTTATCCTCATCATTTAACAATATATGATGTGTGAAAATTGATGGGATAATACCAAGAATGTCAACAAGTGTCCATCCCAAAGCTTTTTTATACTCCCTCAAAAGTTCAAGTAGTCACAATTCATTCTCAAGAGGGAGTGAACTAGTAATGATGATAGGAAACTTGTTTCCATTCTCAAGATAAGAATATTTTAAATATTGAAGTAGTTGTTTCGGTTCCAATTCAGGTGGATTTTGGATCAATGGGAGTGTGTGTAAAAGTGAGAGGTCACTAATCTCATATAACTACTCAATGGTATCATCATTAGATGAGGAATGAGCTTTTACAAGATTAGTAGTATCATTTATGGTCATTAAATCCTCATTTTTCAAGAGATCATCAATTAAAAAACATGCATTACATTTTTCTAGACTACTATAACATTCTATGCAGGATTCATTTCCCAGTATTTTAATCAATGATGAAAACTCAGAAAGGGGGTCTCGAGAAAGAAACTATTTCTTTTCAAGGGAAGGGAGTACATCAATTT
Source organism: Viscum album (assembly GCA_963277665.1). Taxonomy (NCBI): domain Eukaryota; kingdom Viridiplantae; phylum Streptophyta; class Magnoliopsida; order Santalales; family Viscaceae; genus Viscum; species Viscum album. The sequence continues at coordinate 1,495,207,491 of OY728119.1, read as the reverse complement.
AATTAATAGAGAGAAGAATGTTATTTTGAGGGGTGCTTCATGGAATCAAGGATGTTGAAGTGGAAAATTTCACCACCAAAATCCATAGATAATTTAAAATTATGGACATTAATTATGGTTTTGGTAGTTTTCAAGAAATATCTACCCAATATAATCAGTTCATGTCTATTCATCCAATCAACTTCTATTTTAAGAACAAAAAAATTAGTAGGAAGAATTAAAATTGTAACCCTCATAAGAACATACTCTAACACACCAGTGGAGTGTTTTGTACTTTTATTTTCAAGTTGAACAACAATTCTTATTAGATTTAGTTCTCTGATATACAATGTAGAGTAAATGTAGTGAGGAATAACATTTATAGAGGCACCCAAATCAAGAAAAAAATTGGAAAATTAATACTCCCCTATAGTTCATAGAATCGATAATGTTCCAGGATCATTGTATTTGGTGGGAAGTGATGGATCTATCAATGTTGATACGTTCCTCCCCAAGTTCACCTTCTCATCACCTCAAAGTCTCCTTTGGTTGTACCCACATTTCCTTCAGAAACTTGGAATATCTTGGAATTTACTTCATGAAATCAATCAAGGGGATGTTAACCTGCATTTTTTGGAAAATTTTCAATATTTCCTTATCAATTTTATTCTTCTTTTGTTTTCTTGGTTAGGTTTACCATTTGGGAAATGGAAGACGAATGGTTTAGATATGTGACTCATCAATAGACACTATCTTTCCTTTTGAAGGGATTCTCTCAAGACAAGTATTTTCTTCTCTTGAACTATTTTCACTAGTTGTGATATTGGTTTCCTCAAAAAGGGGTGACTCTAATATAGGTTTCATTTGGGTTTTAAGTTTTTTACCACTCCTAAGGTTGATGGCACTAACATTTCCCTTATCCCTAGGTTTAACTACTAGTTGAGAGGGTAGTTTACCTAACCCATGACTTCTAATTTCCCACAAAGAATTAGTGAGTTAGCCTGATTGGGTTTTTAGGTCTTGTATGTCTTTTTGGGTGGTTTTTTAGAATTGGAGATTGTTGGAAGACATTTGTTTCATCATATCTTTTAGGCGAGGCTTGGGTTTTTGAGGGGTGGTTGGAAAGGTATTTGTAGTGGTTGGGTATTTATGGGTGGTGGTGTTGGATGAATAATCTTCCCCAATTGGTTCCATTATTTTTTAGGTTGGTTTGAATACCTCCCTTGACTATAATTTTGGTTTTCTTTCCACCTAGGGTTGGATGGATAGAAAGGTTCTTTATTAAAGGGTTGGTTATAGGGGTATCCTAAAAATATTGACTCACAAATCTTAGAAGTTTCTCTTAGTTGGGGGATTTACCAGAATAAGGAGTGTAAGAAGAACATATTCCATAGTGTATGGGAGGAGGATATTGGAATTTCCCTTGGTAAAGAGCATATTGTCGAAGAAGGGTACTTACCTCTTTGAACTTCGTGTCCACCTTCTTCTTAAATTCAGTACTTTGCACCTCATGGACACCTTGAATGGGTATATTGGATCTTGAACCAAATTATTGAGTTTTATATTCCATGTTCTCAATTAGGTTCCTTTCAATAATTGGGGTCTTATCAACTAGTTCACCACCTGCAGCAGCATCAATCATATTTCAATCAATAAGAATTAAACCTTCATAAAAATACTGAATCAAAAGTTGATCACATATCCAGTGGTGTGGGAAACTTGAACAAAGCCTTTTAAATACTTCCCAGTATTCATGAAGCGTTTCCCCTTAATATTGTCTTATCCCACATATTTCTTTCCTTATTTTTTCAATTCTAGAGGCTGGGAAGTATTTTCCAAGAAAAAAGCATTCCATGTCCACCCAACCTCTAATTGGTGAATTAACATAATGCAACCAATCTTTTGTAGTGTATTCTAATGAAAATGGAAATTCCCTAAGCTTAACTTGTTATTCATCCATATTATAAGGTTTTAATGTAGAACACACATTATGAAATTATTTTAAATTCTTATGAAGTTATTCTCCAGTAAGTCTATGAAATCTTGGAAATAAGTGAATTAGACCAGATTTAAGCTCAAAATTGGGTGCCTCCTTGAATTTGAATATAATTGGGTTAGATATCAACATCATGTGAGGTTAGATATTTTAATTTTAATTTGTTTTAATCCATGTTATACAAGTTTAATTCAGTTTTAATGTGGTTTTCAGAATAAGAATAAGGATCAAGAATTGTGTCGATGATTTGTGCATCCTCCTTCAAAGGGTTGTCTTGTGTGTCTCGGTGTCACTGACATAAGATCCTCTTTGATTCATGTTTTAATGGTAGTATTTCCTCCTATAAAGATCACTTCATTCACAATTCCTACAAAAGGATTATTTTATAAATCAACTTAAAAATTTAATGAAGAAAAAAAGAACAAATAATTACAAAATACGCAATACTTTTATAAAAAAACACACACTAAAAACAAAAGTGCTCCCCAACAACAGTGCCAAAATTTGACTGCATTTTCATGACATGTCAAATTTATTATGTTTTTAAATATGATTTATATTATATTACATACCCAAGGTCATCTCTCAAGGATATTTGTTGGTTTATATAGTGAATTTTTAATAAAAAGGAATGAAAGAGGGGGTTGTTTTGAAAACAGTTCTAAGAAAATGATATGATTTAAAGAGTTTAATAGTTGATAAATAAATGTGGTGTTTTAGAATTATGAGTAATTTAAATTTCACTAAACATCTTGGATAGTTCATTATTATGAAAATTTTATATGGTTTAATGTAATCTTTTGATTGAGGGTTGTCAAGATCTTGACTTCCCTCTTTCCTCTTAAAAAAAGCTCAAAGAATCACCCCTTGACACAACAATAATGTTTTCAAGGTTTGGTTACAAAACATATAAAAATTTATATCAAATAATACTAAAATATTATGTATGTGTGAGATAAAGAGAATTCTTTTCTTGTCCAATTGGAACAACCCAAGATTCCCACTTGAAATCTCAACCCAATCGGTGTTGAAATAAAAATTTGTTTCACTTAATTGTAATAAAATAAATATATTCAGAGGAGAATAACATCCAAATTAAACATAATTGAAACATTTAACACACAAATTAAACAAAACCAGTAGAATAATAAGTGTCATAACTCCCTCCCAAGTATGTTTATATCCCTCAAAATGATTGTCCACTATTTATCTCTCCATCAAGAGGAGGAAGCTCGTGTGGAACTCCTTCTTCATTATTGATCCCCTTATGAGGATAGGGGCCTCTAGAAATATATGATGAGGAAGATACTCCTCTATGAATCTAAAATTTAATATCTTTTCTTCTAGTTTGAACTTATAAATTAGGTCCTCAACGTATCATTTTATAGGCAAAGTGGAAGGTGGTTTTGAGCACATAGATTGTGTAAAACAACTTGGCCCATTTTTTGTGGTAATAAAACATTATATACCTTTTAAAAAAAATAAAAATTTTCATCACCACATCCTTAATATATCCACCAAAATTTTGGTACCATTTGGACAATCATAGCTGGAGATATTGAAAAAATACAAAACCCACTTTTTAACTTCGAGCAGATTCGATGGCTTATACAGATTAGTCCGGATGGGAACTAGATGGCTGAATGAGGCTTGGATTTATTAATATAAAATGTATCCCATTGAAATTAGAACCATCCCAAAAAATATCATCCCATTTGGATTCACGTTTTAGTATAATTGTGTGGTTGAGTTCGCTAGTGTGCTTGGATCTTGCGCAGTTTGGCCCATTTTTCTTGAACTTTGTCATGGGCCCTCCAAATCACCTCCACCTTCAATGAAATTATCAAAACAAGTAACATTTCCATTTTAACTTTGATAAACAAAAAATAATTAAATCAAACATGAAGTGAAATTTTTTATTATTTTTATAATTTTTAATACAAAACTAGTTTAGCACTGTGGTGTAAGGGTGAAAATGGAACAGTGAATTGTGGTGTGATCAATCATCTATATTGTAAATAAAATATGGAAGTATCCTATAACCAAAAAATAAAATCTCACTCCATTGGTTGGTTAAAGGTCTACATCTCCTATGGAAATCTTTTGGAATCTACTTGGTTACAGCAATTGAATATAAATTTGATCACCAAAAACTATATCTAAAACCAAATGTGTAGATATAAAAAGATTTCACTTGATAATGAATGGAACTTAAGCTTACCCTTGATTCTTTAATAGGGATTAGTTCCTCTTTAAATGGCCTTTATTTTCATATCAATAACACACTACATCTTTTTTTCTTTTATTGTATTTGAATATTCCTTTTCTTAGAAGGATAATTTTTAGGAGACTTAGATATGGAGTGAATCTTGTGGCCCTTTGCATCATTCTTACTTTATTAACCATAATGACCATAAGCTTTTTATGATCCATCTAGTTATCAATTTTATAAATCAAATTAAGGAATTATGAAATATTCTTCACACAATTTATCATATTATAATTCACAATAAAAATAGAGAAGCCTTTAGGTGGGGAAGATAAAGTGAAATATATGAATAACTCATCAGGGATACTAAATCCAAAGATGTTTAAGAACTATATGAAGCAAATAATATTAAATATATGAGTATTTTCTAGATCTGACTCTCTAAGTTTTCATGTGAATAGTGCATTGGAGATCGCATATCTCTCTTGTATCACTTTCTCTTGAAAATATCATGAAGGTGAGACTCCATGCTATACGCCTCCATTTATTCATGTTTAATCATGAGATTAATATACAAGGATGATAATATAAAACATTGTATATTCATGGAATAATCCACATGTTTAATATAGATAGATACCTCATCCTCACTAGCCCCTTGTATAAGTGACTCATGAACTTGGGTTTCTAGCACGTATAATTTCCACTCATGGTGCGGTATAATTTGCAAGCACTTATATTATTCCTAGAAATTGAAGCCTATGATAAGGTTATCCTTATGTTGTATAGATCATGGTTATATAGTATAATTCATGTGTCTTTTCATTTATATAAATAAATAAGAGTATAATTTTAGTTCTTTATCAGGATCTCAAAAATAAGATAACAAATTTTAAATTTATTAATCTCTCACAATTTTTTCTAAAAAAAATAGACCACACCATTGTTTTTATAATATCATGTTGTGTAGATATTCTAATGTAAATGATCTATATTCCCCTTATCATAACCCATACATAAGCCTATAAATATATTTAAAGGTATTTAGGTGGGATTAACTTTTCAAGTGCATTAACTTGAAACTCCTTGGCCCATTAAGTGGACTCTCCGATCTTGAAATCCTAGAGTTGTATTTCCTCAAAACTTACCTACTAGTTTCAATAATCCTCACATAGATGATAATCCCTTAATATAAAATAGGTTAACTAAACCCAAGACTCAAGTTAGAAAATAATCCAATAACTTAAAGTACCCCAATGGAGGATGGTCAATAACTTTGAACTATGGTTCGATTCCAACTTAAGTAGTAGAAGGTTATATCGAATTAATATATTGATTTGAGGGATTTTTTATTCTATGCATAAATTTACCATTTTATATTATTATATGCATGTTAATATTAAGTGGATTTTAATTAAGTGATCATTCATGTCTCAATAAAATTACTCATAGTCCAATTTATTTTAATTTTATCTTGTATGCTTGTTAATTCATTAATTCATGTGCTCACAACAATGAATCCATGAATAAATTTAAAATGAAACTTTACATAAATAAAATAATAAAAATGGTATGATCATGATATTTTCTAATATTTAGTTTATATAATGAATTCTAAACTAACCCTCGACCCTAGGGAAAACACCTTGAATTGTAACATGGTCTCTATTGCAGCATCCCACCTATCCACCTATGTATCTTCTGAATTAGTTTCATCTCGACTCTAAACTTTAACTGCCTCCACTCACTTAGGATCTTAATTCATTACATAAGCACTGATCGCATACCAATGAGGGAAACTAAAGGATTGGTTAATAGGTTTACATAAAAGAAATTGTAGTAATGAAACCCTTACATGATGAGAGGAGGGTATGATACACATGCCTACATTTAATCTAATAGTAATAAATTAAAGAAACCAATCACATATACAGGTTTGGTATTAGATCTTGATCACCCACACACATTCAATGAATATATATTTTCAATCTAGCTATAATTCACTTCAATTCATTTTTTAATTAAGATAAACTACCTTTAATTAATTCAATTAACTATCTAATTAATAAATTAATTCAATTTATCTTAATTCAATCCAAACCATCCATGGAAATTTACATCATCCATAATTTTAAACAAATTAAATTAATTAATTTTATTTAAATTAAAAAAAGTACACATGTGTACTTTGAGGTAACGACATGTACCTATTCAAACTACCCAGCATGGTCCTTATACTATGTACTCACATGGAATCCAACATATCAGGAATAAAAATAATTACAAGGAATATACTATTAATAAATTACACACATACACATGTAAATTAAATGGAATGTAATGTTATTAATACACATAGAGTACACCATGATCTTTTAGTATAAAATTTAACATGAAAATTAATTTATTATACAATTAATAATCATATCACATGGCATGTATTTTTAATAAATAAAACACAGAATCATGTTAATTATGTTTAATTATGTGATCAATTTTCATTCTATTTAAAATTAATTACATGAGTTATAATGGGTTACATAGTTTTTACTAGGTCTATACATCATGTAACATCTTTTACTCATGTATACGGCATAAACCTGGGGATTGGGTATGTTTTTTGGCTACAGATGCTTATAAGGTATACAACATTATGCTGGATATATGTCTTGTGATCTCAAAATTTCATGGTTTTCATTCATACGCACCATGTAATAAATACATATTTTGTCTTTGACTACATGTTTTCAGCCATGAAAAAGCATAGACTAAACAATGTTCATGCAAGTCACTTGTCGTGTTTTATAGAATGTTTTGTGTCAGCCTAGTTGGTCAACACACGATGTGAATTTAATAAATTCTATGTGTAATTATTGTACAATGGATCAGATTTCTCATGGTTCATTTTGGTGCAATGAACATGGGTACATGGTGTATACCAATAGGCTATAAACCATGTAGTCTTATATTATCCATAAAAAACCCTTGGTACCTCCCAAAAGAGTCTCTAAAATTTCTTTAGGTAAATTTAACATGTTCTTGACTATATGATTGAGAAACAATAATGAGAATTGAATATTTCTATGTTCATATTTAAGGAAAAAATAGTCCATAAATAAAAACTGACAGAAAATACATATCATCAATCAATGATTAATAAATAATTATAAATTAATTATGTGACTTGTTAGATACCACTCAATGGTACTGGGTGTTGTAGAAGAACCATTAGGACATAGAAAAATTTTAGTTTTATCATATTTAATGAATAATATAAGATGTACATGATGAATTATTCTATGACTAATGAAATTAAAATAAGGATTAAACTATTATTATGTCAAAACAAAGAAAACAAGATCATCACATATAATTTTAATTGATTTGTTTGTATAAATAATTACCTTGAATTGAAATTCTTTCTTCATTGATGAATATTATGATGTATTCACATCATACTATCATTTCATCATAAGGATCAAGGGTAGATTCTCTGTAGTGGTGATCCACACATACACTAAAAACCTACAAATATCATCATAGAAATTTCTAGGTGTTATAATAAATGATCATAATGCTTATGGAATTCATCATTGATCACTATGATAATCACTTCAGGTGGAAGGACTCTCCTTATTATCTCTATAATCTAAAGGGTAGAAGAGGACTAGGATCACTCTCTGTTATTGAGATCATTATAGGAGAGGATATCTCTAGGGATTAAGATAATTATCTAGAATTCATTATGCACAAAGATGATTAGAATGGATATGGATTGAGAGAATTCCATAACCAGGTTTAAATATATATAGGGTTAGAGAATAATAATTTCACATAGGCCCATATGAATCTCTTAATTCCTAGAAAACCCCATGTCTAAATAATAGTAGTATTATTATTATTTTCATGACATGTACTAAACTCAGGGATAAAAAAGTATCATTTCCTTAAATAAATAAATTACTATTTATTTAAATAATATTTAATATTTCATCTCTCATTGGAACATTAAACTCGGTTTCCCAATCCTCCTAAATATTTATTTGTCCTTGAATAATATCTATTTATTTAAATAAATAAATATCATTACATTATTCACCAATAAATAAATAAATATTATATTCATTAAAATTGTGAATAATATTTATTAAATATTCAACTCACATATATACTCTCGAATAACTGGTAGTGGAATATATGTAGTCAAACCAAAATAAATAATTATTAAACCATGTATGAGAATAATATTTATTCAACATGTTAATTTTAAATAAAATTCAATTGAGGTTTTGGATACACTTAGTGTGTGACCCTCTAGTCCCCTTTCTCAGTGGAATTATATGGAAGCACCAAAATCCAAGGTTAGAATCTAAAAACATTCCAAGGAACCCATAAAGAAAGAAGTTAATGTCACAATGACATAAAACCTCATATGAACACTCACTGTGTTAAATAATATATTTATTATGATATCTCTAATCAAAAAGGTTTCATGCTGGTTTCATCAACCTATGTGATCAATGTCACTTTCTTTGAATTTATAAAAATGAATTTGTTTATATAAATCCATTGACATGGACTTAATCAAGTAGTTAAATTTCCATAAAAGGTCCTGAGATATCAAATTCTACTAAAGTGGGTAGGGTAAAGTCCTTTCTATCATTATTCATTAATGAAATATCACTTATGATTCACTTAGTGTGTCCTACCTCAATATAAGCATATTTCATCACAGTTTTTATCAATGCAGTAAAGTATTTCACTCATGATATGAATTAATAATAATTATAAAGTCAAAATACCATCACACATATTTATGGATAGGAACATCCACTGACACATGTGTGTGTGGATTACCTACTAGCATGTCATGTTCTTATAATCTCATATTCTAAAAATTACCAAGGTTGTACAACATGAGAAATTGTCTCAAAGTCATATGATTTTTTACCCTAATAGCTTGTATCATTTTCATCCAATCAAATGATATCATATGACTATAAAACATATATTTAAGAATGTTTTCATGGAACTTCTAGGTTCTCATCATAGAAGAGAGATAATATAACCTTCCAATGAGACAGTTACCCTTGTAACATTATCACTTAATAATTCATATAGAAGAACAATCATGATGTGATAAGAAATTTATTAATGTCAAAAAACAATAAATATAGGTAATCATAAAGTATATAGAAGTTGGTTATGAAGCACTGACTCCAACAACTTCATGAGCATAGACCTTCTCCTCACTGATATGGATAACCTATGATTTCTCATCCATATATAATTGAAATTTATATTAAACTTTTAAAAAAATTTCTTTTCTAATTTGTAGATATTTCACTTAAGTATTCAAATCATTAATGAGAGAGATTCATTTTTACAATTTTCCAACCAATTATTTTTACATTGCTTCAGCATCATCAAATAGTTGTGATTTCTCATCATACAAATCCAGGATAAATTCAAATAAGTATGTGGAAAATTCACGTTTAATTTTTTACATATATTCCCTAACCTCAAAATAGTACTCTTTAATAGATTTTACAATATCATTATTCTCACATCTTGTGTTTTTCTCACTAGAGGAATACTCTTCACCAGTTTTAGCATGAATAATACCACTCAACACAACTTTAGCTAGTAACGGATCCTTATCCTTATTTGAACTTTTTCTAATATTTTTTCCTCCTTTTTTCCCTATTTTGTAGATTCTTGGGAGAGACTTCCAAGTCTATTATAAAAGGGATGAAATATGAATTTTCTTTCCGAGTTATTTTTCAAACATTTGAAATCTTCAATTCATATATTTCAGTAAATATAATTGGAAAAATATTTCAAAACAAATTATAGGTGTCCTTTACTCTAATATCAGTTTTTATATAACACTAGATCCAATTAGAGAGAAAATATTCTTTGAAACTTATTTTTATGCCCAGTAGACCGTGTAGACACACCTGAGAGGGGGGTAACTCAATCCCTTTTGTACTTAAACTTGTATTATAGGTTAAAATAGTTATATATTTTTATGTTTAACTTTAAATACACCAATATACAATTAAGATAAAGAAATAAATAGAATGAGTGTTTTTACGGGTTCATCCCTTCCTGAGAATCGTAATCCTTTCCATGCATTATATTTCCGAGTTATGAGTTCTCCACTAAAATTAAATCACCAAATAAAAATTGAGTTGTCCAAGTATCATCCTGAAACCAACAACACCATATAACATAAATGTGATATCACTATATTACACAAGTGTTCAATGCAACAACACACTTCACATCTTAATATTAGAATCCTATTAGTTCTTTTATAGGTTTTCCTTCTCCTCTTGAAGTGGATCACAATCTATCTAGGGATATCACTACACCCAAAATACTAATATGTTTATTCACCTCAGATTATTTTACTACCTTAAAGTCTTAAATCAAAACACATGTAACTCAATCTCTCGTATTCTTCTCAATACTTAGTTCTTTTGAATATTTACACTAGAATTTCAACTCAAATATTCTTTTTAGAATTAAAAATATAATCTCAGGTGTAAAAATAATAACAATACACTTAACCTTGACATCAGAAACACAACAATTTTTATTCTCCTTTACTCTTCCTCGATTGTAACTGATCAACAATAAAAATTCATATCTCTCGAATTCCCCTAATTCTTCAAAAACTAGTAGGTTGGAACTTCTACATAGGCTCAGAACACTTCTTCTTCCTTATTATAGGTTCCAATGTATTTTAATTATCCTACCTATAGATTCTATTATTCTCTTTACTTCAAAATAAGCTCTTGGAATACATTAAAAATCACTATTACAACATAATATACTTATTTTTTTTATTTTTTTCATCTTTATCTTATCACCACATCAAGTGAATGGGTTGTGACATTAATTTCCCCATTAATTTTCAATGTTCCATAAATGAAATTTATGTTGATAAAATCATATTCCAAGGAAAAATAATTATTATTAAATACCTATATTTGGTTTCTAATGATTTGATTTTCATACTCAAAGGATTTTCTATAAATACCCTTATTATGATCCTCACATAGCCGAATAAATATTTATTTTATTCTTATTTAAGCTAGGAAATATTCAAAGCTTCATCAACCTATATGAGGTGTGGTTGAAAAATTTATAGCACAATACATCTAGAAAATATCTACAATAATATTCACTTCATTCTTCACAACTATATTAAATTTATACAACACATGTATCTGGAATCATGGAACCCACTTGTTTCTTCTTCTAATATATAAGTCAATCTTTGATATAGATTCATCTATATTGTTCTTGAAAATATGATAAATTCATTTTGGTAAATGTAATGTTGTAGATATTCCTTCATCAATTTGATATTCTTCTCCTTTAACCTGAAGATCAGTTCTTCACTCTTACAGCTTTCATCACATTAACTCTATGATATTTTTTTCATTGAATATTGATTCAAGAATCATCCCATTTATTCTCCATTTATTTCCTCATAATATAAATTATGAATTCTCAATATATCATTACCCTTACATAGCCATCATATTGATCAGATGACCGTTAATCAGCTCACTGATTTTTTATTTACCTTTAAGAAAGTCAGGATGACCATTATGTGAGAGTTAAGAACTTTGACTCACCTTTATGCAGGTTTCAGGTCACCTTTACAAAGGTCTATATGGCCCTTATATAGCCTCCTATTTTTTTAATATTTTGATCCCTCAATAATTATCTAATTCATTCAACGTATGAGCTCATATTTTCAAAAATATATAAATCTCAATTTACTTACACACATATTGTGTAGCTGAATTTACTTACATGGTGACTCTCATAAGATAATTTAATTATGTAAAATTCTTCATGTAACTCAATTCCCTTACACTCTATCTCTTGTATCCAATATTCATACACATCTTGAAATATCATATGAGTGGCCCAAATCACATGATCGATATGAATTTTCCATTTTCCAAAATTTCATCACTCTCAAAATATCATATGTGCTTCAAAAAATATCATGCAGGTGGCTCATTGTTGACACCAAAGAATGTGTTTCATACACTTTTCCACAAAATTTATGGTTTGATTTCCATTTTCCATGATACTTCTCCACAATGAGAGGTAAGCGGAAAGACCCCTCTCTAGGACTAGGCTGTGGATTTCCAAGATCAATGATAAAAAGGTGTCGATGAATTAAAATTCAATTTTTGATTTTCTTCCAAGAATACTTGGTGTATTCACCATATCTAGAAGCATATATCTCTTTTATAGCTTCTATTTTAATGGTTTTGGATCCCAAATGGGCATACAGATCAAAATTTATGGCACTCAGAAGACGGAAATTTTTTTATAAAAGAATGATGTCACCACATGGGTAATCCATGCAAGACATTCATGTAGGACATCCATGCAGGCCATCCGTGTAGACCCATATAGACAGTTTCATATGTGAAGGTCCACTAAGGTCTATAAATAGACCCCTCCCCCTCAAATTTTCAGTGTACAGCCGAACTCCCAGACCATGAATCGATCCCAGAGAGGGCTTTGTACATGAAGGTCCACTTCCCAAGTAGTCCGTCACTAATTGGGAAACCTTTCATGTCCAGTTCTCACTAGGTTGAGTCCCCCATCCTATCATTGGGGTGAACGACATGGATGAACTATAACTAGGTGAAGTACCTTGGTGAAGCATCTACGTGACCCACCTTAGAGGAGTAGTTACATGACCCACCTTGGTAGAGTAGTTGCACGTCCCACCTTGGTAGATCACCTACATAACCTACCTTAGTAGATCACATGTGCGACCCACCTTGGCGGAGTGTCTGTGTGATCAACTTTGGTGACCCATATGTGTGGCGCACCTTCATGGCCCACCTAGGAAAACTCTCTAATCCATACTATGAGGGATTCGCCCTCGCACCCCAGCTCAGGATCAATGTTTGGATGCGGTTCTGACCCTTAGGGCCCATCCCTTCACTTCCTTCACTAACCCCCATGAAAAATGAAGAGTCACACCATAAAATTGTCAGGTCGGGTCGACAACATTTTTCATTGTGCCCTTATACGGCCTCAACTTCCACCCCTATAGTACCATGATTTGAGATACTTTTCCGCACTCCTTGAAATTCCTTGAGTCAACATACTCCTCTTGGTACCTTTCTTGTGTTGTGAGTTAATATTCTCTTCTTGGATTCCTTGAGTAACTTGAGTTGATACACTCCTAAAGAAACTCCTAAAACCTCATCATCTGAATCCTATTCTAGGTTTAACCATCAATGGGCATCCTCCTTAGAAGTAAGACCTTAATCCTCTCCATCACTCATCCGTCATTGGATAGAGAAAAGTATGTGGTTTTTAAAATTGTCTGCTTCCTCTTGTTTCTCACACCGAGCATGACTCGTGTGGGCTTAGAGGTTAATGATGATCATGAAAATCATAGAATCTGTCTAAATAATGAACTATGAGAACTCTGATTCCTATTAACCAAGATACATAGGAAGCTTACGTAAGGCCTGAACTCAATGGGAATCCTCCTTAGGAATGATCCCCAATCACAATCTCCCTAATCTGGGCATTATCTTCAGGAGTAATCCCCAACTTATTTCTCTCAAAGGACCATACTATCCTGTGAGTGGTAATGAACTATGAGAACTCTGATTCTTATTAAACATGATACATAGGAATCCTACCTAAGGCCTGAGCTCAATGGTAATCCTCCTTAGGAGTAATCCCCAATCATAATCTCTTAATATGGTAATCCTCCTAAGGAGTAATCCCTAAGTTAAACCACCAAACCATCATGAGTTGATACATCAATCATGATTCCTTTTTTAGCCCATCCTCTTCAGGAGTAAGCCCCCAAATTATTTTTCTCAAAGGACCATACTCTCCTCTGAGATGTAATGAACTATGAGAACTCAAATTTTTATTAACCATGATATGTGGGAAACCCACTTAGGTTCCGAGCTTAACAGGAATCCTCCTAAGGAATAATCCCTAGTCATAATCTCCTTAATTTAGGTATCCTTCTCAGGAGGAAACCCCGAGTTAAGTCCTCAAATCACCTTGAGATAAAACATCCCTCAGGGTTCTTTTATAGGGGATATCCTTATCAGGAGTAAGGCCCAACCTATCATCTCAAAGAGCCATACTCCTCTGCAATACATACCCTTGATTTCCTCCATAGGTGTGGGTCCTCACCAATGAACTACGTGGGCTTTGATTCCCATCCAAATGGGATGCGTAGGAAGCCTCCTAGAGGTTCAAACCCAACATCCTAAACCAACCCTATTTTTTTGGGCCACATCCCAAACAGAATCTAATTCAACTTGTAAATTCATATCCCTTCCAAGTTCCTTAGGCTTTTTTGGCATAAGTCCCACACTAAACATTGACTAGGAACCTTCTGCCTATACGTCCTTTCCACATGATGTTAAACTATATGGTTGGGTCCTCATCACATGACTTTAAAAGGTATGATATACCCCATTAAGTGGAACTGAACTATGTGGGTTATGATTCCTTTCATAAGGATATGTAGGAATCCCATTTATAGGTTCGATCCCAACATCAAACAATTCTTCTCTCCTTGTATGTTGATAAACTTCAGAGTGACATTAGTCTACCTGGATGACAATAAACTCCAAAATTCCCCTTTGTGTGGCTAGAAACTAGTATCATCGTAATAACAATCAAATAATATCATAGTATATAATTAGATACCATTGATAGAGAACCTCAGATACATATAGATATCTCCATCAATGAAGAACCTTGAATACATACAGATGATTCTGAGTTTCACATATGCTAATAATTGATTGCTAATTTGGGACAACCCATATCATACTTGGGAATTAATGAAAAATTCATGAACATGTATTAAATCTATAAGAGAGTCCCTAAGTAGGTAATAATTCCCCCCCCCCCCCAAAAGGTTGTGATGATCCCAACCTCCCATCCTATCGACCAATGCGAGTTCTTAAGAATCATGGGTCAAAATCCATAACAATCACCTTCCTTTGGAAAGAAAGTCCCTATGGATACAGAACCATTGGGTGTTTTTGGTTCCATTAACAAACCCATTGGAAACCATTCATAAATAATTATTTCCCCAATGAATTCACATTTCCATCAGAAAAACTTGTGTAACTAAAATTACTTATGCATAGGATAATTTCCATTATAATTTCTCAGACATCTTATGTGAAGGATAATTTATTTTATCATTTTTCAGATCCTCTATAATGGATATATTACAAACTCAAATATCATACGTTCTAGGTAAATGTATTCCATGTTGACAAATTCTCTTATTCCATGGTTCTAGGATAATTTCCTTTAAAAAAATTCACCCTCTAGAACAGGAATTATAGGTTTCTTTAAATGAAGTCTAAGAGTCTAAAAATCAACTAAAGACCTTATCAAACATTAGAAATTACTTCATAAAAATTAAAAATAATTCTAGAAAGTATTAGAATAATTCAAAACCCAATAAATCTCATTCCAAATTCTTATAACATAATAAATACTCAAGATAGAATATTTATATAATCTCTTTTTACTACTAAACTTTTAACTTATCATTATCCTTCATAAAACATCATCCATGAGTGATTAACACAAAAGATAATATATTATACACTTCACATAAGAATTATTCACTTTTTTAAAGCTCACCCAAATGATTTAAACTTATTAATCAATTATAAAATACATCTTGTATAAGCACTCTAATATATGTTTAGTAGTCATCTCTCATTTGTTTAACTTCAAAAGTGGTTATTGCAGATAATGATCTGATGCCCTTGTATAATTAGTCTTAAACATACTTACTAGATCATCAATTTTATTAATTAATGTTCCAAGTAATATATCCATCCATTTATTATAGGAACCCATATTCTCCTCCTTTGTCATGAAAACATAATTTTATCAGTTTGATCGCATTACATGGGTTTTTACTCATTCCTTCACCCAATTAATCACATTGAATTGTCTTTTACATTGGAAAAAAATATAATCAAAATAAAAATGGAACTTAAAAATATATTTAAATTTCCTCCCACTTCCACTTGGGTTCCTCTAACATGATTCTATATCTTCACCTACTGATAGAAAAAACATCGCATCACAAATTCTTTTATGGAGTGCTTCATCCTTCTCTACCAGAACTGGTAACTCAAGGAATGATACATATTGGATGTAACATGATGTACTTCCAAAGGTTATCTATGAAAATCATGAATAAAAACCACCCACATCACTAAAAAAACAAACCACCTCCCTTAAAACATCACCCAATGGAGATCATCCTCCAACCATCCCTAAAGAGCATCATCATGGAACATGCGATCTCACACCGCCACTACCTCTGAGTCTCCCAACTGATACTTTTCCACTTTCTACAACATTGGATATTTCACTACCATTTAGTATATAAAATATTCACCAAAAACCTCCTCCATACCAATATGTGTCATTGAAATCTCCTTCATCACTCTTCAATCATCTCATACTCTTGTACAACATTTACTCATGAATTTCTACTCAATACATCAGCAACTACATTTCTTTCCTACTAAGTGTAAGATATATATATTTTATAGTTATATAATAATTATATCCACCTTTTCCGATTAAAATTAAATTCATGCTAAGGTAATATATACCTCAATATCTTATGATCTGTGACGACCTAAAAAATGTTCTCCAATGAGGTAATGACATTACAGCTTCAAATAAAACACCATTGTTTTTAACTCTAGATCATGGGTGGAATAGTTATGATTATAAGGAAATAAATTCCTAGACCCATAAGATATCATAACCCTTTAATATATTAATACACAACTTAAACTGATATGTGCAGAATCATAAGATACCATGAACATAACTCCCTCCTCAAGAAGTTGAAGAATATTAGAATTGATCAACTTCTCCTTCCATTATTCAAAATCTACCCGAACCTAATAATTATATATTAAATCCTTATTATTCTTTTTCAAGTATATCAATAGTGATACAATATGAGATAAATTAGACATGAACATCAAGTAATATCCTATAAGACCAAGGAAACTACAAACCTCTATAATATTCTTAAGTTCTTACCAAGAAATAATCGCCTCGATCTTCAAAGGATCGAATGATAATTCGACTATATCTGGATCATCATCGGGGATGAATTCTGATGCAAACAACTGGTGGTTTTTTTAATCTTAGATAGAATTATTCTCTTCATGTCGTCGCTTGGGGAATTTATCTACTAATTGTTAAGAGATTCTCTTGATCCACCCTAGGGTGGTGAATGATGTTCAAAAAAATGGGTATGTATCTCCCTAGGTTCTCACAGTTGACAATCAGGGGTCTAAGGAATCATGGAAGGATTTTCATATCTATAAAAAAAGGACCTGAAGAACCGAAGGTCTCATATATCTTTAATTCCTTGAAGAGTGATTTGGGTGTCAACCATTAAGAAGGACCAGTACTGCAATAGGATCACCTGTTTTTCCTTTGTTTTCTCCTTAATTTTCTAAAACTGTGAAGAATGGAGGCTTTCTCACTGGGTAGGATGGTGCCTCAGGTTCCAATTTCAAGTCGTTTGAAGTGCCTCCACTACCAAGGACCCCATCTCGGGTTGCACCAAACTAGAATACTTTAGTCCCTTAGAAGAGAGGATCTACGAAATAGAATGATGTTTCCATTTTCTATGGTCACTCCATTGATCATGTAGGTGTGGATGATGTGGCAAGTAAGGGAGGCCTTACAGGTACCAAGAGGAAAAAATTTATAGGGGATGGAGTAAATATAGTGACCATGTCCAAACTGAAAAATGATCAAGCAACCATCAGTCTCATTAACCATTTTGAAGTTCTGATGGAGGAAAGTCCAATTTAGGACCAAGAAATAGATCGGTTATCCAGTGGAGGTATGAAGGTCGCCTTCTTATTTCAGGACCTAGGGACTACTCTAGATGTGGGCACACCATTGGCAGTAGAGTATCCCTCAGGTGTTCATACTCTCTCTGAGGGTGAGAATGAAGCCAAGGTCTCTAGTCAATTTTCTATTAGTAGTGAGGAGGGATTGAGAATTAGAGGTCTCCATAGCCCAAGGAAGAAGAAGGGTCGGAAGGGGAACCATGAATCGGGGAGTTGTATTGTGTCTAAAGGGAAGGGATCTAAAGGGAGGAAGGACTAATCCCAACTACCTAAGCCGATGCAAACAAGATCATCTAGTAAGGCAAAGGAAAAGTATTGTAAACCAAAACCTCAAAATCTGAAATGTTCTGGCCTAAGAAGTGGAAAGCTCAAAGATAAGCACAGATAAATCCAAAGTCAAGGGGAGGGTGATGTTTTAGGAAAGAAGGAATGGGAGTAGAATTAATATCTTGACATAATTATTCATTATAATGAATAAATACATGAAAATGATATCAAACTTAATGCCTCAAGGGAGGAGGTTGAAATAATTCTTGAAAGAGAGGTTAAAATGGATGTTAGTATAGAACAAAGGGACTGGATCAACCACTAATATTTTAATTTGGAATGGGGTTTCAATGCAGGAAAGATCAATGTGGAGGGATATATCAAAACTTGGGACAATCTAGCTACCCACTTTGAAGACTTAATCTGGGATGACCCGAGCATGAAGGTTGAAGCACTTCAATGGGGATTATATCGGGTATAGAGTTATAACAATATTAGACTTTTTTAACGAATTTTTTATATCCTTTTGTTTTGGATGACCTTTATATTTGATTGTACTTGCATGGTTTCTCACTTTTCCACAAAAGTGTTTTTAATAAAAATTTAATTTTTGGATCGAATGATAATCCTTTTTGATACACCACATCACCAATAAAATTCACCTCACTCATACAACATGTGTACTTAGATATCTTCCCATAGAGATAATGGAACCAAAGGACTTATAAAACTTCCCTAAGATTCTTAGCATGATCCTCCTCTAAATTTGAGTATATAAGAATTCCATTGATGAAAACTATTGTGAACAGATTTAAAAACTCACAAAACATAAAGTTAATGAGTCCCATGAAAACAATTAGGAAATTTATATAACTTAATAGAATAACTAAAAAATTGAAGTGTCTATAATGACACCAGAATGTAGTCTTCAAAATATTCTCCTCATTTACCCTCATCTGATTATACCTAAACTACATGTCAATCTTTAAAAACTAGTTGGATCCCTTTAACTGGTCAAAAAAATCATATATCCTCGTTTTTGATAATGATTCTTAAGTTTAATATAATTCAATCACTATAAGTCTTTACACAACCTCATAATACCATATTCCTTCCTATAAAATAACCTTGAACCACCCCATAGAGACATAATGGACCAGATAAAACCCTTCAACATCAAATCATCAATCTAATTTCTCAACTCCTGCGGCTCTAAAATTTATATCTAGTAAGGGGATGTCAATATCAGAGAGGCACTAGGATGAGATTCTATATCAAACTCAATATCATTCTAAGGAGATAACATCACAACCACTTTAGGGAAAACATAAAAAACTCTCTAAACACTCTAGGAAACACCATCGTTTACACCTTTACCAAACCTAATAAAAACTTTTCCAACTGATAAAAAAGGGTCTTTGAATTACTAAAACCCATATAATGGTCCTGCATGCCAAAAAACCATACAATGGCCTCCCACATCATAGAAATCAATTCTTCTACAAAATAAACTGATTATCACATGCAAAAAATACAACCAATCCCTGCCAAGGATGATATCATATGAATTTATCTATAAAAAAATCTCAATGACTGACATCACCCCATCATCATCTCAAAACCTTAGAACACTAAAGCATCCCAAGTTAAACATAACTTCAATTATACAAAAATTTCATGATTTATATATTACATCTCACAAGTAGTCGTGCAACCCAAGGACCGAAAGGTTTAGTGTCTGAGGTATTAGCTATATGAACATATTAATTTTCAAAACATGAAAATATTTATATATAATAACACTCTTATAGACCCCTTTTATAGATATTTCACATGATATAATCAACTTCATAACCTGAATATTAGAAACATAAGAAATCATTGATCTCAGATGCTCAGTAAGGGAAAAATATCATAATTTATCAAATCATAAACATGAAGAGAAACATGAGGAAGAGGGTAAATATATTATTAAATTATTATAAGACCATAAATGAAAATCATAAAACATATTATAATAAAATAATATCATAAAAAGATCATTAAGGAATCATAAAAGTTGTGACATGGCTGGAATACATCTCAATAATCATATAATAGGTGTGTATGACATAAAAGTGTATAATACTTTAAAAATAAGGCATAATCATGAAAACATGGAATTTAATGAAAATTAAATGCATCTTAAAAATATTTAATAAAATTATTAACAATATATAAATGTTTCACAATCATAATCATTGGAAAACCATTGTGATAAAACTAATTATTTATATGCCTATGTGAACAAACACATTATATCCATGCCTGAAAATGTGAGTAAACCCACCATGCCAATGCCTATGTGAATAAACTCATTATGTACACACCTTACTATCTCATAAGATATAAAATTAAACCAATGTATTGGAAGGTGATATAGGATCCCATCTATCATCATCCATACATATGTTTGCAACTTAAAATCAATCGTCATCATATCTTACATAACCTATGGAAAAATAATGGGTTTCTTAAACATCCAAATAGAAATAATTCACTTTTCATAAAGAAACCATGTAAATAAAATGGGTTTCATAAATAATCCAAGTTAAAATCATTAAATATTCATAAAAAACCCATGTAAAAAAATGGATTTCACAAAACATCCAAATGGTATAAAATAACATCAAGAATTAAATCATTTAATACCAAAAACTTAATCACCCAAAAAACACATAATAAAAGATAATATATATTGAAACATGAAACATAACTTCATTAGATATTATTTTAATATAATTAAAACTAAATCTTGAAAAGTGATTTTTCAAAACACTTTGTGTTCATCATTATAAAATTCATGGTTACTAATCTCCTTTCAAAAAGTATCGTTTGTTTTTTTAAAATAAGTGAAAATAAAACCTTTCATGGAAATGGATTTGGATCAAAAACTCTTTTTCCCAATAAATAAATAGAAAAAAATCATTGAAATTGTAATTTCTTGGAATAATGAGGTTCAATAAAAAAATTTATAAGTCATAGAAAGTACTTTGAGTAACCGAGTCACTTACCTTTACACTTGATTTCCACAGAAGTGATTTAACCTATTATATCATAAATATAAACATCATAATTAAACATTTTGGAATATTATTCATATAAATTTCCATTTATACTTTTAATTAATAACAATTCTCTTTATGTGTTACATTTTTATAATCTCTTTTCAACATTGGTGTTAATAATATTGGTTGTTTTGAACTAGGTTCATAAAAGCAATGTCAATGTTCCTTTTTCTCCCAAAGATAATCATTTTAAAACCATTAAAGGTATCATAATTAATGTTTTATAAATACCTATAATGATATAATTTCATTAAATGGGATTTTAAGTCATGTTTCCTGAATATGAAATAGTGATGAACTAGTTTCAGGTTATTTAGTGATTTCAGTGGATTACCTTATAATGATCATTAATTTTTATATTATATAAAAAAATGATATTATTGATATTTATTATTTATATATATATATCATATATAATCATAAAATATAAACTAAAACTATCCATGATGGTGGTAGTGAAAAAATAGAATGCATCGTTCCATGGAGGCAGTAGTCTACACATACGCATGGGTCATGATTTCATTTTCATAGAACAAGAGAAAGGATAAATATATATATTTCTTAAAAATTACATATATATCATAATTATTTATTAAATTACCCATTTTACCATCCATTTTAGGTGATTAAGGAAAATGAAACATGTTTATTCATGGAGGTGTTAGTCTAAACACACACATGATTCACGTTTTCGCTTTTCTTAATGGAAGAAGGTAAGGTGGTTAATGCTTGTACCATCATCATAATAACAAAATAGTATAATAATGATAATTATGTTATCACTTTAATGTTGTATAATGTAATTTTAGGAATAATGAGTTCATATAAAGAAATATAAATAATGAATGAGCGGTTAGAAATCTATACTTACTTCTTGGATTATCTCTTTTGTGAAGGGGTTAAACATTTGAGGGGTGGTCTTTGGAGATGGAAAAAACATCTTTAAGGTGTTTAAGAATTTTTAGGAGAGTTTTGGGTATATATTTGGCTGAAATAGGTGGGTTTTTTTGTGATGGTAAGTGAGGAGAGGAGTTCCTCTATTATAAGTGAAAATGGATGACATTTTTGTAAATACCTGAACATTTTTTAATAATAGGAAGTCACTCTCAAGGATATTTGATTAAAAATTGAGAAATAAAGGATATAATAAGTTATTTGGTTTATAAAGTCCTCAAATACACATTACCACACATATTTTAAACATTTTTTAGGTCACTTACTCTTAGATTTTTATTTTTACAATTTTAGCTTTTACCACAGTAACTAGTTTTTACCTTTGTAATTTATCCATTATAAATAAAAATAAAATGGTCATTTTTACATTATTTGGACCTACTTGGTCCAAATTTTAAATCCATTTAAGGATATTAAATTTCTAAAAGTGATAAAAAATAATTTTAAAATAAAAAATGTATAGTGTATTAAAAACGTTTTTTTGAAGAAAATATAAATGTAAAATATGAGTTTATAAATTAAAATCAAAATATTTAAAATTTAAAAGTATCTTATAAAATACATATTTTTTCTTATAATTTTTTTCATGAATTTCCAATTCATACTTATATAATAATAATGTCATAAAAGTTATGTTGTTTGTAAAAATGGTATATTGCACAATTCACCTAAAATTAAATCATTTTAGAAATGAAAAAAATTAATACTAAGATAATATTTCCTTGATAAATCCAATAAATAATTTAATTTTTTAAAATTATCATCCAAAATTTTTAATTTTTTTTTAATTAAAAACATAAAAATATAGCGAAAAAATGTTTTATATAGGAAAAAAAATTTTGTTATATTATCTATTCCTCTTCCCATTTCCTATAAATTACTAATTTAACTATAATTAATACATTATTCATATAAAAATATATTATTCTTGAAAATAATTAAATTTTATAAAAAATATTATATTAGTTTCTTAGATGCACTTGTTGAGTCGATATTTAAAGTGATTTTTGTTATTCTTTATATATATATCATAATTTTGTTACCATTGTTTGTAACTGAAAATTATATAGATTACTTATAATGTTCTATATTTTTTTTTGGTGTTTTTTGTGGAGAAAACTATCTAACATTAAATTTTTTTAAGGAGGGGTATTATATTAAAACTCGGGTCGTTACACATGCATCAAGAAAACTATACATACCTCTAACTAGAATAGTCAACAACAAGGGAACTAGAAGCCTCTAAACATTGAGTACCAAGGAATGAAATAATTTGGGTGTAATAAAGGAGTGTAAATAACTATAATTAAATAAGAAAAATCTGTGGTATAATATAAACAAATGGTACCTTGGATGATATATGCCCTCCTACTGTTGGCATCTTCATAACATACAACTAACAATGCCCAGCTTCTCTAACCCGTTATCCCTACTGATTACCACCTCCATGGACTTTATTATCCTTATATATATAAGTATAGGGAACATAATGAGGATATGCTTTTTCTTCTCCATCTCCTCTTTGATGAAAAAAATCCTATTAACCCTGCTACTGATAAGGCCTCAGAGGTAACTGTTGCTAAAGTTGATACAGAATCTGACTACCTGCACCTTGATGGCCACTGAGAATAGTTGGAAACTAAAATTTACAGTGACCATGACCCCTAAAGGAAAATAACATAGAAATTGATCTATTTTAGGATTCATGGTAATTACTAGGACTAAAAAACATGAGGAAGATTATTGACTCTAATCCCCTACTTGTCAGAAACTCAGCTGCCCCAACATCTGAGATCTTCCATCTAAAGCTCTACTCCTTGATAAGCTATGATCACTCCCTTATTAAGGTGATCATTAATTCATGTGAATCCTCTTGATCACCTCTTCATTTTTTACCACCTCCATATATGTAGGATATGTAAATGAGGTAACCATATAACAAGTAGTTGGGCAAAACACCTACTCAAAATGTTGCGCTATGGAATCCTTATATGAAAAAATATCAAAGGCAATGTGAAGGATATAATTAAATTAGATCTTAAACTCCCACATGTTTGGGATCCTCTACTAGAAGAAGAGAAACTCTTTCCTCTTCACAACTTTCATCATCAATGAAATTAACTCTACACTAAACTACTTCAAATTATCATCCCATGAAATCTAAGACTCTTTTCCATCTATGAGAAAAAAATCCTCCGTTAGACCATAAATTATATCATCTAATTAACAAATAATGGGATCCAATTATCTATCCTAGGACATTCCAAACTAGAGGTGATCTTTAGATCCTATAACTAGTTCTACATTATCATATCAAATACAATCCCCTCATACTTCACAAACTCTAATGTTGGAACTCACGCAATGTCCTCCTCCAAGAATCATCATCCTCAGTTGGTTCAAACCTATGATGGGCATTAAAATAATCTAGTTTTACCTCACCAATATAAATCACATGTGGATGATTATTGGGAGCCATCTTTTTGAGAAATAAAGGAAATTACTAGGCCCAATAGCATGGAATTTATTAAGGATCGTTTATTTACATTCATCTTATTTCCCTAAAAATCCTACCAATTCAACCAAAAGTGTAATAAAATATGATGCATGTATCTTTCCAAGTTCTCTACCATAAAATTAATATTACCTCACCTAGGGTTCTCAATAAACTTAATTTCCTTATATAAGATCACAGGGTGGGGATAATCGCTTATGTCCTAGTCGGTCTATCTTATTGTATCACATGATAAGTTTGACTAACCCTATTTCCCTACCAAACCCATACAATCATCACTAATTCCTAACTCTGGTTTCCATTTTAACTCTCACTCATATCTCTAATACAAATTTTTTATGACCCACCCCCACTACGAACTCATCTTGGGTCGATAGTGAAAATGAGTGTGACCCCCAAATCTCACCTCCAACAGGCCACAGGTTAGTGACTAACACCAAAGGTATAAAACACATAGATGGGAGGCATTTCCATCACAATACTAGGAAAATATTAGTAAAATATCCAATCAAATCCATGATATAAAATAAAAACCAATATCCTAAAACAAATAAAAATTTCATATAGAACAAGTATCCATAATTAAATACCAAAATAAACTTCTATAGTATCAACTCTAACAGTAGAACCAAACCTATAGATAGTAATGTAAAGGTCAATCACCGATTCCGGCTTAGAGATATGAAAAATATATTTATATAAAAGAGTGAACATGCATTTATACTCATTAGAATCCTCCTCAAGACCACTCATGCAAATTTATAACAAGCATATTAATTCCTCACTCGCACAATATCACATCTAAGTATATTAATATAGTAATGAAATAATATATCGACAATGTAAACCCTCAACCACTTCAGAAAAAAATTCACTCTCATGCCCCAATGGAAAACATTGATGCCTTCAACCCTTTTGCATCCATGCCATCACATATCATATCTCATATCATAACCCTATACCACATACCACAACCACATCATCATAATCACATATATACTACCACATACCACCTTACAACCAAAAATTAATAACAACTTTAACTAAAAAACACATCTTTATCACAATATGGTAACATGAACATGAAGGTAATGAACCTCATTCCCTCATACTATGCATATTACCTAGCATGTATCATCATGACAATCACATAACATAGTGATCCATTATATTAAATAAAAAAAACCCTATGCCATTACTACCCATATTGATATACCTACCATGAACCATCATATATTTTACTACTACTAGAAGGGAGAGAGGGGGAGAGGGAGAAATCAGTTATTTGTTCCCTCATTAACCTGAATGTTGGGAATAACACATGGAACCCAAAATATTTGGGTGTCGATAAGGTTATGTGACTCAGGAGGGATGCATAATAAATCATAAGGAAAATTAAACATATATCTTAATCATGAAAAATTACAGACCAAGGGTTTATACTAAAATATTTCAACTATTTACTATCACAATTTTTACATTACCACTACCATAACCGAAAAATCGCTACCAATGATATACAACAAACCATCCCAACCTTTCACACAAAATAGACATAAAAATATTCACAATTTCATATCTAATCATATCATTCTTCTATTTACAAATTAACTATTTTACCAACCACATTAAATTCATTATTTCATTCACTTATCCATAATTAATTTCAACCCATTAATTTGTTATCTCTCATGTTTATATCATCCAAAAACCATTCATTTCCATCATTAATAATTCTCCAATAGCCCATTGTTTATTAAATTCTATCTCACTACCCATTTTATATTCATTATTACCAACCATATTACATACATTTAGGAATATATAATACACCCTATAATAACTAACCAATCACTAAAACAACTTCCATGAAAACCAGTTCCAATAGCTGCCACATGATCCCAACCGAAAAAACATATCACCCACTCACCACTTTCCATATCAATCACAAAAATCCATTCATCGCATAAATGAAACATCACCCCTTCAATTTCATCCATTGAAAACTCACAACATCCACACCTCAATTATAACCACAAAAACACACTAATAAGACCAAATTAATCACAACAAATATAAAAAAATTATACCGTCAATAAACAATACTTATTTTAAGATATAAAACTTCTCTATAATTCCCTTTTTAAAACATTCATAAACATTAATTAAACATATCTTTTATAGTAAGTATCACCACAAATTTAGATTTCATACAACTAATTAATTTTCATATTTAAGTGATTAAACTTTTATGAGAGGTGATTACAATATTTTAGTCATATTAAAAAAACATATATCACAGTAGAAAAAAAACATAATAGCAATTTCAAAGAGCCATAAATCACATTCATTTTCATAAAATCATATAACGTGCATGTGAAACACCCCACTAGTTAAATTTATTTAGATTAGTTATTATATTTCTTAGTTTAATCAGTATTATTTCCCAATGAAAATAAGATCATGATATTTCCACAAATTTAGATAATTAAAAGATAAGTTTTAAATCCCCTACCTCAACTAGAGCCTCAACAATTCAATGTGCGGGGAATAAGGAGAGAAATATGATCACAAAGCCAAGAACCTATGAGGAAAATATCAATAACCTATACCATATTAGCCTCCATCAAAACTATAACCCAAGGAAAACAAAACCAAACCCAGTGGTTGTTATAGCCTCTCCAAGGAGGACATGAAGGAAATCGAGAAGATAATAGAGACAGTAAACTTGAATCAAAAGATAATAAATCTATTAAATCTAAAATATAAAACCAATAAAAAGGAACTTATGAGTCTCTAGAGATGTATCTCTAGTCATCTGGGGTTTAATATAAATTATAAATATATAACTAAAGAGAGGAGCACCCTAAATTTAAAAATTTAGAAGCATGAATCACATTGTGATTATCCAAGTCATTTCCCTATTTTTTTAACTTGTAAAACTCTCTTAAATTAAATATGGATGAGGGGGGTTGTGATGTAATGACTATCACCACACCATTTCATGTAAATTCCCAAAAATAATGGCATGTACATTTCACTTACAAAGAATATTTCTTATAAGTATTCAGGGTTTTTAAAATTATACAGTTTATAATTGATAATACCCCTTTAAACCATAAAATACCATTAAATCCAAAAGGATGGTTTTAAATTCTAAAAAAAAGAGATTTACTCTTATGTATGTAGATAATAATATTACATATTCAAAAATTACTCATACTTGTGAATAAATGGTTCTTACGTATCACCTCAAAAACTATTACGTAACAGGAAACTACTCTTACATATAGAATATTTTAATTTTATGTATTATAGATTTAATTTTATGTATTACAATGGAGGATGTTTCATATAGAAAATTTGGAAAATTATTGAGATTTATTGTAATACGTAAGGTTACTCAACTCATATGTAAGAGTCAATCCCACAATAAAGGGTGATATGTAAAAATCATTTTTTTGAAAATGGATGATACGTAATGGTAATTTATAACAAAATTGGTGATACATAAAGGTAATTTCTATGAAAAAAATTGATGTGTAAAGTTCATTTCATAAGTGATTGTAATTATAGACTTTTCTAAAAATTGAGTGAGAGAGAATGACACACCAAACTACATAATTACCCACTTCCAGCTAAGATCTTAACTTTACCTCCACTTATCATACTATAACCTTATATTGATACTTATAGAACCTATAAGATGAAAAGTAATAGACAAGAATTCCCAAGACATTAGAATTTTAGTCATTAATATTGAATACATAAGTAAAATTTTTGAGAGTTGTATTACCACTCCAATTTTAACTTTTAAAAAAAAGGTTACTGATTTTACTCTGATTATAGATTTGAATTTAAAAAATTTTATATTTATTAGACTGATCATGTTGTAAATTCCATGAATTGATTTCCTAATTATAAATTTTCATTCTTGATAGGTATTCTAGATCTTTTTTTCATATTCTTCCTTATACCCACTTCTTAGGAGTATATTGGAATTTTCATCATTACCATGATTTTCTTATTTTTATCATCAAAATATGATTATTTCAAACCACATTAAGATGATTGAGGTTATAATTTAAAAATTTTGAGCCCAAAAGATCTTGAAACATACTCATATATTTAATCCTTTGACAAGTCATGGAGACCATGGATTTATTATTAGAAATCCATATTATAATCCCAATTTACCTTCTTACCTTAACTATTGAGTGTGATTGCATGATATTTCATGGAGCTATAAGAAGGATTTTGTTAATCCCATAAGATGCTGAAATTATTGTGATGAAAGAGAAAGTGAAGTTAATCTATTAAATTTTGAAGAAAAAAAGGGACACATGCTAATTTATATTTTTATTGACATTGGTCCCTCTATTTATTGAACAAAAATTGAAAATTTGAGGAAAGGGAATACCTGGGATTAACCCATGACTTGAAACCCCCCCCCCCCTTATTATACTAACTTTCAAAAATAGTATTAGTGGATGGTTTATTTTGTGGATATAGGTGTTTTCTCAGTTTTACTTCTGATGATGTGAGAATTACTCTTTCATACTTTACTTTAAAGAGAGAGATAAAAGTGAAAAAACTAAATGATGAAATTCATTACTATTTAAAGATAAAATTGTAACCTAATTAGGAAGAGGAGAAATAAATAAGTTAGAGAGGATTCACAGTGAATGAAAATAATATTTTTTGTTCATGGGTATGAATTGAGATCATGCATTTTACTTTTGAAACTAGCCTATTTTTTGGGATTGGTTTTTTATTTGCATATCCTGAACCACTTTCCTCTAGCCTCAGAGACATTATAACCTAAATAAAAAGTCCTCTTGATTAGTTTTATTTGAATTCTACGTGAATACTTAGATGACTAGAAAACCAATGGGTTGAATGAATCTATTTTATATTGAGCATAACTCTAGTCAAATACATCTTTAGTGATGAGTTGATTAATTTTTAGGAGAGTTAAATCATAAATGGGATGGATAACGGTGAAAGGTTGAACTATATGAGTGAAAGGGGAGAATATTCTCAAAATGGATTCATAAATTAGGTGTGATTTGGATAATTTTTATTGGATTTTTTGTGTCATTTTTTTAAATTTATTCATCACTTTATGTTCATTAACTTCATTGATTAAGTATTTTATAGGGGATTTGATTTCTCTTTTCTTTGATGTTGAGTTTTTTCTTAATAATAAGGAAATTTTCATGTGTGGGGAAGTTTGATGATTAAAAAATACACATACCATTTGGATTTAATTTTAGATTTTGTATTGATAAAATACTACCTTATTCTTATTTTTTTAATTGATTTGTAGAAAATTTCAGATTTAAGATAGATTTTATGTCTTTTGAGTTTTTTAAAGGAAAAAATAGACCAAATAATGATTCACCCCCTGAATCATGACATGATAGAAGATGAGTTTCATTTAAGGAGCTAAGTTAGAGAAGGACCCACTATGAAAACTAGGGGACCATGCAATAGTATACCCTCATATAAGTTTGAATTTGAGCTGTGTTAGAGTAATTAGGATAATTGATAAAGAATCCTTGTTCTGATTAGTTCTTCACACCACAACCATGGATACATAATGAATTCACCTTTATACATAGGGAATTATCCTTTTCCATTTAAGGTAAAGAATTTTTCTTCTAATGAATAAATATGGTAAAGAAAAAAACACTCAATGGGATACATAATACATTTGAGTGTTGTTTTAGGAAAATATCATGTCTAAGAATAAGGATCACATCATGAATAGTTAGGTATGCATGATATGTAAGAGTACCTAGATAATAATTACGGGTCCTTGTAGAATAATACATAAGAGACTTTACTTTTCTACATAATTAAATGAAATATGTAAGAGTTATTTTTAAAAAGTCACATTATGAAGAGGTTTAGGTGGATTTGGAGATGTCCATGTTGTGATGAGGATTTAAGAGTTTCCACTAGATAATACATAAAGGTTGAGAATTTAGAAAAGTGGAAAGACATGCAGAGGGATACGTAAGATTAATCCCTTGGCCACTTGAAGGGGAAGAGTGAATTCCAAAACATAGTGGATCCCCTATTATGTGGAGGGTTATAAAATGGAATAACCAAAAATATATTCTACATGAACTTTACACCATAGTATCACTCTCATGATAAAACCTGTTTAGAGGTGTTTAAAAGGTGATCAAGCCATGGCCAAGAATCTTAGTATAACATATCATGATCTTCTGAATACTCAAAATTTCAAAAGGATGTATTTTTCACTCATTCTGCATTAACCCATTTTCACTTTGAGGTTGTCCCACACATGGAATAAAAAATTATGGATTTTATTTCACTATTTTGTAATCACTATGGATGTTTTGTGGTGATGTATGGACCTATTTATTCTATGAGTTGCTAAATTTTGTGATAATCTAATTTTGGAATTTTATTTTAGTAGTAAAATGACCAGGGGATGAAGTCATCTGGGGGGAAGTCTTATGAGGAAATACTTGAACATTTATTTTGAGAAATTTTATGTCTTGATTCAATACTTGTAGATTAGAGAGAAAAGTGTGAATGGTAGTTAAGTTCTATCACTTTTATACTATGATTTCTTTGTTTTATCTTCATATGAGTGTAATTCTCCCATCCCTTGGGTACACTATCTAATTCATGATGTCCATCCATTCCTTTATGAGTAATTAGTATTTTAGGGGATGGTGGATTGAGAGTAAGATGATAGGTCTTTAACTTGAATGATTAATTTATCTTGTGAATCATATTTTTTGTATTAATATCACATTAAGGCTAATTGAAACTTATCCCTTATTTTCCTAGTGTGAGTGATGAAGATTAGGGTATGAACCATAATTTTATATAGGATAATTGGAATATGAGATCAAACCTTAATTTTCATTTTTCTTTCAAGGTAAAACTTAATATATATAAGTCTTACTAGGTTACCATAACCAAAGGAATAAAATGGACTTAAGTGGTTTTATTTATTACTGATAAAGTGGAATTAATTACCTTAAGGGGTCTCATAAATAATTTACTATGTTGATTCACATGAAAATTAAATCCTAAATTTTTAGTAAATATCCTCTGAAATTCATTCATCTTCTTTATTCATTATTTATTATTTTAATCAATACAAGCTTTATCTTTTCTCCATTATGATCCTCAATTTGGAACATATTCCCAATTATATTTCCAACCATTATTTGTCCATTTGATTCACCAAATCAACAATAAATATTGGTTCATTAGGTTAGGATCCATCTATTTCCAGTTTTTTAACCTCGGGACTCACAATTCATATAGTATACATGTGTAGTCTTAGTGAATAGGGTGCCATGTTTATATATTATAAACATGGTCGGAAACTCTGACCAATTCCCTTAGGAGGTTACAATACTCAAGGGAATATAATATTTGATCTTTTTTGGGAAAAAAAAGACATTATTCCATGGAGGATATTATCACACAATAATAGATTTTTGAATACAAATGATTGGATGAGATCATGCTGTGATTTTCCTAGGTTTTTAAAATAGGTCACACCTATGTTTTATAGATGTGATTATTGACTTAAATTCATGCCACAATGTTACATATCACATCATGATATATAGTTTTTGATATGATTCATGGTGTAATCATAAACATCAATTCGTGATATGTTAACTTATAGGTAGTTTATTATATTTGAATTGATCTCGTAATTTGTGGGATTATGGTTGAATTTGGAAAAGTTAATTAATTTTTAATGGTTGATTTAAAGACCCAATTAATGGGTAACAAGTGTAAAATTCATGGATAGTGATTTGGGAATATTAAAACCTTGATATTAGGTCAATAAAAGGGAAATAAAAAATAAATTGACAAATATAGAGAAGAGATAGAGTGGTGGATGTTGTGATTATTTTCAATGAATATCCAGATTAGAATATATGAATGGAATCCAAATGATGACACCAATTCTAGTTTTATGTTTAATTTTTTGATAATTTCTTATAAGAAAATATTTTCTTACATTATACTTTTTAAATATCTTTTAAAGAAGTGAGTGAATATGTAGAAATATGGAGTAAACCTTGGATAAATAGTGCATATTTCCAAAACATGTAATCATCTAAGTGAGTACTGATATCATTTGGTATATCAACATGCCATCAGATTATTCTCCTTGGAGTATCCCTTGGGAGTGAACTAAGTAAAATTATCATTTCATTGCCTTTAATTTTTTGTACATGAATATTATTCATTCCTGATATTGAAAGATTCAATGTGTTCTTACCAACATGAGAATAATATTTTTTCAAATATGATAAAAAAAACTTTACACCCTAATTCACCCCCTACTCTTAGGTTTTGTTGTGGGTTGTGGAAGCAATATAGATAATGTTTTAATAATTCAATCCCATTTATTTTATTTATTTACATATGGTTTACTTCTATAATTATCTTATTTTCCACTTTCAATAACCATTAAAAATACCATAAAATCACCTAGTAGGAAGAAAATGTGGGTTATAAAAAGTAAATGATAATAAAAACTCCGTAATTTTTTTTAGGTTTCCTCCAAACTCATGCTTGGTTTTAAAACCATCATCCAGGATCCATAAAAAATTCCCCAATCGGTTAGGGTATATTCATTCCCTAACTAGAACCACCACGTGGAATAAACCTTTAGATGTAATAAAATGATTATCCCTTAGATTTTCCCCTTTCCAAAAAAACATCAATTTATCAATCGCATTCCTTATGCAGTTAATTCAGGTTAAGTCCATGGAGGATGGTGAAATGGTGGGGGTGTTATACTTGGTAATATCATGTTCTTCATAGCCTCTTTACACTTCCAATGTGACCCATTATTCTTCTCTCTTAATCTAGAAACCTCTTCTAGATGTTTAATATGCATTGTAGGATTAACCTCTTTTGGTTCATGCTCTACCATTTGTTATGTTATCAACCAAATTTTATATTTTAGTGCATGGATACTCTTTTTTTTATTCTACTAAAGTGGAAATACAATGTTAAATTTTGGATTGAATGATGGGGTATAGTTTTAATAGTTTTTTTCAACCATTATTGGTCCTTTTTATTTACTTGATTTTTTCCATGATTAGTTTTTTTTAGGTGTAAATAAGTCACAATTTGTTCTTATTTAAGTTTTGGGGTTTCCATTTTCATAACCTACTATTGTGCCAAAATATATGTTCAATGCCTCCACAAATATCACAAGGAACCTCCAATTGACCACTTCACTAAATCAGGTTCATGTTTCTATAAATATAAATCACATATTGTGTTGAGTGAATTTTAATGAAACAAGATATTAGCAATCAAAAAAATCAATATGATCCCATAAAAATAATATGAAATTTAATATTTTTCATATTTTTTTCGTTTTTTGTTTTATGATTATTATGGTTTTTCTATTTTTATGTTTCTGTTATTTTGTTCCCCAAAGACATAAGTTAACCTATACATATACCATGAAAAGGTTCCAAAAGTGTTTAGTGTAAATGTGTAGTCATATAAAAATTATCCTGTAAGTACATGAGGAAATAACAATATAATATCAATGAGTATACAGTAATTTCTATTCATAGGGATAGGGTGGTTTTACCTATGATCTTAGTTGGGTGTTAATAACAAAAAATAATAAAATGAAATGGAAGTAATGTGTGTGAATATGATAAGTGTAAAATAAGAAAGAAAAAAACTTATCCTAGAGTTGATACGAAAAATATTCACTTCCACTATAGTTTCCTCACTTGTAATGAAAATTGTAAATCTATCAGAATCACCTAAGTTACCTAATATTCTTGTAATAGCCTTAAGAAAACACCACTTCTCTCCCATGATATTTTCTTTCAAGTCAATATTTGATCCTTTCTAGTGAAAATTTAGGTTCCCATATGGTTTTCATACTCTACTCAAAATGATCAATGATTTTTTTGGTTTCATGGTGTTGTGTTGCCAATATTTATCTTAGAATGGGTGCTCAGATTGGGTTTTTTAGGCCCTCACCAGTGTGGTTGTCGACCATATTTGTGTAGGAGTCATTCCTCTACACTACCCTCACTAAGTTCATTGGTGATCTTTCTAATGTGATTTATATAGGTTCATCTTTCATTTAAACCCCACATTCACAATAATCTACCTAGAAACAATTATATAGATTCTCATGTGAGTGTGTGAGCTTCCACTTTCACTACTTTACTCACATTAATATATTCTCATGTGAGTGTGTGAGCTTCCACTTTCTCATGTGAGTGTGTGAGTAGGAATTAATATATTAAATATAATCATGCAATAATCACTTATAATAGATTAACAAAATGATAAAATCAATTAAAAACTAAATCCCACATATACATAAATGAACAACCCAATACACACTACTCAAATAAAAAAATGAATAATAAGGTAGAAGAAAGCTCAGACGTTCATGTGAAGATACCAAATATCTCCACCAACTAATAATGTGATCCTCTAAATTTGGATCACTCCTTGGAGTCTCCTCCTGGTTTGGATATGATCTCCCTCAAGTTTTTATACTTTCGGCCTCCATTGGAACTGATCCTATGAATTCTATTTCCTCTGTTTCTTCTTCTCCCTTAAATAGTAAAATACCTCGATTTATCTTTATCAAGCTTATGGATCACTGCCACATGGAATAGAATATGTAAGAGATGCTTCTATATGAATAGTGTAATTCCTTCTTCATTAATTTCAGAACCCCAATTCAATGATCTTATTTATTCTTCCTCTCTCCAATATCTTCCTCCATATGACTTATTTTTTGGGGCATTTCCAAATTTGGTTAGACAATTAGAACAAATATGCTTTTATTCCCCATAATATGTGCATACAAGCCAAGTGGGTCACCTTTTTCATTAATAAATAAGGGGTATTGCCTCTTACATGGCTGGTATTCTTCTTCTCTAATATTTTTTTTCCATTTTTGAATGTTCATGCATGGATCATAAGTAATATACTTATAATTCATTATTCATGTGTAATTTTTTTGAGAAATGCATATTACATTGAGTGGTTGATGTAGTATTAAGTATGAGATATAGGTAGTGTTGGAAATTTTCTTCAAGCGTCTATGGTACTTAAGGTTACGTTATCATGCTAATGCCTCTTATGTTGAAGATTTTGGCTACCTTAGTTCTACCTCAGGATACATCAAAATGGAATTTGAAATTTAGAAATTTCATAACATTGAAATGTTTGTTATGTTGGAGTGGATCGATAATGTTTGTTGGTCATTGACATTATGTTGGATGAGCGTTGTATACATTGTTGAAGAAACTATGTCTTAGGGTTCTCTGTAAGACTGCGTTGGTGGTATACATATTCTTAGGGGTTGATGTAGGATATGTTAGATATATAACACCTTCTAATTTGAAAATCTGAGACAACATTGGAAATCTGACACACTCTTAATCTCCAATGTTGGATACATTAGGAAACCAACATTGTTTTAACCCACTGGTTTATTATTACACAACCTTTAAATTTCTCATTTAATATTTAACAACCAACTCCTCTATATTTATTTATCCCAAAAAAAAATCAAATTCCTGGCCATAAAAATTGATTCACATAATATCAAATAGTCAATAAAATTCATCATATTTGGTCAAATTTAACAATTATGCTCAAAATTTCCAAAAAATCTAAAAAATACCATCTAATTAATAAAATTACCAGAAAAAGAAACAAAATACTAAAGAAAAGTAACCAAATAATGACATAAAAATATATTAACCACCTCCTTCAGCAAATTTTAATGAATGCTTGGGATGTCGGTCATGAAATTTCATAGCCAAATGCATTGATCAATAAAATCAATTCCAAACACATGGAATGTATGGCCTCCATGTCAAACACATGGTGGTGAGATGTTTTACTGGTTCCTTGAATGAAGCATGCTAACTTTTGGGCCTTTTCTTTATCTCCTTTATGAGGGGAATATCTGGGAATTCGGGTCATTGGGTCCTTTGGACCATGTAAAGGCCTTGAGGCCATGTATTTCTCAGGAATATGTTCCTCTGGGCTG
Source organism: Viscum album (assembly GCA_963277665.1). Classification (NCBI taxonomy): domain Eukaryota; kingdom Viridiplantae; phylum Streptophyta; class Magnoliopsida; order Santalales; family Viscaceae; genus Viscum; species Viscum album. The sequence continues at coordinate 1,495,170,436 of OY728119.1, read as the reverse complement.
ACAGTCCATGTATCTAGTTTTCTATTAACCCATTCTAAAAGGACCTTTAATTTCTTGTCTTAATAAAAGATGGCTTGTCCCTTGACCAATTTAAAAAAAAACTGCCAAGCTGAGGGAATAGTATGCATCATGGAATAACACAAGGCATATCCAATCCATGGTTCTCATTTTGTTGTATCCTAACCCAAGGATTCCTTGCATTTTTATCCAAACCCATAGCTTGTGAAAAGAAAAAATTTATATATAATAGTATCATATGTCAATTTATTAATGTCTACACATCAACCAAAACCCAAAAAATAATCATACCAATTAGGCATCATCTAACTCCTCATTGGAAATTTAACACCCAATTTTTAACATCAACTCATGATATAATCAATAAATGTAATTCATTTTTTATCATATATATCTATGTATTATTCCCTTTTTGTAAACTTGAAAAATACTAATCCACTTTTCAAATTCACATGCAATTAATAAATTCCCAAAAACTCATCCTATATTTTAAGCTCATATTTCATAAAGTAGTTTTCTCTTTAAAAATTCACCTTACACTTAATAAATCAACCTTTATTTAATTAATACTCAAGAACTATTTTATTCAACTCAATACCATGAGTTTATTTCAAAAACATATATTTTTAATTGGAAAATATACTTTTTCAACACATGTTAAGGAATAATTCCATAATATTTATTTTTAATTCATTATCAATGATTCACATAAATTCTCTCATTATAAAGGTGAATAAAAACATATTAAATAACTCATCACATCATCACTAAATTAAAAAACTATAATTTCTAGTAATAAAAACCACATTATTAATTTCCTTAATAATTATAATATTTTCCTATTGATCATAATCACCTAAATTCCTAATTACTCAACATTATATAACCATTAGAACATTTCTAGTGGCATTCCACCTACTAATCACTCATTTACAAAAATAATTTCATCAAATTCTATTATTCATTAGACTGAATTTCCTTCCTCGTCACATTTGGAAAAAACAATGTTAACATCACAATAGTAATTTAAAAATCACATAAAAACCAATTAAACACCAATAAAATGAGATATGGCACCTACCTATTGTTTAAAAATCAATCATCAATAAGAACGAAAGCATGATTCCTCCATAACCACTAGAAAACCACAATTTTGTCATACTAGAAGAAATATGATTAATTAAAAGATTGAAATAATCAAACCTTTATGAATTCTAACAAAATGAGAGGTTAAATGAATCACTTACCTCCATGTTTGCAACACAACTCGTAAATCTCAAATTTATTAAGAATTAGGAGAGATTTCAATTTAAGAATATAAGGAGAGATGAGGGGTCTTAGAGAGAAAGAATTTTAAGCTAAAATCTTCTAGAATAGGAAAATTATATTAAATCCTCAAATCCCATTACACTGATCACTACTAAAAAATTGTATTTATTCAGCTCTAGAGATTTAACAGCATTAGCTAAAAAAAATTTTAAAGAGCCCCCTTGTTAGCACTAAAAAAAGCATTAATAAAGGGGTTCTTTAACAACACTTTTTTTAGCGATGTTAAAGAGGGTATTTAATAGTACTAAAAAACCAATGTTAAAGGGGGGATTTATCATCACTTTTTTACAAGTGCTGATAAAGTCCCACCTTTTATCAGTGCTTGAAAAAAAGAACTGATAAATGGGGGTTTATCAATGATTTTTTAGAAGCACTGATAATGACCCCCCCTATCATTGCTTTTTTAGTAGCACTGATAATGGTATACTTCAAAAAAATCATTAAAAATAATATATTAATATATAAATATATTTATATTTATATAAATATATTTATATTTATATAAATATAATATATATTTGTTAAAATATTTTTTAGATATGGTGAATAGTAATTTTCACTTAATATATAAGATATTTAGTGAAAATGGCTTATAAAATAATTAAAAAATATTTTTAATTAATAATTTTCTTATTATTACCAAGTAATAGTCATTTAATATCAATTTGAAGATAAAAAGGTCAAAAAATTAATAAAAGATCTAAAATAAGTTTAAAATGTAACTCGAACTTCAAACGACCATAACTTTTGATCTGGGTGTCCATTTGGGCTCTACCACATATCAAATCAAAGCCTGTGATGATCTATACACCCTCGATGACACAAGTAAACCTATTTCACATTTTTTAGGCCAAAAAAGGCCCAAAAGGCCACTAAAACTGAGTTTTTAGTCAGGGTACCCCAAATTTTTAACATTTGATGAATTTTTTGGCTCGTTTAAGGGGATATTATTATCTCTTTTTTTGTGGAGATTGAATTTATTCCTAGATATTACATTCATATTGATATTATTATTTTTAAATTTTATCATTTTTTACAATTTAATTTTATTTATAATTAAATATATGCATGTTTTCTTATATTTACTTATAATAAATCACTTATATAAATACATATGTCAACATATATTATGTAAAAATTTATATTTTAATATATGTAAATTAATACGTATTATAAAAATGTATTTAAAATAATATTTAACCATTTTTTACATTATAAAAATATATTTATAATGTTTATATATGCATATATGTGTGTATTAATAAATAGATATCACTATTACAAATAGTGCTTTTAAAAGCACTAGAAAACTCTTTTAACAGTGCTAGAAAAGCATTTTTAATCTCAATGAAGATAAAAGGGGGGTCCCCTTTAACAGTTCTAGAAAAGTTCTAATAAAGGGTGTCCTTTATCTACACTAAAAATGATGATAAATCCACCCCCACCCTTTTTATCAACACTATTTTAGCATGGATAAATGACACTTTTTATCAGCGCTTTAATTAGCACTGATAAAGGGGGCCTTTATCAGTGCTTGAAATAGAACTGATAAATTGGGACTTTATCAGTACTCTAAATAGCACTGAAAAGGGGGCCTTTATTAGTGTTTGAAATAGCACTGATAAAGGCCTAGCTGCCTGTGATGTGTTGTTTATATAACAGCACACCCACCAGCACCTGCACAGCAAAGACACACACACCACCTACACAGCACACACAAGAACAAAGAAGTGCACACAATAAAAAATTAGTGCACACAAGGGTTTGGAAAACAATACTATATACATTTCAAACAATGTTTTATATAATTACATTTACAATTATCTAACAAATAGTTAAAAACCTTAATGTTTCATCCTTTTGAATTCGTGATCCCCTCTCAAAAATGTCTACCCATGGTATTAGTTTCTGAAAAAATCATCCCAACTCAATAAAAAGGTTCCACCTATATAAGAAAACAAATATTATATTATTAATACTATAAAGAAATAAATTAAACATTAATATAATGGACTACATTAATAAAATGTCAATTTTTAATATTAAAAAACATTTGGAGTTATACTAGTTACACCATGTGTCGTATTGAGGTGGGGTTGATTCATACACATCATAAATGAGTTATAGATCATTTTCCTAAAATATCAAAATAATATGAATGGGTTTGCTTGGTTTTTAGTATGTCCCTTTTTCTTTTACTAAAATTAATATCAAATTTAAATGACATATTTTGGATTTATATCGGTTACATAGTTCGTCATATTGAGGTTTGGTTGATTCTTACATGTCACAAATGACTCATTGATCATTGTTATAAAGTATCAAAACAATCCAAAAGGGTTTTCTTGGTTTTCAGTATGATAGTTTTTTTTTACTAGAATATCATTTTAAACCAGAAACACCCATTTTGAGCCATACTGATTGCATCATGCATCAGTTTGAGGCGAAACTACTTTATACATGTCACAAAGGACTTATGAATCACTCTCCTAAATTATGAATACAATCTTAAGGCATTTTCTTAGTTTTCAATGAGTGAAACATTTTGAGCTAAAATGTCAATTTTAAACTGACAATGGACACATTTATTCATACTGGTCACATCGTGCGTCGAATTTTGGTGAGGTTGATTCCTACACATAAAAAATGACTCATGGATAATTTTCTTAAAGTATAAAAATAGTTTGAATACATATGATCATTTTTTAGTAAGTCACTTGTTCTTTTTACTTAAATTAATGTCAATTTTAAATAAAAACATATTTGGATTTATACCGGTCACATCATTCATAAGATTGAGGTGTGGTTGATTCATATACGTCAAAAATAACTCATGGATCATTGTTCTAAGGTATCAAAATAATCCAAATGTATTTTCTTGGTTTTCAGTATGTCAGTTGTTTTTTTTACTAAAATATCATTTCAAACTGAAAACATGATTTTTGAGTCATACCAATCACATAATGTATCGATTTGATGTGATACTACTTCATACACATCATAAAAGACTTAATAATCACTGTCTTAAATTATGAAGACAATCAGAAATCATTTTCTTGGTTTTTAGTGAGTGACACTTTTTGAGCTAAAATGTAAATTTTAAACTAATAACAGACACTTTTAGTCATACTAGACACATTGTGCATCAGAATGAGGTGTTTTTGATTCCTACACATCAAAAATGACTTATGGATAATTTTACAAAAGTATCAAAAAAATTGAATGCATTTTATCAGTTTTCAGTATGTTAGTTATTCTTTTTACTTAAATTAATGTCAATTTTAAATAAAAAAGAAACATTTGGATTTATACCAGTCACATCATATATTTTATTGAGGTGGGGTTGATTCCTACATGTAAAAAATGAATCATCAAACCTTTTCCTAAATTATAAAAACAATCTGAATGCATTTTCCTGATTTTCAGTATGCTGGTTGTGTTTTTTTACTAAAATTAATGTCAATTTTAAATAAAAAGAGACACTTTGAGTCATATCGGTCAAATCGTGCATCATATTGAGCTTTGGTTGATTCATTCACATCAAAAATGACTTATAGATCGTTTTCCTAAAGTATTAAAACAATCCAAATGTGCTTTATTATTTTTTATCATGTTAATTGTGTTTTTTTACTAAAATATCATTTCAAAGTGGAAATACACATTTTGAGTCATCGGTCGCATAATGTGTCATTTTGACATGAGACTACTTCATACATGTCAAAATAACTTATGAATCATTTTCCTAAATTATGAATAAAATCATAGTGATTTTTCTTGGTTTTCAGTGAGTGACATATTTTGAACTAAAATGTCAATTTTAAACTGATAATGAACACCTTTGGTCATATCGGTCACACCATTCATCGGATTGAGGTGTGTTTGATTTCTACAAATCAAAAATGACTGGTGGATCTTTTTCCTAAAGTATAAAAACAATACGAAGGCATTTTCTCAGTTTTCAGTATGTCAGTTGTGGTTTTTTAATAATTTATTATTAATTTAATATAAAAATACACACTTAAAGTCATAATGTTCACACTATTTTTTGGATTTAGGTTTGGTTGATTCCTACATGTCACAAATGACTTATGGATCATTTTCCTAAAGTATCAAATCAATATTAATTTTTTTGCTCAGTTTTTAGTATTTCACTTGTTTTTTTACTAAACATTCTGTCAATTTAAAATAAAAATAAACACTTCAAGTCATACCATTCACATATTCATTCTATTTATGTTAATTCTTCCATTATATATGTTTCCCATTCATTTATAAATGAATCTATATCATCTTGTGAATAGTATTCTTTTCAACAATCATGGTAGTACTAAAAGAATATAAATACACAAAATATTAATAAGTATTTTAAATTAAATTGTAATTATTTTTGAAAATAATACTTTAGGGATATTGCTTTGTTTATGTAATATGGTCTTTTTTATAAATTTACAAACATAATAGCCACAGTATTTATCATATTTTTTTGTTTCAGACATTGCAAAACCATTGAGAAAAATAATTTATTTTTTAATATTTTTTTGGATAGTGAAATCTTATTATATATACCATGATTTATATCCAGTCATAGCACTTGTGATGTTTCTTTTCCTTTTCCCTTGGCCTCATTCCATGATGTAGATGATATTCATGCACCACCCTATCATAGCATAATCCTCATTAAAAGATAATATAAATTATATAATTAGATGTTTAGTTTTAAAATGTTGGATGTAGTGTATTACAAATTGAAAAATGCCATCATGTGTGGTGGTTTGTTGGATATCCATGTAATGAATCCAAGAAATAAATATTTGAAGTATCCAAATTGACTGTAATGAGCATCCAATGCTTCCTAAGAACACAAAAAAGAATAAGTAATGAAATAAATTAAAATATATTTGAAATTATTAAATTGTATAGTTTTACCCATATATCATTAGTATTAAGAAGAGTATATCATCCATAATTTTATATTAAAAATTTTGAGCAGGCCTGACACTATTTTACACACTTTCTTGGATTCTATTTTTGTTGGTTCTGTAGATGTGACATGAGGACTAATGAGTCTAAATTTTTGTTCATGGGGAAATCCCTTCAATTGTTTTTCATATATACACCTAAAAAAATATAAAATTTATTTAGTCATAATTATCATAGTATATCAACTTTTGGAAAATCAAATCATGAAAACATACCTCGTGTATACATTTACAACTAATCCACCTAGCCAATCATACTCTAAGATTTCACTTACATTGTCAACACTGATTAAATCTGGATCTTCCCCTTTGAATGTATTTTCATCAAAAATAATTGTGTGAGTACCACCATCTTTCAAATTTTTATTCAAATTGACCCTACAATGATAATAAATACGGATATAGAACGGGTGGGTTTGAGGTGCTTTCGGTAGATCGTTTCGATCGGTTGGTTGATCCTTGAGATGTTTTTGAGCCGTTCTTTCTTTTCACCCCCTTACCTATGTTTTTCTATAATGAAATTCATCATTTTAGACATTTTTTCATTAAATGTTAGAGGTTTGTCTTAAAAAATAAATTTGAAATGAATACCTCCTTGTCGACATGTTTTTTTACAAGTTGTGACAGTCATGTGATGAGTGTTCCAAGAGATTGTTCGACCTTATGAATATCTTTATCATTAATTGGAACAGGTAGCTCAATTCTCATCTTATAGGATACATTAATCAACACTTTGACATGACCTGATGGAATTGTTCTATTGTGTATCATGGCGTTCTGGATATTAAACATCATATCCCTTGCTATAGGGTGATGAGTGGGTGTTGATAGATATAAATCACATTCAATTTCACCCTGTAAAATATCAATAAAAGAAAGGTATCAGTGTCTATCTGATTCACAATTCATAGAAAAAATATTATAATATTTATTACCTCATATAAGATAGGTTTTTGAGGGAAATATCTCACCTCAAATCTAGTGGGGGTGGGTCGAGATCTTCACACGCTGGTTGTTCTTGAGTTGTTTCTTCTCTTTGCACCCCCCCATCAAATTTTCCATGAATTATCTCTATAATTTCATATGTTATTCAAGGATATCTATTCTTTCTCTCATAATTTTTATTTCTTTATTTTTATCATCCTCTTTTTTTCTAAAAAAATGTTCGGGGTGTCACCCAAAAACCTGCACCTCTGACGCGACCATACTTTTCTGGCTGCTTCAAGGCCACCGAAAGTATGTCTGCATCTGATTTGGATATTTATTATTCCTATGAATATTTTAAATAGAAAATATAGTAAAATAAGTAATCATTTTTATGTAATATTGATTTAAAGCAAAAAAAAAATATTTATTATGTCATACGTACACATGTTTACCACACTTTTTTTGTGTTTTTATCTATCAGTAACACATCTTTATTTACACATGCCTCCTTCCATATCACATTGCATGGGATGGAAGTGACTTTAGATTTGGATTCATCAATCTGCATATAAATAGAGGAACATAGTTATGGTGTTGTTTTATGTCACATAAAAGTATTATGGTAGATTTAAAATGCGTACCAATTTTTTTTCAAGTGAAGTTTATCCCATTATTTCTTTATGGTAGGGGTACGTTGGTTTTTCTACTCGTTACTTATTTTTAGCACTCAGTTATTGTTTCGCAAATAAAAAATTGTCAATCAAAGTGATGAATACATGTATCTTCAAACAACTTATTACCAAACACAATGCACCTAAAAATACTGCTCCACGCTATGGCTAGTAAACGTATCCCATGCTCCTTGGGTTATCAGGTCTGCATAAATTGGAGGTGGGTGTGGGTTTATTTTTCCTTCAGCATCTTTAAGATAAAATCTCATTAAAATTTTGTGAAATCCTCTGTGAATCCTTCGACAAACCCTTAATACATAGTCCTTGTGTGAGTCATCCACTATAAATTCACTCTATAAGGGATGATGAAGAGTAATTAAATGTTTCGTTGTTTTATTTTTTAGTAAATTAAATAAATGATATCATAATGTTACTATAATATCTCCCCACATCAGTGTCTTAAGCCCGGTGACAACATGGTTCCATGACTATACATCAATCGGAACGCATTACCAAGTGATGATTCCAATGTAACTACTAAACATGGAATTTTTGGGGTTAACATGTTGGCCCCACTTATTCCATCCGACCTCGTATTTGATGAATTTTAGTTTTTCCTTAAGGATTTTTTCTAACGCCATCAAACTACAGAGCTCCTATTTTTTCTGTGCCACAAGTTTTTCGTTGCCTACCATTTCTTTAGTTTCAACATCATCAATATGTTCATCCGGAGCGCTAGCATCGACATGTGAAGATAATGGTTGTACATGTACACTGGGAGCAGTAGCAACAATAGGTTTAGAAACCTGTTGGTCCTATGCACTACGAGAAGCAGCAGGTTGATAGACCTATTGTTCCTTTACACTGCGAGCAGCAGCAGGTTGAGAGACCAATTGTGCCTTTGGATTGGGATCATCATCACATACAGAAGTAATTATCTTTAGAAGTGGTTTAACATTTAATTTAGATTACATAAAATCAGCCACAAACATATAATAACGTAAGGTAACATGAATTATATAACAAAAAATATATAACCTAATTATTTAACTCTCTTTTTTTTAAGGTTGAAGATATTTAACCCCTCTATCAACTATCTAAATCCCTTCATTGTGGTCTCCTTTGACATAAAAAACACCATCTACATTGGGACTATTAAGAAATGATTGCAACATCCCAATGAAAGGGTCATCCTCGATTGAATTTTCATCTGATCCTTTAGTGGTTTTGGTTGATAATAGAATAATTGAACACTTTCGGTTTGCGAGGTCTGTGACATAAAATACTTGCACTTCCTATGATGCCATTATAAATGGTTCATCTTTATACCCTTCCTTACTGAAATCAATTTTCATGAATCCCAACTCATCTATTTTAAAATTACTCCTATTATCAACCCACTTGTATTAAAAAATAATCACTTTGAATTTTGTATAATCCAAATCCCATATTTGTTTGATTATGGCAAAGTATGACATATTTACATAAATTGGATTTTTTTTCTTTAGCACCGGAAACATGCACCGCTTTAGCCACAAGTGTAACTCCATTATTCTACATGTTACTATCTTCTTCATTTTCATTAGTATAAAATTTATAACCATTAATTACATAATCATTATAAGATAATATATACACACTTGGTCCTCCAGCTAGCCATTGAATTCGTTCTGAAATTGAGTCCAGATTTTCATCTGACTCCTTAAATATATGGTCCTGAAACCATCCTATAAACTGTCAATTATGTGTATTTGATATCCATTTTTCATAACATGATGGATTCAAATGCCTAAGAATTCCTTTGTGGGTTTCTACATATGGGTCACCCTTCAAACTGTTATGAAAAATTTAAAGGTGGGCCTGATCCCAATATGTAATATTGATTGTGACAACCTCTCTTCTATAAATTCCTTCACCAGCAATCCACCTGGTGTGATGATATTTCAATATACCAATGTTTTCCACACTGGATAAGTATTCGGTATAGAATTCAACAGCTTCCTCAACAATATATCACTCTGCAATACAACCCTCTAGCTGAATTCAGTTTTTAAAATACCATTTCAAAATATTCATATATCGTTTGATGGGGTACGTCCATCTATAGTGTATATAACCACATAGTCGAATCTCTATCATTAATTGAACCATCAAATGAACCATCATATCAAAGAATTTTGGCAGGACGAACATTTCCAATTCACATAATATAATGAAAATTTCTCTTTCCATACTCAGAAATTTCTTCGAGTCTATAACTTTGTTGTATATAGCTTTGAAGAAGAAATAGATCTTTGTTAATGTATAAGGGACATTATTGGAAAAAATACAATGTAAAGCTATAGGAATTAGATATTGCATCAAAATGTAGAATTCATGTGATTTCATACACTTTAAATTTAAATCATTCATTAACCCGATGTTCTTGATATTCAATGAATACCCCTTTGTAAATTTTATATCATTCAAGAAGTTACAAAACTGATATCTCTCCATCCTGAAAAGAGTGTAAGAAGATGGAGGAAGAAAAGTTTGTTTTTCACCCTTCATTGGAACCAACTCTTCTCATATTCTCATGTCAACCATGTCCAACCTAGCCTTAATTCCATTATTTGTTTTTCCAAGTTCATTTAGAAACGTATCGATGACATTGTCACATACATTTTTTTTCAACAAGCATAACATCAAGAAAGTGTATGATATACAGAAAATTATAGTATGGTAATTCAAAAAAATTGATCTCTTCTTCTTCCTCCAATGGCCCGAAGGCCTTCATTTTTTATTGATTTTCCTAATCCATCTTTCAAGGGGTGAGGTGGAACCCTTACAAGGCTCGTAGGAGTAAGTATTACATGGACCATAGGCCTTAGAGGAATTCAATGCCCGTAGGCTTCAAACATTACATACAACCCATACTAACTACTTGGAACTACTCCTCCCAAGTATCTTCATCATGAAATCAGCCCTCCACCTTCGCATGGATGTTCGGCTAGGTATTCTCGTGCATGCACAGTCTTGTCCCGATGGCAGGTTCTATAGCCTCTCATTCTTGCAATCCGTTTAGCTTCTGCTGTGGTGAAAGCTCCTTGCTCATCCTCCTTGTAGAGCTTATTCCTTGTAGGTTTTTTTGTTTTCATCTGCACTTAAGGTGGCCTGAAGGCCTTGAGGTGGCCCAACTAGTTTTCATAAGGTTTTTTGAAAATAGTTTACCAAAAGTAGTGTCCACCTCTTTTACTTTCTCAAACAGTTTATCACCTATTACTGGAGATAGTGTTGTACATTCTTCTAAACTTACATAAAATGATGTCGTCCAAGATCAATACTTATGTTGTCAGGGTATAAATCTATGATGTCCTAGAAACACGGTTTTCGATGAATTTTTCAACCTAATTGAATATGTACCTTGTTCACATATGGGACACCCATGACTTCCTTTAATACTATATCCTGAAAAATTTCCATATGTAGGAGAGTCATTTATCATCCCATACAACATGGATCTCAATGTGAAATCTTCATTTCTATAATCATCATACAATATAACACCTTAATCCTACAATAATTTCAAACCCTCAATAAATGGATCCAAATAAATATCAATATCATTACTCAGTTTTTTTGGTCCTGATATAAGCATAGATAGCATGATGTGTTTTTATTTTATACATAACCACAGTGGAAAATTATAATTTACCAACATAACCATCCATGTACTATGAGTGCTACTTTGAAAACCAAAAGGATTCACTCCATCTGTAGATAATGCAAGACAAATATTTCTTGGCTCGTTTCCAAAATCAGGATACTCATGATAGATTCTCTTCCACTGAGGAGATCTGTTGAGTGATATAGTTTCCAATATATATTTTTTATGTCTGTGTGCCATGTCAATTTCTCTACGGTCTCCTCACTTTCATATAGGTGCCTAAACCTTATAATGATTGGAAAGTACCATACAACTTTTATAGGACCAGATTCATCTTTCTTGTATCGATAAGCACCACACTTTGGTCATTATATAAGTGATTTTTGGTCCTTTCAAATAGTATACAATCATTTGGGAAGGCATGTATTCATTCAAATATCATACCCATCGAACATAGCATTCTTTTGGCATTGTATGTTCAGATTGGAATCTTGTTATCTTATGGGAGCATGTCATTCAAGAGAGCAAGTAATTATGTAAAACTGGAATCACTCTATACATTTCCTACTTTCAAATTATATAGCTTTAGTATGGATTAAAATGTTGTATATTTAGTGTAACCATCATAAAAAGGTGTCTTTACACAACTCTTTAAATGCTCAAACAATTTTGGAAAATCACAAAGTTCATCTTCAACTGTCTCTGTAATTTCATCAATATGATCTTCATTATCATTTACATATATAATCATGTCCTCAATATGGTATTTTTCATTATCCACACTTGTAATCATATCAAATGATCTATAAAATGCATTGTTATCCCTAACACTAGCTACATTCACTTTTTCCTCGTGTTTATTCCAACATTTATAACTTCAAACTATTCTATAACATATAAAGTGTTCTTCTAACTCTTATGGACTAACATTTCTTGAATACCAACAGTGTAAAAATAGAAAAAGGATTTGAGAAGGTTCATGTGTATGATCTTTTTCAAACTTGATAAACTCTTTCACTCTATCTTCATAATATCTTATCAAGAGATTGTCATCCATCCATTCTTTATTCATATCCATCATATTTGATTCAGTGATATTAGTATTTAACAAAATAAATACACAAAATATTGATATAATGTAATGTTTTTCCTAATTCTATAAAAATATAAACTTAAAATATTATGAAAAAACTACAGTTCAAATGTCCTTTGAAAACTATTTAAAAATAATACTTGAAATCCCATTAAAAAACCCGACCATTTACACAAATTACTCTTTAAAATAACATGCCCATTTTAAAATAAATCAATCAGTTTCAAACACTCTTTCACAAAACCACAATTCATTTTTTTAAATCATTCAAGACAACTTCATGACCCAATAATATTATTCATTTAAAATGAGCGACATCCCTCTAAGAAACATTTAAAAACACTTAAATCATTTTAAAATAGACACTTAGGAATTTTCACAAAGACATAGATCCCAATAGATATAATTTATAAAAGATACATATAAAACACCTAGATTCATCCCAAATCAATTAGTGTTATGATTCCATCACATTATTCCAAAGGTAGGTGTAATAATAATAATTTCCATAAGCTTTTGATATTGTGATCCCCACTACTGGATATCCCTTATCTATGCTTCCATTGTCCAGTTATACCAATTATCCTTCACTACAATACTAGAGTCTCAACAGATATGTTCTATAGTCAGTGAACACACTCACAACCATGAAACACTCGTGTTCCAGTTTTCTACAAACACTGAATTATCCCAATGATCCTTGGCTCACACCAAATCAATTGGTTGTACACCCCAAGAATAATGTATATGTATCACATGAAGTAATATTAGTTCCTTCATTTATAAATACACATAATAAAATCTATAATCATGAACCCATTAAATAATCAAAAATTTATCAAGTTTCATTCCTTTCACACACAAAATTTCCCTATTCCAATCATCACTATAAGAAACTATGTTGCTTTCTCAAACCTTTTAAGTACATCATGTCTCAAGTCAAAATAAGAAAAGAACTATGGTACTAAACTAACTGATGGTATGATTTTCCATAGTCTATTTTCTAAAATCTTTAAAAAGACTTTATAAATGACATTACAAAGACTAGTCATTCTAAAATTCTTAACTGGACTCATATCAATAACCTCTATAATCAAAGTGATGAGAGTATCATTATAAGTATCAAGAGAATTCTTACCTCTCCAAAACTCATTCATGAGGTTAACAACATCAAGTCCCAAAATAGTCTATAACCTTTTAAAAAAAATTTCATAAAGAAAATCTAGGTTTTGTACCTTTGATTGATGCATCAACCTAAATGTCATGACCACTTCATAATATTGAATATAAATAGTTAATAATTAATTCATATAATTTGTTAAAGTTGTAATAAAATAATAATTTATATATTTAGATATAAAATTATGATAATAAGAAAATATTATTTGATAATCACTTGAATTATATCATTTGTTCCTTTCAGGGGATTCACCATAAAGTTCTTGTGAGTGGAAGGATTCATTACATGTGTTGTTGTGGTTATTTGACTAGGGTGTCTAGAAAGTGTCGCATGTAGATTTGGATATATAGGGCTAACAAAAGATATGTTTCCCTTATAAATAAATTTATCCCTTAATAAAAATATCAATGTATTCCCCGATGAATTAAGATTGTCATCCAAACAACATAAATTTCATGTGGTGTTCTTATTCCATTTATGTCATGCGTTTATCCTTTGTTGCTCATTTTCCTCTGGGGGTATTTTCAAAACCATGAGGTTACTAAAACTAGAAGGTAGAGATATGATGTAGTGACTTAGTTGTAGCTTTAATTCTATGTTATGGTACATTAGGTTTGGGGATTTTTTTCAATTTAGGTATGTTCTGGAATTTCTTCCGTTATCTGCAAGTTTTGGGGGTTTAATTTATGTTTTGGGGGTTTATCATTAGGATTGTTGATTTGTACCAAATCCAACTAGTGGTATCAAATCTTTTTCTTTTTATACTATAAATTACCAAAAAGTGGTATTAAATCTTGGTTACATAACATATGGTTATTATTTTATCAAGACTCGATAGAAATTTTTGGTTTCAAGACTACTGGGTTTCCTCTAGTGAAGTGGTTTTCTAAGATTTAGTGTAATTTCATTAGTAAAAAAGTGGTGGTGCCATTGAAATGGGTAAGGTTTGGATTTATATTCAATGGTGGAGGATTCAGACTTTGGGGAAAAATTGACATCCTATTCTTGGAGATTTCAAAAGTTACATTGATTTTGAATTAGTCAAAAGTGAGGTGTTTTGTGGAATGGGAATTCATGAGATGAAAGCATTATATTTTTTTTAAAAAGTTGTGTCTAAGAGAATTTGGATCCAAGAGGGAATAAATACATGCCTCAACAATGTTGAGCATTAAAATTGGATGTGTAGTAGAGGGAGGGATCAAGGAGTATGATCGGTCGAGGTTTTGGTGCAATAGTGGTTCTCGGTGAGAATGTATCAATGCCTAGAAAGTGAAGCATTTTGATCCATATCTAGGGAGAGCATATTGATTCCTAATAAGTGTGGGGATTTAATCCCATACTAGGTAGAGTGTATCAATGTTGAGAAAGTACATGTCCTAGATCCCTCCTAAGTAACTAGGGTTCTCATGATAAATGAAATGGAGGAGATCAAAATCAATCATGCAGTCAATCACATAAAATCTGAATGACATAAAAAACTATTCATATCACCTCTAAAAACCTCTCACTGAAATAACCCTTTTTTACCCATGTATAACACATTCCAAAACAAAATCAACCCACTTTATATAACCATAAAAATCTAAATATAATATATCAAAAATGTCCCCAAATCAAAAATTATTTTTATAAAGTTCCAACCGAGCCTTTGATAATTCATTAATAACCAAAACATGAAATTATTTTAGAGAATTTTCCAAACGACCCTTAAATATTTCACCCAAGTTGAACACATAAAACCTTTTTTTGGAGACCAAACACAATTCAAAACTTAATGAAAAACTCCTTGTAAATAATAAATGAATTAAATTCCAACATTAATATGTTAAACATACATAATGATATTTCCAAAAATCATATAAGATATCATTACATATTACTGAATCAAATTAATATATATAAGATTCATAAAATGATAACAAAAGAACACAAAAGTTCAATAACAATCAAACGATCATGTTTCACTAGAGGACCACCAATTTATTTTCAAAAACCAACCAATATGCAATTCATTTAGTGCGCAAATAAGGACCACCAATGGACACAATTTTCAATGGGGTGTTTAGCCTATATAATTCAAAACATCACCATAAAACAAAGACAAAGAGGAGAAAAATAACCACGGAGGTGTCGTTCAACACACGGCGGAGGTGTGTTCGCGGCGAAGGAGAGGCGTGCAGTGTAGGAGTCCTCCGACGAAGGAGAGGCACCTGACAGAGGAGCAGTATGCGGTGGTGGAGAGGCACATGGTAGAGGTGTGGCGCGCAGTGGAGGAGAAGCACATTACAATCTGGTTCGCGCACTGTGGAGGTGTGGCATGCGGCGGAGAGGCACACGTCGGTCTGGTTCACGGTGAAGGAGAGACGTACTACGGAGGTGTGGTTCGTGAAAAAGGAGATGCGGTGGGCAAGGAGGAAGAGGAGGAGGCACGGTGGCAGCGATCATCTTCCACAAGAGCTTAAGGGGTGCGAGGAAGGATGAGAAAGTTAGGGTTTTTTTATAAAACCCGGTGAACCTTTTATCAGCACTAGCTAAAAAGTGCTGATAAAGATAAGTCTTTATCAGCGCTAAAAAAAGAGTTGATAAATGACATCTTTATCAGCCCTAAAAATATAGCACTAATAGAGACGTCATTTATCAGCACTTTTTTAGCATTGATAAAGATAGATCTTTATCACCGCTAAAAAAATGATGATAAAGATATAATGTTAATAATTTATTTCTATTATTATATATATTTATAAAATTATATACATGACAAATATATATTCATATTTATAAAATTATAATTTAAATAATCATAAAATTATAAGAAATATACTTATTATATTTATAATCTTAGAAATATATATAATAAATATATTAATTA
Source organism: Viscum album (assembly GCA_963277665.1). Lineage (NCBI taxonomy): Eukaryota > Viridiplantae > Streptophyta > Magnoliopsida > Santalales > Viscaceae > Viscum > Viscum album. The sequence continues at coordinate 1,495,153,724 of OY728119.1, read as the reverse complement.
TATATATTTATAAGATTATAGATGTATATAACTATATTTCTTCTAATTTTATAATTATTTATATGAATATATATTTATTTATAATTATAATTATAAATGAATATATATTTATTTATTTAAATAATTATAAAATTATAACAAAGTAATATTTCTAATATTTATAATTTTATTAAAATTTATATTCAATATATTTATTATAATTATTTAATTATTTAAATACATATGTATTTATTTATAACTATAAATATAAATATTTGTATATATTTCTTGATATTTTTATATATTTATTTAATTATATATAACATTATATATGAAAATAATAAATATATTTTTTATGAATTAATAATTATTTAAATAAACATGTATTTATTTATATTTATAACTAATAAATAAATATATATTTATTTATTTGTAATTAAAATTTATAATAAATAAATTACTTATAGTTGTAAGTATAAATATATATATATATATAATTATAAAATTATAACAAATATATTTATAACTATTTGTATTTATTTATAGATATTTGTATATAAATATATATAATTAATATATTTATTATAAATTTTTAATTTTTTAAATATATCTATATTTATTTAGGAATTATAATTATAAATATTTGTATTTATTTAGAAATATTTGTATATATTTATAAATATATTTATTTAATTATATATTTATAACTTTATAAGTAGTATAATAAATATATTTAATATAATTTTATAATTTTTTACTTATATATATTTATTTATAGTTATAATTATAACTATAAATATATTTATAAGTATTTGTATATATTTATAAATATATTTATGTATATTTATTTATTTATAAAATTATAATATATGTATTTATTATAATTTTATAATTATTTAAATAAATATATATATAGTTATAATTATAATTACAAATAAATATATTTAAAATGTACTTATATATACTTAAAATTTTATAATTATAAATATAATAAATATATTTATTATTTAAATATATTTAATGTGATTTTATAAGTATTGAGAACATAATATAATATATATATATATATATATGTGGGTAACATGAATTAATCATATACACAGTAAAATATACATAATAAAAAATGAGTCATCAATGGACAACATGAATAATAATAAGAGTGTAATGTATAAATGAACATTCATGATGATACATGACATATATGCACACATGATCAATATATTAATTGACCAAATTCATTGGAAACGCACATATATTTAATTATAATCTTATAATTTTTTAAAACATTATATATATATATATGTTTGAATTATTAAAAAATATATATTAATTATAAACATGCATTTTTTATTTAATATATGAAAATAAACATTATTTTTGAATATAAATATAATAATTTTATATAAATTATTATTAAAAACTTTTCTCAATGCTAAAAAAATGTTGATAAAGGGTACACCTTTATCAATGCTTTTAGCTAGCGCTGATAAAGTCCCCCCTCCTATCAGCGCTTAGCACTGATAAAATGACGTGCTTCCCTTGCCCCATTTTGTGCTACTGATATATATTTATATTATATTCTAGTATATGTAAATTAATATAATATATAATATATTTAAATAAATATAAGTATATATATCATACACATATTGTATAAATGTATTTAAAAATAATTATATAAATATATAAATAAAATATATATATATAATAAATTGAAAGATCATTAAACAAACAAAAAACAATAAGGTGTAGTGGTAAAGGCATTTCATCTTCAAAAGAGAGGTGGAGGGTTCGAATCTAGGCAGGTGCGCATGAGCCGAAAATTCACAAAGCGCTAATAAAAGGGTTGGTGGGGTAAAAAGTGCTGATAAATGTGGGGGTTCTGTTAAAGGTGTCGTGGAAGTGCTGATAAAGGGGTCAGGCTCATGGATGTTCTAAAAAACAAAATTTTACCCTCTTTTAACAGTGATGCCTTTATCAATGCTAAAAAAGCATTGTTAAAGGCCCCCTCTAACAACACTTTTTAGCACTGATAAAATTTTTGGGCTTTTAACCATGTTCTGATTAGCAGTGCTTTTTTAACGCTGATAAATGCATATTCTAGCGTTGTTAAAGAGCTATTTAGTAGTACTAAAAATTATAAAAATTTCCTTCATTAAAAATGAGAATGAGAAATGTATTGGGTTCCCGGTATAAGGCCACCAGTCACCCGGTGGCTACCAACCACCTAATGACAACATAATGACCACTCGATGTTTGGTCTTTAGATTTCTCACTTCACTGCTTAAACTAATGGGTACCCGATACCCATCAATCAGGCACTCAGTGATGTCTTTTTTAGAATCCTGCAAACACCATGTCATGAACCAACCCACCAAGGCCCACCTGGCCGCCAGAATATTGAGCCAAAACTATCCCAAGCCCACCTCTATATGCCATGGGGTGGAGACAGGTTCCAAAATTCATAACTAAAATTGGAGGCATTTGCCTAATGTACATGTACAAACACACCCAACCATCTCCATGAATAAGTGAAGAGGAATATTAATAAAATACAATGACATCTAGAGTAAAAACCATGCATATAATAACCTCTAGGGAATAAAAAATAGTGTGATGGTGCAATCTGAAATGAAAAGGAAAAAATACACACCCAACCAAAAATTATGTCCCAACCGGACAACAATTGTAAAAAAAGTTTTGAGTGGGCCTGCCTCCAGATCTCCAAGCCCAACCACCATACGTGGTCTATGCACTCGAGTATCACTAAGATCCTATGAAATCACTATTGATCTGTATGTTGTCTTTATAATACCTGACATGTATGGGAAAATCTCATGCAGGGGTGAGTATATACATACCTAGTAGGACACCCTGAAAACTGAAGACGGAGTAATATGAGACATGATAGAAGTAGTCATCTCAACCCAAATCAATAGGGAAAAAATCCAACAACAAATATATAATCTCATAAAATAAACCTAAACGATATAGAAAGGGGATCTCCATCTCACATCCCATCCTAAGATGGTGAGTCTGTAAATAGTTCCAGAGGTTCATCATCAATTCCCAGAATCTTGTGTGTATGTCTGAAGAAGTAACTGCATAGAGAACCCACACCTTACCACTGTGTCTCACAGTCCATGGGTAATAATCTCCCAGTATAAGACCCATTACCTAGTGCGTTGGGAGGTACCAATTAGTAGGTAGAGGATCCATGCCCTAGTCCATCAAGGGGGTACCAGTATAGGGCCTAAGACCTAGTCCATAAGGTGGTACCACTCATATGGAAGAGGCCCAAGCCCTGGTCCATAAGGGGGTACTACTCAGAAGGTAGAGGACCCATACCATAATCTATAAGGGGGTACCACTCAGTAGGTAGAGGACCCACACCCTAGTCCATCAGTGGGTACCACTCAGTAATTAGAGGACCCAAGCCTTAGTCCATTATGGGGTACCACTCAGTGGGTGGAGGACCCACACCCTAGTATGTTAGGGGGTACCACTTAGTAGGTAGAGGACCCATGCCCTAGCCCATCACGGGGGGTACCACTCAGTAGGTATAGGACCCACACCCTAGTCCTTCAGGGGGTACCACTCAGTAGGTAGATAATACCCATGCCCTTGTGTGTTAAGGGGGTAACACTCATTGGATAGATATAGGACTAATGCCTTAGTGAATCGGGGGTACCAATAAGTAGGTAGATAGAGGACCCACACCCTAGTGCATCAAGGGACACCACTTAGTAGGTAGATAGAGTATAGGGGATTTCATACCTCAGACTCTCCCTGATAATCCCACTCAATCACTATCATCTTCAAGCGTCGCCTAAAGAATTATTATGCTCAAAAAATATTGTATCATATCAAAAAATATAATGAAAATGACAACGTCATATTCTGTGTGAAAAAACACTCAATATAGGCTACTCGCATGCCAAAATCTGAGTCAAAACAAAGGAGATATGAGAGGTATAATATTCTATAAGGGGGTACATGATGTGTATGATGGGTCACACGGTGTGTGACCTCACCTGGTCTCCTAGTCGTGTCCCTGCTATCACATGAATTTGTTGTCCATGTAGTTGTACACAACATGTAGTTATGTCACACAGCATGTCTCGGCCTCTCGATGCCTACTCATGCTCTTTTGGCCATGTTCGTGTACCTCGGGCCATGCCTATGTGCCTGGTCATGTATTTGGAAATTCCTGGGTACTGGTTCATGCCTGTGTACCTCAAGTCATTCCCATGTACTCCTAGAGTACATAGCATGTCCTATCATATAGGGTACGATCCGTGTGCTAACTGGAACATGCCTTGGCTGCCCGGGTCGGGTCACACAGCCTGTGGGTCTAGCCACATAGTGTGTGATCCTTATCTTCTCCAAAACCTTATCTACTTTAGTTGGGTCTCTATATGGAGTGTGTTTATCCCAATACACAGCATATAGTTAGGATTTTAATACAAATCCCCATTTACTTCACGCATCATCATCACGCCTACTACACTATTGATTCCACCATTTGAACACCTAAAAATAGTTTTAATCACCTCCATCCTTTGATTATAACCCTCCATTGGTCAAAAATAAAAATATGATCTTTTGCAGTGGTATGTCACATGCCCCTCCACCTCCCATTTCTACAGTTCAGTCACGAATCTCAGGTTAATAAAAATCACCACCTGGATCTTGTAACGAACATTAATCCATAGATAAATCATCATCCCAAATGTTGTTTTCCCAACCGCTATGAATTTGGGGGTTTGATCACGCTTGGTCCCGCCTGAACTATTTCCCTATAGGTCAATGGTGAAGAATGCAAATAATTATGGGGATAAGTAACAATAAAAAAGGCACATTAATCATTTTCCAAGAGTTCTTGTCCAAAAATTTCTTCATCAGGGATAATTGTAGTGAAACCATGTCAATGAAATATAAAAATTGAACAAAAAAATTATTCATCAATGGGGCTCTTGGGATGGGTGTGAAAATGAGGAATCAAAATAAGATTATAATACATGCTTCAAATATTTAATAAAAAGGGGAGGAAAACCACAATTGATGAGCTCTATCTCAATTATGGATTTATCTTTGGTGAAGAACACATTCTCTAGCGATGGGGAAGATATGTTGCATTCATTGTCTGTCGATTCACCTTAATCTGATCATCGAGCATTTTCTGATCTCAATCCAACAAAAAATGTTGTTATATATCCTTTCAAAAATATCATAGGTTTATGAAACTAACCCTGGTAAAATTTCATAACAACATGTTTACAAAGGATAAGATTTAGGTCATTTAAATTAAAATAAATAAATAAATCATTTATTTTAATTTAAATGCACCCACCAATGACTACCTCATCCTAATGTCTAGTGGCGACCAACTTTAGGTCGTGTCTAGGGTAAAATCCACACTCCAGATTCAACCATGGTCTCATATTTTTTATTCAGGACTTAGTTTAGGATATATTACATTATTTCTAAAAAAACTATGTCTTTGTGATGTAAAATATATTTAATATTTTTATAAAATTAATTCCTAGATCATTGGGCCTTGAAATTGTGTGTCATCTCAGTGACTAGATCCAAAAATATTTCTTAATATATTTCAAAGTCTTACAAGAAAAAAAATAGAGTCTCTATATTATTCCTTCCTTTAAATTTTTTCATCATCGAAAAGAATAAACTAAACAAAGGGGTGGGGATACTAAGCTCTCATCTAGCTCACCTAATACCAAGAGCTCTCCTACATGCTCTCATGCTGTCACATTACACGAAACAAGGGAATGGTCCATCTATACAGGATTATATCCTACCAGTCCTTGATCACCACTAGTTACTCTGCAAAGTTGGATCCATCCTTGATATCTAGCTTTCCCTAGTCAATAACATGCATAAGACCAGGCACGTATCTCCTCAACTGCAAAACATGGAAGATTATATGCACCAACTCCAATAGTGTTGGTAGGGAAAGGTTATACCAACCCTCTATAAGATATCAAATGGCCTAATTACCCTTTGGGATAAATTTCCTCCCCGACCGAATCTCTACAATCTATTTTGTAAGGAGACTCTCAGGAAAACATGGTCTCCTTGTAAAAACTCCAAGGGCCTAAGATGTCTATTTTCATAAGATTTCTTCCTACTCTGATCTATCTTCATCTGCTCACGGATCACCTAGACCTTATCTATCCTTTCCTACACCATCTATGTCTTGATAAGATATGCATCACTGATCTTAGTCCAACATATGGGTGACCTGCAAGGTCTCCCATATAGGTCCTTGAAAGGTTTCATTTCAACAGTAAAGTGGTAGCTATTATTATAAGAAAAACCTACCAATGGTAAGTGATCCTATCAAATCTAGTCAAATTCTAAGATGCAAACCCTTAGTATATTCTCCAAAACTTGGATAGTGTGCTCGGTCTTCCCATCCTTATGGAAGTGAAAAGTTATACTCATCCTCAACTAGGTCTCAAATACCTCCTATAGAAATCTCTACAATCATGACATGAATGACACATCACAGTTGAAGACAATTGTCTATGGAACCCCATGAAGGTATAAAAATCACCCACATGTTCAACCACCCCAAACTCTCTACCGAACTTTGCTCCCTGATAGCAAGGAAGTGTGATGACTTGTGAGTCGGTCAACTATCACCCATATAGAATTGTGGTCTCTTAATGTCTGTAGAAGCCCTATCACAAAGTCCATGGATATGACATCCCATTTCTACTATGAGATCTCAAGAGGTTGTAACAAACCTGCCAAAACCTAGTGCTCAGCCTTCACCTATTGATATTTGAGGCACCAAGAGATGAACTCATCCATGTTATGCCTCATGTCATCCCACCAAAAAAGTCGTTGAAGGTCCCTGTATATTTTCCCTACATTGGGATGTGAAACCAAAGTATAAGTGTGAAAATCCATCATCACCTCCTCTTGAATCATGATATAAACCACCGTACATTCTTATAAATAGATGACATGATTCCCTCCTTCAGATAATCCATCTGGTGAATCTCCTAAGGATATCTGGTCATGTAGGACCTCACAGTCAATGTATCCCAAATGATCTTCCCTCACATGATAGAGAAGTGGATGATTCAATACCATTGATTGAAGATAATTTTCACCCCTCTCCTCCACTAGGGTCAACTGTAAGGAAACCAACTGCTCAGACACCTCCTCCACCAAATGAGAATGAAACTTCCAGCTGAGGGAATCTTCCATCACATTTCACTTCCCATGAGTATAGACTATCTCAAAGTCATAGTCTCACAGAAACTAAAAATAGAACCTCAATTGTAGGTTTAGATCTATCTACGTGAAGATATAATTATGACTTAGATGGTATGAGTAAACAAAAAAGAACTCTCCCAGAAGATAGTGCCTCAAAATCCTCAGAGAAATTGCCATCACTATCAACTCTAGGTCATGAGTCACATAGTTCTACTCATGGGGTTTCAAATATCTAAACCCATGTGAAATCACTATCTTTTTTTTCATTAACACATAGTGGATCCCTTCTATATAGACATAAAAATATACTATATACTTCACACCCTCCTCAATTAGTCTCAAAACTAGAGAACTAGTCAACCTCAGCCTCAACTCCCCAAAGTCTGTCTAACACTACTCAATCCACAAATTCCCTTTCTGTGTCAGGGTGGTCAAATGGGCTACAATCCTGGAGAAGTCGTCCACGAAACTACTTTAGTACCCCTCAAATCTAAGAAACCTCAAAACCTATAACATTCTCTTGAGTGGATCTCAAACAAGTGTTGCATTGATATTTACCAAGCCTATAGATAAACCATGATAAAAATGACAAGACCTAAAAAAGTGAACCTCGTAGATCCATAATGGAAACTTTGAGAGCTTACCATAAATCTGGTGCTCCCAAAGCAAGTATAGGACCACCCTTAAGTTCTTGATATGCTTACCTTGTGACATAGAGTGGATTAGTATGTCATCAATGAAGAAAACCAAAAATCAATCCAAGTATGGATGGAAGATCCAGTTTATTAGATCCATAAACATAGTGAGGGAATTCTTCACACTTAAAGGAACCACTAGTAACTCATAGTGTCAGTAGAGACATCAGAATTCTAGCTTTGGAATATCATCCTCACAAACCCCCAACTGGTGGTAGCTGGACCTAAGATTGATCTTCAAGAACCATCTCACACCGCGTAACTAATCAAAGAGGTATTCAATGATCAACAAGGTATACTTGTTCTTTATCATGTCTTATTTCAAGTGATGATAATCAACACAAATACAAAATCTCTTTTCCACCTTTTTCATGAACAAAATCAGATCTGCCCATGGGGACACACTGGTTCATATAAAACCCTTCTCTCAAAGGTCCTCCAACTGCACCCTCAACTCCTGGAGCTTAGTAGGATCCATATGATATACCACATAAGATATTAAATTAGTATCAGGTGAAATTTGATGCAAAACTCCATATCCTTACTTAGAGGAAGTCTTGGAATGTCCTCAGGGAAGACGTCCATATAATCCTCCATGACTGAAGGAACCCGAATACCTAAATAACCTACTGCACCAAGGGATAAACTCACCAAATGATGGGTAATGGGTTTTATATTCCTGTTCAAAAGATGCACTCACTCCACCATGATATCTCTTTCACCCAAAAAGGAGGATCTCATCCCATCCATCCAAATTCATCTGGCTCATTTATGGTAAAAGTTTATTTGGGATCAGACCGTGGAAAACATTTTATACCCAAGATGAAATCATATGGTATCATTGTGGTGACCAAGATGTACCATGAGAAACTCTCTCCACTAAGTGATAGCTCGCACTATTATCCGCTAAGTGATATCAAAGAAGTGTTCCCCATAGGAACCTTAAGCCAAAGATGTTGGGATAAAGTCTCAACTAGGAGATCTAGCTCTCACACCAAGACTATGAAGATGAAGGAATGACTTGCACCTATATTTACAAGTAATGAAATAAGAGTATAATAAACATAGATCACACCTCTAATCGTATCATGAGCTTCTAGGTCATAAGACTCCGTAGCATGCAACTGCCTGCGACCTCGACCGATAGTTCCCTGAGCCTAGTGTGGGATTTTTGGTGGTGGAGATGGAAGGTGCTCATAATGTCATTTGCCACCAATTTCTCCTCCTTAGGGATCCACACCTGATCCTCTTCCAGCTCCACCTCCCTAGGGGACACCCTAGCCACACCTAGGAGAACCATGGTCACGGTGCTGCCTTTGCCTTGGTGGTCCATTCACTGTATATTTTCTCTCCTCAGCATGTTGGGTTAGGCAATCACATGCCATGTGACCTTACCCATCACATCCATAGCATTTCCCCTCTCCAGGCTACCTTGGTCCTCTGTGGTTTCTTTGATCAAAATAACCATGTGCCCGAGTCCAACCATGGGGAGATATTCTATGCCAAGACCCTGCTAATTGGAACCTGTTAGCTAGTTTAGATGACTCATCCACATGACATCCTTGACCATCTCCATCAGCATGGAATCTCTTAGATAGGAATATCTCTGTCACCAGCACCCACTATATAACTCCAGCATATGTGGGAATGCATAGGGGTACCGCACTAACACATATGTCTCTATGAAGACCCAACTAAAACTTTCATGCTCGGAAGTAACCATCCTGAATCATGTTAAGGGAGTACCGCATAAGGTCATTGAATCTTGTGGAATACTCAGCAACTATCGTCCCTCCCTTCTATAACTTTAAAATCTACTGAATCCAAACTGAGCATAAGCATGAAGGATAGTAATCCTCATGAAAAAATTGTTGGAAGTTAGACCATGAGAGTTTTGAATCATCATGCATCTTCATGACTAGACTCCGCCAGCACTCAGATACTCTGTAGAAAAGACTAGTTGTCAGTATAACCATCTGATTAGTCAGGTTCTACACATGTCTAAAAACTTGGATCATCAACTCAATCTAATCCTCTACTACCTAGGGATCTAGCTCGTCGTAGAAACTCAATGGCCTCTATCACTATAACTTGTGGAGTGTTCTAATACTACGTGCATCCTCAGGCTACTCTACTGGTATAATCTTCTAATCGAGGCAGGGGTGTTACTACATGCCCACCTAGAGGAAAGATCTCCTCAGATGACCCCTGAACTGATGCCTCATCACTCATCGGATCTTCATCACAATACTGAATTGGTAACCTGGATGGTTGTATTCACAGATACATACTAAAAATTAATCAAGACGTATCATGGTGATATGAGCATATATATATGGTGAGTTGACTCAATAAGGAAAGTAAAATGACTAAATCTTGTATGATGCATGTACCAAAGTTCCCTAAAACCAATATTGTGGTATGATGAGTCAAAAAATAGGTAGTCAAAGTCTTGGTGAATGGATATATTGGTCACTGTTCCAACACTGGGTTATTTATCCTGAAATCCACACATGATAAACTTTGACGTTATTTCCCTAAGTTCCTAACCAAACCTCATAAGGTAAAAAAAATCTAAACTCTATCCCAAGGTCGAACCACCTCTGATACCAATCTGTCATGACCTGACCCACCGAGGCATGCTTGGCCAATAGAAGGTCAAGACACAACTACCCAAATCCCATCTCTATAGGCCAGGGGTTGGTGATAAGCACTGAAAGTCATAACTAAAATGGAAGGTATTTTCCTAATGTACCTATACACATGCACCCAACCATATCCATGAAAAAGTGAAGAACAATAATAACAAAATATAGTAACATCTAGAGTAAAAACATTGCATGTAATAACCTCTATGGAATAAAAAATAGTGAAATAGTTCAATCTGAAATGAACAATAAAAAATACATGCCCACCCAGAAAGGATGTCCCAACCTGACAATAATTGAAAAAGAAGTACTGAGTGAGGCCATATCCAGATCTCCATGCCCGACCACTATATGCAGTCAATGCACCCAAGTATCTCTAAGATCCTCTAAAATAATTATTGATGTGTTATTCATCTACATAAGACATGATGAGTATGATAAAAGTCCATGAAGGGTTTATTATATACATACTTAGTAGGACACCCTGAAAACTAAAGAGGGAGAAATATGAGACACGATATAAGTAGTCATCTCAACCCAAATCAAAAGGAAATGAAACCCAACAAAAAAGATATATGATTATAATCCCAAAACAAGATGATGAGTCTGCTAATAGTTTTGAAGGTCCATCATCGATTCACATCATCTCACATGTTTATCCAAAGAAGTAACCGCATAGAGAACTCACACCTATCTACTATGTTTCACAATCGAGAGGGAATAATATCCAAGTAGATGACCCATTCCCTAGTGTGTTAGGGGTACCACTCATTAGATAAAGGACCCACACTCTAGTCCACTAGAGGGTACCACTCAAAAGGTAGAGGACCCATGCCCTAGTCCATAAGGGGGTACCACTCAAAAGATAGAGGACCCACACCCTATTCTATAAGGGAGTTCCACTCAGAAGGAAGAGGACCCACACCCTAGTCCATAAGGGGGTACCACTGACTCATGACCTAGTCTATTAGGGGGTACCACTCAGTAGGTAGAGGACCCACATCCTAGTCCCTCAGGGGGTAATAATTGGTAGGTAGAGAACCCACTCACTAGTCCTTCATGGGGTGCTAATTAGTAGGTAAATGACCTACGCCCTAGTCTGTCAAGGGGGTACCACTCACTAGGTAGAGGAACCAAACCCTAGTCCATCAGGGGGTACCACTTAGTGAGTAAATTGAGGACCCACACCCTAGTTGTAAGGACCCAACCCCAGAAGTCCAGAGTCAGTACATTATTTTAATACATTGGCATGATCACAAAAGATCAAGTCTTTAAAGACCAATTAGTTTATTAGCATTGGAAATAATAGATACATTCATAAGTTTTACATTATATTATAAAATGAAAAACTATAACAACATAGTCTCCATAGGCCACACTCATGTCCCTTAGAATATCCCCGCAGGTCAGTCATAATATACTTCTTCGCATCTTGGGAAAAATAAAACATAGAAAGGGGTGAGATCAGATGCTCAGTAAGGATAATAATATAGCGGAAACTTTCATAAATAATCATAAACATTCAAGTCAATGTAAGACTAAAACAAAAGCCTTTTAAACATGAACTTCAATATAATATGGCAAAGATAAAATCAAATAATGACATTTAATTATTCACATGGATATTCTACTATTCGAATAATCACATGCAATATCAATAGCCACTTTCATAATGATGAAATGCATAATTCCAGACTTCATAACCACATAGTCAAGGCCTTATTCCAAGACTACAAATAAGATTTTTCCAAGGCCTTAGGCCAAGACACTAGTTTGTCTCATGAGACCTACCGATGCATCGAGGAACTATAGCGGGCTCCACCCGTCACTTACTAAGTCCAATTCATTCCTCATATGAAAAGGTTTAAACATAACTTAAACATTCGTATTAAAATGTAACGTCCCGGTTCCAGAAGCCACCCAGAGGCGCCCCGTACCCGGTTGGTCACATGGCCTCAAGCGCATTTCCCAAAATGCCAGAGGCTACTGACTAGAAGTGAGTTCCTTGGGTATGATGGTGGGGAAACTATGCCCTCATTTGCAGAGTACACAGTGGAAATAGATAAACATGCAATAGTGGAAACATTAAATAACCAACAATAATAAACTACAGAAGACTAAATCAACAAACTGGAGCACATATGTATATATGGAATGATGCAAGATACAACTCTAGAAAAGCAGCCAAACAAGCCAAAATGCTGAAAAACCACAGTACCAAAACAAGTACAAAATAAAAGTAAACAGCTCCTCAGCATTGCAAGCTAAAGCTTGGTCCCTTTCTCTCCTTCTCCAAGCAAACAAGTTCCAGAAGTCGAAGGGAGATTCCCTTGTCTATACTTGCAACAAAATGGTCTTCTTGGGCCCAAAAGCATGACCCAAATAGGGTGTGAGATAAAATACTAGTAGGAAACCACCCGAAGATCTGTGCCTAACAGTCAGTGAGTATATGGCAGGTAAAAGTACACTAAGAAGTAAACAGCAACAGCAAAGTAGTAGGCAGTAAACAGTAAGCAGTAACGCAGGATGATACAGAGCAGTAATCAAATCCACAACCAACAATAGTAGTGAAGAAAACATCTAACAAGTAGGAAACCCTATGGGAAGTACTCACAGCCATTCCCTCTAGTCCTATCCAAGAAGTACCACAACCCTCTGGGCAGTTCGCTCAGCCTAACCCCTCTGGCTTGGTCATACGCATTTATGAGACTCTCTGGGGAAGCTCACTTGGACAATTCCCCTTATAGATAGGGTAGTTAGGGACTCTCTTGAGGAAGATCACGCAGTATAACCCTCTTAGTCCCAAGGTCTAGAGACTCTCTGAGGAAGCTATCTCAGTCAATTCCTCCTATAGCCTCAGGTATACCACATACTCTATAAGGAAGCTCACTCGGTCAATTCCTCCTCTAGCCTGGGAAGGTTCTTAAAGAGATCCACACAAGGTAAGACTCTCTGAGGAAGCTCACTCAGTCTACCCTCCTGTAGTCTATAATATCCAAGACTCTCTGGGAGCTCACTCGGTCCATCCCCTCTGTAGTCTGTAATGTCTAAGACTCTCTGGGAAGCTCACTCGGTCTATCCCTTATAGTCTATAGCACCAGGTTCTCTCAGCCTCGTGCCAGTCAGTGCATAATAATGATATAAGGCCAAAGTACACCTATAGAGCTACTTGGATAACCAAAGTAGACCCATAGAGCTACTTAGCTAAACAGTCTACAAGGAAACAAGCATGTCATGAGTGTCACTTCAACCTATAACTGCAAGGCATAAAACAGGTGTAACATCCAAAGGCAAATAACACCTAGAGGTCGTAAACAGAATGAAGCAAGGTAATTACATCCAATCACAAAAATTTATCCTCTAACATGGTCAAATTACCTCTACACAAGCATACAGGAAAGGCAGGAAATCAACAAGGCCAAAAAGGTCAACACGCAATACCCCGTTCACGGGTATCGGTGTAAATTCACACATAAAACTCATAGACTTTAAATGGTAAGGCATAAACCACCTACATCAATCCTAGGCGATCGATAAAATTGAACCACGATGGATAATTCCCCCTATAACATCATAAATCTGAGAAAATGCACAAAATTTTCAACCTTAGATAACTTGAGAAAGAGGAAGAATTTGAAAACAAGGATCAAACAGAAGGAAGAACTCACCGCTGCGCTTCCAACGCAATCGAATGTGCTCGAATCGGAGAACAGACGGAGAAACGGGGGCTCAGGAAAGATTCGGCTGTACGGGTCGCTCTCAGATGAAGAACCTAGAGAAGGGGTGTGTTCTGTCTATCAGGCATGACCTCGGTGCATTTAGTGAAAAAAATAAAAGTACACGGTGCGTACTTTTAGAGTACACGGCGTGTACTAGGTTTTTCCGTACTCCACCAAAAACGGCCTCCACGTCACCCCTACACACCGTGTGTGTGACCCGGGCACGGCCATCACACGGCTTTGATCCAGAGAAGAGTACACTGCGTGTACTCAGAAAGTACACAGCGTGTAATTTGAAATTTTCCAGAAACTCCATTTTCCTTAAAAACTCCAAAAAAAGAAAAACGTACCTGAAACGAAGATCCAGGTTCTTACAAACTTCCCCCCTTAAATAAATTCATCCCTGAATTTCCTTAGATGGGCATAGAAGAAGGATCCTCAAATAGTTCCATCCACTGCGATCGAACCTCAGCCTCCCTCTCCCAAGTCTTGTCTTGTACTCGCCCGTGTTGCCATAGAACTCACACCAGAGGAACAGACTGGCCTCGGAGAACCTTCATACTACAATCGACAATCCAGATGGGATTCTCTTCAAACGACGCATCCGCTTCGATCTCAACCTCCTCGGGCTGAAAAACATGAGACAGGTCTGAAAAGTAACGTCGGAGCTGAGAGACGTGGAAGACATCGTGCATGGCCTAGTACCTCTGAGGTAGCTGGAACCGATAGTCAACCGGCCCAACTCTCTCCAAAACCTCAAACGGTCCGACGTAACGCGGTGAAAGCTTACACTATCTCCAAATCCTCTTGTGTCCCAACCTCGGTGCGACACGCAGGAAAACCTGATCCCCGACCTCGAACTCCAAAGGTCGTCTCTACTGATCAGCATAATACTTATGTAGAGATTGTGTTGTATCCATCCTCTTCTGAATCAACTCTATATGCTCTGAGGTCTCCTAAACAAGACGAGGTCCTAGCAAGCTTCCTCTCCTGCCTCCAGCCAGCATAAGGGTGATCGGTATGGCCTACCGTACAGAGCCTTGTATGGTGTCATCTGAATGGTCACCTGAAAACTGTTGTTATAGGAAAACTCTACAAGAGGTATATGCTTATCCCAAGAACCACTGAAGTCTAAAATTAAAGCTTGGAGCATATCCTCAAGCACCTGGATTGTGCGTGCGAACTGGCCATCAGTTTGGGGATGGTATGCTGTACTCAAAAGTACCTATGTACCCAAAGCCTTATGGAGTCCCTGCTAGAACCGAGAGGTAAAGCACACATCCCTGTCTGAAACAATGGAGTGTGGAACTCCATGTAGACGTAAAATCTCTCGAATGTACAGTCATCCCAGATCATCAACATTGAAGGTCTCCTTGATCGGTAAGAAGTGTGCAACCTTCGTAAGCCTGTCAATGAAAACCTAAACAGCATCACTTCCCCGAGGTGACCTCAGCAACCCGGTCACGAAGTCCATCGCGACATCGTTCCACTTCTACTCTGGAATGGGTAACTACTGTAAAATCCTTGTTGTTCGTTGATGCTCTGCTTTCACCTGCTGACAAGTAGAACATCTCATGAAAAAACTAGCAACATCTCTCTTCATACTTGGCCACCAGTACTGGAGATGAAGATCCTGATACATCTTGGTGACGCCAGGATGTACTGCCCAAACTGAGGAATGAAAATCTCGCATCATCTTCTTGTGTATGTCTGCTGGAACCCATACACATCCCTGGAAATTCAAGATCTCATCCTCGCCCACTGTCCATCTAGGAAGAGGGTCCCCTCCTGACACACCTTCCCACAGGACTAAGGCCTCTGAATCTGATAGCTTCCTCATTCGTACCCGGTCAAGAAGTGAAGAGGTAATAGCCACAGAAGATAGGACAGTCTGTCCCTGCCTGTTGTACACCTCCAGATGCATCTCAGAGAATAGAGCCATAAGTTACTACTTACTGCTGGCCTCCTGAACTGTCTGAATCTGGGTTCGTCTTCTCAACGCATCTTCCACTGTATTGCCCTTTCCCAGCGTATAGGCGAGCTTGAAGTCAAAGGACTGAAGATACTCGACCCACCTGCGCTATATCATATTCAAATTGTGCTGAGTGAAGATATACTTGAGACTCTTGTGGTCGGTAAAAACCACAAAGTGATCTCCCAAAAGATAGTGTCTCCAACAGCGTAAGGCATGAACAACTACTTCCAACTCCAGATCATGCGTCAGGTAGTTCCTCTCGTGTGGCCTCAACTGCCGAGACTTGTAAGCAACGACCCCATCTCCCTGTATAAGCATGGATCCTAGCTCGATACCTGAAGCATCACAGTAAACAGTTTAGCCCTTTCCTGGCTCCGGCAAGACTAGTATCGGTGCTGACGTCAACCTCCCTTTCAGCTCCTGAAAGGCCGACTCACAAGAATATGACCATAAAAACTTTGCCCCCTTCTTGGTCAGACCTTTCAACGGTGCTGCTAGGCACGAGAAGTACTAAATGAAGTATCTGTAGTACCCAGCTATCCCTAGGAAACTCCACACCTCAAAGACGTTCTTTGGCTGCTCCCTGGAAACTACAACTCTCACCTTCTCTGGGTCCACTGACACTTATGTCTCTGAGATAACATGACCCAGGAAGTGAATCTGATCCATCCAAAAGTGGCACTTCGAGAGTTTAGCATATAGATGATGCTCTATTAGTGTACTAAGAACGATCTCAAGATGTGTGGCATGATCATGTCGAGTGTGAGAGTACACCAAGATATCATCCACAAAGACCACGAAAAAGGAGTCCAAGTACGGATGGAACACTCGGTTCATCAGTTCCATGAAGACTGCAGGTGCATTCATAAGACCAAACGGCATGACTGTATATTCATAAATACTATACCTGCTCCTAAAAGCTATCATAGGTATATCTGATGGTCTAACGCGCAACTGATGATAACCGGACCTCAATTCGATCTTCGAGAACACCTAGGATCCTCGAAGCTGATCAAAGAGGTCATCTATCCTTGGAAAGGGATATCAGTTATTGACCGTCAACTGGTTCAGCTTCTGATAATCCACACAAAGCCGAAGGGTACCGTTTGCCTTCTTTATAAACAGGACAGGCAAACCCCAAGGAGAGGTACTGGGTCAGATGAAACCCTTTGCCTACAACTCCTCCAAATGCTTCTTGAGCTCCTGCAACTCAGTTGTAGCCATCCAATAAGGAGGAATGGACACTGGTGCCGCTCCTGGCACAAGGTCAATTGAGAAGTCTACCTCATGGTATGGAGGTAAACCTAAAAAGTATTCTGGAAAGACATCCCTAAAATGATCCACCACTAGAGGAAAGTCTAACTGTGAAGTCCTCTGGTCATCTAGATAAAGAATAGAAATCTGGTTTGTAACTCTCCCTAGACCATGATGCTCTGGTCCATCTCTATCTGCCTGGACAACCCACTCGCCTCTATGAAGGAAAGATCCACCCTCTGGTGATATTAAACTCACCCTACAGTGATAGAAATCGATAATTTCCTGGAAAGGAACTAACCAGTCCATCTCGAGAGTGACGGCATAGCCTGTCATCTCTAGGATATAGAGGTCCCATAAGAAATGACACCCTACAACCTCAAGAGGGCACTCTCTTCATTTATTTACTCTAGATGTCCTCATTCCCAAAGGTGTGTCAAGAGTCAACAAGTTGGCAGATGAAAAGACACAGAGCCCAAGGCTCTCCACAACCGCAACAGATATAAAGTTATGGGAAGCACCAGTATCGAAAAGAAATGAAGATAAAACTGAGGATATTAAGATCTTACCTCGAACTGTAGAAGGGTCGGGATCCTGATCCTGATAGGTCTACTCCACGGAGAAATATTGGCCTGCACCGCGGCCCTGTGCCCCTGGCTGACCGCTCTGAGCTGATCCACTATGTTGTTGCTGATGACCTGGTGACTGAACACCACAACTGCGACCTCCACCTCAGCCTGAACGGCCGAAAGAACTCCAGTTCCCTGACTGGTGGGAAAATGGTGAAGCATCTCTAGAACGCGGGGTCATATAGGAACCCCTACCACCAGCTAAACGTGAGAAGATGTGACAGAAACGCTGAAGATGGCCCATATTGCCGCAAGACCGGCACTCCATCGGATCCCTCTGGCACTGAGGCCTAGTATGCCCACTCCTACCGTACTGGTAGCATACAACATGGCTGCCATAATATGCATCCTGTGAACCTCGATCTCCTCAAGAAGACTCTCTACGACGCTTCCTACTATCCGTATGAGGAACACCAGCTCTGGATATCGAACCGCCCTGGATCACTGCTCCAGAATCTCTTAGATTGCACTCAGTAATCAGCACCTGGTTGACGATGGAGGATATCGAGGTCAACTAGAAGATATTCACCTGGGAATGGATCTCCTGCCTGAGACCATCCTCAAACTTCCTAGGATCGGTGTGAAACGTTGCAGCTCAGTTAAGCGAGACAAGTACTCCATAATAAAGAGATTACCCTACTGCAGACTCATAAACTCCCGGGCTCGATCGACCCTCAGGGTCTTTGAATAGTAGTCATAGAAGGTGCGTTGAAACTCATCCCAAGACATATCCTACTGACGTCCTGACCATGAGATCATGTCCCACCACCTCTTGGCGGTGTCCCAGAGCATATAAGTAGCCAGCTTTACCCTTTTCTCCGGAGGGATCTCTAGGTGCTCAAAGATGGTCAGTGTGGCCTCTATCCACAACTCTGCAGCCTGAGGTCCTCCATCCCCTGAAAAAGTAGGAGGAGGATGCTGCTGGAAGACCTGCATCAAATCAGCCATTGACAGGGTAGGAGGCGGTGCTCCCTAGAAGGTCTGCATCATCCTCAGGAAGTCTTCCCTGAACTGCGCCTCGGCACCTGCAACGGGTATGACAGCTGGTTCCAAGGCTGGATCGACTGGAGGATCGGCAGGAAATCCCTGATCATCCATATCTGGCGTCTGATCACTGCCTGATGATAGACGTACAACTAGAGGACATCTCGAAGGCATAGCTCTGAAAGATCAAAAGTATACCTTAGATTAGAAAACAAGGACAGGGAACACAAGAGTACAAAACGGGAGAAGGGGGGAGAAACTATCAAGTTTTACAAAACACGACTACACGACATGTATAAAAACTACACGGCGTGTCTACTTAATCCATTAACATGGGTGTGTACCCCTGCCAGACAGGTCGTGTAACACCTCAAACTACACGGCGTGTTGACCCAACACACGGTGTGTACTTGAAGACTATTCCCCTTCCCGAGTCTCTTTACACAGCTAACTAACATGGTTCAAACTAACCCCAGACTACACGGCGTGTTCCCTAGGGACACGGTGTGTACCAGACACTAACTCCGCAGCCCGTGTTGTTGGTTACATGGCCGTATACATGGTTGGACCTTACACGGTGTGTTATGAACAAACACGGCGTGTATAAGAGAAGGTGACACCATCTCGTGTTGTTCGTGACACAGCTGGGTACCTGGGAAAGACTACACGGCGTGTTCCAAAAGCAACACGACGTGTCTAAGCGAAGGTCATGACAACCCGTGTTGTTCGTGACACGTCTGGGTACCTGGATAGAACTACATGGCATGTTCCCTTACAACACGGCACGTTCTACTCGAGATTCCCTGACCCGTGTTGTTAGTGACACGGCCGAGTACAAGGCTCTACACTACACAGCGTATACATACCGCACACGACGTGTTCCTGAAGTTATTTTCACAACACCGTGTTCCTGCACACACAGTCAGTAACATGGCCTCAAAACTACACGGCGTGTAACCAGAAAGTACACACCGTGTATTCTAGGTTTTTCTGGGCAGTAGCTCAGAAACTGCACAGAAGCCCAGAAACACGGAAAACAAGGCAAGGAGGTTCCAAATTCTGATCTGTGAGGGCCCATACTCCCCGTGAATCAAATCTTGGCATCCCCTACAGTCATGTACAAGAGAAAAAAGTATCATGATCCACCAATTTCCGATGCAAGAGGGCCTATAACACCTCGAGAATCAAAATTTGGCATTCATTTAAACAAAGTAAAATACAAACAATTCTCTAACAAGAAGCAGAGATTCTATCAAGCATCTATCACAACATCATGCATAATCTACACAACGTCTATCACAACAGCATACAATCGCTAATGCACCCAAAATGGCATGGCAAGAATGCATGGCATGTGATTTATATAAGTGCCTATATGATGCATGAGATGGCATACCCTCATCCCATCGGGTTGCGATAGAAATAGAACCGTAATATCAAAACAATAACAGTACAAAGCATGTTAATCACTCTAGGTGAAATCGTATCAACCATAAAATCTCAAAACCATAAAACCGCAATAAACGAGGTAGTATGGATTTTCCCTATACACGGGTTATCTACTTCTGGGCACAGCTTATTACCAAGTACCAAATCCGTCCTATCCCTGGCTAAAGTCTCCAAATAGTAAATCAAGAGAAAAGAATTCCTCTGATACCACTTTGTAACGTCCCGGTTCCGGAAGCCACCTAGAGACGCCCCGTACCTGGTTGGTCACATGACCTCAAGCGCATTTCCCCAAACACCAGAGGCTGTCGACTAGCAGCGAGGGCCTTGGGTGTGATAGTGGGGAAACTATGCCCACATTGGAAGAGTACACAGTGGAAATAGATAAACATGCAATAGCATAAGCAGTAAATAACCAACAAAAATAAACCGCAGAAGACTAAATCAAAAAACTGGAGCACATATGTATATATGGAATGATTAAAGATACAACTCTAGGAAAGCATCCAAACAAGACACAATTCTGAAAACACCACAGTACCAAAACAAGTACAAAAGAAAATTAAACAGCTCCTCAGCATCACAAGCTAAAGTTTGGTCCCTTTCTCTCCTGCTCCAAGAAAACAAGTTATAGAAGTCGAAGGGCGCTTTCCCTTGTCTATACCAGCAACAACATAGTATTCTTGGTCTCAAAAGAATGGCCCAAATAGGGTGTGAGATAAAATCCCAGTAGGAAACCACCCGAAGATATGTGCCTAATAGTCAGTGAGTATATGGTAGGTAAAAGTACACTAAGAAGTAAACAGCAACAGCAAAGCAGTAGGCAGTAAACAGTAAGTAGTAAAGCAGGATGATACACAGCAGTAATCAAATCCATGACCAATAACAGTATTGAAGAAAATAGCTAACAAGTAAGAAACCCTATGGAAAGTACTCGCAGTCATTCCCTCTGGTCCTATCCAAGAAGTACCACAACCCTCTGGGAAGTGTGCTCAGCCTAACCCCTATGGCTTAGTCATACGCATTTATGAGACTCTCTGGGGAAGCTCACTCGGTCAATTCCCCTTATAGTCTAGGGTAGTCACAGACTCTCTTGAGGAAGATCATGCGGTATAACCCTCTTAGCCCCAAGGTCTAGAGACTCTCTGAGGAAGCTATCTTGGTCAATTCCTCCTATAGCCTCAGGTATACCAGAGACTCTCTGAGGAAGCTCACTCGGTCAATTCCTCCTCTAGCCTGGGAAGGTTCTTAAAGAGATTCACACAAGGTAAGACTCTCTAAGAAAGCTCACTCGGTCTACCATCTTGTAGTATATAATATTCAAGACTCTCTGGGAGCTCACTCGGTCCATCCCCTCTGTAGTCTGTAATGTCTAAGACTCTCTGGGAAGCTCACTCGGTCTATCCCTTATAGTCTATAGCACCAGGTTCTCTCAACCCTGTGCCAGTCAGTGCATAATAATGCTATAAGTACAAAGTAAACCTATAGATCTACTTGGCTAACCAAATTACACACATAGAGCTACTTAGCTAAAAATTCTACAAGGAAACAAGCATGTCATGAGTTTCACTTCAACCTATAACCGCAAGGCATAAAACAAGTGTAACAGCCAAAGGCAAACAAGACCCAGAGGTCGTAAACAGAAATAAGCAAGGAAAGTAAATCCAAGCACAACAATTTATCCTCTAAAATGGTCAAATTACCTCTACACAAGAATACAGGCAAGGCAGGAAATCAACAAGGGAAAATAGGTAAACATGCAATACCCCGTTCACGGGTATCGATGGAAATTTGCACATAAAACTCAGAGACTTTGAACGGTAAGGCACAAACCACCTAACTCGATCCTAGGAGATCGATAAACTTAAACCACGATGGATAATTACTCCTAGAACATCGTAGATCTGAGAAAACACACAAAACGTTCAACCTTAGATAACTTGAAAAGGAGAAAGAATTGGAAAACAAGGCTCAAGCATAAGGAATAACTCACCGCTGCGCTTCCAACGCAATCAACTGTGCTCGAATCGGAGAACGAACGGAGAAATGGGGGCTCAGGAAAGATCTGTCTGTACGGGTCGCTCTCGGATGAAGAACCTAGAGAAGGGGTGTGTTCTGTCCGTTAGGCGCGACCTCGGTGTGTTTAGTGAAAAAAAAAGTACACAGCGTGTACTAGGTTTTTCCGTACTCCACCAAAAACGGCCTCCACATCACCCCTACACACCGTGTGTGTGACCTGGGCACGGCCAGCACATGGGTTCGAGCCAGAGAAGAGTACACGGCGTGTACTCATAAAGTAAACGGCATGTACTTCGAAATTTTCCAAAAACTCCATTTTCCTTAAAAACTCCAGAAAAAAGAAAAACGTACCTGAAACAAAGATCTGGGTTCTTACATAAAACTAGCATATGAAATTTCAATACTTTATCCATAAACCATGAATGGTTTAAAAATAATACATCCATAGTTAAACATATCACAAAACCTTCAATACAATATGGAAGTTTTGTATCATAATAAATCAACTTCAAATCATCTTACAATCCATCAAAGGATGTTGACATAGATGAAATCAAAACTTTTTTTATAGAAATATGTCTTTCTATTTTGAAATTATTTAAAAGTCATATAATTATAAAAGAAAATATTTATTTTGAAAATATTCTTATAATCTTGTAAGGGTAGCATCTATGATGTTATAACAGCAGAAAATATCTGCACTCGCCGTACAAGTTAAAAAAGCATTCTTACCTTAATTTTGTCGAAAAGGTCATAAAGTACCTTGTTTGGAAAACGACAGAAATATTCCTTTCAAAACATATAAGGTCAAATAAGGGTATAAATGACTTTAACCCATAGTCTATTAAATGATAAAAAAAATTGAAATACATTTTTAAGAAAACATGGATGTGGATGATAAAGAGGTCCCAGTAGATACTTACGTAAAAACAACCTTGGATAATAGAGAGATTGGTAAATTAAGCCTTACCTTGTACTTTTCCTTGGTCGAGGGTAGGTTAACCTACTGTATAATGGTGAAATAATTGTTATTAAATTATAAAAGAACCATATACATTAATATGATATCATATATGATCTTATAATATTGCTTTGTTGATGATATTTCAGTAGTATCATCATTTCTGGTGTTAACTGATTCATTTTCCTTTATATTCTTGGTTATGTAAGTCATGTTTTTTATGGATAGGATTTATTTGATTCATATACATAATGATATTATATTCATAAAAATTATTTTTAATCATAAAATGAAAATTATTCTTGAATGATTACAATGGGGAATGAATCTCATCGCGTTCGTGGAGACGGTAATCCGGACATACGTACGAGCGATAATATCATTCTTTTGATATTAAAATCATATATAATTGGATGGTATATCATACATATAGAATAATTATCATTTTATATTTATTATTTACATCATTTATACTCATTATTATACCCATCCAAATGATGAAGTTTTTGAATAAAAAACTACACCACGACGTGGAGATGGTAATCCGTACGTACGCACGTATGGTGACTTTGTCATTTATAGGATGGATAGACTAATGAATATGGTTTTACAATTTTTATAATAAAATCACAGTATATAGAAGATACTGGAGTTATTATTTTATAATGGAAACAACAAAGAAAGAGGAAGAAGAAAAGAACTTGATAGAGGTGATGAAATATTTACCTCTTCTTCGGGTTCTTCCTTTTGATTTGATCATAATGGATCCTTAGGTTGGATTTATGACTAAAGTAATACCTCTAGGATGAAGGTAGTATGTTTTAGAGGATATTTGGTCAGGGTTTGGCCAATCCAAATGGCTTTGAAGGTGTGAATTTGAGAGAAGGGTAGGTTCCCTTTTATAAGACAGGTGTGGGTCACTTTAGGAAAAGCTTGAAATATTATTTTATAATAAAATCTTTTTCAATTTATAATGTCTCAAAAATGAATTATTTAAAGGATAAGGTGGGTATGGGTGAAAAATATCTCTACCAATAGGTTTTATATAGGTTTAGTTCATCATATTAACCTTATCTTTTAGATTTAACTCTTAGTTAAATAGTTTGACATTTACCATGTCTCTTTGTATTTTTATATTATATAGTTAATAAACTTAATATAAACTTCCAAGAGAACCTCAAGTGGTTCATTAATGAAATATATAATATTATTTAATCCCTTTGGCCGAGCCTTATATTTTTAGGAATATAATACCAATTAATAATATAATATTTTTTTAACACTCTTTTATGTCAATTTTGACACTATTTGGTATTTTGTTTTTGTTAAATTTATAACAGCATTATTACTTCGAAAAAAATTCATTTAATCAACCCTAACATGTCATATTAACCTTTAAAATTAATTTAATTCATTAAAAGTATCAAATTAGATTTATTTGGATATTTATAATATCAATTATTTTAATCTGTCATTAATAAGGTAATTACTGCATCATCATTGTGTCATAAATAAATTTAATTATTTAATGTCTAAAAATTATAAATAAAATAAAATTATTTATAAAATCTTTTTATCTTTCTAATTAATATTTATAGTCGAATGTATCTTATGTATAACTCAATATTAAAAATGGTTTAGTTATTAAACTTTGATTTTAACTCTTTTAACTCTTCTTTAAATAAAATAATAATAAATGTCCTAATCTAATTCAAATGGACCTAAAGGGTCATATTTTATTTCTAAGATTGTTTTTGGTCGAATTACACTTATACAATAGAATTATGATGTGTGTTAGGGTAATAATAATATCATTTTTACCCTTAATTACCCTATTTACTTTTAACCGTGGTAAATAAAAGTAAAAAGTTACTATTTACCAAAAATTATTTTCATCTTATTGAACCACATTTTACTTAATGATATTAACCGCGTCTCTCAGATTTTTGAAATTTTACTCACAGAAGTGTTAAAATTAAGTTTTATGCGAATTTGCAAATGCTCCTAGGAGGTGGGTAAAAGGCGGTAAAAAGTTCAATAAAATTTTATATATCTAAAATTATTAAAAAATGACTCCAATGAATTACATTGAACATATATAGATATTATGTATCTATTTTGACCTAAAATAAATTAAAATAAAATAACTTATTATTTAAATAAAAATTTGGTTTTAACCAATAACGTAGTGTTTTTCCACTATTCATCAAAAATTGAAAGTTTTCAGAAAAATACCAAAAATTCACCCTAATATAATTTTGATATTATGAATCCAAAAATGAAGTCCATTTTGAAAGATAAAATTTTTAAAATTTAAAAATGTGTGTATTACTATTCATAACGGCTAGTTTGATTGGTCGTGGTGTGTTAGAATCTCGAAGTTGCGTACAATGCAATCTATTGCATTATTCAAAGTAAAAAATATCGTGGAAGCTTGGGGTGTTACATTCTTCCCTCCTTCAAATAATTTCATCCTTGAAATTCATATAATACTACCACACAAAAAGATTCAGGTGGTTCTTCATCATAAGTTCCTCTGGTTCCCACATTACATCTTCCATCTTATGGTTTCTCCATAGAACTTTTACCAGACGAGTCATCCGGTTTCTCAACACTTGTTCTCTTGTATCAAGAATTTTGACAGGATCTTCACAATAAGACAGATCAGGTTCCAATTCAATTTCCTCATAGGTGAGTACATGTGTTGGGTCAGGCATGTATTTTCTCAACAGTGATGCGTAGAACACATCATGAACTTTGGAGATACTTGGAGGAATTTCCAAATGATAAGCTACAACTCCAATTCATTCTAGAATTTAGAAAGGTCTGATGTACCTGGGACTCAATTTACCCTTCTTACCAAAATGTACAACACCCTTCCATGGAGATACCTTCAAGAAAACAGGGTCTCCTACTTGAAATTTCAAATCCTTCCTTCGGTTATCGGCATAGCTCTTTTGCCTACTTTGTGAAGTTTTGATGTGGGTTTGGATAACCTTCACCTTTTCCATTGTTTCCTCAACATGTTCTGGGCCTACGAGTTTTCTTTCTCCAACATCATCCCAACAAGTTGGTGTGCGACATCTCTTTCCATATAACACTTCATATGGTGCCATCTGAATACTTTAATGGAAGCTATTGTTATAGGAAAATTCTACCAGAGGTAAATATAGATCCCACATACCTTGAAAGTCAAGTGAGAAAGATCTCAACATATCTTCTAAGGTTTGAATAGTCCATTCTGATTGTCCATCAGTTTGAGGGTGGTAGGCAGTGCTCAAACAAAGTTCAGTATCCAGGGCTATCTGAAGAATTTTCCAGAATCTTGATGTAAAACAGGGATCATGATCAGAAACAATCGATAAGGGTACCCCATGAAGTATTACAACTTCATTAATATATAGTCATTCTAGACATTCAAGTGGTAAATCTTATCTTATAGCAGGAAAATGTACTGACTTGGTAAGATGATCAACAATGACCCATATTGCATCATTTCTTCTAGGAGTCTTTGGTATCCCCATGACAAAGTCCATCGTAATATTACCCCATTTCCACTCAGGTATAGGAAGAGGTTGCATGACTCCTCCAGGCTGCTACCTTCCAGCTTTCACTTGTTGACAATCCATACATCTTGACACAAAATCAACAATCTCCCTCTTCATGTTGTCCCACCAAAAATGTTCCTTCAAATCTCTATACATCTTAGTGCTACCATGGTGTATAGAGAAATTGGAGCTATGAGCATCATCCAACAATTCCCTTTTTAGATTAGGTAAATTGGGAACACAAATTCTCTTCCCAAATTTCAAAATTCCATATTCATATATGAAGTCACTCAATCTCCCATCATTCACAGCTTTAATCTTCTTTTGAAACTCCTCATCATCATCCTAAGAACTTTTTTTCCTTTCTAGAAAATATGGTTTGGAAACCATTTGAAAACTTATTGATGTTTCACTGTCCATGATTATTCCCATATCCATTTTCACTAGATCCATGAAAATAGGATCCTTTTCAACTCTCATCTTGTTCAAAACTCCATGATCATTTCTTCTTAAAGCATCTTCCACCTTATCTTCCTTCCCCAGGTGGTGGTGTATTGTGCAATCATAATCCTTGAGTATTTCAAGCCATCTCCTTTGCCTCATGTTGAGTTCTTTTTGTGATAAAATATACTTCAAACTCTTGTGATCAGTATAAATCTCACATTTTTCACCATAGAGATAGTGTATCCATATTTTTAGAGCAAAGATTATGGATGCTAACTCAAGATAGTGAGTAGGATAGTTTTTATCATGAATTTTAGGTTTCGTGATGCATAGGCAATAATGCGATCATTCTGCATAAGGAGACAACAAAGTCCTTTCTTTGATGCATCACTATAAATAACAAACTCATCATTCTCTAATGGTAGAGTCAAGATAGGAGCATTGACTAATATTCTCTTCAGTTCTTCAAAACATTCTTCACACTCTTTTTTCCAAACAAATTTAACCCCTTTACGTGTGATCTTGGTTAATGGGTTAGCCAATCAGGAAAAATTCTGGAAAAAATGTTGATAATAACCTGCTAAACCAATAAAACTGCGTACCTCAGTTATACTCGTTGGTGCTGACCATTCTTGGATTGCCTTGGTCTTTGAAGGATCAAAAAATATTCCATCCGTAGAGACAATATGGACAAGAAAAGAAATCTCTTGAAGCCAGAATTCACACTTGCTAAACTTCCCATATAATTCATTTCTTATAAGGGTTTTCAGAATGGTGCGCAAGTGATTTTCATGATCTTCATAGATTTTGAAGTATACTAAGATATCATCAATAAATACCACTACAAATTCATCAAGATATTCCTTGAAAACTCTATTATTTAGATCCATGAAAACAGAGGGTGCATTAGTCAGCCCAAAAGGTATTACTGTAAACTCGTAATGCCCGTACCTGGTTCGAAATATTGTTATCAGAATGTCTTACTTCTTCACACACAACTGATGATATCCATATCGAAGTTCAATCTTTGAAAAATATCGAGCTCCATAAAATTAGTCGAATAAATCATCAATGCGAGGTATGGTATACTTGTTCTTTATTGTTATAGCATTGATCTTCATGTAGTCAATGCACAACCTCATAGATCCGTCTTTATTCTTAACAAAAAGGACAGGGGCTCCCCATGGAGAAACACTAGGGCGGATAAATCCCTTATTACTCAATTCCTCTAGTTGTTTCTTTAGTTCCACTAATTCCACAGTGGTAATTCTATAAGGGGTCTTTGATAGGGCCTTGAACCAGGAATTAAATCCATGGAAAAATCAATTTCTCATTTTGGAGGATGTCCATGTAAATTATCTAGAAACACATCAACATATTCTTGCACAATAAGTACATCTTCTATTCGAACATTATTTTCCTCACCCATAATTATTTAATTTTCATCCTCCCCAATAATTGAATTTAGTAGAGCTACTGGGGGTGAATCTAGATAAGAATCAGGTGGTGACGTTTCTACTCTAAAGATAAGGTACTCCTTATCATCATCAAAAATTATAACCTCCTTCTTCTTACAATAAATTTTCTCATCATGGTCCGAAAGCCGATCTATATCGAGGATTAT
Organism: Viscum album; assembly: GCA_963277665.1. Classification (NCBI taxonomy): domain Eukaryota; kingdom Viridiplantae; phylum Streptophyta; class Magnoliopsida; order Santalales; family Viscaceae; genus Viscum; species Viscum album. The sequence goes on along the minus strand of OY728119.1, from coordinate 1,495,124,548 downwards.
ATCAAATTCAATCATGGTTATGACAATGAGATCAACAGATAAAGAACATTTATATTCCCTAATAGGAACTGATTCACAAAACATTGTTGCGATGATACTTCCCTTAGGTGTTTTGACTGACAACTCCCTTGTTAAGTCAAGTTGAAAATATCTAATTTTCTTAGAAAATTGGGAAGATATGAAACAATGTGATGATCCAGAATCAAATAAATCATTGTCTAAACTTGAGGAAACCATTAAATTAACTGCCACCATGTCTTTCGGAGCTTTAACCTTAGCAGTAGTGATCGCATAAGCTTGGCCTTTCTCCCTTAGCCTTTTCTAAGGTAGGTTCCCTTAGCGCTTAGGGAATTCATTTTCATAATGCCCCTTTTCTCTACAATTGTATCATTCAACATTGATAGCCTATTTCTTCCCCTTGCAATCATGATCTTGGTGTCCTTTTTCACCACACTTGTAACAGACTCCCATTCCCTTCAGGAAAGTACCAGGGTGTTTCTTCCCACATTTACTGTAGGATGGATATTCAACTTTTCCCTTCTTCCCCTTATTTCCATTTCCAGAGTGTTCAGAAGATCTCTTATTCTTATGTTTTGCTTTAAATTCATAAGACTTAGAGAATTCTTTTTCTGTCTTGATAGCACATGAAAAAATATCTTCGTATGATGAGAAGGATTGTGAGACTAATGCTCAACAAAGAAATGGTTTTAACCCATAAAATAATCGATCAATATTACTCCTTGGGTTACGTATATAATATGTTGCATGCCTTACTAACCTTGTAAAGTTAGCCTCATGTTTTGTGACATTCTCGTCCTCTTTTTTCCTTAGACTCAAAAATTTTCTTTCCATATCTGCTCGATGGTCACGAGAAAAGTATTTTTCTAAAAAAAAGCTCTTTAAAATCCCTGAATTCCATATTTGATACTTCATCATCTTCCTTTGTGTTTTGAATCGATGACCACCATTGATCTGCATCTCCCGTGAGACGATAAACTTTCATGAAAACTTTTTCCTTTTTTCTACTCCCCAAAGCATGAAATATTTTCTCTAAGGAATTTATCCATTGCTCAGCTACTAATTTATTTGTAATCCCATTGAATGTTGGTGATTGTTGCCTCATGAATCGGTCTAACATTGATCCTCTGTATTGTGGATCAGGGTGCTCCATACGGGTAAGGTTATTATTCATAACCTAAGTGAGTTGTCCCGGTATGGTGATAAGCTGATCAGCACTAGTTGCTTCACCAGCTCCACTATAATTATCTTGAGTAGGAGGGAAATCCCTACATGGATTATGTGCATTGATACGGTTTCCATTCCTTCTACTAGGCACCATTTCTAAACAATGGCATACACTAGATTAGTTTATGAATCGCAATACATAACTCCAAACCTGTAAAACACTTAACATAAATTGAAAAGTTTATGGATATAATCCATAATCATAAAAATGTTTTCTTTGAGGAAGTATATACTCATAAACCCTTCATAATGGTTTGTAAAGAAAATGTGAATTATCCTAAGCATATCCCCTGGGAGTGTCGTAACCAAGAGTGAAGCAAGGCCCGTTGTCATGCACCAGTTCTCGTTCGAGTCTAGATCAAAGCGGTGTTTTTGGGTTTTACCCCTAGGTACATTTGTTCCAGAGCCGCCTCTACCTACTCGTATCCAGATGTGGATGTATTTCTTGGAAAACTCACAAAATCTCTACAGTACCAAAATTCTAGGAATTTCTTCTATACTAATCCTCAAAGTATATCTTAGGGTAATGTTCTCTAATCAGATTTATTCTAAATATAACTTCTATGGTTTGTACTAAAATTCTTCTGATACCAACTATAACACCCCGACCCCAAAATCCTAGAGTCGGTGTAATATTTTAATACATTGTCATGATCACAAAAGATCAAGTCTCGAAAGACTGATTAGTTTAGTAGCCTTGGAAATACTAGATACATTCATAAGTTTTACATTACATTATAAAATGAAAAACTACAACAACATAGTCTCCATAGGCCACACTCATATCCCTTAGACTATCCCTACAGGTCAGTCATAATATACTTCTTCGCATCGTGGGAAAAATAAAACATATAAAGGGGTCAGCTCAGATGCTCTGTAAGGATAACAATATAGCGGAAACTTCCATAAATAAGCATAAAGATTTAAGGCAATGTAAGACTAAAACAAAAGCCTTTTAAACTTGAACTTCAGCATAATATGGAAAAGATAAAATCAAATGATGTCATTTACTTATTCACATGGATATTCTTCTAGTTGAATAATCACATGCAATATCAATAGCAACTTTCATAATGATGGAATGCATAATGCCAGACTTCATAACCACATAGTCAAGGCCTTGTGCCAAGACTACAAATAAGATTTTGTCAAGGCATTGTGCCAAAACACTAGTTTGTCTCATGAGACCTACCGATTCATCGAGGAGCTATAGAAGGCTCCACCCATCACTTACTAAGTCTAATGCATTCCTCATATGAAAAGGTTTAAACATAACATAAACATTCATATTAAAACTAGCATATGAAATGTCAATACTTTATCCATAAACCATGAATGGTGTAAAAATAACACATCCACGGTCAAACATATCACAAAACCTTCAATACAATATGGAAGTTTTGTATCATAATAAATCAACTTCAAATCATCTTACAATCCAGCTAAGGATGTTGACATAGATGAAATCAAAACTTTTTTTAGAGAAATATCTCTTTCTATTTTGAAATCATTTAAAATTCGTATAATTATAAAAGAAAACATTTATTTTGAAAATATTCTTATAAGCTTGTAAGGGAAGCTTTGATGATGTTATAACGGCTGAAAATAGTTGCACTCACCGTACAAGTTAAAAAAACATTCTTACCTTAATTTTGTCAAAAAGGTTATAAAGTACCTTGTTTGGAAAACGATGAAAAGATTCCTTTCAAAACATATAAGGTCAAATAAGGGTATAAATGAATTTAACCCGTATTCTAGTAAATGATAAAAATGTTTTGAAATACATTTTTAAGAAAACATGGATGTGGATGATAAATAGGTCTCAGTAGATACTTACGTAAAAACAACCTCAGATAATAAAGAGATTGGGAAATTAAGCCTTACCTTGTACTTTTCCTTAGTCGAGGGTAGGTTAAACTCCTATATAATGGTGAAATAATTTTTATTAAATTATACAATAACCATATACATTAATATGATATCATATATGATCTTCTAATATTGCTTTGTTAATGATATTTCAGTAGTATCATCATTTCGGGTGTTAACTGATTCGTTTTCCTTTATATGCTTGGTTATGTAAGCCATGTTTGTTATGGATAGGATGTATTTGATTCATATACATAATGATATTATGTTCATAAAAATTATTTTTAATCATAAAATGAAAATTATTCTTGAATGATTATGATGGGGAATGAATCTCATCGCGTTCGTGGAGACGGTAATCCGGACGTACGCACGAGCAACAATATCATTCTTTTAATATTAAAATCATATATAATTGGATGGTATATAATATATACAGAATCATTATCATGTTATATTTATTATTTATATCATTTATACTCATTATTATACTCATCCAAATGATGAAGTGTTTGAATAACAAACTACACCACGATGTGGAGACGGCAATCCGTACGTACGCACGTATGGTGACTTTGTCAGTTATAGGATGGATAGAATACTGAATATGGTTGTACCATTTTTATAATAACATCATAGTATATAAAATATGCTGGATTTATTATTTTAGAATGGAAATAACAAAGAATGGGGAAGTGGAAGAAGAAAAGAACTTGAAAGATGTGATGAAATATTTACCTCTTCTTCGGGTTCTTCCTTTTGATTTGATCAAAAGGGCTTCTTAAGTTGGATTTCTGACTAAAGGAAGGCCTATAGGATGAAGGTAGGACATTTTAGAGGATATTTGGGTAGAGTTTGGTCGAGCCAAATGGATTTGAAAGTGTGAATTTGAGAGAAGGTGAGGTTCCTTTTTATAAGAGAGGTGAGGGTCACTTTAGAAAAATATTGAAATATTATTTTATAATAAAATCATTTTCGGTTTATAATGGATCCAAAATGAATTATTTAAAGGCTAAGGTGGGGATGGGTCAAAAACCTCTCAACCAATAGGTTTTAGACAGGTTTAGGTCATCATATTAACCTTGTCTTTTATAATTAACTCTTAGTTAAATAGTTTGACATTTACCATGTCTCTTTGTATTTTTATATTATATGGTTAGTAAACTTACTATAAACTTCCAAGAGAACCTAAAGTGGCTCATTAATGACATATATAATATTATTTAATCCCTTTGGATGAACCTTAGATTTTTAGGAGTATAATACCAATTAATAATATAATATTTGTTTTAAAAACTCTTTTATGTCAATTTTGACACTATTTGGTATTTTGTTTTTTTTAATTTATAACAAAATTATTACTTCGAACAAAATTCATTTAATCCACCCTAACATGTCATATTAATCTGGAAAATTAACAGAATTAATTAAAAGTCTCAAATTAGATTTATTTGGATATTTATAATATCAATTATTTTAATCTTTTATTAATAAGGTAATTACTGCATCATCATTGTGTCATAAATAAATTTAATTATTTAATGTCTAAAATTTATAAATAAAATACCATTATGTAGGAATTTTTTTTTGATTTATAATTAATATTTATAGTTAAATTTATCTTATGTATAACCCTATATTAAAAATGGCTTAGTTATTAAACTTTGATTTTAACTCTTTTAACTCTTCTTTAAATAAAATAATAATAAATGTCCTAATCTAATCCCAGTGGACCTAAAGGATCATATTTTATTCCTAAGGTTGTTTTTGGTCGAATTACACTTATAAAATAGAATTAGGATATGTGTTAGGGTAATAATATTATTATTTTTACCATTAATTACCCTATTTACTTTTAGTTGCGGTAAATAAAAGTAAAAAGTTACTATTCACCAAAAATTATTTTCATCTTATTGAATCACATTTTACTTACTGATATCAACCGTGTGTCTTAGATTTTTAAAATTCCACTCACAAAAGTGGTAAAATTAAGTTTTATGTGAATTTGCAAATGCTCCTAAGAGGTGGGTAAAAGACGGTAAAAAGTTTGATAAAATTTTATATATCTAAACTTATTATAAAATGACTCCAATGAATTAAATTGAACATATATATGTATTATGTATCTATTTTGACCTAAAATAAATTAAAATAAAATAACTAATTATTTAAATAAAAAGTCTGTTTTAACCAATAACACAGTGTTTTTCCACTATTCATCAAAAATTGAAAGTTTTCAGAAAAATACCAAAAATTCACCCTAAGATAATTTTGATATTCCGAATTCAAAAATGAAGACCATTTTGAAAGATAAAATTTATAAAGTTTCAAAAAGTGGGTATTACTATTCATAATGGCTAGTTTGATTGGTCGTTGTGTGTTAGAATCTCGAAGTTGCGTACAATGTAAGCTATTGCATTATTCAAAGGGAAACGTACCGTGGAAGCTTGGGATGTTACACTAGTGCATTAGGGGGTACCACTCAGAAGGTAGAGGACCCACGCCCTAGTCCGTCAAGGGGGTACCACTCAGTAGGTAGACAGAGGATCCACTCCCCAATGCATCAGGTGGGTGCCACTCAGTTGGTAGATAGAGTATAGGGGATTTCCAACCCCAGCCTATCTTTGATGATCCTAAGCGATCAATGTCATCATCAAGTGTCACATAAAGACGAATCATGCTCGGAACATCTCACATTGTATCGCAAAATCCACTATGAAGTTCAGCATCACATTCTATGTGAAAAAACACTCTGGATAGGCTACTCGCAAGCCAAAATATGAGTCAAAACGAAGTAGATGAGGGATGTGAATGATTCTACAAGGGGGTACATGGTGTATATGAGGATTCACGCAGCATGTGACCTCACCTGGATTTTTGTTCTTATCCCTTCCAGCACATGGATTGGATGGCCATGTAGCAGTACACGACATGTAGTGGTGTCACGTATTGTGTCTTGGCCGTCTAGGGCCTACCCATTCTCTCCTAGACATGTCCATGAACCTTGAGCCATGCGCGTGTACCTGGCCATGTATATGGTCGTTCCCGGGTACTAGGTCGTGCCCGTGTACCACGGGGCATTTCTTGTGTACTCCCAAAGTACACTGCATTTCCGACCGCATGGGGTCCTGGCCGTGTGACAGCTAGCACATGCCTTGGATTATCGGGTCGGGTCACACAGCGTGTGGGTCTAACCACATGGCATGTGATCCTTATCTTCCCCAAAAGCCTAACCACAACAGCTGGGTCACTACACAACATGTGTGCATCCTAGTACACACCATGTAGTCAGTATTTTCACAGAAAGTCAAGTTTCCTTCACGTGTCGTCGTCATGCCTCCACTACCTCCATTTCCACTGTTTGAACACCGAAAATGGTGTTAATCGCCTCTATCCATCAATTCTGGCCCTTTGTTGGCTGGAATTCGAAATTTGATCTTTTGCGATGGTCCGTCACGCATCTTGCACACCTCTCATCATTATCGTTCAGTCACGGATCCCAGATCCATGGAAATCACCACTCACATCCCGCAAAGAACCTTGATCCATCCAAAAATAGTCATCCCAAACATTGTTCATCCAATCGCTATGAATTCAGGGGTCTGATCGCACTCGATCCCACCCGGCAATGTCGAACCATGGCCCCATAAGCCATCGACGAAGAATGAAAACAATGATGGGGTAAAATCATAAGAACGAAGGTGAATCAATCATTTTCCAAGCATTCTTGTCCAACAATTTCATAATCAAGGGGTAATTGGGGTGAAACCATGACATGGAAATATAAGGATCGAATAAACGAATTATTCACCAATGGGACTCATGCGATGGGTGTGAAAACATAGTATCAAAAACATATTACAATCCATGCTTCAAATATTTAATCAAAATGGGATAAAAAACAAAATTGATGAGCCCTACCTTGATTATGGATCGATCGTTGGTGAATAACACGTCGGCGACAGGAAAGATCTGCTGCGTTTTTTGTTTGTCGATTCACCTTGATCTGATCACCAAGCATCATCTGATCTCGATCGGACAACTAAGGTCATCAGGGCTCCTCTCAAAAACAACCTAGGGTTATGCAACTAACCCTGGAGAAATTTCATAACAACATATTTATAGAGGATTATATTTTGGTCATTTAAATTAAAATAAATTAATTAATCATTTATCTTAATTTAAATGCTCCTGCCAGTGATTGTCTCATCCGAATGTTCAGCACCGACCAACTTTAGGTCACGCCTAGGGTAAACCCTGTGCTCTGGATTCAACCATAGTCTCAGATTTTTGATCTTGGACTCCATTCAAGAGATATTTCATTATTTCTAAAAAAAATGTGTGTGTGTGATATAAAATATTTTTAATATTTTTATAAAATTAATTTTGGAATCACCGGGTCTCAGAATCACGCATTGTCTCTGCGTTTGGCTCCAAATATATTTCTTAATATATTTCAAATGCTTACAATGAAAAAATAGAGTCTTTGCACACCAACACTTATTCTCTCTTTATCTCCCCACTTTCACCTAGAACACCAAAACTTATGCCCAAAAATTCAACATAAGAATAAATTCAATTTAAACCTAAAAACGATTACACACCTAGGAACCCAAAGTTGTTACAATGAAGTTAGAGTCTCTGGTTGTAATATAAAAAACTAGAGAACCATGTTGTGGTCAATGCCCTGGTTGATTGATGCTCATGTTGCTTGCACTGGTTGTCATGGAGCAATAGGGGATCACTCTATATTGGACTAGTTGTTTCAATGGATCGACCAAAAGTAGAAACACAATTTCATGGTATGTTGTCATTTTGAGAAGTCGTGATGGATGGTTGGGAGCTACTTTATGCCTTGAATAGTTGAAATGCTTGTGATGGTATTCATGTTTGATAAGGCAGGAGCATCCTCTTTGAATAAAATGGGATAAAGTTGAATATCATGTCGTTGTTCAAAGTCATGGTTTCAAAGTTGATGTAATCCACATTGGAGGCCAAGAGATGAAAAAGGAGATCATGTTTTGGCCATCTAATTGTTTTAGTGGCTCAAACTGAGAAGAAAAAGAACAACGTTGTGGTTCATAGAAATACGACCATTGTGAGTGTTTTACAAGATATTAAAGACATGAAAATGCTTGTATTTTTGGGAGGAAATGAGATGCAAGCCACGATTCAAGGAAGATTATCTTTGAGCAAGATGCACCCCACTATGGTAGGTAGTGACCACATCATTTCTAAAAATATGGAAGTATAGAGGAAAGATTTTGAGGGATTAATTCATCTATAATGGATGTCTTTGACCAAGATAACAAGAAAACCCACACATGGAATCATCCCACATTCTTTGTGTAAATCTTTGAGATATCAGCTATGGATGCTAGTCAAGTAACTTATTTAAAAAAAACTTGATAAAAAGGTGTATGTTTTTTGAGATTGAACTAATGCATTATGGGAGGACAATGAGAGATCCAATTGAGAGTTTAATTCATCGGAAGGGTCTTGATTGAAGATTAAGGAAGAAGATTTCTAATATGTCTATGAAGACTTGTATATGATTGTTCAGCTTCTTTACAAGATTAATATCACTTTCATATACTTATGTTATTTATGGGAGACAAAAACAATGACTGGGAGACACTTTATAAAGGATTCAAGGACATCCCCTTGCACTATTTGGTTTCACCGTGATAATAAAAGTCATGTAAAGTAAGATAACGCCCACAACACACCATGGACAAGTTACTCGCATCGAGTTGTGGATATTGTAAAACCTATCGATGTTGATTTTTGATTATTTGCATTATTCATATGAGAGTGAGTGAGAAAGATCCATTTGTAATAACTGACGATGAGTGAAACATAATTTCATCGATAAAATAATTAAAACACTGTTTTCCCCCCTCCCCCCCCCCCCCTCGTGCTCTTCGATCCTAAAGGGAGCTACAACTTGGTTGTTTTGCCACCAATCTTACACATCATGTAAGTGTCACAGGGAATGTAAGCCCTTGCTCCAACATTTCCTATCCTTGCTCCAAAGGCTTTGAAATTTCTCAATATACTCCAATATTGTTTTTAACTCTTCATTTCAACATGTTTTGCCAAAATTCTCCAACAAGAGATAAATAAGGCAGCTTTAAGTATAATCAAAATGCACCCTCAATAATCAAGATAAGCCCACTAATATCTAGTAACTTCTACCACCAAAACCTCACATTACCCGTACTATCCATGTCAAACTCAATTGATTTTGATCCAACTCAGTTCCATGTGACTCCAAAAAGTCCCTTATAAAAATAATTGACTCCTTGCATATCTAAAAGTTTTGAGCTATTTTAAGGTCATATGTGTTCAAGTATAAGATCTCGACATCAACAAGCAAGAAACAATACATGCAGAATCAACTCATGTTCACCTAAGAAAAGACATGATTGTTTCAGTCATGGACACATTATGTATTAGTGGTCAAAGATTTAAAAAATGGCATGCAATGTGTTATGGTATCAAGCCATGTCATTTAAAGGAATCTATCAACTCAGATATCAAACCATGCTTATTACAAAGCATGTTGTGTCAACACAAAATCCATACAAGAAACACATGTTGCTTAATGCTAGCACTTCATGTCAATGGACACACTATAGAAAGCCATGCTTATTATAAGAAGCTTATAGGGCAGAGCAACATGTCATACCAATGCCGGTACATTGTGTCCTCATAATGGATCAATTTAAGAGAATACCATGACAATTATGCAACACATACAATGACAACCCTCAACCATAACATACCACATCGACCACACAATTCCCCCCATCAACTCTATAACCACCATTGTATTAAATATCCATTAAACTGTTTCTTCTTTTATCTATGACTTGGTACTAGGGATGTGTTCCAATTTATAATAGATCAAAAGTTATGGTCAAAGTAAATTTTTTCACGCCTGAAAATATGAACCCATCAATAGGTGAATTTTGAATCAAATGGGATGAGATTCGATTATTTAAATCTTTCTTTTCTGTGCTTCCACATGATTTGAATTGCGAGAGAACTCTAATGGTCAATACTACAAAAATGAGTGTCCTGGGTCCTTCATGAAGAAGCCTTAAAGTCCTAGAGCACACTCCATATCCATCTGTCCACAAGGTCCATTTGAAATTCATAACCAAATATGCAACATTCATAATTAAAACCACATAAACGTGTGCCACATCCAAGCCCCACAAAGCCCAAAACCATCATAAAGGAGATAAACATCATCCTCAAGGTACACTAAATATATCACAGCGGTTTTTCTGAGATCCACCTCTGGAACATGGTGAAGCACTCTCTGGGCTTGTACTCTGGAGCTGTATGCCCTCCTCCCTGCAGTGCATGGGAAAATATGACGACACTCGATAAAATGAAACCATGAATAAAACCTTGATTTCTTTCAAATATGATCGGGTGGAATGAGTAATTTTACTAATTGAAATCATCTCGAGTACTTTACGGAAAAATTTTCAATCAATCACACATCTGTAGGATATAACAATCTGCGTGTGTGACACAATTGGATTGAGAACTTGACCATAAAGTATTTGAGATGATTTTTGACCGATTTTACTTGCCTTCACTGTCGCAAAAGTCATCCCATTCAAATAGGTTCTGGTATACCCTCCAATCTGGTTATCAACCTTCCATGGCCTCCAATCCTCAACAATGGAGTAATTCAAAGATTTTATCCACTCTTCCGTGCCAATATATGGTATAAGCATGTCATGGTCACCGCTATTCAATCATGTTAGCAATGTCAAGTTAGCAATAAAATCTAGCATGCACAATATCATTTCTTGATATATATATGTATGTATAAACATGCCTGTATACAAGAGACCTATAGCCCTTAGTGCTAATATAAGCATGATAAGGAACACTACTTGGAATGTCTTTTGTGTAAGGTAACGCATCATTGCATCTCTTCCATTCCCCGATGCTTCCCTGTTTAAAATATCGTAAATTGTTTCCATGTGAATTGCAACAATGGACATTCATAAAATGCAAAGGATTGCTCTGTTTACCTTTTGAATGTGAAGAGCGTCCTGCACAATCTTATCATTGATCCAGTATCGACAAAGTACATAACTATACGTCTGCAATCAGGAAAATATGTGAATTAAATGATTTGTTTTGTCTTAAGAAGCAACCTACATGTCATTTCAATTTATCAAGAACATCAATGCATTTGGATTTTTTAAAATGTATATTCGTAAATGAGAGAAGTTCAAATAAGTGAATTGTTAATTTACTCGACAACCAAATTGAGGAAGTTCGTTATCACTGTGTAGGAGCGCTTCATATTTGAGGGATCTTCTCTCAAACAACACAAAAGGTTTAGGGAAAGCAAAAGCACAAGGGGGCTCCAAAATTTGAGCACTGTTAATCCCATCGGTACACTGCATATAAAAATAATAAACATGGTTAATAGAGGATAATGGGAAACATTAGAGAGGTAGTAGAAACCATCAAACCTCTTGATAAGCTTTGACACTTTCTAAACAATGTGTATTTTGGGGGTCTATATTAACATAATTCTCCTTGCAGTTTCCCCGCAATGACTGAAAATGAAAATGGCATTTGCAAACACATTTAGCTGGATTCTCAAAAACCCACCCCATAGTAATGTGTGGGTCGTTACCTCAAAGAGCTCTTTAGAAATGAGTGCCATCCCATAGGCAAATGGGATAGCAGAGTTTTTTTCAATAATCGGAGCTGTTTTTGGGTTTCCAAGCAAGTATCCCTGAAATCAATCATTTTTTCGTAATCAATTGCAATTGAAGTTACGCACTCTTATCAGTGCCCTCATTCAATTTGCTAGAGTCTAGCTTCCCTAAAGAAATTCAGTATCACAAGTTAGAAATGGCATGTGCAAACACATTTAGCTGGTTCTCAAAAACCCGCCCCCAAAGTAATAATGTGTGGGTTGTGACCTCAAAGAGCCCTTTAGAAATGAGTGCCATCCCATAGGCATATGGAATAGCAGAGTTTTTTTCAATAATCGGAGCTGTTTTTGGGTTTCCGAGCAAGTATACCTGAAATCAATCATTTTTTAGTAATCATCTGCAATTGAAGTTATGCAATCTTAACAGTGCCCTCATTCAATGTGCTCGAGTCTAGCTTCCCTAAAGAAATTCAGTATAACAAGTTTGAAGTGGCGATTCGGGATCACAAGTTGGATTCACGCCGACCCGGCCGACTTGTGAACCCCCATTTAACCTCAACACTAACCCGACCCATTTAATTAAATGGGTTGACCCGACCCAATGCATTTATGAAGGGGTCAACCCTAACCCGACCCGCAAACCTGTTTTAACTTTAAATGTACAACATAGAATGCATCATGGCATGTCCAATTAATTAAAATCACATGAACTCATTGAGCTAATCGAATTGAATTATCCCATTTAGACAAAAATATCCTAATTAATATGAAACATGTGTTATTAATGTTGCAATGCAGCCCTTTTAAACCATTTAAAATAAATAATAAACATTTTGAATTATTTCAAATTAAGTTGATTATAAGAATAAAATATATTATAAAATTAATCATTATCATGTTTTTAATATTTTATATTATGATTGCATTTTTAATTGGACCGAACCTGAATGGTCAACCTGAACCCGGCCGGAGTATTATTCACGTCAGATTACTCAGCCCGATTACAACCCGAACTCATTGATGTTTGACCCAAAACCGTTTAACTTGTGTCATGTAGGGTTCTAAATTGCCACCTCTATCACAAGTACATTATTTCACTAATGTTAGTTCAATGCTCCAAGACTGTTTGAAGGAGCGCATCAAATTTGAATTACAACCCAAATTGGGATTTACTTAACCTGTTTTCAGGAATCTGGGATTAGCAGTATTACAACTGATGATATTCCTTGCTAACTCAGCATCATAAACAAAGAGAAACAAAAGGAAAGGTCATTGAAGAAAGAGGAAAGGTCATTTGTAAAAAGATGGGGTAAAAGCACAAAATGTCAAACCTTCAGATTTAAGGTGGGTCGCATTCCTGCTTCATTTCCTGCATTAACCATGAAAATAGAAAGTTACTCCAGAGGCTCTTACAGCTGTTTCACTCTCCTTGAATATTTGAATTGGAAAAGCCTTCTTTTCAAAAGTTAACCTTTCCATGAACCATCGGCTTACCTTCCATCATCTGTTTAAAAGTTGATGGAACAGTAATGCCAGAATAGGAGTCCCCGCCCAAATATACAGAATTTGAGAGGAACTTTGGATGTTCTTCCAACCACTGCAAAATCAATAATGATCACACAGCATCCATGGAAGTAGAGCTATGGAACAAAGAATTATCCAAAACAGGACAGCAAAACCAACCCAATGCTCAACCTACCTTTCGCAAGAATTCATCAGTTTGGTTTGCAGACAGTCGATCCCCGGAGTGAGCAGCTGATGGGGTTCTTGCATATGAAAAGCCAGTCCCAACAGGTGAATCTAAAAATATCACACTTGATACCTGATAATGAAATTGGTTGAAACTTGATACAATTTCACCATCCAAATTCAAACCAAATCATTCTCTTTGCATGTATATATTACAGAAAGAGACGGGAGAGAAAAAAAAATTAGGTATTGCGTTGCCCGTAATACACCTTAGTCCATGAATTTGGATTCGATACCAAACAGGGCAGACTTCCGTTGTATTCTTCTGCTTTAAAATTGAAGGGGCCTGCATTTTTGGGGACACAAACCATCAAGAAGTGTTGTATTTTGGAGTCCTTTCTAGGGTACATCAATGAATAGTGAGCCTTTCCTTTTTTGAGAATAGAACCCAAAATCCTTGTATTCATGCCCCAAAAATTATAGGGAGAATGGCAATGGGGGGACCAAAACTGGAAGTTAATTCCAGCGAAGGACCCCTGTAGTTTTTTTCTTTTACTGTTCCTATAGCTGTGGGATCCTTGACTGGAAGTTACGGACGAAAGGGGATTGCAAAAAATCGTCCCCGGCTCGTGAAAGGCAGCACGAGTTTACCGATTTCAAAGGCCAGGCCAGAGAGTCCAGAGCAACCAGGACCACCTGTGAGCCAAAGCAGGAGAGGGTCCTTCTTCGGGTCCTTCTCGGATCTCACAAAGTAATAGAACAACTGTACATCTTCTGATTCGCCCACCCCGACGTACCTGCTCACTCACCCACGTATCATTTCACATTCGAGAGAGAGAGAGAATGGAAGATGGTGACTGACTGACCCAGTTTCGAGATGAAAAGGAAGCGGGCCATGGAATCCAGGGAGAAAATTGACAGCCGATCGAGAAGCAGCTGCAGGCTGCGAGCAAAGCAACAGAGATAGAAACTGCAAAAGGGAACAAAGATGTAAAGTCACCCTCCTCTCCATGCTCGCTCTCTCCCCCTCAAACTGAACCCAACTTCTCATCTGTTCTGAGAAACTGACATCCGAGGGAGAAAAATGAGAAAGGGTAGACGAGGGAAGAGAAAATGTGGAGAAGCAAACTGCATCACGGAACCAGTAGAAGTCATCCCTATACCAATTCGTTATACCGATCCTCGCAATTGAACAGAAGGGACAAGTCCATTGACTGGATCCCCAGCTGTCGTTCGAAAGCTACTCCCTATTGCTAGTCACCAGCCGAAACTGCTGTAGCCCGGGGACCGTATCGCCGAACGAACGACGGCGCCGGCAGAATCGACAACAACGGACAAATATAATCAAATGGAAGCAAATCAACTACAAGTGCAGTTACTCGGAGAGACCGGAACCGAATCAAATGGAATATAAACAAACTAAATATTTGTGAAAATCAGATTAAGTAATAAAAATAATAAAAAATCACATAATAATGATAATATAAATAAATCATCAAATGCTAAGTTTCAAAAAACTACAGGATGAATTTCAAAAAATATACTAATAATCAAATATAATTTATTATATTACTACAGGGGCGACTGTGATAGATATTGTAGCGAGAGTTATTGCATATACGACATCAACCATTATTGCAACGTGACATTGTAGTAGACAATGTGAGTTATGTGCATATTCTATCATTGCGTGGGGAGCAGTTGTGGCGGCTAGACACCAACAAACTTCAACGAAGTTTATACTAATATAGATGAACATGAATGTAGCTTGCAAACGCATACCAGAAAGTGTTTCCAATGTTGAATCTTGACATACACCCCATGTTGTAGTTGGGAATATATTGATTTAGAAGCATGACTCTCATGGTGGATGTAGTTATGTACCCCCATGCAAATGTTGGATTCTTAGGCACATCCAAGCATTCACCATGCAAATTTATGTGAAAATTGTGGTATTATTTAATAAAAACAAGATGGACAAATTATAAGATCGCCCTCCACAATGTCAAGTGAAATAACTGACCACAACCATGGAGTGGATGAAAGTTAAACTTAGTGGATTCAATTTGACACGTGTGGATGATTGTGGACCCCAAAGTCACCTCCAATGTAATTTGAAACCTATACTAATCCTCGACCACCCATAATGAAGTCAAAGGTCTTCTAACCATTAATGGACATCAAAACCACCTCAAGCATACTCAGTCTTAAGTTGGCGTTGGTGGTGTATAGGTCAACCCTCAAGTGTTGGAGCTACTAGGTTTTAATAATACTACCGACACTCGATACACAACGAGAGCAATAATAAAACTCATCCAATATCATAACAGGTAAATGAAAAACACAATAATAAAATAAAAAATTAAAAACTCTTTTTAGATAGGTTCAAAATATTTAGATCAAACTTGAATTGATGCATTCAAATCTCTCTCGGTATCCATCGATAATGTTAATCACCAACACCTTAGTGGAATCCTTTTCCCAACCAAGTGATGTTAATCACTCCTCAAAGGTAAAAGGTGATGGATCGGATCCCTCGGCCCAGCAATATTGTCCGCTCTGGCCCAGTTGCTATCCCAGGCCTCACGGCTTTAAAACGCGTTGCTGAGGGGAAGGTAGGCACGGGAATTTCAAGCACCCACCAATCTCCCTCCACAAACCGATGTGGGATTGGTTACCGGGGCACAGGCGCCAACAATCCTAGCGGGGGCCCAACAATCCTGGGCCCAGGACACAACATCCCCCCCCCCAAGCCCACACCGGTCCCGAGACCAACCACCCTCTGATACCAATTGATGGATCGGATCCCTCGGCCCAGCAATATTGTCCGCTCTGGCCCAGTTGCTATCCCAGGCCTCACGGCTTTAAAACGCGTTGCTGAGGGGAAGGTAGGCACGGGAATTTCAAGCACCCACCAATCTCCCTCCACAACCGATGTGGGATTGGTTACCGGGGCACAGGCGCCAACAATCCTGGCGGGGGCCCAACAATCCTGGGCCCAGGACACAACAAAAGGATGAAAGATAGAAGGAGAAAGACACTAGAAAACCTCTCAGATGAGGAAAACTAGAGAGCTCTCTCAAATGAGGAACACTAGAGAACACCAAACACCACATTTTCTTTCTCTTGATGGAATGAAGACTGCACCCACCCTCCTTGATATTTATAATAAAATAGGAATTCAATAACGTTCAATGAAGCTAAATTCATACCAAACCATAGCAAGTGCAATAAATAGCCTCCAATGATCATTTAGTGCCTTAAATAGCCTCCAAAAGTGGCTTAAGTCCCAAACAATCTTAAGAGGTGCATTAATTGTAATGGATCGGGTATTTGGGAGTGGTAATTTGGGTCAGATCTTGGATCGACTGTGTGTTTTTGGACCCTATCGCGGTGTCGAGGGTGTTTGTGTAGGCAAGGAATCACGTTTAGGAGTTGACCAAGCTTAAGGCTGAAAATTTGAAGCAGGGAGAAGATCATGTTGTGATGTAGAGAGTCATGACAAGACAACACTGCTACAAACACTACCACAAAAACAGTTTTTCGCAACGCCCCCCTTTATCAGCGCTTTTTGTAGCGCTGATAAAGGGTCGGTTTCAAAAAAAAAATTAAAATATATTAATATATTAATATATTAATATATAAATATAGTTATATAGTTATATAAATATAATATATAATTTTTAAATATATTTTAGATAAGTATAAATGTACATTTACACTTATTATACATAATATTTAAGATATTTAGTGAAAATGACTTCTTAAAAAATTAAAAAAATATTTTAATTAATATTTTGATAATAATTATGGAGTAATAGTCATTTAATAACAATTTGAGGACTAAAAAAATTAAAAAAAATTAAAAAAGATCCAAAATATGTTGAAAACGCAACTCAAACTTCAAACGACCATAACTTTTGATCCGGGTGTCCGTTTGAGCTCTACCACATATCAAATCGAAGCCTGCGACGAGCTCTACGTCGCTGTGACTGGGGGATACCCCAATCAAGCGTTTTTCAAGGCCAAAAGAGGCCCAGAAGACCTCCAAAACTGAGTTTTTTGTCGGGGTACCCAGATTTTTTAACATTTTGTGGATTTTCAAACTCGTTTAAGGGGGTATTATTGGATTTTCTTGGTGGTGACTCAATTTATTCCAAGGTATTACATTCATATTGATATTATGTCTTTGAAATTTCATCCTTTTTTATAATGAACTGCTATTTATAATCAAATATATAACTATATGTACATATTTTTTATATATTCGCACCTAAAAATTAAATTTTTTAAATAAATAATTAAACATATTTACATATAAAATATATTAGCTTTATCTAAATAATAACTAATATCCATTTTATTTAGAATACCAATATATGAATATTTATATACCTATATATTAATCTAACTATATATATATATTAATCTAACTATATATATATTAATCTAATAACTATATATATATTAATATAACTACAGATATATATATATTAGTATTACTATAAATATATATATTAATATCACCATAAATATATATATTAATATCACTATATATATATTAATATAACTATATAAATATATATTCATATAACTATATAAATATATATTCATATAACTATATATATGTTAATATAACTATATATATGTTAATATAACTATATATATATATATTAATATAAATATATATTACTATACGAATAAATATAACTAAATATATATATATAGATATAGATATATATTAATACCACTATATATATATATTAATATGACTATATATATTATAATATAACTATATATATATATTAATATAAATATATATATTACTATACGAATAAATATAACTAAATATATAAATATATATATAGAGATATCATGAATTGGAAAGCAAATCAAAATAGAGTAGTGGTAAGGGCTTAGGCGCGCAGGGGGAGGTCTTGAGTTCAAATCTTGGTGGAGGCAGGGGTGCGCGCGCATGAGGAATATTGGAGCAAGCGCTGTTAAAGGGTGGAGGGGGTGCGTGGGGTGTTGTATAGGGGCCGAAAAGCGCTGTAAAAGGGGGGGGGGGTTCAAGCGCTATAAAAGCCCCCCCGATTGACAATATTTTTTAAATTTTTTTAACTTTTATCAGCGCTTTTTTAAAAGCGCTGATAAAAGGGTCCTTTATCAGCGCTAAAACGAGAGCGCTGATAAAGGAAGCGCTGATAAAGGGGACCCCCCTTTATCTATGCTGGCTTTATCAGCGCTTTTCTAGCGCTGATAAAGGCCATTTTTAGCGCTGATAAAGACCGTGTTTGTAGTAGTGAAAATAGACATTTAACAACGCTAAAAAAACCCTTTATCAGTGTTAGAGAAGCGCTGACTACTAGAGCAAGATTAAAAACCCTAGTCTTTTATCAGTGCTTTTAAAAGCGCTGATAAATGGGTCCTTTATCGTGTTGAAATAGTGGGTGCCCTAGACCCAACTATTCAGTACTTTTGATTACCATATCATGTATACAGTTAGTTATACATGATGTCATCTTACCACTATAGTGTAGACTTTTCTGCTTCCACTATTGAAATAGTAATGTCCAAAGGTTAATTGTCGTATCAAGAGGTTATAATAGTTCCTAGGCTATAATGAGAATCTCCAGATACTATGACATTAATCTTAAATATATGTTCTATGATCTAGATACATCTTACTAATTGGACACAATAGATGTTTGACTATCAGGTGTTGGGGACTCATAAGCATTGAGACTTCTTCTCATGAAGTTCGCACTTGGTGATCTCTAGTAGTGGGATCATGGGGACTGACCCGCCAATAGGAACACCACATGTTTCAGGTGTCATTGGATGTTCATATCTACGATCATGTGTAATGGTCTTATGACTTGAGATCATTACCAATATATGTCATTTGATTGCGTACTTTGATTCAAGACAAAAACCATGGCAATGAAGTCGTGGCGAGGTAGTTTGTGTTGGGTGCGTCATTGGTGGCTTGTCATTGGTTGAATGGTCAAGAAAGGATTTGTCACTTCCGGGTTATGGAAATAATATATCTCAAGCCATGTTGATAAGGATGGCAGTACCTTTATAAGACCATAGTCATGGCAATTAAAGGTAAATTCGTCCAATTAAATCAACAAACAATAAAGCAAGAAAAGGGCGATGACACATGAGTGCATCCTGCTTTATGAGATATTACAGACAAAGAGATTATGTTACACAATACATGTTCATAGGTTGGTTTTCGCTACTGTGACAATCCTTATCTCTTTAGGGGTCATGATGGGTTGCTAGATCCCGCTCTTGGTCTGTGAATACTATTCACTGCTGTCGAGATAAGGGCCTAGAGGGTCATACACAATAGCGTATTCAAGAATCCACCCTATTCAGTTGAATAAGAGTTTTGGATATGGTGGGTCCCACCACAGGGGTTTGAGATTTGTCCAAAGAAAAACAATCACCAATACAATAAATAAATTCATATTATTCAAGTTTAGAATAACGAACATTGAATTTATTTATTAAATGTATTTACGAGTTTTAAGTGAATACATGAAAAATATTAATTAACGAATATTAAATTATTCAAGGTTTAATTAATATTTATGGGAGCGAAGATTCAATTTAATAACTCAATTATTATCACGTAACATATTTTAATATATTACAAGTGAGTGATAATAATATTTATGACTCATATAAGTAGTCATAATATGTCGTTAATAGTGAGTTGATTATTCGGGGGCCGAGTTGGTATTTTCGGGTAATTAAATGTCACTATTAATATAAGAGGAGAAGAGATTTCCATATACTATTTATGTTGCTTCTCTCTCTTCTCTTCTCACTGATGATCTAGAGAGAGAGGCTCTGGATCCAAAGAGCATGGATCAAGCACTCTCTTAGGCATTGCTTGCGAAGTGATGCAGTGATCGTTGGAGCGTCGAAGGCGTCGTCGCAATTCCGCGCTAGCACCCAGATTACGACGAACGGTGCTCCCACGGATTTCTTGAAGCATGTGTCGATGATATAGAGGAGTTTGATGTTAGATTCTTTGATCAGTGATCACCAATGACAAGAAGACGTCGTGCACGACTTCATAATTAAACCAAGTATTTTACCTTTTATTATCGTGCTTAAAATCTTTCACGCGTGGTCCTCGGCTAAGACCGGGCTGCTGTTCACTGACATCGACAAATTTACGTCGATCATCAGTGGATTTTTTTTAAAATAACACCTATTTGGGGCTTTCGTTGCATGCTCGGTTCCAACATATCGGTGTTTATAGAAGCGTTGATGAAGGTATCCTTTATCAGCATTGATAAAGGGGCATACTGTAGTGTGCTGTAACAGAACACCGTAGCACCAAAAACACCAAAAAATCAGAAAATCAAGTACGAATACAAAATTTAAATGAAGAGAAACAATATAGGCTCATTTTCTCAGTTTTGGCTTTGTGATGCCCATTTTAAACTAAAATGATACTTATATATTGAAAAAAAATACTTGGAGTCATATCGGTCACACCGTGCATTGGATTGAGGTGCGGATAATTATTACATGTCTCAAATTACTTATGGATCAGTTCTTAAAGTATCAAAACAATCTGAATGTGTTTGCTTGGTTGTGAGTACGTCGCTTGTCTGTTTTACTAAAATATCATTTTAAACTGAAAACACACACTTTGACTCATATTGGTCACATCATGTGTATATTTGATGTGATACTGATTCCTGCATGTCACAAATTACTTATGAATCATTTTCCTAAATTATAAATACAATATGAGAATATTTTATTGATTTTCAATGAGTGACACTTTTTGAACGAAAATGTTGATTTTAAACTGATAACATACACATTGAGTCATACTAGACACATCATGTATCAGATTGAGGAGTGTTTGATTCTTACACATCAAAAATGACTTATGGATCTTTTTTATAAAGTATCAAAACAATCTGAATGTGTTTTCTCAGTTTTGAGTATGCGAGTTGTCCTTTTTACTAAAATTGATATCAATTTTAAATAAAAAGAAGAACTTGGAGTAATATCGGTCACACTGTGCATCAAATTGAGGTGAATCTAATTCTTACACATCCCAAATAGCATATGGTTCATTTTCATAAAGTATCAAAACAATCCAAATGTGTTTACTTAGTTTTGAGTACGTCACTTTTCCTTTTTACTAAAATGTTATTTTAAACTAGAAACACACACTTTGACTCATACCAATCACATCGTATATTGATTTGACATGAGAATGATTCTTACATGTCAAAAATGAATTATGAATAAATTTACTAAATTATCAATAAAATCCGAGCGTGTTTGCTCAGTTTCCAGTGAGTTAAATGTTTTGAACTAAACTGTTGATTTTAAACTACACATTGAGTCATTTCGGGCACATTGTATATCAGATCGATGTACGGTTGATTCCTACATGTCACAAATGACTTATGGATCATTTATATAAAGTATCAAAACAATATGAATGGATTTTCTCAGTTTTGAGTAGGCCAATTGTCCTTTTTATTAAAATTGATGTCATTTTTAAATAAAAAATGCACTAGTCATATCGATCACACCATGCATCATATTGAGGTAAAAATGATTTATATACGTATAAAATGACTTATAGATCATTATATTAAATTATTAAAACAATCTGAATTCATTTTCTCAATTTTTAGTAGGTTGGTTTTCTTTTTTATTAAAATTGATGCCATTTTTAAATAAAAAAGATGCACTTGGAGTCATATTGGTCACACTGTACTTTTTATTGAGGTATGGATGATTCCTACATGTCTCAAAAGACTTATTGATCATTTTTATAAAGTATAAAAACAACCCAAAATCATTTTATTAGTTTTGAGTATGTCACTTGTTATTTTTACTAAAATGTCATTTTAAACTGGAAACACATACTTTGACCTATACTGATCACATCGTGTATCAATTTTATATGAGACCAATCCCTACACATCAAAAATGAATAATGAATTAATGTCCTAAATTACTAATAAAATAATATCATGTTTGATTTTCTTTCAATGACTGACATTTTTTGAACTAAACTGTCGATTTTAAACTGATAGCAGATACATTGAGTCATAATAGTCACACTGTGTATCGAATTGAGGTGCAAATGATTCCTACATGTCTCAAATGAATTATGGATCATTTCCCTAAAGTATAAAAACAATAAAAATATGTTTTCTTATTTTTGAGTATGTCATTTTTACTTTTTACTAAAATTAATGTCAATTTAAAATAACAAGAATCACTTGGAGTCATACCGGTCACACCGTGTGTCAGATTGAGGTGTGACTAATTCCTATACATCCCAAAGTCTCAAAACAATCTTAACTGCCAATGTTACCATGTTTCCATTTCCTTTCTATGTCAAACTACCAACAATGAATATTGCCTCTATGTTCTTAACTAAAAAACCTTTCTCATTGTTGAAAGTCAGAAGAGTAGAGGCTTTCAACAACAAGAAAGGTTTTTCAGCTAATAACATTGAATCAATATGTAGTGTTGGTAGTTCGACAAAGAAAGGCAATGAAAATGGAAAACGTGGTAACATTGAAATAAAAAATCCTTTCATCTCTTTTGTGGCTTGTTGTAGATACTTGAAAGAAAATTATGTCTTCCCAAAAGATCTGTGAAAAATAACTAAATAAGTATTAGATAAAAATGATAAGGAAATTAACATACAAATGGTAGATAAAATAATGACAAAATTAATAAAATAAGTAGTAGGGATTCATTTTTACTGATGGTTGTATGCATTCTTGATGCATTTCCTTATTGTAATTATCTCAGTTGTAGGCTTAAAGTCCAATCCCTCACAAGCATGAGCAGCTTCGAACAAGCCACCCCAACTCGAATAAAAGAATCTAATTGTACACGAAAAAAATTATTATATGAGTAATACTGAAAAGATATAAATTAAAAAAAATATGAAACAATACATTAATTATATGGATAATTATTTTACTGTGCAAGCATTGTTGACCAAAGAGATATGACGATGGTAATGTAAGAATGATGATAAAAAAACACAAATAGATCTTTACAAACAATCAATCAACGAGTGAGGAGGATGAGGAGAAAATAAGATACAATGGGTTGCAACTTTGAATCATCTGAGAGGAAGTAAAGACATCCTATTGGGTTAATAAAATATTCATTTTGTACAATAAATAAATAAATACACATAATATATTCATTATCAAAGGTGAATGCCTCCCATTTGTGATAATTACATGGATGGTAATCAAAGATGCCTAAGGGTAGAACTAAAAGATGATGTTAAAGAATGATCTATTTTTAGATGGATTAACGTAAAACATACATAGTGTTTATTATATGAGTGATAAAAGAAGTGAAGTGATTTTTAAGAAGTATCAATGAGTGGGTTATCATTTCAAAGATGGATATATTTTTATTAACTGTAAGAAATAAAATCAAGGTTGAAATAAATGAATAAAATTTCATTGGTGATCGAAAAGTTTCATTGAAAACTCGAAGGAGTAAGAATCCACAAAAAATCTCATTTTTACCAAGTAGAGCCTAAATCATTTGGAGAGGATAACAATGATGATAATTGGATCAAATATATGCATGAGGAACTTGATCTGAATAAGAACAATGTGACATGAGAAGCTTAATATGAATAAGAACAATAAAGGCTTCTTATGTATCAAGTTGTTGCATATATTTTAAAAAAAAATGTCCATTAATTTAAAAATACATGAGTTTTTAGTTAATTCTTTGTCCTAATTCTATAAAAATCTTAACATAAAAGGTCACGATACTGTATTGTAATGAAACATTTTTTTATGACATGTAATTGAGATGGTCACATCTGCAGGGAATCAAATTACCACTAAAAGGACATAAAAATGGATTTAAGTTTATGTTAGTAAATCATAAAATTCAATAGAATTAAGAATCCACAACGAACATATCATGCTATTAAATTATTAAATACAAACTAATAAAGTTTACTTGAAGTGGGATTCTAAAGGTGTAATGATTTTATGCATGAAAAATAATTTTTATTTCAATAAAATAGACTCTATTAAAACTTATTTATTAAATTTACATAAATCAATGTTAATATTTTATTTTATCAAAATTAGTTAAACTTAGTAGTATAAGATTTATTCTTGAATGATTAAATATATTTTTTAAAATTTAAATAATAGAAAACTTTTTCTTGTAAAATAAGTTACTTTTCAAATAAAATATCAAATTTAGAAATTTTTTGATCAATACTAAATGAATAAGAACAATGAA
Organism: Viscum album; assembly: GCA_963277665.1. NCBI lineage: Eukaryota > Viridiplantae > Streptophyta > Magnoliopsida > Santalales > Viscaceae > Viscum > Viscum album. The sequence continues at coordinate 1,495,099,743 of OY728119.1, read as the reverse complement.
TTATGTCAACAGTGCACTCTTCTTATGCACCACCTAATGAAATGATATTTTGTTTCTTAAAATGCCATGATGCTGGGTTTTTTCCTAGAAAATAACTCATTCCAATGGTTTATTTTCCGACTATATTTCAACGATCAAAATCAAAATATTAATTACATTTTATTTCAAAATCAATTTTTCCTGTATAATATAGTCTAAGTATTATAAAATCTTAAAACTCTTTGATTTTTATTTTTATAGTATTTAATTCATTTTATTTAAATTAAAATTGAAATATTTCTAAAAACTAAAAAAATTATATTTTTTCAAGAATTAGTTAAATAAATAAGATAATAAATCAAACATATATAACGTTTTTTTCATCTGATTTTATAGATTCATCATAATCATTTGATTGTTACATTTCATAACTGACCCCTAAATCTATCCCAATACTCATGATATAGTTCATAGTCATCCTAAATAAATTCATTAATTTTACACCATATTTCAGTGCTCATTATTCTAGGAAAAAAATTCATGAAAAAATCACTATATAGTTGTTCCCATGTGTCCGATATTTCATCATCCATTTTTTGGAAACAACTTCTAGAACTACCTTTCAAATAGAAGGGGATAACCCTATATTTTAGTTCCTCCTCACTCAACTCTTTCAGTTCCAATTGTTGCCCGACATAATATAAGACCCCATTGATGTCATATATTTCATCATCCAAGTAATTTTCAATGTAATATTCCAAACCAATGACAACACTGACCGCTATATGGATGAATTTTTCAAAAGTTGATGATTACAAAGAGGTAGATGAAATTGAATATAGGTATTGGGAGCCTATTATACCTCATAACAACATGACCCAACTTTGTGTTTGACATATTTCAAGTTTCATAATACCAATGTTGTCCCAAGGAGACCCACATGATATCAAGGAAGATGATACTTCAATATATCTAAAAAAAATGAATTTTAGGTTATTTTATTATAGGATAGTGTAACTAGACTTTTTGGGATACACAGATGTGGGATGATAAGGTTTAGTGGATAACTGAGGGAAATTAAAGATATAGAAAAACCTAGACTTCATTCGAGCCGTTGTTGCGTTCAACCCTTGAATCGCTCGAGACTTGGATTCGAGCCTTGGAATAGTTGGAGCCTTTATTCTGGCCTAGATTCGAGCTTGGATTCGACAAAAAAGAGTGTCAGCAGCATGTCTCTTCTACGGAGAACTTCGGATATCACGAACTGGTTCGTGATGGTTAAGGTTCTTAAAATAGATTGTGACACTTTTATCAGTGCTTAAAAAAGAACTGATAAAGATACCTTTTATTAGTACTAAGTTAATAAGCGATGATAAATTGAATCTTTATCAACACTTTTTTAGCACTGATAAATACTTATAATAATTTTCAAAAAAAACTTTTTAATTTCTTTTAATTATTATATATAATTATAATACTTATAATAATAATTTTTATAAAATAATAATTTTATAATTCTTTGAATATATAATTATTTTTTTAGAATTATATAAATACTTTTTTAAAAAATAATATTATATAATTATATATAATTATATAATTATATATATATAAACATAGTAAATATATTCATTATTTAAATAAAATTATTATAATTTTATAATTATTTATTTATAATTATATAAATACTTTTTTTAAAAATATTATTTATTTATTTATAATTATAAATGTATAAAAACAGTAAATATACATTTATAAATATATTTATTTATAAATATTTTTATAAAAATTTATTTTTAACATTATTAATGAATATTTAATCTTAAGTTCATGCATGTTAAAAATGAGTAAAATTTATTAATTAAAAATGAGTACCATATATTGAAAATTTGGATAAGTTTGATTAATATAAATCATTAAAAATGGATATATATTGAAATAAAGATGAATACATATTGAAGATATTAAAACATAGTGAATAAATATATATAAAATAAATAATATAAATTAATTAAATTCTAAAAAAATATTTGTGTGTGCGCGTATGTATATAAAAATGAATTAATTACGTATATTTGAAATCAATATAATACGTTTGATCTATGTTATAAATTGAAAAATCAAACTACATTCAATTATGTTCATTACTTGATGCAATTAGTCATTATTTTTAATTCATATCAATTTTTAATTATGAACCATTATTCACTAAATATATTATTATTTAATGTAAAGCATAAATAATATTTTTTATTATATAAATTATATCTATATACATTAATATATATCTATATATTTAATATATACTATTTATTAACATTATCAATTTAATCTAATTAAAAAATGTTTAATAATTTTCTCAATTTTCTTATTTTTAATTTCAATTTGTTTAATTTTCATTTTTCATATATATATATATATATTTAATACATACTATTTATTAGTATTTATAATTTGTATATAATATAATCAATTTATTCATTTTTATAAATAATTATTTAATTAATAAAATTTATAATATTTTTTTAATAAAATATTTTTTATTTTTTTATTTAATTATTTCATTTTATTTTTTGGAACTTTATCAGTGCTAAAAAAACACTAATAAAGGATTCCTTTATGAGCACTAAAAATAAAGCACTGATAAAGGGTACCCTTTATCAGTGAACATAAAGTGGTGATAAATAGTTAAATTTATCAACGCTTTTTTTAATGATGATAAAGATTCCATTTATCTATGCTTTTTTTCACCGATAAATACCAGCACTATTAAATTCCTGTTTTTTAATAGTTTAAGGGGATTCATAAGAAATGAATTGTTGGGTTAGATACATGTCACATTGTAGCTAAGGGGAACCATAATGTTGCAACGACCCAAAATTTTTATCAATGAAAATATCCTTCTTATAATTATGTTATGTAGTATAAATCACATTAAAATCACATATAGAACACAATACAAACTTTATAAATGAATAATGAATGAAATAAGAAGTATTTATAGAAATTAAGGAACCTAAACCAATGGAATAATAACATGACCTATGGAATAGTAATGTGACCCTTAGGAATAATAACCTAACTAATAGAATAGTAACATCACCTATGAAAGTATAAATAAAATTTATCCATATTATAAATTAAAATATGATATAATTATATCATAATATAAATAAATAAATGTTTTGAAAATGATAAATTAAGTGTTGGTATTTTTATAAAACATAAATGTTTATTTACAATTTTATCATTAATATAATGATTTAAAAGAAAACTTATTTTCATATAATATATTTATAAATTGTTTTTTTTTGTTTTATGATTATAACATAATTTTATGAGACCTTAATTAATTTTTCAAAGTGTTATAAAATCAGTTATAATTTTAAAATCGGTATTTTTCAAGTAAATGATGATTTTAATTAAAAATTAATTTTATAATAGTTATAAAGTTATTTTCATAAAATGGAGTCAATTTTTTAGTTCTACACATAAAATATGGTTAGGGTAAATTTTTGGGATTTTTCTAAAATATTTGATTTTTTGGAGAATAGTGAAATACGATAATTTATGGTATAAGGTATATAAATGCATTTTTGAGTCATGATTGAGTCATGGATGATGTAAATGGCCATTATTTCAAACTGACATGCATTATTTACTGTATTTAGTCATAATAATCTATACTATTCATAGTCTTGATCCAAAATAACAAACTAATGAATAAATAAAAAAACTCTCATCTCCTCCACTATAAATATCACCCATCACCACATCTTTTATTCACACATATAAAGCCTTGAATATTCTCCAAATTATTCCAAAAAATATTCCCAATTCTATTCCCTACATCCATGATCCTTTTGTCTCAATAAAATACTAAACTCAAGTGCCTCAAGGAGGTTCTCAAGGAGAAAACTTTAAGAGGTAAAAACCTCTTTGATTTTCTTTTAATTTCTTTCCAATTTCTTTTATTTTATTATTATCTCCTCACCTCCCATTATCCAAATGGAATTTTAATTACATTATCTCACATATACAATAATTATATTATTTAAATGGAATAATCCATCATAATTTCTTTCCCCTCCCCTTTTTATTCTAAAAATGAATACATCGTCCGTGATGTGTTAATTTATTGCATTCAAGGATGACGTGTTTTCAATTTTCTTTTACCATATTCAATAATGGTTTTAAAAACATTTTTATGATTAAAATATATTATAATATATGTATTACATCTTATTTAATATTCTGAAACAAGTATATATACATAATATTAAATAATAGAACAAAACTAGTTTGTGATGATTGAGAAACCACCAAATTAATCTAAATGATTATCATTAACATTTTATCTAATGATTCGGCCTCATAACATATAACCAAATGATATATAAGAAAAAATAAACCAATATAAGTACATTAATAACATATAATTTTAATTCTGGACAACTATTTACATTCTACATGATCTTTCAAACATGTATACAAATGAACCGATCATGAAAACCAAGGAAACGAACACTCCCGAATGATGAAATCGAATCTTACAACACATCAAAAAGAACATAAATGAACTTAATAAAATTATAATAAATCAAATAAATGTCTAACTGGTTCTTAATTAATTAATTAATTAATTAATTTGATTTGATTATCTAGTATATTAAGTTCAAGTGCATAACACTTTCAGACATAAGGTAAGGGATTCTTTTGGAACCTCCATTTTTCCTTTGGGTTATGCTTTCTCTCTATTTAACCTAATATAAATCTTATTTATTTTTACATAATTCTTCTACATTCCATGTATATGTTCCAAAAACATGTATCTATATCATTTCATCCTTCTTTTTCGGGATATACATGTTTTAAAAAGGTTAACTTCTCAATTCTTCCCAATAAGAAAACCCGATTAAAGGGAACTTCCCAATTGATTACATATTTTCAAGTGTATTACATAATCTATTTTAATCCACCATTATTTTTATAGAATCACTCATTTTGACATTAAAAACTATATTGGTTCATTTTTGGTTTTATATAAACAATTATGCCTTTTTTGTTTTAAAGAATCTTGAAAATTTTCCTTTAAACCACACTAAAATGTTTTTTTTCTAAAGTTTCTTAAAAACCATTTTTATATGTTTTCACTTCAGTTTGACATCAATTATCATGATATATGACCATTTTACCTTATTGATACCCAATTCTTTACATGGGTAACCCTTATGTTTATGTTTGATTCCTTATGTATGGTTCTTTATGTGGAACACATATTCATGAATACGTTATGATGGGTGCACCCAAATAGCACTCCAATTCATTGGGTAATATTTAGTCTCATGAGACGTCATGTGCAATGGTCTTGGTGGTTAGCATTGACTCATGATCTATGTGTAACGATCTCAGTGCTTAGCCTTGAATCATGCTCCATGTGCAACGATCTTGGTGGTTAACCTTGAATCATTCTCCTCCATGTAAAATGATCCTTGACTCATGCTTATTTCATGTTTTATTTTGCTTCCACATTCCTATGATTTTGTGATTACATGATCTCATGTTATATATGTTATGCTTATATATGTTTATTCAAGTTCCATGCCTTTTTATGTCATCACGTTATGCCTTCTAACATGTGTTCTATACTTTATTCTTATTTTTATTCCCTTACCAGGATTTTTAGCTCATCCCTTTGTTCATGTATTCCCTAGGTTATCCTATGCAGATGTAGGGGATCAAATGATGTCAGGAGATCATTATAAATATTAAATAAAAGATGTTTTTATTTTGGTTTAATGATTTATAATTATGTATCTAATATTCCAAAGAAAAAATAATTTATGATCCTTGGTTTGTATTTTAAGGCTAATTATGTTTAAAATCATGTAATAATATGTGTAAAAGTCTAGATTTATTAAAAGCATGTTGTTCCTGATGGGTGTCACATGATTAAAATGTTGAATTTGTTGATAATTGGAAGTTAAGAAGTGTTTGGGGAAGGAAAGTATTGAGTATGTAAATTTTCAAAAAAATCATTAAGTCGTCATGCATAAGGGTCCTTGTAACACCCCAACCCAAAATACACTAAACCGGTACCCTGGGCTGGTGCACCACATAGCCTCAAACACACCTCCCTGTACACTAGAGGTTTCTGACTAGCAGCCCAGGTCTAAGTTGGTACAATGGGGAGACTATACCTTCATATTAGAGTAGAAACATCAATGGAAATAAATAAAATCACATACACCATCCAGATAAATAAGCAGTAAATGACAACGAGGCAAGTGTCGATGATAATCATAATCAATAACTCATGCTATGAAAAATGAAGAATGTACAATTATAGGCATACATACAACAACATACTAAACATGAAATCCCAAAAGACCAAAATACATAATTAGAAAGACCCAAAAAATGGTCTTGAGACCTAACCTGATTCCAACTCCCATGCTCCATCATAGTAGTCAAAACCTTGACCTATAATCAAGTAGCATCTACTCAGGTACCCAAGTACCATGGTGGCTTGAGCATGGTGTGAGTATAACATAGTAGGTCACCACCAATGAAATATAAAAAATAACCAGTTTATAATCAAGAATATACATGAGTGATATAAATAAAAATTTATATAGTTTACCAGTTTATCAAATTAATATTTAACAATTTAAATAAAAAAAAGTAAAGCAACCACCAATGCCCTAGCTCTATGGTGACACCCGACATCGGTCTGCACTTTCTTCGACCAGTGTCAGTGAGTCTTTGGTCACAATATACATCATGGATTAACTAGTTCCAAGGTATTATACCATGGAAACCATAGATATAATAATCTAAGGGGATCCACATGGCTCAACCAAGCATTCCCACTCAACAAAACCCATAAGGAATCCAAGGGGGGTGACTATTGGCATTCCATTAATCTATACCACCTGTCTGAAATCAAGGAAGCTTCCTTGACATTCAGAAACATGACTTTATTAGAATCCAAAAATCACACCTAAGGCATTCCACCCAAATAGATAAAGATGAATCTGGGGAGAATATCCCATGACATTCAATAAAGTTACCATGCAAGAATCCAAAACATTAATTAATAACATTAAATAAATATAAATGTTACTGGAATCCATGGGGGAGCCACCCCAAGGAATTTCTGATAATAAATCTAATTGGAATGAAATTAATAGATCAATTAATTCCATAGAATCAACCCTCAATGAATCTAAGGTGTCATCACACCCTAACATTCATCTGAGTACCCTACCAAAATCTAGGTCTCTCTCACAAAATTTCACACCAATCAAGTCTATATTGAATACATGGATTTTATGTAAGTAATTCCCATCACATCATTATTAAACAAAATAAATAATTTCACTTAATCATTCAATTCATTCTTTACTTATAAGAAATCAATTCTTAATTCAAAACATCCATTCTTTATAAAACATAGTTATATTGTTACCATTTAACAATTTAATATCAAATATATCTCATTATATATTCATTAATTTATAAAGGCTACATAAATCCCATACAAGAACATAACATAACTATGTTACCAAGTAATTTCACCTTTATAAAATGAGAATAATCATTTTAAACATAACATCTATGGTTCTCTTCATGCTCCACTCTACCAATTATTTAAATGAGGCCAACATCAACTCATGAAATCCACATTTCATTTTATGACCCAAGTCAAGCTAAAATATCCAATCCAAGGTTATCAATGATTGTAAAATTATATTTCATAATCACCAATCTAAAACATAATTTCCTTTTCAACCAATTAAACATGAAATCATCCATTTAACAATTATAATAGGGGATCATCAATTAATTTCATGATTCCATACCTAAGAGGCATCACTTATTAAAACAATCCAAATTAAAATTAACAATAAAACCAATACATTACACTTTGAACACCATTAATTTGGACTCATAGTATACCAATCAAATCATTCATCCTAAACAAGGCTCAACTAGATCATTTAATTAATTTTAGGTTGATGCAAAATAATGCCGACATGAAAAACACTCATTCACTTATAAAAAATAAGGGAGATTATGGATTTAATTTAAGGGAAAAACTACCATAGACTTAGAAGAGTCCACACATATATTATTAGCCTTTTAGTTCTGCCTAAAATAGGAGAAAATGAAGAAGAAAACAAATTCCCTAAAAATAGGGCATATTAGACAAAAGTGGCAAGATATTGTTTGAAAGTAAGATAACCAAATAAGGGAAGGTAACATAGTTATAGATTTACTTTAGGCTCATGAACACCTCAGGTGTAAGTCATTTTGGATAAAGGATGAGGGAGATTCATCATGGAAGATATGGAGGATAAAGAGGGTCATGTTTAGGGTTACTAGTTGAAATTGAGAGTAAAGGGGGAGGGGATATATTTAGGTAAAAAAATCATAAGGGAGAAGGTTAAAATTAAAATTTTTAAGGGGAATACAATTTGGTGGCATGGTTGATTAAACTATACACCAACCATGTGGTTAACACTGTCCCAAAACACCCCACCTCATATGGTTTGTAATAATCTCAACCCTAGTTTCCCAGAGTTGGAGGTTGTTTTATTACAATAGAATAGATGAAATAGATCACATCACCAAGTATTGATCAATTTAATAGTCTTGAAGAAACTAGATACCTACATGGTTCCCTTATTACATTGGTAATTAAACATAGAACCAAATAAAAGAAATTAAGTTGCTTATTATCACTTATTTAAAGATTTCATCTTCAAAACCTAGGGAAGGAAAAAAAAGATTGAGCTCAAATGCTCAGTAAGGGTTATATGAAATAATAAGAAGTGAAGTAAATTCAATAAGGAATATACATTATGGAAAGGTAAATAATCTAAAAAATGCATGCCATAAATACACTGAGAATGATAATGCATGCATAGATTTTTTCACATTGAAAATATTATGGAAAGTAATAACTGAATACAGAATGAAGAAAATGATTATTATTTAGATGTCATGTATCTATCACATGAACCATTATACCATCAAGATGGTTTAAGTCTGTGGGTAAAAACCCATCTTATTTTGTTTGGAAACAAACATGAAGGGTTTTTCACTAACTGTTTTGTCTCATGAGACCTGTCGATTCATCGAGGGGATATAAAGATCCCCACCCATCACTAAAATTCCAAAGAATTATTTATACATATATTCAATTTATGAACAATATGACTTATCAAAATATTTGTATTGATTAGAGGATACAAATTCATCAATATTTTCCCAAATAAAACATCATTTCAAAGATAACACCATATGTAAAAATGGTAAATGTATAAGGTAATAATAATATCAATGATACAATAAATATGGATATTTAATGAAATATTCAATGAATTATGATCACAAATAAAATGTAAGTATACATACACTACACACAAGGAAGAAGTGGAGAAAGACATAAAAAATGGGGATATTATAATGGATTCCATGAAAGAATGGATTTAAATCATACTTGAGCATTAATAATGGAAAATATACATAGATCATGATAAATGATGTCCAAATTAAGTGAAAACATGTAATAGGAGTGTTTAAGATACTTTAGAAATAAGCCTTTTTAAGGCGGTTTAAGGAAAATATTAAAGAGTCTTTTAAACAGAAAAAGGAATTATTGTTTGTATAAAACAAAAAATTTAAAAAAAATAGTTTTTCATGATAAAATTAGTGGTTTTGAAAAAAATATTGGTTTCTTAAAACATATTATGGCTGGTACTTGAAAATGGGTAAAAATTGGGAAGTTCCCTTTAATCGGGCTTGCTTATCAAGAATAATTGAAAATAGGTCCTTATAAAACTTGTATTTCCCATCAAATAAAGAATAATTAATCTAGGTAAATATATTTGGAATATAAAAACAGAATTTAGTAATATTACATATTAATAATGAAGAATTACATTGGGGTTGTAAGAACTCGGGTTTTTAGAACGGGTCAAAATCCCGACCCTATTTAAATTTTTGACAGGTTTCTGAGGAAACTGGATTTAATGGGAAGTTTCTGGAAATTTCCGGACTACACGCCATGTACTTTAAGTACATGCCGTGTATGTCTCGGCGAGTGGCCGACCGTGTACTCGCCAAGTACATGACGTGCGGGTGACCGTGTAGAGTTTTCTTACTACACGACGTGTAGTTTTGAACATGCCGTGTAGACCGCCAACCATGTGAGGCCATACATGGCGTGTAGGCCGTTGGATGGGTAAGTACCAGGGACACGCCATGTTCCCTTTGGACACATCATGTAGTCTAGCCGTGTATGAGGGATATACATGGCGTGTGAGTATGTCTGCCATGAAAGGAAGAGGAACCCAGTACACGCCGTGTACTCATGTCGGCAGGTTCAGAAAGTAAGTCGAAAAAATCTTTCCGTCTTATGAACAGTTAAATGAACCATACACGGCGTGTAGTCCCAAAGTACACGCCGTGTACTTTTTTTTCCACTTAAAATGGGCAGTAGCCTCGTATTGAGCCAGAACCTCAATATTTTGGCTGGGTTTAGTGAACCAAGTTGGCTAGATCTTCATTTGCTTCCCAGTTCTTCGTCCGAACTCCAATCCGATCCTAGTTGGATGCGTTGGAACCCCCTCGGCAAGGCCTCGATTCCTCTTTGGCTGTTTTGTCTGATTTTCTTTCTAGAACGAGTTATATCCCTTTGAGAGGTTTTGAATCTTTTGTAGATTTACCGCGTTTTAGACCGAATTGGCGGGTGTTACCGGAGGAGTAGCATCGTGCAAGTCTCAGGTAGGTGGTGCATACCTCATTTTGTGTTTTCGTGGTTGTTTGGGTAATGCGGCTTCGGTGCGTTTTTGGGTATTTTTGAGCGGGACCCATTTTATCTTCTTTTGCATACTGAATTGTTTATGGAGCCTCTGGGATGCCTTTGGGTATGCCCGGTTACCAGTTTTGCATGAGTGGGGCCGGGTGAGGGGCCGTGGCTCATCGGGGCATTTTGGTCGGGGAATGCCAAAATGGTTTTAATTGCAATATTATTGTGTTAAACTATTAGTTTAAATTATTTAAGCCTGTTATAATTGTTGGAGGCTTTTAAGACCTCTGTGCTGGTATGGGACAACACCTGGTATAGTGCAATTCGACTGTTTAGTTAGTTTTGCCTGGTTATGTTTTCTGGTTAAATATGTTATATATGAAATTGCTGAATTGAATCTGCTGGACCCTTTTTGGGTTGCGTTGGGATTGGACCGGTTACACTTGAGTGATGCTGATCACAGGTTGGGGCTTTGCCTGGGTTACTTTGGGTGGTTTTGACCATGGGATTGGGCGTCATGGACGTCAGTTTGAGGCAGTACGACTGTCAGGTTGGGCATGGCCCGGGATACTAGGGTGGCAATGCCATCGGACTTGAGTGACATGGTCGCAGGGACACGAGGTGTCAGATGTTTTGGTGGCTTAAGACTATTTTGGGTGATTACCGCTCACCGGGACTTTGAGTAGTGTGCACACAGAGATACTCCGTGATGAGGTGGTTTTGACTACTCGTGTGGGTAGAGGCCCCCATAGTTGCGGTTAGGTGTTTTGGTTGGGGGTGCTTGCCATATAAAGCCACGTGGGAGGTGAGGAGCCTTCAGGAAATGGGCGTGCCTTCGGGACGTCGGTACTTGAGACACGAGGTGTCAGGAGGCACATGGTGCCAAGTTACTATTTTGGGCGTGCCTTCAGGATGTCGGTACTTGAGACACGAGGTGTCAAGAGGCACATGGTGTCGGGTTAGTATTTTGGGCGTGCCTTCGGGACGTCGGTACTTGAGACACGAGGTGTCAGGTGGCACGTGGTGCCGGGTTACACGACAGAGATTCTGGCGTTGGCCGAAGCAGGTGACGCTCCATGGTGGCTGTTGAGCACCAGTGGAGTTTGTGTTTAATTGTGCATCGTACTATTTACTGATTTCCTTATAAATGCATGACTGCTTAAACACATATATTTGGTACGCACTGTTGGGTGGTATCCTACTGAGATTTGTCTCACACCCTACACGGGCCCTTCGGGACGCGTGTAGACTTTATGGATTTATGTGCAGGAAAGAGGCCAGCTTCAGGAGCTGGGATGCGTTAGTTATTTCATGGAGATGGTATGGACCTTGAGGTCATTCCTAGCTGGGTTTACTTTGTTTTTTTTACTTTCTGTGTTGGCATGCTTATTGTAGCTACTGTTGGTTAGCCATTGGCGCCCTTTTTATATTCAGTTGTGTATGACCTGTTCTGGATGCATGTTTTACTATACAGCTGTAGTTACATGTTCTTAGCATGCTGTTGTGTTTATTTCCGCTGCTGTTGTTTTATTTACTACTTCCTCTGTTTATCTATATTGATTATGTTTCCGCTCTGCGGGTCTGGTTCGAGTCTGCTGAGACTTTCTTACTGCTGCATCCTTACTGTTATACTTAGACCAGTACCCTTATTATGATCCTCTGGGAGGGTATAGCCTCCCCACTATACCTAACAGACCCTCGCTGCTATTCGGAAGCCTTTGGCATTCGGGGAGGTGCGCCTAAGGTAGTAACACCTGACCCGTTCGACACTATTCAGGTGGATGGCCGGGTCTGGGACATTACAAAGTGGTATCAAAGGGGTTCTTGACAGGGATTTAGTAGCAGCGTTTTACTGGATACTAATGAGTTTGAGGCTTCTCATTTCTTTCTGCTGGTTTTACTATTTGGGATATGGTAGACTGGAGATAGGTTGTTGTTACTGAAACTGGGTTTCTAGTTTGTTCTTGGGTGCCTGCAGCCCCAGGTACGAGGGATAGACCTAGTTGCTGTGGGTGGGAATTGCTGTTTGCTTTTGCTCAGATTACGGTTTATACAATTTACACCTCGGTGGCTCACTTGATGTGTGATGTTGTTGATTGTGATATGTGACCCTTGACTCGGTGTGGTAAGGGAGAATTGGACCTTGGACCAGTATGGCAAGTCTTGTTGCTTGGCTTTTGATAGGCACATTTCTAGGGTATTTAAATTTCATAATTGCACGTATGCTTTGTGAAATGATAATACCATGTGAATAAAATAAATCAATTTCCATGCTTTATCTGATTTGAAATGTAAAATGGTGAAATTCCTGATATAATTTCTAGTTGTTGCAATGTGTATGCCATGCTTTATTTTTTTGTAGAATTGCATGTGCCAGGGTTTTGGGTCTGACTCTTATGAGAGCAGGCAGGTACTATGATTGAGGCAGTGTAACTGTCAGGATTGGGCAACTCGGTCGTCGGTTTGAGGCAACGTGAGTTGTCGGGACGGGAATGGCCCGAGGTACTTGTGATACTTGGATCTGTTGAGGGCGGGTAAGGAGGCCGTGAGGCCGGGATGCCATGGGGCATGGGTTGAGGTGATGGGGAGTAAGGGTAGTTTTTATGCACTACCTTTTACTGCTTTCCTTATCTGCGTAGAATATATTGTTATATATATATGGGATGTCTGACCATTTATGGTATTCAGCAGGTTACTCTTTCACAGCTCGATGGAGCGTCAGGAAGGAGATAATACAGTGCCGCAGGACCAGGGTCAGACTTCGGTACAGGCTGAGCATGAGCCGCAGGTACAGGCTCAGGGACAGGAACATGTTCAGGATCCAGTGCAGGCAGGACAACAGCCGGGTTTGGAATCGTTCGGGCTGTGGCTTGATGAGCAGCTCTGAGCTATCCTGGTACGCGTCTTGTAGGGGATTGACGGAGGCACGCAGGGTACAGATCCTTCTATGGCGTATCTGACGTGGGAGTTCCAGTCGCAGCACCCACCGCTTTTTCAGGGTGAGGGTGGTCCGCAGGTGGTTGAGAACTGGATAGAGAGAATGCAGATGATATTCGTGCAGCTCGAGACACCTCCAGGGCAGAGGGTCAAGCTGGAAACGTACATGATGAGAGGACCGGCGAAGCATTGGTGGGATGTATAGGTTCAGGCTCGTAGACACGAGGGACTGGCATGGCAGGACTTTGAGGGCAGGTTCTTTGAGAAATTCTACCTGGAGACACTAAGGGAAGAGAGAGCTCGGGAGTTCTTGAGTCTTCAGTAGGGGGACATGTCCGTCATGGACTACGCAGCTACTTTCACAGAGTTGTCTCGCTTTGCACCTGGTATGGTGAGCGATGATGCAGCTAGGGTGAGGCGCTTCGAGGATGGCTTGCGACACGCCATTCGGGTCCAGGTGAACATTTTCAGGCTGAGTTCTTTCTCTGAGGCGGTGAATCAGGCACTTATAGCCAAGGGCAATGAGAGGGAGAAATCTCGCTTGGGCAGGACGATAGCTTTAGCTGATGGTTCAGACAGCAGGAAGCGAGAGATGAGTTCCAACAGGGTAGTCAGGCCAGGGATTCAGCTAGACCACCTCGTGGGAGTTCTTCGGTGATTTTCTTCCAGTGTGGACAACCGGGACATGTTCGGGCACAGTGCGACAGGCCTCCGAAGGAGTTCCAGGCATGTGGACAGGACGAGCATCTAGAGAGGTTTTGCAGGCAACCTTCTCAGATAGCCGGCAGGAAGGGACCAGGATAGACTGCAGCGTCTGGAGTTGGTTCAGGTTCGGTACCCGGAGAGGGTAGTCGAGGTTCAACTGTGCGCGGAGGCCGTGACAGAGACAGTGGGACCCAGCTCAGGGGTCAGTGGCCGGTGACTGGAGCAGCACCACAGGGAGGTCAGGCGTCAGGCAGCCGTGTTTCAGGCCAGGTGCATGCCGTGGAGCTGCCAGAGGCTGAGTAGGCTGGTGAGCCGATGACAGTTAGAGGTACACCGCGGTGTGACCGTCTCCATGTTTCCTTTTTGGCATGTTATGTAGAGGTATGTCTTTTTTGAGTGCACGTGGTGCACATGATCTTTTTGGACTGACTAGATGCTAGTTAGTGGGATTGACACCATATCGGGTGTGTGATATATATATATATATGTGTGTGTGTGTGTGTGAGGTGTCGTGGGAATTTGGGCATCGTGGATGCGGGTTACTTGAGGTGCCGTGGGCATCAGGGCATCATGGATGCGGGTTAGGTGAGGTGTCGTGGGCATCAGGGCATCATGGATGCGGGTTACTTGAGGTGCTAGGCACCAGGACCTCATAGAGGCGGACACCGATGCGGTGCATGATACTTTGTGTGTCGGAAGAAACACAGGAGCACCAATGAGGTGCAGGGGTGACGATGCGTCACAGGAGGACTATGCGTCCAGAAAACAGGTTAGTAAACCCTGTTTGTTTTACGTTTTATTGGGTTGAGACCGGGTAAGGCAATTCCTAAGGTGGGGAGCCCCCTTGAGGAATTTGGCCGGAACCTTTGAGACTGGGGTAGTTCGGGTTGTTTAACTGGGGTGGGCGTGTTCGGTGCCATCTCCTGGTTTCGTTTGGTAGCTCAGGGATGAGCTACGTTAAGGTGGGGAGTTTTTAAGAATCTGGGTTTTTAGAACGGGTCAAAATCCCAACCCTGTTTAATTTTTTGACAGGTTTCTGAGGAAACTGGATTTAATGGGAAGTTTCTGGAAATTTCTAGACTACACGCCGTGTACTTTAAGTACACACCGTGTATGTCTCGGTGAGTGGCCGACCGTGTACTCACCGAGTACATGCCGAGCGGGTGACCGTGTAGAGTTTTATTACTACACGGCGTGTAGTTTTGAACACGCCGTGTAGACCGCCAACCGTGTGAGGCCATACATGGCGTGTAGGACGTTGTCCAGGTAAGAACCAGGGACACGCTGTGTTCCCTTTGGACATGCCGTGTAGTCTATCCGTGTATGAGGGATATACATGGCATGTGAGTACATCAATGAGGAAAGGAAGAGGAACCCAGTACACACCGTGTACCCAGAGGTACACGCCGTGTACTCATGTCGGTAAGTTCGGAAAGTAAGTTGGCGGAATCTTTCCATCTTATGAACAGTTAAATGAACCATACACAGCATTTAGTCCCAAAGTACACGCCGTGTAATTTCTTTTTTTTTTTTCACTTAAAATGGGTAGTATCCTCATATTGAGGCAGAAACTCAATATTTTGGCCGGGTTTAGCGAACCAAGTCGGCCGGATCTTCATTTTATTCCCGGTTCTTCATCCGAACTCCGATCTGATCCTGGTTGGATGCGTTGGAACCCCCTCGATAAGGCCTCGATTCATCTTTGTCTGTTTTGTCTGATTTTCTTTCTAGAACGAGTTATAGCCCTTTGAGCGTTTTTGAATATTTTGTAGATTTACCGCGTTTTAGACTGAATTGGAGGGTATTACCGGAGGAGTAGCATCATGCGAGTCTCAGGTAGGTGGTGCATACCTCATTTTGTGTTTTCGTGGTTGTTTGGGTAATGCGGCTTCGGTGCGTTTTCAGGTATTTTTGAGCGGGACCCGTTTTATCTGCTTTTGCATACTGAATTGTTTATAGAGCCTCTGGGATGCCTTTGGGTATACCCGGTTACCAGTTTTGCATGAGCGGGGCCGAGTGAGGGGCTGTGGCTCATCGGGGCATTTTGGCCGGGGAACGCCAAAATGGTTTTAATTGCAATATTATTGTGTTAAACTGTTAGTTTAAATTATTTAAGCCTGTTATAATTGTTGGAGGCTTTTAAGACCTCTGTGCTGGTATGGGAAAACACCTGGTATAGTGTAATTTGACTGTTTAGTTGGTTTTTCCTGGTTAAATATGTTATATATGCAATTGCTGAATTGAATCTGTTGGACCCTTTTTGGGTTGTGTTGGGCTTGTCCTGGTTACACTTGAGTGATGTTGATCACAGGTTGGGGATTTTCTCGGGTTACTTTGGGTGGTTTTGACCACAGGATTGGGCATCATGGACGTCGGTTTGAGGCACTATGACTATCAGGTTGGGCATGGCCCGAGATACTAGGGTGGTGATGCCATCGAACTTGAGCAACATGGTCGCAGGGACATGAGGTGTCAGATGTTTTGGTGGCTTAGGACTATTTTGGGTGATTACCGCTCACCGGGACTTTGAGTAGTGTGCACACAGAGATACTCCGTGATGAGGTGGTTTTGACCACTCATGTGGGTAGAGGCCCCCGTAGTTGCGGTTAGGTATTTTGGTTGGGGGTGCTTTCCATAGAAATCCATGTGGGAGGTGAGGAGCCTTCAGGAAATGGGCGTGCCTTCGGGACGTCGGTACTTGAGACACGAGGTGTCAGGAGGCACATGGTGCCGCATTACTATTTTGGGCGTGCCTTCAGGACGTCGGTACTTGAGACACGGGGTGTCAGGAGGCACATGGTGCTGGGTTACTATTTTGGGCATGCCTTCAGGACGTCGGTACTTGAGACACGAGGTGTCAGGTGGCACGTGGTGCCGGGTTACATGACAGAGATTCCGGCGTTGGCCGAAGCAGGTGATGCTCCATGGTGGCTGTTGAGCACCAGTGGAGTTTTTGTTTAATTGTGCATCATACTGTTTACTGATTTCCTTGTAAATTCATGACTTCTTAAACACTTATATTTGGTACGCAACATTGGGTGGTATCCTAATGAGATTTTTCTCACACCCTACATGGGCCCTTCGGGACGTGTGTAGACTTTACGGATTTACGTGTAGGAAAGTGGCCAGCTTCAGGAGCTGGGATGCGTTAGTTATTGCATGGAGATGGTATGGACCTTGAGGTCATGCCTAGCTGGGTTTACATTGTTTTGTTTACTTTCTATGTTGTCATGCTTATTGTAGCTACTGTTGGTTAGCCATTGGCGCCCTTTTTATATTCAGTTGTGTATAACCTGTTCTAGATGCATGTTTTACTGTACAGTTGTAGTTACATGTTCTTAGCATGCTGTTGTGTTTATTTCCGCTGCTGTTGTTTCATTTACTGCTTCCACTATTTATCTATATTGATTATGCTTCCGCTATGTGGGTCTGGTTCGAGTCTGCTGAGCCTTTCTTGCCACTGCATCCTTACTGTTATACTTGGACCAGTACCCTTATTATGATCCTCCGGCAGGGTATAGCCTCCCCACTATACCTAACAGACCCTCGCTGCTAGTCGGCAGCCTTTGGCATTCAGGGAGGTGCGCCTAAGGTAGTAACACCCGACCCATTCAGCACTGTTTGGGTGGCTGGACGGGTCTGGGACGTTATAGGGGTAAAGAAAGAGAAAGCATAACCTGAATGAAAAACAGAAGTTTGAGGAGAATCCCTTACCTTATGTCTGAATGTATTTTGTACTTGATCTTAATGTCCTATATAATAAGATTAAATCCATTAATTAATTAATTAATAAAATTTTATACATTTATTTTATTTATTATAATTTTATTAAGTTCATTTTTTTCCTTTTTGATGAGTTATAATATACAATTTTATCAGTAGGGAGCGTTCATTTCCTTGGTTTTCATGATTGGTTTACTTGTATAAATGTATGGAAAATCATATAAAATGAGAATAGTTGTTTAGAATTGAAATTATATGTTATTAATGAAATTAAAGAGTATTAAATGGTTATATATTTCATTCAGTTATATGGTATGAGGATGAATCATTAGATAAAATGTTAGTGATAATCATTTAGATTATTTTGGCATTTTTTCAATCATCACACACTAGTATTTTTTATTAATTAATATTATGTATATAAATTGGTTATAGAACATTTTATAAATTATAATATGTATAATAAAATCTTATTTAACCATAATAATGGTTTTATGACCAGTATTTAATGTGGAATTGAAAAAAAACACGTCGTCCACAAAGGTGGTAAATCGACACCTCACAAACGATGTTTTGATTTTTAGAATAAAAGAAATATGAGAGGAGAATTGATGGTGGATTTTCCATTGAAATAATAAAATTAAATTATATATAAGATAATGGAGTTATCATGAATGTTTGGAAAGAGGAGGTAAGGAGATTATAAGAAAAGAAAAGAAAGTGAAAAGAAAATAAAGCGAAAGATGATTTTACCTCTTGAATTCTTCTCCTTGAGATCCTACTTATAAAAATTGGTTTTAGTCTTTTGTTGAGACCAAAACCTCCTAGATGTGGGGAAGAGGCTTGGAAAGAGGATTGGGCAGAAATTTGACAAGATTCAATGCTTAAGAGGTGTGAAAAGAAGGGGTGGTGAGGGTGGTATTTATATAGAAGGAGAGTGGTGTTTTTTGATCATTTTATTTATTAGTTTATCATTTTGGCTCAAGACAAGAAATAATGATGATTTCATGAATAAATAAAATAAATATACAATTATAGTTTGAGATTATAGTTCTTACATCAATGATGAATCATGGAATAGTATATTTAAATTATAGTGTATATATATCGTAAATTACTGTATTTTACTATTTACAAAAATTCAACTATTTTAGAAAAATACAAAAAAATCACCCTAACAATTTCTAGTCATGTAGAATTAAAAAATGAACTCCATTTTATGAAATATTTTTATAAACATGAGAAATTTAATTTTTAATTAAAATCACCATTTACTTTAAAAATACCAATTTTAAAATTATAACTAATTTTATAACTCTTTGAAAAATTAATTAAGGTCACATAAAATTTTATTATAATCATAATAAAATAAATTATTATTTTTTAAATAAATTTTATGAAAATAAATTTCTTTTAAATCATTATATTAATTATAAAATTTTAAATAATTAATTATGTTTTATAAAAATATCAACACTTAATTAATAATTTCTAAAAAAATTATTTACTTATACTATAATTATAATTATATCATATTACCATTTATAACATACCTAAATTTTATTTATAATTTTATAGGTGGGGTTACTATTCTTATGATCACATTACTATTCCTAATGGTCGCATTACTATTCCAACGGTCAAGTTATTATTTAATAGTATATTATTGTTAATTTAAACTTGGTGTTGTGTGCAATATAAGATATTTATTTAAGAAGATACATACCATAAAATCTTGGGGTGTTATATTATTCCCTCATTTGGAAATTTCATCCTTGAAATTTTCATGAATATTTCCTTTTAAACAGATGATAGTGGTTCTTCTTCATATCATCTTCATCTTCTCATGTTACTTATTCCATTTTATGGTTTCTCCAAAGAACCTTTACCAATTGAGTCATCAAATTTCTCAATACTTTCTCTCTTGTGTCAAGAATCTTGATATTCTATTCATAGTAAGAAAAATCAGGTTCCAGTTCTATTTCTTCATAGGCGAGTACATGCATTGGGTCTAGCATGAATTTCTTTAACAATGATACATGGAACACATCGTGGAATTTGGAGAGACTTGTTGACATTTCCAATTGGTAAGCTATATCTCCAATTATTTCCAGAATTTCAAATGGTCCAATGTATCTGGGGATTAGTTTTGCTTTCTTACAAAACCTAAAGACTCCCTTCTACAGAGATACTTTAAAAAAGGCACATTCTCCCACTTGAAACTGAAAATCCTTTCATTCGGTTGTCAGCATAAATATTTTATCTAATTTGAGATGCTTTAATATGATCTTGAATAGTATTACCTTTTTCATTGTCTCTTTAATAAGTTCTAGGACTATAAGTTTCCCCTCACCAACTTCCTCCCAACAAATTGGAGTTCGACATCTCTTTCCATATAATGCTTCATATCTAACCATTTGAATACTAGAATGTAAACTATTATTGTAAAAAATTACACCAAAGGTAAATACTTATCCCACATACCTTGAATTCTAATTGATAATGATATCAACATGCCTTATAATGTTTGAATAATCCTTTCAGTCTATCCATCAATTTGAGGGTGATAAGCAGTACTAAAATGAAGCTCAGTATCCAAAGAATTATGAAGAATATTCCAGAATTTTGATGTAAAACATGGATCTCAATCAGACACAATCGATAGAGTTGCACCATTAAGTTTTACAACTTCATTATTATAGAGTCATGACAGGTCTTCCGGTGGAAAATGCTCCCTTATAGTGAGAAAATGTGAATATTTGGTAAGTTGATCAACAATAACCCATATTGCATCATTCCTTCTGTGTGTCCTTGGTATTCCTATAAAAAATTTTAGAGTAAGGTCATCCCACTTCCACATAGGAATAGGTAGAGGTTTCATAACTCCTCTAGGATGTTGTCTCTCAGGATTCACTTATTGACAAACTAGACACCTTGACACGTAGTCAAAAATTTCCTTCTTCATGTTATCTTTTCAAAAACTTTACTTCAGATCTCTATACATATTAGTACTACCATGGTGTATAGAGAAATTTTAGCTATCAGAATCATCTAATAGTTACCTTTTTTAGCTATGGTATTGATGGAACACATAACCTATTTCTAAATTTCAAAACTCCATCCTCATACATGAAGTCTTCTAATATTCCATCCTTAACAACTTTAATTTTATTTTGAATATTCTCATCATTAGATTGATAGATTTTTATCTTCTCTAGTTAATATGTTTTAGCAATCATTTGAAAAATGAGTGATGTTTCCCTTTCCTTAACAACTCCCATATCCATTTTTACTATATCTATGAATATAAGATCTTTCTCAATCCTCATTTGGGTCATAAGTCCATGATCTTTCATGATTAATGCACATGATACCTTATTTTCCTTTCTTGGGTGGTAGTGTATTGAGAAATAATAATCATTTATTAACTCGATACATCTCTATGGAATCCCACCTTTTTATTACATAACTTTTCATTACATTTTACAAACAGAGGATCTTTAAAGTTTAGTGTCTTGGAAATAATGTACATAATATAGGAAAAAATAAGGCAATCTAGTAATACACTTGTAAGGATTAATCATAGTTTCATCCTAAGTACAATTACTTCATCTCATAACTTGGGTACATACAACAAATGATTGGGTGAGTAGAAGGCCCAGTAAGGGTAAACAAGGGAAACATTTTACTTGTGATATCAATAAAAAACTTGATGAAATACATAAAGACCTGAACAATGAAAAAAGATGAATATAATAATAAAAATAACAATAATAATAACTTGAAAATTTGGCTACAAAATTTAATTTATACATTCATAAGAATATCACCAATGTCCATCCTCAAGGTGTCATAAAAATTTCCAAGGTTGTTCACCAAGGTATCATGAAACTTGTCATTTCTAGAGATTAATTTATTTACCCAATGCATTGGAGAGCTATTAGGGAGCACCATTAATATGTATTTATATTAATGTGAGGTACATAGATAATAATAAAACATTTCATAAATAACTAAAAGATAATAAAATAAATGGGTTTCATATCAAAATCACAACGTTTTAAAAAGTGCTTAAAAACACGATCATTTTGTCATTTATAACCCACACAAATGGAATGAGGGTTTTGTGTATGTCAATTAATAAATAAAATAAATAAATTTTATGTCATGATGAGTAATCCTAGAAATTAAATAGATTTGGGTATTCATATAAATAAAATAATATAATTTCTTGATAAAAAGAGAGAGTTTTTGAGATGAAAATTCTGTAGCATAACGACTATGAAACATGGTTTTGGAAAACATTAAAAAAATAGGGGACAAGGTTATCCCATTAAAAAATGACTCATAATACAGTATAGATATATAATAAAATTAAAATAAAAACATGGTATTTAAATTTTAAATACATACCACATAAAAGAGAACTTGAAAGGAAAAGAGAAGTTTGAGAATTCCCTTACCTTGAAAAGTAACTTCTAAAACTCTAAGATCAGGATCTTGGAAGTTTGAGGACACCTTGGGAGGACTCCTTGGGAGGTATAAATATTAGAGATTTTTGGATAATTATTTAGGAATTAAATTAAATGAATTAATGGGTGGGTATTATAGCAAAATTGAGGAAATATTTTATTAATTTCAAAGGACACCTCATTAGTGGTATTTACAAAACCATGGGATTTTCCATTGTATTTTCCCATGGTATTGAACACTTGGGAAACCTCATATAATATTTTAATCCATAAGATTCTACCAGTATCTTATATTACTCATTAAATCATTATGAAATAGTTATGATTTCATTAAACATATCGAAAACCCAAAACTATATTTTTACTATTCATCAAAAATTCAATTGTTTCAGAAAAATCCCAAAAAATAACCTTAACCATTTTTTGACGTGTAGAATTCAAAAGTAAACTCCATTTTATAAAAATTAATTTCATTTTAAATTAAATTAAGTAAATAAAATACCAATACTTAACTAATAATTTCTAAAACATTTATTTACTTATACTATGATATAATTATATCACATTACTACTTAAGATGACTAAAAAATATTTATACTTCCTTAGGAGAGGTTACTATTACATTGGTCAAATTACCATTCATAAGGGTAAAATTAATATTCCAAAGGGTAAAGTTACCGTTCACCAAAAAATTATTTTGATCTTATTGTACCACATTTTTCACATTGATTACAACCATGTATGTCTGACTGCTAATCATTTTTTTTCTATTTTCAAAAGACGGGTTATGGGTTCCTGGTACCCCACAACATGATCCCAATACAACCACTTTCACCATTACACAAAAAAATCATAAACCAATGGAAATGTACAAGAAACCATGAACCAGGGCACAAGAACATCAGAAATGCTGGCCAAACCTCAGAAAGGGTTACCTTGAACGTCCCTCAGCGCGACCATCGACACCGGCCCAAATCCTCCCATCGGCAAACTCCAACGGAATTCAACCAGACTTAAAGAGAAATTAAATGGACCTCCAAGAAGAATACATCCACAAAGGACGTCAAAGAAACCAAAATGAAGATGACCAAATCCTAACACCGTTATCACCCTGATCCGCAGACAACTCAGAAGTTCCACCTTGACCTTAAACCACAATTCATCCTTCACCATCATCGCAAAACCATCCCTCACATCTCAACAATCCAACATACCATACCAATACATAAAATTAATCAAACCCTAGCATAGAAAATGCAAGAAGTGCAGCTGATTCATCAAGCATGCCTCTATTGAGGCACCACCGCTAAATAAAAACACACCGGCACAAAAATCGCCATTCCAGAAATCATCCAAAAAAAGAAATCTTTGCCAAAACAAATAGAAAGAAAATAAAAACACCAGATCTCTGGGAGAAAACCTAACCTCAATCCCAGATGAGTTCCCATCGCCACCATCCCAAAGATCCACGAATACCACTCTCAACCACCAAACACCCAGATCCGTGGATGAAGAGTCGTTCTCAAACCGCCGATGCTGAAACTCGAATGCCACACCGTGCTGCTCATTCGAGTTAGAGTCAGGAAAGAACCAGAGAGATGGGGAAACAAGATCTACCGCAACATAGAACAACCGAATCGATCCTCCGAACAAGGGAGAAGAGATGGGGAGTCAATCTGGAGTGGGGGGAGGCGGCGCGGGAGGAACCATAGCGGCACTGTGCCCCTTACGGGTTTATCCAACTGAGGTAATCAACTATAGGATCTACAACCATTTTTGTTCGATTTTTGAAAATAATTTCACTAAAAAATTTATTTAATAATAAAATATATTTTTTACTATTCATCCAAAAAACTATTCATCAAATATTATTCATCAAAAAACATTATTCATCAAATACTAAAAAATTGAAACTTCTTAGAAAAATTCTAAAAATTCAACCTAGATTAATTTTGACATTTGAAATTTAAAAATGATTTTTATTTTACAATAATAATTCTCTACATATGAGAAATATCTGAAAAGTAAATTTTTTTACTTCTAAAATAAATTTATCAAATTTTTCTTAATTAAACATATATTTTATTTAGCAATGCTATTCTTAAAACAAAAATGATGAAATAACAATTTTATTTATACCAAGGGATTACAAAAAGTAACCAAGGCCTCAATACATAACCCCTTATAATTTCCTCATATTACCTAAGAGTAAGGTGTGAAATGATGATAAAATCTTATGGTGGCTCAGGCAACATTCCCCTAGTGGTTATTTCTATAAACTTGAACTTCTCTCATAAGAGATTCCGTTCAAGATTAATATGTTGAAGCTCGACTTGGGCTTAGTCTAGATCAAATCCCAACGACACCACCTCCTTCCCAAGCTCTAAAAAATGGGATTCGTATGGCCTGAGTCTACTATATGAGGCCATCAACTCTTCTTTATACAATAATAACCATTACCATTTCTATTTATAATCACCAATCTTAACATTAAGAGTATAATTTTCAATGGTCATATTGACCAACAGTCATATAACAGTCGAAACCCAATGGTGTCATTTAAATTATACTCACTTTATTAATAAAAGGATATAGTTTTGTTGAGTATAAAATAATATAACATATATTTTCAAGAAACAATTATTATTCAAAAAGTTTAGGTCGTTACATTATCCCCCCTTAAGAAATTTCATCCCTGAAATTTCAACTCTTACCCTCAGAAGAGAAAAGGTGTGGGTACTTTTGCCTCATAGTCTCCTCCAATTCCCATGTGGATTATTCATATTTGTGATTCCTCTATAACAATTTAACAAGGTGGGTAGTCTTTTTGCATAGAACTTTGTCTCTATGATCTAAGATCTCCACTGGATGCTCCTCATTAGAGAGGTCATGTTCCAGTTGCACCACCTCAGGATCCCGTACATATTAAGGGTTAGGTATGTACTTCCTCAATATGGATATGTGGAATACATCATTAAATTGATATATATTTGGAGAAAGTGCAAGCCGATAGGCCACTGCTCCTATGCGATCAAGGATTTCATAGGGGCCAATGTACCTAGGGATGAGATTCCCTTTCCTTCCATACCACATGGCTCTCTTCCATGGAGAAATTCAAATGAAGAATTTTTCACCAATATAAAACAAAAAGTACCTTCAATGGTTATTGGAATAGATCTTATTCTGAATCCGAGTAACCTTAATGTGTTATTGGATTTCATGAACCTTTTCTATCATCTCTTGCACAAGATCAGACCCAAGAAGCTTTCTTTCACTAAATTCATCCCAACAAGTAAAAGTTTTACATATTCTTCCATATAGAGATTCATAAGGTTCCATTTGAATGCTTTAGTAGAAGCTATTGTTGTAAGAGAACTCAACCAATGGGAGATGTTGATCCCAACCACCTTTAAATTCCATTGAACATGTTTTCAATATATCCTCGAGTCTTTGAATAGTTCTTTCAGATTGGCCATCAGTTTGGGGGTGATAGGCCATACTGAAATTCAATTTAGTACTCAATTAATGTTGAGTAATTCTCTATATTTTTGATGTGAACCTCGTATCATGATCAGATACGATAGAGAGTGGTACCCCATGCAGCCTTACCACTTCCCTCACGTAAATCCTAGAAATTTGTTCAAGTGATAAATCTTCCCAAATAGAGATAAAATGGACATTATTAGTGAGATGGTACACTATAATCTATATCAAATTGTTTTCTTTAGAAGTTATCAAGAGACCAGTGAAAAAGTCCATAGTGATATTGTCCCACTTCCATGCTGGTATGGGTAGTGGTTATAATACCCCTTTAGAATTTTTTTGCTCTTCCTTCACTTGGTGACACACCAGGCACCTTATAGTGTAGTTGATAATATCCCTTTTCATGTTATCCCACCAATAATGATCACGAAGGTCCCTATACATTTTTATGCTTCCAAGATGTATAGAGAATGTATATCTTTGAGATTCATCCATAAACTTCTTCTTTATTTCCAGAATAGATGGAACACATAGTCTTGTATGAAATTTCAGTACACCTTCTTAATCAATATTGAATTTAAGATACTTCCCATTCTTCACAACCTCAAACTTATTCTGTAACAAAGGATCTTCTTTTTGAACTTTCTTGATATTATCTAGCAATGATGGTTGAGAAATCATTTGGGATATGGTTGATGGTGTCCCTTACCTTACAATTCCCATGTCCAATTTTACTAGGTCATTGATCAAAGGATCTCTTTGAATCCTCATCATTGCCAACATAACATGGTCTTTTCTACTTAATACCTCAGTGACTTTGTTTTCTCTTCTAGGATGATAATGAATTGAATAATAATAGTCTTTAAGAAGTTACAACCATATCCTCTGTCTCATGTTCAATTCCTTTTGTGTGAAAATATACTTAAAAATTCAATGGTCTATGTATATATCAAACTTCTCCCTATAAAGATAGTGCCTCTATATATTCAGAGAAAAAAAAACCACATCTATCTCTAGATCATGTGTAGGATAGTTCTTCTCATGAGTCTTTAACTATAGAGATGCATAAGCAATCACCTTGTCATTTTTCATGAGAACACACCCAAGAAATTTCATAGATTCATTGATAAAAATAATGAATCCTTCTCTGCTTGAGGGAAGAGTTAACACAGGTGCAGTAATCAATATCTTCTTCAGCTCTTGAAAACTTTCCTCACACTCCGTTTTTCAAATGAACTTTACCCCTTTTCGAGTTAACTTGGTTAATCGATTATAATATTGTGAAATGTTTTTCAAAAACCTCCTATAATATCCCTATAATACAAGGAAACTACAAATCTTAGTTACTATTGTAGGATAAGTCCATTCCTCTATAACCTTTATTTTTGTAGGGTCAACTGAGATTCCTTTACTAGTTACAATGTTCCCCAATAAATCAACTTGTTGTAACAAAAACTCCCACTTGATAAAATTTTTAAATAACCTCTCATTCATAAGAGTCTATAATATAACCCTTATATGATCTTTACGATCCTCATTAATTTTAGAATATATCAGAATATAATCAATAAAAACTACTAAAAATTTATCAAGGTAGTCCTTAAATACTATATTCATCAAATCCATAAAATAGTAGGTGCATTAGTCAATCTGAAGGGCATAAAAATAAACTCATGATCAAAAGATGTTTTTTGGAATATATTATTTATTCACACTCAATTGATGATAAACATACTGAATATAAATCTTGGAGAAGAATATAGATCCACAAAGTTGGTCAAATAAATCATCAAATCTTGGAAGAGGGAACTTTTTCTTTACTGTGATCCTATTCAGTTCTCTGTAATCAATGCATAAACGCATCTATCCATACTTATTCTTCACAAAGAGAATAGGTGATCCCCAAGTAGACACACTTGTACGGATAAACCCCATCTCCAAAAGTTCTTGTAGTTTCATCTTTAATTCCTCCATCTCCACATTCGGCATTCTATACGGGGTTTTTGAAATCATCTTGGAACCAGGCATGAGTTCAATGGAGAACTCTACCTCTCTTTCTGGGGGCGGTCTAAGTAACTTCTTAGGAAATATATAAATGTATCTCTAAACTATGGTAACATTATCTATCCTTAGAATCTCATTTACTTCTTCTTCTTCACTGATAAACTCCCTAAAGAAGGCTATAGGAGGTTATTCTATACAAATATCAGGTTGATATATCTCTCCTTTTAAGATAACTGTAGATTTTCCATTCAAGAATACTGAGATTTCCTTTCTTATACATTTGATATTAACATTATACTTTGAGAGCCATTCCATCCCTAGCATAATGTCGAATTCCAACATGGGAATGACTACTATATTTATTATAATATTTTTCTCACTAAAGTAAATACTAGAGTATCTAAACATTATTGATTCTTGGATAATCCCTCCAGGAGTCTTTACTTATAACTCTATTTTAGTGGTTTAAGAATTGGTTCTATATTCTATGAAAACTTGGAGGAAATAAAGGAATATGCATAAACATAATCAAACAAAGTACTTGCTAGATTTGAGAGAATAATAAGAATACCTACCACCACATCATTTGGAGCATCAACATTATCCATCATGATATAAAATGCACGACCTTTCTCCTTTGGCCTATACTGAGGCTGATGGTGATTCTCCTCCACTACCCTTAGATTGAGATAGTGATTAGAAAAGTGCCCAAGTTATACATAGTTAAATAATTGGATGTAAGGTAGGGCCTGCACCATCATTCCTTTGTTTTTAGTTTTGATAACTTGAGTCTTCATATCACTACAAAAATTACAAGAAATATGGATTTCTCTTCCACACTTGTAACACTTTCTACTCCCAAGTAGGCAGTTCCTTGAATGCTTCTTCCCACATTTATTACATGTGGTAAGTTGCACTTTCTTTCTACCTCTTCCCTAATCAAAGATCCTCCCCAAGCTTGGCTCCATTGAACTCTTCTTTTCATTTGACTTGTGGAACCACTGTGTCTCACTAAACTTAATATCAAATTTTATAGCACTTCCTATGATTTGCTCATAGATTTCATAGTCTCATTTAGCTAGATTATTCTGAAGATGAGGTCTTAGTCCACTGAAGAATCTATCAACCTTCCCATTAGGATACAATACAAATCTAGAGGTGTAACATGAAAGCCTTGTGAAGTTCATCTCGTAGATTCCCACAAATTCATTCTGCTTTTGTTTCAGCTCGAGAGATTCCTTCTCTATTTTTTTTCTCATCGAATGAGGGAAATACTTATTGAGGAAGATCCCCTTGAACTCTTCCCACTCTATATCTTCAATATCCCCTCTTGGCCTCATGTTTTTAATCAGTTCCCACCAATGATAATATTCTTCATCTAAGTGGTAAACATACAAGGTGACTTTCTCTTATTTGGAACTAAGAAGTACAAAAAAGATCTTCTCTATAGAGCTTATACACTATTTCACAATCAATGGTTCAGTAGATCCACTGAACACTGGTGGTTGTTGATGCATAAAGGACTCAACAGAATTTTGTTCCCTTCTTGGTGAAATCAGTCTCTCAGATTTATTCAAGTTATTTCCCATAACTTGAGTCATTTGATTCATCATTATCATGAAATTTTCCATTTCGTATTCCATCGGAGGGCTGTCAGCGCATGGTCCATTATGGTCACCATTTGCACGATTCCTCTAATTTCCTGCCATTTTCTAAAAAAAGAAAAACTTAGTGAGAAACTTGTTTCATTTAAGAATATTTTAACTCAAAAAGATTTTTACGTCTTAAAACATTATGCATAAACACACTATTCAATACGAACAACTATATTTCATATAAATCCTTCATAATGGTTCATAAAAATCTTGTGATTAACCAAACATATTCCCCAGGAGTGTCAAAACAGAAGTGCATCAAGGCTTGTTTTCATGCACGAGTTCCCATTTGATTCTAGATCAAAGCGGTGTTTTTTAGGTTTTACCCCTATATACATCTATTACAGAGCCACATTCACTTGTTCGTATCAAGATAGTGATTTATTTGTTTGGAAACCACTTACTTAATATTTCACCAAAATGCCCGGAAGTTTTCCAATATTTAATTTTTTTATAGCTTTATTCCTAAATTTTCATACCATAATTTCCAAAAATAACTAAACTATACTTTGATACCAACTATGGCATCCCACCTTTTTATTACATAACTTTTCCTTACATTTTACAAATAGAAGATCTTTAATGTTTAGTGCCTTGGAAATAAGGTACATAAGACATGAAAACATAAGGAAATATTCTAATACAATTTTAAGGCTTAATAATAGGTTAATACTAATTAAAATTACTAAATATCATAACTTGGGGACATATATCAAAGGAAAGGGTGAGCAGAAGTCATAGTAAGGGTAAACAAGGGAAACAATTTACTTGTGATATCAATAAAAACTTGACGAAATACATAAATACATGAGCAATGGAAAAAGTGTCATATCATAATAAAAATAACATGAATCATAAATTAAAAATTTGGATACAACATTTAATTTATACATTCATAAGCATACCACCAAGGTCTATCCCTAAGGCGTCATAAAAACTACCAAGGTTGTTCACCAAGGTATCGTGAAACTTGTCATCTCTAGAGATTAATTTCTTTACCCAATGCAGTAGAGATATATGAGGGCACACCATTAATATGTATTTATATTAATGTGATACACATATATCATAATAAAAAATTTCATACATAACCCAAATAAAATAAAATAAATGAGTTTCATTTCAAAATCATGGTGTTTTAAAAAGTGCTTAAAAACATGATCATTATGTCATTTTTAACCCACAGAAAGGGAATGAGGTTTTTATGTATGTCAATTACATAATAAAATAAATAATTTTTATGTCACAATGAGTACCCTTATAAATTAAATATTTTTGGGTATTCATATAAATAAAATAAAATAATTTCTTGATAAAAAGAGAGATTTTGAGACGAAAATTCTGCAACATAACGACTATGAAACATGGTTTTAGAAAACATTAAAAAAAGAAGGGAAAGGGTCTCCCATTCATAAATGACTCATAATATAGTATATGGATATAATAAAATGAAAATAAGAACATGTTATGGAAATTTTAAATACATAACACATAAAAGAGAACTTGAAAGGAAAAGAGAAGTTTGAGAATTCCCTTACCTTAAAGAGTAACTTATAAAACTCTAAGATCAAGACCTTGGGAGATTTAGGACACCTTGGGAGGAATCCTTTCAAGGTATAACTAGCAAAAATTCATGTATAATTATTTTTGAATGAAAGGAAACAAAGTAATGGGTGGGTATTTATAGCAAAAGTGAGAGAATATTTTATTAATTTCAAAGGACGCCTCATTAGTGGTATTTGTAAAACCATGGGCTTGCCCATGGTATTGGATACTTGGGAGACCTAATATCATATTTTAATCCATAATAGTTTAAAAACTTTTTATCTTACTCATTACATCATTATGACATTGATGTCATTAAACATACCAAAAACCCAAAACTATATTTTTACTATTCATAAAAAATTCAACTGTTTCATAAAAATACCAAAAATTCACCCTAACCATTTTTTGATGTGTAGAATTTAAAAGTGAACCAAATTTTATAAAAAACTATTTCATTTTAAATTAAATTGAATAAATAAAATACTAATACTTACTAATAATTTCTAAAACATTTATTTACTTATACTATGATATAATTATATCATATTACCACTTAAGATGACTAAAAAAATATTCATACTTCCTTAGGTGAGGTTACCATTCCATTGGTCAAATTACCATTCATAAGGGAAAAATTACTATTCCAAAGGGTCAAGTTCCTATTCACCAAAAAATTCTTTTGATCTTATTGAACCACATTTTTCACCCTAATTACAACCGTGTATGTATGATTTTTGAAAATCATTTCATAGATTTTTTTTTATAATAAAATATATTTTTTCTATTCATAAAAAACACTATTCATTGAATACTATTCATCAAACAACACTATTAATAAAATACTATTCATCAAATACTAAAAAATTAAAACTTCTTGGAAAACTTCTAAAAATTCATCCAAGATTAATTTTGACATTTTAAATTAAAAAATTATGTTTAGTTTACCATAATAATTCTCTACGTATGAAAATTATCTTAAAAGTACAATTTTTTTACTTCTAAAATCAACTTATCAAATTTTTCTTAATTAAACATATATTTTATGAATCAATTCTATTCTTAAAACAGAAATGATGAAATACAAATTTTATTTATACCAAGGGATTACACAAAGTAACTAAGGCCTCATTACATAACCTCTTATAATGACCACATAGGACCAAAGAGTAAGGTGTGCAATGGTGATACAATATTAGGGTGACTCAGAAAACATTGCTTGAATGGTGGTTTCTATCAACTTTAACTTATCCCATAAGAAATTCTGTTCAAGCTTAACGTATTGAAGTTCGGCTTGGGATTGGTCCAGAGTGAAGCCCAGTAATGACACCTCCTTCCCAAGCTCTGAAAAATGGGCTTCATATGACCTGTATCTACTAGATGAGGCCATGAACTCTTCTTTATACAATAATAACCATTATCATTTCTTTTTTATAATCACTAATACTAACATTACGAGTATAACTTCTAACATTCATATTGACCAACAGTCATATAACAGTCGAAACCCAATGGTCTCATTTCAATTATACTCACTTTATTTATAAAGAGATATAGTTTTTTTGAGTACAGAATAATATAGCATAAATTTTAAAGAAACAATTATTATTTAAAAAGTTTGGGTCTTTACAATCGTCTTTGACTTATGTTGAGTTATTTCTGTGTAAAGATGTATTTCAAACTCTTGTGATCCGTATATATCTCACATCTTTCACTATAGATATAGTGTCTCTATATCTTCAGAGAAAAGATTACGTTCGCCAACTCAAGATCATGAGTTGGATAATTTTTTCCATGATTCTTCAACCTCATTGATACATATGCAATAACTTTATCATTTTTCATAAGTACACAGCCTGATCCATTATTCGATGCATAAATATATATCATGAACCCATCATTTCTTGATGGAAGAATAAAAATTGGAGCATTGAACAATTTTCTTTCCAATTCTTCAAAAAATTCCATACATTATTTTTTTCCATACAAAATTAACCCCTTTACATGTGAGCCTGGTTAATGGGTTATCTAATTAGGTAAAATTCTGAATAAAATGTCAATAGTAACCTACTAAACCAATAAAACTATGTAACTTAGATATGTTCATTAGAATAGGAAACTCTTGGATTGCCTTTTTCTTTGTAGGATCCACTGAGATTCTATCCTTAGATACAATATATCCAAGAAAAAAACTATTTGAGTATATAATTCTCACTTGATAAACTTCCCATATAACTCTTTTCTTCTTAAAGTCTTCAGAACAACCCTCAAGTGGTTCTCATTATCCTCATAGATTTTGGAGTACACCAATATATCATCAATAAACACCACAAAAATATTATCAAGATAATCCTTGAATACTATGTTCATTAGATCCATAAAAATAGAGGGTTCATTAGTGAGTCCAAATGGAATTACTATAAACTCATAATGTCCATACCTGTTTTTATTTATCTATAGTTAATTCATAGCCTCAAGGATCCAACTTTCTTCATAAAAAAAAAGAATAGGGGCTACCCATGGAGAAATACTAGGGCGAATAAATCCCCTATTACTAAACTCCTCTAGTTTTTTCTTTAGCTCCACTAATTCCACAGTGTTAATTCTATAAGGAGTATTTGACATTGGTCTTTCATCAGGTATTAGATCAATGATAAATTCAACTTCACACTCTGGGGGGTGTCCAGGTAAATCCTTATGAAATGCATCAATGTATTCCTATATAATTGGCACATTCTCAATTTGAAGATGAATTTCCTCATCCCTAGATGTTGTTTTATCTTCCTTCCTAATAATTTTATTCAGTAGAGCTACTGAGGGTAGATCTAGATAAGAACAAAATGATAAATTTTCTATTATAAAGATAAGAGATTCTACATATTTCTCACAAATCATATTTTTCTTCTTTTTGTAATAAATTCTCACATCATATTTTGAAAGCCAGTCCATACTGAGAATTATATCAAATACACCCATAGGTATGATGATAATTTCAGTAACTAAATTACGTTTATGTGTCATAAAGGGGACTGACCGACACATTTTTGTTGCAATTAGACTTCCCTTAGGAGTTTTGACTGATAACTCCCTTATTAAATCAAAAGATAAATTTCTAATTTTCTTGGAAAACTGGGTAGATATAAAATAATGGGATGATCTAGAATCAAATAAAGAATTGGATATATTTTAATATAGGATTAATGTACCTTCCACCTCATCACTGGGTACTTATAATTCAACTGTAGTGATCACAAAATCTTGGACATCTCCCCTTGGCCTCTTATATAGTATATTCCACTAACACTTGGGAAAATGATTTAAATAATTCCCCATTTCATTAA
This sequence comes from Viscum album, assembly GCA_963277665.1. NCBI lineage: Eukaryota > Viridiplantae > Streptophyta > Magnoliopsida > Santalales > Viscaceae > Viscum > Viscum album. Next base: position 1,495,065,080 of record OY728119.1, on the reverse strand, counting down.
ATTTGAAGAATTTAACATCATTTATTTTTTTCTTAACTTTACAATCATTAGATTAATGGAACTTTTCTCAAAACTTATAGAACACTCCCATTCCTTTTAATCATTTACCATGATGATTCTTTCCACAATTTACACATAATGTAAATTTATTCATTCCATTATTCTTATTTGATGCTTCACCTTTTACATAGTTATCAGAAGACCTATTATTCTCTTGATTTCCCTTGAACATATAAGATCTAGAAAATTAATTCTCTATTTTGATGGCACTTAATACTATTTCATCATAAGATGAAAATTTATGAGAATCCAGTTCCCTTTGGAGACTTGGTTTAAGACCTTCAAAAAATGACCTATATTGTATTCTGAATCACATATATAATCTATAACACACCTAGATAGTCTTATAAAGGTAGCCTCATACTCTGAAATACTCTCTTCTTCACTTTACTTTAAGCTAAGGAATTTTCTATTCATTTCAGTTCTTTTCTCATGAGGGAAGTATTTATCAAAGAATTTTTCCTTAAAATTTCTCCATTCCATATCTTATATTTCATATTCCTCCTTAGTATTCTGGATCAAAGACCACCATTGATTAACATTTACCTTGAGGCAATATACTTTCAGTAGTACCTTTTCATTTTCATTTCATCTCAATGCTATAAATATCTTTTAAAGGGACTTAATCCAATGCCCAGATACTACTAGATATGTAGTCTCACTAAAATATGGGGGCTTTTTCCACATAAAACGATCCAAAATAGGTGTAGTATGGTTATTTATCATAACTTGAGTAAGATTTCCTAATATGTTCATGATCTATTAAGCTCCAACACTAAAAATGTTGACTTTATTATAAGGGTAATACCTAAATTTTCTATGGGTATTGATTCCATTCCTTCCAGTAGGTGACATTTATAAACAATGACATACACTAAATTAGGTTATGAATCGTAATGCATAATTTTGAACTAGAAAAACACTTAACATAAATTGAAAATTTATGCATAGCTAATCTCATAATCATAAACATGGTTTCTTTGTGTACATATTTAATTTTAAATCCTTTATAATGGTTTGTAAATGTAATGTAAATTATCCTAAGAATATCCCTTGGGAGTTTCAAACTAGGTGAACAGTAAGGCTCGTTGTTCTGTACTAGGTTACATCAAGTTTGGCTCGATGCACCTTGTCAGAGTTGTTACCCCTAGGTATATCTATACTAGAACCATTACCACTTGTAGTATCCAGACATGGATGTATTTCTAGGAAAACCCAAATAATATCTACCTTACCAAAATTCTAGGATGTTCCTATATGCTTATCCTCAAAGTCTATCTTATGATTATGTTCCCAAATCCATGTATTCTAAATATAGTTTATAAGGTTTCTTCTAAAATTACTCTGATACTAATCATAACAACCCTGACCCTAGTAGCTTAGAGTTGGTGGTTATTTTATTATAATGGAATAGATACAATAGATCACCTCACCAAGAATTGACCAGTTTAGTAGTCTTAAAAAAAACTAGATACATACATGGTTATCTTATTACATTGGTAATTAAACATAGAACATAAGAAAAGAAAATAAGATAATTCTTTTCACTTATTCAAATATTTCATCTTCAAAACTTGGAGAAGGAAAAAAATAAAAGGGTGATATCAAATGATCAGTAAGGGTTTTATAAAATAAAAATAAGTGAAGTACATTAAATAAGGAATAAACATTATAGAAAGGTAAATAATCTGAAAAACACATGCCATAAATAAACTGAGAATGATAATATATCCATAGATTTTTTCATAATGAAAATATCATAGAAAGTAATAATTGAATACTTAATGAAGAAAATACTTATTATTTGGACATCATGTATCTGGCGCATGAACCATTACACTATCAAGACTGTTTAAGTCTGTGGGTAAAAACCCATCTGATTCTATTTGGAAACAAACACAAAGGTTTTTTTGCCAACTATTTTATATAATGAGACATGTTGATTAATTTAGGGGATATAATGGGCCCCACCCATCACTTAAAGTACAAATAATTATTCATACATAGATTCAATTCATGAACAATATAACTTATCAAAATATCTATATTGAGTAGAGGATACAGATTCATCAATATTTCACCAAATAAAACATCATTTCAAATATAACACCATATATAAAAATAGTACATGTATAAGGCAATAATAATATCCATGATACAATAAATATGTATATTTAATGAAATATTCAATGAATGATGATCACAAATAAAAGGGAAATATATATACACCACACACAAGGAATAAGTGGTGAAAGGAATAACCAAAGAGGATATCATAATGGGGTACATGAAAGAATGGATTTAAATCATACTTGGACATTCATAATTGAAAATAGGAATATATCATGATAAATTATTTTCAACTGAAGTGAATACATGTAAATGGAGTGTTTAAGAAACTTTATATTTAAGCATTTTTAATACATTTTAAGGAAAATATTAAAGATTATTTGAAAAGGAAAAATGAATTATTGTTTGTATAAAACTAGAAATTCAAAAAGATATTTTTCATGATAAAATGAGTGGTTTTAGAAATATATGGGTAGTTAAAATAGATTATGGATGGTACTTGAAAATGGGTAATAAATTGGGAAGTTCCCTTTAATTGGGCTTACTTATCGAGAATAATTGAAAATGAGTCCTTATAAAAATTGTATTTCCCATAGAAGAAAGAAGAATTTATCTAGATAAATATATTTGGAACATAAAAAAATAATTTATTAAGAGTACATAGGAATAATTAAGAATTAAATTTGGGTAAAGAGATAGAAATAATAACCTGAATAAAAAATGGAAGTTCAGGGAGAATCCCTTACCTTATGTCTGAATGTGTTATGAAATTAATCTTAATGTCTTGGATAATCAAATTAAATCCATTAATTAATTAATTAATTAACTTTTATATATGTATTTGATTTATTATAATTTTATTAAGTTCATTTTTGGCCTTTTTTATGAGTTATAAGATACAATTTTATCATTTGGGAGCGTTCGTTTCCTAGGATTTCATGATCAGTTTACTTGTATACATTTATGGAAAATCATGTAAAATAAGAATAGTTTTCTAGAATTGAAATTATATGTTATTAATTAAATTAAATATTATTAAATTATTAAATATTTCATTTGGTTATATGGTATTAGGATGAATCATTAGATAAAATGTTAGTGATAATTGTTTAGATTATTTTGGTATTTTTTCAATCATCGCACACTAGTTTTGTTTTATTAATTAATATTATGTATATAAACTAGTTCTAAAACATTATATAACATATAATATGTATAATAAAATCTTATTTAACCATAATAATTATTTTACGACCTTCCTTGAAGGCGCAATTGAAAAATAAAAACACACTGTCCACAAAGGCGGCAAATCGGCACCTCACAGATGATGTTTTCATTTTTAGAATAAAAAGAAGATGAGAAGAGACTTGATGGTGGATTTTACATTAACATAATAAAATTATAGTATATATAATATAACAGAGTTATCATTCATATTTGGACATAGGAGGTGAGGATCATATAATAAAACAATAGAAAATGAAAAGAAAATAAAGAAAGCGAAAGAGGATTTTACCTCTTGAATTCTTCTCCTTGAGAACCACCTTAGGGAAATTAGTTTTGGTCTTTGGTTGAGACCAGAACCTCCTAGACATGAGGAAGAGTCTTGGGAATATAATTGGGTATAAATTGGATAAGCTTAAAGGATTAAAAGGTGTGAGGAGAAGAGGTGTTTATGGGTGATATTTATAGTGGAGGAGAAGAGTGTTTTTATTATTATTGTATTCATTAGTTTATTATTTTGGCTTAAGAAAATAAATAGTGGTGATTACATGACTAAATAAATTAAATAAAAAAGTATAGTTCAATATTATGGTTATTACACAAGTTATTACTCAAGAAATAGTGTATTTAACTTATAATTTATATATATCATGAATTATCGTATTTTACTATTCACTAAAAATTCAACTATTTTAGAAAAATCCCAAAAATTCACCCTAAGAATTTTTAGATGCGTAAAATTAAAAAATTAACTTCATTTTATGAAAATATTTTTCTAAATATGAGAAATTTAATTTTTAATTAAAATCATCATTTACTTATAAAATACCAATTTTAAAATTATAACTGATTTTATAACACTTTAAAATTTTAATTAAGGTCAAATAAAATTATCGTATAAAAATAAGAGAACAAAATATTATTTTTTGAATACATTTTTAGCAAATAAAATTTCTTTTAAATCATTATATTAATTATAAAATTGAAAATAATTATTTATGTTTTATAAAAATATCAACACTTAATTAATAATTTCTATTTTATTTACTTATACTATACTTATAATTATATAATTTTACAATTTATAACATGAAAAAATTTTATTTATACTTTAATAGGTGTGGTTACTATTTTAATGGCCACATTACTATTTCTAATGGTCACATTACTATTCCAACAGTCAAGTTACTATTTAATAGTATATTACTATTCATTTAAGCTCGGTGTTGTGTAAAACACAAGCTATTTATTTAAGAAGACACATACCATAAAATCTTGGGGTGTTATATGATTGGTCTAAATGGTTGAACAACCATGTTCTAACCATGTGAATCAGCTTTGGGACCCTCTATAACAACTCTCATAGCTTTTCTACAACCATGAGAAAATTTTGTGTCATGTTCTAGGTCCAAGACACCTCGCATGGTTTACTCAAAGATACACACAATTCCCCCTAAACATTGTGCTAATCATTCTATACAATCATAACCTATAGAATTTGAATTGAAAATGTAATGTTCCGGAATTTACATATAATTTTTTTAATTATATGGAATTATTTTGAGACCGTGAAATCTGACGGCGTGTGATTCCGAGGCCCAGAGTGCCTGGAATGATCCATCAAAGTTTTTGTTAAACTTTAAACAGCACACGTAAGCAGTTTTATTGAAAAAGTGAAATAACTCTTAAATGGTTACCCGTATCAGAAATTCGAGGGCACCATTGCACTTAGGATGGTGGGTTTACCCTAGGCGTGACTTAAGTTTAGTCGGCGCAGGCCTCCTGTGAGAAAACCTGAAAATGGAATAACCGTAAATAAAATAATTAAATAAAATTATTTTATTTTTCAAATGCTTATAAATCACAAATGGTAACTCGAATTGAAAATTCGAGACCACCGCTGAACTCATGAGGGTATGATTTCTTTAGTTTGATACTAACATTGGCTGGCACAGGCCACCAGTGAAAGTTAGTTTTTGGCCGTAAATAAAATAATAAAGTGGAAATTATTTTATTGTAAAATCCATAACTTCTAAACTGTAACTTGGATTGAAAATTCGAGAGTACCATTATGTTCTTTGGGGCTTGTTCTCCTTAGGAAGAGCCTAACCTCGACTGGCGTGGGTCGAGGTTGAATGTTAATAATTTGTTGAACTTTTTTTTCAGGTACGTTTAGTAAATGTGCGAGCGGCATTTTTTAACTTTTGAACCGTTGATTGAATTAAAAATCCAAGGGCATCGTTGAATCCGCAGCACCGGGATTCACTTAAGGGAGTATTTACTTTTACCGCAGTAGGTCTGGAGAAAAAGTTAATTTTTGTGACTTTTTAAAAGAAATGAAATAAAATAATTTTATTATTTTATTTTCTTTCATATCCTCCAACAGACAAGAGTTGTGTGGGGACAGTGATGTGTCAAGCCAATAAATGGTTTGACCTGACAACTCTAAGTAATGACGTCGTTAGGGAATTAAGAAGGTTTATAATTTATGACCCCCCATTAATTCCCCACGTCGTTACTTACCCTCCCCCTCTTCTATTTATATGGAGCTTGGGGGGAGGTACCAACACAACTTCACCAAGTAACGTAGTGCTGAAGGAGCGCCGCGAAGCCAAAACCTTAGAGGATGGAGCTGATCTTAGTGGGAAGTGATGGGCGACATCAAAACATAAACTGAAGGATGACGTACGATTGGTGTCGTTGGGAACCGGTGGCGGGAACGAAGAACACAATCCACCTTCAAGCATGGATGCTCTCCAATGGGTTTTCGAGGTAGAGGGTTTATTCGTTTACACACTTTAAATGATTCCCTCTTCCCCGTTCTTGAATTATACGAAGAACGCGGATCAACCGACTATCGGGTTGATCCACGATTCTTTCGTTTTTGAGGGAGGTTGTTATGAGGTATCTTTATGGTGTTTTTATTTTTATTTAATACAAGAAATTGTTAAACCCTTTTAACCTCCCTTTGATCACGAGCTAACGCGGAGGGCGCAAGCCTGACAAACCTGGCCCGAACCCTCCACAACTTTGCTACCCTTACGCCCTCCGTGGAAGACCGTCGGTGTGACAGCACCAACCGACTACGAAGGAGGCGACGTGCCAACGCATTCCATAAGAGGAGGCTGCGACATGAAGCCTCGGTGGTCAACGGAGCATCCGACACCGACCGACCGTGGAGGAGGTGCGACGTACCATCGCATGCCGCTAGTGTGCAAGGGGCCGCAGATCATCAGCCGTGACAATCAGAGAAGGCGGCCGAATCATCGCCCGACCGCAGAAGGGAAGGGCGGAATACCATTGCATGCCATCGGTGAGCAGGAGGCCATGACTAAAGCCGTGGAAGAGGATGCTGAACCTGCACCTCCAGTGGGTTCCGCAACAACTGAGCGGTGCCCACGCGGCGCCGTTGCTACGCAAACCGAAGGGCCCCTAGGCCGTTCGGGAGTTCGAGAGACCAGGGGGACACACCCCTGTGCTGGCTAGGGAGGACCCCACAACAAGCCGTGCTCCCCCTTGGACCGGGTCGCCGCCCTACCGGGCCATCGCCATACCGGCCCCCCTTCCGGGCCTCCCCCCTTTAGGGCCGCCCCCTACCGGGCTGCCGCCCTATTGCGCCGCCGCCCTACCGGGCCGCCCCTTCACGGGTCGATGCCCTCTATGGGTCAGGACACCCCTTTTGGGCCGCCCTTTACAGGATTCCCCTTACGGGCCACCCTTTGAACCATATGGGCTGGGCCGCCCCTTGCAGGCCGCCCTTTGTGGGTCGCCCCCTTTGTGGGTCGGGCCACTCTTGCGGGCCGCCTTTGCGGGCTGCCCTTGCGGGCCACCTTTGAGGGCCTCCCCCTTGTGGGACAAGTTGGACCTCGGCCCAATAGGACAAGCCTGCCGCAGCCCAGCCCAGACTGGGTTTGGCCAGGTCGGTCCGACCGGACCCAGGCCCAACCAGGCCCAGAAACACTTAAAGGGCCACATCTTGAAAACCGAATGTCTGTTTGACGAACTATCTACAACGTTGGATTACTTAAGACAATATGGTCCTTTTTGAGATACTCCACTTGAGTTTTTGAGAATGTTAGGGTATGTTCAGTTTGGATCGAACACGAATCCAATTGGGCCCTTGACATTAAAACACCCGTATCTTGCAAACTGTGCATCTGATTGACGAGCTATTTGCGGATTTGGGACTCTATTGAGGAGAAATATCTTTTGAAATACTTTTTTTGTGACTTCCTTGGATATCAAGATGCAGAAAGTGGATTGAGGAGTGGTTCTCCCAAGCAGACTACGTACGGAACCCTGCGGTTGGCTGAGACTTGAAGACTGCTTGATGATGACCCAATGGGAAGCGGCTCTCTATGACCCAGTAGGACCATAGTGGGGAGTGGATCTCTATGACCCGGTAGGCCCATGATACTCGATAGGAGGATTACCTCAGTTTTTCCAAGTTGGGAAGCGACTCTATGTGACCCAGCAGGCCCACGGTGGGAAGCGACTCTGTGTGACCCGTCATGCCCACGATACCCATTAGGGATGAGTACCACAATAGTTCACGGTTAGTGGGAAGTGGATCTATGTGACTAAAAAATCCCACTGTACTCAATAGAGGAGGATTTATCCAACAGCCGAGGAGTTTGACGATTTGATGATTCTTCTATCTTCGTCGTGTTACCTGTGTGGTACTTCTACCATCGTGGTGTTACCTTTGTGGTTTTCTTCCCTCATTTAAGAGATGAGTTTATCTTGATAACTTAGGTATGTTTATGGGAATATAACTAATTAGATTTGAAGTCTTTCTTTGTGGTATTTTCCTTTGTGTAACTCTAGGAGACCTAAAGTGTCTCAGGGTCCCTACTGAGTATTGTTATACTCACCCCTGCATGGGCTTCGCCCACACCTTGTTGTGTCTTGTGCAGATGATGAGAAGCTAGGATGAGACTTAAGGGATCCAGGACCAGGTGGTACATGGAGGATACAGGCTGATGTGGAGTGATGTGGAGACGATCTGTACCTACCCTTCAGGTAGGATCCTCGGTGGACGATCCAAGAGATGTTTTGTACTTTTCAGTTGTATTTGTACCCTTCAGTTGTACTTATACTTTACAGCTGGTCTTGTATTTCTGGACCCTTTACATTCAGCACTCTTTTCACTATAGTAGTTAATTTTTGGTTACATTCTTGTTGTGTTCTAGTATGTGTGGTTGATTCTTGTTGTTCTCTTGGACTGTGTGTCTATTCAGGTTAAAAATGCAATGCCTTCCTATTTTAGGGATATGCATTTCCAGTGCTAGTCACCAGCCCTTAGTCTATAGAATGCGGGCTTGGTGTAGTCATGACACATGCCCCAAGGGATGGGTCAGGACAAATTGGTATCATAGGAGTCAGTTCTACCAAACAACTAGGACTTTGATATTTTTAATGTAGCAAAAGTGTTTAGTGTTATGAGTGTGGTTTTTAGTTTAGGAAGTTCAGTGTTGGTGCGGAGGCTGACGTATCCATACAACAGGACCCTGAATTTTGATTTCTGACTCAGTGCACAGAAACACTGATTGCGTGTGTTTTTGAAGAGATTTTCTTGTGATTTATTTGGAGTCATCTTAACAGGTATAACTTAGTAGCCATGGTGAACCTGTTCCTTATCAGGATTCCGCCGCGTAGACAACCAGCTAGGATTACTGAGAGAGTTCACGATGACAACCCACTGAGCGACGAGGCTCCGGTGCAAGGCCCTCTTAATGTGTTGGCACCTTCAGGTGGTGTACCAGTAGCACCACCACCCATTGGGAAATAGTTACCACCAACTACATGGCAGATAGTGCATACCGACTGAGCATGTTGTACGAGTTCCAGCAGTAGCGGCCTCTGAGGTTTTGAGGCGAGATAGATTTCTAGGAAGTTTAGGACTAGATAGAGGCTATGGCTAGAGTTTTCTGCCTATTTGGGACACCAGTTGAGTAGATTATGATCCTAACTGCTGGTGTTTTCTAATATGTAACAATGAGGATGGTCCGTAGGGAAATGAGGATTCGGTACTTAGACCATTGCCCGAGATGGTACCTCCGGGTAGTGTGTTGGCTATATCACTTCCCATTGATTAGTAGTTACAACCAGCAGTATCGGTAGAGGAAACATGTAGGTTTAGTGCCTTACACATGTTTCAGAATTAGATACCCCTCAGGTTCTGAGGTGAGCTTGACTCATAAGAAGCTAAGGAATAGCTTGAGGAGGTGGCTGAGAGTTCCCTAGAGCTTCTACAGCTTTGGAAGGATGACATGTCAGTAGTTGAGTATTCATCGAGGTGTACCAACAATTCCTAGTACTCGATTAATATGATAAGATTAGTGCTTTAGGGCTCGAACTTCAGAGTGAGGTGTGTTTAATGACATCAAATCCAAAACTATTCCTCTATGAATTCCTACTTATGTTAGGGTGCTATAGAGAACCTTTGTGGTTGAATGTTCTTTGGATGAGCAGATATAGCCAGTGAATGTTAGTAGTGGGAAAGTAGGAAACTAGTTCCAATATCAGATACTTGGGTGTGTAAAATATTTCGGGAAGAGGATGTGATAGGGACAGACGAATATGCAGGGATGCAGATGTGGAAGCAGAGCTAGGAGTGCAGCATGAGGTGGTGTAAATTTCGACATGTTATAACCACCTCCCTTTGTGGTCCACACTAGGCTCATGGAGATGGAGGATAGGGGAAGGGAGTAGCTGCATGCGGTCAAGGAGTGTGACCCAAGGGCTCTAGGAATGATTTGAGGTACGGTATGTGTGTACTACTAGCTACCGTATTAATAGACATAGGTACCAATCATTCCTTCCTTCCACAAATATAGTCCAAGACCTAGAGTTTTCAGTTAAACCATTAACTTGAATCTCACATCTAGAGATACCTTTGGGAGGAGACTCGATAATCACACTTATGCCGATAGTGTGATCTGACCCTTGAGGTGAGAGTTTCAGTTGGAACCTCTTGGTGGAAGCATCAAGGCCTTAAGACGTTAATTTGGGTATGGACTGGACATCCACAGTTCATAATCAGATTGATTGTATTAGGAAAAAGGTTTTGTTTTATCTAAAACATTATAATGAGGTTTTCCTTGGTCGGTGAAAAAGGAAACCCAGGCAACATAGGATAATCTCATGCATAGGAGGGTACAACCGATCACTCTTGAGTCGGCCAGCCTTACCCTCGTGGCAATGAGATTTTTGGGTTTTCAATTCCCAATAGAAGTGGTAGAGTGTGGGGAAATATTTTCAAAATATGTTTCCAGGGTTACCTCCTCGAAGGTAGAGGGACTTCTGCTTTAGTTGGGTACTACTAGAGTTTTGAACCAGACTTCTCCAGGGTGGAGGTACCCTTGTTAGCTTTGACGAAGAAGGGGGATCCTTTCATATGGATGGAGAAGTGTCAGCAGAGATTTCATAAGTTGAGATAGATACTAATAAGAAGAAATACGCTACCCATGACTTGGAGTTAGCAATAGTGGTCTTTGCACTGAAGATGTGGTTGCACCACCTGATGGGTGAATGGTTTTCTGTTTACTCTGATAACAAGAGTCTCAGGTGTATCTTCTCACAGAAGGACCTGAACCTAATACATTGACAATGGCTAGAGTTCATCCAGGACTATGACCTTGAGATAGTCTATAATTCTGGGAAGAGGAATATAGTAGCAAACACACTCAGCAAGAGGTATGGTCTACAACTACTGAGTGAGGCATCGGAGCAGCTAGTCACGTTGTTGATATCCTTCATGGATAAAGATGGATCATATTACCTCCAATCTATGACTTTCGATCCCCCAATTCTTTAGCAAATTCGAGGTGGGCATAGCTTGAGATTTTGACTGCGAGGCCCGAAATGCTCATATATCCTCAGAACGGTCTCCTGAAGGATTTTATGAAGGTGGAGAGCACGTCATCCTCTTTAGAGGACGCACCATGGTGATAGTGACGCTTCAGGAGGAGGTTTTAAGGGATATCCATATATTCACTTTAACGATACATCCTGGAGTGACGAAGATGTACAAGGACCTATGATGTTAGTACTGGTGGCCAGATATGAAGGAAATAGTGGCAGATTTTGTATCACGATTCCTCACTTGTCAGCAAGTAAAGACTGTACAGAGCTGGCAGTAGTCTTATACCGACAGGAGATAAAGATCCTTGAAGTTTGAGGAGGGAGACCATGTCTTCCTACAGAGATTTGTATGAGGTGAAAAGTTATCACTAAGGTTTATCGGGCCATTTTTGATACTTTGGAGGATAGGCGAGGAGGCATACTGCTTGGAACTTCCACCGCAGTTGGAGAGAGTGCACGATGTCTTCCACGTATCCCAGCTGAGGAGATACATGCAAGACCCATCTCACGTCATTGAACATGGCATGCTAGACTTAGATGATGGGGTGACATTTACAAAGGTTCCAGTAGATATTGAGGATCGACAGGAGTGAGCCCTTAATGGGTTATCAATACCTCTGGCACACATTCGCTGGCATCACGAAAACCTCCAGGAGAGCACATGGGAGCGGGAGGCTCAGATTTATGCTCAATACCCCCATTTTTTTCCTTAGTTTGTATTTTGGCTTTCAGGGAATAAAATACCTAAGGTGGGGAGATTTTAATGTCCCAGAATTTCCATTTTTTTAATTATATGGAATTATTTCGAGACCGCAAAATCTGACGGTGCGTGATTCTGAGGCCCGGAGTGCCCAGAATGATCAGTCGAAGTTTTGTTAAACTTTAAATAGCGCATGTAAGTATTTTTCCTAAAATAGTGGAATAACTCTTAAACGGTTTCCTAGATCAAAAATCCAATTGCACCGTTGTGCTCAGGATGGCGGGTTTACCTTAGGCGTAACTTAAGTTTAGTCGGTGCGGGCCTCCTGTGAGAAAACCTGAAAATGTCATAACTGTAAATAAAATAATTAAATAAAATTATTTTATTTTTCAAATGCTTATAACTCACGAACGGTAATTCGGATTGAAAATAAGAGACCACCAATGAACTTGTGAGGGTATTCTTTCCTTAGGCTGATAATAACATTGGCTGACATGGGTCACCAGTGAAAGTTAGTTTTTGGACGTAAATAAAATAATTAAGTGTAATTATTTTATTGTAAAATCCATAACATCTAAATGGTAACTCGGATTGAAAATCTGAGATTACCTTTGGGTTCTTTGGGGCATGGTCTCTTTAGGAAGAGCATAACCTCGACTGGCGCGGGTTGAGGTTTAACGTTAATAATTTATTAAACTTTTTTTTGAGTACTTTTAGTAAACACGCGAGTGGCATTTTATAAATTTTGAACTGTTTCTTGGATTAAAAATACAAGGGAACCATTGAATCTACAACACCGGGATTCAATTAAGGGAGGCTTTACTTTTATCGTAGTAGGTATGGAGAAAAAGTTATGTTTTGTGACTTTTTAAAAGAAATGAAATAAAATAATTTTATTATTTTATTTTCTTCCATATCCTCCAACAGACAAGAGGTGTGTGGGTCCAACGATATGTCAAGCCAATAAATGGATTGACCTGCCATCCCTAAGTAATGACTTCATTAGGGAATTATTAAGGTTCCTAATTTATGAGCCCCCATTAATTACCCACGTCGTTACTTAACCTCCCCCTATCCTATTTATATGAAGCTTGGGGGGAGGTACCGACACAAATTCACCAAGCAACGAAGTGCTGAAGGAGCACTGCAACGAAAAACCCCTAGAGGACAAATCCGATCCTAGTGGGAGGTGACAGGAGACACCGAACCACAAACCGAAGGATGATGTATGAGTTTCATCGTTGGGAACCAGTTGCGGGAATGAAAAACATGATCCACCTTCAATCGCGGATGCTCTCCAATGGGTTTTCAAGGTAGGGGGCTTATTCGTTTACACACTTTAAATGATTCCCTCTTATCTGTTCTTGAATTATTCGAAGAACCCAGATCAACCGACTAATGATTTGATTCGTGATTCTTTTATTTTTATGGGAGGTTGTTATGGGGTATCTTTGTTGGGTTTTGATTATTGTTTAATATAAGAAATTGATAAGCCCTTTTTATCCTCCCTTTGATCACGAGCTAATGCGGAGGGCACGAGCCTAATGAACCCGGCCTGAACCCTCCACAACTTTTCTACCCTTGCGCCCTCTGTGGAAAACCGTCGGTGTGGTGGCACCAACTAGCTATGAAGGAGGTGATGCGCTAACGCCCATCGCAAGAGAAGGCCATGACATGAAGCTGCGACGGTCAACAGAGCAGCCGACACCGATCAACCATGGAGGAGGTATGGCACGCCGTTGTGCACCGCCGGTGTGCAAGGGGCCGCGGATCTTCAAACGCGACAGTAGGAGAAGGCGACCTACTCATCTTCCGGCTGCGGAAGGGAAGGGCGGCGCGCCATCGCGCATTGTCGGTGAGTAGGATGCCGAACCCGCGCCTCCGACGAGTTCTGCGGAAACCGAGTGGCGCCCACGCTATGCCGCTGCTACGCGAACCGAATGGCCTTCAGGATGTTTGGGAGTTCGGGAGACAGGGGGTCACACCCCCAAACTGGCTAGGGTGGACCCCACAGTGGTCCATGCTCCCCCTCAGACTGGGTCGCCGCCCTACCGGGCCGCCGCCCTTTCGCGGGCTTCCACACTCTACGGGCCAGGCCTCCCTTTGCGGGTCACTAATTTTGTGGTCCGGCCCACCATTTTGTGGGCCAGGCCGAACCTCAGCCCAGCAAGCCGAGCCTGCCGTGGCCGAGCCCAGACCGGGTCGGTCCGACCGGGTCAGACCGAACCCGAGCTTAACTAGGCCTAGAAACACTTAAAGGGACATATCTTGAGAACCAGACATCCGTTTGATGAACCGTCTACGGAGTTGGGATCCCTAGGAAAAGGTGGTACTTTTTGAGATACTCCACTTGAGGTTTGGAGAATGTTGGGGTACATTTGGGTTGGATCGAACATGAATCCAACCGGGCCCTCAGCATTAAAATGCCCGTATCTTACAAACCGCGCATCCGATTGATGAGTTGTTTGTGACTTTGGGACCATATTGAGGAGACAAATATTTTGGAATACTTTTTGGTGAATTACATGGATATCAAGATGTGGCGAGTGGCTTGAGGAGTGATTCTACCAAGAAGACTATGTATGGAACCCTACGGTTGGCTGAGACCTGAAGACTGCTTGACGATGACCCAGTGGGAAGCGGCTATGTGTGACCCAGTAAGCCCATGGTGGAGAGTGGTTATTCATGTCCTGGAAGATCCATGGTACTCGATAGGAGGAGTACCTCAGTTCGGACAAGGTGGGAAGTGGCTCTGTGTGACCCAGCAGGCCCACGGTGGGAAGCGACTCTGTGCGACCCGACATGCCCATGGTACCCATTAGGGATGAGTAACACAAAAGTTCAAGGTTAGTGGGAAGTGTCTCTCTGTGACTCAGAAGGACCACTATACTCGATAGAGGAGGAGTTCTCCAGCATCCGAGAAGTTCGATGATTTGATGATTCTTCTATCTTCATGGTGTTACCTGTGTGGTACTTCTACCTTCGTGGTGTTACCTTTGTGGCTTTCTTCACTCATGTAAGATATGAGTTTATCTTGATAACTTAGGTATGTGTATGGGTATATACCTAAGTAGTGTTGAAGTATTGATTTGTGGTATTTTTCTTTGTGGAACTCTAGGAGACCTACGGGGTCTCGGGGTCCCTATTGAGTATTGTTATACTCACCCTTGCATGGGCTTCACCTGCACCTTGTTGTGTCTTGTGCAGACGACGAGCAGCTGAGTTAAGACTTGAGGGTGCCAGAACCAGGTGGTACACGGAGGATACAGGATGACGTGGAGTGTTGTGGAGATGATCTGTACTTACCCTTCAGGTAGGATCCTCGATGGACGATCCAGGATCTATTTTATACTTTTCAGTTGTATTTATACCTTTCAGTTGCACTTGTAATTTACAGTTGGGCTTGTATTTCTAGACCCTTTACTTTCAACACTCTTTTTACTACAACAGTTACTTTGTGGTTACATTCTTGTTGTGTTCTTGTCTGTGTGGTTTCTTTTTGTTGTTCTCTTGGACTGTGTGTCTATACAGGTTAAAAAGGCAATGCCTTCCCATTTTAGGGACACACCTTTCCGGTTTTAGTCACCAGCTCGTGGACTATATAAGGCGGGATTTTGGTAGTCATGGCATGGGCCCCAAGGGATGGGTCATGATAGAAAACTTGCATGAGTATGGGTAAACATAATGTTTTCTCTAAACCGTGTAACCCCAACTGTGAACCCTGGCCAGAGTTCTCCAAAAAACTTTTGAAAAATTCAAAAACCCAACCCAAAGCTCCCAAATATTATTTGAGCACTTAGGGAACCTCTTGGGCCTCAAATCATGCCCAAAAAATCCCTTTAAGATGATCTAAATAAAGGATTTTCTATCAAAAACTTGTCTCTTATAATGAATTTCCCACCAAAGTCAAAAGTTCAAAACCACCTAAAATTTACAAAAATTGGAAAGGGATGGAGTTTTACAACCTGCCAACCTTAAAAATTTTCATCCCAAAGAATTATCATTGACTTCCAACTACCAAAACCTATCCTGCACTGGTTATTATACCACAAAAATATCATTAAGTTTTATTCCATAGATCTTATCGAGATCCTAAAATATAATATTAAATTCATGGTACTTAATTCACTAAAACACAAGTCATTGCACAAAAATACTAATTGAAACACCAAGATGATGAAATGTCATTTTTTTTATTCTAAGATACCATACCATCTCCAACTAATTCATTTCCTAGACTATAGATCTCCTTGTCACATAGCTCTGCCTAAAGGGATAATTACAAGCCACAACACCCACCACCACCATTGGAATTTCCTATCAGAACAAGATCTCAACATAACATTGATGCATCCAATACAATTTCTAATCCACTATTCCCAAACATTCATAAAACCACCGGTCCAACACTAGTACCCCTATCCATTCTCAGATTCCAAAAAAACTGAACAAGCCTCCATTATCTAAGATTCATTCCAATAATCTGACCTTTTTCTCAAAAATCATTGGAGAAAGTGATAAAATCACTATGGTTTCTGACCCTAAAAATCCAAATACATGATAAAATGAAAGTCGAACCTTCCCTATCCAATTTTTTAAAAAACAATCGTCTTTAGCCACTGATGCACCATTAACCCACCTGATCACGATTCCATAAACTCTGAAGGCATCATGTGATCATCTGTACACACCCATCAATGTATTTACCCATCTTCTAGGGACATTGAATAGTCAAAAATTCAATCAATAATATCCCCCACCAATCTATACTATTATTACATAGGACAATGGTCGATATGAACAACCTTTGAACTTACCCAAAACCATCTTGAGTCCAACGTCAAAACCTGGGCCCTATTTGATACCACATATGAGTCTACACCTAGAATTTACTAAGGAATACATTGAATTCAATTTCATTTAGCCACCAGCCTTGAAATTCCACATGATCATTCATTAATTGGTCTTTTACATCCCTATATTCCCTCACACAAGGGTCACATTACCATGACCAACATACCATTCCCCACCATAGGAGCATTCTTTTCATTGCACCAATGAACCATTTTTTGATCTCCACGACCCATGATCCATCCATAACCAAACATGATGGATAGATGAGGATGATACCACTAACCACTATGAATCATCACACAAGGTAATTTAACACCCATTCCCAGCTCACAAGAATGTTACCAAATGCCATTGCTGAAAAACTAGTCAATAATAAGGTTCACACATTTAAATGAACAATGGTGTACTCCACACTATCCGACTCATCCCTTATCACTCCTAGTGTGTCAAACTAAATAGGTCTCATTAGAACCTCATGCATGTCATTCCTCCTGAGCTAGACTCCCACATTTGGAATGTCATCCTATGACACTTCCCTCAATGTTCAACCATAGATAGGCCATGCCATCACACTTGATTTTTCCACAACTCCATCCCCTACTATAGGGATAACATGACTCTCAAATGAGGCCCTAGACCACTATTCCCGCAAAACTCACATCAAACCCACATCATTCCTTAGCCTCCACACATGGTTTCCTATTTATTTAAGAATCATGAGAATACACTCCCATACCCCCCAAACTAAAAACCCAATGAAATAGTGAATCTCTAACATGAACTTGGCTATAATTTCTCATTAAATCTCAAATATTTCACTCTATTGTTCTACCTAATAATGAGGAATTAACTCAATTCCAGTGGGTCACATCTTACCAAAAATGGATCATGCACTCAATCCATTGGACACATACCCCCTACATGGTAGTCTCACTTAGTAAAATCACCCTCGACACTTTTCAAAACTAGAGGCATATCACTGATCCAAAACCATTCACACAAACAATAAAAAGAAAGAATCATTCTAAATTCTCACTAGGGTTTATTTATGCTCTCACCACACTATTGAAAGTGTATCATGAGTCAACAATTTTAGGAGCCTAACTGGTCCTTCCATTGAAAATTGTATGCACTACTAAAGTACCAACTCTCCGAGTGATTTACCTTTCAGGAATACCTTGAATTTTTAAATACCTCCCACCAAACTCATTATGTGGATGTTCTTATTCATAGGTACCAAACACTTGATCCACCTTATATTTACTAAATCTACCCCCACTTGTACATACATTCTCAATTCACCTCATATTCTCAAAACCACACATCCTTGAGAATCAGTCATGCTTTGGTTTATAAACAAGAATTTATACACACTTTATTGAATCGAATTTTACCATCCATGATTCTCATTGATCAACCCACTATAACTCACACTAGGGAGTTAACATGGACATGAGTCTGAATGGATTTGACCCTCCCAAAACTAGACTTAAGACCAAAATCACCCACACCCAAGTGTTTCTTCCAAGATTCCAAGTGCATCTAATGCACCTAAAACACATTATTGATATCACCCTTTATATACAAATCTCATAGGATGAAACATCTACCCCCACATTATGTACATAGGGGCACTCACATAATTAGTTGAACCCTATCATAATTCACCCTCAAAGGTCACAAATAACCATATCTAAAACCTGGAGTCACGCTTAAGGAAGGTTACTAGGATCCCCCACCTTTCCCTCAAGCCAATCCTCACATAGGTCACAAACACTAGGATGAAAATCACCCCCATACCAAGGTCACATAACATCCAAACTTCCGAACACCCACTATAAGGTCATATAAACAAGTTCAAATCTATTACATCCTACCCATTCCAAGGTCAGACACAATAAACTAGGGTCACAAGTAGTGAGAATACAACATAAATAAATTTAAAAACTCTAACCAAAGACACAAAAAGGAAAGGCTTCTACTAATCCATACAACCACTTTATCAAGGTCTCAATATCATAGGGACATAACATAACCTAGACACTTTCAACAACCCCAACTATCCATAAAAAGAGTCAAAAACCAAACAAATACTGGGTCTACATCACATACACATATATATGATTCAAAATTTTACACCTTTTCAATTTTATTAATACAGAATTTCCAAAATAAAGTTCTCAATTAAATGACATGTCTATTGGGACTAAGTTGGATGAAAGTTGTTCCGTTATTGAAAGAAGTTTTTGATGATTTTTTTTATTTTTTTTTCGATAAAAGAAATCAACTTACTTTGTAAATTTTTTGATCATATGAAAAGAATGAAAAGTTGAACATAAATTAGATACATTTTTGATAAGAAAGTTACTTGGTTTTAGTTTTCTTTTATAAATATTTTTTGTGAAATAAGTAGTTTTTCAGACTCACTCTATATCTAAAAAGAAAGTTCTGGTCAATATAAGAAAGTGTATCAGAATATGAAAATCTCTATACTAAATTTGAAGATGATTTTATGATCTTGAAGTTTTTATAAATAATATGTTTTTAGGGAAACTTGTGATACAAGCCTTATAAAAGAAATGGAGAAAAGGTATCCAAGTTTTAGCAATCATATTAAGGTTTGAATAGAAAGATAAAATATACCGAAAGGATATAAAGTAATATAAAATTTAAAATACAAGTTAGATGATGCTATGAAAATATTAAATGTTCTTAAATTCATGAGGAATTCATGAATATAAGAATAGATTTTTGGAAAAATAATCTCTCTGATGTTAAAGTATTCTGGTCTCATTTCATCAATGTGATGATCACGAGACACAAAATTGTTTCAAGGTAGGGAATTTGGAAGTTTCTGAAGTCAAAGTTTCTAATACTGGCCCATTATATGTGGTGTTCCACCGATCCATCAAAGGAAGAATTGTTTTAAGTGGAGATTGTTGGGACCAATAAATCAGATAATGATCAATAATATTTTCAACATTTTCATTAGGTTTAATTGTTTTTCAATTAGGTCAAGATTCATTAGAAAATAAGTGGTTCTGATTCATTATACTATCATTGACACTGGTAAATTGGAGTAAGTTAGAGACCAATTAATTAGATACAGGGCTTCATCAGATGCAATATCATCAGTATGAGGAATTGGTTCAAAGAAAGAGTAATATGTTTTGAAGATTCTATTAGATGTGTTGTCAAATGGGATGCAGGTATATTTATAAATTTCAACTATGTTTATGGAAAAATAAAATAAATAAAATTATAAAAATGTTGAAACAATGTTTATAGAAGAATTTTTTTAAATTTGTATGTTTTTAAATTGGTATAAAGCTTCAAAATGTAACATTTCTTTCAGTTGGTATGGAGAAACGTATTGAGAAGTCTATTGCCTTAAATATGTTTTCATCATAATGAGAATATTCCATTTTGATATTTTTTCATCATAATAAAGACAATTAGAATGAAAATGGTATCAGACTGAAGAAAGGTTCGGAAGTTCGAAGCAAGTTGAAGCTTTGAGAAGATTGGAGAAGTTTATAAAAGAATTTATAAGTTCTGAAGAAGTAAAAGATGAAGATTAAATGAGGGGGAAATTCAAGTTTTGATAAATTTGGTTAATTGGGAAAACATTTTATGATTCCCAAACAAACCAATTTTGGTGAACCTATAGATAGTAGGAAGTACATTATATTTTCTAACACATGTAATGTTCAAATGTAAAGATAGAAGGTGAAAGCACTGAAAGTTTTTAGAGAGAAGAGGTTTCCAGACTAAGAATTCCTGAGAAAGTCTAATGGACAAAAGAAAGTAAGTGGTCATATTTTCTCAGATCGGACTGGGTCATAAGACAGAGACATCAGACTGACAGGTTTTTAGACTGATAAGGGAGTAGTTCATAATTGTTTCAATAGTATTCTGGCAGAGTTGTATTTCTAGACTAAGAAATCAGATTGATCCATCAGACTCAATGTTTGTATAAAGGTTTTTCTACCTATTACTTGGTAGGAAAGTAAAGAATTGTGTTTTTAAGGTTTTCTTATGGAAGTTGATATGGAAAAACAATAACTTGTTTTGAACCAACTGGTGAAAGTTTCATTACTTGTTACACAAACTTATATTACATAATTTTTTCTAAGAGAAACACATGCATTTTTTGTATTGATCATAGTGAAACACAAGTGTGAAGGTATATCCTACATGATTGTATCCACAAAAAAGGATTGTTTTTTATTAGATTGTGTGGTATTGGATTGTTTCCAAACAATACAAAAAACATAGATACTCTTTTTGAGTAGTGAACCATGTAAATACTTGTGTTCCTGTGGATGTGTTTTTTTGTTTTTAGAAAAGTGATAAATCTTTAGCCGAAGGTGAAAGTTGTTTCAAAATAAATGAAACTTAAAAGAAAAAGATATCACTGATTCAACCCCTCCCCCTATTAGTGATACATTCATCCAGGCTCGGAAATATCAATGTGAAGTAAAATTTATAGAGGAAAACACTTTAAAAGTTATACTTGGAATTTTATTTAGCTGATGCTATGTAAAACCAAAATAGGTCAAACCCATGATTTTATTTTAACCATTTAATTTACATGTATTTTTTCACAAATTAGGCTTGGTTAAATAATATTCCAATTACAAGTTATAGAGGAATAAAATTTTAAGTAGTAATTGACATTTTATTTAGCATAGATACCATAATAATCAAGATAAGTGGTCATATAATGTATATTTTATCCATTTAAGAGATCAATTAAGTAATATAAAACCATACACTTATATGGAAACACCATATAAATGGATTCATGTACTTTAATAATTTACCTCAGTCACAGTCTAGGTAATAATCACAGAATGTTACAAAAATGTCATGTGAGTCACACATTCCTCATATGATTCATGAACACACCCTCTCTTACCATAATAGGAGAAGAGATTTAATCCCATAAATTAGTAACCCTATAACCAAGTGCATCACTCAAGGTAAAATCATATCAACAGTAAAATAAAACAACATAAACAATAATTCCACCCCCTAAAAACATGAACTTACCTCACACGTGGGGTATCCAGTCCTAAGAACAAGCTCTATACCATGTCTCTACACACTCATATTCTCCTATCAACGTTAAAAAAATAGTAAGACAGAAGAAAAACTATTATGATACCAATTTGTAACACTTTAAACCAGACACCACTAAACTGGTTACCCAGACTAGTGTTTCATATAACCTTAGGTGCACCTCCTCATATTCCAGAGGCTTTTGACTAACAGATCATGTCTAAGGTTGTACAATTAGGATACTATACATTCATATCAAAGTAGAAAAATTATAGTAAATAAAATAAATCACATACACCATCCATATAAATTATTAGTAAATGGAAACTAATAAATCACAAAAAATAATCAAAATCAATAACTAATACTAAGTCAAATAAACCACGTACAATATCAAGAAGGCATGAAACATCAGAATAAACAAGAAACCCCAAAAAACAAAATAAATAACTGGAAAGACCCCAAAAATGGTCCTAATACCTATCTTGATCCCAACTACCATGATCCATCCTAACAGTCAAACCTCAACCTACAATCAAATAACATCTGCTCGAGTACCCAAGTGCCATAATATCCCAAACAGAGTGAGATTAAAAATTAGCAATCCACAACCAACTATAATCCAAAAATAACCAATTAATAATAAAGTATATACAAGAGTGATATAAATAAAAATTTATATAATTTACCAATTTATCAAATTAATAGTTAACAATTTACCAATTTAAATAAAAAATAGTAAGACAAAAACTGATGCTTGGGATCCATAGAGAAACTCAACATCAGTCAACACCTTCTTAGACCGGTTTCATTGAGTCTTTGATCACAATATACATCATGTCTTAGCCGGTTCAATGGTATACCACTATGGAAACTATAATCACAATAAGCTAAGGGAATCCACAGGGATCAACCAGTCATTCCATCTTAACAAAACCCATAGGTAATCTAAGTGGGTGACCCTTGGAATTACACTGATCTAATCTACTAGTATAAACTCAAGGAACCATACTTGACATTTAAAGCATAGTTTGATTAGAATCCATGGATTATTCCCAAGGAATTCCACCCAAAGAGATCAATCCAAATCCGGGGAGCTCATCCCATGACATTCAACAAGGGTACCCTATAATAATCCATGATATTAATTCCTAAAATTCATTAAATATAGACATTACTTGAATCCAAGGGGGATACAACCTAAAGAATTCAAATTAATGAATCTAAGAGAAATACAATGGCTAACCCATGATATTCCTCAACAAAAGTAAATTTTTTAAATAATTTTCAATGGGTTTAATAAATATTTCCATGTAATTAAATGATTTATTAAACTATGGATAAATAATAAATAGATAATTAATGTGGTTTCAAATGAATAAAAATGGGGATTTTTTATATTTAATTTTACTTGAGATTTTTTTTGGAATTATACTAAGTGTTGAATATTTTATAGGTAAAAAATATCCCAACTAGGATATCCCTCAACTAAAGGGATTCGATCCATTTAGCTTGCCCATGATGGGCTGATCGACCATGAAAGTCCAATTGGAAGGCCCACCCAGTGGTAAGAGAGTGAAATATGTACATAGAGGAACCCACACATCAGTTGGAAAAAGAACCACTCAAGACATACATGTCAGCGAGGCCCACGCGAGTGTGTGAGGTGTACGCAGGATCCCATCCCCATAGTAAGAATTCTGAGCTACTTTCAACATAATATTTCTTATATGGGAGTGCTAAAATCACTAAAAAACTGATGTGGGATGGCTTCCATGTGGATACTATTCTCTACTTACCGAAAGGATGCCACTTCACCATAGTTATGCTTCCCCATGCTTAGACACACCCTCTCCGTTGCTCAATGCCGCCTTCTTCACTCGAAGTCACTAGACCACCATGCCACTCACTAAAAAATTCCATGGAATACACCAGTTGAGCTTGAGATTGAGATGATCTGCCACTACCAAATCTTGGGGATGACATAGATGATTTTAGGACCCTCAAGAGACACTAGTGAAGCCCTTTTCAAAGGATAATGAATCCACACATATTATAGAAGCTCCATTTGACTATTGTGAAGGTTTAATGTCTTATAGAAGACTAGATGTACCATTGTACACTCATTATTACATGGTATCATTGAGGATATTTATCTATGTTGTGGTGTTGAAGCTTCATTGTAAAGGGTTTAATTTTGGAATAATTGTATTTTCACGCAAGGAAGAGAGCTACATCATGGGTGTTTACTACACTGTAGTCCCACAGAAGAAAGAAACATGAGTTGAGGGATGCACTATAAAGGTTTTCATGTGCTGTGGAGGCACTCATATTGGTAGTGGTGTATTTTTTTAGAGAAATCATTCTTCAGGGAGTTGTGTTGTAGGATGCTTCATACACTGTGGAGATTTAGAATATGGAAGTGGTTTGGTTTTGAATAAGTAAGTGAAAAATGAGCCATGACCATGAAGGATTTGGATTCCCCTCTACCATGCATTTCCATGAAGATGAAGAAAAGGATATTCCAAAATATTTTCCTCCAAGCTTCAAAATGATTCTACACTCAAATTTGGAAAAACTGATATCTTAAAAGATTCAATATGATAAATTTAAAATAAATACATAGTCAAACATTGACCGAGATAAATAAAGATATAAGAGATACATAAGAAGGAAGAATAGGGGACTACTAACTATATAAATATAGGGTATTTTTGTTTTTCAATGGATCAAAGGATCAGATCTCGACTTCTTCTGGTCTACTATGTTTTTTTACTTTTTTATTTTTCTTTGATGTTGTAGAGTATATTTCTATTTATTTTTATAATTCATGCATATTATTTTTAATAAAGGTTATCCACCCTATTTTCTTCCACTTTATCTCTTTTTTATCTCTATATATTTCTTATCTTTCCTTCATTATTCCACCATGACCTCTTACACTCTAAAATGAGTAACTAACCTGAGTCTTGGACTTGGGGGAGGATGTAGGTTTTCCTAAATTATTATTTCAAATTATTAAATTTTTTGATCCCATTTTTGGTGAATAAGGGTGATATATACGGGTATGGTGATCATACAACAAGACATGACTATCAAATACTCTTATATTCTTTTATTTATATCATTTACCAATATTCTAGTGAACAATAACTCTTCACATGATGAGGTTAAGTTGTTAAATTGATGAAACAACATACGATGGGGCTAGGTCCTTGAAGATGTCATACTCTTGATTAAGGTGTGTCATCATGCTTGTTTATAAGGGGAGGTGAAATTTACTTTTCCTTTACATTCAAGATTTCACAAGAAATAAATTTAAGAATATTAGTTCAAGAGTGAGATTTCACAAATGAACTATCAAACTAAATTTAAACAACAAAGATGAATAATGAAGGAATTCTAAAACCAAACATAAGGCCAAGTAATTTCTTTTCTAATGTCATTCTATTTATATTGTTTGTTAGTTTAGAGTTTTCATTATTTTCATAAAATAATAAGAACACAAAAAGAATTAGTTTAGGTGAATTATAATTAGTCATTGAATAACTGTGAAGCTCCCCAAGTGAGATGAACCTAGTAAGCCATTGTATTGCACTAGGAAAATATAAATTTTAGCTTTTACCACACCCCGTTGTAGGTGTTCATCAAGAATCCATATAATTTATCCAATTAATTCTTGAAAAATCATAAATAAATAAAACAACTCTTGCTACTTAATCATTTAATTCATTTTTTACTTCCAAGAAATCACTTCCTGATTCACAATAGTTTATTATATAGAAACTTAGTTCCATTATTAAAATTTAACAATTTAATACCAAGGCCATATCATTATATATTTTTTCATTTATAAAGTCTACATCTATCTCTTATAATCACTTAACATCACTAGGTTACCAAGTAACTTCTTATCTCCAAAATAAGAATAACCATTTTCAACATAACATATAGGGTCATATACATGAACCATTATACCAATTATTTAAATTATATCAACATAAACTTATGAAATCCACATTTAATAAAATTTACAATCTAAGGTTATCGATGATTTTTAAATTCTATTTCACAATCATCAATATAAAATAGGATTTCCTTTTTAACCAATAAATATAAAATTAACCATTTAAAAATTACAAGAGGGGATCATCAATTAATTTCATGATTTTAATCCTAAGTCTAATCAATTATTAAAATAGGAAAAATTAATATTAATAATACAACCAAGTTATTCCTCTTATAACACCCATCATTTGGGATCATAACATACTAATCAAAGATTTTTTCCTAAACAAGTCTCAGTTAGATCAGTTAATTAATTTTAGGTCGATATGTGGTAACAACGACATGATACATACTCATGAAATTTTGAAAAATAGGTGAGAATATTGGCTTAATTTAAGGTACTAGATACCTCATACTTAGAAGAGTGAACATGTTTGGTATTATCCTTTGGTTCTGCTTAAAACAGGAGAAAACAAAGAAGCAGACAAATGATCAAAAAATAGGGAATATTATAGAAAATTAGAAAAATATAGCTTGATAGTGAGATAATTGAATAAGGGAAGGTAATAGAGTTATATATTTACCTTAGTCTCACTAACTCCTTATAAAAAAGTCTATTCGTATAAAGGATGAGGGAAATCCATCATGGAAAAGAGGGAGGAGAAGTGGGGTCACATGCAGGGCTGCTGGCCAAAAATGAGAGGAAGGGGAGGGGGTATTTGGGCTAAAAAACCATAAGGTAAAAAGGTTAAATTTAAAATTTTTAAGGGGAACATGGTTTGGACACACAATTTTCAAATCGTTCACTAACCATGTGAATCGGCTCTGGGACCCTCTACAATAACTTGTATGGTTTGTCTATAACTATGCACAAACCATGTGCCAAGTCCCAAGTCCAAGCTAACTCACATGATTTACTCTAATAGCTACATGGTTTCGATTAAACTATACATTAATCACGATACACAAATATGTCTTACATAATTTTAACTAAAAACATTTCTGTGTAAGGGTAACTACACGATTTTCTCTAAACTTTGCGACCCCAACCATGTACGATGGTCATATTTCTCAAAAAATCTCTTAAAACTTCCAAAATTAAATCAAAATCTCCTAATGATTATCTAATCACCCAAGTTACCTCTCAGCCTAAAACCATACCCAAAAAAATCCCTTTAATACATTCCAACTTTCAGATTATTGATCAAAAACTCAGTTATCTGATTGGATCATCCACCAAACACAAATTTCAAAACCCAATGGAATTCCCAAACTTGAAAAGGGATGGGGTTTTATAATACTCATGTGTAAGGGTACTATTACATAAGATTTAATTACTCATGTGTATGTGTATAATACTCATTTGTAAAATTAATAAAGTTTTGGAAGCCAATTTGATAGGCAAGAGCATCAGGATGATATGTAAGAGTTAATCTGAATTTCCATTGAGTGCATAAAAGTTGATAGATATGTATTTAAAAAAAGGAAATACATAAGGTTTTTCTTATGGAATAAGAAATATTTAAGGGTCTCTCTATGTAAAATTCAATATTTAAGGGTTTCCCTATATTAAAGAAAATACGTAAGGGTACTCAGAAGGATATGTAAGAGCGATTTGAAGGAAATGAGATTTTGAAAAATACCCAAGTCACCCTGTGGTGCGTAAGGATTACCCTATGGTGCATAAATGTAACCCTATGATACATAAGGTTTATTAGAGTTAGGTTAAAAAAATGGTAAAATAATCGATACATAAGGGTTACTCTAATATGTAAGGGTCAGAAAAAATGGTAAAGTATCTGATATATAAGGGTTGTATCTAGATGATATGTAAGGGTTGTCTTTGGGTGATACAAAAGTTTTAAAAACTTTGAAAATATTTATTTATATGATATGTAAGAGTTAATTCTAGAGATATGTAAGGGTTATGAACATTTAAAATACTAATTTGGATAATATATAAGTGTCAATATGGGTGATACATAAGGGTTATAGAATTTGAAAAAAATTGAGTGTGATGGTTGGGAGGGGAAATCACACCGTGATCTAGGGGGTCACAAGTTGATGTGTCTTAATAATTTTTTTTATAAATAAATAAATAATTGGTTAAATTAAATATTTAAGGATTTTTTCTCAAATTTTTCCATAAAATTCATTGGTTATGCCCTAACTCTCCTCTCTCTCTCTCTCATTCTTCCTTCCCTCTCGATATATCTTCATAGATTATTGTTTTTTCGTTGTGTCATTTGTTTCAGGGAATAACCACAAGTAAGGATAACTAAACCTAGGTGTATAATATTATTTTATATCATATATTCCTTATTTTTTATCAGTTATAGCTTAAATTAAATCCCCCCATTATTTCTTGTTTTCTTTCTTTCGGAGCCAGGTCGGATAGAGTTTCTTAATGAGCAGAGTCCTACTAACTCTAGGTATGTGGTGACTAGTTATTTCCTATATTATATGTTTGATATGTACCATGTGATAAATGGGTGAGTTTATGTTCATGTGAGTAACTAGTAATGAAACTAATAGAGGTTTTTTATTCATAATAGATACCTTGGGGTTGTTTCATGTGATAAATGATGGGTTTGGGAAAAAATGGTGAAATTATTAGGATTAGGCTACTCCACTTAGAGGGGGGGGGGGGGTGAATCATTGGAGATCTATTTTTATAATTTATTCCAATTTATATCAAACTATTTGACATGTTAAAGTCCAATTAACTCAAATATAAATTCTTAGCCTCACTCACACATGCAAAAAATGAAAGAGGAAGGAACATAAAGATTTTTACAAGGTTTATCCCCTTCATAGGAAATCTACTCCTTGACATGGTTTATTAGTCTCCCTAACCATATATTATTCACTACAAACACAACAATTTACAATCTTATAGCATAATAATTATGTCACACTATGCTTTTCCAGAGTCACACTAAACTGAGAAGCCTCACACTGCTTACACAATATAATAGAATCAGAATCAAAAATATCTCTTAAAATATTTAGTTACATTAATAACAATAAATGAGACCTTCCTCATAGATCCTTTAGAAAATTCAAATCATTATTTATAATTATGTTCAAAATATGATATAGATCTACATCTTGATTCTCAAACTCAGATGTGATTCATTGAATGCTAAAGTTTAAATAGATATAGATGATAGACCCTAAACTTTAGGATTGAGGATCTCTCCTTCATCTTTTTTTGATGGTCAACCCAATACTAATAACACATTCTATCTTATACACGACTCCCAATATTGAATCAAAATAGAATATCATATAATTAAAATAATTTAGGAATAATCATTTTTTCTCATAACTATTCGTGACTTCTCTCAATATAATCAAATGGCATGATACTTTTTTTATTTCATTAAACAGATAGTTTGATAACCATACACTATGATCTTAGAATATTTTTTACATTTTCTTAACTGCATTTCACCTATAAATTTTCACATGTACCCTTTTTCTATCTCATTTGTTCAACAAACCCATCCTAAAAATCTTCTCAATCTTTGATTACTAAAAAATAATAATTCATAAATAAATAGATTTATGAATTTATTGAAATCCTCATCTTCATATTCTCATTGAAATATATCAAACTCATCTTCTTCATCTGTTAAAAACACACAACATTTTTTCATAGGAACTTAGTAACTCAAACATGAGAACTTTAAAATTCAGCGAGAAACACTACACAATCATATTCAAGTGATTAAAATAACTAAAAACCAAAACATAATTATCAAATTGAAATACCATAATGATTTTCTACTTTACCTTCTTTACTAGACTTATAATTGAATCCCATAAAAACTGTCTAGAAAAACTATCTCAAAATTTACAATAAATGGTAAAAAAATATCTATTTAGAAAAATTCATGAAATATATTGAATCACATTTTAAATGTGATGTTTTAATCTTTGAATATTAGTTCAAAAATATTAATGTTTTAATTCTTTAGAAAACATGAATTCTAGATACATAAAAAATTATTAGTATTTTTCATGAATTTTAAAGTCATACACTCTCTAAAGTTATAAATTTTCTTCTCAAAGTATTAATATCTGATATATACTCCATTTCACATGACATTGAAACTCATGAAAATTATTTGACGTGATATAAAATTATATGCAAAGTCACAAAAACTCATAAAATTCATACATTGATTCCAATTCAAAGTAATATGATAGATACAAATACATACACAATCCAATACAATCATATATAATAAACCCAAATATATATGCATAAGACTTAGTCAGTTTTTCCATAGAATTCAAGATTCACTTCCAAATATTACCAAACCACTTAATAAATTCTCAGATAACCTCAAACCACCTAAAAAACATTTCACACAAAACAAAAAATATTTAAATATCCTCTATTGATTCTTATGTGTGATTGTCAATAAATAAAACCCATCAACAATTACAAGGGGTGCTTAAATCTCCCCATTTGGAGTTATTGGTAACTTTATTCAACTCATTCAACTTATAAAGTCTCAAATATCTTAATAATAATTAAATAATATCCTATCAATTATAAAATATGTCTTACACTACACTACTAGATAAAGTAATTTTTTTGAGAGAATTATTTCCCTTAGTGATAATAAAATATGTC
This sequence comes from Viscum album, assembly GCA_963277665.1. Classification (NCBI taxonomy): domain Eukaryota; kingdom Viridiplantae; phylum Streptophyta; class Magnoliopsida; order Santalales; family Viscaceae; genus Viscum; species Viscum album. The sequence goes on along the minus strand of OY728119.1, from coordinate 1,495,034,586 downwards.
CAATTGACTTATATGAACTCCCCATCAATACACACATCATTTTATTACTACCATATGAATCTATCATATTAAAATATATATAAAGGCCTTGAAACTAGTAGTACAAAGTCAGTGGTTATTTTATTACATTGACATAAGACACAAGGAATCACATTCGGTAGGACTAAATAGTTTAGTAGTCTTGGTAAACTAGATACATACTTGAATTTCACAATGAAATTTAAAACATAAAATTCAAAAAATGTTTTCTTTTAGAATTCCATATTTCCCCATAGCATATCCCTGTATATCAATCACAAAACACTTCCTAGTGTCTTAGGGAAAATAAAATATAAGAAAGGGTAAGCTAAAATGCTGAGTAAGGATTATGTACAGTGGAATATATCATGAATTAATAATACATAATCAATATAGAAATGTAAATAACTGAACAAAAATTCAATTTAATCAATAACTTCACTATCATGATTAGTTAAGGAATAATCAATACAAAAAGGTAAATAACTGAACACACATGTCATCTAATTAATAAAATGAGAATGAAATACATTAAGAGATAATATAAATGTGAAAATATCTTGGATAATAAAAACAACTAAATTCCAAATGAAGGAAATTCTTAATTATTTGACGCCATGATCTTAGGGTTCATGATACATCTAATATAAAGACATTTCACAAGATAGTTTAAAACTATGGGTAAAAAACCATTTAATGATAGCTTACTGATTCACCTCATGAGACTACTGATGCATAGAGGGTCTAGATAATACCAGTACCCACCCATCACTTTATTTCTAATAGATTCCTCATATATCAAATGATCTATTTAATTCATAAACAATATGCCTTATAAAAAAATATTCATATTGAGTAAACAATATAGATTTATTAATATTTCCACAGTTAGTCAAATAACATTCAAAGTAAAAATCATTTATACAAATGGTATATAGTTTAGGAAATAATCATATTCATGAAACAAATAATATATATATTTAAGATAATTAATAGAGATTATGAAGGATAAATGATAATATTCTTTCAATAAGAGTAAAATCAATCCCAAAAGAATGGTAAATTGTAAAATAGATTCTTAACACTTCGGTAAGTTTTAAATTGTACCTCATGAAATAATAAACATGAATTGAAACATTAACCATTATGAATTAATATTTATTTATGTTAAATACATTAAAGGGGAATTATATACACTATATAAAAGTGAATAGGTGTATATTAACAAATATTTCTCAATAAAATGGAACTGAGACGAAGTCCATTAAAAGTTCATATCATTGATGTGAGAGATAATACATGAGGTGATTATGTGTAAAAAATTTAGATCTAAATAATTAAAAGTGTAAATAAAAAATAAAGTAAAAAAATTTCATTTCACACATAATATTGACATAATATAATCAACGAAGCTTATGTACAACCCAGTGAATGAAAATTGAGTTAAGAAACCCCTTATAATGATCATACCATTGAAGTGAGGATTAATCAATGGATAAATTATGAGAATTAAATATAAATACACATAAAATATGTTTAAATAGAATATAATATAATCAAAATTCATCATTCACATATTCTTATAATATCAAAGATAATGAAGAAGTAATGTAACCCAATGAAAAGAAATTGAGTTGTGAAATTCTTTACCACTTGGTAACTTTCAAGTCAAATAAGCTTGGATGAAATAATTAAAATTAAGAATTAAATTACCATGAAATATTAAGGAGTAATTATATTACACATAAAAGTTTTAGTATGTACACCATATAAAATAGATTTGGTGTACAACAATAAAATAAGTCTCAAAGAAGGGAAATTGAGACAAAGTCCATTACTTCACACTTCCTTTTAGTTGAACATGATTTAAACTCCTATATAATGGTTATAATAATGTTATTAATTTATAAATTAACCATATTCATATTTATAATATCTTATATTATCCTATTATAACATTTTACCACTCATTTGTTAATATTATTTCATTATTTTCACTGTTTTGGGTGCTAATTGCCTTGTTTTCTCATGCATGTTTTATCATGAAAGTTCCTATTATTTTTATTGGAAATATATACATCATATATAGAATTATAATAATGTTATAAATATCATATTTACTCATTTTATAAATTTTTAAAACCATTTTTGAAAATTGGACATAGAAAATGAATCACATCGCTTCATGGAGACAGTAACCCATACGTATGAACGAGCAATGATATCATTTATTAATGGGTGAAAGGGTAAGGAAGTGGGTGATATATTAATTTTATAGAATAAATATCATGTCATATATGTCACATATATTTATTAAATTTATCCTTATTACCTTCCATGTAATTTGTAGGTGAAAAATAAACTACATCACTTTGTGAGGTGTTAATCCACTGTACACATATTTAACGTTTATCATATATTAAACGGACTAGAAATTAATAAGGTATATGTGAAATTATAATTAAAATGGTATAATAATATCATAAATATTATATATATACATTAAATCCATCATTATATACAACCATGATAAGTGTTGATTGAAAACAAGTTACATCAGATAACGAGGTTGTAGTTCACCATACACACGATCGATAATTTTGTTTTTCATTTTATGGTGGAGGAGATGGATAAATAATATTAAATAAACATAATAATATCTTATTATAGTATATATATTGGTTTTATTATATTTTATGTATTAATACATAATTTATTATGGTAAAATAAGAAAGAAAATGAAAGAGATTTGTTAAGACAATTACCTTCCCTAAGAGAAACCTCCTTTGGATCTCCTATTAAGGACCCTAGGGTTGTTATTTTGGGAGGAACATCAGATCTAGAATATAGATAAGGATGTTAGGGAGATATTTTGGTATATTTTTTTTGATCCAAATGGATTTATATGTGTAAAGAAGTTATTGGAGGGGGTTCTCTTTTATTAGTGGGGAAATGAGACCTTCTCAGAAACTACATGAAAATTTCCCAAAAGAATCCAAAATGATAAATACATTCACATGAAAAAATATTCAATTTAAGTAACCTAAACCTAGTTTCCCAGATTCAGTTCCTTATATTAATATATTGGTATTTTTACAAGGATGTCGCATCCTGAAGGGCTGAATATTTTAGTAATTTTGAAAAACCAGATACAAACATAAGATTTACATTACAACTTGAAAGAAAAAACAACATTTCAAATCCATTGGAAACACCCATAAACTATTAGATTATTCATTAAAGGAATTCATAATAATTTTCATATTATCATACTGAGGAAAAAATAAAACATAATAAAGGGGAGATCTCATATTCTTAGTAAGCGTAAGTAATACATCAGAAGTTATCATAAATATAAACATTAGGCATGGTGAAAAATTAAAAAAACATGACTTTAAAAATAAAATTGAGCATAATATGGAAGGAATGAAATTCGATTACATAAAGACATATAAATGATCATAATAGAATTAAACTTAACCATATATATTATACTAGTCGAATAATCACATGGTTTATCAATTACTATTATTATAACGAGGGAATGCATAATACCAGACATTTGAAACATATCGTGAAGGCCTCAGCCAAGACATCTAGAAATATTAGGGTACAGACTTGACCAAAACCCAATACTATTTTGTCTCATGATATCTTCCGATGCATCAAGGGTCTATAGAGGTCCCTACCCATAAATTTCTAACTCAAATTTATTTCTCATATGAATGAGGCTAAACATAAACAACATGAACATATGAAATAACTTTCCCCAATATGTAGACATAATCACTAACTTTTATGAGTAGTATGGTGAATTGTATGAATATAGAACATTCACAGTCAAACTGATCATAAAAAATTTAATAAAATATGTAAGATTATAATCATAAGTGGTTAATTCCAATAAAACATAATATTCAATAGGTTTGTTTAAATATATAAAATTCTCTAATAAAATCATCAAAGAATTTTTGAGAGTAATACTCTTTTACTTTGAAAAGAAGAGTTATTTTGGAAAAATATTTGTATAAAACCATAAATTAAATAATATGGGTTTTAAATGATAAAATTATTGGTTTTATAAAAATAATGGTGTATTAAAACAGATTATAGAGTGCACTTGAAAATAGGTAAGAAATCAGGAAGTTCCCTTTAACTGGGCTTGCTTATCATGAAGAATTGAGAAGGGGACCCTTTTAAAACATGTATTTTCCACAAATTAAAGATGAACTGATCTGAATACATAATTTTTTTTAACATATAACCAGAATTTATAATAATTATATAAAATAAATTAATAATTACATTGGTTTATAGAGGAATAAATCACAACCCAAATGAAAATGGATGTTCAGGAATAAAACCCTTATATTATATCCGAATGAGTTCTGAACTTGACCTTAACATCTTAGATAATAAAATTAAATCCATTAATTAATTAATTTATAAAATTTTACATAATTATTTTATTCATAATATTTTTATTAAGTTCATTTATGGCCTTATTGATGAGTTATATAATTTAATTTCATCGTTCGAGAGCATTCATTTTCTTGGTTTTCATGATCAGTTCACTTGTTTATTAGTAATAGAGTTCATGTAAAATTGGTATAATTCTATAGAATTGGAATTAAATTTTATTAATGATAATATATAATTTTAAATGGTTTTATATATCATATGTTTATATGGTATGAGGATGAATCATTATATAATACATTTAGTGATAATCGTTCAGATTATTACGACGGTATTTTGATCACCACGAACTAGTTTTTTTATATGATTTATTATTATGTATATATAATAGTTCCAAAAAATTAAATAGGTTATAATAAATATATTATATTATTTTTTAACCATAAAATGGTATTATTACCAGCCTTCAATAATAAATTTAAGAATGAAAGTTCGTCATCCATGAAAGCTGTAAATCGGTACCTCCCGTACAATGATTTCATTTTTAAAATAAAAGAAAGAGAGAGTAATGAGATTAATGATGGTTATTCCATTAAAATGATATAATTTCAGTATATAAATTATACTGGAGTTATAATTCTCATTTTTATAGAGTATTTGAGGAGATAATAATAAAATAAAGAACTTGCAAATAAAATAAAAGGAAAAGGAAGAGGATTTTACCTCTTGAATACTCCTCCTTGAGAATCTTCTTAAGAGGATTGATTTTTGTATTTTTATGAGACCAAGAGATTTTGGAAGTAGGAGATAATATTGGGAAGAGTATTTGTATTTTTTTACAAGGATAAAATCTTGGAAGGTGTGAGGAGAAGAGGGGGCGAGGGGTGGTTTTTATATTGGAGGAGAGGGGTAATTTCTCATTATTTTATTCATTATTATTTTTTATTTTGCTCAAGATAATAAATATTTTTAAATATTGTAACTAAATATAGTAATAAGTTTATGTGAGTTCAAAACATGGGTTATTACATCATCCATGACTCAATGAATAGTTTATTTAGCTTATAATGTATTTATATTATAAATCACCATATTTTACCATTCACTAAAAGTTCACGTATTATAGAAAAATACCAAAAATTCACCCTAACCATTTTTAGACATGTAGAATTAAAAAATTAGATCCATTTTATTAAAATAAATTTATAAATATTAGGAATTTAATTTTTAATTAAAATCATCATTTACTCGAAAAATATAGTTTTTAAAGTTAAAAGTGATTTTATAACACCCTGAAAAATTAAAAAAGGTATTATTAGATTATCCTAAATCATATGAAAATAGAATATTTATTTATTAATACATTTTAGGAAAATTAATTTTCTTCTAAATCAATTTATTAATTATAAAATTGTATTTAAATATTTATTACTCACAAAAATACCAACACTTAATTATTAATTTTTAAAATATTCACTTACTTGTACTATAATATAATTCTATCATATTTTTATTTATAATGTGGATAAATTTTATTTATACTCTCATGGACGAGGTTACTGTTCATTTGGTCGATTTACTATTCATAAGGGTCATATTAATATTCATAATGGTACATTACTATTCTAAATGGTCAAGTTACTATTCACTAAAAAATTAAGTTGATCCTATTAGACTCAAAATATCTTATTGATCACAACTGTGTATGTCCATTTTTCAAAATTCAATACACAAAAGTATAAAAATTATGTTTAATGGCTAGGTTATAACTATCTTTTTTAAATAACTATAATAACAAAGTGTTGTTTTGTAGAGGCTCAGTGTTGTGTGCATTAAATTCTATGTTAAATTTATTTATATATCCTTGGGGTTTTACATTATCCCCTCCTTCATGAAATTTCATCCTTGAAATTACAGGAATGTTACCTCATAAAAATATTTGGGTAGATCTTCATCATAAGTTCCTTAGGCTCCCACATCACCACTTCAATTTTATGATTTTTCCAAAGTACCTTTACCATCCGAGTCATTCGATTCCTCAACACCTATTATTTATTGTGAAGAATCCAGATAGGGTCTTCAAAGTAAGATAATTCAGGTTTAAATTCTATTCATTCATAAGCGAGGACTTGCGTTGGGTCTAGCATGTACTTCCTTAACAAGGATATGTGGAACACATTGTGTACCTTAGAAAGGCTAGGAGGCATTGCCAAATGATAATCCATAGATTATATTCTCTCTAGTATTTAAAAAGGACCAATGTACCTAGGGTTCATTTTCACTTTATTTCTAAATATTATAATACCATTACATGGAGATACTTTCAACAAAATTAGATCTCTTTGAAATTCCAAATCCTTCCTTCAATTATCGGCATAACTCTTTTGCCTACTTTAGCTCTAGGCCTAAAAGATTCCTCTCACCAACTTCATCCCAACATGTTGGTGTATGAAATATCTTTCCATACAATGGTTCATATGGTGACATTTTAATACTTGAATAGAAACTATTATTGTATGAAAACTATACCAAAGGAAAATACTGATCCCACATACCTTGAAATTTGAGGGATAATGACATCAACATGTCTTATAGTGTTTGAATTTTCATTTCAGACTACCCATTAGTTTGAGGGTGATAATCAGTACTCAAATAAAGCTTAGTATCTGGTCTCCCCAAAATTTACCCAAGTTTTTAGGGTTAAGTGGTCGCTTGTAGTTTAGCTTGGGTTGTTGAATCCTCTGAGACCTAAGAAGAAACCTATATATACATACATTATATGGACTATTTTTGGATATGAGCTGGAAAACTTTGGTTTTATTTTAGATGGTTTTAAAATATCACTAATATATCTTTTTGAATTCAAATTATGAGAAAATGAGTTAATCATAGGTTATTTCTTAAGGTGGATTGGATGAATTCATTTTTTAACGATTTTAATTTCATTAACTCGAGAAGGATTCATTAAATGAATTCAAAATAACCCCATCCATTACTTGTAAAAAACCTTCATAAACACATTCTAATCACTTCTAAACTTGTAGAACCATTTTTATGATCACTCTAGGGTAAAGGATCTTATTAGCACATAAAATTGGGGTGAATGAATTCAATAAGGAAGAGGAAGGGAGAAAATCATTGAATAAAAGAAACTCAAATAAAAGAAATTAATAAAAATTTAGAGAGTAATAAAGAACATCCAATACATCCCCTTTATGATCCCTTATATTAATCCATAAAATATTTATCCATCCATTGATGACATGTTCTCAACAGAAGTGGTAAGTAGACTTATGAGGGTTGAATTAAAGAAGTAAAAACAACAAAATAACGATAACTCTGCCATTATGTGATACATTTCACAAGGTTTGGTGTGAATAAATTCACACCTTGAGGAAATGGTGTCAATGTTATATGAAAAAGAAAAAAATAAAAGTAAATGACGAACTTTTATTAAGAAACTAAGGTGTATTGAACAACTTACATGAGAAAGAAATACAATTACAATCACAAAGAGACAGCTTAACATTACAATGAAACCAAGAATAAAAGAACATAAATCCTTCAACACCACTTCCTTAAATATGAATTTTGGAAGCCTTGGGTAGATCCCCCAACATTAAAAGTCTACTCAATTAATGGTGGTAGGCCAAGGTGGGTGGGAAGTTAAGGGATAGTGGAATTTTCCACCATTGACAAAAAATATGATCCAACAAGAATGCCTCAGATAGGTGTGTCCAAAATAGAATCTATATGGATTAATTTGGGTGGAAAATAGCATAAAAATATAAAGATACTGATTTCCCCTTACTGTATGTAAAATTTCAGAACAAAATAGTTTCTGGTTTTCGAGATATGATTTAAACGGTGGGATGTTTTTCTGGGCCATAGAATCTGGACCAGAATTGCATCTTCAAATTGCACCATCTAGAACTCTATTAAAACATTATAATTAGCTGGGGAAACTCTTTAGTTAAATATTCCCAATGATTTCCTCTATCTTAAAATCAATTTTGATAATCATTGGGCTTGGATCATGGCTGACACAATCTCTTTATTGGGCTACTATCCAGTTCACTTCACCCAGAATGTTTTTGGTTCAAGGCCCACTTTAGTGATCTTCTAATATGAATCTTCAAGTGCTCCAAAAGCACAAATTATTACTTATAGCATGAGAGACCTAAAAATAAAATATTAAAATAAAATAAATACCATTTGTTGTTTTAGGAGGTGTTCAAATATGTACCAAGTAATAGTGCACTTAAACAAAGAATTACAATCATAATGTGAAATAATGTTCAAATTGTAAAATGAAATAAAAATAGTGTTTATGAATAATGAAGATCATGAATATTATAATATAAAAAATTAATATTATCCTCTTTAATTGGATAATCACACCCGAACTTGATTTTTTCTAGTCTCAAGAAAAATATATCTCAAAAATATTAAATTTGAATTCCTTTTTCGAAAAACATTTTAATACACATTGTTCACCCGAAGACCTCATACCAAACAATTATGAAAACCATAAAAATCATTTAAAATAAGATAATTCTAGAGGCATATCCCTAGCCCAATCCTATTCCTTTATTCAAATTCATCGCCACATTCCATCCAATTTAAAATAAGCATGATGAAGTATTATGCATCACAATAGACATGGATGTTCATCTTTATTCAAGGGAGAAAAGATGGAAGTGCTAGGTGGAATCAAATTTTAATATTAAGATGAGTATTTATTTTTTTTTTATTTTTTTTTCAATTTTTCCATGGTAATTAAAATTGAACTCAATCGAGTCAACCTACGTAGCAAGACTTTTCCGATGACTCCCAGGATCAAAGACCTTAGGGAACCAAGTGAATATCACATAATCAAGAATCATCTCGAGTTTAATCAATAAAAACAAATGAAAATTATCAAAAATAGAGATAAAATTTCCAAATATGGGCCAGAAAACTATGGAGTCACAATCCCTAAGTGATGAAAGTCATACATTAGGTCAATCCATTGCTCTATGCACAATTGATTTTTCTGTTTTATTTTTTTGTCTAGTTTTTTTTGATTTTTTTAATACTCATGTTAAAATTAAAATGATCAAAAAATATATGCCATTTATTATGGTACAACAAGAACTAAAAATAATACCCCACAATTCAGAGTATGTGCATTTTTTTATTATTAAATAGATGAAAATATAAATGGTGAAAAATAACATCGAAAAACCACACTTTCCAAAATCAATTCACATGAACTTAAACTTGCATTAAAATCAGAATCAAGGCATGAAAAATTATTTGATATTAAATTTCAAAGTGTTCAATGTGTATTATCATGTTCAAGTTTAAAATAATTTTTCCTTCCATGCATTTTTTTTATTTAAAAACATTTTTTACTTTTTATTTTTTTATACTCACAAAAGCAATTTTTTTATTTTTTCTCCCCCCAAACTTAAAATAACACTATCCCCAGTGTTTATGGAAATAAAAATTTAGATGGGGGTAGGGTATAGGAGAGGAGTTCTAAAATAAAATTAAAATAAGAATTAGGGAATGAAGTCACATGGTGTTTGAAGTTAAAGTTTTTGTTTCTACCATTTAATCCCTTGATATCTATGTCACTCAAAGAAGCCTCATCAATGATGGTAGTTTGTGTTTGTACACCTATGATATGCCTAAAAATTCATCAATATCAGCAACCCCTGAAGCTCAAAAAAAATTAGAACACTATGGAAACCCCTTTAGGTTAACTTAACTAAAAATAAACAAAAACAAAGAAAATGAAAAAACATAAATTTTTTACTTTGAAAATACATACTTGAGTAAATGTACAATTAAAGTCCAGGTTTCCTCCAAGAAAGTGCTTTGTTTAAAGTCGTTAGCTCGACTTGGACCCCCAACTTACTCAATACCAACTTTAAAAATTTTAAGAACCACATTTTTCTCCACTTATACAATATTAAGATTGAGTCTCCATTGGTTTTGGCGGGAAGTTTTGGAAATTGATTCATTAAAAATCTTATAGGTCCAGTGAATGTGATAATCCCATGAATATTGAAAAGTGACCATCCAATTGTTTTTTAATATTTCTTACGAAATCAAAGAGAATTTTCTTATCATTATAATTGAGAGAGGATAAAATTATGACAAAATATTTTTGATTATCCTCTTTAAATAAAGACTTTAGAGGGGATGTATATACCTTTAATTTGAGCTTGGGTTGACTAACATATTGAAATACAGGTTGGGACATTGAATCAAACTCAATTTCATTTTCAAAATTTCTCAATAAAATTGGTTCCTTTTGAATAGAAGATTCAAAAAAAAATTGTACATATCAGTTTTAAGAATGGATATGGAATATATGTTTTTTATTTCTCCCAATGGTTTAATGATTTTTGGTCCTAAAAAATCATCAATGGAGAAATATTCAGTACACTCAATCAATGATGTCAAATTTACCTCTTCTGAATACAAAAAATTTCTTTCCTATTAATTTAAACACCCATTAACAATTCCTTGATGTTATTTAGGTCTATTAGATTCAAATGTATCTTCTTTATCATTTTTATGAGAATTTTATGTGTAATAATATTCTTCTATCAATGATGAGGAATGGATAACCTGAGTGGGAATGGGTTCCATAACCATTTAAATGCTTTGTATTCATACTCTCAAGGATGAAACCTTAGAATTAATTCTCTCCATTTGTTGAAACAATTTCTCAAGTAATGGTTGTGGATCTGGATGAGCAAGGGGTTGAGACAGATGGTATATTCACCGAGGATAATTAAGTTATTGGAATTCCAATGGAGGATATTCAGATTGGAAATGTTGGGATTGGAAATCATTATAGGAAGGAATGTTTTGTGGATAATAGGAGTTTAAAAATTATGGCTCAATCGGTTGTTTATTATACCATCAATAGAAACTTGGATGGTCATTGTACACCACAACTGGTGTGGGGTAGTCAATATAGAGAGAGGTTCCCCATGTTTGGGTTTGTTAAAAAGGGATTTCCATAGGAATGAAATCAAGGATGAAAATAGACATGTGTAGTGAGAAAAGGATGGTAGTGTCTCATATAACTTAATTAATTCCCTGTAAACGGTGCCAAAATTTGGTATCACCCAAATTTACCCATGTTTTTAGGGTTAAGCGGCCGCTGGTAGTTTAGCTTGGGTTTTCTAATACTTAGATACCTAATAAGAAACCTATAGACATGTACATTCTATAGACTATTTTTGGATATGAAGTGGAAAACTTTGGGTTGATTTTATATGGTTTTAAAATATCACTAATTGATCTACATGAATTCAAATTATGAGAAAATGAGTTGATCCTAGGTTATTTCTTGGGGTGGATTGGATGGATTCCTTTTTTAACGATTTAAATTTCATTAACTAGAGTAGGATTCATTCAATGAATTCAAAATAGCATTTTCACTTACTGGTTAAACAACTTCACAAACACATGATAATCACCTATACACTTGTAGGATCATTTTCATGAGCACTCTAAGGTAAAAGATCTTATTAGAACATAAAAGTGGGGAAAATAAATTCAATAAGGAAGAGGAAGGGAGAAAATCATTTAATAAAAGAAACTCAAATAAAATAAATTAATAAACATTTAGAGAGTGAGAAATAACATCCAATCTAGCCCCTCGTTACTCTATTGGATCAACCCATAAAATAGTTATCCCTCTATTAATGACACGTTCTCACCTAAAATGGGAAGTAGACTTATGAAGGTGGAATTGAAGAAGTAAAAACAACAATTTAACGATCACTCTACCATTGTGTGATAAATTTCACATGGTTTGGTGTGAATAAATTCACACCTTGAGGTAGTGATATAAACGTGATATAGAGAAGAATAGAATAAGAGGAAATGGAGAATTTTTATTAAGAAACTAAGTTGAATTAAACAACTTACATGAGAAAGAAATGTGATTACAAACACAAAGAAACAACATAACATTACAATGAAACTAAGAACAAAGATCCTAAATCATAAAACACCACTACCTTAAATAGGAATTTTTTAAGACTTAGTTCGATAAACCAATATTCTAAGTCTCCTTAATCAATGGTGGTAGGCCATGTTGGATGGAAATTTAAGGGAGAGTGAACTTTTCTACCCTTGACTAAAAATCCAAGCCAACATGCATGCCTCCAATAGGTATGTCCAAATGATCATCTAGATGGAAGAATTTGTGTGGAACATAGAAGAAACATATAGATATAAGGATTTATACTAACTTTATGTAAAATTTCAGCACAAAGTCATTTATGATTTTCAGGATATAATTTAAATGGTGGGATATTTTTATAGGCCACAGAATCTGGCCCAGAATTGCATCTTCAAATTAGTCCATCTAGACCTCCATTAAAACATCAAAATTACATGGGGAAACTTTTTAATTAAATGTTCCCCATGATTTCCTCTATATTCATTTAAATTTTTAGAATCATTGGGCTTGGATCTTGGAGAATACAATATATTTATTAGGATGATGTCTAGTTAAATTCAACCAGAATGTTGTTGGTTTGAGGCCCACTTTGGTGATCATTAAATGTGAATCTTCAAGTTCTCCAAAAGCACGAATTATTAATTATAGTATGAGAGACCTAAAAATAAAATATTAAAATAAAATAAATACCATTTGGTGTTTTTGGAGGTGTTCAAATATATACCAAGTAATAGAGAACTTTAAAAAAGAATTACAATCATAATATGAAATAATGTTTAAATTGTAAAATGCACTAAAAATACTATTTATGAATAATAAAGAACATGAATATTATAATATAAAAAATTAATATTATCCTCTTTCAGTGTTTAATCAGTATACAAAGCTTTATGAATAATTTTCTAGAATTTTGATATAAATTGTGGATCATGATGAGACAAAATTAAGATAGGTGCTTCATAAAGTCTTAAAAATTCATTAATATAGATCCGTGCAAGGCATTCTTATGGAAAATCATCCATTATAGTGGGGAAATGTGCAGATTTGGTATGTCAATAAACAATTACCCATATTTCATTATTATTTCTTAGAGGTTTGGAAAATCTAGTGAAAAAATATAAAGTAATTTCATCCCATTTCCATGTAGGAATAATAAGCGTTTGCATGACTCCACTAGGATGTTGTCTTTCAGACTTCACGTATTGACATACTATACATTTTGATACATAATCAGTAATTTTACACTTCATATTATCCCACCATAAATGTTCCTTCAAATATATATACATATTAGTGATACCGGGGTGTATATAGAAATATGAGCTATGAGCATCATCCAATAACTCTCTTTTTAGACCGGGAATAGAGGGAACACGGAGCCTCCTCCCAAATTTCAGAATTCCAACTTCATAAAAAAAGTTTTCAAACTTTCCATCATTCAAAACATTAATTTTATTTTGAAGATTCTAATAATCAGGATGATAGCTTTTAATACTTTCTAATAAATATGGTTTGGAAACCAATTAAAAAAGTAATGATGTTTCACCTTCTTTGATAATTACCATATCCATCTTTACTAGATCCTTAAACATAGGATCCCTTTCAATCATCATTTTGTTTATAACTCTATGATACTTCTTACTTAATGCATCTTCTATCTTATTTGCCTTCCCTAGGTGGTAGTGTATGGAATAATCACAATTCTTGAGTAGTTTGAGTCATCGCATTTACCTCATATTGAGTTCTTTCTATGAGAAGATATACTTCAAGTTCTTGTGATCTGTATATATCTCACATCTTTAACCTAAATATAACGTATCCATATATTCTAGGAAAATATTATAGATTCTAACTCAAGATCATGAGTTGGATAGTTTTTTTCATGAGTTTTTAACTACCTTGATGCATCGAAAATAACTCTATCATTCTGTATAAGGACATACCCATGTCCTTTCTTTGATGCATCACTATAAATCACAAATCCACCATTTTCCGATGGAAAATTCAGGATTAGATAATTAACTAATATTCTATTCAATTCTTCAAAAAATTCATCACAATCTTTAGTACATATGAACTTAATCCCTTTATGAGTAATCTTGGTTTAAGGGTTATCTAATCAGGTGAATTTCTGAACGAAACACTAATAATAACCTACTAAACCAATAAAACTACGTACCCCAGTTATATTCATTGGAGTAGGAAATTCTTGAAATGACTTTTTATTTGCACGAACAAATAATATTACATCCTTACAGATAACATGGAAAAGAAAATAAACAGTTTAAATCCAGAATTCACACTTGATAAACTTCCCATATAACTCATTTCTTCTAAGATTTTTCAAAATAATGTGCAAGTTATTTTCATGATCTTCATAGATTTTGGAGAAAAACAATATATCATCAATAAATAACACAAAAATTCATCAAGATATTCCTTGAAAACTTTATTCATTAGATCCATAAAAATAGAGGGTTCATTAGTCAGTCTAAAAGGCATTATTGTAAACTCATAATGCCCATACCTGGTTCAAAATGCTATATTTAGAATATCTTCCTTCCTCACATGCAACTGATGATATCCAGATCAAAGTTTAATCTTTGAAAAATATTGGGCTCCATGAAGTTGATCAAATAAATCATTAATGCGAGGAAGAGGATACTTGTTCTTTATTGTAATAACATTGATCTCTCTATAGTCAATGAAAAAACTCATAGATCCATATTTATTTTTAATAAAAAGAATAGGAGCTCCCCATGGATAAACACCAGGGTGAATAAACCCCTTACTACTAAAATACTCTAGTTGTTTCTTTAACTCCATTAATTCCACTCTGGATATCCTATAAGGAGTCTTTGATATAGGCCTTGAACTGGGAATTAAATTAATAGAAAACTCAATTTCCTGCTCCATAGGATGTCCAGGTAAATACTCTAGAAACACATCTATGTATTCTTGAATAATAGGTACATCCTCAATTTGATGATTTATTTAATCACCCATAGATATTAAATTATATTCCTCCCTAATAATTGAATTCATTAGAGCTACTAGGGGTGGATCTAGATAAGAATCATATAGTGAGGCTTCTACTATAAAGATAAGGGACTCTACATCATTCTCAAAAAACTGTAACTTCCTTCTTATTATAGTAAATATTTGCATCATAATTTGAAATCCAATTAATAATGAGTATTATATAAAAATAAATCATAGGTATGATGATAAAGTCAGCAACTAAATCAAGTTTATGTGTCATAAGGGGGATTTATCGACACATCTTTGTTGTAATGAGCTTCCCTTAAGAGTTTTTACTAAAAAATCCTTTATTAAATAAAATTGGAAATGAGTAATTTTCTTAAAAAATAGGAATATATAAAAGAATTCAATGATTCAGAATTAAATAAAGCATTGGATAAGTTTGAAGAAATTATTAAAGTAGATGTCACAACCTCATTAGGAACTTCAACCTCTGCTGTTGTGATTGCATAAGCTTAGAATTACTTCTTTGGTCTTTTCTAGGAAAATTTTCCATGAAACTTAGGAAAATAATTTTCATAATGTCCCATATATTTACAATTTTAGTATTGAACATTGGTATCTTATTTATTTCCCTTTAAATCAAGAGATTGGTGGCCTCTTTCTCAACATTTGTAAAAAACTACTTTCCCTTTTAAGAAGGCTTTGAGGTGTTTCCTTCCACAGGTATAACATGTTGGAAAACACCATTTTTTATTCTTCCCTTTATCAATTATTTACTCTGCCACCCTCTTCTTATATTTCTTTCCCTTAAATTCATACAACTTACAGAATTATTTCTCTGTCTTGATAGCACATGAGACTATATCTTTATATGATGGGAATTCTTGGGAGACTAGTGACCTTTAGAGGAATGGTTTTAAACTATCAAAGAATCGACCAATATTACTCATTGGATTATGTATGTAGTTCGTAACATGAATTTATAACCTTGTAAAATTGGATTCATACTTCACAACATTTTCATCATCCTACTATATTAGACTCAATAATTTCCTCTCCATATTCGCTTGATGTTCACAAGGAAAATATATTTTTTAATAATATTTATTAAAATCCTTCCATTCCATTTCTTATATTTATTCCTCCTCCTTCATGCTTTGAATTAATGACCACCACTTATATGTATCTCCCTAAATACAATAAACTGCCATGATAACCTTCTCCCTTTTATTACTTCTCAAATCAAGAAATATCTTATCCAAAGAAATTATCCACTACTCTACTATAAATGGGTTTGTAGTACCATTGAATAACGGAGGCTGATATCTCCTAAAGTTCTATAACATTTCTCCTCCACATTATGGACCAGGATACTCTATATTGGTAAGGTTATTGTTCATAACTTGATTCTGTTATCCTATTATAGTTATAAGTTTCTCAGCACTAGTCACAGCTGTAGAACCAACACCATTATCTTGCATAGGATGTAAATCCCTACATGGGATACGCGCGTTCATGTGGTTTCCATTCCTTACACTAGGTTCTATTTCTAAATAATGTAATACACTAAATTAGGATATGAATCATAATGTATAATATCGAACTAGAAAAAAACATAAAATAAATTGTAATTTTATGCATGTCTAATATCATAATCATAAGAATGATTTCTTTGGGGACATGTTTATAATTAAATACTTCATAATAGTTTGTAAAGAAAATTTGAATTATCCTAATCATATCCATTAGGAGTGTCAAAATAGGTGTGCAGTAAGGCCTGCTTTTGTGTACCAGGTTACCCCAAGTCAGGCCTGAAACACCTTGTTAGAGCTGTTACTCCTAGGTACTTCTGTGCAAGAACTACGCCCACTTGTAGTATCTAGACATGGGTGTATTTTCTATAAATATCCACATAATCTATGCCTTAAAAAATTATATTATGTTCTTGTATGCTTATACTCAAATTATATCTTATGTTTTTGTTCCCTAATCTATGTTTTCTATATCCAGTTTCTAAGATTTCTACTAAAATTCCTCTAATATCAACTGTAAGGACCCCGACCCCAGTTTCATGGATCTGATGCCTTATATTAATAAATTGGTATGTTTACAAGTACTTATCATCCCAAAGGACCAAAAGTTTATTATTTTTGGAAAACTAGATAAAAACATAATATTTACATTACAACTTGAAAGAAAAAACAACATTGTAATTCCATTGGAAGCACCTATAAACTCTTAGATTATTCTTGCAAGTCATTCATAATAATATTCATCTTTTCATCCTGGGGAAAAATAAAAAATAAAAAGGGGTGATCTTAGTTGCTTAGTAAGGGTAAGTATTGCAACATAATTTATCATAAACATAAACATTAGGCATAGTTAATAACTAAAAACACATTCCTTTAAAACTAAACTTGAGCATAATATGAAAATAATGAAATCTCATTGCATAAAGCCATATAAATGATCATAAGAGAATGAAACTTAACCATAGATATTATACTAGTTGAATAATCACATGGTTTATCAATTACTATTATCATCATGATTGAATGCATAATTCCTGACATCTAAAACATATCGTCAAGGCCTCAGCCAAGATGTCTGAAAATATCAGGGTAAGGCCTTGGAGAAAACCCAATTCTATTTTGTCTCATGAGACCTACTGATGCATAAAGAGTATATATAAAGACACAAATGTCACTTTCTAAGTCCAATTTATTCCTCATATGAATGGAACTAAACATAAACAACATGAACATATGAAATAACTTTCCCTAATCTGTAGACTTAATCACTAATCATTCTAAGTAGTATGGTGAATGATATCAAGATAGCACATCCATAGTCAAAATGATCATAAGAAATTTAATAAAATATGATATATAATAATAATAATAGGTTAATCCCAATAAAACATAATATTCAAAAGGGGTATTGAAATAGATGAAAATTCTATAATATAATCATTGAATAATTGTTTAGAGTAATACTCTTTTACTTTGAAAATAAGAGTTATTTTATAAAAATATTTGCATAAAACCAAAAATTAACTAACATAGTTTTTACATGATAAAATGAGTGGTTTTAGAAAAAAAAATTTATCTTAAAAAAGGTTATGAAGTGCAATTGAAAATAGGTAATAAATCAGGAATATCCCTTTAATTAGGCTTGCTTATTGTGAAGAATTGAGAATGGGGCCCTTTTAAAACATGTATTTTCCACAAATGAAAGATGAACTAATCAGAAGACATTATTTTGAAACATATAACCATAATTTATAATAATTATATAAAATAAATTAAGAATTACATTGGTTTATATAGGAAGAAAGTACAACCCGAATGAAAATGGAGGTTCGGGAAGAAAACCCTTACCTTATGTCCGAATGAGTTTTGCACTTGACCTTAACGTCCTAGATAATAAAATTAAATACATTAATTAATTAATTAATAACCTTTTATATAAGTATTTTATCCATCATAGTTTTATTAGGTTCATTTATGACCTTATTAATGAGTTATAGAGTTTAATTTCATCGTTTGGGAGCATTCGTTTTCTTCATTTTCATGATCGGTTCACTTGTTTATAAGTAATGAAGTTCATGTAAAATGAGTATAATTATCCAGAATTAAAATTAAAAGTTATTAATGAGCATAAAGAAGTGTTAATAGTTTTATATATCATATGGTTATATGGTATTATTATGAATCATTAGATAATACATTTAGTAATAATCATTTAGATTATTATAGTAGTATTTCGATCACCACGAACTAGTTTTGTCGTATGAATTAGTATTGTGTATATATATTGGTTATGGAACATTAAATATATTCTAATAAATATATTATATTATTTTATAATAATAAAAATGGTATAATGACTATAATTTAAGAATAAATTGAAGAATGAAAGTTTTTCGTCCATGAAGGTTGCCAATTGGAACCTCCCAGACGATGATTTCGTTTTTAAAATAAGAGAGAGAGAGAGTAAAGAGATTGATGAAAATTCTTACATTAAAATTATATAATTATAGTATATAAATGATACTGGAGTTATCATTTTAATTTGTATAGAGGAGGTTAGTATATAATAATAAAGTAAATAACTTGAAAAGAAAATAATAGGAAAAGGAAGAGGATTTTACCTCTTGAATACTCCTCCTTGAGAATCTCCTTAAGGGGATTGATTTTTGTCTTTTGATGAGAGAAAGAGTTTATGGACATGGGGGAGGATATTTTAAATAGCATTGGAAAAAAATTTAAAAATTCTAAAACCTTGGAAGGTGTGAGGAGAAGAGGGTGCGAGAGGTGGTTTTTATAGTGGAGGAGAGGGATAATTTCTCATTATTTTATTCATTATTTTATTATTTTGCTCAAGAAAAGTAATAATATTGATTATTGTGTCTAAATAAATTAATAAGTTCATTTTAGTTCTTACCAATGGTTCTTACATAACACATGACTCAAGGAATAGTTTATTTAGCTTATAATGTATTTATACTATAAATTAATGTATTTTACTATTCACTAAAAATTTAAGTATTTTAGAAAAATCACAAAAATTCACCCGAAACCTTTTTTGATAGGTAGAATTAAAAAATTAACTATATTTTATGGAAATAATTTCATAAATATGAGAAATTTAATTTTTAATTAAATTTATCATTTTCTAAAAAAATATAATTTTTAAAGTTAGAACTGATTTTATAACACCCTAAAAAATTAACAAAGGTCTTATTAGATTATCATAAAATCAAAGGACAATAAAATATGTATTTATGAATACATTTTATGAAAATTAATTTTCTTTTAAATCAATTTATTAATTATAAAATTGTAATTAAATATTTATTACTCACAAAAATACCAATACTTAATTATTAATTTTTAAAATATTCACTTACTTGTACTATAATATAATTATACCATACTTTCATTTATAAGTTGCCTAAATTTTGTTCATACTCTCATGAATTAGGTTACTATTCACTTGGCCTATTTACTATTCATAAGAGTTATATTACTATTTATAAGGGTACATTACTATTCCAAAAGGGTCAGGTTACCATTCAACAAGAAATTAAGTTGGTTCTATCAGACTCTAAATATATTACTGATCGCAATTGTGTATATCTATTTTTCGAAATTCAAAACAAAAAAAGTAGAAAAACTATTTTTAATGGCTAGGTTATAACTATCTTTTTTTAAATAACTATAATAACAAATTGTTTTTTCGTAGAGACTCGGTTTTGTGTACATTACATTCTATATTAAATTTATTTATAAATCCTTGGGGTGTTAAATTCTAAATAGACATATATTATAAATTTGGAAGCATAAGATTGAAAAATTTACATTCAATATGATTTAGAAAAGTTTTCATGGAAATATTACCCTTATTATTTTAGTTTAACTCCTCATAAACCTGTATTAACATTAACCACGATAATTAACTTTTATGATTTTTACTATTAATTATGTTAAAAAATTAAGTCAACCTTATTATATAATATTAATTATTATTATTTAAAATATGGAATCTATTTTCCTAAATTGAACTCATATAAGTGGAAAATTTTATTCTAAAATTAAACCTATAGACGCAATAAGAAAGCGATTTTCCAAAGAGAAAATATTCAGAAGTTTTAAAAATATTTATATAAAAATTAAATTTGAAATCAATTATAATTAAATAAATTGGATTAATATATATGTAATTGAACTAATTTTACTTTAAAAAACATATTAAAATAAAATTTATTTTGTAAATGCTTTGAATAAAAAGACAGTTTTTTTATAAAAGCCAGTATTTTTCACTATTCAATGAAAAATTTATCTTTTCAAAAAATTATAAAAAATCCACTCAAAGATAATTTTGACACAATGAATTCAAAAATTAAGCTAATTTTTTAAAATAAATGTTCTAAAATTAGTAAAAATTATTTTTAGAGTTTGTGCGCAAAGTGAAACAAAACTGACTTTCAGAAAAAATAGTTTTTCAGAAAACATTTATTTTTATTTCAAATAGTTATTATTTTATTTATAATCCATAGATAAACATTGAACTTATTTTATATATTTATAAACCATATAATTTTTCATAATTTATTCAATCCTATTCATACTTACTAACTCTACAACTAGGTTATAATAGTCTTGTTTAAATAATAGTATTAATAGTATATCATGGTTTGTTAAAACCCGTTGTTGCGTGAAAAAAATATAACAAAGAAGTTAAATTTATTAAAAATAAATATATCTTAAAGTCTTGGTGTGTTACATTATATTCTAATATTGGTGTTGATTTTCATATACTCCATAAAATATTATGTTTCTCTTTTAAAATCTCAGGGCGTTACATTCTACCCCCTTAAATAAATTGTGTTCTTGTAATTTAATATTGATCTCAGAAATTAATGGTTTGAAATTTTAAAATAACTTTGTTAGAAAACCAAATTGTAAAAATTGTTAATAAAAAATCCTCTAGATAAAAGAAAAATGGAAGTAAAAAATTAATCTGTAATAAAACATATCTAGGTTTCCAAATAAGATAACATTGGTGGGATGTGAAGATATGAACATGGAAGAAAAGAGTAAATAATTATAGAGAGTTATAGAGATAATTTTTCACAAGAAAGTGAATGGTAAATGTAAATTTAAGGACCTAAAAACCATAAATCTATGATGATTTAAAAGACCATCTGATTCATAGGATATGAAGGTAATATGATAACATTTTTGTTTCAATATCCTTTTCCTAAAGTTGAGGAATTATTTTACTCTATATGAATATAAGGAAATATACTTACTTGATATCATTATATTTCATAAGAATTTATCCTTTTTTATGATTAAATAAATTTACACTTCATATATTACTCTAAGAAATTAATATCCAAAAATAAAAATTTTTATGACTGAAGCACTAAAATTAAATTTTAATAGATCATAAGATCCATAATAGAGTAACATAATATTCCTCTTATCTTTACTTAAAACAAAATAGTAAAAAAGTTATCCAATATAATACATTAATCTCTAATACCTCAATAGTAACCCCTAAAATTCAACTTAATCTATTTCTTAAATGGTTAACCTTAAGACACGACCAAAATATGTTTGACCAAAGTCTAAAAATTTATAAGTAAGGTCACTAAATCGACATTATATTCACCCTAAAATATAAATTGGTTCTTAATGTCGCATTAAAAATATGTGAATACACTGATCACTATAAAAACATAATGAAAACATTTATGATTTTAAAAATAAAATCCTAGATTGTCAAATATATTCCATAAATCCAAAAGATATAGTAAACTCTAGAAAATATAACATAAACCATCAAATCACTAACTAATTTTAAGGTCACTAATACTATCCCATAAACATATCTTTAAAATTATTGTCTCACCATAGAGCACATATCAAGGGTTATCCTCCCTCAATCATGTGTTTTCCAAAAATATCAACTTACCATTGTATCACTTTTCATGGTCATTAGTACCATTCAACATATTATTTCAATTCCTTTAAGAAAAAGTGCTACATTACAATCGTTATACATTGAATGATTCTTATAATAAAAATTACATTAATAAAAATACTTCTACAATATAATTACTAAATCCAAATACACAAGAATTTTAGTCACTCCACTTCAGCCGTAGTAAGAGCATAATCTTGACCCTTATCCCTTAGCTTCTTCTAGGGTATATTCCCTTGATGCTTGGGACACCCATTTATGTAGTTCCCTATCTCCTTATAGTAAAATAATAAAACATTGGAAAATTTTTTCTTTCCATTGAAATCATGAGCATGATTTCCTTTCTCTCCACACTTATAGAAAACTCTCATTCCCTCCAAGTAAGTACTAGGGTTTTTATTTCCACAATTATCACATGGGGAAATATTTATTTCCCTTCTTCCCTTTATCTATATTTTTCTCTTCTATTCACCTTTTCTCTTGAATCCCTTTGAATCCATGATACTTGGATAATTATTTATATCTATTGATAACACATGATACTATTTCCTCGTATGATGATAATTTTTGGGAAACTAGTTCTCTTTACATGATTGGATTTAACACATAAAATAAATGGTCAATATGAATCTTTGTATTATGTACTTAGTCTGAATCATCCCTTGATAACCTTTTAAATTTGGATTCATAATTAGAAACATTTTCATATTTATTTTGTTTTAGTCTCAGGAATTATCTCTCCATATTTTCTTGTTTCTCATGAGGAAAATAATTTTCCAAGAAGAGTACATTAAAATACTTCCATTCCATGTTTGATATTTCTTCTTCATACTTAGTATTTTTAACCAATGAACACCATTGATCAGCACATCCTGAGAGATAGTAAAATTATATGATAACTTTATTCCATTAATTTCTTCCCAAATTTATAAATATCTTCTCTAAATAACTTATCCATTGAATAGCTATAAATGAAATTGTAGTCACCTGAAATGATAGAGGTTTGTTATATATTAAGTGGTTTAATATTGTTATACTTCATGTTAGATCAACATACTGCTCCATAAAGGTAAGGTTATTTCTCATAACCTGAGTCAGTTTCCCCAATATAGTTATAATTTGACCAGTTCTAGGTGTAGCTCCAGCTTCATTATTTTTTATAGAAATGAAATCTCTATATGGGGTATGTGAATTGATATGGTTTCCATTCCTTATAATATATGTCATTTAGAAATAATGACATAAACTATATTACATAATAACATTATAAAATATAATATATAATCTCAAAACTAGTGAAACACTTAACATAAATTGAAAAATTTATGCATGGAAAATCTCATAATAATAAACATGGTTTATTTGGGAAAGTTTTCTAATAAAAATAATTTCAAATAATTCATAATGGTTTATAAAGAAAGTGTGAATTAACTTAAAAATATCCCCCAGGAGTGTCAAACTATGTGGGAAATAAGAATTTTTTGGTGTAATAGGTAATGATAAAGTCAAGTCCAATGTTCCTTTTTTGGAGTTATTACTCCTAATTACATCTGTAACAGAACTACATCCACTTATAGTATCCATAAAGGGATGTATTTCTAGAAAAAACCACATAATATATAACTTAATAAATATTTTGTATCTTATTCTATACTTATATCTACAAAGTCTATAATAGGGCTATTTTCCCAAATATTGGGTTTCCTTAATTTAGTTCCCAAGGTTTCTAATAAATTTCCTTTGATACCAACTATAAAGACCCTGACCCTAGTCGCCTAGAGTTAGTGGATACTTTATTATATTGACATAAGATACATAGAATCACATCCCAAATGACTAGATAGTTTAGTAGTATTGGTAACATAGATATATAATTTAATTTCACATTACAATTGAAAACACAAAATACACAAAGTGTTTTCTTTTAGAATTCCATATTTTGCCTCAGTATATCCCTGCATGTGAATTAAAAAACACTTCCTACTGTCCTAAGGAAAATAAATCACAATAAAGGGTGAGGTAAAATGATCAATAATGGTTAAATACATTAGAAGATATCATTAATTTATAATACATAATCAACATGTCAAGTAAAATAACTAAATAAACATTCTATTTAATCAATAATTTGGCTGTCATGATTATATAAGGCATAATCAATATGGTAAGGTAAATAACTGAACAAACAATGAATTTAATTCATAAACTAAGAATGAAATGAATATAGAGATAATATTAATGTGAAAATATCATGGATAATAATAATAACTGAATTATTAATGAAGTAAATTCTTAATTATTAGACATCATGATCTCATTCTTCTTGATACCTTTATTTTCAAGACCTTTTATAAGATAATTTAAAAATATGGGTAAAAAACCATTTAATGTTAGATTACTATTTTGACTCATGAGAATAATGATGCATTGAGGGGGTATATAATTCTAGGACCAACCCATCATTTCATGTCCAATACATCCATCATATATCAAATGATATATTAAATTCATGAATAATATTCCTTATCAACAAATATCTGTATCGAGTAAAGAGTAAAAATTTATCAATATCTTCACAGTTAGTCAATTAATATTAAAAAATAAACACATCATGTAAAAATGGTATATAGTTTAGGAAATAATCATATCCATGATACAAATAATATGGATATTTAAGAGAATTAATGGAGCTTATAAAGGATAAAGGATTAGATTCCTTCAACAAGAGTAAAAGCAATCCCAAAAGAATGAGAGATTATAAAATAGATTCTTACCACTTTGATAAATTTAAAATTATACCCCATGAAATGATAAACGTGAATTAAAACATTAAACATCATGAATAAATAGGAATACATGTTACATAAATCAAATAGGCACTATACACACCATATAAAATCGAATAGGTGTATATTAACAAATATGTCTCAATGAAATAGAAATTGAGATGAAATCACATACAAAGTTCATATCATTGAGGTGAGAGTTCATCTATGAGGTTATTATGTGTAAAAATATATATCCATAAAAAATACAAGTGTAAATACAACATAAAGTAATAAAATTTCATTTCACTAATAATCTTGGAACAATATAATCAATGAAGTAGATGTATAACCTAATGAATGGAAATTGAGTTAAGAAACCCCTTATAATGTTTATAATGTTGAAATGAGCATTAATCAATGGATAAATTATGAATATAAAATGTAAATACACATAAAACAAGTGAAAATATAGAATAATATAATCAAAATTCATTACACACATAGTCTTAGAATATCAAATACAGTGAATTAGTAATATAATCCCTTGAAAAAAAATTGAGTTATGAATTTTTTACCACTTCGTAATTTTCAATTCAAATACCATTGGAAGAAATAATTTAAATTAAGACTTAAATTACCATGAAATATAAATTATTCATGATATTACATGTAAAATCGGTAGTATTTACACCATATAAAATAAATTAGGTGCACAACAATAAAATATTTCTCAATGAAGGGAAATTGAGATGAAGTCCCTTACCTCACACTTCCTTTTGGTTGAACATGATTTAAAAACCTTTATAATTGTTTTAATAATGTAATTAATTTATAATAGAACTATATTTATATTTATAATATCACATATGATCCACTTATAACATTTTACCATAAGTTTTTTAATATTATTTTGTTATTTTCATTGTTTTGGGTGTTAATTGCCTTATTTTCTCATGCGTGTTTTGTCATGAAAGTTTATATTATTTTGCATTAGATATAGATACATAATATATATATTGATAATAATTTTATAAATATAATATTTACTCATTGGATAAAATTTTAAAACCATTCTTGAAAATTGGATATAGAAAACGAATCACATCGCTTCAAGGAGACGATAAGTCATACGTATACACGAGCGACAATATCATTTCATAATATGTGAAAGGGAAAGGAATAAAGTGATATATTAATTTTAAATAATAAATATCATTTCTTATATATATCAAATATATTAATTAAATGTATCGTTATTACCTTACATGTAAAGCATAAGTGGAAAATGAATCACATCACTTCGCATGACAGTTGTCCACTATAGACAAGAGAAACATTATCATATTTTAAAAGGGATGGAAAGTAAGAAGGTATATGTGATATTATAATTATATATGTTTAATAATATCATAAATATTTTATATATACATTTAATCCATCATTATATATAATTTTTAAATTTGTTGATGGAAAATGAGTTAAATCAGTTCGCGAGGCGGTAGTTCGCTGTACACATGATCGATGATTTCATTTCCCATTTAATGGAGGATCAGATGGATGAATATTATTACATAAACATAATAACATATAATTATATTTTATATACTAGTTTTATTATATTTTAAGTGTTAATATATAATTTAATGTGCAAAAATAATAAATAAAATGAAAGATCTTTGTTAAGACAATTACCTTCTCTAATAGAAACCTCCTTTAGATCTCCTCTTAAAGACCCCATGGTTGGTATTTTTGGAGGACCAGAAGCTATAACATATGGATAATGATTTTGGGTATATATTGGTTTATATTTTATTTGATCCAATTTTTTTTATATGTGTGAATAAGTGAGTGGAGGAGGTTCCCTTTTATAAGTGGGGAAAGGGGACCTTTTTGGGAACTACTTGGAAATTTCTCAAAAGAATCCAAAATGATGAATTCATTCACATGAAAAAAGATTCAAAATGACCTTATATTATATATTTTTAAGGATAATATTTAAATATTTCCATCCAATATAATTTATACAAGTTTTGAAGGAAATATCACTCTTATCTTTTTAGTTTAACCGTCCGGTAAACTCGTTTTAACCTTAACCTCAGTAATTAATTTTTACTATTTCTTACTATTAATTATGGTCAAAAATTACATTTAAATTATTATATAATATAAATTATGGTGATTATAAATATTTAATCCATTTAAAAAAAATAAACTCACATAATTGGAAAATTATATTTTAAAATAAAACCTATAGACACAATGAGAAAATAGTTTTCCAAAGAGAAAATATTCAAAAGTTACATTTTTTATATAAAAATAAAATATTAAATTGATTAAAGTTACATAAATTGGATTAATAGATATATAATTGAAATAATTTTACTTTTAAAACCATATTATAACAAAACTTATCTTGTAAACACTTTAAATGAAAAGACAGTTTTTTATAAAAACTAGTATTTTTCACTATTTATTGAAAAATTTATCTTTTCAGAAAATTATCAAAAATTCAATTCAAGATAATTTTTACATTATTATTTAAAAAAATAATTTATTTTTTTAAAAATAAATTTTCTAAAACTGGTAAAATTTAATTTTTAAGTATGTGCGGAAAGTGCTACCGAACCACATTTAGGAAAAATAATGTTTTTAAAAAAACATTTCTTTTTATTTAAAATGGTTCTTATTTTATTTATAATCATTATATTAGAATTTAATTTATTTTATACATATTTAAACCATTTAATTTTTATTATTTAGTTAGTTCTATTCATACCTTCTAACTTAATAGATAGGTTATAAAGTGATTGTTTAAATAATATTATTTATAGTACATCAAGGTTTGTTAAAACTCAGTGTTGCATGTTACATAAGCTATCAAAGAAATTGTATTCATTAAAAAGAAATATTTTTTAAAGTATTGGTGTGTTCAATTATAAGTGTGGTATTATGTTTCATATAAACTATCAAATATTGTGTTCCTTATTTAAAACTTTAGAGAATTACAATATCCACAGATTCAGATGAACGGAATTAGAACAAGAATTCCTACCCCCTTTAGTAAGAGTTGTGTCACTTATTATCCCCCTTTTTCAAAATAATCCAAATATATATCAAGTAAAATTACCACACATATTTAAGTGATATGAGAGAGATAAATATGGAGTTTCAACCTCACCTCTTCAAACATGTCTCTTGTCATAACTCTTGTTAATATATTTATAAGTTTATTCATGGTAAAAATATATTCCAACCAAATATCTCTAATGTTTACTCTTTATTTAATTAAATGATACTAAATTTCCATGTTATTTGACCAGGAGTGCTGCATAGGGTTGTTGGAGAAATCAATAACACTTTTCTTATCATTAAGTGTCCTCAATGCACTCTTAATGTCAACCTATAAATATGTTAACTAAGCATTTATCCATAAAACCTATGAATACACATGAATGTAATCCACATACTCTACCTCAACTATTCTAAGTTTTACTAAGTTTTTATTTTTACTATACCGGCTCACATAGCCCTCAATAATGAAGAAATTTACATCTAAGGTGGATCTTATATTAATGTAATCACCTACCCAATCTACAATAATAAATCCAATAATGTTAAAATATATACTATAGATATATCAACCCATAGTTTTCTATGAAATTTACATATCTTAGAACTCTTTTTTCTGTAATCATGTGTGATTCCCTTGGACCACTTTAAAACCTAGCACAAAGTTACACTATATAAGCTATGTCAAGACATGATTTTTGTCAAATAAAATAAGATTCCAATTAATTTTATAAACTCTTTGTGATCAAACTTTATCACATTCTTATCCTTACACAGTTTTGTTCCAACTAAAATTAGAGTTGAAACTTCTCTTGAGTCTTCCATGCCAACAAATTTTCAACATACCCCTGGCATATCTTTCTTAATAAAAGTATATGTAATCTATTTTTTTATAAATATATAATCCTAGAAAGTATAGAATTTTATCCATTATTTATATTTCAAACAAGTTATTCATATGATCTAAAAATTACTCACAAAGGTACTCTTTATCATTTTTAAAAATTATTTCATCAACATAAACTATGAAAATCAAGGTGCCAATGGAAAACACTTTTAGATAAAAATTATTATCAAATTATTTTTTTTAAAACTCATATGTCTTAGGAAGCCATGAAATTTTGAGTACCAAGATCTAGGGTCCTATTTCAAACCATAAAATTCCCTTTTGAGTCTATAAACCATGCTTATATGAACATCAATAATGAAAGACTTTGGTAGTTGAACAAAAACTTCTTCTTAATGTTCACTATTTAGAAAGGTTGATTTCACATACATTTTATAGAATTTATAGTGTTTGTGTGAAGCCACTACCACTAAAATTATTATTGTTTTTCACCTTTCTACGAGAGAAAAGGAATATTCATAATCAATTATTTCCATTTGAGATTTCCCCTTACGCACCAGTCAATATTTTTTCTTATATCCTTACCTTTCTCATTCATCTTATTTCTAAGAACCCAATTGGTTCCAATGAAATTTTATCTTTTGTACTTGATAAAAGATCCCATGTGGAGTTATTCTCAATTTTATCTAGCTTATAATTAATTCATTGAACCTAATATTTATGATCAATATCTTTAGTAATAATTCTTGGTTAAACCAATGATATTAGATTTGTTTTATTTTTTATTCTTATCCTTATTCTAGTTTGAACTAGTGCCTCATGGTTTCTTATTATATCTTATGTATCAACATGTTTTGATATCCTTTAATGTCTTAAACCCTAGTTAGTAGTAAAATCATCATCAGAAGTCTGATCAGAGTCAACATTAATAAAATTATTCTCAAATTATGCATATTTTAGATTTTTTTTCAAAATTAAATCTTCTTATAACTTGTGTTTATTCACCTCCTTCTTCAACAAATACATCTTATTTATGAATATTTTTACATATTTTTACATATAAATATTAAATAAGTATATGTATAATATTTTTCAAGAATTTTTATCCACTTACATTGGATAAATAACTTATAAAAACTCTTTCATCTACTTTCTCTTCAAAATTTCCTAGCTTGTTGTTTTTTATTTATAATGCACGGGCTTCCAAAAACATTTAATTACTTTTACGTTTAATTCTTCTTGTACGACATATATTAATAAGTAAAATGTGTCTTAGGTTTAAAATAAATTGGCTCTGAATGTGTACATTAGTAACATGGATTCTCTAAAAATTTTAAAAACTTTATTTTCTGATACCATTATTCTGCCCATCTCAGAAATACTTTTATTCTTCCTCTTTATAACACCATTATATTGTGGATTATATGGTGTAATGAATTGATTATTTATTCCATGTTTAACAATATAAATGTCAAATGAATCACATCTATATTCCTTTCCATTATCAAATTTATTTTTTTGATGAAGTGAACTAACACCTTTTCAACTTGTCTCCACATTTTTTTAATATATCAATAATCTTTAAATTCTTCTTTAAGAACATAAAATTGTTCATTCAAGTGTAATAATTGATTAATGTGATGTGTAAGATCCCAAATTTCTTGGATGAATGTACTTGTTTAAATTTTGGTTTTAATATCTTGTTTTTGGTTAATGAGATGCTTTCTGGGTGCATGAGGATGGTTGGGGTGTTTAGGGAGTCTGAGACATAAAAGAAAGGAAAATAGGGAAATTCTATTTATTTTACATGGTTTTCACATGGTTAGTGAAAACCATACGAGGGGGTGGAAAAAATGTGCAACTATGGATATAGGTGTTTTGCATGGTTGTCACACAATTTTCATTCTGTGCAGAGCTCCCTAGGTAATTGTGTGACCTCACTCCCTTCAGAAAGTGGATTGTGAAGCATTTGAGAATGGTTTGTCAAACTGTATGGATAAACCGTGAAACCTAGTAAAAGTTAGAAAATTTATAGTTTTTTCCATTTGGTATTTTTAGATCCCCACCCGATTTCTCCCTAATTCCTCCACTATCAACCATAAGGATGGACCAAATTAACCTAAGATTACCAATGGTGGTTCTCCTTCGATTCTTGGCCATTTGGAGTTCCATTGGTTGCAAATATAAGATCCCAGTGAGTCTAATCCCTATCTTATCTCTCTTTTCTGGATTAGGGTTTGTATCATGGGTAATCTCCTTCTGAATCCCTAAAACCCTTTTTTCTGGTGGATTTTAGTTTGGTGATTCAAAGGGTGTTTGGATCTGGATATAAGAATATGAAAAAGAGTGTGTTCATCATCAGATTTGAGGTAGGTGGTCTACAAGTTATATCCCATATTTTTGTTATATATTTGTGCATATGTGTTGAGATATTTCTTCCATATTGTTTTGAATTTTTTACATTGAGTAATATTCAGTTAAATAGTTTGAAAAATAATGATTTAGACCCCTCATGATCCCCATGGAATGCTTTGAGGATGATTAGAACAATTAAGGGTCACCCATGGGGTACGATGACATTCTTGAACCTAGAAATTGTAAATATTAGGTGTAGAGTTGATGTGTGATAACATAGATCCCATGAAGAATGTGTTAATATGGTTGTTTGAGTTAAAATAAAATAATTATAGTTGTTACTAGGGTTATTAATGGCATAAGGGGTCGTTGAGTTGAATACTAATGGGTTATATGAACTATTAAATTGAAATGGGTAATTGGTTGATGGTCGAAGGCATATGAATGATACATTATTTAAATGGGTTAATTGAGATAGTGTTGAATATCTTATGAATTATGTTGAAATTTTTAAAAGGATTAGTGCATATGAATGATGAACATGTTAACTCAGAAAAGGCTTGTTAATTAACGAATATATAAACGGGTTGCATAAGGAAATTGATGAATATGATGAATGGGTTAATACATGGTATATGATGAATGGGTCAAGTTAATTAACATATGGAAATTGTGGAATATGTTAAATGTTTAATTTAGGGGGACTAGTGAATTTTCTTAGTTATTTAAGCATTAGAAATGGGAATTGGGTATAATGACTATGTAATGTAAATGGAAAGTGTGTTAATGTGTTAGGACATAATGTGAATTATCATGTTGTTTTTTATAGTTCATTTTTTCTATTAGTATTAGATACAGTTGGTTGTGGTGTGGTGTGTGTATGGTTAATGGATAAATAAGAATGTTCACATGGCTTGGCAGTGTGGAGTATTGAATTGAGGTTCTACACCCATGGGTCGAGTTAAACCGAGGCTCTAAACTCCACCCCAAAATGCATGGGTTAGAGAAGGGGACAAATGATATATTCTCCTAATGGTTGCATTCCACCTGGATTGAGGCTTCGAGGTGGGGACAATGCATTGATGTGATGTGTTTATCCCTAGTGAGATAAAGACTTGACATATTCCCTTATGCATAGTGAATTGTTTCATTATACCTATGTTAGATGATGTATGTGCCTAACCCATGGAACATGTGATGAAAATGGATTATGTAATGAATATGGAATAAATTATGGAAATGGTAAAAATAACTGAAAGGGTTAAAGTAAATATTTTTAACTAACGGAATCCAAGTTTTCCTTAGTTTCTTATCATTTAATTTGTAATGGTATGCACTATCTGTTTAAATTGGGTATTTGGTAGACACCATTGGTGGTGATCTACTGAGTTGTACTCACACCCTTTTCGGCCACCATTAGGTACCCTAGTATATATCATAGTTGTAGGTAATAACAAAGAAAATGGATATATGATAGGGAGTTGAGTTGGTCTTGGGAAATTCATGATTGAGGATCCAAAATTAGAGTCAGGACCCATTTTAGAGTTCCACAGTTGACTTTACTTTGGTTTTTTTTTTCACTTTTTCACCACTTAAAATGACATTATGTATTTTACTATTTGGTTGTGGACTTTTACCCTAGTTGGGAAATGGTTTTTTATGCATGTTCATTGGATATTTTATATTTTTTCCTCTATTTAATTGTAATATTCTGTAGATTAATATGTTAAAGAGGGAATAGTCTACCCATGTGAATTATTATACCCTCTTTATTAGTTGTAAACCTATGGTGTACGGTGAGGTATGCTCGAGGTCATGTGATAACTCAGATTAGGGCACTGATTTAGTGGATCCTGAGATGGAGATGTTATAATTTGGTATCTAAGGAGTTCATTTATATGGTATTGTTATTTGGGATGGTATATATGAGTTTATGATGTGTCGGGCCTTGGTAATGAGCTCATGCATGGGATTATCTAACCCATGTAAGAGGGAAAACCCAAGTCTTCTAGGGTGGGAATTTTTGTTATCGATGTGTGTTATTGGAGTTGAATGATATTTCTCTACTGGGTGATGCACATGTTGTGTAATGTGAATGTTTTATAATATTTTTCTCATGGTCGTAATGACATGAGGTTGTGAATTCATGCATAATTTTCAGAACATGAGGATATAGGTGGCACGCATCATGTTAGGCACACACGAGATGGGTGTGTGAGACATAGATAGTAGAATGAATTTTATTTCCTTGTAAAATTTGAAGAAAATGGTGTCTAATAATAGTGAAGAATGTGGGTAAATGAAAATAATATAAATGAATAGTTAAAGAGTAGTGTGTATAAAGAAATGTTATGACTGAGTTAAAATTTTGGGCTGTGATAAATTGTAAATATTGAATAGTGTCTAAAAGAGAAGTATTTACATAGTGATGGTAAAATGGTTAATGAATTTTTCCTAATGAAAGGTATAAATGAGTTAAAATGATAATTGTAACAATTTTTGAAATGGGGAATGTTCCAAATAGAAAATATTTGTGTTGGGAAAGAGGAAATGGTTTAAAAAGGTTTTTGATGAAAGATTTGTGATTTAGTAATTTGGTTTACCCCATGTTGACCATGACTCGTGGTAGGGATAATAGAGGGTAGTATTCTAAGTGTGATGATAACCATTGGGATAGTGTATGCAGAGTGGGGTTTTTAAGGTTGATAGTGTAATAATTTTTCCATACGTGGTTTAATAATGTCGATCATTCCTCAATGTGTTTGTTGAGGAAAATGTTTTGAAGTATGGTCATGAATAAGATAGGGAATTTTGAAACATCGAGTGAATTGGGAGTTTAAAATGTGAATGTTTGAGTTCAAAAATTGTGAAGTTAATTATAAAATAATGTTAATGGTGGAACTTTTGGGTGAACTTGGTAGTGGGTATTCCTTATGTTGTTAATTTTACCCTTTGTATGTGTGGTTTGGGGAAGTTAGAGTACCCTAGTTTGAGACATTAGATTTGGGTTGTGAGGACTTGTTGGTTATGATATAGCATAGTATATGTTCTTAGGGAAACCTCAGAAGGGATTTGGCCTTTGGGTCACTAGGCATTGTTTGATAATGTGAGTATAGAAACCATCGTGGGTCATGACCCTACAAAGTGTATGCTGGACCTTAAGGATGGTACCTAGATTTTGGTGACCTTGTGAGTAGGGACCTTGAGAGTTGTGTTTTAGAACCTAGAGAGGGTGTTTGGGTCGTAGTTCCCATGTATGTGTACGGTTACCTTTGGTGTGGAACCTAGAGTAAATGTATGCTTGGTGAGCTAGTCACAGTGGGTATCAGAATGGGGGTGAGAGTGCCATTCATGAACATTAATTTTTAATGGATTAATGTGTATAGTTTGGAAAGAGTAACATTTTATTTTCTTTTCATTAATATAGTTTAGGGGGTTGGTATAATTCTACCTTAAAGGTGACCTATGATAGAGGTCGGACGGGGTTCCTAGTGATTTTGGCTATGTGTCACACAGGTGGATGTTTTAGACTTTTTCAGTGGGACATGAATATTTTTACATTAGGTTTTTCCTAGAGGGATAAGTGGGAAGTTTGATGGTTTTGTTATGCGATAAATGTTATGGTTATATGTTGAAAATTTAGGGTAAATAAAAGGTGACCTCATGGGATGCTATCCCAGTGATGTAAGTGCCTTGGAATATGAAGAATGAGAGATTATTTAGAGCTGGAATCGATGCATAATGAGTACCATAAAGTTTAGATTAATGGTATTGTTGTGTCTTGGTTCTTTTATAAGGGAACCCCAATGATTGTAGTTGGTTTTAAGGTTAATTTTGAAGGGTTTTATTGCATGGATTCTCAACCCATCTATTTGAACGATGGTTAATGGGGGCCTTGATTTTGTTTTTGGAAAGAATAGATAAGGGTGACTGAACCGTGGTTAGATGATTTTGTTTTGAAGGTGACTCCTAAGGTGAAGTTTTTCACATGTAATAGCTTGTTTTTATGAATTTTTTGGTTGTTGGGTGAGATGTTGAGGATG
This sequence comes from Viscum album, assembly GCA_963277665.1. NCBI lineage: Eukaryota > Viridiplantae > Streptophyta > Magnoliopsida > Santalales > Viscaceae > Viscum > Viscum album. The sequence continues at coordinate 1,494,998,613 of OY728119.1, read as the reverse complement.
ACATGGGGCCATTGGGACAGATGGACCAAGAGGCATCGTCTGGTGGGTAAGTGGGTTTTGGGATAGGCTATGGTGATGCCTAGATTTTTTGAACTAAATTCAGTTTAAGTGAGTGTTCATGGGAGGATGTGAGACCTTGAGGGATCTGATGTGGTCCATATGTGGGCACATTCTGGTAAGGTACAATTTTTATTGGGATAAGTTCCTATCATTCTTTGAGAAACCAAAGTTGAAAGAATGGATATGTGAGTTCTTATTGGTTTTGACTGGTGTGGGGGACCATTGTGTTTGGTTTTTAATAACTAGGGTCATGTTATAAGAAATCGAGTTTTGTGGTGGAAGTATTTTCTCATGAATCATTGGTTCACAACTACTTGGTTGATGATTGTGGAGAGGCAGTGAGTCTTGGTTGTGAATCATTCCTGAGTGGTGGTGGTTAAGTACTGATGACATGTGTGTGGAATTTAATCCTGAAAACCTTAGAAGGTTATGGTGTCACATAATGGGAGGTGACATCAGTAATGGATAAGTTGGTTGTGTTTTTCTTCGACAATATCTTAACATACCTCATCTAGTGATGATCATGACCAACATCTTGACATTGTTTTAGGTACATTGAGAGGCTCAAGATTTACACCTAGATACTTGAAGGAATTTTGGTTGGATGATGGAAATCACAGAGTGTACGCTTATGGGGGATGGTCTATGTGTAAATGGATAGTGGGATGTAAACCATCAATGGTTTTTAGGTGTGTTCCTTAGGATGGACTGAGTGTCGACGAACGCTATGGGTTCCATTCATGGAAGCTGGGAATGGGCACTGGGTGACATTTGTTTTCTTGTTATGGGAAGAGCTAAACAACCATATCTAAGTTTTGGGTTCATCTTGTGATTGAGTGTGATCCATGGTGGTTGGAATTTATGGAGGAAAGTGATGGTAACAACACTCCTAAGGTGGGGAGTAATGGGTCAATCCTAGATGTGGGTAGGGGAATGATGAGTTGATGTAGTGACCCCAAGATGTTGCTGAGGAACATATGAGGTGCATGATGGGTCTCTCAGGGAGTCTAGGTGGGCCTTGATTATGGTGGTTGATTAATCCAAGCATTGTATTTGGGATTAGGGTGGTTCCAAATAAAATTTTAGATTCCCGCGTCTAGTCATCAAAGGGAATTGTGAGACATAACAACTATTTGGGGTAAGATAGGTTGGGTTCTATAACACCAATGAAAATTAGAATTAGACTTGGGTAAGTTTATTTGGGAGGTATTGGAATTTCTTGATGTTTGAAGGAACCTTGTCCATGTGCTGTAATTTCATGTTAATAGTGAAGCTAAGCATTATAGTATGAGTTATACAGGGACACCTCAACTTAGCCTAGAGAAAGGGACAAGTGTGGAGAGTGGTAAATCAACTTTGGTGGATTTTTTGGTATGAGAGTTACATTTAAAATTTTGGAGTGGGTTTGAGTGTGAACCTATCCTTATCTAGTTAGTGTATGAATGGTAGGAGTGCTTGTGTTGGGAATGTTGGTGGGGGTGGTGAAGCCAATGGTAGTTTGGAGGGTAGTGATACTATTACGGTGGAATTATGATAAAAGTCATGGAATGATCTCAGTAGGTGTGTTGGATGCTAGTGATAGGATTAAAGTTATTAAGTTCCTTGGGAAGGTAAAAAAGGGGTAGTGTTCCATAAGAGGAAGATGGGTGTTATGGGACAAGCTAGTCGAGGGTGGTCCGTCACGATAGGATAAAAGGGATTGGGTGTGGTGAGTATGGCCCACCTTCAGTTTAGTGTCGTAGCATCAAGTGCCATTCAGAATGAATTTGTAATTGAGTGGGTTCAAGTTGATCTTATTCCTCATAGGGAAGATATAGAAATGTCCTCCTGGAGGGTTTAAATGGTGAGGCTAGATTCCAATACAGGGTGATGTCCATATGGATGTTTGGGTGAGGTGAGTTGGAACACATCAGGTATGTTGTGAAAGTTGAGTTGAGATTATGGTGGTCTTCCTTTAATAGTGGGGTTCCAAAAAATGGAATATGGTGGAGAGAACCATAATTGGAAAGTGGTTGGATGATTATTTGATTAGAGTTTCGATTCATAGGGACTCAAGTGATCACAATTTGGGTGAGTTGGCCTTAATGGAGAGCATTGACATGGGTTTAATAGGTTGGGTTCCTTGAGAGTTTTGGTTGCATCTTGGATATATAGTTATGGAATGGAAATATTGGGAATCGAGTGGTGGATTGATATAAGTTGGGAAATGTAATTGGAAATACCATGTGTTCCTTTTGGTGATAACAAGTTTTTATCACCGTTAGAGTTTTGGAAATAGAGTAAAATGATGCTAAGTGATTTGGGTCATGAGTTGTGAAGAGTGTCAGACCGATGGGGAGACTATTGGTTATTCCACGATGGTATTATTCTTTGGGAAAAGTTTCTTGATTCATGAATTAGTAAGTTTTTTCTAGGATTCCATATGGAGTTTTAATGGTTAGGTATGGTTAAAGTTGACACGTCCTATGAGAAGTATCCAGTTCATGATTTAGGTTTCAAAGAAAAAGTATCCCTGGACAAGGACATGAATTTGGTAAAAATTATGTGGTAGAATTGTAATGTTCAATGAGAAAATTGGGAAATGGGAATGGATAGACAGACTTAGTGTCTTGAACTTCTTGTTTTGAAAGATCAGATATTATTGGGAATGTGGTTCAGGGACGATCCATTATAAGGTGGGGAGGTTATAAGATCCTAAAATTCATGGATGAATATACTTGTTTAAATTTTGGTTTTAATATCTTTTTTTGATTAATGATATTATTCTTGGGTGCATAAGGATTCTTGGGGGAATCTTGGGGGTCCAGAACATGAAATAAAGGAAAATTGGGCCATTCTATGTATGTTTCACATTTTGAGCACAGATAGTGTAAACTGTGCGTGGGGGTGGCCAAACCATGAAACTCTGGAAAAAGTTGTTTTTCATGGTTGGTGAATAGTTTTAAAACCATGTAGATCTCTCTAGGTAACCATGTAACCTCAATCCATTTGTATAATTTCTTACACACAGTTTTCACATGTTTTGGAAAACCACGTGGGTAAATCGTGCACCCTAGTAAAAGTTGGAAAATTTATAGTTTTTCCATTATGGGGTTTTTAGATCCCCACCCGATTTCTCCTTCATTTACTACCCTCCAATCACTAAGTATTAACCAAATCAACCCAAGCTTCCACATAGTGGTTCTCCTTCTACTCTTGGCCATTTGGAGTGCCATTGGTTGCGAATTAAAGACCTGGGTGAGTTTAATCCCCATCTTATCCCTATTTTCCAGATTAGAGTTTGTATCTTGAGTTATCTACTTCCAAAGACCTAAAAACCTATTTTTTTGATGAATTATAGGTTAGTTATTAAAAGGGTGTTTGGATTCATATCTAAGGCTATGATTAAGAGTGCGTTCATCATCAAATTTTAGGCAGGTTGTCTATAAGTTATATCCCATAGTTTTGTTATAGATTTGTTCATGTGTGTTGAGATATTGATTCCATATTATTGTTCATTTGTCACATTTAATAATATTCAGTAAAATGGTTGGATAAATAATTATTTATACCTCTCACGATCCCCATAGTATGCATTCAGAATGATTAGAATGATTTTGGGCCATCCATGGGGTGCAACGACATTCCCGAACCTAGAAATTTTTAAGGTTAGGTGTAGAGTTGATAAGTGATAACTTAGAACCCATGAAGAACATGTTAATACGGTTGGTTGAGTTGAAATGGAATAATGATAGTTGTTCCTAGGGTTATTAATGGAATAATGGGTAATTAGGTTGAATACTAATGGGTTATATAAACTATGAAATGGAAACAGGTAATTGGTTGATGGTTGAAGGCTTATGAATGATAAATGAGTTAAATTTGTTAATTGAGATGGTGTTTAATGGCTTATTAATTATGTTGAAATTACTAAAAGGATTAGTTCACATGAATGATGAACATGTTAACTTAGAAATGGATTGTGAATTGAATAATATTTAAATGGGTAGTATTAGGGAATTTATGAATATGATGAATGGGTTGATACATGGGAGATGATGAATGGGTTAAGTGAATTAACATATTGAAATTGTGTAATATGTTAAATGGTTTAATGTAAGGGAACTAGTGAACATGATTAGTGAGTTAGGCATAAGAAATATAAATTTGGCTAAATGAAAATGTAATGTAAATAGAAAGTGTGTTAATGGGTTATGGCATAATGTGAATTCTCATGTTGATTGTATGGTTTATATTTACTATTGGTGTTGGATATGGTTGGTTGTGGTGTGGTGTGAGTATGGTGAATGGATAAATAAGCATGCTCACATGGCTTGGTAGTGTGGGGTATTTAATTGATGTTCTATTCCCATGGGTTGAGTTAGACTAAGTCTATAAACTCCAACCTAAAATTCATGGGTTAGGGAAGGGGATAGAGGATCTATTCCCCTAATGGTTGAATTCAAACCGGACTAAGGCTTCGAGGTGGGGATAATGTATTGATGTGATGTGTTTATACCTAGTGAGATATGGACTTGAATTCTTCTCTTATGAATAATTATTTCTTTCCTTAGAACCATGTTAGATGATGTATATGCCAAACCCATGGAACATGTGATGAAAATGGAGTAAGTAATGAATATGGCATAAATGATGGAAGTGGTAAAAATGATTGAAAGGGTTAAAGTAAATATTGTTAATGAATGGAATATGAGTTGTCATTGTTTTCTTGTCATGTAATTAGTACTATAATTCACTATTTGTTAGACTAGATATTTTATAGACACCTTTGGTGGTGGCCTACTAAGTTGTGCTCACACCCTACTCGGGTCATTGTTGGGTACCTGAGCAGATCTCATGGTTTTAGGTCAGGACAAGGGAAAGGGCCATATTCTAGGGAGTTGAGTTGGGCTTGGGAGATGCCTGATTGAGGATACATACTTAGATTCATGACCCATTTGGGATTTCAACTATTGTATTTACTCGGGGTTTTTGTTCACTTTGGCACTTCCTATCATGGAATCACATATTTTAATGTTTGGTTGTGGACTTGTACCTTGTTTGTGAAATGGTTTGTTATGCATATTCATTGGATAATATATATTGTTTCCACTATTTCATTGTTTTCTTTTGTGTATTACTATGGTAAAGAGGGCATAGTCTCCCCACATGACTTATTAGACCCTCACTACTAGTCAGAAACCTCTAGAATATGAGGAGCTGTGCTTGAGGTCATGTGACAACTCAGCTCGGGGCACCAGTTTAGTGGCTCTCGAGTCAGGGATGTTACATGATGAAATATAAATCACCTATTATATAATTTTCTTAATGAGACTACATAATTATTGGTTCCTCACATGATGTGTGTTTAAGAGGACATGATTAATATGGATCTATACACTTCCCCCAATCTTCAACCAATAAGGCATGTTGGGGAAAGCACCATAAAAGTTTATCTCTTCAGGAAAAGTCTTAGGTCCCAATTACATATATGCTAGTTGTCCTATATAGCATAATCCCATCATTCCTAAATCCTAGAAGTGGTGTTCTCAGTGGGAATGATATATTTATATAATCCTATATCATACTTCCAAGAAGGTTAAATATGCCTCCCATATGAGGAAATAAAAGTCTATAGTTTTATATAAATCCCCAATAATGACCAATTCTCATTTAGAACTAATAATACACCCATCACATGCCTAAATAGTGGCTCAAAAGTTAATGAAGTATATGATAAAAGATTTCTCACCATAATTGTGAGAGAAAACTTAGCCTATGAACCTAGGGAAATTTTTACCACCACTTCCTCCCCTAGTATCATTAAATACATAACAGATCCAAGATGTGATAGTGTCAGATCTAAGTAAACCCCAACCTATAGGGTTAGAGGAATTATTATCCCCTACTCTTTATATAAAAGAAATTCTCTCCATACTGGGATCAAATTCATATAAGTCAACCTCAAATTTTCTCCTATATCATGATCATTAACCTTCATTAGAAGCGTGATCAATGAATGATATTGAGGAATCCTTTAGGGAGACCATCCATTAATAAGAATAAGTGAAGGATCCAAGGGGACATAAGATAAAATAGTCCACTAAGAAGTAAAATATCATAGAGGACTATGTTATTTACCTTGATGGATATTCATAGGGTAAAAAATCCATTTATTACTCTGAGGCAGATGATGGTATGATTCATGTTTCATGTTTTACATTAGTAAATGTAATTAGGATAAACTATTTTGACAATACATAGCATAACCCTTAAATAGAAAAATGTGATAAAGAGGTATCCATTCAAAATATGGTTTACACTGAAGGCCATGAATAATTTGTACATACCCAACATCAGAGGCATGATCATGATCTAGGACATCCTCCAAATACTCAGATATCATTGACTTGGTGAGCGTTATCCAAATATAATGTGAAATGATTGACTATATCCCACCCACCACCTGAAGAAACCAAGCCTCTATCTAATCAGGAAAAGTTATATAAATAAAATGTTGGTTTGAATATATTGAGGTTACTCAGCACCAAATTACAAAGAGACATTATTCTTACTGAGTACAAATCTCAAAAATCCCCTTCAACACATATTTAACAAGAGGAAGATACTCCAATAATATGAGAAATGAAAAAACATACAAACAACTATGAATCAAGATAAAAAACTTATATAAACTCTATGGTTGAAGAATAACATGAATATACTATGATAGGGAATCATTCACTATTACTACAAGTGATCTACCACAAATTAGTTCAAACTGGATATCATCAATAGAAACGAATGAGTCAACTATATATGGTTCTACCCAATGATTATGCTTTAAAATAAACCCTCACAACATTTGAACTAGATATCCTTGACTCAATTGAGTCTCTTATCAATCATATGTAAGCCATAGAGGGATGAAACACACCAGTGTATCCAAAAAGGATGTCGTATCCTAAATGGGTGGATTTGAATCCTCCTCCCCCAACTTTAGGAATCCCACCTTCCCAATATTCAACGACACGATGGAACCAAATTACCACCTCTCACACTTCATGTATTATTTTTTCACTATGATGAGAATAATTGAACAATAGAAGGTTGAGGAACATTAATGATTTCCATAGACCATGGAAGAACCAGTGTTCTTTTGGTATAGTAACCTACCTATGGGATCTATCACCAACTGGTAATATTTATTATAATAATTACTCTATCAGTTCAACTATAATTTTATGAATAAAAATATCCATGATATATTGAAATAAAAACAATAAAAAAACAAGTGGGCCTCATAATTTATCACAATGTGGAAGGTCTTGACCTATTCACTGAATATGGAACTCTCATAAGAGAAGATGTTAAAGACTTGTATAAAAAACCACCATGATGAGTTCCAGATGCCTCTAATCTATTTAAAATATTATTGTGGATTTTGAGAGTTTATATCCATGGAAAAGTGACTAAAGGATTCCATATGGAATTCCAATGCTAAGTCTCATTCAAATATTTCAGAAAAAGGGAAGAGTACTAGTAGAGTATGAGCCAAAATCATAATTCTTAAACCATCATCAGTGTCAGATCAAGCTTTTAAACCCCAAAAATATCACATTGTGCCTCATCCTAAATAAAAATAGTAACAACATGGACCTCATTAGGATAAGAATAAGGATAAACCTCACCCAAAATTAAAAATATTTAAAAAATAAAGTCTCTTCATTCCAAAAAGAACATGTCTCTAGAAATTTTATTATTTCCATAGAGAATAACTAGAGCGATTTTATGCTCATAAGAAACCCTAACAGGAGGAAGGAGAAGTTTCCATCTTTGAGTTGTCAGCAATGGTGAAGTCAAAGAGCCATACGGCCCACAACCAGTCCTATAAGGCTCACTGAAACAAAATCAAAAATTCAAAGAGACACCAACATACTTCTACTAAAGGGATGGATCCGAAGTTTCTAAGTAATCAATGGTATTCTAGGAAGCAAAATAAGAAAAATGGCGAAATATCCCTGGAGGAGTCGTAGGTTCTTTATCTTCCGTAATCAGTATGGTCTTTCTCATTTTATTTGTAACCATGGAAATCTTATGCCTTTTTATGTAGTGTTCTCTTGCATGAATCATTGGTGGGTCAATCGGCTCTTTAATTTTCATTCATCCCCTCAATCTGATTTCTGTATGTTGGATTACTTTGATTAAATCTAACTTTATGTTCCATAGAGAATAACCAACTCAATATTCAAGAGGTTATAATGCCCAATGAATCTAGTCTAAATGAACACTATTATTATTTTCCCTTATCTCAGATTCTAGGACATAGTATCTAAGATTACTTCATCTTCAATCATAGACTCTAAATTATGGTTTAATCTGAGTAATCCAAGTTGGGAAAAAACTTGGAACATGTGTCTTGTGTCTCTAATACCCACACCAGAGGAAAGAGTATAAGAAAGTCTTATATAGGAATGTAAACATATTTTATTAATGTATGGATATAAAATTTAATACAATACATATATTTTATACACATTATTTCATGATTTATTACATATATATACACATAATTCAATCCCAAAGACTTGATAGGCCTAGTATCTTCAAAAAATTAGACAAATAGAACAACAAGTGGAAACATGGATATAAATATATTATTTAAAAACACCATAACATGCCCTTTAATTCCATTGAACTTTTAATACTACATGGGATAACCTAGGAACATACATAAGAAAGGGTAAGTTTTAAAGGACAATAAGGGAATAATAAAAAAATAGAATGATGTAAAGTAGTATATGTGAGTCCATAAGTGTAACATGATAACTCAAAAATGATATCAACACAATCATGAACATAGATGAATAATGTAAGATGATAACATCAAGGAATCATAAGAATGTGGAAACAATATAGAACATGAAATTATAAGTATTAGACAAGGCTAAATTCCAAGACATCATAACATAGTATGATTAGGATGACCTCCGATGCCCCATGAATAGTATCTAATGATATAAAAACATCACCCAATGCATCAGAGGGATATATAATCCCAGGACCACCCTTCACATTCATATCATGTTCATGCATTTGTGTGCCACATAGATCATAAAACATAAGAACATATTTAATTAATTTCAATCCCATGATTATATATTTTAGGTCATATACATATAAGTATCTAATAAATAAATTATAGGTATAATAGGCAAATACCATTGAGTAGAAATGGGTACAAGTTTTCACAACAAAAATAATGGAATAATTTTGGCAGCATAACAGGTGTACATAAAGGTTCATTGAAGGGGTTAATAAGAGTAAAAGGTGGTATCTAATTACTTAATAATCAAAAGGATATTTAAGGTATGTGTAAACAATTCAATATAAACAAACTAGAAATCAAAAGGGTTAATTGACATAAATTACTCGAATAAAGAGGAAGAGGAGGATAATCTCTTATCATGAGAGGGTGATTCTAAAAGCATAGAAGGATATTATTAAGAGATTTAGAACACCTAAGGAGGTCATTATAGAGATTTTGGGAGATGAAATTAATTATAAATTGGTTTTGAGTGAAGAGTAATGGGAGGTTGGGTGGGTATTTATAGCAAACAAGAGGGGAATTATTTATTAATTTCTAAACATAAGTTTTGAACTCTAAGTAATAAAATAATCAAAACCAAAAACCTTCCCATGGATTCTACCCATGGCTTCTTCAAAATAGATGTGGTTTCAATTATTTTATTTTTTATGAACTGAAATCGTTAAAAAAATAACATTCATGGCATGGAAGTGAGTCATGTTCATAAATTAATTTTTTAAAACCTTACAATATTATATAGATTTTAGAGGATTCATTTTATATTTTTATAATTAATAAAATAACTTAAAAAAAATTATTCTTAAGGAAAAGTTTATTTTTAGTCTAGTATTACTTTTATAGTATTTATTACATCACTTTTGGTAAATTATGATGTCATAATACATTTCATATTTAATTTTTAACAAAAAAATTGACTATATCAGAAAATTATGAAAAATTAACCATTGGATAATTTTGATGTTGTTATTTAAATAAAATATTTATTTTACCAAAATAATTTTATAAATAGAATAATTTTTATCTTTAAATAAAAATACTTATTTATTGAAAAATACTAGTTTTTATGAAAATATCAACTTTCAAACCCTTATAAAAATTACATGGGGATCAATTAAATTATATCATCATTTATATTTAAATAAATATTATTTAATAAAACTATTTCATGAAAATAAAATTTATTTAAAAATTCGTTTATTTATTAAAAATAGTGTTTTAATGGATACTATATAAATTTCCAAAAAAAATAATATTTTGGTTTCTTCTTATCAAAATATATTTTTTATCAAACTTATTATATAATCACGCATATATATAAAGTAATATTGAAAATGGGTCAATATAATCATTATTTTATTTATAAGAAAAATATAAAAATTCATACTACTAGGGTTTGAATATATCAACTCTTATTACACCAGCATACACCCTAAGGGTAAGGTGCGTGATGGTAAGACTTTCATAGGGTGGTTCAACAAACATGGTTATGGTGAGGATTAATATAAGATTTAACTTATTATATAAATAGTTTTTATTGAGTTTTAGTTATTGAATCTGATATTGGACTTGGTCTAGGGAAAATCCAAATGATTCAATCTCCCTTGAAATCTCCAATAAATTAGCTTAAAATGGTTTGATCTTACTAGTCGAGGCCACTACTTCTTCATTCTATATAAATTTGATTTTATTAAAACCCTTAATACATACTAATATTAATGGTCACTATAGAATGACTATATTAACAATGGTTATGATTCTTAATATACTTTTATTCCTGATAAATAAATTTTGTATATAGTTTAAAATGGTCCAAAATAAAATATAGAACATGTGTTTTCTATTACTACATTACTTAATAATTCATTTATTTAGAAGGGAATTAAATTTATATAAGTTTGGTTTATTATATTATCCCCCCTATAAAAATTTAACCCTTGAAATTTCATTTCATACACTAAAATTAATGAGGGTACTTCTGTTTCATAACTTTTTGGTTCCTATTTTTCCTCCTCAGACTTGTGGTTCCACCATAGTAATTTTTATTGTGTCGTAGAACCTTGTCACAATGATTTAAGATCTTAACTAGCTACTCCTCATATTAAATATCATTCTAAAAAGTCACCACATATATAATCAGTACATGTGAGGGTTTTTTATACACTTCCTTAAGAGGGATACATGGGCCACATCATGTACTTAAGATATGTAAGGTTTAAATGCTAGTCGATATGACACAAATCCAATATGATCAAGGATATAAAAGGGGATAATGTATCTTGGTCTAAGTTTTTCCTTTTTCCCTAACCTTATGAATTTATTCCATAGTTATATGTAAAGGAACACCTTATCCTTAACCTTAAATTCTAGGTCGCATTGATGGTTGTACTCATAGATTTTATATAAAATTATTGAGGATTTCATATGATTTTGAATAGTTCAAACCTTATTTACCATCTCTTAGATAATATCAAGCCCCATCATCTTTCACTCTCCAACTTAATCCTAGTATGTTAGATTCTAACACCTATTCCCATATAGAGCCACATAAATGCTAGAATAGAAACTAGTGTTATATGACAACTTCACTAGGGGAAGGTGTTAATAACAACATATTTGGAAATCCATTGAAAAGGATCTAAGTATATCCTGTAGATTTTGAATGGTTCTATCCAAATGAACATCCATATAAGGGTGATAATATATACTAAAACTTAAATATATATCAAACACTTACTAAAGTATTCTCCAGAACCTTAAGGAAAACCTTGTATCTTGATCAGATACAATGAAGAGTGGTACACCATACATTCTTATCACTTATATTATGTGTATTATAGCATGTTTATCAAGAGATAAATATTTTTTGATAAGGTTATTGACTACTAACCAAATAGTTTTATGGACTTTAGATGTACCAGGGAGTCCTATGATAAAATCCATGGTTATGTTTTCCCATTTCCATACTGCTATAGGAACTAGTTGCATCATACCCTTATAATTCTATCATTCAGACTTGAATTATTGGTATACTGTGCATTAAGATACAAATTATACAATCTCACTATTAATTTTATCCCACTATAAGTTTTTCTATAGATATCCATACATTTTAGTTCTTTATATATGAATAGAGAAGGATGAGCTTCTCAAATCATTCTAAAGTTACCTATTCAGTTTTTTATTTTATGGGGAACATATTTGGGTTACAGAACTTATAAATATATCTCTAGAAAAGTTGAACTTTGGAATATTCACTACCTTTATCTATAGCTCCTCATCTTATTTTTGGTCACCCTTGATCCTCTCAAGAGTGGATGGTTAAACAGTTACTTGAGAAATGTATGATGATATTCCTTCTATGATTCCCATGTCCATCCTTAGCATTCTCAATAATATTGGATCCATTTCAATCCTCACAATTTATAGGGTTGTGGGGTCCTTTCTACTCAAATAATCTATTACTTTATTCAACTTCCTAAGATGGTAATAGATTGAACAATCATAATCCATGATCATATCTAACCACCTTCATTAGAACATATTGAGATCCTTTTGTGTGAATATAAAATTAAGGACTTTATGATTTGTATATATGTCATAATTCTCTTCACATTGATAATGTTTCTAAATATTTAATGTTAAGATCATTGTAGCTAATTATATATCATGTTTTGTGTATTTAAACTCACGTATCATTAGTTTTTGAGATTTATATGCTATCAATCTTTCATAATGCATGAGTACACAACCTTATTATATTTGGGAACATCAATATAGATCGTAAATAATTCCCTAATGGTGGGTAATTTGAGAATTGGTGTAATTATTATCCTCTTATTTAACTATTTAAACATCCCATCATATTTATAAATCTAAAAAAACTTTACTCACTTCCAAGTTAGATTCGTTATTGGGTTTTAAAATCGTGTGATGTTTCCCACAAATTGATGATAGTACCCAGATAATCAAAGGAGACTATAAATATCTATCAAATATATTGGTCTATACTATCCTTCAATTTCCTTCACCTTCAAAGGATCCATATATATCCCTTTTATGGTGATAAAATTCCATAGGAATATACTTGCTCCAACCAAAACTCACCGTTACTATACTTCACATATAAATTTTCCTTTTGTAAGGAATTCAATGCATAATTCACATGTTCCTCATATTTATAATTTATTTTATAGTAGATCAGAATATTTCATATAAATACTACCATAAATTTTTATAGGTAATCCCTAAAGAATATATTCATTAAGTACATTGTAAAGACCCGTAAATTTCAAGGAATTTTTTCTTCTTAATTTTCTTTGGAATTTTACAAGAACGCAGTTTCAGACGGCACCTGATTTCGAGGCCCGGTGTGCCCGGAATCAATTTATGAAGTTTGGATCGGGTACGTTCAGTGAACGAATGAGCGGGTTTTTCTAACTTTTGAATCGGTGCTCAGAATCAAATTCTGAGGGCACTGATGGAATCACAGCGCCGATATTTGCTTAGAAACACCTCTTCCGGAGTTGCGTTTTCTCCGGTGTGGTTTTTAATTTTTGGGATTAAGTTAAGAAATAAAATAAAGTGGTGTGAAAAACTTTATTTTATTTCACTTAAAGCCGCTTAGAAGCCACTTTAAGCTGCTTAAGCTGAGTTAAAGCGGATAGGGTACAATTCAAAATATCCTACCCTCTTGTAGGATATTTGTGAGGTGGGGACCGCACGAGCCCCACCGTTTCTTTTCCGCTAAGTAACGCACCCGCGAAAACCCCTATTAAATAAAAGTCAACTGGAGTGTTTCTTAAACAATTAAACACTCCTATTAATTGGGCGGATTTATTCGTTGAATTAATTCTATGAATTAATGGGTCGTTACTTAACTTATCTCTTTTTTTCATTTGTTGGCATGTTAATAAAATAATACCAACGCTATTCTTCTTAAGTATTGTTCATTGAGAGGATTTGACAGAAACCTCAAGTTCTTACTCCTTCTTCGCAAAGAATGTGAAGAGCGCGAAGAACGCCAGCCTTCGACAAAAGGCGATGAAGAATGCCGAACCCGCGGAGATCGACGACACGAGGCCGTGTACCGCGACGCCGACGAATCTCCCTTCACGATGCTTCTTCCGCAACGATCCAACCCCGCGACAACCTTTGATCGACAACGACAAGGTAGGGGGTTGCAGACCTTTTTATTCTTTGTGGTTTATAACAACTACAAGGATTTAATTGTTATAATTAAATCTGTATTTTCATGATCCTCGGAGTTTGTCGACGCAACGCTGTATACCGCGACGATGCGACGCCCTTCCGCGACGTGACGATCACCTCCTACCGCGACGGTCAATTCCGCGAAGAACGCACGTTCAACGACTTCGATGAGGTAGGGGTTTGATTCTTTAAATCTTTGTGATTTGTTTTCCCGGTCGATTTATGATTGTTGGGAGAATATTTCTTTTAAAACCGATAACGCGGTGGGTGCGGACTAACGAACAAGTCCGCACCCACCACACTTTTTCGTTCTTGGTGCGGGAAATGGCGGATGATGACAAATGGGGCCGCAATGGCGATTCGAGGGTCTAGAAGTGAAGATCGAGTCCCAGGAGGACCGCTGGCGAAGACCGCACGCAAAACGGACCACCGGAGCGCGTCAGGTGGCCCGCGGAAGCTCCCGCTGGCGCGCCGCCGGCAAAACCCGCCGCGGATGAAACCGCGACGGCGAGCCGGTACTGCGGCCGCGCGGAACCGGGATGAGGGACGCGGCCCGGCCACCGAGTCCGCTGGTGAGGCGGCCCCACCCGGGGCCGCGACGTTTCATCCCGCGGGGGCAGCGCCCACCCCGCGGCTTCCTCCGCTCGGCCGGCTCGGCCGAGCCGAGCCGGGACGACCCGCCGGGCCGGGCCACCCTGGCCGGGCCGGGTCGCACCAACCGGGTCAGACCTGGACCCGGGTCAGGTCGACCCAGTTCGGGCCGACCCAGGGGGGTTGGGCCATGTCGGTCCGGGCCCAGACCCCCTGTTTCCGGACCTTTTCGGTCCTTTTCTCACAACTTGATCTATGGGTCTCTGAACGACACGCCGTTAGCGGCGATGAAATCCTTGGATCGGGACGGTCGTTTCAGTATATCGCACTCAAGGTTTCGGAATACTTTGGGTTCGGCCGGGTTGGTTCGTCCACGAAACCAACTGGGCCCTCAGAGCGGAAATGCTCATAGCTTGAGCTCCAGACGTCCGATTGACGTGCCGTCAACTTTGTTGAATTCCTCTAAGTGAGATGGATCTTTTGGCTTACTCCGCCCGAGGTTTGGACATAGGTGGAGTACGGTCGGGTTGGTTTTTCCTTAAAAACCAACCGGGCCCCTGGGACGAAAAAACCAATAAATCTCAGACCCGGCGTCCGATTGACGCACCGTCTACGACGTTGAGTTCCTATTGACGATACAGAACTTTTGGATACATCAACTCTAGAATATGTGTCAGTTGATGTATCAGCCTCTCGGATCGTGGAGAGGACCCTCCCGATCCAGCTTGCTGTGTGCGGGAACCCTAGAGCTGACTGGGACTGCGACGATGATGTAAACAGTACGAAAATCCTCCGTGTTTTCAGTAGTGACCACTACGGTACATCTTGGGATACATCAACTCTGGACTACATGTCAGTTGATGCATCGACCTCTTGGCTCATGGAGTGGACCCTCCCGAAACGAGCATGCTGTGTACGGAAACCCTAGAGCCGGTTGAGACTTAACGATTGCTAATCGAACAACTCGATGTGTTATGGATAGCCAAGTGGGAAGCGCTTGGTTGTAGCAGCAGACCCATGGCGGAGGAGCTCTTGGTTGTAGCGGCAGACCCGCGGTACTCAATAGAAGGAGTACCTCTGGAGGATATGAGGGGGAGCGCTTGGTTGTAGCGGCAGACCCACGACGGAGGAGCGCTTGGTTGTAGCAGCATGGGGGAGCGCTTGGTTGTAGTGGCAGACCCACAACGGAGGAGCGCTTGGTTGTAGCAGCATGGGGGAGCGCTTGGTTGTAGCGGCAGACCCACGACGGAGGAGCGCTTGGTTGTAGTGGCTAACCCGTGTTACTCAACAGAAGGAGTACCTTTATAGGCTATGAGGGGGAGCGCTTGGTTGTAGCAGCAGACCCATGGTGGGAAGCGCTTGGTTGTAGCAGCAGGCCCACAATACTCGATAGGTGGAGTTCTACAGCAGTCCAAGGTTAGAAGAAAGCGCTTGGTTGTAGCGGCATAACCATTGTACTTGATGGAGAAGGAGTTTCCCTATAGATATGGTTTCAACTTCATGATAGATCCTATGTGGGTCATTGTGGGGGTTAGTAACTACCGATCCTTTGTGGGTCCGACAGCTAGATGAATCAGTGGCTACATCTGATCATCACTATCGTCTTACGAAGAAGTATATCCTGTGTGAGATGAATCCTGTTTTACTTTCCTGTGTGGATTGTGTTGTGCTATCCTATGTGGATTTACGTTTACTTTCCTTTGTGGATTGTTTTGTTCTATCCTGTGTGGATTTACATTTTGATTTCCTGTGTGGACTGGGTTGTACTTGATCTCGGATGTTGGAGCCAAGTGAGAATTGATGACTTAGGTATATGTTTGGGAATATACCTAAGCCGTGTCGGATGTTACTTCGTGATTGTATCTTTCCTTTGTGGTTTATCATTTGTGGATTCTGGGAGACCTTCGGGGTTCTCGGGGTCCCTACTGAGTAGCTTATACTCACCCCTGCACGGGATATGCCCGCACTATGTTGTGTTGGTTGCAGACGACGGACATCACTGATTGTGGTGGAGGCTTACGGAGTAGGACGGTACCTGGAGGTGGACCACTGGGCGGGGTGTTCTCAGAGCGGACGACTGGACCGAGGAGCTGTGGAGGCTATCTGTACTCACCCTTCAGGTGGGACTTCCAGAGGACGGCTCGACATTGCGGCTTTACTTTTCAGTTGCTGTTTTTCCCCTTTCAGTTGTACTTTACAGTTGGGCTTGTATTTCCGGCCCCCTTTACTTTTCCGCACTTACTGTTGTACCAGTCTTTACTTAGTGTTTACTTTTTCCGCTTTCTTACTCTGTGGTTCTTGTTTACTTTACAAAGTCAATGCCTTCCCTTTACCAGGATTTACGCCTTGGTGCTAGTCGCCAGCCCCTGGCCTATGGAAGGCGGGCTTGGGGTAGTCACGGCATGAGCCCCGAGGATGGGTCGTGACAAATTGGTATCAAAGGAGTTCGGTTCTACCGCAGACTCTGATCTTTTCTATGTGAAGCAATAGTGTTAAGCGTATTGAGTGTGGTTATCAGTCCAGGGAGCCCAGTGTTGGTGCGGCGGCCGACATATCCGTAAACCAGGACCCTGACTTCTGATTTCCGACTTAATGCACGGAAACATTGATTGCATGTGTGTTTCAAGTTTTCTCTGTGATTACTTTGTATCAGATCACCAGGTATACTGTTCTGACCGTGGCACACTTGTTTCTTTTCAGGATGTCCCCACGACGGCAACCATCTAGGGTTCTGAGAGTTGAGCGTGATGACAGCCCACCAAGCGACGAGGCCTCGATATAGGGCCCTTTGACAGGAGAGGCACTGGCGATACCACTACCCGCCGAGCCACTGATGCTTCCAGCCCCGGCCGCTGACGATGCTTGTCGCCTTAGTGCACTGCATGAGTTCCAGTGCCAGCGACCACCTAGGTTTCGCAGGGAGACGGACCCCCAGGCAGCCGAGGACTGGCTGGAGGCGGTTGTACGAGTTTTCCAGTTAGTGAGGACACCAGCAGAACTTATGGTGGTCCTTGCAGCGAGCCTCCTATATGCGGCGACAGGCAGATGGTGGATCTTGATGCTCCAGGTGCACGATGAGGCATCACACCTTTGGACGAACTTTGAGAGCCTTTTTCGCTCAGAGTTCGTCCCAGCCACCCTCCGAGCGGTGCGCATCCAGGAGCTACTACAACTGCAGCAGGGTAGCATGACTGTAGCCCAGTACGCGGCGAGGTTTACCGATCTCTCGCGCTATTCCACGGACATGGTACGAGACCCATTCTTCAGGGCCCGAACCTTCGAGCAGGGGATCAGGCGAGAGATCATAGATTCATTTGTTTCTCACAGCATTCCGACATAGAGAGGAGTGTTGGAGCGATCCCTCTTAGTGGAGAGTTTCCTTGCTAAGTAGTCTCCAGCAGCAGGACCCACCACTAGCCAGCATGCGGAAGAGTCTTCTACAGTGGGAAGTAGACATATGACGCAGGGGTCCAAGAGGACTATACCTACCGGTGGTCGACCGCGAGACACAAGATCGATTGTACGAGGCACCCGGGGTGGACAACGACTTACCATGAGCGGACAGTGTTACTCCTACGGCGGGGTTGGTCACATGGCTCGTGACTGTCCGACTCTCCATACAGATGACCAGAAAATTAACGAAGGACCTCCCAGGTAGAGGCATAGGATCGATCGAGGCAGATCGCATGGAGCAGGAGACCGTGGCAGGGGAGCTGGCCATACAACAGGAGGTGGACTACACTTCGAGGTGTTGCCACCACCACCACCAGGATGTCCACCCTGACCACAGGGAGTTGGTGGACATGGGAGAGCTCAACTTCAAGCAGCTGAGGCCTTCGATCATGGAGCTCTGGGAGCATATGGATAGGAGAGGAACTAGTGGATACGTCTTTTGTGCTTCTAGTTTCTTGTTGCTGTTGTGTAGTGTCTTTGTATTATGAGATGCAATAAAAAAAAGATGCATACCTTTGTGATGTTTTCATTCCTGTCCCCTTTTGTGTTGTTACTAAGAGGTTCCAGTTTAGACTGTTGACTTGACCCTCACTTGTGAGACATCTATTGGAGGAGACCCAGTTACCACACACTTATGCCGACAGTGTGACTCAACCCTTGGAGGCGAGAGTAATGGTTGGATCTCTTTGTAGTAGCGTTGAGGCCTTACGATGTCGTCCTTGGTATGGATTAGTATCATCCATGTTGGGATTGACTGTATTAGGTGAAGAACTTGGTTCATCTAGGGGATGAGACCAGATTTCTCTTATCAGAAAAGAAGAAATCTCAGCAGCTCTTGTAGGACTAGAAAGGTCCAAGTCATCCATGAGCGGATGAGGACAGCTTAGAGCCGGAAAAAGTCTTATGCTGACAGAAGGCAGAGGCCACTAGAGTTCGAGGATGGCAACCACGTCTTCTGGCGTGTCTCACCTCGATGTGGATTACGGAGATTTGGCCGAGGCGGCAGTCATCTCCACGCTTCATCAGACCATTCCAGGTCCTCATCAGGATTGGCGAGGTGGCTTATCGCCTGGATCTACCACCTTAGTTGCACCGGGTGCACGACGTCTTCCACGTATCTTAGCTGAGGAGATACGTGCACGACTTGAAACACATCATTGACCATGGGGAGTTGGACGTTGATGATGGGCGACCTTTGAGGAGGTCTCGGTGGAGATTGAGGATCGATAGGAGTGGGTCCTACGTGGACGATCGATTCCTCTTGTACCCATCAGATGGTAGCACGGGAACCTCCAGGATAGCACTTGGGAGCGGGAGGCTCAGATGTGTACTCATTACCGCCTTTGTATCCCTAAGTTTGTGGTGAAGCTTTACGGGGATGTAAATCCCTGTGGTGGGAGTAATGTAAAGACCCGTAAATTTCAAGGAAATTTTTTTCTTAATTTTCTTTGGAATTTTACAAGAACGCAGTTTCAGACGGCACCTGATTCCGAGGCCCGGTGTGCCCAGAATCAATTTCCGAAGTTTTTCTTGGGTACGTTCAGTGAACAAACGAGCGGGTTTTTCTAAATTTTGAACCGGTGCTCGGAATCAAATTCTTAGGGCACCGATGGAATCGCAACACCGATATTTGCTTAGAAACACCCCTTTCGGAGTTGCGTTTGCTCGGGTGTGGTTTTTAATTTTTGGGCTTAAGTTAAGAAATAAAATAAAGTGGTGTGACAAACTTTATTTTATTTCACTTAAAGCCTCTTAAAATACACTTTAAGCTGCTTAAGCTGAGTTAAAGCGGATAGGTTACAATTCAAAATATCCTACCCTCTTGTAGGATATTTGTGAGGTGGGGCCTGCACGAGCCCCACTGTTTCTTTTCCACTAAGTAATGCACCTGCGAAAACCCCTATTAAATAAAAGTCAACTGTAGCGTTTCTTAAACAATTAAACGCTCCTATTAATTGGGCGGTTTTATTCGTTGAATTAATTCTATGAATTAATGGGTCGTTACTTAACTTATCTCTTTTTTTCATTTGTTGGCATGTTAATAAAATAAGACCCACACTATTCTTCTTAAGTGTTGTTCGTTGAGAGGATTTGACAGAAACCTCAAGTTCTTCCTCCTTCGCGAAGAACGCGAAGAAGGCGAAGAACGTGAAGAATGCGAAGAACACTGACCTTTGACGAAAGGCGACGAAGAATGCCGAACCCGCGGAGATCGACGACGCGAGTCCGTGTACCGTGACGCCGACGAATCTCCCTTTGCGACACTTCTTCCGCGACGATCCAACCCCACGACAACCTTCGATCGAAAATGACAAGGTAGGGGGTTGCAGAACTTTTTATTCTTTGTGGTTTATAACAACAACAAGGATTTAATTGTTATAATTAAATCTGTATGTTCTTGATCCTCGGAGTTCGTCGACGCAACGCCGTATACCGCGGCGACGCGTCGCCCTTCTGCGACGCGGCGATCACCTCCTACCGCGACGGTCAATTCCGCAAAGAACGCACGTTCGACGACTTCGAAGAGGTAGGGGTTTGATTCTTTAAATCTTTGTGATTTGTTTTCCCGGTCGATTTATGATTTTTGGGAGAATATTTCTTTTAAAACCGATAACGCGGTGGGTGCGGACTAACGAACAAGTCCGAACCCACCGCACTTTTTCGTTCTTGGTGCACAAAACGGAGGAAGATGACAAACGAGGCCACAATGGCGATTCGAGGGCTTGGTAATGAAGATCGAGTCCCGGGAGGACCGTTGGCGAAGACCGCACACAAAACGGACCACCAGAGCGCGTCTGGTGGCCCGTGGAAGCTCCCGCCGACGCCCGGCGCGCCGCTGGCAAAACCCGCCGCGAACTCAGCTACGGCGGCGAGCCGGTTCCGCTGCCGCGCGGAACCAGAAAGAGGGACGCAGCCCGTCCGCCGCGTCCGCTGGCGAGGCATCCCCACCTGGGGCTGCGACATTTCATCCAGCGGGGGCAGCGCCCACCCCACAACTTCCTCCGCTCGGCCGGCTCGGCCGAGCCGAGCCGGGCCGACCCGCCGGGCCGGGTCGCACCCAGGCTGGGCCAGGTCGCGCCAACTGGGTCAGAGCCGGACCCGGGTCGGGTCGACCCGGTTCGGGCCGACCCAGGGGGGTTGGGCCGGGTCGGTCCGGGCCCAGACCCCCCGTTTCCGGACCTTTTCGATCTTTTGCTAATAACTTGAGCTACGGGCCTCCGAACGACGCGCCGTCAGTAGAGATCCGATCCTTGGATCGAGACGGTCATTTCGGCATATCGCACTCAAGGTTTCAGAATACTTTGGGTTCGGCCGGGTTGGTTCGTCCTCGAAACCAACCGGGCCCTCGGAGCGGAAACACTCATAGCTTGAGCTCCAGACGTCCGATTGAATTGACATCGACTTTGTTGAATTCCTATAAGTGAGATGAATCTTTTGGCTTACTCCGCCCGAGGTTTGGATGTAGGTGGAGTATGGTCGGGTTGGTTTTACCTTAAAAACCAACCAGGCCCCTGGGACGAAAAAGCCAATAACTCTCAGACCGAGAATCCGATTGACGCGCCGTCTGCGACGTTGAGTTCCTGTTGACGATAAAGAACATTGGGATACATCAACTCTGGACTATGTGTCAGTTGATGTATCATCCTCTCAGCTCGTGGAGCAGACCCTCCCGATCGAGCTTGCTGTGTGCGGGAACCCTAGAGCTGACTGCGACTGCGACTGCGACTGCGACTGCGACTGCGACTGCGGCGATGATGTAAACAGTACGAAAATCCTCTGTGTTTTCGGCAGTGACCACTATGGTACATCTTGGGATAAATCAACTCCGGACAACATGTCAGTTGATGCATCGACCTCTTGGCTCGTGGAGTGGACCCTCCCGGAACGAGCATACTGTGTGCGGAAACCCTAGAGCCGGTTGAGACTTGACGACTGCTGATCGAACGACTCGGTGTGTTACGGATAGCCCAGTGGGAAGCACTTGGTTGTAGCAGCAGACCCACAGTAGAGGAGCGCTTGGTTGTAGCGGAAGACCCGCGGTACTTAACAGAAGGAGTACCTCTGGAGGCTATGAGGGGGAGCACTTGGTTGTAGCGGCAGACCCACGGCGGAGGAGCGCTTGGTTGTAGTAGCATGGGGGAGCGCTTGGTTGTAGCGGAAGACCCACGACGGAGGAGCGCTTGGTTGTAGCAGCATGGGGGAGTGCTTGGTTGTAGCGGCAGACCCACGACGGAGGAGCTCTTGGTTGTAGCGGCTAACCCGTGGTACTCAACAGAAGGAGTACCTCTAGAGGCTATGATGGGGAGCGCTTTGTTATAGCAGCAGACCCATGGTGGGAAGCACTTGGTTGTAGCAGCAGGCCCACAGTACTCGATAGGTGGAGTTCTACCACAGTCCAAGGTTAGAAGGAAGCGCTTGGTTGTAGCGGCGTAACCATTGTACTTGATGGAGAAGGAGTTTCCCTATAACTATGGTTTCAACTTCATGATCGATCCTATGTGGGTCATTGAGGGGGTTAGTACCTACCGATCCTTTGTGGGTCCGACGACTAGATGAATCAGTGGCTACATCTGATCATCTATATCGTCTTATGAAGAAGTATATCCTGTGTGAGCTGAATCCTATTTTACTTTCCTGTGTGGATTGTGTTGTGCTATCCTGTGTGGATTTATGTTTACTTTCCTTTGTGGATTGTGTTGTGCTATCCTGTGTGGATTTACGTTTTGCTTTCCTGTGCGGACTGGGTTGTACTTGAGCTCAGATGTTGGATCCGAGCGAGAATTTATGACTTAGGTATATGTATGGGCATATACCTAAGACGTGTCGTATGTTACTTCGTGATTGTATCTTTCCTTTGTGGTTTATCATTTGTGGATTCTGGGAGACCTTCGGGGGTCTCGGGGTCCCTACTGAGTAGCTTATACTCACCCCTGCATGGGATATGCCTGCACTACATTGTGTTGGTTGCAGACGACGAACAGCGCTGATCGTGGTGGAGGCTTGCGGAGCAGGATGGTACCTGGAGGTGGACCACTGGGCGGGGTGTACTCGGAGCGGACAGCTGGACCGAGGAGCTGTGGAGGCTATCTGTACTCACCCTTCAGGTGGGACTTCCAGAGGACGACTCGATGTTGCGGCTTTACTTTTCAGTTGCTTTCTTTCCCCTTTCAGTTTTACTTTACAGTTGGGCTTATATTTCCGAACCCCTTTACTTTTCTGCACTTACTATTGTACCAGTTTTTACTTAGTGTTTACTTTTTCTACTTGCTTACTCTGTGGTGCTTGTTTACTTTACAAAGGCAATGCCTTCCCTTTACCGGGATTTACACCTTGGTGCTAGTCGCCAGCCCCTGGCCTATGGAAGGCAGGCTTGGGGTAGTCACGGCACGATCCCCAAGGACAGGTCGTGACATACATGAAGATAGGTAGAGAATTTGTGAGTAAAAATGGAATCACTATGAAATCATAATGATTATACCTTATAAAAAATAAGACTTGGGGATATACTCCTTATTCACCTTTAATTGATAATATTCCAACCAAATATACACCTTAGAGAAGTATCAGGTTCCAAGTAGCTGATATAAAAAGTCATCAATCCATGATAAAGGATACTTATTCTTTGTTGTGATCTTTTTGAGTTCATGATAATCAATGTAGAGGCACATTAACCAATCCTTATTATTGATAAAAATAATGAAACACCCCCTGGTGAAGCACTTGGGAATATAAACCCTTTATCTAGATTCTCTTTTAGGTTCTTATTCATAACTTTAATTTAAATAGCTACCATTCAATATGGAGTCTTGAATATTGGAAAATCTCTGAGTATAAGTTTGCTTGAGAACTCAACCTATTGGCTAGGAGGGAGACCAAACAATTATTCAGGGGAACACATCAACATATTCTCTTACAATGTTCATGTTATCATGGATGATATTTTCCATCATAATTTGAGAAAGATACACTTTCTCGTAATGAAATAATATACATTCCTGAGATGATGACTCCAAAGGAGATCTATCCTTCTCCTTATACCCATATAAATTCAGAGGGTGATTCATGATTTGGAACATGATTTCATTCTCCTAGAAATTTACATTGTCTCTATAAAAGGAAATCCAATCCATAGAAAATATAGAGTTGAATTATACTTAAGTTATTATTATATGGTTTGCTGGGAAATTAAGCCTACAAATATTTATAAGAAATAAATTATATAACTGGGATTCAATAATTGCCTCATTTTTTGTATTGAATAATTCTACTTAACTCACATGATGTGAAAGAATGTATAGAACCATATTCAAATAGGAAATTTGAAGATTATGAATTGAATTTAAGCCTAAATTTAACTATTTGACAATACTTATAATCATTTAGTTAAAGCAAAATAGTCTTAGGGATGAGAGTTTTCAAACTATTAATTATATAAAAGGGAAACTATGAACATTGAAGGGATAACCCATAAATTACATATATTCTTTATTATATTAATTTCTAGTTTTCAATCTAATTTACCCATAGACTATTTCTAAACATTAAATTTCATAGTAATTATTGTTCCCTTTATAATATTTTGTAAAAATAACATGATTAACCAAAGCATATCCCTTGGGAGTGTCTATCTAGGTGTGAATTCTTAGGAATCTTTATTATACACCAGGTACATGTTTCATTAATACCCAATGATCCCTTTCAGAGTTATTACCCCTAGGTATATCTGTTCTATTGCTTAATCAACTATCCAGTATCCAGAAGAGGATGAATTTGATTGGAAATCCAAGAACTATATATTTTACCAAAATTTAGGGATGTTTTCCTATGTAAATTATTATCCATATGGTTTTCACTAAGGTTTTATAATCACAATCCCCAAACATAACTAGACCTCACTCTGGTACCAACTAAGAAAATATATATCTTTTATAAACTTTATTTCATGATTTATTACATAGATATACACATAATAAAATCCCAAAAAATAAAGTTTCCTAGTGTCTTTGGGAAACCAGATACATAACACAGTAATATGAAATAGGGTTACAAATACATTATTCAAAAATTCTATAACATTCCTTTAAAATCTATTAAAATTATAACACTGTAGGAGATAGCCTTGGGTCATAGATATGAAAGAGGTGAGATATAAAGCCTAGTAAGGGAATAAAATAATAATAACATGAAGTAAATTAGGACATGTGAATCAAAAGGCATAACATCATGACATAGAAAGGTGATAATCATAACCATAAACCTCATAGCATAATGTAATATGATAACATCAATCCATCATAAGAATGTGGAAAGAACATAAAACACAACATCATAATAAAAATTCAAGGCTAAAAATTGATAAATCATAACATAGTGTGCATAGGCTAATCACCCATGCAACATAAGCGACACCACATGATATAAAAACATTACACAATTCATTATAGAACTATATAATTTTGGCCCACCCGTTATATTCATATCATGTACATGTAGTTGTGTTATATATAGATCATACAACATAAGAAATTATTTCATCATTTTCAATACCATGATTAAGAATTTTGGGTTATATAAATAGAATAATACAATCAATGAAGGATATGTAAGACTAGGTTAATACTCTTTAGTGGAAATGGGTATGAGTATTCATAATGAAATTTTTTGGCATATAAAATAATTGAATAATTTCGATAGTATAAAGAGTGTATATAAAGGTTCATGGAAGGGGTTACTGAGAGTGAAAGGTGGTCACTCATGGAATCATAAAAATAGTAAATGGATGTGTTAAAATCCATGTCAACAAGAATAATTTGAAATAAAAATAATTAATACAAATAATGTATGAGAATAAAGATGAAGAGGAAGAAAATCCCTTACCTAATAGGATGATTCCAATAACTTTATAGGAGATTATTAAGATATTGGGGAAACATTAGGAGGGATTTATAGAGGGATAGGGAGAGTAACTTTAGGATCAATGGGTTTTGAGTGAAGATGAATGAGAGGTTGGGTGGTTATTTATATAAAAAGAGAGGGAAATTATTTATTAATTTATAAAAATTAGTTTGAGACTCTAAGTAATAAAATAATAAAAACCATAAACCTTATTATTTATGATGCTTTTACCATGGTACAACTCTGTCCCTATGCCTAAAAGCGATGTGCTACCTTTTGTTTCCCTACATTCTCACTTTCCAAAGGTGAATGACTTTAATCACTTTCATCAATGATGTTTTCTCCTTGATTGAAATGAGATGATTGGATATTAGATCATCCTTACATGGATTCATCCTTAGAGTTATTCACCTACTCCAAGCCTCCCTCATTGATTAAGTCATGTTATTGGAACTTTTTCCCAGTTCTATATCGAGGTGGACACTAGTTAATTATGTTACTTATGTATTGACATGGAAGAAATATTCAGTCAAGAGAGTAGTCAAATTTTGAACATTAGGGAATGTCTGGGCATTGTGTATATTGGGAACCTATAAATTCTTCATCTTTTGGAGGGCATATCATTTGTGAGGAATCTTAAGCATGAAACCCAAGGAATCCTGTGTCGATCATGAGGTAGTTGATTCAAAGGGAGTAAGTATTTCAAATATTTTTAACCTCAGGAATCCCATGTTTATTTCATGGGATAAGGATTATAGATTAGGGAATGATTTTAACGTCTTTTGAAGACATATCAAAACCTCATATTGATATGGATCGGGGAACGAGTTTAATGTCTTGTGGAGATGGATTAGAACATACTGTTGATACAGATTGAGTCATGAGTTTAACATCATGTGGATATGGATAATAACATTCTATTGAGTTTTATTAGGGAATTAGTTTAATATCTTGTGGAGATGGATCTGAATGTCCTGCTGATACAGATTGATGAATGAGTTTAATGCCTTATGGATATAGATCAGAACATACTATTGAGATGGATCAGGGAATGAGTTTAAAGTATTATGGAGATGGATCATAATGTCCTATTGATACATATCAAATCAGTCGATTAACATTTTTTGGAGATGGATCAGAACATCCTATTGAGACCAATTAGGTTACATGCTTAACATCTTCTGGAGATAGATCATAATGTCCTATTGTGACAAATCAGGTTATAGACTTAACATCTTGTGGATATGGATCAGAATTTATTATTGAGATGGATTAGTGGGGTGTGTCCGTAGGAAGGAAAACTTCACACCTATATGATGGATTGTGTCCCCATAATGGGGATAATTTCACAATGAATGTTGTCGATTTTTTGATATTGGACCTCAAGGAGGTGTCTTATGTACCCTGTTTCACAGGAAAGGATCAAAAACCATGTAGTTTGATGCCATAGTTTAAGTTTGCATGATAGGACTAATCCATATAGTTTATCATTGTGCAGTAAGAAATCTTGTAGTGTGAAAGGAGTATCAATGAGGTATGGTGTGGGGCTTATGCATGGAATCTACATGAGCAACACAAAAAGAAGTGATGATATGGTTTGTTCTTACATGTGTAAGATTACTAATTTAATATAACAACTCTATAAGAGACAGTATGGGGATTACATGTGGATGATACCTGTTGTGGGTGTTTTTTCCTCTAATGGGGAAGGATAGTGTGGGGATTACACATGGAGGCTTCCCAAGCATGGATTTTCATCCTATGATGGGGGAGATGGTGGCATCCCATGATGATCAAACATGAGGAATCCCATGTTTATCACATAGAGTAAGTGGTGAGGGGTCATTCCATGTGATTCATACATAGGAAATCCTATGTTCATCACACACGGTAAGGCTATAGTTTTAAATCATGCACTGAGGACATTGTTATGTACTTTAATATCGTACGACTAGGAAGTGGAGTTAGGCAGTTTTATATAACGCAGCTTGGATATTGTTGGGTCTTACTCCTCAAGGGGGTAAAATTTCAAGGAAGGAAGATATTTTTTATAAGGAATAATCACCGAGATACGTGAATAGTTTTTTCTTTAAGATTACACCTCTAGGGATTATGTGACCACTGCTCATCCACTTATGGGTGGGACATGACATTGGAACTGTCATGGAAGAGTGGAAATTAGGAGTCTTCACATTAGGGTACCTATTCTAATGTGTAATAGGCATTAGGGTACCTACTATTAGGAGAAATTGGTAGGGTAATGGTTGTACTAGAGGCATAGGGGATGTTGGGTCTTGGACCAGGAAGTTTTTCAGTGAAAATTTATTGGGTTACATGAAATAGTTTCATGAGAAAGGGGATCTCAAACAAGGACAACACATAGATTCAAGAGTCATAGTTGCACACAAGATTTTTAGTTGTGAGTAGGTTAGGGTTGTGTGAAGGAAAACACACTTGTATGAACTTGAACTGCCTTGAGAGGTTTTTCATGAGGATCACTCAACTGTAGTTCAATTAATTTTTTGGACCATATAAGGTTTTTCGCACAATTTCTCTACCTTTGAGGGTCCATTGTATCTGATTTTGTACTCTATCACAGAAGATGGATATTTTCACACATGGAAGTGGAATTTCATCTTCCAGAGAGCCTTCCCCATGTGGGGGGGGGGGTGAGTTTCTATTTATATCCAAAATTATTGGATAGTAGCACATAACTTCATTGGGCATGGAAAAAAGTTGTGTGGTTCTCTTCCTTTTTCCATTGGGTCGTGGATACACAACCAATTTAGTTATATTTCTTCTTTCTTCTATAATTGGATGGCTTCATGATGGGTTTTCTTGTAATTCTCTTGTATTCACAGGCCTTGGATGTTGGGGATATATCCATGTAACCTATTGGAGTTCTCATCACCTTTAACACACAAATGTTTCGTCGTGCAACTAAAATCCATATATGCAAACCTTTTATTTTTCCTACACTTTACGTGGGTGGCATATCAATCTTGGGATATTTTCAGAACTCATCATCGCATTTGGAACACAATTCATTTTTTACATGGAACTCCTTCCTTTGTGTGTAGTATTTGAAACTTTCACACAACATGCTCCTCAGCCCCGAAATGGTCCTTCAGGGTGGTGTGTGTGTTTCGTTTATCCAAAACAAGAATTTTAGGGTGAAAGATATGTTTTCAACACTAAAAAATTCTCCCACTCTGAATCAGAGCTGTCAAGGGACTAAAATATTAGGTTTCAAGGGAAACATCAAAGAGAATGGTTGAATTCTTCATGTTCATGCATCATTAAAATATGGTCGCACAACCTTGTCTTTCACTTCATGAAAGTCGATGGTCATAGCCTATAAATAGGGTGGGGTTACCTTATCAAATTATTCTAACTTATATGAAATTTAAGACTTATTTATGCTTGGAACTCACTCTGTGTATGAAATTTTGAGATTCAAATGTGACTTTCACACAACGCATAATTTTTCAAAACAACTTGTGCACCCAGGAAAAAAATTTCATGAAAATTCCCAAAGATTCATGCTTCAAAAAAACTTTGTGAAACTAGATATAAGGCTTGTGATATTTTTAATTAGAGCTCAAAAATATTCAAGAAATGGGAAACCAATCAAACTAAGCTGATATAAATGCTATTGTCACCGCCCAGAGGGTTGAGGTGGTGGGGAACCCTGAAATTCCTCAAGATAGAAGGGTAGTATCTGACAACCAATTTTTTTGGTATTATTGACTGAATCCTTGGGAGGTTATCTATTGATAAACCACATGCCAATATATAACTTTAGGTTGATAGATTATGTGGGTATCCCAACCATCGAAGAGAGAATGCTACATTTTTTGTTCAACTGTCAGAATGATATTTCCCACTAGAATATCACTATTTTGGGTCACCCTACTCAGGAGCGTGAGGAAAAAATTTTCTATACTCTGAGTGGATGGACGAGAGTGGTCATTAGGGAGTATCTAGAGAATTAAGAGTTCCTAGATTGTTATGATAGCATATTCCAGATCAGTATTAAGGACAATAGTAAGGGCTGAGATTTTTAGGCCAGAGGAAACTTCACTGATGAGTGGGATTGAACATATTGGGTACGTTTCACCTTCTAGAAGTATAGGGATGAGCTAAAACACATTGGAATATATGAGGTGGAGTGGATGTACCAGTTTTAGGCATATCATCAATAGAATATACTTCCAAATCACCTCATCCATTTTTCCTTGGATACCAACACATTCCATCTCCATCATGGGGAAGTGGGCATCATCTTTTAGGACTTTAACTACATTGGAAGCATCACAATGATAGGATTTCACTATGATGAGTATCTATAAATTTCAAATTTTAGGAGTGATAGGTATCATACCCCCTTCCATTGAACCACCTTCTGGAGGCATTAAAGAAAGTACTGAATCATTCCCACTTCCACAAGGAAATCATGTTCAAGATATCACTGGGGATGTTCATGAAGAATGATCCCACTATGAAAATGGTAGGGTGACTGAAATAGTGTTCGAAGGTGTATTAGGGGAGGAATCCAGGATCATACTAGATAATCTTGGAGGGGGGAAACTATAAATCATGGGGATACAACATGATAGAGGAATGATATCCAATGGTACATTAATCTGAATTTCTAGACACTTTTCTCAGTGGATATATACTTTTGATGCAAGACACACACATGGTCTTACATATAGGGATTCTTATGCTGGAGGATACCATGGCATCAAAAAACTGGGTAAACCTGGGGGTACTAGTGCTAGCCAGGATCTAGAACTAGTTTGGCCATGTGGAGAGAGGGAGCAATCCCAAGAGAATCTGTGGCATGTTCTAATTATCACATTGGTGTATTTCATCACACTTTTGGGGATATAAATTCTTAAACACCATCACTCCACCAAATGTTGGTCTTCCACCCTCGATGCTCAACATCACCAGGGTTAGGCCAATGGCTTTTTGTAACATCCCACCCTCACCCATTGGCTTGGGAAGAGGTGGACCTGTTACTGGATTTAAGTGATATCTCCATGACACCAAAGGATAGAAATAAATTCTAAGGTATTCATAAACAATTAGGGTATGATTTTTCATTTCAAAAGAAAAAATTCATACAGAGATAACCAAAACCAAAAAACCACTATATGATGCATGAGTAAAATGAAATAAAACTCCAAGTACAACCAACCAATAATAAAACCAAACTAAAACAATGAACTATATCAAAATACAAATTGGATACCAAAACCAATAACTCAAATAAAAACGATACATCTAGTAGAAAATCCTAAAAAGATCCAAGATCCAACTCAATAATCAATGCCCAAGGTATCATGATGCATCACTAAAGAACTGGTATACCATTCCTTTACCTATTTCTTGATATATCACATCAAAAAATTCACCAAATTTACCAATCAAGGGGCATGTATAAAACTCAAAAGTATTTCCCCAATGACTTCCCAACTCATGCCACTAGGATAAAACATGTTATCACATTTATATAAAATAGTTTAAAACTAAATTTAAACCATTTTATATCAAATCATAAAATAGTTTCCCAAACCAAAACCAATTCCATAGAAATAAACTAAACAAATATTTAAACCATTTCACAAATTCCATTTTGGAATACCCATTTATTTCCAAAAATCCACACAACCACACACATCCACACATGCGTGTAAACCATGGACCTCTATATACTCTCTAGTGGTGATTCATCCTTTCACCAATATATCACTTGGTGAACCATTTTAATGGGGGAAACTTCACTTCCTTATCCATACCATTCCTTTGTGAGGGAAAATTTAAGCCCTTATCCATCCCAAATATACATGAATACACACCAACCATATATACCAAAAACCAAGACAATACATTTCAATAAAACAAATATTTTATTGAAAAAATTTCCACAAACCTTTTCATTAATAAAAAAACCATATTTTAAAATCACCATTTTAAAATTATGAAAAAGACCACTTTTCACAAAATAACCAATTTTCCCAATTTCATAAACAATCAGTAAAGAGGATTTCCATCAATCTTTTAACATAAATTTTAAAATTCAATTCAAGAAACTCAATCAATCATAAATTTATAATTATAGTTCTAACTAATATGATTCATGAGTGAAGCAACCTACCTCTAAAACATTGGTGAGAACTAAGAATGACACAAATATCCAAAAACGAGGCTTGAAACTCAGAAATTTGTCATTGTGTTTTGTTCACTATCACCCAAAAAATAATATTCCAACATGATCATAATCAAATCACATGAATATATCCTCAAAAAATTATATATAATAATCCAATAGATATAATAAGAAGAAAACTAAGGGAAAAAAAACCAATAACAAGAATTTATCAAGGAATCCGGTCCACCAATGCAGTTAAAATATCCAACAGATTGCTCCCGAGTCAAGAGGAAGGGTCTCTCAAGCCTTTGGAAGGAGTGGAATTCATGTAAGGTTTTATTAGGGGAAAAATTATCTATTAAGGGTGTAAAATAAGTGAGATCCATAGTTTTTAGATCTTGTTTTTAATGGTGAAAATTTAGGAAAATTGTGTACTAACTCTGTGCTAGCCACTGCCTCCAAACACACCTCACATGGTTAGTTCACATAGTTAGAAAAAATATGAATCAAATGTACTAAAACCCTCTTTCCATCATCATAAAGTTTCTACAAGGTGTCCATACAGTTTGGCCAAACTGTGTGCCTAATTGTGAACCCACATAGTGCCCACTCTTTTAGTTATAGAGTTTCCTGAGAGGTGTTTCACATTTTCTACAAACCATGATCAAGCCATAAACCTCTAGAAAATCTCCAAAAACTTTACAAAACTCCTTCAAACCTCTCGAAACTCAACTCAATTACTTTATATACATAAAATACATATGTAAAGGGTTAATTACCTAAAACCAAGGGTGCTAAATTCACCCCACCATTGGCCTTTCCGTCCATGGAAAGTTGAAGACCACTATTGGCCTAAAAGATTTTGGTCAATTTATCAACAATTTCCTTCTCCCGCTCCCAAGTTTTTTCTTGAATCCAATCATGTTTTAATAAAACCCACATTAGACCGATGCTTTTCCCATGAAATCCATTTTTTTCCTATCCACAATTTGCACTGGCACATGAAGAAATGCATAATATAGATCAAGGTCAGTGTGATCCTATCGAATCACATGGTCAGGATGAGGCTAACAATTATTCAATTGAGATACATAAAATACATTATGCATTGAACTAAGCTTTTTTGGAAAATAAAATTGATATTCCACCTCACCAACCATCTCAAGTATCTCAAAAGGGCCTATTTATTGAGGAGATAAATTTTCCTACTTCCCAAAACGATGATGCCCAAGCCTCAGAAATATTGTAAAGAACACATGATAACTAAACTAGAATGAAAATGGTTATCAATGATGATCTTCATATTATTTTCGATGACTCTGAACCATATCCATTCTCTTCCTAGTCAACTGAATCTTATTCATTGTCTCTTATATAAGGCTTGGTGTAGCTAGTGAAGTCTCTCCTATTTCCACCCAAAAAAGTGGATAATGAAAAGGATGCCCATAAAATGCTTCAAAATGATCCATATGTATCGAGGAATAATAAATATTTTTATAAGAGGACTCCAATAATGGTATTTGATACTCCCATGAGCCACTAAAATACATTACACAAGACCTAAGAATATCTTCCAACATTTATATTGTCCTTTTAGATTGTCCATCCATTTGAAGATGATATTCCATGCTCATAGTCAACCGATTCCCAAGGGATTGTTTCAAGGAATTCCAAAAAATGAGATGCAATCCTCATATCTCAGTCAGTAACTATCAAAACTAGTACATCATTCCTCTTTAACACTCCTCAGATATATATTTTAGACAAGTCTTCCACCATATGATATTCATGACTTGGGATGAAATGGTTCGACTTTGTGAGATGATCCACTATCAAAAATATAGAATTGTGTTTCTAAACCATCCTTGGTAGAATCGATACAAAATCTATAGTTATCTTGTCTAATTTCCACATGAGAATATGTAAAGAATGTAGCATACCTACTAGTCGTTGGTGATCTGTCTGAACCAGCTGACAAGTGAGGCATCCCAAAACAAACTTAGCCACTTTTATTTTCATTCCAACACACCAAAACTGTGATTTAAATGCATTATACATATTTTTTTATTATATTATGAGCAACCATATAGAATAGTGGAAAGCTTGAAGAATTTTTTCTTGACAAGCCATATGTATGGCCATCTAATATCAAAACCACAAAATTGATCATATGTCAAGCTTAAATCCCTTAATGGTATCCCCACCATTGAGTTTTTACCTCATTTCAACACATTCAAAATCACATATCTATGCCTCTTTAACCATCCCAACCGATTTAGGAATAATAAAAACCATGAAGAAAACCACAACACTACCTCATTCTTCACAATCCAAGGGCATGTCAGCTATCATCAACATCAATTTAGATAGATCTAAATCTTATTTTTTAAAATGACTATATGAATTCCTAATTAATGAATACACCACCAAATTTTATTTACCCGATGTATACATCAATTTGAAGTCGAACATTTGAAGGAACTCCATCCATCATCATTGTCTCTGGTTCAAATATCTCTGTTAGAAAATGTATTTCATGATCTTATGATTAGTAAAAACTATAAATTTCTCAAAAAAAGGGGTAATGAAACAAGTATTCAAAGCATGGAATACATAAAATAATTCCAAATTGTGTGTTGGATGATTTTTCTCATGTAACCATAACTACTGTGATCCATAATCAACAACATGATCTCTCTGCATGAGAACATAATCCAAACCAAATTTTGAAGCATAATAATACACTGCATGACCCTGTCCTAATTCAAAAAATATAAACATTGGTGCTAATTGAAGGAAAAATTTATGATCTTGAAAATACTTATGAAATTCATCATTCCATTGGAATGGAATGTTTTTCCATTTCAGATATTTCATTTGGGAAGCTATTCATGAAAAATAACAAAAAAAAAAACGTTGGTAATAACCATATAGGCCAAGGAAACTGTATATATCAAAGACATTATTTTCTGGTTTCCAAGATATCACATCCTATATCTTTTTTGGATCCAAAGAAACACATTTTTTAGAGATTAAATGGCCAATGAAACGTACATATTGTATCCAAAAAACCACACTTGGAAATTTTGGAATACAGACATTGATCCTAGAAGACACCCAATACCATTTACAAATGTTTCTCATGCTCAAAATTTTTACTTGAACACCATTATTTAATCCACAAACACCACTAAGAAATAATCTAGATACCATTGAAATATCTAATTCATCAACTCCATAAAGATAGTTGGTTCATTTGTAATACCTAAAGGCATAACCACATACTCGTAATGTCCATATCTACTCCTAAAACTATCTTTTGAAATATTCTCCTTACAAACCCACAATTAGTGATATCCTAAATGAAATTCAATTTTAGAGAACCACTGAGATCCCCTTAATTGATCAAATAGATAATAAATTCATGGAAGTGGATAACGATTCTTTATCATAACTTGGTTAAGCTTACAATAATCCACACATAGCCAAAGAGTTCCATCTGTGTTTTTTACAAACAAAACCAGTTATGACCAAAAATATGTACTAGGATGAATAAAACCTTTGCTTTCTAGCTCTTCCAACTAGACTTTAAATCCCCTTAATTCTACTGATTCCATCCAATAAGACACAATTGAGATAGTACTGGTCCTTGGTAGGAGATCAATTGTAAACTCCACTTCTCTTATGGTGGAAACCCTATGAAATTATTGTAAAAAAGATCAAGAAACTAATAAAAAATTACTAGTAAAATAGATATTTATGATCTCATCCACCGATTACAAGGTCAAAGTTGATAACTAGTATGAGATAGTTCCAACATCTAGTGCCACAAATCCCATTCCACTATCCTTTTAATTTCATTATCCTATAAATATATTCTTGATGCCACTATCAATTGTAAATCTAACCCTTTAATCACAACAGTCAATGTGATACTTGAACATTTTTAACCAATCCATACCTAGGATTATGTCATAGACCTCCATCTCAAGCATAGATAAATCACATATCAATTCATCCCCATAGATAGTTATAGAATATGTTTTTATTATAAAGGATTAACATTATATTTTTCCAAGAGGAGTTTGAAGTTTCAAAATAAAAGGAATCATCTCAACATGAAATCCCAAATGATCAATAGAACGAGAAACAATAAATTAATGATATTCACCCATATCAAACAAATATTACATAAAGGTATAATTAAAAAGAATCATACCTATCACCATCGAAGGTCTTGATTGATCATCCACAATCATTTTATCAGCTCCTTACAATTTCTTACTCACTTAACTATATTATTTATTACCCTATTCAGATTGCACTGGTTGAGGAGTCATTGTATTCCTAGAATCACCATGGCAAGATCGATTCTATCGAAGAGAATTATTCTGTTTCCCTTGTCTAGTCTAAGCATAAAAAATTTGTGAAACATGACATATGTTCCTAGAACCCAACCCTATATCATTATGAAAATATAAATGAATATTCCCCATATGGTTAAAATTATGGCATGATCTATGTGGTTCCGTACAATCTTATTTCATGTGATCAAAATAACCACATTGAAATCATCCAGTCTTAATCTTTGGTTTAGGAGAAAGATTCATTGATCCCACTATCTAGTTCTAATACATACCATTTCCTTTGAAATAAGTGTCCTTATTCCACTTATTCCTAACATTATATTCCCACTATTCCCTATAGGTATCAACATGCTTCCTCGACCCACATTACATGATATTTCTATTTATTCCACCATCTCTCTATTGACCATCTATGTATAATCAATTATAAAAAGAACAAAAATCTTTGAGTGAATATCTGGCCTCAACCTAGATTCAAAAATTCATTCCTTCAAGCACCCACTTCCAAAAAATTCTGGTGAAAAGTGAACTAAATTCATGAATTTAGCTATATACTCTATAATTATTAGGTTCTATTACTTCAAACTGAATAAATCATTTTTTCTTGAAATTTTTAATGTGTGAGGATATATTTTTTATTGAATAAATCTTCTAAAATCCCTCAATGAAATTCCTTGTTCTAATTTAGCTAGAACTGCTAAATTTCACAATTAGTGTGATATATCCTACATCATGTATATAACCAACTTTAATTTCAGCTCCACTAGTGTACCTAGGAAATCAACAATTCGATTCATCCTATTTAGCTACACTTATTATTTTTCTAGTTCTAAATCACATCGACAGATGGGTGAATTCTTCTTTTGTAACTAAACATAATTATACACATTCCATGGTTCATCCATTCTATTCCCTCTACCCACAACTTGAAAATCTTGGAAAATACTTTGAACCTGCTATTGGTTCACATATGGATCAGGTGCAACCACATTCTCAGTAGCCTATTCTCATTGGTTTTTATGATGCCTAACTGATTCCATTTTCAATAACCAAAAGATAATTCCATTTATTCTCACTCCTTATAAAATGATATCTTAGAAATTTAAAAATTATGACATCACACATATCACCACAAGGCTTTCCAAATTTCAACATTTTCCACTTAAAAATAATTTTTAAAAATTCCACCGTGCTTTTTAAAAATCAAACCATTTTAAACTATTTTAAAAAATCAATAAAATTTCACCAAATCACAAATAATTACTCAAAATCAATCATGAAATCATAGTTGGAATTCATTTCAATCAAATGCATGTCATGATATTCTCATTATCTAAACCCATAACGATGTGGTTACACCTCATAGAAATGTCTAAAAACACTTGTGTACCAAAAATCCATGATAACTTAAAGTTCAACATAAATAGTTTATCTACACCTCTTTATTCTCTACATTTCAAGTTCTAAAGATCCTATCTCTTTGGTATAAATATAAGTTGAGGACTAATCTAGAATGATTTTAAACTCTAGGACCGAACAACCGGATACAATTTTTCCCAAAATGAAAGATAGACCATCCAAGACTGATACCATTTGTAACATCTCACCCCTCACCCATTGTCTTGGGAAGATATAGAGGTGTTACTAGCCTTATGTGACATCCCCAAGACACTAAATGATGATAATAAATTCTCGGGGCTTCATATACTATTGGTAGATGATTTTACCTTTGAAAAGAAAACAATAATACCAAGATAACCATAACCAAACAACCACTATATGATTCTTGAGTATAATTAAATACAATTTAAAGTAAAACCAACCAATAAAATAACCAAACTACAATCATGAACCATATCAGAGTACAAAGTGGAAACCAAAACCAACAAATCAAATTCAACAAAGACATACAATAAAAACTCCCAACATGATCCAAGTTCAAACTCAATAATCCATGACCAAGGTATCATGATGCATCACTAAATAAATGAGATACATTTCCTTTACCTATGTATTGATATATCACATCTGAAAATTCATAAAAGTTCCCAATTATGGGTGAGTATAAAACTTAGTAGGGTTTACCCAATGACTTTCCAACTCACACCACTAGGATAGAACATGTTATCACATTTATATAAAATAGTTTAAAACCAATTTAAATAAGTTTTAATTAAATCATATAATAATTTTCTAAAAAAAACCATTACCATGGAAAGAAACCAAATAACTATTTTAACCATGTAAAAAATCCCATTTTGGCATACCCATTTATTTTAAAAAATCCACACAACCACATAAATCCACACATGCAGGTCAACCATGGACCTCACTATACTCATTATTGGTGATTAATCCTTTCACCAAGACATAACTTGGTGCAACATTATGATGGGGGAAACTTCAATCCCTTATCTTTCCCATTCCTTTTATAGGGGAAACGTCATGTCCTTATCCATCCCAAATATACATGAACACACACCCACCATATATGCCAAAACCCATGCCAATACATTTTAAAAAAATAATTATTTTATTGAAAAAACTTCCATAAAACTTTTCCATAACTACAACAAAACCATATTTTTAAAATCACCATTTACAAATCATGAAACAAAATACTTTCCACAAAACAACCAATTTCCCCAATTTCAAAAACCACCACTAAAGAGGATTTCCTTTAATATTCTCACACCAATTTCACAATTCAATTAAATAAATTCAATCAATTTGAAATCAATACTTATATTTCTAACTAAGAAGAGTTGAGAGTGAAGCCACCAACCTCTATAATATTGGATAGAATTAAGAAAGACACAAAACTCCAAAAACGTGTCCTGAAACTCCAAAAACTATCCTTTGATATTATTCCCTATATCCCAAAAAAATATTTTTACATATTTTGAATAAAAAACACGAATCTATTCCCAAAAAATTATATCCCTGAATCCAAGAGAGGGAAGAATATAATTAAGGAAAACTACAAATAATGAGTACATACCAAGGAATTGAGGCCTCCAATGAACTTAAAAATGAAAATGGATTTCTCTTAGATCATGGGGAATGTTCTCTCCAACCTTTAGAAGGATTGGAATTCCTTTTTGGGTTATATTAGGTGAAAATTGAACCATTAAGGGTGTAAAATGAGTGAGATTCACAATTTTTGGATCTTTTTTAATGGTTCATGGTTAGGGTGCACGGTTAGGAAAACTGTGCACTAACCATGTGCTAGCCACTACCTCCAAAAACCCCTCACATGGTTGGTTCAGATAGTTATAAATACCATGTTCCAACCATGCTAAACCCATTTTTACAACATTAATGGTTTATCCTAGGTTTCTTCATGGTTTGGAAAAACCATGCTCCTAATTGTGTGCCTCCTTAGTGCCCACTATTTCATTTGAACAATTTCTTAGGTGGTGTTGCATGGTTTCAACTAACCGTGCTCAAACTGTGCACCTCTAGAAAATACCCAAAACATGCCAAAACTCCTACAAACCTCTCGAAACTCAACCCAATTAATTTATATACTTAAAATAAATAAATTAAGGGTTAATTACTTGAAAAAAGGAGTGACACATGTTTAGTGAGGTCGATGTCACATTTAGAATCAAAACTTTTCAAATTTCAACTTCCACCCATTTTCAACCCCATTTTGAGAGATGATAGAAAATTTAAAAGGGATTATGGTTTAGTGGGAGTACCTTCATAACTTCTAGGGTGGCATATTCATGGCCATGATAAATGAAAATACTAATTTTGAGTTGTATAATCCATCTCGGTTTTCCTATAAGTTCGGATTCATCCAACAACTATCAAAGAGAGTTTACGTAGGGTCTATGAGGAAAGACATCCATGTATCCTTTGTCAGGTGTGGTGAATGTTTATGGGTGGAGGAATGGGTGAGGAAATCATGTTTTCACCAACCAATTTCAACACTAGGATTTCTCAAATATATGTATAAAACTATCTTTTGGTATACCTAGGTGCAATTTTGTGCTTTTCATGAGGGTGATCGTGTTTTTAAGTGAGGAAAAGATGTAGTAGGGCAGTAGGTGGGATCATCTTCAATGAGAAAGATTAATGTTGTGGTATATAACTATGTATGTATCGGGGGTGACATAAGGTGCTATTTTACTCCCACCTCCTGGAGGGGAGAGACTCCATGAAAAGTCATCACGGGAACAGGTCGAGGGTTCTCAGGCTGGGACTAGAAGATCTAGGGAGGCTCCAAGAAAGAAGTTGTCGTATATAGTGTATCCTACTACTTATTCTTCCTTCCTCACACTCTGGGTGGCTTTGGGGGTTCTGAGGATGACCATGATGATAGAGTATCTACAACAGAGGCTGAACCAGGATGGTATTGAGCTGCCATAGGTGGAGCTCTCTAGGATCATAGTTAGGGTATGCTTCCATGAGTAGTTTTTATACCTAGTATTGATGGAAACCTTTTTGTTCAAATGTGTGGAGACTAATATCACCTATGAAATAGTGAACATGATGTTAAGTGGAGAGCCTAATCCTATGGATACCACATATTCTGAATAATCACCTAAGGAGGTGTCAGCTGGTTATGATACATAGGACTCCAGTGATAAATAATACTAGGAGTCAGCTGCTGGTCAAGTGACTCCTTGGGAGAGCGGTGAATTCACTCATACAAATGAAGACTTGGTCAATTTGTATGACATGGTAAGCTTTTCAACTCTTCTGTATCTTCTAATCCCTATTCTATTTTTTTGTTCAGGGTTTCTAATTAGGATTTTCTCTATGAAGGATCCAACTGAGGGTGGTCAAGGGGTCCCTATTAGAGGGGGTGAGGGTGCCCCAACTGATACCAATAATAAATCCTATAAATTAGCGAATCAAAATTTAGGTTTACTAAATTAAAGGGACTAAAAAGGGGGTTTGAGTGGTATCCTCATACCCCCAGTTATTCCAATCATTTATGGGGGACCTTCCCCTAGCCTTTTGATAATAGAATCTACTTACGATGAGAAATATCACTTGGGAGACTCATTATCAAGATCCCCAAGATGAAAGGTAAGACTTAATATTTATCAAACTAGCCCTTTTAAAACTTTCATGGATGTATCTAATTCTACCACATCAATGTGTTTGTTTTCATTTAAGAATATTCCGTTCAACCAGCACTAAGGGGAAAGGTACCAGTCATTGAAGTGTTGAATAGTGTCAATGGGTATCATGTGTTGGAACTCTCTATAAAAACTCCATGACCAAGTCTTTCCAAATTCTTTCCCTTTGTAAGTATTTTTCTCTTACATAAGCCATACCAAACCGACTCATCATTAATGGTTAGACTAACTGAAATGCATTGTTTCAAGCGATGTTTGAGAGGGTACACTCATAGAAAGTGGATGTGGTGGAGGAATATGGGTTTCCACTCCAAATAACTATACTGACTGTTAGGGAGCTATATGTCTAAGAGGATTTGACCTTGGTAATGGGATGTAATCCTTATATGGTTTTGAGTGATGATTATAGAGGGTTGGAGCTCAAGGATGGAAGAAATGACTTTGCCAATGAATTTTTAGATAAAGATGACTCCCTCTCAACCTAGAACCCAACCATTCCAGGTGGATCCTGGAGGATGAACCTACCACTTTTGTTCTTAATGCATTCCTAGAATATGATCTCGTGCCTCTCAAGGAACCATAATATTATAGGTATGAAATGGAAGAAGAGAACCAAATCATCTGGTGAAGTATGTATATGAGGGTACTACACTTCATAGTTCACACTCTTGAGTCATACCTAGTGAGATGGATAGAGTCCCCCACCATTGTATACACAATATGGGCACTAGAGGGGTGGGAACTCACACTCTCCATTTGTTGTTTCATGATTTCATTGTTGAGAAGGTGCATATAGAGAGTCAAAAATTCAATGTTTCATGGCATAAAGAGAAATACAATGACACCAAGAAGCTCCAAGATACCGATCAAGAATTCAAGTGTCTAGAAGATCAGGTGAACAAGCACACACCCTTCATCAATGACCAGTCAAAGTCCATCAGTCAGCTGAAGGCTCAGTTGGTGGTGGTTAAGGCTTGAGAGGAGGTGGTGGTATCTTAGATAACTGAGTACTAGGAAGAATAAGATTGGGTGAGGATTAGGGAGGATGAAATTCTCCCCATGGTTGAGGAGGTGGAGGAAGCAGATCACATTAGTATACAATAGGCCCTCGAGTCCATGTTCAAGAGGCTAGTTGGGATGGAGCACTAAATCACTAAGACGGATCCATAGGGGTCATTTTGTATTAGATGTAAGAGAGGATCCAATGTGTGGATGACCTTTACAAACCATTGAAGTTTATTTTTTTAACTTCTCATATGCATGGATATGTTTATCCTACCATATTTTCTTTGCCACACTATAATCACATTAATGAGACAACCAAATATCATCCCTAAGTCCAAGTGAGTCATGGTTGGTGTGATAAACAAGGGACAACCATGTGATTTATCAGTTATCTGAGAGTGTAAATAAAATTTCAGACACTCAGGATCTGAAAGTGTCCTGGATGAGAAGGGATTTGAACATATGACATTGTTCTTTGAATATCAAACCTTTTTTCTCAACATGCATTAGTGGATGAATGGGGTAATGCTAGGGGTGTTGAATTCTACCCAAAAAAGGGTAATGAAGAGTGTGAATGAATATTCCCAAGATTTATAACACAAATGGGGTAGAGTGATGATAGAGGATAACTACTGGCCATGTTCAAAACATAGAATACGTTATCATTTTTCCATAGATGGAGATAAACAAATTAGGGTCAACCGCTAACCATATTCAAAACACGAGAACTATTTCAAAATTTAGTACAAATTATTTTAGGGTGTGTAACTAGAGTGGTAGGTGATATATTGTGTCATGGGACCATTCTGTTAAGGGTGGCATACTCAGATGTGTAGGAGGATGGGTATTCAAGCTAATAGGCATGTAGAGTGTGGAAATGAAGTGATGAAATGTTCAAATGGAGTCCAAAACTCTTGGGACTATGACAATGTGTATTTGATCACATTGGGTAGGAATATTAGTATAGAAAAAGTCCATAATTACCTTCTAATATGAGCATCATCTTTTATTCCAAGTTACTGTTGAAGAACATTAGCGATGTGGTAGGTTATTGACACCAAAAGGGAAAAGGGGATTACCAAGTGAGGGCCTAAGATGCTCCACAGTTTAATGTCATCCAATGTGGACAATGGAAACATAGTTTAACATAATATAGTGAGGAATATGGACATCAAATTTAGCATAATACTATGAGGATTATGAAAAAATAGTGTAGCATCATATGGTGATAATGATGGAAACACAGTTTAA
This sequence comes from Viscum album, assembly GCA_963277665.1. NCBI lineage: Eukaryota > Viridiplantae > Streptophyta > Magnoliopsida > Santalales > Viscaceae > Viscum > Viscum album. The sequence continues at coordinate 1,494,954,438 of OY728119.1, read as the reverse complement.
CTTTATACGGTGATGATGATGGACATGCAGTTTAATGTTATACGTACAGTAAGGATAATGTAGCAAACATTTTAACATCATGTGATTGGGAAATAAAGTCATTAAATTTAACAACTATAACTATTATTTCATGATCTTAGTTTAATGTTATAGATTTTTTACTAATTTAAAATATTTTAAGTTCATAATGCTTAGACCTAATGGGGGATCACTTCTAAAAATTCTCTTGTGACTTTAGAGGATTGAGAACCTATGGAAATAGTAGTCCTAGGAGGCCCTTTAACACATGAATGAATTTGGGGCGAGTAATACATAGTTTAAGTTCATAATACTTGGACCATAGGGTTATGTGTCTTAGGGGGAATCCGTGCAGCGTAGGGGAGATATAACTCGATGTGAAGAGAGGGGCTTGATAGGCCACCCGATGCCACAAAAAATGTCCCCAAGCCAACTAGAACACAGTTTAAGGTCACGGTGATTGGACCATGGGGGAATGTGTCTCAAAGGAGTGAGAATGACTTGGAAGGGAGGTGACTCAAACTTATAATAGGACATGAAAGTCTGGTATCACATGACAAATTCCTAGGACAACTAACACACAATTTAAATTTGTGATGCTTGGACTTAAGATCTCAATTTATGGTCCTAGAGTTTAGAATGATTGAAAATATTTTATGGTTATAATGATTATACTGAGGATGTGGGTCTCAAAGGAATATACATGGCATTGAAAATAGGTTACTCAACATGAAAGGAGGATACTAGGAGGCCACCCAATTACAGGCCACCCGACACAAAAAAAAACACATCTGAGACCACCTGAACACATTTTAAGGTCACAATGCTTGGAATATTGTATCTTAGTTTAGGTTCATAGAGTTCATTCCACTTTCAAATAGTTTAAGGTTTTAATTATTGGACCACTTTTGAATAGTTTAGTTTCATAATTCTTGGATCGGGGGGGGGGGGAGACTTGTGCATCTCAACTTTTATTTGAGGAAAAATTCCTCCAAACTCCTAAGCTCTCATTATCTATGCTCGATTGTGAGAAACAAGGAGAGGTATGAATTACCTTTCAATTTAAAGGGAGAATATAGAAAAGGTAGAATGTGATAGAAAAATCCTATGAGTTAGATCATGACTTTCAAGGTCTTGGTAATAAAATGGGAATGATCGAAAAATAGGGAACAAATTTTGACCATGTCTGAAACATAGATTATATAACCATGTTAGTTTAGGATGGGGGAGAAAAAATGCAGAATAAACCATTCAACAGGTTTGAAACATAGGATATTCCATTTTTACCAAATATTATTTGAGGAATGAGACCAGTAAAGTAGGTGAGATAGTGTGGCATAGGAACATTTTCATAAGAGAGCCTATTCAGATCAGGGGGGTCATGGCCTTCCAAATTAGAGAAAGTGATAAGCACAGAAGTGGGAATATGGAATGTCTTGGAAGGAATATTAGGTGCTTTGGGAGATATTCCATCATGAAATCAAATTTTTTAGATAAAAGTGTGGGTAGGAAAGAATCAAGTCTGTACCAGAGGGGAAAGTCCCCAAAATGAGTCAATGTTGGGGTTGGGCCCTTGATGAAATACCCATGCATCACTATGTATCTCATGAAGATGGTAATCAAGACACATGTAGTTTTGGGAGTGTCATGGTAAGAAACTGACATTGGGGGGGGGGTGACATCCTCTTGGTTAAGGATATAAAATCATCTCATATTATGATGAATATTGGTTTTATACAGGGTAAGGTTATAGTTTATCATCATGCACTGAGGATATTGGTTTTTGATCATCCCATATTCATCATATGATATATCATAGTTTTATATAGGGAAATAATTTTTTCCCATCCCATACTTATCATATGAGGCATCATAGTTTAATATGGGGTAATACTTTTTGGTTAGCACATAATTATCATATGAGGCATCCCATTTTGATATGGGGAAAACTATAGTTTAAATTCATGCTTTGGGGATGTTGAGAACTTTTGTTTAAATTTGTAAAACTCAAAATGTGATTGAGGCTAGTTTAAAGTAATATATCATGAACTATAAGAGTATTTGATAATTTGAGGTCATTTATCTTTGAACAAAGGGGGGAATGGGTGTCCTAAGGAGGATTTTGTGGAATTAAAGAGTGAATACCCTACATTAAAGTGGGATCAAGAGATATTATACCACAAAAAACTCTAAAAACCATACCCTAGGTTGGATTAATATTGTTGGAGGAAGGAGATGACCCAAAAATGAGTCAATTAAGAGGATAAAACCAGGATGTGAATGAATGAATGAAAAAGAACTTTTTATTATTAAAACACTTTTAGGGGAAAATGGGAGAACCCACACAACTTAAACAGATCATGCACTAAGAGAAACTATAGAATTATCAAAGAAAATTTTAAGTCATCTTGAATTATTATCCCTAAAAAATTTCCATGGAATGGAAGATACCTGTGTGCCCATATCATCCTTTAGGAGGTCTTCATAATGATATTCCAGATAATACCATGAATTCATGTATTCATCTTTTCTGATATTCCCCACGTTGAAGCCTCTTATTATAATATGGTCTTGATTGTAAATACAAGCACATTTCTCTCTAGTAGTGTCCACTCAGATCATTCATCCCATCATTTTTTTTCAAAATCATACTACGTGAATTTAATCCTTAGAAATTCCTCCATCATTTCTTCACCTGAATTCATTATTAGATCAAGATTATGCACTGAAACCATGAATTCATCTTGATGATGACCATTAATGACCTATTTGAAAGGAACTGCCTTAAAGACTACAACCTCCACCCAGTTAGTCGAACACAAAACCTTGGGAATATCTGAAATCTCCTTGGATTTAATCTGTATAGCATATCTCATCTCTAATGGAAGGGGAAAATAGGAATAATCATTCCAACCTTTATTGTTACCTATTCAACCCTTCATCCTCATTGGATTAAGGATATATTCACCTTGAAGATCATCATTACTTTCTCCCGAGAGTTGTCATGATTGATCATCACTGGATACATATCCAGGTTCACCCTAATTCTCATTTGGATAATTTGGATGGGCTTATTCCACATCCTGTTATATCCTATCAGAATCCATACCCTCAAATAGATTGTAAAGATTTAGGATTAGAGAGTCCCTTCTCAGACTTTACCCCCTTACTGCATTTGGATCATTTGTAATCTAATCAGGCTCATGGGATCCCTTTATTTCAAAGGAACCTTGACTTGAACAAACTGTATCCACATAGGATGCAACCTTAGGCATGCTTGCACCTCCATCTTCAACCACTTTTAACATTCCACTGTCAGAACTCAGAACCTCTCCACGGGAGTCCTCTTTTGATTTACTATGAGAAAAATCCAAGACTACGTCTGCATGAACCTCTTTCATGCATGAAAGACCCATAAGAACACGTTCAGATGACATGGGATAACCTAGGTCCTTCTCCAACCACCTTAAAATATCATAAACCAATGGATTCCCCCCCTAAGACTCATGACACACAGTCTTATCATTATCTGGGTTAAAAAAAAGTGGCCCACTGACTCTACCCCATAATCCCATCACCAACACACAACCCTGTACCCTTCCAATTATCCCTTGAGAACACATTCATCTGTTGATAACAATTCTTAGGCCCATGTTGACAGATAGATGTAAAGTGACCCAATTTCCTACATGTAGAGAAAAAGGCGACCCACGAATCGAAATCCACTCCCTTATTGTATATAAATTCTTCTTCCACTATAACCCAAATAAACTCTTTAGGTAGATTTGATACATCATATTACACATATATTCAAGGAGAAATAGGGTGATAAATAGATCTATTATTATATTCAGAGCATAAGTATCGACCAACCAGGTTCTCAAACATGCATATAATCACTATATTTTGAAAAGGTAAAGGTAGCTCAGGGAAAATAACCCAAATATCCATCGAAGGGATTTCAAGATTCATATGATAGTCACAGGACCACCTGAAGAGGTATAAATAGAATTTTTTTCAGCTACAAGGGGTACTAGACCATTCCATGATCAGATCATCCTTCGAAGAAAACTAGATTATGATGTGTCTCTTGTCGAGTAAAACTATCATTTATCAGTCTTGAGAACTCCAAAACTTGAATATAAATCTATTAAAGGAGTAAACCAAGGGGATACACTGCTTAAATTATGCAATCATCATGATATTTAGAATATATGAGGCCAATTTGAACTTTGATGTTTAGATCGTAAGTTGTGGAAAACCGTTGAATAGATATGGGACCTTAGGGTTGAACGAGATTTGAGGAAAATCCGGGAGACAGTCATGGTAAATCTATATTTTAACATCATGTGTTGATGATGTTGGTAGGGTTTATGCATTTAATGGAATTATATTTTATTTCTCATGTTGATTAATGCGGTAATCTCATCCCTTTCATGGGCCAATGGGACTTATACCTCGAGAGGAGGCACATAAGTTCATTTTGGGGTAATAACACCATGGGTAAAATATGGTTTTGTGGTGAAAATATATCTGGGAATGAAGAAATAAGGTACGAGAATCACTGTTTATTCCATGGTGTAAAACCCCATGATCTTAAGACATGTCTCTTTTTAAATTTAAATTATTCGATAGCTTATGTTTCACACAACATTGAGCTTAAATAAACCACGATATGATATTAATATTATTATTTAAAATGAAAATTATAACCTAGAAATTAAATTGGTGGTTATGAATAGGATTAAATAACTTATGAAAATATATGATTTAATTCATTGGTTACCAATTAATTATAAATAAATATAAAAATCAATTGAATATAAAGGTAATGTTTTTATAAAAAAATATTATTATATGCCAAAGGTGTTTTATCCTAATAAATTAAATTAATTACTATCAGTTAATGATATTAATAAAAATATTATATAATATATTTAATAAAATTCTTAATATTTATCATATGTGTTTTTATAGACATGATAGAAAAATAAATCCAATTTTATGCATTAAAGGGCTATATTTCTTTAAAAGCAGTTTTACCGCCTTTTGATGATGAAATTGTTTTAAATATAGTTTTTAAGAATTTTATAAATTATATTTGAAAAAATAAAATTCTTATTTGAAATAATAATATCAAAATTTACTTAGATTTATTTTTTTGTACTTTTATGATAAGTTTCACATTTTGATGAATAGTGAAAAATACTAAATTATAATTGGAAACAAATTTTTCATCTAAATAATTTATAGTATTGAATTATATTTTTGATTGGTTTTAATGTATAATTAGATAAATTTTATATAAATTAATCCAATTTAGGTCATTGCAATCAATTTTACATTGAAGTTTTATATAAAATCATTTCAAACTTTTTAATGTTTTCACTTTAAAAACCCGCTTTCATGCCCATTCGATGGGATTAATTTTAAATTAATTTTTGCCACTTATGTGTTTTGAATTAGAAAAAATGACTCCATATTTGGAATCAAAGGTAACATATTTATTAAATAGTTTCCTTTTATTTTTGGACAATATGAATAGTAACTTTAGAAATTTTTATTAGCACAGTTAAGGGTAAATCGAGTAATTAAGGGTAATTTTTTTTATAAATATTAGAAAATTACCCTAATACTTTACATAATTTTATTTTATCATTGATTTTAGACTGAAATAATCATTTCTACAATTTTATGATCTCTTGAAGCCATTTGGATGAGTTTATTAATTTTATAATATTTTATTCTAAGGAAATGCAAATATGTCATACTCATGTTTCTAATAAGTGTTAAATTTTTTATATGTGGTTATTCAGAATATATTTTAGACTATAAAAACTAATTTGATATATATTTTTTATATTTATCATGGTAATTTATTTTTAATTTTTAGGAAATAAATAATTACCTTAAAGGCTTACACAATGATGATGCAATAATTATTTAATTAATTAAAATATCAATTAAATGATATTAAAAATATTAAAATAAATACACTTTGAGACAATTATTTTCATAAATTAATTTTATAGAATATATATATAAATATTATGGATTTATTAAATTCTTTTTTTGAAGTTAACTTGTGTATGGATATTTTTAAAAAGTCAAGTAATGAATAGTGTAAAAAATACATTAATGATATTTTAACATAAATAATATATTATTAAAGGATATAAAATTCACACAAATATAGAATTTGAAAAACTTATTTTTATAAGACATAAAATTTTATCCAAGACTCATTTATGGGTCTTTTGGAATTTTAGAGTAATTATATTAACCTTCAAAGAGTAAAAACACATGTTGTCTTGGTTAGAGTTAAAGAGTTTAAATAAGGGTCAAAACCAAACAATAATGGTAATAATGTGACCTAAAATTCTATAAAAAATTATTATATGGTATTATTTGATCAATAAACATCTTATATCCTAAATAACTCACTTTTAAGACTTTTGGAATTTAAAATTAATTTATTTTAATTTAATATTTCAAGAGTTTCCAAAAGTTATCATCACCTCAATTATAAAAGGGCACCTCCTAAATAACTTATTAATAAAACCTTGATCCTTATAGATCAACCAAAACCTGAAAATTTATCCTCCCAACATACTTATAAAAGTGTTTGAGGTCTTGCTCTTCCAAAATACCAACCCAAAATCCATTAAGAAAATATTTAAAGAAATCTACTGAAAACAAGGGAATCGTTTTCACTAACTCATCCAATTTTATTTCTTCTTATACTTACCCATCATGTGTTGTTTCCATGATAAAGTAAAAATAAAGTATCATATATATATACTTATATGTTATTATTATTATTTTATAACCATATTATTCCTTTTATCCATCCTACTAAAAATAAAAACACCACGCGTGCGTACGTACGAATTACCATATCCACATCACGATGTAGTATGTTTTTCATCACCAATTTACTTATATGTGTATAATGATTGAAATAATGGATATATATGGTACTTATGACATTATATTGATTATTTATAATTTAATATACCATCCACTTCCTTACCCTTTCACCATTAAGGGAATAATACGGTCGATCGTGCGTACGTACGACCTACTGTCTCCACAACACGATGTGTAACATCCCAAGTAAGTAAAGAATTATAGATTTTCATATCTATGTATATTTATGAATTATATAGTGTTTTAGATTCTTAAAATGAGAATAAATCCAATCTTAAGCATAGAATTCTCTAATATTTTTAAAAGATTGTTTTACCGACTTTGGATGGAGAACCATTTTATATATATCTGTTGACAATTTTATAATATATATTTGTCAAAATAAAATTATTCTTTAGTATCGGGACATTGAAATTTACTTTGGATAAATTTTTGGTATTTTTTTGACAATGTTCATTTTTTAACGAATAGTGAAAAATACCGCATTTTACTTCAAAACTGCCTTTTCATCCAATTTAATTATATGAATATATTATATTTTTAATTGGTTTTAAAGTGTAAATAGAATATATTTTTACCATTTAATCCAATGTTGGTCATTGGGATTAATTTCACTTTGAAATTGGACATAAACAATTGTCAAACTTTTGATAGATATTGTTTAAAAAAACCCGCTATTTGTTTTGAAAACGAGAATTATTTTTAAATTAATTACTACAATTTTTGTGTTTAAAATTTGGTAAAATGGATTCCATATTTGGAATCGGAAGGTCCAAATTATGTAATTAAGACTTTTTTTTGGACATTATGAATAGTAATGATAGTAATTATCTTTAATTATTGCGATTAATTAGTAATCAGATAGTTAAGGGTAATAAAATAATATCATAATAATAAAAAATGACCCCAAAATGTGTCCTAATGATACTGGTTGTTTCATGGCCGACCATGGGATGCCTTGTGCCAAACTTTGGGACCCCATTGAATCCCTTTTGGGTGATAGTGACACTTTATCATTTTATGTTTTTTTAAAAGGAAAGTATAACCAAAGTATGTATCACCCAAGTAAATTTTTTTATTTTTTATGTGTAAACTATATCTTAGACTATAAATAGTCATTATAAAGATAAAAATATTTCCTACATCATAGTATTTTTTTTATAATTTTTAGACATTAAATAAATTAATTTATTTATGACACCATGATGATGCAGCGATTACCTCATTGATGAACGATTTAAATAAAATGAAAAGATAATGTAAAATCTAAGACTTAAAATTGTCAAAAACCTATTGGATGGGTGGATTTAGAACCCTTATCACCTTATCCTCGAAATATATCATTGTGGGACCTTTAAAATCTGAAAAGAATTTTATAATAAAGTAACATTTCAAGAATTTCCAAGAGTGCCCCTCCTCCCTCTTATAAAAGGCCCCCACCTCTACCAGCTTACCCAGACCTCTCAAGCCTTTGGATCGAACAAAATCTGATCATTTTATCTTTACACATATCTCTATTCATCCAATAAGCCTTACCTTAGGCAGAAATCTCTTCAAGAAACCCTTTTGGTTCAAACCAAGGGGAGTTACCCTATTTAAAGGTAATGTCTTCTCTAATGTTCTTTTGTTTTATTTTGATTATCCAACCCTATAAACTCTTTTTATTCCTTTATTTTGTAAAAACACCAGTATCTTAAATATACTAGTATGTTTTTATGAGAAGGATTTGATTTACACTTTCACACAGCTCCGTCTAATGGTTAAATAACATACTGTTTCTGTGGATGGTGAATTATTGCCTCACAAAATGATGATTGTTCAATATTCTTTTAACACCTTTCATGGAGGACATTAAGATTTCACTCTATTTATATATGATATATATTATTTTTATGTTTTCCTTATGATTCTGTGTTTTTCATTTATGGCATACCTTTATGGTTTCCATTATGGGTAAACGTGATATCTTCATTTTAGGAAGTGCGGACTACCGCCCCCTCAAAGTGATTTGAATCGTTAATGCCATATGTGGGACATATAAAGGATGGAGTTAATCATATTATATATTATATTATACTGGAAATATAATGTACCTTTATATCATTATGATTTCATTCCATTAAATACGAAATATAAATGAAAGTAGCATTCATGCGTACGTACGACTTACCGTCTCCATGAATGGTGCATTTCATTTCTTACCTTTAATGTTTTGTAATATTATAAATTCATGTATATACTGGATATATATGATATATATTATATCTACATCATGAATATAATTCTGGATATAATGTATATTTTACCATATGAACAACTTTTAATTATAAGAAGTTTATTTTTGGCTCAAGTACCAAAGATCGACAAAACAACCATTTTAAATTAAATAATTAAATAATGTTCATAACATGGTAATAAGTGATATAAAAGGAATAATGAACTTGAAAAAGGTTCTTAATCAAGTAAAAATTAACTCTAGTTTATTATTCAGGAGATTAAAGAACGATCGAGTCAAGTCGGACACGAGGTAAGGAACTTCGTCTCAATCTCCTTTCATTGAGGAATATTTTGTTTTATACACAAATTTATTTTATACATTGTATAAAACCCTTTAAATTTTACTTTTATTCAAAAGGAATCTTTTTATACGAAGTGTTTTACTGAATGACAAAAGGGAATGTTTTTGTCTTACATATGTGGAAACAACGACTTATCCGCCGCCGTGACCATTATTTGAGTTTTGGCTTCCTCTACAAGCCACAACTTTTTTTAAATGAAAAATAAATACCATGTTTTAATTTTATTTTATTTTGGTATTGAAAATGGTTTTGATAATGTTTTGATTATATCAATGTGTTTTATTGATATCTTGTGATTGAAATGTGGAAATTTTATGTTTCCTTTATGCATGTTTTATGTGATACGATTATGTTATGGTTCTTGGGCATTGTTTATGAAGATGGGTGGTTCCATGATAAAATAAGGGCAGGTGAGCTCGTGATAGCTCTTCAATGCATTGGGTAACACGAAGGAGTTAAACGCTTAGGTTTCTCCGAAGAGATTTAGGGAATATACTGTGATGGGTATTCCAAATGTAACCATGAGGGTTACTCCATATGTAAGAATGTTATGAATGCCTCAAGTTACCTTTATGTATTATGATTTTCATGAGTTATTCATAAATTTTATGATTTCATGAGGTATGTTAAATTGCTTATGTTTATGAGTAAATTATGTTTTCAATGATTCTTATGTATACATGGACTAAGCTTTTCTTTCTGTATTTTTATATCCCTTACTGAGATTTTTATGCTCATCCCAAATTTTTGAAATGTTTTTCACAGGTCAAGGGAAAGGTACATGATGTGATGATAGTGTCAAGGAAGTTTCAAGAAAGAATCCACGTTTTATTTTAAATATGTTTTCTTTGATGAGAAAAGTGAATACTGTCTTTTATATAACCACCTTGTTGAAATGTGGAATGTAATGCATGATTTATGATCTAATTCTCTAAAACTCTAAACCTGAAAAGATCCTCAATGTGTATTCTTAAAATAAATAAAGATTAAGTAATGTTTAAGGCATTAGGCCTTATAATTGGTATCAGAGGTCGGTTTAGATAACTTTAGGAGTTAGAATTCTATTAAATTATTATCCAAAAATATTTTTTTTATGGTAAAATTGAAATGATATAGAATTTGAAGATTACCATGTTGCTTCATTTAAGACATGTTTGTTCAGAATGGTTTTCCGTAGAGGAAATAGGGAAGCAGTTCTAGGAAGGCATGCAGAAGGAAATGACCTTCCGAATCAGCATCCTGAGATGATCAGAATTGAAACTGAATAGTTTTTTGTAGTAATGACGCAGTTGACTTAAGAGATAAATGTAGGTGGTATCTATGCACGAGATCAGCCTGATCAACCACAGAGGAACAAGTCAGTGGTGGAACATTTCATGAGGAGACATCCCCCATCATTCAGAGGATAATCTGACCCTGTGCTAGCTGAAGGGTGGATTAAAGCACTAGAGAAGATTTTCGATGTCATGGGGTGTTCAGACAATCAAAAGGTTAGTCTTGCTGTTTTCTATTTAGAGGGTGAAGCAGATCAGCGGTGGTCGATGGTTAAAAATATCAGGGATGCTGATGAAGTTGATGTTCTTGACTGGGATGAATTCAAAGGTATGTTTCTTGTGAAATATTTTCCTAAGGTTGTTCGACTTAGGATGGAAAAAAATTCTTGGAATTGAGGCAAGAGGACGACTCAATGGCTGATTATGAAGAAAAGTTCACTTGATTGGCAAGGTATGCTCAAAATTTTATATGAGACCTTGATAGTAAAATCAATCATTTTTACTCAGGATTAAATCCAAAATATCGAAGGGATTTAGCTTCTCATGATTTCAAAAGTTATGAAAATCTTGTTCGATGTACTGAGAAGGTAGAAATGAAGTTTTCCGATGATCAATTGTTCTATAACAACACACAGAAGAAGTGACTGAGGTGGCAGGAGAAAGGGAAGAATCCTTCAAAAAGGTCTCATGGTAATAAAACTAAGTTTTCAGTTTGTGATAAATGTGGTAAAAAAGCATACTGGGGAATGTCTTTTGAATTATGGAAAGTGATACCAATGTGGTAAGATGGGAAATAAGGCTTGTGATTGCACTGAAAAAGATCAGGGTGATGGTAAGACCAAATTTGATTTAAAATTAGTGAAATGTTTAAAGTGCAATGAGATGGGTCATTATTCAAATGAGTGTTCGACAAAGAGCTCAAATTATGGGAAGCAGTCTGAATTCAAGCAAAAACGTGTGGTGAAATCCTTTTAAACTACTTCTGCAGATATTGGGCCATCAAATTAAGTGGTATCAAGTACTTTGTTTGTTTTTTAAGATTATGCCAATGTATTGTTTGATTTGGGGTCGACACATTCTTTCATATCTGAAAAAATTTTCTAGTAAATTGGGAATTCCATCTCAAGAAATGACTCCTGAACTTGTGGTAAAAACACCTAGGGAAAATGTTGAGGCAAAAAGGATTTATAAGAATCTTCCTATCCTTATCTGTGGAAAGAACCTACTTGAAAACCTTATTATTTTACCTCTGGTAGAGTTTGATGTTATCCTGGGTATGGATTGTCTCTCTCTTTACCATGCTAATATTGATTGTAGAGCTAAAGAAGTTTCTTTTTAGAAATAATTTCAGTTTGTGTACAAGAATTAACCCTTATTGTTGATAACATATCAAGAGGCTGAGAAAATTTTAAAAAATGGAAATGAATGTTACCTTTCACATATTGTTGAAAAAAAAGGAACCGTTCAGATTAATGATGTTCCAGTGGTAATTGAGTATCCTGATGTTTTTCTTGACAAGTTTCCTAGAATAATACTAGATCAGGAAGTTGAATTTACTATTGAATTAGTTCCTAATGCTAAGAAAATTTCAAAACCCCCTTATCGAATGGCTCAAATTGAACTTTTAGAGTTGAAGGATAAATTGAAATATTTATTAGAGAAAGGTTTCATTTGACCTAGCACATCACCATGGGGTGCTCCTGTCTTATTTGTTAAAAATAAAGATGGTTCTATGAGAATTTTCATTGATTATAGAGCCTTGAATAACATCACTGTTAAGAAAAAATATCCTTTGCCTCATATCGATGATTTATTTGATCAGCTCCAGGGAGCTCAGTATTTTTCAAAGATTGACCTGAGATCGGGGTACCATCAGTTGAAGGTAAAGGAAGAATATATTCCGAAGACTGCGTTTCATACAATATATGGCCATTATTAATTTTTAGTATTGCCTTTTGGGTTAAACAATGCACCTACTATATTCATGGACCTTACGAATAGAATTTTCCATGAGTTCTTGGATAAGTTTGTGGTTGTTTTCATTGATGATATTTTGGTGTTTTTTAAAAGTAAAGAGGAGCATGAAAGACATTTAAGGGTTATTTTTAAAACCTTAAAAGAAAAGAAATTGTATGGGAAATTCAGAAAGTGTGAGTTTTGGTTGCAACAAATTTCTTTCCTTGGTCACATAGTTTCTAAAGATGGAATAACTATTGATCCTGCAAAAAAAACGTTTGTTGAATAATGGACAAGACCCACAAATGTAATCGAGATTCGTAGTTTTCTGGGTTTGGAAGTCTATTACCGAAGGTTTGTTAAAAATTTTTCACGGTTATCTAGTCCAATGACTAAGCTAACTCGGAAGGGTGTTAAGTTTATCTGGACAAAAGAATGTGATGATTGTTTTCAGGAATTGAAAGGAAGATTGGTGAATGATCCAGTTTTGGCACTACCTTCCAAGAATGGTGAGTTTTTTATCTACAGTGATTCTTCATTGAAAGGACTTGGTTGCGTCCTAATGCATAATGATAAGGTAATTGCTTATGCTTCACGTCAGTTGAAAACTCATGAGGTAAATTACCCTAAACATGATTTGGAATTAGCTGCTGTTGTTTTCGCTTTGAAAATTTGGAGGCATCATTTGTATGGTGTAAAGTGTTAAATATATACTGATCACAAAAGTTTAAAGTATATATTCACTCAGAAATAATTGAACATGAGACAGAGGATATGGCTAGGATTAATCGAGTATTATTATTGTACAATTCATTACCATCCAGGAAAAGAAAATAAAGTGACTGATGCTTTGAGTCAAAAAATTAATGCTTCATTAACCATGATACGTTTGGAACGTGATCCTTTGGTTAAGGATTTGATAAAACTTGGCATAGAAGTTGTTGGTACAGGAAGTTCTTCTGTTTTATTTCAGGTGTCAGTGAGATCATCTCTATCATACAAAATTAAGCAAGCACAGAAGAAAGACAGTGAGTTTCATTAAAAGGTAGAGTTGGTTCAGAAGGGTAAGTTGCCTGAATTCAACATTGATAATGATTGTGTTTTGAGATTTGGGAAGATATTTTGTGTGCCTTGTGATTCACAGTTGAAGAGAGAGTTGTTATGTGAAGCTCATAGTTCTCCATTTTCAGTTCATCCTGGCAGTACTAAGATCTATAGAGATCTTCAGGAGTATTACTGGTGGGATGGAATGAAAAGAGATATTGCTGATTTTACTGTGAAGTGTTTGACTTGTCAACAGGTTAAAGCAGAGCGACAATTACCAAAAGGGATGCTTCATCCTTTAACAGTGCCAGAGTGGAAATGGGAGAATATATCCATGGACTTCATTGTGGGGTTTCCAAAGACACCTCGAGGTAATAATGCGATCTAGGTTATTGTTGATCGCTTGACTAAATCTGCTCATTTCCTTTCTATACGAGATACTTTTTCTCTAGATAAACTTTCTCGGTTGTATCTTAAAGAGATATTCAGGTTACATGGAGTTCCCCTCTCCATTGTATCTGATCGTGATCCCAGGTTTACTTCTAACTTTTAGAAAGGCCTTCAGAAGTCATTGGGTACTGAATTAAATTTTAGTACAAATTTTCATCCTCAAACAGATGGGCAGTCAGAACGAACAATTCAGACATTAGAGGATATGCTACGTTCTTGTTCAATGGATTATCAGGGAAGTTGGGACCAACATCTTTCTTTGGTTGAGTTTTCTTATAATAATAGTTTTCATTCTAGTATACAGATGGCACCATTTGAGGTATTATATGGGAAGCGGTGTCAAACTCCATCTTTTTGGGATGAAGTGGGTGAAAGGAAGTTGATGGGACCATAATTGGTAGAAGATTTGGCAGATAAAGTTCATCTGATACAAAAACACATGAGAACAGCTCAGAGAAGGCAGAAAAGTTATGCGAACAACAGGAGTAAGGATCTCTCTTTTGAGGTAGGTGATCATGTCTTTCTCAAAGTTTTACCATGGAAAAGTGTGATGTGATTTGGTAAGAAAGGAAATCTGAGTCTAAGGTTCATTGGACCATATGAAATTATGGAGATAGTTGGATCAATTGCTTATTGAGTGGATTTACCTCTGATTTTATCTCAGGTATACAATGTTTTTCATGTCTCAATGTTAAGGAAGTACATGTCAGATCCATCTCATGTTTTGAGTCCAGAGGTAGTTTAGTTGGAAGAGAATCTATCTTATAAGGAACAAACGGTCCAGATTCTTGACCACAGGGGGAAGGTTTTGCAGAATAAGGTGATTCATCAATTAAAGGTTTTGTGGAAAAACCACATGATTGAAGAGGCAACATGTGAATCTGAAAATGCAGTGAGGGATAAATACCCCAACTTATTCAATAAGTAAATAAATTACGGGGACACAATTTTCAATAGGGGGAAGAATGTAACATCCCAATTAATTAAAGAATTATGGATTTTCATATTTATGTCTATTTATGAATTAGATAGTGTTTTAGAGTCTTAAAATGAGAATAAATCCAATCTTAAGCATAGAATTCTCTAATATTTTCAAAAGATTGTTTTACCGCCTTTGGATGGCGAACCATTTTTAAATCTATATTTTGACAATTTCATAAGATTTATTTGTCAAAATAAACTTATTCTTTAGGATTGGGACATTGAAATTTACTTTGGATAAATTTTTGGTATTTTTCTGACAATGTTCATTTTTCAATGAATAGTGAAAAATACTGCATTTTACTTCAAAAATGCTTTTTCATCCAATTTAATAATATAGATAGATTATATTTTTAATTGGTTTTAAAGTGTAAATAGAATATATTTTTACAATTTAATCCAATGGTGGTCATTGGGATTAATTTCTCTTTGAAATTGGACATAAAGAATTGTCAAACTTTTGATTGATATTGTTTCAAAAAAACCCGCTATTTGTTTTGACAACATGATTTATTTTTTAAATGAATTACTAAAATTCCTATGTTTGGAATTTGGTAAAATGGATTCCATATTTTGAATCATAAGGTCCAAATTATGTAATTAATACTCTTGTTTTTGGACATTATGAATAGTAACGACGGTAATTATCATTAATTATCGTGATTAATTAGTAATCAGGTAGTTAAGGGTAATAAAATAATATCATAATAATAAAAAATGACCCCAAAATGTGTCCTAATGCAACTGTTTGGGTCATTTACGACCATGGTATGCCTTGTTTTAAACTTTGGGACCCCATGGAATCACTTTTGGGTGATAGTGACACTTTATCATTTTATGTTTTTTTAAAAGGAAAGTATAACCAAAGTATGTATCACCCAAGTAAAACAATTTTAGTTTTGTCTATGTAAAATATCTCTTAGACTATAAATAGTAATTTTAAATCTAATAATATTTCCTACATCTTAGTATTTTTTTATAATTTTTAGACATTAAATAAATTTAATTATTTATGACACCATGATGATGCATCGATTACCTCATTAATGAATGATTTAAATAAAATGAAAAGATAATGTAAAATATAAGACTTACACTTATGAAAAACTTATTGGATGAGTGTATTTCGAACCCTTATCACCTTATCCTAGAAATATATCATTGTGGGACCTTTAAAATCTGAAAATAATTTTATTATAAAGTAACATTTCAAGAATTTCCAAGAGTGCCCCTCCTCCCTCTTATAAAAGGCCCCCACCTCTACCACCTTACCCACACCTCTCAAGCCATTGGATCAGAAAAAGTCTGATCATTTTATCTCTCCACATCCTTCTATTCATCCTATAAGCCTTACCTTAGGCAAAAATATCTTCAAGAAACCCTTTTGGTTCAAACCAAGGGGAGTTACCCGATTTAAAGGTAATGTCTTTTCTAATGTTCTTTTGTTTTATTTTGCTTCTCCAACCCCATAAACTCTTTATTCATTTATTTTATAACAACACCAATATATTCAATATACTAGTATGTTGTTATGAGAAGGATTTGATTTACACTTAAACACACCTCCGTCTAATGGTTAAAGAACATACTGTTTCTGTGGATGGTGAATTACTGCCTCACGAAACGATGATTGTTCAATCTTCTTTTAACACCTTTCATGGTGGCCATTAAGATGTAAATATATTTATATATGATATATATTATGTTTATGTTTTCATTATGATTCTGTATTTTTCATTTATTGAATACCTTTATGGTTTCCATTATGGGTAAACACGATATCTTCATGTTAGGAAATGCGGACTACCGCTCCCTCAAAGTGATTTGAATCATTAATGCCGTATGTGGGATGTATAAAGGATGGAGTTAATGATATTATATATGATATTATACTGGAAATATAATATACCTTTATGTCATTATGATTTCATTCCATTAAATATGAAATGGAAATGAAAGTAGCGTTCATGTGTACGTACAACTTACCGTCTCCATGAATGGTGCATTTCATTTCTTACCTCTAAATGTTATGTAATATTATAAATTCATGTATATACTGGATATATATGATATATATTATATATACATCATGAATATAATTCTGGATATAATGGATATTTTACCACATGAACAACTTGTAATTAAAAGAAGTTTATTTTTGGCTCAAGTACCAAAGATCGACAAAACGACCGTTTTAACTTTAATAATTACATAATGTTTATAACATTGTAATAAGTGATATAAAAGGAATAATTAATTTGAAAAAGGTTATTAAGCAAGTAAAAATTAACTCTAGTTTATTATTCAAGAGATTAAAGAATGATCGAGTCAAGTCAGACACGAGGTAAGAAACTTCGTCTCAATCTCCTTTCATTGAGGCATATTTTGTTTTATACACAACTTTATTTTATATGGTTTATAAACCCCCTTTACTTTTACTTTTATTCAAAATCAATATTTTTATACGAAGCGTTTTACTAAATGAAAAAGGGAATGTTTTTGTCTTACGTATGCGGCAACAACGACTTCTCCGCCGTCGTGACCATTATTTGAGTTCCGGCTTCCTCTATAAGCCATAATTTTTTTAAATGAAAAATAAATACTATGTTTTAATTTTATTTTATTTTGGTATTGAAAATGGTTTTGATAATTTTTTGATTATATCAATGTGTTTTATTGATATATTGTGATTGAAATGTGAAAAAGTCATGTTTCCTTTATGCATGTTTTATGTGATACGATTATGTTATGGATCTTGGGCATTGTTTATGAAGACAGGTGGTTCCGTGATAATCTAAGGGAAGGTGAACCCGGGATAGCTCTCCAATGCATTGGGTAACGCGAAGGAGTTAAATTCTAAGGTTTCTCCAAAGATATTTAGGGAATATACTGTGATGGGTATTCCAAACGTAACCATGAGGGTTGCTACCTACGTAAGAATGTTATGAATGCCTCAAGTTACCTTTATGTCTTATGATTTCTATGAGTTATTCATAAATCTTATGATTTCACAAGGTATGTTAAAGTGATTATGTTTATGAGTAAAGTATGTTTTCAATGATTCTTATGTATACATGGACTATGGTTTTCTTTTCGTATTTTTTATATCCCTTACGGAGCTTTTTATGCTCATCCCTAGTTTTGAAATGTTTTTCACAGGTCAAGGGAAAGGTACATGATGTGATGATAGTGTCGAGGAAGTGTCAAGAAAGAATCCACGTTTTATTTTAAATATGTTTCATTTTATGAGAAAAGTTAATACTATCTTTTATGTAACCACCTTGTTGAAATGTGGAATGTAATGCATGATTTATGATCTAATTCTCTAAAACTCTAAACCTAAAAAGATCCTCAATGTGTATTCTTGAAATAACTGAAGATTAGGTAATGTTTAAAGCATGGGGCCTTATACGATGTGATTAATTTTTCTCATGTTAATCATTAAATAATGATTATAAAAATGTATATAATGAATAAATATGATTTATATTAACTTAATATCATTATTAATATGAATTAACTATATCCTATGCAAAAGAATTAGGAATTACATGAGTAAACATGCATAATAAAATAAAGAATTTAACACCTAAAACAAGGGTAATAACAAAATATTATTAACAAACAGGGGATAAGATAATGTAAGAGGATAATATATGATATAATAAATATGAATATGGTTCTATTGTAAATTAATAACATGATTTAAACCATTATATATGAGGTTAAAGTACATAGAAATGAAATTGGACTTAAGGTAAGGGTTTCTCATCTCACATTTACTTCAATGAGACATATGTCTTATTTACCACTTATTTCTTTTGTGCGGAGAAAATACTTACACCTTTGATATATTACACCATGAATATATATATATATATTTATATTTATGGTATATAATATTTTATTTTATGTTATTTATTTCATGTTGCATACGATTCAATTAATTTTAAAGTGGTAAGGGTTATTTCACAATCTCATTAATATTCAAGATTGTTTAAGTTTAAGTCTCCACTGGGGAAAATTTGTATTCCATGACCATGTTCTATAAATTTTTTTTGAAAAGGTTTTTTCTGTTATCCTAAAAAAATTTAATGACTTTTTACCCATGATTGATTTTTTATAAATTGGTTTTAAAGGAATCTTTTTTTTTATTTTCCAAATGAGGCATTTTATGGATTTTTTGATAGAAATAAGGAAAGAATGTTTTTTTAACTCATGCATAATGGGCATATTTTTACACCATCCTAACACTGTAAGGTATTAAATTGTACTTTAAATGTTTACAGGGTTCTTTTCAATGAAAATTTTTTCTTTTAAAATTTCACATCCTTTTAAATAAATGATGTTAATGTAAAAAAGGGATATTTATGTAATGTCCCATATTTTTCTATGTATTATTTTAATATTATATGGGAATTAATTTGAAACCAGGCTCTGAGACAGTGTGCAGTTCCGAGGCCCGGTGAGCCCGGAACAAATGTTTGAGTTTAATTTAATAATTAAATAATGCACGCGTGCGGTTTTCCCGAAAAAGTGGAATAACTCCCAAACGGGTGCTTGGATAAAAAATCCGATGGCACCGATGCTTCAAAGCAGCGGTTTTACTCTAGAAGAGACCTAACATCATCCGGCACAGGTCGGTGGTGAAATCTGGTTTTTGGACGCAACCGTAATAAAATATTTAATTAAAATATTTTATTCTTGTTGCAGCAAAATATCTCTTTTACTTTTTAAAAAGAGATTTCGCAGGGGATCATGGTTACTTTTCTCATAACCCTGAATCTCCTTGGAGATCTCTGAAGAAAACCTCCCAATGCGGCGATAATTTTCTTGACGAGCTTCGCCGTTGATGACAACGTGGAGACCGAATCTTCACCAACAAACACCGTAGAATCTAGGTAGGATGTTTGACGATTTCTTCCCCTTTTTTGATTTCCACAACGAACGTGGACTAATCCACGAACAGATTAGACCGCAGATCGATCGTTCTTGCGGGATGGGACTTTGTGGGAATTATGGGGATTTGATTCTTGAAATTATTTTGGTTTTTTTCAACCTCCTAATGTTGAAGGACCAAGATCGACACGAACATCGATCGAGGTTTGTCCCTCTCGATTTTATGTGTTCTTATTCCCCAAATTCTCGTGTTCTTCATTGCGTTCTACGCGTTATTCACGGGGATATTAACGACGGATCGTTGCGCACCCGTTGTGCGATGCAATGATCCCAAATTGAAGATCTGGTGTCGGTACAACCCTACAGAGGTGCGGCCGTGGTGGCGACAGACGGATCGAAGCGGATTGGAAGATATCGTTCTTCGAACAATTTTCGCACGGGTGACCAAAATCGAATTTCGGAGTCGATCGAGGGCCCAAAACCCACGAATTCAGCATCATGATGACGAAGCGACCCATGATCTTGAGTTTTGTGGAAAACGGACTAGAGAAATGTGATTAAGAGAATCGGACGAGGTGCGAGGAAGAAGATGGCGTTTCTGGAAATTTCCCGACTACACGCCGTGTAGTATGGGATACACGACGTGTGTTCGTCGGCAGGATTATATGGCGTGTAATCTGGAAGTACACGGACACGGGTAGGGTATACGGCCATGAACATGCTGTGTATACCCCTCCTCGGCTAGACCCATCCAGATACACGCGATACCCTGTGTACGGGTACACGGGAAGGCGACACGGACACGGACAGAGGCCGTGTACGGGCACATGGACAACGTACACGGAGCGAGCCCCAGGTTATCGGACATGGCGGCTGATTCTTCTACATGCCATGTAGTTACTTTCAATTTGACAAGCCAAATGACAAAGGCCATTTACAGGGGCAGTACCCGGAGTCAGGAACACGACGTGTACTTTTCTACACGCCGTGTAGTTGAGTTTTACACATCTTGAACGGATGACACGGGCCGTTTACACGAGCAGTACCCTGGGTCAAGGAACACGGCGTGTAACCATAATACACGCCGTGTAATAAATTATTCAAGGCTTGAGCCAGTTTCCTTCTATGACTTGGGCTAGTTTCCTTAGGCTTCATCCCCTTAGTCCTTCTCCTGAAGGTTTCTGGTATCATTTCCTACCTATAGGAGTATGATCCCTTTAGCAGGACTTCCTGAATAGAGTTGTTGGAATCCCCTCTGTTAGACTTGGAGCTGGATCCTCTATTAATTCCTGGAACCCTAGGTAGAGTTCTTGGTATCAACATGAATAACTTTACCTGGGCGTCGATCCTCTGCTTAGCGGATTAGCTTAGACTAAGTTGTCAGAATCACCCCATGAATTGGTTGTGATCCTCATCTGAGCATCATGTTCTCAGAGTACTTGTGGAGTGTGTTCTCCCAGAATGAGTACTTCATATCTCTCTCTCCTCAGAACTAGGAGTGTGTTATCATTGTTACATGCTTAGTGGAATCTTCGAGCTGGATCCTAGTGCCGGTATCGCGATGGTCATTTGTGTATGAGTATATCTAGATTTTCTTGTTATATGTTCTATTGACATATACTGTGTGGATCTGACTGTATCTTTTATTTGCGGTATTTCCCTTGTTGTATTTCCTTTGTGGTTTCGGGGTGTCCTACTGGGTATTGTTATACTCACCCATGCACAGGATTTTCCCGCACGTGTCGGGTCTTGTGTAGATGAGCGAGCCTTTGATGAGATTCTTGGCGAACCAGGACCAGACGATACTCATTGAGATCATGCGGGCCGAGGTGTGTTCCTACGGCTACAGACTACAGTCCCAGCACCTTCCTTTACAGGTTAGACTTTGTTACAGACTCTATTTTGGGTGGGCATGTACTTTTGGCCTAGGGTTTTACACTTTCTGTACTTTACTTTCCTGTCATACTCTGTTGTTCAGGATTTTTAGTGTATGCATGCATTTCCTTTTTTTAGTAGTTTTTACTTTTCAGCTTCGTGGGCTTGGAGATGTGTGTGTGTGTGTGTGTGTGTGTGTGTGTGTATAGGTTTATAGGAAATGCTTTCCATGTTAGTAACATGCCTATTCGGTGCTATTCACCATCCCCTGGCCAATTGGAGGAGGGATTGGGGAGTTGCGGCTCGGGCCCCACTGGGACGGGTCGTGACCGAGTGGTATCAGAGGTGGTCGGTTCTACCTTAGGACTGAGAGTCTGTGAGTTGGTTTGGGGAAACAGTGTTAAGTGTTTTGAGTTCGTCTTTCAGGCCAGGAATCCCAGTGTTGGTGTGGGTGACCGACGTATCCATACACCAGGACTCTGATAACCTGCTTTTCGACTCGGAGCATGAGAACACTAGTTGTAGGGGAAAATAATGCTACATGAATCATCTAGGAATGGGTTTTGGTTTCCATGTCCTTCTTGAGTCAGCTCTCCAGATATACTCACTGACTAAGATACATCACGTTTCTTTACAGGATGCCTTCGTGATGCGTACTCGCTATGATCTAGCATCTCAATCATGAGGATGACCCCCTAAATGATGAAGCTTCGATATAGGGACCAGATCCCCCAATTTTACCATTAGGTGGTGTGCCAGTTATCCCTCCACCTGTGGAGCAGTGTTTAGTGCCTGCTGTACCAGTAGAGGAGGAGCGCAGATTGAGCGCACTCCATGAGTTTCAGAGACAGAGACCCCTCAGGTTTTAAGGTGAGCCTGACCCTCAGGTAGTAGAGGACTGGCTTGAGGCAGTGTCCAGAGTCTTCCATTTGGTCAGGACACCAGCAGACCAGATGGTGATCCTGGCAGCGAACCTTCTGCAGGGCTCGATGGGACGATGGTGGAGTCTGGTTATCCAGACCCATGACAAGGTGACACTTGCATGGTCGGATTTTGAGCATCTCTTTTGAGAGGATTTTTCATCGGTTACCCTGAGATCAGTACATATACAGGAGCTTCTTCAGATCCAGTAGGGAACCATGACGGTGTATGACTATTCATCGAGGTTTACCGACCTCTCGCGGTACTCGATGGATATGGCCAGAGATCAGTACTTCCAATATCAGACTTTCGAGTGGGGATTATGCCGAGATATCTGAGCTAACATCATCCATATGAGCATTCCTACTTATGCTGGGGTGCTCGAGCGGGATTTGGTGGTCGAGATCTTCTTGGAAAATCAGAGACAACCGGAAGTTGTCAATAGTGGGCGAGATAGAGTAGAGACCTCAGCAGTAGGGATCCGATGTTAGGGACCGAGGCGTGGGATATGTTTCCAGAGGAGATCCCAGGACAAGGGATCTCACGTACATGGTTCGCAGGGCGCATCCAATCAACCTAGAGAGAGGCAATGCTACTCATGTGATGGCAGGGGCCATCTCGCTAGAGATTGTCTGAACCATCGTACTACTGACACGGGAGTAGTGGATGGACCACCGAGGCAGAGACAATGTGTGGAGAAGACAGATCCGCGAGGCAGCGGACACGGTAGAGGATTTGGGAGAGTAGATGGAGGTGGTCGGTGTTTTGACCCTTTACCACCACCACCCCCAGGAGGTCCACCCCAGGCTCAGGGAGCTGGTGGACAGAGGCAGAGACAGCTGCAGGCGGCAGAGGCTTATGACCCACGTACTCCTGGAATGATTAGAGGTACTATATGTGTCTTTTCTACTTTGGATTCCGTATTGATAGACACAGGTTCTAGTCATTCCTTTCTGGATGCTTATCTTGTTCGAGACCTTGAGATTCCAATTGAGCCATTGATTCAACCCTTACGCTTAGAAACATCGACTAGAGAAGATTCAGAGATCACACACCTCTGTAGACAGTGTGACCTGACCCTTGGAGGTGAGAGTTTCGGTTGGAACCTCTTAGTGGTAGCGTCGAGGCCTTACGATGTCATTCTTGGTATGGATTGGCTATCCATAGTTCATGCCCAGATCGACTGCTTTAGGGGAAGGGTGTGGTATGTCCGCAGTGATGGAACAAGGTTCTCTTTTGTCAGTGAAAGAGAGACCCAGGCAGCCCAGGATGGACTCGTTCATAGGAAGGAACAACCGATATCCTATCAGTTGGATAGCCTAGCCCTTGGCGCATCAGATGTTACAAGTTTCCAGTTTCTAGAAGTAGTGGCTGTGTACGAGGACGTCTTTCCGAAGGATGTCCTCGGGCTACCTCCCTGTCAGGAGATATATTTCTGCATTGAGTTGCAACCCGCGACGACACCGATATCAGTATCAGCATATCATATGGATCCTACAGAGCTTCGTGAGATGAGGGTGTATCATGACGACTTGCAGAAGAAGGTCTTTGTGATACCCAGCGTTTCACCCTGGACGACCCCAGTTCTATTTACCAAGAAGGAAGACAAGATCTTGAGACTATGTGTGGATTACCGGTGCTTGAATCAGGTGACCGTGAAAAACCAGTATCCACTGCCGAGGATCAATGACCTCTTCGACTAGTTTAGAGGGGCACGATGGTTCTCAAATTTTGATCTACGATCAGGCTATCACAAGTTGCGAGTACGGGATGAGGATGTACTGAAGACAACTTTCAGATGTCGCTACGGTCACTATGAGTACTTGGTGATTCCCTTCGGTGTGACAAACTCCCCGGCAATGTTCATGGGACTCATGAAATGGATCTTTCAGCCCTATCTAGATCGGTTCATTATGGTCTTCATCGATGATATACTTGTGTACTCTGCGTCCGAGGAGGAGCACGCAAGACACCTAAGGATGGTTCTGGACACACTCTGAGAGCACCAGTTGTACGGGAAACTCTCGAAGTGTCAGTTCTAGTTATAGGAGGTCCACTTTCTGGGACACTTTATCTTGGCATATGGTGTAGCAGTGGACCCAGCCAAGGTAGAGGCAGTTCTGGCATGGGAACCACCCCAGAGCATGACGGAGGTGCGGAGTTTCCTTGGGTTGGCATGCTACTATCGGAGATTCATCCTTGATTTATCCAGGATTACAGCACCCATGACAGCTTTGACCTGAAAGGGGCATCCTTTCATGTGGACCGAGAGATGCCAGTAGGATTTCTTGCAGTTGAGACAGAGTATGAAGAGCGCCCCGATCTATAGATTACCAGAGGAGGGTGTCGAGTACGTAGTGTTCTACGACGCATTAGGAACCGGGCTTGGTTGTGTTTGGATGCAGAGGAAAGTGGTGATTGCCTATGGATCATGTCAGTTGAGGCCACACGAGCAGAACTACGTGACCCATGATCTTGAGTTGGCAGTGGTAGTCTTCGCGTTGAATATGTGGCGGCACTACCTGATGGGAGAGAGATTTACCATCTACTCTGATCACAAGAGTCTCAGATATATCTTTTCTCAGAAAGATATAAATTTGAGGAAGAGGCGGTGGATTGAGTTCCTCCAGGATTACAACTTTGAGATCATTTATACTCCTGGGAAGGGGAACGTAGTGGCAGATTCTCTCGACAAGAAACCCAGTTTTCAGTTACTGGATAAGGTGATGAGGCAGTTGGTTTCTTTACAGTTATCCTTCATGGATGGAGATGAGGGAGCTTACCTCCAGTTGATGGTTGTTACCCCTCAACTCTTACAACGAGTCAGGGAAGCATAACACGAGGATGCTATCTGTGCGACTCTACGTGCTCAGATATCCACAGGTGTTGCAGATGATGTATATTCAGAAGGTGGGGAGCATGTTGTTCTTTTCAGAGGGCGCACCGTAGTACCAATGACGTTGAGGGAGGAGGTTCTAAGGGATTTCTATAAATCTCCTTTGGCGGTGAATCCAAGCATGGAAAAGATGTATCAGGACCTCCGACGTCAGTTCTGGTGGCCAGGAATGAAGAAGTGTGTGGAAGAGTTTGCTTCTCAGTGCCTTACTTGTCAGCAATTAAAGGCTGAGCACCAGGTGCCCGAAGGCTTTACTCAGCCCCTTGAGGTTCCAGAGAAGAAGTGGGATGGGATATCCATGGACTTCGTGACAGATTTACCACGTACGTCCAGGGGACACGATGCCAACTGGGTGATTGTTGATCGACTCACCAAGTCGGCCCACTTCCTAACCATACGGGAGCAGAGTTTGGTAGAGATCTTGGGATGCCTTTATGTGCAAGAGATAGTTTGACTTCATGGAGTTACATTCACAATCGTCTTAGATCGTTATGATTGTTTCACATCCCGGTTGTGGAAGGGATTGCATGAAGCTTTTGGGACTCAGTTACGCTTGAGCATAGCGTTTCATCCCCAGAATGATGGTCAGACAGAGCAGACCATCCAGGTCCTGGAGGATATGCTTCGACCTTTCATACTTGACTTCGGTCGTAGCTAGGAGGATCACCTACCATTGGTGGAATTTTCTTATAATAACAGTTATCATTCCACTATTGGTATGTCACCATTCAAGGCTCTGTACGGGCGACCTTGCAGGTCCCCTCTTTGCTAGAATGACCTAGGAGAGTCAGCACTTATGGGCCCAAAGATGGTGAGAGCTACTACAGAGAAGGTGCATGTCTTCCAGAAGTGGATGAAGACTGCACAGAGTCGGAAAAATTCATATGCTGATAGGATTCAGAGGCCCTTGGAGTTTGAGGAAGGAGACCATGTGTTCCTTCGGGTCTCACCTTGACGGGGATTGCAGATATTTGGCCGAGGCGACAAGCTATCTCCGAGGTTCGTCGGCCCTTTCCATATTTTGAGTAGAGTTGGTGAGGTGCCGTATCACTTGGATCTACCTCCTCATATGGACCGGGTACACAACATCTTCCATGTGTCGCATCTGTGGAGGTACGTGCATGATCCATCACATGTTATCGACTGGGGCGAGCTGGACATCAATGATGGAGCGACCTTTGCTGAGTACCTAGTGGAGATCGAGGATTGGTAGGAGAATATACTTCATGGGTGAGCTATTCCCTTAGTGCATGTCCGGTGGCAGCACATGAATCTCCAGGAGAGCACGTGAGAGCGGGAGGCTCAGATTCTCATGCAGTACCCACATCTTTTTGATTAGTCTTTTTTTTGGCTTTTCAGTGATGTAAAAGCCCTAAGGTGGGTGTGATGTAAGGTCCCAGATTTTTCCATGTATTAATTTAATATTATATGGGAATTAATTTGAGACCAGGCTCTGAGATGGCGCGCAGTTTTGAGGCCTGGTGAGCCCAGAACAAATGTTTGAGTTTAATTTAATAATTAAACAACACGTGCGTGCGGTTTTCCTGAAAAAGTGGAATAAATCTCGAATGGGTACTTGGATCAAAAATCCGATGGCACCATTGCGTTCAGAGCAGCGATTTTACCCTAGAAGAGACCTAATATCAGCCGGCACAGGTCAGTGGTGAAATCTGATTTTTGGACGCAACCGTAATAAAATATTTAATTAAAATATTTTATTTTTGTTGCAGCGAAATATCTCTTTTCCTTTTTAAAAAGAGATTTCGTAGGGGATTAGGGTTACTTTTCTCATAACCCTGAATCTCCCTAGAGATCTCTGGAGAGAACCTCCAAATGTGGTGATGGTGTTCTTGATGAGCTTCGCCGGCGACGACGACGCGACAACCAGATCTTTACCAACGAACGCCACAGAATCCAGGTAGGTTGTTTGATGATTTCTTCCCCGTTTTTGATTTCCATGAAGAACTCGGACTAATCCACGAATATATTATCCCAAGGATCGATCTTTCTTATGGGATGGGACTTTGTAGGAATCATGGGGATTTGATTCTTGAAATTATTTTGGTTTCATTCAACATTCTAATGGTGATGGACCAAGATCGACACGAACATCGATCGAGGTTCATCCCTCTTGATTTGTTGTGTTCTTCTACCCCAAATTCTCACATTCTTCGCTGCGTTCTATGAGTTCTTCACAGGGATATGAATGACGGATCGTTGTGCACCCGTTGTGCGATGCAATGATCCCAAATTGAGGATATGGCGTCGGTACAACCCTACGGAGGTGCGGCCGCGATGGTGATAGACGGATCGAAGCGGATTGGAAGATATCGTTCTTCGAATGATTTCTTCATGGGTGACCGAAATCGGATTTCAGAGCCGATCGAGGGCCCGAAACCCAAGGATTCGACATCACAACGATGAAGCGACCCATGATCTTGAGTTTTGTGGAAAACGGACCAGAGAAACGTGATACAGAGAATTAGCTGAGGCGCGAGGAAGAAGACGGCGTTTCTAGAAATTTTCTGACTACACGCCGTGTAGTATGGGATACACGGTGTGTGTTCATCGGCATGATTATATAGCGTGTACTCTGGGAGTACACGAACATGGGCAGGGTACACGACCAAGGACATTCCATTTATACCCCTCCCCAGCCAGACCTGACCAGATACATGGGATACCTCGTGTACGGGTACACTGGTAGGCAACACGGACACAGACAGAGGCCATGTACGGGCACATGGACAGCGTACACGGAGCAAGCCCCAGGTTCTCGGACACAGCGTGTGATTATTCTACACGCCATGTAGTTACTTTCTATCTGACAAGCCAAATGACACGGGCTGTTTACACGGGCGGTACCCGGAGTCAGGAACACGACATGTACTTTTCTACACGCCGTGTAGTTGAGTTTTACACAGCTTGAATGGATGACACGGTCCGTTTACACGGGTAGTAACCGAGGTCAAGGAACACGGCATGTAACCATACTACATGCCGTGTAATAAATTATTCAAGTCTTGAGACAATTTCCTTCTGTGACTTGGGCTAGTTTTCTTTAGGGTTCGTCCCCTTAGTCCTTCTTCTGAAGGTTTTCAGTATCATTTCCTACCTATAGGAGTATGATCCCTTCAGCAGGACTTCCTGAATAGAGTTGTTGGAATCCCCTCTGTTAGACTTGGATCCAGATCCTCTATTAATTCCTGGTACCCTAGGTAGAGTTCTTGGTATCGACGTGACAAAATTTACCCGAGCGCCGATCCTCTGCTTATCGGATTAGCTCAGAATAAGTTGTCATAATCACCCCATGACTTGGTTGTGATCCTCATCTGAGCATCATGTTCTCAGAGTACTTGTGAAGTGTGTTCTCCTAGAACGAGTACTTCATATCTATCTCTCCTCGTACCAAGGAGTGTGTTCTCCTTGTTACATGCTTAGTGGAATCTTCAAGCTGGATCCTAGTGGAGGTATCTCAATGGTCGTTTGTGTATGATTATATCTGTATTTTCTTGTTATATGTTATGTAGACATATACTATGTGGAGTTTATTGTTTCTTTCCTTTGTGGTATTTCCCTTGTTTTATTTCCTTTGTGGTTTTGGGGTGTCCTACTGGGTATTGTTATACTCACCCATGCATGGGCTTTGCCCACACGTGTCGTGTATTGTGCAGACGAGCGAGCCTTTGACATGATTCTTGGCGGACCAGGACCGGATGATACTCAGTGAGATCAGGCGGGCCGAGGTGTGTTCCTATGGCTACAGACTACAGTCCCAGTACCTTTCTTTATAGGTTGGACTTTTTTACAGACTCTCTTTTGGGTGGGCTTGTACTTTTGGCCCCGGGTTTTACACTTGCTGTACTTTACTTTCCTTTCGTACTATGTTGTTCAAGATTTTTAGTGTATGCATGCATTTACTTTTTTAGTAGTTTTTACTTTTCAGCTTTGTGGGCTTGGAGATGTGTGTGTGTGTGTACAGGTTTATATGCAATGCCTCCCGTGTTAGTAACATGCCTATTCGGTGCTAGTCACCAGCCCCTGGCCTATTGGAGGCGGGCTTGGGGAGTTGCGGCTCGTGCCCCACTAGGACGGGTCATGACAATTTACCTCAATAATTTTCAATGATTTTATTCAAGTATTTTCATCTATGTCAATATATTTTATTGAATTTTATGCATCATTGAGGTTGATATATAATTATATCATCTAACATATTTTATTAAATGGTTTATGATCAGTTTGACCTTGGATGTGCTATTTTTATACCATTCACCAAATTAGTCAGAATGGTTTGTGATTATGTTTACTGATTGGGGGATGTTATTTATGTTTCATATGTATATGTTGTTTATATTTCACCCAATTTATATGAGGAATGAATTTGAATTAGTAAGTTATGGGTGGGGCCTGCTATATCCCCTTGATGCATTGATAGGTCTCATGAGACAAACCAGATTGGGATTTGGCCAAGGCCACACCCATTTATTTTTAGATGTCTTGGATGAGGCCTCAATGATATATTTCAGACATATAGTATTATGTATTCCATCATTATGATATCAGTTATTGATTTCCCTGTGATTGTATTTGGGGTTTGTCTTAGTGGTAAGCACCCCGTAATCCTACATGAAAAATGGGGGTTCAAAACCCATTGGGGCGCAGGTACTGTAGCAGTGGAGGCACTGTAGCAATGAATTGTACTGTAGTGGTGGTGAATACTGTAGCAGTAGTGGGTACTATAGTAGGAAGGTACTGTAGCAGTACTATTCACAGAATGGGCCTTGTGCAAAAAAATTCGGGCCTTTGGTCCATGTAATGGCATACATGCCCACTGGGCCTTCAGGCTGTGTAATGGGTATCCCTCTACCTAGTCAAAAAGCAGTATTTGATTTTCTTTAATTATAAAAATGACATTTCAACCCCAACCTTTAAAAATTGATTTCCATGTGTTTATTCAGTTAGTATAATTTCTATGGATAAGTTTTTCAGCTCATGGGATTGTTTATATGGAATTATTTGATCATCATTTATACTATCTATATTATGCTTAAGTTATTGATTAAATGACATGTGTTTCAGTTATTTACATTTCAATAACTATTATTACTTAGCTTCCACTATATATATACCCTTACTAAGCATCTAAGCTCACCCATTTCTTATATTTTATTTTTCTCAAGATCCCAAGATATATATTATGAGTGATATGTAGGGTTACACGAAAGGGGGAATAATGGAATAATTAATGAAATTATTTGTGTAATTTATGTTTTAAAATATAATGTGTATTTTAAGTTTGTATCTAGTTTACAAAGACTACTAAACTATTTTTTCCTTTGGGATGCAATTACTTGTATCTTATTCCAATGTTATAAAGTAACCACCAACTCTGGGTAGCTAGGGTCTGTATATTTACATTTAGTATCAATGAAATTTTAGTAGATACCTTGGGAACTAGATTTATAAAAACATATATTTGAGAAATAAACCCTATGATATAATTTGGAAATATATCTAAATAAACTAAGCTTATGATTTATAGATTTTTTTAAAATGTTGGGTTTGAAGCCTTAATTTATTATTAAAGCAAAGACCTCCTTAGTGTGGGTAGAGGGAGACCCATTACATAGCCCGAAGGCCCAAGGCCAAGTGGCCTGAATGCAAGGCTTGAAATCCCATTTTTGGCCCAAAGGACCCCTCAATGAATAGTACTACTATAGTACAACTACTACTACAGTACCTACTATAGTCTCCACTGCTACAGTGCTGTCGCTACTACATTGCATGCTAAAGTACCCCAGAAATTCATCCCTAACCAAATTTGATCATAGTTCTTTCAGATGCAAAGTAGAAGCCTATACCACTTGGGTACAATCTCGTTGGCGATTTAGATATTATTTATACCTAAATTTTTAATTTAGGTTATGAGATTCACTAGTTTTAAGATTATTTATTATGTTTCATATTGTTATGATCTAATATAGTGTATGAAATTATTTAGAAATTCAACCTATAGGAAGGAATGAAAACCATATCAATTCATGTAATCTATGTAGGTATTTCCCTCTTATGCAATATAATGATGTTGAAGTTGGAGCTGCAACTAATTCTGAAAAACTTATAACTCTAATGGGACAAATGACCCAGGTTATGAATAATAACCTTACCCATATGGAGCATACTAATCCATAAGGTGGAGGAATAATGTTAAAATTCTTCATGAGACAACAACCTCCATCATTAAATGGGACTACGAATCCATTAGTAGTTGAGCAATGAATAACTTCCTGATAGAATATATTTATTTCTTTCAAAAGTAGTGAAAGGGAGAAGGTTTTCATGGAAATTTATTTTCTCTTGGGATATGTAGATAAATGGTGTTCATTAATTCAAAACATGAAGGAGGAGTAAGAAATAAAAAACATGGAATGAAAGGATTTTAAGTAAATTTTTTTAAAAAAATAATTTCCTTACGAAGAACTAGCAGATATGGAGAGAAAATTTTTATGTTTTAGGAAAAAGGAGGATAAGAATGTTTCTAAGTATGAAGAAAACTTTACAAGGTTATCAAGGCATACTATGGACTAAATATGTAACATAATGAGTACTATTTATTATTTATTAGATGGGTTAAATCCATTAATCTGAAGGGAACTAGTCTCCCAAACTTTCTCATCATATGGGGATATATTCTCATGTGCTATCAAGAAATATAAATAATTATCAAAGTATTATGACTTCATTGTGAAGTAAGAGAAGAAGATAATGACATAGAAAGATCCAAATAATGGGAAGAGGGGAAAGAAATATTATTCAACATGTCATACTTGTGGATGGAAACACCCGGGTACATACTTAAAAGGAAAATGAGTTTTCTTAAAGTGTGGTGAGAAAGGCCATCATGATCATGACTACAAGGGAAAGAAATAATCTACCAATGTTCAATGATATAATTGTAATAATATGGAACACTATTCAAATGAATGTCCCAAGGGTCAAGGAAATATAACTCATAATAAGAAAAGGCATCAAGATCAAGCTTATACTGTTACTAAAGTTGATGTGGAATAATTAATGTATTTTTTTCTAGTTACAAGAAACATAAGATATATAAGGATTGTACTATAATACATCTTCTTTAATTATTTATAGGAATTAAAGTTTTTTATTAAGGTTTTAAGGTTATAAAGGTATTCATATATGTGGTATGTGATAATAAGAGATACATTATATGGTTAGGGTAATCTAATGTAAATTTGATTTTTGAATTTAGTGAACTTCTTTTCAAATTTTGGGTTTTTGAATTTGGACATATGTATTTTGGATGATCCTTAAGTTAACTACTCATGGAATGGATTAATTTGAAATTTGGATATTATTGTTTGAGATTAAAGTATGATTTATCATATTGGATAACCTGTGCTAACCATTTTTGTTTTAATAAACATTTAAAAGTCCAAGGAATGAGTCAAGGATCTTATGATTCATAAAAGTTCTCTAGGTGTGAAAAATTTATCTTGAACATTTATTTCTAGGTTTATGGGATGAAGTGAAAGTAGATTAAAGCAATAAAAAAGGATGAAATTATGATTATAAAATGGAAATAAATAAATTAAGTTCTTACTTGTATAGTAAAATAATCCCTAAACTCCAGGAAAATTGTTTTAGAACAAAAAAATTATCTGTTTATATTTCTTTCTAAGAAATCAATGGTATTTTAACCGATCATAAGATTTATATTTTTGTGATTATTAACTTTATCATGAACATGTTCTCTATAATTATCCATAAGAACTTTATAGTTAGTTTTCTCTTCCATTTCCACGTTTTCTGGCCTGGAACCCTATCATGTGTTATCTTTGGTGACCTTTTTACTTCCCTTTCTTTATTTTAAAGTGGAGGTTTGATTAATCCATTTTTTGATGTAGGATTTCAACAAATATATTTTGAAAATTCAAACCCCTAGTTCTAGATCCCGAGATCAAATTGAAAAGACATAATTTATTGAAGGAGGGGAGAATATAACACCCCATGATTTTATGGTATGCCTTTTTTTAAATTTAACATTTTCGATTGCTTACGTTTCACGTAACATCAATATTAAACAAACCAAAATATACTATTAATATTTTTATTTAAAATGAAAATTATATCATAGTAATTAAATTGTTAGTTATGAATAAGATTAAATAACTTAAGATAATATATGGTTGAATTCATTATTTAAAAATTAATTATATATAAATATAAAATCCAATTGAATATAAAGTAAATGTTTTTTATAAAAAAACTACTATTATGCGCCAAATGTGTTTTATATTAATAAATTAAATTAATTACTATAAATGAATAATATTAATGAAATTTATATATAATATATTAAATATAATGTTTAACATACATCCTATGTGTTTTATAGACATTATAGAAAAATAAATCCAATTTTACACATTAAAAGAGTATATTTTTCTAAAGGCAGTTTTATCGTTTTTTGATGTCACACTTTTTTTAAATATAGTTTTTGAAACATTTATAAATTATATTTTAAAAAATAATTTTTTTGACATATGAATATAAAAATTTACATTGATTTATTTTTTGGTATCTTTATGATAAGTTTCATGTTTTCATGAATAGTGAAAAATACTGAATCCTAATTAAAAACAGCTTTTTAATATAAATAATTTATAATAATAGATTATATTTTCGATTTTTTTTTAAAATATAATTAGATAAATTTTATTTTATTTAATCCTATTTAGGTCACTGGAATCAACTTAAAATTGAATTTTGATATAAAAGAATTTCCAACTTGAATGTTTTCACTTTAAAAACCCATTTTCATGCCCCTTCTACGAGATTGATATGAAATTAATTTTATCCACTTATGTGTTTTGAATCTTTAAAAATTAACTACATATTGGGAATAATCAGGTCCATATTTATTAAATAGGTCCTTTTATTTTTTGGTAATATGAAAGGAAACTTTAGAAATTTTTATTACCACAGTTAAGGGTAAACCGAGCTATTAAGGGTAAAAATAATGTTATAAATATTATAAAATTACACTAACACTTGACCTAATTTTATTTTATGAGTTATTTTTGACCAAAATATTCACTATTACAATTTTATGAGCTCTTGGATCCACTTGGATATCATTATTTAGAATATATATTTGAATATAAATAGTAATTTTAAATATAAAATTTTTACCTTCATCATGGTAATTTATTTTTAATTTTTATAAAATAAATAATTACCTTAAAGGATTACACAATGATGATGCAATAATTATTTAATTAATTGAAGTATAAAAAAATGACATTAAAAATATTAAAATAAATATAATTTGAGATAATTAATGTCATAAAAAAATTTAATATATGTACTAGAATTATTAGGGATCTATTAATGTTTTTTTGAAGTTATATTGTGTATTGATATTTTTTAAAAAGTCAAGTAATGAATAACATCAAAATTGAAATTACTGATATTTTAAAATAAATAACATTTTATTAAATAATATAAAGTTAATAAAAATATAAACTTCATCCAAATTATTGTGGTTATTTTTTCATTTTAGAGCAATTATATTAACCTTTAAATAGTAAAAACACATGTTGTCATGATAAGAGTTAAAGGGTTTAAATAAGGGTTAAAACCAAAAGATAAGGGTAATAATGTTACCTAAACTTGTCTAAATAATTATTGGATATGATTATTTCGAACCATACTCATATTATATTTGAAATAACTCACTTTGTGACCTTTTTTAATTTAAAATTAATTAATTTTAATTTAATATTTTGAGGGTTTCCAAAAGTGACCCTTACCTTAATTATAAAAGGAAACCTCATCCATCACTTATTCAAAACATTTTGAGCCCTATAGATAAACCAAAAACTAAAATTTTCTCCTAAAAACATCCTTATCCATATATTGGATGTCTTAGTATTCCAAAAAGACCAACCCAAATTCCCTTAAGGAAAGATCTAAAGGAAGTTCACTGAAGAAGAGGTAATTGTTTTTACTAACTCATCTAAGTTTATTTACTCTTATAATTTCTATTCACAAGTTATTTAAATGATAAAGTAATAAATACAGTATAATATATATTTTTTATATGTTATAATGATTATGGTAAAACCATATTCATCTTTTTATCCATCCTGTGAAAAATGAAAACACTGCGCGTGCGTACATGCAGCTTTTCATCTTCAGGCCATGGTGTAATCTGTTTTTCATCACCACTTTACTTGGAAGGGTATAATGATGGAAATAATGGATATATATGGTAATTATGAAATTATATTGATTTTGGATATTTAAATATACCATCCAATTCCTCACCCTTTCACCATTAAGGTAATGATATTGTCACTCGTGCATACATATGACCTACCGTCTCCACGATGTGATGTGATGAATTTTCTATATTAACCATTAAATAATGATTATAAAACTGTATATAATTAATAAATATGATATATATGAACTAAATATAATTATTAATATGATATAACTATATAAAATTCACAATAAACAGGACTTACATGACAAAACTCGCATAAGAAAATGAAATAGTTAACTACTAAAACAAGGGTAATAACAAAGTATTATTAAAAAATGGGTGATACGATAATATAATATGATAATATAAGATATCATAAATATTAATATGGTTCTATTATAAATTAATAATATTCTTTAATCCATTATTCAAGAGGTTCATATACATACAAAATAAATCAAACCTAAGGTAAGGGTTTCTCGTCACACCTTTACTTATGTGAGACATATTCCATATTCACCACTAATTAATTTTGTGTGGTGTAAACACTACCACTTTTGATATATTATACCATGAATTTATTTTTATTCATGTTATATAATATTTTATTTTAATTTATATCTTTCATGGGGAATACGATTCAACTTATTATAAAGTTGTAAGGGTTATTTCACAATCTCATTATTATTCAGGATAGATTAAGTTTAAGTCTCCACTGGGGAAATTTTTTCTTCCATATCCATGTTTTCTAAAATAAATTCAAAAAGGTTTTTAATATTATCCTAAAAATGTTTAAATTATTTTTACCCATGTTCAAATTTTTATAAATGAGTTTGAAAGGAATATTTTTTTCATTTTCTGAATGAGGCACTTTAGGAATTTTAAAAAAAATATGGAAGGAATGTTTTTTTAATTCATAAGGGATGAGAATATTTTTCCACCACCATGACACATTAAGGTATTAAAAATTCATTTAAAATTTTACATTTTTATTTTCAATGAATATATTTTATTTTTATATTCTTCTACCTTTTAAATAAATGATATTAATATAAAAATGGGTATTTACCTCAATATTTTTCAATGATTTTATTAGAGTATTTTCATCTATATCGACATCCTTTGTTGATTTTTTTTGATTCATTAAGGTTGATTTATTATGATATCATCTAAAATATTTTATTAAATAGTTTATGATCATCTTGACTAAGGATGTGCTATTTTGATACCATTCAACATATTATTCAGAATTGTTTGTGATTATGTTAACTGATTAGAGAATGTTATTTACATTTCATATTTATATGTTGTTTATGTTTCAAAAAATACATATGAGGACTTAATTGGACTTATTAAGTGATGATAGGGGACCAATCTATCCCCTCAATTCATCAGTAGGTATCACAAGACAAACTAGATTGGGATTTGGATGAGGCCTTACACATTTATTTTCAGATGTCTTGGCCAAGGAATAGACAATATATTTTATATTTCCAGCATTATGCATTCTATAATTATGAGATTAGTTATTTATTTACATGTGATTATTTGGTTTTTAAAATTTACATGGATAAGTTTTCTCACTTATGGGATTGTTTACATGGCATCATTTGACCATCTTTTATGCCAACCATATTATGCTCAAGTTATTGATTAAACGGAATGTGTTTTAGTTATTTACCTTTCCATAATTGTTATTGATTAGATTATGATGTATATATACCCTTAATGAGCATTTTAGATCACCATTTTTTTCTATTTTATTTTTCCAGGATGTTAAGATATATATTATGACTAATAAGTAGAGTTACACAAAAGGGGAAATAATGGAATAATTAATGAAATTATTTTTTGTAATTTACATTTTAAAATGTAATGTGTATTTGAAGTATTTAACTTGTTTACCAATAAGAATAAACTATTCAGTCCTTTGGGATTCAATTCTTTTTATCTTATTCCAATTTAATAAAGTAACCACTGACTCTGGGAATCTAGGGTTGGGGTCTTTACACATGGGATTGTGAATCAAGACATAAATAGTTATAAAAATAAGTAGAGGCATAGGATTTATGAAACATAAATGATTAAAAATAAAATGTGAATGAGGGGCCAAGGAGGTTATATACACATAGTTTAAGGTCATAATTTTTTGACTACGGTTTCTAGTTTAAGTTCACAGA
Source organism: Viscum album (assembly GCA_963277665.1). NCBI lineage: Eukaryota > Viridiplantae > Streptophyta > Magnoliopsida > Santalales > Viscaceae > Viscum > Viscum album. Next base: position 1,494,916,138 of record OY728119.1, on the reverse strand, counting down.
GCTCAGACCATAGGTGTGGGTGATTCGAGGATGTCTGTGTGGTGTGAAAAGAGTTGAAAATCATTGAAAAAGGATCCAAGTGGATATTTACCACATGAAAAGACCCTAGATCCAGTTGCACACATTTTAGGGTTGTAAGGATGAGACTATGGAAAATAGTTTAAAGACGTGATTCTTGGTATGGTAAGATGTTGGTCTCAAGGGTTTTGTGTAACACGAAAGAGGTAAAACCCAACATGAAGTAGGGAATGCAGGCCCACATACCACATAAATACCTTGATATGAACTGTAAATAGTTTATGGTCACAATTCTTGGATTTTAGATGGGTTTAAAGGACTAAATAATGTTGGTAAATTTGTGGATAGGCATAAATATGGGAAGTTTGGGAGTCTCTACGTATCCCATGAGGATGAGAATCAATCCAAATGTAGTTTTATAAAGACACTATGTGGTTGGATACCAATGATGGAAGTTGAGGATATCCTTTTTATTGAGGGAATTGAGGCATCTCACAAGTGTTTTGGGGCATCTTGTGATTATAACATGGGGTAAGGATATAGTTTAATGGTGTGTGCCAATGATGTTTTTTTGATTCACCTCACATCGTATAATCCATTCCAGTATTATATGTGGTAATGCATCATCCCATACTCATAGTATATGGAATCCTAGTTCTATACAGGGTAAGATCATAATTTTATGTCATGCTTTGGGGACATTTGTTTTTTGGTTCATATCATATTTATCATATGAGGAATCCTGATTTTATATGGGGTAATGTATCATCCCATACTTATCTCACGAGGAATAAAAATCATATATAAGGTGAATTATCATCCCATACTTATCATATAAGGAATACCCATCCCATATGGAGTAATTTCACAGTTTAACATCATGTGATGAGGATGTCAGGATTTTCAGTTTAAAGTCACACAACTTAAGCTATAGTTTCTATCAGTTTAAGGTTATGGAGCTCAAACCAAAGGGGGTGAAAATAGTTTAATGTTATTATGATTATAAAATGACTCATAGTTCAAGTTTGTGGAGATTTCACCAGGGTTTCTACAGTTTAAATTCACATATATTTGACCAGCTGCAAATAGTTTAAGGTTATAACACCTGGACCATGGGTATGATATTAGTTTAAGGTCATAAATCTTGGACCCATTGCAAAAAGTTTAAGGTAATATTACCTGGACCATTTGAAAATAGTTTAAGGTCATGTATCTTAGACTATAGAAAATAGTTTAAAGTCACGATTCTTGGGCTTAGGCCCTCCTCAAGCAAAGTACTTGTTGAGAAACATAGCATTGGTGGGAGGTGTGATATGCTCTCCTTCCATGGTGATCAAATAGTATGCTCTATTGGAATATAATTTATGGATAATGTAAGGTCCTTACCACTTGGGATCAAACTTTGGTGGTTTTTTATGGGTATCATCGATGTCCTAAGATCCAATACCATGTCACCATGGAGGAAAGAGAGGAGGTGAACCTTCTTGTTGAGTGTTCTCACTATCATATTCTAGAGCCTCTATAGGTTGTGAAAGGCCTAAATACTATTTTCATTGAGGGATTACAAATCAACTAGAAAGACTTATTCTATTCTTTCTGATGTAATATATTCATAAAAAACTATTTGGAGTGGCGTCAATTGAACCTATATATGTAAAAATACCTTTTTTACATACACCAGGGAGTATGGGATTGCCTGGGTGGAATTCTAAGTCATTGTATGATAATACCATAGGGAATTGGAGAGATTGTCAAGCCATCTATTTTTTTTTGTTTTAGCACACCATCTTTTTTAGTATGTTATAGGGGGTCTTATTGAATGCCTCAATATACCCATTTTAGTATTCATGCTAGCGAGAATTATGGTTGGACCAAATGTTGTACTTTTTATACAATTTATTCATATCAGTGGCTTGGAAGTTGGTTCTATTGTCTATGAGAATAGTATTAGGAACTCCAAATTGATGGATGATGTCGGAGATCATGAACTCGATCATGGATTGATACTTTCCTTCCTTTAGGGTAACCTCTTCTTCCCAATTATAGAATAATTATACTATAGTCAAGATGAATATTCATTGTTGAGCTGTCATCGGTGGGTATAAACCCACAACATTGAGACCCCAAACTGAAAATGGCTAATAATAAATGGTGTCATGGAGAAGCTCCAGTTTTCTATGCAAAAAGTTGAAATTAATCTGACATACGTGACACCTCTAGGTGATATATATGTAGTTGTGGACCATGGGGAGATAGAAATATACCAAACTATATATCTGATGTGAGATATCTAACCCTACTAGATGAGCATCATAGAACCCAACATGGGCCTGTTACATATCATTAGTTATCTCATCTCCTTGGATGAAATAAAGGATAATTCCATCAAACCCATGTCTATAGATGGTTTTTTCTAGGTTAGGCCCACTATGGAGTGTAAACTATGTTTCATTCCTATAGATTCGTTCACACTTGGATTGATATGGTGGGATAATTCCATGTTGGAGATACTCAACAAATGGAGTGGTTTAATTAGGAATTTCTTAAGCTATGGGGGGACTTAAGGGTCTTGGTGTAGAGGTATTGAAAATTAGTTGGTTCACCTACTAGTTTACATCATTTTAAGTGGTGTTAGATATGAAGCTCTTGTTTACCACATGAATGACTAGTTCATCATGATTAGGCTCTACAAGATATGTGTTCAGGATTTACAATGCATTGGCTTGACTATTCTCTGATTGAGGAAAATGAGTCACCTATGGCTGTGTATAAAATTGGGTTATTAGGTAATGGTTGCATTCAAATAGGGGAACTAGATCTTTCTTTTTGATGACTTAGTCACTGTTTATCTTCTATATGACTAGTTTGGAATCTCTCTTTGCATGTAAACATGGGGAATCAATCTAGAGGACCAAATCGAGACCAATACTAAGATCCTGATACTCTTCCATGTTGTTGGTGAATCCTTTTGACAATATGAAAGTGTATAGAAGATGGATTCTACTGGGGTATTGAAGATGATCACCAGACCCACCATGTTTATCTTAAGGTCCTTGAGACTTATATTGGCTGGGATCTAGGAGGCACTATCAAAATACATATTTCAACATGGAAAAATCTAATCCACTTAGAGGATAGACTTATTGGGGAAATTAATATCTACGGGTAGTTATTCAGGGACTGGATGTGCATCCAAGAAGTCTTACAATGCCTAGCCTTTGAAATACTTTTGGAGGAAAAAACCTGATGTCAAACTTCAAGAGGATCACTGCCCAACATGCCAATTTTCTCATCAGCATGGGAAAATTGAGAATATACTTTAGAGGGTGTACTCAGGACACCATCTGTATCTCACGATGTTTTAAATAATGTTGAAACTTATTCACTACAAAAACAATGTGAGGAAACTCATCTCAATGGTGGAGTATCTAGTTTCTTTGTCGAGGAGCATGAAACTGAGATAATATAAACTATTTTTCCAACCCTCATTGTTTTTTCTGGTATAGTAGGGAATAATTTACTATTACAAGGTAGTCAAATAAAGGACCAAAGGATTTATAGAGATGGTGGAATCAGTACGGTAGGTTGTAGTAGATACTACTTGATATCCTCAAACATGTTCTAGCACACCTCATCCCACTGGTAAACATTAACTTTTTTCATGATCCTTGATATGGGATTATACTTTCTAGCCTGATTTTTGATAAATTTGTGTATATCGACTAAGTGGCCTTGGAGGCCCCAAAAATTTCAAAGGTTGATTAGAGGAGGAATTTTGTTGATGGCCTTGATCTTATGTGGGTCGATATCAATGACTCTATACCTTACTAAAAAGATGAGAAACTTCCCATAGGTAACTCTTAAATCACTATTGAAGGGTTATTTTCAAGTGTTACAAGTGGTTGAAGATGGAAACTTTATCAATATCCTTGATATGGTTCTAATTATAGAATTATTTGACCACAAGATCATCTATATAGCATTCCAAAAATTTCCGAATAATTTATTAAAAGATGTGGTGCATGGACCACTGATAATTGGTCCCTGAATTTTTTAAACCAAAAGGTATCATTTGATAACAGAAAGTTCTTTATGATTCCCTTAAGGTGAAAAAATCCTCATAACTGGGTTCCATCTAGATCTTATTGTATAGAAGGGGAAATTAATCATTCAGAAAATGGAAATTGAGGTCCTGGAAGCCATTGAAGACTCTAATATTCCCATTCTTCTTCCTGACCGAAATGATGTTGTCTATACATCTAGGGTATAGTAATTCCTTGATGAAGTAGGATTTGATAAACTTGTCGACTTCAGCCTAGACAATATCACTGTGAGAGTGGTGCATACTTTTGAGAGGATGTTTGAACCCATGATGACTCAGTGGGAGGACAAGATAGTGAATAGAAACCTGAGGGAATAACCTTGAAATCTCATAATAACTTCAGGTGAATACATCATAGTTTACTTTCAAGAATTTCACATACTATTGCTTCTACATTGGAGGTATGACTGTGTTGATCAGTGTTAGCCTCATATATTACTAGGTACTAAGGTTCCCCAGGGTTAACTCATCAAAGGTGATGGAGAAAACCTATTCAAATGAAGGAGGGGAATATTCTAATTCCTCTTCATTTCTTGATATAGGATAATAAAAGGAATAAAGTGGCTCTTCAAGTCTAGTCAACTCAGCGTAAGTACTCACATCTTCTCTAGTAGATATGGAACCCTCATTGACTGGTTGAGATAAGACCATGGATATACAATGCTCATAACAATGCAATCATAGTTTAGATGTATGATCAACTAACACTCTTAGTGGAAGAGGCATAATTGATGGAGTAGATTAGGATGAATTTACTTACCGAGCTCTGTAAAAAACATGATTCCTAGTCTCTATAGCATGAATGGCCTAGTTTGAGGTAATGGACTGATAATTCTAATTGCTCATGTGTCCTCAACCTTTCCATCGATAATGTCAGATGGAGATACTAGAGGTATTTATATTGTATTCCACATTATCAAGAATTATGAATCATTATAATATATTTAATTCATTTATGTAGGTGTACTTCTACTCCTCATTAGTGGAGTCATCTGTGGATAAGCATACCCTGGGCACATCTCCTAACTCGGGAGCCATAAAGATGATTAGAGTGTGGGATAGATTTGGAACTAGTGGGGGACTCTAATTTCACTATATCCATCATCATATGTTCTACCGAGACTTGGAAGGGCGTGGTGCAGATGTGGAGGAAACAAATAAAGGAGGCACAACACCCACATGAGGTTCAGTCATACTCAAACAAGTACAGATAACACCATGAGTATGAGAAATTTCCTTGTGATCATACCAACCATTTTACTTATATTTCTCATTGTTGGGAACCTATTTCCACTCACCATAGTATTCAATTTCACTATCAGGGTTAGCGGAGACATGAGTCACCTATGATGGATCCTTTCCCAACTTTACTAAGCCATGATTCACTTGTTCCTGGTGCCAATACATGAATACAAATCATTTCTTAATGGTGATTTTTAGGATCCTGTTGTATGAGAAATGATTGGGATGGACAGTGATCCCAACCTCTTAGGGTCTCTTACACTCTTGTAATTTAAGAATCCCATTCTCTAGTGAAAAAATTAAATACCTCAGGTCTTATAAATCCATGAAGGAATAGGTCTAGTTTCTTCTGGTAAAGGCACCCTAGGAGTCTGGTCTTGATGGATGGTTGGAGCCACATTTTTTCATCAAGGTGTATGTGCCTAGTGGTTCTGTGCTAGGTGATGCTATGATTGGTAGGGGTGTTCTTAGAAAGGCTCATACTGAAAGGGATCCAATAGGTGTATCAGCTCAAGAACCTCTTCATGCATAGTAGTGAAAATATATTCTTTCACAGGTATTCTCGTAGGAGAAGGAAGTGGAAATGGGAACAACTATTGTCTATTCTGATGCAAGTATTCTTCTATATGCTGATCCTTTTTATAGAATTACCATAAACCACATGGGTAGTTAAAGGATATGATGTAAGGGATCATCTCATTCATGGAATTATCTATGCACATAGTGAATAGATATTCCTGGTATAGTGGCATATCGAGTGAGTATGTGAGGTCTTTCCATCAGATGACAAAGTCAGTGACTCAATCATTAGGCCTCTACTTTAACTTGAAGAGGTCAGTGATGATCATCCTGCACATGGTGGAGATGAAATTGTATATAAACTATCTATGTAGGTCCTCCCAATTGAAAATTGATGCTAGGGGCATCTGGATATCCTAGAAGAACACTGGCCCTTCTAGAGTATAAAAGAAGCATCGAGCTTGGTAGCCTCATACTGTTCTGGAGTCCCCAACAATAGGAATCAATTTGAAGAAAAGTGGTCTAGGTGATGTAGCAATTCACCCATCCCATTGAATGAGTCAAAGTTGGTATTAACAAAATTTGGGGTGTTGGGAAACTATCCACCCATGTTGGGTATGACTTTCAGTCAGGCGGGATTTCCACCTATCATGTTTCTAGAGTCTCGAGTCGAGTAGTGGGAGTAGCTATCATGTCATCCTAGGGAGGGTATATATCCACCAATGTGTTGATAGAATCTTCAAATTGAGGGGTGGAAATACCTTGATCCTGAGTCAGATAGTCACACAACTCAGGCAAGGTTGGAGAAAAATACCTTGGTTGTTTTCCATACCCTTTGGATTCTGCCCTAACTGGGTGCACGAGGACAACAAGATCGAACTAGGGAATCTAACCAAGAAGGTATGGATGTCCCACTAGAGGAGTTTTATGATCCCTTAGGGAATTTTTGTATTTCATATGCAGCTCAACAATGAGATCAAAAATAATACTTTTCTATTCCTTAATCTATAGGATAAAGGAAGTTACTATGGGTTATGTCTCTACTTTTGGTTCAACCTCATATGGGTTAGAGGGTTTGATATGCCCCATTACCTTTTCAACGTGTTGATGGATGGGCATAAAAATCTCTTTTGGGGGACTCTTAAGGCCCAATTCATGTCTCTACTTCTAAGTGAGGAAAACTACCAGAGGGTCTACCCTATACTATTACACACCTTGATGTTAGTCTTCATTATTTATATAGTCCTATGGAGGGTCTATGATCACCATACTTACCATATCTATAGTCAGAGGGGGGTATTCATCATTGGTGGATATGCTGGATTGATGGTCTCATTAATTTCAAAGGATAGGGTGTAAATGGAGATCAATATACTGTATCTGGACTCTGATTTGTACATGCACTGACTCCTCTTCCATAACCCAACATATCACTATAATACACTTAATGTAGGTTTTCTGAAGAGTCTAGAAGAATCCATATAACTCAGGGTGCTGAGCTATTGTGAGCACTATGATATCAACCTTTTTACACTGTTAGTTGAATACGTCGCTATGGTCATGGCTCCATAGGTAGGTCAATCGATGGTCATAGAGGCAATGATACATCACCTAGATGGTCTGGTGGAAACACACTACCCGTTCCTTAGTAAGGGACTCCAACAAGTCAAAATATTGTTTTATAGGAGCTAAGAACACCGATGATAGATGGTCGGTAGCTAGAACCTCCCACATTCCCTATTTATTAGATTAAGGGTCCTTCTTTGTGAAATCTATACTAGAATAGGGTCACTACACAATCCAAATAGCTACTTCATTCTAGAACATATCTTGGAGAAGAAACCAACTTAAAGACCATGTCCATGTCAGATTTGGTGTCCACCACTATGACATGTGATAGAGAGATAACGTCAATTTGTGGCTCAGTAGAGTGCTCACCATCTAAAGCTGTCAACTAAAAAGTCATTGAAATCTCCCCAACCTCTTGTGTTGAGGTGGATAGGAGGAAAACTAATTTTGATGGATATGATTATACTGAAAGTCCATGGAAGGGTAAAATAATTTCCTCCACCTACAATTATCTACAGAGGGATCTAGTGATCCTATGGACCTCAATTCTAGAATGGAAAGCCTAAAATTTTGAGATTATACCCCATAATTAGGAAGATAGTGTGAATATTACCTCATTGAGTTATCCATCACTTTAGAATATGAGGGTTCAATGATAATTTGATGCTTCCCATGGTTCTACCTTCAATGACAGGTATTTTCCATCCTTTCCTAGGATAGTTATTCAGGGAAGGGTATGTCTTCTGTATGGGGAGGACCTCTGTGCTGGTTGGGGTTGGAGCTGGGAGGACCTCCACCTTGGTCAATGGGAGCACGAGGAGAACCTTTATGATAGTTGTTGATTGAACAGGGAGAGCCTCCACTTTGATTCATGTTGGAGCAGGGAGGACCTCTACTTTTATTTGTGGTGGTATCATAGGGAGGACCTCCATATTGGCTGTTGATGGAGCAGGGATGACCTCCACTTTGATCAGTGAGGACATGGGGAGGAACTCCATGTTTATTTGTGGTGGTATAATGGGGAGGACCTCCATGTTGATTTGTTGGATCATATGGAGGACCTCTGTGCTAGTTTTTAATGGAGTGGGGATGACCTCTTCTTTGATTGGGGGTAACACAAGGAGGACCTTCATGTTGGATGATGGAAGTGTTGGGAGGACCCCCAAAGTTGTTTTTATCATAATAGGATAACCCATAATAGTTTTAAGTGGTGTTAGGTCTTGAGAAAGTCAACTCATACTATCTATGAGGTGGATAGGGTATCGATCCTAGGAGCGAAAAGATGGATCCATATTTACATGTTATAAGGATCTGGTGGGATATGCAGGCGATAACAGGAGACACAAGATTTGTAGAAGATTCTAATTTTAATGCAATAGCATGGTCCATCCACTTGACATTTGTGTTGAGATCCCTGGATTGGGGTCGACGAAGTAGGGGGTGAGATCAACCCATTCATCGGCCGATGAGACCGGTCGATACATGAGAAGGTACAACCTAGTGGGAGACCACAAAGGACAAAAATTTAGCCAGGAGAGTAGTCATGTTGGGCATGTCAGGGGATTTTTGAACATTGGGTATATTGGACCCCTTTAATGTATTCCTCTTTTGGAGGGAATATTAGGTGTGGAACCCAAGGATTCCTATATAGGTAATGAGGTAGTAGATACTAGGGATGTAAGTCTTTGAAGTTTTTTTACCTCAATAATCCCATGATTATTGCATGGGGAAGGTATTCTGGATCCGAGAATGAGATTAAAATCTCATGGAAATGAATTAGAATATCCTATTAAGATGGATCAGGGCTTGAGTTTAACATCTTTTGGGGATGGATCAGAACATCCTATTGAGATAGATTGGGTCATGAGTTTAACATATTGTAGAGATGGATCATAATATCTTGTTGAGATGTATTGGGGAATGAGTATAAAATATTGTGGAGATGGATTAGAATGACATTTTGAGATGGGTCAAGGAACAAGTTTAATGTTTTGTGGAGATGGATTAGAACATCCTATTAAGACGAATCAGGGAACATGTTTAAAATTTTTTATAGGTGGATCAGAAATCGCTATCGAGAAAGATTAGGTCACATGATTAACATATTATAAAGACATATCATAATGTCATATTGAGACAGATTGGTTCGCAGGCTTGACATCTTGTGGAGATAGATCAGAACATCCTTTTAAGAAGGATCAGGTCACATGATTAATGTCTTTTGTATATGGATCAGAATGTCTTATTGAGATGGATAGGTGGGGTGTGTCCCTATGAGGAAAAACTTCACACCTATATTATAGAGTGTGTCCCCCCAAGGGGATAATTTTACAGTGGATGTTTTCAATTTTCAAGATTAAACCTTAGGGATGTATTCTACATACCCTGCTTTAGAGGTAGAAATCAAAACCCACGTAGGTAAATTCCATAGTTTAAGGTCATGTGATAGGACCAGTCCCTACAGTTTATCATCATACAATAAGGACACTCATGGTGTGAAAGGAGAATTGATGAGTTATGGTTAGGGGATTACACATGAATACTTCCTGAGCACTTTAAGGAGTAGTGATGATATGGTTGGGGTTTATGCATAAAATATTCCCATGTAAGAATATCACTCTATAGGGGATGGTATGGGGATTATTCATGGAAGATTCCCATTATGGGTATCTTATCCCTTGATGTAGAAGGATAATGTGGGTCTTTTTCATGGAAGTTTCTCAAGATGGAGTTTCATCCCATGGTAGGGGATATGGTTTCGTCCCCTGATGACCATACATGGGGCATCTCTCATTTATCATATAGGGTAATAGGTGTGGGGTATGACAACCCTGCTTTTATTAAAAACTTAAACATGATTTATTACATAAAACTTTACTTGATACAATAAAGAAGATCGAGAGGTTTAGTGTCTTTGGGGCTTAGGATCATTACATAAAAACTAAAAACATAAAATACAACATCTTTATTGAAAACTTCTTTTACATGACCACTACATTCCCTCGTACTTAGCATTGCATGGGATAACCTGAGGACATGCATAAGAAAAGGGTGAGCTATAAATCCCAGTAAGGGAGTACACATGGAATAACATGAGGATTAAAATACATGTTAGACAATAGGAATATCAATAGAGAATAAAAGAAACATGAACATAAAGGCATGATAAAGCATGATAATCATAACATGGAAATGTGGCAACAACACTTAACATGGAATTAGCATGAGCCAAGGATCATTGCACATGGAGCATGAGTAAATACTCATTGCACATAAAGAAAGAGTAAACCCTTGTTTCACTTGAATTAGCATGATTCAATACTCATTTCACATGACGTATCATGATACTATACTTTACCCAATGCATTGGAGCACTATAAGGGCGCACCCTTCTTAAACATTTCATTTCATGCATAAGTGTGCCACATGGATCATAAAAAATGGATTCATAAAACATAATCATTTATTCCACGATAAAGGAATGTGTAATTAATAAATGAAACATTATAATAAATAAGTAAATGTGCATAAAGGTGAATACCCTTGATGGAGAAATGGGCATGGTATTCACTACACAATGTCATTGACTTAGAAAATCGGTGCGATTTCGGCAGCATAACGACATGACATAAGAATTCATAGAAATGGTTAATGAGAGATAAAGGGGTTCCTCATCATATTTAAATGTAATATATAGTAAGGAGGTCATATGGATACATTTCCCAACAATTGTAATGGAATTTAGATTCATGATACAAAAGTATTGCTTGAATTTAAATGAGGAGAGAGAAGTTCCTTTCGAAATTTTGGCATAGTAACGGGTGTACATGGGAGGAATTTAATGAGAGAGAAAAGGGTCTCCAATAATTCAAACATAAATAGGGAAGTATGAGGGAGGTGCTAAACTATACCCCAACATTCATAATTGAAATTAAAAGGGCAAAACAACTTAAAGAAAATTGGACAAAAATGAGAAAGGAAGAAAAAACCCTTACTTGGAAGTGTGTTTCCAAAGGATAGAGAGAGGCTTGTGAGAGGCTTCTTGGGAGCTCGGGGAACCTTGGGAGGATTCTATAGAGAGTAGGGCAGAGGTTAGACGAACTCCAAGGGCTTTGAGTGAGGATGAAGTGGGAACTTGGGCTGGTTTATATAGGAAAGGTGAGGGAATTCTTTATTATTTAGGTTTGGGTCCCCTTACATTAAATTAATGCAAAAAAAAAACCATCCCATGGTTGTTTCCCATGGTTTTTGGAAAAGGGAAGAGGAAAAAAATATTTTATAAGGACAAAGTCCGAACTTCTTAAAATATTAGGGTTGCTTATGTGGAGGTGAGTCACACTCCCATGGAAATTAATTTAAAAAGGCAAGGTGTTGAATATGTCTTGAGGGGTCCATTAATGCTATGAAAAGTAAGTCAAACAAACCCAAAATCACATTATTTTAATTGTAAAACATATATTGGCCGAACATAAAGATTATAGTATTTTATTACATCACTATTGGGTCATTATGATGTCATAAAACACATTATATATTTAAACGGTATTTAATTTTTACCCAAAAATTTGATTGTCTCAGAAAATTATGAAAAATTCACTGTTAGATAATTTCGAAGTCCTGATTCCAAAAATGAAATTTATTTTATCTAAATAATTTTCTAGATATGTTAATTTTCACTTCTAAAATAAAAACTGACATTTATCGAAAATTCACGGGTTTTGATAGAAATGACTTTCAAACCTTAATAAAAAAATATAATTGCATTCATAAAATTATAAGATCATTTATATTTAATAAAAATTAATTTAATAATAGTAATATTATTTTATTAAAATATTATTTAATTCAAAAAGCCCTTAATTTAATAAAATATATTTCTTAATTAAATAATAACTAAAAACACCATTTTTACTTTAAAAACTATTTACAATGTATCAAAAATGACTAGAAATTATATTCATTATTATATACAAAAATAATGTTCATGAACATAGTACTACTTATTTGTTACATAACCCCTTAAAACAGCCGCATAAGACCTAAGGGTAAGGTGTACGATGGTGACAGACTCTTGGGGTGGCTCGGATAACATCGCTCGAGTGGTAATTTCAATCAACTTCCACTTTTCCCGTAGACGGTCATGTTTGAGCTTGACATGATAAAGCTCAGCTTGGGATTGGTCAAGGGTGAAGCCCAAAGACGCCACCTCTTTTCCGATCTCCGAAAAATGGGCTTCATAAGGGGCAATTATACTGGATGAGGCCATCACATCCTTTGTCTGAGTAAATTGGATTTGTTAAAGTCCTATATTTATACTAATCATGTGATCACTGTTCAACGAATATATTAGAAATGGTCAAAATTCTTAACATAAAACCAAAGAAGTTGACATTTTATATAAACATAAAGAGACATTTAATTAGATCAAGAGGGATTTCCATTAATGAAACTTTGGGTCATTACAATATTTCCCCCTTAAGAAATTTCGCCCTTGAAATTTTCCTTTTCCCACACTAAAACAAATGTGGGTAACTCAGCTTCATCATATCCTCTGATTCCCAAGTCGCTTCTTCAAACTTGGGGTTTCTCTACAACACCTTGATGAGGGGCATTGTCTTATTTCATAGAACTTTTTCTCTACGATCTAAGATCTTCACTGGTTGCTCCTCATAAGAAAGATCGTCTTCCAATTGTACCACCTCAGAAGAGATTACATGTGAAGGGTCTGGTATGTACTTCCTTAGGAGGGATACATGAAAGACATCATGTAATTTGTCCATGGAAGGTGGAAGTTCTAGTCGATAGGCCACAACCCCAACATGATCAAGAATCTCGAAGGGGACGATGTACCTTGGGCTTAACTTCCCTTTCCTTCCAAACCTCATGAACTTCTTCCACAGAGATATGCGTAGAAACACCATGTCTCCAACTTTAAACTCAAGGTCTCATTGACGATTATCTGCATAAATCTTCTGTCAACTCTGGGCTTCCTTGATATGCTGCTGAATGGTTTTCACCTTCTCCACGATTTCTTCAACCATTTCTGGTCCAAGCAGCTTACGTTCACCGACCTCATCCCAACATGACGGTGTTCTGCACCTTTTCCCATACAGGGCTTCATTTGGTGCCATTTGGATGCTCGAGTGGAAACTGTTATTATAAGAGAACTTAACCAGAGGAATATGTTGATCCCATCCTCCTTTAAAGTCCATTGAGCATGCTCTCGACATATCCTCAAGTGTTTGGATAGTCCGCTCAGATTGTCCATCAGTTTGAGGATGATAGGCCGTACTAAAGTTCAGTTCAGTATTCAGAGCATGTTGAAGACTCTTCCAAAACATAGAGGTGAATCTTGGATCTCGGTCAAACACAATAAATAGTGGTAATCCATGAAACCTTACCACTTCCCTGATATATATCTGTGCCAGTTGATCCAATGAGAAATCCTCCCGAATAGCAATGAAGTGTGAAGTCTTTGTAAGACGATCCACAACAACCCAGATTGCATTATTTCCATTGGATGTCCTTGGAAGTCTGGTGACAAAGTCTATGGTGATGTTCTCCCATTTCCATTCTGGTATGGGCAATGGTTGCATCATCCCCTTAGACTTCTGCCTCTCTGCCTTCACTTGCTGACACACCAGACACTTTGATGTATATTCAGTTATCTCCTTCTTCATATTATCCCACCAAAAGTTTTCTCGGAGATCTCGATACATATTTGTGCTCCCTGGGTGAATAGAGAAATTTGAACTATGTGCATCATCCAAAAGTTCCTTCTTCAGCTCCGGACGTGATGGAACACATAGTCTTTTCCAAAACCGCACAATTCCTTCTTCATTAACATTAAACTTTGAGGATTTCCCTTTTTTGATAGCTTCCACTTTTTCCTAAATTCCCACATCATCCTTTTGAGCATCCTTTAACCTTTAAAAAAGAGATGGTTGAGCAATAATTTGTGAAAGGATTGATGATGTTCCCTTCTTTATGATTTCCACGTCCATCTTCATCCAGTCTAAGAAGATTGGATCCTTCTAAATTCTCATCATTGATAGAATTGCTGGGTCCTTTCTACTTAGGGCATCTTCCACCTTGTTCACTTTCCCAGGGTGGTAATGTATTGAACAGTCATAATCCTTTAGGAGCTCTATCCATCTTCTCTAGCGCATATTAATCTATTTCTGTGTGAATATATATTTAAGAATCTTGTGGCCAGTATATATCTCATATTTCTCTCCATAGAGATAATGCCGCCAGATTTTCAAGGAAAAGATCACCACTGCCAACTCCAGATCATGCGTTGGATAGTTTTGATCATGGATTTTATCTGCCTTGAGGCATAGGATATAACTTTATCATTATGCATCAGCACAAATCCTAAGCCCTTCTTTGAAGCATCACTGAAAACAACAAAAAGTTCCCCACTTGTGGGTAAAGTGAGCACGGGCGTAGTGATAAGCCTTCTTTTCTACTCCTTGAAGCTTTCTTCGCATTCATCACTCTAAGAAAAATTTACTCCCTTTCAAGTTAGCTTGGTAAGAGGGTTAGAAAATCATGATAAATTTCTCACAAATCGTTGATAATATCCTGCTAACCCCAAGAAGCTACGGATATCCATTACCAATGTTGGCCTCGACTATCCCTCAATTGCATCTGTTTTAGAGGGGTCCACAGATATCCCATTGCTTGTAATGATATGGCCCAAGAATGAGACCTCCTTTAACCAGAACTCACACTTGTTGTACTTTGCATAGAGCTTATCCTTGCGCAAACTCACTAGTACAGTTTTTAAATGCTCCCCATAATCCTCCTTGGTTTTGGAGTATATTATAATATCATCTATAAAGACTACCAAAAATTTTTCAAGGTAATCTCTAAATACTCTATTCATCAAGTCCATGAATATTTCTGGAGCATTGGTGAGTCCGAAAGGAATTACTATGAATTCATAGTGCCCGTATCTTGTACAAAAAGCAGTCTTGGGGACATCTTACTTCTTCACCCTTACTTGATAATACCCCGACCGCAAATCCACCTTGGAGAAGTATTGTGCTCCACGTAGCTGATCAAACAAGTCATCGATTCTTGGGAGAGGATACTTGTTCTTTATCATGATTTTGTTAAGTTCACGACAATCGATGCAAAGCCGCATTGAACCATCCTTCTTCTTGACGAAGAGGACTGGTGCACCCCATGGTGAAGCACTTGGGCGTATAAACCCTTTATCCAAATTCTCCTGTAGTTGTTTCTTCAGCTCTTCAAGCTCAATGACAACCATTCTATATGGAGTCTTGGATATTGGTAGCGCCCCAAGTATAAGTTCAATTGAGAACTCAACATCTCTTCTAGGAGGAAGATCAGGCAGTTCCTCAGGAAACACTTCAGTGAATTCCCTCACAATAGGCATTTCTTCAAGGATGGTTTCTTCCTTGGACTCAATCATCTGATCCAGATACGCGTGCTCATAAGGTAGTAATATCCATTCTTGAGATGATGGAGCTAAAGGAGATTCATATTCCTCCTTACACTTGTATAGAATCAGGGGTCGATTCTCCATATGGAGTGTGATTTCCCTCTCCCGACAATTTAAGTTGGCTCTATATAAGGAAATCCAATACATGCCAAGAATTGAATCAAATTCCACCAGAGAGAGTATGTTGAGGTTCGTCGGGAAATTCAATCCACAGACTATAATAGGGGAGGACTTATATTCATGGGATGAAATGATTTCCCCATTTTCCATACTCACCGACATCTTTAATTCCATGATTTGTGGTGGTGATGAGATTGTTCTACTAAACTTTTGAGATATAAAAGAATGCGTAGAACCTGAATTAAAAATTACGTTCACTATTATTGAATGAATAACTAGCGTACCTGTCACCACTTCGTTGTCAGGGTTCACTTCGGCAGAAGTGATGGAAAAAGCTATTCCTTGCTGCCTTGGAGGTTGTTGGTTGTCTTCGAAAACCCTTGGATTAGGGCACTGATTTACAAAATGACCCAGTTTTTTGAATTTGTAGCATTGAACAATGCGTTGAGGTTTGAACGGAGCGTTCCTCTCCTCTGTCACAACCGTGGGTCTTTCTTGCTGACAATTAATAGGTAGGTGCCCTTCTCTTCCACACCTGAAGCATTTTCTCATCCCCTTAAGGAAATTTACAGGATGCTTCTTTCCACACTTTTGGAAAGTGGGGTGCTGGATCTTCTTAGCACTGTTGGATTTATTCATCGGACCACCAGCATTGAAGTCCACCTTACGCTTCTTGTCCCCATGATACCCCTGTGATTCCCCGATCTCCATTTCGACTTTGAGGGCACATCAGACAATTTTCTCATAGCTGTCAGAGTCACAGATCACTAATGATTTCCACAAGCTAGGCTTCAGCCCACCAAAGAGGCGGTCAACCTTGCATTCAGGGGTAACGACAAAGCTGGAAGTATATCTTGAAAGCCTTGTGAAGTTTTCCTCGTACGATCCAACAAATTCTTCATCTTTTTTTCTGGAGGGAAAGGAAGTCCCTTTCCATCTTAAGCTGAAGGGTGCACGAAAAATATTTATCGAAAAACATCTTCCGGAAATCCTTCCATTCCAATGCCTAGATCTCCTCCTCAGGCTTTGTATTTTTGATCAAAATCCACCATTGATCAGCTTCAACCTCCATACGATAAGCCGCCTTGATAACCTTCTCTTGTTCAGAACATTGGAGGATGGAGAATATCTTTTCAATGGAGTTGATCCATTGTTCAGCGATCGTGGGATCAGATGATCCACTAAAAGTAGGAGGCCTTTGTCTCATGAATCTATCAATAGTGACTTGTTCTTTCTTAGGGGCGGTTGAACATTCCTCTTGACCCGTATTTCTATTCAAAACTTGAGTTAGCTAGGAGAGAAGCGTGACAAAGTTCACGATTCCTGCTCCCATTGGATTGGGAATCTCATTAGTACAATCATCACACTGATCTTCACAATGGTTATTAGCCCGAGTCCTCCTATTACTGGCTATTGACTGGAATAAAAGGAAAGTTAGGGGTAACACATAAAAGGTAATCCAAAGAAAAAAGTTGATGAATTATAAATAAACTTTTATTTCCTTAACTCATGAGTCTATAGGCTTCAATCTAGGCTTTTCATGATTTACTTTCTAACATATATTCTTAGGGGCATTTTTTTTAATTCTTTTAATAAGGGTTCATACTAAGATTATGAATTTATCAAAACATATCCCCCAGGAGTGTCATAACCAAGAGTGCATCAAGGCCCATTGTCGTGCACTAGTTCCCGTTCGAGTCTAGCTCAAAGCGGTGTTTTTGGGTTTTACCCCTAGGATACATCTGTGCCAGAGCCTCCTCTACCTGCTCGTATCCAGACATGGATGTATTTGTTTGATAAAACACTTACTCAATACTTACCAAAACGTAGGGATGTTTTTATTATAATTATTATTGTATCTAAGGATTTACTAGGGTTTCCTAATCCCAAAAATAACTAAACCTATCCTCTAATACCAACTATGACAACCCTGATTTTATTACAAACTTAAACATGATTTATTACATAAAACTTCACTTGATACAACAAAGAATATCGAGAGGTTTAGTGTCTTTGTGGATTAGGATCATTACATAAAAACTTAAAACATGAAATAAAACATCTTTATTGAAAACTTCCTTTACATGACCAATACATTCCCTTGTACTTAGCATTGCATGAGATAACCTGAGGACATGCATAAGAAAAGGGTGAGATATAAAGCCCAGTAAGGGAGTACACATGGAATAAAATGAGGAGTAAAATACATGTTAGACAATAGGAATATCAATATAGAATAAAAGAAACATGAACATAAAGGCATGATAAATCATGATAATCATAACATGGAAATGTGGCAACAACACTTAACATGGAATTAGCATGAGCCAAGGCTCATTGCACATGGAGCATGAGTAAATCCTCATTGCACATAAATCAAGAGTAAACCCTCGTTGCACTTGAATTAGCATTATTTAACACTCATTTCACATGACGTATCATGATACTATACTTTACCCAATGCATTGTAGCGCTATAAGGGCGCACCCTTCTTAAACATTTCATTTCATGCATAAGTGTGCCACATGGATCATAAAACATGGATTCATAAAACCTAATCATTTATTTCACGATAAAGGAATGTGGAATTCATACATGAAACATTATAATCAATATGTAAATGTGCATAAAGCTGAATACCCTTGATGGAGAAATGGGCATGGTATTTACTACACATTGTCATTGGCTTAGAAAATCGGTGCAATTTCGGCAGCGTAACGAAATGACATAAGAATTCATAGAAATGGTTGATGAGAGAGAAAGAGGTTATTCATCATATTTACATGTAATGGACAGTAAGTAGGTCATATAGATACATGTCCAAACAATTTTAATGGAATTTAGATTCATGATACAAAAGTATTTCTTGAATGTAAATGAGGAGAGAGAAGTTCCTTTTGGAATTTCAGCATAGTAACGGGTGTAGATGGGAGGAATTTAATGAGAGAGAAAGAGGTCTCCCATAATTCAAACATAAATAGGGAAGTATGAGGGAGGTGTGAAACCATACCCCAACATTCATAATTGAAATTAAAATGGAAAAACAACTTAAAGAAAATTGGACAAAAATGAGAAAGGAAGAAAAAACCCTTACTTGGAAGTGTGCTTCCAAAGGCCAGAGAGAGGCTTGTGAGAGGATTATTTGGAGGTTGGGGAACCTTGGGAGGATTCTAGAGAGAGTAGGGAAGAGGTTGGACGAACTCCAAGGGCTTTGAGTGAGGAGGAAGTGGGATCTTGGGTGGGTTTATATAGGAAAGGTGAGGGAATTCTTTATTATTTAGGTTTGGGTCCCCTTACATTAAATTAATCCAAACCACAAACCATCCCATGGTTTTTTCCCATGGTTTTTGGAAAAGGGAATAGGAAAAAAATATTTTATAATTCCAAAATCCGAACTTCTTAAAATATTAGGGTTGCTTATGTGGAGGTGAGTCACACTCCCATGGAAATTAATTTAAAAAGGCAAGGTGTTGAATATGTCTTGAGGGGTCCATTAATGCTTTGAAAAGTAAGTCAAACAAACCCAAAATCACATTATTTTAATGGTAAAACATATATTGGCTGAACATAAAGATTATAGTATTTTATTACATCACTATTGGGTCATTATGATGTCATAAAACACATTATATATTTAAACGGTATTTAATTTTTACCAAAAAATTTGACTGTCTCAGAAAATTATGAAAAATTCACCATTGGATAATTTCGATGTCCTGATTCTAGAAATGAAATTTATTTTATCTAAATAATTTTTTAAATATGTTAATTTTCACTTTTAAAACAAAAACTAACATTTATCGAAAATTCACGGGTTTTGACAGAAATGGATTTCAAACCTTAATAAAAAATTTTAATTGCATTCATAAAATTATAAGATCATTTATATTTAATAAAAATTAATTTAATAATAATAATATTATTTTATTAAAATATTATTTAATTAAAAAATCCCTTAATTTAATAAAATATATTTCTTAATTAAATAATAACTAAAAACACCATTTGTACTTTAAAAACTATTTAAAATGTATCAAAAATGACTAGAAATTATATTCATTATTATATGAAAAAATAATGTACATGAACATTGTACTACTTATTTGTTACATAACCCCTTAAAACAGCCGCATACGACCTAAGGGTAAGTTGTGCGATGGTGACAGACTCTTGGGGTGGCTCGGATAACATCATTCGAGTGGTAATTTCAATCAACTTCCACTTTTCCCGTAGACGGTCACGTTAGAGCTTGAAATGATGAAGCTCAGCTTGGGCTTGGTCAAGGGCGAAGCCTAAAGATGCCAACTCTTTTCCGAGCTCCGATAAATGGGATTCGTAAGGGGAAATTCTACTGGATGAGGCCATCGCTTCCTTTGTCTGAGTAAATTGGATTTTTTAAAGTCCTATATTTATACTAATCATGTGATCACTGTTCAACGACTATATTAGCAACGGTCAAAATTATTAACATAAAACCAAAGAAGTTGACAATTTATATAAACATAAAGAGACATTTAATTAGATCAAGAGGGATTTCCATTAATGAAACTTTGGGTCATTACATGGGGCCAAACCATGTGAGTTATACATGGGGCCTCATGTGTTCATCACACATGGTAAGGCTATTTTTTATGCCATACACTAAGGAATTTTTCATGTAGTTTAATATCATATGAGTTGGAAATGGTGCTTGGAAGTTTTACATCATGCATCTCAGAAGTGGTTGGGTCTTACTTGTTGAGGGGAGACCATGTCATGGTAGGAAGAGATTCATCATAAGGAATCCTCACTGAGATAGGTGAAAATTTTCCCTTGAATATTCCACCTTTAGGGATTATGTTACCACCGTTGTTGCACCTCTAGCTGGGATATGGCATTGGAACTGTCGTGGAGAAGTGAAAATATAGATTGCCGATGTTATTGTACCTATTCTTAGGACAAATAGGCATTAGGTAACCTATGATTAAGAGAAAAAATAAAGGTAATGTATGTACAAGATGCATAATGGTTTTTGGGTTTGGTACTAGGATGTTTTTTGTGCGAAACATTATTTAGTTACACACAATAGTTATATGAGAAAGGAACTCTTTCACAAGGGCAACACATGGATTCAAGAGGTATAGTTGCGTGCAAGGTTTGGAGTTGCACATAGGTCATGGTTGTAGGAAGGTATATTAACTTGTGTGAAACAAACCTACCTTGAGATGTGTTGTGTAAGGATCACTCAACTATATAGAAATTCATTTTTGGTCTTACATGAGTTCTTTCATGAAAGTTCTCTACCTTTTAGGGTACAATATCTCTATTATTGTGCGCTATCATGG
This sequence comes from Viscum album, assembly GCA_963277665.1. Lineage (NCBI taxonomy): Eukaryota > Viridiplantae > Streptophyta > Magnoliopsida > Santalales > Viscaceae > Viscum > Viscum album. Next base: position 1,494,894,771 of record OY728119.1, on the reverse strand, counting down.
AAGAGGAATATTTGCATGCACATGAGTGAAAAATCATATTTTAGAGATCCCCCCCAAGTTGGTGGGGGAAGGGGGGTGAGGTTTTATTTATATCCTAAATCCTTGTATGGTGGTGTGAAAATTCATTGGTCACAAAACATGGTTGTTCACTTCTCAGTAATTTTCTATTGGGGTGTGGCTATGCAACCTCTTCGGTTTGACATCACCTTCTTCACACAACTGGATGGTTGTGAGATGGGATTGTGTGAAATTATCACTCTTGTGTGCATTGTCATTGGATGATGGAGACTGGTCCATTAAACCTATTAGAGTTTTTTTCACCTTTCACACGCAACTATTTTATTGTGCCACTAAAAGAATTCCATTATAATCTTCTGTTTTGTGCGCACTTTCCTTGGGCATCATGTCAGACTCAAGGTATCTATGGAACATAGAGTAACCTTTGTAACAGTATTAATTTGTGTGAAAAACCACTTATTTTGTGTGAAGTCATTGAAACATGTGAAAAACATGCTCCTTAGCATCATAATGGTCCATTAGGGGGGGGGGTGCATGTCTGGTTTAGCCAAAACTGGCCATTTGGGGTTCCTGCCATATTTTCGGCTTCAACACTTCTGTGGGTTTTTCTTATATTTCCTTCTAGAGGAGTGGTTTCTAGTATTTTATTAGGTTAAGAACCAAAATATTTAAAATAATACCCTTCATGATGTGGAATTTAGTCATGTTCATAATGAATTGTTTTTAAAACATTGAAATATAATATAGGTTTTGGAGGAATCATTTTAGGTATATAAAATCAATAAAATAACCTAAAAAATGCATTATTTTAAAAGAAAAACCTATTTTTTATTATTCATTCCTTTTATATTATTTATTATATGAATTTTGGTATTATGATGTCATAATACATATCATATATTTATACCATATTTAATTTTTACTAAAAAATTCGATTATCTTAGAAAATTATGAAAAATTCACCATTGGATAATTTCAATATGATATTTTTAAAAATAATATTTATTGTGAAAAAATAATTTTATAAATATGATAATTTCCACCTTTAAATAAAAAATCTTATTTATTAAAAAATAATAGGTTTTATGAAAATGAAAACTTTCTAACCCATATAAAAATTACACGAGGCTTCATTAAATTATATTATAAATTATATTTAAATAAATATTATTTAATAAGACTATTTCATTGTATTAAAATTTATTTCAAAATTATTGGATTTATCAAAAATAGTATTTTAATTTAAATTATGTATATTTCTAAAAGATAAAATACAATTTTGGTTTCTTCATATCAAAATATAATATATATCAAACTAATTATATAATCATGTATATATATATAAATTAATAATTAAAAGGGGCCAATATAGTCATTATTTTTTAAAATATAAAAATATGAAAATTCATACTACTAGGTTCTAGATACATAACCCCTTATTACATCAGCATGCACCCTAAGGCTGAGGTGTGTGATGGTAGTGATTTATTGGCACAGTTCAATGAACATGGTTTGGATAGTGATCTCTATAAGTTTGAACTTAGCACTTAAATATCTTTACTCAAGTTACAGATATTGAATCCTAGCATGGGTTTGGTTAAGGTAAAATACCAGTGATGTCATCTCCCTCAAAAGATCTGATAAATGGGCTTCATAGGGTATGATCCTATAGGATGAGGCTATAAATTCTTTCTTCTATGTTTATTTTTTTTATAAAACTTAATATATAATAATATTAATAGTTATTGTAGAATGGATACATTAACAATGGCTATGATGCTTGACGATCTTTTATGTCTGATACAAATATTATAGCTATAATTTATAACAGTCTAAAATAAAATATAGATAATATTTTATATATAACTAAATTACTTAATAATTCAATTATTAGAATGATAAATTCATTTATAAAAGTTTGGGTTATTACAAAATCGGCCAGCTAGGCACACACCATACTTAAGGTGTAAAGAAACTAACCAGTTGTGACCCTAGTACCCCCTGTGAAGTCAGAGAAAACATCTATATCATCAAAATATTTTGAGTATAGATGCAACTAGAATCACCAAAATAAGGAACAAGAGGAAGATACATTTGTAGTACCCATGATGGTCCAAAACCTTATAGAATTATTACACCCATCATTAGGAGGATGGTAACTATCCCACTAAACGAGACAATGGGTACTTCCCCACTGGGGATGGAGCCCTTATCCCCCAAATCTCCCCCTCCCTCTCTCTCATCCTAGGGGTTCCTCTCGAAAACCTCCTCTTTGGATCCAAATGTGCTTCGGTCTAACATTCCCTATCCTTCTATTCCTCTATTATTTTCCTCTCTTTATGGTGTTGATCTCTTCTTTTAGGTGGTGTGACTTTTTGGTGTTTTTCTCATAGGGAATATAGTCATTTCTGATGACCCCGACCGCTTCTCCACTCTGAGTCGGTTCTGGAGTTGTGTTTCCTCAAAGGTTTTGGGAGGTGGGCTTTGGCAGCTGAAGATTCTTATTCCGCAACATGATTTGGATCTGTATGAGTTTTTATGGTGAATATTCTGATCTATTATCTGGTAAGTTTTTGTTATAGTTTTTTAATGGTGGTGGCCATAGAATTTTCCTGATGGTTTTGTTTAAATGAGGTTGTTATCCAACAGTATTTGGAGGCCAGAGTGGTGTTCGGTCAGTGACGTCGTCAAATTATAAAGGCAATATTGATGCTAGTATTTATTGATGCTAATGACTAGATGATAGAGGAGATGATGAAGATTTTACGATGGCGACGACAGAATCTGGTGGAAAGGCTCGCCAGTGATGTGGAAATGGATCACTGAAGAGGACAATGACAATGATTATTTAGACTCCTATGAGAAGGTGGTGATGATTCTGGTGGGTCTCTCCAACATTGTGATGATGGGGATACATAAGATCAGGGTGTTCAACGTGATGTGTATACGAAATAAAGTACGTGGTTGAATCGATATGATAGATGGGTGATGATGAATTTTTAATTTTTAAATCCAAATATTGTATACTCACTTTTTCTGTTAAATTCTTTTGAAATGTTTGGTTATCGCTAATCCATAAAGTGGTTTTTTAGAAAATGAAAAAAAATGATTTTTTCGGCAGGGGGTACTTATCCACCAAACAATATCCTCAACAAATAAAGAGTCACAATATGGTTTTATCAATATTATTTACTTAGAATACACCGTATATAATGTATCAGATATATTTGAAACTGATATCCCTATACATAATCAGTGAAGAGGCCACAATGAGGGGGATAGGGAAGATGAGGTCATGGTGAACTTCAATGTTCAAGATTCATTTTCACTAATGACATATAGGCAGATGAAACCCATATGAACCCACTCTAATGGGATTAATAAGAATATAAATCTAATGTTAAGTCATATAAGGATCATTCATACCCTATCATACTAGAATACTAGCTATAAGTCATGTGATTGACCGCTCCACATTGAAATACAAGAAGGATATCTCAAAAAAACTTATATACAAAAAAATATCCCTTTATAGTGTTTAGGTAAAAGATATTATAGCATAATTTTATTTTATCCCAAATACATAGACAAGGGAATAAAATTATAGAAATAAACATTGATTCTTGGTTAATAACTATGGAATATTGAAGCATTTAACCATCATCAAAACAAGACTATCAATCCATGATACCATTCAATTGTCAAAAAAACTCAGGGAAGCCCTCATTGAGGCCCTTTTAATCCATCAAGATTTTGATGTTGAAATTGATACAACTGAGACATATAATATAAGGATTGTATCTTAAAAATTATATATATTCATCTCCTTTAAGGAACAACATTGGTATCTTTCAATAACTGGTCACATAAAACCCCTATACATCTCTAGATGACTTGATGAAAATAAAATCTACTGGGACCTAATTGATAAAATTTCTAGGATCAATCTCATAATGATATGAACTCTGAATCAATTAGGTTAAAATGAATCTGGTGTGTCTCCCAGAAACTTAATAATTTAAGGATAGGATATGAATAAAAAAAAACCTCTCAATAAGATCTATAGGTTCTGAGTATAGCAGAAGTGTCCTATGTTGGTATGAAAAACTAAAATTTTAGTCTTAATTTACATGATATAATTTTTGCACATGATTGAAAAATCATGTACAATGAAAATCATATATTATTTGACTATATTAAAATACTATAAATATAAGAGTAGGATAATCACATTTAATTTATAATTAATTTATGAGAATATATAGAACCACCTCAACTTTTAATTCTCTCTAAGTTGATGATCCGATTAACTAGATCTCATCATACCATCGTTTCACTATAGGATCCAAGATTATTATACCTATAACAGTGATCCACACATGCACCAAAATATTTGAATGACACTATATAATTTTTGAGTACTAGAAAGGCTAATCCTAATCACTTGTGATGTTTATGGTTGGCCCCAGAAATATTCTTTTTGAAGGAGGAAGAACTCATAGTGTTTTATTAAAAGGCTTGAGAGAGGAGGAAGAGAGTTCTCATTCTTTAAGAGAGTTCTCATTCTTTATCTATACATCTCTCAATATATTTTTTTCACACCAAAAGTGAGTTATGGAAAATGTTATAATTAGATATTTATTATGGTAGGTTTAGGGTTGGAAAATTGAACACAATCCCTTTAGCATCCTTAATATTCATAGTTTATGTTATTCATATTAAAAATAATAATAATACTAATTGATTTACATATGAAAAACATTATGTATATAAATAAATATCATTTAATCCATTTCCAATTGGACCATTATGTTTGGTCTACTTTCCCATGTTGAAATTTATTGATCCTTGAATAATGACAATATAATAAATAAATGTCACTGTATTATTCTATGATAAATATAATAAATATTATATTCATCAAACTTTAAAATATTTTTAATAGTTATTTAACTCACTTTTTGTTTGAAATAACTTGTGATTAAATTATATCCATCAACCAAACCCAAAAAAAATCTTATTTATTCTAACTTGTTAAATTCATTATTTGAATTTAAATGAGATTACTGATACACTTAGTGTGTGACCCTAAAGGCATCTTTCTTAGTAGTATTATGAATAAATTCCTAAAGTATAATGTTTTCATCTAGAAACATTCCAAGGATCCCATATAGAAACAAGTTAATGTTTCAATGACATCCAACCTCATATGAATTCTTACAATGTAAAATTATCCCTTTATCATGATATCCTGAATCAAGTAGGTTTCATACTAGTTCCATTAACCTATATATTTGATATATCTTTCTTTTAATTTATGGAAATGAACTCGGATAAAAAACACCATGACCATGAATTTATATAGGTAGTTTAATTCCCATCGAATTTCCTAATATATCAACTTCCACCAAGGGAAAGAAGCAATAAATCATTTCTCACATTATATATTAATGGAATTTCACTCATAACATACCCAACGTATCCTACCTCACCATGATCATATTTTTTTTGTTTTTAATTAATACATCAATGAACATGAGTCATGATATCTATTAATGATAATATTAAAGTATAAGGATCAATAAATACATCCATATTTATAAATATCCAATGAAACATGAAAATATGGATTTCTTATTAATAGTTATATTCTTATAATTCATTATCTTGGAGATTAAAAAAGGAAAAAACCTTGAGAAGGTGTATCAATTTATTATGAGACTCTTATCCTTGATATTTAGTATCATATATGTCTCATCATAAAATATCATCCATCCATAAAAAATATTTCAAGAATAATGTTGTAGAAGCTCTATATTCTCATTATAGTGGGTTAGTGCTATGAAATTTTAGAATGGAATAGATCCTTAGGAAATTATCACATAAAAATTTCATATAGAGGCACAATAATAATGTTATAATAAAACTTCAATAATAATGAAAAAATGTATCCATGTAATAAAAAATTCATTTCTAGGGCACCAACTCCAATAAACTCTGAATTACACTAGAGCCATCTGGAAACCACTTTTAGTCCACTAGTTGCCACATGATACTCATGACTCTACTAAGGTAAATACTTGGTTAAGAGTTATACCATATTTTCTTCTATGGATACTCTTCTCATCTCAAATTCACCACATTAAGAAAAATCCCTCAAGAGATGAAACTTCGGATGTATGTTCTTTGTCCTTGGGAGTGACCTTGGATATTTGGAAAGAGACACTATTACAGTGTTATCATAGTACAACATGATATGGTATTTACTTATAAGAACCACATAAATCTCTTTAACAAATTTTCTAATCCATAATACTTTCTTGGATTCATTAGAAGCCACAATATACTTAGTCTTTGTTGTAGAATTAGTGAAAACTAGTTGATTTGAACTCTTCTAGATCACAACTCATCCATTAAGACAAAATATATATCTAAACTCCAACTTCCGATCGTATTTATTTTTCTAAAAGATATAATATAAATAAAACCTGATTATTAGCTCCACATATCCTCCATATACCTATAAAATATCTTTAGTTTTCCTCAAATACATTAAGATAGTCTTAAAAGCAATCCAATGTTGTTCACACATATTTTCATGACATCTGCTAACAATTATTAAATAATAGGAAATATCAAGACTTATACATAACATGGAATATATGATAAATCCTATATCATAAGAATATGGGATCTTACTCATTATCTCTTTTACCTCTTTTCTCTGAGGACACATTTTCTAGGAAAGATATGTACCATCTAGCACTATAACTAATCCCATATTGGAATGTTCCATATTTAAACTCTTCAAAATTTTGTCAATGTATATAACATTACTTAGTCCAAGAGGCCTCTTTTATTTATCATTCATGATCCCGATCCCATTAGTTTAGGATGCTTCACCTAAGTAATTTATAGAGAATTACTTTTTCAGTCATGTATTAACCTCTTATAAGGTAGGTATATAATTTCTAATTAGTAATATGTCATCGACATATAATAATATGAAAAAAAATATGATCCCCCAAAATCTATTATAAACACATGGATAAATTGTTTTCATAATGAAATCAAATTATTTTATGGATTCATTGAACTAGATATTACCTGAATTAGATGCTTTATTTTATCTATAAATAGATATATGAAACTTTCACACCTTTTTGGAATTTCCCGGAGTCAAAAAACCTTTATACTATATCCTATACACATCCTCTTGAAGGTTTCCTTTATTGAAATCAATTTCGAAATCCATTTAAAAAATCTCATAGTAATGGTAAGATTCTATGAAGAAAAATTCTGATGGATTTAAACATGTAAACTTGATAAAAGGTTTTTTCATAGGCAATTCCATGATATTTTTCAAACCCTTTATCAACTAGATGTGTTTTATTGGTATCTACTTTACCTTCCATGTCCATATTTCTCTTGAATAACCATTTACACCCAACATGTTTTACATCAAATGGAATATTCACCAAAACCCAAACTTGGTTTTGATACATGGAATCCATCTTAGAATTCATGTCTTCTTTCCACCTTATACCTTCTAACCTCTCTATTTCCTTCCTAGAGTATGGAGGTTCATTATTTTCAATAAATAATGAGCCACCATAACTAGTGACTAGAAAAACATATCTCTCTGGTTCTATTATCTCTCTAATTATCCTACACAATACTTGTGTTTCAGTAACAACTTATTCTATGGGAACATATGAAGGCTTTTAATGTACCAACTATATGTATCATGAAAATCAAATTCACCTAAGTCAATATTTCTACCACTATCCTTCTTGAGTATGTTTTCCATCTCAAGAAAAATGGATTATCTTGTGATAATTACTTTCTTTCCTGATGCGTTGTATAGACTTAAAAAATTCCTCATTACCCCATGCATGATTATGTGAAAAAACGGGTTTCTTTTCACTCTATAACTCAAAGGTAATACCTTTTTTCACTTTAGTTGGTACTCTATTTAGTAAGTACGATGTCATATGTAATGCATATCCCTAAAAGGATAATAGAAGGCTTGCATGACTCATCATCGATTACCATTTCTCACAAGGTATGGTTCATATATTTTCTAACACCATTCCACTATGGTGTATATGGTGGAGTATGTTGAGATAAAATCCCATACTCCCATATAAATTTAATAAATTATTTATTAAGATATTCAACCCCTTGATCTGATCTAATTTTATTTATCTTCTTACTAATATTATTCTAAACTTAATTCTTTAAATATTTAAATTTCTCAAAGGGTTCAGACTTATACCTCCTCAAGTAGATATAACCATATATGCTCAATTAATCAGTAAAAGTAATAAAGTACAAGAATCCACCTCTATACTCTTCTTGAAAAGGATGGCACACATCAGTGTGTACCAAATGTAGAATCTATGTTTCCCTTTAACATTGAAAAATGAATGGTGGTTTGGTCATATTAACTTGTAAATAATAATGGAATCTTTCAAGTATATTAATTTAAAAAGAGTTAAAGTAACCATCTTGATATAGTTTTTTCAAACGCTTCTCATTTACATGACCAAGAAGATGATTGCAGAACTGGGTGTTATATGAATCATGTGTTTATGTTTTAATATCTGTTGAAAATATTTTTTTGTAATTTAATACATAAATACCATTATTAAATTGTTCCATACCATAACATATGATATATTTATAAAATTATAAAACTTCATTTCCAAAGATGAAAAAAATCCATCCATGTATAATCAAGAAACTAAAATAATATTCTTAGTAATATTATGCACATAATAAAATTTCTTGAAAACTAAAACAACTCATGTCGGTAATGTGAGATGGTAGTCTCTAAGGGATAGAGCAGCTAGCCTCACTCCATTGGTATCCCATATATCCACCTCATCTCTAGTAATATTACAAAATCTACTTTGTTCCTATATTTGGGTAAAAATGAGAGCACCACATGTAGTATCTAATACCCAAATTGTAGACATGGAATGATTATACTCAATAACAAATACACCTGAAGCTTAACCTCTATTCTTTGGATAGATGAAATTATTCTTCCAGTGGTCCTGATTGCCATATATAAAACAGACTACATCCTTTTCCTTTTCTTTCCTTTGGATCTTATTCTTCTTAGAAGGATGGTTCTCCAGATACTTAGAATTAGAATGAGTATTTGGACCCTTTTACTTTTTCTTCCTATAATTATTCACCAAAAGGAAAATAATTTTATCACAACCCATGTCTTTATAAAATTGAAAAATAATTTTAAAAAGTTCTGAAAGTGGAATCTTGATATTTCGAATATTATAATTCTCAATAAAGCTAGAGAAGTTTTTGGGAAGTGAGGATAGAATGAGATCTATGCACTGATCAATAGTGATCTTAAAACCCAAGATATCTAGGTGCTAAATGTATCCAATAGTCTTGATTACATGTTCCTCAAATGAAGTAAACTCTCTAAGATTTCATATTAATAGTGCATTAAATATCTCATATCTCTTTAATCTCTCCTTCTCATGATAATAATCTTTAATGTGAAAAACAATGTTGTACATATCCATATCCTCATATTTCATTACAAGATCATTGGACATGGAGGATATCATGTAATATTAGGAATCCATAGCATCTTCCACATGCTTCAAACATAGATATAATTATTCCCCATTAGCCTTTTTTGAAATAAACTTAGGAAGTGGGGTTTCAAGCACATATAATTTCCATTCATGGAATAGTATAATGAGAAAGCACCTATACCATTCCTATAATCTTTCACTGGTGATATGGTTATACTTCTAAAGTATGGATCAAAATTATATTATTGAATTTATTTTATTATCCATTTCTATAAATTTAGGGAATACATTTTTTACATGTTATGATTATAAAATTTGATTAAAAATTTTAAATTTTATTAAATTCTCTTAATCTACTATTATTTTTCAAAACCTAATATCCATCACCATTAGTTTTGAAATATCTTATCAGTTAGATATTCTAGTTGCATGGATCCATATTCTCCATATCATAACTTAGACATGGTCTTGATAGGCTATTTGAAGGGTTTTAGGTAGGTGTAACTTTATATCTACATTAACTCATAGTTCCTTGATCAGTTGAGTGGGATCCCTAATCCAAAAGTCCTAATTTAAAAATTAACTCAACCCTTGCCTCTCAATTACAATGAGACCTGCTTGGGTAGTCAAAACTTGATGAAAACCAAGTTAATTCAACCCAAAACCTCAGGCTAAAATTTCCATGATAATTCAAAGCACCCCAACTTGGATTGGTCAATCACTTTGAACTATGAGTTCATTTTTAACTTAAGTAGTATAAGGATATACCAAATTAATATTTTATTTGAGGTATTTTTATGTTTATACGTAAATACTATTTTATCTTTTCATATACAATGTTAATATTATGTGGATCTTACTTAATTTATTAACCATTCATGATAAAAAATTTATGCATAATATGGTTATATTTTATTCCATCTTTCATGATTGTTAATTAATTTATTAGGTTATCACACAACATTCACAAATAAAAATAATTATCCATGAAATTGAAAGGAATAAAATATACGTGGTATGATCATGAGATTATCTAATGGTTAGTATATCCATTTGATGATAAAATAATGCTATAACATAGGGTAAAACACTTAGAACCATATCTTGGTTAATTTTTCAACATTCTACCTTGGACCCTATGTATCACATTGATTGGTTTTTTTATGGTCTCGGTATTTTACATAGTTCAATTTTCTTTTAAATTTTGATTAAACTCTTTCTAAATGGGTTAATAGAAGGTTTATCATGAGTGGGGAAGGTATCTAGGGTGTCCTAGTGGTTTGGTATATGGAAAATAGTGAAACTAGGTCAATTTATATTGAGAATGTGATTAGATCATGGTTAATAGTAACTACGCACCATAATAATACAACATATAGAAGGGAGTGCATAGTTATAAAAACCATGTGGGTGGGCCCAAATATCAAATGTAGAATGGTAAAAAACATGGTATACACTTATGTTGAATGAAAACATTAATGAAAAAATATCATAAAAAAGGAAAATGGAAACAAAACAGATAAAGAACGAACATATAATGCTAAAAAACACTCATATTTAATAAAAATGGTAGAAGGAATTGACTAAAATCGAGTTGTAATGGAAATATAAGATAAAATAAGAGAAAAAAGAATAATAGGACACTATGACAACACTATTCCAAGTGTATATCACTGCTCAAATATTTATAGACTCGATGGTTACACAATTTTTAAGTTGTCACGTCATATTACTCAGTGCGGTGGATTCTGTCTCAGTGAATACAAAAAATTTATCTAGTTTTCATGATATGTAATCTCAATCCAAATATTTATCTATGCATATTGTATATGGATATTTTCAATGGCTTGTATCTTTGAAATCCAAAGATATCACATCTTTTATGAAATTTAATATTCTCATGACCTGCAATATATTCACGACCTTTGATATGAGTAGGAACTATAATTTAAAGTGCACATGATGTTTATTAAGATTTAACATTGTTTATACTTGTATTGTAAATTTTCATGGGATGGGATATATTCTCACAGGAATTCTGTGAATTATGAATACACATCATGTAACATTCCTAACGTGTATAGTCCATTTTTTCCTTTTTCAACGACTTTTCCTTTTGATTCTTGTTTACACATTTCCTATAAAAATCAATAAAAACCTAGTGCATTATCTAATAAAGTGTCATAAAATTATAAACAAATTATTACAAAAGATTTATATAAATCAAGATTATCAAATTCCCTCACACTTGAACAATTTATTATCCTCAGGAAAAAAGAACTCAACAAGGATTCCAAAAAAAAAACAATTTTTAAATGTGAACCATACATTCCAACCAATTCAATAAAACTATGTTTGAGTGGAAAATGTGGTCCACCAGAATCACTCTTGCATATAAATTCAATCATGAATCATGATCAAATTCTTTAACCAAATTCATTTTTATTTTAATTACAATATTTTAACCATTCCATAGAAACCATACCCATGTTTAAATTTACCTCATAATGAATTTTCTTTCATAAATAAAGGTAAAATATTATTAGTGTTATGTTCATAACCTAAATAAATTCTCCTAGCCATAGGCATATATTGTTTCTAGAATCTCCACTTTGTGAAGACAGATACAATATTAATCATGAGGACTTAAGAAATAAGGTCAAATGAATCTGAGGCTGAGGGTAGGTTGATGATAAATAATTTGTTCAAAGAGGGGTTTATATCTATATTAAATTTCATGATAATTGTGAACATTGTGATAAAAGAAACTCTTCCTAGTTAAGAATGTCCCAGTTTTCTCAATAATTTAGTAAAGGTCCATGAACGTATCAAGTAAGCATATAGTGAATGCCTTATTCCTTTATTTTTATTTTATATATTTTTTCAAATATTGTTCTCAGGATAGGTCTCACATCTATAACCTAACAAAATATGTTTTTATATGAAAAATTATCAGTCTGGAAATGGTGATTTATGAATACCTTAATTCACAATCCACACACACACACACACACACACACACACACACATATATATATATATTCTTTCAATGTAATTGGGAAATCAAACTGAAACTCCATAGGTAACCATAAACCATTAGCCTAGTAAAAATACCATCATACATCTCCTCAATTTCAAAAATATTGTATACAGTAAAGATGTAAAATCACCCACATTGTTCACAAGAAAACCATGCGTAAAGACCAATAATAAGGTAGGAAGGGAAAATAGTCTTGAATTAGCTGCTTCCTTAAAATATCATTCATGAATAATAATGACTAAAGAATGACAAATATAAATGTGAGTTTTAGGAAAATATGTCTCAAAAAAGATATCCTTAATAATATACACACAATATTTATTTATTAATATCTTTTAAAAGATCTCAATGAAAGTTTTGATAGGTTTACATGCCATAGGTGTCTCTCAATAAATATTCTCAAAAAAGAATATGCAATTGGAGTTTAAGAATCCTCTCAATAATGGGATAATAATATAAAACTGGCAATTTATTAGGGCATATCATCAAGTAATAAGTCAATAAAAATTAATTTCAATAATATTTAATTATAATTAAACAATTCAACTAAAAAATCATGTTGAAATACTATGTAAGAATAAAAATAGGATTTAGAAAATTTTCTACCAAACCTTTTATTTTATTTTAGTGGGTGTAATGATGTTTCAAGTTAAATAATGCTTTTGAATGGAAAATGTATCATAGAATAATTATAAAAATCAATATAAGGTATATTTATAATAAATCTCAAAGAGGAACCCCACTCTTAATGTGAAACATTTTATACACTGTTTTGTGAAGTGTCATGGGAGAGAATATAATAAAAGCATCAACAATTTGAAAATGGAATCTGGAATGGAAAATAGGGAATCAAGAGCTCCCTGTAATGAATGTCACACCTTATGGGAAATTGGTGGATTACAAATCTGTATAGATATAACTTAAAATTTATTATAAATAAATGATCCTTGTAATAATTAAATCATTAATATATAGATGATAAAAAATTTATAATTATATTATTGGTTAGGCATCAATATTTGTGTCATAAATGAATTTGGATCTGAAAGATTCATGTTTTGGGATATAATGAGTTTTGGGGAGGCTGATAAAAGGAAGTATATAAATAAAAGAAAAATAGACTAAACATTTATAGGAAGTGAAAAATATGGGCTTCCTCTCACAAAGTGCTAAAAATTACCTCACCAGCTATATGGATGAACAAGGAAATCAGTAAGTTCCATCCATAGGTTCATTGGTCTTCTATCTCACACAGTAATTGGTGCCCATGTCATTAATCTCATGGGGATGCTTGAAAGTATTAACCACTTTAGGAGTCTATCAAGCATAAATCTTGGGTTATAGGAAGTACATACAAGAAAGTTATAGAGGATACTGCTAAAAAGAATGTATCTGTAGTTGGAGATCTTCATACTTTCTCTATAGGTTATCCACATGCTGACATAGCTCATGTAGGATGATAGAAGATAGCCTAAAAGGCTTGGTAGAGACCATAGAAGATGCAACAGAGATAGAAATGGATAAAGTAATGTAGTAGTAAAACGAATGTAAGCATGAAAGAAAAAAAACTGTATCTCATCCATATATATATATATATATCTCTCTCTCTGTGTGTGTGTGTGTGTCTAACATAGAGTACATCATGGAGTCATGGATATAAGGAAAATATAAATCAGACCTAAAAAGGAGCACAATAGGGAAGGGGGTACAAGGGAAATATAAATAGTCTGGGCTAAGTCGCCAAAACTTGCAGCCGAATTTCCCTCATGAGTAGTGAATCTCTCAAGCTTCTCCACCATATCTAAGTCCTCTATATAAGTGGAAATAAGTTCATTGAATGGATCAAAATGTTTTATGGTGATGGAAGCTGTCTCGGTTGATGATGGAGGTGAGACGGTGACCCAGATGGTGACCATGTGTCTAGATTCATGATAGATCAATAGAAACTTAATAGATGATGGGATGGATGGGAATTTACCTCAATGGTCCTACTCTGCAAGATAAGATTGCTGGGATGTAGGGTCAGTAAGATCCTGGTGGTATAAATAATGAAAAGGAAAGGAGGAGAAATATTTGATGTTGGTTCTCCGAAAGATACTAGATAACAAACCATAGGTCTAAGGGAATGGATGGGCTAGGTGTATATGTGGGTAAAGTGGTGGTTTACGTAGTAGGGATATCGGTAGTGGTAGTGGTTGGTATGGTCATGGTGGAAGAAATGGAGGTAAAAATGGCTAGGTCAGTGGTAAATATAGTGGTTGAGGTTGTGGTAGAGGCTGAGGTGGTGTTGGTTAAATGTTGGACAAGTGACTCATCAGTTAACTTAATGTATCCTGACACCCATTGGTTGATGTCACTGTCTTTCCTTAGTAGCCCTATTTTAAGGAGCATAAGGAATTCGATGGAATCCATTGTCATGAGGGATGTGAGGGTCCAGGAGGTGTAGAAAATGATGTGATTTCTATCCATATGGGTGATAAAGGATCCTCAGATCAAAATTCCTTGAATTTTTCTCATTTATTCCTCATAATATAAGGAAAATGGGTACGCCATGGTAATGGCTAGGCTTCCCATGGTTGAGGCATTAATAAGCACATTGATCTAGCCCATGATCCTATGATCCTTTATGTGCACAAGCCAAGAATGTTCAAAGAATGGTGAAGGATCGAAAGTGAAACAACTCATAGCTGTGTGAACGTTGATGTCTAAAAATCTTGGGAACTATAAGGGTCCATGGATATCAACCTCCAGTGTCATGCTACATATGAATTTCTCAGATTGAGATTTAGAGTTGGAAAGACTGGAGAGGTGATGAGGTGGATGGAGTAGAAGCCCAACTGAATTCCAAATTCATCTTGGGTGAGCTCCGAGGGTCTACCGCTTATCTAGAAGGTGGCACTGTCAATGTTCTAGTCAAAGGTGTCCAATAACTTGAAGAAATATCCCCCATAAGGTATCCTCATGCACCTTCTTAATGGGGGAGAGTTTCAACCTATCAATGAGGTTAAGGACCTCCTGGTTAGTCCAAATCCACATAATCACCACAAGATTGATGGTCTTGTTGGTTCGTATAGGATTTTACTATAGAAGAATCAATGTGATATGCTGCTCAAGAGTAGATAGGTGAAGGCAGGGATAGAGGTGGAGATGAGAAGTGACCTGTAACCCACTAGAATCTTAATTTGAATCCTTAGTGGTTGTATGTGTGGAATAATTTGTAATGAGGGATTAATATGATTAAGTGGAGTGTGAGAAGCCCTCAAGTTCTTGGCTAGAAAAAGATCCTCATGCTCTGGTGTGTTATCGGTTTGAAGTGTACAATTGGTATTTATAACGGTCATTTGGAAGGAAGAATAGATAGAAGGGGATGTATATTAGATGAATGAATATGATAAGAGGAGTGGAGGTTGGGGGTGTGGAGAAGGAAAGTCATGGATGTAGTGGTTGATGGTGGGGTAGAGGGAGCGATAGAGGAGCATGGGTCATGTGGAAGAGGGAGCGGTGGGTGGGTGGGTGGGGGGCACAGTTCATGAAACCTTGAGTCATAAAATTTTAAAGACTCCTAAAATTTCACATCATGTAAGATTACATAATGTGATTTTTTTTATTTTTTTTATTTTTTAAGCCATGACATTTACATGTCGTGTAATGAATACATAATTTTTTTCCATTTTTTCTTCCTTTGAGCCAGGACCTATGTCATTTTCTCCCAGAACACCCTTATCCTTATTAACTACCCCTATAACTTATCCTAGACTATTTGACTTGTCATTGGTTTCTTCCCATTAAGAACTTCATTTATTATTGACAACTACACTCATTTTAGTTTAGATGAATCTTAGGGTCATGAAACTCCCCTCATGGAATGTTTCTTGGTAGATCCTTAATCTCCATACATTAAACTTTAAGGGTGGATCTCCACCTTTATAAATCTAGATATCCTTGTATGGAAAAAACTTTGTCATTGTAGGGCCCTTACCATTGGGAGTTTAGCATCCCAGGGAAAATTTTCAATTGGGAATTGAATAACAAGTCATTATCCCCTAGTGTGAAGATCTGTCACACTATGCACTAGACATGCTACTTCATTGTCTTTTCTTTATAAATTATATAATATTCATAAGATTCTTTTCTTATATCTTCCATTTCATCCATTTTTATCATCCTAACTTCCCTATATATTTTATCATCTAGATTTAATTTATTAATGGCCAAATATGAGTGATGATCTAGTTCCATTGGTAAATACCATGACTTCTCATACACAAGTCAGAATGAAGTAGCATCAATGGAAATTTTTTAAGTTATAAGATATGACTGAAGTGAATCATTTAGTTGATATTCTAGTCATTTCTACTTGTACTCATGATTTTTCCAAGGATTTTTTTTATCTCTCTATGAGATAATTCTACTTTTCCACTTGTTTGTGGGTGATAGGGAGTCCCAAAGTTGTACCAGATTCCGTACTTCTCAAGTAATATATTTAAAACATATTTAGAAAAAAAATTCCTTGATAACTAATGATTAATTGGGGGAATCCAAATCTTGAAAAGTTATTCTTTTTTAATAATTTCATCACTACTTTTGTTGTGTCATGAGTAGTGGCCTATGATTCTACCTATTTTGAGTCATAGTCAACACCAAATAGTGTATGAAATTTACCATGGGAATTTGAGAATAGTCCCATAAAATAAATCCCCCATATATAATAAATTTCAACTTGTAGGATTGGGTGTTGGGGAATTTCATTTCTTTTTATGATGGTTCCAGTTCATTTCCAATGATCACAATTTTGAATTTTTTTATTACATCTTAATGAAGCGTGGTCTAGAAAATTATACTTTGTAAGATTTTTTCCAATGCGAATTTAGGTCCATGGTGCCCTCTATTTGGTGACAGATGTCACATGTTGAGAAAACTTTTTATTTCATCTTCCAAGATACAACAATATAGTAGTCCATTAGTACCATGCTTAAAGATTAGTTGCTTATCCTAGTAGTACTATGAGGCTTCGAAAAAAATATCTTCCTATGTTTATATGAGATTTTTAGGTAGAGTGATCTAAGGGAAATATAATTTTAAATGCTTCAAAACCATGGGCATGCCTTAGTGTTTATTCTGAATAGAGTTTCATCAGGGAATTCAACCTCAATGTCTATATTTTCACCATCTTTGATGATGGGAAGTGGAAGTATGGATAGATGATTAGTTATGATGTTATCTATTACTTTAGTGTAATTTATGAAAAAGTAAAAATCTTACAACAGTAGGAACCCCATATCATTCATTATTTGGCATCTTTTTTACTTAATATATATTTGAGTGTTTCATGGTCAGTGTAGAAAACTACTTTTTACAACATAAGGTATGAACATAATTTTTCAAAGGCATACAAGACTTACAAAATATATTTTTCTATTTTTTTATAGTTTACCTGAGCTTAATTCAGTGTGTGAATGACATAGTATATGGGAAAAAATATATGTACAACTCACTATCCTAAGATAGTGCCCAAAAAAAATCACTGACATCACACATCAGTTCAAAGTTCTTGTCCTAGTTTGGTGAAATGATAATAGGAGCGACTACTAGGATATTTTTTCAAGTATTGAATTATTGATGGAACTCTTCAGTAAACTCAAACAGTGTATACTTTTATAATAAGAGTTTTAAGGGGAGGTATAATTTTGAAAAGTATTTTATGAACCGGTAGTAGAATGCTACATGGTCTAGAAATCTGCTTATGCCTTTATAGTAGATGATATATGTAAGTCTTTTAATACGTTGATCTTTACTAGATCAAATTCCATGCCATTATTTGGGATTTTTTGTCTAAGGAATATGAATCCTTCAACCATGAAATTACATTTTTTACAACATAATACTAGGAATTTTTATTCACAACATTGTAGGAATAATTCTATATTTTGTAAGCACACCTTGTAAGATCTTCCATAAACTGAGAAATTATTCATAAAATATTACAATAATTCCTCCACTATATTTTGGAATATACCTATCATGAACTGTTGAAAATTCTATGGTGCATTACATATACCAAAAGACATGCATATATTGGTGAAGGTTATGAGGGGACATATGACCATACTTATGGGGTAGTCATCTTGATTGACCACAATTTTATTGTATCCTGAATATCCATCCCAAAAAATGGAATTCATTTCTAGATAGAATTGATAGAATCTAATCCATGAAATATATAAGGAAATGATATTTTTAGGTTGATGTGTTTAAATTTATATAGTTCACACATATTCATGATCTAGTGATGGTTCAAGTTAAAATTAGCTCTTTCTTATTGTTTTTCACAACAGTTATGCCACCCTTCTTTGGAATGACTTTTAATGGACTCACCCAATTTCTTTTAGAGATTAAAAATATTATTATATAGTCTAGAAGTTTTAGTAATTATCTTTTAAGCAACTATTTAATTTGTGGGGTGAGTCACCTTTGGGGTTGGTGTTTGGGTTTAACACCTTCTTTCAAAAATATATTGTGTGTGAATACTGTGGGGATGGTACCATTAATGTCATCCACTCACTAAGTGATTGAGTTATTGCATCTCTTGAGGACTTATATAAACTTATCCTCTTGTATTATAGTTATTTCCAAGCTGATGATGTCTATAAATGCATATTTCGTATCTATAAATGTGTACTTGAGTGTTCTTGGATAAAGTTTCAGCTCTATCA
Source organism: Viscum album (assembly GCA_963277665.1). NCBI lineage: Eukaryota > Viridiplantae > Streptophyta > Magnoliopsida > Santalales > Viscaceae > Viscum > Viscum album. The sequence goes on along the minus strand of OY728119.1, from coordinate 1,494,875,428 downwards.
TTGGGGGTGGATGGCCAAGGGTATGAATGTTGGGATAGTTTCCCTTTTCATAAGTTTTATGTAGTTAAAATTACTCATGTTTATAGCCTTAATTTTTAAAAGGATATAATTTATCACTATCATCCTCATTGAACATGAAATTTTCTTTCTCACTATGAGAAAGATGATCTGACAGTCAAAGAATCACTAACTTACTTAGCAGGTTTAACTAGGTTGAAAACTACTTGTTCATCACCAAATATGAATATAAATCTCCCTTAATTTATATAGATCAGTTCCTTTATATTGGATAGGAATTATCAAAATATGATAATCAGAACATATCCTTCTTATTCCATATCTAGGATGTGGAAATCCTTGAGAAAGATGATTTTTTTACATTGACTTGGAAATCATTGAGAATTCCTAGAGGATACTCGACTGATCGTTCATCCAGATCAAGTTCCACCCTTTTAGGATTTAATTATTTGAGTACCATATTAAAGAATAAACTCATTGGAATGAGGTTAATGCTGGTTCCTAGGTTGCATATGTCTCTTATGAAGTTTCATTCCACTACGATGAAAGGTATTGAGAAATTTCCAAGTTATCTCATCTTAGGTGAATGATTTTGCTAAAAATCAACAAATAATTTTTTAGGGAGATGAATCCTAGGTCCTTCATTTTCCTTTTTATTGGAAATTAGTTCCTTTATGAATTTGGTATAGGTATAAATTTGGGAAATATCTTCTACAAATGGGATTTTGATATGCAATTTTTTGAATATTTCTAAAAAAAATTTATAATACCCTTCAAATTTTACTTGCATCATTCTTTCTAGAAAAGGTAAAAGTTTATTTTTAAGATGGTGGTGAAATATTTATTCCCTCTTTATCGGGTTGTTCTTGTGTCGAGTCTTTCTTAGGAGGTGTTAAGTCTATGGTTTGTCCTTGGATTACTTTTGGAGTGCTATCATCATTATCCTCATTAATGATAGTGGTATGTTTTTCATGTTCTTGAAGATTATTTTCCTCTCCATTGTTGGGTTTATGAAAATACATCACTTTTCCACTGCTTAATACCACTACCTTGGCTTTGTCTCTTGGGTGTGTCTCGATATTACTAAGAACCTTCCCCGATAATCTATTAGATAGAGTTTTTGAGATTTTTCTTACATGGTGCTAATGGTTTCAGATGACATCCCTTTGATTTTGATTTTCTATTTCTTGTGTGGTCATCCTTTTATATTATTTTTTCACAAACATGGTGATAAAATTCTCCAGGTTTGATTGTAATGGTGGGTCATGTTGTGGTTGTCTTTGGGTTGCAGTTTTTTCTGGGCTTTGAGAGAAAAAGGTTGTTGGGATGATTGTTCTTGTGGTCAAGGAGATAGTCCTTATGGTGAGAACCCAGGGGGTTCCCGATTCCATGGAAGTGATTGGACACTCCTCAATTGATAATATACTTGATTATTTTTCTGTGGTTGTGGGGCCGACCTCTGTTGATAGTATTTTTTATTGATAAGATTTATGGAATTTCTGAACTTATAGATTTAAATTAACAAAATTAAATTCTTGGATTTTAGTTTCTTCCATCACTACTATTCATTCCTGGTATGGGTACGACCCTCCACACATCTCACATTCTTGTATCTCCACAATATGGGAATAAAGCGGCAAAGGTGGAGAAGGTATCTGACATTATTCTAACTTTTTAGTAAGGGTATGTACTTATTCTTCTAGATGGGTGTTTTATTTCACTTTATAGATTCTAATTTAGGGTGGTAATATACCACTATTCTATGTATAGGCATTATATAACAACCATATCCTTTTACACAAACTATTACATTATTTCAAGAATAATTTACCATCAAATACAAACCAAGGATTTTAAAGTATAGTGTCTTTGGAAGATTAGATACATAAAACTAAAAACATGGAAATAGAATAAAAATCATTTATATTAATCATACATAATGAGATCCTAACATCCTTTAAGATTTTACATATACATAGGATAACCTGGGGAATACATAGACAAACATGATGAGCTAAAAATCTCAGTAAGGGAATAAACATAGAAATAAAGCACAACACATGGGTTAAAAGGCATAACACGATGACATTAAAAGGAATGAAACATGAATCAACATATAAAATCATAACATACAGAACATTGGATCATGTAATCATGTAAACATAAGAATGTGGCCGAAACATATAACATGACATAAACATGAGTCAAGGCTAACTTCCAAGACTATATCACATGGTGGAAAATGTCCCATAAAGGAATCTGTTTTACTCCCTATCCCAACATGACATCTCATGAGACTAAACATTACCTAGTTAATTGAATCTCTATCTGGGTGTACCCATCATAACATGTTCATGAATATGTGTGCCTCATGAAGTATCTAACATAAAAAATAAACATAAAGGTTTTCCATAGAAAGAAATGGGTGTTATAATCATATCATATGGAATCAACAATGAGAGTATTATAATGATTTCCATGAAATAATGGATTTAAAACATACATGGAAATTAATAAGGTAAATTAGGCATAGATCATGATAAATTATTTCCAATTTAAGTGGAAATATATAAAAATATTGTTTTAAGAAATTTTAGAATTGAGCCACTTTGGTGCAGTTTAAGGGAAAATATAAAAGTATATTTAAAGAGGATAAATGAATAATTATTTGAATAAAAATAGAAATTAACTAAGATAATATATCATGATAAAAAGATTTATTTTAGAAAAATATTGGCAGTTTAAAAATATTATGTAGTGTTCTTGAAAATGGGTAATAAATTGAAAAGTTCCCTTTAATCGGGCTTTCTTATCCATAGGAATTTAATAGGGAACCTTATAAAAAATGTATTTCCCATTAAAATAAAGAATAATTGATCTAGGTACATATTTTTGGAGAATAAAAATAGAATTTATTAATATTAAATAACAATAATTAAGAATTAAATTGGAATAAATAGATAGAAATCATAACCTGAAGAAAAAATGTAGGTTTAGAGGGGATCCCTACCATATGTCCGAAAGTGTTCTCCTTTTGTAATTAATTCCCTAGATAATCAAATTTAATATATTAATTAGTTAATTAAAAATATATTATACATGTATTAAATTTATTATAAATTTATTATGTTTATTTATGGCCATTTTGTTGACTTATAATGTTTAATTTCGTCATTTTGGGAGTGTTTGTTTCATGGTTTCATGGTCAGTTCACTTATGTGTAACTATGAAAGTTCTTATAAAATGTAAAGACCCGAAAATTTCAAGGAAATTTTTTTCTTAATTTTCTTTGGAATTTTACAAGAACGCAGTTTCTGACGGCACCTGATTCCGAGGCCCGGTGTGCCCGGAATCATTTGCCGAAGTTTTGGCTCGGGTACGTTCAGTGAACGGACGAGCGGGTTTTTCTATCTTTTGAACCGGTGCCCGGAATCGAATTCTGAGGGCACCGATGAAATCGCAGCGCCGGTATTTGCTTAGAAACGCCTCTTCCGGAGTTGCGTTTGCTCAGACGTGGTTTTTAAATTTTGCGGCTTTAAGTCAGAAATAAAATAAAGTTTGTGCGACAACTTTATTTTATTTCACTTAAGCTGCTTGGAAGCCACTTGAAGTCACTTAAAGACGGCTTGAACTGAGTTGAACTGGATAGGATGCTATCCAGAAATATCCTACCCCTTGGTAGGATATTTGTGCGGTGGGACCCGCACGAGCCCCGCCGTTTCTTTCGCTAAGTAACGCACCCGCGAAAACCCGTCAAAGTAACTGAAAAGTCAACCGACGCGTTTTCTTTAATTCTTAACAGACCATTTAATTGGGCGGTTTATTTCGTGAATTAAATGGACTGTTTCTTCGTGAATTAAATGGGTCGTTTCTTTCGTTGAATTAATTCAACGAATTGATGGATCGTTTCTTAACCGGTTTCGTGTTGGCATGTTTATAAAATAAGACCAACATAAAAATCCTTGGAAAGGATTTGAGATAATCTTCGTTCCTCCACCCTCTCCGCGAAGAACGCGAAGAACGCGAAGAACGCGAAGAACGCGAAGAACGCGAAGAACGCGAAGAACGCCGGCGACCGGAATTCGACGACGCACACCAAGATCTGCGACGTCGACGAGATCTACCCGCGACGTTCTTCGGCGACGTCTTTCTTCCGCGGCCGATCCTCGTTCGGCAACAAAGGTGAGAATTGGATCTTTTCTTCTCCCTTTTTAATTTCAATATCAACGGATTTAAACTAATTAAATCCGTTGATCTTGATCCGGAGATTGGCAACGCGACGAGCGATTCCGCGACGACGCGGCGATCTCCATCTTCCGCGACGAGCAAATCCCGCGACGATCCCCCGTTCGGCAACGACAAGGTAAGGGATGTTGGAATTCTTTTTAAAATCCCGTGTTTTTTTTCTTTTGAAATATAGAACCCGATCACGAAACAATTTTAATTTATTTAAAATTGTTGATTGGTTTCTTCCCTGTTTCTCCCGTTGATTATGACTAACGCGGAGGGTGCGGGTCTAACGAACAAGACCCGGCAACCCTCCGTCGATCTTCCTTTGTGTGCGGATTTGGCGAGCGACGGCAAAAGCGCGACGCAAGGGCCATATGTTGATTCCGCAGTGAAGGACGCATCCCGGGAGGAACAACGGCGCAGACGGGAGGCAAATCGGGCCACCGGAGCATCTCCGGCGGCCCGCGGAAGGAGGCGGCGGCGCGGGTCGCCGGCGCGGCGGCGCCGGCGACCGGGGGCGGCGGCGCCCGGCGCGCCGCCGGAGGAGTCCGCCGCGGCCGAGCCGCGGCGGCGGCGAGCCGCCGGACCGCGTCCGCGGTCCGGCCTTCCAGCACGCGGCCCGCGCGGGCCGCGTTTTCTCCAAGCCGCGGGTTTGACCCGCGGCGGCAGCGCTTCGGCCGCTCGGCCGAAGCCGAGCCGGTCCGGTCGGCCGGGCCGCGCCCAGGCCGGACCGGACCCGGCCGACCCGGTTCGGGCCGGGTCGGGCCGACCCGGTTCGGGCCGACCCGGTTCGGCCGACCCCAGGGGGGGTTCGGGCCGGGTCGCCCCGGGCCCAGTACCCCCGTTTCGGGCCCTCTTCGGTCTTTCGCCCATATCTTGGGCCTGGGACCTCCGATTGACGAACCGTCAGCGGCTACGCGATCCTTGGATCGAGACGGTCGTTTCGGTATATCGCACTCAAGGTTTCGGGTTACTTTGAGTTCGGCCGGGTTGGTTCGTTCACGAAACCAACCGGGCCTTCGGAGCGGAAACGCTCATATCTTGAGCCACGAACGTCCGATTGACGCGCCGTCAGTCGCGTTGTGTTCCTCTTAGTGAATCGGATCTTTTGGCATACTCCGCCCGAGGTTTGGACGCAGGTGGAGTACGGTCGGGTTGGTTTTTCCTTAAAAACCAACCGGGCCCCGGAGACGAAAATGCCAATAACTCACAGACCGGGCGTCCGATTGACGCGCCGTCTGTTTCGTTGACTTCCTCTTGATGAGACGGAACTTTTGACATACTCCGCCCGAGTTTTGGATACAGTCGGAGTATGGCCGGGTTGGATTGTACCCGAAATCCAACCGGGCCCCTGGAACGGGAAAGCTGATATCTTTCAGACAGGACGTCCGCTTGACGAGCCGTCAGCGGCGTTGATGGTTACGTTGAGTAACGGTCCCTTTGAGTTTACCCTATGGGAGTTCGGGGTACAGTTGAGATACGGCCGGGTTTGGTTTCGCTCACGAAACCAACCGGTCCCCTGGGACGAAAAGGCTAATAACTCACAGACCGGGCGTCCGATCGACGCGCCGTCTGTTGCGTTGAGACCCCTGTGACGAGACGGACCTTTGAGACACTTCTTCGCGGGACCTTGTGATACTTGGAGTATCGACCAGTAGCTCGTGGAGCGGACCCGTGGTACTTGACAGTGGTGGTGCGCTTGGATGCAGCAGCAGACCCTTGACGGTGGAGCGCTTGGTTGTAGCGGCGGACCCGCGTTACTCTACGGAGTGTGTGCGCTTGGATGCAGCAGCAGACCCTTGACGGTGGAGCGCTTGGTTGTAGCGGCGGACCCGCGTTACTCTACGGAGTGTGTGCGCTTGGATGCAGCAGCAGACCCTTGACGGTGGAGCGCTTGGTTGTAGCGGCGGACCCGCGTTACTCTACGGAGTGTGTGCGCTTGGTTGTAGCGACAGACCCGCGACGGTGGAGACGTGCGTGCAGAGTACGGAGACCGTGTAGCCGGCTGAGACCTGACGACTGCTTGACCGACTCGACTTGGGTGAGTCGACTAGCCCAGTGGACGGAGCGCCCGGTACTTGGCGGCAGACCCACGGCGGACGGAGCGCCTGGTAGTTGGCAGCAGACCCGCGGTACTCGACGGGAGGAGTACCTCAGCAGGCTATCTGGGTAGCGCCCGGTATTTGGCGACAGACCCTCAGCGGACGGAGCGCCCGGTAGTTGGCCGCAAACCCGCAGTACTCGACAGGAGGAGTACCTCAGCAGTCATAGGTTAGCGAGCAGTACCTCGGAGTCGTGATAGGACTACTACACACTTCAGAGACGGGGCTCTTCAGCAGTTACGGTTTCGATAATGAAAATCCTGGTTTGAGCTGAGACCTTTGACCTTTGTGTTTCCTCATGATTGAGATGGGTCGCTTGATAACTTAGGTACATGTATGGGCATATACCTGGGTGATGGTTATCCGTTGATTTCATGATTTTTGTGTATCCTTGAGATTGGATGGGTTACTTGATGACTTAGGTATATGTATGGGCGTATACCTAAGTAGAGTCTGATGTTACTTCGTGATTGCTGCCTTTACTTTGTGGATATCCATGTTGGATTTGGTGAGACCTTAAGGGTCTCGGGGTCCTTACTGAGTAGCTTATACTCACCCCTGCACGGGCTATGCCCGCACCTCGTTGTGTTGGTTGCAGACGACGGACAGCGCAGATCGCAGTTGAGACTTGCGGAGCAGGTCGGTACCCGGAGTAGACGACAGGACCTGTGGAGTAGAGGAGCTATCTGTACCTACCCTTCAGGTAGGATCCGTGGTGGACGATCCAGGAGCTGAGCCATCTGTACCTACCCTTCAGGTAGGAATCGAGGCGGACGACCCAGGAGCCGCTTCATTCTTCCAGCTGCTGTTTTTCCCTTTCGAGTTGTACTTTACAGTTGGGCTTGTATTTCCGGCCCCCTTTACTTTTCTGCACTTGTAGTTACTTTCCGCTTGCTGACTCTGTGGTGGTTGTTACTTATAAAGGCAATGCCTTCCCTGTTATCGGGATTTACGCCTTTGGTGCTAGTCGCCAGCCCCTGGCCTATGGAAGGCGGGCTTGGGGTAGTCACGGCACGGGCCCCGAGGACGGGTCGTGACAAATTGGTATCAGAGGCGGTCGGTTCTACCGCAGACTCTGATCGTCTTTTCTTTCTATGTGAAGCAATAGTGTTAAGGGTACCGAGTGTGGTTTTCAGTTCAGGGAGTCCAGTGTTGGTGCGGGCGGCCGACGTATCCATACACCAGGACCCTGACAACTGATTTCCGACTTTGTGCGCGAAAACACTGATTGCGTGTGTGTTTTCAAAGGTTTCCCCCCTTAAAACAGCTCAAACCAGGTCAGCTCACCAGGTATAATCGTTTGATCGTGTTACGTTGTTTCTTTCAGGATGTCTTTTCTCGGACGACCAGCTAGAGCCCGGAGGGATGAGCGTGCTGACAGTCTGACGAGCGACGAGGCTTCGGTACAGGGCCCTCTTGCAGTTGAGGCACCAGCGGAGGCACCAGCGGTACTACCATACGTTGGGCCACCGATGCCACCAGCCCCAGCAGTAGGCGATGCCCGCTACTTGCGCGCACTGCATGAGTTCCAGCGCCAGAGGCCACCCAGGTTCGGGGGAGAGATGGACCCGCAGGCGGCTGAGGATTGGCTGGAGGCCGTGGTGGGAGTCTTCAGGCTAGTGGGGACGCCGGCAGACTTCATGGTGATCTTTGCTACCAGCCTCCTTCAGGCAGCAGCAGGTAGGTGGTGGAGCCACTTGTTTCAGTTTTGCGATGAGATGGACTTCGCATGGGAAGACTTCGAGACCTTCTTCAGGGTGGAGTTTGTGCCAGTAGCTCTACACCCTGAGCGTGATCAGGAGCTGCTGCCTTTGCCACGTGTTTCTCGATCAGAAGCCGAGTCATCTGTGGGCAGTAGACAGATGATGCTGAGGCCCAGAAAGACCAGACCAGCAGTTAGACGGTCTCGGGTTTTACGACCGGTGGTGCAGGGCACCCGGAGTGGGAACGGAGCTAGCCGTGCAAGGAGTAGGTTGTGTTACTCATGTCGCGGAAAGGGTCATCTGGCACGTGACTGTCCGACTCCCGATCCGCAGGCTTTGAGGGAGCCACCGAGAAAGAGGCGACGACAAATGCTTGAGCAACAGTAGAACTCTTGGAGCAGGTGGACAGGAGCAGAACTAGTGGATACGTCTCTTGTACTTCTAGTTCCTTGTTGATGTTGCTTTTGTGTAGCGTCTTGTATTATGAGCTGCAATAATAAAAGACGCATCCTTTGAGATGTTTTCATTCCTGTCCTCTTTTGTGATGTTACTAAGAGGTTCCAGTTGACTGTTGACTTGACCCTCACTTGTGAGACATCTACTGGAGGAGACCAGTTACCACACACTGATGCCGACAGTGTGACTCAACCCTTGGAGGCGAGAGTAACGGTTGGATCTCTTAGTAGTAGCGTCGAGGCCTTACGACGTCAATCCTTGGTATGGATTAGTATCATCCATGTTAGGATTGACTGTTTTAGGCAAAGAATGTGGTTCATCCAGGGGATGAGACCAGGTTTCTCTTTTCGGCAAAGAAGAAATCTCGCAGCTCATGTGGGACCAGAGATGGTCCGGGCCACGTCAGAAGAGGTCCACGTCATCCAGGAGCGGATGAGGACAGCACAGAGCCGGCAGAAGTCTTACACTGACAGGAGGCGGAGGCCACTAGAGTTCGAGGAGGGTGACCACGTCTTCTTGCGGGTCTCACCTCGACGTGGTAAACAGAGTTTTGGCCAAGGCGGCAAGTTGTCTCCCCGCTCCATCGGGCCTTTCCAGGTCCTCAGCAGAGTTGGCGAGGTGGCTTATCGCCTGGCTCTGCCACCTCAGTTGCACCGGGTGCACGACGTCTTCCACGTATCCCAGCTGAGGAGATACGTGCTCAACCCCCTCGCGTATCATCGACCATGAGGAGCTAGACAGTGGCGATGAGTGTCTTATACGGAGGTCCCGGTGGAGATAGAGGATCGACAGGAGCGGGTCCTACATGGGCGATCGATTCCTCTTGTGCGCAACAGATGGCGGCACGGGAATCTCCAGGTGAGCACATGGGATCGGAAGGCTCTGATGCGTGGTCAGTACCGCTTTGTTTCCCTAAGGTTGTGGTGAAGCTTTACGGGGACGTAAAGCCCTGTGGTGGGAGTAATGTAAAGACCCGAAAATTTCAAGGAAATTTTTTTCTTAATTTTCTTTGGAATTTTACAAGAACGCAGTTTCTGACGGCACCTGATTCCGAGGCCCGGTGTGCCCGGAATCATTTGCCGAAGTTTTGGCTCGGGTACGTTCAGTGAACGGACGAGCGGGTTTTTCTATCTTTTGAACCGGTGCCCGGAATCGAATTCTGAGGGCACCGATGAAATCGCAGCGCCGGTATTTGCTTAGAAACGCCTCTTCCGGAGTTGCGTTTGCTCAGACGTGGTTTTTAAATTTTGCGGCTTTAAGTCAGAAATAAAATAAAGTTTGTGCGACAACTTTATTTTATTTCACTTAAGCTGCTTGGAAGCCACTTGAAGTCACTTAAAGACGGCTTGAACTGAGTTGAACTGGATAGGATGCTATCCAGAAATATCCTACCCCTTGGTAGGATATTTGTGCGGTGGGACCCGCACGAGCCCCGCCGTTTCTTTCGCTAAGTAACGCACCCGCGAAAACCCGTCAAAGTAACTGAAAAGTCAACCGACGCGTTTTCTTTAATTCTTAACAGACCATTTAATTGGGCGGTTTATTTCGTGAATTAAATGGACTGTTTCTTCGTGAATTAAATGGGTCGTTTCTTTCGTTGAATTAATTCAACGAATTGATGGATCGTTTCTTAACCGGTTTCGTGTTGGCATGTTTATAAAATAAGACCAACATAAAAATCCTTGGAAAGGATTTGAGATAATCTTCGTTCCTCCACCCTCTCCGCGAAGAACGCGAAGAACGCGAAGAACGCGAAGAACGCGAAGAACGCGAAGAACGCGAAGAACGCCGGCGACCGGAATTCGACGACGCACACCAAGATCTGCGACGTCGACGAGATCTACCCGCGACGTTCTTCGGCGACGTCTTTCTTCCGCGGCCGATCCTCGTTCGGCAACAAAGGTGAGAATTGGATCTTTTCTTCTCCCTTTTTAATTTCAATATCAACGGATTTAAACTAATTAAATCCGTTGATCTTGATCCGGAGATTGGCAACGCGACGAGCGATTCCGCGACGACGCGGCGATCTCCATCTTCCGCGACGAGCAAATCCCGCGACGATCCCCCGTTCGGCAACGACAAGGTAAGGGATGTTGGAATTCTTTTTAAAATCCCGTGTTTTTTTTCTTTTGAAATATAGAACCCGATCACGAAACAATTTTAATTTATTTAAAATTGTTGATTGGTTTCTTCCCTGTTTCTCCCGTTGATTATGACTAACGCGGAGGGTGCGGGTCTAACGAACAAGACCCGGCAACCCTCCGTCGATCTTCCTTTGTGTGCGGATTTGGCGAGCGACGGCAAAAGCGCGACGCAAGGGCCATATGTTGATTCCGCAGTGAAGGACGCATCCCGGGAGGAACAACGGCGCAGACGGGAGGCAAATCGGGCCACCGGAGCATCTCCGGCGGCCCGCGGAAGGAGGCGGCGGCGCCGGCGACCGGGGGCGGCGGCGCCCGGCGCGCCGCCGGAGGAGTCCGCCGCGGCCGAGCCGCGGCGGCGGCGAGCCGCCGGACCGCGTCCGCGGTCCGGCCTTCCAGCACGCGGCCCGCGCGGGCCGCGTTTTCTCCAAGCCGCGGGTTTGACCCGCGGCGGCAGCGCTTCGGCCGCTCGGCCGAAGCCGAGCCGGTCCGGTCGGCCGGGCCGCGCCCAGGCCGGACCGGACCCGGCCGACCCGGTTCGGGCCGGGTCGGGCCGACCCGGTTCGGGCCGACCCGGTTCGGCCGACCCCAGGGGGGGTTCGGGCCGGGTCGCCCCGGGCCCAGTACCCCCGTTTCGGGCCCTCTTCGGTCTTTCGCCCATATCTTGGGCCTGGGACCTCCGATTGACGAACCGTCAGCGGCTACGCGATCCTTGGATCGAGACGGTCGTTTCGGTATATCGCACTCAAGGTTTCGGGTTACTTTGAGTTCGGCCGGGTTGGTTCGTTCACGAAACCAACCGGGCCTTCGGAGCGGAAACGCTCATATCTTGAGCCACGAACGTCCGATTGACGCGCCGTCAGTCGCGTTGTGTTCCTCTTAGTGAATCGGATCTTTTGGCATACTCCGCCCGAGGTTTGGACGCAGGTGGAGTACGGTCGGGTTGGTTTTTCCTTAAAAACCAACCGGGCCCCGGAGACGAAAATGCCAATAACTCACAGACCGGGCGTCCGATTGACGCGCCGTCTGTTTCGTTGACTTCCTCTTGATGAGACGGAACTTTTGACATACTCCGCCCGAGTTTTGGATACAGTCGGAGTATGGCCGGGTTGGATTGTACCCGAAATCCAACCGGGCCCCTGGAACGGGAAAGCTGATATCTTTCAGACAGGACGTCCGCTTGACGAGCCGTCAGCGGCGTTGATGGTTACGTTGAGTAACGGTCCCTTTGAGTTTACCCTATGGGAGTTCGGGGTACAGTTGAGATACGGCCGGGTTTGGTTTCGCTCACGAAACCAACCGGTCCCCTGGGACGAAAAGGCTAATAACTCACAGACCGGGCGTCCGATCGACGCGCCGTCTGTTGCGTTGAGACCCCTGTGACGAGACGGACCTTTGAGACACTTCTTCGCGGGACCTTGTGATACTTGGAGTATCGACCAGTAGCTCGTGGAGCGGACCCGTGGTACTTGACAGTGGTGGTGCGCTTGGATGCAGCAGCAGACCCTTGACGGTGGAGCGCTTGGTTGTAGCGGCGGACCCGCGTTACTCTACGGAGTGTGTGCGCTTGGATGCAGCAGCAGACCCTTGACGGTGGAGCGCTTGGTTGTAGCGGCGGACCCGCGTTACTCTACGGAGTGTGTGCGCTTGGATGCAGCAGCAGACCCTTGACGGTGGAGCGCTTGGTTGTAGCGGCGGACCCGCGTTACTCTACGGAGTGTGTGCGCTTGGTTGTAGCGACAGACCCGCGACGGTGGAGACGTGCGTGCAGAGTACGGAGACCGTGTAGCCGGCTGAGACCTGACGACTGCTTGACCGACTCGACTTGGGTGAGTCGACTAGCCCAGTGGACGGAGCGCCCGGTACTTGGCGGCAGACCCACGGCGGACGGAGCGCCTGGTAGTTGGCAGCAGACCCGCGGTACTCGACGGGAGGAGTACCTCAGCAGGCTATCTGGGTAGCGCCCGGTATTTGGCGACAGACCCTCAGCGGACGGAGCGCCCGGTAGTTGGCCGCAAACCCGCAGTACTCGACAGGAGGAGTACCTCAGCAGTCATAGGTTAGCGAGCAGTACCTCGGAGTCGTGATAGGACTACTACACACTTCAGAGACGGGGCTCTTCAGCAGTTACGGTTTCGATAATGAAAATCCTGGTTTGAGCTGAGACCTTTGACCTTTGTGTTTCCTCATGATTGAGATGGGTCGCTTGATAACTTAGGTACATGTATGGGCATATACCTGGGTGATGGTTATCCGTTGATTTCATGATTTTTGTGTATCCTTGAGATTGGATGGGTTACTTGATGACTTAGGTATATGTATGGGCGTATACCTAAGTAGAGTCTGATGTTACTTCGTGATTGCTGCCTTTACTTTGTGGATATCCATGTTGGATTTGGTGAGACCTTAAGGGTCTCGGGGTCCTTACTGAGTAGCTTATACTCACCCCTGCACGGGCTATGCCCGCACCTCGTTGTGTTGGTTGCAGACGACGGACAGCGCAGATCGCAGTTGAGACTTGCGGAGCAGGTCGGTACCCGGAGTAGACGACAGGACCTGTGGAGTAGAGGAGCTATCTGTACCTACCCTTCAGGTAGGATCCGTGGTGGACGATCCAGGAGCTGAGCCATCTGTACCTACCCTTCAGGTAGGAATCGAGGCGGACGACCCAGGAGCCGCTTCATTCTTCCAGCTGCTGTTTTTCCCTTTCGAGTTGTACTTTACAGTTGGGCTTGTATTTCCGGCCCCCTTTACTTTTCTGCACTTGTAGTTACTTTCCGCTTGCTGACTCTGTGGTGGTTGTTACTTATAAAGGCAATGCCTTCCCTGTTATCGGGATTTACGCCTTTGGTGCTAGTCGCCAGCCCCTGGCCTATGGAAGGCGGGCTTGGGGTAGTCACGGCACGGGCCCCGAGGACGGGTCGTGACATAAAATGGGATTAAAACTAAATATATGGAATTATATTTTAATAATTTATTCATATAAATTTTTAAGGCCCCAAATATCATTTTTTTCCATAAGTATGATTTATTTGATTAATCATTTATGAAAAAAATGATTAGTTTAATTTGGCGATTTTTACGACCATCACAAATTAGTTTCATTTTATTTAGTAATATGTTTATATAATGGTTCCAAAACATTTAATAAGTTATAATAAACATATTATAATATCTTTTAACCATAAAAATTATTTTATGACCAACCTTGAAGGCGGTAATGAAAAATTAAAACTCTCCATCCACGAAGGCAGTGAATTGACACCTCACGAATGAAGTATTCATTTTTAGAAAAATAGGAGAGAAGATATTATTTGATGAAGGATATTACATTAAATATATATATATATATATATATATGATAAATTACTTATCATGTTACTTTATTTAGGGGAGGTGGGGAAAGCATAAGAAATAAAATAAATTAAAAGAGAAAGAGGGAGGGTTTTACCTCTTGAGTGTCGTCTCCTTGAGAACCTCCATAAGGCAATTTGAAATGGTCTTTTGGTGAGACCAAAAAGACCCAAAATTGGGGAATATGTTTGATAGGTTAATTGGGTAGAATATAAGTAATATACAAGACTTATAATGTGTGAGGAGAGGTGGTGGTGAGGGGTGCTATTTATAGTGGGAGGCGAGGGGTGTTTTGGATTATTTAATTTATTTTTTATTATTTTGGATCAAGAATATCAACAATGTTGATTATTGAGACTAATTACAACAACTAAAGGATTAAATTTTGAGATGATGTAAACTTACATCATCCATGACTCAAAAATTCATTCATTTACTTATAATGTTAAATACCGTAAATTACCACATTTTGCTATTCACAAAAATTCAACTATTTTAGAAAAATCCCAAAAAATTGACCGTAAAATTTTTTCAAAATTTATTTTTAAAAAATAGACTCTTTTTTTAAAACTAATTTCATAAATATTATAAATTTAATTTTAAATTCAACTAACCATTTATTAAAAAAATATAGATTTTAAAATTATAGCTGATTTTATGAAACTTTAAAAAATTAATTAAGGTCTCATAAAATTATCATATAATAATAAGAAAAAAATATTAATTTATGAATCTATTTTATTAAAATAAATTTTCTTTTAAATCAGTATATTAATTATAAAACTTTAAATAAAAATTTACGTTTCCCAAAAATAACAACAGTTAATTTATCATTTTTAAAACATTTATTTACTTATTCCATGATATAAAAATATTATATTTTCATTCATAAGATACCTAAAATTTATTTATAATATCATATATGAGGTTACTATTCTATTGGATGGTTTACCATTCCTAATGGTCACATTAACATTCCGAAAGTCAAGTTACTATTCCATTGGTATATGTTCCTTAATTTCTTTAAATACCACTTATTTCATTCATAAATTTTTAAAATAATTTTTTTTGGTTATCTATGTGATTTATGTGGTTTATACTATATAACATAATTATATGAAGGGAAATTTTATTGATAAAATTTTGAGACATTATCTTCTCCCCCCTTATAAAATTTATCTGTTGAAATTTTGTTTTACATTCTAAGTTGAAAATGGTTGGGGAAATTTTCATTAATTGCTTATTATGGTTCCCATGTCGCATCTTCATACTTATGGTTCCTCCATAGTACTTTAACCAGGTGATTTGTGTTGTTGTGTAAAACATTATCTCCATGGTCTAAGATCTTCACCGGTTGTTCTTCATATGAGAGGTCCTTCTCCAATTGTACCACCTATGGATTCAATACATGTGAGGGATCTAGTATATAGATTATCAAGAGTGATACATGAAATACATTGTGTACTTGAGGAATGTTTGGTGGAAGTGTTAGTCAATAATCCAAAACTTCAAAATGACCCAGAATTTAAAAGGGGTCGATGTACCAGGGACTCATATTTCCTTTCTTATCAAATTTCCTGATCCTCTTCCATGGAGATATGAAAAGGAATAAAATTTCTCCAACAATAAACTCCAGGTCCCATTGACAATTGTCTGCTTAGCTGTTCTATCAACTTTGGGTAGTCCAAAAATACTAGTTAATAGTTTTCACCCTTTCTAACATTTCTTTAACCATTTTAGGTTCCAGTTGCTTCCATTCACCAAACTCATCCCAACATGTCAGTGTTCTACATATTTTCTCATAAATGGATTTATATCGATAAATTTAGATGCTTGAGTGTAAACTATTATTATAAGACAATTTTACTAGAGATAGATATTGATCCCACCCTCACATTAAGTCTATAGAACATTCTCTCAACATATCTTCTAGTGTCTGAATATTCCACTCATATTGGCCATTAGTTTGAGGATGATAAGAAGTACTGAAGTTCAACTTAGTTCTTAGAGAATGCTGGACACTTTTCCAAAACATGGAGGTAAATCTTGAATCTTGACCGGATACAGTCAATAGTTGTACTCTATGCATCCTCGCCACTTATCTGATGCATATCCATGCAAGTTGATAGAGTGATAAGTTCTCACAAATTGAGATAAAGAAAATTATACTTGTAAGATGATCCACAATAACCCATATAACATTATTTTCTATGAATGTCTTTGGAAGTCCGTTGACAAAGTCCATCATTAGGTTTTATCATTTTCATGTTGGTATGGGCAATGCTTTCATCATTACCTTAGACATAGTACTCTCTTCCTTCACTTGCTGACATACCAAGCAGTTTGATGTATATTCATTGATATCCTTCTTTATATTGTCTCACCAATAGTTCTCTTAGAGTTATTGATATATCTTCATACTCTCTATGTGAATAGAGAAAGTTGAGCTATGTGTGTCATTTAGAAGATCTTTCTTTATCTATGGATTTTATGGTACACATATTCATGACCTAACTCTTACAATTCTTTCCTCATCAATTTTGAAATCTGAGGATTTCCTATTTCTAATAGTTTCCAACTTTTTCTAAATTTCTTCATCCTTTCTTTGAGAATCCTTTATTTTCTCCATAAGTGATGGTATAATTTTCATTTGAGAAAGGATTTATGGTGTTTCTTCTTTAGTGATTCCCATGTCCATGCATTGTATGTATAAAAATATTAGATCCTTCTCAATTCTCATCATTTATAAAGTTTTAGGATTATTTATACATAGAGCACCTACCACTTTATTTAGAATATCAGGGTGGTATTGGATTAAACAGTCATAATCCTTGATGATCTCTAACCATATTCACTGGTGCATATTAATATACTTCCATGTGAATATATATGTTTTAGGATCTTATGATCAGTATATATCTCACACTTCTCCCCATAGAGATAATGCTACTAGATTTTCAATTTGAAGATCATAGCCACCAACTCCAGATCATATGTGGGATAGTTTGGTTCATGAATTTTCAACTTAATTGAGGTGTTGGGCTTTAATTTATCATTTAGAATCAGTACATAGCCTAATAATTTCTTTTATGCATTTTTGTATACCACAACGAGTTCCCCACTTATGGGAAGTGTGATTATAGGTGCAATGATAATCCGCTTTTCAACTCATTTAAGGAGTCTTTACATTCAATAGTTTGTAAAAACATTACTCCCTTCCGATCTATCTTGGTTAGTGGGTTTTGAAATCATGATAATTTCTTCATAAATCATTGGTAATACCCATATAGACCAAGGAAACTACAGAACTCCATTATAGATGTTTGTCTGGGCCACTCTTTGATTTTATTTGTTTGAGAAGGGTTCGAAGATATTCCTTTTCTCGTGAAAACATACCACAAGAATGATAATTCCTCCATCCATCACTCACATTTACTATAATTTTCATATAGTCTCTCCTTTCACAAATTATTTATCATAGTATTCAGACGCTACTCATATTACTCCTTTCTCTTGGAGCATATTATAATATCATCTATAAAAACAATCAAAAAACTTTTGAGGAAATATATAAAGACTCTATTCATTAAGTCGATGAAAATCACCAAAGAATTAGTGATTACAAAGGGAAAAATATGAAATCATAGTTTCCATACCTTATTCTAAATGTTGTCTTGGGAATATCTTCCATCACCCCCTTTAATTGGTGATATCCTGACCAAAGTTCCACCTTAGAGAAATACTTGTCACCACGTAGTTGATCGAACAAGGCATATATCTATGGAAGGGGATACTTGTTCTTTATCATGATTTTTTGAGCTCATGATAATCAATGCATAGGAAAATTGATCTATCCTTCTTCTTAACAAAGAGGACTCACACACCCCATGGTGAAACTCTAGGGTGTATAAAAACATTGTCGAAATTCTCTTGCAACTACTTCTTCAGTTCATCTAACTCAATGGTGGCCATTCTATAAGGGGTATTTGATATAGGTAGAGATCCAAGAATAAGTTCAATTAAGAACTCAACCAATCATTTATGAGGAATACCAGACCATTCTTATGGGAATGCATCAGTATAGTCCCTCATAATGGAAATTTCTTCAATCATTATTCTATACCTCGTCGCAATCATTTGAGCTAGATATGATTTCTCATAAGGCAATAATATCAAAAATTGAGATGATGAATCTAAAGTATATTTTTCCACATCCTTACAATTATATAGAATTGGAGTATTCCTCAATATGTGAATAGTGATCTCCCTTTTCCAACAGTTGATGCTGGCATTATATAACGATAGATAATCGATACCCAATATAGCATCAAACTCCACAAAAGGAAGTATGAAAATACATTATGGGAGGTTCATTCCAAAAACATTAACCAATGAAGAGTTATAACTATTGGATGAAATAATTTCCCTATTTTTAATTCTCACTAATAACTTAACCTCTATATTTTGAGGTGGTGTTTGAATAGTTATACTATACTTGAAAGATATGAAAGAATGCATAGAACCATAATCAAATAGTATGTTCACTATTCTTGAATAAATAACCAGAATACATGTCACCACATCATTTTTGTGATCCACCTTAGCTGTAGTGATAATATATTACCTTTCTTGCTACCTTAGAGGTTTTTGTTGATTTCCTATAACAAGCCATGGCTTATGAAATTGGCTTGCATAATGCCCATGTTCCTTGAAGTTGAAACACTTCACTATAGATTGAGTGTTTACCTAAAACTTCCTTTCTTATTCCAAATTAGTGGGATTATTTATACCAATTGTACATTTATTAGCAATATTACCCTATTTTACACATTTTAAGAATCTTTTAGTTCCCCTTAGGTAGTTCCCAGGATACTTCTTCCCACACTTTTAATACATGGGATGTTCGGTTTTATTTTTATCATGGGATTTATTTGTGGATCCTCCCATATTAAACTCCATTTTATAGTTTTTATCTTCGATCACATGAGAGAATATAGAGTATATGATCTCCATTTATACCTTAATGGAACAATGGAATCTCTACATAGCTGTTGAAGTCTTTAATTGCCAATGAATTTCATAGACTGGGCTATAATTTTCTAAAGAAATGATCCATGTTTCTTTCAGTGTTCATGGAAAATCCATAGGATTATCATGAAATCCTTGTATTTTTTTTCCTCTTACTCCTTGATACTATTTTCTTCCTTTTGATTCAGTCTTAGTAACTCCCTTTCCATATTAAGACATATATTTTAAAGAAAATATTTATTGAAAAATATTTTCTTGATATATTTTCATTCCATGGAATCAATTTATTCCATATAATTTTTATTTTTGATCATTGTACACCACTAATCATCTCCCCTATCAAAATGATTGACCACTGGCACAACTTTATCCTATTTTGATCATAGTAGGGAAGAGAATATATTCTCAATAGTGTTATTCCATTGTTATGTGGTGATGGGATGAGAAGATTCACTAAAGTTGGGTGGACTTTGTCATATAAGGAATTCAAACTCAAATTTATATTTCTTATAAGAATGAGGGTGTTACACACAATTCAATTTTTTATTCATAACTTGAGCAAGTTGATCAAATACTTTAATGATGTTTTGAGATCCCCTTCCTATCAGATTTGTAAATTCATTAGGGAAATCATGAAATTGCCTATCACATTGACTATTGGAACATGTTCTCTTATTTTCATCCATTAAATAAAAAAGAAAGTACAATTGGGGGGGGGGGGTATTGAATAATTATATAATTAGTATATAAAAATGAAACTTTTAACATAAAAGGATAAACTTGTAAATAGAAAGTATACCCTATATTATGATTCCCTAAGTTTCAATCTAAGTTATCCAGGGTGATAGAATTATACCTAGGGTTCTTAATAATGTTTTTTAGTCTTAATATACAAAAATAAATAGACCTTCCTCTGATACCAAGTATTATGGCCATATCCTTTTACACATATTAGTACATTATTTTAAGCATAAATAACCATCAAATAAAAAAAAAGTATCGTAAAGTCTTGTGTCTTTGGAAGATTAGATGCATAAAACTGAAAACATGGAAATAAAATAAAACAATTTATATTAATCAACAATAATGAGCTCCTAACCTCATTTTAGGTCTTACATCTGCATAAGATAACCTGGAGAATACATTGACAAAAGTGATGTGATAAAAATCCTAGTAACAGAGTAAATAAACAAATAAATCATATAACTTGGGTTAGAAGACATAAAATAATGACATAAAAAGGAATGAAATATGAATAAACATATGGAATCATAAAATATATAACAAGAGATAATGTAATCATATAAATATAGGAATATGGAAGAAACATATAACATGACTTAAACATGAGTCAAGGAAAACTTCAAAGACTATATGACATGGTGCAAAAAGTCCCATAAAGGAATATGGTGTACTCCCTATCCCAGCATGATGTCTCATGAGATTAAACATTACCCAATTCATTGAAGTTCTATCTTGGTGCAACCATCATAACATATTCCTGCATATGTGTGCCACATGAAGAATCAAACATAAGGAATAAACATAAGGGTTACCCATGAAAAAAATGGGCGTCATAACTATATCATAAGGCACAAACAATGGGTGTATCCTAATTATTTCCATAAAATAATGTATTTAAAACATACATGAAAATTAATAAGGTAAATTAGACATATATCATGTTAAATTATGTCCAAATGAAGTAAAATAATGTAAAAATAGTGTTTAATAAACATTATAAGTGAGGCAATTTGGTGCGGTATAAGGGAAAATATAAAAGAGTCTTTAAATAGAAAAAATGCATAATTATTTAAATGAAACAAAAAATGAACTAAGATAGTACTTAATGATAAAAATATAGATGTTAAAAAATTATTTGTGTCTTAAAAAATTATAGAGTGTGATTTAAAATGGGTAAGAAATTGGGAGTTCCCTTTAATTGGGCTTGCTTATTAGGAGCAATTGAAAAGGAAACCTTATGAAACATGTATTTACACATAAAAGAAAGAATAATTGATATAGGTACATATGTTTGGATCATACATATATAATTTATGAATAATAAATAAATATAATTAAGAATAAAATTTGGGTAAAGAGAGAGAAATCATAACCTAAAGAAAAAATGGAGGTTTGGAGGGGATCCCTTACCTTATGTCTTTAAGTGTTCAAAACTTGTAATTAATGTCATGGATAATCAAATTAAACCCATTAATTAATTAATTAAGAACCTATTATATATTTATTTAATTTATTATAATTTTATTTTATTTATTTATGGCCATTCTATTGACTTATAGTGTTTAATTTTGTTTTTTTGTGAGTGTTCGTTTCATGGTTTCATGGTCGGTTCGCTTGTGTATAATTATGAAAGTTCTTGTCAAATGGGAGAAAATATCCAGAACTAGAATGAGATGGTATCAATTTATTTAAAAAAATTTAAATGGTCCCATATATTATTTTACTTTTTTGACATGATAATGATTTATTACATAAAATGATGATGAAAAAATGATTAGTTTATTTTGGTATATTTAACGACCATCATGAATTATTATCATTTAATTTAAAGATATGTTTATATACTGGTTATAGAATATTAAATAAGTTTTAATAAACATATTATAATATATTTTAAAAATAAATTTTTTATGACCAACCTTAAAGGTGGTAATGAAAAATTAAAGCTCATCATCCACTAAGGCGATGAATTGACACCTCACAGACGAGGTTTTCATTTTTAGAACAAAAGGAGAGGAGATGAGACTTGATGATGGATATTCCATTAAAAAAATATAATTCTAGTATATATATATTATAATAGAGTTTTAATGTTACTTTATATAGGGTAGGTGAGGAAATGATAAGAAATAAAATAAATTAAAAGAGAAATAGGGAGAGTTTTACCTCTTGAGTGTCACATACTTGAGAACCTCCTTAAAGCACTTGAAAATGGTCTTTTTCTCATGAATCGAATCTGGTCGCCACTAATAATGGTACCAAATCTAGACCATGGTAAGGACCTAAGGGCATTCCCTATCCCCACAGGATGACATAAGTTCCTGAGTATCAATAAATTTGTTTTGGGAAATATTTACCTGAGTATGAAAGCACAAAACATTAAAAAAATCAATAATATGAATTTGAAATTTTCATGATAAACAAGCCTTAATAGAAACCAGATCTGAATACAAAGTTTTAAATAAAGTACAAGATTTACAAACATAAATAAAAACAGAATAAAATCATCCAAAAAAAACTCCACACAACAAGGGGTCATCACCCCCCGAGCCGTCTCCACAACACCGCGACATAAGAGGGGACTAACAACCCGAACCATCCACACCCGAGGTTTTTCATTTAACTGTGTCAAACATAATCAAGTATACCTAAAACCAAGGGGTTTAAGTATGGTTTTATCCTAATAACAATATGATACCACCCAAATATTCCAAAGAGTATTCAATACAAGGTGAAAAAGCACGCAATTTTAATATTTAAGGAAATGCGGTGATAAATTCCAAGAGATGAAACTTTCAATTGTAAAATGTTTTCAAAATAAAACTTTCAGAATGTTAACATATTTTAATAAGACATTTTATATAATATAATTTACATCCAAATACACCCTAATACAAGGTTAAATACTAAAAATCCAATGAGCACCAAAACCTGGAACACCCCTAGGCCCTAGATAGTCTCAGGCCCTATATACCTCGTACCTCGGTGTAAAATAACCATAGAAAAATATTTTATCATTAAAGAGACACTGGTAGAGAACACACCCATAACCTAGTGGCCCCTAATAATCATCAATATTGTTTTTTAGAGGTCTCGTTATCCTTTTTTCTTAGTGAAACAGAGACAAAACCCATCCAGATCACTAGCGTACTAGTACATATCCGCCCTCCTAGGTACCTGAGCTTCCCCCTTTGTGCTCAAATAATTTAAGCATGATACAAAAATAAAATTTCAAATAAAAACACTACTAATAATTACATAAACACAATATATTATCTATAAAAACTTTATACCACCTAAAACACACAACAAAACATTTTGATTTCTAATAAAACGACTTCTCAAATTCTCGTATTGTTTTTGCACCAAAAAACTCCTTGAAATCCCCAATTTTCATGATATGTGCACACTTATATGTCACAAAAACAAAAATTTAAGCCCAATACCTTTAAATTAAACCAAAAAATCAGTTATAGGTCAGCCCCATATGAACCAAGAAGTGATACCTTTGTAAAACCCCCATTTTCACACAAACATGGCACTTAAAGTTCCTATGCTTCACAAACACCATTAATTTTTTTTTCACAGAAACAAAAAAAGGAGATAAATATTAAAAACATAATTTTTAGCCCTAATAAATTTCAATAAAATCAATTAATTATTTATAGGGAATCCCCAAATTAATCAATAAAATATTTCTATGAAAACCCCCCAATTTCAGATAAAAAATGGAACTTAAACATCATTTTCTTTACAAATACCACTAAAACCAATTTTTTCACCAATAATAAAATGATATAAACATGAAAATATTATAAACAAATCAATCTAAGTCACAATTATTACATAAACATGTAATCACCTACCAAAATTGTTAAAACTTTGAATCCTTTGTGCGAAAATTCAATCGCACCACTGCCACACCTCAAGGAAGGTAAATCGAGCCTAAAATCAAAATATTGGACCAAGAAAACCCAATGTTAATCCCTAGTTTCGAAACCATACCCTCTGGTAATTTGGTAATTCAAGGAAATTGGAAAAAACTTCATGAAAAGGGGAGGAATTAAGAGGGAGATACACTTAATTGAGATTGTATGAAGTTCCTCCACCAAATCCCCCTTCAAAATGGAGTTCCAATTAGGGTTTGAGAGGCTTTGAGGGATTAAATGTCTATTAGGTACGTAGTGGGGAAGAAAGGGGTGAGTTATTATAAATTCCTAGAGGGAAAATAAGTCATTTAACACATTTTTAATGAGTTGGATGTGGGCGCACGACTTGTGGGCATGTTTTGGAAAACCATGCACCTAAACCGTGAACCCTCTTTTCTCCCCTAAAAACATCTCTAAATGCCACCAAAATTTTTATGGGATTAAGGGAGAATTGGGGGGTATTTTAGGATAAAGATATAATAAATATAAGTACCTTTAATGAAGAACTTGGGTGTGACAATTCTCCCCACCATGATAACTTTCCATCCCAGAAAGTCGATTAGAGGCTTGATCAGAAAACAAGAATGGGTACTCATCCCCAACCAATAAATTATTCTCCCAAGTCTCATGTGTATCACTACCATGATTCCAAATAACTTAGACCAGAGTAATAGAATTTCCTCTAAGCACCTTCTCTTGGGAGTCTACTATTTTCACTGGCCTCTCAAAAACTGACAAGTCGGACTCTATCTCCAGTTCTTCTCAACTCAACACATGGGAAAGATCTAGGTTGTATTTCTTCAACTGGGATAAATAGAATAAATTATGGATGGATATCAACTGAGAAGGTAAGACCAACCTATAATACACTTTTCCAATACACTCGGTGATCTCAAAAGGGCTGACATATCATGGTGTCAGCTTCCCTTGCTTCCCCAATAAATGATGGCCCAAACAAGGGGCCACTTTTAAGAATACCCTATCACCCATAGAAAAATATAGGTCTTGATTCCTCTGTTCAGCATAAGATTTATGATGAATCTGAGCTATCAAAAGGCATTGCCTAATCAATTTGACCTTCTCAGAAGTCTCCTGTACAAGTCTCAGCCCCAACAGTGAAGTCTCACCTACCTCATCCCAACATAGGGGGGACCTAAAAGGCTGACCGTAGAGTGCCTCAGAAGGATCCATTTGAATAGAGGATTGGTAACTATTATTATAATAAAATGAAACCAATAAAAAATGGTTATCCTGTGAACCTCCAATGTCCATAACACATGCACAGAGCATGTCCTCCAAAATATGATTCACCTGCTCTGTCTATCGATCCGTTTGAGAATGCTATATCGTGCTCATATTAATCTGAGACCTCAAGTCCTTTTTAAGGCCTTCCCAAAACTGAGAAGTGAAACATGTGTCTTTATCTGAGACAACTGCTGACAGAACACCATGGAGCCTTACCACCTCCTGAAGATACAAACGGCCCAACTCATCCACTTTAGCTATATCTCTAATCAGAATGAAGTGGGCTGATTTGGTCAGATGATAAACCACCACCCAAATAGAATTGTTACCCTAAGGTGTACAAGACAAGATAAAAATGTAGTCCATGGAAACCTCATCCCACTTCCAGGTAGGAATGGGTAATGGCTGGAGAAAACCAGAGGGCCTTCGATGATCTTCTTTCACCTACTGGCATGTGTAGCATCTCGACACAATGACTTTGATGTCTTGCCTCATACCAAGCCACTATAACTTCAAATAGAAATCATAATACATCTTGGTGGCACCTAGATGGAAAACTCACTGATTCTGGTGGCTATCCTTCATCACCACCTTTCATAGAAATAACGACACTATTGAACATCCCTTGAAGAAAATAATGACCTCAAGAGACGACGACCAATCAGAATACATCTCCCCACAATGAAGAAACTGCTTCGACCACTGAAAAATATCATCACTAGGTTGTTCCTGCTGAATTATCTCCACTAGAGAAGGAGTCAATTGAATTATCTCCATGAATGCACTCTCATTTTCTCTCTGGTCTTCACATGCATCTGAGCAAAGAGCCCCATCAAAGTTCACTCATCACTGGACTTCCTCAAAGCCTGCACTGGAAATCTTCTTCTCAAGGCGTCGGCAACCATTTTACCCTTTGCTGGGGTATAGAAAATGTCAAAGTCAAACCCCTGAATGTAATTGATCCAACAACACTGCCTTAAGATAAGGTCCTTCTGTGAGAAGATATAGGCTAATCTTTTATGATCATAGTAAACCAAAATATTCTCCCCAAAGAGGTAGTGATGCCAAGTATTCAAAGAATACATCATAGCTGCTAACTCCAAGTCATGGGTCATGTAATTATTTTTGTTTTCTCGGAGTTGGAGAGAGCCATACGTAACCACATGATCATCTTGTATAAGCATGCACCCAAGACCCATACCTGAAGTGTCACAATAGACCACATACTCCTTCCCATCCTCAGGAAAAATCAGCACAGGGGTGCTATTCCACCGCCGCTTCAGCTCCTCAAAGGATTCCGAAAATTATAGGGCCCATACAAACTTCACCCCTTTTCGGGTGAGTGCGGTCATCAGTGAAGAAAGTCGAGAGAAATCCTGAACGAATCGCATGTAATAAGTATCCAGGACAAGGAAACTCCTGATCTCAAGCACATTATTCAGTTGATCACATGAAATTACCGCACTGATCTTCTTCGATTACACTGAAAACCCTTGCTCAGAGATCACATGCCCCATAAATTTCACCTCTCTGATCTAGAAAGTGGAATTTGAAAACTTTTCATAGATTCGGTGATCCTGCAAAGTGCCCAAAACAATCCTCAAGTGATGTTCATATTCCTCCTCAGAGCTAGAGTATACTATAATGTCATCCAAGAAAACCACAACAAAGGAATCAAGATACTGGTGGAACACCCTATTCATGAGTTCCATAAAGACCATTGTTTAATTCGTCAATCCAAAGGGCATGAACAAATACTCAAAGTTTCCATACCTACTTTAGAAGGATGTCTTCAGGATATCTACCTCTTTCAACCTGAGTTGATGGTATCCTGAATGAAAGTCTATTTTTGATAACCAATTTACCCCTTCAACTGATAAAACAAATCATCTATTCTGGGAAAGGGTATTTATTGTTAATTGTTACCTTATTCAGCTTCCGGTAGTCAATTCACAACCAGAGGGATCCATCATCCTTTTTCGTGAACAACACAGGAGAATCCCAAGGAGAGATGATTGGGAGAATGAATCCTTTGGATTTTAAGTTGTCCAGCTGTATCTTTAATTCCCTTAACTCGATGGGATCCATTTGGTATGAGGGAAGAGATATCGGCTCTATTATTGGTGTCAAGTCAATCGAGAACTCCACATCCCACTCTGGGGGAAAACCTGAAAAATCATCTAGGAATACCTTCAGAAAATCATTCACTACATGAGGTAGTGCACCTTCAGGGGAAATAAAATCATCCTCTATCAAAAGCGATGATAACTGGAAGATAAGACTTCCCAACTCTGGAAGTGGAGGTCCTGCGCGACCTGACCGAGGATCCCATTCTCCATAAAAAACCTGAAAACTACCATTAGGTTCCATGAAACTCACTCACCACCTTTAGAAATAGTTGTGTTCCTGGAAGTGTACTAGACAATCTATTCCAAGTATCACATAAAAATGATCCATATATAAGACCAAGAGTTCCCACTCCATCTCAATCCCTGGCACGGAGAGTGCACACGACAGACACCTAAGACCTTTCTCCTTCTTCATTCCCAGTGGTTTCACCAAATCCATCAAAAAAGATAGAAAATAAGTAATAAAATTCAGCATGTCCAAAATACAAGAAGAGATAAATTAAAAAGATGCACCAATATAAAAAAGCATAACAACTATTGAAGATGAAATAAAAACGGTACCTCGAATTATCAACTGTCCCATCTCTGATCCTGCTGATGCCTGATCCACTGCATGAAAATGTCTGGTCTCTACTTGTGAATGACCACTAGTCTATGTCTATGCCCTGAATATGATATTCCCAAAAGACAACCCAGACCTGCCACCACGGACACCAAAACGAGATCCCCCCATCCTCGACGGCTCTAACTAAGCTAGGAATCCCTTCGAGGCCACTGATCCCGCCCCACTATGAAGTGGTCATGCCACCCCAAAAAAGCACTGAAAATTCCATATACCTCCACACTGATAATATGGATTCAAAGGAAGTGGGCATACTAGTCAGATGTGCCTCGGTCTCCCACACTGGTGGCATATGACCGATCTCGCATCAGAATCCACAAATGAAAACTATCTGGAAGAGTGTACTGAACTACCACCTCCCTTCTTCACCTGATCCTCCCGCTTCCTTTTCTTATCTAAAGAGATTACACTAACCACTACTGATACTAACCCAGATAAACCAGCCCTCCCTTTTTAGTCAATCTCCACCACACACACCCGGTCAACCACCTGAGTATAGGTCCTTATCTTAAAGAAGAAAACCTAGGAGTATATCTCTGGTCATAAACCTTTCTCAAACTTTTGGGCCTTCGCTTACTAATTAGAGACAATTTCAAGAGCATAACAAACTAGCTTAGTGAAATGGTTATCATACTTCATCACAAAAAGATCCCCCTGAACAAGATCCATGAAATCTCAGGACCTAGAAAATGTCAAGGGTAGTATTGTTCATTGAAGACAACCTTGAAATCTCCCCAGCACATCTGCTCATTCTTCCCAGTTTGAAGTAAAAATTCCCACCACCTGCGACTAGGACCCTCCAACAGAAAATATGAACACTTCACCCTAAGCTCTTTGGGTGTATCTAGGAACTCGAACATGTTCTCGATCTTTTTGAACCACTCTTCTACTTCTTGGGGATCTATGTTACCTCGGAAGGTAGGAGGATTATTTTTCAGAAACTTTTGGGCATTTTCCTTATTAACACCAATCTCATCTTCTATAATAGGAGTTGAATAGGATCTGGTCCATGTATGAGTTCTTGGATAGTCCGAACCATAGTCTCTACTAGCCTCTGATCAAGCAGTGTGGGAGAACTCTCTTCAGCTTCCTCCCATGGGTGCATGGGAGCTTTCTGGGGAGGCATGTTGCTACAAAAGGCAACAGTCACAAGAGAAAAATCGGTACAAAAATTCTGAAAATTTCATCAATAAAATCAAATAGAAATAATCCAAACACATTACAATGATAAAATAAACAACTACCCCACTCCCACCTAGTGTCCACGTGTAGTCTACATCCCACATGTCTCACCTAGAAGTGAAGTCAATCAAATAATTCCAACTTCCTCTAGTGACTCAAGGTATTCCATGAGAGGTTAGGTCTAGGAACACTACTCAAGACCAAAACCCCGAGCGCCTACATTCCTACCTTATGTCTATCTCGAATCATCCCAAAATAGTAATATAACCCAGAAAACTTTTGCCTCCTTTGATTCCATTTTGTCACGAACTGAATCTGGTCTCCACTAATACCAAAATCAAATCCACTCCATGAAAATAAAAAGAGGGTGTTCCCTATCCCCACAGGCTGGAACAAGTTCTTAGGTATCAATAAATTTGGCTTGGGAATGATTTACCTAAGTATGAAAGCAAAAAACATTAAAAAATAAATAATATGAATATGAAATTTTCATGACAAACAAGCCTTAACAGAAACCCGATATGAATACATGGTTTTAAATAAAGTAAAAAATATCCAAACATAAATAAAAATATCAAAAAAATCAGACACAAAGACTCCACATGACAAGGGGTCATCACCCTCGAGCTGTCTCCACAACACCGCACCATAGGAGGGGACTAATAACCTGAACCACCCTCAACTGAGGCTTTTCCTTTTCCTATGTCAAGAATAATCAAGTCTACTTATACCCGAGGGGTTTAAGTAGGGCGTGAGCCTATGTCCAATAGGATACCACCCAAATATCCCCTAGAGTATGCAATACAAGGTAAAAAAGCACGCAGTTTTAATATGTAAGGAAAAGCGGCAATAAATTCCAAGAAATGAAACTTTCAATTGTAAACAGTTTTAAAAATAAAAAATTCAGAATGTTAAATTTTTTTAATAATACATGTTAGTAAGTTAATTTAAATCAAAACACACCCTATGAAAAGGGTAAATACCTCAAATCCAATGATCACCAAAACCAAGAACACCCCTAGGAACTAGATAGTCTTGGGCCATATGTACCTTGTAACTCAGTGCAAAATAACCAGAGAAAAATACATTCTCATGAATGATACACTAGTAGGGAACATACAAATAACCTAGTAGTCCCCAATAATCATCAATATAGTTTTTTAGTGTTGTCTTTATCCATTTTTCTCAGTTAAACAAGGACAAAACCCACTCGGATCACTAGCGTACTAGTACATATCCGCCATCCTAGGTACTCGGGCTTCCCCCTTTGTGATCAAACAATTTAATCATGATAAATACATACCTTTTAATATAAAAACACCACTAAGGGTCACATAAAAACAATATAGTATCTATACACACATCGTACCACTTAAAACACACAACAAAAAATTTTGATTTCCAATAAAACAACTTCTCAAAATTTCGCATTGTTTTGCACCCAAAACTCCATGAAATCCCCACTTTTCACACTATGTGAACACTTATAAGTTATAAAAACAAAAATTTCAACCCAATAACTTTTAATTAAACCAAAAAATTAGTTATAGGGCAGCCCCATATGAACTAATAAGTGATATCTTTGTAAAACCCCCATTTTCACACAAACATGGCACTTAAAGATCATATGCTTCACAAACTCCATTAATTTTATTTCAGCAACAACCAAAGGAGATAAACATTAAAATAATTATTTTCAGCCATAATACATTTAAATAAAATAAAATATATAGTTATAGGGCATCCCCAAATGAATAAATAATATATTTCTAGGAAAAAACCCCCAATTTCACATAAAAATGGCACTTAAACTTCATTTTATTTACAAATACAACTAAAAACAATTTTTGAAAAAATAAATAAAATGATATAAACATGCAAATATTATAAACATAGCAATATAAGTCACAAGTATTTCATAAACATGTAATCACCTACCAAAATTTTTAAAACTTTGAATTCTTTGTGCGAAAATTCAATCGCACCAGCGCCACACCTCAAGGAAGGTAAATCGAACCTAAAATCAAAATTTTGGACCAATAAAATCCAAAGATAAACCCTAGTTTTAAAACATTACCCTCTGGTTATTAGGTACTTTAAGTAAATTTTAGGAATCTTCACGAAAAGGGTAGGAACTAAGAGGGAGAGACACTTACTTGATATTATGTGAAGTTCCTCCCCCAGACCCCCCTTCAAAATAGAGTTCCAATGAGGGTTTGAGAGTCTTTGAGGGCTTCCATGGTTGTTAAGTTCGAATTGGGGAATAAAGGGTTGAGTTAGGATAAATCCATAGAGGCAAAATATGTCATTTAACAAATTTTCAATGAGCTGGACATGGGTGCACGTTTTGGAAAATCGTGCACCTAAACTGTACACCCTCCTTTATCTCTTCAAGACATCTCCAAATGCCACCAATTTTTTTGTGATATTAGGGAGGAATTAGGTGGGGATTTTAGGATAAATATATAATAAATATAAGTACCTTTAATTAATAACTTTGGTGTAACACTTTTGGGGAGACTAAAAATACTAGAATATTGGGAAGAAGTTTGGTAGAGGAATTGAGCCAAATATAATCAATCATGAAGGGTTTGAATGTGTGAGGAGAAGAGGTGGTGAAGGGTGATATTTATAATGTGAAGCGAGGGGTGTTTTTGATTACTTTATTCATTTTTTATCATTTTGGCTCAATAATATCAACAGTATTGATTATTGGGACTAGGTATAGTAACTTGAGCATGTGAGTTTGAAATAATGCCCCCTTATATCATACATGTCTCAATTATGACTCAAAAAATCATTTATTTACTTATAATGTTAAATACCATAAATGACCATATTTCACCATTCAAAAAAATTCAATTATTTTATAAAATTTACCCTAATAATTATTTGACCTGTAAATTTAAAAAATGGACTGCATTTTTTGAAAATAATATTCTAAATGTGAGAAATTTACTTTTTGATTGAAATCATCATTTATTCAAAAAATACCAATTTAAAATTATAATTGATTTTATGAGACTTTGAAAAATTAATTAAGGTCTCATAAAATTAACTTATAATCATAATACAAAAAAAACTTTAATTTATTAATCTATTTTATGAAAATATATTTTATTTTAAATCATTATATTAAATATAAAATTGTAAATAAACATTTATGTTTCACAAATATACCAATACTCAATTTATCATTTCTAAAACATATATTCACTAATTCCATGATATAAATATATTATATATTCATTCATAAGATACCTAAATTTTGTTTATAATTTTATAGGTGAGGTTACTATTCTATTTCCCAGTTAACTATTTTTAATGGTCACATTACTATTCCAATGGTCAAGTTACTATTCCATTGGTTTAGGTTCCTTAATTTCAATAAATAAAACTTATTTTATTATTAATTTATGAAAATAATGTTTTCATTATGTTCTATATGTGATTTATGTGTTTTATACTATATAACATAATTATAATAAGGGAAATTCGATTGATAAAATTTTGAGTCATTACATTTTTCCACCCTTATGAAATTTTTCCCTCAAAATTTTATTTTACATTCTAAGTTGATAATAGGTGTGGGTAATTATACTTCATTACTTCATCCATTTCCCATATCAACTCTTCATTCTTATGGTTATGCCATAGTACTTTGACTAGGTGAGTAGTCTTGTTGCGTAGAACATTATCTCTACAGTCCAAGATCTTCACCAGTTGTTCTCCATATGAGAGGACATTCTCTAGGTGTACCACCTACTGATTTCGGACATGTGAGGGATGTATTATGTACTTCATTAAAGAGGTATACATATAATAAATCATGTACTTGAGACATGGTAGGTGGAAATTCTAGTCGATAGGACACAACTCTGACACGATTAAGAATCTCGAGGGGGACAATGTAGCTAGGGCTAAAATTTCCTTTCTTCCCAAATCTCAGAATCCTCTTCCATGGAGATATGTGGTTGAATACCATGTATCCAATCACACAATACAGGTCCCATAAATTATTTACTTAATAAATCTTCTGTCAACTTTGGGTGTCCAAGATATGTTGCCGAATGGTTTTCACCTTTTCTAACATTTCTTCGACTATTTCAAGTCCTGACAGCTTTTATTCCCCAACTTCATCCCAGCATGCTGATGTTTTTCATCTTTTCCAATAAACCGATTTATATGGATTCATTTAGATGCTTGAGTGGAAACTATTATTGTGAGATAATTTTACCAAAGGTATATGTTAGTCCCATCCTACCTTGAAGTCTATAGAACATGATCTCAACATGTCTTCTAGTGTCTGAATAGTCTACTCAGATTGGCCATCAGTTTGAGTAAGATAAGTCATAATGAAGTTCAAATTAGTGTTTAGACAATGTTTTATACTTTTCTAAAACTTTGAGGAAAATCTCAGATCTCGATCAGATAAAATTGATTATGATACTCCATACTTCCTCACCACTTCTATGATCTATATCCATGAACGTAGGTCATGTGATAAGTCCTATTAAATTATGATAAAGTGATATTTATTTATATGATGATCCACATTGACCCATATATAATAATTTCTTATGGATGTATTTGGAAGTATAGTGACAAAGTCCATGTTGATTTTTCCCATTTCTATGTTGGTATGGGTAATGGTTGCATCACTACCCTATACTTTTTTTCCTTTCAGATTTCACTTGATGACATACCAATCTATTTAATTTATATTCAGTGATCTTCTTCTTTATATTGTCCCACCAATAGTGGTCTCAGAGATCTTAATACATCTTTGTGATCCATGGGTGAATAGATAAAGGTGAGATCTGTGTGTCATTCATAAGTTGTTTCTTTATCTATGGATTGGATTGTACATATATTCATGACCTAAATCTTAATAATCCTTCTTAATTAGTTTTTAACTCTGAGGATTTCCCATTTCTGATAGACTCCACCTTTTTTTTATTGCCATTTCTTTGAAAATCCTTTATTTTATCCATAAGGTATGGTTGAGAAATCATTTGAGAAAGGATTGATGATGTTACTTCCTTAATTATTCCCATGTCCATCATTTATGGGTCTAAGAAGATTGTATCCTTCTAAATTCTCATCATTGATAAAATTATTGGATCCTTTCTACTTAGAGAATCCACAACTTTATTTTCTTTACCAGGATGGTTGTGGATCGATCATTCAGAATCCTTGATTAGATCTAACCATCTTCACTGTCACATATTAATATCCTTCTATGTGAATATACATTTGAGTATCTTATGATCATTATCTATCTCACATTTCTCCCCATAGAGATAATACTCTTGTATTTGTAATGAGAAGATCAAAACTTCTAACTTCAGATCATGTGTGGGATAGTTTTACTCATGAATTTTCATCTACCTTGAGGTTTAGGATATCACTTTATCATTTTGAATTAGTAAACATCCTAACCCCTTCTTTGAAGCATCACTATATACAAAAAAGTTCCCCACTTATCAGAAGTGTGAGTACTAGTGCAGTGACGAGCCTCTTTTTCAACTCTTTAAAATAATATTCACACTCAATGGTGAAAAAAAGCAATACTCCCTTATAATTTATCTTGGTTAGTGGTAGTGAAAAACATGATAAGTTCTTCAAAACCATTGGTAATACCCAACTAGACCAAGGAAACTATATATCTCTATTACATATGTTATTCTGGGCCACTCTTTGATTACCTTTTTTATAAGGGTATATAGATATTACTTTCATGGTGATAACATGCCCTAATAATGATACTTCCTCCATCTATAACTCACATTTACTGTAATTTTTATATAGGTTCTCTCTTTACAAAGTCTTTAACACAATATTCAAATTCTCTTCATGCATGTCCTTGATATTGGAGTATATTATAATATGATCTATAAAGACTACCAATCATTTATCAAGGTAAAATCTAAAGATTATATTCATTAAGTCCAGGAAAATATCTGGAACATTAGTGAGTACAAAGGGAATAACTATGAACTCATAATTTCCACACCTCATTTGAAAGTCAGTCTTGAGAACATCATCCATATCCACCTTTAATTGGTGATATCCTAACCAAAGTTCTACCATAGAGAAATACTTGGCCCCATATAGTTTATTGAACAAATCATCTATCCATGAAAGGTGATAATTTTTCTTTATTTTTATTTTTTTGAGCACATGATAATAAATGCAAAGGCGCTTCGATCTATCCTTCTTCTTAACAAGGTGGACTAGTGCACCCCATGGTGAAGCACTCAGGTGTATAAAACCCTTGTACAGATTCTCTTGACACTATTTCTTTATTTCTTCCAAATCAATGGTGGGAATTCGATAAGGATTCTTTAATGTAGGAAAGGATCTTGGAATATGTTCAATTGAGCAATTGTCCTCTTGATCGAGAGGAAGATGAGAAAATTCTTTAGGTAACACATCAATTAATTCCCTCACAATGGGAATGTATTCAATCAGGACTATATACTTTGTCTCAATCATTTGAGGTAGATATGATTTATTATAAGAAAATAATATCCAAAATTTAGATGATGATTCTAAATGAGATTCATTATCCTCCTTAAACTTGTATATAATTGGAGGATGCCTCAGGATGTGAAGAGTGATCTCCATTTCCTAACAAATAATGTTTTATTTATATAAAGATAGCCAATCCATACCCTATATAGCATCAAACTCCACCAAAGAAAGTATGAAAGGATTTTAAAGGATGTTCAGTCCAAAAAACATTTACTAGGGAGTAGTTATATACTTTGGATGCAATAATTTCACATTTTTTTCCCCATAGATAAAACACCTTTATATTTTAAGGCAGTATTTAAATATTTCCAATAAACTTATAAGATATGAAAGAATTCATAGAACTTAAATAAAATAGCATGTTTTCTATTCTTGAATGAATAACCATCGTAACTATCACCACATCATTTTCAAGATCCACCTCAGTAGTAGTGATAGCATATTACCTTCCTTGAATCCTTATAGGTTGTTGTAGATTATGTCAGACAAACTTTGGATTAGGTATTTTTCTTGCATAATTCCCATGTTCCGTGCAGTTCAAAAAACTACACTATAGGATGAGTGTTAATCTAAACCTTCATTTCTTCTTACACGTTAGTGGGATTCTCCATATCCTTTAAACATTTATTATCCAGATTCCCCACTTTTTCCAATTTGAATCATCTTCTAGTTCCTATTAGGTAGTTCCCAGGATGATTCTTCCCACACATTCGACACATGGGATGTTGGGTGTTCATTTCACCTAGGGATTTATCTATTGATCCTCATATATTAAACTATATTTTCTTATTTTTATCTTCGGGACCACGAGACCATGGAGAGTATATGATATCAAATTCAACCATAAGGGCACATCATAAAATCTACTCATTAATTTCAAATTCTCAAATAGACAATGCATTCTGTAGACTCATCTTTAGTCTACTGAAAAATTGATCCACCTTGATTTCAGTGTTCATGAAAAATCAATAGGTGTATCATAGAATCCTTGTAAAGTTTTCCTCATCCATCCAAATAAACAAATCTTACTTTTTCTTCAGTTTGAGGAACTCATATAAAATATTAAGATAGAGAGTTTGGGGAAAATATTTATTGATAACATTTTATTAAAATATTACCATTCCATGGAATCAATATCCTCTTTAGAATTTGTGTTTTTGAATAGGGTCCACAACTAATCTGTTTACCATTCAAAATGATAGACCATAAACATGACTATATCTTTTTTTAGGAACTGTAGGATATATAATATCTTCTAAATAGATTCAATCCATTTTTCAGAGATGTTGGCATAAAAATATCCACTCAATATGGGAGGCCTTTGTTTCATAAAGGATTAAACCAAAAATTTATCTTTCTCATGAGAAGGTCATTACACATGGTTTAAGTAATTATTGATAACTTGATCCAGTTGAGAAAGTAATATCATGATGTTTTGATCTCCTATTCCCATCATATTTGTAATTTTATTAGGGAAATCATCACATTTCCTATCACATTGACTATTATAAAGGGTTATCATATTTCTATATATTAACTAAAAAAATAAAGTACAATTATAGGGGATTGAATACTTAGATAATCAGTATATAAAAAAGAAACATTGAATAAAGAAGGGTAAACTTGTAAATGGAAAGTATATCCTGTCTTGTGATTCTCTAAGTTTCATTCTAAGTCATCCATGGTGATAAAATTATCCCTAGGATTCTTAATAAAAATTTATCTTCATAATCTCTAAAAATAACTATACTATACTCTAATACCAACTATAATAGACATAACATTTTACACATATTATTAAAAGGTTTTAAGCATCATTTACCATCAATTGAAAACCATGGATCATAAATTCTAGTGTATTTGGAAGGTTAGATACATAAAACTGAAAACATGGAAATATAATAAAACATATTTATATTAATTATCCATAATGAGATCCTATATTCCTTTTATCTCTTACATATGTATAGTATGACCTTGTGAATACATATATAAGTGTGATGAGATAAAAATCCTAATAAGGGAATAAATATAAAAATAAATCATAGAACATGGGTTAGAAGGAATTAAAAGATGAAATAAAAAGGAATGTAACATGAATAAACATATGGATTCATAAAATATATATCATGGGATCATGTAATCCTGGAAACATAGGAATTTGCAAGAAAAATATAATATGACATAAACATGAGTCAAGGTTAACTACCAAGACTATATCACATGGTCAACAAAGTCCCATAAAAGAATCAAGTTTACTCATTATCCCAACATGACCTATCATGAGACCAAACATTACCCAATGAATTAGACCCCTATCTTAGTTCACCCATCATAACAGGTTCATAAATATGTGTGGCACATGAATAATAAAACATAGTGAATAAAAATAAGGGTTACCCATGGAAAGAAATGGGTGTTGTAATCATATCATAAGGCATAAAAAATGGGTTTATCATAATTATTTCCAAGAAATAATGGAGTTAAAACATAAATGGATATTTTTAAGTGGAACTAGGAATATATCATGATAAATTATTTCGAATTGAAGTGAAATAATGTAAAAATAGTGTTTAATAAACTTTATAAATGAGCCACTTTGGTGTTGTTTAAAGGAAAACATAATAGAGTCCTTAAAGTAGAAAAATTCATAATTATTTTCATAAAAATAAAAACAAACTAAGATATTATTTCAGGATAAAAAAATATATATTAGAGGAATATTGTTTTCTTAAAACATATTATTGAGTGTACTTGAAAATGGGTAAGAAATTGGGAAGTTCCCTTTGATCTGGCTTGCTTATTGGGAGGAATTGAAAAACGAAACTTATAAAACATGTATTTCCACATAAAAGAAAAAAGAATTGAGATAGGTATATATTTTTAAGAATAAAAATATGATTTATGAGGAGTTAATAATAATAATTAAGAATTAAATTATGGCAAAGAGAGATAAAATGTTACCTAAAAGAAAATTGGTGGTTTGAAAGGGATCCCTTACCTTATGTCCGAAAGTGTTATGCACATGTACTTATTGTCTGAGATAATCAAATTAAAACAATTAATTAATTAATTAATAAATAATTCTATATGTATTTAATTTATAATAATTTTATTAGGTTCATTTATGTCATTTTTTTGACTTATAGTGTTTAATTTTGTTGTTTTGGGAGTGTTCATTTCATGGTTTCATGGTTGGTTCACCCGTGTATAATTATGAAAGTTCTTGTCAAATGGAAGAAAAAAAAATCCAAAAATGGAATGAAATGGTATTAATTTATTTATATAAATTTAATTTTTTTTCCATATATCACTTTCTTTGTTTAACATGAGTATGATTAATTAGATAAAACATTGGTGAACAAAATGATTAGTTTATTTTGGCGGTTTTTACGAACCTTAGGAATTTGTATTGTTTTATTTAATAATATGTTTATATACTTATTACATAATATTAAAAAAGTTATAATAAATATATTATAATATTTTTTGACCATAAAAATTATTTTATGACCAGTCTTAATGGTGGTAATGAAAAATTAAAACTCATTATCCATGAAGGCACTAAATCGACACCTCATGGGCGATGTTTTAATTTTTAGAACAAAAGGAGATAAAAAGAGATTTGATGATGGATATTA
Source organism: Viscum album (assembly GCA_963277665.1). Lineage (NCBI taxonomy): Eukaryota > Viridiplantae > Streptophyta > Magnoliopsida > Santalales > Viscaceae > Viscum > Viscum album. The sequence goes on along the minus strand of OY728119.1, from coordinate 1,494,836,367 downwards.
AATTAATAAAAAAATATTCCAGTATATATATGATTCTATATTTATCATGTTACTTTTTATAGGGTATGTGAGGGAAGGATAATAAAGAAAATAAATTAAAAGAGAAAGAGGGAGGGCTTTACCTCTTGAGTGTTGCCTCTTTGAGAACCTTTTTAAGGCACTTGGAAATGGTATTTTGGTGAGACCAGTAAGACCAGAACATGGAGAAGAGTTTTGGGAGAGTAGTTTTACTAAATATAATAAGGATAAAAGGCTTATAATATGTGATAAGAAGAGATGGTGAGGGGTGATATTTATATTGGGAGGAGAGGGGTGTTTTTGATTATTTTATTCATTTGTTTATTATTTTGGCACAAGACTATCAATAGTGTTGATTATTATGAATAAGTATAGTAAATTTAGAATGTGAGTTTTATATAATGGAAAATTACACCATAAATTACTCAACAATGACTCAAAAATTCATTTATTTACTTATAATGTTAAATACCATAAATTACCGTATTTCACTATTCACAAAAAATTCAACTATTTTAGAAAAATCTCCAAAATTCACCCAGAACATTTTTATACTTTCAGATTTCAAAAATTGACTCCATTTTATGAAAATAATTTTCTAAATGTTATAAATTTAATTTTTATTTAAAATAATAATTTATTCAAAAAATACAGTTTTCAAAATTATAATTGATTTTATGACACTTTGAAAATTTAATTAAGGCCCCATAAAATTATATTATAATAATAAGACAAAAAATATTAATTTATAAATCTATTTTATGAAAATAAATTTTCTTTTAAATCATTATATTAATTATAAAATTGTAAAATAAACATTTACGTTTCAAAAAAAATACAAATACTTAATTTATCACTTTTAAAACATTTATTTACTTATTCCATGATATAAATATATTATATATTTAGTCATAATATACCTAAATTTTATTTATACTTTCATAGGGTAGGTTAAAATTCTATTGTCTGGTTTACTATTCCTAATGATCATATTATTATTCCATTAGGCAAGTTACAATTTCATTGGTATTAGTTCCATAATTTCTATACATACCACTTATTTTATTCTTAATTTAAAAAAATAACATTTTTAGGATCTCTATGTGATTTATGTATTTTATACTACATAACATAATTATAAGAAGGGAAATTCAATTGATAAAATTCTAGGTCATTACACATTGTGGGCTATGTCATATAAGATCTCTCTACCTACTTATGAGGTCTTGAGCATGTGCCTAACTTGGAGGTGGTGTCCAAAACAGTTCATGTAATGGGTTGGAGTCCTTGGTACAAGGTTTGTAACTAAATCCACACATCTAGTTTTTTATGTGGTAATTTGTAGGTTATTTCCTTAAAATTGTCCCATACTTCCCAAACCGATTCTCTGCCCGCCTGGGTGAAGTTTTATATATCATTCCTAAGATTGTGAATTAATGTTGGTGGGAATTATTTGTCAAGGAAATTCTTGGAAAGTTCATCCCATTTATTAATGTACCTGGGGGCTATATTTTAAGCCAATACTTGGTTTTATCACATAAGGTGAAGGGGAATCCTCTGAGTTGGATGACATCAGATGAAAAACCTTGGTTGCGAAAAGTATCAGAAACCTATAATTTGTTTGAAATGTGTTCATGTGGGTCTTAACTCTGAAGTTTCCTCAATTGGCCCATATTTTGGATCATAATGATGAGTCCAGGTTTTATTTCAAAGGTATTTTCTTGAATAGGATAGAACACAATGCTGGGTATAACACCATTTATGAATAATAAACCATAGTCTATAATGGTGTGCTATTGAAACAATGACCGGTCTCCCTGATTTTCAGGTGGAACATATAGGAGGTATGGGGGTTTGGGATAGATGGGGTTATTATGGTCACCCATATTTGAGTGACTTCATAGAAATATGTATCTTTTTATTTCTAGATTGAAAGTAAGAAATTCGTGAGTGTTGAGGCTCCTTTAATGAGTTAGGGGGCCCTGACGTGTGCACTGGATGAAAGAGGAAAAAAAAGTGATAATCTCATAAAGAAAAATAAAAAAAAATGGGAGGGGGGGGGGAGTGAGGTAATCACATGTTCATACAAGAGGTTTTTGTGTGTAAGAAACAACCATTTCCTTGACAACAGTGCCAACAATTTATATGCTCTAAAGAAGAATATTTTATTCTTATCAGGTGTGGATCAAAGTATAATTTTTATTATCTCAAATTAAACTTACTACTGAGTCATAGTAAAGTGTTAGTATAGTGTTAAACCCAAGGGTGAGGATGGATGGAAGACAACCTTGTAATTTCAATCCCTTTATGCAGGATTACTCACAAATTATATTTAGTTTGGGATCTGTTTAAAACTATTTAGATTGATTTTAATATTCTATAAGGAGATATGGATTATTCTATTTTTTAGGGTTTCAATTAAAAGGATAATCATAGGTCTAACTTGGGATTGACGTATCGCATAGACTATGAGGTGGAGAAAAGATTAGTAATTGGTTATGGTTAAAAGAATTAGTTATATAAAAGTTGTAACTATTCCTTGGTCTGGATATAGATAACAACCTAGTTTCATCAAGCTTCTATTCTTTTCTAGAAAGTGTTACATGCTAATGGTCATAACTTTCTCAACTCTAATTAGGCTAGGTTTTTTCAATCATACTACCCATGGTCAGGGTAGTATAAAATAATGAAATTAATAGTTATTGTTTAACCTAATTAATAGTTATAGTGTTACCAAGTTTCAATCTATGGATTCATTAAGTTCATAAAAACCCTTACTCTTGACCCTTACCCTAAGCGGTTTAGCCACTCATGATGGTGCTAATAGAAAGTAGAGAAATAATAGAAAAAATTATTAATATATTTGTAAAATAGTTGAAATAATGTAATTCAAAATTAAGAATTTCATACTAAATCAATTCTCAATTAAAAAAATTATAATTTCAAAAAAACACTTACTCAACTAGGTAAAAAAGGAAATAATGTGGTTCATGTTGATATTGAATGATAATGATAATGGAAAACAATCAACAAAATATAAAATGGAAATGAAATAGATGAAGAACAAATGTATAATGGTAAATAGAACCAGGATTTGATAGATGGTAAAATTAATTTAAAAAACTTGAGTTAGAAGTGAAATATAAGAGAAAATGAGAGAAAAAAAAGAAAATTCTATTGTTCCAACATCATCCCAAGTGTCTATTTCTTCTTAAATATTTATAGTCTTGATGGTTATATGATATTTAAGTTATCACATCATGTAAATTTTTGTGGTGGATTCTATCTTGATGCATACATGATGTGTATGTGGATTTCACATCATGTAATCTTGATCCAAATATTTCTATGTGTATCTTGTATCTAAAGATTTTCAGGGAATGTATCTTTAGGATCTATAGATATTAGATATTTTAAAACGTATAATATTCTCATGAAATTAAATATCTTCATGAATAGTGATTTGAGTGAGAACCAACATTTGAAGTGTACATGACATGTATTGGCATTTCATGCCGTGTATACTTTCAAGTCTTGTAAATTTTCATGGGATGTTATATCTCCCCGCATGCTTGTTGTGAAAAATGAATAGATGCTGTGTAATATTTTTGATTTGTAAAGTCAAATTTTTCCATTTTCAGAAACTTTTCCTTTTGAGTGTTGGTTACCTATTTCTTGTAAAACTCAACAAAAACCCAGTGTATTACCAAATAAAGCGTGATAAAATTAAAAAAAATGAATCCAAAATATGTATTTAAATTAGAATTATCAAAGTGATGAGTAAAAAAACCACATAATTTTATAAACTGTATGAGTGGACAGTAAAATCATGAATCTCTAGGTTGTGGAGGTCGCATAGTTGGAGAAAAATTAGTAAAACTATGAAGCCTTTCTCTACACCTCATTAAAAGAGGGGGGTTTACCATTTTCCCTTTCAGACTTAAAAATTTATCCCTTGATGTTCTTCCCCATTCAACCCTCAATAGCCTAGGGTGTGAACCATGAGATCTCCCCTCATCCAAGGATAAATCAACCAAGATTATTAGGTGTTTGGAGTGAGGTTTAGTGAAAATTGAAGCTCTAGGTAAGTCTCTGAGTCCCATTCCTTTCATTTTTTGGAAGATTATTTGTTGGTTTTATCCTATCCTTCTTAATCTCATGAACCCTATCTCGAGGATGTTCTTCACTATGGTTTTTGAGGACATTTTAATTTGAATCAAGGGTCTTGTTTGGAAGATTGGTTGTCTACGAGTAAGAGGTAGGTGATCTATAATACCTTTCCTATAGTATTGATGTTTTATTTGTGTTTGTAGTTGGGCTAATTCATGATCTTTCTGTGTTCTTATGTATTTGTCTATGGAAAGTAATTTAGGCCTGTTGATGATTTGAGACCGAACCTATGCCTACCCCTTTGGTATGCCTAACCCTTAAAAATGGTGAAATGAATTTTTATATGTTGAGATAGGGAAATTATGAGAGTGAATGGGTAAGAGTTTTTACTTATTAAATGGTCATGTTTAGAGGGATGATTGAAATATTTATATGCTAGATTTTTTGAAATACCTTGGAGGATTTTGAAATGGTTTAAATGATGTGATTTTGATTTTTATCTGGTTGTGGTTCTCAAATAAGGAAAATGATGTTTTGAAAGTGGTTAATATATTTAAAAGGTGGTGTTGAACTCAAATTGATTTGGAGAAGGGGTTTCTTATTAGATTTCAAATAATGATTTAAAATGAGGGTGTGATTCCCCTTTTTATGAAAAATATTTTTAATGGATAGAAATAAAAATGAAGGCCTTGGGTAATGGTTTGGGTTTTCAAAGAGGAAGACCCATATTTTAAAGTGTGGCTTCAAGATTATTTTAAAAGAGTATTTTACTTTGGTGTTTTATGACATTAGAAAAGTGTTCGGTTTTATTTGAGCCATGTTTTGGTTTTAAAGGTCTGTTGGATCCTTTTTGAGTGATGTGATAATATTAGAAAATGAGAAAAGGTTAAATGGTCATGTTAATGTTATTAAATTGGTTTTAAGAACATTATTTTTTATTATATTTAAAAAGAAATTTGTGTTATACCATGGAGAATCGGATCTTAATAATCTATTACTGATAGAGGAACTTAAAAGATATGAATAATGGTTTTATTTTGATGATGGAATTGTACTCCTCATCATTGAGTTTTTACACACTGATTCTGTAGTCCCACTAATGTATTATATGATTTGGATGTTGGACTAAGGCTCCTTATGCATGGTTTTGGGTAGACTAATGATCTAGGACTATTGATGTATTTCAAGGTTTGAATACTTGGACTGATGCACCAAGGTACATTGGGTTAAAGTTAAATAGTTAATGAATTCCCCTATGACCTAAATATTTTTACCCATCTTGGAATGTGGATTATACTTTCTATATAAATGGAGTAGTTTTGGTTGGTTAGAGTGACATCATAGAACCTGAGAACCTAAGTGATTAGTTAATACATTTTTTAAATAGAAACATGGTTACTAATGATTTATGTTTCATTAATTACATATATTTATACACTATTTTTTACAATGGTTCTTTATTTATACACCATTGGTGGTGGGCTACTGAGTTGAATTCACACCCTGCTCAGGATGCCCTTGAACTTGGGTAACCAAGTAGATGTTACTTGTTTTCTGATATAGGTTAAGGATAGGGAATTGATTTTTGGTTTGTTCATGAGATGATGGGTTGGATCAAGGTATTTTAGGACTGTTTAGGGACTCAGGATCGTGTTTGAGATCATTTTATAGTTTTTTTATTTGAGGTGTTATTTATATGACTGCTTGATGTATAGAGTATACATTTCATGGTGGTATCACATTACACTTGTTTTATTTAGGCTCTTGACGTATATTATTACATTTTCTATTTATATTAGGTTTTATTTCTATTGATATTATTTTCAGTTTTGTTTTCTATGTTAAGAAGGTATAGTATTCTAATTATACCTCCATAGACCCACATTGCTAGTCGGAAGCCTCTGGAGAATGGGGAGGTGCACCTGAGGTCATGTGGTGGTCTATATCAAGGAACCAATTTTAGTCGTACCAAGACAATGACGTTAAAAATTGGTATCAGAGGTGGTGTCATTTGTGTTACTATCTGGTCATGGTAGACATGATTATTGGATCTTGTTGGGGCTTAGTAATGAGCATGTTCTTGGTTTATTATATCCCCATTCACGAGGGAAAACCAAGTTTCCTGGGGTGAGAATTGATTTTTTTTGTTCTTTTATCATTGATTGATAATTTCACCTTGATTGGTTCACTTGGATATGATTTTACTGAGTTATTAAGTTTTATCTCTTATCCCTGTATCAAAAGAGAGGGTGTATGGGTTTGTACATCATTCTCGGAACATTGGATTGATAGGTCATCCATATATTTCATGTTATTGATTTGTGAATGAAATGATGTTTAACCAAAATTCTTGAATTGTTAATTTTAATTAATATAATAATTATGAAATTTGGGTTAATAAAATATTTTAAAATGTGAATCCTTGAGGTTTAAATGGAAAATTTTAACTAAAAATGGAAATGATAATGATGGAACCATTGAGATATTGTAAATGAATATCCCTTGTGTTGTTTATATAGCCTAGTATATGGCTGGTTTGGTATTCAGAGTGACCTAGTTTTAAGACCCTTGGTTAAGGGTAGTGAGGATTTAAAGGATTTTGATATATTGGGGAGAAAATGTTCTTGTTTTTCCTTTAGTAGGGTTGTGAACATGAGGTTGTGAGATGTTACTAGGCAATGTGGATGGGGTGACCTTCCAAGGATGTGATCATGTTGGAGGTTCATTAGACATTGAAATGGGTGTTTGGAGGGGGTAACCTTCCTAGGATGTGATCATGTGGGTGGCACATTAGACCCTGAAATGGGTGTTTGATTGTGGTGATATAAATCATGGTTGTTTAGCTATGAGTGTGATACTTAGATTAAAGGTTTTCTTTAGAGATTTAGATGCGGTTCATTTTTGAATGGTAGCAGAAGTGACATCCTTGAGTAGTGACTTGATGAAGGTTTGATATGAATGGAATAGAGGGAGAACCAATGGACTTTATTATATGTGACCCCAATTTATGGACATGTTATGTTTGACTTTATAGGGTGAGCCATGCGAGTGGTTGACCATGTTACATGTTTCTTTGGGTGAGTAAGGCACAAGTGGAAGTTTTGGGCTTTGACAACAACATATAAAGTGTGATTCTTAGTGTGGAATCTAGGTGTGGGGATATATGGTAAGGAAAATGGTTTTGGGAATTCAACTCTAGTTGCATCCATGAGTTGAAGGCCTTTTAAAATCTAGGGTAACCTCAAGGGATGTGATCCCAATATTTTAGGTTCTTTTTAATATGAATCACTAGAGATTCTTTAGATGTGTAATAAATGTATGGTTGGTGCCATCGATTTTTGGTGAAAATTACATGGTTATTACTTGGTTTATTTCTTAGGTAATCACTTGAGTGCTTGTGGTTGGTTGTATGGTTGGTTTCTATTGGAATGATCATTTGGGTTCCTGACCTAGTTATATTTGTAACATTCTATGTAGGTATCGATTTTAACTCTAGAAGGATGTTATTATATGGAATTGACACACTAAGGGAGGGGTGGTCACATGGTTGGGATTTTTTGTGTGTAAGGATGGGCTTCTGGATGAAAACATCATGAATTCATCGAGTTCGATGAGGCTGATGGAGCATGATACATGTATAGTTTTATAAGTGGGCACCTAGGCCTAGCTCTAGTGATGTAGAAATCATGGGATCTAGATTTGGGTTCAGGGGATGATCATAGGAAAGTGTGTGACCTTGACTGTTATGATGAGGTCTGGATATTGGGAACCTACTAGATATTGACAATGCCATTTGGAACATGTGAGCCGATGGATTAGGAGTAAGAACCTACCATTATCTAGGAAATCAAAGTGGGAAGTGCCAGTTATGCGTGATACCACTTGGGTTTTGATCAGTGTGATGGATTATTGTGGTTATATTATGAATCACTAGGTTCATGCTAGAAGATATCGAGTGGTATGGTGGCAGTAGTGCCAATGGGAATGTTGGGTCATGACTATTTGGAAGAGAGTTGTGAGGCGATGGTGAGTTTTTGTGGGAAGTCCCACCTGATTATGATGGATGAGTGTGGATGAGACATTTGCGGGGGAGTAATCAAATGAATTACAAGTAGGTTAATCTATCCTTGCAGTTATAGGTGACATAAATAATGAAATAGTTATGGTTGTATTTGTCAACGAATATTAGTCTACTCTAAGATTGAAGATGACCATGCCCAATATCTTAATATCATCCTAAGTACACTGGGAGAGAATTAGATATATTCCAATCCACTTAAATGGTATTATTCAAGTTAAATTAAGGGATTTCAAAAAGTTTACACCCTCAAAACAAGGTAAGTGAACCCATGTGATGGGACATGCACCATCAACTTCCTGTGAGTAAGGTAACTATAGTATACTGTATGTCAATGAATACAATGGTTACTATTCTCAAAAGCTAAGAATGGGTGGTCTTTGATGTTTCATTTTGTTTCTTAAGTGAGATCAATATGAACACTTCCACTTTTGAGGTTAGACGGTGAATGGGGCATGGAACATGGTGGTTGGAGTTTCTTGAGTTAGGTAGTGAAAACAACACCCCTATGGTGGGGAGTGAAGTAGTGGTCATAGGAGTAAAAACCTTAGGTTGTAAGAGTAAAAAATATGTGGAACAAGTTTTGGATCGTTAGATGTGGAATTGGGATGCTAATGAGAAACTTTTTAGGAGCATCGGTGGGTGTGGCAGAGCACAAAGAGGGTTTTGGAGTAGTGGATGCTTTGATGGTGAAATTTCATCAGAAGTTGGGGATAAAATCTAGTAGGTGCGTTCAGATGGTGGTGGTATGAATTAAGTGAGAGGTATTCATGGATAAGTAAAGTGGTAATATGTCGATATTGGGATTTGTGTGTTTTTAGGATGAGTCGGTCAGAGATGTTCCATCCCAGGTTAGTTAAAAGAATAATTATATCCAGTTGAAAATTGCATATGGATCGACATTTTGGAAATGGGGGATGTGTTTTGAGAATTTAAAATGGCTCGTAAGAAAAAATTGGGCTATTCTTGGTTCATGGATGGATTATAGGTGTACATCGATTTCTATTATATTTTAATGGAAAGGATTAATGCCGATGTTGGATAGCGTTCTCATGAATTTTTGGGTGTAGGGAGTTGGGAAACATGTTGGGTATATTGTGTAAGCTTGAGTTTAAGTTTTTAGTGGTCTTTTCTGATGGTTTATGTGCCAAAAATAGAAGTTGGTGGTTGTGAGCTCAAGAATATGATGGGGATCTCCATAGTGGGAGAGTGGTTAGTTGATGAGGTGATTTATGTTTTAGGTTAGATGGGTTTGTGTTATGATTTTATTTGTGTTTAGTTTTGGTAACCAGTGTTAGTTCAGGGTTTGACCTGTTGAGTTCCTTGGGTTGAATATTGTTCATTTTTTTGTGTTTTGGGTGTTCGTATATGGAATGAGACCATTTTGCCTCAATTTTGTCCTAATGTATATTAGGTAATGTGGTCAGATAAACATATGTTTATTCAAGTGATGTTAGGCGTGCTAGGCTATTTGAGATTGTGGGGAGAATCAGATTGGAGTTTTACTAATTTTCAACCCATTATTGTGTAGTTATTTTCTTGATGCACTCATTGGGTGGTAATTTAAGGTGTTTTATTTATTTTTAAATTTTGGATAAAATCCTCATAAATGGGTTAATAGAAGGTTTACCATGAGTAGGGAAGGTCTTATGGGTGTCCCGAGGGTATGAGGCATGAAAAAGAGGGAAAATAGGTCAATCTGTCCTGAGAGTATGGTTAGAACATGGTTAGTAGTAACCATGAACCATAATCATGTGGCCTATAAAATGGGGTGCATGGTTAGTAAAACCATGAGAGGTGGACCATGTGACCTTGCGTCTTGAGAACCCCTCAAATAGTGGTGAGAAAATGGCCACCAAATGTTTTTTCAAACCCCGAGGGTGTCCAGAAAAACTATGAAACTCTAGAAAGTGGAGGTCATCTATAGTTATAAAAACCATGAAAACTAACCATGTGACTCATTACAGGGGGTGTGGGGTTACCATTTTTCCTTTTTAGGCTTAAATATTTCTCCCCTATTTTATTCCCCATTCAACCCTAAAAAGAATAGGGTGTGAACTAAGAGCTCTCCGCACCTCCAAGGATGAATCTAACTCTATTCTTAGTAGTTTGGAGTATTGTTTAGTGTGAATCGAACATTTGGGTAAGTCTTTAACTATACTTCCTCTAATTTTCTAGAAGGTTATTTTTTGTTTTTCTCCTCTACTTTTGAATCTCATGAACCTTATTTCCAAGGTCTTATTAGCCATAGTGTTTGAGGCCGTTTTAGTTCAAATCAAGGGTAGTGTTTGGATGAGTGGTTGTCTATGAGCATGAGGTTGGTGGTATATAAGTTTTTTTTCAATAGTATTGATGTTTTATATGTGTACATAATGGTTCTAATTCTGTACCTTGCTGTGTCTTTATTTCCTTGTGTAAGGAAAGTAATTTGGGCCTTAAATTGAGGTGTGAGACCATTCACGGACCCCATTGGGTCCCTTGATGATTTGAGATTGGACCTAGGAATACCCATGGGGTATTCCAAGCCCTTGAGAAAGGTGAAATAAATTGGTAAACAATGAGGTAGGGAAATTATTAGAGTTAATGGGTAGGATTTATTACTTAGTAAATGGGAATGGTTAAAGGGATGATTGAAATATTTATATGATATTTTTTTTTGAAATTCATAGGAGGAGTTTGAAATGGGTTAAATGATGTGTTTTGGATTTTGATCTGCTTATGGTTTTCAATGAATGAAAATTATGTTTTGAAAGTGGGAAATGTTTTAAAAAGGAGGCATTGAAATCAAAGTGATTTGAAAATTGGGTTTCTTCTTAGATTTCAAATGATGATTTGAAATGAGGGTGTAATTCCCCTTTTTGTGATAATAGTTTAATATCTATTTTAAATAGTTATAAATGGTGATAAAGGACTTGGGTAATGGTTTGGGTTTTCAAATAAGAAGATCTATATTTTAAAGTGTGGATTCAATATGATTTTAAAAGAGTATTTTGTTTTTTCATTTTATTCCATGAGAAAAGGGTTGAGCTTTATTTTTGCCATGTTTTTGTTTTTAAGGTCTATTGGTACATTGTTAAGTGATGTGATAATATTAGAAAATGAGAAATGGTTGAAGGTTCATGTAAATGTTATTTAAATAGTTTGAATAACCTTAATTTTTTTTGTGTTGTAAAAGAAAACTATATTTCATATTGGGGAATTGGTTGTTAATAAACTGATCATTGATATAAAACCATGAAAATAAGAATAATGGTTTAGTTTAGAAGATGGATTGATTCTTCTCATAATTGGGGTTGGCTAGAATAATTCTCTAGACCGACTAATGTATTCTATGATTTTGATGTTGGATTAAGGCTTCTTATCCATGGGTTTAGCAAGATTGATTCTCCGGGCCCACTGATGTAATTCATGGTTTGGATACTTGGACTTAATCTCTAAGGAATGTTAGGTTAAAGTGAATTTGTTAAGTAATTCCACTTCGAAAAAAAGAGTTTTACCCCTCTTGGAATGTGACACAGACTTCCAATGTGGCTGAAGAAGGTTTGGTTGGTTAGGGTGACACCATGGAACCTAGGAACCTAAGTGGTTAATTAATAAATTATAAAAAGAGAAACATGGTTACTAATGATTCATGTTTTATTCCTTGTGTATCTGCATAGACTATTGTTTATAATGGTTTTTATTTAGAAACTTTTGGTGGTGTCTTACTGAGTTATACTCACATCATGCTCGGGCCTCCAGGGAACTTGGGTACCCAAGAAGATGATACGTGTTTTCTAGTACAAGTTCAGGATAAGGACCTAATCTCTAGTTTATGTATGGGATGATGGGTTGAAGTGGGGGATGTTAGGATTGGTTTGGTACTCAGGAACATGTTTGTTATATTTTTATAGTTTAGGTATTGGAGGTGTTATTTGTATGATTGCTTGATTTGTAGCGTACAGATTTCATTGTCGTGTCACGTTACACTTGGTTAATTGTGGATCGTTACATATGATATCCTATTTGAGGATTCTACTAGTTTTTAGATTTTTTTTGATATTATTTCCACTATTTTTTTGTCTGATAAGAAGGTATAGTCTCCCCACTGTACCTCCATAGACCTGCGCTACTTGTTGGTAGCATCAGACGTACATGAAGGCATGTTTGAGGTCATGTGGTGGTCTGGATTAGGGAAATGCATTATGAATATAAATAAATACCATTACACCATTTCAAATCAGACCTTTATGCTTGGACTAAGTTCCCTTATTGATATTTACCAATCCTTGAATATTTACTATTTGATAAATAAATGGAATTGATTTATAATATGATAAATATAATCAATATTATATTCACTAAACTTGAAAATATGTATTATTATTATTTAGATCACTTATTCTTTCGAATAACTTATGATTAAATTATGGAGATCAATGAAACCTGAATAAATCTTATTTATTATTTTTTGTTAAATTAATTACTTTTATTTAATTGATATTGAGGATACACTAAGTGTGTGACCCTATATACCTATTTCTCAGCGACATTAGGTATAATCACCTAAATTATGAGGTTACCATCTAAAAACACACCAAATCTCCCATGGTGAATGAATTTAATGACATAATGACATCCATCCTTCTGCAAATTCTTATCATGTAATATAATCCTTTTATCATTATATCTCAATTCAAGTAGGTTACATGTCAATTTCATCAAACTATATGCTTAATGTCTCTTTATTTTAATTTCTAAAAATTAACTCACCTAATGAAAACCATGGACAAAGATTTATAAAGATAGTTCCATTCCAAAAAAGGGATTATGATAAAAACTCTTATCAAGGGGCTAAAGGGATATATCCTTTCACACAATATCCATTAATGAAATGTTACCCATGACGCACCCAATATATCCTGCCTCTCTACAAGAACATGTCATCATAGATTTTATCCATACATCAAAGAATATGATTTATGATATCCATTAATGATAATAATAAATTCTAAGGATCAATACACATGTCTGTATACATGAACATCCAATGAAACATAAAATATGGATTTTCTGTTGACAATTATGTTCTCATAACCACATATCAAATAAATTATTAAATGTGAACACCATGAGAAGGTGTCCCAATGTCTTATGAGACTTCTACCATTATATACTACATCATATGTTTCTTTTGAGACAATATCATCCATCTTTAAAACAAAGTTCATGAATAATATTGTGGCACCTCTAGGTTCTCATTATAGTGGGGAATTACTATGACCTTTTATCATAAAATATATTATTAGGTCATTATCACGTACAAAAGTCATGTAGAGTAATAATAATAATGTGATATGGAAACTTAATTAAAAATAAAAACTTGTAATCAAGTACTAAACAAGTCGGTTCTATGGAAACAACTCCAACAAGATAATAATGGAAACCCAATTTAGAGATGTCATTTATGATTCTGAATTCATGGTAGTTTTCTAAGATATAACCTTAAATTATCTTTTAGGGAGGTATTTATTCTATATATAGGACAAATATCCTTCATCCTATTATATTTTCTTATATAAGACATCAATGGAGAAGTTAGGGTGTTGTATTGTGGTAAATTCCACTTTGACTCATGTGAATATCACTATATAGATACAATATTCAATGAAAGGGATGGGAGGCTGCTGATAGTAAATAATTCAATTCAAATTATTACCCCTAATGGATTGGGAATTTTACCCATCAGTTCATGGAGTAAACTTATAAAAGACTACATGATTCATATCAATATAATTGAGATAATAACTTCTGATATGTGAATCAATCGAGTTGTGTGTGTTCCATTAGATAATAAAGAAAACAATTAAATGGATTTCATTTCACAGTATATCTAGGAGGATGTATCAATGGAGTAACCAATACCATTAAAGGAAAATACTTCTCTATAACCAATGTGTATCAAACTTACCCCCATGGATCTTTATGAAAAATAATGTTTAATTGATATTCAATAGATATAGATGATAATCTACTACCAGCTTGATATAAATCCCAGAAGAATAATAAAAACATGGGGTTTGAGTATATTCAGTCACATTTTCATAGTGTCGGTTACATCATATAAAACCAATAATTTGAGTGATGGATTTTATTCTAATAGGAAAATAAAAAATTTCTCGTATCATCTTTGAGATATAAAGATATCCCCAAATCATTTAATAGATCTCAAAATTCCCATACATATTCCACTTTTAGAAATTATGAATGAGAATAAGAAAAAGAATAAAATATTTGGTATTCTACTACAATATTCAAGGAAAGTGTCTCTAACAGTTTTGATGAGATCATATAGATTAATATAGGCATAAAGGATGATACGTGGACTAAATTTATTAGTGCCTTCATGACCCATGGGGATAATGATGAGTATATCTCTTTTCTAGAATAGGATTGAGATGTATTTTCATGAAACTAATCCAAAATTCCTAAGTTGTATTTTTATGTGGTTACCCATAATTTGGGTTCTCTTGATGACCATAATGGAATTAAATAGGAATCTAGGAGAATGCATCAGTACCGTGCTATTTTGGTGAAAGTTGATGTTGATAAAATCATAAAATAAAACTTATTTTGGGAATTCAAATACTTGAAGTAGACCACTGATATCATCCCCTTGAAAAAGAAGAATGAGAAAATTTGGGTTTGCATCGATTTTATGGATCTTGGTCGGCATTTTCTAAAGGATAATTTAATAGTACCAATAAAGAAGATACTAATTTATGAAATGATAAGATTTTAGGACCTCTCCTTCACAGATGGATATTATAGTTATAACTAGATCTGAATGGACCCCAATTATGGGGACACTACCTTATGATCACATCATCAATATATTTCTACCAAGTACTCCCCTCAGTATTAAATAAATATGATTCCATATATCAACATGTTATGAATCATATCTTGAATCCCCTATTGATGAAGATAGTGGAGTGGTTTGTAGAGGATATAGTGGTAAAGTCTCAAAATTTCTATGATCCCCTTTCCAATATTGAAATAGTTTTCTAATAAACCATGGAAGGAAAACCTAAGGATGTACCCTGAAAAATTCACTTTTAGGATAATTTTAGGGAAATTAATCAACTTTGTGGTGTGCTATCATGGAATCGAAGTCAACCCTAAGAAGACCCGAGAGATACTTGATATACGTCATCCTTAAATCATCAATGATTTAATAAGACTCTAAGAAAATATCATCTACACTAAATTATTTGTTGTCATTTTCTAACCCTTAAAAAAGTTAACATATAAATGGGTTACCTATTAGTGGGATGAATATTTCGAGAAAGGATTTGAATATATCAACTAGTAAATTCTATATCTTACAGTTTTGATGTGGTGTATATAATATAAGCTTATTATCATCTATGTGGTAACCTTGTAGCAATATCCCAGTGATCTCCTAACTCAGAAGAATGATGTAGGCAATAAAAAATCTTTATTATGTTATTAGAAGAATTTTGTATACAGAGCCTCGATATATTGACATAAAAAATAACTATTAGCATTGATATTTGTAGTTCATAAGTTGAGGAACTACGTGAAACACCATAAGGTCTACCTCATCTTTTATGATTACCCAATCAAGTATATCCTTAGTCATATGATGTTAAATGGAAGTCCGGAATGGTGGGTGGTCATACTAGAAAAATTTGATATCCAGTTTTGTCTAATAAAGTGATCAAAGGTTATGTGTTAATATATTTATTCATAGCACACCCCATCCCATTGATGTCATTGTAAAAAATGGAACTGTTCAATGAAAAAGTAATTTATATCTATAATACTTCAAATGAATGAAATATATACATTTATGGTTCTTCAAGGATCCCAAATGTAAGAAGGATGGAAAAACCAAAGAAAAAATGGTTTGGTTTGAGGATTGTTTTCATCACTCTTACAAAAACTGTTCTACCTTATTCTTTCATACTATTATAATGGTGTACCAAACATGAGGTAGAATACTAGGGCCTTGTTAGTGGCTGATATTTTTCCCTGTTAACACTAGCGATGAGATTGAATATCAATTAATATTTAGAGTTGGTAATTGTAACATCCATGACCCAATGTACTCATAAGTAACTGAACTCAGTTTTTCACATGGACTCAATTGTGCCTCCCTGTATGCTAGAGGCTGCTGACTAGAAGTGAGGGTCTAAGGTGTTATAGTGGGAAGACTATACCCTCATGTTTATTGTATAATAGAAGTGATAATAATTGAATAAATATAAGAAGTATAATAATGAAAAATAGGTAAGCAGAATTAAATCATCGAGACATCAGTAATATTGATGAAAAAATCAGCATCGTATAAAAAATGATTAGTTTTTCATGATGCTATACAAAATGAAACAGAAATACATGGAAAAATCATCCAGTACTATACATGTATAACAAAAGAAAAAAAAATTACATCCTCAAGAATCATGAGCCAATGCTTAGTCCTATGATTATAATATCTCATGATATGTTTCAATAAACCATCTATGACTGTAGACTTTCCTTTATCCCTAACTGTATCTAGGAAGTCTATCTAGGTACCAATAGGCAGATTGAACAGGGTGTGATATAAAATCTATAATTCACTACAAACAATACCAATAACAATTCCAACATGTGTATGAAAACCATAACCATGTGATGGTATAAAAAATAAAGTGGTAATGTGAATTACTAATATAATCAAGTCCATAATCATGGATATAACTATGTGCATGTGATAAATAATGAATAACAATACATAAAAGTAAATCATTAAAGTAACCACATGTGCTAGTATATTCTGCATATGTAAAAAGTATCAAACCACATGGGCTAGGTCCCAAGGTTTTAGACCAAGGAGACCTCATCAAGTCCAAGGAACTCAAAATAGAGTTTGACCTGCATGAGCTAGAAACCTAGGGCTAAAGGCAGTGGCATCTTAATATCTAAAGATATACTTGTATACTAAGTTCATAGGTTCTATACCATGATCCCCATTATTGGTTCCATGTTGTAATAATGGTCATTTTCATATCGTAAATAAATATCGGTTCCATAACACATTATTCAAAATAGAAAAGTATTATAAAATCCAATTCTATGTTAGTGTCCATACCCAAGTAGAATCATCCTTTTCATTTCAGAATACCTGTATAATTCATTAATTCACTCATTAGATTTATTCAATGATTCCACAACTGGGTGGAAGGATTTCACACCCAAAGGGGTGGTTCTTAGCTTAGGTAGATGGATGAACCCACCTTGGAGGTGGTTTAGGTTGAGGTTGAAAACCTCCAACCATGTGAAGGTTCTACATAGGAAAAAAATTAAGGCTCCAACAATTAATTTAAAACATTTATTAATTTTTAAGATTAATTCTTGGAAGGTCTATCATGTGGCACATTAATGATAATTTAATAAATGAAATAACCTTAGGTAAAAGGTATAGAATAACTACTTCTTGGTGGTAGAAGAGCACTCATCCTATATAAGATTTTTATTTGTACTTGAATGATATAAAATATTGAAATAGAAAAATTCCATAAAAATATGAAAAAATAGAGTACATAAAAATCACACAATAGATGTTCGGAGAAACCAATAAAAAAGGTAGATGATCAAATATCTTACCTATGGAAATCCAAAACGACATATATAACTTGATTCATACACCGGATAGAGAATAGATATCAATGTCTAGCTCAGGAATGGGAGAAGATCCCCACTGGGTAAGGTTCTGTACGTGGAGGAAAATTAAAAAGTGGTTTAATATTTAAAGAGACTGATGGAAGTTTATTAAACACACCCTTTAAAAAGAGTTTTCACCGTTTGGATGCATGATTGGCCAAGATGTGTTCCAACTATGTGACAAGAACTTTCTCAAGAAGACCCTCACACGTTCTAGGCATACAATTATACTAACCATGTATAGCCATGAAAAATAACTCTACAATAAGAACAAAAACATTCACACATCCATGTATCCTAGGCTACATGGTATATCAAACCATTCGGCCCCTTTCTATAAACTATATCACCCTACACAATTTAAACAAACTATTTTTTTGGTTAAAAAAGTTTGTACTAACCATAAAACCCACCTATTTCCTCCAAAACTAGGGCTCTAGGATCCGAACAATCCCCAAACACCCTTGAAACCTCTACGAACTCATTAAGAATTGTTATTAGGATAATAATAAAGAATTAAACTAAAATTAAAATGTTTTATACCTCATAGAAAATATTAGATATTATAGTATCTCCCTGTAAAAAAACCCATCCCTAAGTATCCCATATAGGGATTATAAGTATAAGAATAATTCCATCCATTGAGCATGTACGTCAGCCCCTCTCTCCCATGTCTTGTCCTGTACATGACTATGTTTCCATAAAACCCATTCTAGAGGGAAAAATTTCCTCAGAGAGCCTTTATTCCCTGATCAACCTTACAAATATGATACTCGTGAAAAAAGTCATCAACCCTTAATTTAACATCCCCATGATCAATAGTATGAGATGCGTCAACATGATACAGGTGAAGAAATGATATATGGAAGATGTCATGCATGACTTGGTACCTCTAAGGAAGAGTTATCTAATAGGCTACAAGCCTAAATCTATATAATATCTTGAAAGTTCCAACGAACCTAAGAGTAAGATTACTTTCATCTAAATCCACCTATGTCCCAGTCTAGGTGAAACATATAAGAAAACATGATCCCTAAACTTGAACTCCAGAGGCTTTCAATGGAGATCAATATGTGATTTTTGTCTAGACTAGGAAGTAATTATTTTCCTCCTAATAAGATATACCTACTATGAAGTCTCCTAGATGAGATGATGTTTAAGTAGTGATACCCCTACCTATAGCCAACATAGAGGTGATCAAAATGACCTACTGTATGAGGCCTCAAAAGGGTCCATCTGTATGGTTTCCTGATAGTTATTATTGTTGGTGATCTTAAAAATAGGTATATATTTCTCCCAAGAACCTCTGAAATCAAGGAAACATGCTCAAACCATATCCTTTAGAACCTATATTGTCCGTTTTGATTGGTCATCAGTATATGGGTGGTAAGATGCACTCATAAGTACCTATATACCCAATACTTTCTATAATCCATGCCATAATCTTAACATAAAATGAGCTTCCCTATCAGAAATGATAGTATGAGGGACACCATATAGGTGTATAATCTCATGAGTTTATAGTCTCCCACTATTGGAAATTGGTATATTTATGAAGGGACCCCGTCGTAAATGCCCTATTGTAGAAAAGGGCATCACAAATAATTTTTTTGCAACATGTCGTTGTAAAAATACTATTTGTGACGAGACGTAGACCCATCACAAATAGTTTTCCAGTGGTTTTTAAAAAAATCTTATTGTGATAGGGAGATGGCCCATCACAAAAGGGCCCTTCACAAAGAACTTAAAAAAAATTGAATAAAATAATATTAACAATAATAATAAAATAATAATAAAAAATAATATTAATACTAATATTAATAATATTAATATAATAGTAATAGTAATAAAATAATATTAATATTAATGAAATAACAATATTAATATTAGTAAAATAAAAAAATTATAAAATAATAATAATAATAATAATAATAATATAAATTTAATAATAAAATAATATTAGTAATATAATAAAAATAATAATATTAATATAAATGAAATAATAATATTATTATTAATAAAATAATAAAAAATTATAAAATAATAAAAACCTCAATTTAAAAAAAAATATAAAAAATAAATAATAATAATAAAAATAAAAAATAAAAAATAATAAAAAATTAAATAAAGTAATAAAATAATAAAAAATAAATAAATAATAAAAAATGAAATATTATCAAAAATATAAATAATAAAATATATAGAAATGTAAATATTTAATATTACAAAAAAATTACATTGAAAATTTTTTTATCATAAAAAATAAATACATCACTGAGGGGGAGGGACTTCTAGAGGAGTTGAAAGAGACGGTGGGGGGAACTCCATCCCTAAACCATGAGTCAGACGGTGCGTGTATTTCATCTTCTCATGGTGTTGTTGCTTCCATCAATGCATCTCCTCCTCCTATTGTTGCTGCTATCATTGGAGCTCTTCCTGCTGCTGTTGCGGCCATTGACGCATCTCCTCATGCTCCCTATGCATACTCTTTATAAGCTCTCCCTGAGCTCATAGCTGATCTTGATATTATACGGCATATGATGGTGACTGTCCATGAGATCCTTTTGAGTTGTACACCGACATCACAATGGTACCATAATAACTCCTAGGAATCAATTGAGTGCTGAAACCAACAACTCAGTCTTTCTCAAAGGCATACTGGGTCACATGCATCCATGTTGTCTCATCAAATCGGTGTGCACTGGTCTGTTCATCAGTGACAACCTGACTCTCAGTCTGCGTCTAAGGCATCACGATCTCATATGACTCCTTCATTTTCAATTTAAAATTAAAATTGTTAAAATATTATTTTCATTTAATTTTAATACTCAAAAATAAATTATACTGACCACAATATGATGCTGGAAATCACCTCTAATCTCTCAAGTGACCAAATTTCTATACATCATACTATAAACATTGAACTCTATAATATAAGGTTATTCAACTGCCTATATGAATATAAAATAAACCACTTACATTTAAGGTTATATAAATTATTTTAAAAAAGTACTTACCTTATCTTCCCAATTCATATTAAATGTATGACTACCAGATTGATGTTTCACCTCCTGTCTCCTTCAGTTTTTTTGACCTACTGATGATCTCCTCTGAAAAATACCACCCAACTACTATGAGGATAATCCATCCCAAACCTGATATGAAGTGTAATCAGGTTGGAGGATGCGATAAGACTCATCAAACTCTTTCACTCTTACTTTTACCATTGATTTACTACTCAAATTGTGAAAAATCTAATGGAAACACTCACACATAAACCCATATCATTACTTCTAGATAGTGTTACATATGCTCTCATAGATTGGATACCATAAACCCCACAAATAATTTATAATATCATGTTATTAATTAAATATTTTTCAAAATAAATATTATTTATTTACTTATCATCCAATGATTAAACATATAGTGGTAAACATCAATGAGAATCTGATTCCATGTGACCCATGTTTCAGAAAAATAATTACGCAATATAACTCTCCCCTATCTAACAACTATATGAGAAAAGTTGTGAAAACAGAACAAATAATAAAACAAATAATATATAAATAAAATAACAAAAGCTAACTAAAATAGATAGGTAAAAAAACCTCCACATGCATGGATTTAATCAAAGACATGGATGTCACTCGAGGATAGGGCCAGGAATCATCAATCACACAAGAACATGCCCCCTTCGAGTACTCCCTAAGCTGCTAGAAGTCTGAGGGTCAGATGATCCAACATACTGATCATCCAAAGGTTGATCATCCTCCTACAACTAATGAAATAGATCCTCATCCATCCGAAACATGAAATAACAACTATAAAATTGTTAAAAACAACTATTAAATATAGATATATATTATATGTGATTATAATCAGCATTTAACTGTGTCAATATTCATCTTCATCCTCATCTTCATATCCACTGATGTCAATGTCTTCATATTCGTCCTCAACATCATCAATTTCAATATGAGTTTTAGTTTTATCGTCTCTTGTCATTTTAAATTCATTTGTAACATCATTAACATTATCGTTACCATCAAACCTTAACTGTGGGGTGTCATCATCGATATTCATGTCTCTTCATGAAAGATATGGACTTGGAGATGTCTCTTGAAAAATTTCAATTCCTTGAACTTAAGCAGAACCATATTCACTATGAGTAAACTAATTTTCCTGAGATTTAGTTTTTATTATGCTCCACAAATCACCCAACTATCTGAAGTAGCATAGTAGTTTGAATAATAAATTTCATGTGCCTGATGAGCTAATAAAAACAATTTATTTTCTACAATAATACTTTTATATTTTATATCAAGGATTGAATGGGTTAGATGAACATGAAATACTCTCTCAGTATCCAACCATTGACATTTAAATATTGTTATGTAATTCTCTCTCATATAACATAGTTCACCAATTTCGTCTAGTTTTTTGTAATGGTCAACTTCATTTTTTCAATGATGATATCCTCTCTAGGAAATACCAAAATTCATTGTTTTTTTTGATTCTACATATGCACATGTATGAAATTGAAAACAATTCACCACATATGTATTATAAGATTCAACCATTTTTATGGTGGGTTACTCAATACACACAATCAATTATTAATTTTATCAGTATGTTGAGATAACTGATTTTTTTAAAATAATTATCAATATAACAAGTAATAAATTTATTTTATATGTTAAAATACAAATAATTTTTATTACCAGTTTTAGAAACCAATAAGAAAAATTATTTTTCCAACGTTCTTCTAGAGAAGATTCTATAACATGTGGAAGCTGTTTCTTGATATAATTATCATATAATATATAAATAAAATAATATTAATTTATTGTTATAAAAATTATTGAATAAGTGATAGAATCAATAATAGTACAAATGGTGTCATTTCTTCACAGTTGAGATGAACATATATATGAGCTCTATGATTTTCATCATCTGAAAGCTATCATTAATAAACTCCACCGAAGATAAGTTTTGGTTGATTAAAAAATTATAATTGATTGTTCATTTCATCGAAAAAATTTCCCTCATTATAGCCCATGTGGTTATATTTTGAGTAATATTCAGATTGAAAATAATGAGAGAAGAAAAAAGAAATTTCCTCCTGCAAATAAGCTTCTGCAATTGAGCCTTCAACCAATGCTTTGTTACATACCTTTATTCTTCAATTTCTGCATGAATATATTGAATGGGTACATACATTGAAACTATACTGGACCTCCAAATTTTTCTTCATGTAGAAAATTTAATATCAAACGTCTTAATGATTCAAAGAAATCATACATGAATATTTTTTCCATTTTATATAAAAGTAAAATAATATCATCTTATAGTCTTCTTAGTGCATCGTAGTCTGTTGTCACCACACAAATTTCTTGGAAAAAACCTGATATTTCTATTATTGCATCTCAAATCATTGAATTAAAAAAACCTCATAATATAATCAAAAAAAGTCTTTCCATTAAAACATGACTGTCATGACTTTTAATCGGGTAATATGACCATTTTTGACATATCTTCCCAAATTGGAAGCATAACCATCTGGAAGTCTCAAATATGAAATCCAATGATGAAATAATAATTTATTTTCTTTGGATAATGTATAATATTATTTTTTATTCATTAAATTCTGTGAATGGACATTTTCAAACAGTTCAAGTTCTGGTCACCTGAAAATTTGGGAAAGATCTAATCATGTATTCACATGATCTTTGGTCTTACCTTGTGTATCCAAAATTGTATGAAATAAATTCTCAAAATAGTTATTCTCAATATGTATGACATATAACAAGTGACAGACCAACAAATCAGACCATTATTGAAGATCCAAAAAAATGATCCATTTTATCCAAGTGTGTTCTTTCCCAAAGCCATCAATTTTATATTGGTTTGTTGTGAGTCCAAATATGATGGGAGTTAGTGAAGAGATAATTGATTTTAACTCTATACCTGAGATAATTTTTAGATGTCCATCTCTTTTAATTATTCCTTTTCTAAAAAGATATTTCTTCCTCTGAAAAGGATGATCGATTGGAAGGAATCTATATTGACAGTTGAAAAAAGGTTTTTTCCATTGACGAGCATAAATGATTTTCGGTCTCTTATACAGTACAAACCTGATTTTGGACCATGTGTAATCCATCTAGATTGCATGTCACATACTAGGAAGTCATTAATTTTCCATATCAATGCAGTTTTCAGTAAGAAATTTTGTTTCACAACAACATCATATATACTGACACCATTACTCCACAATGAATTTAAATCATCAATCAATGGTTTCAAATAAACATCAATATTCTTTTTCAAATGTCCTGGAAATAATAAGGTCAAAAATATATATACATCCTTCATCAACATCCAAGGAGGTAAATTTTATGGAGTTATAAAGATAGACCAACATGAATACTAACTATCGCAAGAATCAAATGGATAGAAACTATCAGTAGAAAGACCCAATGACATGTCTTGGGATTCTAAAGAAAAACATGGATGTACTTGGCCAAAATGATTCTATGAATCACCATCATAGAGATGATTTAAGATTTTACTAGTTGAAATATTGGTTTTGGGCCATGACATCAATGCTATTGTGTTCTAATATATAAATTATGGCTACAATATGGGTGTAAGAGGGAAATATATTAACCGTTTTACATGAAGAAATTCAGAATTCCCTAGTTGAGTCTCTTTATACCTCGATGTTACATATGTGTGACAACTATCCAATGACTCATTTTCACCATAATATAATATGCAATCATTTGAACATGCATGAATCTTCTGATAACTGGGACCCAGATTACGAACTGACCACTTGATCTCATTGAAATTTGCAGGAAACAAATTTTCTTTAGATAATAGTGTTTTAACCAAATATAATATATAATGAATATAGCTATTTAAAATTACATTATCTGATATAATAGCCATAAATTTTGAAACCACTTAAAATTTTCTTATCTTGCAACCAAGATATAAGGCATCATCAGCAGACCTCAATAACTCAAAAAATTGAGATGGTTCCAACTCAGTAGTTAAGTCAATATCATCCCAAGTTTGAGTTTGGTGAAAAGATAGACCTGCCACATCATGTACTAAATTCTGAAATTGTGATGGATCCAGAATCGAATTATTAGTATCTTATATAGAATCACATTCACCATATTGATACTAAAAATATAATCTTATTGAAAACCAAAATGAAATAGATGACCCCCAACATTTTTAAAATTTTTCAAACATCTTCATAGTATAATTTTTGAAAGGACACTTAATTTTCCCTTCTAAAACAAATTTTGGTTTTGATGATGAAATTTATAAGAAAGCTTCAACACCCTCAATATATACATGATTTAAACCAGAACTGTTTGGATTTCTGTACTGATTTATCCAAGTGTGATCATCTAATAATGACTATTATCAACTTCCTTGTTCCATATTTCTCTAGAAAATATAAATTAATTATTATTTTTTGAATAATTTGATATAATAAAAACACTATCCAAAAAAAGGGAGTAAAATTAAATTCACTTTTCTAGAAATTTATAATAATTTTTATTATTTCATAGTTATTTATAGTATTTGTTTTAAAATTTATACTAATCTACACTAATTTATGATAATTTATACTAATTATCACCAATTATTAGTAATTATAGCTAATTCTTACTAATTACTGATAATTACGAGTGGCACAATTTCTAATAGATTGGAGAAATCTATTTTACCTGATAAATCATCTCCTTGAAACATTCTCCTACTGAAATCACTATAAAAATCTACTCTGACGTACGGATATTCATTTTCATATGTAGGATAATAGAGTGTAGGGAGGCCTCGCTATGCTGCTCTCTATTCTCATGCATACGAAAATGGATATCCAGAGGTCGGAGAAATTTTTTTTATAGTGATTTCAGTGGGAGAAAGTTGCAAGGTGATGAGATGTAAGGAAAAAGTGCTTCTTTTTCTTGACGACTAATATCCTCACAACTTTCTCCGACTAAAATCAGTATGAAAAATCTACTCTGACATATATATATATATATATATCTATTTTTGTATCCATGAGAAGGGATAGCATGGAGGCCTCGGTATACTGCTCTCTATTCTCGTGCATAAGAAAATGGATAACTGGACATGGGAGTAGATTTTTCATAGTGATTTTAGTGGGAGAAATTTTCAAGGAGATGAGAAGTTGGGTAAAAGAGGTGACTCCAATCCACTGTAAATTGTGCCAATTTATTACTAATTATTACTCTACTAAAAATTATGTCAATTTATTCTAATTATTCTAATTATTTATAATTACTCTAATTATTTCTAATTATTCTAATTATTACTATTTAATCATAATTATTTCAGTTTATTCAAAATTATTCCTAATTATTACAAATTATTGCTATTTATTACTAATTATTACTAAATATTTATAATTATTACTAATTCTTACTATTTATTCCTATTTATTACTAATTATTACTATTTATTCCTAATTATTATTATTTATTTCCAATTATTACTATTTATTTCCAATTTGTACTAATTAGTCATATTTATTACCATTTAATACTAATTACCGCTATTTATTACTAATTATTAGAAATTATTACTAATTCTTACAATTTATTACCAATTATTACAATTTGTTACTCATTATTAATAATTATTACAATTTTTTACTAAATAATACTATTTATTACTAATTATTACTAATTATTACAATTTATTTATAATTATTAAAATTTATTACAAATTATTACTAATTATTACAAATTATTACTAATTATTACTAATTATAAATAATTATTAAAATTTATTACTAGTTATTACAATTTATTACTAATTATTACTAATTATTACTAAATATTAAAATTTATTACTAATTATTAAAATTTATTATTAATTTTTACTAATTATTACAAATTATTAAAATTTATTAAAATTTATTACTAATTATTACTAATTACTAAAATTTACTACTAATTATTACAATTTATTACAATTTATTATAATTTATTACTAATTACTACTAACTATTACTTATTCCATCTAATTATTACTAATTATTACTAATTATTACTAATTATTACAATTTATTACTAATTATCACAATTTGTTACCAATTATCACAATTTTTTTTAATTATTACTAATTATTAAAATTTATTAAAATTATTTCTAATTATTACTAATTATCATTAAAATTTATTAAAATTTATTACAATTTATTACTATTTATTACAATGCATTATAAATTATTACAAATTATTACTAATTATTACAATTAATTACTAACTACCGCAAATTATTACTTATTCCCACTAATTATTACTGATTATTACAATTAATTATTAATTACTTCTAATTATTGATTATTCCCACTAATTATTACTAATTACTAAAATTTATTGTAGCATATTACTAATTATTAGTAATTATTATTGATTATTATAATTTATTATTAATTATTTCAATTTATTAATAATTACTTCAATTTATTACTAATTATTACAATTTATTAATAATTATTACAATTTATTACTAATTATTGCAACTTATTACTAATTATTACAATTTATTACTAATTATTACCATTTATTGCTATTTTTTTCATTTTATTACTAATTATTACAATTTATTACTCATTATTACTATTTATTACAAATTATTACTTACTTATTACTAATTATTAAAATTTATTCCTAATTATTACATTTTATTACTAAATATTACTAATTATAACTATTTATTAATAATTATTACAATTTATTAATAATTACTAATTATTACTAATTACTAATTAGTACAACTTATTACAATTTATTACTATTTATTACAATTTATTATTAATTATTACAATTTATTATTATTTATTACAATTTAATACTAATTATTAAAATTTATTACTAATTATTACTAATTATTACTAATTATTAAAATTTATAACTAATTATTATAATTTTTTTTCTACTTATTATAATTTATTACTAATTAGTACTAATTATTACTAATTATTAAAATTTATTAAAATTTATTACTAATTTATACTAATTAAAAAATTTATTAATAATTATTACAATTTATTTCTAATTACTATTAATTATGAATTATTCCCACTAATTATTACTAGCTATTAAAATTTAATACAATTTATTACTAATTATTACTAATTATTACCAATTATTACAATTTATTACTAATTATTACAATTTAATACAAATTATTAAAATTTAATACTAATTATTACCATTTATTACTAAATATTACAATTCATTACTAATTATTACATTTTATTACTAATTATTAAAATTTATTACAAATTTTTACTAATTATTACAAATGATTACAAATTATTACAAATGATTACTAATTATTACAATTTATTACTAATTATTACAATTTATTACTAATTATTACAATTTATTACTAATTATTACAATTTGTTACTCATTATTACAATTTATTAGTATTTATTACAATTTATTACTAATTATTAGTATTTATTATTAATTATCACTATTTATTACAATTTATTAGATTTTATTAGAATTTATTACAATTTATTACTAACTATTACTAACAATTACTAACAATTACTAATTATTACCAATTAGTATTAATTATTACTAATTATTACAAATTATTACTAATTATTACTAATTATTAAAATTTATTACTAATTATTAAATTTTATTACAAATTATTTCTAATTGTTACTAATTATTAAAATTTATTACCAATTTTTACAATTTATTACTAATTACAGCTAATTATCACATATTCCTGTTAATTATTACTAATTATTACTAATTTCTACTAGTTACCGCTAATTATTTCTAATTATCACTAATTATTACTATTTATAAATATTTATTACAATTTATTACTAACTATCACTAATTATCACTAATTATTACTAATTATTGTTAATCATAACTACTTATTAATAATTTTTGCTAATTAATACCAATTACTACTAATTAATAATAATTAATATAATAACTATTAATGAATAATAAATAATACTAATCAAACGTAATTATTTGTAAAAATAAATAATAATAAATAAAAATATCTAATTCTAATTTAATTTAATTGCAACTAATTAACAATAATGATGACTAATATAAAATAAAATGAATTAATTAAAAAATAAAGGAAATAGATAAATACCTTAAAACTAAATCTTTTAGAGGATATAAGCCTCAAATATTACTCCGATTTAGAATTTTAAACTTTGAAAAATGTTGAGAGAGAAAATTTAAGTAGTGAGGGAGAGAGGGGAAGAGAAAGGAGTGGAATGAGAAAAAAATTGATGAGGGTATATATAAGTTAGATTATTTGCAATGGTACTATTTGCGATGGGAATCTCATAGAAAATGCTAACCCCCTATTAATTAGAGGCGGTGGTTAAAAAGGTATTTGTGACGGGACCCCGTCGCAAATATCAACCTGCTAACATACTATTTGCGACGGGAGAAATCTCGTCGCAAATACTAAAAAAAGTCACCGGGTATTTGCGACAGGCTTATATACCCTTCACAAATACCCTTCCTACGGTTTGACGCGCAACTTGCACCAAACCAATTACGACGGGGGATCGTCTCCCCGCCGCAAAAAACTAATTATTTACGATGGGAAGAGGGCCCCATCGCAAATAGTCCCCTCAGTGGAATTTTTTGGGACGCGACCCTTCACCATCACAAATATCCCAGAACATCCATTGAGAATGTCTATTGGATAGGAAAGAAGCCAGATACCTTTATCAACTAATCTAAGACCATCCAGACTGCATCACTACCTCAAGGGGTTCTTGGTAAACCGGTCAAAAAATCCATTGTGGAATCATCCCATTTCCATTCTCGGACTGGTAACAACTGTAACAAGCTATATGGTAGCTGGTTCTCCCCCTCCACTTTCTGATGGGTAGAACACCTAGTGATAATATCCGCAATCTAACATTTCATCTGAGGAGAGAAATACTGGAAGTGCTGATCATGATACATCTTTGTAAACCCAGGGTGTACCTGCCAAGTAGAAGTATGAGACTCTTGCATCAATTCCTCCAGGATGTTCATAGGAACCCAGACACATGAATAGATGTACAAGATCTAATCCTCATCAATTACTTTGTCTAATAGCGGGTCCTCACCTGAAATATTCTCCCTTAGGACTAAACCTTCTTAATTTGATAACTGCCTCTTAGTCAATCTCTCTAAGAGTGAAGAGGTCACTACAAAATCCACAAGGATAGGCTATCCATGATGGTCTTTCACATCTAAATGCATCTTAGAGAATATATCCATAAGCTTCCAATCACTACGAGCCTCTAGCACTACTTTTGCATGAATCCTTTAGCTCAAAGAATCAACTACATCATTTTCATTCCCAGGAATATAAAATAGATCAAAATTGAAGGACATCATGTACTAAACCCACCTTCTCTATCTAATGTTCATGTCATGATGTGTGAAAATATAATTTAGGATTTTATGGTCTATATACAAAAAAAGAGTTCTCCCATAAAATAGTGTCTCCAGAAAGACAAGGAATGAACTACAATTACTAGCTTGAGATAATGTGTCGGGTAATTCCTTCCATGTGACCTGAACTTATGAGACCCGTATACAACAAATCGATCCCCTTGCATCAGAACTACACCTAGCCTAATGCCTAAGGCATCAAAAAATACTAGGTATCCTCTTCATAGATTAGGTAGGAACAAGATCATTGCTGAGGTAATTCCCCCTTTTAGCTTCTGAAAGGCTGTCTCACAAGCTTCTAACCAAAAATATTCAATACCCTTATTATTCAAGCCTATGAGAGGTGCTTCTAGGTGTGAAAAAGGTGTGAAAAGTCCTGAATAAATCACCTGTAATATCCATCCATCCCCAAGATGCTCTAGATTTCATATAAATTGTTAGGATGTTATTAAGAAACCATGGAACTCACCATATATAGGTCAACAAAACTCCTACCTCTGAGATAATATGACCCAAGAAGTGAACCTTATCGATCCAAAAGTGGCATTTGGTGAGTTTGGCATACAAACTATGCTCTCCCAGTGTAATCAAAATTATATCAGGGTATTTTTCTTGATCATGTCAATTCCGTAAGTATAAAAATATTTTTTCCATGAATACTACAATGAAGAAATCAAGGTATGGGTGGAAAACCTGATTAATCAAGTCTATTCAAATGACATGTGCATTTGTAAGACTTAACGGTATAAAAAGACACTCATAAAGATTATAACTGCTTTGAAATGATATACTAGGTATGTCCAAAGGTCTAACACAAACATGGTGATTACCTAACCACAAATTGATCTTAGAGAAAACCTTTACTCCTAAGATCTGTTCAAAGAGGTCATCTATATGAGGAAAAGGAAACTGGTTCCTCATAGTAAGCTGATACAATTTCTGGCAATCCATGCAAATCCTAAGGGTTCCATCTACCATATTTGCGAAAAAAACTGGTTAATCCCAAGGTGAAGTATTGGGTCATAGAAAACCCTTATATTCTAAGTCATCTAGCTACCTCTCGAGCTCCTTAAACTCAGTGTTTTCCATCCTATAAGAAGGAATGGACACTGGTGTAGCTCCTGGAACTAGCTCAATAGATAAATAAACCTCTACCTTTTGAGGTAACCCAAAAATGTCACTAGGGAAGATGTCCCTAAAATAATATACCGTAAGAGATAAAATAACATGATGTATTCTCTAATGCTCAATAAAAACATGATAAATCTGGGATGGTACTCTGCATAACCCACAATGCAATGGTCTAACTTTACTTTCATGGACATCCCATTCACCCTTGTGAATATATCTGCTTCCCTATGGGGATGTAAATAATACCCTTCGACAATAATAGTCCAAATAATCATATTAAAATACTGACTAGTCTATTATGATAATGTTTTCAAATCCCATCATCTCGAGGATAAAGAAATTCTATAAGAAATGATACCCACCTATCTTAAGGGGGCACTCCTTTCACTGGAATACACTCTCTGGCCGTATTTCTAATGGGGTATCAAGTGTTATCACACCAATGAAATACTGATATTCAAGGCCATGAATTTATACAATTGTATTATAAATAATGGATTGGGATGTTCCTCTATCAAATAAATCAGATTTTAAGGTAGAAGCTACTAAAATCATACCTCAATCTATAGAATGCCTAATACTCTTCTCCCCCAGTACAAGTTGTATTTCATAAATCAATCCCAATCCAAAACGCTAAGATAAAAACAAAATAACCTGGGAAAGCCTGATATTCAAGTTCAATACCACTTGTGTCTCCCTACCATGGCCACGAATACCTCCTCTGTATGATCTATTGGTAGTAATCTAGCTCCCTTCCTGAAGCAGAGCTACTGATCGTACTCCAGTACCCAAAGTCGGTGTGGATCCTCTCTCATTAGGAATTGGAGGGAAAATTCTATAAAACCGATGTAAATGGACCATATTTCTGTAGAATATTCATATAACTAAGGATAAATCAAACTGAGGTTTCATGTTCCCATACCTTCTACACTAGTTAAAACCCACAAAATTTCCAGCATGTATACCCTGACTGCTACTACCCCCATGTCAGGTCTCTAAGAAAAACTCCCTTCCACCAGATATTTTACCAACGAGTCAAGAAGCTGGCCTGCTCTAATTCGTACCTCTAGCTTCGCTCAGGTAATGTTTAGTAATTACATATTGGTTTATTATTTTAGACTTGATAGTCAACCGAAACACATTCAACTGATATTGAATAAGATGTATGTAATGAACCAAATTTTTATAAATAAAATTCCCATTGTGGTTGAATTAAATGTCTTATTATGTCTTATGGTTATAGAAAAAACATGCACATATTTAATTTTATTATATCCTATTGAATTTAAAATTCTGTTAAGCATCATAACTATTAATAATATATCTATTAAATAGTGATCATATTATTACTATAAATATAGGGTTTTGACAAATCCAATTGACACAGACAAAGGAAGTGATGGATTCAACTAGTAGGATCATACCCTATAAAGTCCATTTTTGGGAGCTTTTGAGGGAGATAAAAGCATTGGGATTTCCCTTGACCAATCCAAATTTGAGATCCGACAACTAAAGAATGATCACAACTGTTTATGGGAGAAAATTAAGCTCATTGAGATCACGACCCAAACCCTGTACACTGAACCACTCCATGAAAATATCACACTACTGGAAAAGTAGGCTATACCAATGGTTTATAACCGTTGGTATAGGCTGGAAAACCGTTGGTATAAAGTATACCAACAGTTTTCCAACCCGTTGGCCAGTTAGACGTGAGGAAAGCCCTATACCAACAGTTTCAATTAAACCATTGGTATAGGTGTTTGAGAATTCTGGGAAACTCTTTACCAACGGTTAAGAACTGTTGGTATAAGTTTTTCTAGAATTCTAGAAAAAGCTTTACCAATGGTTCAGAACAATTGGTATAAGTTTCTCCAGAATTCTGGAAAAATATTTACTAACGGTTCAGAACCGTTGGTATAAGTTTTTCTAGAACTAGAAAAAGCTTTACCAACAGTTCAGAACCGTCGGTATAAGTTTTTCCAGATTTTAGGAAAAGGCTTTACCAATGGTTCAGAACTGTTGGTAAAGCTTTTCCTAGAGCTACTTCACTGCAGCCCCCAGAAGCCCTCCAGAAGCCCTACCATACACCTGCATAAAAAAACAGTGCACAACAGCCCTCCAGTATACCCTCCACTATACACCTGCATAAAAAATATCACAAAAGCCACATACAGACTTCAAACAGTATAAAAAACACCTAAAATAGCCCAAAAAACACATATGAAAACAATCATCCGGTGGTAATTCACCTCACCCATAAAATTCTAATAGGCAGAATAGTTTGATAAATATCTATTAGAGTTTAATAAGACATTAAATTTACTCAAATCCCATTTTTTTGTGATACTAGGTTTGGGTATGTAATGATTTGTGATGAATTTTTCATTGAACTTTTATTGTTTATGATATATGGTGAAAAGATATTTTCTTAGGAGTCTCGTCACTTATGACCCCATGAGTGAAACTACCCAACTCATGAAAAAGAGTTTGCGACTATCGTTGATGAGTGTAAATTTCAGTTGTATTCACTTAAAATGATTTCCTTTTGAAATAAAAGAGAGACTTTGAGTGGTGTCGTCCACACCGTGCCTTGGATTGAGGCAGAGTTTACTCGTACATGTCACAAATGACCCATGGATACATGTCCTAAAGTATCAACAGTATCTGAATGCCTTTGGTCTATTTTCCGTATGTCAGTTGTTGTTTTAACTTAAACTGTTGTCCATTTCAAAGAAAAGTGACACACTTTGAGTGGTTTCGGCCACACCGAGCCTCATATTGAGGCGGGGTTGACTCGTACATGTCACAAATGACCCATGGATCATTTTCCTAAAGTTTCAATAGAATCCGAAAGCGTTTGGTCAGCTTTCTGTATGTCGTTTTTTTACTTAAAAGCGCATCTATTTTAAACAAAAGAAAGACACTTTGAGTGGTTCCGGCCACACCGACCCTCGGATTGAGGCAAGGTTGACTCGTACACATCACATATGACCCATGGATCATTGTCCTAAAGTTTCAACAGAATCTGAATGCGTTGGGTCAGTTTTCCGTATGCCAGTTGTTGTTTTCACTTAAAATCATGTTCATCTCAAATAAAAGTTAGACACTTTGAGCGGTGTCGGCCACACCGCGCCTTGGATTGAGGCGGGGTTGACTCTTACAAGTCACAAATGAACAATGGATACATTTCCTAAAGTATCAACAGTATCCGACTGCGTTTGTTCAGTTTTCCATATGTGGTTTTTTTTACTTAAAAGCGCATCCATTTTAAACAAAAGAAAGACACTTTGAGTGGTCCCGGCCACACCATCCCTCGGATTGAGGCAAGGTTGACTTGTACACATCACATATGACCCATGTATACATGTTTTAAAGTATCAATAGTATCTGAATACCTTTGGTCTATTTTCCGTATGTCAGTTGTTTTAACTTAAACCGTTGTCCATTTCAAAGAAAAGTGACAAACTTTGAGTGGTCCCGGCCACACTGGCCCTCGGATTGAGGAGGGGTTGACTTGTACACGTCACATATGATCCATGGATCATTTTCCTAAAGTTTCAACAGAATATGAATGCTTTTGGTCAGTTTTCCGTATGCCAGTTGTTGTTTTCACTTAAAATCCTGTCCATTTCAAATAAAAGTTAGACACTTTGAGTGGTGTCAGCCACACCACGCCTCAGATTGAGGTGGGGTTGACTTTTACACATCAAAAATGACCAATAAATCATTTTCCTAAAGTTTCAACAGAATTCGAAAGTGTTTGGTCGATTTTCCGTTTTCCGTTTTTTTACTTAAAAGCGCATCCATTTTAAAAAAAAGAAAGACACTTTGAGTGGTACCGGCCACACCGACACTCAGATTGAGGCGGGGTTGACTCTTACACGTCACATATGACCCATAGATTTTTTTCCTATAGTTTCAACAGAATCTGAATGCGTTTGGTTGGTTTTCCGTATGTCAGTTGTTGTTTTAACTTAAACTGTTGTCCAATTCAAAGAAAAGTTAGACACTTTGAGTGGTACTAGCCACACTGCGCCTCAGATTGAGGCGGGATTGACTCTTACACGTCACATATGACCCATGGATTGTTTTCCTATAGTTTCAGCATAATCTGAATGCGTTTGGTCAGTTTTCTGTATGTAAGTTGTTATTTTAACGTAAATTGTTGTCCATTTCAAAGAAAAGTTAGACACTTTGAGTGGTGCCGGCCACACCGCGCCTCAGATTGAGGCAGGGTTGACTCGTACACGTCACAAATGACCCATGGATACATTTCCTAAAGTATAAATAGTATCCGAGTGTGTTTGGTAAGTTTTCCATATGTGTTTTTTTACTTAAAAGAGCATCCATTTTAAACAAAAGAAAGACACTTTGAGTGGTACCGGCCACACCGGCCCTCGGATTGAGGCGAGGTTGACTCGTACACATCAAATATGATCCATGGATCGTTTTTCTATAGTTTAAATAGAATCCGAATGCGTTTGGTCTATTTTCCGTATGCCAGTTGTTGTTTTCACTTAAAATCCTGTCCATTTCAAATAAAAGTTAGACACTTTGAGTGGTGCCGGCCACACCGCGCCTCAGATTGAGGTGGGGTTAACTCGTACACGTCACATATGACCCATGGATACATGTCCTTAAGTATAAACAGTATCCGAATGCATTTGGTCAATTTTCTGTATGTGGTTTTTTTTACTTAAAAGCGCATCCATTTTAAACAAAAGAAAGACACTTTGAGTGGTACCGGCCACACCGGCCCTCGGATTGAGGCGGGGTTGACTCGTAAACGTCACATATGACCCATGGATCATTGTCATATAGTTTAAACAGAATCCAAATGCGTTTGGTCTATTTTCCATATGCCAGTTGTTGTTTTCACTTAAAATCCTGTCCATTTCAAATAAAAGTTAGACACTTTGAGTGGTGCTGACCACTACTTCAAAGCACATTTTCCATATCATTTTTCACATGAATAAACATGAAATACATGGATAAATAAGAAAGATAAGTAAAAAAAATAGAAAAATGAGTATCACAGTACCAAGGAATACTAAAGGTCTAGGTAGTAGACTAATCATACAATAAGAATCAAGTGCAAAAAACAGAATCCGAATGCAACGTCCCTATGAAGCAGAGGAAAACCCCAAAGTGGAAAACCATGTTCAAAAATAAAGAGTTATATGGAATTAAAAAATGTAATGGATCAATCTGCCTATGATCACCATCACCATCACCACTATCATCATCAACCTCATCCTCGCCGCCATCTCTGTCCTCGTCATCGTCCTCATCATCGTCCCCATTCTCATCGTTGGCCTCATCCTCATCCTCGGCATCATCCTCTCCCTCGGCCCCATCCTCACCCTCGGCCCCATCCTCGCCCTCGTCCACATCCTCATCCTCTCCCTCTTCCTCTTCAGCATCCTCGTCATCACCAGGAACGTCATCATCTCGATCGCCACTAGAGCAGCCGCCTGGTGCATTGGATGATGCACCCATCGACGACATAAATGTCTGACAAGCCGCACTAGCCTCTAGTGGAAGTGATGAAGATAATTCTTTCATCAGTTTCATAAATTCTCTGTCTCTTGTTTGAACTTGTACTTCCAACTCTGTGACCCTTTTATCAGACTTTATTGAATTCACCTTGACCTATTCCAACTCAGTGGTACTAGAATGGATACCTAGAGACGACCAATACCTCGTCGGGACTATATTCTTACCAGGTCGACAGCGTACTCGACCAGAGTGCTCATCTCCCAAAACCTGATATAAATGATCGTGTGGCCCAAAATTGTCAGTCTCCTGGGCATCAAGAGCCTATAAAGCAGCCTATAAAAAATATTAATAGATTATTAAATTTCAAATTAGATATTAAACATTGAAATAAACAAATTAAAACTTACAATCTTCTCTTGGGTCGGTTCATTTACCGCAGTTCCATCTTTTTTTCTTCTACTCGAGCAAAACAATTTTGCTCGAGGGATACGTCCTTCAATATTCATTTTGTGCTTTTGTAATGACATTGAAACAATATAAAGTGAAAGTATAATCATATATTCATTATTCAATAAATCACATAATTTAAGTACGATCCACTAAAAAGGGAAAGTCCTAAAGAAAAATTATAAACAACTATATCGTACCTGCTGCCTCTGATGATCTGCCATAGTTGTGCGCCCCAAAGTGTGGAGGTATTTCTTTGAATCAATGTTTTTTTTTGTTTTTTTAGAAGATTCCTAAATAATGATTAATAATTAATAAGATTATATTAATGAAAAATATGAAAACTCTCATTTAAATAACTCAAATGAGATTAATACCTTAAATTTGGCAGTCGCCCAATGGGTAATCATTTGGCAATATTGCTCTATCAGGCAGTCATCCACGATAGGTAATGTCTCTAACTTCGTGCCCACTCTATCACACCAGCCAACATACAGATCAAGCTTATAAGCTCTCCAAAGCTCTCCTAGCTATTTTAAACACGCTGGTCGTGCACCTTCGCCATCAGGGAAGTTAAACCGAAGCTGAAACCAAATTGATTAGTTCATTTAAATACAAAAATATACTACATTAAATCCAATAGATTTTTTACCCATATTTGTGCCCATACATTATCCTTGACTTCGGGTAGTAGATGTCTCCAAGAGAGAGGGCTGACCGGAATGATATCAGAGTATTTGGCTAGCGTCGCCAAAAAAACCCAACATTGCTGCCCATATTTCTCAATAATTTTTCCATCAACATTGTATTCAACCATCAACTATGTTTGGCGGTTCCATACCGCACGCAAGTGAGTACGCCCCCCCACCTCATATCTGTAGATGAATCTGTTATTAAAGAAAAATAATATCAATTCAAGTTATAATAAAAATAAATTTTGGTATAAAAATATGATGGAGTTATATAAATATACCTGTGGTAGTCGGATCAATGGGTGCAGAAGCTGAAGGAATATCCTATGCAGGTGGAGTGTCCCTCAGTTTATGCTCCTTAACCACATACTATGTCGCAACAGGAGTCAAAGAAGGTTGAATATAATAGCCTAGAGATAATGAACCAGAAGCAAAAGACGATGGCATAGACGTCTGGCCAGCTGGTAGTGTAAACATCGGAGGTCTAAATATTTCATATGTCCCTGAAGACATGCCAGGATCAAAATAGGGCGTAGAAGATATGTCTGTGGTAGTGGGTCATCTAACTCTCGCCCCACGAGCCCTCGTACCACCAGCCTCAGTACCCGGACCACTAGATGATCGTCCATCTCTGACACCACCCCCCCTCCTACCACCAACCTCTCTACTGTTAGCAATATCAGGATCCTCGTCAGATATCTGTCGTCTAGGGGGTGGATCCTGAAAAAAAGTTTGACAGAAAAGTAAACACATGATATTATAAGTTATTGAAATATTTATATTTGAAATAAAATACTCACAATAGGGATGAGTGGAGGAACACCCATCTGTACCATGCGACAATTATTATCTGTCATCTTTTTCCTCCGCCTCTCTTCAATGAGTGTCATTTCCTACAATGAAAACAAATATGGAAGTAATTAGAAACAGATAACTAATGTGTAACCCAAAAAACAAAATATAGAAAAACCATTATAATAAAAAGAACATAATGAAATAGAAGATTTATGGTGTTATGAAGGTAAGTACTGGGATACACACTCTGAATGATGTAGGTGAAACATGTAGGTGAGAACACGACTGTATGATTCTATATATTTCCCACCACAACTTCGGGTTCACAATCAACTCTGACAATTGAGCTGTTGGGGTCATCATAAGTAATAAACGGATTGCTTCCAATTGCAGTAAGGATAGTGTCAACTTCATCATCACCATCATCAAAAACATGTCTGGGATTTACTTCAATAATTACACCGAATTTTGGATGACGATGATCTTTGAAATAAAAAACTTGTTTCACCATTGATGCCAATACATATGGTTCATCAGTGGCAAGAGTGAGAGTCATGTTAATAACTCGAAATCCACAATCATCAATAAAGGTGCCTTGCCTCGTCATTGAATCAAACCATTGACATTTCATCATCGTGACTCGACCATGTGAGTAATAATCCAAAATTATTATTTTTTCCACGACACCATAATAAGAAACATTTTCAGAATGAGGTCTAGTGTCCGATGAACTGGCATAACAGTCTGTTGTGGCAGTAAGCATAACACCATTATACTGTGTTCTCATGTTTCTTGCTCGTTCAGTGATAATAAATTTGTATCCATTGATCACAAGTGATTTACAAGCACGAACCATGGTATTAGGACCAAAATACAAAGCTCTTATTTCCTCAGAAACAGAGTCTGTAGGAAAACTCGATACCTGAAATATAAACAAAGAGTAAACTTAATTAAATATTATTTTTTATTTAGTTATTACAGAAATATTTTTACCTTCAATTTCAACCAAGAAGAAAACCCTTTGCTATGAAAAGTCTCCTTCTTTCTCAAAGATAAAGAATGATTCTTTCTATATATCAATTATTTATGTTCCCTGTAGATAAAAATAATAATAGTTTAAAAAATATTTAAAATTACAAGAGATAAGATAATAGATACATGTACAATTAACTTACTTGATATACTCATCGAACAAATCACAATTGAACAACACTGTGCGATGTGCCATCTCTCGCTCTTCAAGGCTTAATGTTGTCAATGTATATGATCCCAGAATTCCTCCTATCTGAGGAAGTGATGGAAAATTGGGTTCAATTTTCCCATACTGTTCTTCTTCATTTCTCATTGTTCTGTTTATTCTCGTAGTATGATCAAACAAATACATTGAGCATAAATCCATACATTCTTGATCTAAGTAACCATTCACAATAGAACCTTCATGATAATTCTTATTCCGAACATATGATTTCAATGTGCACATGTTTCTTTCAGTTGGATACATCCAACAGAAAGCAACGGGTCCTCCAAGAAGTATTTCGGTTGGAATATGGACAGTCAGATGCAACATGCATGTAAA
This sequence comes from Viscum album, assembly GCA_963277665.1. Lineage (NCBI taxonomy): Eukaryota > Viridiplantae > Streptophyta > Magnoliopsida > Santalales > Viscaceae > Viscum > Viscum album. The sequence goes on along the minus strand of OY728119.1, from coordinate 1,494,795,802 downwards.
AAATGATGGAGGGAATATTTTCTCTAACTCACACAAAATTAATGATGTCTCTGCCAACAGTTTTTTCACGAGGGATTTGGACAACCTCTTAGCACAAAGATCTCTAAAAAAATAGCACAACCGAATAACTGAGACTCTAACATTATTGGACAAGAGATGATGAATTACTATTGGAATCAACTCATGCAAAAGGACGTGATAATCATGAGACTTCAAAGATTTCAACTTCAACTCTTTTCTATTGACCCGTTTTGATATATTTCTTGAATAGCCACCAGGAACTTTAATAGTCTCTAGAACTTCCAGAAATTGATTTTTTTCAACAGGAGTCATCACATAAGAAGCACATGGAACTTGCCATTTATTTTCACTGATATAGACAGGATGCAATTCTGGTCTGATCCCCCAATCTACCAAGTTGCGCCGAGATCATAAATCATCTTTTGTCTTCCCCCTGACATTTAGAAGAATCAAAAGCAACATTTCACATATATTCTTTTCAATGTGCATTACATCTAAGCAATGACGTAACAAGTTGGTTGACCAATATGACAACTCAAAGAATATACTCTTCTTCTTCCAATTGTAATAGGTATCATTGGAAACATTTTCCTCTTTCTAGATTTCACTACACTCTTCCCAAATGAATAACTGAAATCTTTCAATTCATTAAGCACATCAGTTCCATACATACGCTGAACTGGATCGTCATTCTCTATGGTATTGTCAAATCTTAGACGATTGTTTCTATATGGATGGTTCATTGGAAAGAATCGTCGATGTCCCATAAAACTAAAACTACGACGATATTTTAGTCTTCTCGATCGAGTATTCTTCATACAAACAGGACATGACAATTTTCCTTTTGTGCTCCATCCAGACATCATTGCATAAGCAGGAAAATCATTGATAGTCCACATAAGTGCAACACACATCTGAAATATGTCTTTCGAACATGAATCATATGTGGGCACACCTACATCCCAAAGAAGTTTAAACTCTTTTATTAAAGGTTGCATGTATACATCTATATCATTACTGGGATCAGAAGGGCCAGATATCAGTATACTCAAGAAAGTGTAAGGCTTTTTCATACACAACCAAGGGGGAGGGTTATAAATGTGTATGAAAACCAGCCATGTGCTGTGCGAAGTAAGCATCTGCACAAATGGATTAAAACTGTCACATGAAAGACCCAGTATCATATTACGCACTTCGGCTGAAAATTCAGGATATCGAGCATCAAATCTCTGCCATGAAAATCCATCTGCAGGGTGAACCAACTCTTCATTATTCTTTTTTATCTCGGTGTCATGACATCGCATTTTTATGGATATTTCATCAGACATGAAAAGGTTCTGTAATCTGGGGATCAATGGAAAGTGCCACATTACTTTTTGTGGCACACGAGATGGTGTTCCATCATCTTTTGGCTTCCATCGGGAGGTTCCGCATTTTATACAATCATTTCTTTTAGCAGTTTCCTCCCAACATAAGCTACAATCATTCGGGCAAGCATGATTTTTTTTTTGAGAATCCAAGTTCATCAACCAACTTCCATGCCATATAGTGGTTTGATGGAATATCTGCATCATCTGGAAGTAAGTCCCTTAAGAAGGTAAGAATGTAATAAATTGTAGTATTTGAAATCCCATACATAATTTTCCCATGAAACAATCAGATTAAAAATTCCAACTTTTTCATTTTATCACATTGCCGATATACTGGAGTCGTCACAGCATCATTCAATTTTTTCACCCTATCAACATCATCATTTTCATTGGACGCATCATGTGTTCTTGTATCAAAATCTTGTTGGCTGAACATCCTTTCCTTATCATGATGTCGAATAAATGGAAACCGATCATATATCAAACTCTCCAATTCAGTCCTATCATTTGGATCATCAACATTTTGAGATTCCATTTTCTCTCCATTGTGATACCACACATAATAGTTTGTTTGGAAACCATATTTGGTTATATGATAGCTAACTGCTTCACGGACCAACCAAGGTCTTCCAACACAATTAAAACATGGGCAGTGTATGCGACCACTATCTGAAGCCTTGTCAAATGAAAAATCTAGAAAGATTTTCAAATTATTTTGAAAATCGGTTGAAATCCGATCAGTTTCATACATCCAACTTCTATCCATTCTGTAAAAAAATCGCAATAAGTCATTTCAAAGAAATTCAATAATATTAAAGTTTCATAAAAAAAATATTTACGTAAATGACAATTGTTTACTCTATATAAAAGCATAACTGACACATTACTCTATATGAGAATAATATTAAGAAATACAACAAAATACAGTGTATATAAGAAAATAAGATACAAAATTTCTAATGCCTATATTCAAGGATTGACCAGTAAGATATTGGAAGTGGATCAAGGAATACATAATCCTTAAGGGTCTTGTTGGGAGTATATGAGTTTTATACTTTAACTTCTTCAAGTAGATCAGGATGAGGAGTAGGATGAGGATCATGGGAGTGGCGGGACTGTCCAAGGGGGGTGTGGTGTGTCCAGGGGGTGCGGGGTGTCTAGGGGGTGGTGGGGCCGTCCGGGGGGTCGGAGGTGTCCAGGGGGTGGGGGGCTGTCTAGGGGGGTCGGGGTGTCCAGGTGGGCAGGCTGTCCGTGGGGGTGGTCAGGTTGTCCAAGGGGGTCGGGGTGTATAGGTATATTTATATGAAAAGAATACCCCCACAATAATCATGCATCTCTATCATTAGTCTAAACCCCTAGAACACATAAAAGAAGCTAGTATGGACATTTACTAAAATATTTAACACCATAAGAATGAAAATATACTCTAAATATAGTTTGAGAGTATATAATGGTGTGTGTGAAAAAAATGATTTTAAATCAATTTAAATGAATATGGAACAAATGAGGGTTTATAATACACTAAGAGTACCTCAAAAAATCCAAAACCACTATAGCACCACATATTCAACTTCATGAAACAGGACTTGGAAATCTTACCTACATCTTTACTGATGACCACCTAATTGGGACACTCTATTTATGGTTCTTGAACACAAGGAACAAACAATGTTTGTTCTCTACCAACTCAATCACCCCCTTGTAGATCATAATCTCGTTTCCCCTTATACTAAAATGGTCTCACTGGAAGCTACTATTAATACCGGACCTAAACCATTCATTCTCCATAAAACAATGATCAAAGAACCATCAGAGGTATCTCTCATATAACCACAACCATTTTTATCTATGATGTAACGAAATTCACAAGAATAACTTTTATTCAATAACCTTTTGGTATATAATGTGCATAAAAAATGGTTCAATTATATGGTTAATCACATTCCAATTTATTAATCACCCATACATGATAAAAATTGAACATTGAATTTCATTTAATTACAACCATAATATTTCAATTAATTCTTAACAAGCATATAAGCATGGAAATAGGAATCTAATAACTTTAATTAGTCCCCAAAACTTTTTAATAAATTTAACATGAAAAATAAAACACTTTGAAATCTAAATAATCACTATGAAGTAAAATGAGCTTGGAATTCTATTGCACATGTAAAAACACTCAAAGATGGAATATATGAAAATAATATTAATATAAATTATTAAAACAAGATAATAAAGTAACAATGAATGTTAAAACTAAACATGTGATTGAATTTTATAACATATAATAAAAATTTCTTGGTAATGAAACATGAAAGTCACATAAAAAAATTAGAAAACTATCTAATGCAATCTATATGGGCTGGAATATGCATGGAATGTAAATAAAGAATGGAAACATAAATTGGGCTGGAACAGAAATTCAGCTGGAATATGAGAATAGAAATTGGTCTCATCCCACATCAAAATCGAAACTAAAAACTAAGAAAATACCTAATCCTTGGATTGGATGGAGGAATAGAACTCGAAGCACCTCCAAAATAGCCTCCAAAATCACCCAAGTGCTCCCGTTTAGGGCTCTGGATCGCGAATGGGGGGAGAGGATCAGCTACTACCAATTTGGGGGAAAGTTTTCCCAACGGTTTTTAAAAACCGTTGGTTTATAACTCCATCCCAAACCTATACCAACGGTTCCATTGAAACCGTTGGTAAATATCTACTCCAACAGTTCTAAAACAATTTGGAACATACACTTTTAGGGTGTACCAATGGTTTACAACGGTTGGAATAGGTTTTTTACCAACGGTTCTCTTGAACTATTGGTATATATTGAAGATGGAATACTATACCAACGGTTTCAAACCGTTGGTATTGTGTATTTCTAGAACCATTGCACAACACCCCCACCGTTGCACCAGCACCCCCACCTGCATAAAAAGCAGCAGAACTATTGCACAGTATTAAAACATCATAAAAACACATGTAATAACACAAAAAAAAAACACATAAAACCATAAAACTCTTCCAACCATGTGGTGTACTACAATTCCCTATTTCAATCTTCATATGATAAGAATAATCCAGTGGAGTTGAATAACAGTTTCAATAACTCAAAATGGGGTATGGAAACTTACCCATGGTTCCATGGTGGTTATGAAACTAAATTTGAAAATGGGGCTGGGAAACTTACCCATGGTTCCTTGGTGTTTACAAAAAGAGTAAAGTATAGAACTCATTATTTGATTTAAAATTCAGGCAGAACTGAAATGATCACAAGTTCAACTTGTGATGGTCTAGAATAATGGAATTGTAAGTTTTTTGAACTTAGTTAGAATAATATTAATGTTTTTAAGGCTATGAACACTAAATGGTACAAGTATGGTGCGATCTATTGATCAAAGTAGGATTCCACCACATCGTACCTCAGATTGAGGTGGGGTTGACTCATACACATAAAAAATGACCAATATATCATTGTCCCAAAGTATCATCACAATCCAAATACCTTTGATCATTTTTTCATATGTCAGTTGTTGGTTTCACTTAAAATGTTGTTCATTTCAAAAAAAAAGTGAGACACTTAGAGTGATACTGATCACACCGTGCCTCAGATGGAGGCGGGGTTGACTCATACACATCACAACTTACACATGTATCGTTGTCCTAAAGTATCAATAAAATCTGAAAGAGTTTTGTCAGTTTTCTATATACAAGTTGTTTTCACTTAAAATATTGTCCATTTCAAATAAAAGAGTGACACATAGAGTGATACCGGTCACACCATGCCTCAGATGTAGGTGTGGTTGACTCGTACATGTCACAAATGACACATGTATAATTGTCCTAAAGTATCAATACAATCTGAAATAGTTTGGTCCATTTTCTATATGAAAGTTGTTGTTTTAACTTAAAATTATGTCATTTTCAAATAAAAGTGAGACACTTTGAGTGGTATCAGCCACACCGTGTCTTGGATTAAGAATAAGTTGACTCCTACATGTCACAAATGGTCCATGTATCGTTTTTCTAAAGTATCAACACAATCCGAATGCGTTTGATCGATTTTCCATATGCCAATTATTGTTTTCACTTTAAATCAAGTCCATTTCAAATAAAAGTGAGACACATTGAGTGGTACCAGCCACACCGTGCCTCATATTGAGGAAGAATTGACTCTTACACATCAAAAATGACCCATGGATCGTTTTTCTAATGTTTCAACAGATTTTGAATGCGTTTGGTTGGTTTTCCGTATGCCAGTTGTTGTTTTCACTTAAAATTAAGTCCATTTTAAAGAAAAGAGAGACACTTTGAGTGGTTTCGGCCACACCGCACCTTGGATTGAGGCTATATTGACTCGTACACGTCACATATGACCCATATATCCTTTTACTAAAGTATAAACACAATCCGAATGCGTTTGATCAGTTTTCCGTATGTCAGTTGTTGTTTTCATTTAAAATTAAGTCCATTTTAAACAAAAGAGGGACACTTTGAGTGGTATCGGCCACACCATGCCTCAGATTTAGGCGGGGTCAACTTGTACACGTCACATATGAGACATGGATCATTGTGATAAATTATCAACACAATCAGAATCTGTTTGGTTGGTTTTCCGTATGTACTTAAGATGTTGTCCATTTTAAACATAAGAGAGTCAATTTGGGTCATTCTAGCCACACTGTGACTTGGATTGAGACGCGGTTGAGTTTTACACGTCACATATGACCCATGGATCCTTTTCCTAAATTTTCAACAGAATATGAATGCGTTTGGTTGGTTTTCCGTATGTCAGTTATTTTTTTTACTTAAAATCAAGTCTATTTTAAAAAAAAGAGAGACACTTTGAGTGGTGCCAGCCACACCGTGAATCATATTGAGGCAGGGTTGACTCGTACACATCATATATGACCCATATATCATTGTGCTAAATTTTCAACAGAATCCGAATGCATTTGGTCAGTTTTGTGTATGTTAGTTGTTGTTTTCACTTAAAACTAAGTCCATTTTAAACAAACGAGAGACACTTTGAGTGGTACCAGCCATACTGCGCCTCAGATTGAGGTGGGGTCAAATCTTACACATCACATATTATCCATGGATCCTTGGGATAAAGTATCAACACAATAAGAATCTATTTGGTTGGTTTTCCGTATGTACTTAAAATGTTATTCATTTTAAACATAAGAGAGACACTTTGGGTGGTTCCGTCCACACCATGACTCAGATTGAGGCGCAGTTGACCTGCACACATCGCGTATGACCCATGTATCCTTGTCCTAAAGTTTCAACAGATTCTGAATGCGTTTGGTAGGTTTTCTGTATGCCAGTTGTTATTTTCACTTAAAATTAAGTCTATTTTAAACAAAAGAGAGACACTTTGAGTGGTGTCGGCCACACCGTGCCTTGGAATGAGGCAAGGTTGACTCTTACTCATCACAAATGACCCATGGATTGTTTTCCTAAATTATCAACACAATCCAAATGCGTTTTTTCTATTTTCAATATGCCAGAAGTTTTTTTCACTTAAAATGTTGAGGCGAGATTAACTCGTACAACCACCAGGACAGCCCCCCCGGATTGTGGCGAGAATGACTCATACACATTACATATTACCCATTTTTCTGTTTTCTAAAGTATCAACACAATCCGAATGCGTTTGATCAGTTTTCCATATGTCAGTTGTTGTTTTCACTTAAAATTAAGTCCATTTTAAACAAAAGAGAGACACTTTGAGAGGTACCGGCCACACCATGCCTCAGATTGAGGTGGGGTCAACTCGTACATGTCACATATGACCCATGGATCCTTTTCCTAAAGTTTCAACAAATTATGAATGTGTTTGGTCGGTTTTACGTAAGTCAGTTGTTGTTTTAACGTAAAATTAATTCTATTTTAAACAAAAGAGAGACACTTTGAGTGATTACATCCACACCGTGACTTAGATTGAGGCGGGGTTGACTCGTACACATTATATATGACCCATGGATCGTTGTGATAAATTTTCAATAGAATCCGAATGCATTTGGTCAGTTTTCTGTATGTCAGTTGTTGTTTTTACTTAAAATTAAATCCATTTTAAACAAAAGAGAGACACCTTGAGTGGTACCAGCCACACTGCGCCTCAGATTGAGGTAGGGTCAACTCGTACACATCACATACGATCCATGGATCATTGTGATAAAGTATCAACACAATCAGAATCCGTTTGGTCAGTTTTCCATAAGTACTTAAGATGTTGTCCATTTTAAACATAAGAGAGACACTTTGGGTGGTTTCGTCCACACAGTGACTCGGATTGAGGCTCGGTTGACTCTTACACATCACATATGACCCATGGATACTTTTCCTAAAGTTTGAACAAATTATGAATGCGTTTGGTCGGTTTTCCGTATGTCAGTTGTTGTTTTCACTTAAAATTAAATCTATTTTAAACAAAATAGAGACACTATGAGTGGTGATGGCCACACCGTGACTCAGATTGAGGTGATGTTGACTCGTACATGTCATATATGACCCATGAATGGTTTTGCTAAATTTTAAACAGAATCCGAATGCATTTGATCAGTTTTCCGTATGTCAGTTGTTGTTTTTACTTAAAATTAATCCATTTTAAACAAAAGAGAGACACTTTGAGTGGTACCAGTCACAACGCACCTCAGATTGAGGCGGGGTCAAATCATACATGTCACATATGAGCCATGGATCCTTGTGATAAAGTATCAACACAATAAGAATCTATTTGGTCGGTTTTCCGTATGTACTTAAAATGTTGTCCGTTTTAAACATAAGAGAGACACTTTGGGTGGTTCCGGCCACACCGCGACTCAGATTGAGGCGCGGTTGAGTTTTACACGTCACATCTGTCCCATGGATCCTTTTCCTAAAGTTTCAATAGATTATGAATGCGTTTGGTCGGTATTCCGTATGTCAGTTATTGTTTTCACTTAAAATTAAGTCAATTTTAAACAAAAGAGAGACACTTTGAGTGGTTCCAGCCACACCGTGACTCAGATTGAGGAAAGGTTGACTCTTACACGTCATATATGACCCATAGATCATTTTTCTAATGTTTAAATAGAATCTGAATGCATTTGGTCAGTTTTTCGTATGTCAGTTGTTGTTTTCACTTAAAATTTAGTCCATTTTAAACAAAAGAGAGACACTTTGAGTGGTACCAGCCACACCAAAACTCAGATTGAGACTGGGTTAACTCATACATGTCACATATGACCCATGGATCATTGTTATACAGTTTCAATAGAATCCAAATGCATTTGGTCAGTTTTCCGTATGTCAGTTTTTGTTTTCACTTAAAATTAAGTCCATTTTAAACAAAAGTGAGACACTTTGAGTGGTACCGGCCATACTGCGCCTCAGATTGATGTTTTTTTGACTCTTACACATCAAAAATGACACATTTATCATTTTCTTAATGTATCAACACAATCCCAATGCGTTTGGTCAGTTTTCTGTATGCCAGTAGTTTCTTTCACTTAAAATGTTGTTCATTTCAAATAAAAATTAGACACTTTGAGTGGTTCCAGCCACACCGCACCTTGAATTGATGTGGGTTTGACTCCTACATGTCAAAAATGTCCCATGAATCGTTTTTATAAAGTATCAACACAATCCAAAAAAGTTTTGTTGGTTTTCCGTATGTCAGTTATTTTTACTTAAAATACTTTCCATTTTAAACAAAAGAGAGACTCTTTGAGTGATTTAGGCCACACCGCACCTCAGATTGCGGTGGGGTTGACTCATACAAGTAAAAAATTTCCCATGGATCATTTTACTAATGTATCAACACAATTATAATGCGTTTGGTCGGTTTTCCATATTCCAGTAGTTGTTTTCACTTAAAATGTTGTGCATTTCAAATAAAAGTTACACGGTTTGAGTGGTTCCGGCCACACCACAGCTCGAATTGATGCGGGGTTGACTCTTAAACGACAAAAATGTATCATGGATTTTTGTGTTAAAGTATCAACACAATCTGAATACGTTTGGTCAGTTTTCCGTATGTCAGTTATTTTTACATAAAACAGTGTTCATTTTAAACAAAAGTGAGGCACTTAGAGTGCTATCGGCCACACAATGCCTAAGAATAAGGTGGGGTTGACTCGTACACATAAAAAATGACCCATGGATCATTTTACTAAATTATAAACACAATCCAAATACATTTGGTCTATTTTCTGTATGCCAGTAGTTGTTTTCACTTAAAATGTTGAGGCAGGATTAACTTGTACAACCACCTGGACAACCCCCCACCCCTCGGATATCTCCCCACTCACCCCGGATAGCCCCCCATCCCTCGGACAGCGCCCACTCACCCCGGTCAGCCCCCACCCCTCGGACAACCACCTGGACAGCCCCCCCCCACCTGGACACCCCATCCCCCAACACCTGGACATCCCCATGTAGTCATTATTATAACCATTAATAAAAAATTATTAAACTACATCATTTGTCAAAGATAATCATACTGAACATAAATCAATAATATTATTGGATATATCAAGGACAATGAATTCATACTATCTTACATCCTAAATTACCACCCACAACCATGATTAATTTCCACAGACCTCTAATTTCTACAAAATCAAAAGAGAAAAACAAAAAACATAGTTTCACATCAATAAAACCAAATCTAAAATTGTTATGGATGACTACACATGCCAGAATGGCTAGTGAAAATCACCCCACCATCATAAAATTGATTATTTTCTAAGAAAGAGACATAATATACAATGTACATTGAGAACCATATTTAATTGACCCTAAATGCTTTATTAGTACAATCATCTTAGGAAGCCAATTATCACTCATGAATAACCATGCCACTATAAACAACCTAGAGTGTATGAGTTTTCTCTCTAATCTCAAAAACATCATCACACATTCTTACCATGATGTGAATCATGTGTAATATGAATGATATTAACACAAAATTCCCAGAAATACCAAGCCTTCTAAAAACTGAAAATTTATGGATGATATTAACACACAATTCATTTTGAATCAAATTTGACTCACTTTACTACTTATCCCAATAGAAAAAACTCATACTATAATCACTATATGTGTGCCACTATCAAAGATCAACACACGCACCCAAATCAAACAAAAAACAAAATTCATAAACACCAAAATATAAAGAGAAAACCAAAATAGTAGATGTAGATAATTAAAATAAAAGTATCACTTATAGGAAATGTATAACTAAGAAATTTTGAAGATGGGTCAGAATGAAGGATTTTCACAATCCCAATTCAACTCTTCACCCAATTGAAAACATAAAATCAAAATAGAAGATACATAACATTAAAATTAAAGTATAACTTACAGATTACAAATGATAATATAAGAAATTTTGAAGATGGAATGATTTGGACAGTAGGGTAAAGAGAATCCCACTTCTATAATTCTGTTTAGGGCTCCAGGTTCTGTCTATTTCTGGGAAATCTTTCCCAACGGTTTGTAAAAACCGTTGGGAATGAAAACTTTTACCAACGGTTTTAAAAAACCGTTGGTAAAGCCCTTCAAAAACTCACTTTTACCAACAGTTTTACAAAACCGTTGGTATATCTTCATCAAAAAAACTTTTACCAACGGTTTTGCAAAACCGTTGGTATATCTTCTTCACAAACACACTTTTACCAACGGTTTTGCAAAAACCGTTGGTAAATCTTCACGTCTACATACCTTTACCAATGGTTTTCGAGAAACCATTGGTATATGCTTGGTATACTCATATAAACCAACGGTTTAAGCAAACCGTTGGTATATATCCATTGGGAAAACCTATATTTTCAATAGTGTCATCATCACACACCTTAAACTTATCAAATTTGATAGTGTAATATATGGATATGTAGCAATACCCTAAGAATATGATTTTTTATATTTTAGTTTAAATAAAATAATAATTATATCTACTTCTTATTATATTTACTTTATAAATGATTTTGATTTTGATTCGATAAAACACAAATTATATTTTTTTGGTAATATGTAATTTTAATTAAGACATTAATTTTGATGAATTAATTAATTTTTTAAATAAATGATATTTTAATAAATCATTATTATTAAATACTATTTATTAAGTATATTTGATAATATAATTATGTCAAAAATAATTTTTGTAAGGGTTCAAAACTGTTATTGTCAAAAGACCCATCCTTTCTCAATAAATATCTATTTTTATTTTAAAATTAAAAATTAAAATATTTAAAACATTATATATATAAAAAAAATATTATTTTTTTAATTATAACATTGAAATTATCCAACGATGAATTTTTCATAATTTTTTGAGACAACTAAATTTGTAGGTAAAAATTAAATACACTATATATATATGGTACATATTATAACATCATAATGACCCCAAAGTGATGTAATAAATTCTATTAGGTGTATCCACGACCAAATATATATTTTTCATTTAAATTAATTTGTTTTTAACTTATTCGATTAATTTTATAAAGCCTTTATGAATCCTTCAAAATCTATATTTTATTTTAAGGTTTTAAAATTATTTCTTTAAGACCATGTCTCACTTCCACATCACTAGGGGTAATATTTTAATAACTTTGGCCCTTTTAATTATAAAATAATGAAAAAATTCCCTTTAGTAGAAACCATGGGGAAAAACCATGTGAAGGCTTGTGGTTTTGATTACTTTAATATATAGAGTCCAAAACCTTAGTTTGGGAAATACTAAAGAACTTTCTTCTCTTTTCATATATATACCCACCACCATTTCACTTCACTCAAAAAACTTATATTACTTCCTTAATCTACCTTCCCATTTATAGAGTCATCCCAAGGTTCCAAAATATCTCAATAAGCTCCTCCCAAAGCTTTTGGAATCACCCTATCATGGTAATGGATCCTATCTTTCTCTTCTTTATTCAAGTATCTTCATTATCTTTTTCCCTTTATCTCTAATTACTAATGTTGGGATATGATATTACAAATCTACCTTACTGAAATTATGATTTATAAATTATTTGAGACCCCTTTCAATCTCATTAATCCCTCTCATGAACATTTTTTCCCCTGTTATGCTGCCAAAATTTCACCGTAATTTTCCATGACAAATAATTATATAGTGAATACCTGTACACATTTCTTATGAAGTGTGTTCAAATTTATTCACTTATAATTATATAATTGGGGAATTAAATTTATTTATTCTAAAATCCTTATTTTTTAATTAAATATTATGAAATATGAATCTATGTTGAATGATCTATGTGGCGCACTTATGCATGTACATGATTTGAATGTGAAGGTTGTGCCCAAAATTATATAGTTCTCCAATGAAGTGGGTATTTTTTTAGTCTCACAAGACATTATTAAAGGGATTATGGGGTGAAAATAATCCATCATTGTACTTTTTCCACCATGTTATGATTTCTTGGAGGTTACCCTTGACCAATGTTTATGATGTCCTGTTTAAAGTTGTTTCCACTTTCCCTTGTTGCCTTTATGTTATCAAGATATATCACAACTCTTAATTTTTTTTTATTATTATCAACATATTTATGTCTCATTTAATTTTCTATTGTCTAACATATAATAATTTCTTCTTGTTATTCCATGTTTCTTCCCTTAATAGGCTTTATATCTCACCCCTTTCTTATGTATATCCCTAGATTATCCCATGCGATTTTAAGTACGATTGAATATTATGAGCATGTTATGGAAGTCTCCAATAATGGTGATGTACCCCCCTTTTTATTTATTTGTAATTTATGTAATTATCCAAAAAAACTAGACTTTTCAATCTTCTTGGATGTATTACATGTAATATTATGTAATAAATCATGAATTAATGTGTAATAAAGACAAAGGTTGTCATAACCGGTGTCAAAGGAAAGTTTAGATATATTTGGGATTAAGATTAGAAAACTCTATAAAAATATAATGTGATAAGAGTAAATAAAAAACACAAATAAATTTTGGTAAAGTATAGAGTAAGTGGTTTCTAAGAAAATAAATCCCCTTATGGATATAATAATTGGACATGGCTCTAACACAGGTGAGCCTTGGGGTAAAACCCAAACACACTACTTTGGGCTAGACTCGATTGGGTATTGGTGCATAAAAAAGGGACTTGATAAACACTTTATTTTAAACTATAATTATATATTATTTAGTAAATACAAAATACCATTAAGAACCGTTATTAAGGGAATGAAAAAATTCCCATTAGAGTTTATGTTAGGAAATGTATTATTGATGACATTGATTAAATCCTAGAAGTTTAAATTTTAAGGAACTAAATGTAATTTATAAGTTATCCCTTTAATGTTATTGGACTCCAATTTATGTGTTTAATAATTTAAAAATTCTCATCCATTATTTTTCCTTTATTCTAGCCAATGGCTGGAAATAAGAGGAATCAAGTAAACAACCAATGTGAAGGGTAATGTGATGATTGCCCAAATGAGATTACCAACCCAATGGGAGAAGGAATAGAAACATTTATGATGATAATCTATCAGTTGAATAAGGTTTTGAATAAAAACTAGAATCAGGAAAAATTCCCTAATACCCCTAAGAAAGAACAAGCCATAATTCATACATTTATAGGATAAAGGCCTCTAACTTTTAATATATCATCTGATCCATTCATCGTAGAAAAATTGATTAAATCCATTGAGAAGAACTTATCCATCCTTAAATTTTATTATCAAGAGAAGATTATAATGACAGTTTATCCTATGGATGAAGAATATAATCAGTGGTGGAAATTTTTCTAGAATATAAAGATTGAATAAGATATTGAAGAGATGGGGTGGAAGGAGTTCTAGAAAATGGTTTTTGAAAAATAATTTCCTTACACTCTCTAATTTAAAATGTAAGAGATTTCCTTTCCCTCAATAAAAAATACAATGAATCCATTAGAATTTACAATAAAAACTTCACAAGACTTTCCCGATACGCCTCCAAATTTTTTATTACCCCTGAATGAAAAGTTGAATGATTCTTTGGTGGGATAAAACTGAGCCTAAGAAAATCCATAGAGATCTAAGACTTTGATAAATATTAGTAAATTTACTAACATACCCTCAAATTCAAAATGGACATAAGTTAATATTAAGGGTATCATGGGGATAAGAGCTGGAAAGTAGAGTTTAGTTATAATGGTGTGATGGTTAAATCTAATGGTGGTAAGAAATTTCAATATCCCACTTTTCAAAAGTATGGAATGAAGCACCATGAAAATTTCCCAAAGTATGTGAGGAAATTATTTCATGTAGAAAGGAAGAAAACCTATATAGTGATTTCCAATGGGAGAAACCCACAAATGTAATGAAAGAGAGTAATTCTTCAGTAAAATACCTACCTTTTTTATAATATTTCAACAATAAAGAACAAGGTAACTTTGAAAACCAGTGCACTAAGCTAATAGAGGTTGGATATAATTAGCTCCAACAACCTCTAAGTCAGCAAGGGTGAGCATATGTCATCATAGCCACTGAGGTGGATCCCAACAATGAATTGGTGATAGGTATGCTATTTATTCATTAAAGAATAGAAAACATACATTTTTATTCTGATTCTATATATTCTGTCACATCATGTAAGTTTAGTAAAACTATTAAAACACTACCACAAATTCTAAAAGTAGACAATTTAGTGAAAATGAAAAATAGGTCAATTATTTCATCCCAAGCATATAAATCCTCACCTATAATATTTTTGGGTTGAACATACCAATGAACCTGATGATAATACCTTTAGTGGAATTTATGAAATTCTAGGTATGGATTTTATTTCCTTACATATATCCAATATAAATTTCCACAAGTAATAAATCACTCTCTGGATCACAAATCATCTACCAGTTTTATACAAGTAAAAGTAAGAGGATGAATATTATTTAACACCAAAATCTCAATAATTGATATTATATAACTATGAGAAAGTTTATATAGCTCATATGATTGAGTATATGGAAAATATAATCCTTGAATACATTCCCATTGTAAGGGAATACACTGAAATATTTCTCGAAGAATTTTCTAGTTTTCCTCCTATCAGAGAGGTTGAATTTTCATTCAAGATTATATTTGGGGATTTTAAACTATCCAAGACTCAATATAGAATGAATATTTTAGAACTTTATGATTTTAAAAAACAACTATAGGAGAATCTAGAAAAATGGTTCATATGCCCAAGTGCTTCACAGTTGGGTGCACTTGTCCTCTTTGTCATGAAGTGTTGTGAATAAGTTGGATGAAGAAGGTTTTTGGAAGTAAGAAGAAGTTTTTTATGAGAATATGTTTTATTTTTTTTTGTCAAAGAATATAAATAAATTCACCTAGTAAAAGTTAAAAATCATAATGACTATCATATTCAAGAAATCAAACTCACACTTCTTAAGAATGTCCATTAGATTGAGAAATTTTTTCTGGAATAAAAGGTTCATCAGACTCACCCTAAGTCTAAAATAAAATAAAAATCATAATTAGGTGTTGTTTTGGAGTCTTCCTCACTCCGATGAAAATATTAGGATGCTTTAATTTTTTTTAAAAAAAAATCATAACTAAGATGAAAAATTTGTGATACTAGCTTGATAAAGGAAATAGGGAGTTATTTCAATCGTATTCAAGGTTGGAAGGAAATGAAGAAGCAAATGGAAGGATGAGAAGTAACAATACATTCTATTATGAGTTAGATGATTCAGAAGCTAATATTAGATGTTTTCAAAGTCATGAATAATTCATCATTACAATCAATAAGTTTAAGAATAGGAAATTTTTGTAAACAAACATTTCCTATCTCATTCTATCGATATGGGATTACCAGACATAGATTTTTTTAATGTATAAAAAGGTTGATCAGAATGAGAGAAACTGAAGGAGATTGTTTTAAGGTAGACCAAAATCCAAAATATTTAAATTCTCATAGAATGAAGTTGATGAGTATCATATTTAAAAAAGAAATAAGTTTTTGAAGTCAAAACTACTAATATTGGTCCATCAGACTCAATATTCTATAGTAATCATCAGAGGTATAATTTTTTTTGTTTCAAGTTGTTAAGAAGAGTGAAAAAGAAAAGAAGTTATTGGGGGTTTATATGAAAAGAAAGTCATAGACCACATAATAATATAGTCAACCATTTCAATCAATATAAATTTTTGTTTTAATTGTTTTTATTTTGTATCAAGTGGTTCAAGAGAAAATAAACAGAAGTATTCAGTGTTTCTCTAATATGTTTAAAACTTGGTTCAAGAGCCATCGAGATAGAGGAGACACTAATCCATCAGAGTGAATATGAGATTGATAATCATATATAACCAGAAAACTATAGCTTCATTAGATTTAGGATCACTGGTATTAAGAAAAGAAGAAGACGAATATTTCTTGAAGATTTTTGGAAGTGATATCAAAGGGGGATATGAATCTTGAAGAGTTTAAATAAGAATATTATTTTTTTCATAAGTTGGTATAAACCATTGTAATGGGAATACATATGTTTTATATTTTTTCACATTTGGTATAAGAGAAACATATTAATGAATCTTTTATCTTTATCATAATTAGAAAATTAGAATGGGAAGATTAGTATTTCAATTAGTAGAGATCAATGTAATTAGATATCTTCAATTTTGATTTGTTTACAAATGGGTTAAGAAAATTGGACCAACCAAATTCCTTTATTGTAATGAATAAATCATACTGGGAAATCAGAATCAAAATTTGACTAAATAATGGTAAGAAGTCAGAAGAGAGCTCAAGTTGTTAGAAGATTTGAAAAGGTTTGCGAAGAGTTGAGAAGAATTTAAAATGTTATAAATGAATCCAAAATTAAAGGGAAATCTAGATTTTTGGAAATTTGGTTCAGTGGGAAACATTCTTAGAATCCCATCCAAATATCTCTTGGGTTGACTATAAAAGGAGGAAGCACTTTTTACATTCCTTAAACAAGTATTATAGAGAGATAAGATGAAAAATTATATGGTGAAGTAGTTTATAGAATGTGTTTACCTGAGTATATTTGTTGAACAAAAGAATAAATGAGAAGAGAAAAGATCATATTCATCTGATTATAAATTTGGGGTTTATAATCAAACTGGGAAAATCGTAATGAGATTTCTAGTCTGAGGAAGAAGAAGTTTATAATTATTTCAGCAGCATTCTAACAGAGTGATATTATCATATTGAGCAATCAAACTTGGGAATTGGATTGAAAAATCAGACGGAGTATCATTATGAAGTTCGTAAGATGTTCTTTCCTACTATTGGGTAAGTAAGTGAAGATTTTTTTTGATAAACATATTTTTTAAATTTGATCAAGCAGTATTGTAACAAGTTTGTTTAAAAAATTATATGATATCATTTCGTTCTATTTAAATCACATGCCATGTTGTATTGGTCATAGTGCAACACGAGTTTAAGGGAATATAATACTCATTTTATTCCACATAAAATTATTATATTATAGTGTATTTTGTGGTATTGGATTGTTTCCAAAACAAAAATAAGGATGTAGATACTCTTTTTGAGTAGCGAACCTTGTAAATTACTGTGTTTCGATGGATTTGTATTTGCTTTGTTTTCTGAAAAGAATGAAATATTTAAGAGGGAATTTTTTTTAATAAGAAGGAAAATAAAAATAAAAATATATAACTAATTCACCCCTCCCCCTCTCAGTGATATAAGTATCCTGACTGTGCAATCACAAGTGGTATCAGAGAAAAAGTTTCCGTTCATTTATTCTTTTTTGAAGTATTGAAGGGAAGTTGATGGAGAATATAAATTGTGTTAACATTAAAGTTATTCCAGCCTTCAATGGAAAGAACTATCATATCTATAAAGATATAATGTTTCCATGTATTATGTTTCTTGGGTATGATTGAAGCTACAAAAGATGGATTTCCTCATATTGATGATAAAATTCCTCTTACAACTATTGATAAGAATAATGTTGAGAATTATGGATGAGACAATAATTCTATACTCCCATAACTTTCTGAAAGTGAGTTTTTAATAGTGAAGAGAGTTTCCACTTCCAAAGTTATATGGGATAAGTTGAGAAATATTTATGAAGGCAGTAAAGAAATTTGGAATGAGAAACTACAAATTTGGTTGCTGAAGTATAAATATCTAAAAATGGATGAGTCTGAATCTATTGGGGACTTATTTACTAGGGTGAATGATATTTTCATCACTATTAGATTTCTTGGTTACAAGTTAGACGATTTTGTAGTTGTTGAAAAGATCTAAATAATTATTCCCCATAAATTTGATTCTAAAGTGTCCTCATTTGAAGATAGAGATCCTAAAATTCTATCTCTGGATTCTCTTCATAGTACTCTCATTACATATTAAATGAAAAAGAAAAAAAATATATGAAGGGAGAAACAAAAGATGATAGAGAAATGTATTTCAAAGTTTCTAAGAAATGAAATCCTAAGAAAGTTCTTGAGGAAGATGATGTCGCTGAATCTAAATCTGAAAATGTGGTATGTAAAAACCATAATTAATTTTTATCCTTGTTTTCTAAAAATATGGGAAGTGGTATAGGTAAATAAATAGGGAAACATCCCTCGATGTGTTTTGAATGTGTATTCATTAGGATATTTGAGGATAATTGTCAATAAAGAAAGAAACAAGAGGATAATGATAAAGAAGAACGAAGACCAATAAAGTCTTATAAGAAATAGGGGTATAAGGATAAATATATTTTGAGAGAGAAAGATATAAAATTATCCATATATATAAGGAGATATTTATTGTCTAAACTGAAGAAGAAGAATACAAGGAAGATGAATATGAAAAACCACTTAGAATGTTGGTAAAAATAATTTTATTGTAACAAATAATAATGAAGAGTTTAGAAGAAAATTATTTGAAGAATAAGAAACTTAATTAGAATATAATCTTAAAGAATAATTGAAAGAATGTCTAAGGAAGATTGGGAGTCTTGAAAAAGAAACCAGGAAGTTGAAAAGGTAAAACTCTTCAATATATAATAAAAAATGTTTTACTAATGATAAATTAAATATTTTGAAAGATATTGATGATTTTTGAAGAAATATATTTAGTATTAAAATAATCATATTGAACATCTTGAAGTAAAACTAAAATCAAAAGAAGAATAGTTGAAACTTTTCCAATAAAAATTTATAAATATGAAATATGAGAACCATTTTTTAAGAAATCTATCTATGAATTTGGTGAAATTTCTCATAAGGAAGAACCTAGTAAGTATAAAAAGTTATCTTCAATGGTTTAAAAGAATTCTAATGTTGTTTTTGTGAAGAAGAAATCAAGAAATTTTTCTAAAGAGAAGAAATTTGGGAAGGTTATGTATATGGCCAAGACCAAGAAATTATTGAATTCAAAAGTTTCTAAAAAGTATGAGTCTAATAAATTATCTATTACTTATGGTTTTGATAAGGATACAAAGAAAACTGAGCTGGAAAAGAAGAATATGATTGGTGACAGAAGGGTTGGTGGTCAACAATGTTATGATAATAAAGATAAGAAGGTCTATGAGAAACATTTTGATGGCTTCAGTCAGTATAAAAGTTTTAGAGGAAAATATTATTTCTATAGAAATAGAAATTATTGTGATATATTTTGACATATAGAAAATATGTGTTGGTTTAACCAGAAACATTATTACTTTTCCACAAATTACAAAAGGAAATGTTTGAGGGGGAATCTGAACCCTCAAAAGAATAAGTATGAGAAGTTTGTTCTGAAGAATCCTTAGAAGGTTGGTGTGAACATTTAAAATTGGTTCCAATTCTTATAAAATATTTTTTTAATGTGTGAGTAACCTAGACATCTTGAAAAATTATTTCTTGTTTTGTTACTGGAACAAAAAATGTTTGTTAACAATTCTCAGAAGCCGAAAGTTAGGAAAGATAAAGGGAAGTAAAAATCTCTTGTTGTTGAATCTAATCACAAAGAAAAAAAGGATAACTAAATTGGATTCTAGATAGTGGGTGTTCTTCTCATATGACAGGATATTTATGTATTTTAAGAATGTAAAAGATTTTAAAGAAGTAACAGTGACATTTGGAAATGATGAATCTCTGAGAATCAAAGGTGTTGGATAAACCATCATTGGGAAAGAAAAGTTGAAGTAAAATAAATCTTTGAATATTTATGGGATGAAACAAATCTTTCTAAGCGTTTCAAAACTCCATTATGATGAAAAACATGTCATTTTTAGAAAATATGGGTTTTTTAAGAGTTGTGAAGATGGAAATATAGTTAAAAGAGGCCAATATACAAAAGGAAACTTATTTCAAGTTGGGGAAACACAAAACTATTGTAACTTGGGTATGGTGGAAGAGAATAAATTGCGGAATAAAAGGATGTAAAATATGTGTAATAGAAACATGAGAAAGTTACAAATTCAGGACAAGTTTTGTGATATTTCTGATATGTAAAGAAGAAGATATTGGTTCTACACTACTTGTTAAAAGGGAAAAAAATACCAAATCAGTGCATAAGAAAGTTGAGATTTGTTCCAAAAGACCCCTGGAACTTATTCATTCAGATATATATGGGACAATGAGAAAACAATAAAATAATAAAGATAAGTAATCAATCAATTTTATTGATGAATTTACTCGCATTAATTTTGTTATGTATATGAAACATAAGTTAGATGCTCTGAATTTTTTTAAAATTTTCATGAGGAAATATGAGAAGGAATGTGAGTATTCAGTGAAGAATTTGAGAACTAATAATGACGGTGAGTATAGAAATGAATAATTTGAATTTTATCTTGAGAAGCATGGAATTTGGAATGAGTTCAGTTAACCACACACTCCTCAATAAAATTGGGTTGCTTAAAGGAAAAAAAATTTCGGTGGAAATAGGGAGAACTATGTTACTTGAACATGGTCTTTCTCATTACTTTTGGAGGCAATCCATGAGAACTGTTGTGTATATACAAAACAAATTTTTGTATATGAAAAGTTATAATATGATCTATATGAAATGTTTTATGGAGAAAATGTTTTTTTAAAACACTTAAGAGTTTTTGGAAGTACATGCATCATAAATAAGATAGGTGGAAACCTTAGAATTTTTGAGTAGAGTGGTAAAGATGGAATTTTTCTTAGCTATGATTTATAAGGAAGAGGATAAAAGTGTTTTATTAAAGAAATAGTAATATTCCATTAATCATAAATATGAAATGTGGAATCCTTGTAATGTTTGAGCAGAGAGGTGAAGATGAAATTCTTCTTAGTTATGCTTCAAAAGGAAGAGGATAAATGTTTTTCAATAAAGAAACAATAATAATAGTTTATTATATTGATGTGAAAGTTATTGAAAAGTATGATGAAGATAAAAAGTCATGTTCTAATAAGGATATTTAGAAGGATAATTTTTTTTGTAAATGATTCTAATAAGTATACTGACAATAGTGATCCTACTCAAGAAAAATAACTAGACTCATCTATTCTATGTGATGAGGGAAAAACTAAAAAAATCTCATTGATGGATGAGGAAACAAGTGTAGGATCAGAAAATTATTGGTGATCAACATCAGATGGTTCAAATAAGAAAACATAAAAAGCTATTACACATGATTATTTGTATTCAAAAGTTGAGCCAAATAATGTGAATGAAGATTTTGAGCACCCAGAATGGGTTCAGGTTATGAATGAAGAACTTGATCAGATAGAAATGAATGATTCTTGAGAACTCATAACTAATCCAAATAATTTTTTTATTAGCACAAAATGGATTCTCAAAAACAATATGAATTAATATGGAAATTTGATAAGGAGCATGGAAAGATTTGTGAACAAAAGTCCCTCACAAATTGAAGGTGTTTATTTTGATGAGACATTTTCTCTAGTGGAATGGTTAGAAACAATAAGAAAAATTCTTTATATTGATGGAAAATTAAGATACAATTTTTTTCAAAATGTATGTGAAGTATGCATTTATAAATGGAGATCCTGATGATGAAGTTTACATTGAACAACTGCATGGCTTTATTGTTGGGAAAGATGAAATTTATTTGTCTAAGCTAAAGAAATCATTTTATGGTATAAAACAAGAATCAAGAGCATGGTATTACAAAATGGATACCTTATTGAGGAAAGTGAATTTTAGTAAACGATGATTTGATAACAATTTTTTACATTAATGAAATTCAGGAGTTTTCCCTCATCATAATTATTTATATTAATGAAATTATCTTTTTTGTTAATGATGAAAGAACTTGTGAAAGATCTGAAGAAGATATGTAAAAGTTGTTCAAGATGTCCACGTTGTTTAAATGAAATAATTTATTTGGTTAAAAATTTTACAAAATAATAAACACATTTTTCTTTAGTAGGAAAAGTATGCTAAGGAACTTGTCAACAATTTCATCATATAAAACTTAAAACTAGTTTCCATACCAATTTCAATGGGAACCAAGTTGAGTAAAGATGGAGATGGAAAAGAAGTTAATCAGAAAGAGTTTTGGAAGCTAATTTGATGTTTTTCATATTTTACTACCATAAGACCCGATATTTTTTTTACTATTACCTAATGCTAAATATTTCATAGTACTCCTAAATAATAACATTTTATTTCTAGAAAAATATTTCTCAGATATATCAAAGGCACAATTTTTTTTGAAATTGGGTATGATAGCTCAAAAAGTATTTACTTTTATAGGTATTCATATACTGATTAGGAAATAATTTTTGATGATATAAGATCCAAATCTAGTGGAGTTTTCTTTCTGGAGAAGAGTTGTGTTATTTGGAATAAAAAGAAACAAAATTCAATAACTATGAGTATGACTGAAGCTGAGTATGTTGCTTCCACTCAAGCCTCTACTTAAGTTATGTGGATGAAGACTCAGTTGTAAGACTTACATATTGAAGTGAATTTACATGCAATATTGGGTTATGATAATCAAAGTATAATCAAACTTACCAGGAATCCAGTTCAACATTATCATTCAAAACATTTTGATATAAATATCATTTCATCAAAGAGCATGTGGAGAAGAATGAATTGATGCTGGGGTATGTTTAAAAAATGAATGAGTTGGTAAAATTTTCACAAAACCATTATCGAAGTAAGATTTTTATAAATTGAGGTTGGACATGGGTGTCCAACCTCCTTCTCACCAAGGTTTAGGTATGTGTATTTATCCCCTCTCTTATATTGTCTTTGGATAGTTTTGGGGGGGGGGGTCATAAATCTATCCATTTAATATGTGCTAAAACTTTTAAGGAAGCATGTATAAAGGTTTAGTTGTGGGTAAAGATGTGATCATGATATGTAAGTGTTTGAACTATTCTAAATTTTTATTGGAGTGGTTGTATGATTTTTTTAGGAATGTTGAAGAAGAAAAGTAGAATAAGAATAATGATGTGAACAAAAGATAAGGAAGTGTCACGAGTCACTACTTTTGGACATCATGGATCTCCTATCAATAAGTATTGTTTCCCACAATGATTTATCTCACGTAGGATTAGAATTGTTGTTAAGTAATCCCTAGATTAAGGTTAAAAAGTTCAGTGATTTATGAATCTTAGTTGACAATAAAATCCAAAAGGGGAGATTTTTGGGACTAAGTTGGATGGGGAATTTTTTTAGAAGTAAAAAAGATGTTTTTTATAAGTGTGTTTTCTTTTGTTATCAAATACTATAAATCAATTCAATTTGTAAAAGTATAAAATCATAATGACCATTGTATTTAAGAAATCAGACTAACACTACTTAATAATGTTAATTAGATTGAGAAAAAGATATTTGGAAAAAAAGGTTCATCATACTCACCCTGAGTTTGCAATGAAAGATAGATTTTAATGAGGTACTACTCTAAGTTCTTCCTATATATGATGAAAATATGATGATGATTTATTGTTTTGTATTTCCCATAAATCATAACTAAGTTACAAAACTTTTTATACTAGCTTGATGAAGGAGAGGGGGAGTGTTTCCAATCATATTTAGGGTTGGAAGGAAAGGAAGAAGCTACTAGAAGGATGTTAAGTTATAATAATTTTCATTATAATTCATATGATGCTTAATCTAATATTAAATGATTTCAAATTCATGAATAAGTTATGCTTACAAGAAAGAAGTTGAAGCATAGGAAAGTTTGTATAAGCAATCCTTTTCAGTATCAGTCCATCTGTATGAGAATACCAAAGAAAATGTTTTCTAAAGGATGAAAAGGTTGATTAGAATGATAGAAACTGAAGGTACTAGTCTTTAGTCAGATGAAAATTCAAAAGATTTAAATCCTTGGAGAAATAATTTTATGAGCATCGTATTTATAAAATGAAGAAGTTACTAAAGTAAAATATTCTAATACCAATCCATCATAATCAATATTCCATCATAATAATTAGAGGTATAATTGTTTTCATTGTATTTTTTTAAATAAATAGAAAATAAAAAAGTTGTTAGGGGCCTATACAAAAATAAATCCATAGATTGATCAATAATATAGTCAACCAATTTAGTCAAGATGAATTATTGGTTGATTTTTTTATTCTGGTATCAAGTGGTTCAAGAGAAAAGAAAAACAAGTATTCAATGTTTCTTTGATATATTTAACAATTAGGTTAATATCCATCATAATGGAGGAGAAACCGATTCATCAGAGTTAATATGAGATCAATAATTAGATGTAATATAAAACTGATAACTTAATTAGATCGAGGATCATCAGTTTGAAGAAAAGAAGAAGAAGAATATTTCTTGGAGTTTTTTGGAAGTGCTGTTAAATGGGGATAGGGAGCTTGAATATTTTGATGAAGAATATGTTTTTTATCATTAGTTGGTATGAATAATCATAATGGGAAGACATATGTTTTATATTTTTCACATTTTCTTCAAGATAAATGTATTAAATTATATTCTATATTTATCATAATGAGGAAATAAAAATAGGAAGATTAGTCTTTCAATTGATGAGAAGAAAACTATTGAGTTATCTTTAGTTCTAATTTTTTTGCAAATGGTCAAGAAAATTAGAGTGACCAAATTCCTTTATAATAATTAAGAAATTATATTGGGAAATCAAAATTGAAATCAGACTGAATAATGATAAGAGGTCAAAATTGCGATAAAGTTGTTAGAAGGTTTAAAATGGTTAAAAGTGATAATAATCATTGAAGAAGTCATAAATTCATCCATAATTCAAGGTAAATTGATATTTTGATCAATTGTTTTGAGAAAGAAACATTTTTAGAATCCCTCCTAAAACTATTTTGGGTCAACTCTAAAAGGAGGAAGTACATTGTACTTTCCTGATCCAATTACCATAGAGAAAGAATCTCTAAATTTACAGGGACAAAATGTTTATAGATTGTGATTAATGGAGGAATTTCTAAAGATAGAATAATAAAGGATAAGATACATTATCGTATTCATCTAGTTATTGTATTGGGCTGGATGATCAGACCAGGAAAATCATATTGAGTTTCTCATATTGAGTAAGAATAATTTTTGAATTATTTCACTGGTATTCTGATAGAGAAATATTATCATATTGATCAATCAGACTTGGGAATCAAACCATAAAATTAGTCTGAGTATTATTATAAAGTCCACAAGAATTTCTTACCTAATGTTGTATAAATAAGTGAAGAATTGTTTTGAGAAACATATTTGTGAAATTTGATCAAGAATCCCCATAACATGTTTATTACAAAAATTATCTTATATAATTTCATTCTACATGAAGCACATGCACTGTTGTATTGATCATAGTGATACACATGTGTAAGGGAATATCCTACTCACTGTATTGCACACAAAAGGATTATTTTCTAGTAGATTTATGGTATTGGATTGTTTCCACTCCAAACAAAGGATGTAGCTACTCTTGTTTAGTAGTTAACCTTGTAAATTACTGTTTTCTTGTGGATGTGTGTTTGTTTTGTTTTAAACAGAGAAAGAAATTTTTAACAAGAGGTCAAGTTTGTTTCAAGAAGAAGTAAAATTAAAAGAAAAAGACATCACTGATTATCCCTCCCTTCTCAGTGATACAACTATCTTTACTAGGTAATTACATGAAGAAGGATAGGTCAATGTAAATTTATATTGATTATAGTGAGATAAAAAAGATCATGATAAGGAACAAATATCCTATACCATGGATTGATGAAATTTTTGATCATCTATGTGGAGACAAATACATCGACAAGGTAAATAATTAGTAGGGGTATATAAAGTAAGGATGAATAAGAAGGATATCCCCAAGACTAATTTTTGTACAAGGTATAGGCACTATAAGTTCATTATGAATCCATGAAGATTCACTAATTCTCTAGAAATATTCATGGACTTGATGAAAATATTATTTATACATTACCTTGAAAAATTTATGGTACTCTTTATAGATGATATTATAACATACTCCAAAATCAATGAGGATCATGTGGAGGATATAATAACTATGCTAATGACCTTATGAAGGAAAAAAAATTTATGAAAAGTATATAAAATGTGTGTTCTTGTTAAATGAAGTCACATTATTAGGGCATAATATCACAAGTAATGGGATATATGTGGGCCCTTTTAAGATAGAAGCAATTGAAGGATGGTTAAGACCAATATTTGTGAAAAAATTCATAGTTTCCTTGGATTACATGGGTATTATTTTTGATTTGTGAGAAATGTATCATGATTTTCAAACCCTATAACCAAGAAAAATTTGAATAGAGTCAAGTTTTTTTAGAATAATGAATGTGAATAGATCTCCAAGGAGTTGAAAAAGAGGCTTATCACTGCACTTATACTTATTCTAACAACAATTTGGGAAATTTTCGTGGTATGCAATGATTCTTTGATGATGGTATTGGCCTATGTGTTAATGTATAAGGAAAATTTAATAGCATATTCCTCAAGGTAATCAAAATATCATGAACATAACTACCCAACAAATGATCTAGAGTTGGATATAATGATATTCACATTGAGAATATGGAATGATTATCTCTTTGGGGAAAAGTGTGAAATATTTATTTATCATAAGAGACTAAAGTATATATTAACACCGAAAGAGCTGAATATGTGCCAATAAAGACAATTATAGATGATTAAGGACTATGTATACTCAATAAAATACCATCTTGTGAATGAAAATAATGTGGTAGATTCTCTAAGTAGAAAGGATTCAGAAATTTTATCATTGATGAGAATTGATAAGGACCTAATATTTTTAGAATTGAAAAGGATGGACATGGGAATCATAAAGGAAGGAACATCATCAATACTTTCAAAAATGATTTCTCAAACATCCCTTATGGAGAAGATAAAGCATGTTTAAAGAGTTGATGCGAATATTTAGAAGAAAGTATAATCTATAAGAAAAGGTAAATCCATGGAGATAAATTTTAATGAAGAAGGATTTTTAATATTTGGTTTATGACTATGTGTACCATAAAACATTTATTTAAGGATGGAGATTTTGGATTATGCACATAGATCAACCTTCTCCATCCAGATATGGAGAACAAAGATGTATTAAGATCTCCAAGAGATCTATTGGTGGGAAAATTTTAAGAAGGAGATCGAATAATATACATCAAGATGTCTTGTATGTTATCAAACAAATAATTAAAGGTAAAAATCCAAGGGGATGATGCAACCATTTCACATACCTACATGGAAAGTGGAAAAAATAGCTGTTTACTTTGTCACTAGTCTTCCAAATACATTGAGAAGAAATAATTCTATATGGATTATGGTGGATATTTTTTAAAAAAGTATGCTCACTTAAATGTAATCTAAGAGGAATTATCTCTCGATCAACTTGTAAGGATATACATTATAGAAGCAGTGAAGCTATATGGAACACCAGTAATAATTGTATCTGATCGATATCCAAGATTTACCTCTAATTTTTATAACAGTCTACAACATGTTCAAAATAATTAGTTGAACTTCACCATGATTCAACACCCTCAAACTGATGGCCAATCTAAGTGGACTATCTAGAAACTCAAGGACATGTTTTGAGAATGTTAAACTGACTTTAAAGGATGATGGGATCAACATATTTCTCTTGTCATGTTCTCATACAATAATAGTTTTCACTCAAGTATCCAAATGGATCCTTATGAATCTATTTATACTAATATGTACGTAACAAAAAAATGATGAAATGAATTTGGATAATACAAACTACTAGGTCTTGAAATGGTTAAAGTAATGGTAGAAAAGTATAATACCATTCAACATCACATAAGGACTACTAAGAGTTAACAAAATATATAAATTGAAAATCATTGGTGAGACCTATAGTATGATGTTGTAGATAAGGTATTCCTATGAATATTTCCATGGAAGAGTGTCATGATATTTGGAAAGAAGGAATAACTTAGTCCTAGATACATCAGTCCCTTTGAAGTCCTTGATTTCATCAAAGCAGTGGCCTATTGACTGGCACTATCACCTAACCCATCTTAGGTAAATGATGTGTTCTGTGTATCTTAAGGAATTACATGTCAATACCCTCACATGTAATCAATATAGATATGGTACTATTAGAGAATAATATTTCCAATGAGTAGAATCTGTCAAGGATCTTATATCTTAAAGACAAAGTTCAATGAAATAAGATAATGCACCTGATAAAAGTGATATGGAGAAACCAAAATTTTAAAGATGAAATGTGGGAAATTAATAAGGTGATGAAACAAATCTATCCTCATATATTTTGTTGTGTGAAATAAAAATTTTGAGGGAAAAATTTCTGAAGGGGGAATGATTGTATGACACAAATTTTTATAAATAAAACCCCCTTTAAGGTTAAATTAAAATTATTATTATATATTATGGTTGTAGAAAGGAAATTAAATTATTATTTTTTATTATATCCTATAAAATTTAATAGACCATTAGGAATAATAATCTTTGATAATATAACCACTGAACTATGATCATATGATTAATATAAATACAGGGTTTTAAAAAATCCAATTGACCCATAAAGAAGAAGTGATGACCTCAACCAGCAAGATCATACCATATGAAGCCCATTTTTTTGAGATTTTGAGAGAGATATAATCACTATGATTTTACATTTACAAATACAATAACTAAATCATGAGAGAAACAATTTATGGGATAAGTTCAAGGTCACTATGATCACATCCCAAACCATATACACTGAACCACCCCAAGAAAATATCACCATCGTAGACCTAACCCTTAGAAAATTTTATGGTGTAATAAAGGGAGATGTATCAAGAACCCAAGAGTATGAATATGTATATTTTATTTTAAATATAATTATTATTATATTTAATTCTTATTATTTTTATTTATAAATTCGTTTGATTTTGATTCGATAAAACACAAATTATATTTTTGGGTAATAAGTAATTTAAATTAATGCATTACTTTTGATGAATTAATTAATGTTTAAAATAAATTATATTTTAATAAATTATTATTATTAAATAATATTTATTAAGTATAGTTTATAATATAATGAAGTGAAGAATAATTTTTAAGGGTTCAAAAACTGTTATTGTCAAAAAACTCATCTTTTCTCAGTAAATGTCTATTCTTATTTTAAAATTTATAATTTGAATAGTTATAAAATTATTTCAATAAAATAAATATTATTTTTGGAATCATAATGTAAAAATTATCCAATGGTGAATTTTTCACAATTTTCCAAGGCAATCGAATTTTTGATTAAATATTGAATATACTATAAATATACGATATGAATTATGATATTATAATGAACTAAAATTGATAAAATAAATGATATTAATAGTTTCCAAGGCCAAATATATGATTCCAATTTAAATTAATGGGTTTTTAATTTATTTTATTAATTATAAAAATCATTTATAAATCCTCCAAAACCTATATTATATTTTTATGTTTTAAAACTATTTATTTTAGAGCATGACTCCCTTCCACATAACCAAGGGTAATATTTTAATAAGTTCGTGCCTTGTAATTATAAAAAAATATAAACTAATATCCTTTAGTAGAAACCATGGGAATATCCATGGGAATGTTTGTGTTTTTGAATACTTTAATATATAGATTCCAAAACCTTGGTTTATGAAATAATTAAGAAGTTCCCTCTATTTACTATATAAACCCATCCAAGATCCCATTTATATTCACAAAAAAATCCTCTAAAAACATAATTACTCTAAAATACCCTATTCAAATTCCTCCCATGGTTCCATAAATCTCTCAAGAAGCACCACCCAAATCTTTTGGAAAAACCATCTCAAGGTAAGGGATCTTCTCTTTCTCGTCTTTATTCAATAATCTTTATTATCCTATTCCATTTATCTCTAATTACTAATGTGTGGATATGATATTATATATTAATATTAATAAAATTTTGATGTATAAATGATTAGAGACCCATTTCACTCTCGTTAATACCTCCCACGAACATTTATGTTTCCCCATACTGTTGTTGAAATTTCACCGCGATTTTACAAGACAAACAATTGTGTAGTGAATATCCATACACATTTCCTATCAAGGGTGTTCACCTTAATGAACTTATAATTCTTTTATTGGGGACATAAATGTATTTATTCCATGTTATATAATATTTTAATTAAATATAATTAAATATGAACCGATATTGAATGATCTATGTAGCACACTTATGCATGTACATGATATGAATGTGATGGGTGTGCTCATAATTAAATAGCACTCCAATGCATTGAGTAATTTTTTAGTCTCATTATACATCATTCAAGGGATTATGGAGTGAACCTAATCCATCATATTACTTTTTCTACAATGTTATGATATCTTGGAAATTATCTTTGACCTATTTTTATGATTTCATGTTTAAAGTTGTTGCCACTTTCCCATGTTGCCTTTATGTTATCATGCTATATCATACCTTTTTGTTCATATTTTTTATTATCACCATTTATATATCCCATTTAATTACCTATTTTATAACATGTAATACTTTCTTCATGTTGTTCCATGTTTATTCCCTTACTTAGATTTATAGCTCACTACTTTCTTATGTATGTCCCCAGGTTATCCCAGACAAGTTTAAGTATGATGGAATATAATTATCATGTTAAGGAAGTTTTCAATAATGGTGATGTATCCCCTTTTTTAAGTTGTTTTGTAATCTATTTAATTACCCAAATACACCATACATATTGACATTTTTGTGTTCAATTATGTGTAATCTTATTTAATAAATCATTGATTAATGTTTGGTAAAGACAAGGTTTGTCATAATGTCTGAGCTCATCCTAAAATAATTCTTATTTGGACAAATCTTCATTTGTATAGATATGTGAAAAGAATTGAATCCCTATAAAGTGATTTGAATAATCTATCATGGAAATAGTACCTATCTCAAGGTTCATAAACTACCTATCTTGAATAGCCTTCAAATTCTCCAGGTAAAAGTGGTAATAGAAGATAGATTAGAAATACATCTATAAAATTTCCTAGTGCTGATATTCATAGTTATGGATATCCAAAAAAACATTTAGCAGATCTATGAATAATATACATCACAAGTATGACCATCCTATTTGGAGGCGTATCAGAATGATCGAAGATAGATAAGATGGTCTAAAGCCATAACTCAACATCCTGGGGGACACCATCCTCTAAGAAATATCTAGAAGTTGCTACTGAAATTCTCATGTAAACTCTTTCATAAAATATAGAGGTTACATACCTCCCATCATAGTATGTATAAGATACAATAATTCCTCTCAAACCTGTGCATAATCACCTATGTTACGAATATTAATAGGTGCTGTAGGTTACACTACTGGAGGAAACACTAGTGGACAAAGTCCCACAATCTCTAGAACATGTTATTTAGTATCCTCAAGGTGAACGACTCAAGGAAATAATGGTATAATAAATCTATAAATTCCAGGCACATGCCTCAGATAGGAACTGATAACTAAATACCATAGATATAAAAGTAATACATGTATGTTCCATATTATAAGGAAGTGACACCCCTATTTCTACTCCCAAATCTGAAGTATGGGTGATGTATTAGACCATAAATAATCATAGTAGACAATTTATAATACTCACTACTAAGGTTAGGTTTAGGTCAAGTTCTTTTTTAGCTAGGGGTATCAGTATATAGATTTCCTATTAAAATATATAGAGGAAACCACCCTTTAAGTTGAAATTGGTATCATCATTTAATGGATTACATATTAGTGTTTACTATTTATCAATTATTTCATTCATATTATAATCTAGTTAAATGAAGTACCATTCCTAATTTATACAAGTTCTTGATTTATAAATAATAATTGGTAGTTCATTTAACTATATCCAGACCTTTGTATTTGATAAAATAATGTAACAGTTTGTATAATATGATTTTAATAGATGAATAATTATTCCCAATTTATAGAAGTACACACACTCTTTAAATTACAAATTACATTCATGTATTTAAAATCAAATAAAGTTTTTTTTCTATGTAACCTCAATTACA
This sequence comes from Viscum album, assembly GCA_963277665.1. Lineage (NCBI taxonomy): Eukaryota > Viridiplantae > Streptophyta > Magnoliopsida > Santalales > Viscaceae > Viscum > Viscum album. The sequence continues at coordinate 1,494,762,946 of OY728119.1, read as the reverse complement.
TAACACAAAAATGTGATATTTTGTTAATTAAGGCAACATCATCAAACCATACAGAAAAACACCATTTATGTTGATGATAAAAATTTAATAAAAAATTATTCAATCCCCCTTTTCCTATAGAAAAATTAGTTTTATAACAAATATATCACTCAATGCTGATACAAAAGATATCATGCAGTCAAACAATGCAACCTACATGGCATGGAATAATGCATGGCATATTAACCCTATAAGGGGACTATAATTATGCATGAGAAAAGTTTCTTTATATACCAGGTCAAGGATAATGTAGAACCAATAATAGATATAATCCACACCACACCTCATGTGCTCCACCCAATAGGGAAATCAGTGCAACTGTAATAGGAATAATCTTGAACATAAAATCCCATCCCATGAAATTTGTAATTTTCCTCATATATGGGTTAGCTACTCCCAGACACAAGATCATTACCAAATTCTGAAAAATCCTAGTATCCTATCTATGAACTCAAACATTAAGATAATGAAAAATAAACACTATGATACCAAATTGTAACATCCCAAACCCGATTCACTCATAACTAAATGAACCTGGTTGGTTACATGGCCTCAAGTGAACCTACTCATATGCTAGAGGATTTCGACTAGTAACATGGTTATAAGGTGGTATAGTGGGTAGAATATACCCTCATGGTAAGATTATTATGATTATGGTAATAAATAAATAAATAGCATAATAATAACAATAAAAAATAGGGAATTAGGAGTAAATCATCCAGAAAACAATAATATTCAATCAAAAGACAACATCATATAAGAAATGATGAGTTTCCATGATGCTATAAAAAATGAAATAGACATATATGGAAATAAGAATCTAGTATATTACATGCATAACAAAATAAAAAATTTATATTCCTAATAATAATGAGATAAATCTCAATCCAATGATCCTAAGATCCCATGCTATGTGTCAATATAGAATCCATGACCAGGTGCTTTCCCTTTTCTCTACCTACATCCAAAAAGTCTACCTAGGTACAAATCAAAAACCTCAATAGGCTGTGGTATTCACATATTATTCCCCCACCAATTGTTTCTATAACAAGTCCATCCTATATATGTAAACTATAACAATGTATAGGTATAATAGGTAAATCAGTAATGTGATTGATTGATATAAAAATGTCCATAAACTAGGCTGTAACTATGAGAAGGTGATAAATTATGAATAATTGTTTGTAAAAGTAATGTATAGAAGTAACTATTGGATATGGAATGTTACACATATGTAAAAATTATCAGACTACAGGGTCTAGGTCCTAAGGCTATAGGCCAAGGCGGCCTCCCTGGGTTTAAGGAACTCATAATAGTATGACACCTATATAGTCAAGGAACCTAGTGTCAAAGTCCAAGGTGTCTTAATATCCTAATATATATGTGTATACACTGGTCATATGTTTCATACCTTGACCCCCACATCGGTAACATACCATAATAATGATCGGTTCCATACCTTAAATAAACAATAACACCATACCACATTAATCAAAATAAACAAGTATTATAAATTCTGAGGTGATTTTAGTGTCCATACCCAAGTAGAATTGTCTATTTCATTTTAAAATCCCTGTTTAATTCATTCAATAATTCATTTGATTTATTCAAAGATTCCACAACTGGGGGGAAATATTACACATCCAAGGGGGTGGTTTTTAGCTTTGGTAGATGGGTGAACCCACCTAAGAGGTGGTAAATGATGAGGTTGAAAACTTCCAACCATGTCAAGGTGCTATGTAGAAAATATATCAAGGCTCAAACAATTAATTTAAGTAATTTATCAGTTTTTAGGATCAATGCTCAGAAGGTTTGGCATGCGGCACATCAAAAATAATTTAATAAATGAAAAAACCTTATGGAAAAGGTATAAAACACCTACCTCATGGAGATAAAGGAGAACTAATCGTGTATCATCTTACAATTAAGAATAGAATTATAGAAAAAAATAAATTATCAAATACCTAAAAATAGGAAAAAAGAGCTCACATGAAGATCATACAATAGTTGAAAAGAGAAATAATAAAAAGAAGGTATTAGATTGAAGATCTTACCGGCAGTGATCCATCTTGATAGATAACACTTGATTTGGAAACTAGATTGAGTAGAGAGTTCAAATCCTAGCTTATATATGGGAAGATATCTCTAATGAGTGAGGATCTATGTGTGGAGGAAATGGGGAAAGTGGTTTATGCTTTAAATAGAAAAAGGTTAGTTTGGTAAATTTACCCTTTAAAAAGGGGTCACACAGTTTGGCCACATGGTTGGAAAAACTTTGCACTAACCATGCAATGAGTACTGTCCCCAGAAACCCCTGAAATGGTATAGGTACATGGTTAGACTAAACGTGTGTATCCCATGCTAAAAAAATCTTTAATGAGACCTAAAACATTTGCATGCCCATAGGGAATGGGATTCACAATTAGGTTAAACAATACAACACCCTATTGTGCACTAGATTACCCTGCATGGTTTAAAATAACTATGTAGACTGGGTGGAATAGTTTATACTAAACATGTGGCCCACCAATTTCCTCAAAAACTCATGTTCTGGGCTCTGAACAAGCCTCAAACACCCTTGAAACCTCTATGGCCTCATTAGAAATTACCTAAAGGATAAAACTAAATAATTACACCGAAATTAAAAGTTTATTCACCTCATAGAAAATCTTGGATCTTATAGAAATTAATAAAATCAATGGTGAATATGCTATGTATAAGGAAGATATATTTTCATTACTTGATTATATTATAGGGTCAATTGATGAATTAATTTCAGATCCAATGATGTCTTGCATCCCAAATTCAAAGAATTCCCAATTAGATTCACTTTCCAATATAGATATGAACCTTGTAGGTCTATACCAAGATGATATGGTTATTCACATCATGCGTTATAGGGTGGTCTATTCATTATTCAACAATTATATAGTAGAAATCAATGAGGTTAAGACCACCCCTTATTCAGTCGATCCTATAATCTTTCCAATGGATACCATAATTAGATGGATGTCCATTTATAATAAAATACCTCCAAGAATATTTCTCTAACCTAATTGACCCAAAAAGTAAAATATTCATTTTTTATTAACCAATTTTATCCTATATGGTATCCCAAATTCCCAAAAATTTATATATAATAAAATATTTGATAGTGTCCTCCTCGGATGAATTAAAGGAGGAGGGACTATTTCTATTATCTATTAAGTTAATGTTATAACTTGTGGTGACCACTATCTAGGATCCATGATATTTAATAAAATCATTATTCTTGGATACTTTTGGATTTCAATGATATAGGATTTTGCAGAGTTTATAAAGAAAATCCTTACTTATCAAATACATGTCGATTTCATCCATAAAACCCTTGATTAATACACACCACAAAATAACCTTTACCATTTTTCATGTAAGGAATAAATGGAATGGTGCCATATCCCCAAGATACTGCTTGGTAGTTCAAGTATATCCTTATGAGAAATGATTTCTTCTCCAAATATTTTGAGGTTATATCCCTCAAAGAAGTTGGGATAAAGGCTATAATTAATTTTATAATGTATAATGGTTTCACCATATTTGGTGTCACTCATAGAATATTTATGGATAATGAAACCAATTTCTATGATTATGAATTGAAAAGGTTTTATCAGGAGTATAATATCCAATCCAACCACTCATCTCACTATCATACAGTATGGAATGGGAAGATAAAGTCCTTTAATAAAACTTTGTCAAATATCCTTCAGAATGTGGTGGATAGAGTTAAGAAATCATGGCTGAAAAAGCTATTATATTCTTTATGGTTCTTTCTCACTATAACACATAATCCTACACTAGAGAACCTATATTATATTATATATAAGACAAGTAAAATACATACCATATAGGTCCTAATGTCATCAATTCCCATTATCATTTGAATCTAGTTATCTGAAGATGATCGGTCTTAAATCTGACTGGATGAATTGGATCAACTTAATGAAAAAAGGTTGGACACATTGCATAACCAATAGATCCATTATAATAGAGTCACCTGAGAATTCAACAAGAAGGTGTTCCCCTTCTCCTTAATCCAAAGAGATTTAACGATGACTCTAAGAACTCCCATGATACCTCGAAAGAATCCACTAAAAATAAAGCCAAAATGGGTAGTACCTTACATTATACATAAGTCATACTCAATATGTATCACCCCAATATTATAATCAATGATGATCATATCACACCCACCACCAATGAATGGTTTCATAATAAATACTTTGTATAGATTAATAAAGGTACCATACTTCCTTGTTTCTTGATGTTAAACAACATGACATAAGGTTGTTACCTCACGAATCTAAATTACCTAGGAAAATGTTCCTTATCATATGACCTTGGACTTAAGAATTATTGAGTCTTAGTCAAATTATGTTAAACTACACAACATTTAGTCCACCATATATAAAATTTCCAACTATTTAGGATGTTTTTTAGACTTATTTTATTCACATGAGATTCAGATATGTGTAAGGATTTTTAGTGCATGTTTTCCCTACTCATTGAGGAAAAAATACCTCATATTATAAAAACCATTTTTGGAGTCATTCATATCATTTTAATATACACATAGATTCTCATAATCTATATTTTAGGACCATTAACAAATATCATTGGATTTACTCCTAGTTCGTATTCCCTTAATCATTCACATAGAGGATTATATAATAGCCTAACACTAGAATAAATCCACCCATTTCCCATACACATGATCTAGATCAATAAAGAAATTATATATCAATTACATGTGGCTTGATCATAGTTATCATAGGATACATATTAATGTTCAGAATATTGAACCCATCCTCATGTATCACCCTAATAAAAACCTTTCTTCATCTTAGTACATTTTTGGTATTAAGATGAATCCATTTCATTTTTTCATGATCTAAGCCAATGAACCCCTATATGTATTTCCTCATCAAAAAACCCTAAATTACATGGAATATGATTCCTTGTCACATGATATTAAACTAAATGGCCCACGGTCCATCCTATAAGACCTTAAAATAACTATATTGTTATGTTCTATAGGTTCTAACTTCTTTATATATACAACATATTTATATAAGATTCCCAAAATTATGACTCATTATCCATAAACATATATTGAGATAAAAATGACCTCCATGTATGATCCTAATATACACAATATTCCTTCTTTATTGGAGGATTTAATGGGTATAGTTATTTTATCCAACCCTAATCTCATGGTTCACCTAACCTATGACTAACATTACCCCCATATATAAAGACTATCTATAGCCTAATTCTTATTATAACATGATACGTAGGGATTATTAGATCTTATATAATGGTACTAGTCATAAATCCTATTATTTTCAACACACTCTCCATCATAGTGTTTATACATTCTCATTCATATTGATGTTCTCGATGGGTTTGACATAGGATGAAACTATCGTTATATTTTCCCTGCACAGGACCCAAATCTGGGTAGAGGATACCATATAAGAACTCTTTGTGTCTTGAATATTGATTTCATAGGATACATAGTGATTTCTATATTACTTATCACATACCAAGTTTCAAATGCCACTTTCACCCCAAATCCTTCTTATTATATAGGACCTTCTAATTCATATTAGGTCTTCTTATTTTTGGCTCCAGTATGGGATGATATAATGATACCTGGATAACTTATTCTAGGTCCAAACAAATCTCCCAATCAAATACTCACTTTATAATGATTATTGTTCTTTATAATTCTCATTGGGTTTCCCTCTATGGACATCATAATGTGACCAAGCCATTTTTTTGAGAATTCGCTAGACATGTGTAAAACCCCTTATATAATGATCCTCTTCATATGAACCTAAACTAAATGACACCAAAGTTTAGTCTTTCTGAATCTAGTCTACTCAAAATTATTCCATATTGTATTAATTTTATCTATATAGCACCTAATTCCACTCCAGATATGACAACCCATATCTTTTATATACTATATTTCTTGATTTATTATATAAAGAAACACATAATACAATCCCGTAGGATCAAGAGGCCTAATGTATTTTGGAAATTAGATATATATATTAATAGCATGAAATAAGGATACAATTACATTATTTTAAAACTATATAACAAGACTTTCAATTCCATTGATCTTTTAATACTTCACAGGATAAACTAGGGATGTATATAAGAAACAGGTGAGATATAAATACAAGTAAGTGAATAATCAAGGTATAACATGATGAAAGTAATAAATTCGAGTCAACAGGAATAACCAGTTTACATAAATGGGTGAGAATCATAAATAAGAACATCAAATAATGACATAAGATGATAACTTCAAGGAATTATAGGAATTGGTCATAAAAATAAGTCAAGGATAAACGATGGGACTTCACAATGTAGAGAGTTTAAGTTAAACACCCATGAACCATACATGGTATATTATGAGATAAAATCTTTACCCAATTCATTTGAAGTCTATATACTTCTCGGACCACCTATCACATTCATATCATGTACATGCTATTGTGCACCACATAGACAATACAACATAATAACATATTTAATAACATTTAATCCCATGATTAAGAAGTTTTAGTTTCATACTTAGAAGTAACCAATAAATTAATGATAGGACCAACTAGGTGAATACACTTGAGTCAAAATAAGTACATTCATTCACAACACCAAAATTTGGTATGAAAATCATGGATTAGTTTTGGTAGCATAATAGGTGTATATAATGTTTTATAGAAGGGATTTATGAGAGTGAAAGGTGGTATATCATTACTTTCATAAGGATATTAAAGGTATATGTAAAAACATTCTTCAACATGTAAAATTGGAAATAAAAGGCCTAATACATAGAAATTGCTTGAATAAAGAGTAAGAGGAAGAGAATCCCTTACCTTGAAGGGGTTCTTCTAAAATTTGGGATGAACTTCTTAAGAGATTGGTAATACCTTTGGAGGGATTTAGAGATGGATTGAGAGAATAAATTCATGTTTAATAGGTTTCAAGTAAATAGTAATGTGATTTTGGGTGGTTATTTATTTCAAAAGAGAGGGGAATTATTTATTAATTTCTAAACATAGGTTTTATACTCTAAGTAATAAAATAATTACAACTACAAACCTTACCATGGTTTTTACCAATAGTTTCTACCAAAAGGGAATGATTTTAATTATTTTATTAGGTTAAGAACAAACTATTTAAAATAATTAAATTTATTATGTATAATCGAGTCATGTTAATAAAGAACCTTTTTTTAAAACCTTAAAATATTGTAAAGGTTTTGGAATATTGATTTTAGTATTGTAAAATTAATAAAATAACATCCAAAACAGATTAAGTTAAATGTAAAATATTTTCTTAGACATGGGTTCCCATTTATCATATTTATGAAATAACTATTGGGCTACTATGATTTTATAATACACCTAATATATTTTTACCATATTTAAATTTAACCCAAAAATTCAATTGCCTAAAAAAATAATGAAAAAATCACCATTGGATAATTTCAATGTCATATTTCAAAAAATAATTTTTATTTCACAAAAATAATTTTATAAATATGATAATTTATAACTTTAAATATAAAACATTATTTATTGAAAAGTACTAGTTTTTACAAAGAAAATAACTTTATCACCCTTATAGAAATTTCATTGGACTTTATTAAATTATATTATCATTTAAATATAGATAAATTTTATTTACTAATAATGTTTTATAAAAATATTATTTATTTCAATATTATTGAATTTATTAAAAAGAGTGTCTCAATTAGAACTTTATATTTCCCAAAAATACAATTTTGGTTTCTTCATATCAAATTTGAAAACGTATATATTAATAATAATGGATAAATGTAATCAATATTTTATTAAACTTAAAACATAAAAATTCACACTACAATGGTCCACATACATATTACCTTACTAAACCAGTATATACCCTAAAGGAAAGGTGTTTGATAGTATTACTTTCTTGGGGTGGTTAAGAGAGCGTAGTTTGGGTAGTGATCTATATAAGATTGAACTTATCCTATAAACAATTTCATTTGAGTTTCAGTTGTTGAATATCATTTTGGTATTGATAAATAGAAAACCCTTGTGATTATACCTCCCTTGGAAGCTCCAAAAAATTGGATTCAAGTGGTATGATCATACTAGTAGAAGACATCACTTCCTATATATGTTTCAATTATATTTATTATAAAAATTAATATATATGAATATGAAATTTTAGTATATAATGATGATATAAACACAAATTATGAATTTTGATGGGGTTTTGAGCCTGATAGTCAAATTATGGATGTAGTTTAAAATGGTACAATATAATATACAAAGAATGTGTTTTCTATATTTATATTACTTAATAATTAATTTATTCAAAAACTAATTTCATTTATAAAAATTCAGGTCATTAAATTATCCCTACATTTCCTAAATTTTACTGTCAAAATTTAATTTCATACACTAAAACAAATGATGGTACTTTTGTTTCATCACCTCTTTTGGTTCCCATGTTTTCTCTTAAACATGTGGTTCTACCATATTACATTAATCAAGTGAGTTTTCTTGTTTTGTAGACCCTTGTATCTATGATCTAATACCTTCACCGAATGATCCTCATATGAAAGATCATTCTCTAAATTTACCACTTCTAGATTTAGTACATATGAGAGTTCTGACTTGTACTTCCTTAAGAGGGATAAATTGAACACATCATGTACTTGAGAAATGTTATGTGGGAGTTCCAGTCGATAGGAAAAAAATCCAATGGGATCAAGGATATTAAAGTGGATAATGTATTTATAACTAATCTTTCCCTTCATCATAAACCTCCTGTGTTTTATCCATGATGATATACAAAGGAACACCTCATATTTGACCTGAAACTCTTGGCCCCATTGACGATTGGATGTATATATTTTATATCGAATTTAAACATATTTAATATGATGATGAATATTTTGAATCTTATATTTCATATCTTGGATTAGATTTGGTCCCATAATCTTAAAATATATAACTATATCTATAATTTTTTTAGTCCAAAACCTCTTCTCATACAAAGACTCATAAGGTACCATTTGAACGATATAATGTAAAATATTGTTATATGAGAAATACACTAAGAAAAAGTGTTTATCCCAATAACATTAAAAATATATTAAACAAAATCTCAACATATCCTATAGAGATTTAATAGTTATCTCAAAATGAACATCCACCTGAGGGCGATAATAAGTACTGTAAATTTTCTCTATATCCAACACTTACTGAAGGATTCTCTAGAACCTCAAGTTAAACCTTAGATATTGATTAGATACAATGCAGAGTGATACTCCATGAAGTCTTATCACTTATCTTCTTTATATATTAGTTATTTTTTTAAGAGATAAATATTCCTTGATAGAAATGAAATGCACTGACTTTTTAAGGCGATCAACTACCACCCAAATGGTGTTATTTCATTTGGATGTCCTAGGGTGTCCTATAAAAAATCCATGGTTATGTTTTCCTATTTTCATACTGGTATGGGAAATGGTTTCATCATACCCTAAGACTTATATCATTGAGTCTTGAATTTTTTTCATACCAAACATCAAGATAAAAATTCTACAATCTCCCTCTTCATACTATCCCGCCAATAGTTTTTCTTTAGATATCTATTCATATAAGTGATTCCTTGATTAATATATAAAGATTATGTATGCACAAAATTTAAGAGTTACTAATTTAGTTTGGTTTTTTATGGGACACATATTTTTGTACCAAACCTTATAAATCCATATTTATAAAATTTAAACTCTAGAATATGTTTACCATTATCTGTAGCTCCTTTTCATATTTTTGGGCCTGCTTGAACCTTAAAATAATGAATAGTTTAGTAGTTATTTGAGAAAGTTAGGATTCCATTCCTTTTATAATTCTCATGTACAACCTTTTCATGTTCAACATTACTATATTTCATTCAATACTTTTTATGGAAAGGGTTACTTGATTATTTTTATTTTGAGAATCTTCTAATTTATTTTCCTTCCCAATATGGTAATGGATTGACCAATAATAATACTTGATTATGTCTAACCACCTAAATTGGTGTATATTGAGCTCTTTTTTTGAATATATAATTTAGGACTTTATGATCTGTATATATATCTTACTTCTACCCAAATAGATATTGCCTCCAAATATTCAATGCGGAGATAACTACATCCAATTGCAGATCATATGTTGGCAGTTATGATCATGGATCTTTTTTAGTGGGAGGCATAGGCCATCAATTTTTTATTTTTTAGGAATACACATCCTGATACTTTTTTGGACACATAAATATTGATAAAAAATACTCACCGACTGGTGGATAATATGAATGTAGGTGTAGTGATTTTACCCTTCTTTAAATATTTAAATGTATCCTCAAATTCACCGATCTATAAAAACTTTAATCCCTTAAAAGTTATGTTGTTTAGTGGGTTTGATAATCTTGATATGTTTCTCAAAAATTTAAGATATTATCTAACTAATATAAATATGTTATTGATCTCCATCATTGATGTTAGTCTAGGCCATCCATCAATTTCTACTATCATCAAAGGATTTACAAATTTCAATTTTCTGGTGGTACAATTCCCTAGGAATATTGATTTATCCATCAAAAACACACATTTATTGTACTTATCATATAACTCTTTTTTCGAGGAATTCAGTACAACATTAAAATTATCCTTATATTCATTGATTTTAGAGTAGATAAAAATTTCATTTTTAATGACTTCCACAATTTGTTTGTGGTAATCCCTAAAGATTCTATCTATTATTTCCATGAAGATAGATTGATAATTAGTGAGTCCAAATGGAATCACTATGAACTCATAGTACCCATGACTTGTAGGAAAATCACTCTTGGGAATAGGATCCCTATTCAAATTTAGTTGATAATATCATAAGTGAAGATCCACCTTGGAGTAGTAATGGGATCCATGTAGCTGATCAAACAAGTCATTAATCTGCAGAAGAGGATAAATTTTATTTATCATGATCTTGTTGAGATCATGGTAATCAATGAATTGGTTTATTGACCGATCCTTATTCTTAATGAAAGGACCAATGCATCCCATAATGATGGACTTGGCTCTATAAACCATTTATCTAAATTCATAAGTAGTTTCTTTTTTATCTCTTAAAGTTCAACATTGTCCATTATATTGGAGTCCTAGATATTGTAAAAGCTCTGGGTAAAAGTTCATTTGATAAATCAACCTCACAATTAAAAGGAAGGTTAGATAATTCATTAGGGAACACATACACATATTCTCTTAAAATGTTCATGTAATCAAGGATGATATTTTCCTATTCATAGTCATTTGAGCTAGATGCACTTTATCATAAGGAAATAATATCCATACTTCAGATGATGATTCCAAAAGAGGTTTATCCTTTTCCTTAAACTTTTATATAATTATAGGGTTGTCAAAATATAGAGGGTGATTTTCTTCTCCAAATAATTTATGTTGGATATATACATGGAAATAAAATCCATACCTAGAATATCATCAAATTATAGTAATTTTAGTATCATAAGTTTTTTTGTAAACTTAATCTCCCAAATATTGATAGAAGAGAAGTTATATACCTGGGATGCAATAATTCCTCCATTTTCCCTTTTCAATCATAACTTGATATCCATGTTTTGAGGTGGTGTTTAAATACTTATACTAAATTTTCATGATATGAAACAATTCATAGAACCATAGTCACATAAGAAATTTGAATCTCATGAATGGAAGATAATCCCACCTTTCACTATTTTGTTCTTGTTCGAATAATTTACTCATATCAAAATAGGCTTTGTGATAAGATTTTTCAAACAATTAAACATATAAAAGGGAAAATATGAACATTGAAGGGATAAACCATAAATGAAATGTATTCATTAACCTCTAAATTTTTAGGGTTCTATATATGTTATTCTTGACTTATTTCCAAATACTAAATTTTATAGGATTTTTTGTTACATTTACAATGGTTTGTAAAAAATCACACAATTAACCAATGAATATACCTTAGAAGTGTCTTGATATGTGTGTTGTATTGGTACTCTTATCATTCACTCGTTATAGGTAAAGTTAACACTCAATGATTAATTTTAGTGTCATAAATCCTAGGTATATTTGTTCTATAGTTACATCCACTTTCTAGTATCAAGATAGGGATTCATTTTCTCAAAAAACCAAGCACTACCTTAACAAAATATAGGGATGTTTTTCTATGTTTTGTATTATCTGTACTAATTTCATTAAGTCATTTTAATCCTAGTCCCTAAAATATATAGTTCTTTCTCTGATACCAACTATGATGACCCTTATATTTTATATACTTTATTTCATGATTTTTTACATACAAAAACACATAATAAAATCCCATAAGATAAATAGGTATAATGTATTTGGTAAATTAGATAAATATATTAATAACTTGATATAGGGATACAATGAAATTATTTAAAAACCCCATAACATCCCCTTAATTTCCATTTATATTTTAATACTTCATAAGATAACCTGAGGAAAAACATAAGAAATAGGTGAGATACAAAGTCCAATAAGGTGATAATCAAAGAATAACATAATAAAATTAATACATGTGAGTCAAGAGGCATATAAAGGAGAATAAATGGTTGATAATATATAATAAACATTAACATCTAAGCGTGAAATAAGATTATAACATCAAGGAATAATAAGAATGTAGAAACAATATAAAACCGGTTATCATAAGAATAAGTTAAGGATAAACATCGAGAAATCATAACATAGTGTTATTAGGATAAATAACCATGCAATGTATATGATATCTCATGAGATAAAATAAATACCCAATACATTTGAGGGATAATTAAATCTTATATCACCTCTCATATTCTCATCATGTACATTCATTTTTGTGCCTCATAGATAATACAACATAAGAACATATTTCATCAATTTTAATCCCATGATCAAGAAGTATAAGATTCATACATGAAATTACCCAATAAATTATGTATAGGTACAACTAGGTGAATAACCGTGAGTATAAATAAACATGGTTATTCACAACACAAAATTTTAGCATGAAAAATCACTAAACAATTTTAGCATCAAAATAGGTGTATATAAATGTTCATTAAAGGGACTAATCAGAGTGAAAGGTGGTCTCTAATTACTTTTTAATAATAATGGCATTAAGTTTTTGTGTAAAAAAATATTTCAACATGAAAAAATAGAAATAAAAAGGTCTAATATAAAGAAATTACTTGAATAAATATGTGGATGAAGTGTATCCATTACCTTAAGGGAGTACTTATAAAATCTTGTGAGGATATTATTAAGATATTTAGAATACATTGGGAGGTATTTAGAGAGGTAGAGGAGAAAAAATTCATACTCTCTGGGTTTTTACTAAATATGAATGAGAGGTTAGGTGGATATTTATAGCAAAAGATAGGGTAGTAATTTATTTATTAATAAACATAGGTTTTAAACACTAAGAAATAAATTAATCAAAAATAAAAAACCCTCCCATGATTTTTGACAATGGTTTATACCAAAAAGGGGGTTTTCTTATGTTTTTCCAGGATAATAATAAAACTAATTGAAATAATAACTTTCATGATGTGGAAATAGATCATGTCCATAAAAAATTTATTTTAAAACACTAAAATATAATATAGGTTTTGTAGGATTGTTTTTATGTTTATAAATTAATAAAATAACTAATAAAGATATTATTTCAAAGGTGGAATATGTTTTTAGTCATGGGTTTCCTTTATAGTATTTATTACATCACGTTTGGAATATTATGAAATCATAATATAAAACATATATTTATACTGTATTTAATTTTTACCAAAAAATTCTACTATCATAGAAAATTATGAAACATTCACCAGTGAATAATTTAAATTTAAAATTTTAAAATAATATTTATTTTACCAATTTGTTTTCTTCTAAATATCAAAATTTATACTTTTAAATAAAAATCCTTAACTATTTAAGAAATATAATTTTTACGATAATAAAAAATGTCTAAACATTATAAAAATTTCACTGGGCTTCATTAAATTATATTATCATTTATATATAGATAAATATTTTTTAATAACAATATTTTATAAAAAAACAATTACATTAAAATTATTTTATTTCTTAAAATATTATTTTAATTGAAATTATATATTTCCCCAAAATACAATTTTGGTTTCTTTATATGAATGTCAAAAATTCATAAAGTTATAATGAAAAGGGATAAATGAAATCATTATTTCTTGAAAGAGGAAATATAAAAATTCATATTACTAGGTTCTAGATACACAACCACTTATTAAATTGGCGTATTTGCTAAGGTTTAGGTGTATGATAATAATACTTTCTTGGGGTGGTTTGGTGAATATGGTTTGGGAGATAATCACTATAATATTGAATTTGTCGCATAAATGGGTTTTCTTTGGTTTCAGTCGTTGAATATCGTCTTGGGATTACTCAAGGGAAAATACCAATGATGCCATATCCCTTTTAAGCTCTGATAAATGGGATTCATATAGTATTATACTACCGGTCAAGGCCATATATTCATCCTTTTATGTCAATTATATTTATTACAACAATTAATATATATTAATCTTAACAGTCAGCATAGAATGACTATATTGACAAAGATTATGATTCTTAATTGTCTATTGTTCTCGATAGTCTAATTATGAATATATTTTAAAAATATCTAAAATAATATATAGATCATGTGTTTTATATAACTACAATACTTACTAATTAATTTATTCATAAGAGAGTTTAATTTATAAAAGTATAGATTATTACACCATAATAATATAAACTACTTATCATTATTCCTCATCTTATAACCCTAAAATGTATAACATTAGAGTCTATATCACATTATGTTAAACTACAAAACATATGGTCTATCCTGCAAGAACTTCAACAACATAGAGTTTTCAATCTTATACAACCCAACATCCCTTACATGAGAGCCATATCCACATAAGGGAACCTAACATATGTTTCATATCCATAAACTTATAATATGGTAAAATTATACTATTCATGAGAAAAGAAATAATTTATCTTAGGTACAATCCATAAAGCATCCCTTAGTTCTATCCCATACCAATATATAAAAAATGATCTTTCTTTTATATGATCTAGATTTATATAGAGAATATTTACTAAGAACTAATCATGTATTGATTAATTTTCTTTTTTCATACATAGAAACACCCATATTATTTATATTGGGACTACACAAAAAAATTTGTCACCATAATACCACTTCCAAGTGTATGGTAACCTAATCCAAGTGGGGTATTTTTACAATAGACTATACACTAAAACAATTTATATTATAAACTATGCATGTATTGATTCATTTCATTACAAGATAAATTATGAGACAAAAAATATTTATTTTGAGTCTATCCATAATTCATAATGGATTCACCCATGGGGCTCATGATTATACTCAATCATGGAGGGTTTGTCACAACTTCCTAGTACTAGAATGAATCCAGTCAATCTTCCACTAACCATGAGTTATATCATTGTAGAGGCCTCAAAATAACTATAAAAGGATTTATTCCTATTATTTTGGGATATGTAGTGATGTATAAACCATATATTTTAGACACAATTTTTTTTCATCCATTACCATTTCTTTTGCAAGGTCCCTAATAGCTTAACTTTGGTTATCTTTAGACAAGAATGTCTCCACCACTTTTAAATATCCCCTTTCCCTAAAACAAACTTCATACCTTGAGTATTTTGAATCACCATAAATATTTCATGGATATTGGTAATAAGAAAATTCAACTCTAAGGGACACCTATATATGATAATTATATCTTTTCCACTATATTAAACACTATTATCCAAATTCATGTTCCCATCCTAAGGATAAGGACATCTAATATCCATGTGATCTCAATGATGTTTCTGTGGAACCCATTATAAAAATATTGTTTAGTGGTCATCCCTAGTATACTTGTTCCACTTCATCAATTACTAATTTTAATTTCTTAGTTCATGATATACAACATCATTATTCATGTTTCAAAAGGTTTTGAGTGTTCTTAGATCTTGAGATCCATATGGGTTATTATATCATGTCCCTATCAAAGTGGTCTGATCACTATGACCATAAATTATTTTCACTCACCCATGAGAAACTATGTACTATAATTGGGATCTTTATTCTTTTTAGGATGTGACTTTCCATTTCTTGATATATTTTCTCACTATTTGGTCTAAGAAATGTAACCTTAAACTCTAATAATCCTTGGTCGGAGTAAAATGAACTTAAACTATGTTCTACCTTCTTTGAGATTATTTATATTATCATTGGGATCTCATCCACATTGTGTCTATCACTTTTACTTTTTAGATTTTTTATCTCATATTTTTGTCAAGTTTTGAAACCTTTAACCTTTTTAATAGTTGGTCAATGTTATATAACTATAAAATCCATCCCTAAATGGTCCAAATTTAAAGTCCCTTAAATTGAAAATAAAACATTCATTAATTCTTATTATTAAATTCCATTTCATGACTTAGGGAAATGTTATAGTGAAAAATGAAAAGGGGACAAAGTTATTTGGGACCATTATATGTCCCTAGAATAAGTTATATTATATACGATATCCCCACTAGTCCTAGAAAATGTTATATAAGATGTCATATCTTCTCCCCTATTCTCTCACTCAAGTGATTTTATTTTATATCCATTTTCTTGAGAATGCGTTCAATACATGATGGAATATCCTTCAATGTTCCCAAAAAATTCTTGAATATTCTATCTATAAACCTAATTCAATCCCAAAGCTTTTGAATCTCCACCAAAATCTCAAGGCTATTAATAATGAGTATATTTTGTTCCATGGGACCCCAGTTCTTGGTAATAATATTCCTGCATCTATACTTAAAAATTCTAATAATAAGAATATTATCATCCTAAGAAGAGTTTCCTCTAATATTGTACACCCTCTATAACATATCAGTGCAACCTATAAATTTAATTTAGTAAACAATCATCCTCTGTGAACTTGTTTTATCCCACAATTTCCCAATTCGAATGTCTCAAGTTATTATTTACACATTTTAAAATATAGATATTCAAGTGGATTTGAATACACTTGATGATATACATTTATCTATCATACCATTTTAAAAATAATAATATGAAATCCTATTATTAATAATTTTCTCATACTTACCATATGTTCTTAAACTGCATTATGTAATCATCCTAGCTCTATGACCTTAAAATTATGAACATTACATGAGACCATCTACATTAGTGTTATTAGGAAACCATTAGCATCATAGGTTCCTCTCCCTATTAATGAGTAGATTGCATCTTATTTTATCAAAGCTATTAAAAACTAAGAACCAATTTTTGTAACACCCCACGATTTGTGGTATGTATCTTTTTAAATTTAATATCTTCAATACATTATAGTGAACACAAAACTGAGCTTAAAGGAACTATGATATACTATTAAATATTATTATTTTGACACTAGCCATTAGGTTTGATATTGTGAACAGGATTAACTAAATTATAAAAAGATAGTTTACACATATTTATAAAATAAATTCACTGATTACTAATTAATTGGAAATGAAAAAAACCAATTGAATATAAATGATGTGTTTTTATTAAAAAACTATGTTTATGCCCACAATTAAATTTTATGATAATAAATTAAATTAATAAATATTATTGAAATATATTAATGAAATATATATATTATATATTAAAAAAACTGTTTTTAAATTCATCTAATTTGTTTTATTTTCCTAATATAAGAAAATAACAAATTTTAAGCATAAAATATTTTATTTTTCTAAAGGAAGTTTTATCACCTTTTGACGGTGCACTTATTTTAAATATAGTTTTTGAAACTTTAATAAATTATATTTGAAAAAATAAAAATTTTATTATAAATTTTAATATAAAAAATTTAATGTAGTTTAATTTTTGGTATTTTTCTGATAAGTTTCATGTTTTGATGTATAGTGATAAAATATTGCATTTTAATTGAAAACAACTTTTACACCAAAATGATTTGTTTTATTAAATTATATTGTTAATTGGTTTTAATTAATAATTAGATCAATATTTATAATTTAATTAAATTTATTTCATTACAATCAATTTCATGTTAAATTTGGATATAAAAATATTTCAATCTTTTAAACGTTTTCACATTAAAAACTCATTATCTCGATCTGCCAATAAGACTAATTTTAAATTAATTTTATCCAATTATTTGTTTTAGATTTTGAAAAATGTATTAAATATTTGAAATAATAAGGTAAAGATTTATTAAATAGGTCACTTTATGTTTTGGAAAATATGAATAGTAACTTTAGTATTTTTTTTAAATTACCATAGTTAAGTGTAAATTTCCTTATTGAGGTGAAAAATAATATTATAAGTATTATAAAATTACCTAAAAACTTGTGATAATTTTATTTTATAAGCTAGTTTCAAAAAAAATAATCTTTGAGCCAATTTTATGGACTCTTGGAGCCATGTTCATGACTTTAATCCTTTTCTTTATTTTATTTTAAGGAAAGCCCAATATGTCATACTCATGTTTTTAATAAGTATTACATTTTTTGTATGAGGTTATTCAGAAGAAATCATAGAATATAATATGTCATTTGGAAACAAGAATTTGTATCTTCATCATGGAAATTCATTTTTAATATTTAGGAAATAAATAATTAACTTAAAGACTTACAAAATGATGATGCAATAATTGTTTAATTAAAAGAAATATCAATGAAATAATATTAAAAATATTAAAATAAATATAATTTGAGATAATTAATGTCATAAAAGAATTTTATATATTACCTAGACATATTAATGGTGTTTTTATGGGTTTTTTTAAATTTATCTTGTGTATTTATATTTTTTTAAAATTTAATTAATGAATAGTGTCAACATTGGATTTAATGATTTTTTAAAATAAATAATATTTTATTAAAGAATATAAAATTTATAAAACTCTAAAAATAGTGTAAATTATTGGTATAAGGTTTAAAATGTCATCCATGACTCATTTATGGTTCTTTGGAATTTTATAGAAACTACAATAACCCTTAAAGAGTGAAAATCCTAGTTGTCACAGTTAGAGTTAAAGAGTTTGACTAATGGTTAAAACTAAAAGATAAGGGTATGAATGTCACCTAAAACTGTATAAAAATTTATTTTTGAGAGGAATTAAAATATAAATCATATTATATTATAAATAACTCACTTTTAATATATTTTTAAATGAAAATTAATTTATATTAATTTAATATTTTGATATTTTCCAAAAGAAAACCTCACATTAATTATAAAATTGAACATCCTCCCTCATTCCTTTACACCACATTATACTTATTGATCAACCAAAAACTGCCCATTTATCCTCCCAACTTCTATACCTTCATCCTTAAAGTATTTCTATGGGAATAAATCCAACCAAAAAGTTATTTTGTGTAAATAAAAAGGGCATACTCAAAGAAGAGTTATTGTCCATCAATGAATGTTTTTATTTTATTTTATACATAAATCCATTATTTTTTTATTTCTGGTTTATATAAAAAACTAATTCTCCTAAATATTTGGATATTTTGTTATATTATGGGGTTTACCTATAATAAAACACTCTTCAATAGAATGGGATACACAATCATCATTCGTGTGTATGGCTAACTACCACCTTACAAACCGAAATCATTCATTATTCCATTACCACATTTCATGGTTGGGAATAATGATGGAATTTATATTTTTATATGATATATTTTAT
Organism: Viscum album; assembly: GCA_963277665.1. NCBI lineage: Eukaryota > Viridiplantae > Streptophyta > Magnoliopsida > Santalales > Viscaceae > Viscum > Viscum album. Next base: position 1,494,743,008 of record OY728119.1, on the reverse strand, counting down.
TTTTATTATTTATTTATGATTATTTAATTAATATATGAAACATAACTTCATGATTTCCATTTTTTGTAAATATGTTAACTTTATTTATGGACATCAGGACTACCGCAACCTCAAAATGATGTGATTCATTCACACATTACAATGAATATATTAAGGATTTATTTAGTGAATTTATAGGATATATATGACATAATAATTCTACTATAATTATATTAATTACTTACTTTATTTCAATATGATATGAAAATGAAAATAATGTTTATGCATACGTGCGGCCTACCCTCTCCATGAATGGTGTATTTCATTTTCTATTACTATATTTTATAGATTATTATTAAAACATATTTACCGAATATATATGATATTTATTTCATGTTTATCATTTTGAGATGATGAAATCATGATATAACCAAGAGGATAAAAAATAAAACAAATCAAAACACATGCGAAAAATAAAGTGGTTATTACCTAAAATGTAACTTTAACATGGAATTGTTAATAAAAATAAAATGTAAATTCATAAGTAAATAATATATGGTATTATATAAATTAATATTGTTCTGTAATATATTTATAATTGAACTTTATTTATTATATAGGAGGTTAAAGCACATTCGAATAAAAGAATCATAATGTATAGGACTTAATCTCAATCTCATTTCATTGAGGCATAGTTTTATGTTATGCTCCCACCTTATTTTATGGGGTGTATATAAATCCCCTTTGAATTTTATTGTAATTAATATAGTTATTATCATGTTATTTAATGTTTTTTTAAATTTTTTATTCTTTTATGGGGATTGTGATTTAAATATTTAAAGTGGTGTGGGACACCTTAAATGTTTAAAGATTTAATTATCACATCTTTTTTCTCTATGTAAATATTGTTGATATTATTTAAAATATTTATTTACATAAAATTATTATAAATTTAATTTAATATATATATTTTTTAAATTAATTAAAAGTTTTTAAAATGGAATATTTTTACAGATTTTATACATAATGTTTTAACAAACGAAAAAATAATGTTCCATTATTAACCTATACGGTGACAACAAATTTCCCACATCTATGAATATTATTTAATTTCTAGATTACTTTGAAATATTACATATTTTATTAAATAAAAAAACCACTTACATTATTTTTTCCTTATTTGGTATTGAAAATGGTTACTTTTAAAATAAAGGGTATTTTTTATAAGAAAGTGTTTTTCTTATGGGTTTAATAAGAGTTTTCCTCAATAATCTTTAAATGATTCTATTATATTATTTTTATATATGTCAAAACAATTTTTTTAATATTTTTATTATTTGAGGTTGATCTTTTATGATATAATTTTCCATATTTTATTAAATGGTTTATGATTAGTTTGATTGTGGATGTCCTATTTTGATACTATTCACCATATTACTTAGAATGGTTTGTGATTATATTTTATGATTGGGGAAAGTTATTTACATTTCCTATGTATATGTTGTTTATGTTTAATCCCATTAACATGAGGAATGAATTGGACTTATTAAGTGATGGGTGAAGTATGATATATCCCCTCAATGCATCAATAATCTCTTAAGACGAAACCAGTTGGTGACAAACCCTTCACATTCGTTTCCAGGTAGTTTTAAATTATCAAGATGATAAGTCTTGACACAAATCAGATGGGTTTCTACCCACAAACTTAAAATGTCTTAAGGATAGATCTTAACAGTAAATATCTTAAGGATAGATCTTGAAAGTGTAGAAATCCAAGATTATTCATTTTGTCATTAATATTATTCAAACTTTTTATAATATCCATGTACATGTTTTAAGCTCATATGATTATTTATATGCCATTATTTGATCATATTTTATTTTTTCCATATTTGTTATTCATTATTAATTAAATTTAGATTCTCCTGTAAATTAACCATACCGAGCTTTTTATTTCACCCATTTCTTGTGTTTTATTTATCTCTAGGATTATAAGAAGTCTATTTTGACTGATATGACGAGTTAAGATAAGGAAATAATGGTGTTCTTAAAGAAATAATTTTTTTATTTTATATTTAAAATTTAATTTGACTTTAAAATATGTATATAGTTTACCAAGACTATAAAACTATTTGGTCCTTTGGGATATGATATATTGTATCTTATTCCAATGCAATAAAGTAAATCACTATCTCTCTGAAAATGGAGTCGAGGTCATTACAATTTTTATTAGAGAAAGTTTATTAGGAACCATGGAAACTTGATTTAAAAAAACATAGATTAAGGAATATTACCCAATAACTAACTATGAGGATAATTCTAGATTTGTTTAAACCATGATTGAGAAAAATATATCCTTATTTAGAAATCCTATAAATGATTCATCATGACTATATCCTATAACTAGGTTTTTCACACATTGTGCTTTGAGTTTTGGTCAATGGTTGAAATCAAAAAGATTATACATGTAATGGTTATACTACTCATTATATAAAGACTACAAAATAAAAATGAATAGAAGGTGGTATTAAGGAATAATATGGTGAAATATAATTAATGTTTTAAGAATGAAGTAGAATGAGTAAAGTTCATGTGTTTTTGGATTCAAAAATGATTTCTTCAATTATGCTCTGGTTATAAGAATCATGAGATATATAAGAATTATATTGTAATATTCCTTATTTAAGGATTTAGAAGAATTCATGTTTTCATTAAGGTTTTAAAGGTGATAATGGTATTCATATATTTGGTATGTGACAAAAATATCTCTATTATATTTGGGGAAATTATTATATTAAGTTTATTTTTAAAATTTAGATACCTTTTTGGACTGTGATTTTAGTCTGAAGTATTTTAGACAATTTTTAAAGTTGCAATAGAATAATATAAACTTTGGATATTATTTTTTGAGGTTAAATTATGATTTATTGGATACTCTGTGATAACTATTTTGGTTTTAGTTAATATTTAAAGGCTGAAGGAATGAATGGTGGATCTTATTATTCATTAAAGTGCTTCAGGTATGAAAAATTAAACTTGAATACCCATTTCCTAGCATAATAGATAAAGTGAAAATAGTTCAAATTATAACCAAAGGAAAATAAAATTCATATCTATATAGTTAAATAATCCCTTAACTATAGTAATGGAATTTTGAATGAAGATTTTATTCGTTTAATTTTATTACTGAGAAATAAATAGTCTTTTAACCCATCACATATTTATGGTTTTGTGATTTTTAAATTTATAATGACTATATTCACTATCACTCTTCATCAGAAATTGTTAGTTTTATTTCTACTCCATGCCCATGTTTTCACTTCCCACTAATTTTTTCATATTTGAAAGCCCAATTTTGTGATAACCTTCACATTTCCCTTTCCCTATTATTAAGAGGATGTTTTGTTAACAATATTTATGATATGGGTTTCCCCAAAATAAATTTTTAAGTATCGACCTTTGATTTTAAAAATTAAATTTCAAATTGAAAGGAAAAAATTTATTCAAGGAGAATATAATGTACACCTCATGATTTTATGGTATGTATCTTTTAAAATTTAACATATTTGATACCTTAAATTTCTTGTAACACTGAGCTTAAATGAACCATGATATACTATTAAATATTATTATTTTAACACTTGTAGTTAAGTTGGTGCTCAGAATATGATAAAATAAATTATGAAAATATAGTTTAAACATATTTATAAAATTAATTCATTGATTAAAAGTTAATTTTAAATGAAAATAAAAACCAATTCAATAAAAAATATGCGTTTTTATTAAAAAACTAGTTTTATGACCAAAATGGAATTTTATCATAATAAAATAATTAATCACTATTAGTGAAATATATTAATGAAATATATTTTTTATTTATTCATATATTTTTTTAATTCATCCACTAAGTTTGATAGGCTTATGATAAGAATAAAACAAATTTTAAGCATAAAAGGTTATATTTTTCTAAAGTTAGTTTTGTCACATTTTGATAACACACTTGTTTTAAATATAGTTTTTGACAATTTTATAAATTATAATTGAAAAAATAAACTTTTTTATTTTTAATAAGAATATAATAATCTAAGTTTGTTGATTTTTTGATATTTTTCTGACATTTTTTTTGTTTAGATGAATAATGATAAAACATTTCCTTTTAATTGAAAATTGATTTTTCATCTAAATAATTTATAATGTTAAATTATGTTTTTAATTTAATCTAAAGTATAATTAGATATATTTTTAATAACTTTATCTAATTTATTTCATTTTAATCAATTTAACATTTAATTTGGATATAAAAACATTTCAATCTTTTGAACGTTTTCATTTTAAAAACTCATTTTCTCGACCCATCAATGAGATTAATTTTAAATTAATTTTATCAAATTAGGTGTTTTTAATTTTAAAAAATGGATTCCATATATTTAACCATAAATTATAAATTTATCATATAGGTTCTTTTTATTTTTGGATAATATGAATAGTAACTTTAGTATTTTTTTAATTATAATGGTTTATGGTAAATCGAGTAATTAAGGGTAAAAATAATATTATAAATATTACAAAATTTTACGTAAAACTTGTCCTAATTTTATTGGATACAGTAGTGTCGAAACAAATAATCTTTTTTCGGATTTTATGGTCTCTTGGATCCCCTTGTATGACTTTAATCCTTGTTTAGTATTTTATTCTATTGAAAGTCCAATATGTCATACACAAGTTTTTAATAAGTATTATATTTTTTATTTGTGGGTTTTTAGAAGATATATTATTATATAATTAATAATTTTTAATCTAAAATGTTTATATTAATCATGAAAATTTATTTATAATTTTTATGAAATAAATAATTACTATAAAGTCTTACACAACGATGATGTAGTAATTGTTTAATTAATTGAAATATAAAATAAATGATATTAAAAATATTAAAATAAATATAATTTTTGATAATTAATTTCATATAATAATTTTATATATTACCTGGGAATATTCGAGATATATTTAAGGTTTTTTTTATAATTTATCATGTGTGTTGATAGTTTTTTAAAAGTCATGTAATGAATAGTGTCAAAATTGATAATAATGACATTTTAAAATAAATAATATTTTATTAAATGATATAAAATTAATAAAAATATAGAAATATAAAAAATTACTGTTATAATGTTTAAAATCTCATACCTAAATCATTTTTGATTCTTTTGGAATTTTATAGAAATTATATAAATCCTTAAAGAGTGAAAAGAGAAGTTGTCACGATAAGAGTTAAGGGGTTTAACAAAGTGTTAAATCCAAAAGATAAAGGTATTAATGTGACCTACAATTTTCTAAAAATTATTTTTTGAGATTATTTCTACCAAAAATCATATTATATTTTAAATAAATCACTTTTTTTAATTTTTAATTTAAAATTAATTTATATTAATTTAATATTTTGAGAGTTTCCAAAAGTACCCCTCACCTCAATTATAAAAGGGAACCTACTCCCTCACAACTTCAAACCACTTTGATACTTCTAGATCAAAAAAAACATACCCATTTATCCTACCAACTTTCTTTAATTCATTATAGAAGCCTTACTTTGGGTAGAAAGACAACCAAGGAAGTCCTTTTGTGCAAATCAAAAGGAGAAGCCCAAAGAAGAGGTAACATTCATCGATGAACGTTTTTGTTTTATTTATTACTTAAACACATTAAATGATTTTAATTTCATGTATATATAATAACATAATTATACTAAATATACTTAAATGTTGTTATATTAATGTTTTTTGCTTCCATCACACACACTTCTATCAATTGGGACACATAATCATCGTTCGTGTGTACAGCGGACTACCGTCTTGCGAACTGATGTCACTTTTTCTTCTATTTACAACTTTAATGGTTGGTAATAATGATATAATTTATTTTTTTATAATATATATATATATATATATATATATATGATATATATGATTTATTTTTTCTTCTGAAATTATTTTATAACTCATAATTTCATTCTTTACATTTTATGTAAATACGATAACTTCGTTAGTGGACGTGTGGACTACCTCCTCCTTAAAATGACGTGATTCATTCAAAATTTAAATTGAATGTATTTAGGATTAATTTAGTGAATTTATGAGATATATATGTAATAATAATTATAATTTAATTATATTAATTACTTAATTTATTTCAATATGACAAGGTAATGGAAACAACATTCATGCATTCGTACAACCTATCATCTCAATGAATGATGTATTTCATTCTCTATTACTATATTTTAAAGATTTTTATAAATAAAAATATAATGAATATATATTATATTTATTTCATGTATATAATTATGGATATTATGAAATCATGACATAATTAAAAGGATAAAAAACATAACAAATCAAAACACATGTGAAAAACAATGTAGTTATTACCAAAAGCATAACTTTAACAAGGAATTATTAATAAATAGGTAATATAAAGTCATAAGTAAATAATATATGGTATTATATAAATTAATATTGTACTGTGATAGATGTATTATAACCCTACAATTATTATTTATGTGGTTAAAGGACATTCAAATAAAAAAGCGTAAGGTAAGGGACTTTGTCTCAATCTCCTTTCATTGAGGTATAGTTTGATATTATTAACCCACATTCTTTGATGAGTTTTATATAAAACCCCTTTTAATTATCATGTCATTAATATATTTATTATAAAGTTATTTAATTATTTGTTATTTTTTTTATTTCATGGGGCTTATGATTTAAATGTTCAAAGTGGTATTGGACACCTTGAATGTTTAAAGACTTAATTATCACATAGTTTTCTCCACGTCAAGATTCTTGATATTATTTTAAATAATTAGTTAAATAAAAGGATTATAAATTAAATTATATATATATTTTTAAATTTATTCTATTTTTTTAAAAGGGAATGTTTTTATATATTTAATATGGAATGTTTTAATAAATGACAAAAGGAATGTTCTATTCTTAACGTACACAATGACAACGACTTTCTCGCCATCATGATTATAATTTAATTTATAGATTCCTTTGAAATATTAAATTTTTTATTAAATAAAAAACATCTTCCCTTATTTTTATGTTATTTGATATTGTAAATTGTTATTTTTAAAATAAAAGGGAATTTTTATACGTAAGTGTTTTTCATGTGGGTTTAATAAGAGTTTTTCCTAAATAATCTTTCAAGGATTTTATTATAGTATTTTTATATATGTCAACACATTTTGTTAAATATTATTATTATTTTGAGTTTGATCTATTATGATATCATTTACCATATTTTATTAAATGTTTTATGATCTATTTGACTGTGGATGTGCTATTTTGATACCATTAACCATTTTACTCATAATGGTTTGTTATTATCTTTACTAATTAGGGAAAGTTATTTAAATTTAATATTTATATGTTTTTTATGTTTATCTTCATTCATATGAGGAATGAATTGAACTTAGTAATTAATAGGTGGGGCCCACTATATCCCCTCGATGCATCAGTTGTCTCTTGAGGAAAAACCAGCCTGTGACAAACCCTTCATGTTTGTTTCCAAGCAATTTTAAATTGTGAGGAGGATAAATCTTAATACAAATTAGATAGGTTTTTACCCATATACTTAAAATATCTTGAGGATAGATCTTGATAGTAGCTATCTTGAGGATATATCTTGATTGTGAAGACGTCCAAAATCACACATTCTATCATTATTATTATTCCATGTAATTATTTGACTAGTAAGAATATACATGTAAATGTTTTATTCTCATGTGATTATTTATATGTAATTATTCAATCATATTTTATTTTTCAATATTTGTTATTCATTATTAATTAAATTTATCTTTTTCTATACTTTAACCTTACTGATAATTTGAGGTCACACATTTCTTTTGTTTTATTTTTCCCCAAGATTCTAAGAAGTCTTTTATAAATGATATGGAGGGTTAATCTAGAAGAATAATTGTGTTATAAAAGAAAATAATTTTTATTTAATGTTTAGAATGTAATTTGAATTTAAAATATGTATCTAATTTATTAATACTACCAAACTATTCGGTCTTTTGGATGTGTTCTCTTGTATATTATGACAGTATAATAAAGTAATGCATTGACTCTTGGAAACTAGGGTTGGGGTCATTAAACTTTCATTGGTCCAACTTAAAAGATCTTAAAATACATTAGGAAAGAGATATAGTACATTCCATGTTCAAAACAGATAGAGGTTAACATGTGAAAAAGTTGGATCTCTACTTTATAGGCACACACCTTGTATTTACTATATGAAAAATTGAGTGTTTGAAATGTAAAAGGCAGACAAATTTTCATTTTGAAAATCAATAAAAGGAATAATAGGAGAAAATAAAATTTCATTCGTAAGAAGTCATTCCCACCCATGGATAATAAAAAATATAGGGATAAAGAAAAAGGAAAATATTTAAGGATTATATGGTCCATCATATGGCCCTAGAATATTTGATCCATGTTCAAAAGTTCCCTAGAACTAGGAATTTTTTTAGCACCATACATTTCCTATTATATTGTTTCATGTAATTTGTCTTAAATACATGAGAGTGTTATTTTTTGTTACTTGATCACATTTAAACATTATAATCCACACTACCAAAATCCCCCTTCATGATTTTTGTTATGTTGAGTTATTCAGATATCTCATATCCAAATAGAATATCCTTAGCTTATTGTGATGGTAGACATGCCACCATATTCATCCCACCTATACCCATTTAAGAGAACATGTATAATAGGAAACAACAATTCTTATTCAAGTGAGATAAAATAGATTATGGTTGTGGTATACGTTCCTAAATATCCTTCCATCCTATATCTTTCTAAGAGAACACTCTTAGGAAAAACCAAATTTTATAGTCCCTTACCTCATACAATAACCTAATATTATGGTGATCAAACATATTCTATAATATTTGACCAACCCATATACATATGTGTGAAATGTCTAAGAGGTAATGAGATTATCCATTATTTATATTTGACTCAAGAAACTTGAGATTATGATTTACTTAATCCATCACCATTAAATGTTTATATTGATTCAATTGCCTTGAAATTATTCTTCATAAGTTTCACTTATTATCATGGATCATTGATTGAGGTGAGATAAAATATTAAAAATAATTCAAGTAAGAAATAATGCTTATCATTTATTAACTAAAAAAGGGGAAATAACACAAATTAGAGTCTCCATTAAGCTTTAAAAAAGGTAGAGGAAGTTACTGGTGGTGACATACTTTAAGATACCCTCCACTTTAGACACCTTGAAATGTGTTTTCAGGCATTTTTCCATAGAGTGAAGATATGATTCTCAAATAGAAAAAAATGTAAATTATGAGTAAATTTGTTTTCACCATGAAGGAAAAAGATTCAGGATTTATTTCTATGTGAAAAAATACTACTCCATACTAATGGATAAGTGGAATGATTCCCCATCCAAGAGTAGGCAGTGGATTCTCAAGATCGATGACAAAAAGGTGTCGACACATTAAATTCTATTTATGAGTTTCTTTTGAGAATACATGGTGTATTTAACATATCAATAAGTGTAGATATATTAAATACCTTCAATTTTACTGGTCATAGAGCCCAAACATAATTACATATCAAAAGTTATGGCACTTGGAAGATGAATAAATTTCACAAAGGGACCTATGTAGAGGACCTACGTAGAGGACCTACAAAGAGGACCTACATGGAGGACCAATGTAGTAAATGAATTTTTACACCCCTACACGGAAGACCTATGTGGAGGACCTATGAAAAGTACCTACATGAACAACTTCCCTTTGACTAGGTCCCCTCCATGCTTATAAATAGGACCCTTGGGCTCCCCATTTCAAAGGATGAAAAAGTTAAAAGACTCTCTGAAGCTCCCATTGCGTATCTCTTTCCCCTAGATCCCTCAAATTGTCTAAGGTATCTCTATAAAACATGAGATAAGAGATAATTAAATGGGATAATATTGTTTTGAAATTATTTTATAATTTTTACATAGGTTTGGTTCTTCTATGTGAAACACATTCTTTAGTCATCATTCACACCTGCACGGCATACCGGCACGCCATACCTGCACGGAATACCTGCGTTCCATACCTGCACGACATACCTATGTAGTACATCAACATAAGGTACCTATGTAGAATAATTGTGTGAGGTACCTACATGACATAACTTGGTATAAATCCTACATACCAACTCAAGTACCATCTTTAAAATCCATTAATGGTAGGGTATCTCCTTCCTTGGTTCCCTTGTCTAAAAGGGACTAAGTTGAAGCCTACACCAAAAACTCTTGACTTATCAGAACTTTAGGAATGGCACATCAGTGTGTCTCCTATTGATGATTTTGTTTCCAGAGTCAGAGGTTTCCCACATTTGTTTCACAAGGGAGTTAAGATACATGGAATGTCTGTGGGTTTGTATATCCACAGTCACAGGGACTTTTCTCCCAGGAACAATGTCGGGAAGTTCTTGGTTTGAAGGATTAGGGTTTGGGTTCTGTCCTCCCCTTCTTGTCTCTAAGACCTGGAACCTCAGGTCACTGGTAGGGAAGGTACGGTTCACACTTTCTTTTCCATGGAACCAAAAGAAAAGTCTCCTTCCCCTACCCGGATCACTTTTAGAGAAACCATCATAGCGTAAGCACCTATATTTTCTTGAAGGAGGTAGCATCATTTTTCCTCCTTTCTTCTTTGGTGCCAAAGACTAGAGGGGATATTGATATAGGGACTTTTGTTATCCCTTCCCTCTCCTATTGGGATTTTTCGCTATGGGTAATCATCCTAGTGTAATCCTCTAAACTTTATCCATTCCTCCTTTCATCAGACCCTTGTCCAATGTAAAGTGAACAGAGGGAAGGCTCATCGTCTCACCCTCTTCCCGTGTCACCTCAACCTTGTCCACCCTCACCGCTATAGGTGCTCCCTCTTCCACTAGCAGAGGATAAAAGTTCATTTTTCATTATTGAATCTCTTACATCCTCTTGTTTCTCACACCAATCATGACACACGTGGGATTAGAGATTTGTGATGATTACAATATGTACACAAAAAATCATAATCTGAAGGAACTACAAGAACTCTGATTCCTGTTCAAACAAGGATATGTAGAAATCCCTTTTAGGGCCCAAGCTCACTGGATATCCTCTTCAAGAATAAAACCTTAATTCCCATAATCTGGGCATCCTCCTTATGAATAATCCCCAAATTAAACCCTCAAATCACCAATGCATCCTTTTCAGAAAGTAATCCCAAAATCATTTCTCTCAAAGGACTTTACTCTCCTATGAGACTAATAGAACTATGTGGGCTTTGATTCCCATCTACATGGGATAAATAGGAAGCCTCATTGAGGTTTAAATCGAATACCTTAAATCAACCCTGTTCTCCTTGGTCCTTATTCCCAACAAGGTCTGATCCTGCTTGGAAACCCATATCCTTTCCATGTTCCTTGGGATAATTCAGCATAAGTACCACACTATGTTTTGACTAAGAACCTTCCACTTAGATGTCCATACCACATGACATTAAACTATACGGCTAGGTCCTTATCACATGACCTTAAAAGGTATGTTGTGTCCCATTCAGTGGAACCAAACTATCAGGGTTCTGATTCCTTTTATAAGGATACGTAGGTAACCCATTTTATAGGCACAATCCCAAGATCAAACCAAACCTTCGTCTCCTAGGATGAAAATAAATTCTAGAGTGCCCCACTGAGTGTCTTAAAAACCAATATCATCATAATGATAACTAAAATAATCTTTAAATAGTATATTAGAGGAAACTATTTATGGAGAACCTCAAATACATACAGATATCTCCATTAATTAAGAACCTTGAATGCATACTAATGATTCTAAACTTTACACATGTTAATAAGTGATTGAAAATTCCAAAGGGATACTTATGTTATAATTGGTGAATTAATAAGGATTCACGAAATTATCTTAAATTATAAAGAGAGTCCCAAAGTAGAAAATAATTCCCCCCAAAAGGTTGTGATGAGTCTAACCTCCCATCCTCTCGACCAATGAAAATTCTTATGTATTGTGAAGTTCAAACATAACGAATGCCTGCCTTTGGAATGAAGGAACCCTTTGGATAAAGAACTGTTGTAAGTTTCTGGTTCCATAAATATATCCAGTGGAAACCTCCTAGAAGCAGTGATTCTTAAAACTATAGTATATGTTTCAAGGAACTACGAAACAAAAACGGTGAACCCGACGTGAAACCTTAACCAGGTAAATAACATTACCCACCCGTTAGGCCCCTATAAAATTGATAAAGGAAGGCCGGAAAAAGGAATCAATCTTGAATGTATCCATCTAAAAGATGTTTATTTAATGGAGTTTTTTGGTGTTTAATGTTTTTTCTCATAATTACCTTCACTCGAAAATGGATTTATTTAAGACAACATATGTGAACTTCCTGATCGCTGCTCAAGTTGGATCCCCATACATGGGAAGGACATCCTCACCAACCCACATATTCAATGCTGGGTCTCTAATGTAATGTTAAATTAATATCACTAGAATGGTACAATCCTGACTTTGGAGGCTACTTGGCATGCCCTTCAGGTCAATAACAATCCTCAATCATCCATCAAACGATGAACAATGATCAAGAAGCTGACAGTTCCAACCACTATGTTCAACTGTTTTGGGTCCTTATCCTCAGAATGCAACAACCAGTCACTCTCATACTATATGGAGGTGGATCAAGAGGGAACTCATGGAATCAATTCAATTATACAGTGGTCCTTATTGAGGACTCCCACTATCAATCACCTCCAGAAGAATTGTGCGGTAGTAAACTCCCAACATGATGGGGGTGTTTCCTATGGACGTTCGACCCAGGTCTTTCAGAACCAGGCATGCAAGAAGAACCACCAGGGATAATTTAGAGTCAACAGGGAGTTGGTTCTCCACTCTTCCTCCTCTGGAGAAGTCCATCAACTTAACATGATGTAAAACAATGAACAGACACATACACTTGTTTGCCCTAATTTTGCTTCTCAACAGACTCGTCTGGTAGCAACCCACCAATCCCACCAGATAAATGAAGTGGAGTACCGTGAATAGGAACATACATCTACTTATAAGTTATCAACTAGTTAGTAGTCTCGTATGACTGTATTTAAAGAAGCCTGCCAATCTAATGTGGTGGCAACTGATAAATAGGAAAATACACCTATTTACAATCACTAATTCTTCCAGCAATCTCATATTCCAGTATTGAAGGAAGTCCGTCAACAATACTTGATGTGAAACATCTAGAAGGTACATACACCTGCCAATGTTCATCTAGTCTACCAAAAATCTATTTTGGTAGCACCAGGAGAAGTTAGTCAGAAAGCTCCGACGACAAATTTGGGGCAGACCCAACTCTCTTCCCCCTAGAAGAGTACTTTCAATATCCATTGATAGGAAAAGGAGGACAAGAGCAGGAACATACACCTACTACAGATATGGAATGGATGTATATCCCTGTTACAGTCACTAAATTCACTAAACATATCTTATCAATGGTGAAAGGGCAAACCGAATTCCTTTCCCATATTCTAGAAGCATGCCAGGATATCATAACAACCACTTCAGGAGTAGTGAGGAAACAGACACATAAATCTATACCCACACATGGGATGACACATCGAAATTCCATCCCGGAGTAGATACATACATCTGTTCCAGTCCAAGAGGGTCATGGGGAATTCTCCCCCATATCATATGGACCAAAAGATCAGAAACATACACCCTTTACAATTGGAGGTAATCGGTCTGTTCCAGTAATCACTCCAAGTAAGGCACATACACCTACCCATGATAAATACTTTTCACAGAAAGTGGCCCCAAATAAGTATAAGAGAACATCCAAAAAAATGTCTCACCAAGAACTTTTGGAAAATCAAGAGTCAAGTAGCAATTTAGCTCCTCTTAATCCTGGAGTTATTTAATCTCTCAGACATTTATTTATTGCAGCTCAAGATACTATCCTCTTATTACCAAATTATGGGATTGTTAGTAGTAATTCTGAAGTTCCTCATCAGAAAATTCATCATGAAGGCTTGCTTCATGAAAATTTGGTCAATCCAGAGTGACTATCTCTGCATGAGAGCCACAGAAACCTTATGGGCGACCGAACGACCAAGGAGAAAGAAGATTTATCCCTTTCCATAATCCATCATGGTGATCCTCTTCATGATGGAATTAAATGAAAAATTCCTCTCTGTAGTATTATTTCACATTGTCAAGAAAATTCTATAATTGAAAATGTAGTGATGAGAAAGCCCTTCTATCTCAAGGAACTTGCAAACACAAGGCCAGTCATGTCTGATGCCTTGTCATTGAGAGGTGAAATAATTTATAAGCCAGAAGTTATATCAAGGGAACAATCATTATTCGAACCTCCCTTGGGCCATTTTTCTTCTAATACAGGTCATCCACTTTGGTCAGACCAAGTGGAGAATCCTCTAGTGATAGATTATAAAGATGTGTTAAACATGAGGAAATAATTGGCTAAGGGAGAAGTACCAGTCATATTTTTTCCTTTGAAAAATTCTCAGTATAACATTCCAGAATTGATTATAGAAGATTGAATTCATGATATCTGCCTCAACCTATGGAAGACTCTTCATCATTTGAAAACCAAAGTATTACCATACGATGAATATCAAAATCATGTAAAGGTAATAGAAGGGTTGCAATGCCATATTTAATTGGCATCTCTCTCAGTTTCCTAACATCCAAAAGTTGAAAAAAAGTAGAGAATCCTTTATCATGCATGCCTCAATACTCTAAAGAGGCTACCCCAGTTAATTTATGGTTCCCAATCAAGTGTTCGTATCAAAGGATGGGGTTCAAATGGAGCATTTGATTTCACTACACTCTAAAATCAGAAAATTCTGCCAAAAGTGGTATCATGAAATGTTATTGCCCACAGTTAACCACAATCAGTAGATTTTTTATGTAATTGAATGTACGCTCAAGAACAGGCCTCAAACAACTCTCATCAGAGTCAGGTCCAAAGAAAAGAAGTTGTTGAGTTACTTTTACTTCAATAATATGATAATATTTAGAAGGAGTATCGCTTAGAAGACATCAGATATCAGAGAATGAAAATTTCTGAAATAGAAAAGAAATCTTTCAAAACAAGTGATTTGAGTGGTTTCCGGATAATGCACCCAACTAATTTCTGAACCAAAATTCAAAAAATCAGAAGAGTATTTGCACGAATTTCATCCATAGTAGTTCAAGAATCACCCCATATTGCAAGGCTGGGGGATCATTTAATTGAAACTTCAAATTCATTAAACCAAGTTCAAAGGTTTGAAGAAGAAGAACATGAACAACCTCAACCTGTATGGCTGGGGCTTTTTCACATCAGCAATCCCCTCCTTAACGGAAGTCAGTTTTTTCCCAATTAGGGAAGCAGTCACAAGGAGAGCACACAACTGAACTATCCAAGGATTCCCTTTGGGTAACTATCTACAAAAACGTTCCTGTTAATTCATCATATAGGAGAACATAGCCTCATATAAGATACAGAGAGAGATGATCTTACAAAATTAGTGACAGAATGCCATCGATGAATTATGCATCAGTGAATGTCATTAATAGCACTGCAAAAGATCCTCTAGAAAATGAGTCCAGTTCAAGGGAATTATAAGATAAAGTTCTTGTCCATAATATGTTACACACTGAGGAAAATGAAGAATATGTATGTACCCGAAATCACAGGCTTACTCAGAATATAGGTATGCCTTCAAATAACGAACTCCCACCCCTCTGAAAGGCATCTAATAAGAGGAAAAGTAAAAGTTAGATTGCATATCACTTTTACATTGGAGAAGGTCAATCTCTTTTGGTTGAAGAATGATTTTCATAGTAAGAAGAGGAAATGAAAGAGTTAAAAAGACTCAATAAAGAGTTACTTTGAAGAATCATTTCTACTAGACGTACTCCCGAGGCAGGTCCTCAAATTGCAAATCCTGTAGGAGCTCCTCAGCAAAGAGGATTTGTAGTAACTATAGATGTGGATAATGAATTCCCTCTACTGGGTACACAATCAAGGAAAGATCTAACACATCCTGATAGGCCTGTTTCTGTGGGTTATCCAAGGAAAATATCAACACCACCATCAGTGGTTTTTCCTGTTGTTGCACCAGATCAAGATTCATTTGCTATACCTGCATAGGATCCAACTCATTCAGATGTTCCAGAAATTCTTATGAACACAATTGAGGCATTAATGACTAGATTGAAAGCTATGGAGAAACGACGTGCACCCGTTCATCTGGAAAAAGGGAGCTTACCCTGAATGGGCGGTTGCAATTACTCCCCCGCCAAATTTTGTGAATACCACATTCCCAATAGTTAATGGTTCGTGAGATAAAAAAACACTTAAAACTTTTTTTCTCATTGTGATCCCATGATGGGAACTTCTCAACAAAAAGAATCATTAATGATTAGGTGTTTTATGTAGTCATTACAGGGACTAGATTTTGTTTAGTAAACAAGTTTACAATATCAATAAATTATTGGATGGGAAGATCTCCATCAGAAATTCCTTCTTCAA
Source organism: Viscum album (assembly GCA_963277665.1). Lineage (NCBI taxonomy): Eukaryota > Viridiplantae > Streptophyta > Magnoliopsida > Santalales > Viscaceae > Viscum > Viscum album. The sequence goes on along the minus strand of OY728119.1, from coordinate 1,494,726,405 downwards.
TTTAGCCCAATGCTAACAAAGATGATAGTTTTTTATCTTACGAATTGTAAAAAAAATAGAGAATAAAAGAGTTTCATATTTTATTGTGTGATGGAAAAGATTAACATATTCCTTATGTCTAACACTCCCTCAAGAAGAATTTATGCCAATTTATGTGGAAAATATACGTGATTAGTTACACACACCATTGATCCCTATGAAATACACAAGAGGGTTTCAACATCTTACTTCAATCGCTCAACAAATAGAAGACTCTATTATAGAAAGTAAGTCTAAAACTTGTGTAATTCTATTAGCTATGGGGAGGAGGATAGGAAAGGTAAAAGATTTTGCAGTTACACTCAAACAAGCACATGTACATGATTCTACTTCAAGTACTTCATCATATCAAAGGGCTCCACCCCCTGAGCATCAACATCAATGACAACCTCATCAAAATGATCAAAGAGATCAAAAGAGGAAATAGTTTGAGGAATTAAAGAATAGAGTTTATTATTTCTGGAATGAACAAGTTTCTAGTTACTTCATCTTAGCACTAGAAAACAATTTGGTTCATTTTATAAGGAGGAAGAAACCAAATAAATAAGGTGGTGAAGATATTCCAAATTATTACCCCTTTCACCAGATGTTAGGTCATCCCATACAGGAATGTTTTTTTCAAGGTCCTCTTGAAAATTATGGTAGATTCTGGACAAGTGAAACTAAAAAGATCATCAGCCCAAGTAGCATGTGTTACTGCTACTAATCAAGAGGAAGAAGGCAAATTATAGGAAATTAAAAGTAAAAATGTGTAGAAATATGATGATTAGATGATCAGAAAAATGATCAACCAAAATAACATGATTTTACGAACATAGTTGAAACAACCAATTGTGTCTTCCTTAACTTATACCATAGTAAAACCACATTCATCAAAAGGTCAATCCTCAAAGAAACATGGTGATCATAAAGACAAAGAGCAGTATGAAAGAGATAGGTTCATGTTAAGGCCAAATTTGTCCTTGAACCTAGAATATTTCATGCCATATATTTTAAAGGAACATGAACCACCCCACAAAATAGCACAAGCAGAATTAACCTGTCAGGCAGAATCTCTATCAAATAAAGAATTGATCTTTGGTTCTATCAATATTATCCATTTAACGAATCCTTATGCCAATGGTGATTCTAATTATAATGGGCCAGAATTCCATGTACCTAATTGGGGAATTAGAGGAAGAGGTTAGGGTCAAGGATACAGGGGAATATGTGGGAATTCTAGAAGCCAAAATTTTAATTCTACCCCTACTCGAATCGTGTGTGTGGTAGAAACTAGTGAAAGAGCCCTTTAGCAGGCTCAACGGGAACAAGGAGTTTCTTTCATGAAGGGAAGGTTCGATTCTGACATGATTATCTTGAAATACCGATTATAAGTCACACAAAATTTCTCTAAGAAAGTGAATAGATCTTTTTAGTCTAATTTATCAAATCCAGGAGTATTTCTAGCTTCTAATCTGACACATGGTATGTCTACATCTGATGCATCAACTTCCAAAGCACCTGTAAAACCGCATCTCCATGCTCAGAAATGCAGAAATTTGGACCAAAAGTATGATTTATTGAAACATTTGTCCCACGTACCAGCCAAGTTATCAATTTTGGATGCCTTAAGTATATCAAAAGACCTTCAAGAAGCACTTATTGAGGCTTTGTCTAGTCCTTAGGAGTTTGAAACTAAAGTTGCTGCTGCTAAGGTTTACCGCATAGAGAATGATCCTGGAGAATTTCATGCAGTCATATCTTTTACATAAGAAGATGAAGATGATGTTGTACATGGACATATTAGAACCTTGTATTTGTCTGGAAAGGTCAATGATGTAGACATATGACAAGCCTCCATTGATAATGGCACTTGAGTCAACCTCATTCTTGTTCGTACACTTCGTCGATTGGGCCTGATTGAATCTAACATATCTCCTTCCACATTAATATTGCAAGCTTATGATAAGAATGAGAAATAACCTCTCGGAACAATTACACTCAGAACTCAGTTTTGAGATCTTGTGTCTAATTCAGATATCATGGTTGTTTTTCAGGACACAACCTTCGATATTCTTCTTCGAAGGCCTAGGCTGCATCAGTATGCGACCATTCCTTCATCATACAACCAATGTATTAATTAATATTTCTATGGTCAAATTGGGACATTTTATGGTGACAAGGATCTGTTAAAAACATGTGAATATCAAAACATTTAGGCAGAGTTTTATCACACAAAATGAATGAAGTCCATGACAAAAGAAATAACCAGTGTTAATGCTTCAAATGGATTGGAAAAGATTCCAAAAAACCCATTCAAAAATTTGAGTATAGATTATGTGTTACCTATTAATAAAATTGAAAATGTTAACCCAAATCCAAGCACTCATCCAATAACTTCCATAATGTCAATTCTGGAAACTGATCTTGACATCATGGGAGAAAATGTTGATCCACCAAGAAATGATGGAAGCCTAAATGAAGATGATTTTATTTCATTTACTAAACTAGAACAAGCCTATAATTTTTCAATCAGAGTAGAATAAATTGTAGAAATGATAGATAAATAAAACAATGTTGACTCTCAATCCATAATTTCCTATTTATTACTATAAGAAGACCCTTTGTCATCAGCATGGTCAGATATGGTGGCCTCTTCTTTAGGATGTTCAAATACTGACTTCCCCTCTAACTATGGGAGTTTTTCCTCATCATTTAAAATGAAAGTGGAAAAATAAGAGGTAAAAAATAATGAAGAAGAATAGGAAGATCTTGGGGATTCTCCTCTAAAATTTGAGGAAAGTGTCTCTAACACCATGGATGAGTTCAGATAAATAAATAAGTGTATAGAAGATGATCCACACCCCACTCTAATTAGTGAGAATATGACCTATGAAGAAAAATAGTTGTATACATAATTTCTAAAGCAACATCAAGATATATTTTCCTGGAATTATTTAGAAATTCCAGGACTTAATCCTAAAGTAACCACGTATCATTTGGGTTTTCCATAAGAACATAATGGATTCAAGCAAGCAGTAAGAAGAACACACCCAACTCATGCCTCTAAAATTGAAGCTGATGTTGATAAGATTATAAAGGACAACTTTTTCAGGAAAGTTCAATATCCCAAATGGCTGGACAACATAGTCCCAGTAAAAAATAAGAATGGGAAAATTAGAGTTCTCATTGATTTTAGAGATCTTAACCAGCATTGTCCTAAAGATGATTTTACAGTTCTGATTATAGAGCTTTTAATTGATGCAACAGCTAGATATGAATCTATTGCCTTCATGGATGGATACTATGGGTATAATAAAATCCATATGGCCCCAGAATATGAAGAATTTACAGATTTCAGATCCCCTCAAGTTGTGTTTTTCTATTAGGTAGTGTCCTTTGGTTTAAAGAAAGCAGGCGCAACATACCAACGTGCCATGCACCATATCATGAAACCCATCTTAGGAAAATTTGATAAATGTTATGTGGATGATTTGGTGGTCAAATATAGAAAACATTCCAATCAGTTGTATGGTTTGGAGACCATATTCCATAAAATTTGGAAACATAGTTTAATGATGAACCCCTTGAAATGTGTATTCAGGGTGACCTCAGGAAAGTTTCTTGGCTTCTTTGTACACCATCGTGATATCAAAGTTGATCTTGAGAAAAAAAAATCAATCCTTAGTATGTCACATCCTTGAAATTTGAATAAATTAAGGGGACTATAAAGAAACTTGGCCTATATTTGGAACTTTATTGAAAATTTGGCAGGCACATGTTTACCCTTCAACAGATTAATGAAGAAGTGAGTCACCTACCAATGAACTAAAGACTGTCAAGAAGCATTTGATACCCTCAAAAAATATCTATTGAGTATACCAGTATTAATTACACATATTGAAGGAAGGACACTAATTATTTATGTGACAGATTTATAGCGATCACTAGGTTCCTTCCTTGGTCAAAAGAATGATGCTGGGAAGTAAAAAAAACGTTACTATCTCAGTCAAACTATGTTTGATGCGTAATCTCTGTATTAAAGTATTGAAAAGTTGTTCCTGGCATTAATCTTTATAGTTAAAAAATTGAAACTCTTTCTGAAACATCATGAGGTCCAATTGGTATCTCGCAATAACACGATCAAATTTATCCTCAGTCTTCATATTCTTATAGGGAATCTGACATTGTGGGTAGTTATTTTTCAATAGTTTTATATCCACTTTGTTCCTTAAAAGGAAATAAAAGCCAAGCTTTGGCTGAATTCCTCGCTGAGCATCCATCTGCAAAAGATACATTATTAAGTATTGAACTTTCTCATGAAGAGGTCTTCTCTATTCAGGATAATTCCCAAACACAGGAAATGTAATTTTATTGTGATTCTATAAGACCAATAGGTAAGAGAATAGAAAACCCTAAACTCAAAAAAGTTGGGTTAGGAATTGTCTCTATCTCCCCAGAAAAGGTATTATTTCCTTATTCTTTCTTATTATCAAAAGTCGGAACCAACAATGAGGCGGAGTATCAAGCTCTCATTGTAGTTTTGGAATTGGCACTTTAGGTGAAAATGAATCACTTGAAGGGAAAAGGTGATTCAGAATTTGTAATCAAGAAAATCCATGGAGAATATTCTATTAGAAAACAAGAGTTAATACCTTTGTGTGATTATGTCAGAGTGTTAATGGATGAATTTCCCTCAGAGTCGACATTATCTTATGCCCTGCGATTACAAAATGCCAAAGAAGATGAACTGGCTAATGTAGCTACAACCTTGAAAGATCCAAATCAGGATGATACAATCGTTAGAAAATCCCATCATCACATGGTATCACCTTTTCTTTGAACCAGAATGGAAGAAATTAATGAAATTATCCCTATTTATGAGACATATGGTCATACCATGGGATAGAGAATATCCATCATGGAATATATTCAAAATGGAGAACTTCCACCGGATAGGGATGAAAAAGAACAGATCCGACGATGAGCAGCCAATTTTACACTTTATGATAGTCCAGACCACCATAAGATCCTCTACAAATGGGGATTTGATGGAATCCTCTTCAGATGTATTGACGGAGAAGAGACTGTAGCTTTCATGAAAGAAGTACATTCAGGAGCTTGTGGTGCCCACCAGTTGGGGCATAGACTTTTTGGTCAGATCCAAAGGCTTGGATACTTTTATCCTTAAATTACATAGGATTTTCAAGATTTCACTATGAAATTTCATCCCTTCCAAGTGCATGCCAACTTCATTCATCTACCCCCGGAGTTTCTATATACAAATAAATTCTCCTTTCTATTTACCACATGGGGAATGGATGTAGTAGGTCCTAATACTCTAGCTATAACTAAGCAGTTCAATTATATCCTTACCAATACTAACTTCTTTTCTAAATGGGCCAAGGCAATACATCTCAAAGAATTCAGAGACAAAATAATTGTTAGTTTTTTCAAAACTAAAATCATCATTATATTTGGTGTCCCTCATACTATATTTAAGGGCAATGTAACCAATTTTTGTTCAATTGAGGTAAAGAAGTTATATTAGGAGCTTAATATCAAATAGAACCATTCATCTCACTATCATGCGGTGGCGAATGGACAGATAGAGTCCTTCAACAAGACTTTATCAAATATACTCTAGAAGAAGGTGGATAAATATAAGAAATCATGTCCTGATAAACATATGAATTCTTTATGGGCTTATTAGACCACTACCCATACTGCCACTAAAGTAGCTCCTTATTCATTGGTAAATGGAATAGAAGTAGTTTTGACAATTGAAATGAAATTTCCTTCACTAAGAGTTAAAATCTGTGATCAATTGTTTATAAATGAGAGGTCTTAGAAGCAGTTCAATTAGCTGGAATGATTATATTAGAAAATATTACATACATTTTATCATTTAAAAGTCTATCAGAACAGAATAGCGTAAGATTTTAAAAATAAAGCTCACCTACATTCATTTCTTCAAGGGGAATTGGTATTGGTCCTTAGGACTCCAATGATAGGAGGGAAGAAACCTCCAAATCATGATCCAAAGTGGGAAGGAACTTATTCCATACATAAGGTCTATTCAAATGGAACTTATGCCTTAATGTCAATGGATGGAGAGCTTATTAAAACTCCAAATGATGCAAGATTCTTAAAGAAATAATTTGTGTAGTTGTACATATCATCCTCATTGTAATACTTAAAACTGCACAGTATAATTTCCTTACTGTAAGACTAAAAACTTCATAACCCCCATGTCCTTGCTATAAGACTAAAAACTACACAACCCTCAAGTCCTAACTGTAAGACTGAAAAATGCAAAGTATAATGTACTAGTTGAAAGACATTAAACAACATAACAACCATAAGCGTCTATGCTACATGATGTTAAAATTCATAGTATCTTCATCTTTATTGCATGATGTTAAACTACATGATATCATTTTTCCTCGTTGCATGACATTAAACTATACAACTAACATTTTCTTTATTTAATGTTATAATCTTCTATAAGCAAACATCATTGAAATCATCGCTACTCCTTAGTAGCACATGAGTCCCTCTCTTTCCTATGTATGAGTCAGATCTGCAAAGAGACCTTATTTCAAGAACTACATATGGCTTGATTTTCATTTTGAATGCCACATGAATAGATGCCTAAATCTCTAATTTTGGGCCTAGCCACAATCACAAAATCTTCTTATTTTCTCTTCTCCTCTTGTATATAAACCAAATCTATACAAAGTGTTCCCTTAAGATATCTTTTTTGGTCCTTATACCATTTTATGTCTTAATATTTAATATTCTATTAGAATGTGTCAAAAGCCCCCATTCTTAATGTCAAACTCAATTGGAGTGAGGAACAATTGTTTAAAGAACTATGTATGGCTTGATTCTAATTTTCAATGAGATACGTAGAGATGCCTAAATCAACAATATTGGGCCCATCTAGAATAGAAAAACTCATTTTTTCCTTATATAAGAACCAAAACTGCATAGGGAATGTTTTAAGAACTTTGTATGGATTGATTCTTGCACTCAGCAAGGCACGTAGTGACACATGGGTTTTATCCCTTAGTACAGCTACAACAAGTCTTTATTTTCACATTGGTTCATCTTTTTCCTTGCCGCATGATGTTAAACTGCATGGAAATATAACATCCATATTCTTCACTTGTGTCACCTTTGTGTTATAGAAAAAACCCATACTGCTCCTTGTTTCTCACACTAAGCATAACTTTAGTGGAATTAGGAATCGGGTAAAAGGATTCTTTTTATAAATAAGGTGTCTAAATTTATTGTGGGATTAAGAATATACTCACTGCATGACTTAAAACTACACAGTACAATGTCCTCACTACATGAATTAAAACTGTACATTACAATGTCCTCATTGCATGACTTAAAACTACACTTCATATATTAATTCAGAGGAAACAAAGAAAGTCACAATTTTATATAAGAGTTAGATATATGTAATTGATATTAAAATCATGGCCAATATTGGTTCAAATATTTCTCATATTCATTGGGCATAACCCCTTCTATATTTCACACTCTTAATATTGAATGTTTTCATATATTCATAGTCTTTCTTATGGTTTCTGTTGACAAAGTTTTTAATACCCGAGAGCTCTTTTTCCTGACTATACAGAACGTGCCCTTAGGTGGCCTTGTATAAGTTCCTGCATTATAGACCAGTCAGCTAAAAGATGTCACTATTTGGATATGAAACATTTTCCTTAGTTGGTCCAGCATAATACAGCCCCCATAACAATTTTTTCAAATAATGGTAATTTCATTCTTGGTTATAGTGTCTGTGTTCCCTTCAAACTTTGATGACAATACACAAGAATATGTATTTTTAAATAGTCATTCAGGTATATTTTTTGCATTATCTTTCTTTCGATCTAAAACTCTTTAAGACCATGGTTTACACATTTACCTCTCTATGTGTTAAAATTAGTATGAAATAACCTTAGAATCACTTGGCCATATATCATATACTATTTCCTTTTATGGTCCTAGTTGTATAACTTCAAACTATAGACACCATAACTCCTACGTTTGGGTCAGACCTTCATAGGAGTCATATTCCTCATATTCTTTAGAAATATTGGTTGGAAATACCTTCTCTATATTCAAGAACCTTTCCCCATAAACCAAAATCTATGCGTCAGAAAATTTGAATCTCTGTAAGCATTCTTTAGATTTTAGAAATAGAATGTCAAACTTCAATGAGCTCTTTTTCTTGACTATGCAATACGTTCCCTTAGGCGGCCTTGTATAAGTTTCCTATGTAACAAGTCGGTCATTTAAAAGATGCCATTATTTGGCTATACAACATATGCTCTGGTTGGCCCTGCATAACACAACCCCCATAATGGGTTTGTAAAAAAATGGTAACTTTGTTCTTAGAAAAGACTTACTCTAATGCTCTTATCCCTTTTCCCATATCGTCCTTTGGATTAAAAAATTCTTAAATCATATTTTATGATTTTCCATTCCATACTTGGATATGATAGTATATTTCTAAACAAATTATCAAGAAATTGGGAGAGTCTCATACCTTCGGTCAAAGATAAAGACCTTAAATTAAATCCACACAATGTCCTCACTACATGACTTAAATCTTCACAGTACCAATGTCCTCACTACATGACTTAAAACTACAAAACATAATATCCTCACTGGATGACTTAAAGCTACATAATATGATATCATAAATTCCTCTTTATGATAAATTTTAACCATTCCCCATACACCAAATTTGTATAGAAATGGTTTTCCAATTCAAGAAATATGTCATCATAAAGTATCCCTTTCATTCTAAAAATTTTTTTCCATGAAAAAACCACCCACTGTGGTCTGGAGTCATTGAAATCTTATTTTACCCTATCTATCAGTAGTAAAATGTTAAATTCATAAGAGCTATTTTTCTTGACTATGCAGTACATGTCCTTATGTAGCCTTGCATAAGTTTCCCACATAATAGTTCTGTCAGTCAAAAGATGCCACTATTTGTCTATGCAACATATGCCCTAGTTGGACTTTATAACACAACCCACATAACAGGTTTTTCAAATAATGGTAACTTCATTCATGGAAGAGACTCCCCCTAGGTTGATACAGGTTTTAAATTTGGTGGTCAAAAAATCATGGCTCAAGATTCCCCTTGGAAATATTTAAAGAATATTAAATCAATTATTAGCCGAAGAGTATTGTTTAGAAACTAATATCAAAATTTATGGTCAAAGCCATTCGACCTTAAATACAAGACCTTTATAGTTCAACATGCATGAATCTAAACATCTAACAATGAGAGACTTGGTACTCCCTAGATGGAGAACCTACAAAGGGAACTATGGAAAAAAGTTGAGACCCAGCTCAATAAACGTACATTTTTTATAGTTTAGGTAATACTGAGAAATAAAAGTAAAAAGACACAATTTATGTAGGGTTTTCCATATGACCTTAACAACAATCAATCTATTCTCACTAAGCCCTATGATTTAGGAATTTTTTTTTGATAATCCTTCCAAACTTGACGTAGCTCTAAATCTAACCAAATGATGTTGGAATGTGTTAAAGTGCCCTAATTTTACCTTATAATAAGATTCTTTTCATTTTGAATGAATCAAATTCTAGGGGGGGGGGGATTTTGAAGATACCATGAAATGTGTTTTCATGCACTTTTCCGTAGATTGATGATATGATTCTAAAATAGACAAAAAATGTCAAGTATGAGTAAATGTGTTTTCACCATGAAGGAAAAATATGCAGTATTAATTTCTATATTCCCAAATACTACTCCATACCCATGGAAAAGTGGAATGATTCCCCATCCAAGAGTAGGCAGTGGATTCCCAAGATCAATGATGAAAAGGAATCAACACATTAAATTAAATTTCTGAGTTTCTTCCAATAATACATAGTGTATTTACTATCTCAAGAAGTTTAGATCTCTCCAAGACCATCGATTTGACTGGTCACGGATCCCAGACAGACTTACAGATCAAAAGCTATGGCACTTGTAAGATGGATAAATTTCACAAAGGGACCTACGCGGAGGACCTAAGGGAAGGACCTACTCATCAAATGAATTTTTACACCCCTACGCAGAAGACCTACATGGAGGACCTACACAGGGGACCTACACGGACAACTTCCCTTTGATGAGGTCCCCTCCATGCATATAAATAAGACTCTTGGGCTCCCCCTTTGAAAGGATTAAAAAGCTAAAAGACTCTATGAAGCTCCCATTGCGTAGATCTTTCTCCTAGATCCCTCAAATTCTCTTAGGTATCTCTCTAAAACATGAGAGAATAGACAATTAAATGGGATAAACATCTTTTTAAAGTCTTTTACAATTTTTACATAGGTCTGGTTCTTTTATGTGAAACACATTCTTCAGTCATCATTCACACCTACATGGAATACCTACATGCCACACTTGCATGGCATAACTGCATGGTACATCAACACGGGGTACCTACGTGGCATACTTGCACGTGGTACCTATGCTGTAGAGCTTGGTATAAAGACTATATACCAACTCAAGTACCCTCTTTAGAAGCCATTCATGGTAGGGTATCTCCTTCTTTGGTTCCTTTATCTGGAAGGTAGTAAGTTTAAACCTCCACCAAAACCTCCTGACTTATCAAGACTTTAGTAAAGACACATCAGTGTGTCTCCTATTTGGGTTTGTATTTCCACAGTAAGAGATTTCCCACATTTGTTTCACATGGGAGTTAAGATACATGGAATGTATGTGGGTTTGTATATACATATTCACATGGACTTTTCTACTAGGAAGTGTGTTGGTTAGTTCCTAGTTTAGTGGATTAGGGTTTGATTTATGTCCTCCCCTTTTCGTCTTTAAGACCCGAAACCTCAGGTCACTAGTAGTGAAGGTATGGTTTACAATTTCTTTTCCATGAAATAAAAGGAGAAGTCTCCTTCCCCCTACCAGGATCAATTTTAGGGAAACCATCATGGCATAAGCCCCTATCTTTTCTTACAGGAGGCAGCATCATTTCTCCTCTGTTCTTCTTCGGTGCCAAATACCATAGGGGAGATGGACACAAGGACTTTTTTTATCCTTTCTCTCTCCCGTTGTGCTTTGTCGCCATGGGACGTCATCCTGGTGTAATCCTATAGCCTTCATCCCTTCCTCCTTTCATTGGACCGTTGTTCAATGTAAAGTGAACAAACGGAAGGCTTGTCGCCTCTCCCCCTTCCCGGGTCAACTCAAACTCATCTACCCCTCACTGCCATAGGTGAGACCTCTTCCACCATCGGAGGAGGAAAAGTTCTTGTTTCATTGTTGAATCTTTCACATCCTCTTGTTTCTCACACCGAGGATGACTCACGTGGGCTTAGAGATTCGTGATGATTAAAACATGTGAAAAAACACTCATAATCTGAAGGAATTACAAGAACTATGATTCCTATTCAAACCAAGATACGTAGAAAGCCCTTTTAGGGCCCGATCTCACTAGATATCCTCTTCAAGAATTCGACCTTAATTCACTTAATCTGGGCATCCTACTTAGGAATAAGCCCCAAATTAAACCCTCAAATCACCAAGGAATACTTTTTAATAAGTAATCCAAAACTCATTTATCTCAAAGGAATATACTCTCTTATGATACTAATCGAACTACGTTGGATTTGACTCCCATTTATATGGGATACGTAGAGAGACTCCATGCGGTTAAATCCAAATACCTGAAATCAACCCTGTTCTCCTTGGGCCATATTCAAACAGGGTATGATCTTACTTGGAAATCCATATCCTTTCCAAGTTCCTTGGGATGATTTAATATAAGACCCACACTATGTTTTCACTAAGAAACTTCCACTTAGATGCCCATACCACATGAAATTAAACTATATGGCTAGGACATTATCACATGACCTTAAAAGGTATGATGTATCCCATTCAGTGGCACCGAAATACGAGGGTTCTGATTCCTTTTACAAGGTATGATGTTTCTTATTTGGAGTCTATATTACAAGGATATTCAAATTCTGTTTTCAAGGAATCTGGAACATAAATTCTAAGGAATTATGAGTATGAATTCTAAGGAATTCGGTGTCTAAATTTAAGGAATTCCGATTTGGAATTCTAAGGTATTCGGAACCTGAATTATAAGGAATTCAGAGTCTGAATGATTAGGAATTCAGAACCTTAATTATAAAGAATTTGGAACCTAAATTTTAGAGATTTCAGAGTCTGAATTTAAAAGAATTAGGAGTCTGAATTTCAGAGAATTCGGAGTCTGAATTTAAAAGAATTAGAAGTATGAATTTTAGAGAATTTAGAGTCTAAATTTCAGAGAATTCAGAGTTTTAATTTCATAGAATTTAAAATATGAATTCAGATCCTGAAAATAGAATACTCTATATATAAGTATTTATAGAATTCCGAGGTTTTAGATGTGAAATTAAATTTTACACTTAGGAATAAAAAGAGTTATACTTAGAGAGACTAAAATATGAACAATGAAAAACAGGTAAGGATAAATTTCCTTGGGGAAGGAAAATTTTCCTTAATAAATAAAAACTTTAGGGAAATAAAATTTTCCTTAAGATAGAGTGTTTGTGATTTTCAAAACATAGAGGAATAGAAAAGTCATAAGGAAATATTATTGACACAACAATATCCCCCTTTGGAAAGCACAAACATCCTTACTAAAAATAATATAAGGACTTTGAAATTTTTATGATCTCTAAAAAAAAACTTATCTCCCATTACTTATGGATTATAATGAATATGACTAACTCCCCCTTAGGCTTTTAAATCCTGAAGGATCATATTCTTGATTTTCTGAATGAGATTTTACATTTTATTGCATAGAAAAATCTTCATGATAAAAACATTCCTTTAGATGAACTCCCCCTTTTTAGGGAAATTTATTATTTACTTCGTATTCTTTTTTGACATTCATTTCTCCCCCTTTTTGATTTTTAAAAAAGAATAAATGGAATGAAAAAGAAAATATGGTACTTGAAATATTAGTACTAAACAAAAAAATGTAAAGTGCAATAAAAATTTCATTAAGATTGAAATAATCTGTACAACAAGAAAATACAAAAAAATATCTAATTTGGAATGAAATTATCCATCCTTCTCTTTCGGCATCAGATTCTTTATAATATTATTAAGATTCTTGAGTTCCTTGTGATCATATTCCATGTTCTTGAGTAGATAATATTTATCTTCACTTTTCTTTTATAAGGCCTTAATTTTTTCTTCACAAGCCTTAAGAATATCATTCTGAGTCCTTAAGGCATCTTCTTGTTTAGAAATTTTTTCCTCAAGCTTGATTCTAAGATCCCTTTCCCTCTTCCAACTCTGAAAAACTAAATATAATTTCCCATTTTGATCTTTCACTTCTTGCTTCTGAGTAGTTTCTTCAAGAGATAGATTTTCTTCAAAAGACATAGTGAAAACTTTGAACTTATCATCCATAGTTTCAAAATAATCCTTGACATTATCTTGAAACTCATCGAGAATTATCATCTCTTAAATAGTTTTCCTTGACCACCTAGTCATCTTCTTGAAAGATCTTTTATGGGCTTCATAATTAATGAAAAATGTTTTGAAAATGATCTCAAGGTTGACACACTTATCCATCACCATGGATACTGAATCTATTTTCTGATTTAAGGAATGATGAAGCATTTGGAGCCTTGAATATTTGGTTGGAAATATCGGAATAGTACCAAAGACCTTCTTTAAAGACTGAACAACAAAGTCATGGCCAAGAGAAGATGATTCCGAATTCAAATTCTTTGATGATGAGGATTAATTATCAAGCACATCATCTTTCCTCTTTGATAAAGCACAAAAATCTTTCTTACTAACCAAAGACTTGGTAGGAGTATCATCCATCGCCTGCTTACCCTTATATTTTGGTGATTCATTCTCACTGTCTGATAGATAAACAATTTTATCTTCATCAAAATTTTCCTTCTAAGCTTCTGCCTGAGGTTATCGTTAATGAATAATATCATGATTACTACTTTCTTCCTCGAATTTATTATTGACTTATTGTTGATCCTTGTCATACTTTCAAATTGTAGTAAGCTTAGAAGATTCATATTCAGAAGTTTGGATGGAAAACTTCTCAGAATGAATTTCATTCTCATGATAATCTTCCACTTGTCAAATCATGTCATTAGTTTCACCACTTACTTATTATTTTTCTTCGACCACTTCTTGTTATACTTCTTCATCAACTTCTTATTCCACCTCTATTTCTTCTTCTTCTTCTTCTTCTTATTCTTCTTCTTTATGTGGTTTAGGAATCACAAGCTTCTTTCTTGGAGTCTTTGGAAGTAATTAATTGAAAAATGATTCTGGTACTGGAAAATTCTCACAGGGTTTTTTAGCAGCCTTAAGAAGAGATTGAATGATTTAGCTTCAAATAATTTCTTTTTCTGCTCCTATTTCTCTTCTTTCCCAATATCTTCAGTAGCTTTCATCTTTAGGGATTTTTCCTCAGTAGGATCCAAGAAAAACTTAGGCTCCCTTACTTTGTAGTTTTTCTTGTATTCTTTCCAGTTAGCCACTACTTCATCAGAATAATATTTTTGATTTTTCAGCTTTTGAGGGGAACACTGAATTTCCTTGGAAATAAAAACTTTTTACATCTCTTGAATTTATTTCACTTTCTTCTTCCTTCCACCTTTCTTGGAGGTTTTATCTAAAACTGATTTCTTTGATAAAGCTTCAACTTCTTCATTTAAAAAATCATAAAACTCTTGGGATTCACCAAAAAATACAATTTTAATTCTCATTAGAGCGTCATCGCTTAACAATATTACCCTAAAATTTATTGATTTTAATTTGTAGGAAATTTTCATTGATTATAAACAAGAAACAATTATCTTTGATAAGATTTTCAGATACATGATAATCTGGGACTTCAGATTCCCATTCTTAATATTCTCAATCGTAACCAAAATATACTTAACCAGATTCTGCTTCTTGAGGTTCACTTAGAAATCCAAAACATACATATCGCTTTTCTTCAGATTATCTATATCTCATTTCCTCAGAATGATAAAGCCTTTAACCCAAAGTTCTAGAATCCAAAAATTCATAGAAAGATGAAAAATATTAGGAGTCTTAACTCCAATCAAAACAAAGAACTCTATGGCCTTTTCCTTATGAAAACTTCCTATACCATCAGCTAACTTATGGGAACAAAATTCAGCTTCTCCTTCATAAGGTATTCCAATAAAACTGGATGCCTTAGAATAATAAAGAGAATAAGCCTTACCATAACTCTTGAAAGAAAATTTTTCTTTGTCTCCTTGATTGAAAAGAGATACAGATTCATAAATCTCCACTAGCAAGTTTGGAATCACCGGATCCTCTTCCTTGGGTTTCGATATAACTATAATCTCCAAGCCATTTAACTTAATGTTCTTTGAGATGATTGAATCATACTTACTAAAGAAGTCTGGGTCTACCAACCTTTCATGATAAATCCTCCATTAAAATATGTTTTTATGGTTGACTCTACTTTCTAAGGAGAGAATTTTGTAGACATTCATAACTAAGGAAGACATAAGAAATTAAGAATGATCTTAAGTAGGAAGGGAAAATCATTAATACACAAGAGCTTGGGGTTTGATTTGGGAAGACCATTGGGGGTCCTTTATATAGGCAATTGAAGCGACAATTCAGCTTCCCCGATTGATCTAACGGTTGAAATATTCCTAATAAGATCTAATGGTTGAGATAATAGCTGAAGAAATATTTTTCTAGATTCCGATCTTTTGATATTTTTTATAAAAACATTCGTTTTTAAGGAAAAGTGAATCTGAAAAATTTAAAGCAAGAAGAAAATAACAAAAAGTAAAGAAGATTACAAAAATTTAGGAATATAAACATACCTTTTGGATTGCTAAGAAAATTATTTGTAATGAGGAAAAATTCTTATATAAGAACTTTATATTATGAAAATTTTGATTATGAAAAATTTGACTATGAAAATTATGATTAAAAAAATTTTGACTACGGATTTTTTTAAAAAAAACTAATAATAAAATGTACTCCCCCTATGAGAAGAATTTTCTTAATGTAAGGAGATAGGTTTCAATAAGAAGTTAATAAGGAAGTTTAACTTACAATTATCATTACTAACTTCTGTTTAATGTACTCAAATCTATCAAATGGTAAAGATTTTGTGAAAATATCAGCATGTTGATCTTTTTTTCTGATAAATTGAAGAATGATATCTCCTTTTTATGTGTGATCCCTAAGAAAGTGATGCCTTATATCTATGTTTTTTGCATGAGAGTGATGTGTATGGTTTTTTCTTAAGGCAATGGCACTAGTATTATCACAAAAAATTTGTGTTTTGGTAAGACTCATACCATAGCCTGTGAGTGTGTGTTTCATCTACAATACTTGAGCACAACAACTTCCAGCTGCTACATATTCAACTTCAGTAGTGGAAAGTGCTACTGAGTGTTTCTTTTTTCATGAACAAGAAACTAATGAATCTCTTAAGAAATTACAAGTTCCGGATGTACTTTTCCTATCCATTCTACATCTACCAAAGTCGTTATCTATTTTTTTTTAAAAAATAATTTCTATAAGTATAAAAGAGTCCTACATCCATGGTTCCCTTTAAGTAGTGAAAAATCCTTTTCACTAACTTTAAACGAGATTCCTTAGGATTGGATTTATATCTTGCACATAAGAATACCGAAAATAATAACTCTGGATGACTAGCTATCAAGTAATGTATACTTCCCATCATACCTCTAAAAGATGTTTGATCTATTGGTTTCCCATCTTCATCAAGATAAAGTGAATTTGAGGTTCAAATGGGAGTACTTATACTATTAGTGTTGTCATATCCATACTTTTTAAGAATATATTTAATATATTTATGTTGGGATATATAGATTCCTTCTAGTTTTTCAGAAATTTAAAAACCAAGGAAAAATGTTAACTGACCAATCATACTCATTTTGAAATCAGAATTCATTATATCCACAAAGAAATCAGTTAAATATTTATGATTTAAACCAAATATATTTTCATAAACATAAGTTTGAATGATAAAAATGTTTTTATTATATTTCTTTATAAAAAGAGTTGGATCAGTATTTCCCTTAACATAATTGTTTTAAAGAAAAAATCATGTAAGTCTGTCATACTAGGCTCAAGGATCTTGTTTAACCCTATACAAATCTTTGGTAAGTTTAAAAACATATTTAGGATGTTTTGTATCTTCAAAACCAGGAGGTTGATCAACAATAACTTTCTCTTGAACATAAACATTAAGGAAATCACATTTAACATCCATTTAAAAAAACTTTAAATTAAAGAATGCTGTAAAGGAAAGTAAAATACGAATAGATTAAAGTCTAGTTATAGGAGCATATGTTTCTTTATAGTCTATTCCTTCTTGTTGATTATAGCCTTTAACAACCAATCTAGATTTATTTCTTACTATGATTTCATTTTCATCACACTTATTTCTGAAGACCCATTTTACTTCAATTATAGAAGTTTAATTAGGTCTTTCAACTAATGACCATAATTTATTCCTTTTGAATTCATTTAGCACATTTTTCATAGCTTTTATCCAATCATCATCACCCAAATCTTCATCAGTGCTTTTTGGTTCTAATTGGGAAAGGAAAGGTAGATGTTCAATTTCATTTATTAAGGAACTTTTAGTCCTTACAAGTTGATTTTCATCACCAATGATACTATCACTGGGATGATTATTAAGAAACAATTGATTTGGGTTTTGTAAAACCTGTTCATCAACATATGGTAGGAATTCTTCTGGGGTAAATGCTTCAGAAACATTTTCTTGAACATTTTACTTATCAGAAGAATCTTCTTTCAAGGGTTGATAATCAGTTTTTGAAAACACATATGACGATGTAGGTTGAGGATGTATAAAAACAAAAGGATTGGTTTCATATAATTCAACATGTATTATTTATTCAATAGTATAATTATTTTTTATTGAAAACTCTATATGCCATAGAAGTTGTAGAGTATCCTAAGAAAATTCTTTCATCATATTTTTGTGCAAATTTTTGTAGATTATATTTAGTATTCATAATGAATACCTTGGAACCAAAAACCTTAAAGTAGGAAAGTTTAGGTTTTCTACCATTACATAACTCATAAAGAGTTTTATTAAGAAAAGGTATAATCAAAACATGATTAATAGTATATCAAGTAGTACTTACATCTTCATCCAAAAAATGTTTGGCTACCAATTATTTACTAAACATGGTTCTGTTTATCTCTTAAAAAATTCTATTTCTTTTTTCAACAACAGCATTTTGTTGAGGTGCTCTTGGTGGTGAGATGTTATGAGTAATGACATTTCTACTAAAAAAAGTTTCAAAATAAGAATTTTTAAATTCTCATCCATGATCAATATGAATAATTATCAATGGAAGGTTTTTCTCATTTTTAACTTGGGCTCTAAAAATTTTGAAATAAGAAAAATCTTAAGATTTATTTATTAGAAATAGACCCATGTAAATCTAGTGTAATAATCAACTAAGACAAATACATAATATTTGCCTCCAATGCTTCTAGTTTAAGTTAGACCAAAAAGATCTATATGAACCAACTATAATGCATCAGTGGTTGAGACTTCACTGACTGATTTAAAACATGATTTATGTTGCTTTCCATATTGACAAGGATCACAAACTTTTGAAGAATTAAATCTAAGATCCGATAGATCCTTAAATATTCTTTTATTAGAGAGTTTTCATAGGTTCCTAAGGTTACAATGTCCTAACCTTCTATTCCATAACCAAGAATGATCTTACATTGCAATAAGACAAGGTATATCATGGATTCTAATGTCTTCTATGTTTAGTATGTAAACATTTTATTTCATATGGGTAGAAAGAAAAAATTATTCCTTGGAATTGTGTACTAAAAACTTGTCATTCCTAAGTTAACCTTCATCACATAGTTGACTTATGCTAATAAGGTTGTTATTAAGACCATTAATGAATAACACATTTGAAATCAATCTTTTTCCGAGAAGAAAAATGTTACCTATACCAATAATTTCTCCCAGAGAATTATCTCCAAAAGTTACTTTTCCTCATTTTGTCATGATAATATTTTCAAAGAAGTTTTTGTTACCAGTAAAATGCAAGTAACATCCACTATCCATGTACCATTGGTTGTTGTTGGTACTTTCTTTACTTTCCAAAAAATAAGTGTGTTAGACTTTCAAAACCCAAAAATTCTTGGATCTGGAAACTTCAGAAAGAAAATTTTTAGGAATCCATATTTTATTTGAAAAATAAGATTTATGAAAACCTAAAGACTACGTTTTGTTTAAGGAACATTTTTTACCCAATTCCCACCACACTAACATTTAGTGAAGAATGGACCACTTTGAGGAACAAAATAACTATTACTAAAAAATGGTTTTGAATGAGTATAACCAAATCCAGAATTAGTCCTTAGAAGTCGAATTTGGGAATACATCTTATCAAAGTTTTCCTTACCTAAGGTAAATTTTGACAAACACTTCCTCAGGGAAAATATTTTTTACTTAAGATTAATAACTAAGTTTTTATCCTAAAAAACATTAGTTTTAGCACTAGATTTAGTCTCAAATACATTTTTCATAGAAATTACTTTTTCTAGATCCTTAGAAAGTTTATCCTTCGTAGAATTAACTTAATAAAGGGTTTTTGAAATAATTTCAAAATCATAAATTTTCTTATCAAGATCTTTAGAAACATCTGATACTTCATTAGTATGAATATAAATCCCTAAAATTTCCTTATAAATCTTTTTCTTGACTTTAGATTTTTAATTCTCAAGGAGATTAAGAAACCTAGAGACTTCTTCATAAGTAGGTAAAATATTATCTTCATCAAAATAAGATTCTTCATCTGAGGATTCATAATATTTACTATCACTATAATTAACGTTCAAGGATACATTGGTTATGGATTCAGCATTGTGTACCTTAGCCATTAAACAATTATTTTCAATAGGTAGCTTGGATAATAGACCAAGACTACTCTGTCCAGAAGATTTGTACTCTAAGGATTCTTCAGTAGAGTCACCACCACTGGAACACTAGGTTCATTGGCTTTTAATACTTTCTTAGATTTATCCTTTTAGTACTTTTTTCTATTCCTCTCATAATGATTTTCCTTTCTATCTTTTATCTTAAGAATAGGACAATCTGGACTTATATTCCTTGCTCTTTTGAATATATATCAAGTGACTTCTAAGTATTTCTTGTCCTTTTATTCTTTCTTCTTGTATCTAGATTAAAATTTCTTCTATCCAATAATCTTGTTTATCCTTTAGAAAAGATTAGATAACTCATTTTTTTAAGATTCAATTCCACTAGATTCAGATTGAATAATAGTCCTCTTTGATTTGGATCTTTTAACTCTCTATGGAGTCCTAGATTTCATATTATTTGATGTAGTTTTAGAAGAAACACTTCCATTTCTATTGTTATTTTTATTTAGATCAGCATCTATTTTCATTCTTGTCTCATGTTGAAGAAGTGTTCCAAAAATCTCATCAATATTAATATGTGAGACTTTATTATTCTCATCAATAACTGTTATCTTTAACTCCCACTCATTAGGAATGATATCTATAATCTTGTGCACAAGTGCCTCATCATCTAAACCTTTTCACCCATGAATTTTAAACTTTTAACAATGGTCATAAACCTCTGGTGTACATTGCACACTGGTTCTCCCTAAGAAAAGCAGAAACCATGATACTCAGCTCTATGTATAGCTCTTCTAGTTTTGATAACTTTGGAAGTTCCAAAGTGAGTTACTTCAAGCTTCTTCCAAATACAATTTTCAGATTCACAGGAATAAATCTAGCTATATATATTCCGGGTCATGGAACACAACAAAGTATTTCATACCTTATAGTTAAGTAGATATTCTGACCTTTCATGATTAGTAAAAGTTCTGACCTCCTTATCAAGAATATAGTAATCTCCAATAATCATTACAAAGTTTTCAACTCCATTATTAATAAAAAAAGTATTTATACGATCTATCAAATATTCATAATCATTCCCATAAAATATAGGTGGTCTAATAAGATTAAGATTGTAAATCGAACCAAAATTCATTCCTGCCATTTAAAATAAAATATCTTTCCACACAAACATGTTAGTAATAAAAGTTTGTAAACAAGGGTAAAAATACAAAGTAAGGAAAAATATAGAACAATGAAAAATGATCAATAAAACTTATATGTGAGTACAAGTATTTCATAGACCTCCTTTGATACCAATTGTAGAATCAAAATAATGATGTAGATGCTCAATATAAAAGGGGGGGGGGGGGTGAATTGTATACTTTAAAATTTTCTTTGGAACCTTTAATGTTGGTTAAAACTTTCTATTGTTTAACAAAGTTAAACAAGGTAAATTCACAAGACCTCTTAGTTCTAGAAACTTTCTAGATTCCGAAAATATGGTTTGAGAAATGAAAATTAACAAAAGTTTACAAGAAAAATGATTCTACCTTAAAGTGTATAGAATCTTAGTAATCGGAGTATACAAGTGTAAGAAAGTATAATATGGTTATAATTTACTTAATAATCAAAATTCAATGGAAAAAAACATGAAACAATACAAGTAACAAGTAAGAAATAATTTAACCCAAAGATTAGGGTATCCAACAACATTGGATGAAGGTCCCTTGATTTATACTTTCAAGAAATTCTGTCTTACCCACACTAGGGTAAGCCCTCTATATGAATATCAGAGTATGTCTTGCTATCCCCACAAACCCTCAAACATCAAGGTAGTCAGAACCTCTGTCTTCCTAATCAAGGAAGACCACAAACTTTGAGGTAGTCGACACCTCTGTCTTCCTATCCCCAGAAGCCCTCGATTGTACACAATAACAATCAAAGCTGCATGAAGCAATCTAAACAAGATGTTTAGTATGCACAAAGCATGAGAGTCTCACTCTCAAGAAATAACTTCAGAATCATGTAATATCTAGATTTGTATAACATTCATCAAAAGTTATGAGATCATTCAAATGAGCTCCTATTTATATGCATATTTTTAACTGTCAGATCCCTCCACCAACAGTCATATTTTTCCTTGAATTTCAGAGGGACCTGTAAACGTTTCACTCAAAAAATAGTTGGTTAGAAACAGAATTCATGACATCATTTCATAACTATAACAAGGGTATGTAAAAATATGGTTTCTCTATCAAATTTATTTTTCAGAGTCTAAGGAAAAATAATGTTCAGAGTCTAAGTGGAAAAAATTCAGAGTATATATTACATGGATATTCAGATTTTGTTTTTCAAGGAATTCAAAACCTAAATTATAAGGAATTCAGAGTCTGAATTTTATGGAATTCAGATCCTGAATTCTAAAGAATTTAGAACCTGAATTTTAAAGAATTTGAAGTATGAATTTCAGATAAATCAGAGTCTGAATTTCATAGAATTTGGTGTCTTAATTTCAAAGAATTCAGAGTCTAAATTTCATATAATTCAGAGTCTTAATTTAAGAGAATTCGAAGTCTGAATTTAAGAGAATTCAGAGTCTGAATTTTAGAGAATTTGGAATCTGAATTCGGATCCTGAAAACATAATACTCTATATCTAAGTATTTATAGAATTCTGAGGTTTTAGATGTGAAACTGAATTTTACACTTAGGAATAAAATGAGTTATATTTAGAGAGAATAATATATGAACAATGAAAAACATGTAAGGTTAAATTTCCTTGGGGAAGGAAAATTTTCCTTATTAAGGAAAAACTTCAGAGAAATAAATTTTTTCTTAAGATAGAGTCTTTGTGATTTTCAAAACATAGAGGAATAGAAAATTCATAAGAAAACCTTATTGACTCAACATGATCTATTGAATATTGGGAACACTATAAAATAATGATTTTTATTAAAATAAATCCTTTTAAAGATGTTATATTCTGGTAAATTATAGTTGGAAACGATTTCATCACAAGTTTCTTATGTTTCCTCCATCCCATCAAGGGAGGAAAGAGAATGATAGGAAGTACTTGGTAATGGAAAACAAAATTTTATAATTATATAATCCTAAAGACATTAAATTAAGATGATGATATCCTCTGGGTATCCCTCTATGCTGATTGAGATAAATTATCTTACACAATTGTCCTCTAAGAAATGGTATTCTAATAACTAATAGAATTTATGCAATAAGAATAATATACAACAAGAGGAACTTTTTCCAATGCATAATCTAGTTTATACTCTACAATATTTAATTACTTCATCATTAGGATTATGGAAACCACCCCTTTAAATAGTCCAATCATAATTGAACTATCAAATATAAATATTATCATATGAATAATCCTAATACAACTCATGGTTACATGCATCTAATAAAGAAGATAATTATAACCATGAGTTCCCCTTCTAAATTCAAGGATAAGGATTAATAGTTTGTCAAAGATAATCGGGTAGATAAATATAAGGTTTAAACTAATCTTGAAACTTGTGTCATATCCTTCATGAAACTATATATGTTGTATAGACCTGAAGATAAACACTCTAGTTAGCTCAGTAAGAGAACCAATCTACTCCTAAATCATGTAGGGTTTGTTCAAGACCAAAATATACTAGTGGAATAATTATAAAATCAGTATTTATCTAGTCAACCTCATAATGTGTAAATTTCATCTCATTCCGTCACATAAATGAAAAAGTTTCTTTTAAATTACAATAAAGGAAGGTTTCCAAAAAAAAAATGATAGCCTCAACTTCTAAACCTTAGTGCAAGGAAAAATATCATATATTAATGTCTATACCTCTAGATAAAAGGCATGGAATCTTTACATATATGTTTGTAACTTTTTTCAACAATTAAATCTTGGATGATATTAATTTTTTCAAAAGAAATCTGGGATCACATGTTGAGGTTCTCCCCATGCCTAAAAAATTTGATGCCAAGGCTATAAATTCTAACATATATTCTGTAGAAACTGACCCTATTGCGTACTATTCAATTATCCTTTTTAAATAGAATGACATGGATACCATCATATTGAGAAATTTAAGGTCGTTTTACATATCTAAAACGTTGTAAAACATTTAAATTAATTGATACTTTATTGATATTGGTTTTTAAATCCTTATCATTCTAATATAGAACCTATGAAAATTGGTTTATAATGATTTCAGTTTATCTCCCTCTAATCATACAATCAAAGGGTATAAAAAATAAAGAAAAATATTATAGGTCATATCATTAATATAGATCAATTTGGAGACCCTCTCTTCGATTTAATGTTTATGGTTTTTCTTCAAGACATGAATTTCAATGTTTTTTAGTAATTTTATAGTTTTATTCTAATGTTGTAGTGGTTTCATCATACCAGCAATGTCTCAAGAACTATCTTCATGTATAGGCTAGAGTATTTCATGGTGATGGTTCCCCTTTTAATTATCATTAATCTCAATACATTATTGTAGGATTATACCAACAGTAGATAAAATAGCTAGTGATAGATGACTTAATCAAAACCATCACCCATAATAGTCTATAAATAGACCATATTATCCCATTCCATGGTCTCAGTGAAGATTAATATTTGATATTAATCAAATAAAGAAGATCTATCTAGAATTGGGGAGTCCTAGGGTCATAAGAAACCCATATAAGAGGATTAAATATTTGATCATGTTTCTATAATATGATTTACATGCTAAAGTTGCACTAGTATTTCCACATCTAGTAGTGGAAAATAACATCATTCCATCCATGAGAATAAATATCATTCATTATAATATCTATGAAAATCTATCTTAACTGATATCTAGACCTAGTAAATACAAAAATGTCTCTATAACCAAGTGGATATTAATCCTCTAGGAAGATGTAAGTCCTAAGTTTTGGGAATGAACACCTCTTTCTTCATGATGTTGGTCACATTGGATGAATACAGTTTTTTAAAATAAGAGTGTGATCCAAGTTATAGTGAAAATTCTATAAATGATAGTGGTCCCATTTTTGTCTCCAAGACTTAAAGAGACTCTCGTATAACCATATGGGTTGAAATAAACCTATACTTCATTGGATAAAATTGAAAATTCCCCTATGTCATCTCTATAATCTGATGATATAAATACCTCTTATACCCCAATGATAGTGGAGAATAAGGAGAGAATATCCAAAATTCCCCTGATAATAATGCCCATGCATTGTAATATTTATAATCTTAAGGTTCTTTCTCAATATTCATTGAGTATAAAAATGACACCATAACATCTTCCAATCCCCAAAATGTCCCTTTCTCATTGAATTCCACTAAAATAGAGGCAGGGGAAGAATAAGAATAATAAGAGTAATATCTCATAGATTCACCTCTAATATTTGAGGAAGATGTCTGTACAAATATTAATGAACTCATATAAGTGAATCTGGGTATGGAAAAAGACCCATGAACTACCAAAACTAGTTCCACCATGTATCTTGAAGAACAAGACACATACACCTCATCATTGAAGTAGCATTGATATGTATTCACATATAATTATACAAAATTTTTTAATCTTGATCCTGATGTGACCAACCATCATTTGGATCTCCTTAGAGGTCACTATGGATACTAGTTAGTAGCTAAAAGAATGAACCAAACCCATACTTCCATGGTGGTATCTGAAATTGAGAATATCAGCATATAAAACTTCATTTGGGATGTTAAGTTTCCAAATGGTTATCCAATATTATCCCTATCAAGAAGAATATTGGGTAGATTATAGTTTTCATTGACTTCAGGGATCTAAACCATAATTTCCTGAAGGATTACTTCTTATTAATTATCAAAAAACTCTCAAATGGTAAAATTTATAGTTTCTAAGGCCTTTTAATCATAGATGAATATTCCAGTTATATATGAATTCAGATGGATCCCAAATATTTGGAAGCCACCACTTTCAGATTATCATAGGGGGCATATTTTTATTGGTTAATTCCCTTTATCTTGAAGAATATTGCATCATATTTGAATGATAAATTAACTATATCATTAAATCCCTTTATATTGAAAACTATAGAGTGCTATATGGATGACCATGTGTTCTAATATCAGTAGGGCTATGTTCATCTTGTTGATCTTGAAATAATTTTTGATTTTTTTTGATATCCAAACTAAAGTTTAACCCCTTGAAATTTCCATTCCATGTAATATATGGAATTTTTCTTAGATTTATATTATTCCATCTTGAAATTTAGTTTGGCCTTGACAAGACTAAGGTGATACTATTCCACCTCTTTGAAATCTAAAAGAGTTGATAGGATTTCAAGAATGCATGAAATTCATAAAAAACGTTATAGAGAACTATTTATGAAAGTTCCAACCCTTTTACAAGATCATAAAGAAGGGAATAACATAATTATGGGATTAATATTTTCATTAATCTTTCTATAATCTCATGAAATACCTCGTGAGCCCATTAGTGGTGATGTTTCTAGTCAAAGGAAAGCCACTCATTCTATATGTGGAAGCTCTAAAGCAATCTATTAGAAACTTTATCATCTAGTAGAATGATATAGGAATATAATGTGGTCTCTAATATTTTATAATAACTATTATAGATAATGAGACTCTATATTTTAACATCGAGAAGAATTTCCTTGCATCGATCTTTATGGTTTTGAAATTAAGACACCATCAAAATCATCATGAGGTTCATTTTGTTTTATCATACTTACCCTCTTGACTACACTCTCAGTCATCCAATGTTGAATAGACCTCTAAAATGATGGGAAATTATCCTGTAGGAGTTTTATGTCCAGTTCATACTACATAATGAAATAAAAGGGAATGTATTTGAAGATTTTCTTATAAAACATCCCACCTCAAGATACGCGCTGGTGGATATAGATTTCCTAGATGAAGAGGTATTCTCTATTTTTTATACTACCAAGACATGGGAGATAAATTTCAATGGTTCTTTTATAAGACCAATAGGGAGAAGGTGAAGTTCCCAAATGGGTATTTCATTTGTTTTCAATGGTTCAATATGTGTTTATTGAGGTGATGATGATGATTTAAGGATTTTTATGGATTCATAACATTGTCATTTAATTTTATTCTTGATATAGTATCCATTAAAGTATATAAGATTATAATAGTATTGCTATGATCTATGAAAAATTAAATGTAAAGAAATAGATTAAATAACTCAAGTGGAGAAGTTCAAGACATAATGGAATTTTTTTTGTGATTATTGTTGTGATGATATTTAAAGGAATAAATACATGTGTTTTTGGATGAAGGAGAACTGTCTACAACATTTTGGAGAAGTGTTTATGTGGATGAGAAGTCCAAGAAGTTGATTGAAGAGGATTTGATACTATTTGAGTAAATTAAATAATTTTTAAGATTCATTTAAGATACTATCAACACTTATGTATATTCCATGTATATGATTTTGTGATGTATCTAAAATTATATATAACCAATTCCACAATTTAGCTAAAATTCTAGTGATGTTGGATAATCTACCTATATAGGAAAATCCAGTGATGTAGTAGAATCCAAATCACTAAATGATATTTAATATATGAACTAATAACTAATGTAGGAATTTATGTTGATGTGAGGGAATATTGTGACATATCCAAATGGATCCACATGTCCAAAGTGAGATGATTCAAGGAAATGTTATATTGTAGAAAAAGTGAACTATGTAGGTGAATTAAGGACATGTATGTAATTCACATAGTCATTTGATAATGATGTAAGGAATTATATCCTTTTGTACTGGATGATATTTTAAAAAACATGAAATTCTTGAAAATGGAAGGTCCATGTGGTAGAGATTCCTGGGGCCATACTTGTGGAGATATCAAATTATTTTTTAGAAGTTATATTTGAGGAAAATAAGATATGGTAAATCAAATATCATACTTAAAAAAATATATGAGATCCTGATCCCTTCAAGTGTTTAAAATAAGTAATATTTGATAAGTTTCTAAAGACATAGATACTCATATATCATGTGAAAGAATAAATATTTATTATTTTGGAGGTTTAAACGTTGATTTATATGATAATTAAAAAGAGTAATAAGTTATACAATCATTCATCTAATTTAAATGGAAGAAGATTGATCCTGTTAAAGATTGAGGAGTTTTCAAACATACATGAAAAATAACTGTTCACATGTAATTATAAATACATACAATTTTTGAAATAATACATATATAAATAGGGAGAGAATTGTGAACTGACATACATAGTGAAAAGTGATTTATTATATCCTAATATATCCATTATCATGGAGAGAAGAAGTTAAACTATATCTATTTTTCCCTGAAGGATACATACTTGGGTATTTTAATAAGTTAAGGAGAATCAAGTTCGAACAAGATCTAGAAAAAGTTTCAAGAACAACAAAATTTATTCAAGAAGGTGTCAAAGCTCTTGATTGTGTTATTGAGAAAGTTTGATCCTATAGGATATTGGAGGAGTATCATTCAAAGAATAAGAATATATTTATACTAGTAGATCATCATGGAGAAGAATATCTCATCAATTATTTGTCTAACTAGTTACCAAAGAGTCTTGTGGATAAGGTGTCTAACCAATTCATTAGAAGAAGAACATTTGGGTGTCTAACCAACCAAGGTAGAAGAGTTGGTATATGGGGTGTGCAACTAGGACTAATTGGAGTATCATCTAATGGGATGTATGACTAGTTTCTTACTGAACCACTGTGATTTATAATAATATTAAAATGGATAATCCATGTTTGGGTGTCTAACCAACATAGAAAGGAGTAGGATTTTATTTTGAGCTTTATAAACACGATGTATTGATCCCTATCTCATTTTTATTACTCATTAGGTGAGGCTATGATATACTACTGAGAAGATCAATATATCTAATAAGTTTAAGTGGTTTATATCTAGAGAAAAATAAGTTATAAATAAAGAATACCACTAATTTAAGCTTATCTCTCGGTGGCACCTAATCATTACTTGGGAACTATAATTAGTATTAGAGAGATGTTACCTCTAAAGAATTAATAATAATTATAAGACATGGAGAATATTAATGCTGTAAATATCTTAGGTTTTTCCAAATTATATTTGAATAATTATCCTATTATGAAGAATATGATTCTACTCTATCTCATGTGGCTTTTCTTGTAAGTAAGAGATGATTATACAGTGGAATTTACACCCATTTTTAAAAGGGTTTATTAGAATCTATTATATGAGATAAATATGGATCTAGATTTAAATATAAAAATAAAATCATGATTTTTATTTAAAATAAGTTTTACACAAATTCCAAGATTCTCTAGGAAACTAAGGTTATCTGAGAAAAATTGAGAAGTATCTATGAATGTAATGTCAAAGTTAAGGAATCCAAAATTTAAATTTGTAGGATCTAATTTGAAGACATAAATATAGATAATGATGATACTATCCATGACTAATTTATAATGGTAAATGATATTATGAA
The DNA here is from genome assembly GCA_963277665.1 of Viscum album. Lineage (NCBI taxonomy): Eukaryota > Viridiplantae > Streptophyta > Magnoliopsida > Santalales > Viscaceae > Viscum > Viscum album. Next base: position 1,494,696,878 of record OY728119.1, on the reverse strand, counting down.
CCAAAACTAAGGTTTTGTTGAGAAGCTAGAAGATTCCATCATTGTTATAAAAATGATGAAAAAATTTCTAGATCATTTTGATTCAAAAATATCATCCTGGAAGAAATAGAAGATCTAAAATTTGATGGGTTACAGAACATACTCATATATTATTTTATGAGGAATTTTTTCAAATTTCAAGATGAAATAAAATAATGAAATTGAATGTGAGGTCATGATAATGGGAAGAACCAGAGAAGAAGAATATATTGAATCAAGTGATTTAGAAGACGAGGAAGGAGAATATTACTTAAATAAGATTGTTAAACTTCTTTAAAAAATATTATGTAAAGGAAAGTTTAAGGGAAAAATAAATAGATCACTAAAATATGGGAATATTAATATCCTTAGACACTTTCCCCATGATTTTCCAAAGCATAAGATGGAAGAAACTGAATATGATACAAAAGATAAGAATATTCTAAAATAAAAAAGGGAAAGAGGAAGAAGAAACATTCTAGTAGCATGAAGATAAATTTAATTAGAAATCATGATAAAGAGGATTTATCATTAATTATATATTCATATTATTTTGCTAATTTCATTGATAAAGTCTAAAAGGTTTTCATTCATCCAGTAGTGATATAGATGTTGAAGAAAGAACCTAACTAAAATAGAATTTAAAGCATGAGTTGAAAGAATATATTGAGGATGCTACAATGTTTATGAAAGAAAATAAATAACTATATAAGGAAAATTATAAAATTATATTTAAATTGATTATTTTAATTAAAGAGAAACCACTATTATTCATATGAATGGGGATAATAGTTTTAACATACCTGATCTTGAAAATATAGTGAGGGAAATTTAAGAAAAGATGGATGGAAAGGAGGAAAAACTATTTCAGACACAATCCATAAGTCTCTGTAACACCCCAAGCTTCCACGATACGCTTCTCTTTGAATAATACAGTAGCGTGTGTTGTACGCAACTTCAAGTTCTAACACACACCACAACCAATCAAACTAGCCGTTATGAATAGTAATACCCACCTTTTGAAATTTTATAAATTTTATCTTTCAAAATAGACTTAATTTTTGGCTTTATAATATCAAAATTATCTTAGGGTGAATTTTTGGTACTTTTCAGATAACTTCCATATTTTGATGAATAGTGAAAATTACTAAATTTTAATTAAAAACAACTTTTTTAATCGAAAAAATTAACAGTGATAAATTATGAATTTGATTGATTTTAAAGTATATTTAGAATATATTTTTACCACTTAATACAATATTGGTAATTGGACGTATTTCACTTTTAAACCAAACATAAACAAGTGTCAATCTTTTGATAATTATTATTTATTAAAAACATGCTTTTTATTTTGACAGCGGGAATTAATTTTAAATTAATTTCTGCCACTTTTTTGTTTTGAATTTAGGAAAATTGATTCCATATTTATAATCATTATGTCCAAATTGTGTAAATTGGTAACTTTTATTTTTAGACATTTTGAATAATTACTTCGGTAAATATTTTATTTACCATGGTTAAAGGGAAAATCCGGTAAATAAGGGTAAAAAAATAATACTATAATAATAATAATTTACCCTAAAACATTTTCTAACCCTATTTGTTGATACATGTTCAACCGTGGGCATATTTGGGTCGATTTTGGGACCCCATGGATCCACTTGTAAGTGAAAATGACACATCATATTAATTAAGTTAAAATGAATACAAAAATGATATATGCATATATCTTTTAGTAAAAAAATTATTACATAGGGTTATATATGTTATATATTAGACTATAAATATTAATTAGATAGGTAAAAATATTTCCTACATAATGGTATTTTATTTATAATTTTTATACATTGAATAATTAAATTTATTTATGAATAATAATGATGCAATATTTTCCTTATTAATGAAAGAATCATACAATTGGTATTATAAATGTTAAAATAAATATAATTTGTAAGTTTTGATGACATCCACGAATTTTATTGGTTAATATGACATTTTAGTATTTCTTAAATGAATTTTTTTCGAATTAATAAAGATTTTAAGACTTTAACAAAAATATATTATTAAATAGTGTCAAAATTGACATAAAAGGGGTTTTAAAACAAATATTATATTATTAATTGATATTATATTCCTAAAAATCTAAGGTTAGGACAAAGGACTTATATCATGATAGGTGTATCATTAATGGACCACTTTTGGGTCTCTTGGATGTATATAGTATGTTTTTTAACTATATAATATAAAAATACAAAGTGACATGATAAATGTCAAACTAATTAACTAAGAGTTAAAACTTAAAGATAAGGTTAATATAATGACCCAAAACTGTCTAAAATCTATTGGTTGAAAGGATTTATACCCATACCCACCTTATAATTTTAATAATATACTTTGGAGCCATTAAAAACCGAATATTAATTTATTATAAATTAATACTTTAAGTTTTTCCTAAAGAGCCCCTCCTCCCCCTTATAAAAGAACACCACTTCTAACTAATTATTCACACCTTCAAAGCCTTTTGGTTCAGCCAAAAACTGCCCAAATACTCTCTAAACTTCCCTAAATTAAACCTAGAGGCATTAGTTCGATCATAAATCCAACCTAAGGAGCCCTTTTGATCAAATCAAAAGGAAGAACCCGAAGAAGAGGAAATGTTTTCACCACCCTTTTTCAAGTTCCTTTCTTCTTCAACTTATTCTTTTTCATTGTTTCCATTATAAAATAATAAATCCAGTATCTTCTATATACTGTGATGTTATTATAAATATGGTACAACCATATTCAGTATTCTATCCATCTTTTGAACGACATGTTACCATACGTACGTACATATGGCATACCGTCTCCACACTGTGGTGTAATTGTTATTCAATAAATTATTATTTAGATGAGTATAATAATGATGTGTAATTAATGTAAATAATTAATATAAAATGATAATGATTCTGTATATATGATATAATATCCAATTATCCATTATTTTAATATCACAAGAATGATATTGTCGCTCGTGCCTATGTACGGACTACCGTCTCCACGAACGTGATCAGATTCATTCACCATCGTATCCATTCAAGTATAATTCTAATTTTATGATTAAAAGTAATTTTTAAGGACATGATATCATTCTAGATATGAATAATATACAACCTATCCATAACAAACACGGCTTACGTAACAAAGCATATAAAGTAAAACAAATCAGTTAACACTCGAAACGACGATAATATGAAAATATTATTAAAAAAACAATATTAAAAGATCATATATGATATCATATTTATATGATTCTTTTATAATTTAATAAAAATTATTTAACTATTATACAGGAGGTTAACCTACCATTCACAAAGGAAAAGTACAAGGTAAGGAGTTTTCATCTCACTTTTTATTCCCATGAGATCCATGCTATAATTACCACTACTTACTTTTGTGTGGTATATGTACTGCCCATTATTGTATTCTTTGTGTAATATACTTTAACTTATGGGTATTTAAATCTTCATTTTATGATCCTTCTTTCATGGGGTGTATTTTTCGTAAGTTACCAAATCGATAAGGTTTTATTTCACAATCTCTTCATTATCCGAGGTTGTTTATACATAATTATATACTGGGACCTCATTTTCATCCACATCCATGTTTCTTAAAAAATTTATTTAAAAAAAATATTATGATTTTACAGAATATGGGTTAAAGTAATTTATACCTTTTTTTGACTTTTTATAAGATTTTTATAAAGGAATATTTCCATCATTTTCCAAACAAGGTCCTTTTTAACCTTATTGACAAAATTAAGGCAAGAATGTCTTTTTTAACTTATATGGCGGGTGCAACTATTTTCTATCATTATAAACTCGTCAAAGCATCCATTACAAGATTATAAGAATATTTTCAAATTAAATTTTTTATTTTATAATTATGTGACTCTTAAATGATTTCAAAATAGAAAGAGATATTTATCTAAAAAGATTTTTGATTTCATCTATGCCAACATCCTTTCTTGGATTTTAAGTTTATTTGGAGTTGATTTATTAAGATACAAAAATTCCATATTGTATTGAAGGTTTTGTGATATGTTTTATTGTGGATGTGCTATTTTTATACCATTCATGATTTATGGTTAAAGTATTGAAATTTTGTATGCTAGTTTTAATACGAATGTTTATGATTTGTTTAAACATTTTCATATGAGGAATGTATTAGACTTAGTAAGTGACGGGTGGAGCCCGCTATAGCTCCTCGATGCATTGGTAGGTCACATGAGACAACTAGTTGTGGAATTTCCTGAGTCCCTTTCCAAATTTTATTTATGTTTTTGGTCGAGGCCTTAATTATTTTTAGACTTCTTGGCCGAGGCCTTGATAAAAAGTTTCAGAATGTCCGGCATTATACATTCCCTCATTATGGAAATAATATTGATGGTTCATGTGGTCATTCGACTAGTAGAATACCCATGATTATGTTTTATAATGGCATTAATTACTCATCTCATATTCTTTCCATAAAATTATTCATGTTTATTATTGGTAAAGGCTTGTGGTTTCAATTATTTACCCTGATTAATATTTATGTCATTTTCTGCAGTATCACTTACCCTTACTAAGCATTTGAGCTCACTACTTTCTTATGTTTAATTTTCCCAGGATATGAAGAATTTAGCTATGAGTGACCTGCAAGCATAATCTAGGAGGCTTGGATGTTTCTAATGAAATATATTTGTGTTGTATTTATTTACAAGTTGTAAAGTTGAACTTATGTATGAATCTTGTTTCCAATAATACTAAACTGATCGGTCTTTTGAGACATGATTTCCTTACGATCATGAAAATGTTATGTAATTATGCACCGAATTTGGGTAACTAGGGTCGGGATATTACATTTGGTATCAGAGGAAGTTTAGTACAAACCTTGGAAACTAGATTTAGATAAACTCTGATTGGAGAACATAGAACTAAGATGGACTTTGAGGATTAGTATAGAAGAACTTCCTAGAATTTTGGTATTGTAGAGATTTTGTGAGTTTTCCAAGTAATACATCCCTTTCTGGATACGAGCAGGTAGATGCAGCTCTAGAACATATGTATCTAGGGGTAAAACCCAGAAACACCACTTTGAGCTAGACTCGAATGGGAACTGGTGCACGAAAACGGGCCTTGCTGCACTCCTAGTTATGATACTCCTGGGGGATATGCTTAGGATAATTCTCATTTTCTTTACAAACCATTATGAAGGGTTTATGAGTATATACTTCCTCATAGAAAACAATTTTATGATTATGGATTATATCCATAAATAGTTCAATTTATGTTAAGTGTTTTTACAAGTATGGAATTATGTATTTTGACTCATAAACTGATCTAGTGTATTCTATTGTTTAGAAATGGAACCTAGTGGAAGAAATGGAAACCGTATTAATGGATTCACTCCATGTATGGATTGCCCTCCTGCTCAAGATAATGATAGTGGAGCTGGTGATGCAACTGGGGCAGATCAGCTAATCACCATACTGGGACAACTCACTCAGGTTTTGAATAATAACCATACCCGTATGGAGCACCCAGATCCACAGTGTGTAGGATCAATATTACATCACTTCATGAGGTAACAACTACCAACATTCAATGGGAGTATAAATCCCTTAGTAGCCGAGCAATGGATAAATTCCTTAGAGAAAATATTCCATGCCTTGGGGAGTAGTGAAAGGGAAAAAGTTATCATGGCAGTTTACCGCCTCACTAGAGATGTTGATCAATGGTGGTCATTGATTAAAAACACAAAGGAAGATGATGAAATGTAAAATATGGAATGGAGGGAGTTTAAATAACGTTTCATAGAGAAATACTTTCCTCTTGACCATCGAGCAGATATGGAAAGGCAATTTCTCAGTCTAAGGCAAAAGGAGGATAAGAATGTTGCAAAGTATGAGGATAACTTTACAAGGTTAGCAAGGCATGTTGCAGATTATATACGTAACCCAAGAAATAATATTGATCGTTTCTTTGATGGGTTAAAACCATTTTCCGTCGAGATTTAGTATCACAATCCTTCTCGTTATACGAAGATATTGTATCATGTTCTATCAAGACAAAGAATGAATTATCTAAGTCTTATGACTTTATATCAAAGTAAGATAAGAAGAGATCTGCTGAACACTCTAGGAAAGGAAATAAAGAAACAAGGAAGAAGGGAAGAATTGAATTTATACCCTGTGATAATTGTGGAAGGAAGCACCCCGGTGCCTGTCAAAAAGGAAAAAGAGTATGCTATAAGTGTGGATAGAAAGGCCATCTAGCTGGTGATTTTAGAGGAAAGAAAGACACTACCAATGTTCAATGCTAAAATTGTAGGGAGATGGGACATTATGAAAATAAATTACCTAAGAGTTAGGGAAACTTATCTCAGAAAAGGCCAAGGGATCAAGGCCAAGCATATGCTATCGCTACTACTGAGGTATAAGCTCCGAAAGACATGGTGGCCGGTAATTTAATGGTTTCCTCAAGTTTAGCCAATGCTTTATTTGATTCTTGATCATCACATTGTTTCATATCTTCCCAATTTGATAAGAAAATTAGATATGTCCAATTTTATTTAACAAGGGAGTTATCAGTCAAAACTCCTAAGGGAAGTATCATTGCTACAAAGTTCTGTGAATCAGTCTCTATTAGAGTATATAAATGTTCTTTATCTGTTGATCTCATCATCATACCCATGAGTGAATTTGATATAATCCTCGGTATGTATTGGATTTCAGACCATGATTTGAGGATTTATTGTAAGAATAATGAGGTTACGATTTTTGATGATGATGATAAGGAACACCTTATCTTTAGAGAAGAATCGTTACCACCTAATTCTTATCAAGATCCACCCCCAGTAGCTCAATTAAATTCAATTATCAGGGAGGAAGAGAATGAAATAACTATGGGTGAGGAAAGGAATGTTCAAATATAGTATGTAACTATTATAAAAGAATATGTGGATGTGTTTTCGGATGATTTACATGGACATCCTCCAGAATGAGAAATTGAGTTTTCCATTGATTTAATTCCTGGTTCAAGGCCTATATCAAAGACCCCTTATAGAATGACCACTATAGAATTATTTTAACTAAAGAAACAACCAAAGTAATTGAGTAATAAGGTATTTATTCTCCCTAGTGTTTCTCCATGGGGATCCCCTGTCCATTTTGTTAAGAAGAAAGATAGATCTATGAGGTTATGTATCGACTATAGGGAAATCAATGCTATAACAATAAAGAACAAGTATCCCCTACCTCGCATTGATGATTTATTTGACCAAATTAATGGAGCTAAATATTATTCAAAGATTGAACTTCGATCTGGATACCATCAATTGTGTGTAAAGAAGGAATACATTCTGAAGATAGCATTTTGAACCAGGTACAGGCATTACGAGTTTACAGTAATGCATTTTGGATTGACTAATGCACCCTCTGTATTCATGGATATAATGAATAGAATTTTCAAGGAATATATCAATGATTTTGTGGTGGTATTTATTGATGATATCTTTGTATACTCAAAAAACTATGAGGATCATGAAAATCACTTGAGCATTATCTTGAAGACTCTTAGAAGACATGAATTATATGGTAAGTTTAGTAAGTGTGAATTCTGGTTTCAGGAGATTTCTTTTCTTGGCCATATTGTCTCTAAGGATGGAATCTCTGTTGATCCTTCTAAGACAAGAGCAATCCAAGAATGTCCAGAACCGATGAGTATAACTGAGGTACACAGTTTTATTGTCTTAGCAGGTTATTATCAGCATTTCATCCAGAACTTTTCCCGATTGGCTAACACATTAACGAAGCTCACATGCAAAGGGGTTAAATTAGTTTGGACAAAAGAGTGTGAAAAATGTTTTGAAGAACTGAAGAGAAGATTAGTCAATGCTCCTATTTTGAATCTACCATTAGGAAATGATGGGTTTGTTATTTATAGTGATGCATCAAAGAAAGGACTGGGTTGTGTCCTTATGCAGAATGATAGAGTTATTGCCTATGTATCATGATAGCTAAAAATTCATGAGAAAAACTACCCAAATCATGATCTTGAGTTAGCTGCTGTAATCATTGTCTGAAGATTTGGAGACACTATATCTATGGTGAAAAAAGTGAGATTTATACTGATCATAAGAGTTTGAATTATATTTTCTCACAGAAAGAACTCAACATGAGGAAAAGGAGATGGATTGAACGACTCAAGGATTATGATTGTACGATACACTACCACCTAGGGAAGGAAAATAAGGTGGAAGATACTTTGAGCAGAAAGGATCATGGAGTTTTGAACATGATGAGAATTGAAAGGGATACTATTTTCATGGATCTAGTGAAGATGGATATGGGAATCATCATGGAAGGTGAAACATCAATACTTTTGCAAATGGTTTCCAAACCATCTTTACTAGAAAGAATAAAGAGTTATTAGACTGGTGATGAAGAGTTTAAAAAGAATATTAAAGTTGTAAATGATGGGAGATTGAGAGACTTTGTGTATGAAGATGGAATTTTGAAATTTGGGAAGAGACTTTGTGTTCCCAATATACCTGATCTAAAAAGGGAATTGTTGGATGATGCTCATAGTTTCAATTTCTCTATACACCCTGGGAGCACCAAAATGTATAGAGATTTGAAGGAACTTTTTTTGTGGTACAACATGAAGAGGTAGATTCCTGATTTTGTGTCAAGATGTATGGTTTTACAACAAGTGAAAGCTGGAAGGCAACATCTTGGTGGATTGTTGCAACCTCTTCTCATACCTGAGTGGAAATGGGATAATATTATGATGGACTTCGTCATGGGGATACCAAAGAATCCTAGAAGGAATGATGTAATATGGGTCCTTGTTGATCATATTACCAATAAAGTACATTTTCTTGCTATAAGAGAAGATTTACCACTTGAATGTCTAGAAATACTATATATTACTGAATTTGTGAGACTTCATGGAGTACCCCTGTCGATTGTTTCTGACCATGATCCCCATTTTACTTCAATATTATGGAAGAGTATTCAGAAGTACTTGGATACTGAACTTCATTTGAGAAATGTCTACCACCCTCAAATAGATGGAAAATCAGAACGAACTATTCATACCTTAGAAGACATCTTCAGATCATTCTCACTTGACTTTCAGGGTATGTGGGATCAATATTTACCTCTGGTAGAATTTTCCTATAATAATTGGTTCCATTCAAGTATTTGGATGGCACCATATGAAGCATTATATGGAAAGATATGTCACACACCAACCTATTGGGATGATATTGGTGAAAGAAAACTTGTAGTCCCAGAACTGGTGGGGGAAACAATGGAAAAGGTAAAGGTAATCCAAAACCACATCAAGGTAGCTCAAAGTAGGCAGAAGAGCTATGCCGATAACCGAAGGAAGGATTTGGAATTTCAGGTAGGAGATCAAGTTTTCTTGAAGGTATCTATATGGAAGGGAGTTATAAGTTTTGGTAAGAAAGGTAAATTGAGTCCCAGGTACATCGGAACTTTTGAAATTCTAGAACGAATTGGGGCTGTAGCTTACCGGCTGGCAATGCCGCCAAGTCTCTCCAAAGTTCACGATGTGTCCCACGTATCACTGTTGAGAAAATACACGCCTGACCCAATGCATGTACTCACTTATGATGAATTAGAACTGGAACCTAATATGTCTTATTTCGAAGAGCCTGTTAAGATTCTTGAAACAAGAGAACAAGTCCTGAGAAACCGGACGACTCGTCGGGTAAACGTTCTATGCAGAAACCATAAGATGGAAGAGGCAACATGGGAACCCGAAGAACTTATGATGAATAACCACCCAAGTCTTTTCATGCGATAGTATTCTAGAAATTTTGAGGATGAAATTATTTTAAAGAGGGGAGAATGTAACACTCCAAGCTTCCACGGTATTTTTCTCTTTGAATAATACAGTAGCGTGTGTTGTACGCAACTTCGAGTTCTAACACACACCAAAACCAATCAAAATAGCCGTTATGAATAGTAATACCCACTTCTTGAATTTTTATAAATTTTATCTTTCAAAATGGAATTCATTATGGATTCGGAATATCGAAATTATCTTAGGGTGAATTTTTGGTACTTTTTGGATAACTTTCATATTTTTATGAATAGTGAAAATTACTAAATTTTAGTTAAAAAAATCTTTTTTAATCAAAATAATTAATAGTGATAAATTAGGAATTTGAGTTATTTTAAAGTATATTTAGAATATATTTTTACCACTTAATACAATGTTGGTCATTGGAAGTAATTTCACATTTAAACCGGACATAAACAAGTGTCAAAATTTTGATAGTTATTATTTCTTAAAAACACTCTTTTTGTTTTGACAACGGGAATTAATTTTAAATTAATTTATGCCACTTTTGTGTTTTGAATTAATAAAAATGGATTCCATACTTATAATCAATATTTATATATTGTGTAAATAGGTAACTTTTATTTTTAGACATTTTGAATAATTACTTCGGTAAGTATTTTATTTACCATGGTTAAAGGGTAAATCCGGTGAATAAGGGTAAAATATAATATTATAATAATAATAATTTACCCTAAAACATGTCTTAACCCTACTGTATGATACATGTTCGACCAGGGTCATCTTTGGGTCGATTTTGGGACCCCATGGATCCACTTTTATGTGAAAATGACACTTTATATTAATTAAGTTAAAATGAATACTTAAATGACATAGGCATATATCTTTTAGTAATTTTTTTTACATAGGGTTATATATGTTATATATTAGAATATAAATATTAATTAGATATATAAACATATTTCCTATATAATGGTATTTTATTTATAATTTTTAGACATTGAATAATTAAATTTATTTATGACAGAATAATGATGCGATATTTTCCTTATTAATGAAAGAATCATACAATTGGTATTATAAATGTTAAAATAAATGTAATTTGTATGTTTTGATGATATAGAAAAGTTTTATTGGTTAATATGACATGTTATTATTTCTTAAATTATGTTTTTTCGAATTAATAAAGATGTTAAGACTTTAACAAAAATATATTATTAAATAGTGTCAAAATTGACATAAAAGAGTTTTTTTAAAAAATATTATATTATTAATTGATATTCTATTTCTAGAAATATATGGCTCGGCCAAAGGACTTATTTCATGATAGGTGTATCATTAATGGACCACTTTGGGGTCTCTTGGATGTATATAGTATGTTTATTAACTATATAATATAAAAGTACAAAGTGACATGGTAAATGTCAAACTAATTAAATAAGAGTTAAAACTAAAAGATAAGGTTAATATAATGACCCAAACCTATCTAAAATCTATTGGTTGAAATTATTTAGACCCATACCCACCTTAGACTTTGAATAATTCAATTTTGAGCCATTATAAACCAAATATAAATTTATTATAAATTAATACTTTAAGTTTTTCCTAAAGAGCCCCTCCCCCCTTATAAAAGGACACCACTTCTAACCAATTCTTCAAACATTCAAAGACTTTTGGTTTGGCCAACCACTGCCCAAATACTCTCTCAAATTCCATCACTTCAACATATAGTCCTTATTTTGATCATAAATCCAACCTAAGGATCCCTTTTGATCAAATCAAAAGAAAGAACCCAAAGAAGAGGTAATGTTTTCACCACCCTTCTTCAAGTTCCATTCTTATTCAACTTATTATTTCTTTGTTGTGAACATTATAAAATAATAAATCCACTATCTTATATATTTTGTGATGTTATTATAAATATGGTACAACCATATTCAGTATTCTATCCATTCTTTAAACGACATGTCACCATAAGTACGTACATACGACCTACCGTCTCCACGTCGGGGTGTAATTGTTATTCAATACATTATTATTTGGATGGGTATAATAATGATGTGTAATTAATTTAAATAATCAATATAACATGATAATTATTCTGTATATATGATATACTATCCAATTATATATTATTTTAATATCACAAAAATGATATTGTCGCTCGTGCGTACGTACGGACTACCGTCTCCACGAACGCGATGAGATTCATTCACCAACATATCCATTAAAGTATAAGTCTCATTTTATGATTAAAAGTAATTTTTAAGGACTTGATATCATTCTGGATATGAATAATATACAACCTATCCATAACAAACATGGCTTACGTAACAAATCATATAAAGGAAAACGAATCAGTTAACACCCGAAACGACGATAATACTAAAATATTATTAACAAATCAATATTAAATGATCATATATGATATCATATTTATATGATTATTTTATAATATAATAAAAATTATTTAACTATTATACAGGAGGTTAACCTACCCTCAACCAAGGAAAAGTATAAGGTAAGGGGTTTTCATCTCACTTTTTATTCCCATGATATCCCAGCTATAATTACCACTACATCCTTTTGTGTGGTATATGTACTGCCCATGATTTTATTCTTTGTGTATTATACGTTAACTTATGGGTATTTACATCTTCATTTTATTATCCTTATTTTCATAGGGTGTATGTTTCATGAGTTACCAAATCGGTAAGGGTTTATTTCACAATCTCTTCATTATCCAAGGTTGTTTTTACATAATTATCTACTGGGACCTCTTTACCATCCACATCCACGTTTCTTAAAAAATGTACTTAAAAAAATTCTTACTATTTTACATAATATGGGTTAAAGTCATTTATACCCTTATTTGAATTTTTATAAGACGTTTATAAAGGAATCTTTCCGTCGTTTTTCAAACAAGGTTTTTTTTAGCCTTTTCGACAAAATTAAGGTAAGAATGTCTTATACGGCGGGTGCGGCCATTTTATACCGTTATAAACTCATAGAAGATTACCTTACAATCTTATAAGAATATTTTCGAAGTAAATGTTTTATTTTATAATTATTTTACTCTTAAATGATTTAAAAATAAAAATATATATTTCTCTAAAAAGTGTTTTGATTTCATCTATGCCAACATCCTTTGATGGATTTTAAGTTTATTTGGAGTTGAATTATTATGATACAAAACTTATATATTATATTGAAGGTTTTGTGATATGTTTTACTATGGATGTTCTATTTTTATACAATTCATTATTTATGGTTAAATTATTGACATTTCATATGCTAGTTTTAATACAAATGTTTATTATATGTTTAAACCTTTTCATATGAGGAATGTATTGGACTTATTAAGTGACGGGTGGAGCCCGCTATAGCTCCTCTATGCATCGGTAGGTCCCATGAGACAAGTAGACGTGGAATTGGCTGAGGCCCTTTCCCAATTTTATTTTTGGTTTTGGCCGAGGCCTTAATCATTTTTAGACATCTTGGCCGAGGCCTTGACAAGAAGTTTCAGAATGTCCTACATTATACATTCCCTCATTATGGAAATAATATTGATAGTTCATGTGGTCATTCGACTAGTAGAATACCCATGATTAAGTTTTATTATGGCATTATTTACTCAGCTCATATTCTTACCATAAAAGTATTCATGTTTATTATTGGTAAAGGCTTGTGGTTTCAATTATTTACCATGCTTAATATTTATGTCATTTTCCACTATATTACTTACCCTTACTGAGCGTTTGAGCTCACCCCTTCCTTATGTTTCATTTTCCCAGGATATGAAGAAGTTAGTTATGAGTGACCTGTAGGCATAATCTAAGAGGCCTGGATGTTTCTAATGAAATATATTTGTTTTTTATTTCTTTAAAAGTTGTAAAGTTAAACTTATTTATGAATCTTGTTTCCAATAATACTAAACTGATCGGTCTTTCAAGACATGATTTCCTTGTGATCATGCCAATGTTATGTAATAATGCACCGACTCTGGGTAAATGGGGTCAGGGTGTTAAAGTCTCTCCATTAAATATGAGATCAAAATTATGGTAGAAGGATTTAAAAAATCTAGTTAAGGTTAAATGAGTGTCTTCACAAAATTATGAGAATAAATATTCAGAAAAACAAGGTATGTTTTCTAACAATCGGATTGAAATCATATATATTTTTCAAATATTTTTAGTGATAGAAGAATAACTAAGGTAGTTTAGATTAAGAATAATTATAAAAATATCTTATATAAAATGAAGAAATAGATGAGTCAGTAGGATGAATAATCCCAATCCAAAAAAGTATTCATTTGAAACTAGACAACATTAATGAAAATATGAATAGAACCGGAACCAATATGGAAGATCAAAGTTTAATGTGTTTTTCTAGTGTTGTGTTAACCATAAACATAAATTCAAATATTTATGGTTTAATATGTCTATTCAGTAAAAGAGTCAAGAATAAAGGGGTATTTTTGGGTATAATTTTAGGATAAGTTCTCATATGAGAATACTTGTAAAGATATTTTCATCAAATAATTTTTTGAAATATATATTTCAGGTTTTGGAAGAACTATGAGGTATATGTACTTTTTAAGGTCATAAGGTTGAGTTATTCATGACAAGGTTGGATAGAGAAGGTCACAATGCTTTAAAAGGGAAAAGATTCCAAAATTAAAATAGTGTTAATTCATGTGAAATGTTTATAGAAGTTGATCATGTCAAGAAAGAATGAAGGATAGTATGGAATGATCGAATGAAAAAGGACAAGGATATGGATAATGCTAAGAAATCACAAGTGAGTACTAAAGATAAAATAAAGAAGGTGGTTACTGAGTAAAATATTGAGGTATTTGAGGAGTGATCAATATGGGTTTGACAAAAAATAAAAATAAAATGTGTGAAATTTGGGAGAAATTTGGGAATGGATGAAATGTATGTATGACAATCCTACCAACCTAAGAAGAAAAAATGAGGAGGAAGAATAAATTACTAGGAAATTATGTTACATTAACTTTTGATGTAAATAAATCTACTAAAAACATACAATAAGTTAAATAGAATAAACTATATGAACATCCAAGATATGCTATCAATAAGGAGAAAAGTGATGAGACTAGAGGAGCCAAGAAGTACAGGATATGAAGAAACTCTCAACCTGGGTTTTTATTATAAGGAATAGAAAAAGTACCTCATTATTAACCATTATTATTGTTTATTAATGAGATAATATTTATCTAATTTAAGGAGTGCAATTATTTTTGTACATATTGTAAAAAAAAGAAATTTGAGTGCTTTCACCTCTGTAAAACAAGGATGATGAGTTATATGATGGAGTTATTTAAAAAAAAACTCTTCCTGAAAGAAAGTAAAGAAGTGAATATATTTTAGGGGATTGAAACCGATAAGGTAGCTGGAGTTCTTCTATTCCTAGAAAATATAAAATTTTTAGATATTTTTTTGAGAAAATCATGTTGACCAGGTTGGTTAATTGTCAGGGTTTTAATGTTGAACAATCATATGTGTTGAGCCCACCAATTTTGAACAGCTTCTAATGGGATTTATTCAAGGAGATGGAAACACCCAATAGTTCCATTATTCTATATGTTTTATGAACATAATTTCCAAATGATGATAGTTTATGGAAATTTTATAGAAATAGTTAGTAACTCACATTGGTCTAGTGGATGGGAGGTCTGGCTCATCACACCCTTTTGTGGGGAAATTATTTCCTACTCTAGGACTCTCTTAAATAATTAACACATATTCATTAATCCTTTATTAAATTTAAAATATGACACTGATATCCCTTAAATTATCAATCAATTATTATCATGGATAAAATTTATAATCCTTTTTATGTATCTAAGGTTCTTAATTGATGGAGAAATATTTATGTATTCTAGGTTCTCCATGAATGGTATATTTTTTCACATAAGTTAGATATTCTTTGGTCATTTATTATTATGATGTAGTTTTTAAGACATATAGTGGATAAATATGTAATTTATTGGCATACAGGGAGAGAGAAGTTCTTTTGATACTAGGATGGGCCCATGAGATGGGATTCCTAGATATCATCATGAAAGGAATCAGAACCCACGTAGTTTGGGGCTAATTAAGGGGACACATCATACCTTTTAAGTTCATGTGATGTGGACCAAATTGATCAGTTTAACATCATGAGACAAGGATGTTTAGGTGGAATGTTCTTAGTCAAAGGGATGGAATGAGGCTTACACTAAAGTGGACTAGGGAACCCAGAAGGGATGTTGGATCCCATGTTGGATGTGACCCTATTGGCAATATATCCTAGAGAAAATTAGGGTGATTTTTGAGTGTTGGTTTTGGACCTTAGAGAGGCTTACTGAATACCCCATTTGAACAATAATCAATTCCAATGTGGTTTGGATGTGAGGACCGATGCCTATGGAGGATTTATAAATGTTAGTATCATAGGGTATTTGGACCATTGATATGGTGATAACATGATTGGGTATTATAGAGAACATGAGGCCCATTTGAGTTGGTCCATGGGGATAATCTCAACTCAAGGTGATTTAGATGTTTGGTTGTTTATTACACAAAAATGGATTCCATTAGGTTGCTACATCGGGAATATGAACCCTTTAATGGATAAGGAATGGTTTTGGGTATTACACAATATCATAGGATTCGCGAGTGAGGGGATAAATGAATTTGGGGACCCACACCTATGAAGAACCTCTGAAGGAAGGAAAGAGACAAAGATTTATGGAAGGAATCTCTATTGAGACCTGAATGTAATTTTGAATATTTCATGATTATAACTAAACTATAAAACCATGTGATTAGTTCTTAGTGTACGAAAATATAGGAATAATAAGATCTAAAAAACCACACTATCTCTTCCATCCACTGGTGGATGAGGCCAAGGCTACATGAGAGAGAAGGGGAATTGATTCACCTATATCCACTCTGGTTTTCATAACTAGGATAGTCACATCTAGCTACCCATATAGCTAAAATCCTATAAGAAATGATAGGGGTTTAGTCTAGGAGGGGTATCCTACTCCTAGTCCCATAAAGGATAGGAGGATAATCCACTAACCCTAAAAGGTAAAATAAAGCATGATCCTTCCACTCACTATCTGAAATGGGAGGTCCCTTGTCTTAATGATGACAAGGGAAGGACATGGACCTAACCCTCATGTCTGAAATTGGGGAATACCTGACACTATCCCTATAGATGGGGTACTTTTGACCAATGGTATACACAAATTCACACAGCTCTAGGAACCTACCCATAATATGGGAATAGCGAGGGAAACCTTTAAACGATGGGATGCATAACCGAATGGGTGGAACATTGGTGAGTCTGTTTCCCTATTAGTGAAAGTATAGAGGCTTCAGTGGAGACATTGATTTTGTCTCACTCAGAGGAGAGTCCTAAGGATGGAAGTTCCCTTACATTAGTGGCATGGAGAGAGGGACTAAAGGGGCTCACATAGGGTAGGTATAAGTGAGTATAAGTGCTTCGTTCAGGGTAATGTTGGGTGATATGGAGAGGTATCACATAGGGTAAGGCCTGTACACACCAAAAGTACTTCATATAGGGTTGTATTGCATGATCTAGAGTAGAATTATAGATAATGAAAAACTTGGGTGGCAATTTTTTTTGATTCCTTGCTCTGGTCCCCAAGGGTATCCTCAAGTGTCACAGTAGGGGTCTCACACAGGTCTCAGGCTTAAAAGAGGCCCTTCATGTTACTATATATAGATCAGGGGGAGTGGTCCCTTTGTAGGTTTATGGTGTTTTACAAACTGGTGATACTTTTATCCCATCATTAACCTTAATTTCCCTTTATTTCAAGGCTTATAAATATACGTGAATGTCTTTTGAGGGCCTAGGAAAAGGAATGGGGTGAGAAGTGCTTTAAAGAGTCTCCAGATTTTTTTCATTCAAATTAGGATCCCCATAGTCCTATTTATATGAAAATAGAGGGACCTGAAAAAATGTTGTAGTCCACACAAGTTTCTCATGAAAGTACAATTCATTGGTGTTGTGAACTAGTTTGGCTACCCTTCTTGGACACATCGACATATCCTATGTGAGTCTCTTGGCAGTAAGGCTGTGTGTGCATAGGTTGGACAAGGAAACCTTCTTGATTCTACTTGGTGATCTTCACCCCTTTATTTCATTGGGGATAACTTCCATTAAATCATTTTCATCCCATGTTATAAGAGGGATTTTAAACTCCTAAGGATTGTATAGGTTCAGAAGGAGAGGGTCTGATCCAAGGTGAAGGGTTGAAAATATCCGAAGAGCTGTGTAGGTCATCTGCATGGGCATCTTGGTAGGTGATTAGTGTAGGTTATTCGTGAAAGGTGTACATGGAGGTAGACAACACAGGTAATATGAGTATATATATAGGTTTGACTGTGCTGTGGTTATTTCCTCCATTCACTTCATTCCTTTGCTTCTATCATGCAACTCAACCACACTACCTTCTAAATAATTCTCTCACATAAGAAAATTTTATAGACACTTGACCAACCATCTTACATGAGGCACTTGGGTGAGTGGACAGTGTGAGGCACATGTGTGAGTGTCTTATATGAGGCACTTGGGTGAGTCGCCTATGCGAGGTACTTGGGTGAGTGGCCTGTGTGAGGAACATATACAAGTGGTCTGTGCAAGGCACTTAGTTGATGGGCCTACGTGAGGTCTTTTCTTTTCCAAAACTTATGAATTTTAAAAAATAAAGTTTCTAACTTTAATGAAAATCTCAAAGTCTTCTTGGAAGTTTCAAATGTTTGATCAGATGGATTCCCATGAACAAGCTGTTTCATGTGTTTTGTAGATTATTAAAACCATCAGACTTGATTTCTAATACATGTGTGACCCACACACCTAGACCTAGTGAAGCATTTGAATAAGTATCAACATGAGTATCCAAAAAGTGATTATCTACCACTCAATGGCCACATGGTTTTGAGAGTTGTATTAATCCAGAAGATCTTGAGTTACTTTCCAAAGTCCTAGTTCATGGAATATACCAATTTCCCCACTGCCAATATCTCCTATATGGAAAGATTCATCAAAGAAGGAATAGTTCCTACTAGATGAATCATGAATCATAGATCTTGTTCCATGGACCTAAATACTCACATACTAGCATTGAAACCTAACTGATGCCCGTAAATATTTTGTGCTTCCAAAACAGACAAGTCATAAGGTTGGATGGAGGATTAAGACTTCCACTCTAGAGGGAGAGCCATGCCTGAATTCATATAGGTATACTGGGTGTGAAAAACTTAGGCATAATTTCAAATTGATCTTCTAAATTTTAGAATCAATTAGGTGATTTGGGTATCGAAGAGGTATGTTTATAAGAACCTAGAAATTATACCTGATCCATTAAGCCATTATAGCCCTCTAACAAACACCTACCATATGATTCATGGAGAATTTGGCCTCTACCTATTGGATTTTTTCAAGATCTTGGGAGACCCTATCCTTGGGGATATATATGATGAGTTTATTTCATCGAAGATGATGTAGGGTGATATTGACTAGATATTAGATTCACCCCACGAGTTAGTTAAATTAGTCTGGGATGTATAAAAGAAGTACCCCTTCCCGAGGGGATATATTGATTTAGAGGCATGAATTATGGTAATACTATATACAAAAGGAGAAGTTCCTACCTATAAGTGTCTTATGAGATGTGCCTTATCAGAGAATCGGAGAATCCAATGAAAATTCTGTCCCACCTGGTAGAAACTCTGGCATAACTAGTGGGGATATAAGGTCAATTATAAATTCTTTTTGAGGACTCATCTATCTAGATTATTTTTGGTATGGTTGATTACCTAACAACTGAAAATATGTGAATATAAAAGTGGAGTGAGGATATGTATGTTCATGATAGTGTTCAAATTAGTATAAGGTAGACACATAGGGATGGATTCCCCAATTTTAGGGAAGATCTATTGGTTTTTACTACATTTGTACTCTGAGAAGGCACCATATTAGAAATTAGAGCCATTTCAAGTGTTGTGTGGGTGGATTGGAACACACTTTAGCTATTATAATGTACAGAGTGGAATTTAAGTCCTTAAAGGCTGGTTTTTCCCATTTGTTCAGGGTATTTCTTGTATATTTCCTTTATCCCTAAAGCATGAAGAAGTCTTGAAGAGACTGAACATCTCAAGAGTGTTTAAATTATTCCCATACGGTGACCCTCCTATTGGGATGTTCATTGAAAAAGGATAAGATAATGAGGATATGATGTTTTACATGAATTCATTTAGAGATAGTGTACTGGAAAATCGTATTGATAATGAGATTATATGTGAGGCCTATGATCAATATTGATTTTACCAATAGTTCATGTTTCTTCACAAACCAAATTTATATCTCCCCATAAACATTTATTTTGATAAGAATCTGATGGTGGACTGATAGTTTTGGGTCCTTGTAGATTTTAATGCATCCCAAGAAAAAACTATATATGTCACGTGCATTAATCGATCTAGAATTCGGGTATTTCAGTGCTTAGATTTCCTCTTACCTCCAAGGTACATAAAAAAAGTGTCCCTTGAGTCGAGTAAACAATGAATTTTGGGCACATAATGTGTGTTACAAAGGTTTGTCCATGGGGTGATGATGATGAAGCTCTGAATTCTTCAAAGCGGTCTGAAACACAAGACACAAAGTAGGTTGGAGATGAAAGACCACATATTCCAAGACAAGGTAGTCTAGTAATCACCACCGATAATATACACAATACATAGCTACCCAATCCAATACTAGAGAAAATAGACCTAAGAGGGATTAAAATTCAAAATATTCTAGGTATTCCTTTCAGTTTTCCACATTAGAATCAGAGTATGTGTGTCTTTTGTCTATCAAAGCATGAAAGAGCATGAAATGGGATACCATAGATTTATGGTTGTTTCTCTAGGTTGTAATATGTATTTTATAGCATAGGTATATTAAATAGTATTCTAATATTCACATTTAAATCCATTTTAGTGAGTTGGAGAAATATATTCAGTATTTGGATATGTTGACATATTCCACAAATGATCGGTTCTTGGCTACAAATAGGGTAACTAATATGATGGAACACGCTACTTATTAAGGAATTTTTGGATGATCTGATGAGAAATGGGATTAATACATCAATTATAATGAGTTATATCTTTATCTTACCTTTCCCTCATTTATCCATCATAATTAATTTTTATGGGAGGAATTTTATAGTTTGGAGTAAAAGAAGGCGAAACAAGAGTGGTGTTTGAGTCACCAGAATAAGGGCTGATGGGAACCAACATCATATTGGTGGATGAGTCTTCCAAAACCTCAAAGATATCTTTAGGTCATAGAATTATGGTAGAGAATATGTAAGGAAGTTCTTCTATACCATCAACTATAGTTCCCTTAACTAAGAGGACTGATACGAGCCCCTTGTTATCTTAGGGGATGAAATGGAAGAGGGAAAAGAAGTTGATCTGATATATGAGCTATAGTAATAATTTTTACCATAATTTTAATCTTATGAATCAATTGACATACATTTTTGAATATTATTTCCTTTTATAGGATCTTCTTCAGTCTCCTCCATTAAGGGGTCTAATACTGATCCTTTGAGAACTGAGCGGGACGTCCTGGGTGAGGCATAAAATCATGATGATGAATATATCCCTTTAATGGGAGAAGTTCCAAGAGTTGAAGTCACATATTTTATTGATAACATAGAAAAATAATAGGTTACTAATAATTTTATTTTTATATCATAAGGTGAAACATGATGGTCACTGACTTTAGTCCTTATGATATCCATCATATAGATTGGAGGACCTCATAACAACTACCACGATCCCAATTACCATTCCAAAAGGGACTAAAAATCTTGGGTGGTCCTATGAAGGAGACAATGATAATAATATCTCTTGAAGAATGGAAACCATGAATTTTTAGTATCCATTGTATGGAATTTACAATATTTCTAGTTTGGGTCAAGTACCACATGCCACAAATACCCTTAATGGGGAAGATTATGTGAGATATGGTCCTTAAATAATGAACTAATGGAACTTGAGTATAGGTTGAAAATATTAATATTACCACCTCTTTGTAGGATTTTTAAGACTTTTCTATGGAACTATATATCCTTGATTTTTATCCTTAATGAATTTTCAAACACATTTGACCTCCTTTAATTTGATGTATTACAACGGAGATCGACTTGTGAAGATTTTTTGTAGAAAACATTTCAAGGAAATTCATGTCCAAGGAATCAATGTCCAGTCTAATCCAATAGATGAGGGAGAAACATACGATTTCATTCAAGTGGGAGGTTCCAAATATGCCTCTATCCAAAATTCTAATTAGACTCAAGAGGATGTTCTATTCCAACAAATCCCTTCCTAAAACATTGAGACCAGGGGTGTCATAGAGGCATCAATTCGAATTTATGATCAACCAACATGTGAGTATTATCAAATAATATGATTTTTTCACTCTCTTTTATATATTTTAATCTCTTAATGATAATGAGGGGTTTCATCTTATATCCATTGACATCAAGTTTAGTAGTAGATCCTGATATGGGAGCTTCTGTGCCAATCCATAAAACAATAGCAGGTGAAGTTGAAACTATTTTATCGTGAGTAGATCAGGGTGCCTCATTGAGTGTCCTGATCCCAGAATACATATGTATATCTAAAATTAGTTATGATTCATACTTGTAGACATAATATTCCCTTCACACTACACACCATATCATTTTTTTGATATATTTGGAAGATATTCCCAGAGACACCGATTAAAGTCCTTTCATTTCAACTTTGATGAATTCACACCCTATTTTACTTTTTAGGGTATGGTAGGTATGATTATCGCATGATCCGACATGCTGTGAAGTCAATAATTCAACAATGGGAAGAAGATCTTAGGTCATAAAAGGCTGATTCATAATTGGAAGAGAATTTTGAAGATCTCAGGGCTGCTGTATCCTAGGCGAAGCTCACCCATGACAAGGAGGCGGAGGAGTATCATTACCATCGAAATGATAAATATCTCTAAATGGTATACCTTTAAGAAGAATTTAATTCCATGAAAAAATATATTATCCAAATCCACAATTCTAGGAATATGGTCTTGACATAAATAGAGGATTTTGTGGCTACATAGAAGAAGAAAATCCATGACACTAAAGAGGCCATCGCCCTGAAATATGTTGGGTTTCAGCATACTGTGGAGAATACTTAAACCACAACCCAATAGCTAAAGGCCTATACCAGGAACACCGATAAACTTTTATGGAGAGACCTCAACCTATATAAGATCATAATCATTAAAAACATCAATGAAATGTTTTTTCTTGTTCCATGATCATCTATTTATGTGTTTTTATCCTCATTATAACCATAATAAAACATTGAACATTACTCATTGATGGAATTTCATTGTGATAAAGTGATAAAATTAAAATGATTAGGATGATAGTTCTAATTTTTTCATATTCCTTGGGCCATAGTGAGTGTAGTTTGACTATTGATAGGGATATATGAAAAACCCCATGAAAATTGTTTCTTTTCCATCATCACCCTAGTTTTTACCCATGTGAAAATTGATAACATTTAATAAGTGAGACTTAGATTTTTCCTAGGATACTAATTTTGGGGTTTTAGTCTAACTATTTTTTATATTTTTCCTTTAATTGATCAGTTTTTTCCTAAACCATGTGGGGTGCAGGTCTTGCGAGCTGAGAGACAACCTTTACCCAGGGATCCCTTTTCAAGGTTTTCATCTTAGTGAGTACTCTGTCTCTTTTGGAGGTAGTTTAGAGTCTTGAAATAAGAACTAATGTGAAAAATACTTTAGTTTTAATAACTTTTATCATGATTTATGGAATCATTACCCAATTGGGGCTTGTTGGATGATAATATTTCGATGTTCTTCAGAAACTCAAAGGGGAATTTTGAGCCATAATATTGTGATTTCTAGATATGAAACATGATTTGAGACAACTATATAAGGAAATACTACAAACCATATTTGAAAATTGGTTTCCAACATGATTGTTTTTGAAAAGGTGTAGGCTATGGCTCTTTTATTAAAATAAAATACAAGATAGTAACTAAAGAGGGAGTATGGGAAAACCAGGAAAACCCCCCAAAAAACTATTTGTTTATCTTTTTTAGTAGTTGCGCGGTTAGCCTTAATTCTTATTATCTAATTTCATTCATATCCTCTCTTCCACGCCCTTGACCCAGACCTCTCAATCTTCTAGCATGATGTTTTCATCGAGGATTATGGATATTTAATAGGTCTCTCATGGGAAAATAAACATCTAGTTGATAGACCCTTTTTGGTGGGTGAATTATTAAAATCCAACTAGGGTGTATTACTTCATAGTCAAAAAAAGTTGTACTTATGAATCTGAAATCCTATTACTAATGGATGGGTTGCTGGGAAAGATATGGACTTATCAAGGCATAGAAGGGTGGTTTTTCAAGGGGATTGGTCTGAGATTGAATGGATAATATATGTCAATGTTGTCCTTGAATGGGAATATGATCATATATAGTATTGTTTTGTGTGTAAAGAAAGGGGGATTCCATTGGGTAACCAACATTAGTAGGAGAGGTGCCTCCCAGAAAAGGGTTAAATTATCATGAAATTTAATATCATGTGACTAAGACATAGACCATATAGTTTAACATCTAATGGAAAGGACATTGAGGACTATAGTTTATGGTCACTTAGATTTTACCAAAAGATTAAATAATTTCCCTTTCATGGTAATATATCCAAGAATGTTCCATATTCTTTAGGAATGAAGGTGAAAGGTTTTCATATTTAATATGAGGGTTTCCATATACAAATATTAATATAGAAGAAAACATGGTTGGGTCTTATGGAGATAAAAGAGGTCTCTCATGAAGTTGAATATACCTTTGGTTGATAGGACCTTTTTGTGGGTGGGTTATGTAAAGAGAAATAGGGTGTATCAATGCATAATAAAACAGATAAATCCTATGATTGGACATAAATTTTGGTGGGCTACATATACAAAGATGACTAGAGAGTATTACTTTTTATTCAGACAAAGGTGTAATCAAGAATAAGACATTCCACTAATGATGGGTGGGGAAATATTATAGAGATTCAAATTTTTCAAGATATAGAGTTTGGTTTTTTGGAGGAAAGTTCCTAAATATATAAGGATAATTTAATATCAAAATTACATAATAATGATAAGATATTCTTCCCTACCCATTTCGAAACCATACAAAGAAAAATTGTACTATTTTATTATGGATGGGACAAGACATAGAATCTGGGAATTTCTATATATCCCATAAAAGAGAGAATCAATCCACATTTAGTTATTAAAAACCATGTGGTTTAGTGAAACATAGTGAATAAATCAGCCACGAATTTTAGCATCATGTGGTAAAGAAAAAGGTCACCCAACATGTAAAAGAAGGAATTAAGCATTGAAAACCCTGTTCGGGTATTTAAGAAAACATCTCATGAGAGGCATCCTGTGTTTATGATATGAGGCTTCTTGAGATAGTTTCCCAGGGCACCCTATGCTTGGTATACTTGGTAATAATACATTTTAACATAATGTGACTAGGATGACATGGTGTATTACAGTTTTAGTCCATGTGGCTAGAAACATATGTCAAGGAAATGATGGGGGATATGAGGCCTACTAGGCCTAGGATGTCCTATCATAATTTGGTTGTGAGGAAAGAAATTATAAAACATGAACATGGGTGTTCTCAGATCATGAGGATTGAGATGGGAAAATGTTAAAATAATGAATACAAACCAAAATCAAAAACAAAGTTTCTAGCATGATGCTGATGGTGCATACAAAGAGGGAGTATGTCTCTCCTAAGGACCAATGTACCTCTAATTTATAGGCCCATTTGGCGGGTGACTTGTGAAAATCAAACTAGGGAGTATCAATTCATATAGAAAAAAGAATCCTATAACTGAATGGACCTTTTTGTGGGTGACTTACGCAAATCAAACTGGGGTGTATTACTACATAGTAAGATAAAGGTGTCATCAAGAAGCTGACATCATCGATGAATAGATAAAGTTTATAGAGATATATATTCTCAAAGATAAGAAGTATTATGTGTGGAAGGAATATATATGATCAAAAAGGGGAACATTTGGACCAACATTGGCCATATAGTGGAGTCTTTTTCATATATATTTTTGTTTATGCGTAGGAGAGGGATATCTCTATTTTCATGATGGTATCCTAAAAGGGTTAATATTAGTTAAGGTTTCCTACATATATCTAATTTTCTCTACATGAGAGGAGGAATTTTTTTCTTCATGGATGGGCACAAGACATAGGGTTGAGCATCACTATGTATCCCATTTGATCATAGAATTATGCCACATGTAGTTCTTATATGAAATCTCCCAGTACATGTCTAATCTGTACACATGGAGTAGGGAATTTTTATATTGTGTATGGACCGAGTATTAGATATTATTATATCAAAACATATCCTATGATGGAAATAATCAAGAAAAACATAGTTCTAGAATAGAGGTTTTTTGGAAGACTAGACCCAAATATTATGATCCACCCAAGAATGAACCAAAATGATATGTTCTTTTAAGTCATGCAATAAGGATATAAATCATACAATTTTACATCACGTGGAAAATAAATTGTCATAAAGTTTAACATATTATGATTAGGATGTTAGGCTATGTAGTTTAATGTCTTAGAGATCCAACTATTGTGTCATGTAGTTTTAGTTCATATGACCAACACTATATGATGTTTCTTTTAAGGTTGTGCATAAAGGACCATGATTCTATGTAGTTTAAAATCCCATGAACTAGAAAATAGTGCAATGTAGTTTATTATCTTGTGATATGGATGATATTTCATGACTCTTAAGGTCATACTACAAAGTTCAACAACATATTTTAACTCTTTTATATGAAGATGATATGTTCTTTTATTACAAAAAATATTTCATGAGGAATCTTGCATTGGTAGGGGCCGTAGTTATCCATCTATAGATATTAAGGAATAATCTCCTTTATAGTGGAAATTATGTATGGAATATGGTTACTCCCACTTTGGTTCAATCTTTGGAGGTTTCTTCATAGGTATCATTGGGGTCATGAGGAGCAGTACCATTTCTCAATGAAGGAACGAGTGGAGGTGAACCCTTTTTTTAAAAAACTCATGCTATATGATTTTGGTAGAACTCTAAGTGATGAAAAATGTTCTGTCTCTTCTCATAAAGTCTCTCTAATTCAACCAACCATTTTTGGGATTTATCATCTACATAAAATCCATTAAAAATGGAAATGTGGAGAGACACTATTTGAACTTTAATGGGTAGGACCGCTTCTATCCGATATATCAGTGAATATAGGGTCACCTATATGGAAATGTGGGTTGTAGCTTGATAGGACTAGAAGGCATGCAAGAACTTATTAGGATAATAATTTTTATCTTTATCCACCACCCACTAGAGTTTTTTTGGTAGGGTCTGGTTGATGACCTCTATCTTTCTATATTCTACTGCATGATTGTGGGGAAAATGGTTGGATTTGATATTATATTCCTGACATATATTCTCCAAATTAGTGGAAATTAAATTGGTTCCATTTTCTAATAGTACTGTATGATGGACACTAAATTTGGTATGAATGTTATCCTTAAAAAATATAACAATACTTTTAGCCCTGAATTCTTTGGGAGTCATTACTTTATCCCATTTAAAGAATAAGTCAATAATATTTGGGATGTTTTTGAATTGCATGGTCATGGCACAAGGATACCACTCTACAACATCCATTCACCATAAAACCAATGGAAAAGAATATTTGGTTATGTTTAGAAACTATATGGTTTGATAGATTATATTGGATTTCACTTGATAGGAATGGCACTTCTTGGTGAATTTTACACAATATTGTTCATTGATGTCTAGAAGTATCCAAGCATTTAGATTTGATTGTAAATCCTAAACCCTAATTTGTGGGAAAAATAGGCTATGGAATGTACTTATTTCATGAAAAAATTATACTTGTCTCCATCGATGTACCCGAGAAGGATTCCATCAAATACTCACTTATAGAAAACTTTCTGTTGATTCGAGCCATCATAAAGAGTAAAGATGGTCACTCATCATCAGATTTGATATTTTATATCCCCATATAATGAGAGATATACATTTTTGAGATTTTCTATAATGGGTATCATCAAAATAGTGTTAAGACCATATGGTTTAAGGATATATTTTACCTCACTAATTTCTTCCATGAAGATATGAACAATAGGAAAGACCATTCAGTGATGTGTAATGCTAATGTCTGTTTCATCTCAGTCATGATTTTCCGTAGCCATGGATGCATTTTCTGATGCATCATACTAAGTATTCAATGATCTTGGTACATGATTCAATTTTGTATCTAAGGATAATTCTTCCATTATTCCTTGTACATAGTCAGACATGGGGATTAACTCTTCTTCTGTAATAGCACAATTACTATTTATTTATTTTATTACCAATTATGAACATAATTTCACTACTAAGTGTTATACTAGAATATGAAGTGCCAATTTTATGCCTTTGACGAGGGACTAATATTTTTTCTCATTTTTTATACAACCTAATGACAATAGGAAGGAATAAGGGAAATAATCCTTTACTGGAGAGATGATCATGACTCCCAATCCATCTTTGTTGAGATTAAGTTCCTCCATTCACTTCCAATTTATGATTTTGGAATCATCATCAAAATACATTTTCCATGTCTAGTTATTATCTTTAATATATAAGATCTCTTCATCTGAAAATTCAGTATTTAACAACATTTGTTTTGAAAAGGGATGATCTTTAAGAAAATATTCTAAATATGAGACTTTTACCACTTTCTATGGTATGAAAAAAATGTAAAATTGCTACAAGATAACCACCCACCATGCCAAATTTCCAATCGGAATAGGATGAAAGAGGATATATTTGAGAGGGTTGTTATGAGAGAACAAGTGGACCCCATGGTGCTGTAGGTAGTGCCTCCATTTTTGAACTGTGAAGATTAAAGATAGACAACCCTTATCGGTATCTGAATAACATGTATTAGTGTCTATCATGGTTTTAATGAGATGATAATGATTGTTTTCATTCCCAAAATCATCTTTGTTTGAAATTAATTCACTTACTGATCATTCTAGGTCCTTCACATATATAATGATTGGATTACCCTTAATGGGATGAATTAACACCAGTGAAATCAATATATATTTCTCAAGACTATAATATTATTCTTGGAAGTCATTGGTCCATGGATATGCGACCCCTTCTTCATCAACTTGGTGAACAGAAAATACTTTACTGTGAGGTTTTCTATAAAGAACCTAATATAGACTAGGCATCCCTATAAACCAGTACACTTTTTTAGGTTTTGATGTGGTGAAATATTGAGGATATCATTTTTCTTCTCATGGTCAATATAGATTCCAAAATGGCATACAAAAAAGATGATAAATTTCCCTAAGGTGACCTTGAAAGAACATTTCATGGGGGTTGTCTTCCAGCTGTTCTGTTGCAGTTTGTTGAAGATGGTATCAAAATCATCCAGGTGTCTAGAACTTTGTTGATACTTAACCACCATATCATGTATGTAGAATTCAACAACCCTTCCCAAGAAGGGTTTGAAGATGCGATGCATGACATGTTGGTATGTAGCACTGATACTCTTCAAACCAAAGGTTATTATCTGATAGAGAAATAATATATAAGATGAATGAAGGTGGTGGATTATTAATCTTATTTGGAAATTCATATTTGATTATACCATAAATATCCAACAACAGAGGAGATGGATTAATATCCAGCCATTACATCGATCAAATGTTCTATGATCGAGATTGGGAAATCATCTTTTGGGCAGTGCCAGTTGAGATCTATAACATCAACACATGCCCTGATTTTCCCATTATTCTTCTTTACCATGAATATATTGTATTGAAATTATGGATGCTAGACATCTATAATGGAATTTTATCCAATAAGATTGTCAAATTTAACCTCAAATTTGGCATCGTGAGTTTTGTGTGTTCTTCTGGATGATTGTTTGTATCCCTGGTGGTTTTCTTGAAAGCCCAGGTGGTGAGCAGACACCATTAGATCAAGGACTTCAATTTAAATGTAATTTTAGGAAAAAAAATTCATGATTCTACTTCATAAAAGAGGTATATACCTCTTTATTTTCAAAATCAAAGTGTTTCATCAATCTTCCTCTATACCTAGGTTTATTTCTCTGAGTCTATTAATAGTGGAAGAAACACATTCCTTAAATAATGGAGGGGAATCCCTAAGATATTTCTCTTCCACAACCTCTAATTCATCTTATACATTACTATTATGGGAAGTAAGCAATGAAGGAGGATATCTAGAGTTAGGGGAGGAATAAACATTTTGAAATCCTAAATATGAAGCAACTTCCACTGAACCAACTGATAGTGTGGGGTGCCATTGAAGCTCCAAAGGGGATGAAGTGAGGGATAGAGAATGAGTATCTTTATCATCCCTTGGTAACATTAAATCCTCTTCTGACTTAGATGAGTATGTTGGGATCTATTAAAGTTTAGGGAATGGAATGAGAGGATTTTCATCCAAGAATTTACTACTATCTGGAGAGTCATAGATCTTTTCAACACTACTAGGAACAATTTTTATGACCAGTATCACTAAGGCTGTTGAATATGAAAATAAATTCTGGTTCATTACTTTGATCTGGTGGATAGGGAATGCATATTCTTTATTAATATATTTTAAGGGATTTTTCAAGGTCATTTATAGACCATTCAAGGTATTTTCCAAGAAACACCATCAATCATGGGTTATTTCCCTTACCTATGGTAGAATCCATCATAATGAACTGAGTTTTGTGGGATTTTATTGGGGATTTAGCACTATAAAACATCCAATTTTGTCCATTAAAGCAATATTTGAGTCATTGGTGGTATTATGAGTGGATTTCCTCATGCTGATGCAACTAAAGACTTCCCTGTAGAAAATTGAATGTCATATCTTGCTGAATGACCAGAAATTATGAGTCAAATACTATGTCTCCAAATTGGGCATTGAGATTGATTTTTCTAAGATTAATTTTCTCATTATTGTCATAAACCTATGTAGATGATCATCAGTCTAGTTGGTGAGGTCTCTCTAAGTACATCCATGAGACCAAGGTTCAAAACTAGGCAGAGGTATAATTTCAGGGTACTGTAGCAGTACTGTACCACTACTATAGCAGACACTATAGAAGTTACTATATCAGGTACTATTCTGTACTATAGCAACCATAACTATTCACCTTGAGCTACTAGTTTGGGTTTAGAGTCCTTAAGGCATTTGAGCCACCCAGGCCTTTGGGTCAGTAAGGCTTTCAAGCCACCTCACGGCCTTTTGGCCACCTCAAGGCCTTTAGGGCCACCCGATTTTCAGTTCCACAAACAAATTTTACAAGGAACCACTTCAGAGGAGGAAAGAGCAGGGTTCATTCACCAGAGTAGGGCTAAACAGACTTAGGAAGAATGATAGGGTATGGAATTTTCCATTAGTACCGCACTTGTGCACCACTTCACATGGACATGCTAGCCGAACAGTTATGCAAGGTGGAGAGTTGATCACGATGCGATGCTGGGGAGGAGTGGTTTCAAGTAGTCATAGTCTGTATGATTTCCTTAAGACCTAGGGTCCTATAATATCTCCAATCCTATGCGCAATGTAATACCTAAGACTATGGGCCATGTAAGGGTCCCCCACATCCTTTTAAAGAGGGGTTATTAGAAAATAAATAAAAAAATAAGGCCTTCAGACCATTCAGTCAGTCATAAACCTATGATTTTAGAGTAGAAGGGGAAAAGTGGACTTCACTATAACCCCATGGAAGAAGAATTCAGATAGGAATATGTTTGAATCATGGTCCATTATTAATGAAATCACACCATATATCAATTTCATTTATTCTTATATATATACACACGGGCTTAATGTGTCCTAAATTAATGGATTATTTATTCTACTAAGTAAAAGATATAATCATGTGGAATTCATTAGGATTTATCTATACATGATATTATTTTGCGGTGGAAAATTTAGCTAAAAATTTATGAGGGATTAGAAAAGCCTCTATGTGAACTTCTTAGAGGTCTTTTGATAGGATTAGAGCATCTGAGAATGAAAACATAGCTTGAACTACGTCCAATTTATTTGAAATGCCATACTTTTAGGATAATGTTCTATGCTTCCAAATTCAAGGATGATCTTTCTCTGGTAATTTAGGAATTGAAGCACTTAACATAGGCAGATCGGCCCTTGGAACATAAATTGAGGGCACTTATATCCTTGGTTGGTTAGGTCAACTAGATATGGTTGCATGCTAAGGTTAATTTGGAGATTAAATCCCCAATAATAAATATTCTCATATGATCTAGAAATTAAAATCTATTTAACATGTAGGGTATCTCTAATTCTCCTTTAGGACTCACTGGAGGGCTCTCTCATGTGTTTCAGCTGTGCAGACGGTCCGAGAAGGGATGCGGCTAGAGTATTTATTTCTACTGCGATCAGTATTCTTTGATATCCTCAGATATTGTGGCCTATTCCCCTAATTTCCCAAAAATATACAGGTATTATAGGTTTATTTATATACTTATAATTATATATAAGATCTATTAAGTTAATTACATTAATGGAACTAAAGATAATCTCTTTTTCTGATAAGGATTCTATCTCACGGGTTAACTCTTATTGTACCGTTTAGTGGGGTGATGCCCATGATTCTATGACTAAAGGAATGAGTTAAAATAAAGTCAAAGAAAAATTACACCCCGTTATAGTTTCTTATTCCTATGTTTTCTTCTCACTATTCTATCCATGTTATCCCTTGAAAGACTATATTTTTTAGTATTACATCATCGATGGAGTCAGTTGTGCCACAAAAGGAGTGACTGGGGGCATATTCAGTTTCTTCAACTATGCATTGAGGATTTCATAAGCCTAGTTGATCAAATTTTGGACTTTCCAATCACATATATTATAAATAACTTTTTTAGTGACTTCCTTTCATTCACCCACTTTTTTTGTATTAGTGGTAGAAACACATGCTACCTGTGTGGGTGTCCTTCCCAGTTTCACTTATCAAGAGTCCACTATATTTTTTAGAATTTCATTGACAAAAATGAATTCTTGAAGAGTGTTCCAAAATGTTTAGTGGTAAGGGAAATAGTTTGGGAGATCTTTGAGGACAAACTGATTGGGCCTTTTTGGCAATAGTAGCATAATAATTTAATTTTCCACGTCCATGATGAATTATTCAGGTAATTAGTTATATCAGAACAATTAAAAAATGTTATATAGATCCCAAAACTGGTTCTCCTTTTTCCCTTATCTCATCCTAATGAAGCATAAATTATTATTGATTTTTAGGAGGGGGTGTTTCATGATATGAAAAGTGTTTTACAGCTGGAACTGGTGTATGGTCTGGATCAAGTGTGATGGCCGCAACCTCTAATTTTAGTATTATCTTCCCTTGAGATGATGAAATTAATATGGACATGGCCTTTGTTCAAAGTATGGAATCTTAATTTTTTAAGAAATGATGATAAGATCCAGAAACCCTCCAATATATTCCACTTTTATGAGTGGTGTGAGGAACTCATCATGTATATTATCTATATATATAGACAACAAATATTTTTGAGGAAGTTATATTTTTGAGGAATAGGTAAACCCTTTCCATTGATAAAGGAATTATGAGACCCTCTCATTACCCCACTATTTGCAGTTTGAGTGGTAAAGGAATAATTTATTATATAGTGTTGAGCTAAATTGATAGAGGAACTACTAACAGAGATCTTCCTATCCCACAATTGACTATGTTGGTAAACTGGTGTACCATACAAAGGA
Source organism: Viscum album (assembly GCA_963277665.1). Lineage (NCBI taxonomy): Eukaryota > Viridiplantae > Streptophyta > Magnoliopsida > Santalales > Viscaceae > Viscum > Viscum album. The sequence continues at coordinate 1,494,663,025 of OY728119.1, read as the reverse complement.
TGATCATTGAAGTATTTTTACAAAGAATTTGAGTATCACTACTTCTTTATATTCAGGGGTTATCCTCATGGGATCATGGTGAAACATTAAATGCATCTAGTAATTATATGAATCCCCCAAGCCATTAAACATTGGAAATATAGGGTTTCCAAAATTTTCCAACAGAGGGGTCTAATCCACCCATCCAGGGTAAGGATTCCTTTCCAGCTATACTGGTTCACATTGTTATCCTATGGATTCAAATATAATTTTCAATGAATCAATAGTATTGATGAACCCTTGAGGGATTTCTAGTTGAATAAGGGTTTGAGTTGGGGTAGTAATAGGTAGATCCATATAGGGTGGATCTATTTTTACCCATGGTGGGTAGCCTATAGGGGATTGTTTGTGAGGGTGAACTTGACCCTATTATAGTTCTGTACCCAAAGGATGTAACTCCTGATATATCGCTACCATGGGGTCTAGATATATTTTCCATTGATCTTACATGTTGGGAAGTTATTTTGGCTCCACTTCAGCTGTTGGGATGAACCCACTTTTCTGAGGTACATCGTTTGGGAGTGCGATTTCCAACTCTATTTTTAGATCAAATCTAGTAGGAAGGTTGCCTATGAGTAATTTTTTATTGAGTATTCTCTAGTATTTAATCTCTTCCTATTTCTCAGAAAATATTTCCTTAAGTGTGAGGGGTTCAAACTCATCCGGAGGTGGGTGAGGCACAACCTTACCTTTACCCTTTTATTTTGTGGATTCTCACTGATGAGGTAGTAATAGAGTGGTCAATGGAATCCCAAAATTCAGAGAAAGCATCTAGTTCTAGGTACATATAGCTCCTTTAGTCATTTCAGTGTGGACTATATTATGAACTGAAACTTCTTCCTTTTACTCTTCTATATTTTCCTCATGTTCTTTAGCATATTAATGGACCATGTTAACAATGCTCACTGTTGCGCAAAGCATTAAAATCATTTAATAAGTCTCTTCTAGAGATTTCTTTTGTTAGTTCCCCCCATGAGCCCTCATTCATTTATTTTATAGTCCTCTTGGAATATTTATATGAAGTGTAATCCAATGGGAATCTAAAAATAATTTTTTTCATGCATTTTTCAAGAGAGGATATCAGGTCATATTATTTGAAGAACTAATATATTTCATTCTTTGGTGCCCCCCCTAGTTGCATGAAGACTGAATTTCATTGAGGATGTATTTTAGGTAAAAAAATTCCATAGAATTGTCGAAAGGGATTCTTTCAATCTCCTTCCCACAACCTTTTGAGCCTAATTTTCTATCCTCAAAAGTCATATTAAAATTCCCCCAGCCCTACATGTTGGGTTTGCTTCTGGATTTCCATGACTACTTTCTTGATTTTATATGGTCATGTTTGAACATGGTATAGGTACATTATATGGGTTTCACCTAAACCACCATCTTCCAAATACATTTTTGAAATTTGTGCTATTTGATGATTGACTTCCCTTAATCCAGAGGACTACTTGACATTTTCATATTCTTGATGAAAGAGTCTTTTTTTGGATCAATCTCTTCAACCACAACAATTATGAGAGTTGGTAAGGATTGTTTTTTCTAAGTGTACAAACTATTGTGAACAAAGCTCATTTCTTGAAGCTAGTCTGAGTATATGAAATTTCATGATGTCACCTTTGGTGGGATATTTCTATTGGGGATCATGGTGGAATGAAATTCCCATTATTCCCCCATCCTACAATATGAAAACTATACGAGGAATCAACGAGTAGCTGACACAACCATTTAAACACATCGATACATACACAATGACGAGATCTTTTCTATTTCCCCACTTTTAGGTTTCATGCAGCTATGAAATATGCCAAATAAATTTTATGGTGTATCCATTCAATTAATTTTATGTGTACTGGATATTCATCATAAGGTAAAACATTTGAATTTAATTGATAAAGAGTGTTCCATATATTGAGGCAGATGTCATACACAAATCTTCTGAAAATGACTCTATAATTTTGTATTGAGAAGTGGATAGAGTTAATAAAATGTCTAGTATATTTTCCTCATCTAACTATCTCTTCATGTTAAATATTTCTTCTTTTATTTCACTAGAGGCTCATCAACTTGGTATAACCATAGTGGATGCTTATATTCTTCTTTATTGTAAATAATATGATCAGTAGGGGAATCCTCTGTCACATTGGAAGGAAGGAAATCCAAGGGTGGTTTGGAGAGTGATATTTGGCTTGGGATATGTTCTTATTGAGAAAGGATTTCAATTTTCAATGAAGAGGAATCAATATTTAATGACCTCGTTTTCCAAATTAACTCTTGATAAGAGGGATTTATCATCATTAAATCAGTAGGGGAACTACTTATGGAAGTGAAATTTCTCTATGGGGAGGACCATCACAATGAATGCCATCATGGGGAGGACTATCATGATGTCTTGATGTTCGACTATAATAAGATTTACTATAGAATATACCATAGTTAGAACCTTCAATGTGGATGATTTCAAGGAGAGTACCTCCTTGTTGTTTGATCTTAATGCCACATAGAGGGCTATCATGTCACTCATTAGGAGATGGGATATCGAGATCAATCAAATTTTGGACATGAAGTAATCCTTTAGGATAAAATTTATGGGGATAATCACTAGAACTAATTATAATATTTGGGTAATTTGATAATGTAAGTGTACGACCTTGATCTTCCATAGATAAACATATGAGGACTTCAATAACTCTAGCATCAAGTAGAGCGGGATAACATGTCTGATCATCACATTCCAGTCACCTTTGATGAGGATTTGTTTTGGATTCCTTCTTATAGATGACTGTGGAAACTTTATGGTGATAACAGTTTTCATACATAGTATATTTTTTTGATAATCTCCGACGTCTCTTTTGGAAGTTTTCAATAGGTCTTTTTAATTTTGGTAGGGGTTTTTTCCTACCCTAGAGTGCCCATTGGGGTATACCGATTACCTCTAGTTGGAACATGGATATGGGCCCAATCCAGTTTTCTATATATTGTGGGATAATTAGGTTCATGACTCTACTAGATTAGAGAATAGGTGTGTATATAATCTATAGTGACCCTCATTTTTCACTAATAAGTCACTCTTGTTATGGTGAAGAAAGTGGGTGTCCGCCCCTTTACCACTGTCGTTATTATATCCCAAAAGGTTTGTAGGATTTGTCAAGGAATTTGTGTCTTCCCTTTCATAATTTACAGGATATTTTGGGTAACATAAATAGTTGTATCATTGATATATTCCCATTCCATGACATGAGTAGGGGTGTGTACCTCTTCTTATACTCCATTTCCTGATGGCATGTATAAAAAATACTTAGGTTTGGGGGTAGATATGTGGGTTTTCTCTCTATTTGATGATAGAAAATTCCAAATGATCTCTCTAAATGTTTCTAGGTTACAATGATAGGCTTGATAGAGGTGGGAAGGTGTGTTCTCTTTCCCATGTATTTCTTAAGTATTTGTTTTGTGAGCTTTTTAGATGTGTGTATGTGTTTGTGCCTACTTGTATTTTACTGCCAAATTTGATTGGAAGGATCCTATGGATACTTCTGAGATGAGTTGACAGACTTAGATGGTGTGGGAAGGTGTTTGTTCCAACCCATGGTTTAACACCAAATGTTACTAGAGGTATTATTTAGATGAAATTGAGGTGAATCCTTGCTACCTATTTCCTGATTGCTGACCTCTGAAGGTTGTCTTGCATACATAGGTTTGGGTGACATGGTTTTGAATATCAAGGAAAAGAACCCCATCATACTGAGAGTTTGTCACTATGTGATATTGGTTGTGATGACTGATTTTTAGATACTATCAGAGGAATCCCTATGTCATTTGGATGAGGCCATCAGTGCCTCTTGATATACCTCCCTAAGATAAGGGAGGATCAAGTTGTCATGTTTTGGGGAGAGGCTCCCAAAATGGTTTGAAAAATTAATTGGAAACTTCTGCTTCTAGTCCACCAACCATCTTCGAGTAGATAAATGTTGGGGATTCATGAGCTGGAGGTCCTATAGAGAATCCTACAGGGTAAATAAGCTACCATTTAGGTGGTACACCAGGACTAATTCATTTGATACCCAACATTGAAGATTCTAGGTGGGATATAGTGTCCTATATTTGGTTGAGGACCCATATGGAAGAGTAACTGAAGCATATTTATTCTAAAACTGGTATAACACCATTTGAATCGAAGGTAGATCTAGATGAAGGTTCCTAAAATATATGTGAGAAAAACAAGAAAACCCCATCAAATAAGAATATCCATAAATGGACTCATTCAAAATTGGATGTTTTTTTGACCTCTTTCATTTTTTGTGCAAAGGGTCCTGACACGTGGGTGACATGATCATCTTCCTTAAAGACTCATACAGGGTTCAACATTTTTTGTTTCTAATGAAAATTGTGTTTCCTCTAATGTTTGATTGTGGGGGTTTGATTGATGCACAATCATATATGTGGAGCTCACCATTTTCAAATTAATTCCAATGGGATTTATTCATATAGCAAGAAACCCTCAAGAGTTCCCTTATTCAAGATTTTTTATAAGCCTTATTTCTAAAAGTAGATGATTGTTGGGAAATGGTCCAACAATGCGTAAGATCCCACATTGGTTAGGAGGATGAGAGGTCGAGATCACCAAAAACTTTAGGGGGAATAATTTACAACACCAGGAATCTCTTAAAGATTTAATAAATATTCACAAATTCTTCTTTAAATCCCAATAAGGTCACATGTCAACCTTAAATTGACAATCAATTATTATCACACATGAAAATTATAATCATCTGTATGTATCTGAGGTCCGTCATCAAAATATACATCTATATGTATCAAATTATCTCTATTGATTATATCATTTTTTATAAGGGATGAAGATTCTTTCGTCCTTTATTATTATGATGATGGTTTTAAGATGCACATGGGGACTCTATAATTTATCATCATATAGGGATATGGAAGTTTTTTTTGATATGAAGATAGATACCATTGTATTCTAATGGCCCGAAGGCCTTCATTTTTTATTGATTTTGATAATACACCTTTAAAGGGGTGAGGTGTAACCCTTAAAAGGACCTTACAATTAAGTATTACATTGACCATTGGCCTTAGAGGAATTCATTGCCCGTAGGCTTCAAACATTACATACAACCTAGACTATCTACTTAGAACTGATCCTCCCCATCATCTTCATCATGAAATCAGCTCTCCACCTTCGCATGGCTATTTGACTAGGCTATCCCGTGCATGCACAAGATTGTACCGATGGAAGGTTCCATACCCTATCATTCTTCCAATCTGTGTAGCTTCTTCTGTGGTGAAATCTCCTTGCTCATCCTCCTATAGAGCATGTTCCTTGTAGGTTGTCTGGATTTCATCTGCACTTAAGGTGGCTCGAAGGCCTTGAGGTGGCCCAAAGGGCTTACTAGCCTAAAGTCCTGGGTGTCCTGAATGTCTTAAAGGACTCAGGGACAAATCGGTGGCCTGAAGGCCCAAATGGGGGAAAATTCTTGGCTGCTACTGTGCCGAATAGTGCCTACTACAGTAGCTTCTACAATAACCTGGAAATTATGCCTCCACCTGGATTTGATCCTGGGTCGCCTGGATGCACTTAAGAGTCCTCAACAACTAGACTGAGGCTCATGTGCAACATATAAAATTATATGGGATTCTTAAATATCCTTGTAAAAGGAATCAAAACCCACAAATTTTAGTGCCACTTACTGGGACACATCATATGTTTTATGTTTATGTGATGAGGACCAAATCGTACTGTTTAACATCATGTAGAAAGGAAATATATGTGGAAGGTTCCTATACAAAAGGATAGTGTGGAACTTACACCGAAGTGGACCATGGAACCCAAAAGGGATGCGGGATCCCAGGTTGGATGTGAAACCTCTAGGAATATAGCCCAAATGAAGTTAGGGTGATTTCGGGGTGCAGGGTTTGAACCACAGAGAGTATTTGTATGTATCCCATTCGGATGGGAATCAAATCCCACATAGTTTAGTTATAAGGTCATATAACTTTGGAGGCCCTTTTATGGTTTTTATCATAGGGTATTTTGACCTTTGAGATGGTGATAATATGATTGGAAATTATACCAAACATGAGTCCTATTTTAGTTGGTCTATGAGGAGTATCCTGACTTATGATGATATAGAGGTTTGGGTGGGGTGTATATCTATGAGGATTCCACTAGTTTTCTACATCATGAATATGAAACCATTGAATTTTTATAAATGGTATCAATTATTAGACTATATTGAATAATAATCGGGTGTTTGGATAAATGGATTTGGGGACCAATGCCTATAGAGGCACTTGGAAGCCAGGGAAAAAATAATATCAAGGAAAGGATTCCCTAATAGGACATTTATTTGATCTGGTAGATGTCATGATTATAATTAGTCTCTAAAACCATGTGAATCATGATTAGTTTGAGAAACATGAGGAAAGGTAATATCTAGAAAACCACATAATCTCCTCCTTCCACCGGTGGACAAGACATGGGATATGGGAGAGAGAAAGGGCATTGAGGTACCTATCTACTCTCTTGTTTTGATAACCAACATAATCACATATGGATCCCCATATAGCTATGAAATTGAAATAAAGGTTAGGGTATAACTCTATGATAGATTCCCTAGTATTGTTTCTAGAGAGATGAGTAGGGTAAACCACTAACACTCAATGGGAAAAGAAAGCATGATCCCTCCCCTCATTGTATGAAATGGGTGGTCCTTGGTCTCAGAGACGAAAAGGTAAGAACATGGCCCTATCCATCATATATGAAACCAATGGTTCCTCTAAACTTTTCTTAGAGTTTGAGTCCTAATGAGGGAAGGGATTCATAACTGCACACACCCCATGGACCCTAACCATAATGCAGGACAACTTCGGGTCACCTCTCTGTGAAAAAATGCATAAACAAATGAGTGAAATGATGGTCTCTCTATGTAAATGGTATTTAAAGTCTTGAGGCTTTAGTGGAATCTTTTATTTGGTCTCCCTTTGATGGGATTCTTGGTGAAGGAGGTTCCCTACCATTGGTGTAATTAAGAGAGGGATCAAAGGGGATCACACGGGGTAAGTCTGGGAATGCAGAATTACTTCACATATGGTATGGATAGGTGGTCATGAGAGGTCTTCTGCTAGATAAGGACTGGGAATACAAAACTTACTTAACATATGGTAGGCCTACAAAATCTAGAAATGAATTATGGATGATAGACAACCTAGGTTATGACACTTGGGAGAGGCCTTACTTTGGGCCCCAAGGGTCTCCTCAGGTGTCCCAAGAGGGGTATCATGTAGGTCTCAGACATAGAAGGGGATCTTCAAAATAATATATTCTAATTTTAGGGGGGTATTTCCTCTTGTAGGTGTCTGGTGTTTTACAAATTGGTGGGAATTTAATCCCACTATAACATTTAACCCATCTTATTTCAAAGCTTAGAAATCTACCTAAAAGTTTTTTGAGGGGCTGGGCGATGGACTCGGGTGAGCTGAGGTTCAAGAATTCTCTGTGTTTTTTTCATTATTCAAATAAGGATCCAGAAGGTCCTATTTATAGGCCATTCTTAGGATCCGTGAGGTCCTATTTATGGGGTCCACTATATGACTATTTAGAAAGACAAGGTATGCTCTCTAGATCTATTAGAATCATAATTTTTTTGAACATTTATCCATTCTTTCATCCTAGGTATATCAATCAATAGGATTTGTGTAAAACATGTAAGAACATGCCTTTAGTGCATTCAAACCCTTTTGACCAATGGAATCCTTATTCCAAATTTCACATCATGATCCTTATCCCATCAAGTCAAATAATTCATCTGAATGGACTAAATCTCATGAAATTTGGTAATATTTTTTTTATATTCATTCATGATCTACACCTAGGAAGAAATTATATCAATGAACCAACTCCAGTATATGGTGATAGAATTTATTACTATACCCATCAGTGAGACATTCCTAGGAGGAAAGCACTATGAATCAAGTGTTTGGTAACTGTGATTAACATTGTCCATTTTAAATTTGATGTTCTAATTGTATTAATTTATCTTGATACTTCCATTTTAGGGGTTCATAGGTTATCATGATGTGATAAGTAGAGGTAGTAAAAACACCTTGAACCAGGATCCTCCACTTTCTAATAACCCACAAATAAATAAGTTAGCTCAAAAAACCTACTATATGTTCGTATAATGTTGAAAAGTTAATAATATTACCATATAATTAGATTATTTTAATTATTAATGAATACAATTTCAATAGGTGGGATTTCGAGGAACTAGAAAATTTGTTCCATATACTTTTCCACTAATTCCTTGATATTGTCCCCATTTCGATAGTACAATTCAAGTACAATTTGAAAACTATCTCCATGCTTGAAGAAGAAGAACATTAGATCACAATGTATAGTAGGATTTACTAGAAACTGATGTATATATATTCCGTAGAAACATTTCTACACTAGAGACATGGTGGTGAGAACATCCTTTTTAGAGTTGGATGGGGATTTTACAAATTATTGTTGAAAAGGATGTTAAATCCTTAAAACCTATTTCTGAGGAAATTATAGGAAATATTTTGGATAAAAAACCCTTATATAGGAAAAACTATGTAACCATAGGTATTGTCCATTTCATAGGATTATATTTGACTAATTTTGGAGATGAAGTAGATATACAAATCAATATTTATAACCATTTGAAGTTATGATTTTATCAAGAAAGAAATATATCCTAGAACTAAGCTCATACACCGAACCTCATCAACCATGGTCATTAACCCATGTCTCCAAGCCTATTACCAAGTTTTATTTGTGGTTTACCCAGACATTATAACAATGTTGAACTACATGAAAAAACTACATTCATGATCCATGAATATTAGTCTATTCATGTAAGAAAACCAACAAAAACAACATGTGAACCAAAACACCTTCAACATGGTGCCATATTTTCCAATAAATAAGAGCCTTGAGCTCTTCATTTGACACATTCTGAAATTCATAGGGATAAAACAAGTCTTTACTATCTATAGTCTCACTCACTAGTCTTTAAATCCCATTGGGTAGCTTATTTAAGCATAAAACATGGAATATTGACCAAATGAGAGGGTGATTGGTTTTCCCTGAGGTTAATACATAAAAACCCTTCCCAAAAAACCACTTACTCTTTAGTTATTCAACCTAATGGTGAAAAAACCTTTCTATATGAAATACTCAAGAGCCATTCATCCAAAAGAATATGTAGAGCCACTTGTTTCAAGGGTGAAGAATCTCCCAATTTATTCTTACTAAAGAATAATTTCACCCTAGTACCAATAGGGTACAACTTAACCCATGCATCACTAGGATGAATCCCCTTGCTCTCCCTTACTAGATAAAACCACCTACCATCCTTACTAAGGTGAAGCCTCTTTTCTCACCTTCACTAGAAAAAATATTCTCTCTATCCCTCATAAGGGAAAAGTATCCTTAGTAGGCCATCAAAAGGGATAATCCACTATCAATGCCACCACTAGGGAAAACCATCCTCTTCTATTACCATATTAAGGTACTATAAGCTCTGTTTCCTCAATGGTATAGAATCCCTTCACCCAAGTATCCTATTCAGACCACTAATTATTAAATCATCCTCTAATTTCACATTATATACATGACCAGGTAATAAACACCTGTATAAACCCATTCAATCATGTCTTACCATGATAAAAGGTATCACCCAATTCTTCCTCCAAGACTAATAAGTCCCTTAAGGAATTACAATGTTTTATTCATTCTATAATGAGGGTATCCATCATGAGGATACTTGGATGATCTCTCATGGTTCATATATATTACATTAGATGACCTAGGCTAGAACCCAATTGATCTAGGTAGTTAGTTAATTCTTAATTACAATAAATGATCCATTAGAATAGGGATTACATCTAGGTGTATGTACAAAATTATATTCTAATAATGGATTTATCCTCTAATAAATGATCCATAATATGACAGAGACATCCCATTATCATATGTGTAATCCTTACTTGATATTATGTTGTTTCACATTTCATAACACATATATCCCCATGAAATGAAGTTAAACTATGTGTCCAACATCCTAGTATCATGATGTAAAACTTGTTGACAATATGTTTACTATATAATGTTAAACTACATGGTATGGTTTTACATAAAACCTTATATTATATATATTGAATAATTTTTTCTTTGATTCATACTAAATAGGATATACTGGATGAATATTTGAGGTTTGAATCTAAGATCACCGACCCTCCATATCCATCCTCGTGGGGCCATATTCCTCATGAGATCATTTATTTCATTTCTCACTATGCCATGTCTTTTTGTAGAGGTGGACTTCCCTACTTTTTAGGTCATATTCCCCATGAGACCCATATTTACATCCACAAAGTATAAATTACCTATGAATTATTATTTCACTAGGCTATTCTATTGATGAAACCCTGACCCACAAAGAGAGCCATATTCCCTATTGGTATTATCATATTTTCTTCATTAAGATACATTCATAATGAAATAATGTTCTGCTTTTTGGGTAAAAAACTACTTTCCAAATAAAAATCATTCCCCATAGGTCCATATTCCTTGTGAAACCGATATATCCTCATTGCATCATATTCCCTTTGAGGTCAACCAGAAAGGGACACTCATATGTAACTCCCCTAATAATGATTAAGTATATTTTACTCAATTTTCCTTAATGTATAACTATAAACATAATGGATTCATCCTTGGTACATGAACATAAAACCTAAAAAATGTTCCATTAATTTCCACTATACTATATGGGTTTTTATTCACTTCATAGGGATATGTAACAAACCCTTCTTATGGGATCAATCATGACACTATAAACACTTAATGCATCCTAAGATAGTGATATGCTATATAGAACCAAATATAATAGATTTAAACCATAATACCTCAAAATTATGATTCATTAGTTGGTAAATAAAAAATATAGAAAAGATATGATACATATAGGTGTTCAGATCAATATATGTTAATGACCAATAACTAGAACACGTGTAACCCATCCTACATTGAGATTTATGAATGATTCATTAATAATACTTAAATCAATTAGTGAGTTAAAGTGTAGATAATAATAATTTAAAAAGGAGTGATGATCTAGAACTCTTACCCTATCGACTAAAAAACCTCATAAGGTGTCACTATAAAAGTCCCAATTACCACATTACTTTGGAAATAAGGTTCATCTTAACTTGAAACTAAAATCAACCCATGGTGAGGATCACACATTATAATATTTCATCAAACATATTTCCATATGATCATCTCCTCTAGTTAATGAATCCCCATATTTCAGGATACATACTTCATTAACTAACACTATCATATTTATTATCACCTTTAGAGAATCCATACCCTCTTCTAAATCACAATCAAGTGGAAAATATTCTCATACTTCTATGAAAGTTGCTTCATCAATTGGTAGTGCAGGGATATCTTGATGAAGAAAACAATTTGGGGGTACATTGGTGGCCCCTTAGGTTAGTGAATATGGGGATTAAATTTTCCACTAAGATAGTTTTGTAAATGATCCTTCATTACTAATGAAATTGTTTTATATGCTTATGTGTATTCCAAAAAACCATGGCTTATGCAAATGATATTTTCTTAGGGATTATGTTATTTTATTCAATTATAAACTATTTCTTATAAATATCCCAGATTTATTCCACGACTCTATTTTATGATCTATGATATGTAGGTTATAGATTTAAATTATTATTCTCATGTTATAATCATTTTATGATTATGATATGTTGATGTTGGACACCAATGGGATTTGGTGCTTCCATGTGTTGTGTATTGGATTCATTTTCAACCCTATCATTTTCATCCTTGGTGAGTTGGCGTTTTGGATAAAGTTTTTCCATTGATATAGTGTGTCGAGACATGTTGAATTACCCATTCACTTTGTCAACAACTATATGAGTTGTTGATGTTTCTGAGAGAGGGAAAGTGGTGGAGTGAATTATGTAATGTAAAAGACCATAATGTTGATCATGGTAATAATGAGAGATGAGTTAAAGTTATCAAAGAAGTATGGGCCCCCATATAGGGATACATAATTCATAGGTCATTTGTGGAAGTTAAACCATGATTTTTGAGAAGGTATATTGAAAAATTATCAATTTATATGTATGGAAGCATTGGAAGTGGTACAGAAAAGTGCATGTTCAGGGAGGTGTAGTTTCCCAGTTTTTTCCAAATATTTGGGGTCAAATTTTTTGAGGAATGTACAAGTTTTATTAAATATGGATTTCTAGGAGGGTATTATGAAAAAAATGAGAAATTCATGAAATTAATGATTTTTTGGTGCCACAAGGGTTTGGATATTTATGAATGAATGTTTTATGAAAGACTATTAAGACAAAAAGAAAATGCTAGTATGTTACATGATTACAAAAAGTTTTTTTATGGGAAAATGTGTTAGGTTATGTGATTATAAGAGGTTTATCAAATTAAAAAAAGAGATAATTTACATGTTATAAAAAGTTTCACTAATAGAATATTTCCTGTAAGTTTTTTGAACCAAGGTAGTTTCATCAATATGAATGAAGAGTTTCATGAAAAGGCAGTGGAAATCTTGAACGTTTTGTGAAAGGGAGGAAATGTATACAAATTGGGGAATAACCATCTTATTTTAAGAATCCATACTTTTGGAAGACCCACAGGCAATAAATTCATGAAATAGTTTAGTAAATTTTTTCATGCTTGAAGGATTCATATAAACATATGTTCTATTAAGAAAATAATTTTTTCAATATGAACAAGGGGTTTTGTAAAGGTTTAGAAAGATTCATGAAAGGTTTTGATATAATCAAGGAAGACTATGAGTTTCATAAAAATATGATGTTTGAAGAATATGAAGAATGTTTCTTGAAAGTGCATCAAAGGTTCTGTGAAAGTGTTAAGTTTCATGATATAGAAAGTTATTGGCACTTCATGAATACTTTTCCAAAGGAAATTGATATTCCTTGATGGCGTGTTCAATAGAGAAATTCAGTCTACTGTTATAGTTACATTCAAAACTTTTTTGTGATATATTAGAGTGAAGATAAATGGGAACTAATCATTCTATGAACTATAAAATAGTGAAGACATATACTGGCCTAGGATCCAAAAGACTTCCCTCCTAAATAAGTGAGAAAAGGGAGAGGAAAAAGGGACTGACACTTGGGTAGCAATGATCCAAACCCCAAATATTATAAAGTAAGTGAGCTGTACATAGAGTGACCATATAAGAATCAATGTTTCCAAAAATACTAGTAAATCTTAGTGGATTTTTTCAAATTGAGAAAACATCCATATGTTCTCCTTAGATGTATCCTAGTGTAGGTGAACCAAGTAATATTATTATATATTTTTTAATTTTTTTACTTACATTCTTCCAGATTATAATCAGTATATGGATTGAGAAATCATCTATTTTATTTGAAAAAGGTCAAGAACAATATCTGATCATATAATCACATGATAGGTAAATAAAATAGCGACCCAAATAATAAGTTAATTCAATATTGGTCATGATAGTGAGAGTATCATGGGAACATAGAGAAACATGAATGAGTTTTATACCCTGATTCACCCCTCTCATGGTATCTCTCACTAAACCCTCCTTTGGATGCAACAATTGATATCTCTACTGTTTAAACTTATTGAGCATTTTTTCTCACACTTTATTTTGTTTCTTTTCTCAAGGATAAAAATAAAGGTATTATGTATGGTATGTCTAAGAAGTGTTCTAGTTATGAAGAACCTATTGGCTGATGAAATATCTCACTTAAGGACCAATTTATTGTCTGTCCAAGTTACCAAAGGCACTTGACCTAAATGATTCAGGCATTGAACAATATGTTATTTAATGAATATTTTTTACTAATATATAATATTTATGTATGAGAAGTTTGGGTATTTATAGTTAGTTTTAGAGAACGGTTCAGTAAGACCTTCAAAACTAGGATGATAAAACGTTAGTGATAAATCTTTAGAAAATTTTATGTATAGGAGAATATGCTATGTTATAGTATATATAAAAGTATAATTTTATTAAGAATACATACATTTCTGGATACTACAAGTGGATGTGGTTGGGGAATAGTTCCACCTAGAGGTAATAACTATGAAAAAGGTTGTAATTCCCCGAATCCAGTTACCTAGAGTCAGTGAAATATTATAGAATGTTGTCATGATCCCAAGGGATCAAATCCTGAAATACATATTAGTACAGTAGCCTTGGAAGTACTAGATACATACATATGTTTTACATTACATCATGAAATAAAAACAACAACAACATTTTATCCTTTGAAAACATTCATATCCCTTATACTATCCCTGTAGGTCAGTGAAAATATACTTCTTTGCATCCTGGGAAAAAGAAAACATAGAAAGGGGTGAGCTTAGGTGCTAAGTAAGGATAAAAATATAGCGGAAACTTTCATAAATAATCATAAAAAATTAAGGCAATGTATAAGACTAAAACACAAGACTTTTAAACTTAAACATGCACATAATGTGGAAAAGACAAATTAAATAATTCCATTTACTTATTCACATGGATATTCTACTAGTAGAATAATCACAGGTAATATCAGCATCCAATTTCATAATGATAGAATGCATAATGCCAGACTTCATAACCACATAGTCAAGGCCTCATCACAAGATTACAAATAAGATTTTTTCAAGGACTTATGCCAAGATACTAGTTTGTCTCATTAGACCTACCGATGCATCCAGGAGCTATAGCAGCCTCCACCCATCACTTACTACATCCAATGCATTCCTCATATGAAAAGGTTGAAATATAACATTAAAATTCATATTAAAACTAGAAAATGAAATGTTAATACTTTAACCATAAACCATGAATGGTATAAAAATAACACATCCAGATTCAATCATATCACAAAACCTTCAATACAATATGGAAGATTGTATCATAATAAATCAACTTCAAACAAGTGTACAATCCATCAAAGGATGTTGACATAGATGAAATCAAAACTATTTGAGAGAAATATATCTTCCTGTTTTAAAATCATTTAAAAGTATTTTAATTATAAAAGGAATAATTTATTTTAAAAATATTCTTATAATCTTGTAAGGGAGGCTTTGAAGGTGTTACAATAGCAGAAAATAGGAGCACCTTCTGTATAAGTTAAAAAACATTCTTTCCATAATTTTGTCGAAAAGGCCGTAAATGACCTTGCTTGGAAAACAAAAGAAATATTTATTTATAAACATCATATAAAAAGTAAAAAATCATATAAATTAATTTAACATATAGTATAGAAAATAGTAATTTTTTTTAAATACATTTTTAAGAAACACGAATGTGGATGATAGAGAGGTTCCAGTGGATACTCATGTATAAACAACCTCATATAATGAAGAGATTGTAGAATTAACCCTTAACTTGTAATTTTCATTGGTAGACAGTACGTTAACCTCTTGAATAATAGTTAAATAATTTTTATTAAATTAAAAAAGAACCACATACATAAATATGATATCATATATGATCTTCTAATATTGATTTTTTAATAATATTTCTGTAGTATCATTTTTTCAGGTGTTAACTAATTCATTTTCCTTTATATGATTGGTTACGTAAGCCATTTTTGTCATGGATAGGATGTATTTTATTGATATCCAGAATTATATTAAGTTATTAAAAATTATTTTTAATTATAAAATGAAATTTTTTCTTGAATGGTTTTGATGGGGACAGAATTTCATTGCATTCATGGAGACGGTAATCCGTACATATGCACGAGCGACAATATCATTGTATTGATGGTGAATAATATATAATTGGATGGTATATCATATGTACAGAATACTTAAAATGTTATATTTATTATTTAAATAATTTATACTCATTATTATACCCCTACAAATAATTAAGTGTTTGAATAAAAAACTACACCACGACGTGGAGACGGTAAGCTGTACGTACACACATATGATGACTTGTCATTCATAGGATGGATAGAATAATGAATATGGTTGTACCATATTTATAATAACATCGCAGTATGTATATGGTACTATAGTTATTATTTTGGTAAGGAAACAAAAAATAAATAGGATGTGGAAGAAGAAAAGAATTTTGGAAGAGGTGGAGAAATTATTACCTCTTCCTCGGGTGTTTCCTTTTGAGCTGATCAAAAGGGATCCATTGGTTGGATTTATAATCAAAGTAAGGCCTCTAGGTAAAATTAAGGGTATTTGGGAGGATATTTGAGTAGGGGTTGGCCGAGACAAATGGCTTTGGAGGTGTGATTTTGAGAGAAGGGGAAATACTCATTTATAAGAGAGGTGAGGGTTGCTTTAGGAAAAGCTTAAAATATTATTTTATTATACAATAATATTTTGTTTATAATGGCTCCAAAATTATTTATTTCAAAGATATGGTGGATATGGTTCTAAAAAATCTCAAAAATAGGTTTAATATATTTTTAAGTCACCATATTAACCTTATATTTTAGATTTAACTTTTAGTTAAATAGTTTAACTTTTACCATGTATTATTGTATTATTATAATAAATGGTTTATAAAATTACTATAAAAAGCCAAAAAAACCCATGTGGTTAATTATTGATAGATATAACCTTATCTACATCTTTTGTATGAACCTTGTATTTTTAAGAATATTATATCAATTAATAATATTGTATTTGTCATAAAAACGCATTTATGTCAATTTTGACACTATTTGGTATTTTGTTTTTTGTGAAAGTCATACAAACTTTATCACTTCAAAAAAATTATTTAATCAACCCTAACATGTCATATTAACCTTTAAAATTAGTGTAATTCATAAAAAGTCTCAACATACATTTATTTGGATATTTATAATATCAATTATTTTAATATTTCATTAATAAGATAATTACTGCATCATCATTGTATCACAAATATAATTAGTTATTTAATCTATAAAAATTATAAATAAAATACCATTATTTATGAAATTGTTTTATATTTCTAATTAATATTTATATTATAATTTATCTTATTTATAACCTTATATTAAAAATGGTTTAGTTATTAAACATTGAATTTAACACTTTTAACTCTTCTTGAAACAAAATAATAATAAATGTCCTAATAAAATCCAAGTGGACCGAAAGTGTCATATTTTATTACTAGGGTTGATTTTGGTCTAAAAAAAATTATCCAATATAATTAGAACATGTTTTAGGATAATTGTAATATCATTTTTACCTTTAATTACCCTATTTACCTTTAACCGTGGTAAATAAAAGTCAAAAGTTACTATTCACAAAATTATTTTCATCTTATTGAACAAAATTTTACTTTATTATATCAACTGTGTCTATTGAATTTTTGAAATTAAAATCATAGAAGTGGTAAAATTACTTTTAATGTAAATTTGAAGAAGCGCTTAGATGGTGGGTAAAAGACGGTAAAAAGTTAAATAAAATTTTATATATATAATCTTACTATAAAATGACTACAATGAATTATATTGAACTTATATATGTATTATGTATCTATTTTTACTTAAAATAAATTTAAATAAAATAGATAATTATTTAAATAAAAATTCATTTTAAACAATAACGTAGTGTTTTCACTATTCATCAAAAATTGAAAGTTTTCAGAAAAGTACCAAAAAATCACCATAAGCTGATTTTGACATTCAAAATCCAAAAATGAAGTCAATTTTGAAAAATAAAATTTAAAAAAATTGAAAATGTGGGTATTACTATTCATAACAGCTAGTTTGATTTATCGTGGTGTGCTAAAACTCCAAGTTGCGTACAACGCATGCCATTGCATTATTCAAAGGGAAACATATTGTGGAAGTTCAGGGTGTTACATTTTCCTCTCCTTTAAATAATATCTTCCTCAAAACATCTAGAATATTATTAAATAAAATGATCTAGGTTGTTATTCATTATAAGTTCCTTAGGTTCCCATGTTGCCTCTTCCATCTTATGATTTCTCCATAGAACATTAACCAAACGAGTCATCTAGTTTCTCAACACCTATTCTCTAGTATCAAGAATCTTGAAAGGCTCTTCAAAATAAGACAAATCCGGTTCCAATTAAATTTACTCATAGGTGAGTACATGTGTTGGGTCTGGCATGTATTTTCTTAACATTTATACGTGGAACACATCATGAAATTTGAAGAGACTTGGTGGAATTTCCAAACAGTAAGCTACAACCCCAATTCTTTCTAGAATTTGAAAAGGTCCGATGTACCTGGGACTTAATTTAACTTTCTTACCAAATCTTATAACTCCCTTCCATGGAGATACCTTCAAGAAAACATGATCTCCCAATTTAAATTCCAAATCCTTCCTTCTATTATCGACATAGATTTTTTGCCTACTTTGAGATACTTGGATGTGGGGTTTTATAGCCTTCATCTTTTCCATTATTTCCTTAACATGTTTTGGGCCTATGAGTTTTCTTTCACCAACATCATCCCAAAAAGATGGCGTGCGATAACTCTTTCCATATAACTCTTCATATGGTTCCATCTAAATACTTGAATGGAAGATATTGTTATAGGAAAATTCTACCAGAGGTAAATACAGATCCCACATACCTTGAAAGTCAAGTGATCAAGATCTCAACATGACTTCTAAGGTTTGAATAGTCCATTCTAATTTTCTATCTGTTTAAGGGTGGTAGGCATTACTCAAACGAAATTTAGTATTGAAGTCCTTCTGAAGACTTTTCTAGAATCTTGATATAAAATGGGGATCACAATCAGAAACAATCGATAAGGGTGTTCCATGAAGTCTTACAAGTTAATTAATATATAGTGTTTCTAGACGTTCAGGTGGTAAATATTCTCTTATAGTAAGAAAATGTTTTGACTTGGTAAGATGATCAACACTTACCCATATTGATTCATTATTTCTAGGAGTCTTTGTTAGTCCCATGACAAAGTCCATCGTAATATCATCCCATTTCCACGAAGGTATGGGAAGAGGTTGCATGACTCCTATAGGATGTTGTCTTCCAAATTTCACGTGTTGACAAACCATACATATTGACACATAATCATCAATATCTCTATTTATGTTGTCTCACCAAAAATTCTCCTTCAAATCTCTATATATCTTAGTGCTACCATGGTGTATAGAGAAATTGGAGCTATGAGCATTACACACAATTCCCTTTTTAGATCAGGTATGTCTCAAACACAAAGTCTCTTCCCAATTTTCAAAATCCCATCTTCATATACAAAGTCGATCAATCTACCATCGTTCACAGCTTTAATTTTCTTTTGCAACACCTCATCATCAGTTTGAGAAATTTTTATCATTTCTAGTAAATATGGTTTGGAAACCATTTGAATAAATATTGATGTTTCACCTTCCATGATTATTCCCATATCCATCTTTACTATATCCATTAACATATGATCCCTTTCACCTCTTATCTTGTTCAAAACTCCATGATCCTTTCTTCTAAAAGAATCTACTTCCTTATTTTCCTTCCCCGAGTGGTATTGTATAGTGAAATCATAATCCTTGAGTAGTTTAAGTCATCATATTTGCCTCATGTTGAGTTATTTTTGTGAGAAAATATACTTCAAACTCTTGTGATCAGTATATATCTCACATTTTCACCATAGAGATAATTTCTCCACATCTTTAATGAGAAGATTAAAGTTTCTAACTCAAGATCATTAGTGGGATAATTTTTTTTCATGAATTTTTAGTGTTAGTGATACATATTCAATAACTCTATCATTATGCATAAGGACACAACCAAGTAATTTCTTTGAAGCATCACTATAAATAACAAACCCATAACTCCCCAATGATAGAGTCAAGATATTAGAATTGACTAATATTATATTTATTTATTCAAAAAATTATTCACACTAATTTTTCTAAACAAATTAAACCCCTTTAAGTGTGATCTTGGTTAATGGGTTAGCCAATCGGGATAAATTCTAAATGAAACATCGATAATAAACTTCTAAACCAATAAAACTACATACCTCAGTTATACTCATCAATGCTAGACATTCTTGTATTTCCTTGATATTTGAAGTATTAACAGAGATTCCATCCTGAGAGATAATATGGAGAATAAAAGAAATCTATTGAAGCTAGAATTCACACTTGCTAAACTTCTAAAATAATTCATTTATTTTCACACTTTTCTGAATAATGCGCAAGTTATTTTCATGAATTTCGTAGAATTTTGAGTATAGAAAGATATCATCAATAAATAACACTAAAAATTCATAAATATAATCCTTGAAAACTATATTCATTATATCCAGGAAAATAAAGGGTGCATTAGTCAATCCAAAAGGCATTACTGTAAACTTTTAATGCCCGTACCTGGTTCGAAATTCTGTTTTCAGAATGTATTCCTTCTTCAAACATAACTGATGATATCTAGATTAAAGTCCAATATTTGAAAAATATTGAGCTCCATGAAGTTGGTCGAATAAATCATCAATGCGAGGTAGGGGATATTTGTTCTTTATTGTTATAACATTGATCTCACTGTAGTCAATGCAAAACCTCATAGATCCATATTTCTTCTTAAAAAAAGAACATGGGATCTCCATGGAGTAAAAATAGGGTAAATAAATCCTTTATTACTCAATTCCTATAGTTTTTCTTTAGTTCCACTAATTCGATAGTGTCCTTTCTATAAGGGGTCTTCGATATGGGTCTTGAACCAATAATTAAATCAATGGAAAACTCAATTTCTTGTTCTGGAGGATGTCTAGGTAAATCCTCTGGAAACACATCTACATATTCTTATACAATAGTTATGTCCTCTATTTGAACATTATTTTTCTCACCCATAGTTATTTCATTCTCTTCCTCCCTAATAATTGAATTTAGTAGAGCTATTGGGGTGGTTCTTGATAAGAATCATGTGGTGACATTTCTTCTCTAAAGATAAGTTATTCCTTATCATCATAAAAAATTATAACCTCCTTCTTCTTACAATAAATTTTCTCATCCTAATATGAAATCCAATCCATTCCAAGAATTATATGAAATTCAGTCATGGGTATGATGATGATATCAGAAGATAAAGAAAATTTATATGCCCTAATAGGAACTGATTCATAAAACTTTGTTGAAATGATACTTCCCTTAGAAGTTTTCACTGACAAATCCACTATAAAATAAAATTGAAAATATCTAATTTTCTTAGAAAACTAGGAAGATATGAAAAAATGAAATGATCTAGAATTAAATAAAGCATTGGTGAAACTTAAGGAAACCAATAAATTTCCTAACACTACATCTTTCGAAGACTGAACCTTAGATGTAGTGATCATATAAGCTTGGACTTTCTCCGTTAGCCTTTTCTGAGGTAAGTTTCCTTGGAGCTTAGGACATTAATTTGATAATTCCTGATTTCTATAAAATTGTATCATTCAACATTGAAAGCCAATTTCTTTATATTTCAATCACGATCTTGGAGGCCTTTTTCACCACACTTGTAACAGACTCCCATTCCCTTCAAGCAAGTACCAGGGTGTTTTTCCCACACTTACCGCATGATGGATATTCAAAATTTACCTTCTTCACTTTATTTACATTTCCAGAGTGTTCAGTAGATCTCTTCTTCTCTTTCTTTTCTTTAAATCCATAAGACTTAGAGAATTAATTTTCTGTCTTGATAGCACATGAGGCAATATCTTCATACAATAAGAGGGATTGTGAGACTAATACTCGATGGAGAAATGGTTTTAACCCATAAAATAATCAATAAATCTTACTCCTTGGTTTATATATATAATATACTGCATGAATTTCTAACCTTTTAATTTTATCCTCATACTTTGCAACATTCTCATCCTCCTTTTTCCTCAGAATCAGAAATTTTCATTCCACATCCACTCGATGGTCACAATAAAAGTATTTTTCTAGGAAAATATCTTTAAACTACCTCCATTCCATATTTAATACTGATTCATCTTTCATTGTGTTTTGAATTAATGACCACCATTGATCTGTATCTCCCGTGAGGTGATAAACTTCTAGGGATACTTTTCCCTTTTTGTTACTCCCCAAAGTATGGAATATTTTATCTAAAGAAATTATCCATTTCTCAGATAAAAATGGATTTGTAGTCCCATTGAATTTTGGTGGTTGTTTCCTCAAGAAGTGGTCTAACATTGATCCTCTACATTGTGGATTAGGGTGCTTTATACGAGTAAGGTTATTATTCATAGCCTGAGTGAGTTATCCCAGTATAGTGATAAGATGATCAGCACCAGTTGCATCACTAGCTCCACTATAATTATCTTGAGTAGGAAAGAAATCACTACATGGATTACATGGAATGATTCAGTTTTCATTCCTTCCATGAGGCACAATTTCTAAACAATGGAATATAGTCGATTAGTTTATGAATCACAATACATAATTACAAACTTGTAAAAAACATAACATAAATTGAACAGTTTATGGATATAATTCATAATCATAAAAAAATTTCTTTTAGGAGGTATATACTGATAAATCCTTCATAATGGTTTGTAAAGAAAATGTGAATTATCCTAAGAATATCCACTGAGAGTGTATTAACCAAGAGTGAAGAAAGGGCCATTATCATGTACCAGGATACCCGGGGTCAAGCCTGAAACTCTTTGTCAGAGTTTTTCACTCCTAGTTACATATGTTCCAGATCCGCCTCTACCTGCTCGTATCCAGATAGGAATGTATTTCTTGGAAAATACAAAAAATTTCGACATTTCCAAAACTCAAGGATGTTATTCTATACTAATCATCAAAGTATATCTTTGGGTAATGTTCTCAAATTAGTGTTTTTCTAAATCTAGCTTCCAAAGGATGTTGACATAGATGAAATCAAAACTGTTTGAGAGAAATATATCCTTATATTTTGAAATCATTTAAATGTATTATAATATTAAAAGAAACCATTTATTTTGAAAATATTTTTGTAATATTTTAAGGGAATCTTCAAATGTGTTACAATGGTGGAAAATAGACGCACCCAAAATATAAGTTAAAAAAACATTATTTCCTTAATTTTGTCGAAAAGGTTTTATGGGACCTTGTTTGGAAAATAGCAGAAAGATTCCTTTATAAACATCTTATAAAAAGTAAAATAAGGGTATAAATAACTTTAAACCATATTATAGGAAATAGTTAAAATGTTTTGAAATACATTTTTAAGAAACACAGTTGTGGATGATAAAGAAGTCCAAGTGGATACTCATGTATAAACAACCTCAAATAATGAAGAGATTGTAGAATTAACCCTTACCTTGTACTTTTCCATGGTCGAGGGCACGTCAACCTCTTTTATAATAGTTAAATCATTGTTATTAAATTATACATGAAATATATACATAAATATGATATCATATATGATCTTTTAATATTGCTTTGTTAATAAGATTTTAGTAGTTATCATTTTGGTTGTTAACTGATTCATTTTCCTTTATATGATTGGTTACGTAAGCCAGGTTTGTTATGTATAGGATGTATTTGATTTATATAAAGAATGATATTAAGTTAATAAACATTATTTTTAATTATAAAATGAAAATTATTATTGAATGGTTATGACGGGGAATGAATTTAATCGCGTTCGTGGAGACGGTAATCCGTACATACGCACGAGTGACAATACCATTCTATTGATGGTGAAATCGTATGTAATTGGATGGTATATCATAGATGAAGAATTTTTAACATGATATATTTGTTATTTAAATCAGGTATAGTCATTATTATACCCATCAAAATAATGATGTGTTTGAATAACAAACTACACCACGACGTGGAAACGGTAAGCCATACGTACGCATGTATAGTGACTTGTCATTTATAGGATGGATAAAATAATGAATTAGGTTGTACCTAATTTTATAATAACATCAAAATATGTATATGGTACTGAATTTATTATTTTGGTATGGAAACAATGATGAAATAATAAGTGGATGAAGAAAATAACTTTGAAAGAGGTGGTGAAATCATTACCTCTTCTTCGGGTGTTTCCTTTTTTGAGTTGATAAAAATTTCTACTTAGGATCGATTTCTGATGAATGAAAGGAATATAGGTCTAAGTGAGGTAATTTGAGAGGATATTTGAGTAGGGGTTGGTTTATCCAAATGGCTTTGGATGTGTGATTTTGGGAGAAGGGGAAGTACCCTTTTATAAGAGAGGTGAGGGTCACTTTAGGAAAATCTTAAAATATTATTTTATTATACAATCATATTCAGTTTATAATGGCTCAAAAATGATTTATATAGAGGCTAAGGTAGGGCTGGGTTCAAAAACTCTCAACCAATAGGTTTTATACAGGTTTCAGTCACCATATTAACATTATCTTTTAGATTTAACTCTTAGTTAAATAGTTTAACTTTTACCATGTATTCTTGTATTATTATAATAATTGGTTAATAAACTAACTATAAAAGAAAAATGAACCCCATGTGGTTCATTATTGATATATATAACCTTATATGATTTCTTTGGCTGAGCCTTATATTTTTAGGAATATTATATTAATTAATAATATAATATTGGTCTTAAAAACTTATTTATGTTAATTTTGACACTATTTGGTATTTTGTTTTTATGAAAGTCATTACAAATTTATCACTTAGAATTTTTTTAATCAACCCTAACATGTAATATTAACCTAGAAAATCTGTTTAATTTATCAAAATTATCAATTTACATTTATTTGGATATTTATAATATTAATTATTTTAATCTTTTATTAATAAGGTAATTACCGAATCATCATTATATCATAAATAAATTTAATTAATTATTGAATAAAAATAATAAATAAAAAACCATTATGTAGGAAATATTTTTATATTTCTAATGAATATTTATAGTCTAATTTATCATATGTATAACCCTATATTAAAAATGGTTTAATTATAAAACTTTGAATTTAACACTTTTAACTCTTCTTGAAATAAAATAATAATAAATGTCATATAATACAAGTGGACAAAAAGGATCATATTTTATTCCTAGCGTTGATTTTTTTCTTGAAAAACACTAATCAAATAGAATTAAGACATGTGTTAGGGTAATTAAAATATCATTTTTACCTTTAATTACACTATTTAATTTTAACAGTGGTAAATAAAAGTCAAAAGTTACTAATCATCCAAAATTATTTTCATCTTATTGAACCACATTTTACTTACTGATATCATCCATGTCTTCTATTTTTGAAATTCAATTCATAGAATCGGCAAAATTACATTTTATTCAAATTTGCAAAAGCGCCTAGAAGGTGGGTAAAAGGCTGTAAAAAGTTCAATAAAAATTTATACATCTAATATTATCATAAAATTACTCCATTGAATTATATTGAACTTATATAGGTATTATGTATCTATTTTTAATTAAAATAGATTTAAATAAAATAAATAATTCTTTCAATAAAAATTCGGTTTAAAATAATAACACAGTGTTTTTCACTATTCATCAAAAATTGAATATTTTCAGAAAAGACCAAAAATTCACCCTAAGCTAATTTTGATATTGAGAATCCAAAAATGAAGTCCATTTTGAAAAATAAAATTTATAAAATTTCAAAAAATGGGTATTACTATTCATAATGGCTAGTTTGATTTGTTGTGGTGTGTTAAAACTCAAAGTTGCGTACAGCGCAAGCTATTGCATTATTCCAAGGGAAGCGTATCATAGATGCTTGGGGTGTTACAAAGGAATATCATGATTAACTCGAGTGTTACCTATTATAAAACAACATTCCTTACTACACACCTCATTTGACACTACTAGGGTATATTCTTTGGTTAATAATCATTATGAACCATTATAAAGTATTTGAATAGATGATAATCAATAATGACCTAGGATAAACCTAGGGTGTCATAGGATGAAAATAAGGTTTCATTATTTATAAATCCTATAAATATTTTATGAGTATATCATTTTTAACAATGAATATTGTTTCTTATGATATGTTTTTTGGTTTTATTCAAAATAGTAAACTAGAACGAACAAATATAAAATTGAAAGTGAAAGAAAAAGTTTTAATGAGAAACTAAATGGGGTGATAATTAGAGTGTAAAATATTGTGATTATTCCTAATATGTTATCATAATATATGATTAACAAATTTCACCTTAACCAACTATTGGACTCACCAAAAAAATAAAAGTAAAGAGTTTGCAGAGTGCTCAGGTGGCAGAGAACATAGAGAAAAGAAGATTGAATTTCTTATGTGTTGAGAATGTGTGAAGAATCACCAAGGTAGATGTATCAGGGGAATGGGAATATGTTTTCAGTATTGAAAATAAGGTCATAAAGTAAGTAATTTTAGAGGAAAATGGAGAGGTTGGTTAACTCAATAAGTGAGAATATAAGTCTCTTTATGATCTCATCGACATTTGAATGTTTAAAATGTAGAAAGTGCGGGTATTATGAAAATCTAGGTCATAGGAAGAAATTTCATAATGAGAATCATCTAGGTTACATGAATAGTGGTTATATTACTAATGATGAAGATACTATGGATGAAATATGAAATGAAAGACATTTTAAAGAATAAGACGATGAATCCTCATTAATGGTGTATAGAGAAAGTAAAATAATTTTTGTGTTTATGTATTTTCATTCAAATAATTTTATTTTTATTAGTTAGTTTTTTGTTACTAGAATCATGAAACATCAATCAATTGTTCCATTGTAGTTTTTCATTAATATGTTTAAATAATATGTTAAATGATACTTTTGACCTAGAAAATCAATTTATAGTCAATGTGATATTTTGATTAAGGGAATATAAAACTTAATATGTTTCTAAAGTTGAGGAAATGGAATTTATTTTGAATTAAGAGATTATTGATATGGATAAAGTAAATTTAATAGTATTTATTAACTTAGAACTGATTAATTTTTTGATGAAAAATTATTTTATGTTATCCTCGATGGAGTCTACAACATTTTTGGATTTATGGAATATATTAAATAATTTGTGATTTTATTTAAATAACTCTGGAAGAGTTATTTTTTAAATCCAGTATGTTTACATTAAATTTTTATGTTAATTTAGGATATTACCATGTTTTAGATCAATGTATTCATTGATTTGGAATGTGACATTAAGAGTGAATTTTTATTTTTTGAAAGATTAATGATATGTTGATTTTGGAAATTTCATAACCATGTTTCTAAATATTTTGATTTCAATTCTAGTTAAACTTGGAGGATCCTTAAGGTTAACTATCCATGGAATCGATTAAGTTGATCTTTTTATGTTATGTGATAACTTGTGATAACTATTTTTGTTTTGGTAAATATTTATAGGCTAAAGGAATGAAATAAGAGTCTTATAAAAAATTTAGTGCATCAAGCATGAAAAATTCATCGTGAATATTCATTTAATTGTGTTTGATATGAAGTGGAAATTAATTTAATCATAACCAAATGATGAAATTTTTCTTATGTTATAAAAGAAATTTGATCCCAAGATATTTTATTCCATTTATATTCTTGATCCTATCGGGACAATATCTTATCCTTTTGAATTTTCACCAAAATATCTCTAGTTCATGGTGTTTTACATGTATTTCTCTTGAGTAAGTGCATACCTAATTCTTAAAATGTACTAAAATCAGAGGTCATAACACTATATCGTGATCTTTCAGATGATTAATAACTGGTGGAGATTCTTAATCATATAAATAAATTTTTATGAAACATGACCACACATATTTTCAATGTTCTATTTTGAAACCACTAGTCTGAGGAAGCTATGTGGAAACCGAAGATGTAATGAGTCAGAATTACCAACCGTTTTTTGTATGAAAGTGATAATTTTTAGGGTGAAATTCATTTTAAGGGTAGTATAATATAAAACCTTTAGATTTTATGAATTTGTTTCCAAATTATTTTAATTTGTTTCGATAGATTATATTACACAAAACTGAGTTTATATTGCGTTACACATAACCTAGAGTTTAGATTAAATTACATGCAACAATAAGGTTATCTTATTTCACACACAACACCGATTTTAGCTTATGCTACACACAAAATTTATATTTTCTTGCATTATTCACAACAACCGGTTTATCCCGTGTCAGAGAAAACACAAAGTTTAAAAAAACATGATATACTATTAAAATATTTAATTTGATATTCATTGCCTATCTATTTGAATGTTTGGTAGAAATATGATTAACTATATAATAAAAATATAATGTTTAAAATTATTTATAAAATGGATACTTTGGTTTCCAATTAAATATAAATTAAAACAAAAACTATTTTCAAATAAAGGGAATCATTTTCTAAAATACTATTTTTATACGAACATATGAATTTTATATCAAAAAATTAAATAAATAACTTTTCGGGATTGATTTCAATAAAATTTAAAAATTATATATTTAATAAAATGTGTTAAAATTTATATTACGTGTTTTATAGGCATTATATAAGAATAAATCAAATTTTATTCTTAAAAAATATATTTTTCTAAAAAGTAGTTTTATCGCATTTTATACAATTATTTTTCAAATTATTTTTTGAAACTTTTATAAACTTTATTCTAAAAAATAAAATATTTTTTGTAAATAATAATATTAAAATTATCTTATGGTTAATTCTTTTGTTTTTTTAGAAAATACTAATTTTTCATTGAATAGTGAAAAATACTGATTTTTTGTAAAAAAATGTCATTTCATTTCAATATATTAATTAAATAGAAAGTTCCATTATATTTTGAATTTTATTTGATGTAACATAATTATTTTTTTTTTATATTTAATCCAATTAATTAAATTTCAATCAATATTTTATTGGATTTTCATATAATTTTATTTTTAGGTTTTAAAACATGATTTCTCTGAAAACTGTTTTAAAGTGCATAATATTTCCCCTTTTTAATTAATTAAAAAAACTCTAATGTGTAATTATTTAAATAATATTTTTAGGTTTTATTTTAAATAATAATAATTTAAAGTCATAAAATTATTATAGTAATAAATTAATATCAAATCATCATTTGATTGAAAAAATACACTTTTTGAAATACTTTTTTTCATCACCATTGTGGGTTGATTTTAAATTAAATTCTTCCACTTATATGAGTTGAATTTGGTAAAATAGATTCCATACATTAAATAATAATAATTTATATTATCTAATAATTTCAACATAAGTTTTAGTCATAATTAACATTGAATATAGTAAAAATCTTTTGCTGTGTTTAATGTAAAAACGACTTTACTAGTGTGTTAAACTAAAAATATATGGGTTGAAATTACATAAATTCTTGTCTAAAATTTAGTTAATATAAATATTTATACCTTATAATGTCTACATCTTATAAATGATCCATTTTTATCATTCATTCATGTGAGAAAAGTATTTACACATTTTCGTTTCGAAAAAATACAAGTGTGTCACTAACCTCACATATAATTCCACCGCTCTCTCTCATCTTCACCATTCCAAAGCCATTTTTTCTACCCAAAACTACCCAAATATATTACTTTTATCTCTCCTTACATCCCAATGTACTTTTTGAGACCATAAATTCAATTTTTGATTGATATAAGTTAAACCTATAGAGGTTTTCTGAAGAATAGAAGGTTTAAATATGTACAATAAAAGTCGAGACTTAAGGTAAGAGATTTCCACATCACTTTTATTTTATGTGAGACAAATGACATATTCACCACATGTTTATTTTATGTGGTGTATATAATTCCCATGAATTTATTTTTTTTTATTATCCTTAAAATTATGGGGGTTTACATATCTATCTGAGTATCTCTCTTTCATGTGGTTAAAGGTGCAAAAGTTACCAAAGCGATAAGAGATTTTTGTTTCAAATTTCCTTCATTGGAACATAAGTTATGTTATACACCTATATTATTATATGAGGCGTATATAATTCCACTTAAATGTTTTTTATCATGAATCTTATTTTTTTCAATATATCAAATGTTTTTTTATATTTTTTCCTTATTGGGGTATATGATTCAAAAGATACCAAAGTGGTAAAAGTTTGACGTTACAATCTCATTATTTATAGGGTCTGTTTACGATTATGCATTCAATGATAAAATATTATTATATATTTCTCAATAACTTCCTGAATTTTCTTCTCCCATATCTATTTTATTAAAATATATGTTATCTTTTCATTTTCCCCTCTTTAGGCACCCAATAGTCCAAAATAATGCTTTCAAGAAAAATCATCTTTATTTATCTATTCAGTCAAAAACTATTTTTCTTCCATATCCATGTTTTATAAAAATGATTTCAAATTTTTTTTATCACTCTCCAAAATTTTTATTAAATAAATTTTTACCCATGTTTGTTTATTTTAAAAGTTTTTTAAAATTAATATTCATGTCATTCTCCAAACAATACCCATTTATATTTTATATAAAATATAAAAAGATTACTTTTTTTTAACTTGTATAAAATTTTCCACCATAATGACCCCTCATTGTTTTAAATATTAATTTGAATGTTTGGAATATTATTTTCTAGTAAAAGGATTTCTAAAATGTTTTGTGAAATTTTATGTTTTAGAAAGTGATTTTTAAAGTAATGTTATTTTCATAAAGAAATGTATAAAATTATTTTTAAAGCTTATTTTATAAGATTACAAGGTTATTTTTAATGAAAATGATTTTAAAATGATTTAGGTATTATGAAATTTTTTTCTAATTGGAAAGAATATTTTTTTTCATGAAATGTTCCAACTAATCCTTCAAATTAATTTCCCATATAATATGACATCCTTCGATGTGACATATTCTTTTTTGGTGATATAATCCAGGAATTCCATTCTTATTATTTCTATGAATGGTTTATGTTTACGATGGAAATAAATTTATGAAACTATTTTCTCTTCCATAGGTTATACCATGATAAAATTATTATGAAACCTATTTATTTATCCATGGTTTGTGTTATAATGAAATGATAAAATGATTATGAAATCCTTTTCTCTTCCACATGTTATGCTGTACTAAAATATTTATGAAACCCATTTATTTTTATGGGATCATATATAATAAATTTATTATGATATTATTTCATACATATGTATTATTTTCATTATGTGATGGGTGGGAACTATATCTCTATCTTATGCATTGAGTAAAGATTTATATCTCCAGATATAAACAGTACAAGAATGGGGAGTGAACCCAGTTCAGTAAGGCAGTTTTTTCACTAGGATATTCTTTGGAGTGAACCTTGAATACTACAATGGTTTGGGGATTAATCCCATTCCACTATTATAATTATAGAAATAATCTTTAATACTAATAAAAATATTTTCTATGGTTATTTATATGAAAAAATATCTATGTTTTATGCCAAGGTTATTTTCTCATGGATCATGTTATTTGATTCCATTATGATTCATGTCTTATGAACATCCATGATTTATGCCATGACTCGATTTTATGATCTATGATATATGTGTTATGATTTATAAATGTTATTCACATGTTATCATAATCTTATACTCATGATATGTTCATATATTTATTATTTAACCCTTACTAAGTATATAATCTCACCCTTTCTTATGTTTCCTTTCCATAGGGTATGAAGAAAGGTATTATGTATGATATGTCTAAGAAGGGTTATATTTTTGAAGAACTTAGTGGGATATGACGTAGCTAGCTTCTGAAGAATTTGTTTTTGTGTCCATATTTCCAAAGGAAATAAAGCTAAATGATTCTGGAATGGATTGTTATGTTAGGTAATATAATATTCATCTAGTAAGATGTAATATTTATGTATGAGAAGTTTTTGTCTTTACAAGTACTTAATAAGATCATATTTATATACAATACAATATCCAATTTGAACAAATGTGTTTGGATAGACATGTGTGAAATCGAATAAGTAGATGGAAAATTGGAATCTAGAATATAACTGAGAAAAACACTAAAAATCAGTAAAAGGAATATCATCTTAGTGAATCATAATATCCACCACTAACTAATTTTCTTATAATAATCTTCACAGTTTAACAAATCATATTCGATAATCAGTGATGTAAAATATCATTATAATATAATAGGAAAATAAAAGGGACAATTAAATCTAACATTGCTTTTACCTTCCAGCTCAAAGAATATTCCAACTCAAACTAGTAAAGATATGGTAGAAAAACCCATCATTAAGTTATCAGGAATACAAGAATTAAAACACAAATATATCAAAAAAACTATGTTATATCATCATTACCGAACCACATCTCCATAGTCACTACCATATCACCATCTCTGCATCCCCTATATTCTCATTAAATATACTATTGATCTATTGAATCCCATACACACACATATATACACATCTATAACTTAAGACATTAAATCCCGATTATATACATTTTATAAAACATAAACATTGAAACCCTTTTCCAAATAACACCAAATAAAATGATCAAATATTCCATCAGATCAAATATCACAAGATATAACCATCAAAAATATGGATAGTAAATATTTATTAATCAAGAAACACAGAGGTGAAATGAAAATAGAAATAATCATTATATGATATAATATATCAGAATCAATCTAATGTTCATTGAAACCATGAATATTCTCATCTTACCAATCACATCATTTATTCATTATATTACATATTAATATAACATGTTCCATCCCTTTATCATTTAACCATATCATTTGGTATCACACATCATCCCACAATCAATCATTTTAGTTATTTCATTTTTTTAACACATTACCAATATTTTAATCTAGATTCCAATTACCACTTCATTTATTTACATTTTAATAACATAATGTTAAGTAGTTAATTAATTTAACTATCATACTTCTATATTCTTTAGTTATGTTAATAATCAACCCATATTTTTGAAAAAAATATGGCATACACCAAAAAATTATAACACTAATATAATATATAGACTAGAAATATAGCTACAAAACACTAAAATCCCAATATAACCTATTAAAAACTAAGGGGAATCACTATTCAAAAGTTTCTTATAAAACCTTCCAATCCTAAAACCCAAACATACGAAATTTTCCAAAAAACACCCCTACACTAATATTATTTTCTACTAGATCACACAACCTATCTTATAAACATAACTTGTAACAAAATCCCAGTAGGTAACTTTATACCCCCTCCAAGGTCCTCTATATTCTCACTATACAACCCAAACTCCTTATATCACTATAGGGAAGGGTAAGACATACCAGGATGTGACCAAACAAAAATAGATTATCAAGAAACACCCTATATGTTTCTAAAAGAATACAAAATGACTTGGTATCATACTCAAATGGAATGGAATGATATTTCATTCTAATCCCAAATTAACTCCAAACTCTACCACAAGATTACATAAAGCAATGAGAAAATAGCCTTATCAACTTTAAGGCCACCACAACTTTATAAATTCCAAAATTATGTTACATTAAAAAATAATTTCATTGGTAAATATTTATTTTAGATAAACTTCATATTTATATTTCCATTCCCAATGTACTTACTATGACTTTTTTCCATTTATATATTTACGTATTCATCCATATTTTCACATTGTACTCAAATTTCAGAACAATGTAATTATCATCAATGAAAAAGTTATAAAAATCACTAAAGCATCATATCAACATTGAATAATAGGATGATAGTTATCATGATAAACTTTATTTACTTCCAGTTCATAATCAAGTCCGTGTCTTTTATTAAATAGTTTTCATAATTATTTTAATATAATAATAAAATAATGTTATGCTAATGCATGATTTAATGCAAGATAAAAATAGAAATTATAAAAAATAAGGAATGATTCAAATAAAAATATTAAAAAATAGATAATGTACAATATTCACTTCCCCCATAAAAAACATAAAAACTTAGAACCTGAGATAAGGGATAAATGGTCAAGAAAGATTGATAACCCATTCCCCTAGAACAAAATAATATTATCAAGCCTGAGGAAAGTGTATGATAATAAAACATATTAAATAAATAGAAAATACTTACCATAGACCAAACAATCTCCACCAAGACTCTGTGTAAAGTATGAACATATCTTGTAAGAATGGGTCTTTGGATTTTGGAAATGAGTAGGTTAACAATATTTGGGGTGATATTAGGATTCATATAATATTGGGTTCAATGGTCGGGTTTTAATCAAGGACAATAATGGAAATTTTATTCATCATATTTTAAGGGGCTAACAATAAAAGGAAATTATGATAATGAAGTTTAAATTAGAAGGTTTCAGAGTATATCAAGTAATATTTCAATCTTGAAGATAAAATAAAAGTTTATAAATCACCTACCTCAATAGATCCTTTTAATTCTATGTCCAGTGATTTAAATCTGTAGACCATGGAATCGATGAGAAGACTCTTTAAATATGTATCATTATATTAATCATTAATCTATCAACTAGAATCCTCCATAAGTAGTCCCAAAATCTCTTTCCACTATTCCTATAATAAAAAATAAGAAATAATGAAATAATAGAGATGAGAAATATACCTCAAATAATAGGTGAAACAAATTTCAAATCTTGGGCTTTAAGAACCATGAAAATATAATCCAAATATCATAAAATTAAGCCTTTAGGTAACTTAAGATTTGTGATAAGAAAGTTATATTTAATTAAAGTGAGGAAAATAATTGAATTTATAATGAAAATTCAGAATAAAAGAATCATTATGTGATAGACAGAGTCCGGTCTTGATGGGCCAGTTTCAAATGTACTTTTGAGGATCACTGCATGGTACTATTTGGAATTACACTCTTTTAAAACTCAACCGAATCTCTTAAAATCTGTAAAATTGAGAGTGGTAATAACATGATGAATATAACCATGATATAATATTTAAACCCCAAAAGTAATGGAAGGAATTAATGTCCTTCTCCCTCAACCCAATCAACCACATACCAAAATCATAGTGTAACCCATGAACCATGATGCACCAACTCTAAATTAGAAAGAAACATGAAATAATCCACTCATAGATTCATTAATTTAAAGTTGTTACCATTGAAAAAAAATTAAATCAACTCCTATAAACTCTTTAAACCATGAATTAATCATTTTTATGGGGAAATAATTATCTAAGGGTAAAATGATATGGAAGGGTTACCCAAAAACATTATGTAAGGGTTCCCATAAATATTATTGTTGTGACTGAAGTTAATAATGTTGTGACCAATGATCATACAATGATATATCATATTTTATCAGCCTTATACTTTTGTATTTTGTTTTTATGGGTTTTATTATCCCATTATAAAAGTTTTTTTCACTCAATATATATATTTTCAATTAATGTGTTGAAAAAAAATCTTAGAAATATTTAATTTCATAATGGACAAATTTTATAGGAGTTCAATATTTTTATCAAAACATTTCTTACACTCCTAAAAATTGACAATACATTTTTTAGGAATCTATGATCATGAGGATTCAAGTTATCCAACTGAACTAAAGGATAGATCTGGGCACTAGAGTCCCAAAAGAGGTCTACGTAGTAAATGGGTGAGATAGATTGGACCTATCTATATTGATTGGGACATAAATTTGGAATAAAAACCTAAATAGGGATTATTACACCTGTATTGAATAAATAGATAGTAGTCCCACAACTATACAAAAATTTAATGTCAATATTCAGTGATTAAGTAATTCAAACATATTTAAAATGTAGATGGAGAAAGTTTTCTATGAACAGACCACACTGTCACATAGATACTTGAATTATTTTGTAAAAAATGGAATTTAATTGTCCAAAAAATCTATACTAAACCTAACTATCAAATTATGTTTGACCATATGACATTTTCTTAGTGATTGGGACATTCATCATCATCATCTATGGATTTCTCACCTTTCATGGAGTTCTAAAATCCTTATGATCACCTAGTGGGGAACATGATGTAAATCCATAGATTCTTGTTTTTAATATTTGAATTATCACTTAAATTATAGGTTTATTTTTTATTTTTCTTAATCAATATTAATATTTAATTGATTTTTGCACCAGAATGTCATACTAAAACTCATATGATCATGTTTGAGGGTACCCATTCATGTGATGTTTCACACACTATTCACCACTCCTTCATTCCCCCTTCAATTTCAATGTTTACGTAGTTGGTATTGGTAGATTTAATTTTCATTAAAAATTCAATATATATGTACATTTTATTCATGATATAACGTAGAAATAACATACAAAATTATACAACACATCCAGTTCTTATGGTCTTACCTTGGTGAATTTGGTTTATGAATTCGGACACAAATCACCCTATCATCAATGGTTTCTTATGAACCATTTTTTGTTTCTAACTAAAACCTATGAGGTTTCATAGTATACATATAGTAACAATCTAGCTATAATTAGAAAAAACTTGGTATTAAAATATCAAAACTCTATCTCTTTAAGTGATGAAGGATGAGCATCCTGAAATTTCCCTAGGTTGATCACGCTTAATCAAATTTGTTAATTTTTTCTTCTTTTATCTCTTTATTATTTATGTTTTCCCACTAAATAAAAAATAGAAGTTTTATAAAATCCCATACCCCATTTATATCATAATCTGAAACTAATTTTAAATTAATGATATAATACCCCAATGAGAGACAGTATAGGGTTCCTGCTATACTATAGAAATTCAAGTAAAAATAATTTTTAATTTGATTCAATAGATGATATAATGAAGTTTTATAACCAATTTTTGAGAGACAATATGATTTTACCTTAAATTTATTTATTTTTATTGTTTATTTCTTACTTTTTTGAATATCCCTCCTACTTTTCTATTTTGTTTTTTATTTTTTTGTCTTCTCTATCTCTCCATCCTTCCCTCTCATTTTCCGTCTTCTCTATTTTTTAGAAAAATAGTTTTTTCCTTCTTATTTAATATCGTTTCTTTATTTTCCTCTTCATTCCCAGGTTTTTTTATTCATTTAATTCTATTTAAATTAGAAAAAAAGAAAAAAATAACATCATTATTTCATGAAAAGATATGCGAAATAAAAAATTACTTAAAATTGACCCAAAATTAAAAAAGACACTATAGTAAATAATTATTTCTTCTAGAGTAGAGAAATATAGTAAAACTGAGTATATTATTATGAGACCTAAATTTTTCTTAAAAAAATATAATAGGGAACCAAATAAAAACCCAGAAAATGTGGATAAAAATTATCAAAACATAAAGGAACTGACCAACCCTGATTTGGGGTACCAACCCCCATATTTCAAATATCATAAGGAATCATTCATCATTAAGATAATATCAGGCGTTATCTTCCTCATTTATAAATTCCATGGCCTTCCTTGTTAGGAATCTCATAAACATATCATGAAGTTTCATATAGTGTGATCCACTATGAAACCCCAAAATGTCTTTGAGGAGCTCATAATGTTTAGGTAATTCCATTTCTCCCTAGATGGTGTGGCTAAATACTATATATACTACCAATGCATCACAATTGTGGTTTATAATAAACTTAAATGACTATTTCTATATAATTTTATCCCTACCTCCTAAGAACAATCCTTATAAAATAAATCTATAGTATTAGAAAATCACAAGGGGATACCCTTTATGAATATCAGGTGTGTTTCAAAATATATTTCTTAATATTATCTCCCCATCAAATTATTGTACAATTACTAATTCTGTATTTCAATGTGTGAATTATACATATGTATCATGGAATAATAGATATTGTAGCTGGTGGTTCCCTAGTGGATATAAAACCTCTACCCCTTACTATGAATTAATATCCCACATGGATCAAAATATAGAAAAATTTGTAATGAAGAAATTTCACCCACCCGAGGGGTTTATGTGGTAATCCATTCATCCCTATAACCAATGGTGGATAATAAAATTGATTAAATTCATATCATTATAAGAAACCTATCTCATGTTCAAGTTAATTCACACTATCTACCAATTTCATTGCATTGTGGTATTTGTTATGATAACACTCATTTCTATGTCATGTTCCCCAAACATAAAAATTCATTTGAGTCTTATATAGTAGTGTTACCTGGGAATCCTTTTCAGCAAGAACCTCCCTTCAAGAAATAATAATTCAAGACAAAGTCATAACATGAGTTGAAAACATAACTATAATACCAACTTAGAGGAAACTCAAGGTACCCAAAATATAATTGGTATCAATAGGTACAAGGTATAAAACCTTATGATCCTTCCCCTTCTTATAATAACCCTCCTCTTCCCAAATATGAACCAAGACTAAATGATGTGATGAATAAAATAGAATCCTAGAAACTAAAGTTCCAAAAAACCACACAATAAGATATTTAAGACACATGAACTCACATTGGTCAACTAGAAAACACTATTAGTGAGATAAAGATACATGGTTATGGAAAAATTCATCCAAACCTATTACAAATCCCATGGATAAAGGTAATTCTTGTTCTATCACAATTCATAATGGTAAAGAAATTTCTCCTTATAATGATTATATATACAAATATGTCCTCCTCTAAAAAAATACCTTTATCTACCCTCAAATATTCAAGTGAAGAATCAAAAAGTGTAAAAATGTTATCATTCCAGATTTTCCTAAACAATCCTTTCGTCTTACATTTCCCCGAATACTATCTCAATATAATATTTTTTATAATTATATTAATAAAGATACGATGGATACATTTTAAAATATACAAGTTAATATTCATCTCTTTGATGTAGTTAAATAAATTAATCACAATAAAAATTTTCTTAAAGAAATTTTCAACCATAAATAGTGACTAGAGGGGAATGAGAGAGTCAAACTTGGGAGGAATTCCTCGACCTTGATACAACTATAAATTCCAAAAAAATATAAGGATCCATGAACTTGTATGAAACTTTTTACCATAGGGGAGACTGTATTTTTTGATGAAATTATTGATTTAGGTTCTTTTATTAATGTGATACATAAGTCTATGTATACTTAAATTCATGTCAAAGATATTCAACCAATGGTAATCATCATGAAAAATTTTAACTTGGGCACAACACACCCTATAAGAGTGGTCAAGGATTCCATCATGAGATTGAAGAATATAATCTCTCCTGGATACTTATATGTTAATAAGATGGATGATTCTCAGACTCAAGGTCATTCTCCTATCATACTTGGAAGGCCATTCTATAAAATGAAATAAAAAAAAATCAATGTTTGTAATAGTATTATTTCAATGGAGTTTTTGTGAGAAAAGTTTTGTTTCATCATCTTTGATGTAATCAAATTATATATTGAAGATAATTCCACTCTTCCCATTTATTTGATAGATGTTATCTCCAATTACACACACACATAAAACATTTTCTTTATGAACCATACTCTGATTCATTTTCCACGTCTTTATTATTTGATGATTTGGGTTTTAATTCACGTTTCAAGTGTTGTATGTGTTTGGAGATTTTTTTTGTTTTAATTGATGAGTGTGTTAATTATAAGGTACCCATGATAATTGATGATTATTAAAATATAATTTCCATTTATTCTTTTTTATATAGATAATAAACATGAAAATATTGATAGTTTCATGGAACTCACCCCCACTAAATCCCTTCCCTCAACATAAAAACCTCCATCAATGAAATTAAAATCACACCCATCAAATTTAAAATATTACTATATTGAAAGTATTTACCAATTTACCTTCATTATTTCCAACAACCTCTATCTAGTGCATTAATCAAAACAACCAAACCATTTGAATGAGTATAGAAAGGTGATAGGATGGAAATTGTCCTATATTCTCCAGACTATACCATCTATTTTTATGCACCATATACTTTTAGATGATGAGAATAAGCCTATAAGTAAATCTCAATTATTGTAAAATAATTCCATCCTTGAATTTATGAATTTGGAAGTTAGTAAATTAATTTTTTATTGTATAATTTGATTAATAATTAATATTAAATGGGTTAGCCTAGTGAAAACTCTGATATTTTTTTGGAAAAATAAATGTGTCAAATGAAAGGAAGGAATTAGTTCCAACAAATGTACAAAAATTTAGTATGTCTGTATTGATTACCATTGACTGAATCAATCCATAAAAAATGATCACTTTTATCTTCCTTTCATAGAACAAATATTATAAAAATTGTATGGTAAGTCCCATTATTACTCCACTGATGGTTATTTGGGTTATTTTAAAATCTATATAGCCACTGAGGATTATGAAAAAAGAAAATTTACTTATCTATTTGGAACATTTTCATATAATATGATTCCATTTTTTCTTTGTAATTATCCTGGTACTTTTTAATATTGAATGTTGAGTTAATAATTTGAGTACATTGGGAATTTTATGTAAGTTTTTATGGATGATTTTATAGTTTATGGCACTTACTTTGATGATTATTTGAAAAAACTAGGTTATTTACTCCATTATTTCATTAAAAACTATCTCCCATTAAGTAATGATAAATTCTAATTAGTTATAGAGAGGGTTATAGTTCTTGGGCATGTTATTTTGAGTAAGATAATTCGAGTTGTTAAAATAAAAATTTAATTAATTTCCTCACTTCGATTTATAATTTTTTTTCATGTGGTGAGATCTTTCTTGGACCATTCTGGGTTTTATTGTCGATTCATTAAATACTTTAGTAAGATATCACTACCATTATCTCTATTGTTACAAAATGACATTGAGTTTATTTTTGGTTAAAATTGTGAGGATACATTTAATTCACGAAGAAAAGCCTCACATCACCACCAATCATCGAACCGCAAAGGTGGGATCTTCCCTTTTAATATATGTGTGATGCCTCTAGCGTTGCAGTTGTTTAAGTTTTATCATAACATATTTTGAGTGATCCTCAATTCATTGTGCATGCCTCATGTACCCTTGAACATGCCTAGAAAAACTATACAACCAATGAAAATGAATTTCAATATATTGAGTTTTCATTGGATAAATTTTCTTCGTATCATATTGGGTTAAAATTCATTATGTTTTCTGATAATGTTCCCATTCATTTTATCCTTAATATATCTAATTTTTTACCCCATCCCACACAATGGATTATCCTCCTACATGACATTTACCTATATATTCTATATAATAAAGGAATTAAAAATGTGGTAGATGAATACATTAGTAGGATTTACCCACTGATGGACCACAATGTTGACTCATCCCTCCCCATTGGAGAATTATTACTTAATGAGTAACATTGTATGTGGACCTTAGTCCATGTTATGTAGACATTGTTCCATTTTTAGTATCATCTAGGGTCCCCAAAAATTTTAACACTACACAATCCCAAAGACATAAGTATGATTGGTGATGGTTCATTTGGGATGGCCTATATCTGTGGAGAACTTGTAGTGACTAGTTTTTTCATCGATGGGTCCCCAACCATGATTTCACCTATATCTTGAGATTTTACCACACATTATCTTGTGGGGGACACTTTAGATATCAACATATAGATGAAAAGGTCCTTGAATTTAAAATTTATTGGATAACATTTTATAGAGACGCCCATCAGTTTTATAAGTCATGGAGACGACGTTAATTCATATGAAATATATCTAAGAGGAATTAAATACCTCAACAACCAATTTTATTTTACAAGATCTTTGATGCATGGGGAATTGAAATCATTGGGACTTTTATAAATTTATTTTTATTTTTATTCATCTTATTGGACATTGAATATGCATCAGAATGGGTGGAGGAAAAGGAAACCATGACCGATGAATCTCGAGAATTTGTCAATTTTCTGAGATATCATATTTTTAAAGGTTTGATTTTCCAAGACCCATTATTAATGACCAGGGTTCACATTTTTTTCATCTTAACATGAAAAATAATATTCTTAAGTATGGGGTTTTTCATAAATTATTCATGATATATCACCCCATACTAACAGATAAGAAAAAAATTTCAAATTGGTAAGTTATATAGTCCATATGAATCATGTTGGGATATTGAGAGGTGGGAGGGGGGGGGGTGAATCAGTGTACCCACCTTTTTTCTGAATTTTTTTTCTTGTCAATTAGACCCTATTACTCTCAAACCTCTTCCCCGACTAAGAGGAATGGATTTTTGGTGGTCTATCAATAATTAAATACTCATGAAATTAATATAATAAAATACACAACAAGACCGAAGTATTTTTACAAGGTTCATTATAATGAACCACTCATTGTTATGATAAACCTGTGTTTTCTTCACATATTCTATTATTAGTATAATTTATAGTGATTATAAATTCATAGAATTGGAATAGAATATTAATTTAGGAAGAAATAAATATTCCAGAGTTAGTGGAGTTCTTTATACTCATAAAAATAGTCTTTAATGGTGCATTTATACCAGCACTACTAGTTCTTAAAAGATATTCAATAAACATACATAAAAATATCACTCTACTGCACTGGATGAATTTTCATCAAATATATAATATTTTATTCAACTATAGGTTATAAAATTCTATTTAATTAATAATATTTCATGCATATTGTCACAATGATATTTAATAAGTGGAATATACAACTTCTACTTCAACTACTTACCATTTTTAATTGATCAACAGAAGAATCATTCAATACAATGTTTGCTTTCTTTTCCCTCTATCTATCAATTTCCCAGGAAGATAATCCTTCAATAAATGAAGATCCCAAACTCAATAATATTTTTTCAAGTGGTGAAAAAACTTATTCAAGAATATTATATGCATGAAATATCTTTTATATTGTCATACTAATCCATCCTCTTGAATTCTCAATCACTATCAACTCAGATATAAGTTCTTCTTATATTCTTCCCAACATCTGTCCCAAATTAAGCACACTTCATGCATTGCTTTCAAGGAATCCATAAACTTTTCACATTCAATAATGATATTTATTATTATGTTTTTATCAATAATGTTTTAGGTACCTTTTCACATGCATGTGTATTGTTGATCACATTCATGTGATTCAATCTAATGATGCCCATCTTCCCAATTAATTATGAATTCATGGATATCATGTATGCCTGAAATGCTATTTTTTCTCAAGGCATTATCATTTACCTATACAATCTTGGGTTTTTGGGGTTGCATGAAACTTTTGTTTATCTCCCTTATTCATTATATCATCAAAAACACATGATTTATCCAAGATTATTCGATCTGTATACTACCTTCACATGACCCTAGTGAAACTCACAGGTTTACATGAGATTTCCATTGTCTTTGTATATGGGATTCACAATAGTTTCATGAAAATCCTTTAATCCTTCATGTGACACAAGTGGTGTACATAGGTTATCTCAAGAGACAATAGATAGTGTCTGCATGATTACCTTCATGAGACAAAGTTTTGTCTGTGGAGTCACCATTTTGGAAAACTTTTGTGTCCAAAAGTTCTTCTTTGTAAGAAAAAAGGTGCCCACAATACCCTTCATGATACTAGAGGTGATATCCATGTGTTATCCTAAAAAAATATGAAATACCTAGATGTATTTGAGGTTTTCAATTTATGAGACAATCGTTATTTTAAAAATATTTATACTAAAAATTCCTTCATACGATCTGATGTCTCGTGGAATACTCCTTCCTGTGACTGGATCATACGAGCTTTCTCTAATTTGAGATCTTTCCTCGATTTTTTCAAAAATTCAAAAGAAAAAACTCTAGGATGAGGATTATTTTATATAGTCAAGTTTACACCACCTAATTTAAACATTTAAGTAATTTCAAAGACATCATAAAATGACTAAGGATGTTACAATATTTAATTTTAAATATCTCAGCTAGCGCTGGTATGATCACACAAATGGAAAGATAACATTGCATGATCACTTAGTTGATCATGAAATTCCCCTATGAAAATATTCCTAATAATTCTGAATAATACATGTGATAATTACTATAAAATACTAAAGTTCCACACAGTTGGATATGTTCTCATATTCTTGTGACATCCTCATGTTTTTCTCAATACTTTCATGATGACTTAGTGAGTGTATTTTAATCTTGAGACACATTATCATGATGGTTCTTTGATTGTGAAAATTGGGTTGCATGATCTTATGATCATCACATGACATTTTACTGGCTTCAAGAAATGGATTTGTGCAATATTATAGTGTCTTATAATGAATTCATGTGATAACTTCATGAAATATTATTCGCATAAAAGAAAAAGTTTCATGACTTACTTTGGTTCATTCTATTATTTTTAATCCTTCAACATTCCAAGTGAGGATGATCATTTTTAGTCATATTTCATGGATAGTACTTGGTGGATAAAGATGAAGACGATAAATTCTTTCAAATACACATAGTGTGAGATTCAAATGGATTTCTTAGATTTCATCGAGCAGTCATACATGGTTAATTCTATCATTTTAATGATGTCAGAATAGTAACCATGCATGTGTAGTCCTACATTGGTTTCTCAATATGTATCACCTCCACTATATTATAATTTGTGTTCCCAATTAACCTTTGACCTGACACCGGTGTCAGAACTTGTATAAACTACACCACATGCCAACACGGGTCACGATACAATGCACGGTCCATGAGCACTCTAGTGGGATTCTAGACCATCTATGAAAAAATTCAAGCCTATGAATTATGGAACTTATAAATGATACAGTGCATGGATATTCACCCACCACTTCCTCATATGGTGTCTACTTGTGGTAGGTTTTCCCAGGGGGGTTGACCCCTTAGGTTCCCTTATCTGTAGTTGAGGGATGGAATTGGTTGCTTCAATGGGATGGCCTTAATTTTTTATATTAAACCCATTCAATAATTAAAAATAATCTAAATTTAAT
The DNA here is from genome assembly GCA_963277665.1 of Viscum album. Lineage (NCBI taxonomy): Eukaryota > Viridiplantae > Streptophyta > Magnoliopsida > Santalales > Viscaceae > Viscum > Viscum album. Next base: position 1,494,618,099 of record OY728119.1, on the reverse strand, counting down.
TTAAATAAAATGAAAATCCTTATCAATAAAATTTCAAAGGAAAGACCTTTTCAATTTTCTTTACTTCATTCAAAAAATTATTTTCAATGTATTCCACTTTTTCATGTAACGTGAACATTTCTCATAACATGAATTTGATAATAAATATCAGCATAAAAATCATCATAATGATAAGGATAATTTTCTAAGACTGATATCAAGTTCCATTACATTAATCCACAACAATTATTCATGCAACATCACTAATCATGGAGAATTTTCATACCAAATGACAACTAATAAGTCCATAATAATTATCTAGGAATCATCACCAAAAAATCCATCATGAATATATCTCATATTATTTCTATTATTAGTCACTAATTATAGGAGAATTTATTATTAATTGATCTTTTATTATTTAATATATATTGAAAAAATTCCACCATTCTCATCACCCATCAAGACAGGCTTTTTAATCTCCCTTGTTAGCTTTGTTGTCAATACCATTTACTTAATTTCAATGTTCCTTCTACCCCTTATTATTAATAACTACAAAGGATTAATTTTGGTGTTTTATTATTCCTTTCAATACCTTTGGAAATTAATTCTAATTTTTATAAAAGAAGGTTGGTATAATATGGTTCAATTAGAAAAGATCCTTTATTTGGTTTCCTCTAATTCCATTTGGGATAACACGATGTAAAAAAAGATAGATAAAACCAAGGCCTTCAATAATCTATATTAGCAACCATTCACGTGATATCATGATCATATTTATTTCTCAAAGAGGGAGATATATTAAACATATTTATCAAGTAATATATTATATTTTACACTTCAGTAAACATATCATAAATTTCAAGTGTAAGAATATTTTACTCCCCCTTTCAATGAGCTTACTCATCCACCATTACCCCCCTTAAGGCACATATTTGATATAATAAATATAAGGGGGAAAGTGTAATTAGGTTAACTCTATTTTTAAGTTATTTTTAGAAGACATTAATTTATATATATTCATGAAATAATCTTTGATATCATATCCTTTACGTTTTATCCCCCTCTAGGGGTTCACACCCTTCAATTCTACAAGGTGTAAAATTTCATAAAATTTTATATAATCAACCCATCTTTTTATCTTATAATTTGTTCATCTAGTTATCCCCTTGCGAGTGATAATTTTCTTCAATTACCTATAATTTTATCACACAAATATTTAATAAAAAATAAGGGAATAAGGTGGAACACTTGTGAACTTATTACTAGGTACAACAATGATGAGAATTTACTCTCAACCCAAAGACTCATTTCCTTGTAGGTATAAAGTGTATGGTTATCTTATTACTTGTGTATCCTTTACATTTTATATTTTGATATTTCTTTGGAATCATGAACACATTATTTCCATTTAACTTTATATTGTGTGGATTATTTATCTTTCCTTCTTCCAGTAGAAGAGTACCTTCCCCTGGAGCATGTTTTTCTATCATCAAAATCTTTCCTTGAGTTGGTAGAATAACTATATAATTATTTTATTTATTTATAAACATATAGAACCTTATAAACAACTTTTTTTTTTGACACAATTTAGTTTTCATTTTTTTACAACCTATCATGAAATTGAAGATATTCATATGGAACAAGATATTTTACTTTTGTCATTTTCTTTAACAACTGCTTCATCTTCAGCTTTATACATTTCTCTTGAAACATATAATTGACCATGAAAAAAAATTATGAATTATTTCCTAATATATTATGTTTTTTATATTCTATAGGTATTATTAAATGTTTTTGAGCTAACTTTATTGTGTAACTTATCAAATTTTTTCATCCGAAATGTATTTTATAAATCTTATCTTCAAGTTTCTCTAATAAATAGATTTTGTTCTTGATATTATATTTACTCTATTCATTTCCCTGGTCTATTTATAGTTCTCCATGGTATGACCTATATTTACATAGTAGAAGATTTTTTTCTTGGTTAACATGACATTCTTAGAATCTATATTATCATTCTTCATGGTATTATCTTGTTTCATAGTTTTCTTGACTTCCTTATTTTGTTTATTAATCAAGGAAAAACTTTCTACTTTTTTTCTCTTGTTTTTCATTGTTTTAAAATTTTATTTTCCTATATATTTGAATAGTTTATGGTTTCTATATACCATCACCCTTCACAACTATGTCCATTTCTATTAAAATAATCACATAAGTCTTCAAGACACCCAAATATATTCTTGATTGAAAAATTATTCTCTATCTATGTATTCTACATCATATTTATGAGATATCTCTTCACTTACAATCTATTCCTCCTTAATAAATGACTTATATAGTTCTAATATTCTGATACATTATGCCAACAATCAAAGGACTTATTCCAAAATTTATAGTAACACCAATATTAGTCAATGAATCTCTTTATTTTTCTTATAGTGTTAGTCTGACTGGATTTAGTTCCTTGTTGTTTATAGGGTTTCCTTCTTTTAACTGGAGCATAATTTTTGGATTTATTTTTATTGTTATTTATAGTATCCTACCTTAGTGTTTTGGTAGTTTTATGAATTATTTTATCAACCCATATCTTCAAATATTTTAGTTTTGAACCTGCACTCATATATGAGATTTTATTAATAGAAATTGAATTAAATGGGTTATGAATTACCTTCTTTCATGAGATTATAGAACGTTGACCAAAAAAATGATTTTTAGTTATTATTTCCACCAATATTAGTATCTTTAGATACTTGGGTCTCATCAATATTTTGTATAGAAATAACAATTTTGTGGATTTCAATATCTTTATATGTTTGGGTGGTAGAGTTATTCTTATAAGAAACTTGGAATATTCCAGGATGTGTCTCCTTAAAATTTATAAATATAATATATTGTTCTATAAATTTAAATATGAGGGAACATATCTCATTTTGAAATATTTTCAGTTTTCATTCATGTTCACTCATCAGTTTAATAATATGACATTCATTCCATTTACTACCTTCAATAATAGAGTTGAAAAGGTCTCAAATTCTTGTAGATTTAACTTCAAATTGGGCTTCCTTGAAATATATAGTAGATTTATAATATTATTACAAATCATTTATATCATTCATATATTATTTATTTAAATTGGTATTTAATTCCACTAAAATTTCATGTCCTTTGAACTTACATGTTTCTTACTCAAGTCGAGCATCTATGACATTCATGGAAACAATGAACAATATTTCAAGTGCATGGATTACTTCACCAAAAACATGTTTAGTGACAATGATCTCATAATATTTCCATTAAAATTATTATTCAATTATTGAAATATTTTTATTGAAAAAATTCACAAATTTTTCTTTTCCTTCAACAAGGTATGTGAGAGTATTGCACCTTTTTAATTTCCTTCCAAGTGCATCCTTGTATTTATTGAGTTATTTTAAAAGATAAGATCTTTTCTCAAAACTATACTTGACATATTCAAATTATATTTTAAATTAATTCTTTAGGAACATTATTAATATATCTTTCAAATTAATTTGAGAGGCCTTCAAAAATTTTTATAGATTCAAATTCTTTCTACTCTACAAAGTTTGGAGTAGTTTCTTCATAAAAACCAATGTCAACTAATTTGATAGGAGTGCATTTATCCTTATATTATTTTGTTGAGATTTTTTTTCAATACATTTTCTTCCCTATTCTTAATATTATGAAGTTTCATTGTATATAATTTTAATTTTTATTTAAAACGAGTGGAGATTATGTTTTCCACCTGAGGTACTTCGAAATCAGCTTCAAATATGCACTTTATATAAACATTGTCAAAAACTGGTACAAAAAAATTGATTCAATCATAGGTAGAACTACCCTATGATACCACTTATAAAGCCCATATGGATAATTCAAGGAAATTGGAGGGGGGGGGGGTGGATCAATGTACCAAATATTTTATTGAATCTAATATCACTTCAATTATCACCTCTTACTCTCAAACCTATACCATAATTACGATAAATGGATCTATTTTGTGATCTCAAAAATTATACACACATGCAATGTAGACAGTAAAAGAGACAAAAAACACAAGTATTTTTTAAAAATTTGGTTCAAAAACCTACTCCTTAATGTGATCAACCTGTGGATGTTTTACATATTCTATTATCATTATAATTTTTAGTGATTAAAAATTCATAGAATTTGCGTACAATGATCAAGAAGGAAGTAAAAAATCTTTCGAATATTATGGAATTGTTTATACTATAACCACAAGTATTCAATGATGTTTTTATATTGAAACCACCAGTTCTTAAAATATTTTCAAAAAACACACTAAATAAGACCTATCTACTATACTAGATGACTTTGAATCAACATTATAATCTTTTCCTTCAACTATAGGATATAGATTTCTATAAAACTAAAAATATTACACACATGTCATCCCACTGCTCTTTAATAATTGAAAGGTAAAAATTATAATTCAAATAATAACTATTTCAATGTGATTAATAGAGTAATTTTAAAATACACTATTTATTTTCATCTTCCTTGTTATATCAATTGCTCGAGAAGATAATCTGTATTAAAATGAAGTTTACACACTCAGTAATATGCATGCAAGTGGTGAACACAACTACTTCAAGAATATTATATGTTATAATTATCATGAAAAATATTTTTCCAATATGTATTCTTGAAATCTAAAACACTATAAACTTGGATATAAGTTCTTATAATATTTTTCTCATATTAATTCTTGAATTAAAAAAATTCATTCAATATTTTCATGGAATCTGAAACCTTCGTGCATTCAATAATGATATTTATTATTGTTTTCTTATAAATTATTTTTAGGTATCTTTTCACGTCCATTTTTATTGATGATCACATGAATGTTCTCCTTTTTAATGATAATTATTTTCTCAATTAATTATGCATGCATTGGTTTCATGTATTCATCCACAATTATTTTTTTCTTAAGGTATTATTCTTTAGTTATGTACGCGTGGGTTGTATAAAACTTTTTTTATAACCCTTATTCATTATATCACATGAAGCACATTATTTATCAATGATTATGTTATTTTATTACTTATTTTATAGGACCCTGTTTAACACACAAGTTTACATGAGATTCCCACCATCTTCATAAAAGGGCTTCATAAGAGTTTCACATGAAACCTTTCATCCTTCTATTGACAAAGGTGGTGTCTTTGAGTTCCCTTGCAAGACAAGATATATTTTCCATATGATCATATTCGTGTGATAAAGTATTTACTATAGAGACACCATCATTGAGACAGGGAGTGTCCAAGAGTTCTTTTACACAAGATAATATGTGTCTGTGGCACCCTTCATGAGATAGAAGGTGCTCTCTGTGGGTTCTCCTCAAACACTTTTCAAGACTTGGATATCTCAAAAGTTTCTCCCTCATCATAAAATTTCCATTGTCCATGGATTAATTCTAAAAATTCCTTCATGAGATCAAATGTCTCACAAATTACTCCTCATGATTGGATTACGTGGAATTAACCAGTTTTGAGAGATTTCCTTGATTTATAAAAAACATAGAATAAAAAACTCTCAGATGAGGCTTGGTTTATATAAGTTATTTTAAAATACCTACATTTTAATTTTAAGTCATATTGAGGACCTATTAAAATACCTAAATATATTAGTATATTTAATGCTAAAGATCTCAACTAGCATAGGTATTATCACGTGGACCATGATATCACTTCACATGACCAGTTCCTTAATCACGAGACCCCCCTATGAACATAATTAAGATAATTAAAAATAATCCATTTGATAATTACTTAAAAATATATAAGGTTCATGTGGTCATAGATACACTCATCTTCTTGTTACAACCTCATGTTTAGCTCACTATTGTTTTTATGACTCAGTGATTGTCTTTTAAACTTAAGATACATTCTTGTGGTGGTTCATTGATTATCTCCATTTGGTATCATGATATTAATATAATCATGTTATTGGCTTCTAACTTCATTTTATAGTTTATTGATGTCATTGTGTCATGCGACGACTTCGTGGAACAACTTCATGACTATCATTTATGTGCAATATTAAGTTTTATGCCTTACTTTGGTTATTCTATTTATTTCAGGCCTTCAACATGTTGATTGAGGATGATTAGTAGTATCAATCTTGAAGGGATAGTACTTAGGTGGTTGAGGTTGAATATTATCACCTCTTTCAAATACATGCAATATGGGATCCAAATTTATGGTGCATATTGCACCGATCAGAAGAAAATAGTTATTTTCACCTTTTTAATGATGTGTAAAAAGTAAGAAAGTGCGCATAGTACCACATATATTTATAAATATTTTTTCCCTCAGTATTATTATCCATAAAGTTCCTAATGCACATTTAATCCCACACCGGGTTCGACACCTGGATACACTGTACCTTACACCCACATGGGTCGGGCCAAAAAATGTGCTCCATGGGAACTCATATGGGCTTCTTGACTACCTAAGGGTGAATTCAGGAATTCATATTCAGGACTTGTACATGATCCCAAGTGTGGATATACACTCAACTCTACTTCCTACAGGCTCTTTCTAAGGAACATATTCCCATAGGGGTTGACCCCTTGGGTTACCCTATGTGAGGTTGAGGGATAGCCTTGGGGGATCCCATGAGGTGGCCTTAATTGTTATATAAAGCCCATTAATAACTTATAAATAATATATATTTCATATAAATGAAATGAAAATACTTCCAAATTAAATTTACAATCCAAAACCTTCTCTATTTTCTTAAATTCAAACAACAAATTATTTTCATGGTCTTATACTTGTTCAAGCAATGTGAAAACTATTCATCATATGACATTAAAAATTAAGACCAGTATAAAAATAGTCATATTTAAAAGGTGGATTTTCCATGATTGAAATAAAATTCCATTAGATGAATCCAAAACAATTCTATAGGTATCATCACCAATCATGGATAATCTTCCTTCAAAATGACAACTAATGAATTTATAATAATTCTCAAGGAATCATCACCATTAATTCTTTTTTGAATATGTATCGAACCTTGTATATTATTAATAACTAATCATAGAGTACTTCATCATAAATTGAAATTTTATTACTTCTTATATATTTATAATAAATACAATCGTACTCAGCACCCATCCACATGGGTTTGTTAGAAGTTAAGAAAATATAGAAAAAATGGTACTCATCAATATGAATGATTGAATTTTTCACATTGTTGATGCACTTTGGACAAAACATATATATTTTAAAACCCCAATAAAAATTTCACCATATAGTATTGTATTTGTAAATTCACGTGACATCACTATGGAGGTATAAAACTATGCATATTAGGATATCAAACAATGCAATTTGAATCTCTTAGATTCAGGTGGGAATACAAAGTTGAAGATTATAGAGTTGGTATAAATTCAAGATGATTAATATGATAAATCCTATATCTAAAGTGGTAAGATAAATTATATCCATGATGAGATGATTTACTAGTGGACGTTTTATATTGGTGAGAAGGTCGTCATGTACAATTCTAGGCTAAAGCTCTACCTAGGTAGGCTTTGTTCCGACTAGATCTGTACTTATATTGTTACTAATGTTTAACCATTTGGTGTAATATATTATTTGTATGAGGAGAGTTTCTAGAGTTTTACCATCAATCATAAAGATACTTAAACCCTTATGCAAGTATTTTCCACAGAATCTGGTGGAGGAAATCGAGCCAATAGATGGCCCATATAACACCACTTAGTACGTTGTTCCTTATCCTAACCTTTATTTACTTTAATATTTATTTAAACTACTTTAATTGATGAAAATTTAATTTTTAAGCGTGGTAGAGGGTTATATAGGACAATTAAAATTTAAATTAAAAAAAACCTAAACAAAAAAAAAGAAAAAAAATCAACATGTTTCCATTTTTTGTGTTTTTAGATAAAATTTTTCTCAAAGAGAATATCAAAAACCATTTTTCATGATTGATTCAATTATGTGGAAAATAAAATTTTCATGAAAAATTATTTCATATGAATGTTGATATGGAATATTTTTTTAGATTTTTTATTTTAAAATCATTGAAACGTGTTTAACAGATTTTTGAAACCCATGCCTCGTTATCACTGACCAATATTTTAAATCACTTAATATAGATACATAATAACCCCTTTATTATCTATTATTCATTTTAATCACTTTATTGAGATTCTCAAGTGATGTAAAGAAATTATAACTTTCCTTGATTCTCTTTGAATCTATAATATTATAGTTTTTTACACCCCTGATAGAGGGAATCAGTCAATTAATAATATATTTTTACCTGTTAATTGTATTTTGTTCCACCCTGACGTTTTACCATTTTTATTATTTAAAGACAAAGTAATTATTATCAGGTATTCAAATTAAAATATAATTTATCCTCAACTATACATCTATTATGTACATTTTTTTATTTTTTACAAGTGTGGGGAAGATGGTGTTTTTAGGGGAATTCTATGTAAAGATTCATTTGTATTGTTTGAGTGAAAGGGTGCACACACTTGTATTGGGTAGTAGTTTACAAACCAAATTATATCATTGTTTTACACATGTTTCCTTCTTTAATTCCAAAAAAAAATTTATTTAAAAAATAAATATTTCTGTAAGTTAAAAAAATAAAGAAATAAAAATAAAGAAAATGTAGAAAATATGACCTTTACCCATTATTATTCATTTCTTGGATATGAACCACAAAAAAGGAATAATGGGGAGAGTGATTTGGAAGTGATAAAATATATAAGGGGTTTAGAGAGTACATTCATTGGGAATAATTTATTAATTTAGATAAGCCTTATACATAAGATATTAAACACCCCTCTTATACCTTAGAATTTAAAAATAAAATCTTACCACCCATTTAACCTTATAAAAACATGTTGGATGTCCAATTTATTATCACACTAGTTTCTACCTATATTAGACTAAAAACATCAAAAATAAAATTTTAACATCACATGAAATTTGGTAAATTATCATAACTATACTTTTATATGTTCCTGGGGTGAATAGAGAAAATTTCTAGGTGAGGTTGGTTATGACATGCTCATTGAGTGAAAAAATAAAGTTGAAAAAAATTTGAATGTGAGTGAAGAAGAAGGATGATAAAATTTATTTCATAATCGAGAAATTATGTATTTCATTTCAAAATTATTTTGTATGTTTTACCATAATTTATTTAGGAATTGGACTTGATTCGCCTGAATGGCCCGAAGGCCTTCATTTTTATTGGTTTTTTATAACCCTCCTTTCAAGAGATGAGGGGGAACCCTTACAAGGCCCGTCGGCTCAGAGATTACATGGCCTATAGGATTAAAAGATTACATGACTCGAAGGTCTTAGGGAATTCATCCATACTATCTACAAGGAACTACCCCTCTCCAGCATCTGCATCTTGATTCAGATATATGATTTTTACTAGGAGTATAAAGGTTTAAGTGTGGGGGTGTGATCACATAGTGATATAGCATATTTATCACCATTATAATTGTTTATTTATTTTTATGGGTTTTAGTATCCCATTATTAAAGACTTTTTCACTAAATGTATATTTTAAATTCATGTACTGAAGACATGCTTAAAATGATGTAATTTCATGCTAACCAAATTTGATATGAGGTCAATATATTTATCAAAACATTATATATACTCACCCAAATATAATTTTTTAGGATTATATGATCATGGTGATTTTATCCATTGAACTGGACTAGAGGCTGGATTTGAGCATAAGAGGGCCAAAAGAGGTCCAAATTGTGAATAAATTCTATGCGAGATAGATTAGACCTACCTATATTGATTGGGATACAAATTAAGATTCAAAAAATCCAATTTGGAAGAATTCACGTCAATTGGATATCTAAGTTGAAGTATAAGGACAATGTCTACCATGAAAAACCCACCGATCTCATAGACACTGGAATTATTTTTTGGAAAATGGAATGTATTTGTAAACATAATCACTCCTCCCCACTCATTATCAATGTATTATTTACTATAGGGTAATTTTTGAGTTATTGAGACTTGATTCATCATCATATATGTATTCTGACCATATCATGTATTTATAAACTTCTTGTGATCACCTGGGAAGGAACATGATGTAAATATCATGATACTTTTTTGTAATATTTGAATGATTTGTTAGATTTAGAGTATCAAAGTTATTTTTATTTATAATATCTTATTATTTAATTTATTTATGTTCTTTTATTTCATACTCAAACTCATATGATCTTGTTTTTGGGTACCCATTAATGTGAGGCTTTACACACCATTCACTACTTCTTCTCCGTCTTTCAATTACGGTGTTTGTGTTGTTCTCATTGATAGATTTATTTCACATAAACACATACATGGAAATGTATAATTAATGTCATAACATCGCACTAAAATATAATAAAAACATGGAAAATGCATTAATTTCTTCAAGTGTTTCCTTGGTGAGTTTTGGTTATGAAGTCAGACAGAGATCGCCCAATCACCAGTGGTGGACAGTGAATCATTTTATATTTTTGATAGAATCATAGAAGGTATATTCATATAGAATAAGTAAAAAATATATTGATAGGTATTAAAAAGTATGGAGAAAAATATATAAACTATTTATCTTAAATATATAAAGGGTGAACACCATTATACTTCCCTAGGTTGATGATGCTTAATCAAATATGTTAATTTCTAATTTCTTTTATCACTTTCTAATTTATATTTTCATCATAAATCAATAAAACCCATGTTTTATAAAATCTAATTCCCATTTTATTCAAAATAAATAACTTATTTTAACTTAATGATCTAAGGATTTTTTGATTTGTTACCTTGGGTTCCTTATATATAGTAAAAATTCTAGTAAAAATAATTTATAATTTGACACACTCGACAATGTGATCAACCAACACCTCATGTTGTAACCTAAAGAATCATCATGCAACTAATAAAACAAAACTAAAACCTGGATTCTTATAACCATCATGAACTATAACATAGGTTGTGACACATATTCATACCACAACACAACTTCCCAACAAGCCACTCATGGTACAATACATATAGTCACACTGTAACACCTCTCTTCCAGCTAAAATAATATCTTAAACTCATCCCTTATCCATAAAAAATATTAATAACAATCCTAAACTTCTATAATACTAAAAAAATGTCAATGTAAGGGTCTATAAATTTTAATCCCTTAAATTAGAAACCAATCAAATTATTAGAATCCCCAAGAATCAAAATAAATCCTATAAAAAGGAAATTTAACCCATGTGAAAGATAGGGAAACCTTGGACACCACATTAAGTAACTATCAAATGATTATATTCCTTAGGAATCCAAAAATATCTCAAAATTGGAATATCCATAATCATAATTCCATGTAAAGATACCTCTCAAACAAGAAATATGCACTATCAACACTATGCTAGAACATGCCTAACCACCCAAGCCAAAACTAATTACTCAGTGAAGACTGAGAAGAATATTGATCCCCAAGGTTATTATATTAATGATTCCTTATAATATTACAATATATATATATCAACTATCTTGATATAGGACACCTGGATATACTCAATCCCAAGGCTCAATCCAAGCTCTAACTCTAGAACACCTCCTCACTCTTCTTTACCATGGACCAAAGTACTTACAACATAGAGTGTTCATCAGAACCTATCCAGAAACATAAGGAGGTTCTTTATAGAAAAATTATCTCATGAAAGGAATATTCCCATGATCTCTGATTGATCCCTCACCTTTTCCTAGGACTCTAGTTGAAAGGAAATTATGTATCATCGAATCACTATCTTCAAGGAGGACACAAAACACTAAGCTAAATATTCTTTGCTGGAAAGGAAACATGTTATCTAACCAATTAATTCCATAAAAAGATTCCCCAAGCTACATACACTATATTACACTTCTATATTTCTTTAATAAATTTCATAAAAATATGTATATTTATATAAAAACTAACATACTTCATCAATATTTCAAGAAACTATATTTAAAGAATCACATATGGGTCTATATTCAATATAATCCACTATTTTCATTCCAATATAAAAAATAAGATATCTACAAAAATAACTTAGATTCGATTCTAGAGTCATAACTAACTCAAATGAAACTTCAATATATTTTAACCATTCATCAACCACATGGATGTATTCTCCACTGGAGAACATCAATACTTCCTACTACTAAAACTCAAAAAATTATTTATCCTAATATTATGATTCCTTATTCCCTTGATCTATGTCTCAATGATTTTTTGATGTCATATATTTTGTTCATCATCAATCAACCTTGTTATCACAAATCACATGAATCAAAACAATAACATAGAGAACATTGTATTTTGTATATGAATAATCATTCATTATACAAGTATACCAATCATACCAATACTTTTGATCCATGTTATAACCATATAATCATCCTCACTTCATTGATCCACACATCTTTCACCACAAACCATCATTCGTAATATCTATTCCTCTCCATCATCCATAATTTACCACACATAATCATATCAAAATCATTCTAGGTATATCAAAAATAGTATCAAAATAATTTATTTCATATAAATTAACCATAGAATTATTATTTAATAACTAGGGACCCCACACATGAATCTTGAAGAAAACATATCATCAATACATAACTAATCAATACAAGGATTATAAATACAATACATAATATTTTTCCATGATTACTCAAATAATTTATTAGAGTACTTATGAAATAATAATATTAATTTATATTACACTCAATGGATTGAAATACTCACATTATATTAATTATATTGTAACATCATATCAGAATTATTTTAACTACGACAAGATTATAACATGCTTTATACATAAATCAAATGTTTAATTTTTATTAAATTATGTAATAAAATCTAAATAATAATTTCAAAACATCATCCTAAACTAGGAATAAATAATTAAAAAACTATTATAGATCATATAATGCTTGTATAAAAAATTGATTATAGCATTTAAAAATATAGTACATTCCATTTATAGTAATATATTCAAGTATTTCATATTATGTATCCATTTAAATAACATATCATTAATTCTATCTTAGTAAAATTTCAAATAGGCAATCACCATAATATTTAATTAAGTAATATGTGTTATGAATAATGTATATTTAACTCTATAATCCTTACTAAATTAAATGAAATCATAAAACATCCATTTAATTTCAAAAAACATCATTGATCATCATTTCAGATTAACACCTTGGGATAATTTCAAATTAAGAAATTTTAGAATCTAAAACATGATTATAAGATTTTATCTCAATTTTTTAACTTAATTAATCATCAGTGGAATTATTAATCAAGAACACTGTAGAAATATTTATTGAAGGAAATAAGTATATTTTATACATGATTCATCATCAAATTTAAAAAGTACTTTTAATTCATAACATGCTCCTATAGGTTTCTTAATTTATATGCATTAAAATTCAAATTCTAAACATGGAATACTATTTAAATAAACCATCATATCATGCCATGAGTTTATAATAAATCAAGTTAAATGATCTCAAATCAACTTATTAAAAATGAATGAAACATAATTATAAGAACTATAATATATCATCATATGTTAGAATACATATGTGTTATAAACATTATCTTGAATTTAACTTTAACGTTAAATATAACATATGATAATGATATATATATATATATATCCTTCTTAAATTTCCACCCATAAATTATTTTATTTTCACTTAAACAAGCATAATAAACTACCATGGTCCATTATTTAGATCAAAAGAGGCCTTAATAACTATGTACCATCCAGTATCCTCTATTTAAATTAAATTATAAGTTTAAATGAAACTATTTCCCTACCATTCTCATTAGATACTTACTTGTAGCTAATATTAAACTCTAACCTATCTCTCAAAAAAATCCCTAATACCAAGTTATCAAGATTTTAATATGATAAAACCCCTCTTGGGTTTACAATAAAGATGAGCATGATCCCCTAAGACCTCCCTCAACAGGCCATGGGTTAGAGAGTAACATCTAGGATATCTATCACACATATGGGAGGCATTACCTTCATAAATCCTAGAAAACATATGTGTAACCGGTAATTATCTCCATTTATATACTGGAAAGTAAAACATTTCCAAACCCAAACTACCTATACAAGTAATATTATAATGAAATCAGGGAAAATTCAAGACCACCCTCCTAGAAATGCACTCTAGGTTCCTAAAAAAATGCCTCCAACATCCCATAAGTTATACTAAAAAATATCTACAAAAATTAAAGATGGAAGAACACATGGTGTTTGAAACATGAGGATACTTTTAAATAATAAAACATTCATGTGAAGAAAATTATCCAGAATATTCATGTTTGAATCAACTAAGAAAAAGAAAAATTGGATTCAAGAATTAGATTTAAAAAAATAATCATATCCAAGAAAAGGGTTAACATCTTAGTATATTAAAATATCCACAATTAAGTGATTTTCATTTAACTATTTCCTTATTTAAAAAATTTAGAGCTATCAATAATTGAAGGAATATATCATTATATTATTATAAAAAATGTTATTCTAAATTGTAATGTGACCCATACATGTAATTTCCAAGAACATTACAATTCAAATTAATAGTGATCTAGTAGGAATACCCCTCACCAACTGATCAAGAATCCTACAATGAAGCCTAAAAAATATCAACACAATATATCATCCCATATCATCGTTAACAAAACACATCACCATAGTCACCTCCATATCACCATCTCTACATCATCAGTTTACTCATAAAATATTATCTTGATCCATTAAATCCCAAATATATATATATATACACTTTTAGTCATTATATATTGAGTATATACATGTTAAAAACCTTGATATATTACAATTCTTTTTTCACATAACACCAAATCATATGATCAAACAATATATCATAAGAAATATATCAAGATACGATCATTATAACCATGTATAGTCAATATTTAGTAATAAATATATAAGGTGGTGAATTAGAACTATAAAGAATCACTATATAATACAAGATATCCCAACCAATGTAATGTTCATTACCACTATGAATATTATCATTCTAAAAATTACTTTATTTTTATTATAAATCACTTATTCAAATATCATTATTCCTCATATTATCATTGACATGATATGTCCCCCGAGGCCCATATTGTGACTACCCCAAGCCCCCCTCCGATAGGCAAGGGGTTAACAACTAGTGTCGAGTAGGCATATCCCACAAATGAGAGGCATTTGCCTAAGTAAATGTACACACACACAACTCCCAACCAAATGTACTAGAAAGTAAAATACAAGGAAACCATTTATGTGATCCACTAAGTAAAACAAAACAAGAGTAAAACGGAAATTAATGTATAGGGTGGAAGATTGAGCCATTATACAAGCCCACCAAAATAAAAACAGAATAAAATTAAAACTCCAACTCCCTAAAGCTAGTCCACCGGGATGCCTTCCTGAAGGGTAGGTGAAGGGTACCTGCCTGATGCTATATAAGTACACCTTGTCTATCTGATCTCATTGAACACCACCAGGTTCTAGTCCTCCCAAGACTCTATCAAATCAAAAATCATCTATATAAGATATGGAACGTGTAGGAAAATCCCATTAATGGGTGAGTAAAACAATACTCAGTAGGGGATGCCGAAACCACAAAGGCGAAGTACAAGAGAAAAACCACAAAGTAATTCACAGTCAACATTTCTCAGGTATATTCCCATAAATATACCATGAACATCTATATATACTCGTTTTAGTCACTAAGAATTCATAAGGTTCCAACCTCATAGCCAGCACCAGGATTCTCATCGCATGTTCGTGAGGTAACACACAAAACAAGGAGAACATGCTCCCGGAGCTCAGCATCCTAGATGGCATTCGTCCAAGGGGTACACTTCATTAGGAATAACCCTACCATTAAAAATGGAACATATAAGAGAATGCGCTCCATCAAGAACATTCTACCAGGTCCAAATCCAGTGCCTAGCACTGGAGGTTCAGTCATCATCATCTTTCACCCAACACAATACCAAGGAAAGCCAAGTGGAGAGGGGCATCCTCACCACTATACAGGTAAGAGGGATTCAAGATCCTTGCCATATAGAAAAACCTCTGTCACTCCTATAAGGAGTTTCCCACACCCCAGTCCATCGAAGGAGAGCTAGCTCCTATCTAGGCATCATTTTCATCAAGTGGATGGTCCCACTCCTTTATACTATGTCTGATAGCCGAGGGAGCTCCATCTCCAATCAAGTGGATGGTCCCACTCTTTTAGATCATGTGGGGAGGACCGGCACCCTAGTATGATAGGGGAGTACTGACTCCTAAAATAGAGGACCCACACCCTACTCGGTAGAGGATTACTATCTCTATTCGATCATGTGTGGAGGAACCGTGCCCTGAAATAGAAAGAGGGTACCAAATCCTATAATAGAGGTCCTGCACCCTACCTAGTAGGGGAGTACCTACTCTATGTTTGTTATATTTATGGAGGAACCACACACTAGGTTGATAGGGGAGTACTGACTCCTATAATAGAGGTACCACACCCTACCCAATAGGGGAGTACCAAATATTTATGTGTCAGATGTAGAGAACCCACACCATAGTCTTATAGGGAGTACTGAATCCCCAGATAGAGGACCTGATCCATGATCCACCAGGGGAGTACTTACTCTACCTTCACAAACATCTCTGGGAACCCACACCCTAGTCCTTTAGGGGATTGACAACCCCAAAGGAATATATGAAAACGAACCTACACCCATGACATGTGGAGTCCCGTCTCTACCTAAGTATAGGAAGAGAAAGTATCTGAACCTTGAGTCATCATAGGAGTAACCATCCTAACTTTACTCATAAGAATCACAAGGGTCCCAAAACTCTTGATGGATTATCAAATGGACACTATGTTTAAAAGTAATGAGTTTTTGTGAAACTAGGGCTAGTTGGGTTCGGGTCCTGTCCGACCCAGTCATATAAACCCAACCTGACCCGGTCTGGCTGGGCCCAGCTCAAACAAGTTGGGCCTATCCTGCTGAGCTATGGGAGCATCCTGCTGGCAGCAACCCGACCTGCCCATGAGTGGGAAAAACCCTCCAGACCGAACACAGCTGTGCCGCCTCCGTTGTGAACCAGTCGATCCTAGATGGCGCGACCACCTTGGTCAACCAATCCATTCATGTGGAATGATTCATCCGTAAAGACCCGTGAAAAAACCATGGAGGCTATCACATTCGGTGGTCGAGGTTCGTTGCTTCCTCTATATAGCATCCGAGCAGCTATCACAACCAGCTCCACCAAAGTGTGTCACCCTTCCTTTTGGAACACGGTCGGCACTGCCGCGTGTCGTTGCCACCACTGGCGCCACCGCATGCCGCTGCCAATGCCGAGACTGCCATGTGCTACTGCCATCCTGAAAGAGTTTTCTACAGACCACCGAACATGCTCTGATGGTATTCTTTTCAATCTGAAGGGTGATCCGGAGCCCTCGGGTCTCCCTCTTCACTGTCTGGAGTTCAAAACCTTGTTGTGATCCATCCCGATGCAAAGTCATTAAATCATCGATATTTCCCACCCCATCTCATTCCGATAACCACCACCATCATCACACCTTCTTCGTTCCATTTCCATTCGAATCCAATACATTAGATTTTCGTGCTAAGGATTGATTGCAGAATGAACATTAGATCACCAAGAATTGAGTTGTGGGCCATGTGAGGGCTCCCGCGATGAATGATGAACGGTAGGAGGAAAATTCACAAACCAAAATTGATTGAATGGACCTCAATCTATGTTCATGTCAATAAGTTTTTTTACCCTTATAAGGGTTAGAAAAAAATTCACCAAGAAGATATCTTTTTAAAACCCCATAAAACAAACCCTCCTACAAGAACAATCAAACCGTGGGTCAAAGTGTTCATGGGTTGATCTATGTTCATCATTTAAAACCAAGAATGAGTAAGATAAATTCAAATAACAACACATAACTCAAAAGGTTCTTTCATTGACAAAGAATACCATTAAGTATTAGAAATTATCATACAATAAATACACCCAATTATTTCATTTTTAAAACATTACCAATGATTCAATCCATATTATAATTATCACTTTATTTATTTTATTAGGCATAAAATAATGTCAAGGAGTTAATCCATTTAGTTATCCTACTTATATAATTATTAGTTATGTTTAGAGTTGACCCATATCTTTAGAAAAGTATGGAATACACCTCAAACGCATCACAAGATTGTTTAGAAAATCTATAGTCCAAACATATATTTATACAACTTACTAATCCCATATAGCTCCTTAAATACCAAGAAGTATCCCCACTGAGAATTTACTTATAAAATGTTCTATCCCCCAACACATGAACTTACCTAATTATCCTAAAATCACCCATAAAATATAATATAACATTATTTCATCCCAAACAACCTATCTTATAACCATAACTAGAAACACCACATTGAGAAGGATCTCTAAGACCCCACTCTAAAGGTCCTATTGATATTCACTATCCAACAAAAACTCAATACATAACTATCACATGGGAAAGACTGACCTTGTGGTGACCATACCTAAATATGTTATAAAAAACTCACCATCTCTCCAAAATATTATAAATAGTCTTATGTGACCTATATAAATATAAGCAATCAAAAAAATTCTAATAATAAGATCGTGACAAACTATATGAAAAGGTCATCACAAAATTTTGTGACATACTAATTATATAAACAACAAAATTAAATCAATTTAAACATTAATAACAATAAATAATATTTTTGTCATATTAAATTCCCATTTATATTTTCAATCCCAATGTTATTTTGATCATATTAGTTTAACTTAAATATTTATGTGTTAATACTCATTTCATCACTCCCCAAATATTCTAGAATAATGTTATTAACATAAATTCAATGACATATAAAAAATACCAAATCAATATATCAATATGGGATAACAATGATCTAGTTATAATGATCTCATTTTCACTTCCAATTCATAATCAATTTCATGTGTTCAATTAAAATTTTTTTATAATGGTTATAATATAATAACATAATAGTGTCATTTTAGTGGAAAATATAATTTAATAAAAGTAGGAGTTATAAAAAAAGTAATAAATAAATTTAAACTTTATGGAAGTAGAGAACATACAATTACCCCTTTCCTCATACCAAAACACACAGAACCAAGCCTATATAAATGGATAAATAGTAAAATAAAGAATAAAGCAACCTGTTTCCCTTGACCAAAAATTATATTATCAATAAAAATGGAATATTATGAAAAAACGTTTATAAAATGAATGGAAAACCATTACCCTGGACCAAACAATCTCTACCAAGACAAAAGGAAGAGTATAAATATTCCGTGTTAGAAGTCATAATTGAGGTTTGGAAATGGGAAGGTTATAGATGATTGGAGTGGTACAAAGAGTCATAACTTATTGGGTTAAATGAGAGGGATTCAGTCAAGGATTTTATTAGTAATCACATTCATTAGGTTTTAAGCTGATAAAAATAAAATGTGTTTTTATCAACAAGGTTAAGTTCGAATGATTCAACAAATATTAATAAACTTATCATTACAAAAGTTATAAGAAAATCTTATAAATTTCACAAATCAATTAATATTAAATATTCCACATTGTGAGGACCAAAATCATGCACCAAAAAATCCATGCTAAGTTTCCTTGAACATATAACACTATATTCATTACCAATGTATCAACAATAATCCACTATAAAAATGAAAAAAATTCTTCATCCATTATTACAAGTAGGATTAAGAAATTCTTATAGAAAAAAGATGATAAGGGGACCTCAAATTAATGTAAAAATAATTTTTAAAGATTTGGATTTTTGAACTATAAAAATATCATCCAAAGATCACCAAAATAAGAATCTATACCACCTATGGTTCTAGAGAAACAAGTGATATTTAACCAATGGGAGGGTATACCTTGGATTATTAATGAAATTTCTAATGCATAGAACTATAGTGTGATGTATAGATTCAAACCATGATGAGTTGATTTCAAACACAATTTTGAGAATCAAAATATGAAACTATTGGTATCTACCCCATTTTAAAACTTTTTCAACCTTATTAATTTGAATAAAATTGATGAGGGTCTTGTTGTGATGAAAATTGACACATCATAACATTAGAACCTATAACAATTAATGATGTGATTCCCTAAACTTCTCCTCCTACTCTATAAACTCTATACCAAGATCATCATTCAACCCATTAATCATGACACAAAAAATACTAAAAATAAGGATACATGAAATTAATCATCCATGGATTCATTCTATAACAAATTATAGGTTTTTAGACTATCAAAATATCACTTTATAATCTCCTACTCAAAATAGTAAAGTGTCAAGAAGGTTTAATCCCAAGTGAAGAAGGGTGAGTGATCTAAAATATTATTTATTCTATAAAATTCTAAAAAAATTCAAGAAAGGTGATTATAGAATAAAAAAGATTGTGAAATGAGGTTATAGAAATGTGAGTGTGAGGATTTATTTATGTAAAAAAATATAGTTATAGGTAGGATATATGAAAATTAGTAGAGAATGAGGGCATTAATTGAAGAAATCTATGAATAGAATAAGTTCTAGAGAATGAATTCAATGTGTTTTTCTATTTGGAAGTCACTAATAGAGTTAAATATAATTAATTTATGAATTTAAATTCCATATATACTATTACTAAACCTGTTGATCAGTTGTAAAAGGTAACACATTGTTTAAAATAGTTTTAAAAATAATTATTTTTTTCAAAATAAGAATTAAAAATAAGAACTAAATTGAAATGTGGAACTTCCAAGAAGAAAAAAATAAACCTTGAAGACATTAATAAAGAACATAAAGTATAAATAATAACAATAGATTTACCTAAAAATTTTTAATAAAATTTTTTATATTTTTTTTAAAATTAAAATGGATGATACCCACAACTAAGAGTGAATATTAAGATAAAAAAGAAAATGAAGGGAAATTTTCTTATATGTTGAGGTGGGATCTCTATTCACCATTTATCTCTATAAAATTATATTTTTTTTGAGCTCAACATGAATCATAAAAATATGTATTGACCCACTAATCTATTCTGTTAGTTCATTATAGTATTTTTAGAGTCAATAGTGTTTGATTGATCATAGGTGGATTCCTTTAAAATGATTTCATAAAAAATTATGTAATAATCCCCAATGTTTTTCTCATATAAAACAAATTTTATACGATCTATTAAATCTAAATGTGGATTCCTCAACTATTTATTATCTCTTACATGTGACTCCACAAAATCCCTCTAATGTAATGTTCTCCTACCATGTGGTTAAAGAATTTGTTTTAAACTAGATGAATATTCATGTGAATCTATTCTATATTATTTTCATTCAATCTTATCAATAAAATTATAAATTCACACATACTTATATCCATAAGTTTAAGACCCCCATTTCATATTTTTATTTAGAAATGATTTTATAATTGGGGTTTCCCATTAAAATCAATTTAATGTTTCTTTACATTTATAAAACTTTTAGATGTTGGTGGTACCCTTACTTAGGTTAGAATATGACATTTTCATGAGTTGGGACTATATGGTGAGTACCTTTATGTGGGTCTATTCAATGGAATGGGTACCATTATATAGTTCCTTGAAACTCAGATGACCTTATTATAGAAACAAATTTATACTAAAATAACTTATAAATACGACCTTGACATAACTATTACCCTTATATAGATAATTTGGAGTGTGTTAAAAACCTTTAATCAGGTTTCTAGCCACAAAATCAGCTTAATATAATTATGTTAAAGTGGAATGACCCTTACCCAACAACTGAGTTACCATGACATAGATTTCATCCATTGAGATACCCTAATGTACATATCTCAGTGACCTTTATACAGGTGTGAACTAACCTTTACACTACTAATCTCAACATGATTACCTTTATGCATGAACCATCCACATACATAATTAATTATTAATGAAAATTATCATTTCAAAATCTAAAATTATTTTAATATAAATTAGTAATAGAATTTATAAAATTCATATATGAGTTTTTAAAATGTGTTCCAACAATTAAAATTTAATTTATAAACATGAAACTTGAAATTAGTAATTCCAAAATCATCAAAATCACATTAAAAATTTATTTCAATGAAAAACAAGAATATGTGTTATAAAAAAATATTAATGTAAATTTCAAAAAAAAACACTTGGAAAATTAATCACTAAAAACCATAATTTTTCTCATAAATATTCAAATAATTAAAATTCAATCTAAAATTTGATAATTACTCAAAACAATTTCAATTAATAACATTTTTACGTCAAAAAATTGGGATTTTTATTACTAGGAAATTGACTATTTCTCTTTTAAATGAATAATTTTTGTGAAATGTTAGATTCCAATTTTACAAATATGATTAAAGTTTAAAATTTTGAAATTATTTGAGCCAACATAACTTTATATTCTATTTTTTTTTTAAATTTTTCTTTTTATACATCACAAAAATACACACTTAATTAACATATAATGAATATAGAAAATCTAATGGATGGATGAGTTTAATAATTAATAAGTAATAGTAATTAACCCATCCACAAATTTTATCTTAAATAATAAAGACCCCAAACTTAGATTAGGAGTGAATTTCCAGCTCAATTGAATTCAATGTTTATTAATTTAGAACCAAAAAAATAAATCTAAATATAATTAAATTTATAAAACAACTCCCAAAATTTATCCAAAAATAATTGTTTTAAAAATTTAATAGATATATTGTTTATTGAATGAATCTACAGTCCAATAGAAATGTCTATTCACTTAGAAAATTAAAACGATCCCCATATAAAGAAAAATTCACAAACACTAAAATTGATAAATATAGGTTGAAAATTAGCCAAATTTAAAAATTTCAAGCAAAATTAGACAGGAAATTCATGAAATATAGTTTAGAGAATTAATAAGACCCCCTAATACTAAGATCTCAAAATTGTACCCAGTGTTTAACCTCACAATGAGAGAAAATTTCAAACAGTTTGGATCAACCATATTTTACAATTCAGTAGTGAGAAATTGGATTTAATGAGATATAAGATATTAAAAATTGAATAAATCTCTAATTCAATACATATATCTTAGAATATATTTTAAAAGGTTTACTTTTTTATTTTTAATAAATAAAAGTGTTTTAAATAAATATTTCAAAATATCTTGTAGATTATTGAATACAGCAACAATAATAATTATCAGTCAATTATAATTTTTAGAGGGTTAAAAAAGTTCTCAATTATATTTTAATTTTTTTTTAAAAAATTAAAATTTAATAAATAAAGAAACACATAAAATAAAAAGTAGACTCAATTTGTAGATAATTTCTAATTGGTTCCATCTACACTTAATTTATAACAGTGAAAAGAATTTAAGAAATAAATTTTTTTAAATTATTCTTCAAGGAAGTATAAATAAATTTAAAAAATATAATAATAAAAAAATAATGAGAAAATTTATTCAATTTTTTCAAAAATAGTTATTGGTTTATTACTTTAGCTCCAAAAAAGGTTCACTCTCTTATATCACTTCAAGTTCCACTTAGTTTCTCCTATTTATCTACCTTCATGAGTAAAAGCAAAATCAATAGATTCAACCATTGAAAACAAATAAAATGAAACCAAGTAAATGTTAAAGGATACAGAAATGAGGGTCATTGAAATTATGTAAAAGTAGAACAACTTTTAAAATTCCACATCCAAGAATTGATGAGTAGAGTCTTGGTGATGATATATTAAAAAAAGAGAGATGTAATTTTATTACATGAAATAAACAAACATAAAAAATGATTTGTTAAAAAATTGGTTTCCTCCTATATAACACTATATTTTATGCTTCTAAATTGAATTTCCTAGAAAACTGACCTAATTCACTAGGGGATGTGGATTCTCATCCATAAAACTCAACATGTTTATAGCCAAAATATTTTTAAATAGAAGTTGAGCTTTGTGG
Organism: Viscum album; assembly: GCA_963277665.1. Taxonomy (NCBI): domain Eukaryota; kingdom Viridiplantae; phylum Streptophyta; class Magnoliopsida; order Santalales; family Viscaceae; genus Viscum; species Viscum album. Next base: position 1,494,593,962 of record OY728119.1, on the reverse strand, counting down.
GAACCTAGATTTCTAAGGGAATATTAAACTCCATTAATAGCTAAAATATTACATAAAAACCATTTTATAGTGAAGGACTGATCAAATAAATATGCTATAGAATAATAAATAACATCATAATATTCAACCATATAAGTGGATTCTCAACCTTCAAAAATAGGTGTACTTGAAGATAATCCAACAAGATCTCCCAGTAATCCATTGAGATCATCAATTGAAAATAGATTATTGGAATGAATCTTAGAAAATTGTGAACTTAGTGCTTCCAGGGGTGTGACATGATCCTGACAACATTCTGCATCACTTTCAATCATTATGTTTTTAAAAAGGTAAAAGTAGCAGAGTGTTGGAAACAAAATTTAGGGATATATTTTTAAAAAGTGTTCTAAGTAGTTTTGAAATCATTATCAATAAAAAACGAAACCTCTTTTAAATTACCCTTATATTTTATGTGAAACACATTCAAAAAATTAGTTATGGAACAGTGTGAAAATTTTGGAGGAATAAAATTTTTTTAGATTAAAATTACGGTTTCACCAAATAATATGTAAACTCCAAAATTTCCTCATTTTAAAATAGAAACACATTTATCACAACTTTCAAATAAATAATTTTCCATAGTAAACATATGTGTTATCATATTTTTGTTTGAGTTCAGTTTATAAAACCTCATCATAAAAATAAAAATCATCAATTTTTTACAATTAAATATTAGAGGAGGAAAAGTTTAATTGAGTACCAAGAAGTTAATATTCAAGTGATTCTAGATTTAACCAATTTTACCAAGTTGATATATATTTATTTCTATTTTATTAAAAAAATATCTATTGGAATATTTATTGATAAGATATTTAAGTAAAATTTTATAAGTTAGTCTTTTAGAAAATTAAACTCCCTCATAAACCAAATAGAAATTTATTGGGTTCAAAATTTTAAAACATGTAAGGTCACATTGAATATCAGTTTAGGTTTTTTTTAAAATTAATGAATTCTATTTTTTTTCTCCTAAAAATTACCCCAAATTACAGATCAAGTTCATCTCTCATAATATTGTTAAAATTGAGGGAGGTATTTCATAGTGTAATTTTTCACTCCCAAGTTCAGTTTAAACCTAAATTGTGATTTCTTTAAAAATAAGATTTTCTTTATTTAAGTAGAAATTTAACATTTTGCGATTCATATTCTTTCATATTTAATAACTATTTTATGTATTTTGATTAACATTCAATTTTTGGCTAAGAAATTCTAGTTTTATTCAATTTTATGAGGCTTTCATGGATGATTACATGCACACTACCATGCAATATGTCAATAAAAACTATAATAAACATAGTAATTTTAGATTATTTGATATCATCAAATAATATGATCCATTTTTTAGTAGTAAATAACAAATGGAAAATTTTCAACACTTAAAAAAACCAATAAGTATAAAAACAAAAATTATTTCATTCTTTAGTGCACATGAGAAAAGAAATATATTTTATATTTTAGTACTAAGAAGTATCTTAAATGATATATTTATTTCTCTTTTATAATATTTTGTATATTTTATTCTTTCCCCAGAGAAACATAATTCCAACATTCCATAAAAGTTATTCCAAATTTTTATTGGTCATTAGACTATAAAAATATCAATTTATAATTTCCATCTTACACTAGTGTAGTAGAAAACAAGGTCAAACCAAAGGTAAGGATAATGACCGAACCCGTGGACAATTTATTCTATAAACTATTAAAAATAGTGAAGAAATATAATCATAGAATGAAAAGTATAATGAAACTATTTGAAATAAATGTGAGTGTGACGAGGTAGTTGAGTTAAACAATATAGTTTTGGGTAGAATATATTACAATTTATTATTAAAGGGGATATTAATAGTAGAAGTCTATGAAGAGAAGAAGTTCTAAAGAATGAATTTAATAAATTTTTTCACAGGGATTTCATTAATAGAATCAATTTATATTAAAATTTTAATTCCCGTTTAATCATTAAAATTAATAATCCTTAGAATATGTTTTAATATGTAAAATGGGTTTCAAAACTGTATTTAGATTGATAATTTTTTTTATCAAAATAACCAGTAGAAATAAGAAATGAATTGAAAGTGAGAACAAACAATAATAATGAATGAAACCTTTCAAGAAAATAATCATTAACATGAATTATTAAACAAACAATAATTAATTTCCCCCTAATATTCTCATTATTGTGTTTATTTTAAATGAAAATGGATAATACAAACAACTACGAGTAAAAATAAAGAAGAAACAAAATAGGAAAGGGAAATATTATTATCTATCAAGGTGAGATACCAATTCCCTATATATCTATATATTATTACATATTGAAGCCCTACTCAGATCACTAAATGATCTCAAACCACACTATATTTTTTTAGTTTATTCTAATCTAGTCAGACTCAATGGTGGTTGATCAATCAGAGGTGGATGCCTTTAAAATGATGTCATGTGCTAATATGTATGAATCCCAATGATTTCACTCATAGATACCAACAATAATATTATCCCACCCACCTCCACATGGACATGTTTGATTTTAATCATCTATTACATGTGACTTGATCAAATACCTATGATATAGTGATCTCCTCCCAAACTAGTCAAATTTCAGCACCAAGTAAGATGAATATGGAATTGAATCCCGTCTCAATTCATTCCCATAAATATTTTTCAAAATATTAAGATTATCATGAGATTATATTATTTGGCTCAAGATATTATTTTATTCTTTTGATTTATATTTTATTTTTTAATTAGAGTTATATTTATTGACCACTTGAACATTTCCTAAAATTTTCACAACATTTGTATGTCAATGGTATCCTTACATAGGTGTGGAGATGAAATTTACTTTAGATGGATCCTTTTAGAGAGTACTATTATGTAGGTCTATTTATTGTAATGGGTATCATTATATAGGTCCTTGAAACTTATATAACCCAGATATAGCAACCATGTTACTTTTACATAACTCGTAATTATGGCCTTGACATAGTGCTAACCCTTAAATCGGAATTATAGTGTGTATGAATGACCTTTATGTATGGTTTTTTCCAAAAAAATCATCTTGATATAACTCTATTGAAGTGGAATCACCCTTATATAGAAACTAAGTTACCCTGATATTGCTTTCATTCATTAATATAACATTACACAAGACTTTGAGTGACTTTAACCCTGATATGAACATACCTTAACCCAGATCATCACAACAATATTACATTTATGCATGAATGAAACACACAAAGAAGTAAAGATTAATTAAAAGTATCAATTAAAATTGTAAAATTATTTCATCATCAATAATCCTATCACGACCCGTCCCCAGGGCCCATGCCGTGACTACCCAAAGCCTGCCTTCCATAGGCCAAGGGCTGGAAACTAGCACCAAAGATGCAAATCCTGATAAAAGGGAAGGCATTGCCTTTATATAAGAAAACAAACACCACAGAGTATGCAAGATGAAGTAAACACTAAGTAAACTGAGTACAAAAGTATGTTCTGAAAAGTAAATGGGCCAGAATACAAACCCAACTGAAATTACAATAGTAGTAAAGTAAATTAGAAACCACCAAGTCTTCCTCCGGCTATCCCACCCGAAGGGTGGGTACAGATGGTCTCCTCAGCTCCTTGGGTCTGGCCTTCCGCTTTGTGTATGTCCCGCCTGATAGTCCACCTCCGGGTACCGTCCCACTCTACAAGCCTCAACCACGATCAGTTCTATCCGTAGTTTGCAACCAACACAATGTAGTCTGGGCATGTCCCATGCAAGGGTGAGTATATGATACTAAGTAGGGACCCTGAGACCCCCGAAGGTCTCCCAGAATCCACAAAGGATAAACCACAAAGGAAGAATAAAAACACAAAGTATCAACCAACTCTACTTAGGTATATGCCCAAACATATACCTAAGTCATAATTTCCCGTTCAGCTCCAACTCACGAGCCCAAGTATAACCCAGTCCACACAGGATAGTGCAACTCAGTCCACACATGAAAATTACAACTCAGTCCACACAAGAAATCAAGACAATCATATCGAAGATAATGATTGATGGTCAAGACATAGCTCACACTGGTATACTACTCCCGAAGAGGGGTGGAGATGATAGATGTAGCCTCTTAATCATCTCCCTTCCCGAACCCACGTAGGATCCAAGTACAGAAGTCATCGCTGCCGAACCCACGTAGGATCCAAGTACAGTCATCCTCACTACCAAACCCACGTAGGATGAAAGTATAGTCGTCCTCACTGTCGAACCCACATAGGATCCAAGTATAGTCGCCATCATCGTCAAACCCATGGAGGATACCAACATGGTAGGCATTGCAGTCGCAACCAGATCTAGGGTTTCCGCACACAACATACTCAATTCCAGGAGGGTCCGCTCCACGATTCAAAGGGGTGGATACATCAACCGTCACGAAGACCATAGGTGATGTATCCAAACGTTCTATCCCATGTCATAGGGGAAAAACCAAGAATAATGTGACCAAGTAATGGAGAATAAGACAACCAACCCATTTTCCTAAAGTACATGGCATATAGGTAAGTAATACACACCGTGTCATCAGACATCGGGTACTGCCAGTGTAAAACAGCCCATGTCATCGGGCTGGTCGTGTAAAAAGAAAGTAAGTACATGACATGTGGTATGGTTACACATCGTGTATTCAGTCCACGGGTACTGTCCATGTACCACAACCCATGTCTAAGAGCTGTTCATTTAAAAAGGGAAGTACACGGCGTGTGGTATAGTTACACGCCGTGTCCAAAATTCTAGGGTCGGCTCCGTGTATGCAATCCATGACTAGCCGTGTGGTGGATTACCTACCAGTGTACTCCACCCCATGTCGATGTATTACCGAAATACACACCGAGTCATTACGAAGCCGCTTTTTCCATGATGAATGTAGTACATGCTGTGCCTCTTGACCATGTGGTTCTACCCGTGTCCGTGTATCTCCCAGATTACACACTGAGCCTCACGAAGCCGCTTCTGCCTTTCTATGAAGAGAATACACTCCATGTAACTTGGCTGTGTATAACTGTCCATGTCCATGTATTTTCCCTAACTACACGCCATGTCCATCGAAGTCTCCTTTGTCAAACAATGTGATGAGTACACGCCGTGTGTCTAGAGTCACACGCCGTGTGTAACTTTTCTAATGTCCGAAACGGAAGCCACATTATGCTTGTGCTACACGGCATGTGCTCCTGGAGGACACGCTGTGTATTCTAGAATTTTCTTGAAAATGACGCCTCTGTCCAGCACGTCTCCCGAGGTGTCCGTTCGTCGTTCCGATGATCTGATTTCTACAAAACTTCCGCTTCCAGGTTTCCCTGATGCCCTAAGGCCATTTACGATGTTTTCAGGCCTCTGATTGGCTCTGAGGACATATCTTGATTCACCGCACATGAATGACCGAAGAACTCCACATATATTCACAAGAAAAACAGAGGAATCAGACCGTGTTCATCTGGTCTGGTCCCTTCTGCATTAGTCTAATAACAAGCGGTTTAAGAGGAACAACAACATGGAAGGAAAACCAATCATTTCTCAACCCAAACACACCCCTACCTCGAAGGAAGTTCACGGGTGTCAAGCGCCATGAATGATGGAGTCAATTCTGTTATCGTCAGTGTCTCCTTCCTTTTCGCGGAGGAAAAAGAGGATGGAGAAACCGAGCTGCCAAGTCAAAGTTCTTCGTCGGAGAGTTGGTGTTATTCATTGAAGGGTGTCGTTCTTTGCGGGAGGATGAAGTTCTTCCAAAAAGGATTTAGAGATATCTCCCAAAATCCTCTCACAACAAGCCCACTACCCAAAATAAAATAAGTCTCATCTTGTTTTATTAATTCATGCCAAGCATTTAAATTTCAAAATTTAAACACATAACTCAATTAATTGAAGAGGTTCAATTAATTAAATTAATTTTTGTTGGAATTATTAAAGTGGAAGAGGAGAAGTCACATAATTAAAGAGGGAGAGAGGGGATTTACTCAAATAAAGGGTGAGTTAGGGAGTTAGGTAATGTGAAGAGTTGGGGATTGTGTGGGCCCCACCTCAACGTTATCCTGTCAAGGGTAGTTAGTAACTAGTGGGTCCCACCCCAACTCCCACACTTAGGATATAACCACTTAGAATAAAGAATAAAAAAATTTCTACAATTTTTGTTCAAGTCTTATTTAAACCAAAAAATTAAACTCCTTCTCCCATGAAAATGCATCTACGTTAAAAGACCTCTTAATCAATTACCAGCAATGCAGTTCCATTGGTGCCCTCAGATTTCAATTCTGAGCTCTGGTTTAAAAGATAGAAAAACCCACTCGTTCGTTCACTGAACGTACCCGAGCTAAACTTCGGAAATTGATTCCGGGCATACCAGGCCTCAAAATCAGCTGCCGTCAGAAACTACGTACTTGTAAAATCCCATAGAATTTATGAAAAACAATTCCTTGAAATTTAAGGGTCTTTACATTACTCCTACCTCAGGGTTTTACATCCCCGTAAAGCTACATCTTAAACTAGGGAAACAAATGAGGGTACTATGCACGCATCTGAGCCTCCTGCTCCCATGTGCTCTCCTAGAGGTTCTCGTGCTACCACTTGATGAGCATTAGAGGAATCGACCATCCACGTAGGACTCGCTCTTGTAGATCCTCAATCTCCACCAGGACCTTTGCAAAAGTATCCCCGTCGTCGATGTACAACTCCCCATGGTATCCGCCTCCTGTCAGCATAGGACTTCTGTAGGCTCTGGGCAGTCCTCATCTGCTCCTGGATGATCTGCACCTTCTCCATCATGGCATGGACCATCTCTAGTCTTACAAATGCTGACTCCCTAGGGTCTGTCTAGAACAGATGTGATCTGTAAGGTCGGCCGTATAATGCCTCGTATGGTTCCATCCTGATGGTGGAGTGGTAACTGTTGTTGTACGCAAACTCCACCAAGGGTAGGTGATCCTCCCAGTTGCGACCAAAGTCAAGGACACATGGATGGAGCATGTCCTCGAGTGTTTGAATGGTCCTCTCTGTCTGACCATCCGTTTGAGGATGAAAGGCGATGCTCAGGCGTGGCTGCGTCCCAAACACCTCCTAAAACCCCCTTCCAAAGTCAAGAAGTAAAGTGAGCGTCTCGATCAGAGACGATAGATTATGGAACACCATAAATCTGTACGATATCCTGAACGTAGAGGCATCCCAAGCTCTCTACTAATCCAAGATCTCTGATAGGTAGAAAGTGGGCCGACTTGGTGAGTCGATCTACGATCACCCAGATGGAGTCATGTCCTCTGGAAGTACGTGGAAGTCCCGTCATGAAATCCAGGGATATCCCATCTCACTTCATCTCCGGGACCTCTAAGGGCTTCACCAAGCCTGTCGGTACCTGGTTATCCACCTTCACCTGCTGGCAGGTCAGGAATCGTGAAACAAACTCAGCCAAAACTTTCTTCATACCCAGCCACCAGTGCTGACGTCTGAGATCCTGGTACATCTTCGCTACTCCTGGATGTACCGCCAAAGGGGAAGTGTAAAACTCCCTCAGCACCTCCTCTTGTAATGCTTCTGGTACCACAGTACGTCCCCTGAAGAGGACGACGTGCTCTCCTCCTACAGAAAATCCATCAGGTGCCTGTCCTATGGATATCTGTGCACGTCACGTCTCACAGTCAACATCCCCACGTTGTGCCTCCCTAACCCACTGAAGTAGTGGAGTAGTGTTTGTGAGTGACTATATAAAGGCTTATTCATCTCAATCCACTAAGGATATCTGCAACAAGGCTAGTTGCTCTGTCGCCTCTCCAAGTAGTTGAATGCCCAATCTCCTACTGAGTGCATTATCTACTACGTTCCCCTTCCCAGGAGTATAGACTATCTCAAAGTCATAGTCCTAGAGGAACTCGAGCCATCACCACTATCTCAAGTTTAGGTCCTTTTGTGAGAAGATATAACTGAGACTCTGGTGGTCAGAGTAGACTGTAAAGTGATCACCCATAAGATAGTACTGCCACATCTTCAACGTGAATAACACTGCTACTAACTCCAGGTCATGGGTAGCATTGTTCCTCTCGTGCTGCCTCAACTGTCGTGATCTGTAAGCGATCACTTCCCACTCCTGCATCAGTACATACCCAAGTCGGATCCATGATGCATCACAGTAAACTATGTACCCTACGCCCTCCTCCGGTAGCCTCAAGATGGGTGTACTGTTCAATCTTTGTCTCTGCTCATGGAAGCTCTGCTGACATCTATCTAACCACACGAAGGGTTTCCCATTCTTCATCAATGCTAAAAGCGGTGCTTCAACTCTAGAGAAGTCTATCAAAAATCATTGATAGTATCCAGCTAGACCTAGGAAACTACACACCTCAGTCACGCTCCTAGGTGGCTCCCAAGCTAGTATTGCCTCGATCTTTGTAGGATCCACCGCAACTCCCGCCTCAGAGATGATGTCCCCCAAGAAGTGGAACTCCTGAATCCAGAACTAGAACTTTGAGAGCTTACCATAAATTTGGTGCTCTCAGAGTGTATCCAGTACAACCCGTAAGTGGTAAGCGTGCTCCTCCTCAGTAGTCAAGTAAATCAAAATATCATCGATGAAGAATATGACAAACCGATCGAGGTAAGGCTAGAATATCCTGCTCATGATACTCATAAACACTACTGGAGGGTTGGTTACACTGAAAGGCATAACCAAGAACTCATAGTGGCCATACTGACACCTGAACGCCGTCTTCTGCACATCATCGTCTCGAATTCTGAGCTGATGATAGTCTGACCTGAGGTCTATCTTCGAGAACCACCGTTCTCCCTTGAGCTGATCAAAGACGTCATCAATCCCTGGAAGTGGATAGTTGTTCTTCACAGTCACCTGGTTCAAGCGACGGTAGTCGACACACAGTCACAAGCTCTGGTCCACCTTCTTAGCAAACAAAATCGGGGAAGCCCAGGGTGAAACACTGGGTCAAATTAATCACTTTCCCTACAAGTCCTCCAGTTTTACCCGTAGCTCACGAAGCTCAACGGGAGCCATCCGATACGCTGGAGTAGATATCGGGGCTGTCCCGGGGTACAGGTCAATATAGAAGTCTACCTCTCTATGTGGAGGTAGTCCAAGAACGTCATTAGGAAAAATTTCCACGTACTGATCCACCACAACAGGGAAACTCAGACTCTGCACATCAACTTCTCCGAGGATGAGACTAGCCAACTAATGTGTGATCAGCTGCCCTCTCCTCTACATGAGTTTGTCCTGTGCTGCAAAGTCTCCCTTCTCACCGGTGAAGCTGAACCTGCTCCCATCGGTGCGGACACACCACACCTTGTGCCTAATACAGTTGATATGAGCATGGACCGTAGATAACCAATCCATGCCCAAGATGACGTCGTAAGGCCTAGACGCCACTACAAGAAGTTCCCAGCCGAAGCTCTCACCTCCTAGAGTAAGCTCACACTGCCGGAACCAGTGTGCAATCGTCGAGTCTGCCCCCGTAGAAGTTCTAGCCATAAGGATTGAGCCAACGGCTCTGTCAAAATCTCTGAGCTTCGAACAAAGGTAGCAGCAATAAAATAATGACTCGCTCCTATGTATATAAGAACCGAAGAAAGGGTGGAGTAGACATAGATAGTACCTCGAATCATCTCCTGTGCGCCGTGGTCATAAGCCTCCACTACCTGAAGCCGAGCCTGCCTCTGCCTGGGTGGTCCCTCAACCATCTGCTGCTCCTCTGCATGGCGGGTCGGGCAGTCACGAGCCTTGTGGCCCTACCCGCTTCTTGTATATAACTGTCTGCCTCTCGTATGACTAGATTTGTTTCTTGTACCCCTCACATATGAACCAGTATCTTGAGGTCTCCCTCCTGATGGCCTGGTCCTTTTGGATCTCTGCGACACATGCCTACTTCCTGCAGAAGAAGACTCTGCTACGTGTCGCCCTGCGGCAGGCCTCGCTTCTGGTGTAGGCTCAGTAAGAAATCTATACACAAGAAGGGATCGCTCCAGTACTCTTGCTTGCGTCAGAATACTGAGGGAGATCATCGAAGCCCTGATCTCATGCCTCAGTCCCTTCTCGAAGGTTCAGGCCCGGAAGAATGGGTCTCGTACCATGTCTGTAGAGTAGCACGAGAGGTCAGTAAATCTCGCAGAGTACTGGGCTACTATCATGATGCCCTGCCACAGCTGTAGTAACTCTTGAATGCGCACCACACAGAGGGCGGTTGGAATGAACTGTAAGCAGAAAAGTCTCTTGAAGTCCGTCTAAAGTAGTGATGCCTCGTCGTGAACCTGGAGCATCAGGCTCCACCCTCTACCTGCTGCTTCGTGCATGAGACTCACCGCAAGGATTACCATGAGATTAGCTAGTGTCCCTACTAATCTTAAGACTTGAACAACGGCCTCCAGCCCATCCTTGGCTACCTGAGGGTCCATCTCTCCACAAAAACTGGGTGGCCTCTAACACTGAAACTCGTGCAGTGCACTTTGGCGACATGCACTCTCAGCTGCTAGGGCTGGTGGCATCGGTGGCTCGGGGGGTAGAGGTACCGCCGGTGCCTACACTGTAATGGGGCCCTACACTGAGGCCTCGTCGCTCGGTGGACTCTCAACTCTCAAAAAGCTCAGAAACCTAGCTGGATGCCGTCACGGGGCCATCTTGAAAGAAACAGGTGCGCCATGGTTAATACAGTATACCTGGTGAGCAGACACATAGTAATTACAAATAAAACTTTTGAAACACACATTCAATAAATGTTTTCATGCATTGAGTTAGAAATAAGAAGTCAGGGTCCTGGTGTATGGATACATCAGCTACCGCACCAACACTGGACTCCCTGGACTGATAACCACACTCAATACCCTAGACACTATTGCTTCACACAGAAGAAATTATCAGAGTCCAATGTTCTGCGATAGAACAGACTCATTTGATACCAATTTTTCACAACCCGTCCTCAGGGCCGGTGCCGTGACTACCCCAAGCCCACCTTCCATAGGCCAGGGGCTGGAAACTATCACCAAAGGCGTAAATCCCGATAACAGGGAAGGTATTTCCTTTATTTAATAAAACAAACACCACAGAGTACGCAAGATGAAGTAAACACTAAGTAAACTGAGTACAAACGTAAGTGCTGAAAGGAAATGTGCCAGAATACAAACCCAACTAAAAGTATAGCAGCATTAAAGTAAATCAGTAACCACCGAGTCATCCTCCGGCAATCCCACCAGAAGGGTGGGTACAGATGGTCTCCTCAGCTCCTCGGGTCCGGTCGTCCTCTCCGTGTATGTCCCGTATGATAGTCCACCACTGAGTACCGTCCCGCTCTACAAGCCTCAACCACGATCAGCACTGTCCATCGTCTCTAACAAACACAACGTAGTATGGGCATGGACCATGCAGGGGTGAGTATACGATACTCAGTAGGGACCCCGAGACACCTGAAGGTCTCTCAGAATACACAAAAGATAAAGCACAATGGAAGAATGCAAACAGAAAGTATCAATCAACTCTACTTAGGTATATGCCCATACATATACCTAAGTCATCATTTCCAGTTCGGATCCAACTCACGAGCCCAAGTATAACCCAGTCCACACAGGATAGTACAAATCAGTCCACACAGGAAAAGTACAACTCAATCCACACAGGAAAGCAAGACAATCATATCGAAGATAATGATTGAAGTTCAAGACTCAGCTCACACATGTATACTAATCACGGAGAGGGGTGGAGATGATAGATGTAGCCTCTAAATCATCTCCCCTACTGAACCCACGTAGGATCCAAGAACAAAATCCATTGCTGCCAAACCCACGTAGGATCCTAGTATAGTAACCATCGCTACCAAACCCATGTAGGATCCAAGTACAATCGTCCTCGCTGCCGAACCCATGTAGGATCCAAGTACAGTCATCCTCACTGCCGAATCCATGTAGGATCCAAGTACAATCAACATCGTTGTCAAACCCATGAAAAATCCCAGCACGGTAGTCGTTGCAGTTGCAGCCAGCTCTAGGGTTTCCGCACACAACATACTCGATTCTGGGAGGGTCCGCTCCTCGAGTCAAAGGGGTGGATACATCAACTGTCACAAAGACCAGAGATGATGTATCCCAATGTTCCATCCCATGTCAGAGGGGAAAAACCAAGCAAAACGTGACCAAGTCACGGAGAACAAGACAACTAAGCCATTTTCCTAAAGTACACAACATGTAGGTAAGCAATACACGCCGTGTCATCAGACACCGGGTACTGCCCAAGTGAAACAGCCTTTGTCATCGGGCTGGTCGTGTAAAAAGAAAGTAAGTACACGGCATGTGGTATGGTTACACGCCATGTCTTCAGTCCATGGGTACTATCCGTATACCACAACCCGTGTCAAAGGGCTGCTTGTGTAAAAAGGGAAGTTCATGACGTGTGGTATGGTTACACGCTGTGTCCAAACATCTGGGGCCGACTCCATGTATATTGGACATGCCTGACCGTGTGGTGGATTACCTACTCATGTACTCCACCCTGTGTCCGTGTATTCTCAGAATACACGCTGAGTCATTACGAAGCTGCTTCTGCCTTGGTGAAGGTAGTACATGTCGTGCCTCTTGGCCGTGTGGTTCTGCCTGTGTCTGTGTATCTCCCAGATTACATGTCGAGCCTCACGAAGCTGCTTCTGCCTTTCTATAAAGAGAATACATGCCGTGTTACTTGGACATGTATAGCTGTCTGTGTCCGTGTATTTTCCCCAAATACAGTCCATGTCCATCGAAGTCTTTATTGTCAAAAAATGTAAAGAGTACACACCAGGATGTTTTGGATTTGAATCTAGAAATGTTGTAGGGTCCATTTATTCAATATAAAAATGCTATGATGGATTAGAATCTCATAATGGTCTGGTTTTGGAGGACATTAACACACAACCCTAGTTTATGGGGTGTGACTTCATACAAATGTGTGATACTACTATGCCATATCTAAATCCAATTGATGGAGATTCCAGTTCTAGTGGACATAAAAAATATATTCAAGAGAAGATATAAGAACTATACAAAGCCTATTCCATTCCTTATAAATGGTAAAATGCTACTGATGACAAAAGGGTAAGGGACAATAACCCCATTAAAGCTTTTTATTGCAGTAAATCCTCATTCAAGGATATGGTTACACATGGTCAGAAGCAACTGACTGATAGTTGGGGTTCTTTCCTCTTCCCCAAAAGAGAAAGATGAGGAAGGACTATTCTAACAAGCCAGAGACCATTACTACTATATCATCATCTAAGGCGTCAAGGTAGGCTAATACTGATATTTTTAGGATCCTCAATCAATGTTACTCTTTGTCCGAATGGTAATATAACTATGAGTCTATTTATGGGAATGATTTGTTATATTTTTACATATAACTTTTCTTATTCTGGATGTGTTCCATCACTGTTTTTAAAATAATCTTTATTTGTTGACTCTTTTTTTTTAATTTTTATAAATGGATATAATCTATTAATTTTGACTGGACATTATTTGTAAGCATAATTATACATCCAAATTACTTTTGGATGGTGAGAAAAATGGTTGATAAAGACCCCAAATCTACTAGCATAAATAAGGAGATATGAACTATGATTTTCTTTATTCATTCATAAAAAATAACGGGATTTTTTATTACTTGAATTTCTCATTGAGGATGGTAATTTCAACAGTGATGTAAATATATGTGATCTAAAGGATACATATCACTTTCAAAATTTAATTTAATAGGTGGGGTAATCTATTCAATGATTCTACCCTATTGAGGACATCAATCAATCACTATTTATAATTTTACTAATGATGGATGGTTTCTTAGAAGCCTATCAAAAATCATTGGAGATATTGGAAGCTATCAAAAGATTAAACATAAAAAACACAACATGCCTGTATTATTTACCAAGTTCATTTTATGAAGATGATTGAAAATTTATCAATGGGTACCTAGCCATAGCTATTCAAAAATTCTTCTTAAGAGGTCACATGAAAAGAGATACTAATTCCTCCTCCACTGTCCTCATTCTATAGGAGAAACATCCATTGACTTTTGATCAATTTCTACTAGCTAGTTTTTATAACATATATTTCAATTTTTTTCTAATATCATTAATGATAAGATCTCTAATCTCCTCACATATATAATGTCAAAAGAATAATATGGTTTTTTTAATTAGTATTATACATGTTGTTATTTTCCTCATGCAAGAGATGACCCATGGAATTAGTAAGAATGGGGTTCACTTCAATATCATGGTGAAGGTTATCATTGAGAAGGCATATAATAATATCCAGTGGAGTTTAATTACCAATTTTATGTGTGATTAGGGTTTTATGGAGAGATTATATGGAATTTAATTCTATATTTTTTCCTTCACCTAGTTTTCTATTTATTTAGAAGGAATTTGTTTTTGGTTTATTTAAATCTACCAGAGGGTCATGCTAAGGATACCTTATCTATCTTGCCTTATTTTTCATAGATGAAGACCCACTTAGTATGAACATAAATAATATGGTTTTCTAAGGCTCAATCTTACAGAAAAAATCATATATATCTCCCTTGGGATCTTATACATATTTTTTTGTTGATTTCATACTATATTTTTTAAATGGAAGATGTAAATCTATAAGAGGATTCAAAATCCACTTGTAATAGGATGAAAATGGAGTCAATAGAAGGAAATCCCCATCAAAATTAATGTGTAAATATCTAGATCATGTTCTCCCATCCAAGATGTTGTCATAGTTGATATCTTAAGGATTTTTGAGGTATTTTATCTATAAAATATCACAGATCCCCTCTCTCTTCAGGATGAGAAGAGTTCAGATGTTCCAATAATATCATTCAATGTATCATAGGTGGAATCGCAAACTAGAAGAGAATGATTCTCTCCTTTTATGGTTACATCACTCTCATCAACATTACCGACATATAATCCCATGCATGTAACAACTTCAATCCGAGTCCTGAATGGTTTCCTTTTCAAAATTTGAGAATTCTATTAATTTCATTCCACAGGGTTCCTAAATAGTAAGAAAATACCATTGGGGTAGTCTCAATATAATGGAAAGGTACGCTATTGAGGGAGGGAATAGTATCGGAAACCTTGAATAATCAATATAAGGAATGAATTCCAAGATTTACTGTGTTTTCATTATAGGAAACTCCCTATGGGTTGTTTACATAGTAAAAAACATAGTGTAATTTCACATACTATTAGTAATTTTTATAGATTCTCCTCCCCCTTGAGGAATATATTGAAAGTCCCTCTTCATTTTCCCATTTAGCACTATCACTGGGAGATTGAGAATGATGAAATTTATTTCTGAAATGACAACTGTGCTGGGAGGTCTCTTTTTTTTCACTATGCGACTCGTAATATCAGTTTTATATCATCTATGGAATTCTAAACTTTCAATAATTGTTCTTTCTCTTACAAAAAAAATTTATTTGTGATAATATTATGATGGCTAACAGAGTTGATAGATGCTATTTAAAAACATCAAAATCCTCCATTTCTAATGAAAATGATTGTAATGAGTTTATAAAAACTTCAAGAAAATGATTTTTTGGAATCTATGTACTAGGACTTGTCTATCTCTAAGAAGATAAATTTTATTATTTGTTGAGTTCATTATTTCTCTATTTCGACTAAAAAAGATGTCCAATGTTAATGTATTCAATTTTTTCCCAAATTTTAATGTTTCATTGTATACCATTAAAAAATAACTGATCATATATTCCTCAATAGTAAATAGGTAGTTTTTTATGGAATTTATTTAGAGGAAATATAGGTATCACTTATTCATTATAATATTTCAATATATAATTTTTTTCTTGGTTTAGAGGTTCTTTGGTGAATGATGAAATTAAAGTAAGGTGTAAAGTTTCCATATTAATTAGACATTAGTATATACGAGAAACCTAGATTTAAAGTAGATTCAATTAAATTCATTGAAATATTTAACGAATTTGAACTACAATTATCTCTAATATTATAGGTATCTCTACACATATGAGTATGGATAATAAATGTACAATATCATTTAGTTTAAATAGAACCTCGATAGATTTAAAAATAAATTATTTACCATGGTTTTCCTATACTCCTCCTACCTTTGGTTTGAAGATGAATATAGATAGAGCAGGTTCCAATGGAATTATTATATTTGGAGGTATAATTCATGACCAAATTGGCTCAGTTTCATTGTAATTTAACACCTTATATGGTGAAGGTAACATAATCGTCTAAAAAGTAAAAGATCTTATTAATGGCCTTACTATTTTCAAGGATAGAATTATATTCCTAAAATTGGTTGAACACGATTATTCTCTAATTGTAAACTTTATGAATGACTTTTAATCCTCCCACTGGTCAGTTTCTTATACCACAAAGAAATGAAAAAATATTCTCTATAATGTAAGGTTTTAACACACATTGTATGAAGGCAAAAAAGCAACATAAATATTATCTACTTTTAGAGATATTTCTCTCCAACTTACCATCTTATCTTCACTTGGAACCCTGCTCCATGTCTGTAGGTATATTGTTTCTAAAGACTCCCTTTTCCATTAAACATTTTAATCCACATTTCTTTCCTATTTTTTGTTTGTTATCCTTAATAAAAATTTATTTTTTAGTAAGATAGTAATATAACATACTCCTAAGTTAGCACCACATGACTGAAATTAGGGAACACAAATCAATATTCATCAATTTATAATAAAGTTAGTCAATCATGTACTTAGTACCAAGAGAACAAGTTTAGATTTAATAATTTCATTTTAAAGGTGATTTATTATGGGATTTTCAATATTATACTCTATATAAATTCAACACATATTAATATCTCATATGTTAATTATCTCTCAAAATAGATAAAATATATGAATAATATGTTTATATCTTTGGTTTGACTTGATTTATTTACCATGTAAAGCTACTGTACTATTATCATTATAGAGTTCAACAAGATTAATGATGCTTTGGATAACCCTAATTAAGTAAGGAACTTCATTATTTGAACAACTTCTTTAACTATAGCAATTGATTTGTGATTTTACAATTCTTTTATAGTATCAGAAACTATCACATTCTTAAAAATTTTATAACTTACCACTCAAACATTTAGTAAAAACAAAATCCTTAATAATATTTAAAGTTATCTATACCAGTTTCGAAACTAGCAACAATGTAGACACTTTCCATGATCTATTTCTCACCAACAAAATATAAGAATACATAATTAGTTACAATCAAGTATTTATGTATATTATAAAGAAAATAAAATTAATTTCACTAGGATTTTATTGATATCGAATAAATATAATTAATACATAATATGAACTTAAATGAGTATATTATATTGTATACACAATTATTCTAACAGATGGAGCATATGGAATCATACTCAAGCATTCTTGCTACTCAATAGTTAAAGGAAACATTGTATTTGGAAGATTAATTCCATGAAACATTGGTAATGAATCCTTTTTAGAGTTTTCTATATTAAATATCTTTACCACTTTACCAATGTATGTTTTCTAACCAAGTCTAAGAACTAATCTATATCCATCTCTATAGATATTCATACCTTGTATATAAGATTGTTTAACAATATCATTTATTAAGAAGAAATTTCCAAACTAATATCTCAAAAATTATAAAATTGGGACACTATTTCCAATGAGAATTATATCATCCCAATATAACAATAACAAAATATTTTGTCACTAATTTTTTTTATAAGAAAGGCTTATCTTAAATTCTAGTAAATTCAGACTCATGGATAACTTCATAAAAATTAACATTACAAGACTAAGAAGCTTATTTTAACCCATAAATGGATAGTTTCACCTTATAAATTATAGGAACATTTTTAGGTCATGAAAAACATTATGTTATATCATTTATGTATCCTAAAAAAATTTCTATAAAGGAATGTGGTTTTCAAATCCATTTGACATATCCCATAATAATAAAATGGTTCAATGGATAAAATAATTTAAATGCATTTAGTCATAACCACTATAAAAAATGTTTCTTCATAGTTAATACCATGAATATATTTAAAAACATTATTTTCAAAGTTAAATATAGAAACTCTACCATACCTGTTAGCCTTATTTTGAAAGATCCACATGAAACTAATGGGTTTTACCCTTTCAGGTAGATATAATAGGTTGAAAACCTAATTATTGTATATGAATTATATTTTTGATTCCTTTGATTTTAAAAATTTATCAGAGTTATAACTCATTATAAACTGTTGGTCAGATTATGGATCATATTATATGATTGTTATATCACCTTTATAAAAAATTAGAAATCCATATCTCTAAGGTTCTGAGTAAAATATAATGAAACTTTTTTACTTCTTATGTATATTGAGTTGATTCAATTTCAAAACTAATTTTTGCTTCCAAATCATCCATATCAATAATTAAATCTTCTTGTTGGTCTATATATTTTTCATGTTTAAATTTACACCCACTAATTGTTTTATAAATAAATTTCATTTTAAAAAATATGGCATATTGAGATGTAAAAATTTTATTATTAGATAGATTATAGAAATAAAAAACCATTGCCTCTTCAATATAACAAATAAATAAACATTTTTCTAATTTCGGTTATAGTTTATTTGAGGTAAAATGCCTCTCACCTAAAAACACCAAATATTCATAAATGATGAATAAGGATGCTTCCTGTTATACCAATCATGTGGTATTTCACAAATATCCTTTTATGAAACATAATTTGTTTTATAAATGAGCTCATTTCTAAAGAATAACCCCAAAAGGAATGGAAATGTCTACATAAGTCATCATTGATAAAGAAACACATATAAAAGAGTTTGATTTATCATTTCCAAATACATCATTCAATTATGGTGTATCTACGAGATTTATTTGTGATACTATATGATAATATTTTAGATAGTCATGAAATTGTTGACCCTTGTATTCTCTAAACCAATCAGTTCAAATTATTTTTAGTCTTTTCGAAGCTGTGTTTGTAATTTATTTTTTAAAAATTTGAACCCTTAAAAGGATTTATACTTATGTTTCATAATATAAAAATACTTATACCCACTATATTCACTAGTAAAGGTAATTAATTACTAATATACCCATGGATATACTTTATTTATTGGATTATATACAACAGTATGTATTGTCTCTAATAAATCATTAAATCATTTCCATTTTCCCTTAAAACAATACTTGGTTATTTTTGTAATAAAAAATATTCATATATGTAAAATGATTCATAATCATTTTAATCGAAAAATCCATCACTTTGGTTTCAGTGGGTACATGTATTATTTATACAACCTAGGAAAAATTCCAAAGCTAAGGGGAATTAAAATATATAATTTTGAACTTATAATTATTTAAACTATATATTGGATTATCATGATACAATATATATATAGTCTATTAAACATATTATCAATAACATAGAAAATTTCATTTATATTAATAGAAAAATAATTGTTCTTTAAGATAAATGAAATGACTGACTTATCGAGGAAAGATAAAAAATAAAATTTCTATTTATTTATGGTACATGATAATAATATTATAGAAATACTGACTATCTAATAGGAAGAATTAAATTCAATATCTCCATGGATAATTAAATAACTATTTATATATTCCTTACATTTAAATCCAATTTTCCATTAATAAGGTTTATTTTTTCATTGAGAAGTTGTGCATTACTAGGAATTTTTGATGCACATCTAGTATCTAATACACATTATTTGGAGTTATAACAAATGATATATACATATATAACATATATTTATTCCCAACTATAAATCATTTATTTCTTATTAATAAATTAAATCACATTTAAGGATTCCATGTCTATATATAGCTTTTGAATCTTGGAAACGATGGAGGATTTCAAATAGAATATTATTTCTTATGGATCAAATTAAAACTCTTCATAAGAATATTTTCTATTTTATGAAGTAGAAGAAAATTCTTCATATAGTGTAGGTTTCTTAAGAATGGATATTTTATTCTCTTGTTTGAAAATATTTCACGTATTTTGAAATCCTTCAATGAAATTATTATTGCTTAATTTTTCCTTCTCAAGTATTAGCCTCAATAATAAATTTGAGTTTGTGTTTTATTCTATGAATACCCATAAAAAATATATTTCATTAATAGAATCATGTATTTTGTTATTAAATATTATCTTTTATTGAATATATTCCCAAAAAATAATAACATTTAGCACTATAAATTTAGTGGACCGAGATCCATATTTTTTTATGCCTGAACTCAAAATATATTGTCTCTTAGCCCACGTATATTTAGGTAAAAAAATATTTTTAATTATATCTAATGTTTTTTTGAGAAAAATCTAGAAAAATTAATCTCAAGAATATACAAGAAAACATACCTCTAGGTTCTAATATGATTGGGTTACCTAGTTAAGTGTCACCCTAAATTTATAATATTATAATTATTATCCTTTTTTCCTCACACGAGATAGATTATTAATGCTAAACTATATATGACCCATTTATTTAATCAAAAAAGGTTGTGAAAAATGTGATTCTTATTGTAATGAAAAAAATTAGATATTTAATGAATGGTTTTATATTAATATTCATTATTTATTTAATTTTTACCACATACATACCATATAGTTAAACAAAAACACAAGAATAGTAAAAATTCACTAAGAAGGGGGGGATTAGTGAAATCACTTCCATTTATGTTTCTTATTCCAAAATGTTCTTACACATGTTTAAATGAATGTAAATTTCATTATATATGATCAAAACATTCAGAAAAACACAATCTTAAAGGGTAAAATGAATTTAGCAGGTTCGCTACTAAAAATTAATGGCTATATCCTCGGCATGATCTGGTAAAGCTAGTTATCATACGATCCACCAGTTTTAAAATATTGGATACAAAAATTAATGCCTATCCTTTTTGACATGATAAAAAATAATCTATTGACATGTTTAATGATATCATACATAAAAATAGTCTAATAATTTGTAAAATCAACAAGGGAGTTTTCAACCAAGGTTGACTTCCATCAATTTATTTATTCCCTTATTCCACTTTTTCTTTTTAGTTATCTTACACTCTTATTATTTATCTGTTTTTAATATCAATTATATTTACATTCATATTACAAACACACTATTATCTTCTCCCAATACACTAATTTATTTTTATTTCACTCACTTTATACATATAATAAACATGTACTCTTTCAATGGAAATTATAATTTCAAATTAGAATTCCAAATAACATAAATATTTAACTTCTACCACTTCATTTCAATTCATAGGATCAAACCAGTCCTCTATTCCTCCCATGATATGTTTTTTTGGACTTAAGGATTTGATTTAGAGAAGAAAATGAATCACTAATTGAGCCACATAAACAAAAGTCTTTAATTATATACTTTGGAATTTATCACTACATAACCATATCAATTGAAATGTGTATATAATCTTTCAAAGTACAATGCAGTGCATTATGTAATGATAACATAATCATCCTTAAACTATTCCAAAATATCCAGGAAGCATGTTGTGTGACCAAAATTACCACAATGTAACCTATGAACATATTCTTTATAGATAAGAACATAAAACTCAATGTATCCATATTATAGAATAGCTATTAGGATTTATAGTGTAATATACTCCCCCATGTAGTGGACTCCTCTTTTCTATTGTATGTTTTTTCTTATAATCAAATAGACTTGTGGTGTGAATTCATTTTTCACTGCACAACCGCCTATTCTATTCAAAACACATGGACATGAAATTACAATGACATGATCATTAAAATGTGATCTCCTTGACATGATGTTACAACTTAGAAAAACTATCATATTATGGAATAACTATCAACATCATGATGTGATTAATCTTCAAATTACTAGAATATAATTTTAAGTACAATGCATTAAAAGATGATGTCGTCAATTATGGCATTGTCTTATTTGTAACACCAAAATTGCTCCAAAATCTTCACTATCTTAAATCCAAACACTATTCACACTTTCCAAGATTCAAATAAAACTTTATCTCAACTAAAAAAATAAAATCACTAATGATTTAATATGATTCATACAATGACTAATTTTTTTAAAAAAAAATTCAATACCAATGTCCTAAATAATATCCTCTTTATCTTCACTCAAATTTAAAAAATTCTTCTTTTAATAGACACCTTATTTATACTTTTCTTCATCATATCATCAATTCGTAGTCTAAAAAATGTTTCCAAACACACTATTCTCAAAAATATATACCTTTGTATTTTTTTCAACTAAATGATCATATTTTTTCAACCAATAAAAAATTCACCCCATCAACTTATCAACAATTCAAAATTCAATAAATATATACCTATGTGAGTAAAATGTATGTAGTAATTATGAGCTATAAATAATAATGTCATAGTTTTCCATATGGGTAAATTACATCCACTTTCAAAATATGTTTCTAAATCCTTCCACTTATTATTATTCTAGAACTCTAAAAAATTGCTCATGAATGTGGCAAATAGATACTTCATACACACATTCTACCAAAAAACATTAGATAAGTTTATATGTTTGAAAAACATGTTGAATTAAAAAATTTACCAATTAAAAAATCCCTCTAAATATATTATCCCCATAATAATATATTTATCCATTATTAGGTTAAATTTATATCTTTAGATTACCCTTGTATTTTTTATTTTCCCCTTTTCAATCAATTTTTAAGAACAACATAAATGAATTAAGAAACGTAAAATAAATTATTTAATGTTTTATTCATCCATTTTTTGTAATAAATATTTAATAAATAAATGATAGAGGGGATGGAATCACCATACCTTTACATTTTATAAATATAGGTTGAACTCCAATCATGAACATTGTTTTTTTAATTGAATCCTTTGAAAACAGTTTAGTGAACAAATTCACTATTTTATCCTCAGATGGAATAAACTTTATCTTTATAAAAACATTATCCATCATCTTCTCGATAAAGATGTATTTTATATCTATTTTCTATAATTGAGAGAGCTATTACATATAAATAAATAAATTGACGATACTTTGATTATAAAATCACATAAGCTGTGAAAGATTAACATATACACTATGATATTTTAATTGGGGTTTCATGTACATCAATTGGGTTATCAAATGTGATATAAAAACATCTTATACCTCATAAATAATCAAGGTTATTGAATTCTGCTTCTTTTTCATCAATGTTTATTAGAAAATGATCTTATAAAACTCCAGGGCGATCAAACATTATATTCCTTTTATATTTAAATTTACAATTAATTATTACTTTGATATATCTAATTTCCCTATTTTAAGTAACAATATATGATTATTTTAGTGAAATTAGAAATCTGGAACATAATATAATAACATACAATTTATTTTTTTTATGAAGTAGAAAAGTAGAGTAAACTCTGAATAATATTTAAAAAATCTATAAAATAAAATTATTTTTCATCAACATCCTTTGACAGTTTTATTCCCACTGAAATATTCATAGAATAACACATTTAATACTTTATTCTGAAATTATCTTAATCTTTCGAGTTATATTTCTCATATGGAAGAAATATATGATATTACCTTTGATTTTTTTTTCAATCCCAAAAAATATTTCATCTCTAAAAGAATTTAAATATCAATAATATTATTTATTTCCAAATAAAACCCCTGAAAAAAACATCCATTATTTCTAGTAAATATTATTAAATTTCCATGAAAAACAAAAAATAAAGATAGAACTTTATCTTATTTTATGTATAATTGTTTGTCAAATCCACCTTTCTAATGTTCTAATGGATTCAAGAAAGTATCTAACATGGAATAACAAAATATTTTGGTTTTTTCTAACCAATTTGAATCATTTTTAACCTTAAAACATATAATTAATCTTCTCTAATAATTAATCCATGAGGATTCTCAATATTCACTTGATCGTCTAAATTTCCGTTCAGGATAGCTAACTTGATATCTATTTTGAATATCTTGTACCATATTTGAGTGGAGATAGAGAGAAAAATCCTAATGAAATTAATACAGAAACCATTGAAAATGTATTATAAAAATCAACTCCTTCCACATGTGAGTATCCTTTTTATGAATGTATTTTATTATTTCTAAGCTCCTATACATTTTCATTCATGTTTTTATAGAATACACAATTTTTTATGATAAAGTTTTTATTTTTTAGGGGTACTAAATCCAAAGTATTATTCTTCTAGATCTGATATAACTCTTTATTCATAAAATAAATCCACTCTTAATGGTCAAAACATTCTTTCACATATCATGGATAAATCTATAAAAATATTTAGTTAAGTATTTTATCCTAACATATATCAAAATTTAACATTATATCTTTTATATCAAATTATATTGTGAAAATTTACCTAATTTATCAACCTTGAATTTCCTTTTTTTAGAAATTTAATAATTCTTCTCTATAAATTATTCTCCATCATCATTACTTTTGGAACTTGATCCTTGATGTGAAACTTCATTATTTGATTATTTTATCAATTTCACATAATAAATATCCATATTTTTTATTGTTTATTTGTTATAACAATAGTAAATTCTTATATTTGGAGGATAACAAAGGTTGATACCATCAACTCCTATTTGATAAAAATTTCCCAAAATTTTACCTTTCACCTTGATAATATAGGTGTAACCGAATTTCTAAAATTATCTCAATATTGGATAAATCCAATAATAAATCTCATACATTGAAATATTTTAATTGGATAGATATAAAAAATTATTTTTAATATGATTAATTTTGATAATTTTTAGCCACTAGAAACATCGAGAAGCATTATGATATACCAACATGGTGTGAGACATTTTTACTAAACATATTTTCTTTTATTTAAATAAACTATATTTTTTTGGGGTATATAGTTCACGGAATTCATGAATAATAATTTGGTTTTCAAGATATGATTTATATTTACTAGTTGGTATTTAGAACTATGATCCATCCAAAACTTATTCAAGGAGAAACCACACTCATTTTCTGCACTTATTTACAAAATTATATACATGTTCAAGTACACCAACATAATATTCCTAAGTATAGTACATTTAAATATATTTAAATAATCATTAAAATAATAATATATATTAGTTTAATTATTTCTCATAGATCAATAAAATATTAATGAATAAAATAAAATGGGTGAGATGTTTGAATCTCCTCTTCCTTTGGTAAAGATTTTACAATCTTACCCCTTGTAAGAATAAAAACTTAAAAGCATTCCTACCTTCAATATAGTCACATCATGAACATTAATTTTTTTGGGTAATATTTCTTATATTCATTTTTCCATGGTGGATATGTCCTTGATTCAAAAATTTACTCTCTTCTTTCAAGTTCAAGTTTCATTAATTTCAAGAATTACCAACTTGAATCAAGTTGTCCCATGTTAGCCTTTATCTCTTCAATACACATTCAACTTTAAACCAATTAATTAAGTATTCATACTTTCAAAAATGAATTAATTTTCTTTATTGAAAAGTTGAGATACAATGTATTTGTTTTTTTAACCTAAGTGAAAATAAAATGTCCTTCAACTTCATCATGTCCTATCTAATTAACATGAAACCAACTAATAGTAACTTGAGTTAACCTCTATTTCTAAAGTTCATTAATCATTTATTTCACTTCTTAAAATACTCCAAGGAATTTAAATATCCTTTAATATGAAAAGAATTTCCATTATCCAAGATCCATGAACATTCATTTTGAGATAGTTTAGCCACCAATTCAATAACTAATTCCTTCTCATTTTAATTATTTATTATTCTAATTATTTTATGTATTTAAATTTAAACATAGAGTTACAGGTATAATAGTGAGATATTCTTCAGTTTTGTAACCTATTGGGTTATACCTTCTATAAAATAACTATATTAATGGAAACTTGATTTCAAAATTTAGTATATAATTCTTATATTGTTTTTAAAATTTTATTCTTTTATTGGGTTAAATCCAACGTAAAATCCTATTCTATTTATTCAAGGGTTGTAGGTATTTTTGTAACTAAACCAACATATCCTTTACATGTTCTTAAATCCTCTAAAATACTATAAGTGTCTATAAAATTAGTATTTTGATTTATAATTTTCTTTTTTACTGTCTTTTTTACCTTATTTTATTCCCTCTCTTGATCATTAACATTAGCTCTAATTTCTAAAGTAAAATTATAGTAGATTACCGAAAATTTATTCTCTATTAAATTTTTTCTTTCCTTACAATTTTAAATTACCATTTTTAATAATCTTATTATATATGTTAGCTTTCATTGAATATATAGATTAATGATAATTTTAATATTTTCTCATAAATTATAATTTATCAACCATTTTAGTTGAATTTATATTTTAAATCACACCTTTACAAGTTCATTTATCAATAGAGTGAGTTATTAATTAATTCACTTGATCATATTTTTTCTTGGAAACTTGAATACATTTATTTTAGAAATATCTAACATCTTGAACATAATTGTTATTGTTTGATTTCAAATTGTTCAATTTATTCTCTTCTTCCATCATTTTTTTGTGAAAAAAATTCAATATTATTATTCTTTTGTATCCTTATATTCAACGACATGATTCGATTTCTTATCCTAAATGACTAACTTCTTCATTAAATCAGTATCATTTATCATATTTAGGTAATTTTGAGAAACTAATTATTCATTATTGATTGAGGGTTGTGAGTCATTCATTAAATTATTATTGGTTTTCTAAGACTATAAGATATTTTAAATAAATTCCATGAGTTCATAATTTTTATAGAATTCAATTTGTGTTAATTTACTTCTTATATCATTATTTCTATCATCACCAATTGACTCTTCGACATCCACATTTTGAATCAACATTTTTTTAATCAATTTGACTAAAATTCTAAACTTCCTTCTCATCCTCACAACTAACAAAATATTTATAATTAAATATGAAATTTAACTTCTTGTGTTTAGAGAAAATATTTCCATTTACCTTTGAATAAATCATTGACTTGTCTAATTTAAAATATTACATGTTTTAGAAATTAATTATATTCTCATCCCCATCTTCATAATCTAATATTATTTTAATTTTTTACAATTTACTATAAATTTTATAATATCTTCACAATTGAATAATTTTATTGGAATATTTTACAGATAAATTCCTTTTATTATTTTTATACATCTTAAAATTATTGACATAAGTTTTCCAAACTTCATTTTAGTATTTTAACTTTTATCAAAATTCTTTTATTCTTCACCACCTTCTTTCTTAATATTTTATTACTTTGATGATTTAAAGGATATTTCCTTTTCATGTTTATTATATTCTTAAATCCACTTCATTTCATCATTTTATAAAAAAAATAAGATATTAAGATCATCCAATGGAGGTGTGTTGGGTTCTTGATATTCAATCACCAAAACAAAAACCATTACATTAAATTTGTTTTGTATGATATAAAGTATCAATTTTTAAATTGTATAATCTGATAATTTATAACAAAATCCTATAATGATACTCACTATGTCATTGAATTTTATGAACAATTCATTGATAGATACATCATCGTGAATTTTAATATCTTCATACTTCAAGTTCTACAAATGTAGTTTTTTTATCTTTTTTATTTCCTTTATGATTGTTCTCCAACTTCTCACAAATTTTTTTACTATTGAAATACCCTTTAATTTCATGAATTAATTATTTGATAGTGATGATAGTATTACATTAAAATAATATCTATAAATCTCAATATTATTTTAATCTATTTTTATCATCACTAAATTTTTAGTAGGATAAATATAAATATTTTTTCTCACTTCATGAATATCTAATCCAAAAAATAATAAGTATTAAATAATTATAGCCTTACATATATGATTTCTCTTCCCATAAAACATCAAAATTTCCCATTTTTTCACTAATTTAATATGATTCAAAAAAAAACTAAAAGTCAAATCAATGTCAAAAATAGAGTGTCATATTAAAAAAACTACAATAACTATATCATATTTAATGAACCCCCATGAATTGTGAGTATTAACTTGGGGGTGAATTAGAAAATTCACTTCATTTTATTTTTCTTATTCAAATTACATTTTAACCCAAATAAATTGAATTAAAATATCATATAATAAGATATAAAAATAGAAAAGTTATAAAAAATAAGGCCCAATGTATTTACAAGGTACACCACTAAAAATGAATGCATACATCCTTGGAATGATCTTGTAAATCTTATGATCACATGATCTACTAGGTTACACATATTGGATATGAAGAGAAGTTTTTATCATTATAATCATAAAAAAATGTTTATATTATATTGTGTAATGTTCTATCACACAAAAATTATGGAATTATTTTGAAGTTATATAATAAGTGAGTATTTAAATAAAGGTAGAATTAAACTAATTTATTATTTCACCTCTTCCTCTTCCTTTTATTTTTTATCTTATACTCTTATTCTTTTTATTTTTCAACTATCAATTCTCATTGAATTATCATTTCAAACAGACTCTTTTATTTTCCAACTACACTACCTTTTACACATTCTACTCACTATTTTTTAATATAAAAAATTATACTTTCAATGGAAACTTTAAATTTCAATTTAAAGTTACAAATAATATTTACCTTAAACTTCATCCACTTTATTTAATGATTTATAATCAATATAGACCTCCGTTATAGAAATCATATGTTTTAGAGACTTCAATATCATAGTTGGAGTAGCCCTTGAATCACTAATTAAGACACACCACCAAAAGGCTAAAACTATAGACTTTGACCATCATTAGAACAAAACCATATTAGTTCTGATCTGATCATAATATTTCATGGAACAAAATATTTCACTATAGATAGGTACACCATTTACCCTTTAATTATTTCATAACTTCTTGGTTTCATAAAACATGACCAACAACATTGTGGCATGATCTTTAAACAACTACCATATAGAGAAGAACTAAAAATTCAAGGTATAAATATTATAGTGTCATAATTAAGCTCCATTATACAAACTAATCCTCCATTTTTGTGACTTTTTTTCTAGTTCCAAATGATTTTCCTTATCAAGGATACTTATGGTGTGATTTTATGAATCATAGGAGAACTTCCAATTACATCAAAATAGCATGAACTTGAATAATGATGACTCTATCATTATGATGTGATCTCAATTTCATAAATCAATAACTCAAAAAAATCATATATTCCAAAGATAAATCAAACTACGAGTAGAACCATTTCATTGTGATTGATCTCTAACATACTAGAATTTAATTTTTTGTATATTTAATTTTGTTATGATGGATTAAATTATAGTTTGATCTTATTTATAGCATATAAAATCCTCCAAAATCTTCACCTTCTCATAACCAATATCCTTATATGTTCCTCTAAACCTCAAAGTTATCTTCATTTCAACTAAAACATTTTGAATCAGCTAATATTGAATATGATTCATATAATGACAAATTAATTGATTAAAAAATTCACTTGAACCTCAGTTAACTTAAATAAATTCCTCATTTGAAAAAAACTTTCTCTACAGTTTCCTTACCATCTCACCTAATCATAGTATAAACAGTATTCTATAACTTTCTTGTATTCAAATTATTTCAATAATAAGTTTATTATAAATACAGAATGAGTATTATGAAAATTGATCACCTAATTCATTTTCCTTTTAATCTTATGAATTTTTTTATAATTAATGAAAAAACATAAAATACTTATATATATTAACATCAATTTCAATAAGATATAATGATCTAATATTATTAAGGGGTCCAATGGATAATTGAATAGGGAATATGATATGTCACATAAGGGCTTAATAGAAACTAACTACCCATAATTTCCCATTAAAAAGGAAATAACAACATTAGATTTTCCATAAATGTTTCATGTGATTTTTAAATTAATTTTATATATTGCAAATAAATAATAAAACTATATGATATAATAAAATTTTATTTATTTATTTTTTATTTACAAAGTGTGGCTATAATAACATTGTTATATTTATATGATCACATTATTCATGTTAAAATGTTTAATGTGATATCTATATTAACCTATAATAACACTCAAATTACCCAAAACATTGGTCTATTGAACCCTTTTCATAAGTAATGGATCTCCTGGGTGGAGATCCTCCCTTAATCACATGTTCATTTAGGAGAGTTCCCAGGAAATATTTTACCCTTAACCTTTTCCCTAATACCACTAAAGGATAAGTGAGAACATATAATTCATATTAATATCTTCAATGTAACATCTATAAAAACGTATCATATCACACCATTTTCCCAACACCATGGAATATGAAACAATTTTTACCAATAGCGGATATTATATTTATAGGTCCACACATTATCATAAATTCATGCATATGAGTTCATATGAATTGGTTAATGTAACATTACTTTTCTTTCAATCCATTTTTCTATAAAAATTTAGGTGATGGTTGTGTTTAGGGGAAGTTCAGGTAGATTTGGTAAGTGGATGGTGGAGTTATATTTGTGATTTTATTTAGGGATGTATTTTTTGGTGTGTAGGTATTTATTATGACATAAATAGGGTACCTATGGTGTTAAGAGGCCAATTTTGTCCTAGTTTCTCAAAGGTTTAGTTTTGGAGGTTCTTCCATTTTCATCATAGTTGTGGCATTGAGAGATATGCAAAGGCATGGAGTCCTGGAGAAGTAATTTTGTGGTTATCTCTTTTTCAGGGAAGCTATGTCATGGGGCTGGATTATAGAGTATTCATCTTTTTGGATGTAGGATTCTTTATCATGGTTTCTTGATTTGTTATATAGTGTATTTTTACAGTATCTGATCTAACTCCTAGACCTTGACATATTTATTAGAAACAACTTTTACTATCCCTTTTGTAGCAAGGTCTATTCCTTTACAATGTAATCCTATCCTATGTCATTACTTTTCCACTTTAGTATTTTTTTATTCACCATGGTCTTATTTTTTCTAGTTAGCTTGTAAATTTCCTAACCCCTTTTAAACCCATCATTATTCCACATTTTCTCTTGGTCCATGGGAAAACCATGTGAATCCCTTATTTTTCTATCATCTCCTTTTAATTACCTTTCAACACCGAACTCGGGGGATCAAACCTTGGAGATTATTGGTGAGTTACCCTCCCTTATATTCCCTATTTTCATTCCATTATTCATTTGGAGAAAACTACTATCAAGATAAAAATTATTTTTGGTAATCCATTAGTAAGATAATGATATGGGATTCCATGATCTAGGTTTATTAATGTGTTTCCTTTGGGTTTGGTGCTTAGTGGTTTTATTCCTCTTATTCCCACCATATAAAATCAATTTAAAAGTTCTTTTCTTGTTGGGTATCCCCTATTTTGATATAATTTTGGGAATATCATGATTATTTTACTTTAAAAATATAATATACACTATATTAATAAAGATAATTAACTATTTAAATTGAAATTTAAGGGGTAGTGAATAATTCACATGAATTTTAATTTTTTATGATTTACCTATGTGGTTGATCATACTTTCTATTATTTCTATTTTTTGATTACGTTGCGATTTATTAAGTTTTTTTATTACAAAATTTGGGAAACTTATTGTGATTTTTTATTGAATAACCACACATCAAAAAATTCTAAGACCATATATCCATCTATTAAATTGGGTTTTATAGATCAATGGTTTGTTTGAGAATAACCTTGAAAATAAAGAATAAAATATAAATAATGACCTTGTTAAACTGAATTTTTGTGTGTGTAATGGATGTGATGTGTGTCCTTTGTGATTATTAGTGGTTGTGATTAGTTTTTGTTGTGACTAATGGTGGTTGGATGTGTCGTGGATGTGATGTAAGGCTTGTTGACATGGAATGAATGAACCATGTTTGTGTTGTGCTGTGTTATTCTGATTTCTAGGTAGAGGTCAAATTAAATGATAAATTATAAATTAAAATGAAATGAGTTGGAATGGATAATGGACTCTTGAACTAAAATGGGAAGTGCGGTTAAAGTGGTTGTTTTTTAAACATGTAGTAAATAAATGAGTTGATAATGGGAGGTAGTTGGTAATTGAATAATCTAGAAATTGATTATATTGAAAACTAAATAAGGAATGTGGCTTGTGGTTATGGTCTTCTTGTTTGGCGTAATATATTTAAAGGTGTACGAAAAAGTGGAGGAT
Organism: Viscum album; assembly: GCA_963277665.1. Lineage (NCBI taxonomy): Eukaryota > Viridiplantae > Streptophyta > Magnoliopsida > Santalales > Viscaceae > Viscum > Viscum album. The sequence goes on along the minus strand of OY728119.1, from coordinate 1,494,561,644 downwards.
TTTTTGAGGCCTTGTGGTGATGTTGTGAGTTGTGAAATTTATCTTGTTATAAACCCACTGGTTCGTCCTGTGTGTGTGTTCCTATTATATTGTATTCTAATTATGGTTTCTATGTTAAAACCACAGACTTTTAGCACTATGTGATGACAAAAAAATGTTTTGAGGAGTGATTTTCCCAAAATCAAAGATGTTGAGGATGGATGGATGGATACCCCCTCTTCATTACTTTATCTTCTAGGTGATGTTCCTATACGTGGCTTATGATGGCCGGAATACATAGTATAGTTATGGTTGGGATGATGAGAATGATGATGTGGTTCATAGTTGGGGTCATGTATGGTAGGAGGAGGGCACAAGCTTGATGTACTTCATGTTCAAGATACCTTACCATCCCAGATATCTAGGAGTGGTCATGAGAGGATTTGGAAGTGATGGACCCTTGCATGTATGGTTCTTATCATGATGAGTGTGACTCTTTGTCTTTGGGAAAATAGTAATGACCAGTTAAACATGGGGTTGTCGGTATGATGTTGTTCCCTAGGATTATTCAAGATGGTTTTTAATTGAAGGGATAAAAGTTCTAGGATTTATGATGTTGGGGGAATGAGAATGGAGAATCAATTAGAAAGTAGTGGGATGTAAACTTTATCTATATTTTTCATATTATGTTACTATACCTAGATTTGTTATTCTGTGAGCTTATCATGGTGATGATAAGATTGGTTAGTTTACCTTATTAGGTGAGGTTGGTTCTACTATTCCCTCATGGGTGGATTAATATGATCATTTCACATGTGTATGATAGACCTTGGGATTGATCTAATCAATTGCACTTTTTATGACCATCGCACATATATAAAAACTATTTTTAGGTTTCTAGCTAGATTATGGGGACTGTGTTAGAGATTTTTATCCCAAACATTGGGGATGTTTTTGAGTTGATTCCTTAGGATTTATTTTGGGTATTTATTTGGAGACACTTCATATTTTTTTTATTTATACATGCATTGTGGGATGGTTTGAGATTTATTTTATTTATGTCATGTATTTTTAGGATGGTTGATATCTGATCACTTGATCCTACATCATAATTTAAGGGCAATGGCTTCCATATGGGATATTTTTATACTCTAGGTACTAGACACCCGCTGGAGGCCTACTGAAGGTGGGACTCATGGGGTAATTATCTATCTTCCTTCATTACTGGCCTAAGAGGGGTACTTATGGAGGGAGAGAGTCATGATAGAGTGGTATTAGAGGGTTTTGATTAAGCAATTAGGTGTAGTTTGGAGTTAGGCACAATGAGGATTTCAGGGTTTGGTAGGGAAACTGTTCTAGTAAATCTTGGTGTATGACCTAGGCTAGGGATACTGAGTAGGAAATGGAATTTTACAAGCCCCACTATAGAACCATAATATTTTTAAAGGAAAACTATGTTTGATAGTGTGTACAACAAAGAACGTCGATCCTAAATGAACCTTGAAACGTTATTATTTATGTATGACCATCATAACCTAACTAATAAATTTTAAGGTATGAATTAGATTAACTAATTTACAATATATATATATATATATATATATATCATAGTCAATATTAATTTATTGAAAAATTATTTGTACATAACCCTCAAATATTAGTAAGTCATTATATACTTCAAAAATATATTTTCTTCAAAAATGGATTGCTTTATTTTTGTGATAAAATATTATAAATAATTTATAGAAATTTGGAATCATTTATTAGATAAAAATGATATCATTTTTTAAATCAAAATGACAAAATTACAACAATTTTTTTTTATGAAAATATTGACTTTCAGGGAATAGTTAAAATACCGATTTTTGTAAACCTGTCATTTATTTTCATTAAAAAAGAGCCAAAATATTTTTAATTTGAAAATAAATTAATATAAGTATACATTAATTATAAATAATGAAATTTAATTAATTATTATCATCACTATACATGATCTTTTTATAAAAATACTTTTAGTTTTAAAATCTATTTTTCCCAAAAAATGGTTTTCATCACGCTTTGTGGGATACTTAAATGAATTTATAAAACTTATATATATTATATTTTTAAAATGGATCCCATATTTTGAATCAGAATAGTTAATATTACTTAATAAGTTCAAGATAATTTTTTTCATAATGAATTGTAAAAAAATGTAAAAAATCACCACCCTGGTGAAATGATAAATCAAGTTAATGTAGGTAAAAACTAAGTGATAAGGCCACCATATTTCATATTCCATATTATTTGATGAAGTTATTTAAAACCTTATCACCATAGGAATAGTAGTAAAATTTTCCCTGGAGACTTTTTTATGAATTTTACCTAAATAATATTTCAAGTGAAAAAAATAAAAAATACCACCTGTAAGAACCCAGATCTTTTTTCCAGGTATGAATCTTTCCTTCTGGTTATTTTTGAGAAAAATAAGAGTTTTTGGAAATTTCAAGAGTATAAACCGTGTAATTATAAGTACACACCATGTACTCGGTTGCCGATGGTGACTGTGTACTGATCGGGTGATGGCCGGGTACATGGCTGTTTGTGGTGACCTAGAGACCGCCAAAAACGGAGGCCAGAAAGGGCAAGTACACACTGTGTACTTATAAAATACATATTTTTTACTTTATTTTTTTTTCATTAAATAGATCGGGGATGCATCTGACGGACATAACAAACTTCTTCATCCGTCTCATCCAGGAGCGTTCACACGGCCGTAGATCTTCTCTGAGCCCCCGACTCACCCTTCGTTCTCCAAATTGAATGTTGTCGATTGGGTTAGAATCGACATGGTGAGTTCTTCCTTATTCTATAACTTTATATCATGATTTCTTCTCTCTCACAAGGTACCCGTGGTTGAATGTTTTAAGAGTTTTTGTAGATCTATAACATTATATGGAAATTCACAGCCCGAGGTTCATGTATATTGATCACATGACGCCGAGGTAGGTGGTTTATGCCATTCCATAGTTAGTATGTGAGTTATTTGTGTAGAAGTCCCCAATATAATTTTTCGGGGGTGTTGTGTGTTTATAGTTTAAGCCTTTCTATTTTCCAACTATGCCTAGGTTTTTTTTATAGAGGTTAATTGTTTAAGAATAGGGTTATATTTTCCAAGCCATGGATATTTTCCCCATGTTTTCTGATTTTGACCATTTGGTATAGCCTTGCATGTTAGGATGCTGCTTTTATTTCCATGGAAGGTATTTTTAGGGTGAATTAATTATTAACTAACTTGCTATGATATGTTTTAGATTGTTTAGCCAAGTAGTTCTTGAGGTTTACTTTGGCTGCTGACTATTGTTTGTGCATGATTGCTTTACACAGGGCTACAGAAACCTGGTGTAGTGAGACCATAGGGGAAATTGACATTGAGGGAATTCCCAGAGTGTCTATTGAAATTACCATGCTGCGAGACCCTAAGGGGGGATTGACGTTGAGTGATCCCTCGGAGTATCTATAGTTAAATATCAAGCCCACATGAGGAATTGACGTTGAGTGCTTCTTTAGAGTGTCTGTAGTTTACTGTTAAAAGACTATAGGGGGGAATTGATGGTGAGCGCTTCCTCAGAGATTCTTTGTTCACACATGACTATAAAAGAATTGATAGTGAGTGATTCCTCAGTGATTCTTTATTATATCTTCTCTTTTATTGTGAACTAGAGGGTTTAGGTTGTGAGAACTACCTAGAGGTTTTCTTGTATTTATTTTTAGTTGAATAAATAATTAAATTTAAATGTATGTAAATGAAAGTGTAAGACTATTTTCTTTTGAGTACTTCCATGTTTATTAATTCTTTTGAATTTTACCTACCATATATTTTCCATGACTATTAGACACAGATCTTTGGATGGTTATCTACTATGATTCGTCTCACACCCTTTTTGGGTAATGCTTTTGTGCCCAAATAGATTATATTGTTGTAGGTATAGATAAGGGAAAGTGCCCTTCTACTTTAAGTACTTGATTGCTGTGGAGCTGGAGAGAATGAGACCAAGATGAGGCTTGCGATGCTGCTGGAGTTTATCTATTTTATTTCTTACTTTGTTTTACTACTATATTCAAGCATTGTGACTTTTTTGGATGATTTCCTAGACATTTGTATTATGCATCATTATATATATGTGCTCCAGTTGTTTATTTCTTTAGTCTTATACTGTTTAATTATTGGACTCTTTTACTTCTTCTGCTATTGTATATCTATTATTTCCGCTGTGTTACTCTGCCAATGAGGGCATACTTTCCGAACTATCACACCCAAGGCCCTCGCTACTAGTCGACAACCTCTGGTGTTCAGGAAAATGCACTTGAGGCCATGTGACCAACCGGGTACGAGGTTCATTAGGGAGGCTTCCAGAACCGGGATGTTACAAAGTGGTATCATAGGATGTTCTTTTCTTCTTAACTTACTATTTGGAGACTATATTCAGGTATAGGAAAGAAATACGTACTTGGTAGTAATTTTTTCATTGGTGTAGCTAACCCATGTATAGGGAAAATCCAATCTACCTCGTTATTTCAATTTTTATGGGTTTTCAGTTTTACAGTTGATTTGATTTCACCATTAGGTAATTCACATGTTTTGTGCTGTTATCATTGATATTATTAAGGTTCTATTTCTATTACAACCCAATGAGATGAGGGTATTCCATCTCATTCATCATAGAGGCACTTGTTAGAAATCACATGTCATGCATTCCTGCCATTCCATTTAGGGTGCATTAGTGATTGTATTTTGTTGCGATATATGTTGTTCTAGATATGCATGATGTTGTGATAGATGCCTTGATAGAATACCTACTTTTGATAGGGTATTGAATTGTTTATGGTTTTGTTTGAATGAATTCCAAACATTGGTTCTTGAGGTGTTATGGGCCCTCATGTATTAGAATTTGGTGGATCCTTACACTATTATGATTGAAAATGACATGTATAAGATGCCAATATTTAATTTTATAGAAGTATGGACCTCACAGATCAAAATTTGGCACCTTAATGTTCATTTCAGTGTTTTCTGGGTTCCGGAGTAGTTTCTGAGGCTTAATGTCTAGAAGAACCCAGATTACACGACGCGTAATGATGAATACATGCCATGTGTCCTTCTGTTCCGGAAGGAATTGTTTTTCTTAAGTACATTCCTTGTACTATATGTACACATCATGTTGTCTCTAACCGTGCCACTGGCTATATGGGAAGAGACACAGGTTTGGGAAATATTTGGTGGTACATGACATGTATTGGATGTACATGTCGTGTTTCATATACCATGTGTCCACCCGTGTGACTAAGGACACAGATGGATAAAAACATATGTTATACATGCCATGTCAATATTCAACACACCGTGTAGTGTAATCCATGTATCCATCCCTGTAACAAACAACACGGGTCAGTGAAGTTCGTATGATACACCATGTCTGGCACTAATACGCTGTGTAGTATAGTTCTCAGAGAACCATGTGGCTTAGTTGTGTAGAATAACTCGGGCATGGGAAGAGGATTCAAGTACAGTCCGTGTGTTAGGACAACATGTTGTTTGTAAGGGGTGTTACACAACCTGGGATGGAAAAATTACACGCCCATGTGAAGGATTAAGGGAACACACTGTGTAGGCTATATACAAGCAGTGTATCCATGTTTTGAAAAACATGAATGTTTTCTTTCTCTTATCCCCTTATTACACTTCAATGTTTCACTATTTGTTAATCTAGATCTAAGGTGTGCGCTTGACCTTGCAGATTCATTCCACCGAGACATCATCTGTTTGTTCGCTAGTTACAGGGCAGTGATTAGACACCAGACCTGGAAGATCAGTGACCACCAATAGATCCTTCAGTTGTTTCCATATTGGAACCCCCCATTGTCCTTGATGCAGGTGCTGATGCATAGTTCAGAGAGGGATTTTTGAGGATGATCCAGAATTTTCCGGGAGCACCAAATCCTACCCCTTCTATGGCAGAGCTGACTTGGATTTTTCAACAGTAGTATCCTCCAACCTCCATAGGGTAAGGAGGACTTCAGGCTGCAGAGTCATGGTTAGAATCCATGCTATCTATCTTAGAGCATCTAGATATTCCTATGGAGAGGAGGGTCAAGATCACTATGTATATGTTTCAGTATTCCTCCAAGAAATGGTGGGATGAGATCACACAAGCGGGACACCAGTAGGTTATGGTGTGGGATGAGTTTTAATGTACCTTCTACGACTACTTATACCTAGAGAATTTGAGGGACGATTGAGCCCGAGAGATTTTGAGTATGGAGAAAGGTACACTTTGAATTATGAAGTATTCTTCTATCTTCTTAGAGCTACAATGATTTACACCCTTTTGGGGGGTAGATGACTTGTTCCCTACACAGAAGTTTGAGTATGGTCTCAGGCAGGATATTTGGGCTCAGGTGAACATCTCAGGTTGACTTATATATCATCCATAGTCAACTAGGCACTGATCACAGAGAGGAACCTAAGGTATTCTAGAGCTGTGAGCCAAGGCGGTTCTGCATCCAGAGTTAGTGATTCTCCAGATGATATCAGGAAGCACTGAAGGGAGTCTACATATGGAGATCTGAGTAGGCGAGATGCACCTTCAAGTAGCTAGGTGGTATGCTACAAGTGTGAAAGGGTAAGGTATACAAGGCCACATTTCCTAAGAGACCCAGTGGAGAGCCGATCTTGAAGCATGATGGGGCATCTTCAGTGATTCTGTCACATATTCTCACCAGCAGTTGGTGATAGGGTTTCTTCTATGACTCCTCATTCGGGAGCAGCACCACCAGTTTTCACTAGTCTGGGAACTAGAGTTCTTTTGGATGTTCAGGCTGAGGTGGAGGTCATGGCCACGGTAGCCAGTCACAAGGATTTTAGTGACAACATGGTGGATCAGCTCAAAGTAGTCATTCATGGTCACAAGGCAAAAGTGTAGGTCAGAATTTTGCAGTGGAGCAAACCCAGCAAGAGAAGGATACCAGATAGTTTATAATTCGAGGTACGATCCTAGTTTCCTCAGTTTGCTTTTTCTCTTGTCGATACCGGGGCATCCCATAGATTTATATCTATTGTGGTTTTGGAGAGACTTGGGCACTATATCCATTCAGCTGCTGATACATTTACATTAGACACTCTGTTGGGGATAAGAACAGATATTGTATGATAGTGAAAGGAGTGCCCACTAGAGGTTGGTGGGTGTCACTTATTTTGGGTCCTCTATGTCCTAGAGATGATGGGTTATGATTTCATTCTAGGAATGGACTAGTTATTTCCCCTCCAGGATGTTTTGGACTCCTATCACCATAGGGTGAGTTTTGAATCACTAGAGGGCAGATTGTTTCTTCATAAGGGGGAATGGGATGTTCAGGAGGGAGCACAAGACTCAGGCATCATGGGTTGGGAGGAGTTAAAACCCAGTTTGGTAGTTTATATTTGGATACCCTAGGGACTTCATAGATGTAATTTCCTCTAGTGGTGGACCGTTTTGGGGACATCTTTCCAGAAGTCTATTCAGGTTTTCCTCTAGAGCGATTGTCGTATTTTCTTTTGATCTTGTGCCAGGAGCGGCACCTGTGTCCATTCTTCCTTATAAGATGGCTACACTATTGATGAAGGAGATCAAGAAGAAGTTGGAGGAGTTGCAGGAAAAGGGTTTCATCCGACCCAGTACTTCTCCTTGGGGTTCGCATGTCCTATTTGTGAAAAAGGAAGACAATACCCTCAAACTTTGTGTGGATTATCAGAAGTTGAACCAGTTGACGGTCAGGAAATGATATCCCTTACCGAGGATTAGTGATCTCTTCAATCAAATTTGAGGATCCTGGGTGTTCTCAAATATTGACGTGAGATGTGGTCATCATCAGTTGCGTATTAGACCATTTGATACACCTCTTACATTCTTCCAGAGAAGGTACGGTCTATACAAGTATGTGGTTATTCTATTTGGTCTCACGAAAACACCTACAGTCCTCATGGAAGTGATGAAACGAGTGTTCCATACATACTTGGATTCCTTTATGGTAGTCTTTATGGATCATATATTGGTGTACTCTCACACTCGACACGAACATACCTCACATCTTGAGATTGTTTTGAGTACACCGAGGGAGCATCATTTATATGCTAGGCTCTAAAAATGCCACTTTTGGATAGACCAGATTCACTTCTTGGGTCATGTTATCTTAGATATAGGAGTATCAGTAGATCCATAGAAAGTGAGAGCTGTAGTTTACTGGGTGAAGCCAACAAACTTATTTTAAGTACAATGTTTTCTAGGGATGGATGGTTACTACAGAAAATTCATACATGAATTTTCACACTTAGCAGCTCCACTGACGGGCCTGACTAAGAAGGGTGGAAAGTACTTGTTGTCAGATTCCTATGAGTCAGCCTTTCAGGAGATGAAAGGGAGGTTGAACTCAACACGTATATTTGTTTTTCTAGAAGTGGGAAAGAGATATACTATCTAATATTATGCATTAGATATCGGGCTGGGGGATGTGCTTATACAGGGGGAAGGAGTCGTTGCGTATGGGTATCTGCAGTTGAGGCCACTTGAGAGGAACTACCTGACACACGATCTTGAGCTGGATTTAATTGTTCATGATTTATTCTGTTGGATACAATATCTTATGGGAGATCATTTTGTGGCATTCAAAGACCACAAGAGTCTCATGTATATCTTCATTCAGTGCGATCTAAATTCGAGACATCAAAGGTGGGTTGAGTAACTTCAGTCCTTTGACTTTTGAGATTTCCTAAACTCTTGGGAAAGGAAACATTGTGGCTAATGCATTGAGTAATAGGACTCAAACATAGGCATTTTAGAAGGATATCAGTGAGTGGCAGTTTATCGCTCTGTTCTCTGAAATGCATTTGGAGGTGGAAGACAGACAGGGGAAGATTTTTCTATATTTTGTGGTTGTTACCTATACTCTACTTGATCGGGTGAGAATGAGGTAGCTATCATATTCTGAAGTCTTAGTACTATGGGAGTGTGTTTTAGGAGAGGAACCTATTCCTGGTTAAGCAGTAGGAGAGGATGAGATCTTGCATTTTTATGGACGTGTGTGGGTGCCAACAGACATACGTGAGGAGCTGATGTGAGACGTTTATTCCTTAGTTTGGGAAGTTCATACTGGTGTCACCAAGATGTATTAGGATCTACACCATCAATATTTGTGGCTAGGTATGAAGTGTCATGTTGCTGGTTTTCTCCTGAGGCGTTCCACTTGTCAGCAGGTGAAGGTATAGCATCAGTGACCATCAAGGATTTTACAGCATTTACCCATTACTGAGTGGAAGTGGAATGATGTCACAATAGATTTTTTGATAGGTTTTCCGAGGTCACTTCAAGGGAATGATGTAGTATGGGTTTTCATTGATAGACTCATGAAGGTTTCCCACTTCATGCCGATTAAGGAGACATTCAGTGTTGATGAGCTGGGTAGGCTATTTTTTCAAGAGATTGTATGTTTACATAGAGTTCTACACTACACTGTGTCAGACATAGACACAAATTTTACTTCTCAGGTCTGGTAAGGATTACAGAAGGCTTTGGGTACACAGGTACATCTAAGTACATCTTACCATCTGCAGACAAATGGCTAGTCTGAGTGTACAATTTAGGTGCTTGAGGACATGCGTCGAGCATGCATCCTGAATTTTGGAGGTTCTTGGGAGAAGCACATACCTCTTGTGTATTTTTCCAAAAATAATAGTTTTCATGAAACTATTCAGATGACACCTTATGAGGCCTTGTACGGTAGGCCATGTCGATCACCCTTATGTTGGCTGGAGGTAGGAGATGAAGCTATGCTGGGACCTCAACTTGTCCAGGAGACCATAGAGTAGATAGAGTGGATTCAGAATAAGATGGCAACTGAAAAGTCACTACAGAAGTCTTATGCTGATCAACGGAGATGACATCTGGAGTTCGATGTCAGAGATCAAGTTTTTCTACATGTCATACTGAGGTTGGGACATAAGAGGATTAAGAGGCATGGTAATATTTCACTGAGGTACATCAAACCATTTGAGGTGTTAGAGAGAGTTCGGACCATTTCCTATCCATTGTAGTTTCCTCAGAGGTACCTGGTTATGCATGATGTCTTCTATGTTTCTCAGCTTCGACGTTACTTCTCAAAGTCGTCTCATGTTTTCCAACCCGAGGAGGTTGAGTTAGAGGTGGATAAATCCTGTAAGGAGCATCCTATCTGGATTGTTGATCACAATGAGAAGGTTCTCCTCAGTCTGTCTATTCCGCTATTATGAGTGCTATGGAAACACGTGCTATTATAGGATGAGACATGGGAGAGGGAGACTAATGTACGATCACAGTGGACGGAGTTGTTCAAGCTTTCTTTTTCTACACCACGTTGCTAAGGAAATTTGGGGACAAATTTCTTTTAGGGGGTAGTTTGTAAGAACACAAATCTTCTTTTTAGGTATGAATCATGACTTCTAGTTGTTTTTGAGAAAAATAAGAGTTTCTAGAAATTTTAAGAGTACACACCCTGTACTTATAAGTACACGAAGTGTTACTTGGTTGTCGTGGGTTACCATGTACTGGCTGGGTGACAGTCAGGTATATGGTCATGTGTGGTGGTTTAGAGACTTCCTAAAGAAGAAGTTAGAAAAATCAAGTGCACATCGTGTACTTTTAAAAAACACATTGTGTACTTTTTTTCATTAAATGGACTGGGGTCACGTCTGACGAACAGAATGCACTTATTCTTCATTCTTCTAGTCCATGAGCATTTGTACAACCGTAGATCTTATCTGAGCCCCAGAATCTCTATTCGTTCTCCGAATCGACTTCCTTCAATTGCGTTGGAAATACCATGGTGATTTCTTTCTTCTCCTAGACCTTTATCTCCTGATTTCTCCTCTCTCACGAGATATCCATGGTTGAATGTTTTATGTATTTTTTTAGATCTATGGAGTTATAAGGTAATTTAAGGCCTGAGGTTCATGTATATTGATCTCACGACACATAGGTAGGTGGTTTGTGCCTTTACGTAATTAGTCCTTGAGTTATATGTGCAAAATATCCAAATACCTTGTTTCCCTCAGAATTCGGGGATGACCTCCTGGATGGGAGATTTAAACGTTCCGATCGGTTTCTAACAGGTTTGTTCGTAGAACTGGAAACATCCAATGATTCCACATCCATTTGGACATACTTTCCAAAGGTAGGCGCTTCATTAGTTTGTGAACTATGAGGCTTAGTAATTTGCATTGGTTGAGAGGATGGCAGGTCGGACTCATCACACCTTTTTGAGGGGAATTATTGTCTACTCCAGGACTCTCTTTATAGATTTAAGTTATGTTCGTGAATCCTTATTACATTACCAAGTATAAAATTAGCTTTCCTTTAGTTTTGAAAATCAATGATTAAATATGTAAGAAATTTAGAGAATCTTTTATATGTATTCAAGGTTCTTCATCAATAGAGAATCATCTGTATATATTTAGAGATTCTTGGTCAATGGTATCCTTCAAAACATTTATATAAAAGTCTCTTGGTCATTATGATGAGCAGGCTGGTTTTAAAGCCACTCAGTGGGGCACTTGAAGTTTATTGTCATTCAGAAGGACATGGATTATTTCAGAGTTGGGATCAAACCCGCAGATGGGCTACCTACGTATCCTTTATTTTTGGAAAAGGAATCAGAACCCACGTAGTTCGAGCGAGGGAGTATGATGTTTATGATTGATGGCTCAAAGAAGGATGTCATAATTACTTTTACCCTCTAAGCTCACGTGAGTCATGCTCGGTGTGGGAAACAAGAGGTATTGGTAATAAAATAGACAATTGGGCCATGAAAAATGTAATCATAAGAAATGGTTTGGGGATTATGTATATATGACTGCCCATATAAATGAAGGTTAGGATTTACTTTAGGGAGAAAATCCATGAACATGGTCCATAAAGGTTTATGTGCTTCATGGAGATTTGAATACTCTAACTTGGGACTTATTCCTGAAAAGGAAACCCAAATTAAGAGAGGATTGATAATTGGGTTTTACCACTGAGAAGGAATCCCATATAAAATGTAATTTAGGATTGGTTAAAGAGAAATTAAAGGGACTTGGGGCTTACTCCTGAAAAGGAAGCCCAAATTTATGACTGGGGATTATTCCTAACAAGGAAGCCCAGGTTAGGGGACTTGGGACTTACTCCTGAAAAGGAGGCCCAAAATTATGACTGGGACTTATTCCTGACAAGGAATCCCATGTTAAAGGATTATGATTGGGACTTACTCCTGAAAAGGAGGCCCAAGTTAAGGGATTATAACAGGGGATTATTCCTGAAAAGGAGACCCAAGTTAAGGATTAAGGTTTGGGGCTTACTCCTGAGGAGGATGACCAGATTTGGGAACTTTAAGAATTTGGGACTTACTCTTGAGGAAGATTCCCAGGTTAAAGGACTTATAACTGGGGATTATTCCTGAAAAGGAGACCCAGGTTAAGGATTCTCTCATTTTAAAGGATGAGGTTGAATGAATGAACTTTGGATCTTTTAGTGACATAAAGATGTATAAATCACTATGTTTTGAGAGATATTCCACAGAATTCCTTCCAGATAAGAAGTCAAATCAAGAAATCATGCCATAAATGGCTTTGAAGAGTGTCTTGAAGACTGAATCTTGAATAGGAAAGGTGAAATGGCTTAAGAGGGGTAAAATGGGAAAGATGGGCACCCAAAAAGGCAGGGGCATGCAAGTCTTGAAAGGCGCGCAAGTATTGGTCGCGCATGTATACCTGCGTGACATGTGGGGTACTTGCGCGATTTTCAACCAGCATTGAAATACTTGAGCGACTATTTATTAAAGCCTTTAGGATCCTCTTGAGGTTCTTCCAGAAAAGGGATGCGCAAGTTTTATCGAAGGAGTAAGTCGGCGCGCAAGTGTTGATGAGTTTCAACACTTAGGCCTTCCTCCCTCTCTTTAGATCTTCCGTTCTAGGTAAGAAATTACCTTAGAAGTGTTCCGGAAGCTTTGAGAAGAGACTTGGGCGTCGGGAGCTTCAATCCGAGTTTCCGAAAAAAAATCATCCCTGAATGGGGGGCCCACAGGGTCTATTTATAGGCAGGAGAAGACCCCGGGCGGTTACCGGGTGGTTACAAATTAGGTCGCGCAAGTCACTTGCACGACCAACATCGGCGCGCAAGTCACTTGCACGACCAAAATCGGCGTGCAAGTGTACTTGCATGACCATTGTAGAATTTGCGCGACCTTTGCGCAATGTTCTTCTTCTTCCTTCCTTTGTCAATTATTGATATTTGTTCAAAGGATGAATCTTCTTTGTTCAAGGTATTTCCCTTTTCAGTCGTTAGACTCTGTGACAGAAAGGAGCGTCAACAAAAGTCCCCCCCTCAGAGTTGGATCTGGAGAGAAAAGAGGATTTGACTCTGAGGTGAAAAGAAAAACAAGAAATTTGGTAGTTTAAAGTCATGCATGTAGGACATACAAAGGATAATGTTTAAGGTCGAAATAGATTTGACCAAAATGGATTATAATTGACTCAATTCCTTGACAATTCATCTGAAAACATACTACCATACTCAAGTATGAGAGAAAAAGATGTAAACTTTGGCTTTAAGAATATTTGAATCTAAGGAATGATATGAAAAAGAGATAAAAGGCATCAGAAGAAGTAGTTTCCAAGAATTAAGTTACTATTATTTAACAAAACCCGTTAGGGGGTTGAATTATGCAGGGCCACCTAAGGGCATTGGCTGCATGGTCAAATAAATAACATCTTTCAACTGACAAGTCTGTTATGTGGATTGTTTATGCAAGGCCGCCTATGGGCACGTGCTGCATATTCAGGAAAAAGAACTCTCAGAAATTTAATTTCCTAGTGCTAAAAGCCAGTGAAAGTTTATGGAGATTCAAATTTTATAAAGTATAGAGTTTGCTGTATGGAATGAGGTACTTGAATATGGAGAAGATATTTCCAGGCAAGATTATCGAAGAACTGGATGAATATCACTCCTACGAAAGGTCTGACCCAAACGTAGGGAAGAAGAATAAACCATAGACTTGAATACTTTCAGATCATGAAAAAGGACATGGTACAAATATGTAAGGATGGCTATTTTTTTTGCAGATCCCTACATACCGTAATTTTAAGACAAATAAGGAAAAAAGAGGCATTCTTCCCAAGAATTAAGTTACCATCATTTAAAAAACCCGTTAGGGGGTTGAATTATGTAGGGCCACCTAAGGGAATTGGATTCATAGTCAAATAAATAGTATCCTTCGGCTGACAAGTCTGTTATGTGGACTGTTTATGCAAGGCCACCTATGGGAATGTACTGCATAGTCAGGCAAAAGAATTCTCAGAAGTTTGACATTTTTGTGGCTAAAAGTCATGAAAAGGGTTATGAAGATCTGAAAATATTTATGGTTAGGATTATAACACATAAAGATGGGTATTGTCCAACATATATAGAGATACATAGGTCAATGATAACCATAATCATGTTGTGGCTGGGTCCTGAATTGAAATTTTTGACTTCACTACGTATCTCATAAGAATGATAATCAAGCCATACATAGTTCTTGAAATGCAGTTTAACGTCATGCATAACGAAAGTATGAGAGATCTTAGATTAGGGTCATAGAGTTCGGACCATAATAATGAATAAACAGTGTGTGTTTTCAAGAGGTCTTTTTATCCAAGGGAATGAAAGTGAAATTTGGGGTTACTCCCAAAAGACTTGGGGCTGGATTCGAGGGATACTCAAACATTCCTACGTATCCCATAAGGATGGGAATCAATCCCACGTACTTCTAGACATACCCTTTGTAAAAATTTGGTTCGTACATGTGAAGGGTGAAATGGGACTTTAGTACAACGATGGTTTAACCTGAGATAAAAAGTTTAGGTATTGCCATGTATGCACGTAGTCTTTTCAAATGAAACATGATTGAAAAATCAATATAAATAATGGTTCCCTCTCAAATGAGGAAATCAAAGAGTATTGTAGTTTATTTTTCATACAGGACAAAAGTGTTGTATAGTTTAACATTGTATAACAAGGAAGAAAGTGAACCAATGTAAAGATATCGATTCTAGGGGTGGTTTCACGAATCAACATCGTATGAGATGAAGGTGAACCAATGTGAAGTGATTGATTTTGGGCTTGAACCTTGGGAGGTTTCCTACGTACCCAGCCTGGAAGGCAAGGATCAAATCCACGTAGTTCAATTAAAAAATGAATTAATGATCAAGTGGTTCATGGGGGCAACGACCTAAAAAATGATATTGGGACTTACACATGGTCAGTAGCCCAGAGAGAGTGTTATGTTTGAGGTTTTTTCTAAGCTCACGTGAGTCATACTCGTTGTGAGAAACAAGAGGTAGCAACAACCTTAACGATACATAGTTTAACGTCATGTAGAACATATGAAGGTACTATGCAGTTTAAAGTCTTGCAGTTAGGACTATTGCTGCTGCACAGTTTAATGTCATGTAGCAGGGACAAAGTACAGTTTAATGTCATGTAGGACGTATCGTGAACTTTCTGTACAGTTTAGCGTCATGTAGTTAGGACGATGGGAACAATAGAGTTTAACATGATGTTGGACGAAAAGGGGGGGTGACTGTGCAGTTTAATGTCATGCAGTGAGGACAAAATAGTGCACCATTTTAACGTCATGTTGGATGCATTGGGGATTTTTTTCCATAGTTTAACGTCATGTTGGACGAAAAAGGGACGATGCAGTTTAGTGTCATGTTGGACGAAAGTGCGAATAGTTTAAGGTCATATGCATAAACCGTGGATGGTGCAGTTTAAGATCATACAGGACCTTTGATGCTTATGTAGTTTAACGTCTTTCCGGACTTAAGGGAATTTTATACAGTTTAGCATCATGTAGTTAGGACGTCACAATTTAACATCTTGCTGGACATAAGGGACTTGAAAACAGTTTAGGGTCATATGCATGGACCGTTGAAGATGCAGTTTAAGGTCATACATGACCTAGTTGTAGTTTAAGGTCATACTGGACCATTTAGGGAACTTTTTCACAGTTTTATGCCATGTGGGACAAAGTAGAAGTTTAATGTCATATTGGACCATTGTTGTATAGTTTAACGTCATATAGCAAGGATGAACTGGTGCCACACAGTTTAGTGTCATGTTGCTGGGAAATCTGGTGCCACACAGTTTAGTGTCATGTTGCTAGGACATAGTAAAGTTTAATGTCATGTAGGACGAATGTAAGGACTTTTTTACAGTTTACCGTCATGTAGCTAGGACGATGGAGGTGACATAGTTTAACGTCATGTTGGACGTATGTGCAAATAGTTTAGGGTCATATGGTTGGACCGTTGCTATATAGTTTAATGTCATATAGCAAGGGCAAATTGGTGCCGCACAGTTTAGTGTCATGTTGCTGGGACATTGGTGTATTTTAAAGTCATACAGGACCATTGCTGTATAGTTTAACGTCATATAGCAAGGACGAACTGGTGCCAAAAAGTTTAGTGTCATGCTGCTGGGACATCTTGTGAATAGTTTAAGGTCATACGTGACCAAGGAGGAGTTTAAGGTCATACTGGACCATTGCTGTATAGTTTAACGTCATATAGAAAGGATGAACTGGTGTCTCACAGTTTAGTGTCATGTTGCTGGGACATCTTGGGGGTACTTTGTAGTTTATAGAAAATACTTCTCCAAAAATCTGGTATTAGTTGGAGTAGTAATGAGTTCTCCATCCATCGAGATTAATGAATAAGCTCCATTGGAGTAGACCCTATGTATTGAATAAGGTACTTCCCATTTTGGCTCAAGATTGGGAGGTTTCTTTCCTGGTATCATTGGAGTTCTGATAACTAATACCAATTCTCCCTGAATGAATGAATGAAGATGAACTTTTTTGTTAAAAGCTTGTGCTATTAAATTCTGATAGATTTCCAAGTGGTGCAAAGTGCACAATCTTTTCTCATCTAACCATTCCAATTCATTCAATCGCTTTTGGGATTGCTCATCTATAGATAACTGATCACAAATATCTACTCTGAGTGAGGGAAATTGAACTTCAATTGGCAAGACTGTCTCCGTTCCATATACCGACGAATATGGAGTTGACCGCGTTTCATTATGGGTGGTAGTCTGATAAGCCCATAAAGCATGAAAGAGTTTATCAGGCCATGACCTCTTATCTTTATCCACCATCTTTTTCAGTATATTTGAAAGATTCTTGTTAAAGGCTTCTATTTGGCCATTGGCCGCCGCATGATACCGAGATGAATGGTTGGATTTAATGTTGTATTCTTGATTCAATTTTTTCACCTCAGAAGAACAGAAGTTGGTGCCATTGTCCGTCAATATGGTATGAGGGACACCAAATCTAGTAATGATGTTAGACTTGATGAAGCTAACAATGCATTTAGAACTGACTTCTTTGAGAGGTATTGCCTCTGCCCATTTGGAAAAGAAATCAGTAGCAGTAAGAATGTACTTAAACTGCTTGGTCGTAGCTGAAGGGTAAGGTCCCACCACATCCATTCCCCATGTGGCAAATGGCCACAAGTATTTACCTGTATGAAGCAACTCTGGAGGTTGATGAATGAATTTGGCATGTACATGGCATGAATGAAACCTCTTTGTGAAATTAACACAATCTTGTATCATTGAAGGACAAAAGTATCCAAGCTTTCGAATTTGATCAGACAATCTATGTCCAGACTGGTGGGCACCATAGACTCCTGCATGCACTTCTTTCATGAAATCCATTGTCTCTTCACCATCAATGCATCTGAAGAGAACTCCATCAAAACCACATTTATAGAGAATTTTCTCTAGGTGGTTTGGGCTATCATAAAGAGTATAATTGACCACACGTCGCCAGATTTGTTCATTTTTGGCTCTATTAGGTGGAAGTGTTCCATTTTGAAGGTATTCCCTGATAGGTGACATCCATCCTGTAGTATGACCATACAGTTTAGGAATGGGACTAATTTCATTAATTTCCTCCGTTCTGGCTTGAACATAAGGTGAAATTGCACAACGGTGGGTAATACTGATGGTTGTCTCGTCTCGATTTGGATATGCTAGAGCTATGGCTATATTAGCCAGTGCATCAGCTTGAGAATTTTGTGACCTTGGGACATAAGAAAATGTCGGTTCTAAAGGGAATTCCTCCATTAAGTCTCTGACATAATCATACAAATGGATTAATTCTTCTTTTCTGATGGAATAATCGCCAATGACTTGTTTGATTACCAGGTCTGAATCACCTTTCACCTTTAAGTGATTCACTTATGCTTGAAGCTATAACTCCTAGCCTATGATAAGATCTTGGTATTCGGCTTCATTATTGGTACCACCTTACCACAATAAAAAGGAATAAGGTAACACTGCCTTATCTGGAGAAATGAGCACAATTCCTAAACCAACTTTGTTGAATTTAGGATTTTCCATTTTCTTCCCTGATGGACTTCTTGAAGCACCATCAAAATACATTTCCCATGTTTGAGGATTCTCTTGAATAGAGAAAACTTCCTCATCAGGGAGTTCAATATCTGAAGACGTGTCTTCCACTGAAGGATGTTCAGCCAGGAAATCAGCCAGAGCTTGGCCCTTTATCACCTTTTCAGACACATACTGAATGTCGAACTGCTACAAAATAACTTCCCGCCTTGCTAGACGTCCTGTAAGCATTGGACAACTAAGGATGAATTTGAGCGGATTATTGCGAGATACCAATTGGACCTCGTGATGTTGCAGGTAGTGTCTCAGTTTCTGAACTGCAAAGATTAATGCCAGGTAGCACTTCTCAATACTGGAATACCGGGTTTTTGCTTCAATCATAGTTCTAATGAGATAGTAGAGGCTATTTTCATTCCCAGCATCATTCTTTTGAGCAAGAAAGGCACCCAATGATCACTCTAGAGCTTTCACATAGAGGATAAGTGTTCTTCCTTCAATAGGTGGCATGAGTACCGGTGGACTCAAGAGGTATTTCTTGAGAACATAAAACGATTCTTGACATTCTTCAGTCCACTGGTAAGTGACTCCTTTTTTCATTAATTTGGTAAAGGGTAAACTTTTTCCTGCCAAATTGGCGATGAAATGCCGAATATAGGCTAAGTGTCCTTGAAGTCCTCTTAATTATTTCAAATTCTGAGGAGGTGACATACCAAGGATTGACTTGGTCTTCTCAGGATCGACTTCAATACCATGATGACGTACAACAAAGCCGAGAAATTTTCCTGAGGTTACCCCAAAAGCACATTTTAAGGGGTTCATCTTCAAATTATGTTGTCGAAGCTTGTGGAATATGACTTCCAAATCATCCAAGTGATTAGAACGTTGTTTGTATTTAACCACAAATTCATCTACATAGCATTCAACAAACTTCCCTAAGAAAGGTTTGAAGATACGATGCATGGCGCGTTGATATGTTGCACCTTCATTCTTTAAACCAAATGGCATCACTCGGTAACAAAACACACCTTGAGGGGATCTGAAGGCTATAGATTCCTCATCTTCTGGGGCCATTTGGATCTGATTATATCTGTAATATCCATCCATGAAGGAAAGTACTTCATAGCCAGCCGTTGCATCAATTAAGAGTTCTGTAATCGGAACTGGGAAATCATCTTTAGGACAATACCGATTAAGATCTTTGAAATCGATGCAAACCCTAATTTGTCCGTTCTTCTTCTTTACAGGGACAATATTAGCCAACCACTTGGGATACTGAACTTCTCTGATGAAGTTATCTTTAATCATCTTATCCACTTCAGCTTCAATTTTGGAAGCATAAGTTGGGTGTGTTCTTCTCACGGCTTGCTTAAATCCTCGATGTTCTTTTGGTAAACCCAAAAGATGAGTAGCAACATCAGGATCAAGCTCAATAATTTCTATATAGTTCCAAGCAAAAATATATTTATTTTGCTTTAGAAAAGAAATATACATCTCTTGCTCTTCAAGGGTCATGGCCGCACTAATTAATGTGGGGCGTGGATATTTCTTTGTACCCAGATTTATTTCTCCGAGTTCATCCACAGTGGTAGAGATAACCTCTTCAAATGCTATAGGAGAATATCTAAGATCTTTCTCTTCCTCTTCATCATGTGCTATTTCTTCCGTTTCTACTTTCATAGTAGATGAAAAAACGAAATTTTCCTGATCAGAAGAGATGTAAAAATTTGCACATTTTGAAGAAGAAGCTTCCATTTCCAACCCTATTGATGATAAAGGGTCTTCTTTGGGAAACAAAGAGGATATGATGGATTGAGAATTGACGTCATTATTCACCTCTGATGTTTCTATAACTTCTTCTGTCTTGATTGGTGAAGTATAGACATGTTGGATTTCAGCAGATGAAATGAAAACGTCACCACTTGTGATTTCATCACTGTTTGGTAGGTTACCAATTCATCCCATGTTTTCTGGATCGATTGTCGTAATTGACATTATGGATCTTTCCATAAGAATATTTTTATTTGGGCCTATTTTGTCAATTTTATTGATAGGTAACACAAAATATGTACTCACATGTGTAAATGGATTTATTGGAATCTTCTCCAAACCATATGGAGCATTAACTTTGGTAATTTACTTTATTGTAGATTTCTCTCTTCCCTTCATGTGAAAAAATTACGCCTCAATGTATTGAGACTAACATGTCTTGAACAGGGCCTTATCACCATATAATGTTCCATCTTGACCATTGAAACATTATTTGAGACATTGATGGTATGATGAAGGGATAACCGCATGCTGATGTAGCCAGGGTCTTCGAAGAAAGACGTTGAAAGATGAGTCTTGATCAACAATCATGAAATCCGAATTGGATACAAGATCTCCAAACTGAGTTCTGAGTGTGACTTCGCCCAGTGGTTGTTGTTCATTTTTATCATATCCTTGTAACATCATGGTATAAGGAGATAAATCAGATTCTGTGAGGCCCAATCGACGAAGTGTACGAATGGGCATGAGGTTGACTCCTGAACCATTGTCAATGAAAGATCCACGGATATCTACACCATTGAATTTGCCAGATAAGTACAGAGGTTTTATGTGACCATGCACAACATCATATTCATCTCTATCAGTAAAAGATATCACTGCATGGCATTCTGCAGGATTATTCTCCATTTGATAGACTTCAGCTGCAACAATTTCAGCTTCAAACTCTTGAGGACTTGACAAAGCTTCGATGAGTGCTTCCCGGAAATCTTTTGATAGATTCAAAGCATAAAAAATTGATAACTTGTCTGGTACTTGGGCCAAGTGTTTCAATATATTATACTTTTGATCTAGAGGTCTGCGTTTCCCAACAGGAATATGCGGTTTAGCTGGTACCTTGGAAGCAGATGCTTTGGAATCTGATGAATCTTGTATTGGGATAGAAGTTGGAAAGATCCTTGGTTTTGGAAGGTTAGAATGATTAGATTCATTTACTTGCTGAGATAAAGAATATGGAACCTTCAATCAGCCTTCCAAAATAACTGTGCCAAGACTGAGTTGGCTATTGGCAGAAGAACTTTCTTGTTTTTTTTGAGCTCGCTGAAGGGCTCTACCACGAGTTTCTACTGCATGCATAGTGCTAGCATGGGTAGAATTGGAGTAGTGGCTTCAAAAATATCCATGTCTTCCCCTATATCCTGAACCTATGGAACTTCCTCAGATTCCCTTATTTGATACAGGGAATTCAGGCTCATCAAAATTGAAATTACGACTGGAATACAGATCTGTTAATTGAATCATATTAACAAAACCGAAGATTAACTCTTCGTCTGATGTAGACTCTGCCTGATTAGCCTGGTTAGGCCGTGCCTTTTGGTGGGGCAGTGCTTGTGGCTTTGAAGTAGATGGCATAAAGTTTGCCATAGTGAAAGAAAATTTAGGCTTTGACACATACTCATCTTCTTCTGATTCTTTTTTATTCTTTGAATCAAGCCGTTTCTTTGAGGACTTTCCCTCTGACGAAGAGGGTTTTACCACAATACTCATGGCAGAAGACACAATTGGTTTCTTTAATTGTGTTCTCAAAATGGTATGAGTCCGATTTATTCTCTTTCTGACCATCCAATCATCATACTTCTATGCATTTCTGCTTTTGACTTCTTGCCATTCACCTTCCTCCTCTGGAACTGTAGCAGTAACGCTTGCTACCTAAGTCGAAAAACCTTTCAACTTGACTTGTCCCAAGTCGACTATATTTTTCAGGAGGTCTTTGAAGACAAAACACTCCTGGATGGTATGCCCCAACATTTGATGAAAGGGACAATAATTGGGACAGTCTTCATCTCCTTCCTTGTTTGGCCTCTTGGGCACTGGTAATTAAACCAAATTATTTTCCAGAGCTGAAATGAAGTAACCAGGAACTTTCTCATTTCGAAAAGAATATGTTTTACTCTTCAAATCCTCAAATTGTTTTCTTTGTTGATCTTTTTGATCAATTGGATGAAACGACCAATGTTGTTGGCGTTCAGGAGGTGGAGCCCTTCGAGAAGATGAAGGTTTTGAAGTAGAAATAGGTAGAGGCACTTTTTTAAGAATAACTGTAGCAGTTTCCGCTTTACCCATTCTCCTTCCTGGAGCTGATGGAATTACACGAGATTTAGCCTTAGCCTGTATAAGGGAATCTTCAATCTGCTGAGCGATTGAAGTAAGATCTTGAAACCCTCCTGTGTATTTCATAGGGATCAATGGCGTGCGTAATTCGTCACGCAAATTTTCCACACAGATTGGCAACATCTCCTCCTATGGAAGTGCTAAACATAGGGAATATGTTAATCCCTTCCAGGGAGCAATGAAATCAGAGACTCTTTCATTCTCCCTTTTCTTGTAGATTGTAAGATCGAAAACCGTCATTTTTGGCAAAGTTGAGCTGAACTAAAGAAGGAATTTTTGGCGAAGATCCTCCCATCTGATGATTGATCGGGATTGCAAGCTTGTATACCAGACAAAAGCTGGTCCTTCCAAGGTTCACATGAAGCACCTGAGTTTCACTGCTTCTTGCTGCTCTGGAGTTCCCATCATAGGATCACAATAAGATACGTAATGTGTCAAATGTTGTTCAGGGTCACCTGATCCATTAAAAGTAGGGAAAACAGGGTTTCCAAAACTGGATGGAGGAAAAATTGAATCTACCCATTCAGGGTAAAATATCTTTTCTGGTTGAACTTGCACCCGTTTCCCTTCCATAGTTTCTAACAGAGCTGGTAATGACTCAATAGTAGTTATCAACTTTTGAGAAAAATCCGGTTGAACTTGGTCTTGGGTAGGTGCAATGAATGGATCTTGGACAGATGTGGTGGTTGGTGCTGCAACTGATGGTAGCACTGCCAACCGTTGTTGCGCTTGACCCATAGGATTAGACTTCTGAGGGTGTACTAATAAAGGAGGATATTCCTGATCCATCTCAGTAGCTGCAACAAATTCCTTCGGCTGTCGGACTCCACCGTTCTTAAAAAGAAGACTACTCTGCAGTAGTTCTGCATTCAACCTTCTTAATTCTTTCATTTCTTCCTCCTGTTGTGCAATCCTCTGCTCTAATGAGAGCGATTGACCTTCTCCAGAGGAAGGATATGTAACTTGATTCTTTCCCCACCCTTTGTTGGATACTTTTTTGGAGAGAGGGAAGTGGATTACCTAGGTTCTGAGTAATCCTTTGACTTTGTGTACGCACGCCTTCTTCATTTGTATCGGTGCGTACATTTTCTTGTGCATGAC
The DNA here is from genome assembly GCA_963277665.1 of Viscum album. Classification (NCBI taxonomy): domain Eukaryota; kingdom Viridiplantae; phylum Streptophyta; class Magnoliopsida; order Santalales; family Viscaceae; genus Viscum; species Viscum album. The sequence continues at coordinate 1,494,537,930 of OY728119.1, read as the reverse complement.
ACTCTTCATCTGAGTCCCCTGAGTGAACCTCCTCTGGTGGATTAGAAACAACGGCATTGATGACATTGATTTATGCATAATGCATCGCATACCTTCTATCAACATTTCTATGATATTGTCTTCTTTCATGTCTTTGATGAGACATTGCCTTTTGTTGATTCAATCCTTTAGGAACTTCTTGACGAGCTATAACTTGGAGGGAATCACCTGATAATTTGGTTCTTCGTTCCTCTTGTGGCTTCTTCCCTAATCGAGAAAAGACCGACATTCTCTGAGGAGGGGATTAATGATTTGAAAGAGTCACCAGTCTCGTGAACTGGGGATGTTCCTGCTGTTTTCGCTCAACTCCTCGAATCCCATTTGTTGACTCTGAGGGTTGGGTTAAAGAAGTCCCCAGTCTGACAAGCTGAGGTGGCTCTTTACATGCTATGTCTGAGACCTTATTAAAAGCTCTCTTGATCTTGCGAACCTTAGTTTGGAAATTAGCTGGATGCATTAACCTGTATCCACTTTTATCACCTGGTTCAACAGACTGTTGGATGATTTCCGAAACTTCTGTCATTTGATGATGTGTCTGCTCCATACAAGAGGCTTGTGCAATATTATCTCCTGCTTGATGTAAGAGAAATTCTACAAATTTTTCTCTATATGCTCGATTTTTAGAGGAACTAGTTGAAGCATGTTCTTGAGCAAGCTTTTGATTACAAACAAAGCCCATTGACTGTGGCCGACCATGGGCAATAACATTGCATGAGACCATTTTCGGTGGGCTTTGCTGACTAGAAAGAACTGTGAAATGTAGTGCTCCGTGAACACCCCATCGTCTGATATGAACACCAGATGGGGCATTGACAATTAACTGACACAATTTTCTTAGTGCGCCAAGGCATGAACATTGAAGGGTTCTCTGCTGCTTTTCAGCCTTCGGATACCGAGATACTGATAGAGATTCCAAATCAATCTGATGTTGTAGCCCTTCTATTATCTTAAGATGATTTTCATATTCATCATAAGATAATACCTTCTTCTTTAATTGAAAAAGTGTTTTCCATATGTTGAGACGAATTTCATGGACTCCATCTTCCGTCAGCATCTTTGGAATATCATACTGGGAGTCAGCCAAAGGCCAAAAAATGACTGGTACCTCACTTTTTGCCCGTTTTTTCCTCATGTTCAGCATTTCCTCTTCATCATTAAATGAAGATTCTTCTACCTGTTTTGACCAGAGTCGGTGTTTCCTTGTTTCTTCATCAGATTCAACAATATTGGTAGAGAGATCACTGATCAAACTAGAAGATGCATGACTTAGGGGTGGTTTGGAGAATGACCTACAACCTGGTCTATCTTCTTGATTGAGAAAGTATTTCACTTGCTAGCGATAAAGCATGAGACATGACTGGTTTTGCATTTGCAAGTGCCTCAAGATAAGAGGGCTTTCTCGGCACTACATTGTACACTAGAGTATTTTCCAGGAAATGTGAATCACTACTGCGGAGAGGACTTTAGCAGCGAAATTCATCATCATAGGGAGGACTACCATAATGGGTTATAGCAAAAGATGAGATCTCTTGCTCCTTGGTCTTCTGACCACACAGAGGGTTCCCGTGGCTCTCATCTGAAGATGAAACATCAAGATTGACCGATTTTTCATGAAGCAAGCCTTCATGAGGAAGTGTCTGTTGAATACCTTCAGAATTAATGTTCCCGTTATTGGGGAATGGGGGAGTAGAATCTTGAATTACAACAGATAAATGTCTGAGGGCTTCAAGAACTCCAGCATCGAGCAAGGCCTTGTTACAGATTGGCCTTTGATCTCCTGACTGTGCTGGGTGGATCTTTTTCTTAGATGCCTTATTACTCGCTTTGGAAAACACTTGTTGACGAAAGTGGTTGCTCTGATTAGGTGTATATGCCTTATCAGGAAAGATGGTTAGGTTAGGCTGACAATCTTTACTCAAATCAGGTGTATGTGCCTGACTTGGTTGTCAGTATGATATGGGGGAGTATGCCCCATAACCCTGTTGGACTGGAAAAGATGTGTGTGTCTGTTTCGGAGTGAATCGTTGATGTGACACTCCACTGCTAGGGATAGATTTATGTGTCTTTCCCTGAGATTATGCAGAAGCTGTTATGATATCCTGGAAAGCATCCAGAATATGAGCAGAAATTTTCTTATACTCTTTCACCACTGATAAAATATGTTTGGTGACTTCAGCTGCCGAAATGGGGATATACGTCCATTCTGGGCTTGTAGTAGGTGTATGTGCCTGCTCTTGTCCTCCTTTTCCTGTCAGTGAATCCTGACAGTACTCAAGTGTGGGGGCAGAGAGTTGATTCTGCCACTTGTTTGTCGTTGGAGCTTTCTGACTGACTTCTCTTTGCGCTACCAAGCGAGACTGTTGGTAGGATTGATTAGTATTAGCAGGTGTATGTGCCTGCTGATTACACTTCACCAAACGCGGTTGACGAGATCCATCAATTGTAGTCAGACAAGCCTGCCGAATAACTGATGATGTATAAGCAACTGTATGTTCCTGCCTATAGTACTCCGCCGGAATTGCCTGGCGGGATTGGCGTGATGCTTCCAGACGAGTCTGCTGGACAACGGAACTAAAACGGGCAGGTTTGTGTGCATGCTCATTGTTCGCCACCAAGTTAGGTTGGTGGACTTCTCTGGAGATGGCGGGGATGAGAACCTGCTCATTGTTAACCGGATTCCGCCTCTGGCGGTTCGTCTTGCCTTCTTGGGTTCGAAGAACCCGAGCCGAACGCCCGGAGTCGGTACCCTCAACATGTTGAGGGTGCACTGCCGCACGAGTCTGGTGGCGATTGTTGATGGGAGCCCTCAGGAAGGAATCCTGTCTTTTTGAATTAAGGTCCTAAGGGACCTTCTCATTCACTTCCTCAGAGTAAGGGAGTAAATGGAAATTGCGTTCTAGGTATAACGACCAGAAATGGTTGGAGACGGTAGTCAGCACCGCCTGCCTCTTGATCACTGGTCGTCGTTGTCTGGAAGACCTATGTGAGTTGTTCACTTGGAGGGCCTATCGGGCAGCCTCCAGAGTTGGGATGGTACCATGTTGATAGTAATCCTTAACCAGAGCATTTGATACCCAGAGTTGAAGACGCTGAGTAGGTGATGTCATCCTCAGAGCGGATGATGATCCAGTAGGAATAGCAGTATTGGTATTTGCAGCAGCAGTATTCACAGGTGTGAATTTGAGAGCAGACATTATGGAAATACAGAAGATCTTGGAAAAGAGTGCCTGTTTGATATAACAGACGTAATCAAGATAAATTCAGCCACTTCATCGTTTTGATGAGCACACATGTCACGACCCGCCCTCGGGGTCCGAGCCGTGACTACCCCAAGCCCGCCTTCCATAGGCCAGGGGCTGGCGACTAGCACCAAGGCGTAAATCCCGGTAAAAAGGGAAGGCATTGCCTTTGAATAGTAAACACACACCACAGAGTAAACAAGCGGAAGGTAAACACTAAGCAAGCAGAGTACGACTGAAAGTGCGGAAAGGTAAATGGGCCAGTATACAAACCCAAACTGAAAGTAAAGTACAACTCGAAAAGGGAAAAACAGCAACTGTAAAGTAAAGGCCGCTACTCCGAGCTGTCCACTGGAAATCCCACCTGAAGGGTGGGTACAGATAGCTCCTCTGCTCCACGGGTCCCGCCGTCTGCTCCGTGCACGTCCCGCCCAGTGGTCCACCTCCGGGTACCGTCCCGCTGTGCAAGCCTCGGCTAAGGTCAACGCTGTCCGTCGTCTGCAACCAACACAACGTAGTGCGGGTGAAGCCCGTGCAGGGGTGAGTATAAGCTACTCAGTAGGGACCCCGAGACCCCTGAAGGTCTCTCAAATCCACAAAGGATAAACCACAAAGAAAAGTACAATCACGAAGTAACAACCGACACTGCTTAGGTATATCCCATACATATACCTAAGTCATTAATTCAGATACGCTCCAACCTCCGAGCCCAAGTACAACTCAGTCCATGCAGGAAAGTATACGTAATCCACAAAGGGAAGCAAAATATAATCCACACAGGATTGCACAACACAATCCACACAGGAAAACAACAGGATTCAGCTCACACAGGTATACTTCTTCAAGGACGATAAAGATGATCACTGATCCATCTAAGTCGTCGGACCCACGAAGGATCGATAGGTAACTAACCCCCGCAGAAGACCCACACAGGATCGGGCTCACACAGAACCTGTAGGCGCTGGCTCACACAGAACCGCTGAGCGCAAGGACCCACACAGGATCGGACTCACACAGAACCTGTAGCACTGATCCACGTAGGATCGCTGAGTGCTGTAGTCGTCGTCGTCGAATCCACACAGGATCTCTGTACTGTCGTCGTCCAATCCACACAGGATCTCTGTACTGTCGTCGTCAAATCCACACAGGATCTCTGTACTGTCGTCGTCGCAGTCACAGTAGCAGTCGTAGCAGTAGAACAGTCGCAGCCAGCACTAGGGTTCCCGCACACAGCAAGCTCGTATGGAGGGTCCGCTCCACGAGCCGAGAGGCTGATACATCAACTGTCACAAAGACCAGAGTTGATGTATCCAAAAGTTCCGTATCGCCAACAGGAACTCAACGCAACAGACGGCGCGTCGATCGGACGCCCGGTCTGAGAGTTATAGGCATTTTCGTCTTCGGGGCCCGGTTGGTTTTTAAGGCAAAACCAACCCGACCGTACTCCACCTGCGTCCAAACCTCAGGCGGAGTATGCCAAAAGATCCGTCTCACTAAGAGGAACACAACGCGACTGACGGCGCGTCAATCGGACGTCCGTAGCTCAAGATATGAGCGTTTCCGCTCCGAAGGCCCGGTTGGTTTCGTGAACGAACCAACCCGGCCGAACTCAAAGTAAACCGAAACCTTGAGTGCGATATACCGAAACGACCGTCTCGATCCAAGGATCGCGTTACCGCAGACGGTTCGTCATTCGGAGGTCCGAGGCTCATGTTATGAGCCAAAAACCGAAACTGGTTCGAAACGGGGGGGTCCGGGTCCGGGCCGACCCGGCCCGACCCCCCCCCCCCCGGGGGCGGCGCGGCGGCGGCGGGCCGCGGTGGCGGCGGCGGCGGCGGGCCGCGGTGGCGGCGGCGGCGGCGGGCCGCGGTGGCGGCGGCGGCGGGCCGCGGTGGCGGCGGCGGCGGGCCGCGGTGGCGGCGCTTGGCGCCGCACGTGGGTCACGCGGGGGGCAATCAAGCCCCCCCTGTTTGTGAAGGCGGCACGGCTTTGAGCCGTGCCTTTGCAAAAAAACGGCCCCCGCAAGTGGGGGCCGGCTGGACGAACCGGGGGGGCTGTTGCCCCCCCTCCTTAAATGAACCGCCCCCCTCATTAAGAGGGGGGTTTGATAAACCAGCCGGGGGATTTATTCCCCCGGTTTTATGACATCCGGCCGGCCCGCTGGCCGGCCGGTTTTTACCAACGGGACCGGAAATTCCGGTCCCGCCCTCGTCTTCCGACGCCGGCGGCCCGGCCGCCGGTCTTTCCTTCCGCCGCGGCCCGGAACCGGCCGCGGTCTCCTCGTCCCGCCGCGGCCCGGAACCGGCCGCGGTCTTCTCGTCCCGCCGCGGCCCGGAACCGGCCGCGGCGTTCGTCATCCGGCGCGGTGCGTCGGCACCGCGCCCCTTCGCCGTGCTTTGATTCTTTTCAACGCGGCGCGACGGCGTCGCGTTCTTGAAGATTCTCCTCAGCGTAGCGCGACGGCGTTGCGTAAATTAAACGCACGGTAAACCGCGTGGTGCGACGGCACCACGCCACTTTGCTTCCATCGCAAGAATTAAACAAGAACGTTGGAGGGGGGTTCGGCCGTGTTCGTGCGGTCCGGCCCCCCTCGCGTTAATAATAATAACGCAACTTAAAGAAAATCATGTCACACGTTAAACTTTCTAAAAGCACGATCAAGAATAAAATGAGGAATCCAAAAGAAATTCGACAACCCCTACCTCGGGTTTAAGATTCAAGGTTCGGCTACGCTCCGCGGAAGACGGCGTCGCGGAGGTCGGGTGTCGCGGAAGCCGTTCGTCAAATCCGATGACGAAGGGATGCGTTCGAAGAGTCACGTCGTTGGCGAAACTTGTACGCCGACGAAGATGGTCCGAGGAGGAAGCGGCGTTCCCTCTCGTTGACACCGAGGACGAAGAAGAGAGGCGTCGTTCTTCGTTCTTCGTCAGAGTTTGAGCGTTCTTCGTTCTTCGTTCTTCGTCAGAGTTGAAGATGAAGAGGAATGCTCTCAAAAGCTCTCAAGGGAACAAACGACAACCCTTAAACAAATAAGATTGCATCTTATTTTATTAACACATAACTCAAAAGAATTTCAAATGTTTGAAATTCAAAAGAGTTTAACTCCCCAAAAATAAATTAAGTAACTTAAGTCATTAAAGAGGGGGGTTAAGTATGTTGAGAGAATTTGAAAAGAAAAGGGGGTTCGTGTGGGCCCCACCACACTTAATCCTCCCAAGGGAGGTTAAGTGGGTGTGGGTCCCACTTCCAACCTCCTTTGGTAGGTTTTTAATAAGTTAAATAAAATTGTTCTACACAACTTTATTTAACTCAAACTAAAAACCCCTAAAACTAACTTTCAACCCGCAACAAACGCAACTCCCGAAAAGGTCTCTTTAAGCGAATATCGGTGCTGCGAGTTCATCGGTGCCCTCGGTTTTCAATTCCAAGCACCGGATCAAAAGTTAGGAAAATCCCGCTCGTTCGTTCACTGAACGTACCCGAGCCAAACTTCGGAAATTAATTCCGGGCACTCCAGGCCTCGGAATCAGGTGCCGTCTGAAACCGCGCTCTTGTAAAATTCTAAAGAAAATTAAGAAAAAATTTTCCTTGAATTTTACGGGTCTTTACATTACTCCCACCTCAGGGCTTTACGTCCCCGTAAAGCTACAACAAAAACTAGGGAAACAAATGAGGGTACTGAGCACGCATCTGAGCCTCCCGCTCCCCTGTGCTCTCCTGGAGATTCCCGTGCTGCCATCTGATGCGCACAAGAGGAATCGATCGCCCACGCAGGACCCGCTCCTGTCGATCCTCTATCCCCACCGGGACCTCCGTAAAAGTCGCCCCATCGTCAACGTCAAGCTCCCCATGGTCAATGTTGTGCGTCGGGTCGTGCACGTATCTCCTCAGCTGGGATACGTGGAAGACGTCGTGCACCCGGTGCAACTGAGGTGGTAGAGCCAGGCGATAAGCCACCTCACCAATCCTGCTGAGAAACTGGAAAGGTCCGATGAAGCGTGGAGATAACTTGCCGCCTCGGCCAAATCTCTGAATACCATGTCGAGGTGAGACCCGCAAGAAGACGTGGTCACCATCCTGGAACTCTAGTGGCCTCCGCCTCCTGTCAGCGTATGACTTCTGCCGGCTCTGTGTTGTCCTCATCTGCTCCTGGATGACATGGACCTCCTCTGACGTGGCCCGGACCATCTCTGGTCCCACAAGAGCTGCGAGATTTCTTCTTTTGCCGAAAAGAGAAATCTGGTCTCATCCCCTGGACGAACCACATTCTTTGCCTAAAACAGTCAATCCTAACATGGATGATACTAATCCATACTAAGGATGACGTCGTAAGGCCTCGACGCTACTACTAAGAGATTCAACCGTTACTCTCGCCTCCAGGGGTTGAGTCACACTGTCGGCATCAGTGTGTGGTAACTGGGTCTCCTCCAGTAGATGTCTCACAAGTGAGGGTCAAGTCAACAGCCAAAACTGGAACCTCTTAATAACATTACGATAGAGGACAGGAACGAAAACATCACAAGGTATGCGTCTTTTATTAATGCAGCTCGTAATACAAGACGCTACACAAAAGCAACAAGGAACCAGAAGTACAAAGGATGTATCCACTAGTTCTGCTCCTGTCCATCGGCTCCCAGGGCTCCATGATCGAAGGCCTCGGCTGCCTGAAGCTGAGCTCTCCCCTGCGGTCGGGGTGGACCTCCTGGTGGTGGTGGTGGTAGAGCCTCAAAGCGTCGGCCACCACCAGCTGCTCGTCCAGCTCCTCTGCCTCGTCCGCCTCCTCCCTGCGGACCGCCACGGTCGAACCTCTGCCTCTGCCTAGGTGGTTCCTCAACCGTCTGCTGCTCCTCCGCATGGCGGGTCGGGCAGTCACGAGCCATGTGGCCTCACCCGCCGCATGCATAGCACTGTCTTCCACTCGAAAGACTGGCTCCGCGTTGTGTGCCCTGCACTGCTGAGCCAGTGCCCTGAGGTCTGGTCTGTCTGGACCCCTGAGTCATCCGTCGACTACCTGCTGCAGATGACTCAGCCACGTGCCGCCCTACGGTGGGTCTCTGTGCTGGTGTAGACTCAGTAAGGAAGCTCTCGATCAGAAGGGCCCGCTCCAGTACTCCTGTCTGAGTCGGTATGCTGAGGGAGATCAGCGATGCCCTGATCTCGTGTCTCAAACCCTGCTCGAAGGTCCGGGCCCGAAAGAATGGGTCCCGTACCATGTCGGTCGAGTAGCGCGAGAGATCGGTAAATCTCGCCGAGTACTGAGCGACTGTCATGCTGCCCTGCCGCAGCTGCAGAAGCTCCTGGATACGCACCGCACGAAGGGTGGCTGGGACGAACTCCGAGCGGAAGAGGCTCTCAAAGTCCGTCCAAAGTAGAGATGCCTCATCGTGCACCTGGAGCATCAAGCTCCACCATCGTCCAGCTGCTGCGTGTAGTAGGCTCGCAGCGAGGATCACCATGAGGTCTGCTGGTGTCCTCACTAGCCTAAACACTCGAACCACTGCCTCCAGCCAGTCCTCTGCTGCCTGGGGATCCGTCTCCCCGCGAAACCTGGGCGGTCGCTGGCGCTGAAACTCATGCACTGCGCTGAGGCGACGTGCATCGTCAGCGGCTGCTGCTGGAAGCATCGGGGGATCGGCGGGTAAAGCTACCGCCGGTGCCACTGCTGACAAAGGGCCCTGCACCGAAGCCTCGTCGCTCGGTGGGCTGTCGTCTCGCTCGACTCTCGGAACCCTAGCTGGCTGCCGTCGTGGGGCCATCCTGAATAGGAAACAGGTGCGCCACGGTTAGAACAGTATACCAGGTGAGCTGATATAAGTAATCACAAAGAAAACCTGAGACTTTCATTAAGCAGATCAGTATACCCGGTGAGCTGGCACAAGTAATCACAAAGAAAACTTTGAAACACACACGCAATCAATGTTTTCGTGCATTAAGTCGGAAATCAGAAGTCAGGGTCCTGGTGTACGGATACGTCGGCCGCCGCACCAACACTGGACTCCCTGGACTGATAACCACACTCAATACGCTAAACATTATTGCTTCACATAGAAAAGATCAGAGTTCGCGGTAGAACCGAACTCCTCTGATACCAATTTGTCACGACCCGCCCTCGGGGTCCGAGCCGTGACTACCCCAAGCCCGCCTTCCATAGGCCAGGGGCTGGCGACTAGCACCAAGGCGTAAATCCCGGTAAAAAGGGAAGGCATTGCCTTTGAATAGTAAACACACACCACAGAGTAAACAAGCGGAAGGTAAACACTAAGCAAGCAGAGTACGACTGAAAGTGCGGAAAGGTAAATGGGCCAGTATACAAACCCAAACTGAAAGTAAAGTACAACTCGAAAAGGGAAAAACAGCAACTGTAAAGTAAAGGCCGCTACTCCGAGCTGTCCACTGGAAATCCCACCTGAAGGGTGGGTACAGATAGCTCCTCTGCTCCACGGGTCCCGCCGTCTGCTCCGTGCACGTCCCGCCCAGTGGTCCACCTCCGGGTACCGTCCCGCTGTGCAAGCCTCAGCTAAGGTCAACGCTGTCCGTCGTCTGCAACCAACACAACGTAGTGCGGGCGAAGCCCGTGCAGGGGTGAGTATAAGCTACTCAGTAGGGACCCCGAGACCCCTGAAGGTCTCTCAAATCCACAAAGGATAAACCACAAAGAAAAGTACAATCACGAAGTAACAACCGACACTGCTTAGGTATATGCCCATACATATACCTAAGTCATTAATTCAGATATGCTCCAACCTCCGAGCCCAAGTACAACTCAGTCCACGCAGGAAAGTATACGTAATCCAAAAAGGGAAGCAAAATATAATCCACACAGGATTGCACAACACAATCCACACAGGAAAACAACAGGATTCAGCTCACACAGGTATACTTCTTCAAGGACGATAAAGATGATCACTGATCCATCTAAGTCGTCGGACCCACGAAGGATCGATAGGTAACTAACCCCCGCAGAAGACCCACACAGGATCGGGCTCACACAGAACCTGTAGGCGCTGGCTCACACAGAACCGCTGAGCGCAAGGACCCACACAGGATCGGACTCACACAGAACCTGTAGCACTGATCCATGTAGGATCGCTGAGTGCTGTAGTCGTCGTCGTCGAATCCACACAGGATCTCTGTACTGTCGTCGTCCAATCCACACAGGATCTCTGTACTGTCGTCGTCAAATCCACACAGGATCTCTGTACTGTCGTCGTCGCAGTCACAGTAGCAGTCGTAGCAGTAGAACAGTCGCAGCCAGCACTAGGGTTCCCGCACACAGCAAGCTCGTATGGAGGGTCCGCTCCACGAGCCGAGAGGCTGATACATCAACTGTCACAAAGACCAGAGTTGATGTATCCAAAAGTTCCGTATCGCCAACAGGAACTCAACGCAACAGACGGCGCGTCGATCGGACGCCCGGTCTGAGAGTTATAGGCATTTTCGTCTCCGGGGCCCGGTTGGTTTTTAAGGCAAAACCAACCCGACCGTACTCCACCTGCGTCCAAACCTCGGGCGGAGTATGCCAAAATATCCGTCTCACTAAGAGGAACACAACGCGACTGACGGCGCGTCAATCGGACGTCCGTAGCTCAAGATATGAGCGTTTCCGCTGCGAAGGCCCGGTTGGTTTCGTGAACGAACCAACCTGGCCGAACTCAAAGTAAACCGAAACCTTGAGTGCGATATACCGAAACGACCGTCTCGATCCAAGGATCGCGTTACCGCAGACGGTTCGTCATTCGGAGGTCCGAGGCTCAAGTTATGAGCCAAAAACCGAAACTGGTTCGAAACGGGGGGGTCCGGGTCCGGGCCGACCCGGCCCGACCCCCCCCCCCCCCCCCCCCCCCCCCCCCCCCGGGGGGCGGCGCGGCGGCACGGCGGCGGCGGGCCGAGGGGGCGGCGGCGGCGGCGGGCCGCGGTGGCGGCGGCGGCGGGCCGCGGTGGCGGCGGCGGCGGGCCGCGGTGGCGGCGCTTGGCGCCGCACGTGGGTCACGCGGGGGGCAATCAAGCCCCCCCCCCTGTTTGTGAAGGCGGCACGGCTTTGAGCCGTGCCTTTGCAAAAAAAACGGCCCCCGCAAGTGGGGGCCGGCTGGACGAACCGGGGGGGCTGTTGCCCCCCCTCCTTAAATGAACCGCCCCCCTCATTAAGAGGGGGGTTTGATAAACCAGCCGGGGGATTTATTCCCCCGGTTTTATGACATCCGGCCGGCCCGCTGGCCGGCCGGTTTTTACCAACGGGACCGGAAATTCCGGTCCCGCCCTCGTCTTCCGACGCCGGCGGCCCGGCCGCCGGTCTTTCCTTCCGCCGCGGCCCGGAACCGGCCGCGGTCTCCTCGTCCCGCCGCGGCCCGGAACCGGCGGCGGTCTTCTCGTCCCGCCGCGGCCCGGAACCGGCCGCGGCGTTCGTCATCCGGCGCGGTGCGTCGGCACCGCGCCCCTTCGCCGTGCTTCGATTCTTTTCAATGCGGCGCGGCGGCGTCGCGTTCTTGAAGATTCTCCTCGGCGTAGCGCGACGGCGTTGCGTAAATTAAACGCACGGTAAACCGCGTGGTGCGACGGCACCACGCCACTTTGCTTCCATCGCAAGAATTAAACAAGAACGTTGGAGGGGGGTTCGGCCGTGTTCGTGCGGTCCGGCCCCCCTCGCGTTAATAATAATAACGCAACTTAAAGAAAATCATGTCACACGTTAAACTTGCTAAAAGCACGATCAAGAATAAAATGAGGAATCCAAAAGAAATTCGACAACCCCTACCTCGGGTTTAAGATTCAAGGTTCGGCTACGCTCCGCGGAAGACGGCGTCGCGGAGGTCGGGTGTCGCGGAAGCCGTTCGTCAAATCCGATGACGAAGGGATGCGTTCGAAGAGTCACGTCGTTGGCGAAACTTGTACGCCGACGAAGATGGTCCGAGGAGGAAGCGGCGTTCCCTCTCGTTGACACCGAGGACGAAGAAGAGAGGCGTCGTTCTTCGTTCTTCGTCAGAGTTTGAGCGTTCTTCGTTCTTCGTTCTTCGTCAGAGTTGAAGATGAAGAGGAATGCTCTCAAAAGCTCTCAAGGGAACAAACGACAACCCTTAAACAAATAAGATTGCATCTTATTTTATTAACACATAACTCAAAAGAATTTCAAATGTTTGAAATTCAAAAGAGTTTAACTCCCCAAAAATAAATTAAGTAACTTAAGTCATTAAAGAGGGGGGTTAAGTATGTTGAGAGAATTTGAAAAGAAAAGGGGGTTCGTGTGGGCCCCACCACACTTAATCCTCCCAAGGGAGGTTAAGTGGGTGTGGGTCCCACTTCCAACCTCCTTTGGTAGGTTTTTAATAAGTTAAATAAAATTGTTCTACACAACTTTATTTAACTCAAACTAAAAACCCCTAAAACTAACTTTCAACCCGCAACAAACGCAACTCCCGAAAAGGTCTCTTTAAGCGAATATCGGTGCTGTGAGTTCATCGGTGCCCTCGGTTTTCAATTCCGAGCACCGGATCAAAAGTTAGGAAAATCCCGCTCGTTCGTTCACTGAACGTACCCGAGCCAAACTTCGGAAATTAATTCCGGGCACTCCGGGCCTCGGAATCAGGTGCCGTCTGAAACCGCACTCTTGTAAAATTCTAAAGAAAATTAAGAAAAAATTTTCCTTGAATTTTACGGGTCTTTACAACACATGTCAATGATTGTTTTTGTTAGCCCTCTTATCGAGTTTTAAATAGGGGTTTAACAAAATAGGTAAAACATCACTTTAACTTGGTTAAGGATTCACGTCGGGTTCACCATTTTTGTTTCCCTCGGAATTCGGGGATGACCTCCTGTATGGGAGATTCAAACGTTCTGATCGGTTTCTAACAGGTTTGTTCATAGAACCGAAAACATCCAATGATTCCACATCCATTTGGACCTACTTTCCAAAGGTAGGTGCTTCATTAGTTTTTGAACTGATGAGTCTTAGGAATTTGCATTGGTTGAGAGGATGGGAGGTCGGACTCATCCCACCTTTTTGAGAGGAATTATTGTCTACTCCAGGACTCTCTTTATAGATTTAAGTTATGTTCGTGAATCCTTATTACATTACCAAGTATAAAATGAGCTTTCCTTTAGTTTTGACAATCAATGATTAAATATGTAATAAATTTAGAGAATATTTTATATGTATTCGAGGTTCTTCATCAATAGAGAATCATCTGTATCTATTTAGAGATTCTTGGTCAATGGCATCCTTCAAAAAATTTATATAAAAGTCTCTTGGTCATTATGATGACCAGGCTAGTTTTAAAGCCACTCAGTGGGGCACTTGAAGTTTATTGTCATTCAGAAGGACATGGATTATTTCAGAGTTGGGATCGAACCCGCAGATGGGCTACCTATGTATCCTTTGTTTTTGGAAAAGGAATCTGAACCCACGTAGTTCGAGCGAGGGAGTATGATGTTTATGATTGATGGCTCAAAGAAGGATGTCATAATTACTTTTACCCTCTAAGCTCACGTGAGTCATGCTCGGTGTGAGAAACAAGAGGTATTGGTAATACAATAGACAATTGGGCCATGAAAGATGTAATCATAAGAAATGGTTTGGGGCTTATGTATGTATGACTGCCCAGATAAATGGAGGTTAAGATTTACTTTAGGGAGAAAATCCAGGAACAGGGTCCATAAAGTTATATGTGCTTTATGGAGATTTGAATACTCTAACTTGGGACTTATTCTTGAAAAGGAAACCCAAATTAGGAGAGGGTTGATAATTGGGTTTTATTCCTGAGAAGGAATCCCATATAAAACGTAATTTAGGATTGGTTAAAGAGAAATTAAGGGACTTGGGGCTTAGTCTTGAAAAGGAAGCCCAAATTTATGACTGGGGCTTATTCCTAACAAGGAAGCCCAGGTTAGGGGACTTGGGACTTACTACTGAAAAGGAGGCCCAAAATTAGGACTGGGAATTATTCCTGACAAGGAAGCCCAGGTTAAATGATTATGATTGGGACTTAATCCTGAAAAGGAGGCCCAGGTTAAGGGATTATAACTGGGGATTATTCCTGAAAAGGAGACCCAAGTTAAGGATTAAGGTTTGGGGCTTACTCTTGAGGAGGATGCCCAGATTTGGGAACTTTAAGAATTTTGGGCTTACTATTGAGGAAGATGCCCAGGTTAAAGGACTTATAACTGGGGATTATTCTTGAAAGGGAGACCCAGGTTAAGGATTCTCTCATTTTAAAGGATGAGGTTGAATGAATGAACTCTCGATATTTTAATGACATAAAGATGTATAAATCACTATGTTTTGAGAGATATTCAATAGAATTCCTTTCAGATAAGGACGTCAAATCAAGAAATCATGCCATAAATGGCTTTGAAGAGTGTCTTGAAGACTGAATCTTGAATAGGAAAGGTGAAATGACTTAAGAGGGGTAAAATGGGAAAGATGGGCACCCAAAAAGGCAGGGGCGTGCACGTCTTGAAAGGCGCGCAAGTCTTGCGTGGGCGCGCAAGTATTGGTCGCGCAGGTATACCTGCGCGACATGTGGGGTGCTTGCGTGATTTTCAACCAGCATTGAAATACTCGAGTGACTCTTTATTAAAGCCTTTAGGATCCTCTTGAGGTTCTTCTAGAAAATGGATGCACAAGTTTTATCGAAGGAGTAAGTCGGCGCACAAGTGTTGATGAGTTTCAACACTTAGGCCTTCCTCCCTCTCTTTAGATCTTCCATTCCAGGTAAGAAATTACCTTAGAAGTGTTCCGAAAGCTTTGAGAAGAGACTTGGGCGTCGGGAGCTTCAATCAGAGTTTCCGAAAAAAAAAATCCTCCCTGAATGGGGGGCCCACATGGTCTATTTATAGGTAGGAGAAGACCCCGAGCGGTTACCAATTAGGTCGTGTAAGTCACTTGCATGACCAACATCGGTACACAAGTCACTTACACGACCAACATCGGCGCGCAAGTGTACTTGCGCGACCATTGTAGAACTTGCGTGACCTTTGCGCTATGTTATTCTTCTTCCTTCCTTTGTCAATTATTGATATTTGTTCAAAGGATGAATCTTCTTTGTTCAAGGTATTTCCCATTTCAGTCGTTAGACTCTGTGACAGAAAGGAGCGTCAACATACCCTCAATTGGGGTATTGTGTGTTTATGGGTTTAGCTGTTTTATTTTCCTGCTATGCCTAGTTTGTTTAGATATTGGTTAGATTTTTAAGAATAGGGTTATCATTGCCATGCTATGGATGTTTTCCCCATGTTTTCTTATTTGGACCATTTGGTCTTGCCTTGTATGTTAGGATGGTTCTTTGTTTTCCATGCCCGGTATTGTTAGGGTGGATTAATTGTTAACTAAAATGCTATGATATGATTAGGTTGTTTAGCCAAGTAGTTATCGAGGTTTACTTTGGCTACTGATTATCGTTTGTGCACGATTAATTTACATGGTGCTGCGAGAACCTGGTTTAGTGAGACCATAGGGGAAATTGACATTGAGGGCTTTCCCAGAGTGTCTGTTATAATTATCACGCTGTGAGACCATATGAGGGATTGATGTTGAATGCTCACTTAGAGTGTTTATAGTTAATTTATGAGGCCACAAGAGCAATTGAAGTTGATTTCTTCCTTATAGTGTTTGTAGTTTACCGTTAAAAGACTATAGGGGATGTTGACAGTGAGTTCTTCCACAGAGAGTCTTTGTTCACAGATGATTATAGGGGGAATTGATGGTGAATTATTTTTCAGAGAGTCTTTGTTATATCTTCTCTTATATTGTGAACTAGAGGGTTTAGGCTGTGAGAACTACCCAGAGGGTTGCTTGTATTTGTTTTTGGTTGATTAAATATTTAAAAGTAAATGTTTGTTAATGAAACTGTAAAACTATTTACTTTTGAGTATATCCATGTTTATTACATCTTTTCCATTTTGCCTGCCATATATTTTCACTTACTGTTAGGCATAGATCTTTGGGTGGTTTCCTACTAGGATTCGTCTCACACCCTATTTGGGTCTTACTTTTGGGCCCAAATAGATTATATTATTGCAGGTATAGATTATGGAAAGCGTCATTCTACTTCAGGGACTTGGTTTCTGTGGAGATGGAGAGCGTGGGACCAAGATGAGGCTTGCGATGCTACTGATGTTTGGAAGTTATATTTTTTACTTTGGTTTACTACTGTATTCTAGTGTTGTGAATTTTTTGGCTGCTTTCCTAGACATAAGTATCATGTATAATTATATATATATGCTCCAGTTTTATATTTTTTCAGTCTTCCGTTGTTTACTTATTGCATGATTTTAATACTTCTTCTATTGTATATCTATTATTTCCACTACATTACTCTGCCAATGAAGGATTAGTTTCCCCACTATCACACAAAAGGCCCTTACTTCTGGTCAAAAGCCTCTGGAATTTGGGAAAATTTTCTTGAGGCCATGTGACCAACTGGGTACGGGGCACCTCAGGGTAGCTTACAGAACGGAGACGTTAAAAAGTGGTATCATAGGAGGTTCTTTTCTTCTTGACTTACTGTTTGGATCCTATAGTTAGGGATAAGAAGTAAATAGGTACTTGGTAATAAGCTATGCCCAGGATTAGCTAACCCATGTACAGGGAAAATCCAATCTACCTCGTTATTTCATTTTTTCTGGTTTTTCAATTTTATAGATGATTTTATTTCACCATTGGGTGATTCACATGTTTTTTGCTGCCATCATTGATATTATTAAGGATCTATTTATGTTTTAACCTGATGAAATGATGGCATTCCATCTCATTCATCATATATGAACTTGTTAGAAATCAATTTCCATGCATTCAAACCAAGCCATTTAGGGTGCATTAGTGATTACATGTTGTTGCGATAGATGTTGTGATAGATGTGAAGGCTGTTGTTATAGATTTCTTGATAGAATATCTACTTTTGATAGGGTATTGAATTTTGTAAGGTTTCGTTAGAATGAACGCAAAACTTTATTTCTTGAGGTGTTATGGTCCCTCATGGATTGGAATTTGGTGGATCGTTACACTATTATGCTTGAAGATGACATGTATAAGAGGCTATGCTTTGATTTATAGAGAGTATGGGACCCCATGGATCAGAATTTGGAACCTTAATGTTTATTTTAGTGTTTTTTGGGTTCTAGAGTAGTTTTTGAGGCTTATTGTTCATAAGAACCCCAAATACACTACGTGTAATAATGAATACATGACATGTGTACTTTTATTCAAGAAGGAAATGTTTTTTAATTACACGTCATCTACTGTATGTAAACGCCATTTAGTCTTTAACTGTGTCACTGGTTGTGTGCGTAGAGACACGGGGTTGGGAAATCTTTTGTGGGACACGCCGTGTACCGGATTTACACGATGTGTTTCATAGACCATGTATCCACCTGTGTGAATAACAACACGGATGGATAAAAACATAAGTTATACATGCTGTGTTATGCTTGAACATGCCGTGTAGTATAACCCATGTATCTGACCATGTAACGAACAACACGAGTTGGTGAAGTTCATCTGATACACGCCATGTCTAGCACTAACACGCCGTGTAATCTAGTTCTAGGAGAACCGTGTGGCTTTATCGCGTAGAAGAACTCGGGTAGGGGAAGATGATTCAAGTACACACCATGTGTTAGGAAAAAACTCTATGTGTTAGGACAACACATTGTGTGTATGGGGTGTTACATGACCTGGGTTGGTAGAAGTACACGCCCATATGAAGGCATAAGGGAACACACTGTGCAGCGATTATACACACCGTGTATCTATGTTTTGAGAAACATTAATGATTTCTTTCTCTTGTTCACTTATTAAACTTCTATGTTTAAGTCCCTATTAATATTGATCTAAGGTGTTCTCTTGAACTTGCAGAGTCATGCCACCAGGGAGTCCTCTAGTTTTCCTCCAGTTATAGGGTAGTGATCAGACACAAGACATGGCAGATTAGGGACCACCAGCAGATCCTCTAGTCATACCCATCTTGGCACCAGCCATTATCCCGGATGCAGGTGCCGATGCATAGTTCTAAGAGGGATTTATGAGAATGATATAGACCTTTCATGGATCACCGTATCCTACCCCTTCTATGGGAGATATGAATCAGGTTTTTCAATAGCAGCATCCTCCCGCCTTCATAGGGGAAGGAGGACCTCAGGCTGCAGAGTCATGGGTAGAAGCAATTCTATATATCTTATAGCATTTGGAGACGCCTTCGGAGGTGAGGGTCAAGCTCGATATGAATATTCTTTGATATTCTTCTATGATATGGTGGGATGTGATCTCACAGATGGGATGCTAGTAGGTTATGGCGTGGGACAAGTTTTAGGATACCTTCTACGACTACTTCTACCATGATATTTGAGGGCCAATTGATCCTGAGAGTTTATGAGTCTAGAACAGGGTACTCTTTCAGTTATGGAGTATTCTTCTCGCTTCATAGATCTATAAAAATTTACACCCTTTCTGGGGGGAGATGACTTGTTTCTTGCATAGATGTTTGGGGATGGTCTCAGGAAGGATATTCGTTCCCAGGTGAATATCTTTATGTTGAATTATATATCTTCCATAGTCAACCAGGTGTTGATCACAGAGCACAACCTTAAGGTATTCTGGAGCTGTGAGCCAGGGAGGTTCTGCATCCAGAGTTTGTGATTCTCTAGATGATAGCAGGAAGCGCCGTAGGGAGTCTACACATGTAGATCTGAGTAGGCGGGATGCACCTTTAGGTATCAAGCTGGTATGCTAACAATGTGAATGGTTCAGGAATACAACGTCACATTTCTCAGGATAACCAGTGGAGTGTCGATCCTGCAGCATGATGGGCCATCTTCAGCACTTTTGTCAGATCTTCTCACCAGCAGCTGGTGACAGTGGTTCTTATATGACTCCATGTTGAGGAGAAACACCACCATTTTATCACCAGTTTGAGAACTGGAGTTCTTTAGACCATTCAGGCTGAGGTAGTGGTCATGGCTATGTTAGCCAGTTACCAGGCTTTTAGCGACCATAGGGTGGATTAACTCAGAGTGGTCCGGTAGGGTCACATGGCTATGATGCAGGTCAGACTTTTGCAGTGGAGCAGACCCAGCAAGAATAGGATCCATGACCCTCTACAGTTCAAGGTACAATCCTAGTTGCCTCACTTTTAACTTTTTCTCTTATCGATACATGGGCATCCCATAGCTTTATATATGTTTCGGTTTTGGAGATCCTTGGGCTCTATATCCTTTCTTCTGCTGATATCTTGATGTTAAAAACTCAGTTGGGGAAATGAATGGCTAGTGTATGACAGTGCAAGGAGTTCCTTCTAGAGGTTGGTGGGTGTCACTTATTTTGTGATCTCTATGTCCTAGAGATGATGGGTCATGATGTCATTCTCAGAATGGACTGGTTAGTTCCCCTCCAAGATTTTTTTGATTTCTATCACCGCAGGGTGAATTTCACATCACTAGAGGGAATATTGTGTCATCATAAGGGAAAATGGGATGTTCAGGTGAGCAGAGTAGGACCTGAGCATCATGGGTTAGGAAGAGTTATATCCCAGTTGGCTAGTCTGTATCTGGATGACCAGGGGACTTAAAAGATGGACTTTCCTCCAGTGGTGGATCATTTTAGGGATGTCTTTCCAAAGTAATTTTCAGGTTTTCCTCTGGAGCGAGAGGTGGACCTTTCATTTGAGATTGTTCCATGAGTGGCACCAGTGTGTATTTCTCCTTATAGGATGGATACACCAGAGTGGAATGAGCTCAAGAAGTTGTTGGAGGAGTTGTAGGAAAAAGGTTTCATCTGACCCAATACTTATCCTTGGGGTTTGCCAGTCGTGTTTGTGAAGGAGGATGGTACCATCAGACTTTGTGTGGATTATCAGAAATTGAACCAATTGACGTCCAAGAACTGATATCCCTTGCTGAGGATTGATGATCTCCTTGATCAGCTTCAAGGAGCCCGGTTGTTCTTGAATATTGAATTGAGATCCGATTATCCTCAGTTGCGTGTTAGACCACCTGATATAAATCTTACAACCTTTTGGAGCAGGTATGGTCAAAATGAGTATGTGGTTATGCTGTTTGGTCTCACGAACACACCTATAGTCTTCATGGAACTGATGAATTGAGTGTTCCATCCGTACTTGGATTCCTTTGTGGTAGTCTTCTTAGATGATATTTTGGTGTACTCTCACACTTGACACGACCATACCAAACATCTTGATATCGTATTATGTACACCGATAGAGCTTTAGTTATATGAAAATATCTCAAAATTCTACTTTTTAATGGAATAAATTCACTTCTTGGGTCATGTTATCTTAGATACAAGAGTATTAGTAGATCCAGATAAAGTGAGAGTAGTAGTTTCTTGAGATCATCCAAAGAATGTCTTTGAGGTATGATGTTTTCTTGGGATGGCTGGTTACTACAGATGTTTTATACAGAACTTTTTCATTCTTAGTAGCGCCACTAATGGACTTCACTAAGAAGGGTGCAAAGTACTTGTGGTCAGATTTTTATGAGTCAGCCTTTTAGGAGATGAAAGGGAGGTTGACTTTAGCACTGATACTAGTTTTTCCAGAGCTGGACAAGAGCTATACTGTCTACTAGGGTTCATCATGTATTGGGTTGGGGATATGCTTATGCAGGGTGAAGGAGTTGTTGCATATGGGTCTTGGCAGTTGAGGCCACATTATAGGTACTACCAGAAACACTATCTCTAGCTGGCTTCAAATGTTCATGATTTACACTATTGGAGACATTATCTTATAGAAGAGCATTTTTTGGTCTTCACTGACCAAAGGAGTCTCAAATATATCTTTACTCAGCATGATCAGAATTTGAGACAGGGAAGGTGGGTTGAGTACCTTTAGTTCTTTTGACGTTGACCTTGCCTACACACCTTAGAAAGGAAACGTTGTGGTTGATGTGTTGAGCAGGAGGACTCAGACATAGGTAGTTCAAGAGGCCATCAGTGAGTGGTAGTTTATGGATCTGTTCTCTGAAATACATTTGGAGGTACACAATAGACACTGGAATATGTTTCTATCTTCTGTGGCTATCACCTCTAATCTACTTGATCGAGTATGAACGAGGAAGATATCAGATTATGTTGTCCTTTTCCTACAAGAGAGTGTTTCGGGAGAGGACCCTACTCCTTGATGGGTAGTAGGAGAGTGATATATTTCATTTTCAAGGACGTGTGTGGGTGCTAGCACACATACGCGGGGAGCTGATGTGAGACTTTTATTCCATAGTTTGGTAAGTTCATTCTAGTATCACCAAGATGTATCACGATCTACATCATTAGTATTGTTGGCCATGTATAAAGAGAGACATTTCTGGTTTTTTGATGTGGTGTTCCACCTGTTAGTAGGTGAAGGCGAAGCATAAGTTATCAACAGGGATTTTACAGTAGTTACCCATTATCGAGTGGAAGTGGAATGATGTCACGATGGATTTTGTGATAGGTTTGTCGAGGTCTCCTCAATGGAATGATGAAGAATGGGTTGTTATTGACAGACTCACGAACGTTTCCCACTTATTACAGTTTAAGGAGAACTACAATGTTGATGATTTGGGTAGGCTATAACTTTGTGAGATTATATGTTTACATGGAGTTCCACAATCAATTGTGTCATATAGAGACACATGTTTTACTTCTCAAGTCTGGAAGGGATTACAGAAGGCTTTCGATACACAGGTACTTCTGAGAACAGCTTACCATCCCCAGACAGATAGCCAGTCCAAGCTTATGATTCCGGTGCTTGAGGGCATAATTCAAGCATGCGTCTTGGATTTTGGATGTTCTTGGGAGAATCACATACCTCTTATGGAGTTTGACTAAAATAATAGTTTTCAAGCAACCATTCGAAAGGAACCTTATGAGGCCTTGTACGATAGGCCATACTGGTCACCATAATGATATCTAGAGGTTGGAGAGGCAGCTATACTGGGACGTCGACTTTTCTAGGAGACCACAAAGCATATAGAGTTGATTTAGAAATGGATGGATACTGCACAGTCATGAAAAAAGCCTTATGCTAATCGATGGAGATGACCTCTGGAGTTTGAGGTTGGAGATCAGGTTTTTCTACATGTCATACCGAGGTTAGGGCACAGTAGGATTAGAAGGTAGGGTAATCTTTTACCGAGGTACGTCAGTCTGTTTGAGGTGTTGGAGAGAGTCGGGCTGGTTTCCTAACATTTGTAGTTACCTCATAGGTACTGGGCTATTCATGATTTATTCCATGTTTCTCAACTTCAACATTACTTTTTAGACCCATCTCATGTTTTCCAACCCGAGGAGGTTGAGTTAGAGGTGGGCGCATCCTTCGAGAAGCATCCTATCTGGATTGTTGATCGTAGTGAGAAGGTTCTATGATGCCAGTCAGTTCCTCTGGTATGAGTTCTATGGCAGCACGAGAGAGTACATAACGAGAGTTGGGAGAGCGAGACCGATGTACAATCATAGTGGCTAGAGCTGTTCGAGGTTTCTTCATCTATGCCACCTGGCTAGGTAAATTTAGGGATAAATTTCTTCAAAGGGGGAGGTTTGTAAGAACCCGGATCTTCATTTCAGGTATGACTCTTTCCTTATTGTTGTTTTTGAGAAAAGGAAGATATTTTGTACATTTCTAGAGTACACGCCGTGTACTTATAAGTGAACATTGTGTACTCAGTAGTCGCGGGTGACTGTGTATTGGCTTGGTGACGGTTGGGTACATGGCCATGTGTGGTGAACTGGAGACCACCTAAAGAAGAGGCCGGAAAAGGTAAGTACATGCCATATACTTTTAAAATACATGCCATCTAAATTTTTTTATTAAATGGACCGGTGTCACGTCGGACGGAAAAAACACATTTCATTGTTTGTCTCATCCAGGAGCATCCATATGACCACAGATCTTTTCCAAGACCCCGAATCGCCTTCCGTTCTCCAAATAGACCATCGTTGATTGCGTTGGAATAACCATAGTGATTTCTTTTTTCTTATTGAACTTCATCTCGTGATTTCTCCTCCCTCATGAGTTATCGACGGTTGAAAATTTTATGCATTTTTTCAGATCTATAATGTTATAGGGTGATTCAATGCCTGAGGTTCACGTATATCGATCTCACAATGCCAAGGTAGGTGGTTTGTAAATTTCCACAGTTAGACATTGAGTTATATGTGAAAAAGTTCCCAATACCCACGTTTGAGGTATTGAATGTTTATGGTTTTAGCCATTTTATTTTCCTGCTATGCCTAGTTTGTTTGGATAGAGGTTAATTGTTTGATAATAGGTTTATCTTTTCCATGCTATGGAGGTTTTGGCCATGTTTTCTTGTTTTGACAATTTGGTCTAACATTGTATGTTAGACTACTGCTTTTATTTCTATGGTTGGTATTATTAGGGTGGAGTAATTATTAACTAACAAGATATGATATGCTATAGATTGTTTAGCCAAGTAGTTCTTGAGGTTTACTTTGGATGATAATTTTCATTTGTGCACGATTTCTTTACACAGAGCTACGGGAACTTGGTGTACTGATACCATAGGAGAAATTTACGTTAAGGGTTTCGTAGGGTTTTTTTTATAATTATCACATTGAGAGACTATAGGGGGGATTGACGTTGAGTGCTCCCTCAGAGTGTCTATAGTTACTTTACAAGGCCACATGAGGAATTGACGTTGAGTGCTTCCTCAAAGTGTCTATAGTTTACCATTAAATGACTATTGGGGGAATTGATGGTGAGTGCTTTCTCAGAGAGTGTTTGTTCACGCATGACTATAGGGGGAATTGATGGTGAGTGATTCCTCAGAGATTCATTATTATATATTCTCTTGTATTGTGAACCAGAGGGGTTAGGCTATGGAAACTACCCAAAGGGTTGCTTGTATTTATTTTTGGTTGATTAAATACTTTAAAGTAAATGTTTTTAAATGAAATTATAGGAATGTTTACTTTTGAGTACTTCCATGTTTATTATTTCTTTTTCATTTTTCGTGCCATATATTTTCACTGACTGTTAGGCACATATCTTTAGGTGGGTGCTTACTAGGATTCATCTCAAACCCTATTTGGGTCATTTATTTGGGCCCAAAAAGAATATATTGTTGTAGGTATAGATAAGGGAAACCACCCTTCTACTTTAGGTACTTGATTTTTGTGGATCTAGAGAGCATAAAAACAAGCTGAGTCTTATAATGCAACTCGAGTTTATCTATTTTCTTTTTTTACTTTGGTTTAATGTTTTATTCCAGCATTGTGACTTGTTTGGGTACTTTCCTAGACATATGCATCATGCATCATTATATATATGTTCTCCAATTGTTTATTTCTTCACCCTTCTGTTGTTTACTTATTGAATTCTTTTACTACTTCCTCTATTATATATTTATTATATCTACTGCGTTACTCCGCTAATGAGGTAATTGTTTCCCCACTATCACACCCAAGGACCTTGATTCTAGTTGGCATCCTATAGCTTTTAGGGAAATGTGGTTGATGACATGTGACCTACCGAGTACGAGGCACCTCTTGACGGCTTCTAGAACCGAGATGTTACACCACCCACTTGCTTTCAAATATCCCTTTTGTTCAGAAAGAGAGAGAATCATGTTATGAATGAATATTAATATTTATTTTGAGTGTAATAAAATTATTTTTGATGATGAACATTTAATTCTAATTTTTAGTAGTTATATAATTTGCTTAAATACTTAAGAAACATGAACACATTATTTATTTAATTAAAAGAAATATAACATAATTGATTTTGAAAATATTAAAAGTTATATAGTTTGAAATAATTACTGTCTTTCATAAATTTATAAGATAATTATAAAATATTTGGATAGTTTTAATAGTTTATATTTAAAATTCTTCATTGTAGTTACATTTTTTAATTCAAATTAAATGAATTCTGTGAAAATTGGATTTAATGATATTTTATAATAAATAATGATTTATTAAATAATTTTAAATTCTTAAAAATATTTTCATAAGACAAGTAAACAGTATATAGTTTATAATATTGAACATGGTCCATTTATGTTCTTTTTTTTGTTTTTATAATAACTTTCTAGACTTGTAATGAGTAAAAAACATTAATACCAACATAATTGTCAAAAAGTGTTAAGATAGGTTAAAAAAAACTTAGGGTGAAAACAACATGTAAACATAACAAATTTTAATTAAATGAGATGAAATATAATCATATGTATATTATATGTCAATATGATTAAATTTGATACATTTTAATACGAAAATTAATTTATATTTATTTAATAATTTATGAAATTCCAAGAGTGCCCGTGCCTTATCTTATAAAAGGAACCCCCTCTCCTATTTTATTTACACAATACAAAAATTGGTTTAGTAAATACCTTTCTAATATAATTCCTTAAAATCCTATCAAAATTTTAGTGTTCTTTTTTTGATCGTAAAACCAACATTGTACGGTTTTTGGTGTAAACCTTAACATGGTGTCTAAAAAAGATGAATAGTTCTTAATCAATTATTTTGGAATTATTTATTCTTATACCTCCTTCAATACTTCTTCAAACATGATGAAATAACATCACTAATATCTTAACTATACAAATAGGTAGTTGTTTTAATTTCATTACCTATATTCATATCCTCTTCCTTCAAATGAGAAACAAAACCATCATTATTGAGTACGACAAACTACCACCAAACGAATTGATGTAAATTGATTTCCATCAGCACCTCTAATTGATGGTTATAATTATAGATTTGATGTATATATATATATTATATTAAAGACATATTTATCATTATTTATTTGTAATATAACTTCAATATTTTTAACTTTTCATTCACTGAAAAATTATATTGTCGTTCATACATACATCTGGAACACCACCACCACACAATGTTTCTATTCATCTTTCATCACCAAATAACATGGATCATATATATAATTTTATTTAAAGAAATAATATTATATTTTTGATACTATTATAATTATTTAAATATAAATTAATTATTACCTTCTTTCCATATTGACCATTAAAAAATGGAAATGTTACTCATGAGTATGTATGACCTTCCATCTCTAAGATTGTAACATAGTTTGTTTTCTAAAACCATAATTTGGTTTTAAAAATATAATTTATTATTAAAAACTATAATGATGAAGTTATTATTATTCATGATATGATGGGATAATGGCCTATTTTACCATATTCAACCTACCAAAGTCATTTTGGACATATGATCAGAATATCATCAAAACGTCTAATGAGAACATAATTAATTACGTAAATAATTATAATATGTTAAATGGAATAATTAAAACAAAAAAGGATATTAAGAAATAAAATAATTAACATGATTTTTTATTATATAAGATAAATAACATACTTGACAATTCATACACAAGGTAATGGACATTATTTAAAAAATAACCTTTGAATGTTTCTTTTAAAACTATTTTCTTACATGAAAATGTTCTTAAAAATGTTTTTAAAAAATTATTATGTATGGTAAAATTGATTATAAAGGTAATTTTTACCATGTTTTACTTTCTTTAAAATATTTTTTAAAAGGATTCTTTTTAATGTTTTACGTAAGGTATATATTACTTTAATCACATCATATTAAATGATTTCAAGAAATATTTTATAAATATTTATCTTAGATATTAATATTATTAAAATTATATTATTGATGTTTTTATAGGAGCATACATGAATTATAATATGAATTTTTATGAATCTTTTTACTTTTTTCAAAGGTGTTCAAATGGAATCTTTTTATGTATTTTATATAAACATTTTTACTTTCTTTACAAAATAAAAAATGATTTTTTAACATATAAAATATCAATGATTTTAACCTCCACCACATATATTATTTCATAAAATATTAATTATTTTATTTAAAGAAATACCCTCTTTCAATTTTTTTTGAAATTTAGTTTTGAAAATGGGTTTTTAAAAAGGAAATGGTATTTAAATATATAAAAGTGTGTTATATATGGGTTCAAAAGTTTTTTATAGGATTTATTATAAAAAGGTAAAATAATAAAAAAAATTATTCCTGATAAAGTCCTTGTTAATTTTGTATGATGACTAGTGAGCCTGATATCACTCATAACGATAGGTGTTCCCCATATAGCTAATACTATGGGCACACCTATATATATCTCTAATGAATTGGGTAATGATTATGTTATCCAGATAATTATATTATAATTCTACTATATGGTTATTCCAATTTTAAGGGTTATTTGAAGGGTTCTATGAATATTATTACATAAGGGACATACTTGAACCATCGATACTTGCTTATGATTTTTCATGGGAACTGTTTGATTTTAAAAGGTAAGATAATTTTTTTTAAAACCAACAATTATTCCCTTTTATGGTAATAATTAATGTTTTAATAAAATATTTTTCATGGGTTCTCATGTTTTATAAGAAGCCCTCATGATTATAATTCTATTCTATGATTTCTTATAAAGTTGTTTATAAAAAAATTGGTCAGTAATGTTGATTTCATGTGTATGTAACTGATTATTTTTTAGCTCAAGGATTATAATAATAAATTTTAAAAATATTTTATCATCATATGATTTAAAAATTTACTTATGGGTTTCCTTTTTATTTTTATATCCATTACTGAGATTTTTATGCTCATCCTATATTTGGATTTTTTTCCTTGGGATTGTAGATGGTTAATAACAAATAAGATGTCAATTTGAAACTCATTAATAATTTTCACAAATAGAAAACTAATTTTTTTAAAAGATATATATTTTTTGGGAAAAATAAATAATTATTAGTGGTGAATTTTATTTTAAATTTTGGTTTTTATGTATGGGTTTCGATATAATCCACTATAACTCTAAATTATAAATATCCTTAGGTATGTTGTAAAATTAGTACATGACTAAAAGCATAAGAATATGCAATGTTTAAGGAAAAATCATTGTAGTTGGTATCAGAGGAATGATTTAGATAACATTGAGAATAATATTCTTTCATGTGAGGTTAATTCAAGTGAAATGTATACCATCATGGGTTTATGAGTTTATGTTTGATCGTAGATTGAAATTCTTAGACACCCCTTTTGAGATTTTAAGTTATGGTATTTTAAGGTAATTAATATTATTTTTAGAGAAATTTTATTGATTTGAGGTATATGTAACTCTTAAGTTTAACATGATGTGTTATTTCCAAATAATGTTGTTAAATTTTTGGGTATTTAAGTGAAACATTATAAGAAAACCCTTGAGGTTAAACCGTTATTTAATGTTGAATTTATTTTGGTTATTTTTTAGGATTTTAAGGTGAACATATTAAATAATTTCTATAGTTATAGATTTTATAAGGACTATTTTCATTTTAACATGAAATAATTCGTTTCAGGTTTTAATGGTGTTCATTTCTACAGATTAAAGATCCATTATCAAGATAAAAAAAGGATCTCACACATCCTTTTAATCCCGTCCAGATGATTTAATATTCACTATAATGTAAAAAGTGTATTCAAAAGATTTTAAACGATGTCTAAAAATAAAAAGTACCTTTAAAAAACTCTTTGATCAATCTAACACCTTTTCATTTCCTCAAAATTTATATGGATCATGGAATCTATTTTATTTAATTTCAAAATCGAAAATAATCACCCTCATTCATCAAGGTAAATACCCTCAAGGGAATAACATCTTATTTTCTATAGAATTGTATATTATCCTGAAATATAAAGGGTTTATCAATAACATAAATGAATTCACTGATTTTTTTGTTTAGGTTATGTATTATTTTATTATATTCAACGTATGAGTCATGATTTTGTATATATTGATGAATCATAAGGACATAATTCATTAGTTTGATTATTTAAATGTTGTATTAAGAAATAAAATCATGATAAATGGTTAAATGTTTTAGAATTAAGTTGAATTAATGATGTAGTTATGTATTTATTTTCTTGAATTATTATGTAGTGGTATTTTATCAATGATATTCTGATATATTCTAAATATTAATAGAATCATAATACACTTAATGAATATTCTATAGAAGGGTTTATATTCAAAATTTTGAACATATGTTAGATGTAATCGATACTTTTAAAAAGAAGTGTAGTGAAAATTTTGTACATTTTGGGTGATATTTATTGAGTGTTAGTAGATACTTGAGTTATATATAACCATTAGCACTAACTTGTTTTAAATTTAAGGTTTTTTGAGGAATAATTAATTTACATTTTTCAGTCATAAGTCTAAAGGTATTTAGAAAATTAGGGTTTATATAATCTTTTAAATTAGTTTAATTATGGGTTATTAGATTTTGGGAACATTTGTTTTATCATACAGATAACCGTGGGATTAAAAATGGATTTGGTTATTAAGTAATTAATTTTATTTATAAATAATATCACTATAATTTTTTGGGGACATTATATGATATTATGGGATTTTATTTGAGGAAAAAAGGATTATTATATTTTGGGAGAATATATGATTTTAATGTGGATTTATGGAGATTTATGTTATTTATATAAATGATTATCATACCTTAGAGATTATATGATTAGGACATATACAATGTTGGTATGAGACATTAATAATGATTGATTATATTTGGGGATAAATGTTAAATTTTTATCGAGGAGGAATATGCTATTAAATCATTCTAATATTTGTCTTTAAATCTTATTCTTAAAATTTTTGAAGAAATTTAAGGTTAGTTATTTATCTAAATATCAAATATGAAATTTTTGGGTTATTATTAATGTTTTCCTGATTCATATTTTATATATTCATATGATGGTTTATTCATTTTGATAATTATAATGTGCCAAATATTTTGGTTTTGGTTAATGTTAATAGATAGTAGGAAGATATTTTTATCCTCCTATATATAATGTGATCCATTATAAGTTTATTTTTGTACTTCAGGCATAAAAAACTCATCTTGAATACTCATAATTTGGAGAAAATGATGATACTATGATGGAAATCTATTAAAGTGTGAAATTATACTTATCAAGTAAGTTTATTTCATTAGTTTTTATATTTAAAAAGTAAATGAATTCTTCAACTCCAGGAAAAGGATATTGAAACAAAAATTTTAACATATTACCTTTTTTTCAATGAATCGATGGAATTTTCACACCTCATCAGTTTATAGGTTTTTAGTCATTTACTTTCTCTTGATCATTAAATTTTTTATTATCAATGATATCTATCACTTTATATAATTATTTGGAAGTTAAATTTCTTATCTATGTAATTATTTTCACCACCCCCCAATTTTATCAAAATTTTAAACCTATTTCTGTATTATTCTAAATGAATTTTTTATTTTTTCCCTATTTTAAATGAGAAGTTTTACTAAACCTTTTTACAACATGGGATTTCAAGAAAGTTATTTTCAAATTTTAAAACATTTATTTCTGATATTGGGTTTAAATTGCGAGGAAAAATTTTATTAAATGGGGTGGTGGAGAATTTAACACCTCAAAATTTTAAAAATAAAACTATATCTGATAGCATATATAACATTCAACCCCGAGTCTAAATGAACTATGAATTATTATTATTAAAATATAATCATTATAACTTACCATTAAATTGGAATGTATTAATAAGATTAAAATCATAATGAAAAATTTATAAATTTCCTATTTAATATAAATGTATTGATATATTCTTAGTAAATAATACCTAAAATTTAATTGTCATTTTTTTTAAAAAATAATTTTTCTTCTAAAATGGTTTTTATTGAATTTTTTAGAAAATAATTAATTTCAAGAACATTTAGAAATAAAATTTATTAAAAAGGACACATTTTTTAAATCATCATGTCAAAATTAGCTTAAGATTATTTTTTGGTATTTTTCTGTAACTATTTATTTTTTAGATAATGTTGATAAATACTGATTTTTGAAAAATTATCCTATATTTTTATCAGAAAATCCCTATAATATTATTAATTAGAACATAAATTAATATAATTATCCTTTTTAATAAATAATATTATTAAATATATAATAATCAACATTATACATGATATTGAAAAAAATACTTTTAGACTTAAATTGCATTTTTTCATTAGAATACCATTTTTCATCACACTTTGTGGGAGAATTATGAAATTAATTTCATCCCCTTATAGATAATTAATTTAATAAAATTATATATATATTTAAAATAATCAAAATTAATACTATTTTAAAACATTAACACAATCTTTTGTCATAATGAATAGTAAAAACAATTATCACTACGGTAAAAGTGTAAATTGTGTTAACTTTGGTAAAAACCAAGTGATAAGGAAAACATTTCTCTTATTTAATATTAATGGATGAATAAATTTCTAAAAGTATCACCTTAGTCTCAATATTTATTTTTATGGGACACTTTTCAATGAAAGAGATCAAGGTAATATTTTATGTGAAGAAAAAGACAAAATGTCACCCCTTTCTTTCAAATATATCTTTTGTTTTAAAAATTGGACAAAAGTATGTTGTGAATAAATATTAATTTTTATTTTGGGAATAATAAATTTTTTTCCATGATGTTAATTAATTTCTAATTTTTATTAATTATAAAACTACCACAAATTCTTATGCAACACCGACACAATACATATCATAATAAAATAGAGATAAAATAAATGATTTTGAAAAATTTTAAAGTAATAAAATTTGAAAAAATAATTTTGTTAAAAATTTTATTTATATATTTATAAAATATTTGGGTTATATTAAAGGTTTATATTTTAATTCCATCTATATCTTGATGTTTTCAAAGTGAAAAAATAAATAGTTTCCAAATTGACATTGATGATATTCTATAATAAATAATGTTTCATTCAATTATTTAAAAATCATAAAAATCTTATTTTCTTTAAAAAAAATTAGATATGTATTATAATATCAACCATGGTCAATTTAGGATTGTTTAGCGTTTTATTGTAACTTTCATGACACAAACAGTGTAAAAAACTTTAATACCACGATTATTGTAAAAAAGGGATGACATGGGTTAAAAAATGATATGGGTATAATAATCACATATAATTTTACAAAATTTATTATATGATATTATTTATACTACTATTTATATTATCTTAAAATATTATCAATTTTTAACCATTTTAATATTATATTTAATTTATATCAGTTTAAAACTTTTAGAAATTCGAAGAGTTTCTCTCCACTCTCATATAAATGGGAACCTTTTATCCTATTTTATCCACACTTAAAAAACATTTTGGTTTATCCATTTACTAAAAAAACCATTTATTACATCCCTAACCATGCCTTATAGGCCTTCATTGATCAGAAAACCAACCAAGGAATGGTTTTGGTGTAAATCATAAGAGGTTTTATAAAGAAGAGGTATAGTTCTTAAGGAAATGATTTCATTTTATTTCTTCTTCTAAATCATTAAGTATTTCATAAAACATGATTAATCAATAATAAAATATCATAAATATACTAATATGTATTTATGTTTGTGTAATTACCAATATCCATCTCATATTCCATCAAATGGGAAAGAAAATCATCATTCATGTGTTGGGGAACTACCACCTTGTGAACTATTGTAATTCATTTTCCATCACCGCTTATCATAGATGGTAATGATCAAAGATTTAATGTATACATATATATGATATTAATTACATATTTATCATTATTGGTAAGTAATATATTATCTATTTTCATAAATATTCATTCATTAAAAAATGATGATGTCATTCGCGCGTACTTGTGGACTACCTCCTCCAGGAAAAAATGTTTTTTTTTCAACACCAAATCACATGGATGATATAGATAAGTATATTTAAAGAAATAATATAATATTTATTATATTATTATAATTAATTAAATTTAAAATAGTAATTAACTTCTTTAAATAATTATCATTGAAAAATGCAAATGTTACTCATGCGTATGTACGACTTACGGTTTCCATGTTTGTAACATTGATAATTTTTCAAAACCATATATAATGGTTAGTTCAAAAAATATTATTTATATATAAAAATAATAATTATTTAATTATTATTCATATATATATTATGGAACAGTGATCTCCTTGACTATAGTCAACATACCGATGTTATTTCAGACATATGAGATGAGTTCGTCAAAACTTATGATGAGAACATAATTGATTAATTAATTAATTATAACTTATTTAAGTTAACATATAACATGAAAAAGGTTCTTAAAAAAGAAAAATCATTAACATAATTTTATTATTCATAAATATCAAGAACTTATTTGATTATCCGGACTCAAGGGAATATAATTTCTTTTAAAAAAAACCATATTTTAATGATTCACTTCCAAGTATTTTGATTTAATGTATATATTCTTCTAAATATTTCAAGGAAATTATTATTTATCCTTAAATTGGGAAAAAAGTATTTTTAGACCATATATTTATTTATTTACATAGTTTTTTAATAAATTAACCCATCTAAGGTTTTACATAAGGAACACATTATTTTAAAACCCTCATTTTAAATATTTTAAGGATTTATTATGTAAATATTTATATTATATTCCCATATTCATAAAATTATTTTTATGGATGTTTTTATTTGTAAATAAATGAATTATAATATAAATTTTTATGTCTATTTTTAATTTCATTCAAAATGTTTCAGAATTATCATTTTCACGCATTTTATACGGATTTTTTTTGACATTCTTTAAAAAATAAAAAAAATTATTTCTTTATTTTAATGCATATGGTGTCAATATATTTTACCACCACCATAAAAATTATTTGATATTTATTTAATATTTTTATTAACATAAATGAACCCCTATTTTTTGTTCTGGGAATTTTAGTTTTGAATATTGTATTTTAAAAATGAAAGGGTATTTTGATATTTGAAATTAATTTACATATGGGTTTTTTGGGTCGGTCTCGAAATTCCCAAAGGTTCTGTATCTGATGACGCATGGACCTACTTTCCAAAGGCAGATGTTCACCAGATGGTCTGACCATCGACGCTTAAGAACTCACATTGGTTGAAAGGATGGGAAGTCGGGCTCATAGCACCCTTTTGGGGGGAATTATTGCATGTTCTGGGACTCTCTTATAGATTTAAGATGTATTCATATGTTTAAGAATATTTGATTTATACCCAAGAATAGTATCCACTGATTTATCTTGGTTGGCAATGGTCAGCTGAACACAGGGGTTTGTAATCATTTATGCCTAAGGTTTACCATCCCTCATTTGATTAATTACCCCGAGGATTCGGAACTCATTGAGGCGACACTAGGAGTGGCGCGGTGAACTGATGTGAAGATAGTCGGATCAACCGGTTGTTTGGATTGAACCTCATGGAGGCTTCCTACGTACCCTGCCTAGGGGACAGGGATCAAAGTCCACATAGTTCGAAAGGGGAGCGTCGGAGAACCGACATGAAGGTGGACCTGGGGGTCTGTTGGTGATCAGTCTTGAACCTCATCGAGGATTCCTGTATATCCCAGTGGTAGGGCATCAAAGTCCTCGTAGTTCGCATTGACTTGGGACTTATGCTCTGAGGTAGCCCAGAATGATGGATTGGGGATTAAACATGAAGGAGGCCTAGGGCAATGGATTGGGGCTTACACTCTGAGGAGGAACATAAGACGATGTCATGGTCGATGCTTACTCTAAGCCCATGTGAGTCATTCTCGGTGTGAGAAACAAGAAGCAGTAGGGACCATAGGATCACGTTGTGAAAGGTGCATCTGTGACAAGTGGAGTGGGGCTTACGCATGAGGGCAGCCCAAAAAGTAAGGGCTTACTTTGGGATGGACGCCCATGGAGACAAAGTGTAGCAGGAGAGGGAAAGGGGTGCTCACGTGCCCGTCACCTCTCTTGTTCTCTAGGGAAGTAC
Source organism: Viscum album (assembly GCA_963277665.1). Classification (NCBI taxonomy): domain Eukaryota; kingdom Viridiplantae; phylum Streptophyta; class Magnoliopsida; order Santalales; family Viscaceae; genus Viscum; species Viscum album. Next base: position 1,494,502,810 of record OY728119.1, on the reverse strand, counting down.
TGATGTGCATGGGGACGACTGCCTTCGGATGGTTATGTCTCCCCCTCTATGGGGAGGGGAGAAGTGCCCGACCGCCGAAGCGTGCAGTCCCCCATCCTAGAGAGTAGAGGCAGAAAGGGGGATCTCGGGCTCAGACCCCACATTACCATGGGAATGTGAACCAAGACATGCTTCAGGAATCCTCCCAAGGGTCGGGGATACCCCTTTGCCGCTGTTTACCATGGGTATGTGAACTCAAAATGGCACGCTGATGCGCCTGAGGGTTACACAACACGGATCCGGTGGCTCTGGTGGAGGCCTCGGCTTGAGGCCGATGTGTAGGCCAATGAGGATGTTGCGAAGGATCAGGCCAGATTGAAATTGGAAGGATTTTATCTGTCTTGGGGAATGGGAAATCCAAAGGTTTTGGCATGCCACACATGTGTATGGGTGGTGGAGCCCTTCGTGTAGGGAAGTGCTACGCGGCTAGAGAGGCCTTCCATGAACCAGGGTTGTCCGTGGACTGATGGGCATCCCGCGAACCAAGGAGGTTCGCGGTTCCGGGTTCGATCCGCCAACCAGTGTTGTCCGAGGAGGGTTCCATGTAAGAAGTGGCGGCCAAGGGCGGTGCCAGCCGGAGGGTCGTCGTTCAAGGCTTCACCCGCTTAGGAGGGTGCTATGCGGTGTGTCGGATCGGAAAAGAGGCATAAACTCCCTGGTCCGCGTGGAGTACATCCGCGGAGGGACCCTGGTTCACAGTTTCTCTTCTTTTTTATTTTAAGTTCGCGGTTCACTAAGTTATTATGCATTTTTTTGTTCCTTATTAGTTTGTTCCCTGCTCTGGTTCGTGAACTGGAACTTTTGAAATCCTAAGCCTTCCTTCGAAATCCTTGCACACGAATCTGACCGATCTCCTTTCTATCCTTTTTATTTATTCTTCAATCTCCTTTTATAGAGCGGGGAAAAGGTTGTATCTATAGTCATGCAGCACCTTTTGTGGAGGCCCATGACTGAAAATCCGGTTCATGAATGACTTGGTCAATTTGTAATTCGCGGGGTATTAAACACTCCTCCGCGAACCAAAATCAAGGAGTGCTTTGTGGCCGCGGAGGGTTCCGCATCCATTTCGTGAATGAAAGTAGAGGCGGTTCGGGCTGGCTGATGCAGCTCGCGGCTGGGGCAGTCCGGAATGGTGAAACGGGTTGGCGCCTATCCCGCCTCACGACCGCAGAAGATCTCCGCCTCCATATCGTGAATGACGATGGTCCGCGGAGGAGGGACACTTCACGGAACCGACCATGCGTCGTTAACATTGGACCAGTCCGTGGACCGGTTCCTCCTTCGCCATCCTTGAGTATTGTCCACATTTGCGTAATCCTTTTGAAGGGAAATTGGGTAGAATCTCCCTTGAGTTAAAGGGGATCATCATTCTCCTTTGCGGTTTTTTTCTTTTTTCAGGACCCTACAAATGCCCCCCATCAGAATGGGGTCCAATCGGAATGAATAAGAGGCTATTCCGATGCAGAGTGGTCCTGAAACTCAGGTAGTTCGTAGGAGAGAGGCATACCCAGTAGGGGACCGCGCCTATAAATACGGGGGGGCCCTTAATTTGTCCTTTACCAGATTCTTCGCGAAACAAGATCTTTTTTTCATGCGCGTGCTTGTTCCTTCACGAAACTCTTTATCCACGAACAAACTGCTACTTCCGCGAACCATTTCTCGTTTTCACCTTTCTTCATCCACGGATCAACGTCCCAGCCACGAACTAAAACTTTTAATTAATTAAAAAGTAAGTCATGACGGGCCGCATAGGAACTCACTTCGCGGTTTTGGTTCTCCATGGTTTCGATGCTCTATGGTTTCAATGCTCTGCGGACTAAAATCTTCTCAACTGTAAAATTTTACATGTCTTATGAACTTAACCACTTAAATTCGGGATTAAAATTCTATGGAGAAACCTAGTCCGTGGTTTCCTGGACAACGCTCCGCAGGCTAGGGTTTCGCGGACTACTTTCATGAAGGGGTGGTTCACAAGATACTGTCATCGTGAACCATCCTTCGAGGCCTCCTCACTGACTTTGATATGGCGGATCCTCAAATGATCCTCAGCCATATATTTGGTATTTTTTTCGGAATTTTATTTTTTTCGGACTAACCGCTTGTTTTCTTTCATCGTGCAGGGTGAAAATATGGTTCCCCCTCGTTCTGCACCAAGGCCTGCAGCAGAGCCTCTCCCAATTGGTTCAGGGAGACATTTAGCTATGATTCTCCGAGAGGAGAACATCCAAGAGGACCCTAGTCGGTCCATCATTCTTGATGATGGTGTCTTGAAAAACTTGCTCCCTCCTGAGCTCTTGGATTATCCACTATCAAATCAGCTTCCGCTTCATGGATTCAGTCTTCAAGACAATGTCCCTATTCCTCCCACTTTCTCTGGTCTTCCTTATCCTTTCTTAGAAGCGTCTTCCATGTGTATTCAGGGGAACCTTACCCAATTGGGGGAGATGGTTTCTGACTCTGACCAGAAAAATGCCTTCATTTTGTTAGGATCTGTTTGGACCCAAAGTGATCAGCACGCCCAAAACTTTTCTCAGGAAGCTATCTTAAAGATTTACCCTTATATTATCAACCTTTCTTGAGTAGATCCTGATGCAGGGTGGATTCCAAGGTGGGATATTCGGTCTGGAGGGATCTTCTCAAATGACTGGGCCTAGGCTTTCTGAGTCCATCATCACTGCCGGGAGTCTCCCAAATCAATGGAAGTAGTCAATTTATACTCCGCAGTGTGGGCTTCCCAATTTTCTATTTACCCACCATCCATGGTCCTGCCAGACCTACTCAGTCACTGGTGTTCAAGCACTAATAATTTCCACCTTGCCCATGGTGAAGTTGGCATTAGTCTATGGGATATCCATCAATTGGGAGGGATCCCAATTATTGGTGAAATGAATGATGAATTTCTGGTTTCCCCTAACACATGGGAAGATGTCAAACAAGTAACTTTATTATCGATGGATCTTCTGGTTATGGCGGAGCAATCACTGGGTCAGGCCTTGCGTGGTCACTCTCTTATTCCCTATAGTACCTGGATAGGGTTATTTCTGAACACCACTGGTCCTTTTCCGAAGATAAATCACCCCAGGACTCATCCTTCTCAACAGTCACGAACCTCCCCAGGTTCCTACTAGGCAGTTCTGGAGGTAGGCGACTACCTTTCATGAGGTTATGAGGTGTGCCCCAGTGTGCTGCCTATGCTCCTGCTGGCAGGTTTGTTTGCTATGTTCATGAGTGGGTGGCTATTCTTTTATCGGGATATTAATCCTTGCGTCAGGGCTTACACCCTGATGATGGTAGTTGAGCTGGTAGAGGGCCGCCTGGTGAATTTGGTAGGGCCCACATTGTATTGTATATATGAACTACTAGGTCATATGTAGAAGGGCAAGTCACCCTTCCGTTTGAGTGGGTCATTTCAATTTTTGTATGGATGGGTAGTGGATCATTGTAACTGTTATGAGTATCATCACAACACGGTCATCCTGCTTCCTACTTTTCAGCCTATCCTGCTTGATATAGCTGGATTCCTCTTGAAATCCCTCAGTTCTGGTGAAGTCCTCGAGCTTTTGAGTGACTTCTCCAAGTTTTCTTTTACTCCCTACCGCACCCCTTCTAGCGTCTTAGTTGATAACCACCGGGGAGCCTGAAGGAGCGTTCTTACATAATCTATCTGCTGGAAAGATTTCTGTCTGCGTGGACCAATGAGGTTTCTCTATGTAAGTTGTATGTCCCGTATTGTTTTTATCGCCAGTTTAGGTGCATAAAAGTCCATGTTTCCCTTCCCCCTCCTCAGGCTCAAGGACTGCACCCGACCATACTTCGTCAATGGTGGCTGATGTTGATGCGGGAGGGATCTGACACGAGCATTCCCCTGCCTGTCGTGGGGGTGGCCACCGACCATTCCATGGAGTATGCAAAAGCGTGGGAAAAAAACTACCTCGATGGGATCCTAGGGAAGGTCGTCTTAAAGGTTCCCAAATCAGGAGGTACTTCTGTTGTTGCGTCCACCACACCTTCCTCATCAGCTCTAATGGAGGATCGATTGATGGCTCGTTGATTAAAGTGACTCAGAGGATTTTCCTCTCCCAGCCCTGCAGTGGCCGAAGTTCAGAAAGGTTCATCCCTCTTTGACGTGGATGAGGACGTCCCTGTGATTCCGTGTCCCAGTGAGACAATCCTGGATTTTTTTCCAGTTGATACCGTGCTTAACAACTTGATCCCCAATCTTGAACCGGGTTTAGAGGCTCTAGACTATCCAGCTTTGGAACCAACTTTTAGCGAGCACATGCCTGCACTGGTTGCAATGCCAGATTTCATTCCCGTGCTATCCGGTGAGGATACCAAAGATCCTCATGTCATGGCAGACCACCAGGCGGTGCGCAGGTGGCCCTAGCCTCAGATTTGCGAGATCGTTGCCAAAACTCCTCTAGCTGAGATGGAAACTAGGACCGATGCTCTTCGACAGCTCTTCCTGGGTTTGGGGTTGGGTGGCTTTGACTATCGATAGTTCCATTCTCTTGATTTCCAAGTTGTCCTGGCCCATGAGGAAGCTACCACTAGTGAATGCAAAATTGCTCACTTTGCGGCCGCTCATTGTGGGACCCAATCCCTGGAGGAAGCCACAATACAGCTCTGTCAGCTGATAGCATAGGAGGCGATCCTTGAAGATTATGCGGACGTCCTATCCTCCGAGTTATATTAATGTGAAGAACGGGCAGCGATGCTAAGGAATCAGGTGTCAGCTGTGACTGGTTGTCTTGAAGCCACCAAAAAAGGGATCAACGATCTCCAAACAACAATGGAGCGTACTCGTCTGGTGGATGAGGTTGAAGCCAGGGAGAGGTCCGTGTTGGACCAGTCTTGCAATGACCTCCGCCGCACGGTCACTGATCTAGTGGAGAGAGTGAGTCAGGCTCTTTTATGACTATCATAGACACTCTTTTACTCTCTATTTTACTTACCCCTCTCCCCTATTTTTGTGATGGGGAGACCCCAGCTTTTGGACATCCTCCCTTTTTGTTCGAATGAAATAAAATCTCTGTCAATCACTTGTTGCTGTAAAAATTTATTATCACTGGAACAATTTTTGTGTAAATAACAACTCACTGAATCCAAATTAATCATAACTCAGGAAAACAAACTCTAACTTTTTCCTAGACCATGGGGTCCAGCAAGCATAGTTCGACTATTGCTAGGGTTTTGTAGAAAAACCCAACAAACATTTTGTCTTTTCTTTTAATGCCCAAATTTTGCCTGGGCTCATTTAGTGTGAACCCTGTGGGTATGGCCTGACTTTTTCTTCGGTTTCCCTTTTCGGGTTTTCGTCCTAACAGGCTTTGTGCCTCTTTTCTTGGGCGATTTAAATTCCCGCCATCAATACTATCATTAATGATGTTTTAGGTTGAACAAATTTGACCAAATATGGTGGGGCAAGGGCCCCAATGGGGTTTGGTTGATTAAAATATGTCTCAGTGTCCTTCAAACACATTTTGTGGGAGTGTGTTTAAATTTGAATGACATTAAGGGCATGTCTCGAGGCATGGGAGCCGCGTCGGTATGCAGAGGTGGGAGGAGCATTGCCCAAGGAAATCTTGAATTTGGTAGACATGCCATGGGCAATCAATATGTAGAGCTGCTGAGGGCATGGTATGCATAGTGATGCGAAGGTGTCCTTAAGTCAATGACTCTACATTTCTGATGGCCATAGGACTTCATGAATGTTCGGCTTATGGAAACCACTATGGGTGGCTTGGAGAATTATGAGAACCACCGGTGGTGTCTCGGAAAGGGTATGTGACGTCTAAAAGGTTTTGAGAACATCTGTATTAATTAGGAGTGTGGAAGCAAGGTTCCTATCCTAGGAATTTATCTAGCATAAAGGACAGTTGCGGCTTGGTGCAGTTTAAAGTCATGAAGCTGGGACATCATCTGGAATAGAACGACTTCTCCTGGTCCCCGGTAATCTTTTTGGGGACGTTCCACCATATTTAGGAAGGGTTGGGAAAGAGGTTGGTAAACTGTAACTCAGAGGGTTTCTGAATCCCATGATAGACATGGGGGCTCAGAGGCCAATAGGCGTACGGAGAGAAGCATTGCCTAAGGAAATCCTACCTTTGGTAGATGGGCCAGGGGCGATCAATATGCAGAGCCGCCGAGGGCATGTTATGCATAGTGATGCAAAGGTGTCCTTAGGTCAATGATTTTATTCCCCCGATAGCCAAGAAACTTCATGGAAGTTGAGGTTTGGGACCACTAGGGTTGGCTTATGAGAGTCCGGCTTTTTCCGAGTACAAAGTATGGTTTATGATGAGAGGGTTCCTGGATACGGGGGAATCATCTAGACTGAACTTCCCGATAATGGGTGAAGTAATCCCTCCTCACGTGGGTGTGAGACGGCGGCTTGTGTCGGTCTGACCCGTACACTGAAGGACAGAGAAAAGCCTCCGTTACTTACTGAACCTGTGATGGGTTTGACTATGCAGTTTACCATTATGTGGTAAAGATGAAGAGCATTATTAAAGGATGTTGTGCAGTTTAACGTCATGCAGCAAGGACGGGGGAATTTTTCTTTACTTTTCCAATGCTATGTAGTTTAATGTCATGTAGTAAGGATGATTGACTGTGTAGTTTAACGTCATATGGTAAGGGTGAGTAGCATTATTAAACCAGTGAAAATGATTTTTGTTGGAGGCATTCCCCTGGATGTTTGATGCTTGGTCTTTGTAGCCTTACGCCAAGTGGACAAGATGTGCTCCGTGCCGTTTGTCTTCATGCGACAAGGACTTAGTTAAAAATGATTCTCTTGATTAGAATGTAACTGGGCCCAAGTATCCTGGCATGTCCAAGACCTGGAGGGGGGTTGATGGTGTAAATCATGGTTCCGGGGCTTCTTGGATCAGGAGAGATGACATGGAAGCTCTGAGGAGGGTAAGAGTAAGGAGATAGGAAGATTATCGCCTGGGGAAATCTTTCCTTTGGTAGACGAGCCAGGGGATATCAATATGCAGAGCCGCTAAGGGCATGGTATGAAAAGTCATGAAAAGGTGTCTCCAGGTTAATGGATTTCCACTTTCGATGGCCATGAATGGTTATGAATATCGGTAATTATCCGGGTTACGAAGTCTGTCATCAGGGAAGGAAATGTCTGAACATGTCGGGCATACTCGGCCCTGGTTGCTGTTAAAGATTAGAGAGCTCCCTGCTCTGATTTATTTTTCACGCGGGGGTGTACCTTTACTCCATGCAGTTTAACATCGTGCGGTAAGGATGAGGTACTACTAGTTTTCGGACATAAAGTTCAGACCATTGGGTGACTATTACTGCAGTCGCTTGAAGGATAACTGGGTCAACATGTTCTGATATCCTTGGAACAAGGTGGGAGATAAAGGTCGTAAACTACAACTTTGAGTTTTCCCGGATTAGGAGGTGTGGTGTGGGGGTTCTGAGGCCGGTAAGCATATGGAACTAGGAAGAGTACCGCTGAAGGAAATCTTGCCTATGATGGATGAGCCAAGGGCTATCATTATGCAGAGCCACTGAGGGCATGGTATTCATAGTCATACAAAGGTGTCACTGGGTTGATAACTATCCACTTCGGATAGCCGTGAATGATAACAAGAGTCCGAGATTGCTCAAAGTATGGAGTTTAGCACGTGGGGATAATGGTGTCCGAGTATACAAGAAACATCTTCACTGTAATTTTCCGTTGAGTCAAAGTAGCCTAGTCTCGGCATGATGTTCATTGATGCAGGTCGCTATGTGAACCATCGGCAGACACATAGGCTAGCCAGGGAGGGGTACCCGAACAACATTTGGATGTGAAAAGGGGAATGAACTTGTAAACCACTGCTCCATATATTTTTGGATTGGGAGATGTGATACGGGGGCTCTGAGGCCGTTAGACGTACGGAGCTAGGAAGAGTTTCTTCTGAGGAAATATTGGCTTTGGTAGATGGGCCAGGGGATATCAATATGTAGATCTGCTAAGGACATGGTATGAATATTCATGCAAAGGCGTCCACGGGTGGATGACTTTCCACTTGCGATGTCCATGAGTGGTGATGAAGATCCATAATTATCTGGGTCGTGGAGTCTGATGTATGGAGAGGATGCATCCAAATGTGCCAGGAGTATATCCATCTCGTATCACCATGTGTCTTGGGTGGGTTGCGATGAAGTTCGTGCAGTTTAACATCATGTGGTGAGGATGAAATCCGTGAACTTTAACATCATGCGGTAAGGATGAGGTATACACCTCGTGCTGGTCTGATCCGTACACAGGGGAAGGGGGCATTTTTAAAATTATTGTCCGTGCAGTTTAATGTCGTGCAACAAGGATGCAAAAATACACCCCGTTCCAGTCTATCCCATACATGGGGGAAGGGAGAATTTTAAAATCTTTCTATCCATGCAGTTTTATGTCGTTCGATAAGGATGAGGAGTACGCCCTATGCCGGTATGGTCCGTACACGAAGGAAAAGGGAATTTTTATCATTTATTCAGGGGGCTGGGCCAAGACGGGGAACCCTGGTGTCACTACATATCCTGTGAGTGCAGGAATCAAGCCGCAAATAGTTCTCTGGAAGAAGTACACCCCATGCAGGGCTGGTCTGTACACGGGGGAAGGGGACATTGTCTAAATTTTATTTTATTTCATTTGGAGGTTGCTGGGCCAGGATGGGGAACCATGACATCACTAAGTATCTTGAGAGGGAAAGAATCAATCCATACATAGTTCTCTGAAAGAAGTACATCCCATGTAGTTCTGGTCCATACATGGGGGGAGAGGGGCATTGTTAAAACTTCTTGTCCGTGCAGTTTAATGTCATGCGGTGAGGATGAGGGATACACCCCGTGCAGGTCTGGTCTGTACAAAGGGGGAAGAAGGAATTTTAACTTTTATTTGGGAGTGGCTGGGGCAGTATAGGGGATCCCGATGTCACTACATATCCTTTGAGGGAAGGAATCAAGCCCTACATAGTTATCTGAAATCTGTGAAGTTTAACGTCATGCAGTGAGGATGATGAATACACCCCGTGTAGGTCTGGTCCATACACGGGGGGAGGGGGAATTTTTAAATATTATTTTCCATGTAGTTTAACATCGTTCGGTAAGGATGAACTCCATGCAGTTTAACGTCATGCGGTGAGGACGTGGGGTATTATAAGATACCGTACAGTTTAACGTCGTGCGGTAAGGATGAACTCCATGAAGTTTAACGTCATGCGGTGAGGACGTACTCCATGCAGTTTAACATCATGCGGTGAGGACGTACTACATGCAGTTTAACTTCATGCGGTGAGTACATTATCCACTTTCGGTTTCTATGAGAAATACTTATTTAGGAATCTCACATTGGTAGGAGCCATGGTGACTTGCCCGTTCATGGAGATCAGGGTATATGTTCAGTTGGAGTAGACCTTGTGTACAACGTATGGTCCCTCCCATTTGGGATCCAGCTTTGGAGGCTTCTTGCCGGGTATTGTTGGGGTCTGGAGGACCAACAATAATTCTCCTTCCAAGAAATACGGAAGACAAATATTTTTGTTGAAGGCTCATGCGATCCGGTTCGGGTATACCTCTAGATGTTGCAACGTGTGAAACCTCTTCTCGTCTATCTGTTCCAATTCACCTAGCTTCTTTTTTGAATGCTCATCATCGGATAATTTATTACAAATGGCGACACGGAGTTAGGGAAGTTGGAGTTCAATGGGTAGGACCACTTCTGTGTCGTACACTAATGAGTACGGGGTGGCCTGAGTAGTGGTGTGGATTGTGGTTTGATAAGCCCACAATGCATGGAGGAGTTTATCTGGCCATGAATTCTTGTCTTTGTCCATCCTTTTCTGGAGAATGTTGGACATGGTCTTGTGGAAAGCCTCTATCTGTCTGTTGGATGCTGCATGGTAGCGAGATGAGTGGTTAGCCTTGATACCATACTGATGGTATAGTTTCTCCAATTCAGTAGAGCAGATGTTGGTGTCGTTTTCCTTCAATATGGTATGAGGGACACCAAATATGGTGATGATATTGGTCTTTACAATGCTGGCAATATTTCTTACCCCGAATTCCTTGAGGGGTATGGCTTCTTCCCATTTGGAAAAGAAGTCGGTTGCTGTGAGGATATACTTCAGTTGTTTGGCCATTGCGGGAGGATATGGTCCCACAACGTCGATACCCTAGACAAAAAATGGCCAGGAGTACTTGGCTTGATGAAGTTACTCCGGGGGTTTGTGTATGAAGTTGGAATGAATCTGGCATGAGTGGCATTTTGTAGTAAAACACTTGTAGTCTTGTGCCACTGTGGGCCAGTAGTACCCAAGCCTTCGAACCTGATGGGAAAAATTGGTCCCCGATTGATGTTCTCCACATGCTCTGACATGTACTTCATTCATTACGGCAGATATTTCTTCTCCATAAATGCATCTGAGGTTCACTCCATCCAGGCCTCGTTTGTAGAGGACCTCTTACTGACCCGCGCCGCCATATATGACAATGTTGATTGCACTTCTCAGTATTTTTTCTCGTTCAGCCCTGTGTGATGGAAGTTCTCCCCGTTGAAGGTAATTTAAAATGGGGGTCATCTAACCGGTGGCATGAGCATATGGCTTGGGGAGAGGATTGACTTCGTGGATTTCTTCCGTCTTGGTCTGAACAAATAACAATACCATTCGATGGTGATAAAAAACTGATAACCATTTCATCCCAGCCTGGGTCATCTTGGGATGTGGCCGCATTGGTTAATGCATCAACCTGAGCATTCTGAGACTGGGGAATTTAGGTCAATGTTGGTTTGGTGGATAATTCCTCCATTAACTTTCAGACATGTTCAAACAGGGGGATAATCTCCTCCTTTTTAATATAATAGTCACCGTTGACTTGCTTGATGACCAGTTCCGAGTCACCTTTTACCTTAAGGTGCTGTACTTATTCCTGGAGTGCGAGTTCTAGGCCTACAATGAGAGCTTGATATTCCACTTCATTGTTCGTACATCATTTTGATAGGAGGAAGGAATATGGAAAGACTTCCTTTTCTGGGGACACGAGTATTATTCCCAAACCCACTTTGTTGAATCTGGTATCCTCCATCCACTTCCTGGTTGGGCTTTGGGATGCACTGTCGAAGTACATTTCCCATGCTGGGAACTCCTATCGAGCCGAGAAGATGTATTCATCAGTAGCTCGGCATCCAGTGCAGTGGTCCCTATCAAAGGGTGCTCTGCCAGAAATTCTTCTAATGCCTGACCTTTGATGGATTTCTGAGGCACAAACTGGATGTCAAACTATTGCAGGATGACCGCCCATCAGGATAGGCGTCTGGTTAGCATCAGGCAGCTGAGGATGTACTTGAGTGGGTTACTCCGCGAGATCAAATGGACTTCATGATGCTGCAGATAATGTCACAACTTTTTAACCACGATGACCAAGGCTAAACAACTCTTCTCAATGTTTGAGTATCGGGTCTTAGCATCAATCATTGTTCGGCTGAGGTAATAGAGATTGTTTTCACTACCTGTGTCATTATTTTGTGCGAGGAAGCCTCCCAGTGATCGCTCTAAGGCTGTCACGTACAAGATGATAGGTCTTCCTTCAACTGGGGGCATGAGCACCAGTGGTCTTAAGAGGTACTTCATCAAGTTGTCGAATGCCTCTTAGAAGTCATTCGTCCAATGGTACGTGACCCCCTTCTTCATTAACATGGTGAAGGGAAAACATTTTCCTTCCAATATGGCTATGAACTGCCTAATATAGGCTAGGTGTCCTTGGAATCCCGTCAACTTAATGAGATTTCAGGGAGGTGGCAATCCCATGATAGCCCTTGTCTTCTCAGGGTCTACTTCGATGCCACGATGGCGCATGACGAAGCCAAGGAATTTCCCTAAGGAAACCCCAAAGGCACATTTCAAGGGGTTCATCTTCAAACTATGCTGTCAGAGTTTGTTGAAGATGATCTCAAGGTCTGACAGGTGATCCGAGCACTGTCTGGACTTGAACACCAGGTCATCCACATAACAATCAATGAATTTCCCCAGAAACGGTTTAAAGATCCGATGCATGGCACGCTGATATTTGGAACCGGTGTTCTTGAGACCAAAAGGCATGACCCTCTAACAAGATACCCTTTGAGGGCCCCTGAAGATAGTGGCTTATTCATCTTCTTGGGCCATACTAATTTGATTATATCCAGAATAGATTTCCACGAAGGATAGAGCCTCGTACCCGGCTGTCACATCGATTAATAATTCGATGATCGGGACTGGGAAATCATCTTTCGGACAATGCCGATTGAGATCTCTGAAGTCAATGAAGACGCGGATTTGTCCGTTCTTTTTCTTGATAGGGATGATGTTGGACAACCAAATGGGGTACTGGACCTGCCGAATAAAGCATGCTTTAATGAGCTTATCGACTTCAGCCTCTATTTTGGTGGCATGTAATGGATGCGTCCTTATGGCGGCCTGTTTATAGCCCATGTGGTCTTCTGGAAGACCCAGGTGATGCAGCGCCACTTCAGGATCGAGTCCCGTCATTTCTGTGTAATTCCAGGAAAAAACATCCCGATGTTGCCTCGGGAAAGAGGTATATACCTCGTGCTCCTTGGGGGACATGGCTGCACTAATGAGAGTAGGCCTCAGATCTTCCTCGGTACCCATGTTTCTTTCCCTAAGATCGTCCACCGTGGTGGAGATACCCTCTTCAAATGCGGTAGGTGCATCCTCGAGATCTTCCTCTTCTTCTTCTTTCAAGTCCTCATCTTATTGATCTGATGGGGGGAGAGTTTTTGGTCTGAGCCTTCAAGGGTTTGAGGGAGAGAAATCGTGGGAATCCTCGCATGAGTATTTGTCCCCATATCGAGGGTTGGAGGATGTTCTCACATTGTCGTGCTCGGCCATCATGGCTGAAGTCATGAGAACATCTGAGCGCGTATCCGTACTTGAACTCCTACTCTCAACATGGTTGATGGGAAGGACATAATCTCTACCAAGCTTCCTAATGGGGTCATTAGGAACCATTTCCAGGCTATTTGGAGTGGGGATCCTGTCGACAACATCGACCAAAGGCTTCTTTTTCTTTTTCTCATTGAACCTGGCGTCAATGTAATGTGACTCGGAGAGCTCTAAAGAGGCCTTGTCGGCATGAATTGTTCCACTTTTTCCATGGACGTTGTACATGATACACTGGTTGTAGGATGAAAAAACAACCATGTTCTTATAGATCCACGGCCTTCCCAGCAGGGCATTGAATGCTGTTCTCTACCGGACCACTAGGAATTCCGTGTAGGCTACCAGGTCACCAAAATGGGTCTTTAGCTTAAATCTTCCAATTGGTTTCTGCTCACTCTTTTCATAACCTGACATTGTTGTGACCGAGGGAATTAGGTCATCCTCACTGTAGCCCAACATACGGAGTGTCTATAGTGGGAGGAGGTTAACTCTAGAGCCATTGTCTATAAAGACTTTCTGGATCTCAATACCATTCAGTGTGCTAGAACCATATAGTGTTCTGATGTGTTCTTGCATGATGACATCTTCATCCTGATCAGTGAAGGAAATCACCGCATTGCATTTAGTCGGGTCAGTCTCCGTCTGGTAAATTTCGGTGGCAGATACCTCGGCTTGGAACTATTGGGGGATGATCAAAGATTCTATAAGCACCTCCCTGAGGTCTGATGACAGGCTTAGGGCATCGAGTATTGACAACTTGGCTGGTACCGATGCCAGCTGCTTAAGGATATCATATTTATGCTCTAGCGGCCAATGCTTCTCCATTGGAGGGAGAGTCTTAGTGGCTGATTTAGGGGATGGAGCATTTGACGAGAAGGGACCGGCCGTGGGGTTGGATATCGATGGTGTTCCCGCATTTTGAGGACTTGGCCCGGCCGGTATGTTTGTGTGTACTAGGCGTCCAGACACTTGTTCCTACTCTGGTGTGTATCGTAAAACAACATGGCTAGAGTGGCTGCTTGTGGAGGTGGAGGGTCATTATTTCTTCTACTGAGTCTGTTGAAGGGATCTCCCACGGGTTTCCATGATACTAACAGTTTGGGTCGGGGTCCAACCGTAGGGTTGGTTTCAGCTGTGGCTGCACCTCCCCTGGTATCCCCTACCTCTGCAATTCCTCCTCTCGGCTCCTCGTGTAGGGAACTTGGGTTCGTAACCATACCCTTCATCAGGGAATGATTCTATAAGATGGATGACGTTAATAGAACCAAATATTGGCTCTTCATCCTTTGATAGGTCAACCTGGTCGGTTTTCCCTCATGGTGCCATTTGGTGGGTTGGTGCCTGTGGCACCAAATTCGAGGGTATATAATCTGCCAGGGTTGGGACTAACTTTGGCCTCGTCGCGGACTGCTCCTCTTGCGATTGTTTCCTCCTTATTCGATTACGCCTGAATGACCAGCTCGTGGAGGGTTGTTAGGTCGATACTGTCAGCTCTGTGGCTTCAGGGGATATTGGTGGCAACACCGGCTGCTGTAGTTGATCTAAGAGTATGCCCTGGGGCTCAGTTAATAGTCTACTGAGTCATCCAGTTATCAAATTTCTGCCCCTTCTTACTGGTGACTTTCTGCCACCCCTCCTCTTTGTCAGAGATGGTGGTAGAGATTCATGCCACATGTGTTTGGGGTGGTCCCTGGTCAACCTATTCAGAGTCTACCATCCTCTGTAGGAGTTCTTTGAAGACGAAGCATTCTAGGATAATGTTCCCCAAAATCCGATGGTAGGGGCAGTAATCTGGCCAGTCATCTCGGCCGAATTCTTCAGGTTTCCTCAGCTCCGAGAGGTGGAGAAAGTTGTAGTTCATGGAGGCAATGAAGTATCTGTGGACTTGATCATATCATAATGAGTATAATTTTATTCTTAGTTCCTCAAACTGGTTTTTCTTCGGTCCTCGCTGATCATCCTGTTTAGTCGGAGGCGATCACTAATGTGAAGGAGGCCCTTGATGATTTGGTTGAGGCCTGAGCGGTGGAGCGGGAACATGGGCCAGCTTGAGTGTGACAATGGATGCTTCAGATCTAGGGGCTCTTTTCACAGAAGCCTGCGAGGCCATTCAGGACTTTGAATTAGTCCACTACAGGGAGTCCTCAATTCTCTAGGCAATGGCCGAGAGATGGAAGAAGTAAGTGGTGCACTCCAATGGTATGAGAGTTGTTCACAACTCATCTCGAAGATTATCGATGTATATGGCTAGCATATCATCTTGAGAAATTGGCCTGTTCAAGGAATAGGTCAGACCTTTCCATCTGGAAATGAAATCTGAGACCCTCTCGTTCTCCCTCTGCTTGCAGTTCATGAGATCGATGACTGTTGTTTTAGGCAACATTGAGCTGAAGTGGAACAGGAACTGCTACCAAAGGTCTTCCCAGCTCTTTATTTACTAGGCTGGCTAACTCGTACACCAGATGAAGGAAGATCCTTGCAAGGTCCGTACAAAGCATCTAAGTTTTACAACATCTTATTTCTCCAAAGTTCCCATCATAGGGTCACAATAGGATGCGTAGTGCATCAGATGCTGTTCCAGATCACCTGATCCATTGAAGATAGGAAATACATGGCTCCCAAAATTGGGTGGAGGCGGTGTGTTGCTCACCCAATCTAGGTAGGGTTTTTACTCTGGCTGTATCAGAGCTTGTCGATGTTCCATCGCTTCCAATCGAGTTGTTAGTGCCTAGATGGTGTTGGTGATACCCTGGTTTACATCCTGTTGGGCTTGGTCCTGGGCAGGCATAGCCCAAGGCATTGCTTGAGGATCCGGATTGGCCAGCACCAGGGGTGCGTGTGCCATTTGTGGCACTTTCAGAGGGTTCAGTTATACTCGCTCCAGTTTCTTCCTGAGTGGAGGAAAGTCTTGGTATTCATCCGAATCTATGTTTAGGTAGTTGGAAGGGTTGGGTCCCTCGTTGGATGGGAGCCCTGACCGTGTTTCGTTTTCCAGGGGAAACCTTAGTCTTTGAGGTGCACTTGTTGGGAGTGAATGATGTGGCTCCTCCTAGGATGCACTTTCAATAAGGCGGTTCCTCTGGAGTAGCTCGACATTAATCCTCCTCAATTCTTTCATCTCCTCTTCCTATTGAGAAAATCTCTCTTCGAGGGTGAGTGGTTCGTCTTTGTCGAGAGATGAAGGTGGGTTAAGGTTAACCAGTCCTTTGTTATTATCCTTGTTGGAAGCTCGAAGTGTAGGATGAGGTGGGTTGGCTGGAAGGACGCCCATAATTAGGGAGGCCCTCTGGTTCCGGGTGGGCACACCTGGTGGTTCGTTGTGAGTCACAGCCTGCCCGGAACTATCGTCTCCCGATCCCTCCTAATTTGCAGTATATCTGGTGTCACCCATGGGGTTAACCTCTATGACATTGATAGATTCATATCGCATGGCATAGAAGATGTAATCTTCCAAATGGTAATAGGATCTCCCGTATCTTCTGTTGGACTTTCCTTTCGTGACCTGGGATTACCTTCGGACTTATTGACAAAGGGTGATGCAGAGGGTTCTTTGGTGTGACCTTATAGTGCACCTTCTTCTTAGAAGGAATGATGATTCAAATGATGGGATAGGATGGGAAACTCCTCTTCTGATTGTCCTCCCAAGATTATAGAATAATCACTCTCATGGGGGAGGTTTTTGTTGAGAGAGTAATAATGCCCCCATCCCTAAGGGCTAGGGTTGTCTCCGTTCCTTGGATATCGAGTCTCTTCCCGGTTTTATTGGTCTTATGGGGGAATATGTTGTTAAAAATGCCCCCATCCCTACAGAGTGGGGATGAACCTTGATTGCGGCAGTGGCTGCGGCTATCGCTACCTGCTTGATCTTGCGTTCCCCTATTCGGGGGTGAACTGGGTTTGGTGATGAGTTCTTCTGTGAATCAATCCCTTCTGGGGAGGCAACCAAAGATCGCTGATTGGACTCTCTTAGGTGAGAGGCCTGTTTTATGTTCTCGGTGGCCTGATTGATGAGTACTTGAATAGTTTGTTCCCGTCGGGCCTGGCGCTTCTAGGACTTAGTCAAGGCCTGACTCTGTTGGGTGTGTTGCCTTTCCTGAATAGGGAGACTAATCGATTGTCATCTTGATGTGATTATGTTGAAACACACCATGCCGAATGGATTTTTCTAGGCAGGGAATGGAGTGAAATGAAGAGCTCCATGTTCTCCCCATCCCCTGATATGGACTCCCGTCAGAGTGTCACCGATGAGGCGGCATAGCTGGTGCAGCACACGAAGGCATGCTATCTCCATGTTTCCTTTGTGACTCTCAGGTTTCTGTTGCCGTGCTGAAGGAAGAGCTTCTAGGTCGATGTGACATAGGAGGTCTCCTATTGTCTTGACGTGGTCTACATACCCATCGTAGGGCATAAAGCTTGATTTTAGTTGGAGGAGGGTTGTCCATATATTATGGCGGATGCCGTGCACACATTCTTCCAAAAACTCTCTACGTATGTCGAACTGAGAGGTAGCCTTAGGATAAAACATAACTGGTATATAATCACTGGCTAGTTGTTTCCTCAAGTGCAGCATATCGACATACTCCTCTGCTAGTGAATCCTCTACATGGCCCGCCCAACTAAGACGCTCGCTGCCAATATGGTCAGAGGAAGTGGGACTGCTAGGTGCTGAATCATTATGTGGGAGATTCCGAGGTTGTTCAGAGGATGAACGCTACCCAGGACTGTCTCTTGATTGAAAAAGGATGTCTTCAGCATCTAACTGGGAATCTGACATGCTTGATCCCATCCTTCTGAGTGCATTGGCATACGAGGGCTTTTCGGTGCTTGATTCGGCAAGAGGAGGACCTTCATGTCGATATGATATTTCATCGCAGGTAGGACCTCTGAAATACTGGCCATAATGGCGAGGACTACCATTACTGCTTGATGCTTCACTGCATAGAGGAATTTTGCAGTGCACACCCTGGGGAGGACCTCCAAGGTGTGTCGTAGCAAGGGGAGCACCTTCTGGCTGCATAGCGTTGTTACGGGGAGGACCTTCGCAACAACTGCCATCATGGTGAGGATAACCATCATGGCTTGACGTTCGATGTGAATCATGGGGAGGACCTTTAGGACACACTGTGACAAGGGTAGGACCTTCTTTTTTCTTGGGGCCAATGCGAGGAGGACCTTCACAATGGAAGCTGTGGTGGCGAGGACTACCATAACAGCTGCGGCAATGGCGAGGACAATCATTACTGCTGCCGCAGGGAGAATATCTGCAGGATACATCCTAGGGAGGGCCTCTAGAATGTACCGCAATGAGGAGGGGGCCTTCTCGTTGCTTGACGTCTCTATGGGGAGTACATCCATTATCAGGGTGGAGTGGACTACCACCATGATCTGATGCCTAGGTGTGTGGAGTTTCATTGTAGTGTAACCCCTGGGCAGGACCTTCAGGGAAAGCTACGACAAGGGGAAGAACTTCTTGTCATGATGAGATGTCACTGAGGGGAGGGCCTCCATAGTTGCGACTATGATAGCGAGGACTACTATCATAATCTGTGGTCCCACTGCATGGAGAGTGTTTGCAGCGTATACCCTGGGGAGGAACTTCAGGGTGGACCACAACAAGTGGAGTACCTTCTTGCTTCTCGATCTTCTATCCACGTGGAGGGTTTCCATGAATCTCATCAAAAGAGGATCTCTTGTGATCGATCATTATATTCCCGTGAGGGAGGCCCCCACGATTGCTCTGGGGAGGACCTTCAGAGCTGCTGGTAGCAACATTGTGGGGAGGACCTTTGCAACTGATACTTCCACTCCCATATTATCGTAATGCATGGGTAGGTTTCTGAGCCTTTGATGTATGCTTAGTGGCATTGGGAACCTCAGATTCTAGTAGAGCGGAGTCGTGAACTCCCTCTTTATTTTCTAGCTGCCTTTGGCACGTTCGGGGCACTCTTTTGCGGGCAGCGGGGACCGTATACTATTGACAACAGCCTTCACCTTTGGGTCCCTGTCTAATTGGGTCCCGTGATGCTTCTGGGATACGCCGACGAACATCTTGACTTTTAGAAGGGATATATTATTTCTCTGGAGCATCCGCCGTGATGGACGGGTGTCCCCTAGTTGGAATGAGTGAAGCTGCTCGATCTGGTTTCCCTTGCATCACAGAATATAGCCGGCGACCCTCCTGGGTGGAAGAAGGGATGCAGATTTGCTCCAAGGTGGTTATCTTGTCTCTCAGATGAGTCACCTAAATTGGGGAGATGGGTTCACAGGACCGAGTCCTTGCTATTGCTGCTGATGCAATTACATTCTGGAAAGTCTGCAAGATATGATCTGGGGTCGATACCTGCTCCTCCATCATTTCCAGGATATGTAGAGAGACATCTTTGGCTGGAATGGGTATGAAGGACCATTCCGGTATCAGAGTAAGAATATCTTGCTTCGGTCCTCTGGTGGTCAGTGGGTACTAATAATTCTTCTGTGTCATGGCAGGTGAACGAATCTGCCCCTGTACTGGGATACGCTGGTTTATCTCTCTGTTGGCCGCTACATCGGGATGGCGGAAAATACGTGCATCCGTAGGGAGATGTCCCTGCATATATTGGTTTCCCACCGTATCGAGTTTGTGGCCTTTATTGGCGGGGAGACGTACCCACCTATGATTTTCCGCCACATCTGGGTAGCAGGCTTTGTTGATCTCCACCATATCAGGATGGTGGGTGTCAGAGGAAACTACTAGGAGATGGTCCTGCAGGTGTTGGGTCTCCACCACGTCAGGTTGGTGGGCTTCACGACCCTAGGCTGGGAGAGGTTCCTTACTGGTAAGTGCCGTCCTGTGTGAGTGACGAGATTGATGGAGCTTGGCAGGGATGCACGCCGACTTGTATGATGCCGCCATGTCTGGATGGCGGGCTCGGGAGGAGCGAACAGGTGTAGGTGACTGTTCATGGTACGTCTCTATGGTTGGGCAGCACAGCTCCTCCTCAAGGACCAGGGTGATGACCGGTCTCTGATTGTACATATTCCACCCTCGTCCAGCAGTTCGAGGGGCCAAAGCTCGAGGAGCATGGGCCTGAATCCTCTGGGAGACATCCTCCCCAGCGCGAGGATGTTGAATCGCTGCGTGACAGCAATGACGTCTGCCGGCGGGGGCCTTGGAGCGGAACCCCCGTTCGGTGGGGATGGAGTCCTCAATGTTGACCTCATCTTCCACCCTAAGATAATGGAGGTACGCATTGTCCCGTTCTAGGGATAGACTCCCGAAATGGTTGGAGACAACATCAGGGTCTGTCTGGATCTACCTTTGCGGCCGCTGATGGGCAGGCGACCGGTGAGTTCTGGCGGATTGGAGGGCATGCATGGCCGCCTCCACCGTTGGGAGTGTACCGTTCACGTGGTAATCTTTTATCAATGCGTCCGAGACCCCACATTGAAGATGATGGGTTGGTGACGGGGTCCTCCATAGGTGAGGAAGTCTTGTCATTGCATAGTTGGAAGCACGGGATTGTGAGTTCCTTCTGGACTCCATTGGATTGAAGGGAGTTCTGAAGGTATTACCTGCAAAAAAGTTTAGCAAATAAATGTATCAAACCCATCAAATCAGCATCTCATGTTCCCATGAATAATTAATAACCTTGCTTGGCCCTCCTTGTGAGTAAAAGGGGGAAGAGGGTGGGACTAGGTTAAATTAGTCATGCTTGGTTAAAGATTCACGTCGGGTTCACCATTTTTGTTTTGGGTCAGTCTCGAAACACCCAATGGTTCTGTATTCGATGATGCGTGTACCTGATTTCCAAAGGCAGGCGTTCACCGGATGGTCTGACAAGTGATGCTTAAGAACTCACATTGGTCTAGAGGATGAGAATTCGGGCTCATCACACCCTTTTGGGGGGAATTATTTCCTGTTCCGGGACTCTCTTATAGATTTAAGACATATTTATATGTTCGAAAATCTTCGGTTTATACCCAAGAATAGTATCCACAGATTTCTCTTGGTTGGGAATGGTCAGCTGAATGCAGGGGTTCAAAATCCTTTATGCCCAAGGTTTACTATCCCTCCTTGGATTAATGACCCTGAGGAGTCGGAACTCATTGAGGAGACACTAGGAGTGGTGCGGTGAACCAATGTGAAGATAGCCGGATCGACCGGTTATTGGGATTGAACCTCATAGAGGCTTCCTACATACCCTACCTAGGGGACAGGGATGAAAGTCCACGTAGTTTGAAAGGGGAGCGTCGGAGAACCGAAATGAAGGTGGACCCAGGGGTCCGTTGGTGATCGGTCTTGAACCTCTTTGAGGCTTCCTACGTATCCCTATGGTAGGGAATCAAAGTCCTCGTAGTTCACATTGACTTGGGACTTACTCTAATAGGTATCCCAGAATGATGGACTGGGGCTTACACTCTAAGGAGCCTAGGGCGATGGATTGGGGCTTACACTTTGAGGAGGTCCATAAGAGGATGTCATGGTCAATGCTTACTCTAAGCCCACATGAGTCATGCTTGGTGTGATAAACAAGAGGCAGCAGGGACCAGAGTATCATGTCGCGAAAGGTGTGTCCATGAGAAGTGGAGTGGGGCTTACACATGAGGGCGGCCCAAAAAGTCGGGGCTAACTCTGGGATGGACGTCCATAGTGAAAAAGCACAGCGGGAGAGGGAAAGGGGTGCTCCTGTGCCTGTCACCTCTCTTGTTCCCTAGGGAAGTAACGAGGTGCATGGGGACGGCTGCCTTCAGATGGGTATGCCGCCCCCTATATGGGGAGGGAAGAAGTGCTTGACCGCCGAAGCGTGCAGTCCCCCATTCTGGCGGGTAAAGGTAGAAAGGGGGCTCTCGAGCTCAGAACCCGCATTACCGTGGGAATGTGAACCTAGGCATGCTTTGGGAATCTGCCCAAGGGTCGGGGAAACCCCTATGCCCCTGTTTACCATGGGTATGTGAACTCAAAACGACGCGCTGATGCACCTGAGGGTTACACCACACGGATCTGGTGGCTCTGGTGGAGGCCTCGGCTCAAGGCCAATGAGTAGGCCAATGAGGAGGTTACGAAGGATCAGGCCAGATTTAAATTGGAAGGATTTTATCTGGCTCGGGGAATGGGATCTCCGAAGGTTTTGGCCGGCCACACAAGGGTATGAGTGGTGGCGCCCTTCGAGTAGGGAAGTCCTACGAGGTTGGAGAGGCCATCCATGAAACAGGGTGGTCTACGAATGGATGGGCATCCCGTGAACCAAGGTGGTTTGCGGCTCCAGGTTCAACCCGCAAACTAGGGTGGTTAGTGGAGGGTTCCATGCAGGCAGTGGTAGCTAAGGGCAGCGCCAGCTGAAGACTCTTCGATTGGGGCTTCGCCCATGTAGGAGGGTGCAATGCGGTGTGGTAGATCGGAAAGGAGGCATAATCTCCCTAGTCCGCGGGGAGTACATCTGTGGAGGGACCCTGGTTCACAGATTTATCTTCTTTGTTATTTTAAGTTCACGATTCACCAAGTTATTATCCATTTTTTTGTTCCTTATTAGTTCGTTCCCTACCCTGGTTTGCGAACTAGAACTTCTGAAATCCTAAGACTTCCTTCGAAATCCTTTCACCCGAATCTGACCAATCTCCTTTCCATAACTTTTCTTTCTTCTTCAATATCCTTTTATAGAGAGGGGAAAAGGATGTATCTATGGTCATGCGGCACCTTTTGCGAAGGCCCATGACCGAAAACCCGGTTCATGTATGACTTGGTCAATCTGTAATTCGGGGGATATTAAACACTCCACCGCGAACAAAACTAGAGGAGTGCTTCGCGGCTGCATAGGGTTCCGCCTCCATTTTGCGAATGAAAGCAGATGTAGTTCAGGCTGGCTAACATAGCTCACAACCGAGGCGGTCCAGAATGGTGAACCGGTTTGGCGCCTGTCCCGCCTTGTGACCACGGAAGATCTTTGCCTCTATCTCGCGAACAACGACAGTCCACAGAGGAGGGACACTTTGCAGAACCGGCCGTGCATCGTTAACATTAGACCGGTCCTCAGACTGATTCCTCCTTAGCCATCCTTGATTATTGTCCACATTTGCCAAATCCTTTTGAGGGGAAATTGGGCAGAATCTCCCTTGAGTTAAATGGGATCATCATTATCCTTTGCGGATTTTTTTTCTTTTTTCAGGACCCTACAGGGTTCAAATTTGTTTTATAAGGTCATAATGATTAAAAGGTGTAAGATTAAAATGATTTATTCATTATATGGTCCTTGTAATTTTTTATATTGATGGGTGACCTCAATATATATCATGATGATGGGTGAGCCTGATATGGCTTATAAGATGGGTGTGATCAGATAGTGACATAATGTGTTGGGTAATGATTATGTTCACTGGAGAATTATATTTGATGTTAACTATATTGTTATTATAATTGTATGGGTTATTTTAAATGTTCTAAGAAGAGTATTTTCCAATGAAACTAAATTATTTTTTTAAAATCTATTCATTTTTTCATGGAAATCATTTGATTTCAAAACGCAATGTAATGATTTTCTGTTTTAAAGAAACAATTATTCCCTTTAGGGGTAAAAGGTGTGTTTTTAAGAATTTTTTTCTCAGTTTCCTATGATTTCTCAGAAAAAATCAGGATTATGATTCTACCTTTATGTTTCCTTATAAAGAGTTTTTTAAATTTGACTAATGGTTTTATTAATTATTATTATATTCCTTACTGATATTTTTGTAGTCACCCACATTTTGAAATGTTTTTCATAGGTTTTAATGATGGAAAAGAAAAAAGAAGAATTCAATTTGAAGGTAATGATAATTTTTCATGAAAAGAGAACATTTTTATTTATAATTATCTTATGTCATGGGAAAATGCATATTAATTAGAACTGAAAACTTTTTAAAATATGGTTTTTATATTATTTATGACCCAAATCTGTAAAATTGTTTACCATAAAGATCCTCAGGTATGTAAGAAAATGAATTATTGACTAAAAACTAAAGATTATGTAATTTTTATGGGTGAATAATTATAATCATGATCCGATGAATGGAATTAGTGAATAAAAAATGGAAATTTGTGGTGGTGTATCTTCCAAGGTAGATAATTTAGAGAGGAACATGTATCTTTATTTCATGCATTCTTTTTTTAATTTGGTTGTTTTGAAATAAATTTTTTTAATAATCCTTAATAAAATTCCATAATACCTGGATTAGGGAATATTGTATTCCACTGTGTTTTAGATTTTGGATTTCACCCATGTGTGGTTTAGGCATGAAATTTTACACCCAAGATTTTAAAACGTTATTATTTTTAATAACGTATACAACCTATGACAACGAGCTTAAATGAGCAATGAAATATTTTTATTTAAATATGACTACTGTAACATAGCAATTTAATTGGTATATATGAATAATATTAAAAAATTATAATATATATATGGGTTATATTTAATAAATATTTATTAATTCTTAGGACATAATAAATTAATTTTTTGTAAAATCATTTTATGCATAAAAAATATGTTTTCTTCAAAAACGATTGTTATTACTCTTTAGTAGTGAGTATTAAAATAATTTTTTTTTTAAAATTTATAAATTTTATTTGATTAAAATTATATCAATTTTAAAATTATAATATCAAAATTATATTATGGTAATTTTTTTGGATACTTTTAAAATGATTGATTTTTCAATGAATAGTGAAAAATATCAATTTTTATAAAATTCTATTTTCTTTAAAAAGCCCCAGTATGATTTCAATTTGATCTAAAATTAACATAATAATTATTTATTTATATGTAATATAATTAATTAAATTTTATCCATCATTATACTTAATTTTGGTATAAGGTCATTTTTGGGGTTAAAACACATTTAAAAAAAAACCATTTTTCATTATGCTTTGTGTTTTAATCTTAAATTATTTATTCCACTTATAGAAATTGAATAATAAAAAATAGATTACATATTTGGAACCCTGAATTAAAATTTTGTTAAATTAGGACCTTTAATTTTTTCCCATTATAAATAGTAACCATAATAAATATTTGTCACCTCAGTAAGGGTAAATCGAGTAATTAAAGTTAAAAATATTTAAATAAGGCCTAAAAATATCCATAACACTTGTATTTATTTTATTTTATAGTTTTTATTCGACCCTGACCATCATAGGTTTTAAAATTTATCAATCTCCAAACACTTTCCATTGATAATGACCATTATATAATATTAAATGAGAAGTAAAAAAGAAAAGGTCACTCTCTTAGTTTTAATATATATAATTTTTTATTGGGATAACAATAGTGTTTTTATGTTATAAATGGTTATATAAATTGTTATTTATTTAGTTTTATCATGTTAATTTATTTTTAATCTTAACTAATG
The DNA here is from genome assembly GCA_963277665.1 of Viscum album. NCBI lineage: Eukaryota > Viridiplantae > Streptophyta > Magnoliopsida > Santalales > Viscaceae > Viscum > Viscum album. The sequence continues at coordinate 1,494,477,476 of OY728119.1, read as the reverse complement.
AAATTATTCCCTTATATTCTCACACAACACTGATATAGTTCTTGTCGAGACAGTATTAAAATCATGTAAATGATTTTAGAAACTATAAAAATAATATTTTTTAGGTGAGTTATAGAATATCAAGAATTATTTAGATACATATAACATATTAGGGATGTTTTAAATGTTTATATTTTAATTCCATTTTTATCTTGATGAATTTTGAGTCAAATTAATTGAATAGTCCAAAAAAATGACATTAATAATATTTGATAATAAAAAATATATTATTAAATTATTAAAAATCATAGAAACCCTATATTTTGCCAAATTAATGGGATATGGTTGGATATAAAAACTATAGTAAATCTAGGATTCCGTGTTCATTTTATAGTAACTTCTTTGACCACTTAAAGAGTAAAAAAACATTAATACCATACTAATAATCAAAAATGTTAATGGGGATGGGGGGTTAAAACAATGTGATAATGGTGAAAACATCACCGAAACATGTCAAGATTTTATTATTTGAGATTAGTTTGAATCAAATTAATTATTTATTTTATATATTAAAATTTGGTTCCATTTTTTCAGAAAAATTATTTTATATTAATTTAATATGTTAATTAATTCAAAGAGTTCATGTCCCCTCACTTATAAAAGGTAACCTCATCTCAACTCTTCTATGAAAATTTTTAACACCCTAGTTCAGACAAGACATACCCAAATCCCATCCTATAATCCCTACCCACATTATTGAGGTCTTATTTTTGGAATAATACCAACTTTAAAGGACCTCATGTGTAAATAAAATGATTTTTTAATAAGATAAAGATAAAGAACATACATTATGAGTCATTTATGAAGTATAAGACACTGTACATTAAACAATTCATTTAATTTTTTTAAATATTTATTATATATATATTTTATTCTATATCCATGATATTGAAAATAATTTTTATATGTTTTTCTATGGAAATAAGTTAATTAGAAAGTAAATGTTTTTTATCATTTTTAATTTCTTTTAAATGTTTTCAAAAGAAATTTTTTTACATATTTTATATGAAATATTTTTTACTTTCTATACAAAATGAAAAAGGAATTTTCTATTTTAATGTATATGGTTTCAATTGATTTTTCCACAAAAAATATTTTATTTGATGTTTATATTTTTTATCATATTCTATGTTTCCTTCAATTAAAAACCCTTCTTTCCTTTGTTTTAGTTATTTTAGTTTTAAAATATTGGTTTTAAAGGAAAGGTATATATCAATATTAGAGAAATATTTTGATTATATGTTAAAAAGTATATTTTAATTTGTTTGATTATTTAAATAAAGTATTTTATGTGTTTAGTGCTTTTTATGGTTCATGGACATTTTTTTATGAATGATGGGTGTTACCAATATTGATATGATGATGAGTGATTCCGATATATCTTTCCAATGCATTGGGTAATGATTTTTTTCACTAGAGATTTATGTTGGTAATTGATCATATTGTTTATTTGGAATTTAAGGGTTATATGAATATTTTTTCCCGATGAAACTCCATGATGTTTCTATTATTTCCAATTATTTTTCATAGAAATCGTTTGATATCAAAAGGGAAGTAAATGATCCTTTGTTTTAAATGAATGATTATTCCCTTTAGGGTAAAAATTATTTTTTTTAAGAATATATTTCATGTGTCCAAGGTTTTCTAAGAAACCCTCATGATAATTGTTTTCTTTATGTTTTCTTATAAAGTGTATTTTGAATAACATTATACAGTAAAAATTATTTCTTATGTAAGTAAATAATTATTTGAACTAAGTGTTTAATACGTTATTTAAAAACTCTCTTTTATGATATCATTATTTTAAAATAGACTAATAGGTTTGTTTATTTATTTTTTTATATAGACTCTTAGTGTGATTTTTGTAGTCATTAATTTTTTTTTAATGTTTTTCATATGGTTTAACGAGTAAGAACAAAAAATAATTCATGTTTAAATTCATGAAGATTTTTAATGAATTGAAAATGTGTTTCATTATAAAATTTTTATATTGGGTTAGTAATTGAAACCGAGTTTAAGTTTACACTTTTTAATAAATGGGTTTGTTATGAAAGATTCAAAACCTAATTCTCTAAAACTCTAAATCAAAAAGTTATTCAAAACTTAAGAATATTAATTATTAACTAAAAAACTTTATTATGCGATGTTTTAAGGATGGGTATGAAAAGTTTATATTAGAGGTAGTCTTCAATAACATTTAATATTACAATTTGAAAACTTTTTTGATAACATCTGTGATAATTATTTGATAAGTATAAAATTGTAAATATTCAGTAAAGTATATATTATGTGATTTCCTATAAATTATGTCCCTATTTGGATAATAGAAAGTGGATACAGATGTAGAACTAATGCACCTAGGGGTAAAAACTATGAATGGAGAATACTGGGTATTAAATCAATCATCACTGGTTTATGATGAGTTAACCTAAGTCTACACACCTGGCTAGACACTCCCATGGGATAATACTTTAGTTAATTTAAAATCTTTTTATAATCCATTATGAAGAATGAGAGGATAAAACCTATGAAAACAGATGTTAAACCATTTTTATATGGTATAACTGTAATTTTTCATGGGTTGATAATTATAAGGTTCATCACAAGTTTGATAGAATAGATACCCCTTATGAGGTTTTATGTGATGGGAATATTTTTTGGATATTTTTATTGATTTTTTATATAAAACCGAGTTATATGTAACCCTTAAGTTTCAAAATTGAATAAATTACCTTAGGAATAATTCCTATACATTTTTATACATAAGTTTAAATTAATTGATAACATTTATTGTTTATAAGATCTTACATGTCAAGTTAATTATAATTTATTAAAATTTGTAAACATATATTTGATTATAAACATATTGATGAGATTGAAATGTAATTTTGTGATTAAGTGATTAATGTTATTTTTCAATATGATATATATATTTTTTTGGAACATTAAATTATTAAGTTAAATATTATGTTATTATATTCTATGTGATTTTATTTGAGTAATAAATGTTGAATTATCTTTTGGAAGAATATATGATTTTAATGTGCCTTTTGGTTGATTTAGTTTCTTTATTGAAATTATTATTATATTTTAGAGATTATATTGTCAGGGAATATATATTTTTGGATATATGACTGTATGAGTGACTAATGTAGAATAGAGATAAATAATAAATCAATCTTGGAAGAATATGTGATCAAAACCTTCTGTTTTTTTGGTTTCGAACTTGGTCTGGAATATTTTGAATAATTTTAAGTTTAGTTATTTATAAAATGTTATAAGTTAATTTTTTTGTTTCATTTTTTACAATCTATAGATTAATATGGTATTTATTTTTATAATGGTTTATTAATATTTGTAATGATCTTAAATTGTTTTAAATTTTTTTATTTTGGTTATTTTTTAAAAAGAAGAGGAATATATTGGTATCCTTTTGTGGAATTTTTTGATCCATTTGGAAATGATTTTACAGCTCCAAGAATGAAAAATTAAACTTAGGTACACGTTATTTGGAGAAAATATGGGATTTTAGTGCACATTACTCAAAGGATGAAATTATACCAGTCTAGTAAATATATTTAATTATGTTATTAGTTTATGGTTAATTAAATTCTGTTCTATAAGAAAAGTATATTTCAATAAAAAAATGTATAATATTACTATCATTTTTGATTAATTTATTGTCTATTTTACATGTCATTGTTTTATGATTTTGTGTTTATTAAATTTCTCATGATCATTCACTTTATTATGATAAACATTATCTGTAACCACCTATCATTATTTGAACAATAATTTTTCCATAATTTCCATATTTTTACTTGTCACTTCTGTTCCCCTATATGGAAATATAGTTATTTTTTAATCTAGATGACCTTCATATTTTCCATTCCCTCTTTTCAAAAGGGAGTTATATTAAACCTTTTTTGGATATGGGTTTTCCACTAAGGTATTGTAAATTTTAACCCTTTGATCACAAAATTAATATAAAACAGAAAGGATGTAATTTATTTGGGGTGTATATAACAACCCATTATTTTAAAAGAATAAAATGTTTGATAGGAAATACCATATGCCACACCAAGATTAAATGAATCACAAAATATTATTTTATAATGATGGTTGATATAACCTATACATTAAATTGGAAGACATGAATAATAATAAAAAAATTATTAAATAAATAAATAAATATATATATATAATAGTTTTACTCAATAAAAATGTATTAATTCTTATAGAATAATAATAATTTTTTTGAAAAGTCCTTGTATGCTTCAAAAATACATTTACTTCGAAAATACTATTTATTGATTTTTTGAGAAATTATTATAATTAATTTATGAATGTTTTTAAAATTTTATTTTATAAAACTGATATTATTTTCTAAACCAACATATCAAAAATATCTTAGGTTGATTTTTTTGTATTTTTTTAAAAAGAATAAATTTTCATTGAATAATGAATAAAACTGGTTCTCGTAAAATTGTGTTTTCTTTTAAAAGACCAATTATACATTGAATTTAGACTCAAAGTAATATGATAATTATTTAATTTTATATAATCTAACTAAATAAATTTTAATAAACATTATACCTGATTTTGTTTATATGTTAATTTTTGGTCATAAAAACACATTTATCTAAATATAGTTTTTGTTGCATTTTGAATTTGTATCTTAAATTAATTTATGAAACTACTGGAAATGGAATCTTAATAAATGGAATAAATATTTGGAATTATGTGGTCCAAATTTTATAAATAGTTCCTTTTTATTTTGGGTCATTGTAAATGGTAGTCATAGTAAATATTACCCACCTTAGTAAGGGAATATCGGTTAATTAAGGTTACAAATAATGTGATAAGGCCAAAAAATATCACTAAAACCTATATTAATTTTATTGGATAAGTGTTTTTAGATCATTACCATAAATGTTTTTAAAATAGGGAAATTTATTTCCACCTTTATTTGATAATTATATTAATATAATTTTAATTACAAAATAAAAAGTGGTTATGTTTAGTTATAAATTTTTGTTTTAAATATGAAATATTTTTTCAATTTTAATTTGTTGTCAATTTTTACCAATGAAATAGTTACCTTAAATTATTACGTGACTCTAACACATATCTTGTGTAAGAAGTAGAAAATTCTGGTAAATGCTTTTAAAAATAATAAATGTAAATTTTTTTGGGAGAGTTATAGTGAACCACAAATTTTATATGAAAATAAAAAATAATAGGTATATTTTAAAGGTTTATTTTGGAATTATATTATTATCTTGATTACTTTAAAATCAAATTAAATGAATAGTTTAAAAATAAAATTATTGAAATTTTATAATAATAAATATTTTATTACATGATTTAAAATTCATAAAAAAAATATAGTAGAATAACTGAATGGGATATGGTTAAATATATCAACCATGGTACATTTATTAGATACTTTTCCTTTTATTGTAACTTTATTCACCCTTTAAGAATAAAAAATCATTGATATCATTGTAATAATCAAACGGGTTTAGAGTGGTTTAGAACAAAGTTATATACATAAAACAATAACCAAAAAATTTCCAAATTTTATTGGATGAGAGTATTTCGACTCATCTTAATGCTATATTATACATATATTTTTTTATCCACTATTTAATAAAAATTTATTTTTATAAATTTAATAATTTATGTAATTCCAATAGTTCCCTCCCCTCACTTATAAAGGGAACATCATCTCCTCTATACCAAAAAACATTTGATCACTCTAGTTCATCAAATACCTACCTACATACCTTACCAAAATCCCTCCAAATATTATAGAGGTATTATTTTATGATTAATACTAACCTTAGAGTGCATAACATGTAAGGAAATGAGGTTTTTAAAAAAATATGAATATAAATAATATATGTGTCAAGTATAACTCGAGGTAAGGGGTAATTTACATTAAAAACATCAATTTAAATGTTTTAAATATTTATTTTATAAATATTTTTCTTTGATATCTATATTCGTAAAAATCTATTTTATATTTATTTATATGGACATAAATAAATTATTAAGGAAGTTTTTTCTTTTATCCTTTTTTGTCAGAATTTTTCAAAATGAATATTTTTTCATATTATATTTGAAATGTTTTGATTTTCTTTACAAAATGTAAGAAGGAATGTTATATTTCAAAATATATGGTCTTATCATTTTTTCCACTACCACAAATATTATTTGATGTTTGGATTAATATACGAGCTTTCATATTTTTTTAAATAAAAATGTTTCTTCCCTTTGTTTTGAGTATTTTAGTTTTGAAAATTGTGTTTTAAAGGAAACAGATATATAATTATCATTTTTTTTATTATGGGTTAAAAAAATATTTTTTAGGATTCTGATTATGTAAATTCATGATTTTATGGGTTACATTCTTGTTATAGTCCTTGGACATTTTTTATGAATGATGGATGATCCCTATATGTATTTGATGATGGTGAGACAAATATATCTCTCAAATGCATTGGGTGACTATTATGTTCTCCAAATAATTATGTTATACGTCAACCATATTGGTTAAAAAAATTATAATTGGTCTTATAAGGGTTATTTGAAGAATTATTTCCCCTCAAACCTACATGAAGTTTCTATTATTACTAATTATTTTTCATGGAAATTATTTTATTTCAAAGGTAAATATAATGTTCATTCATTTTAAATTAAGGATTATTCCATTTTTGGGTAAAAATGTGTTATTTATGAATTGGTTTCCATGGGTTCTCAATTTTATATGAAACCATAAATTTTATTATTTTCTATTATGTTTTCTTATGAAGTTTTTTATAAAATGTTTGGGTGGAAAATTTTATTTTATTTGTATGTAAATGATTATTTGCGATAACATTTTATGATGTTAAAGGGTAATGATAATTAATTATCTTAGTGACTAAAATATACTAATAGGTTTCTTTAATTATTTTTATAAGTACCTTTTTGAGATTTTTCTTCTCATCCACTATTTTTAAAAGTTATTAATAGGGATTAAGGATGAGGAAGGACAAAGAAGAAGTCAATTTAAACGTCTTTAATATTTTCCTTGAAAATAAAGAATGTTTAATTATAACAGTTTAATATTTTATAAAAAATTGATACGGAGTGGGAAGTTTCAATCTTTTAATATATGGGTTTTGTGTATAATAGTTTTGAACTAGTTATCTAAAACACTAAATTGAAAAGATTTTTAAAATATAAGAAAGTAAATTATTAACTAAAAAATCATAATTATGAAATATTTTAAGGATGTGTTCTTATAGGTGAGGTTCAATAAGATAACCCAGATAACTATCAGAGGGTTGAACCAATTGAGGAGGAGGATTAGTGGTAGAGGATATTATTTGCTGTTTAGTGGAAATATTAGGAAAATTATGAGTACATCATATCTAATATAGGGATAGAACACTGTTTGGTGGAGATAAATATTTTCTTCAGTATGATTTGGGACCAGGAAAAGTACTGAATCTATTAGTATTTATTAATATTAGGAAAATAACTCATCAGTGTTGGATGTTTTATCTTGGTTAGTGGAATGGGGTATATATTCTTTACATATAATTCAAGAATTTGCTTTTAGAAAAGATATTATCATCTACCATGAAGATAGTAAAGATGAAGTTAGGAGACTATTTATCTCCATACATTGAGTATGTATCTAAAATATCATGGGATAGTGTACACGGATATATTAAATATTGTTCCTAATCTTTTTCATGATGTGGAGTCTCTTTCCCAATTCCTTGAGGATTAACTCCTCTATTCTCTCTAGTATATAGTTACTCCATTTATGTTGCCTATGTATTTGAAGGTACAAATACAGGAAGAGGTGATTGATTATATGAAATTTCAAGTAGGGCTACCATGAGAGGTAAAATTTTAGGGTTCCTCAAGGATAAGAGTTTTTAGTAGATTCTTTAGGAACCAAGTCCCTTAATGTTCCAACCAATAGGGATTCAATAAAAATAAATTCCTTTTCAGACATCTGATTCTATTATCTTTGGTGTTTTTCTTGGGGGATTTAGAAAGTTTTTCTAGATTTTTGGGAGTTTTGATCATCATTAATCTCAATGAAAAATTGTTCTCATCACTCACCATTGTAGTGGTCGTGTTTTTTAGCATCAACCTCACTAGAAATCACTAGAGATGCCATTTAAATAGTAGTGATAATAAAAATATGCTTCACTAAGAGAAGATGTTGTATGAAATTGATAACCTCAAGATGTTCCTTGTCATTAAGGAACCTCACCTGAGTATGGTAATAGATGTATCTGATAATAGCAATTAAGGAGAGACATATGTGAAAAATTTTATGCCATGGAGGTTCTTGGATAAGAGGGGCTAAAGATCATCAAAGGTACAATTATTTTATCATGTACCCTTATTTGATCCTTATTTAATTCAAGAACCACCCACTCCTTTATTGAACCCTCATTAGTCTGTTATTTGGTACTAAATATAGAGATAATTCGTATTCCCCTAATATTGACTATGCTAATTATTGGCTAGATCATCTTGTTGGATTTATGCTATGGGTGTTGAATTATAATGAAGAAAAATCAGTCATGTGAGGATTTTTTATTAATATAGATACAACTATATGATTTCATCATCAGAATTTATTGGTTGTATTCCATGTGTGCAGTTATCGACTGATTCCATAGGAAGGTCATGTTCTCTTATGAGAATGGTCTGTTTTCATTTTGAATGTTTAATGAGGTTTTAATATGGGAATTAAACATGTGTTTAGACTTATATCTTTTATATAAGACATTTTTTTGAATTTAGTTAGTGCTGGGGTGGTGGAGGCTCTCAGGGTCATTGATAAATTTTTAGATGCATTCCCCCAGGAGGTTGTGAAACTACCATTTAATGTTACTTTAAGTTAAAGATATATATACATCCAGATGATTATCCAATATCAATGGTTACTTATAGAAAGGACCTATATGAGTTTAGTTATATATGAATCTAGAAATGTGATATATCATAGATTGGATTTATCCATCACCATGTGTTTCTATGTAGTTCTCTAGTGTTAGTCATAAAAAAAGATGATTATAGTCTAAGCCTATATATAGAATATATATGGTTTAATTTGGGATGATGAAGAATAATTACCCTCTTATGAGTATTGATGATATTTTTTATGATAACTCTACCATAAAAGATTATATAATCTTTATTTTTTCATGAAAAAATCATTTTATTAAATTTCATGTATCATTTCCATTTAGTGTTTTAGAGAATTTGTTCAGAACTCTTACATAAACTTCCCATATATTAAAATGTGTAAACATCCAATAAGTATCAATTTTTTTACAATATAAACATTTATAAGGAAACATGTTTTCTTTTCATGAAAAATATCCATTACTCTCAACTTTAATTCTTATTTTTTTCTTAATCATCCTTAAGCCGTGTAAAAAAATATGATAATATAGGTTGAGAAAAATATATTATTAATAGGCATATAAAAATAAATAAAGAAACTCATTAATCTATTTTAAAACCATGAGATCATAAAAGAGACGGTTCCTTTAACATAATCACTAATATAAAAATACCCTATACCAATGGTTTGGAACCATTAGTATAAGTTCCCTAGCCATTGGAGGATTATTTTTTGGTTTGGCGTTGGTATAGTTCTATACCAATGGTTCTAGGAAAACCATTGGTTTAGGTCATATGAAAATTCTATACCAATGATTTCATAAAATCATTGTCATAGATAATTAAAAAAACCCATCTTGGTTTTGATCATAGAACCTCCTGTTTATTATCCAACTACTTAACCACTAACCTTACATGACTTTGGTTAACATAATTTCACATATATATATATATATTCATAATAATTTAACTTTTGATTTATTTAATGTTATTTGAAAAACAATTCCATAAATAATATGTGTTCCTGAACCAACGGTTCTCAAAATTGTTGGTAAAGACCTATACTAACTGTTTATAGAATCATTGGTATATGTTATTTGATTTTGTGAGCTATACCAATGGTTTTTGAGAAATCTTTGGCATAGTGTAGGCCTATACCAATGGTTTGGAAAACTATGTTAGTATAGGGTCACTATAATGGACCTATACCAATGGTTTTGGCCAAACCCATTGTTACAGATCCATATAAGTGACCTATACCAACAGTTTTGTCCAAACCATTGGTATCGGTCCAAATTTGTAACCTATACCAATGTCTTAGGAAAAACCATTGGCATAGGTCTATATAAATGTCCTATACCAATGGTTTTGGCCAAACTATTGGTATAGGTCCAAATTAGTGACTTATACCAACAATTTTGGCGAAGAATGTTGGTATAGGTCCTATTTCTACTCGTGAATACACTTTGAGATAAAGTTATTATTTACTAACATCTAAAATTAGATTCACTTCCCAAAAACATTTAGATTTTTTTATAATAAAACATAAAGTAAAAACATAATCATGATGATTTCTTAATAAACATGGAAACCCATGAAAAATATTTTCTCAAAAATCATATAATTTTACAATAAAAGTGCATAATCATTCCCATAAAACAATATACAATTAGCATTCATTTTGAAATGAATCAATTTAAATGAAAAATAATTAGAAATAATAGAAACTTATTTTCAGATCCTTGGTAAATCATCCTCATAGAACCCTTGAAAGAATAATTACATGTATAATAACTATTACGATCAAATTTCAATATAATTGTTTAGATAATATAATCAATACCTAATTATTTTGAGAGCTATATCATTCTCACCCATTATTAGAACAATTTTCAGGATTAATCTTTTGTCATAAATATTTTATAAGGACATTATGATGCATTAATCATATAAAATATGGCATTTACATAATAAAACATCTAAAAATATACCTTAAAATCCATAAAGTATTTTTTTTTGGATTTTGATATATCCATTTCCTTGGAAACCCAATTTTTAAAACTAAAAGACCCAGAACAAATAGAAAAAGAGATTTTATTTGAAAATAGCATGGAATATTATAAAGGACATCACACATTAAATAATGGGTCTAGTGGCGAGAAATTCCTTTGATACAACATATGTAAAAATAAAACATTTATTTTTGGTACTTTTGTATAGAAATACACAATGATTCATAAAGAATATATAAAAAAATTATTTTAGAAAAAAATTGAAATAATGTAAAAAATATAAACAAAAGGTCCTTTATATTTCATTTATTTATATATAAATACAAATGAAATTTATTTATAATAATATGTACATATAAGAATAATAATAAGGAAATAAATATTTAAAACATCTAAGACAATATTTTTAAGGTAATGTGTCCCTTACCTCGATTATGACTCAATAAGTATATTATTTGTCATCTATAATAATAAAATAATATTAATAAAATACTTTACTATGATCATTTTTCACGTTTATTACTCCTTTTATCTTATTTATTACCTTTTCATATATAATTAATTATTCAATTAAGTTCATAGGGAATGTTTTGATGATATTTAGTAAATATTCCCAAAATGACTTTGGAAAGTTGAATATGTTCTAGGAGGTCATTTTTATACCATCTATAGAATAATAATCTTGAAAAAAATTTCATTTTCATACATTTATTATACTTTTAAAAACATCCATGAAAAAATGAACTATGCTACAACCATAAAGAGGGTGGGCTATGCCTATGCATTAGCAACATTTTGATTTTTCAAAAACATGATATAAATAAGGTAAATGTTATTTTAAACTTATATAATGAATATTATATCATAAATATCATATTATTTCTTTAAACTCACTTATATATATAAACCACATGATGTGGTCATAAAAAATTAATCAAATCGATTCTTGGAGGTGGTATTCAACACGTAAGCACAAACCACATTATATTTTTCAATGGATTGAAAGGTAAGAAAATAGGTGATAAATAAAATTTAAATATTTATAATTACAAAAAACATATCATATATATGAATTAAATATATAATTATAACCAACCATGAGAGGAATTGATGGAAAATGAATAACATCGTTTCGTGAGGTGGTAGTCCACTATACATATGATTTATTGTTTTATTTCCCATTTGATGGAAGAAGATATGGATGTAACTTATGATATTCACATAATAAATTCCATGGATAATGAATCTAGTTAATTTTTTTTATTTCATTATGTTTAATAATATTTGAAGGATGTATATGAATAAATAAAAATAAAACATTCAGTTAAAATCTATACCTATTCTTTGAACAACCACATTTAGTTTATATCTTAATCCATTTATGGTTGCTATTATAAGAATAATTGGACCTCTAGAATGCAGGGAAATTTTTTTTGAAGGGATTTGGGTATGTCTTGGCTGAACTAAAGTTCTGAAAAGGTGCGAGTAAGAGAGTATAGGTCGTTTCCCTTTTTAAGTGAGTGTAGGGGAAATTTTGTAATTACATAAAGTAATAATTTAAAATAAATTATTTTTTCTATAAAAGGAGAAAAAAATAATTTTTATAATATAGTAAAATTATTAGTATAAATAATATCATATAACAAAATTGTTATAAGTTTAGGTGATGTTTCTACCCTTATCACTTTGTTTTGACCCCCTGTTAACCCTTTTGATGACTACGAGAATATCAATGTTTTTGCTATTTATGGGTCAAGAATATTAATATAAAAGTTAAAGTGAACCATAAATGAATCATGTTTGATATATTCAAATATATATTATAAATTTTTCTAATTACAGTATTTTAATGAATTTTTAATTATTGAATAATATATTATTCATTATAAAATATCATTATTGACATTTTTGGAAGAATTCATTTAATTTTACCGTAATGTATTAAATATAAAAATGAAATTAAAATATAAACCTTTAAATTATCTATAATATGATATATTTTTCTATAAAAAATTTTGTACACTGTCAATCATTGAAAAAATAATACATTTATAATTTTTAAAGTCATTTACATGATTTTTGTATTGCTTGCACAAGCACTGCCTCAATGTTGTGTAAGCATTTCTAGAAATTATTTCTTTAGATAAAAATTTAAAAAAATTACCATTATTATAAAATAATTAATATTTTAAAAAATCATTCAAAACTGAAAATGAACTACTTTTGTCTTTATGAAAACATTTTAGAGTCATTAAAACAAAGAGAGCGAAATTTTATTTATATTATTTATTTAAAATTATATTAAGATCATTGTTAAAGGAAAGTGGAAATGAATTGATAATTTTTTGAAAATTTTATAGTAATTATTGAAAAAACTTATCTAATAAAATAAATATAAGTTTTTTTGTAATTTTTAGGCCTTATCACATTATTTTTAACCTTAATTAGGTGATTTACCATTACCAAGGGGACAAATATTTACTAAAGTTAATATTAATAATTTTAAAAATTAAAAGGAAAAAATTTAATAAATTTATCCCTAATTATTCAAAAAATATATTAAATTATTTAAGATTAAATTTATAAAAGTTATGAAATAAATTTATGATAAAAAAAACCTAACAAAAAAAAGTTTTTTAGAAAATTTCACATGTTTGCCAAAAAAATGAACTTATACCAAAATCTTATATAATGATGATTAAGATGTAATAAATTATATTATATTTAATCAAATAATAATTATTTTACTTTATGATAAAATTCAAAGAATAATGTGAGTTTTTAATAAAATTAAAATTTTACAAGAAATAGGTAATTTTCATAATTCACTAAAAAATTGAATTTTTTAGAAACAAAAATCACCCCATGATAATTTTAATATGATAATTATAAAAATTATTTAAATTTTATCAATTAAAATTTCTAAAATTTCCAGAAATTAATTATAATATTCATTCAGAGAAATCCATAAAAATCATTTAAAAAAATAAAGCATAAAATGAATTTACTAAAAATTTTGTGCTTATTTTCTCAGTATTTATAAATTTGTGTTGAGTAAAACCTATATATATATATATTTAAATATTTGTATTTATCCTATTCATATTCGATGATTCAAAACTAGTATGTATTGATCGTATTTTAATAATTGTATTTCATTGTTCATTTAAGATCGGTGTTGAGTGTTGTATACACTGTCAAACATTTTTGGGGTCAAAATATTAGGGTGTTATGTTCTCCCCCTCTAATTAATTTTTTAGTCAAAATTTTAACTTGTCATTAGTAATTAAGGGGTTTACATTTAAAATTATCTTTGTTCAAAACCCAAAACATAAAATGTTCTAATAAAACATAATCTTCAATGGAGGGAAAGTGAAATATAAAGGTTCTTTGGAATAATAGATAAATAGATATCTAAAAATGAGAACATTAGTAGGAGGTGAAAATATATTCCTAAAGAAAAAAGTAATTTCCAAATGATTATGGAAAGTAATAGTGAAAATTTATCACAATAATGTGAATGATCATGTGAATGTTAGTAATCATAAAACCATAAACAAAAAAGATGTGGCAAGACCATTAATTCATAATAAATAAATGTAATATAATAATTTTTTAAATTTTAAGATCATTTTCATAGAGTTGAATATTTACTTTAGAATCTTTATTAAGTACATAAGAAGATATACTTTCTTTACAAATATAATTTCTTACATTAATCAATTAACATAAAAATTGTATATTTATCTCTAAACGATGAGTACTCAAAATGATTTTTTCTTTCCTGAAGCACTAAAATTAACTTCTAATCGATTAAATAATTCCACAAAAGGATAATAATCTATTCCTCAAATATTTAGAAATTTACCAAAACCAAAATGTTTAGTATAAGGTTAGATTGTTAACAATATGAATAAACCATTATATATTGAAATACAACCATAATTTCTAAAACCTAAACAGTGATACCCAAAGTTAAACTTAGATCATTTGAAAATTAAATTACCTAAAAATTATTGAAAATATTCCCAACCATGTTCAAAACCCAAATATCATAAATATTTGATCACATATTCTTCTTTGATTAATATAACATTTATATACAACCATAATTAGCTACTCATATAGTTATATACTAAAAAATGTATATTCTCTATCATATAATGTCCAAAATATTCTAATCATTTCCATTAAAAATACTCAATCACCATAAATCCATATTAAAATCATATATAATTCCGAACGGTAATTCAAAAATTATTCTTCAAATAAAATATCTTCTTTCCTAATAATATGAGGTTTACCTTTATCATATAATGTTCCCTAAATCTATAGTGATATTATTCAAAAATAACATTAATAACCTAATCACCAAATCTGTTTTAAATACCATATTTATCTATATCATAAAAAACATGTTCCCAAATTATAATAACCCATAATTAATTAAATAATAATTTTCAGATAAAACCTAAAGTTAATCAATAAATTTAAAGTTAATTCGATAAAATATAAATGAAATATTCCTCAAATACATTTTTCACATGATAAACATAAGGGATACATATACCTAAAATATCTATCAAAACTCAATAAATTTATCCAAAATTATTATCATCACATAAACCTCAAAACGATATCTATTATAATAATCTTATGATCAACTGTAGACTTATCAAACCATGAAACATTAGGGTTATACTATATGAATTTGGATTATCATAGGTTTAAATATACTCTATCCTCTTATTCTTTATAATGGTTGATAAAAAGAATGTAAATTAACCAAAGAATTATCCCATGGAAATTTATAGATACGTGTGTAGTCCTTGTCCCACTCATCGTGCACTAGTGAAAACTAAGTTAATACCAAATCATTTCCTTTCAGAGTTGTTAACCCTTTGTGTATCTATGCCACAACCACATCCACTTTTCAGTATCCAGATAGAGATTTCCATTTAAAGAAATCAAAAAATATATAATTTACATAAAATTAAGGATGTTATGCTTATCTTAGACCTATCTACAAGTTTATCACAAATGTTTTTAAATACTAACTTTAAAATTTATCAAAAACACCCTCTAATACCAACTATAAGTTCCCATACTTAGAAAATTATAGAATCCTGATTTTTTAGTCATGAATATATTGAGTCAAAATTTATAATTATGAATAATCCATTCATTTTATTTTTTAAATCACAAAAAAATTATTATATACTTGATTAATAACTATTAATGCCCAAATTAATTTATAATGTTTTTTTCAGAAAATATAATCTTTTACCACACATAAAATTAGTTTTAAAGTATTCATGAATATAAACCAAAAAATTTCATTATGATTATCGTAAGGAGTACATATCTGATAAACATAGGATTATTCTTTATTAGATTTTACGTAATACTATATGTATTATATTTTATAATAATAATGTTTTAATAATTGAACTAATCTTAAAATTATTAAACATTCGATCCAAACACATAAATATTTTTGTAATTAAATTTCTAAGGAAGCCCATCCGACTGAATAATTTAAAATATTGAATATAGAAAATTGATTTGTAATATATATATTTTTTTTACATTGTGATGGTGTAAATAAATACTAGGTTAGACTTTCAGTTATATCAGAGAGGTATGATCTGTCAAAGTTCCAGGTGTTTACGTCTTTGCAGCAAACTTGGGGAAATGTGACTATTGGGAGAAAATATGACCATTAGGAAGGTTTTTTAATAAATACCCAATCATTTAAAGAGTTTTAATGGTTTGATTAAATTTTTATCTTGATTTTTTATAATATTAAAATGTGTGAAAAACTTATTCCTATACATTTTTAATTCTGTAGAATAGTAATTATAAGGGAACCTTATTTGGAGGTCTCTTTAAGAAAATTTTTGAAATTATTACTTACTTCTGATTGTTGTGATTACGATCGATGGATTATGAGTATAGAAAGATGGATAATATGATCGTATGGTTGAGGGAATTTTGGGATATTATTATAGATTTGATCCCTCAGATCGAGGACTGTATGGGATAGGTAGAAAGAACAAATATGATCATCATATTGAGGGATTTCCTTACTAAGGAAAGAAATAATTTCTTATAAGCATTAAACAAGGGATACCTTCTGCTAAGGTATATGGCTACCTTAATCTTAATGTTAAAAGAGATATATTAATTTTAAATAGATTCAAGTCATTATTACATTATTACTATTGTATTTCTTATTTATTACATGTTCTATATTCCATTGTTGTTGTATGTATTAGTTTTATCATAATGATTCTGAATACAATAAACACAATCTGGCCTATTAATCACATCTACTCTAAATTCGAGACCCTCTTATATAATCATATATACTCTGATTATGATCTTTATACTCTAATTTTATCAAAATCATCTTTATTATGATAATTTAATAATTAGAATAAATACCAATTACAAATATGATATTTTACTTAAAAGTGGATAGTGAAATTGTTTAAACTCTTTTAAACTAATGTTATTTAAAATAAAATTAACCCATATTGTAATTGAGTGATCAAGAGTGCTTTAATTCTATCCTCATATCAATATTACTTACATTAATTTATAAAACATGGTATATGAGAAGTATTACACTACTCAAATAATTTATAAGTTTTTAATATCTTTGTTATTTAAAGTCTATTATGTTTTTATAAACGTTTTTCTTATTAATATTTGAAACACTGATGTGTTTTTGGGAAAAACGTTTTTCTATTATGATGGATGGTTTTAATTTGGGATCCATAGAAAATATCAGTCCAAACAAACCTTTTATTTTATATGGAGCTGACTATGAATATTGGAGAGATAGAATGAATAATTTTTTTATTAACACCATGGTTGATAATTTTTTTAGGTTTAATGGTGATTACCAAATACCTGATAAGGATGCTAAATATTTCACATAACACGAAAATAATGAATATCAACTAAAATAAATAATTATAAATACTTTGATATTCTCTATGACTAGAAGCATATATATTCAAATATCATCTTGTGAAGCTATGTATGGTATTTGAAAAAGGTTATAGGTCACACATTTTGGATAATAAAAGGTTATTGAAACTATAAGAGCAATGCTAAGAGCTGTTTATTGAGATTTCCATTTCTTACCAGGTGAATTAGTTTCTAAGATGCATCAAAGATTCGTGATTATTATTAACAGTCTTCAACCAATTGGTGATTAATAATTACATGATGAAATCCTTGTTGAGAAAATCATAGATATCGTTCCAAACAAATGGGAGTATAAAATAACTATTATTGATGAAACAAAGAAAGATAATAATATCACATTGGATGGTATTATTGGAAACTTGGAGTAATATGAGAGGACAACGTAATGAGATGCTGATAAAGAAAATAAAAAGAATATTGGGGTTTCTTTTTCTACAACAACCTTTTCTACTAAATGTCAAACTCATGAAAAAAATAGCTATTAAATAAAGAAAAAATTTGTTCTAAAATATGATTCAAGTACTTATGAACACACAAAAAGGGAATTTTCTAACTCTTCCATGAGGATGAAGATGATCATCACCAAGAAATATTTTCAACATCATTACAAGAAAGTCTATAAAGATATAATTGATAAGAAATATGAAGTTACTTGTTATAAATGTAAGAAAGGTAGATAAATCTGACAAGATTGTCCTATGCTAAAGAGGAAAGACATGAAATATAGAATTTTTGAAAAGAATAAAAATAAGTACTAAATATATAAGATCAAGAATGTTTTAATATCATCAGATACTTGGGGTGAAATTTGTGGTGATCAATAAAAAATTCATATAATCAATAATGTTTTGGACAAAAGAACACAAGCCTTTATTCTCATGTACCAACTATAAATTAATTTCTTATGGATAAGGTACACACCACAGAAAATAGTACTAAAATGTATTTGAAATATAATTATCTTTATGAAAAGGGTTCAGTATCTTCTGATAAAGAATCATCCTCAAAAGAAGTTAATTCATTACCTCATTATAATAAAGTGTTATGATTTTATAAACTTTTAGAAATTTTAAATTGTTAATTTTTCCAAAAAAAATGGATAATGATAACTCAAGGATAAATATTTTGAAAAATAAAATATCAGATCATTCTAAAAATCTTGATAGTTCTAATTGTGAAAAGAATAGTTTTTCAAAATACTTAGAAAAGTTATTTTATGAAAAATACACATTTTAAACTAGTTTTGATAAACTCAATTTTGAAACTATTACTAATGACGATAAAAATTTAGTTTAAAAAATAAAGTCTGAAATTCCAACTATAAGGAATTTATTATCCTAATTTTCCAGTGGTAAAAAAGATTTGATAAGAAGTATAAAAAATTATTCCTCTTGGTAGTGGTTCAATAATGGGTTATACCAATAAAAATTTGTTTTCAGTAACACATTATGTGTTCCAAGAAATGTACTATTTTGTAATAAGTGTCAAAATTGTGGTAATTGGAAATATAATTGTTATCTTAATAATGTTTAATCCTTAGGTTTCCACAAAGAATATTTTTCATATAAAATAAGGATACTTAATGTTTTGTTTTCTTTCATTACTAGACCCATGAAGGTTTGGCTGCAAAAAGACTAATCTCTTTATTCTCAGGAAAAAAAAATAAATTAATAGGAATAAAAATACATTGTATATGGGTAGTGGCTATTCTTGACATATGAATGGTAACAAAAACATTTTTGAAAAGTTCATGAAGACAAAATTTGGAAAATTTACCTTCATAAATAATTCTCAAAAAATTATTTTCAGTATATGTAATGTAGTTCTTCTTGGTAAAGTATTAATTTCAAATGTTTTATTTGTTAAAGGACTTAAGGACAACCTTAATGTATTGGAATAACCGAAAAAATATTCCTTCACCATATTTGGGTTAAAATTGTATATGTTGAAATTTGTATTCAAGATAAATAGTTTTCAACAAAAAAACAATGAAATAAGAAAATTTTGTTTTCAAACTAGTCTATAACTCATATGGAGTTTAAAAAATATTTGTACTATTGAGGAAATAATTAATGTAAAATTTAATGATAGTTTTCATTTTGTTTTCAAAAATCCTCAATCAACATCTTCATATGTAATTTCTATAACTTATTTTCAACCTATATTAGAATGTTATTTTAATAAGAAAATAACTCCATAATTATTTTTTGAAGTTACTCAAAAAGAATATTTTTTAACTAAAGTTGATGAAAATAATTTCAAAATCCAGGAAATCATTGTTTTTTTGGAATCATCCCAGTGAAAGCATCATTGGTGATTAAATCCACCAGTTAGGACTAAAGGTTTTGTAAGAAATGAAATTGAATATATAGATTTTACTTTCTGATTTGAAAATAAGAATCATTGTGATGATTTAGGTGGTAAGGGTTGGATTAAGGCTATTCAAGATGAGATAAATGAATTTAGGAGGAACAAAGACCAAGCCCTTGTTGATCAATATAAATAAACATATATAATTAGAGTAAAATGGGTTTTTAAAAACAAATGTAATGATATTTGAATTATTATTACAAATAAAGAAAAAAAATAATAAGGATTATAATCAATAATAAGGAATATATTGTGAAGAAACCTATGTGCTGGTAGCTATAATTGAATTTATTTATATTCTACTAGCCTTTGCAACATTATTTAATATCAGGATTTTTCAAATAGATGTAAAGCATGTTTTTCTTAAGGTATATGTTTAGGAGGAAATTTATTTTGAACAACTGCATAGTTTTTACAATAAAAAACATATCGAATACATTTATTAACCTATCGAATTTTTATATAGACTTAAACAAGCACCTAGATCCTAGTATGATTGATTAAAAATATTTTTGTAACAATTTTTTTAAGGGAGCTACATATCCAACCATTTTTATAAAAGAAGTTAACAAAAATATTATGAAATTTCAAATATATAATTATTACATTATATGTGGGTCAAATCAGTGATCTTTAATATATTCCTTTGCAGATCCTATGAAATTTGAGTTTGTGATGTGTATTATGGGCGAGTTAACATATTTTCATGGTTTTCAAATTTCTTAAAAACAAAAAGGATTTTGTATATACAAATATATGTATATAAAATATGTTCTTAAAAATTTTTTATAAGAAAATACTAAATATATTTGTACTCCCATCGATACCTCAAATACACTTCACCTTGATGAGGCTAGGCAACCAGTTGATTAAAATATTATTAGAGGTATGATAGGATGTTTACTATAATTAACTGATAGTCATCGAAACATAATGTTTTCTTTATTCTTATGTAAAATATATTAATCTAATCCAAAAGAATCCAATTTAAAATATATAAAAAGAATATTTTTTTATCTTAATAGATCTATTGATTTAAAAAAAATTTATTCTTCTATAATTTTTTTTGAATTTTTTTTTTCAAATGCTGACTTTGGTGGTTACATAATAAGTAAAATATATACATATGTAAATTTTAATTTATTAGAAGATTAATTATTTTCTTGGTATTGTAAGAAACAACAAATGACATCACTTTCCACTACTAAATCTAAATATGTGGTAGCTGGAAGTTGTTGTTCTGAATTTTTGTTGATGCAGCACACACTCACTAACTATGAATTGAGTTAATAAAACACCATGTGATAATAATAGTTTCATTACCGTAGGTAAAAAAACCCACAAAATTACTCACATACTAATCAAAATAATATAATACACAATTTACTTTAGGCCCACACACTTAAATGAGATATAATTTTATAATTCATCGGAATGCAAGATCAACTTGCTGATATTTTTACAATATCTTTACCTTCTAGTAGATTTTTATACCTTAAACAAAATCTAGTAATGATCAATGTAAAATGATAATTCATATCTACATCTTGTTTACTAGTCTTCTTATAATTAACTTACCCTTCTTCATGGGGATAAAACATATGTTTATTACTTTTCAAAAAAATTAGGTTTCTTAAAAAACATCATTATGAGGTTCTGGATTCATATTTATTTATAATATTTTTAGATTCATTATTTTAGATCTTCAGACTCAGAAAATGTTACAATTTTCCAGACTCAAGTTTTCTTAAAAATATTTGAATTCAAAAAAATTTCATAAAAAGATTCTACTTCTAAAATTTTGTCTTCAGTTTTACAAATAAAAATTATTTAATGTTTTATTTTAAAATTTTAGTACTAAAACTATAATATTCAACTTCATAAATATATTGAAATATAATTATTTTAGAACATTTCAGGAAAAAAATATTATTCATACCGATGATACTTTATACTCTAAAAGGTATTTTTATATATTTTTATATATTGGAACATATTCATTATAATTATTTATCTTTGTTATTGTAATACTTTTGGTTTTTATAAATAAAATTCAATTTTTTTGAATTTTATTTTTTTCTTTTATTAATTTGTTTAAAATTGTATCCATATAATAATTTATTTTAAAACCTTGAGAGTTCAAAATTATTTAAATCCTTCTTCGAATAATTTTCAACTGTCAAATAGGAAGGTTTTCTATATAACCTGTTGGATCTAGTTTGGAAGATGAAACAAATCTTCTATCACCTATATAAAGGGGGACCCCTCTCCTCTCATGCCCCACATATATTATTTAGTGGAATTTGTGCTAATTTTATACTACCTTCAAGTATCTCAATTTGAAAAACATTCCTAACGTGTAGTCACTAGTTTCTTTTCTAATTACGATGGTGTCTACTAATAATTTCAATGTTTGGTTTGTATTTAGGGAAAGGTTCATTAAAAAATAATTTTATGATAAATATTATTCCACTTTGAAAAATGTTATAAAATTACATAAATAGGACTCTTTTTTTATAGGAATGTAGAATGATGATCATGATTTTATGTATATTGATTCTGTTTGATAATTTTATTGTTATGTTTAGTTTTTTCAAAGAGAAATAAAAGCATAAATTTTCTTTGAAGGTAAATGGAAAAGGGTATCATATGTTATATAGGAAAGCATAATTTTTTTTGGCATACCATCACGAAGAGAAGGCTATTTACCTTATAATAAATTAATGGATTACCTTGGTTGTTTTGATAAAAAAAGGATTTAGATTCATTATTTGATAATTACAAGAAGTTTTGGAAAGTATCTAACATAACCCCAAATAATAGGGTTATTTTTTTTATGGATGAAAGGTTTTCTAATTCTAAGGAAGGGAGATCGACACATTGAAAGTATTATATGTTTTTATACTGTATTTATTAGTCAACTTGAGAAAAATTTATTTTATGGGAATTATTTTTTTTAACATTTAAAATTTTAATACCGGATCCATTAAATCAATGATTATTATATTTATAGCTATAATAATAAAGATAATGGTTGAATGCATGATGGTTTTTAACATTTCAAAAAAAGAAAAACTGAAGAAGATGATTTTTAATCATTATTGACAACACAATGAAAAGGATGAGGTTTAATTTTGATGGTGAATAAATGTTTTTTTGTTGAGAATGTTTTGGAAGTATAATTATCAAATAAAGATAAGTAGAGTGACTAGTAGAAGAAAAATAAATCCTAGAAGGGTTATCAGAAAATAAAAAGGAATGTAGAGTTATCCACACCTATAAAAGAAAAGAAATAAGAGAATTTTTCTAATGAGATAAGGGATGTGTGGATGAAAAAAAAGGATAATAGGAAACTAGGTGATCCTCAATTCCAAATTGATCTAGAAGAAGACAAATCCTTTAGAATACATGGTGCTAATACTTTATAGGAAGAAACAAGAAGAAGAAGCAGAATAAGAAATCAACATATAATCATTTATGGGAATTGTTTTTTGAATGGATTTACATTAGAATCTAGGAATATAGTTTCACTTAATTTCCATACTGATCAATGAAATATAGATGTGGTATTCTCTTTTTTAGATACCAAAGTGGTAAATGCCAAAGTTCCTTCTATCACACACAAGGGAATGAATAAAATAGTTAATGAAGAATCTATACCTGAAATTACAGAAAATACACCAGAATTGATAGCAGATGGTAAACATGATTTAATTACAGAAAGCTACCTTAAAGAGGTATTTCTTAATGAAATGGATGAACGTGGTGTAGGGATTGATATTTTAGAAAAATAAGGAGAATAAAAAGTAGGAAGTGAAGATATATAAAATAAAGAAATTGTTGAAGAATAAGAAGACGAGGATGAATATGACGAGGATGAGGAAGAGGGATTAATTGAAAATACTGATAAAGTAATAATTCAATGTGATAATAACTTATTAGTACAATAATCTTCATCAGACTTAACCTCCATGAATGATATAGGTAGTTATGTTGACAGTTATGAGAATAAAAAATCATCATAGGATTAAGATAAATATTCATATCCGAAAGTTGAGAAAGAAAAAAAAATTCAAAAACTGAGTGTAATAAAGATAAAAAATATGAAGAAGAGATCGTTGAATTATCTAATTGAAAGGATTTTAGAGATAAAATTGTGAAATTAGTATAAAAGAGAGTTGATAAGGTGAAAGAAAAAGTGGTTGAAGTGGGAACCATTTATGGTTAACTTATTGAAATAGAATAAGAATCATATTCATAAAATATAATAATAGTTTCAAGAATTGATTATATTATTCATGCTTTATAGAGACTCGAAGGAATAATACCATAAATTTTAATACTTGAAGCCAGTATTAAATAGATTAATGAAAATAAAAGTGAAAAATTATAATTAATAAAAGTTTTAATAGATAAAATAATTTAGTTAGAGGTTGGTCTCATAGTTTTATAATAATGTTATAAATATTTCAAAAAGGAATGAAATAATGTTGTTAAATGGTCCCATAATATCTATATTGATGATAAGATGCATGATGAGAGTTTTGAATAAATAAAGAAAATTATGAATGAAAAATTATAACACTTCAGTCAATCAACTAAAGATATGGTAGAATGTATAAAAATCATGGAAAATTATAGATATACAACTAACATTTGGACTCAAGAAGTGAAAGAGTAAACATAAAAGATGAATATTTGTAGTTGGAGTTGTCAAGAATAAAATTTTAAAAAGAGAAAATCATATATTCTAAAAATAATAATAAATAATTGTATAAAAATATTCTGTATCAATAATAAAATATTTAGTTTCCAGAAGAGAATATTTATATCTTTGAAGAAAATATAGAGAAGTTGGAGTTGGATAAAAATTTGTTTAAAAAGGTAAAATATTTTTTCAAAACCATTATGAAGAAAGGATGATTTATTCTAACTCTGATTATATTTCAAAAAACATTTGAATAATTAATAATAAATTAAAATTTTCATCCAAATGCGATTTATTGAAAATATTCCCAATTTTGATTGGTTTAATATTCTCTCATTATTTTTTAGATGATTAGTTAATTCATTACTTTTATTGTCTATAATTTCTTCTCTTAACATTTTTCATGAAACTCAAGGATTTTATCCTTTAGTTTTTGAACATCACAATGTGGGAGAATCTTATTGAAAGGGGGATAATTTTTCTTAAATGGGGAGATGTTTTTTCATCAATTATTAGATTATAACACTAAGGGGGGTTGAAATCTTTAGGGGGAGTTTTAATCCTATGGGGGAGTAAATCATATTCATTAATTTATTAAGATGATTCATAAACTCTGGGGGGGATATAAGGATTAAATATAATGTACCTAAAAGTAATAGACTGTATGTTTTTAAAAGTTATATTTTCATTTATGTTTTGGGTTATTTCTTTCAAAAAAGGGGGATATTTTTTATTAAAAAGTTATACTTATGACTTTTCCATTCCTTTAATTTTGGAAATAAAAACACTTTATTATATACTTCATTACTGAATTTTTCTTTCCAAATTATTTATGATTTTTTTGTAGAAATGATTATATTTTATCATACCTAGAATTAGTTCTATAGTATTAATGAATATAAACCAACATTTTTCATTACTATCATCATAATGAGTATGAATCTAATGAACATCATATTCACCATTGTCATATCCATTGTAAGTTTTTAGGTCTTATATTTAGTACTGAAAAAGTATTAACAATTATACTGATGTCTGAACCAATAAACATCAGATTCAAACTCATAAGTAATATCATAATAAAATTTGTAAGGAAGTCCATCAGACTAAATAAGTTTAAATTTTTAATATGGAAAATTGATTTCTTATTTAAGGAAAACATTTTACACTATGAAAGTGTAAACCAATACGACAAAATTCTTTCAGTTATCCTAGAGAGGTATGAGATATCAATGATCTAGGTGTATAATTCATTGTGATTAACTCAAAGAAATATGAACATTGTATTGGTTCTTTATAAATACATGATAATTTGAATAGTTTGAAAGGTTCAATTACATTTTATCTCTCGATATTTATAAATATTTCAAATCATCAACAAATTGTTCTTAGACATGAGTAATTATTTAGAGAGAGTCTTTATAAGGAAACATTTTCAGGTTGTCTCCTTAAGAACATTTTTTTAATTATTATTGGCATCTGATTTTTGTGATTACAATCATGGGATTGCTAGGATATAAAGTTACATAATTAGATCATCATATTGAGTGATTTTATGGATAGTAATATAGAGTTGATCCATCATGTCAAGGACTGTCAGGGATAGGAAGATAGAACAAATCCAATCATCATATTAGGGTATTTCTTTACTGAGGAAAGACAAATATTCTTGTAATTATAAAACAAGGGATACCTTTGGCCAAGGTTTTTGTCTACCTTACTCTTAAGGTTAAAGGAGATCTATTCATTTTAAATAATTATAATTTAGTCCTGCATTATTTATATTATATTAATTGTTTTATACAATCATTATATTCTGTTGTTCCTGTATGTATTATTTTTATTGTAATGATTCCAAATTTGATAAACATAATATAAAATATTAATTAGGTCTTCTGTGAATCCAACAAACTATGATATAATCATATATACTCTTATTACAATCTATATAATCCAATTTTATTAAAATCATCCTGATTATGACACTTTAATAATTAGATTATGGACCAAGTATAAATCTAATATTTTACTTAAAGTGGATTGGGAAATTGTTTAGTTTAATCTATTTTATACTAATCTTTTTTAAAATTCAATTGACCCCTATTGTAATTGAGCCCTAAAGAACATAATATTTCGATCTTAATATCATTATAACTCATATTTATTTCCAATATAAAATAATTTTTTTCATTTGGAGGATACCTTTATTTTATATTTTCATATAAATTGTCCAAAAATCTTATGTCAGAAACTTATATATTAAAAAATAGACACATCCCCTTAGTTTCAATTTTTTCATAATAAAATCCTTTTATAATAAATCATATTTTTTTCTTTAGGAATAATATTCATGTATTTTAACTTATCATTTTCATTTTTCTAACTAATCCTTAAACCCAATGTAAAAAAATTGAAATCATGTAATTTTCAAAAAACATTTATTAGGTAATTATAAAAATAAATAAAGAATCATGTTGTTCCATTTTAAAACAATGAGTTCATAAAAGAGATTATGGACTTAACATAATAAAATTTGATCTCAAATAGTCCTTTAATTACACAATAAATCAGCTTTACTGCCAAATGTTTTCCATAAAACACTTTATAAGAAAGAATAAATGAAAAATCATTAGAATTAGGGTTTTCTACAAAACATGATAATCCATGAAAAAACCATTCTTAAAAACATACATTTTTACCATAAAACAGAATAATAATTCTTTTATAATAGAAGATAATTATCCTTCCTTTTGGAATTAAATGATTTACTTGATAACTCATTATAAATCATAGAAAATTAATGTTTTATTATTAGGAAAACATATTCATAGTACCATTATAAGTTGAATAAACAATACAGTAAACTTATAATGTAACTCTTTAGATAACATAATCATTATCCAAGGCATTGAAAAGTTATATCAGGATCACCATCATTATATCTAGATTGGCATCACCTATTATTCATAAATAACTTCCAAGGACTATAACATATATGAAACATATATAATATTTCATTTCCAAAATAAAAATCATAAATATATACTTTTGAAACGATAATCAAAATAGATTCGGATATCAATATATCTCTTTACTTTAAAACCCATTTTTTGAAACCAAAATACCTAGAAAATATGGAAGGTTGGGTTTATTTGAATAAAAAATGGAATCCAATAAATTAATAAACACATAAAATAATGTTCAAATCCATGGAAAAATATTTTTGATCCATATATTATAAAATAGAAACTTCATTTTTCTGTTTTTAAAGGAAGTCAAATAACTTCTTATAAAAGACATAAAAACGTTTCCTTTTGAAAGAATATGTATAAAAGTAAAAATTGAAATAAAATTTTATTTTTAGATCATATATTTCAATATAATTACTTATAAAAATTATTTTTTGGAATATGAATGTGTCAGAAAAATATTTAGAAAACAAATCTTTAAAACATTTAAAATATGGGTTTTAAGGTAAGGTGTCCCTTACCTCGATTATGACATGTCACATACATTATTTATCTTCATAAATAAAAAATATATGTTAATTATTAAATTTATTAATAATAATTTTTATGTTTATTATTTATTTTAGTTTACTTATTACCATTTTATCTACAATTTATTAGTCATTTTAGTTGACGTCAGATGTTTTGATGATATTCATCTCATATTTGAAATATAACATTGGTAAGGTGACTATGGTAAAAGTGGTAAATTTTATATCATCCCCAGAATAATAATCCTGAAATAATTATAATTTTTTATATGTTAATTATATTATTAAAACCAACCATGAATGAATAAACTATATTACAATCATAGAGATGGTAGGCTGTATGCATGGGTGGGTAATGTTTCCATTTTTCAAAAAAATATAAAATAAATATAGTTAGTATAATTTTATCTTTATAGTATGAGTATAATATCAAATATAATATATTTATTATCTAAATACACTTATATATTATAAATGTGATTTGGTCCTGAAAAAAGAATTGCATCGCTCAGTGGAGGTGGTAATCCACACATACACACAGTCGATGCTATCAATTTTCAATGGATGTTAAGGTAAGATAATAGATGATACATTATAATTATAGAATGATAATGTTTTATTAATGATATATATATATATATATATTAATTCTATCATTATAACCATTCTTGAGATGCGTTGATGGAAAAATAATTACATTGTTTCGTGAGGCGAAAGTCCTCCGTACAAACGAATGATGAATTCATTTCCCATTTGATGAAAATGGAGTTGGATATAGGTTTTTAAATTTACATAATAAAATATAATTATATAGAAAATACTTATGTTATTATTTCATTAGGGTTTACGAATATTTTATGGAGTTATAAGATGTATTAAAACTAAAACATTTAGTTAAAAACTATACATCTTCTTTGAACAATCTACTTTACATTACACCTTCATACCTCAATGTTTATTTTTATTCCAAAAATAATAACACAATAATATCAAGAGGTATCTTAAAACGGAATTTCTGTTGTAATTTGATAAAATATATTTCTAAAAAGGTACCAGGAAGAGAGGAGAGGCGGTACCCTTTTATAAGTGGGGTGACGGGCTCTCTTGGAATTACATAAAGTATTAAATTAAAATAAATTAATTACAAAAAATAAGTTTATAGTTGATATATTACCAGTATAGGATTATCGTGATAATAAATCCTATCATAAAATAATAATTATACATTTTTCTGTGATTTTTTCACCCTTATCAATTTATTTTGACCTATCATTAACCATTTTAGTGATTACCATGATATCAATTTGTCTTACTCTTTAAGGGTAAAGAAAGTTACTATAAAAATTAAAATTAATACATAAAGGGTCCAATGATTATATATGAAACCATATCCTATTCATGTTTATTAATATACATTTTTTTATTAATATGTAATCATTTATTAAATATTTGTTATTATAAAATATAATTAAAGTAATTTTTGGTTCTTTTCATTTAATTTTACTTTAAAGAAATCAATATAAAAAGGGAATTATAATATAATCTAATAAAAAACAACTAATATATTATATTTATCCGTACATTTTTTAAAAAAAATATAAATCACCAAAATAATATTACTTTTATTGTTTTTAAAATCATTTACATGATTTCTATATTACATGCCCAAGAAACGTGTTAGAGCTATGTAAACCCTTAAGTTAGTTATTTAATAATTAAAAATTAAAATAAAATAATTTATATTAAATATAAAAATTTATAATTAAAAATAACTATTTTTTATGTCTATGAGAAAAATTCAGTAATACTAAAACAAAGAGAGTGACATTTTGTTTTTTTTTCTATATTTAAATTTATATTAAGGTAAATATTAAATAAAAGTTGAAAAAATTTGATAAATTTTATAAAATATTATGGTAATGGTATTAAATAACTTATAAAATTAAATAAATAATGATTTATATTGTTTTTTTGCATCTCACATAATTTTTTAACTAAATTAATTGATTAATCCTTACCGAGCTTATAAATATTTACTACATTTACTATTCATAATGACAAAAAATAGAAGGTATATATTTAAATAAATTTTACTTATTATTTAAAAATATGGAATTATTTTTTCAATATTATGTTTTTATAAGTGGAATATATTTAAGATAAAAACAAATCACATAACTAAAAATTGTTTTTTTCAGAAAAACGTGTTTTTAAGCCCAGAAATGAACTTATACCAAAATCAGATAAATTTATGATTAAAATTTAATTTATTATATTATATATAATTAAATAAAACTTATGTTAATTTTATATAAAATTAAAATAATAAAGGGTCTTCTTAAATAATTCAAAATTTTACAAAAAATATTTATTTTTTCTATTCACTGAAAAATCATTATTTTTTAAAAAATCCCAAAAATGTACCCTATGATAATTTTTATATGGTGATTTAAAAACTAATATCTAATTTATAAAATACACTTTTTAAATTTTCCATGATTTAATTATAATATTCTGTCACAAAAATAATAATAATCATTTTTGAAGAAAACATATTTTTGAAGCAGAAAATTAATTTATTGAAAATTTAGTGATTTTTTCCAAAGATTTAATTGTTTTTATGAATTAGAAACCTCATATATATATATATAATTTTTTTTATTCTTATTCATATTATACAACTCAAAGACTATGTTATATCAGTCATATTTAAATAATAATATTTTATTTTTTCATTTAAACTCAGTATTCGGTGTTGTATATATAATATAACATAGTGTTTTTTTAAATATCAGGGTATTAAACTTTTTTAATAGTTATGTATATATAATATTTCATCTAATATAGATCTATAAATTGGATATCATAAGTTTATGGGGAAGGAGGAAGATATTCTGATGATCTCCTTCCAGTGCAGGTATGAGAACTCTAAGTTCTTGGTCATGTCATTCAGTTCCATGATCACACTAGTTGTGTTCATAGTTCTCATGAACTCTATAATACATGTATTCCTATATAACTTTATATTCTTTTTCATCAAACATATCATGATTAACTGAATTTTAGAGGAGTAACTTGAATACCATTTTAGAGTTGTCTTGCAGGTCGTTTAGAATCATTAGTTATCTGGAAGGTTTTCAAAGTGTAAGTTATAGACATAAGAGGTGGAATTACTCAGTTATGTGGTGTCACATCAGGGTGTGGCCTTAGACCTATCAAATATTTAGGTAATTGTGTATTGTCAAGCATTATATAATGTGGTATATGATTATAGCTTCCTCGGTCTCACAATACATTACCAGAGGTTCTTGTATGATTTCTCGATGATCGTAGTCCCATTGAAATATTTAACCAGGAAAGAACAAGATTTAATCATTATTAGTCAGTATAAAACTAAATTTGACTACATTATGTGGATATTTATCAGTACTATGGTGCTTCATTTTCCATTAGAATGGGTGGTATTTGTGGTGCTATGTTCCACTTCCAATCTAGAATTGGGATTAATATTAATGCAACAAATGGTGGTGATCACTTATTAGTATAGGAAGTTATGTCTCCATAAGAATAATTATTCTAGCCATGTTCTTGAGCTACTAGTGGTTGTTTCTAAAGTGATGTTTTTTCATCATTACCTTATTAGATAATGTTTTTCTAGTATTTACCTATCACATGATATTGAGGCTATGCTTTTTTCACTATGACCTAAATATATGAAAATAGTGGTGGATGGAATTACTAAAGGACTATGAATTTGAGATCTTCCCAAACTCATGAAAAAGATTTTTTTAACCGACAAAATGAGTAAGAATTGATGATGGGATGTTGGTCAAGAGTCCAGAAATTTTTTGTGGGAGATGGAGGAGTTAGTTTTAGTACACCCAGATGCATAAGGGATTTCTAGTTGTGGATTATTTTTTTAGATAAACATGAATTATTATTAGATTAATTAATTATTGGAGAATCAGTATGGAGACATAGAGGTAAAGGTGATGCATTACTGATTTTTCTATATTGATAATACAGAAGGGTGGTCATAGGATGGTAAGAACAAGATGTTGTTTCAAAGGTGGATGTGCATTCCAATGGGGATACAGTAGGGTTTCCTTATTTTTTTTTTCACATTTCTCAATTGGAGGTACACCTAGGAGTGTTTATGATGTACCCTAGTTTGAGGGAACATTTTTCATGTCCTGATATGAGATGGGTGGTGGTAGAGTTCATGTTTTAATGTCCAGTATTTCAGTAGGTGATGTAAGAACATCATTTTTCTTGGAAGTTTTTAGTAGCCATTGGATGTTATCATGTGGAAGTGGGATGAATTATCAATGTAATATACAATGATATCTATGTAATCATGAATCAATTGAAGAATTTATCTCACATCCTAATAACAAAGAATTTGGCCTCCATTAATTTTTTAAAAAGGAGGTATATGGATGTTGTTTTGTGTCTACCTGGGGATACTAGTACCATTATCTCATATTTTTTATTCTAATTTTAGTTAATGAGGGTATATATTATTGAATAATTCTTTTGGAACTCATTTATGCTTCAAAAACTATTTTCACCCTCAGAAATATGGACGGATTGAGGAGACCAACAAAATGATGGAGGATATTTTGTTGGCATACATTTTGGACTCTGATGTATATTTAAAAAACATTGTCCTTTGGTTTAGTACACATATAACAATATCTACCACTCCTAAATCATCATGGACCCATTTTATGGTTTTTAAGATATGTCCTTTCATTATCTATTATGTTGGTAAATAGTGGGGGTGTCATTGGTTCTCAGTCCCAATGTGGTGCATAACATGAAAAAGAAGGTTCATGTAGTTTTTTAGAGGATGGAGGTGTCATGGGAATAATATAAATATAATACTAATCATTGGAGGATACCCTTAGATTTTAAAGTTAGGGAAAATTTATTCTTAATGGGTTCTCCTTGTCATGTAGGGCATAAGTTTGGAAGGGGGAGTAATATTTTTTCCCAGTTCATTGGGCCTTTCAAGGTGTTAGAGGGTGATGGTGTGGTGGAATATTATTTGGAACTTACACCATAGATGGAGATGATTCATGACTTCTTCCATGAATCTCAGATTCATTAATGTCTTAATTAATACCCCCATTTAATTTACTGAGGAGAGTTATTATAAGGCCCCAACCTTATACATTACTTAATCTTGAGTTACTTCAAGAATACACGTTGAGGATCTTTTCAGGATTAGATTTTTAGAGAATTAGATCATAAAATATTCATTACATTCCACATTTAAAAAAATTGATTACATAAAAGATAATACTCATTTCAAACATGGATTCTTTCTTGACACTTCCTTGACACTATCATCACATCATGTACCTTTCCTTTGACCTGTGAAAAACATTTCAAAAACTTGGGATGAGCATAAAAAGCTCAGTATGGGATATAAAAGTACGAAATGAAAACATTTTCCCATGTATGAAATCATAATTTACTCATAAAACATAATCATTTTAACATACCTCATCAAATCATGAATAAATCATAGAAATCATAAGACATAAAGGTAACTTGAGGAATTCATAACATTCTTACGTAGGGAGTAACCCTTATGGTTACGTTTGGAATACCCATCACAGTATATTCCCTAAATCTCTTCGGAGGAACCTTAACGTTTAACACCTTTGCATTACCCAATGCATTGGAGAGCTATATCGGGCTCACCCGCCCTTAGTTTATGATGGAACCACCCGTCTTCATAACAATGCCCAAGAACCATAACATAATCGTATCACATAAAACATGCATAAAAGAAAACATAACATTTCCACATTTCAATCACAAGATTTCAGTACAACACATTAATATAATAAAAACATTATTAAAACCATTTTAAATACCAAAATAAAAGAAAAGTAAAACATGGTATTTATTTCTCAATTGTTTTAAAAAGTTATGGCTTGTAGAAGAAGCCGAAACTCAAATAATGGTCACAACGACAAGGAAGACATTGTCACAGCATACGTACGACAAAAAAAACATTCTCTTTTTTCATTTAGTAAACTCTTCGTAAAAAAAATATTCCTTTTGAATAAATGTAAAAGTCAAAGGGGTTTATACACCGTATAAAAGAAAACAAAATATGCCTCAATGAAAGGAGATTGAGACGAAGTCCCTTACCTCGTATCCGACTTGACTCGATCATTATTTAATCTCCTAAATCATAAACATGAGTTAATTTCTACTTTCTTAAGAACCATTTTCAAGTTCATTATTCCTTTTATATCACTTATTACCATGTCATGAACACTATGTAATTATTTAAGTTAATAACAGTCGTTTTACCGATCATTGGTACTTGAGTAAAAAATAAACTCTTTATAATTACAAGTTTTTCACGTATCCATTATATATAGAGTTATATTCATGATTTAGATATCATATATATCATATATATTCAGTATATACATGCATTTATAATATTACATAACATTTAGAGGTAAGAAATGAAATGCACCGTTCATTGAGACGGTAAGCCATACGTACGCATAACGCTACTTTCATTTCTATTTCATATTTTATGGAATGGAATCATAATGATATAAAGGTGTATTATAATTCTAGTATAATATAATATATAATATCATTAACTCCATCCTTTATATGTCTCATATATGGCAGTAACAAATCAAATCACTTTGAGGGGGCGGTAGTCCGCGCTTCCTAAAATGAAGATATCGCATTTACCCATAACGGAAGCCATAAAGGTATGAAAAAATGAAAAATATAGAAGATTAATGAAAACATAAACATATTATATATAATATATAAATATAGTGTCATATTAATGGCCTCCTTTGAAGGTGTTAGAATAATATTGAACAATCATCGTTTCGTGAGGTAGAAATTCGCCATCCACAGAAACAGTATGCTCTTTAACCATTAGATGAAGTTGTGTGTAAGTATAGCTCGAATAATTCTTATAACAACATCCTAGTAGATTTAAGATACTGGTTTTGTTACAAAAGAAGTTAATAAAAAGAGTTTAGGGGGTTGGAGAAGAAAAATAAAATAAAAGAACACAAGTGAAGACATTACCTTTAAATCGGGTAACTCTTCTTGGTTTGAACCAAAACGGTTTTTTGAAGAGATTTATGCCTAAGGTAAGTCTTATAGGATGAGTAGAGGGATGTTGAGAGACAAAATGAGCAGATATTGGCCGATCCAAAGTCTTGAGAGGTGTGGGTAAGGAGGTAGAGGTGAGGACCTTTTATAAGTGGAGAGGAGGGGCACTCTTGGAAAGGTATAAAATGTTACTTTATTTTCAAATGAGTTTCAGATTTTAAAGGTCCCACATTGATGTATTTCGAGTATAATGTGATAAGATATCTAAATATACTCATAAAATAGGTCTTTTACAAGTGTAATTCTTATATTTTACATTATGTTTTCATTTTATTTAAATCGTTCGTTAATGAGGTAATCGCTGCATCATCATGATGTCATAAGTAATTTAATTTATTTAATATCTAAAAATAATAAAAAAATACTATTATTTAGGAAATCTTTTTATCTTTCCAATTAGTATTTATAGTCTAATATATCATTTAGGTATACAAAATTAATTTTTTTTTACTTAGGTGATACATTCTTTAGTGATATTCTCCTTTCTTTAAAAATAAAAAGATAAAGTGTCACATTAATGCAAACGTGATTCCATGGGGTCCCTAAGTTTGGCACAAGGAATCCCATGGTTGGCCATGACACAACCAGTAGCTTTAAGACACATGTTGGGGTCATTTTTGTATTATTATGATATTATTTTATTATCCATAACTACCCGATTACTAATTAATCAAGATAATTAAAGATAATTACCATCGTTACTATTCATAATGTCCAAAAACAAAAGAGTATTAATTCGATAATTTTGACCTTATGATTACAAATATGGAATCAATTTTACCAAACTCCAAACATAGAAATTTCAATAATTAATTTAAAAATAATTCCCGTTGTCAAAACAAATAGCAGATTTTTTGAAACAATATCTTTGAAAAGTTTGGAACTTGTTTATACCCAATTCCAAAGTTAAATTAATTATAATGACCACCATTGGATTATATGGTAAAAATATATTCTAATTAAACTTTAAGACCAATTAAAAAGATAATCTATCCATATAATTAAATTAGATGAAAAAGCAGTTTTGATGTAAAATGCAGTATTTTTCACTATCCATTAAAAAATGAACATTGTCAGAAAAATACCAAAAATTAAACCATGGTAAATTTAAATATCCCAATCATATAGAATAAGTTTATTTTGAAAAATAGAGATTATAAAATTGTCAAAATATATATTTAAAAATGGTTCTCCATCAAAAGGCGGTAAAACAATATTTTAAAAATATTAGTGTATTCCATGCTTAAGATTGGATTTATTCTCATTTTAAAGCTCTAAAACACTATATAATTCATAAATAGACATAGATAATATTTTATTATTATTCATTACTTACTTGGGATGTTACATCCTTCCCCCGTTTAGAAAAATGCCTCCCCGCAATTTATTTACTTATTGAATAAGTGGGGGTATTTATCCCTTGTTGCATTTTCAGATTCCCATGTTGCCTCTTCAATCATGTGGTTTTTCCACAAAACCATTACTTGATGAATCACTTTATTCTGTAACACCTACTCCCTATGGTCAAGAATCTGGACAGGTTGTTCCTCATAAGATATATTCTCTTCCAGCTGAACTACCTCTGGACTCGAAACATGAGATGGATATGGCATTTTATTCCATAACATTGAAACATGAAAAACATTGTGTACCTGAGATAAAATCAGAGGTAAATCCACTTGGTATGCAACTAATCTAACTCTCTCCAAAATTTCATATTGTCCAATGAACCTTGGACTCAACTTTCTTTTCTTACCAAATCTCATCACACTTTTCCATGGTGAAACTTTGAGAAAAACATGATCAGATACCTCAAAAGAGAGATCCTTCCTCCTATTGTCCGCATAACTCTTCTTCCTACTATGATCTATTCTCATGTGTTTCTGTATCAGATGAACTTTTTCTGACAACTATTCTACCAATTCTGGTCCCATCAACTTCCTTTCACCTACTTCATCCTAAAAAGCTGGAGTTCAACACCGCTTCCCATATAATGCCTCAAATGGTGCCATCTGTATACTGGAATGAAAACTGTTATTATAAGAAAACTCAACCAAAAAAAGATGTTAGTCCCAACTTCCATGATAATCCATCGAACAAGCACGTAACATATCCTCCAAAGTCTGAATTGTTCGTTCTGACTACCCATCTGATTGAGGATGAAAAGCTGTACTAAAATTTAATTCAGTACCCAATGACTTTTGAAGGCCTTTCCCAAAGTTATAAGTGAACCTGGGATCACTGTCAGATATAATGGAGAGAGGAACTCCATGTAACCTGAATATCTCTTTAATATAAAAACGTGAAAGTTTATCTAGTGAAAAAGTATCTCGTATAGCAAGGAAATGAGCAGATTTAGTCAAGAGATCAATAATAACCCAGATTGCATTACTACCTCGAGGTGTCTTAGGTAATCCAACAACGAAGTCCGTGGATATATTATACCATTTCTGCTCTGGTATAGGTAAATGATGAAGCATCCCTTTCGGTAACTGCCGCTCTGCTTTAACCTGTTGACAAGTCAAACACTTCACAGTAAAATCCACAATGTCACTTTTCATTTCGTCCCACCAGTAATACTTTCGAAGATCTCTATACATCTTAGTACTGTCTGGATGAACTGAAAATGGTGAACTATGAGCTTAACATAACAACTATCTCTTCAACTGTGAATCACAAGGCACACACAATCTCTTCCCAAATCTCAAAACACAATCATTATCAAGGTTGAATTCAGGAAACATACCCTTCTGAACTAGCTCTACATTTTTCTACAACTCGCTGTCTTGCTTTTGTGCTTGATTAATTCTGTCTGATAGAGAATATTTCACTGATACCTGAAACAAAACAAAATGACATCCTGCACCAACAACTTCTATGCCAAATTTCATCAAATCCTTAACCAAATGATCACGTTCCAAACATAACGTTGTTAATGAAGCATTAATTTTTTGACTCAAAGCATCGGCCACTTTATTTTCTTTTCCTGTATGGTAATGAATTGTACAATCATAATACTTGATTAATTCGAGCCATCTCCTCTATCACATGTTCAATTATTTCTGAGTGAATATATACTTTAAACTTTTTTGATATGTATATATTTCACACTTTACTCCATAAAAATGATGACTCCAAATTTTTAAAGCAAAAACAATAACAACTAATTCCAAATCATGTGTAGGGTAATTTACCTCATGAGTTTTCAACTGATATGAAGCATAAGCAATTACCTGGTCATTCTGCATTAGGACTCAATAAAGTCCTTTCAATGAAGCATCACTGTAGATAACAAACTCCCCATTCCTGGAAGGTAGTGCCAAAACTGGAGTATTCACCAATCTTCTTTTCAGTTTCTGAAAACAATCATCACATTATTTTGTCCAGATAAACTTAACACCATTCTGAGTTAGGTTAGTCATTGCACTAGATAACTGTGAAAAATTTCAAACAAACCTTCGGTAATATCCTTCCAAACCAATGAATCTATGAATCTCAGTTACATTTGGGGGTCTTGGCCATTTTTCAACAACCTTTGTTTTTGCAGGATCAATAGTTATCCTATCTTTAGAAACAATGTGACCAAGGAAAGAAATTTGTTGCAACCAAAACTCACACTTTCTGAATTTCCCATACAATTTCTTTTCTTTTAAGGTTTTCAAAATAACCCTTAAATGTATTTAATTCTCCTATTAATTTTTAGAAAACACCAAAATATCATCAATGAAAACAACCACAAACTTATCTAAGAACTCATGGAAAATTCTATTCATAAGGTCCATGAATAGAGCAGGTGCATTGGTTATCCCAAAAGGAATAACTAAATATTCATAATGGCCATATCTTCTATGAAACGCGGTCTTCGGAATATCTTCTTCCTTTACCTCCAACTGATGGTACCCTAATCTCAGGTCAATCTTTGAAAAAAACTGAGCTCCCTGGAGCTGATCAAACAAATCATCAATATGAGGAAAAGTATATTTGTTCTTAACAGCGATGTTATTCAAGGCTCTATGATCAATTCAAAGTCTCATAGAACCATCTTTCTTTTTAACAAATAAGACAGGATCACCTCATGGTGATGTGCTAGGTCGAATGAAACCTTTCTCTAATAAATCTTTCAATTGCTCCTTCAACTCTAAAAGTTCAATTTGAGCCATTCGATAAGGGGGTTTTGAAATTTTCTTAGCATTAGGAACTAAGACAACAGTAAACTCAACTTTTTGATCTGGTATTATTCCAGAAACTCATTAGAAAAAACACCAGGATACTCATTTACCACTGTCACATCATTAATCTGAACAGTTCCTTTGTTTTCAACAATATGTGCAAGGTAACATTCATTTCCATCATTTACAAGTTTCTCAGCCTCTTGATATGTCATCAACAGTAAGGGTTCATTCTTGTATACAAACTTAAAGTATTTCTGAAAAGAAAATTCTTTAGCTCTACAATCAATTTTATAATGGTAAATAGAGAGCCAATCCATACCCAGGATAACATCAATCTCTACTAGTGGTAAAACATATGGTTTTCAAGTAGGTTCTTTCCACAGATAAGGATAGGATGATTCTTATAAATTATTTTTGCATCAACATTTACCCCAGGTGTTTTTACCACAAGTTCAGGAGTCATTTCTTGAGATGGTATTCCCATTTTACTAGAAAAATTTTCAGAGATGAAGGAATGTGTATACCCCGAATCAAACAACACACTAGAATAATCTGAAAAAACAAACAAAGTACCTGATACCAATTCATTTGATGGCCCAACATCTGTTAAAGTAGTTGCAAAGTATTTCACCACCCCTTTCTGCTTGTTGTTTAACTGCTTCCCATCACTCGAGCTCTTTGTCGGACACTCATTTTCATAGTGACCCATCTCATTGTACTTAAAACATTTCACTAATTGTAAATCAAATTTGGTCTTACCATAACCCTGATCTTTCTCAGTGCAATCATGAGCCTTATGTCCCATATTACCACATCGGTAGCACATTCCAAAATTCAGAAGACATTCCCAAGCATGCCTTTTACCACATTTATCACAAACTGGAAACTTAGTTTTCTTACCATCAGTCCTTTTTGAAAAATTCTTCCCTTTCTCCTGCCACCTCGGTCTCCTCTTTTTTTTTTGGTTTTTATAGAACACTTGATCATCGGAAAAATCCATTTACACCTTCTCAGCACATCGAACAAGCTTTTCATATCTCTTGAACTCATGAGAAGCTAAAGCCCTTAGATATTTTGGCATTAATCCTGAGTAAAAATGATTGATTTTACTATCAAGGTCTCAGATAAAATTGGGAGCATACCTTTCCAATCGAGTGAACCTTTCTTTATAGGAAGACACCGAGTCTTCCTCTTGCCTCAATTCTAGGAATTGTTTTTCCATCCTAAGTCGAATAGCCTTAGTAAAATACTTCTCAATAAACATACCTTTGAATTCATCCTAGTCGAGAGCATGAATCTCATAAGCTTCCCTAATATTTTTAACCATCAACCACCACTGATCGGCTTCACCCTCCAAACGGTAAATTGAATGACTAACCATTTGATTGTCTGAACACCCCATGACATCAAAAATCTTCTCTAGTGCTTTAATCCACCCTTTAGCTTGCATAGGGTCAGATGATCCTCTAAATGATGGGGGATGTTTCCTCATGAAATGTTCCACCACTGACATGTTCCTCTGCGGTTTATCTGGATGATCGTGTGCATGGATACCACCACCATTTATCGCTAGAGTCAACTGTGCCATCACTGCAACAAACTGTTCAGTTCCAATTCTGACCATCTCAGGATGCTGATTCGGAAGGTCATTTCCTTCTGAATTCCTTCCTAGCAATGCTTCCCTGTTTCCTCTGTAGAAAACCATTCTAAACAAACATGTCTTCGATAAAGGAACATGGTAATCTTAAAATTCTATATCATTTCAATTTGACCATAAAAAAAATATTTTTGGATAATCATTTAATAGAATTATAACTTTTAAAGTTATCTAAACCGACCTCTGATACCAACTATAGGGCCCCAACCTTAAACATTACTTAATCTTGAGTTACATCAAGAATACACGTTGAGGATCTTTTCAGGTTTAGAGTTTTAGATAATTAGATCATAAAACATGCATTACATTACACATTTAAAAAAAGTGGTCACATAAAATATAGTACTCATTTAAAACATGGATTATATCTTGACACTTCCTTGATACTATCATCACATCATGTACCTTTCCCTTGACCTGTGAAAAACATTTCAAAAATGTGGGATGAGAATAAATAGCTCAGTAAAAGATATAAAAGTACGAAATGAAAACATTATCCCATGTATGAAATCATACTTTACTCAAAAAAAATAATCATTTTAACATACCTCATCAAATCATGAATAAATCATAGAAATCATAAGACATAAAGGCAACTTTTGGCATTAATAACAGTTTTACGTAGGGAGTAACCCTCATGGCTACGTTTGGAATACCCATCACAGTATATTCCCTAAATCTCTTTAGATAAACCTTAACGATTAACCCCTTCGCGTTACCCAATGTATTGGAGAGCTATATCGGGCTCACCCGCCCTTATTTTATCACGGAACCACCCGTCTTCATAAAAATTCCCAAGAACCATAACAAAATCGTATCACATAAAACATGCATAAAGGAAACATAACATTTTCACATTTAAATCACAAGATATCAATACAACAAATTGATATAATAAAAACATTATGAAAATCATTTTCACAACCATAATAAAAGAAAAGTAAAACATGGCATTTATTTCTCATTTTTTTAAAAACGTTATCGCTTGTAGAGGAAGCCGAAACTCAAATAATGGTCACGGCGGTGGAGAAGTCATTGTCGCCGCATACGTATGACAAAAAATATTCTCTTTTTTATTTTAGTAAACACTTCGTATAAAAAAGATTCCTTTTTAATAAACGTAAAAGTCAAAGGGGTTTATACATCGTATAAAAGAAGACAAAATATTCTTCAATGAAAGGATATTGAGACGAAGTCCCTTACCTCGTATCCGACTTGACTCGATCGTTCTTTAATCTACTGAATAATAAACTTAAGTTAATTTATAATTTCTTAATAACCTTTTCAAGTTCATTATTCATTTTATATCACCTATTACCATGTCATGAACACTATGTAATTATTTAATTTAATAACGGTTGTTTTAACGATCATTGGTACGTGAGTCAAAAATAAACTCTTTATAATTACAAGTTGTTCATGTATAAATTATATCAAGAGTTATATTCATGATGTAGATATCATATATATCATATATATCCAGTATATAAATTCATTTATAATATTACATAACATTTAGAGGTAAGAAATGAAATGCAACGTTCATGGAGACGGTAAGCCGTACGTACGCATGAACGCTACTTTCATTTATATTTCATATTTTATGGAATGGAATCATAATGATATAAAGCTATATTATATTTCAAGTATAATATCATTAACTCCATCCTTTATATGTCCCATATATGGCATTAACTAATCAAATTACTTTGAGGGGGCGGTATTTCACGCTTCCTAAAATGAAGATATCGCGTTTACCCATAATGGAAGCCATAAAGGTTTACCAAAAATGAGAAATAATAAGCTTAAGGAAAACATAAACATATTATATATCATATATAAATATATTTTCATCTTAATGGCCACCTATGATGGTGTTAGAAGAATATTGAACAATCATCGTTTCGTGAGGCAGAAATTCACCATCTATGGAAACAGTATGCTCTTTAACCATTAGATGAAGGTGTGTGTAAGTGTATCTCGAATAGTTCTTATAACAACATCCTAGTATATTTATGATACTATTTGTTACCAAATAAATGAATAAAAAGAGTTTAAAGGGTTGTAGAAGAAAAATAAAACAAAAGAACACAAGTGAAGACATTACCTTTAAATTGTGTAACTCTTCTTTGTTTGAACCAAAATGGTTTTGAAGAGATTTCTTCCTAAGTTAAGGCTTCTAGGATGGGTAGAGGGATGTAGAGAGACAACATTAGTATATATTTTCCAAGCCAAAGGCTTGAGAGGTGTGGGTAAGGAGGAAGAGGTGGGGGCCTTTTATAAGAGGAGAGGAGGGGCACTCTTGGAAAGGTATAAAATGTTACTTTATTTTCAAATTAGTTTCAGATTTTAAAGGTCCCACATTGATTTATTTAGAGTATAAGATGATAAGTGTTATAAATATACTCATAAAATAGGTCTTTTACAAGTTTAAGTCTTAGATTTTACATTATCTTTTCATTTTATTTAAATCGTTCATTAATGAGGTAATCGCTGCATCATCATGATGTCATAAATAATTTAATATATTTAATGTCTAAAAATTATAAAACAAATACTATGATGTAGGAAATATTTTTATATTTACAA
The DNA here is from genome assembly GCA_963277665.1 of Viscum album. NCBI lineage: Eukaryota > Viridiplantae > Streptophyta > Magnoliopsida > Santalales > Viscaceae > Viscum > Viscum album. The sequence goes on along the minus strand of OY728119.1, from coordinate 1,494,433,333 downwards.
TGAATATTTATAGTCCAATATATCATTTATGTAGACAAAATTAAAAATGTTTCACCCAGGTGATACATTCTTTAGTGATATTCTCCTTTCTTTAAAAATAAAAAGATAATGTGTCACATTCACCCAAAAGTGATTCCATGGGGTCCCTAAGATTGGAACAAGGCATCCCATGGTCGGACATGACACAACCAGTAGAATTAGGACACATGTTGGGGTCATTTTATTAATATTATGATATTATTTTATTATCCTTAACTACTAGATTACTAATTAATCAAGATAATTAAAGATAATTACCATCGTTACTATTCATAATGTCCAAAAACAAAAGTGTCTTAATTAGATAATTTGGACCTTCTTATTCCAAATATGGAATCCATTTTACCAAATTCCAAACATATAAATTGATATAATTAATTTAAAAATAAATCCTGTTGTCAAAACAAATAGCGGGTTTTTTTGAAACAATATCTATGAAAAGTTTGGCACTTGTTTATGCCCAATTCCAATGTGAAATTAATTATAATCACCACCATTGGATTAGATGGTAAAAATATATTCTAATTACACTTTAATACCAATCATAAATATAATCTATCCATATAATTAAATTATATGAAAATGCAGTTTTGATGTAAAATGCAGTATTTTTCACTATTCATTAAAAAATGAACTTGTTAGAAAAATACCAAAAATTAACCCAAGGTAAATTTGATTGTCCCAATCATAAATAATAAGTTTATTTTGAAAAATAGAGCTTATAAAATTTTCAAAAGATAGATTTAATAATGGTTCTCCATCGAAAGGTGGTAAAACAATCTTTTAAAAATATTTGTGTATTACATGCTTAAGATTGGATTTATTCTCATTTTAAGCCTCTAAAACACTATATAATTCATAAATAGACATTGATTAGAATTTATTATTATTAATTACTTACTTGGGATGTTACAGTTATATATTGGGGATGATGTGACATTTTTAGAGGTAGTAGTAGAGATCCAAAATCATTGGGAGAAGGTGCTACATGGATGAACCATCTATTTGGATCATTTTCTATAGAGGCATGTTGACTTATAGGAATGTAAAAGGATGTTTTATATATAGATTAATTCCCAATACCTATATTTGATTGGATTTCATTCATTCCTTTAATAATTTAATTATATGATGATTGAATCCTTAAATTTTATGAAATGTTCCCCTTTTCAATTGATAATGATGTGTGTTAAGTTTTAAAGTGTATGTATAGGGGATAACCTACTCTTAATCCAGAAAAATTATATTGTGAAACATTTTAAATATGTTTTTGGGAGAGTCAGTGCCACCCAAGGTTAATAATATCATTATTTTGAGGGTGGATATCCTTGATTTTTATGCTTAGAGACATACTGTGTGTTGGTTATGGTATTATTTGTCTTGGTATTTTTGTAGGTAGGAATAGTGGTGTGGATATTTGTGTGAAGGGGTGGCATGAGGTTGGTATGAGATGGTGTGGTTGTGTTTGGAATTTAATTAGATCCGTGAGAGGTGTCTCAGGCAATGATTATTAAGAAATATTATTTATTACTTTCTATGTTTTGGTTTTGATCCTTGAGGATGATAATTATTTAATAAGTATATGATATAATGGTATGGGACATTAGACCCATTTATTTGTGAAAAGATAGGTTAATGTGGTGTTTACAAGATTTTCCGAAGGGAGTTAGAAAGTTGATAGTTGAGTTTCAAATGAGATTTCATATGGGGAAGGGTTTTATAGCATAGAGGATTGTATTGTGACATAAATTATGTTCCCATGACATGGATAATTCAACTATTGTGTAGAGTCTTGGAGGTGTAATTTTAGTTTTTATTCCATTTTTTCCATAACTCCAGTGCATAGAGATAGTATATGATGTGTAGTCCTGAAGGAGAATTATTTTGGTCCCTTATTTTGTAGGTTAGTAGTGCTAAGGATATGGTTTATTATGTAGCCTTCTTTTTGGAAATTGGATTATAAAACATAGTTTTTTCTTTGGATTATATTCCTTTTCATGGTTTATCAGATCTATATATTATAACTCACCATGTTTCACAAAAGTGGGTTTGAAAAGTCACCTTATGGTATGGTCCTTACCCTTATGTTGTAATCCTATCCAATGTGACCACATTTTTACCATAGTAATTTATGTTGTTCCATGGTCTTCTATTTTCTAGTTAGCCTTTAATTTCCCAAACCACTTAGAACCCCATAATCCTTCCACCTTTTCTTTTATTACTTTAGTGAACCAAGATCATACCATTGTGGTCTTTCAGTCCCTTTTCATTAGGATTCAACCCCAACCTTATGGGATTAAACCATAGTGATTCTATATAAGTTTCCATCACTTGTCTTCCTTGTTTTCTTCCCATTATTAATTAGGATATGAAATAAGTCAAGAGAAACAACGGTTCTGGTAATGCCTTAGTAATATTATTATTTGGGATGTTAGGTTCTATATTGATCACGATGTTTCCTTTCATTGTGCTACTTGGAAGTTTTATTCTTCTTATTATTACCCTACATAAAAAATTGGATAGCTCTGTTTGAGGTTAGGGATTCTTCATCTCTCCTATTTAGATATACATATGGGAATATAATTTCCTCCAGTTGAGTGATATTATATACTAGATTAATAATGACAATTAACTAGTTAATTTGAAATTCAAGGGACATAGAACAAATATCACGAGTCTTACTTGTTTACATGATTTTCATATGCAGTTGACCATACTTTCTATTATTTCTATATTTGGATTATATTTCAATTTATTATGTTGTTGTTACTATGGAATTCGTGTGACTTTTTATGATTATTGATTTAATCACTATATAAGAAAAATTATAAGAACATATATCCAGCTAGTAAATTTTTTACCCATGGAATCTCAGTTTTTGTGATAATTATATTAAAAACAGATAAGTGAATATGATAAAATACATTTTTAATACTAAAGTGTGATGGGTGGAATGTATTTTATGTGAGGTGGTTGTGAAGAGAAGTGGTTGGTAAGAAAGGTGGTTGATATTTTTGGTGGCTATGATGTATGTCTTATTGATGTGGAAAGATTGTTCTAAGTTTGTGTTGTGTTGTGTTGTGTTGTGTTGGGCTTGTTTTCTAGTAGTGGTGGAAAAAAATATTAACAAATAAATTGAAATGGAATGAAATGGAATGGATAAAAAACCTATAAATAAAATTGGAATTATTTTTAATGTTTTCTTCTTAAATATGAAATGAATGAGTTACTAAAAGGATGTGGTTAGTAGTTGTACAAGTATTTAAAATGATTAAGTTGAAACGTAAATAAGGATTGTGGAGTGTGGTTGTGGATTTCTTATATGGGGTAATATATTTAGAGGAGGTAGAAAAACATGAGGAGGTTATACGGAATTTTGGGGATGTTGTGAGTTTTGATGGTTCTCTTTATATGATCATGTAGGTTGGGATTGTGTGTGTGACTTCAATATTGTATTTTTTGTTATTTTTGTATGGAACCCAACCAAATTGAGCACTATGTAATGAAATCAAAAAGTTGTGGGGGGTGTTTTTCCCAACATTCAAGGTGGTTAGGATGGATGGATGACTACCCCCTCTTTGTAAATATCTCTTCTAAGAGAGGTTTTTATGCATATGTTGTGATGTCTTTCATATATATTGCAATTTTGGTTGGTATGATGAGGTTGATGATGTGGTTAATAGTGCGGGTCATGTTTGGTAGAAGGATGGAATGAGGATTATACCCTTAATATTCTTGATACCTTACTATCATGGATATATAGAAGTGACTATGAGAGGATGAAGATGGGATGAATAGTTCCATACATAGTTCTTGGCATGATGAGGATACCCTGAGGTCTTTAGGTGGGATGTGATGACAAGTTTCATGTGGGATTCTTGTTATGGTGTTATTTCATTGGGATCTTTAAGAATGATTTCTATTGAAGGAGTGGGAGTTCCAGTACATACATCATTGGGGGAATGAGAGTGAATGATTTGTAGAAATTAGGCATAGGGTAACCTTTATCAATTTTCATTAAATTATATTAATATACTTGGTGTAATTATTTGGAGAGCTTTCCATAATAAGGATGGGGATGGTTAGTTGACATGCTTAGGTGATGTTGGTTTATCTGTTTTCTTATGGGTGAATTAGTAAGATCCCTTCATATATGCATGAGATACATTTGGTATGTTCCTACAAATTGTACATTTTATACTCACCCCATATATATATATAAAGTAATTTTTATGTTTCTAGGAGATCTATAAAGACAATTATAGACATTTCTATATTGGACATTGAAGCTATTTGTAACTCACTAACTATGGTTTTATTTATTTTTATTTATTTAGAGACTATTTGTAATTTTTTTACATTATACATCCACCATGGGATGGTTTTATTTTTCCTTTATTTATTTCATAGAGTTTATTAATTTTTTATCTCCTATATCATGATTTTACATCAACTTTTGAGGGTAATTCCATCCATATGTGTTATTTTTATACCCTTGGTGCTAGTCTTCAATATGAGGCCTACTAAAGATGGGACTCAGTGTTTTTATATCTATTCATTATTTTTCGGCTTAAGAGGGTACCTATGGAAGGAGGGGCCATGATAGTTAACTATTAACCTTTTATATGATACCACTATTATGATTTAATAATGTTGGTGACATTATATACACAATATAAGAATTAATAAAATCCATAAAAGTTCATAATAAGTTAATAAAACATATGTACTTGAATGTTAAAGAAGATTTCTAAGACTAGGTGATATTTAGTTGATAAAGAATACCCAATAAAAGTGTTTATAAAAGGATTATTTTTATTATAGTGATGTTAAATAAGGTGTATGCGATGAGTTTTCTTCTTTTTCTTATCGACACATAAACAAAATTGTTCAGTAAATGTATCAAATTCAAAAAAAAAAGAATCATGTTGCTTCTTATGAATTGATGTCCAATTGAAATGCTAGAAGAACATGGAAAGTGTTTATAACTGATAAGGTAGTTTATTTTTAGGATTCTTGGTGTTATAGATAAGATCACACCCTAGTGAAGGCTATCTCACTATGATGGTGCTGTGTATGACTGAAATATTTTTAAGTAAGAATGCATAAATCCATAATTTAAATGTTAATTCCACGATTCTATTTTATAATTTGATGATGTATCGAGATAATATTTCATAAAATAAATATTACACCATAATTATTAAAAAAATATTTTCTTTTGAGTTCATATTTTTTGGTGTAGGAAACTATATTTCGATGAGGAAGATTGGTTTCACCATGAAATAACAAGTCAAATTATAATATTATGAAGTCATGAAACAGTGCTCTAGGATAATGTGAGTGTTTTTTAAAGTGATGAGTGTCATGTTGTGGTGTAGATTATTCCTCTATGAAAAAGAAATTCATGTTTTAATGTATGTGACCTTGAAATTTTACTGATCATATGGAATGGAAGGAGTACACAGACACACTATAATGAAATTTGTCACACTTAAGGATTCTTGGAAGTTATGAAGTAGCTATAGGATAATAAAATTATCATACTATGATATGCCATATTGTTTTTTAAATAGTATGGTCATGTCATATTAGATATAGTCATTCCATTATGAAAAAAAATGTATATAATTCATGTGTTTTGATGAGGTGTCTCAATTTATGATTCATGGTCTCCACCATCCAAAATATTCAAGTCTGCAGAACACATTAAGTGTGACTAGAAAGATTAGATTGATCTGATGACTCCAAAAGAAGTTGGAAAAGCTTAAAAAAAGTTAAACAGAATATTATCATTAAATTTGAATTTTATATTCAAATTTATTTGATGAAAGAATAATTGTTACAATTATGAAACAATATAGTGGTATGCGAAGAATTAGTAAAATTGTGATTAGATGAAGAATAATGTAAATAGTGGTAAAGGAGATATAGAAGAATATTTTTTCTCATCATATCAAATAATATTTATTGTGACTAGAAAAATTGAAGAGTAAGAATTATAATAAAAACTCTATGGAGGGGTATTCTAGTAAAATACTCTCTTATTGTTTATATTTTATATTATTATATCATTATTTTTGTGTAAGAACATTAAAAAATTTAGGAAGACACATTATGTATAATGAGTTCATGGATAAAACATTCTCATTATGTCAACCATATTTACACTAGTGGATTATGTGATTGTAGGTTTTACTAGATCAATTAAAGTATATTTCACTTCATTTTGAAATATGGATATTGTAAATTTTTTTACCTTTATTCTTATTATATATGATTTATTTAGAAAAATTTCATATTTTCAGTCACAAATTCAAAAATTTGTAACGGTTATTCTTTACCAGAATATAAAAAGATGAAAAATATTCCCTGATCAATCACCCTTTCAATGAATTTCTATCATTCTTAGGAAATTTTAATGGTATCCGAGTATTGGTCTAGGTTTCCTTCAATGACACATTAATGGTTTGGATTATATTGAAAGTATTTTTTATTTATTTAAATATTTATTTTATTATTAATTTTTAATTTATCACAAATCAAATTAATCTAGAGAACAAAAAAGGTAATTAAAATTTCTGATGGAAAGAACTATAAATATAGAAATATAGAATACACCTCTACCTACTATCCATTGGAACATATATTATTGATGTGATGAAAAGTTGGAATTTTCCTCATACTAAAAATTTAAAGAAAATGGTGATTTATCAAAATAATATTGAGAATAATGTTTTATCTCATAATCAAATTCTATCATCTTTTCTTGGGACAGAATTTATTAAATACAAGGCTATTATGATAACAAAAGAAATTTTGGAAAAAGATGGAGATCATTTAGGAAGAAAATATTAAGGTGAAAGAAGAAAAACTATATATTTACTCTTTGGATTATGAATACATTATAATGAATTATGATGAATCTATTAATTATTTATTTAAAATTATTTTATGATTCTATGGTTTAATAAAAGATACTATGTATCTTTTTGGACAAATTTGATGTCAATGTTATGGATCTTGAAGACCATTATTCAAACATACTTCTATTGGATGTTTTTATAAAATTTGTTTCTTATGAAATGAGTAAAAGAATATATTTAAAGAACATGATTAAATCATATATGGAAGCATCCCTTAAATAATTGAAATAATATAAGATAAATAAATATGTTATCAAATAAGAAGATGATTCAGATGAAGAGGTAAATATTTAAATGATGTTTAATAAAATTAAGTCATTTATTTTTCAATGTGTGAGAATAAGAAAATTTATGTATCCAGGAAATATTCCAAGTACATGTTTCAATTTTAGAGTTATTAGTATTTTAAAAAAACTCTCCAAAGATAAAAGAAGATTATGATTATAAAGATAAGGATGTGAATCCATGTAGTTCCTCAAAAGAAATTTTTTGAAAATTAAATAAGAAAACATTTTCTTTAAATTTGAAGGGTATTAATTTCTCTAAACTAAATAAGTGAAAATTAATATCTAAATTTAAGAAATATTTTTAGTATTTAGGATAAAGATAAAATTTCATATTCTAGTAAAATTGATGAAAAACCATGATTGGATAATTAAATAATGAAGATATAACTAGTTATAAGAGTGGAAATGATGAATTCTAGAAATATATAAAAATAGAGTTCAATATATATTGGTAACCAAAGGAATGCATCTCAAAAATTTAAAAATGGGAGAATGATTATTTTAATATGAATAAATATTCTCAATCATTAAGAAATAATTACACCTTATACACTAAATATTCAGTGTGATCAATCAAGTGTAATAACCTAAAGAATCTAAATGATAAAGATAACAAATTTAATGTTAAAATAGAAGTTATGGTTATGTTAACGGAGAATGATATTATATATTTCCAATAAAAAAATATAAAATAAGATGATCAATTGAATAATTTTCATTCTGAATTTAAAAAATTTATTTAAGAAGTTAGAGAAATATCAGAGATAGGTATTTATGTTTAAAATAAATATGATGATAAATTAAATCAGAAAATACCTTACATAATTGATTTAATAGGCTGTGAATGTTTTATTAAAAATGTTTAATTAAGGACTCATGTTGAAAAAGTCAAATATCTATCAAAGTATGACAATTCCTAGAAATTTTGATATTATGGGAATTCCATCTGAATTTGAAAAATTCTATAAATAGTGATATGAACGGGTCATGAGTGGATACTAGAAAAATGATGAATTTTTTGGAAGCCTACAATAATTTTGGTTCAGAAATAGTATCCAAATTAAATCATCAAAATATGGAATAAATTTATGTTACATAGACTTTATAGAAAGAATATTATAAAGGAAAATATTAATTATATGGATAATTATAGAACTATAAAGTATATTAAACATAAAAATATGTTATTGGTTTAACTACCAATATAAATAAATTAATATAAAATATATAAGGAATTGTTTTAGGGGGATTAAACCCACTCAATGATGAAAATTTCAGAAAAAATATAAGAATTTTAGTCTGAATGTTGAAAATTTGTTTCACTCATTAATGGATGTTTATGGATGGAGTGAACAATTGGGTAATTATGATTAATAATGTATCACTATTTTACATACCCAACTAATTATGAATTAAAATAATCAAAGTCCTAGAATAATAGAAATAAATTAAAAGAGACAGAATTAGTTATTGATGTGATACTCAAAGCATCTCAAATAGAGCTTATATAGATCTTGGATAGTGCGTGTTCTGAAAATATGACAGGATACATGTAGCCATTAATGTATTTTTATAAGTGAATATAAAGATTATAGATCTTTTTTAGTGAGTGGTCACTCAAAATAATAGAATTTTATCTAGTGATCATTGGATCTGAAATGTTTAATTTGAAGAACACATTATTTGTAGATGGGATGAAACATAAAATACTATGTATGTATTGAATTTTTGATGAAGGAAAACGTGATTTTTTTCAATAATAATTTTTTGATATATATTATATTATGAAAAATGGAGATGTATTGATTATAAGTAAATAAAAATCAGGAAACTTGTTTCATGTTAGTGATGCTTAATATTCATGATACTTGAGTTTGAAGGATTAAAATAAATTATTCCATAAAAGGATTGGAAACATTGGTACAAATAATATGGGAAATATTAATTAACATTTTTTTATCATCTTCTGATTTTAACGATAGAAATAAATTGGATGTGATATATATAAAAAAACTAGAAGACTGTTAAATTTTCATGTAGTAATGTTGATATTCAAACATCTTACCCCTCAAAACTCATTCATTTATATGTTTGTTGGCCTATGATAAAGTATTCAACTAATTTATATAAGAATTATATTTATTTTATTGATTAATTCAATCATATTGAATACATTATGTTCATGAATCATAACTTGTAGGCCCTAAATATGTTTATAAATTTTAGAAGAAGTGTAGAAAATATGTTTGGTTTATCCTTGAATATGTTTTGGATTGACAATAGTGTTTCGAATATAAGTGTAAAATTTGATGAAAAAGATGAAAACTTGGTGGCCATATTTAATTACATACAAAACATACCCCATAACAAAATTTAATTGCTAAATTGAATAGTAGGCGATTAATTGAAATTTATCACTCTATTTTGGTGGACCATGATATTTATTGAATTTTCTGGAGATAAGATATATACACAATACTTCAGATTATAAATCCTTATTTATATCTACCTAATTTTATTATATCACCATAAAATATGTAATAAAAGAATATCTTGATATAGAAATACTGACATGTATCTATTATCCCATGCATTTTCATAGTGAAATGGAAAAACATGGTGATGTTTTAGCATAGAGAATTAAAGGTGTCTTCCCTGGATATCCTTCATATTAAAGATGATATAATTACTATAAGAAAATAAAATTGATGATTATTGATATTTCTAATGTAAATTATAGAGAAAAATAAATAGTTAATTTTAGACATAAAGAACATGATGATTTTTATAATTCATCACAATGTCCATTTGTAGTAGAAGTAAACAAGAAAATCATGCGAAGTTCATCTGAGATATGAATCAATATGAAGAATATAAAAAACATAAAATGAATATACATAACTACCTAATACATTAATATTCATTGGAAGTGTGTTTAATCAGGTACCCATAGTAACAATTAAAATTTTATTTTCTAAGAATGTATCCACTAGACACTGGAATCACCAAAAACATCAGCAAGCCCTCAAATGAATTGTGTGATTGCACCTCCAACATGATGAAAATTGGGGAATAAATAAATCAAGAGAGAGTATCAATATATAATAAAATATTAAATTTATAAAACTTTTCCCTTGAAATCCCAGTAAATAGAGCTACATCATTTAATGATTAATCCTATTGAAAATTAAATGTTTTTAAATGTTTTTAAAAGTTAACCAATTTTATAAGTCTTTAAAAAATTAACATAATATATCAATATAATTATTAAAATTATTTAATAATCAATTACAAACCAACACATTATCACATTGTGTGTAAATAATTTTAACCAATATGATAAATAGCATGGGAGGATCATTTTAACGGTATCATATAACATTCTACGTATGCACATGATGTGGTATCAAATACCTCATAAAATCTTAGATAAAAAATATCTGAATTTAACCATATAATAATCAGTGAATAATTCAAAAAATTCAATAATATCCATCTTTAACTAAATCCATATAGACTTTTTTTTTAAAAACTCAAAACTCTTTTGGAATCTGTCCAAACTCTTTTGGATATGGATATCATAGTTTCTAAAAACTTAGGGAAATATTTTTACCAATTTTAATCCCCATTATAAGACCATATATGTGACCCTAAGAGCCATTTTAGTGCTAAAACCAATTATGAAATCCAAAATCCATAATTATAATCAAAGAGTGCACTATATAAAAATTTAATTTCCACTCATGGAAAATAGGGGTCAGGTGCGATCTCAATAAAAACACTTATATTTCAATATAATGATGTTTTACACAAGTTAAATCTCTATACATCATATGCATAATCATATAATACATTTTTTCAGGACAAATAGTGACCAATATATATGTAACATTTCAATCTTCTATAGGCCACAAATCATAATCATTATTCTCTAAAATAGATTAACATGTTTGAATGAACACATCACATGTCATTCTTCTAAGTACTTGACCACATCACATGTCAATCTACTAAGAATGAACATGAATTTACTTCATTAAATTCAGTCATGGTCCCATATATCTGTCATTTCATATATAAGGGAGAATCATATCTTGGATAAACACAACTAATGATATAATTAGTAATATACCCAACCATCCAATGATTATATTAGCCTCAAGGATGGTTCAATAAAGTTATAAAAGTATAAAGGTTCACATGCTTAGTATCTTGTAAAACACTAATAATGGGAGTTCATATTAAGTATACAAACCTACGTATATCAATGATTATATTATTTTAATTTGACAAACATTGGTGGGTCATTAGAGATATTAAGTCAGTAGTTATTATTTTATAATTCTAATTTATATCTTATGTAATATTCTACTCATTCTAATCTTAATATTTCATCAAAACCCATAAAACTCCATGATGATAATAAATTTGGGAAAACTATATTTTTTTTACTTTTAGTGGATTTTATTTTTAAAATATTGATATAATATATGAAACACAAATTAATGAATAATAAAATGATATTTAATTTATTATAAATCCTTGAAACATTTTAAAACCATTATATCAGACAACTCATTTATCTAATACCAAGAGATTAAATATGACGATGATACTTTTTCCATGCAATTTTTTTATGAAAGGATCCACTCAATTTTCATATATATCCTCCCAATAGATCTCCACATCACCCCTATTAACAATATATCAACTTATATGTTATTTTTTTAGGATTTGTTTGGTCCTTTTGTGAGACTAAACTTCATAATCATTAATAATAGCTCTCTTATTTTCATAGGAAATATAAATTTCTCCATCAATACCAGGAACCATACCATGTTCATGGATAAAATAATTAATATAAATAGATTCATTCATATCATCTAATACAGTGATGTATTATTCCTTTTTTTATCTAGTCCACCATGGAACCTTGATTTGAATTCTTCCAACTGATATCACCAACATTGGGAAAAAATGAAAAAAGATTTACATCTCATATAATCTTTATCAATTTTGAAACTATAATATTTTTAACCCTTCATAATGATATCATTTTCAACTCCAAAGACTAAGATAATGTAGTTAATTTTTATCAATATGTTAAGGATATTATTGATAGTATTCTAGTGAATCTCACTGGGATTAAATTTTTATAAACTTGTAGGATAAAACTTGAAGTGATATTGGATAGAGGAAGAAAATACCATACCTGATACAACTTAAAAAAGATATATATGGACTAATATCCTTCCTTTTAAACTCTTTAAAAGGTCATTGAATCTAATTAATATTCATGCCATGAAAAACAAGTAAAGACACCATTTTGGGGTTCAACACTCTTTTCCACTTTACCAATATAAGAGTTCTGATTCAGTCTAAAAAACCTCTTCATTCTATCCCTATAAATATTCATATATAGTATGCAATATTATTCACCCATGTTTTTTATTTAGAAGTATTTTACATCCCACATATTTATAGAATGTAATTTTTGGGTATCATTTTTGAAATATGGAATGACATATACAAACAATATAAAAAATACTAAAAAACAGAAACTAACCCACTTATATACACAAGTTTAATCCAAATTATTAATGAAACAAAACTATTTGATTAGGTCATAAATATCTATGTTATAACTCTAATAATATTTATTTAATCTCTATATAGACTAATTTAACATAAAAACCATAGAAAATGAACTTTTCACTAAAAAAACAATTTATATTATATACACATCGAATAAATTCATTTTATGGAGGAGTTTTTTTGAATCCATTATATATATCTCATAAATAATTATATATAATATACACAAATATCCAAATGTATTACTTCATTTAATATAGAGAAATATTTTCTATATAGTTAATATCCTGAAATTAATTATAAATTTTTAACATCATGTGAGCCTTATAGGTTAACACTCTACCATCAATGTCTATTTTCCTTCAGAAAACCAGCTTCCACCTTCTGGACCTCACCCCTTTAAGTTAATCCCCCATCTTCTAAACTTTTCTAGTGTACATAAATTACATCTCAAATTTCATTGATTCTAATTCATTATTAGAAATAAAATTCTCAATGTCCTATATATATGTATTATGTTCATGATATATAGACATTACATCATCAATGTTTACAACAAGAAATACATATTTCTTAGGCACTTGATGAATCTTATTAGACCTTCAAGTTTCATGTATAAATTGAGTAAGTTAATTATCCAAAATTCATTAAAAAAAATGGATCAACTTCCATATCAAGAACAATTCCATTTTTTGTTCATGAAGTTATCTAATATCAAATCTCCTCCCACCAACTATTAGATCTATATGTTCCTCCTCAAAAAATATCACCATTAAATACATCAACACTTTCATCATGATAGGATTTTATAAATAATATCCCATAGTTTATTTAATATATATCAAAAAATAATATTATATTCTATTTTGGGTTTCATCTATCAGGTAATATACACCATTTTCATTTCTTACAGCCCAAATAATCACAAAATACATGTTAAGATGATAGTTAGTAGATATATCATATGGTGTCTTTAAAAAATTTTAGATTTATTTTGTTAAATAATAAGGAAATAATTTATAAATAATATCTATATAATTTTAAAATAAGGTCTCACTTACTCATATTTAATAAATCCATGTTTAACATGGTATAATTCTACCTTAAAAACACACCATTCTACTAATGGGTTATAGGAGTAACTTATGAATAAATTCAAAATTATCATATATGATTTGTGAATTTAAGGCTCCTGTATTCACCAAATTAATCTCATTGAGTAATTATAATACATTTTAATAGTTAATTCTATACTTCATTTTTTATACCTTGAAATTTTAAAACGTTTTCCACTTATGAATCATTATAAAAACATCTCCATATCAACTAATGTCATTAGTAAAGGTTACACATTTCTTTCCCCTATAACTTACTTGAGTAATAAATAGTCCACATAATTCACTATGTATAAGTTTCCACAGTCCAATATACCTCTCATTATATCCATTAAAATCTTCTTTATTCATTTTTTCTAATAAACAATATTCATATGTGTTAAATTTCATAATTTAAAGAATGAAACATTCCATATATATAGAGTCTTTGGATGTGTTACTCATTTATATTCACGTGGGGATAATTTCAAAGACATGTAGCATAGGAATTAACCTTGACCATTTTATATAGAATTATATAGATAGGATTATCCATGTTCATAATGTTTAAACAATTTACTATATTTTCAATTCCATAAAATATTTTATTCATATATATAGAACCATTATTGATAAAAAATAAAAAAATAATATTTTCTAAAAATTTATAAAAATAAAATTTATATTTATTCTCAAAAAAAGTAGAAGTTTTATAATTAAAAAAGTAATTTAAGAGGTCTAAATAGATCATATGTATTAACCACAATTGAAACAACTCTTTCCACATTTCTAATATGAAAATATACTTCACCTTTAATCAATTATCACATATTTATGAGTTTATATTTATCATAAAATATGTATGATTTACACCCAATACCCAATTCACAGGAGTCATATTTAGTGAAATTGATTTATATAACATTCAAAAAAAATTTGTAGAATGATTCTATTTTATAACACTTTTGAACATTTTATTCCAATTTCGAATAACCTTAAAATCCATAGCTATAATAGGTCTCCAAATGATAATAATTATGAATGATATACTCCACCACATAGACATATATATAGGTGAGTATCATGTTTTATACATTATACTTAATGAATTTTAGTGAAATTATTCCCACTAAAAAGATGATCCCATACATCATAACCTTTAACAGATCAAGATACGTAATGCTATTATAAATTATTAGTTATATTGCCTTATATGATATAAAGATATCATGTTGGATATACCTAGGAGAAATAATTGTGTATAATATAGACAAGTTGTATAAATGTTTTTTAAAAGTTTCATGTTTTATTATTTTCATATCACATTATAATAAGCATAGATATTAATATATTAAGATTAAATGTTCATATCTCTATAACATCGCATATCATAAATAAAATTTTCATAAGATAAAATATTTTGGAGAATCAACTATGTATTTATATGAAAAATTCACAATGAGAAAAAGTATTACTAATAAAATATGTACTTTCGGAGTAAATTCTTGAGAAGGATTTGCAGTTTCTAAAGGCATATATAAATAGGCAAAACCATTTAGATTATGTTGGTTTGAGATTGTAATTTTCACATATTAGAAATACCATTTCTCTAAACCTTTATTTCCTCACAAGACACTTCTATACCATGGAATAAATAAGGCCCCTATCCAAGGTGTTGGTTGATTCAGCAATTCCTTGTATGCACCTTGTATGGAAGTATATTTTGACTATTCCTTAGTGATCTTCTCCAATCATTATGTCTACATAATAATGGATTATGAATTTGATTATTGGGAGGTACATGTTCCTCATTTATGTTATTCATGGTTTTAGTTTTAATATAATTTTTATCTAGAGAATTTTAGTTTTTTAGTGTCTTCCCTTTCATAAAACAAGTGTTGTCAATATTCAAAAACTCCTTAAAAGTATTAGTGATTTCCATGAATCATGATTCATAAAATCCTATATGGAAAATTTTAAAAAATGTATATTGTATTTTACATCATATTACTAATAATTAAAAATGATATAAATTTTGTTATGAAAATGTATATATGATATTAAATATCATAATCATAGATATAGTTATGCTCTATAATGTAGGATATCTTAGGTAGTGGCTCGGTTTAAATTACTCTATGAAACACTTTTAGATTTTAAGAAAGGAAAATTATGTTCAATATTGTATATGACATGAAATAAAAATATTATAAGAGAATTTAACACCCAAATAAATTTTTATGTATTTAATTTTACATAAGTTTCGTCTATTTGATATATTCTAATGCACACAACACTTGGTTTAAATGAAACAACATAGTCTATTACAATATTATTCTTTAAAAATGATATATATAACTTCAAATTTAATTTGAAGTGTATGAATAAAACTAAATATATTATGAAAATATATTTTAACACATATATGAAATAAAATTAATTGTAATCATTTGATTATAAATAAAATAAGAACTATTTAAAAAAATAAAATGTCTTCTAAAAAAGATTATTTTTCCAAAAGGTGGTTTAGTCATACTATGAGCACATAATTTTAAATTACTTTTTACAAATTTTTGAAAATTTATTTTAAAAATTTAATTTAATATTTTATTACAGTATATAATAATTTATTTAGAGTGAGCATTTTTTATTTTTTATAAAATATTAAATTTTTAGTGAATAGTGAAAAATGTTGATTTTCCCAAAATTGTCATTTCTATATAATTAATTAGGTAATTTAAAATTCCCATGATGATTTATAATTAATTTTAAATAAAATAATTTTTTTATATGTTTAATAAATTTAATTACATTTAATCACATTTATACTAGATTTTATTATAATGTTTTTTCAAAAACACATTTTTATGAAAAAAATTTTAAAGTGCACAATGTTTCCCCATTTTAATAAATAAAAATAAACCATAATGAGAAATTAATTAAATTAAATTAATATATTATAAATAATATTTTTTTTAATTTTAAATTCATATAATTATTATTTACATTCATATAGTTGATTTAGTATCAACTTTTCCATGAAAAATACCTTTTTTGAAAACCAATTATTCTCTGCATCTATATGAATAATTTTAAATTAAATTCAATCACTTATATTAATTTAATTTTGAAAAATTAATTTAATATTTTAATAATAGTTATTAATATAATATAATAATTTTAATATAATGTTTTACTATAATGAATAGAAAAAATAGTAAAAATTAATTCCCACAGTTAGGGTAAAAATAGCTTTGGTGAAGGGTTAAACTAAAAAGATAATGGTTAAAATGACCAAAAACAAGTCCAAACCCTATTTAATGGAAATATATAAACCCTATCTAAAAAAAGAGTCAATAATGACATATTTGGAAGGTTTTTGAGTGAGAATAATGTCGGAGTAACTTTATATTATAAAAACATTCATCTATGTCATCTCCTCAACTTATAAAAGGCCGCACTCTCCACCCCTTCTTCACACTTCAAAAAACCATTATTTCATCCAATACCTTCCCAAATAAG
This sequence comes from Viscum album, assembly GCA_963277665.1. Lineage (NCBI taxonomy): Eukaryota > Viridiplantae > Streptophyta > Magnoliopsida > Santalales > Viscaceae > Viscum > Viscum album. The sequence goes on along the minus strand of OY728119.1, from coordinate 1,494,415,870 downwards.
TTATTTAATTCTATAAAATATCTTATGGGACTTATTTTTATTAGAAATATCATCTATGAATGCTTTAGGTATAAATCTAAAGGGACTCTCTAAAGAAGATGTAAAATTATTATACCTGTGTATTTAATTAATTTATTCTTCCACCACATTAATATCATATTAAAATATTATAATATAATATAAAAATTAATCCCTATATAATTATTTATTATTATTTTAATGAAATAACCCATATTCATGTCCACTTCCATCAAATGGGTAACCAAGTCATCGATTGTGTGTACAACCGACTATTTCCTTATGAACCAATGTAAATTTTTTTCTATCACCACACTCCAAGGCTAGATATAATAATATATTTATAATAATTATAGGATATTTATGAAATAATTATACTTTTAGAGTTATAATATCACTTATATCATCTTATTTTCCATTCCCAATGGGAATACGATAACGTCGCTCGTGTGTATAGCAGACTACCGCCTCATGAAGAGAGGTGATTCATTTTTCACTTACACATTAAATGGAAGTTATTAAAATTAAAATTAATTAATATATGTGATATTTATGAAATAATCATAAGTACGGAAATATATTATCACATATCACTTCTTACCTACCAATCTATTGGAAACAGATAACCCTGATCACACATACATGTTCACTACCGCCTCCATGTAGCGATGTTATTTTTTTAATTTTATTTTTACAAGGGTGGTAATAAGGATGGATTTTATTAATATAGATTATATATATATATAATGACTCTTTAAAGGATAATTAATATTTATTTTCCTTTCTTTACATCTGTAATGAAGATGGAAACAACATTCAATCGTACGTACGACCTACCATCTCCATAAACAATGAAATGAATTTTCTATATATAAATTTTATATATTAATATAATTATATATATAATAAATATATATTATATATAAATAATTTTTAAACTCTAGAGATTATTTAACCATTATCAATGTAAAATGACCAAAATTATCGAACCAAAATAAACCTTAAAAATGAAGCAATTGTCAAATGAAATAATGATTGTAATAAAGAAATCTTGTTAAATTGATGATTAAATAATATAATTAAATCATATATGGTACTAAATATAGGATTATGGTTATGTAATATATTTATAATTAACTAATATTTATTATATAGGATCATTAAACAAATATGAAGGAAGTCAAACTTAAGGTAAGAGATTTTTGTCTCAATTCACCTTCTTTGAGGAAAATGTCTTATTATTTACATATATTTTATTATTAGGTTTATTTATATACCCTTTATGGAATATCAACTTTTTATTATATAATATCATATTAAATTATACTAACAGAGGTTCATTTAAAATTTAGTTTATTGAAAAAAGGGTACATAATACATGAAAACATAAAACGTTATTCTAATAAACTTTAAAGGATTTCAGAAAGTTTCATACAATGTTAATTTATTTATTATCATAACCTAGGTACATAAATAAATGGAAGGTTTGAGCATAAGGGACAATAAGTGAAATCATGGGAAACTGTTTTCATATGATCTTGAGGAAAATTAATAAAAACTTGAGGAATATCATTATTGAATGTGAAAGGGAGCATGATTCATATCATAGTAAATAGGAAATTAATAATAAGATAAAAAATTTTCTACAAAATTTAAATGATACATTAATAAACATATCACCAAGGTTTTTCACCAAGGTTTCATAAAAATTACCAAGGTTATTCACCAAGGTATCATAAAACATGCCATCTCTAGAGATTAAATTCTTTACCCAATGAATTGGATCAATATCAGAGAAAACCATTCATATTTATTAATTTTTTTATGATCCAAATAGGTCATAATAAATCATTTCATATATAACCTATTTAGAATAAAATAAAATGGGTTTCATATAAAATATTAGTGTTTCAAAAGTGCTTAAAATATGATCATTATTCTATTTTTAAACCCACAAAAAGGGAATGTAGGTTTTATTTATATTAATCATAGAATAAATTAAATAATTTTTAAATATATGTTAATACCCCTAGAAAATAAATAGTTCTGGATATTCAATAAAATAAAATAAAAGGAATTTTATTTAAGAGAAGACATAAGTTTTGATAAGTAAATTCAACAACATAACAGGTATAAAACTTGGTTTTACAAAACATTAAAAGAGAGGGGATTAGGGTCTCCCATTGGTAAAAAATAATTTTTAATTAATGGAATTAACAAAAACTAAATAATATAGAGTTACCATAATATTTAGAATATATATACTAGAACATGTTCTTGAAACAAAGAGAAAAGAAGGATATTTACCTTACCTTTAAATGTAACTCCTAAAACATGAGGATTATGACCTTAGGAGATTTATGAATCCTTGGGAGAACTCCTTGGGAGTTAAATATACTAGATAATAATATAGGATTGATTTTGAGTGAAATTAAATGGATAAATGTGTGGGTATTTATAGAAAAAGTGGGGGATTTGTATATTAATTTTTAAATATAGGTCTTAAAAACCAGGGTTGTGTAAAATGAAAAAACATGGGATTTACCCTGGCATTTTCCCATGGTTTTGGACAATTGGGTAATATTTTATGTTATTTTAATCCAATATATTCGATAATCACTCTATATTACTTATTTTTTCATGGAAAAGTAATGTTTCCAAAAAATAATGTTTTGAATGATAAGGTTTCCATTTTAGAATTTGGAAATTAAATTATTGGTTTTTAAATTTATTAAAATTTATTAAATTTATTAAAATACTTTATATTAATAAAATAACATATTTTTGATCATGGATTATGGTTAATTAGTTATTATATAATTATAAATTCAATAAACATACAGAAAAACTGAAATTTTATTTTTACTATTCATGAAAAAATATTGTATTTTAGAAAATTATCATAAATTATCCCTAACATAATATTGACATGATTATTTCATAAATGATATTTATTTTATCATAATAATTATCTTAATATGATAATTACAAATCTTAAATATAAAATTCATTATTTACTAAAAATAATAGTGGATTGAAAATGCACAGTAAAATTTCAGACACATGAAAAATTAAAATTATTTTATCATTAATATTTCAATTAGTGTGTTTTTATCATATTATTTCATTAAAATAATAATTATTCATAATATATTAGTTCATTATAAATATTTATATATTTTCTATAAAGTATAATTTCTATCTAAAAAATTAATTTATCAAATTCCATCTCAATTTTATTAAGCACAACTATTCTACAAATATAATAGATAGACAAATAATTTTATTTATATAATGTAATTAAAAGTTAATTAACTAGGTAATAAACACATAACCCCTTACGAAAACTGGCACACTATCTAAGGGTAAGGTGTAAGATGGTGATAGATTTATAGGGAAAATCGAAAAACATCTTTCGAGTGGTAATTACTGCTAAGTTGAACTTCTCTGGTAGAAAATTTCATTTTTGCTTCAATTATTGATTCTTATCTTGGTATTTGTCAAGAGAGAACCCCAGTGATGGTACCTCCCTCCCAACCTCCAAATAATTTGATTTATGTGGAATTACTCTACTGGTCAGTTCCATCATTTCTCTTTGTACATTAATTGTTATTTATCATTTCTACTTATAAATTATAATGTAAAAATTATTAATAAGAGTATATTTTCTAATGGCCATATTTGACTAATGGTAAAAAAATGGTTAAATATAAATGTACATATTTCCCTTTATACACACTACATTATTAATGATATATGGTTTTGTTGTGTATAATACAAAATGACAGCAATTTTATCAGGGAAAAAATATCATTTAAAAATTTTGGGTAAATACATTCTTTCCCTCTTAAGAAATTTCATCCCCAAAATTTTAACTCATTCTCTCAGTTGAAAAGATTTTTTGGGTAATTTTGTCTCATTACCTCATATAGTTCCCACTCTCCTTTTTTATATATATGTTTCCTCTACAAATATTTGATGAGGTGGGTAGTCTTGTTGCATTGAACCTTATCTATATGGTCCAAGATATCTATTTGCTACTCCTTGTAAGTGATTTTATATTCTAGTTGTACTACCTATGCATTTTGTACATGTGAAGGGTTGTGTATTTACTTCCTCAAGATATATACATGAAATATTTCATGAACATGAGACATATTTGGTGGAAGTTCAATCCGATAGGCCACTTCCTCTATGAGTTCAAGGATTTGATAGGGGCCAATGTACCTGATGCAATCTCACCTTTATTTCAAAAATTAATGAATCTCTTCCATGGTGATATTTGAAGGATGGATTTTTCACAAAAACCAAATCCAAGGCCCTTCAATGGTTTTCAGCATATCACTTCCTCAAACTCTAGGCATCATTTATGTGTTGTTAAATAGCTCGAACCTTTTTGGTTATCTCTAGCACAATATCTGGCCCAAAATAATTCTCTCAAGAACTTTATCACAACAAGTATGAGTTCTATATTACTTCCCATATAGTGATTTATAGGGTTCAATTTGAATACTCAGATGAAATTTGTTGTATTATGAAATCTCACATAATCAGTGTTGTTGATCCCATCCACATTTAAATTCCATTTAGTGTGTTTTCGTCATGTCATCTAGTGTTTGAATAGTCCTTTTAGATTGGCCTTATTTGAGGAATTCATAACATTCTTACGTAGGGAGTAACACTCATGGTTACGTTTGGAATACCCATCATAGTATATTCCCTAAATCCCTTCGGAGAAACCTTAATGTTTAACCCCTTCGCATTACCCAATGCACTGGGGAGCTATATCGGGCTCACCCGCCCTTAGTTTATCACTGAACCACCCATCTTCATAACAATGCCCAAGAACCATAACATAATCGTATCACATAAAACATGCATAAAGGAAACATAAAATTTCCACATTTCAATCACAAGATATCAATACAACACATTAGTATAATAAAAACATTATTAAAACCATTTTCATTACCAAAATAAAAGAAAAGTAAAACATTTTATTTATTTCTAATTTTTTTAAAAAGTTATGGCTTGTAGAGGAAGCCGAAACTCAAATAATGGTCACGGCGGCGGAGAAGTCGTTGTCGCCGCATACATACGAAAAAAAGGAAACATTCCCTTTTTTCATTTAGTAAACGATTCGAATGAAAAAGAATCCTTTTGAATAAACGTAAAAGTCAAAGGGGTTTATACACCATATAAAAGAAAACAAAATATGCCTCAATGAAAGGAGATTGAGACGAAGTCCCTTACCTCGTATCCGACTTGGCTCGATCATTCTTTAATATCCTAAATAATAAATTTGAGTTAATTGATACTTTCTTAAGAACCTTTTTCAATTTCATTATTCCTTTTATATCACTTATTACTATGTCATGAACACTATGTAATTATTTAAGTTAATAATAGTCGTTTTAACGATCATTGGTACTTGAGTAAAAAATAAACTATTTATAATTACAAGTTGTTCACGTATCCATTATATACAGAGTTATATTCATGATTTAGATATCATATATATCATATATATCCAGTATATACATGCATTTATAATATTACATATAATTTATAGGTAAGAAATGAAATGCACCGTTCATGGAGACGGTAAGCCGTACGTACGCATGAACGCTACTTTCATTTCTATTTCGTATTTTATGGAATGGAATCATAATGATATAAAGGTGTATTATAATTCCAGTATAATATCATATATAATATCATTAACTCCATCCTTTATATGTGTCATATATGTCATTAACGAATCAAATCACTTTGAGGGGGCGGTAGTCCGCGCTTCCTAAAATGAAGATATCGCATTTACCCATAATGGAAGCCATAAATGTATGACAAAAATGAAAAATATAGAAGATTAAAAAAAACATAAAAATATTATATATAATATATAAATATAGTGTCATCTTAATGGCCTCCTTTGAAGGTGTTAGATGAATATTGAACAATCATCGTTTCGTGAGGCAGAAATTCACCATACAAAGAAACAGTATGCTCTTTAACCATTAGATGAAGGTGTGTGTAAGTGTAGCTATAATTCTTATAAAAAATCCTAGTATATTTAAGATACTGTTTTTTTTACAAAAGAAGTTAATAAAAAGTGTTTATGGGGTTGGAGAAAAAAAATAAAATAAAAGAACACAAGTGAAGACATTACCATTAAATCGGGTAACTCTTCTTTGTTTGAACCAAAATGGTTTTTTGAAGAGATTTATGTGTAAGTTAAGGCTTATAGGATGAGGAGAGGGATTTCTAAGGACAAAATGAGCAGATATTTTCCGATCCAAAGTCTTGAGAGGTGTGGGTAAGGAGGTAGAGTTGGGGGCCTTTTATAATTGGAGAGGAGGGGCACTCTTGGAAAGGTATAAAATGTTACTTTATTTTCAAATGAGTTTCATATTTTAAAGGTCCCACATTGATGTATTTCGAGCATAATGTGATAAGAGTTATAAATATACTCATCAAATAGGTATTTTACAAGTGTAAGTCTTATAAAATACATTATCTTTTCATTTTACTTAAATTGTTCATTAATGAGGTAATCGCTGCATCATCATGATGTCATAAGTAATTTAATTTATTTAATAACTAAAAATTATAAAAAAATACTATTATTTAGGAAATATTTTTAGATTTCCAATGACTATTTATAGTCCAATAGATCATTTAGGTAGAAAAAATTAATTTTTTTTTACTCAGGTGATACACTCTTTAGTGATATTCTCCTTTCTTTAAAAATAAAAAGATAAAGTGTCACATTCACGCAAAAGTGATCCCATGGGTTCCCTAAGTTTGGAAAAAGGCATACCATGGTCAGCCATGACACAACTAGTAGCTTTAGGCCACATGTTGGGGTCATTTTTGTATTATTATGATATTATTTTATTATTCATAACTACCCGATTACTAATTAATCAAGATAATTAAAGATAATTACCATCGTTACTATTCCTAATGTCCAAAAACAAAAGAGTCTTAATTAGATAATTTTTACCTTATGATTAAAAATATGGAATCCATTTTACCAAACTCCAAACATAGAAATTTCAATAATTAATTGAAAAATAATTCCCGTTGTCAAAACAAATAGCAGGTTTTTTGAAACAATATCTATGAAAGGTTTGGCACTTGTTTATACCCAATTCCAAAGTGAAATTAATTATAATGACCACCATTGGATTATATGGTAAAAATATATTCTAATTAAACTTTAAAACCAATTAAAAATATAATCTAACCATATAATTAAATTAGATGAAAAAGCAGTTTTGATGTAAAATGCAGTATTTTTCACTATTCATTAAAAATGAACATTGTCAGAAAAATACCATAAATTAAACCAAGGTAAATTTAAATATCCCAATAAGGTAGAATAAGTTTATTTTGACAAATAGAGATTATAAAATGTCCAAGATATAGATTTAAAAATGGTTCTCCATCAAAAGGCGGAAAAACAATCTTTTAAAAATATTAGTGTATTCCTTGCTTAAGATTGGATTTATTCTCATTTTAAGGCTCTAAAACACTATATAATTCATAAATAGGCATAGATAATATTTTCTTATTATTCATTACTTACATGGGATGTTACATAATTCCCCCTTTTAGAAAAATGCATCCCCACAATTTATTTACTTATTGAATAAGTGGGGGTATTTATCCCTCGTTGCATTTTTAGATTCCCGTGTTGCCTCTTCAATCATGTGGGTTTTCCACAAAACCTTTACTTGATGAATCACTTTATTCTGTAACACCTGCTCCCTGTGGTCAAGAATCTGGACAGGTTGTTCCTCATAAGATAGATTCTCTTCCAGCTGAACTACCTCTAGACTCAAAACATGAGATGGATCTGGCATGTAATTCCTTAACATTGAAACATGAAAAACATTGTGTACCTGAGATAAACTCAGAGGTAAATCCACTCGGTATGAAACTGATCTAACTCTCACCAATATTTCATATTGTTCAATTAACCTTGGACTCAACTTTCCTTTCTTACCAAATCACATCACACTTTTCCATGGTGAAACTTTGAGAAAAACATGATCAGATACCTCAAAAGAGAGATCCTTCCTCCCGTTGTCCGCATAACGCTTATTCCTACTATGAGCTGTTCTCATGTGTTTCTATATCAGGTGAACTTTTTTGCCAACTATTCTACCAATTCTGGTCCCATCAACTTCCTTTCACCAACTTCATCCCAAAAAGCTGGAGTTCGACACCGCTTCCCATATAATGCCTCAAATGGTGCCATATGTATACTGGAATAAAAACTGTTATTATAAGAAAACACAACCAAAAAAAGATGTTAGTCCCAACTTCCATGATAATCCATCGAACAAGCACGTAACATATCCTCCAATGTCTTAATTGTTCGTTCTGACTACCCATCTGATTGAGGATGAAAAGCTGTACTAAAATTCAATTCAGTACCCAACGAATTTTGAAGGCCTTTACAAAAGTTATAAGTGAACCTGGGATCACAGTCAGATACAATGGATAGAGGAACTCCATGTAACCAGACTATCTCTTTAATATAAAAATGGGAAAGTTGATCTAGTGAAAAAATTATCTCGTATAGCAAGGAAATGAGTAGATTTAGTCAAGATATCAACAATAACCCAGATTGCATTACTACCTCGAGGTGTCTTCGACAATCCCACAACGAAGTCCATGGATATATTTTACCATTTCCACTCTAGTACTGGTAAAGGATGAAGCATCCATTTCAGTAACTTTCGCTCTTCTTTAACCTGTTGACAAGTCAAACACTTCACAGTAAAATCCACAATGTCACTTTTCATTTCGTTCAACCAGCAATACTTTCGAAGATCTCTATACATCTTAGTAATGCCTGGATGAACTAAAAACGGTGAACTATGAGCTTCACATAACAACTCTCTCTTCAACTGTGAATCACAAGGCACACACAATCTCTTCCCAAATCTCAAAACACAATCATTATCAAGGTTGAATTCAGGAAACTTACCCTTCTGAACTAGCTCTACCTTTTATTGCAACTCGCTGTCTTGCTTTTGTGCTTGATTAATTCTGTATCATAGAGAATATTTCACTGATACCTGAAACAAAACAAAAGGGCATCCTGCACCAACAACTTCTATGGAAAATTTCATCAAATCCTAAACCAAAGGATCACGTTTCAAACGTAACATTGTTAATGAAGCATTAATTTTTTGACTCAAAGCATCATCCACTTTATTTTCTTTTACTAGATGGTAATGAATTGTACAATCATAATACTTGATTAGTTCTAGCCATCTCCTCTATCACATGGTCAATTATTTCTGAGTGAATATATACTTTAAACTTTTGTGATCGGTATATATTTCAAACTTTACTTCATACAAATGATGACTCCAAAATTTTAAAGCAAAAATAAAAAAAAACAAATTCCAAATCATGTGTGGGGTAATTTACCTCATGAGTTTTCAACTGACATGAAGCATAAGCAATTACCTGATCATTATGCATTAGGACCCAATCAAGTCCTTTCAATGAAGAATCACTGTAGATAACAAACTCCCCATTCCTGGATGGTAGTGCCAAAACTGGAGCATTCACCAATCTAATTTTCAGTTCCTAAAAAAAATCATCACATTCTTTTGTCCAGATAAACTTAACACCTTTTTGAGTTAGCTTAGTCAATGGACTAGATAACTGTGAAAAATTTCAAACAACCCTTCGGTAATATCCTGCCAAACCAAGGAAGCTACGAATCCCAGTTACATTTGGAGGTCTTGGCCATTCTTCAACAACCTTTGTTTTTGCAGGATCAACAGTTATCCAATCTTTAGAAACAATGTGACCAAGGAAAGAAATTTGTTGCAACCAAAACTCACACTTTCTGAATTTCCCATACAATTTCTTTTCTTCTAAGGTTTTCAAAATAACCCTTAAATGTCTTTCATACTCCTCTTTATTTTCAGAAAACACTAAAATATCATCAATGAAAACAACCAAAAACTTATCTAAGAACTCATGGAAAATTCTATTCATAAGATCCATTAATACAGAAGGTGCATTGGTTATCCCAAAAGGAATAACTAAATATTCATAATGGCCATATATTCTATGAAACGTGGTCTTCGTAATATCTGTTTCCTTTACCTTCAACTGATGGTACCCTTTTCTCAGGTCAATCTTTGAAAAAAACTGAGCTCCCTGGAGCTGATCAAACAAATCATCAATATGAGGCAAAGGATATTTGTTCTTAACAGTGATGTTATTCAAGGATCTATAATCAATGCAAAGTCTCGTAGAACCATCTTTCTTTTTAAAAAATAAGACAGGAGCACCTCATGGTGATGTTCTAGGTCGAATGAAACCTTTCTCTAATAAATCTTTCAATTTCTCCTTCAACTCTAAATTTTCAATTTGATCCATTTGATAAGGGGGTTTTGAAATTGTCTTAGCATTAGGAACTAAGTCAACAGTAAAATCAACTTCCTGATCTAGTATTATTCTAGGAAACTCATCAGAAAAAACATCAGGATACTCATTTACCACTAGCACATCATTAATCTGAACAGTTCATTTGTTTTCAACAATATGTGCAAGGTAACATTCATTTCCATCATTTAAAAGTTTCTCAGCCTCTTGATATGTTATCAACAGTAAGGGTTCATTCTTTTATACAAACTGAAATTATTTCTGAAAAGAAACTTCTTTATCTCTACAGTCAATTTTAGCATGGTAAATAGAGAGCCAATCCAAACCTAGAATAACATCAAACTCTACTAGTGGTAAAACATATGGTTTTCAAGTAGGTTCTTTCCACGGATAAGGATATGATGATTCTTGTAAATTCTTTTTGCACCAACCTTTACCACATGTGTTTTTACCACAAGTTCAGGAGTCATTTCTTAAGATGGTATTCCCATTTTACTAGAAAAGTTTTCTGAGATGAAGGAATGTGTAGACCCTGAATCAAACAACACACTGGCATAATCTGAAAAAACAAACAAAGTACCTGATACCACTTCATTTGATGGCCCAACATCTATTAAAGTAGTTGCAAAGGATTTCACCACCCCTTTCTGCTTGTAGTCTAACTGCTTCCCATCACTCGAGATCTTTGTCAGACACTCGTTTTCATAGTGACCCATATCATTGCACTTAAAACATTTCACTAATTGTAAATCAAATTTGGTCTTACCATCACCCTAATATTTCTCAGTGCAATCATGAGCCTTATGTCCCATCTTACCACATCGGTAGCACATTCCAGAATTCAGAAGACATTCCCAAGCATGCCTTTTACCACGTTTATCACAAACTGGAGACTTAGATTTCGTACCATCAGACCTATTTGAATAATTCTTCCCTTTCTCCTGCCACCTCGGTCTCCTCTTTTGATGGTTTTTATAGAACACTTGATCATCGGAAAACTCCATTTACACATTCTCAGCACAACGAACAAGCTTTTCATAACTCTTGAACTCGCGAGAAGCTAAATCCCTTCGATATTTTGGCTTTAATCCTGAGTGAAAATGAATAATTTTACTATCAAGGTCTCAGATAAAATTGGGAGCATACCTTGCCAATAGAGTGAACCTTTCTTCATAGGAAGACACCGAGTCTTCCTCTTTCCTCAATTCTAGGAATTGTTTTTCCATCCTAAGTCGAACAGCCTCAGGAAAATACTTCTCAAGAAACATACCTTTGAATAAATCCTAGTCGAGAGCATCAATCTCATCAGCTTCCCTAATATTTTTAACCATCAACCACCACTGATCTGCTTCACCCTCCAAACGGTAAATTGAAAGACTAACCATTTGATTGTCTGAACACCCCATGACATCAAAAATCGTCTCTAGTGGTTTAATCCACCCTTAATCTAGCATAGGGTCATATGAACCTCTAAATGATGGGGAATGTTGCCTCATGAAATGTTCCACCATTGACATGTTCCTCTGCGGTTTATCTGGATGATCGCGTGCATGGAAACAACCACCATTTATCGCTAGAGTCAACTGCGCCATCACTGCAACAAACTGTTCAGTTCCAATTCTAACCATCTAAGAATGCTGATTCAGAAGGTCATTTCCTTCTGTATGCCTTCCTAGCACTGCTTCCCTATTTCCTCTGTAGAAAACCATTCTAAACAAACATGTCTTAGATAAAACAACATTGTAATCTTCAAATTCTATATCATTTCAATTTGACCATAAAAAAATATTTTTGGATAATCATTTAATAGAATTATAACTCCTAAAGTTATCTTAACCGACCTATGATACCAACTATAAGGCCCCAGCCTTAAAAATTACTTAATCTTCAGTTACATCAAGAATACACGTTGAGGATCTTTTCAGGTTTAGAGTTTTAGATAAATATATCATAAAACATGCATTAAATTACACATTTAAAAAAATTGGTCACATAAAAGATAGTACTCATTTAAAACATGGATTCTTTCTTGACACTTCCTTGAAACTATCATCACATCATGTACCTTTCCCTTGACCTGTGAAAATCATTTCAAAAACTTGGGATGAGAATAAATAGCTCAGTAAGGGATATAAAAGTACGAAATTAAAACATTAGCCCATGTATGAAATCATACTTTACTCAAAAAACATAATCATTTTAACATACCTCATCAAATCATGAATAAATCATAGAAATCATAAGATATAAAGGTAACTTGAGGAATTAATAACATTTTTACGTAGGGAGTAACCCTCATGGTTACGTTTGTAATACCTATCACAATATATTCCCTAAATATCTTTAGATAAACCTTAACGTTTAACCCCTTCATGTTACCCAATGCATTGGAGAGATATATCGGGCTCACCCGCCCTTAGTTTATCACGGAACCACCCGTCTTCATAAAAATGCCCATGAACCATAACATAATCATATCACACAAAACATGTATAAATGAAACATAACATTTTCACATTTCAATCACAAGATATCAATACAAAAAATTGATATAATAAAAACATTATGAAAACCATTTTCAAAACCAAAATAAAAGTAAAGTAACACATGGCATTTATTTCTGATTTTTTTAAAAATGTTATCGCTTGTAGAGGAAGCCGAAACTCAAATAATGGTCACGGTGGTGGAGAATTCGTTGTCGCCACATACGTACGACAAAAAAACATTCCCTTTTGTCTTTTAGTAAATGCTTCGTATAAAAAAGATTCCTTTCGAATAAACGTAAATGTCAAATGGGTTTATACATCGTATAAAAGAAAACAAAATATTCCTCAATGAAAGGAGATTGAGATGAAGTCCCTTACCTCGTATCCGAATTGACTCAATCGTTCTTTAATCTCCTGAATAATAAACTTGAGTTAATTTCTAATTTCTTAATAACCTTTTTTAAGTTCAGTATTCCTTTTATATCACTTATTGCCATGTCATGAACACTATGCAATTATTTAAGTTAATAACGGTTGTTTTAACGATCATTGGTACTTGAGTCAAAAATAAACTCTTTATAATTACAAGTTGTTCATGTATAAATTATATCAAGAGTTATATTCATGATGTAGATATCATATATATCATATATATCCAGTATATACATTCATTTATAATATTACATAACATTTAGAGGTAAGAAATGAAATGCAACGTTCATGGAGACTGTAACCCGTACGTACACATGAACGCTACTTTCATTTATATTTCGTATTTTATGGAATGGAATCATAATTATATAAAGGTATATTATAATTACAGTATAATATCATTAAATCCATCCTTTATAAGTCCCATATATGGAATTAACGAATCAAATTACTTTGAGGGGGCGGTAGTTCGTGCTTCCTAAAATGAAGATATCGCGTTTACCAATAATGGAAGCCACAAAGGTATACCAAAAATGAAAAATAATAATCTTAAGGAAAACATAAAAATTGTTGGAATCACCTGTTTTGATAATCCCAAATCATGCTTAAACATTGATTATGATGTATTAAAACCTTGCATTAATCTTATTATTCTATGCTTAAACGTATTTTATTCTAAACAGTTCATATTCTTACTCTCATAACTTTACTGTAACAGCTTACAGTAGTATTTACATAAGTTTAGTATTGTTAGCTAACAGTTAGAGCTTTCTTTTCAAAGTCACAGTTACAGCTAACTGTCACCTTAAGTTACTGTTGCAATAAGTTCACAGTTACAAGGTTACAGTCGAAGACTAATACAAGCTTACAGTCACGAGTCTACCGCTATCTATTGTCAAAGCTCACAGACGAAGGTCACAGTTACAAGACTTCTGTTCAAGGTTTTCTCTGCTCAAGTTCACAGTCAAACAAGCCTACAGTCATAAGTCTACAGTCAAGGTTACAGTTAGACAACTTCTGTCGACTAAGTCTACTGATGATCGAGGTCTACAGTTGACAAAGGTTACAGTTCTAAAAATTTGATATTACAAGTCTACAGTTAGAGAGGCTACAGTTACATGGAGTAAAAGCTACCATTGCAAGCCTACAGATAGCAAGCCTGTTGTTGAAGTCAGCATTCAGAAGGAAGTCCACAGTTGGAAGACCACAGTTGAAGTCCACAGTGACATACATTCTCGACCACTTTTTTATTATTATATTTCTACTTTTTTTCATTACCAATTTGTTTAATACTAATCTAACGGTCATGTCTAGACAAATTGTTACACCTAACATTATTTATTGATATTTGCAGACATATCAAGAAATAATACAATGTACGAGGAAGATCGCACGTGCAACTCCAGAATATTTATCATGTCGGCCTCGGGTGAACAAAAAGGGTATATATGGAGGAGTATAAAAAGAAGAGCGAAGCATTCAAGGAAAAAACGCATGAATGAATGGAACAGTTACACAAAGTCTAACATCTACAACTGAGAAGGAGATACGCATATACACAAAAAGAAGAACTCTCGAGCATTCATTCTGAAGAACAAAAGAGTCTCAAGTGAACCGACTGAAAGAACAGTCTCCTAAAAGCCATTCTGTGAAGTACTCAAACTCAAAGAAGCTGATCACTTGAACATCTGGAAGTCTGGAAATCACGAAACTCTGTTTTAGTGTCAACTTGCAGAAAAAGGACCAAAGCTTCAAGTCACTCATTCCTACGAGTCCAGAACTGATATGCCAACACTATAGAGCACTCTAAACCTTCTTCTCTCTATCTCTTGCTCTACTGTGTTTAAGTGTTTTACATTTGTGTGCAGTGTGTTAGTATTACACACACTGTCTCCTATGCTTAAACTGAGGGATACTGAAAATCCCTATCCCAAACCCTTTTACACTTCATTTCCCACTGTGGATAGTGGTAGAGGTCTTGTGACCTGGACAGCTGGCCGCTGTTGTTTGTTTTCCCACGAAGAACTGTGGTAGAGGTCTTGTGACCTGGACAGTGTGTTCACTGTTGTTAACCCCGATCCAGGGTGTGGATCATTTTTATATAAACTTTTGAGAGGACTAAGTCTCGGCTTGAGACTGAACCTCTTGGTTAATTCTCTGTGTTTGTAGTTATACTCTATATCCATACTATACATATTTACTTCATATTCCGCTGCTATTACTTTGAAATATAATCTATCTTCAAAGCTACTTTGATAATTAAATTCGCAAGTGTTTATATTTGTTATAAATCAGTAAGTTAGTTTCAAAAGTTAATTTAATCATAAGATTAATTTAACTGAGAATTAATCAAACTTTGAGAAACTAATTGAACCTTTATAATCTATATTAATTCACTACAGTTTAATTTGTTTTGAAATTGGGGGATTTTAATAGAAATTGTTTTTAACAGAAATTTTAATTGGAACTCAATTCACCCCCCCCCCCTCTTGAGTGTCCACTCCGACCAACATTTGGTATCAGAGGGAGTGTTTATCTCTGTTATACTTGCTCAAAGTTTTACTCTCTGTTTTTAAACTGTGATTGTAGTTTTATCTAAAAGATCTTAAATTTCTGTTAGTTCTAAATTTTATCTCTTTAAAACATTTTCTAAAATTTCCTTATGGATAATAGACTAGAAGGTGCTGCTACTAACAGGCCACCCTTCTTTAATGGTGTGAATTATGCCCAATGGAAGCTCAAAATGAAAATTCATTTGGAAAGTATGGGTTTTGATATTTGGACTGCTATAGAGTCTCAATACAAGATTCCAAAAACTGAAAGAATAACTTGGGATGAACCTACTAAGGTAGCTTACAATAATAATTGTAAGGCTGTGAATGCTCTCTACTGTGCTCTAGGAGATGAGGAATTCAATAGAATTTCTGCATGTAAAACTGCTTTTGAAATCTGGGACACCTTAGCTGTTTCTCATGAAGGAACAACTAATGTCAAGGAAATGCGGTTAAATACTTATACTATCAAATATGATAACTTTAAGATGAAAGCTGATGAACCTATTTCTGATATGTATCTCAGGTTTAATGAGATAGTCAACACAATGAGCTCACTCGGAAAGATTGTTCCAGCAAAGGAGCAAATCATGAGATTATTGAGATGTCTGCCTGACAGATGGAGAGGTACATCCGTTTCAATTAGAGAATCCTGTGATATTGGAACTTTGCCTGTCAAGGAGTTAATTGGTAAGCTGATGATGTACGAAGAAGAGCTCAAGGTAAACAAAGAGGAAGATGAGGAACCAAAACGAAAATCTATAGCTTTTAAGTCTACTGCATCAAATAGCAAAGACAAGGAGAAAGTGCATATACCAACTGAAAGCTCATCTAGTGAAGACTTAGATTCTGACAGTGATGCCGAGATGGCACAGATAGCAAGGAGATTCAAGAATTTCTATAGGAAGAAGAAGTTCTTCAGAAAACCAAACTACAAGGGTAAGTATGATAGACAAGGTAAGTGGAAGAAAGATTGGAAGAAAACTGATAAAGAAGAAGACATAGTTTGCTATGAATGTAAAAGGAAAGGACACATCAAAGCTGACTGTCCTAAGTTAAAATTCAAGAAGAAATATGAGTACAAGGACAAGAATTATAAGAAAGCTATGAAGGCCACCTGGAGTGCTTCAGAAGACAGCACAAGTGAATCAGAATCCAGTGATTCTGAAAGAAATCATGCTAATATGTGTTTCATGACAAACACATCTGAGGTAACCTTAGACACTCCCACTTTAAACTCTTATTATTCTGAAGGTGAAGTAGAATCTGGTTCTGATTCTGAAAATATGTCTAAAGATGAATTGATTGAATACTGTAATATACTGGAAGAAACGTGTAATGAACTAAAGGATAAATATAAGTCTTTAAAGAAACAGAATGCTCTTACTGCAAGTGTCAAGTCTGCACTTGATGTAGAAAAAGAGAAAAATGTTCAATTATTAAAGGAGAATACAGAACTGAAACTATCTAATGAACAACTTAGAAAGGACTTAGAAACATTCACAAATGGAAAAGATACTCTAACCCAACTGCTAGGAAAGCAAGTTGCACCTAAGTATGCTACTGGCTTGGGATACCAACCTGGACAAAGACAGTTTACTAAAACCCGGTTTATTCCCAAGTCTGGAAAAAATCCCGCTAGTTCCAGTTTTGGAAATTCGTATGCCTCAACTGGTTATTTAAATAGTTGTAGATCAAATAATGTATATCTCTCTAAATCTGTTGCATCTATTAATTGTATGGGACCCATAAAACAAATCTGGGTACCTAAATCCTTGATTTCTAACATATCTGGACCCAAGAAAATCTGGGTACCAAAGTCATTTCCTGTCTAATCTGTTTTGTAGGAAATCTGTTTGAAGAGCAATTACAAGAAGGTATGGTACTTAGACAGTGGATGTTCAAGACACATGTCTGGGGACTATTCGTGCTTCAAAAGCTTAATAAAGGTTGATGGAGGATATGTCACTTTTGGTGATAACTCAAAAGGAAAAATCATCGGCTTAGGCCAGATTGGTAACACTGACTCAGTATTAATTTCCAAAGTTTTATTTGTTGATGGACTTAAGTACAACCTACTTAGCATTTCTTAATTGTGTGATGATGGTTTTAATGTCAAGTTTGAAAACAATTCTTGTGATGTTTATAATTCCAAAAATGCTTTAATATTTTCTGCCTTAAGAAATGAAAATGTTTATGCTGTTGACTTAAACACTTTAGCTAAACATAATGTTACTTGCTTAAATGCTTTTCATAAAGAGTCTTGGCTGTGGCATAGGATATTAGGACACTACAACATTCACTCACTTAGAAAACTCTCTAAGAAACACCTAGTTAGAGACTTACCTAAGCTTGAATTCCCAAATGACAAAGTGTGTAATCCCTGTCAAAAGGGAAAACAACACAAAGTTTCTTTTAAACCAAAGAAAGAAGTTTCAACTTCTCAACCACTTGAACTGGTTCACATGGATTTGTTTGGACCATCGAGAATTTCAAGTCTAAATGGGAAGCACTATGTTTATGTTCTTGTAGATGACTTTTCTAGATATACTTGGGTATACTTTCTAGCTCACAAAAGTGAAGCCTGCTCTTCCTTTGTTAAATACTCTAAGTCTGTAGAAAATCTTAGTGGACTTAAGATTAAGACCTTGAGGAGTGATCATGGACGTGAGTTTGAGAATCAAGAATTTGAATCTTACTGCTCACACAATGGCTATGCTCACAATTTTTCTGCTCCTAGGAAACCTCAACAGAATGGTGTAGTGGAAAGAAGAAACCGAACCCTGCAAGAAATTGCAAGGACTATGCTTAATGAATATGACCTTCCTGTTTACTTTTGGGCTGAAGCTGTAAACACAGCCTGCTATGTTATTAATAGAGTCTTGATTAGACCGATTCTTAAGAAAACCCCTTATGATTTGTGGAATAATAGGAAGCCTAAGGTTAATTACTTTAGAGTTTTTGGTTGCAAAGTCTTTATTCTGAATACTAAAGATAATCTTGATAAATTTGCTCCAAACAGTGATGAAGGAATTTTCCTGGGTTACTCTATGTCTAGTAAATCCTATAGAGTGTTCAATAAGAAAACCAAATGTGTGGAAGAATCTGTTCACATCAAGTTTGATGAGACTGATCCACATGAGTCTAAAACTTCTCTTGAAGATGTTGAAGAAGACTTATCTGTTCTGGACCTAAATGACAAATCTAAAGAACCTGTAATAAAAAAATCCAGTTCTGGACTTTTTCCAGAATCTTCCTCTGTGGAACCCGAACCTATAAATGAACCTGAAATCTCTAGTCCAACCTTTACCAAATCAACTAGGATTCTAAAGAATCATCCTTTAGATGCTGTTGTTGGTAATCTTGACAGAGGAACACAAACTAGAGCTTCTCTAAGAAATCAGGTTGAACATCAAGCTTTTCTTTCACAGCTTGAACCCAAAAATGTCAATGATGCTATCAGTGATGAATTCTGGGTAATGGCTATGCAAGAAGAACTAAATCAGTTTGAAAGAAACAAAGTTTGGGAATTAGTGGAAAGACCTAAAGACACTCTTACCATAGGCACTAAATGGGTGTTTAGAAACAAAGTTGATGAGTTTGGTAATATAATCAGAAACAAAGCTAGGCTAGTTGCACAAGGGTATAGTCAGGAAGAAGGAATAGACTATGAGGAAACCTTTGCACCCGTGGCTAGACTAGAGGCCATTAGGATATTACTTGCTTATGCTGCTCATCTAAATTTCAAACTATATCAAATGGATGTTAAAAGTGCTTTTCTAAATGGATATATAATTGAGGATGTATTTGTGGAACAACCTCCTGGTTTTACAAATCCCCATTTTTCTAATCATGTTTTTAAACTATTTAAAGCTTTATATGGTTTAAAGCAAGCTCCAAGAGCTTGGTATGATAGGCTCAGCTCTTTTCTTATTTCGAAAGGATTTACTAAAGGGATAGCTGATCCTACTCTTTTTATTAAATGGATTTCTAAAGATGTCTTTATAGTACAAATTTATGTGGATGATATTATTTTTGGATCTTCTAAAAATTCTTTATGTGTTGATTTTTCAAAAATAATGCAAAATGAGTTTGAAATGAGTTTAATGGGAGAACTCATATTTTTCCTTGGATTTCAGATCATTCAAAATAAAAATGGTATTATTTTGAACCAAAGTAAATATATTAAAGATCTTCTAAAACGTTTTTCTTTGGATGGCACCAAAGGCAGTGACACACCTACGAGCACCACTTGCAAGTTGGACAGTGATGAAACTGGTGAACCAGTGGATCAAACCAATTACAGAGGTATGATAGGTAGTCTACTGTACCTTACTGCCAGTAGACCTGACATCATGTTCAGTGTATGCATGTGTGCTCGGTTTCAAGCCAATCCAAAAGAGTCTCATTTGACTACTGTTAAAAGGATTTTCAAATATCTAAAACATACTCCCAATTTGGGATTATTTTATCCAAAAGGACAATCATTTGATTTATTAAGTTATTCTGATGTTGATTTTGCTGGCTGCAAGTTAGATAGAAAGAGCACCTCTGGAACATGTCACATTTTAGGCAAGTCACTAGTATCTTGGTGTAGTAAGAAGCAGAATTCTGTTGCACTGTCTACTGCCGAAGCTGAGTATATAGCTGCTGGTAGCTGTTGTGCACAAATCTTGTGGATGAAACACACTTTACTAGACTATGGATATCAATTCAAACATGTCTCTATAAGGTGTGACAATACAAGTGCTATTAACATTTCTAAAAATCCAGTATCTCATGCTAGGACAAAACATATTGATGTGAGACATCACTTTCTGAGGGATCATTATCAAAAAGGTGATATCACTCTTGAGTTCATTGGCACTGAACATCAGTTAGCTGATATTTTTACAAAGCCTTTGAATTCTGAGAGATTAAGCTACATCAAACATGAGTTAGGTATGATTAATTATAGCACAGTTGAAACCTCACAGTTGAAACCTCACAGTTGAAACCTCACAGTTGAAACCTCACAGTTGAAACCTCACAGTTGAAACCTCACAGTTGAAACCTCACAGTTGAAACCTCACAGTTGAAACCTCACAGTTAGACCTCACCGGTGTACCTCACTGTTACATCTCTCTGTAGACTGTTTCGCTGTTTAATCTTATTTTATTTTTGCGGGAATTCGAACCGTCTCCTTTCTTTATACTTTTATTTCTAAATCCCTAAATGATAAAACGTAGAACAGCGAACATATCTCAATCCACTCATCTCGACTCTTACTCTCTCAAGACCTAAACCCTAAACCTTCAACCAAACCTCGAAACCTCATTCAGTTCCAATGGCCAAAACAAAGCGACCCCCGACTGTCAATGAAGATGCACCAATGCCGAAGAGGATTCAAGTCGAATCCAGTGGCACCGGGAACGCCTCGATAAGACCTGTTAATCCACATCTGACTAAGAGAGAAATAGTTGCTGAGAAGGAGCTAAGTGAAGAGTGGATTTTATCGAGCCGATCATTAGTACTGGCAGTGCTTAATGATCAAGGATGGACCGAATGCTTCACAAACAATAATGGACCATACTACCCGAAGCTGGTGAAGGAATTCTATGAATATCTACAGTTCGAGGAAGAGGATGATCTGCATAGACTGGTATCCAGAGTAAACGGCAATGAAGTAAGTTTTTCATCCGTTGAATGGGCTGCATGTTTAAGAGTTCCTCATGAGGGTATTTACAACTACAATTCTGGAACGGCTCCTCCAAATAGTAGAATATTTGATCATGAGACGGCTCTGGAAGAACTGACAGGCAATGGCACAGTAAGAAAGATTATTGCTGCTGAAATGTGTGGAGAGGACAAGCTTCTGTTTAAGTTTATTCAGCATGTACTGAGCCCTAGAAGAGGAGATTTTGCAACTCTGAAGCACCAGGATATTTACTTGATGTACTTATTAAAACATGGAAGGAAGGTCAACCTTTGTAGGTTTCTGATGGCTCAGATGGAGGACATGATAAAGGCAAGCTCAAAATCAAGTGCCTTGTTTCATGCTAAACTCATTTCGGTAATGTTGAAAGTGAAAGGTGCAGCAGGAAGTCAGGAAGAGCTGATAGTGGCAAAGAACAGTGTATGTATCTCGAAAGTAATCTGCAAATTCATGAAGATCAGTTGGAATCCCTGGAAGAAATCATGGGTGAATGATGAGGAGAGAATCTATGAGAAATTTAGCCCTTCTACTCATCCCTCTAGACCGAGAGATATGAGAGATCCTGGCTTAAAGCCTGATTAGCCTGAACCTGTATATTCAGATGATGAACAGACTGCAGTAGTTGGTGACTCTACAAGAGAGAACACCCCAATTGATGAAGGGAGTGATCCTGATACTACTCACAGTCCTGTCAGGACAGTGACGTTTGGAGCTGCAAGCCCTCCAAAAGAACTACCTAGTAGAGAACCTGTTCTAAGAGACAGTGAGACTGAGACTACAGAAGAAGAAGAAGAATCTCAATATTTTGTCAAGGACACCTCTGACGAGGGTGATACAGTCGAAGCAGAAGAGGCTGGAGCTTCAAATAAAAATAAAGAAACTATTGCAGAAGATGAAGAGGAGATCAGTGGTGAAGAAACAAAAGAACTTAGTATGAGCCCTCTGATAGGGTATACAGACAAGTCAGTGTCTGACCAGGAAGCAGGAGTGGTCTCTACTACTATTGTCATGAAAATGGTTGATGACTCAACAGAGAGGGAGGCTAACCTCACTACTGAACCTACAGAGGAAGCAAGTATGGAACCTGCTAGAGCTACAGAAGAGGACTTAGAGTTACCCAGAGTCGAGCAGATGGTAGAAAATGTTCAGGAAGGAGCTCCAAGTGAGGGGGAGCATTTTGGTTCAGTCTCTGTACTGTATGATATAGAAGGATGGACCTCAGATCCAGGATACATGGTGTTAGGACTCAATTATGAGGATTCAGATGAGGAAAACCAACTACCAAGAAATCCAGTTATCCTAACTAACAGCTCCCCAGTGTTAGAAACTGAAAGATTGGCCACCAAGGAAGACCTTGAATCCTTAAAGAATGAAATGAAGGAGACCATCAGACAGTCTGTTGCTGAATTGAAAACCAGTCTTTTTGATGAGCTGAAAAATGTAGAACAATCCTTAGAATTATCTCTAGGATGTGTTGTGGGAAGTCCAATCAAAGAAGTGATGGATGAAATGAAAGTGTGCCACACTCAAATTGAAAGTTGGACTGGAGCAGTAGTGGCCCTCAGACAATCAGTTGCTTCTTTAACTGCCCTGAGAAGTTCTCAGACACAAGTGGCCAGTGAGATTCGATACATCAAAGAAGTGGTCAAGCAGTTTGTGGAAGTATTTGAGGCTTTCAAGAAATCAGTAAAAGAACACTTTAGCAATCAGGATGTTGTCATTCAAAAAGTGATTGGCAATCTGACTCAGTCTTTCAAGGAGACAGTGGCATTCTCAGCCAAGTCCCTTCCTTCATCTAGCTCTCCTGTAGACCTTGAGCAGTTTAGAACCCTGCTCAGAGAAGAGCTTACTCAGGCCCGTGCAAATGACTCATCAGACCTACAGATCCTTGCTACTACAAGAGAAGTCAGTGGCTTTGTTCGTGAGCACCTACAGGCTGCTACTGCTTCTCAGGAGGCCATCAAAAGTAAAGTGGATTATTACTTTGATCGGATTTTCACCAAGCATAAGTTGAACCATCACTTCAAGCTCATGCTAGAAACTATGAAGCTGCCTCCTGTAACTCAGGCATTCAAAGAACAAGTTAGAAAGCTACGAGAATTGACCCCGGCTTTGGATAAATTCTTGGAAAACAAAAATGACTTCTTATCTGCCATGGACAGAGGAGGAAACATCATCATGGATTTCAGGAATCTACTCCTACCTTTTCTTCATGTGCACTGCACACCTGTTATAGTTCCTCCTGCCCTACCTGTCTCCAACTCCAGTGGTTCTTCAGTAATGTCTCCTGCTGATGCCCTCAGAAGCCTTAGACCACTGATACCTCGACAAGCTCCTCACTACAGGCCTTCAGGAGTATCTGTTGCTGCCCATCCAGACATTCCTGCTACAATTCCTAAGCCTGTTGATCTTTCACCTACTGCTCCATCTTCTTCCTCCAAAGGAAAAGCTCCCTTACCTACAGATGCAGAGGATTGAGTCTGTTTCTGTTTTTTTCGATAGGGATCATGTATTCACGTTTTGGGTCATGTACTGTCCTCATTATTAATACACTGTTTATTTTCTCTCTCTCTGACTTTCTTTTTGTTAATCACAAAGGGGGAGAAATAGGGAGAAATCGGGAGAAATAGGGAGAAATAGGGAAAACTCGGGGGAGAAATGAACCTATACAAAGAGGGAGAAATCCTTGAGGATTATACCTAATTTTTGTGCTCATATTGCTAATACTGTGTTTTGCACACTTCTCTCTGATACATCTATATTTCATTCCATACATGACATAATTTGTGATTATCAAAAAGGGGGATATTGTTGGAATCACCTGTTTTGATAATCCCAAATCATGCTTAAACATTGATTATGATGTATTAAAACCTTGCATTAATCTTATTATTCTATGCTTAAACGTATTTTATTCTAAACAGTTCATATTCTTACTCTCATAACTTTACTGTAACAGCTTACAGTAGTATTTACATAAGTTTAGTATTGTTAGCTAACAGTCAGAGCTTTCTTTTCAAAGTCACAGTTACAGCTAACTGTCACCTTAAGTTACTGTTGCAATAAGTTCACAGTGACAAGGTTACAGTCGAAGACTAATACAAGCTTACAGTCACGAGTCTACCGCTATCTATTGTCAAAGCTCACAGACGAAGGTCACAGTTACAAGACTTCTGTTCAAAGTTTTCTCTGCTCAAGTTCACAGTCGAACAAGCCTACAGTCATAAGTCTACAGTCAAGGTTACAGTTAGACAGCTTCTGTCGACTAAGTCTACTGATGATCGAGGTCTACAGTTGACAAAGGTTACAGTTCTAAAAATTTGATATTACAAGTCTACAGTTAGAGAGGCTACAGTTACATGGAGTAAAAGCTACCATTGCAAGCCTACAGATAGCAAGCCTGTTGTTGAAGTCAGCATTCAGAAGGAAGTCCACAGTTGGAAGACCACATTTGAAGTCCACAGTGACATACATTCTCGACCAGTTTATTATTATTATATTTCTACTTTTTTTCATTACCAATTTGTTTAATACTAATCTAACGGTCATGTCTAGACAAATTGATACACCTAACATTATTTATTGATATTTGCAGACATATCAAGAAATAATACAATGTACGAGGAAGATCGCACGTGCAACTCCAGAATATTTATCTTGTCGGCCTCGGGTGAACAAAAAGGGTATATATGGAGGAGTATAAAAAGAAGAGCGAAGCATTCAAGGAAAAAACGCATGAATGAATGGAACGGTTACACAAAGTCTAACATCTACAACTGAGAAGGAGATACACATATACACAAAAAGAAGAACTCTCGAGCATTCATTCTGAAGAACAAAAGAGTCTCAAGTGAACCGACTGAAAGAACAGTCTCCTAAAAGCCATGCTGTGAAGTACTCAAACTCAAAGAAGCTGATCACTTGAACATCTGGAAGTCTGGAAATCACGACACTCTGTTTTAGTGTCAACTTGCAGAAAAAGGACCAAAGCTTCAAGTCACTCATTCCTACGAGTCCAGAACTGATCTGCTAACACTATAGAGCACTCTAAACCTTCTTCTCTCTATCTCTTGCTCTACTGTGTTTAAGTGTTTTACATTTGTGTGCAGTGTGTTAATATTACACACACTGTCTCCTGTGCTTAAACTGAGGGATACTGAAAATCTCTATCCCAAACACTTTTACACTTCATTTCCCACTGTGGATAGTGGTAGAGGTCCTGTGACCTGGACAACTGGCCGCTGTTGTTTGTTTTCCCACGAAGAACTGTGGTAGAGGTCTTGTGACCTGGACAGTGTGTTCACTGTTGTTAACCCCGATCCAGGGTGTGGATCATTTTTATATAAACTTTTGAGAGGACTAAGTCTCGGCTTGAGACTGAACCTCTTGGTTAATTCTCTGTGTTTGTAGTTATACTCTATATCCATACTATACATATTTACTTCATATTCCGCTGCTATTACTTTGAAATATAATCTATCTTCAAAGCTACTTTGATAATTAAATTCGCAAGTGTTTATATTTGTTATAAATCAGTAAGTTAGTTTCAAAAGTTAATTTAATCATAAGATTAATTTAACTGAGAATTAATCAATCTTTGAGAAACTAATTGAACCTTTATAATCTATATTAATTCACTACAGTTTAATTTGTTTTGAAATTGGGGGATTTTAATAGAAATTGTTTTTAACAGAAATTTTAATTGGAACTCAATTCACCCCCCCCCCTCTTGAGTGTCCACTCCGACCAACAAAAATATTATATATCATATATAAATATAGTTTCATCTTAATGGACACCTTTGATGGTGTTAGAAGAATATTGAACAATCATCGTTTCGTGAGGCAGAAATTTTCCATCGATGGAAACAGTATGCTCTTTAACCATTAGATGAAGGTGTGTGTAATTTTATCTTGAATACTTCTTATAAAAACATCCTAGTATATTTATGATACTATTTTCTTACCAAATAAATGAATAAAAAGAGTTTAGGGGGTTGGAGAAGAAAAATAAAACAAAAGAACACAAGTGAAGACATTACCTTTAAATCGGGTAACTCTTCTTGGTTTGAACCAAAATGGTTTCTAAAGAGCTTTATTCCTAAGTTAAGGCTTCTAGGATGAGTATAGGGATTTGGAGAGACAAAATTAGTAGATATTTTCCAATCCAAAGGCTTGAGAGGTGTGGGTTAGGAGGTAGAGGTGGGGGCCTTTTATAAGAGGAGAGGAGGGGCACTCTTGGAAAGGTATAAAATGTTACTTTATTTTCAAATTAGTTTCAGATTTTAAAGGTCCCAAATTGATTTATTTATAGGCTAAGATGATAATTGTTCTAAATATACTCATAAAATAGGTCTTTGACAAGTGTAAGTCTTATATTTTACATTATCTTTTCATTTTATTTAAATCGTTCATTCATGAGGTAATCGCTGCATCATCATGATGTCATAAATAATTTAATATATTTAATGTCTAAAAATTATAAAACAAATACTATGATGTAGGAAATATTTTTAGATTTAAAATGACTATTTATAGTCCAATTGATCATTTATGTAGACAAAATTAAAAATGTTTCACCCAGGTGATACATTCTTTAGCGATATTCTCCTTTCTTTAAAAATAAAAAGATAATGTGTCACATTCACCCAAAAGTGATTCCATGGGGTCCCTAAGATTGGAACAAGGAATCCCATGGTCGGACATGACACAACCAGTAGCATTAGGATTCATTTTGGGGTCATTTTATTAATATTATGATATTATTTAATTATCCTTAACTACCAGATTACTAATTAATCAAGATAATTAAAGATAATTACCATCGTTACTATTCATAATGTCCAAAAATAAAAGAGTCTTAATTAGATAATTTGGACCTTCTGATTCCAAATATGGAATGCATTTTAGAAAATTTCAAACATAGAAATTGATGTAATTAATTTAAAAATAAATCCCGTTGTCAAAATAAATAGCAGGTTTTTTTAAAACAATATCTATGAAAAGTTGGGCACTTGTTTATGCCCAATTCCAATGTGAAATTAATTATAATGACCACAATTGGATTAGATGGTAAAAATATATTCTAATTACCCTTTAATACTAATTAGAAATATAATCTAACCATATAATTAAATTATATGAAAAGGCAGTTTTGATGTAAAATGCAGTATTTTTCACTATTCATTAAAAAATGAACATTGTTAGAAAAATACCAAAAATTAACACAAGGTAAATTTCAATGTCCCAATCATAAATAATAAGTTTATTTTAACAAATAGAGCTTATAAAATTGTCAAAATATAGATTTAAAAATGGTTCTCCATTGAAAGGCGGTAAAACAATCTTTTAAAAATATTTGTGTATTACATGCTTAAGATTGGATTTATTCTCATTTTAAGCCTCTAAAAATCTATATAATTCATAAATAGACATAGATAAGAATTTATTATTATTCATTACTTACTTGGGATGTTACAGTTATATATCGGGGATGATGTGACATTTTTAGAGGTAGGAGTAGAGATCCAAAATCATTAGGAGAAGGTGCTATATGGATGAACCATCTCTTTGGATCATTTTCTATAGAGGCATGTTGACTTATAGGAATTTACATGGAAGTTATATATATATATATTAATTCCCAATACCTATATTTGATTGGATTTCATTCATTCCTTTATTAATTTAATTATATGATGATTGAATCCTTAATGTTTATGAAATGTTCCCCTTTTCAATTGATAATGATGTCTGTTAAGTTTTAAAGTGTATGTATAGGGGATAACCTACTCTTAATCAAGAAAAATTATATTGTGAAACATTTTAAATATGTTTTTGGGAGAGTCAGTGCCACCCAAGGTTAATAATATATTTATTTTGAGGGTGGATATCCTTGATTTTTATGCTTAGAGACATACTGTGTGTTGGTTATGGTATTATTTGTCTTCGTATTTCTGTAGGTAGGAATAGTGGTGTGGATATTTGTGTGAAGGGGTGGCCTGAGGTTGGTATGATATGGTGTGGTTTTGTTTGGAATTTAATTAGATCCTTGAGAGGTGTCTTAGGCAATGATTATTAAGATATATTATTTATTACTTTTTATGTTTTGGTTTTGATCCTTGAGAATTATAATTATTTAATAAGTATATGATATAATGGTATGGGACATTAGACCCATTTATTTGTGAAAACATAGGTTAATGTGGTGTTTACAAGAATTTCCGAAGGGAGTTAGAAAGTTGATAGTTGAGTTTCAACTGATATTTCATATGGGGAAGGGTTTTATAGCATAGAGGTTTGTATTGTGACATAAATTATGTTCCCATGACATGGATAATACAACTATGTTGTAGAGACTTGGAGGTGTAGTTTTAGTTTTTCTTCCATTTTTTCCATAACTATAGTGCATAGATATAGGATATGATGTGTAGTCCTGACGGAGAATTATTTTGGTCCCTTATTTTGTAGGTTAGTAGTGCTAAGGATATGGTTTATTATGTAGCCTTTTTTTTGGAAATTGGATTATAAAACATAGTTTTTTCTTTGGATTATATTCCATTTCATGGTTTATCAGATCTATATATTAGAACTCACAATGTTTCACAAAAGTGGGTTTGAAAAGTCACCTTGTGGAATGGTCCTTACCCTTATGTTGTAATCCTATCCAATGTGAACACATTTTTACCATAGTAATTTATGTTGTTCCATGGTCCTCTATTTTATAGTTAGCCTTTAATTTCCCAAACCACTTAGAACCCCATAATCCTTCCACCTTTTCTTTTATTACTTTAGTGAAACAAGATTATACCTTTGTGGTCTTTCAGTCCCTTTTCATTAGGATTCAACCCCAACCTTATGGGATTAACCCATAGTGATTCTATATAAGCTTCCATCACTTGTCTTCCTTGTTTTCTTCCCATTATTCATTAGGATATGAAATATGTCAAGAGAAACAACGGTTCTGTTTATGCCTTAGTAATATAATTATTTGGGATGTTATGTTCTATATTAATCATGATGTTTCCTTTCAATGTGCTACTTGGAAGTTTTATTCTTCTTATTATTACCCTACATAAAAAATTGGATAGCTCTGTTTGAGGTTGGGTATTCTTCATCTCTCCTATTTAGATATACATCTGGGAATATAATTTCTTCCTATTGAGTGATATTATATACTAGATTAATAATGATAATTAACTAGTTAATTTGAAATTAAAGGGACATAGAATAAATATCACGAGTCTTACTTGTTTACATGATTTTCATATGCAGTTGACCATACTTTCTATTATTTCTATATTTGGATTATATTTCAATTTATTATGTTGTTGTTACTATGGAATTGGTGAAAATTTTTATGATAATTGATTTAATCACTATATAAGAAAAAGTATAAGAACATATATCCAGCTAGTATATTTTTTACCCATGGAATCTCAGTTTTTGTGATAATTATATTAAAAACAGATAAGTGAATATGATAAAATACATTTTTAACACTAAAGTGTGATGAGTGGAATGGATTTTATGTGTGGTGGTTGTGAAGAGAAGTGGTTGGTAAGAAAGGTGGTTGATATTTTTGGTGGCTATGATGTATGTCTTATTGATGTGGAAAGATTGGTCTAAGTTTGTGTTGTGTTGTGTTGTGCTAGTTTCCTAGTAGTGGTGGAATGAAATATTAACAAATAAATTGAAATTGAATGAATTGTAATGGATAAAGAACCTATAAATAAAATGGGAATTATTTTTAATGTTTTCATCTTAAATATGAAATTAATGAGTTACTAAAAGGATGTGGTTAGTAGTTGTACAAGTATTTAAAATGATTAAGTTGAAACGTAAATAAGGATTGTGGAGTGTGCTTGTGGATTTCTTATATTGGGTAATATATTTAGAGGAGGTAGAAAAATATGAGGAGGTTATAAGGACTTTGGGGGATGTTGTGAGTTTTGATGGTTCTCTTTATATGATCATGTAGGTTGGGATTGTGTGTGTGACTTTAATATTGTATTTTCTTTGTAATTTTTGTATGGGACCCAACAAAATTGAGCACTATGTAATGAAATCAAAAAGTTGTGGGGGGTGTTTTTCCCAACATTCAAGGTGGATAGGATGGATGGATGACTACCCCCACTTTCTAAATATCTCTTCTAGGAGAGGTTTGTATGCATATGTTGTGATGTCTTGCATATATATTGTAATTTTGGTTGGTATGATGAGATTGATGATGTGGTTAATAGTGCGGGTCATGTTTGGTAGAGGGATGGAATGAGGATTATACCCTTAATATTCTTGATACCTTACTATCATGGATATATAGCAGTGACTATGAGAGGATGAAGATGGGATTAATAGTTCCATACATAGTTCTTGGCATGATGAGGATACCCTGGGGTCTTTCGGTGGGATGTGATGACTAGTTTCATGTGGGATTCTTGTTATGATGTTGTTTCATTGGGATCTTTAGGAATGATTTCTATTGAAGGAGTGGGAGTTTCAGTACAAACATCATTGGGGGAATGAGAGTGAAAGATTTTTAGAAATGAGGCATAGGTTAACCTTTATCAATTTTCATTAAATTATATTAATATACTTGGTGGAATTATTTGGAGAGCTTTCCATAATAAGGATGGGGTTAGTTAGTTGACATGATTAGGTGATGTTGGTTCATCTGTTTTCTTATGGGTGAATTAGTAAGATCCCTTCACATATGCATGAGATACATTTGGTATGTTCCTACAAATTGTACATTTTATACTCACCCCATATATATATATATATAAACAAATTTTTATGTTTCTAGGAGATCTATAAAGACAATTATAGACATTTCTTTATTGGACATTGAAGATATTTCTAACTCACTAACTATGGTTTTATTTATTTAGAGACTATTTGTAATTTTTTACATTATACATCCACCTTGGGATGGTTTTATTTTTCCTTTATTTATTTCATAGTGATTATTAATTTTTTATCTCCTATATCATGATTTTACATCAACTTTTGAGGGTAATTCCTTCCATATGTGTTATTTTTATACCCTTGGTGCTAGTCTTCAATATGAGGCCTAACAAAGCTGGGACTCAGTGTTTTTATATCTACTCCTTATTTTTCGGCTTAAGAGGGTACCTATGGAAGGAGGGGCCATG
Source organism: Viscum album (assembly GCA_963277665.1). Taxonomy (NCBI): domain Eukaryota; kingdom Viridiplantae; phylum Streptophyta; class Magnoliopsida; order Santalales; family Viscaceae; genus Viscum; species Viscum album. Next base: position 1,494,384,112 of record OY728119.1, on the reverse strand, counting down.
ATAGTTAACTATTAACCTTTTATATGATGCCAATATTATGCTTTAATAATGTTGGTGACATTATATACACAATATAAGAATTAATAAAACCCATAAAAGTTCATAATAAGTTAATAAAACATATGCACTTTAATGTTAAAGAATATTTCTGAGACTAGGTGATATTTAGTTGATAAATAATACCCAATAAAAGTGTTTATAAAAGGATTATTTTCATTATAGTGAAGTAAAATAAGGTGTATGTGATGAGTTTTTTTCTTTTTCTTGTCAACACTTAAACAAAATTGTTCAGTAAATGTATCAAATTCAAAAAAAAAGAATCAGGTTTCTTCTTATGAATTGATGTCCAATTGAAAGGCTAGAATAACATGGAAGGTGTTTAGAACTGATAAGGTAGTTTATTTTTAGGATTCTTAGTGTTATAGATAAGATCACAACCTAGTGAAGGCTATCACACTATGATGGTGCTGTGTATGAATGAAATATCTTGAAGTAAGAACACATAAATCCATAATTTAAATGTTAATTCCATGATTCTATTTTATAATTTGATGATGTATTGATATAATATTTCATGAAATAAATATTACACCACAATTATTAAAAAAAATTTCTTCTGAGTTCATATTTTTTGGTGTAGGAAACTATATTTCGATGAGGAAGATTGGTTTCACCATGAAATAACAAGTCAAATTATAATATTATGAAGTCATGAAACAACGCTCTAGGATAATGTGAGTGTTTTTTAAAGTGATGAGTGTCATGTTGTGGTGTAGATTATTCCTCTATGAAAAGGAAATTCATGTTTTAATGTATGTGACCTTGAAATTTTAGTGATCATATGGAATGGAAGGAGTACACAGACACACTATAATGAAATTGGTCACACTTAAGGATGCTTGGAAGTTATGAAGTAGATATAGGATAACAAAATTATCATACTATGATATGCCATATTGTTTTTTAAATAGTATGGTCATGTCATATTAGATATATTCATTCCATTATGAAAACAAATGTATATAATTCATGTGTTTTGATGAGGTGTCTCAATTTATGATTCATGGTCTACACCATCCTAAATATTCAAGTCTTCAGAACACATTAAGTGTGACTAGAAAGATTAGATTGATCTGATGACTCCAAAAGAAGTTGGAAAAGCTTAAAAAAAGTTAAACAGAATGTTATCATTAAATTTGAATTTGATATTCAAATTTATTTGATGAAAGAATAATTGTTAAAATTATGAAACAATATAGTGGTATGCAATGAAGTAGTGAAATTGTGAGTATATGAAGAATAATTTAAATAGTTGTAAAAAAGATATAGAAGAATATTTTTTCTCATCATATAAAATAATATTTATTGTGACTAGAAAAATTGAAGAGTAAGAAGTATAATAACAACTCTATGGAGGGGTATTCTAGTAAAATACTATCTTATTGTTTATATTTTAGATTATTATATCATTATTTGTTTTTAAGAACGTTAAAAAATTTAGGAAGACACATTATGTATATTGAGTTCATGGATAAAACATTCTCATTATGTCAAACATATTTACACTAGTGGATTATGTGATTGTAGGTTTTACTAGATCAATTAAAGTATATTTCACTTCATTTTGAAATACGGACATTGTAAATGTTATTTTACCTTTATTCTTATTATATATGATTTATTTAGAAGAAATTTCATATTTTTAGTCACAAATTCAAAAAATTGTAATGGTTATTCTTTACTAGAATATAAAAAGATGAAAAATATTCCCTGATCAATCACCCTCTCAATGAATTTCTATCATTCTTAGGAAATTTAAATGGTATCCGAGTATTGTTCTAGGTTTCCTTCAATGACAGATTAATGGTTTGGATTATATTGAAAGTATTTTTTATTTATTTAAATATTTATTTTATTATTAATTTTTAATTTATCACAAATCAAATTAATCTAGCAAAAAAAACGTAATTAAAATTTTTGATGGAAAGAACTACAAATATAGAAATATAGAACACGCCTCTACCAATTATCCATTGGAACAGATATTCTTGATGTGATGAAAATTTGGAATTTTCCTCATACTAAAAATTTAAAGAAAATGGTGATTTATCAAAATAATATTGAGAATAATGGTTTATCTCATAATCAAATTATATCATCTTTTCTTGGGAAGGAATTTATGAAAGACAAGGGTATTATGATAACAAAAGAAATTTTAGAAAAAGATGGAGATCATTTAGGAAGGAAATATTAAGGTGAAAGAAGAAAAACTATAGATTTACTCTTTGGATTATGAAGACATTATAATGAATTATGATGAATCTATTAATTATTTATTTAAAATTATTTTATGATTCCATGGTTTAATAAAAGATACTATGTATCTTTTTGGACAAATTTGATGTCAATGTTATGGATCTTGAAGACCATGATTCCAACATACTTTTATTGGATGTTTTTATAAAATTTGTTTCTTATGAAATGAGTAAAAGAATATATTTAAAGAACATGATTAAATCATATAAGGAAGAATCCCTTAAATAATTGAAATAATATAAGATAAATAAATATGTTATCAAATAAGAAGATGATTCAGAGGAAGAGGTAAATATATAACTGAAGTTTAATAAAATTATGTTATTTATTTTTCAATGTGTGGGAATAATAAAATTTATGTATCCTGGAAATCTTCCAAGTACATGTTTCAATTTTAGAGATATTAGTATTTGAAAAAACTCTCCAAAGATAAAAGAAGTTGATGATTATAAAGATAAGGATGTGAATCCATGTAGTTCCTCAAAGGAAATTTTTTGAAAATTAAATAAGAAAACATTTTCTTTAAATTTGAAGGGTATTAATTTCTCTAAACTAAATAAGTGAAAATTAATATCTACATTTAAAAAATATTTTTAGTATTTAGGATAAAGATAAAATTTCATCTTCTAGTAAAATTGATGAAAAACATGATAGAATAATTAAATAATAAAGATATAACTAGTTATAAGAGTGGAAATGATGAATTCCAGAAATATATACACATAGAGTTCAATATATATTGGTAACCAAAGGAATTCATCTCAAAAATTTCAAAATGGGAGAATGATTATTTTAATATGAATAAATATTCTCAATCATTAAGAAATAATTACACCTTATACACTAAATATTCAGTGTGATCAATCAAGTGTGATAACCTAAAGAATCTAAATGATAATGATAAAAAATTTAATGTTAAAATAGAAGTTATGGTTATGTTAACAGAGAATTATATTATATATTTCCAATAAAAAAATATAAAATTAGATGATCAATTGAATAATTTTCATTCTGAATTTGAATTTTTTTTAAGAAGATAGAGAAATATCAGAGATAGGGATTTAAGTTTAAAATAAATATGATGATAAATTGAATCAGCAAATACCTTACATAATTGATTTAATAGGCTATGAATGTTTTATTAAAAGGGTTTAATTAAGGACTCATGTTGAAAAGTCAAATATCTATCAAAGTATGACAATTCCTAGAAATTTTGATATTATAGGAATTCCATCATGAATTTGAAAAATTCTATAAATAGTGATATGAACGGTTCATGAGTGGATACTATAAAAATGCTGAATTTTTTGGAAGCCTACAAAAATTTTGGTTCAAAAATAGTATCTAAATTAAATCATCAAAAGATGGAATAAATTTATGTTACATAGACTGGACAGAAAGAATCTTATAAAGGAAAATATTAATTATATGGATAATTATAGAACTATAAATTATATCTAACATAAAAATATGTTATTGGTTTAATTACCAATATAAATAAATTAATATAAAATATATAAGAAATAGATTTAGGGGGATTAAACCCACTCAATGATGAAAATTTCAGAAAAAATATAAGAATTTTAGTCTGAATGTTGAAAATATGTTTCACTCATTAATGGATGTTTATGGATGGTGTGAACAATTGGGTCATTATGATTAATAATGTATCACTATTTTACATACACTACTAATTATGAATTAAAATAATCGAAGTCCTAGAATAATAAAAATAAATTAAAAGAGACAGAATTAGTTATTGATGTGATACTCAAAACATCTCAAATGGAGCTTATATAGATCTTGGACAGTGCGTGTCCTGAAAATATGATAGGACACATATAGCCATTAAAGTATTTTTATAAGTGAATATAAATATTATAGATCTTTTTTAGTGAGTGTTCACTCAAAATAATAGAATTTTATCAAGTGATCATTGGATCTGAAATGTTTAATTTTAAGAACACATTATTTGTAGATGGGATGAAGCATAAAATACTATGTATGTATTGAATTTTTGATGAAGGAAAACGTGATTTTTTTCAATAATAAATTTTTGATATATATTATATTATGAAAAATGGAGATTTATTGATTATAAGTAAATAAACATCGGGAAACATGTTTCATGTTAGTGATGCTTAATATTCATGATACTTGAGTTTGAAGGATTAAAATAAATTATTCCATAAAAGGATTGGAAACATTGGTACAAATAATATGGGAAATATTAATTAACATTTTTTTTATCATTTTCTGGTTTAAACAATAGAAATAAATTGGATGTGATCTATATAAAAAAAACTAGAAGACTTTTAAAATTCACGTAGTAATGTTGATATTCAAACATCTTACCCCTAAAAAATCATTCATTTATATGTTTGTTGGACTATGATAAAGTATTCAACTAATTTATATAAGAATTTTATTTATTTAATTGACTAATTCAATAATATTGAATACATTCTGTTCATGAATCATAACTTGTAGGCCCTAAATATGTTTAGAAATTTTAGATGAAGTGTAGAAAATATGTTTGGTTTATCCTTGAATATGTTTTGGATTGACAATAGTGCTTCGAATATAAGTGTAAAATTTGATGAAAAAGATGAAAACTTGGTGGTCATCTTTAATTACATACAAAACATACCCCATAACAAAATTTAATTGATAAATTGAATAGTAGGTGATTAATTGAAATTTATCACTCTATTTTGGTGGACCAAGATATTTATTGAATTTTCTACAGATGAGATATATAAACAATACTTCAGATTATAAATCCTTTTTTATATCTACCTAATTTTAATATATCACCATAAAAGATGTAATAAAATAATATCTTGATATAGAAATACTGAAGGGTATCTATTATCCCATGCATTTTCATAGTGAAATGGAAAAACATGGTGATGTTTTAGCATAGATAATTAAAGGTGCCTTCCCTGGATATCCTTCATATTAAAGATGATATAATTACTATAATAAAACAAAAGTGATGATTATTGATATTTCTAATGTAAATTATAGAGAAAAATAAATAGTTAATTTTAGACATAAAGAACATGATGATTTTTATAATTCATCACAATGTCCATTTGTAGTAGATGTAAACAAGAAAATCATGCGAAGTTCATCTGAGATATGAATCAATATGAAGAATATAAAAAACATAAAATGAATATACATAACTACCTAATACATTAATATTAATTGGAAGTGTGTTTAATCAGGTACCCATAGTAATAATTTAAATTTTATTTTCTAAGAATGTATCCACTAGACAGTGGAATCACCAAAAACATCAGCAAGCCCTCAAATGAACTGTGTGATTGCACCTCCAACATGATGAAAATTGGAGAATAAATAAATCAAGAGAGAGTATCAATATATAATAAAATATTAAATTTTTAAAACTTTTCCCTTGAAATCCCAGTAAATAGAGCTATACCATTTAATGATTAATCCTCTTGAAAATTAAATGTTTTTAAATGTTTTTAAAAGTTAACCAATTTTATAAGTCTTTACAACATTAACATAATATATCAATATAATTATTAAAATCCTTTAATAATCAATTACAAACCAACACATTATCACATGGTGTGTAAATAATTTTAACCAATATGATAAATAGCATGGGCGGATTATTTTAACGGTATCATATAACATTCTACGTATTCACATGATGTGGTATCAAATACCTCATAAAATATTAGATTAAAAATATCAGACTTTCACCATATCATAATCAGTGAATAATTCAAAAAATTCAATAATATCCAGATTTACCTAAATCCATATAGATTTTTTTTAAACTCATAACTCTTTTGGAATATGTCCAAACTCTTTTGGATATGGATATCATAGTTTCTAAAAACTTATGGAAATATTTTTACCAATTTTAATCCCCATTATAAGAACATATATGTGACCCTAAGAGCCATTTTAGTGCTAAAACCAATTATGAAATCCCAAATCCATAATTATAATCAAAGAGTGCACTATATAAAAATTTAATTTCCACTCATGGAAAATAGGGGTCAGGTGTGATCTCAATAAAAACACTTATATTTCAATATAATGATGTTTTCCACAAGTTAAATCTCTACACATCATATGCATAATCATATTATACATTTTTTTCAGGACAACTAGTGACCAATATATATGTAACATTTCACTCTTTTATAGGCCACAACTCATAATCATTATTCTCTAAAATAGATTAACATGTTTGAATGAACACATCACATGTAATTCTTCTAAGTACTTGACCACATCACATGTCAATCTACTAAGAATGAACATGAATTTACTTCATTTAATTCAGTCATGGTCCCATATATCTATAATTTCATATATATGGTAGAATCATATCTTGGTTAAATACAACTAATGATATAATCAGTAATATACCCAACCATCCAATGATTATATTATCCTCAAGGATGGTTCAATAAAGGTATAAAAGTATAAAGGTTCACATGCTTAGTATCTTGTAAAACACTAATAATGGGATTTCATATTAAGTATACAAACCTATGTATATCAATGATTATATTATTTTAATTTGACAAAAATTGGTAGGTCATTAGAGATATTAATTCAGTAGTTATTATTTTATAATTCTAATTTATATCTTGTGTAATGTTCTACTCATTCTAATCTTAATATTTCATCAAAACCCATAAAACTCCATGATGATAATAAATTTGGGAAAACTATATTTTTTTACTTTTAGTGGATTTTATTTTTAAACTATTTATATAATATATGAAACACAAATTAATAAATAATAAAATGATATTTAATTTATTATAAATCCTTGAAACATTTTAAAACCATTATATCAGACATCTCATTTATCTAATACCAAGAGATTAAATATGACCATGATACTTTTTCCCTGCGATTTTTTTATGAAAGGATCTAATCAATTTTCATATATATCCTCCCAATAGATCTCCACATCACCCGTATTAACAATATATCAACTTATATGTTATTATTTTAGGATTTGTTTGGTCCTTTTGTGATACTAAACTTCATAATCATTAATAATAGCTCTCTTATTTTCATAGGAAATATAAATTTCTCTATCAATACCAGGAACCATACCATGTTCATGGATAAAATAATAAATATAAATAGATTCATTCATATCATCTAATACAGTGATGTATTATTCCTTTTTTTATCTAGTCCACCATGGAACCTTTATTTGAATTCTTCCAACTGATATCACCAACATTGGGAAAAAATGAAAAAAGATTTACATATCATATAATCTTTATCAATTTTGAAACTATAATATTTTTAACCCTTCATAATGATATCATATTCAACTCTAAAGACTAAGAAAATGTAGTTAATTTTTATCAATATGTTAAGGATATTATTGATAGTAATCTAGTGAATCTCACTAGGATTAAATTTTTATAAACTTGTAGGATAAAACTAGAAGTGGTATTGGATAGAGGAAGAAAATACCATACCTGATAAAACTTAAAAAAGATATATATGGACTAATATCCTTCCTTTTAAACTCTTTAAAAGGTCATTGAATCTAATTAATATTCATGCTATGAAAAACAAGTAAAGACACCATTTTGGGGTTCAACACTCTTTTCCACTTTACCAATATAAGAGTTTTGATTCAGTCTAAAAAACCACTTCATTATATCCTTATAAATATTCATATATAGTATGCAATATTCTTCACCCATGTTTTTTATTTAGAAGTATTTTACATCCCACATATTTATAGAATGTATTTTTTGGGTATCATTTTTGAAATATGGAATGGCATATACATACAATATAAAAAATACTAATAAACAGAAAATAACCCACTTATACACACATGTATAATCCAAATTATTAATGAAACAAAACTCTTTGATTAGGTCATCAATATCTATGTTATAACTCTAATAATATTTATTTAATCTCTATATAGACTAATTTACCATGAAAACCATAGAAAATGAATTTGGCACTGAAAAACAAAAATTTATATTATATACACATCGAATAAATTCATTTTATGGAAGGAGTTTTTTTGAATCCATTAGATATATCTCATAAATAATTATATATAATAAACACAAATATCCAAATGTATTACTTCATTTAATATAGAGAAATGTTTTCTATATAGTTAATATCATGAAATTAATTGTAAATTTTTAACATCATGTGAGCCTTATAGGTTAACACTCTACCATCAATCTCTATTTTCCTTCAGAAAACCAGCTTCCACCTTCTGGACCTCACCCCTTTAAGTGAATCCCCCATCTTCTAATCTTGGTTAATGTACATAAATTAATTCTAAAATTTAATTGATTCCAATTCATTCTTAGAAATAAAATTCTCAATTTCCTATATATATGTATTATGTTCACTATATATAGACATTACATCATCTATGTTTACAACAAGAAATACATATTTCTCAGGCACTTGATGAATCTTATTAGACCTTCAAGTTTCATGTATAAATTGATTAAGTTAATTATCCAAAATTCATTAAAGGAAATGGATCAACTTCCATATCAATAACAATTCCAATTTTTTTTCATGATGTTATCTAATATCAAATATCCTCCCACTAACTCCTAGATCTATATGTTCCTCCTCAAAAAATATCACCATTAAAGACATCAAAACTTTCATCATGATATGATTTTATAAATAATATCCCATAGTTTATTTAATATATATCAAAAAATAGTATTATATTCTATTTTGGGTTTCATCTATCAGGTAATATACACCATTTTCATTTCTTACAACCCAAATAATCACAAAATACATGTTAAGATGATAGTTAGTAGATATATCATATGGTGTCTTTAAAAAAATTTAGATTTATTTTGTTAAATAATAAGGATATAATTTATAAATAATATCTATATAATTTTATAATAAGGTCTCACTTACTCATCTTCAATAAATCCATGTTTAACATGGTATAATTCTACCATAAAAACACACCATTCTACTATGGGGTTATAGGATGAGTAACTTTTGAATAAATTAAAAATTATCATATATGATTTGTGAATTTAAGGCTCCTGTATTCACAAAATTAATCTCATTGAGGAATTATAATACATTTTAATAGTTAATTCTATACTTCATTTTTTATACCTTGAAATTTTAAAACGTTTTCCACTTATGAATCATTATAAAAACATTTCCATATCAACTAATGTCATTAGTAAAGGATACACATTTCTTTCCCGTATAACTTACTTGAGTAATAAATTGTCCACATAATTCACTATGTATAAGTTTCCATAGTCCAATATCCCTCTCATTATATCCATTAAAATCTTCTTTATTAATTATTTCTAATAAAAATTATTCATATGTGTTAAATTTCATAATTTAAAGAATGAAACATTCCATATATATAGAGTCTTTGGTTGAGTTCCTCATTTATATTTACGTGGGGATAATTTCAAAGACATGTAGCGTAAGAATTAACCTTGACCATTTTATATAGAATTATGTAGATATGATTATCTGTGTTCATAATGTTTAAACTATTTACTATATTTTCAATTCAATAAAATATTTTATTCATATATATAGAACCATTATTGATAAAAAAATAATATTTTCTAAAAATGGTATAAAAATAAAATTTATATTTATTCTCTAAACAAAGTAGAAGTTTTATAATTAAAAAAGTAATTTAAGAGGTCTAAATAGATCATATGTATTAACCACAATTGAAACAACTCTTTCCACATTTTTAATATGAAGATATACTTCACCTTTAATCAATTATCACATATTTCTGAGTTTATATTTATCATAAAATATGTATGATGTACACCCAATACCCAATTCCCAGGAGTCATATTTAGTGAATTTGATTTATATAACATTCAAAAAAAATTTGTAGAATGATTCTATTTTATAACACTTTTCAACCTTTTATTCCAATTTCGAATAACCTTAAAATTCATTGCTATAATAGGTCTCCAAATGATAATAATGATGAATGATATACTCCACCACATAGACATATATATGGGTGAGTATCAAGTTTTATACATGATCCTTAATGAATTTTAGTGAAATTATTCCCACAAAAAAAATGATCCCATACATCATAACCTTTAACAGATCAAGATATGTAATGCTATTATAAATTATTAGTTATATTGCCTTATATGATATAAAGATATCATGTTGGATATACCTAGGAGAAATAATTGTGTATAATATAGACTAGTTGTATAAAAATTTTATTAAATGTTTCATGTTTTATTATTTTCATATCATATTATAATAAGCCTAGATATTAATATATTAAGATTAAATTTTCATATCTCTATAACATCGCATATCATAAATAAAATTTTCATAAGATGAAATATTTGGGAGAATCAACTATGTATTTATATGAAAAATTCACAATGAGAAAAAGTATTACTAATAAAATATGTAATTTCAGAGTAAATTCTTGAGACGGATTTGCAGTTTCTAAAGGAATATATAAATAGGCAAAACCATTGAGATTATGTTGGTTTGAGATTGTAATTTTCACATATTAGTAATACCATTTTTCTAAACTTTTTTCCTTCTTCACAAGACACTTCTATACCATGGAATAAATAAGTCCCCTACCCAAGGTGTTGGTTGATTCCGCAATTCCTTGTATGCACCTTGTATGGAAGTGTATTTTGACTATTCCTCAGTGATCTTCTCCAATCATTATGTCTACATAATAATGAATTATGAATGTCATTATTGGGAGGTACATGTTCCTCATTTATGTTATTCATGGTTTTTGTTTTAATATAATTTTTATCTAGAGAATTTTATGTTTTTAGTGTCTTCCCTTTCATAAAACAAGTGTTGTCAATATTCAAAAACTCTTTAAAAGTATTAGTGATTTCCATGAATCATGATTCATAAAATCCTATATGGAAAATTTAAAAAAATGTATATTGTATTTTATATCATATTACTAGTAATTAAAAATGATATAAATTTTGTTATGAAAATGTATATATGATATGAAATATCATAATCATAGATATAGTTATTCTCTATAATATAGGATATCTTAGGTAGTGGCTCGGTTTAAATTACTCTATGAAACACCTTTAGATTTTAAGAAAGGAAAATTATGTTCAATATTGTATATGACATGAAATAAAAATATTATAAGAGAATATAGCACCCTAATAATTTTTTATGTATTTAATTTTACATAAGTTTCGGCTATTTGATATATTCTAATGCACACAACACTTGGTTTAAATGAAACAACATAGTCTATTACAATATTATTCATTTAAAATGATACATATAACCTCAAAATTAATTTGAAGGGTATGAATAGAACTAAATATATTATGAAAATATATTTTAACACATATATGAAATAAAATTAATTGTTATCAGCTGATTATAAATAAAATAATAACTATTTAAAAAAAATAAAATGTTTTCTGAAAAAGATTATTTTTCCAAAAGGTGTTTTTGTCACACTATGAGCACATAATTTTAAATTACTTTTTACAAATTTTTGAAAATTTATTTTAAAAAATTAATTTAATATTTTATTACAGTATATAATAATTTATTTAGAGTGACCATTTTGTATTTTTTATAAAATTTTAAGTTTTTAGTGAATAGTGAAAAATGTTGATTTTCCCAAATTGACATTTCTATATAATTAATTAGGTAATTTAAAATTCCCATGATGATTTATAATTTATTTTAAATAAAATAAAATTTTTATATGTTTAATAAATTTAATAACATTTAATCACATTTATACTAGATTTTATTATAATGTTTTTTCAAAAACAGATTTTATGAAAACAATTTTAAAGTGCACAATGTTTCCCCATTTTAATAAATAAAAATAAACTATAATGAGAAATTATTTAAATTAAATTAATATATTATAAATAATATTTTTTTAATTTTAAATTCATATAATTATTATTTATATTCATATAGTTGATTTCGTATCAACTTTTCTATGAAAAATACATTTTTTGAAAACCAATTATTCTCTGCATCTACATGAATAATTTTAAATTAAATTAAATCACTTATATTAATTTAATTTTGAAAAATTGATTTAATATTTTAATAATAGTTATTAATATAATATAATAATTTTAATATAATGTTTTACTATAATGAATAGAAAAAATAGTAAAAATTAATTACCACTGTTAGGGTAAAAATAGCTTTGGTGAAGGGTTAAACTAAAAAGATAATGGTTAAAATGACCAAAAACAAGTCCAAAACCCATTTAATGGAAATATATAAACCTTATCTCCCAAAAGAGTCAATAATGACCTATTTGGAAGGTTTTTGAGTGAGAATAATGTCGGAGTAACTTTATCTTATAAAAACTTTCATCTATGTCATCTCCTTAACTTATAAAAGGCCGCCCTCTCCACCCCTTCTTCACACTTAACAAAACCATTATTTCATCCAATACCTTCCGAAATAAGTTATTTAATTCTATAAAATATCTTATGGGCCTTATTTTTATTAGAAATATCATCTATGAATGCTTTAGGTATAAATCTAAAGGGACTCTCTAAAGAAGATGTAAAATTATTATACCTGTGTATTTTATTAATTTATTCTTCCACCACATTAATATCATATTAAAATATTATAATATAATATAAAAATTAATCCCTATATATTTATCTATTATTATTTTAATGAAATAACCCATATTCATGACCACTTCCATCAAATGGGTAACTAAGTCGTCGATTGTGTGTACGGCCAACTATTTCCTTATGAACCAATGTAAATTTTTTTCCATCACCACATTACAAGGATAGATATAATAATTTATTTATAATAATTATATTATATTTATGAAATAATTATACTTTTAGAGTTATAATATCACTTATATCATCTTATTTTCCATTCCCTATGGGAATACGATAACGTCGCTCGTGTGTACAGTGGACTACCGCCTCATGAAGAGAGGTGATTCATTTTTCACTTACACATTAAATGGAATTTATTAAAATTAAAATTAATTAATATATTTGATATTTATGAAATAATCATAATTATTGAAATATATTATCTCATATCACTTCTTACCTACCAATCTATTGGAAACAAATAACCCTGACCACACACACATGTTCACTACCGCCTCCATGTAGCGATGTTATTTTTTTAATTTTATTTTTACAAGGGTGGTAATAAGGATGGATTTTATTAATATAGATTATATATATATAATGACTCTTTAAGGGATAATTAATATTTATTTTCCTTTCTTTACATCCGTAATGAAAATGGAAACAACATTCAATCGTAAGTACGGCCTACCATCTCCATAAACAATGAAATGAATTTTCTATATATAAATTTTATATTTTAATATAATTATATATATAATAAATATATATTAGATATAAATAATTTTAAAATTCTAGAGATGATTTAACCATTATCAATATAAAAGGACCAAAATTATAGTAGCAAAATAAACGTGAAAAATGAAGTAATTGTTAAATGAAATAATGATTGCTATAAAGAAATGTTGTTAAACAGATGATTAAATAATATAATTAAATCATATATGGTACTAAATATAGTATTATGGTTATGTAATATATTTATAATTAACTAATATTTATTATATAGGATCATTAAAAAAATATGAAGGAAGTCAAACTTAAGGTAAGGGATTTTTGTCTCAATTCACCTTCTTTAAGGAAAATATCTTGTTATTTACCTATATTATATTATTAGGTGTATTTATATACCCTTTATGGAATATCAACTTTTTATTATATAATATCATATTAAATTATACTAACAGAGGTTCCTTTAAAATTTAGTTTATTGAAAAAAGGGTATATAATACATGAAAACTTAAAACATTATTCTAATAAACATGAAAAGATTTCAGAAAGTTTCATACAATGTTAATTTATTGATTATCATAACCTAGGAACATAAATAAATGGAAGGTTTGAGCATAAGGGACAATAAGTGAAATCAAGGGAAACTGTTTTCATATGATCTTGAGTAAAATTAATAAAAACTTGAGGAATATCATTATTGAATGAGAAAGGGAACATGATTCATATCATAGTAAATAGGAAATTAATAATAAGTTAAAAATTTGTCTACAACATTTAAATGATACATTAATAAGCATATCACCAATGTTTTTCACCAAGGTTTCATAAAAATTACCAAGGTTATTCACCAAGGTATCATAAAACATGCCATCTCTAGAGATTAAATTCTTTACCCAATGAATTTGATAAATATTAGAGAACACCATTCATATTTATTAATTTTTTTATGTTCCAAATAGGTAATAATAAATCATTTCATATATAAATTATGTAGAATAAAATAAAATGGGTTTCATATAAAATATTGGTGTTTCAAAAGTGCTTAAAATATGATCATTATTCTATTTTTAAACCCACAAAAAAGGAATGTAGGTTTTATTTATATTAATCATAGAATAAATTAAATAATTTTTAAATCTATGTTAATACCCCTAGAAAATAAATAGTTCTGTCTATTCAATAAAATAAAATAAAAGGAATTTTTTTAAGAGAATACATAAGTTTTGATAAGTAAATTCAACAACATAACGGGTATAGAACTTGGTTTTACAAAACATTAAAAGAGATGGGATGGTGGTCTCCCATTGGTAAAACATATTTTTTAATTAATGGAACTAACAAAAATTAAATAATATAGAGTTACCATAATATTTAGAATACATATACAAGAACATGTTCTTGAAACAAAGAGAAAAGAAGAATATTTACCTTACCTTGAAATGTAACTCCTAAAACATGAGGATTATGACCTTAGGAGATTTATGAATCCTTGGGAGAACTCCTTGGGAGTTAAATATACCAGATAATAATATCGGATTGATTTTGAGTGAAATTAAATGGATAAATGTGTGGGTATTTTAGAAAAAGTGGGGGATTTGTATATTAATTTTTAAATATAGGTCTTGAAAACCAAGGTTGTGTAAAATGAAAAATCATGGGATTTACCATGGCATTTTCCCATTGTTTTGGACAATTGGGTAATATTTAATGTTATTTTAATCCAATATATTCAATAATCACTCTATATTACTTATTTTTTCATGGAAAAGTAATGTTTCCAAAAAATAATGTTTTGAATGATAAGGTTTCCATTTTAGAATTTGGAAATTAAATTATAGGTTTTTAAATTTATTAAAATTTATTAAAATTTATTAAAATACTTTATATTAATAAAATAACATATTTTTGGTCATGGATTATGGTTATTTAGTTATTATATAATTATGAATTCAATAAACATACAGAAAAACTGAAATTGTATTTTTACTATTCCTGAAAAAATATTGTATTTTAGAAAATTATCATAAATTATCCCTAACATAATATTGACATGCTTATTTGATAAATGATATTTATTTTATCATAATAATTATCTTAATATGATAATTAAAAATCTTAAATATAAAATTCATTATTTACTAAAAATAATAGTGGATTGAAAATGCATAGTAAAATTTCAGACACATGAAAAATTAAAATTATTGTATCATTAATTTTTCAATTAGTGTGTTTTTATCATATTATTTCATTAAAATAATAATTATTCATAATATATTAGTTAATTATAAATATTTATATATTTTCAATAAAGTATAATTTCTATCTAAAAAATTAATTTATCAAATTCCATCTCAATTTTATTAAGCACAACTATTCTAAAAATAGAATAGATGGACAAATAATATTATTTATATAATGGAATTAAAAGTTAATTAACTAGGTAATCAACACATAACCCCTTATTAAAACTATCACACTATCTTAGGGTAAGGTGTAAGATGGTTATAGATTCATAGGGAAACTCGGAAAACATCTTTCGAGTGGTCATTTCTGCTAAGTTGAACTTCTCTGGTAGACAATTTGATTTTTGCTTCAATTATTGATGATTATCTTGGTATTTTTCAAGAGAGAACCCCAGTGATGGTACCTCCCTCCCAAGCTCCAAATAATGTGATTTATATGGAATTACTCTACTGGTCAGTGCCATCATTTCTCTTTCTACATTAATTGTTATTTATCATTTCTACTTATAAATTATAATGTAAAAACTATTAATAAGAGTATATTTTCTAATGGCCATATTTGACTAATGGTAAAAAAATGGTTAAATATCCTTGTACATATTTCCCTTTATACACACTACATTATTAATGATATATGGTTTTGTTGTGTATAATACAAAATGACACCAATTTTATCAGGGAAAAAATATCATTTAAAATTTTTGGGTAAATACCTTCTTTCCCTCTTAAGAAATTTCATCCCCAAAATTTCAACTCATCCTCTCAGTTGAAAATATGTTTGGGTAATTTTGTCTCATTACCTCATATAGTTCCCACTCTCCTTTTTTATATATATGTTTCCTCTACAAATATTTGATGAGGTGGGTAGTCTTGTTTCATTGAACCTTATCTATAAGGTCCAAGATATCCATTGGCTACTCCTCATAAGTGATTTTATATTCTAGTTGTACTACCTATATATTATTTACATGTGAAGGGTTGTGTATTTACTTCCTCAAGATATATACATGAAATATTTCATGAACTTGAGATATATTTGGTGGAAGTTCAATCCGATAGGCCACTTCCTCTATGAGTTCAAGGATTTGTTAGGGGCCAATGTACCTGAGGCAATCTCACCTTTATTTCTAAAATTAATGAATCTCTTCCATGGTGATATTTTAAGGATGGATTTTTCACCAACACCAAAATCCAAGTCCCTTCAATGGTTTTTAGCATATCACTTCTTCAAACTCTAAGCATCCATTATGTGTTGTTAAATAGCTTGAACCTTTTTGGTTATCTCTTGCACAATATCTGGCCCAAAATAAATATCTCAACAACTTTATCACAACAAGTATGAGTTCTATATTACTTCCCATATAGTGATTTATAGGGTTCAATTTGAATACTCAGATGAAATTTGTTGTATTATGATATCTCACATAATCAGTGTTGTTGATCCCATCCACATTTAAATTCCATTGAGTGTGTTTTCATCATGTCATCTAGTGTTTGAATAGTCCTTTTAGATTGGCCTTATTTGGGGTTGATAGACCACACTAAAATTAAATTGAATATTCAAATCATGTTTAAGACTTATCCAAAAAATTATGTGAATCTTGGATCAGGATCATAAATGACAGAAAGTAGTATATTATGCAATGTCATCACTTTCATTATGTAAATCTGGGAAAGTTTCTCAAAAGAGAAATCATCCCAAATAGTGATGAAATAGGCAGTATTGGTGAGATGATCCACTATAACCCATACCACATTTTTTTTATTTAGATGTTCACAAGAGACCAGTGAGAAACTCTATAGTGATATTATCCCACTTCCTTGATGGTATGGGTAATAGTTTTAATACCCCTTTAGGAAGCTATCTCTCTTCATTAACTTGTTGAAACAACAAGAACATGGTAGTGTAATCAGAAATCTACCTTTTAATTTTAGACCACCAATAATGATCACGAAGGTACCTATATATTTTCGTGCTTACATGATTTTTAGAGAATGTATAACTGTGAGATTCATCCATCATCAACTTTATTACTTCCAGAATAGATGGAACACATCACTGTGTACAAAATTTCACTACATATTCTTGATTATTATTGAAATTAGGAAACTTCTCATTCTTTACATCCTCTATCTTCATCTATTAAAAGGATTCTTCCCTTTGAGATTTATTTATATTCTCTAGTAGTGATAGTTGAGAAATAATTTGAGATATGGTTGATGATGTCCCTTCCCTTATGATTCCCACGTACAGTTTTACAAGGTCTTTGATCAAATGATATCCTCGAATCCTAGTCATTTCTAACACAATAGGGTATTTCCAACTTAATGCATCAATGGAATTGTTTTCTCTTCCAGGGTGATAATGAATTTAAAAATCATAGCCTTTAAGAATCTAAATCCATCTCATTTATGTCATGTTAAATTCATTTTATGTGAAAATATAATTCCAAAATTGTTGTTATTTTTATATATCACATTTCTCTCCATAAATATTGTTCCCTTATATATTCAAAGTAAAAATAACCACATCTAGATCTAAGTCATGCATATAATTATTCTACTCGTGAGGCTTCAACTGTTGAGATGCATAAGCAGTCCCTCTGTCATTTTTCATGATGACTCACCAAATCCCATTTTGAGATGTGTCATTAAAAATAATGAATCCTTTTATGATAGAGGGTAGATTTAACATAGGTTAAATAACCAATATCCTCATCATCTCTTAGAAAAATTCTTCAAACTCCTTTATCAAGATGAACATAGACCATTTTCAAGTTAACTTTATTGGGGTATTATAATGGCATGATTTTTTTTTGCAAAACTACTATAATATCATACTAAATCAAGGAATCTAAGATTCATAGTTAATGTTGTAGGATTAGGATACTACTCTACAACCTTTTTCTTGGTAGGTTCAACTGATATTCCTTCATTGGTTACAACTTTCACCAAGAAAGCAAATTGTTTGAACCAAAATTCACATTTGTTGAAGTTTCCAAAGATCCTCTCATTCCTCAGAGTTTGTAATATAACCCATATATGATCTTCATAATCCTCATTAAGTTCAGAATATATCATAATATCATCAATAAAAACTAAATAAATTTTTTCAATGTAGTTCTTATAGACATTATTCATTAAGTGCATTAATATAGAAGGAAAATTAGTCAAGAAAATGGACATAACAAAAACACATAATTTCAATATCTTTGTTAGAAATAGGTCTTTGTAATATCTTATTTCTTAACTCTCAAATTATTATACCTAGATCAAAGAAAAAAATTTGAGAAGAATTGATCCCCATAAATATGGTCAAATCAATCATCAATCCTTGTAAATGGAACTTTTTATGCACTGTGATTTATTAATTTATCTATAATAAATGCATAGCTATACTGATTTATCCTTATTATTCCCAGATAGAACAGGTTGTCCCTAATGAGACACACATGGTTAGGAAAACCCTTTCTCCAAAATATCTTGGTGTTGTTTATTTAATTCCGCTTTCTCCACATTTTCCATTATATATAGGGTATTTTAAATTGTCTTGGATCTTTTCATGAGTTGAATAGAGAACTCTACCTATCTTTATAGAGGAGGTCTAGGTAACTCTACATTAAATATATCAATGGATTCTTAAATGATGGGGCTATTTCATATTCATATACTCTATCTTCACTGATCATTTCTATAAATAAGGCTATGAGAGGTTCTTTTAGATATATCTTATGTTGTGATATCTCTCTACTGAAAAAATGTAGTTTTTATATTAAAGACTTCTGATATTTCTTTTATTGTATATTTGATATTAGTATAATAATTTGAGATCCAATCTATCCATATTAGAGTGTTGTATTCTATCATGGGAATGATTATTAGATTTGAGATGATATTGTGTTGTCAAAGTGAATACTAGAGTTTATATACACTATTGACACTTGGATTATCCCTCTAGGTGTCTTGACTGATAACTCTACTTTTAGAAGTTTAGGTATTAATACTATATTATTTGAAAATATAGTGGAAATAAAGAAATTCATAGAAACTCAATAATAAATTACATTTTAACGAACAATGAGAGTACCTTACACCATATAATTTAAAGCATTCACTTCATCCATCATGATTGAAAAATATCAACCTCACTCTCTAATCCTATATTGAGTTTGGTGGTGATTCTACACCATTATCATCAAATTATAACAATGACTGGAATATTTCCCAAGATATCCACACTTGAAGAATTCAACTTCAGGATAAGCCTATAATATCTTCCCTTTTTCATTAGTGTTGTGAATTTGAGGCCTCAGCTAACATTGAAAATTATAAGCAACATGGTCATCTCTTCCACACTTTTAACATTTCCAAATTCCTAGAATGTAGTTCCATAAATGATTTTCCCACTTTTTTTAATGCGGGAATATGCAATTACTTCCACCTCTTCCATGAACAATCTTACTACTTAATTTTGGGTCTATTGATATATTTTCTTAATTTGATCTATGAGACCACTATGTCTCTCGAAACTATAGTTAAACCTTTATAGTACTTCATATAATATCGTTATAGATTTCATAGTCTCGATTGGATAGATTTTTCTATATATGGGGTCTTAGTCCACCAAATAATATATCAACATTTTCATTAGTATCCATGAAAATTCAAGAGGTTTAATGATAAATCCTTATAAAGTTTATATTGTAGCTTCCCACATATTCATTTTTCTTTTACTTCCACTCTAGGAATTCCTTCACCATTTTCATTCGCTTTGAATGGGGGGAAATATTTTTTTAAAAAGGTTCCCCTAAATTTTTACCACTCCTTAGAATCAATATCTCTTATTGTTTTCTTTTTTCTAATCAATTTTAACCACTAATAAGATTGTCCCTCTAATAGGTACATATCAAGGGTGACATTCTCTTATTCTGGAAAAAACAGTACAAAAACGATATTTTCGATAGATATTATCATTTTTCAGCAATCAATGGGTCAGTAGATCCACTAAAATAAAGTGGTCGTCAATGCATAAAGGATTCAATGGAATGTTTTTATTTACAAGGTGAATCTGGTCTATTGGATTGATTCAATTTATTTCTCATAATTTGAGTCATTTTATTCATAATTCTCATTATTTTTTCGGGTTTTACCCCTAGATACATCTTTTCTTGAGCCACATACAACTATTCATATTCAGATATGGATTTCTTTTCATAGAAACCACTTAATTAAAACTTCACCAAAATACCAGTATGTTTACCTATATTTAAAACATTATATAAGGTTATTTATAATGTTTCAAAACCAAATTTCCATATATAACTAAACCATCCTTTAATACCAACTATGGAATCCCGCCTTTTTATTACATAACTTTTTATTTCATTGTTCTACGATATTATCTTTTAACATTTAGTTTCTTAGAAAAAAGGTATATAATACCTGAAACCTTAAAACATTATTCTAATATAATTTAAAGGATTCTTTAATCGTTCATATTATGTATATTTATTTCATCTCATAACCTAGGTATATACATCCAAGGAACAAGTGAGTATAAGGACCAATAAGGGAAATCAAGGGAAATAGTTTACATATGATCTTGAGGAAAATCAATAAGAACATGAGGAATATCATTATGGAATGGGAAAAAGAATATGAGGGATATAATAATAAATATTAAATTAATTATAACATTAAAATGTAGCTAAAAAATTAAAATGATACATTCATATGCATATAACCAAGGCTTTTCATTGATGTGTAATAAAAATTACCATGGTCATTCACTAAGGTACCGTAAACCAAGTCATCTCTAGAGATTAGATTATTTACCCAATACAATGGAGCACTATTAAGATGAAAACATAATATTTCTTAATTTTCATGTGATCCATATATATCATAATAAATCATTTCATAACTTACCCATGAAGAATAAAAGAAAATATGTTTCAATTCAAAATAAAACAATTTCAAAAGCTCTTAAAAAATACGATAATTATGTAACTTTTAACCAATAGAAAGGGAATGAGGATTTTATATATATTATTATAAGAATAAAATAAATAATTTTAACATCATGGTGAATACTCCTATTAAATAAATAGGTTTGGTTATTCATAAAAATAATGTAAAAGATAATTTCTTGAGTAGAAGAGAGAAATTTTGAAAACTAAATTTGGAAGTATAATGGGTATTAAATGTGGTTTTAGAAAAGGATAAAATGATAGGGGAAAGGAGTATCCAAATTATAAAACATAATTTTTGAGTAATTTAATGAGTCAATAAAATAATAGAGTGTGACCATAATATTCAAAATATATACACAAAAATAAGTTCTTGAAATGAAGAGAAAAGAGGGATATTTCTCTTACCTTGAAATGTAACTCCTAAAACATGTGGATTGGGACCATAGGGGATTTATGAAACATTTTTAGGAATCCTTTGGAGTAAAAACTAAAATTTAATGGTGTGGGATGGGTTGTGAGTGAAATTAAATGGAGAAATTCATGGGTGTTTATAGAAAAAGTGGGGGGTTTTGATTATTAATTTCAAAATATAGGCCCCAAAAACCTAGGTTTTGGATAATTAAAAATCATGGCCATTCCAATGGTTTTGGATACTTGGGTAATTTTTTTTAATCCACAAGATAATATCATCATTTTATATTACTTATTTCATAACGTAGAAGTTAAGTTTCAATAAAAAATGATTTAATGGTAATGTTTTTATTATAGACATTAAATAGTAAATTATAGGTTTGGAATTGGATAAAAATCAATTAATATTATTAATACTAGTAAAATAAACTATTTTATGTCGTGTATTGTGGTTAATTAGTTGTTACATCATTTTTAAATAATTATCATGTCATTAAACATTCTACAAAACTCAAACTTTATTTTTACTATTTATGAAAATATAAAGTATTTTAAGAAATCCTCATAAATTAACCCTAATATGATTTTTATGTGATTATTTAAAAAAAATGTATTTTATCAAAATAATTCTCTAAATATTATAATTATATGTTTTAAATATAAAACACCTTATTTATTATAAATAATAGCGGATTGAAATTGCCTATAAAATTTATGACACATGAAAAAATAAAATTATTATATCATTAAGATATCAATAAGAGTGTTTTTATAATATTATTTCATTAAAATAAGTATTAATTATAATATCTTAGTTAATTATAAATATTTACATCTTTTCTGTAAAGTAAAATTTCTCTATGAAAAAACAATATATCAAATTCCATCTCAATTTTATTATGAAAAACTGTTCTTAAAAAAGAATTAATTGAATAAAAATATTATTTATACAATGAAATTAATCATAAGGTAACTAGGTCCTTGTCACATAACCTCTTATAACACCTTCATAATACCAAAGGGTAATGTGTGTGTTGGTGTTAGAATCATGGGTGGCTTGGCTAGCATTCCTCAAGTGGTAATTTAAAATAAAATGAACTTTTATCATAATAGATTTTGTTCTTGATAAAATTACTGAAGTTTTTATTGGGCTTGGTTAATAGAAAACCCCAGTGATGTTAAATCCCTTCAAAGCATTGAAAAAAGTTCTTTATATGACATGAATCTACTAGTTGAGGTCATCTTTTCTTTGTTCTAAATTAATTTTTATATATAATTTATAATTTCAAATTATAATGTAAAAATTATTACTAAGACTACAGTTTCAAAGGTTCATATTGAAAAATAGTAATATTGACTTGACAGACCGCAGGACACCCTGAGTGGGGAGAGGTGAATCAAGGTGACATCTTTTTCTTATCTGTGATGTATCTTGTTACCATGTTGGTAGTAACTTGTTGAACCTGTATGATGAATATGATTAGAAAATAAAAATTCACGAAAGGAGATGACACAACACTTTTTTACTTGGTTCACCACTAAGGGCTACGTACAAGGAGCATATTCCGACAAGTTTTCGGTCATACCAAATTCCACTATTCTTCACTATTTGTGGATCAAAAAGGTTCGAGAATAGTCACTTTGTCCTAGGATCACTGCCTTTACAAAGGTTTAGGGAAATCTCACTACATCCCTCGGGTCACTCCCATTGACTCCCCCTGGCTCACTGCCGTTTGTGAAGTTCCACAGAGTTTATATACGTGAAGGTATATTCAATAGATTTGCATTGAAGTCTTTATCCATGCTCAGTACGAGACTCTGCTTGCATCGTAGTCCATAAATGATGCACTTTTATGCACTGAACTATTGAACCAGATAACCAGAACGAGCAAACAAGTTTCTTTGACAATTGCTTGCAACACAAACCCTTTTCACGCAAGACCTTACAATTGCGCGCAATATTTCTTTTTCCCGTGGAAAAATATGTCATGAACCAACACCCTTTTTCGCGCAACTGAATATTTTACGCGCCACCTCTTCCTTTTCATGAAGCTCATAATTTTTCACACAAGCCACTTTTTGCAAACCTTTTACATGAACCAGTACTGAGATATTCTCTATGTCTTCAACCGTACCGAATGAGGGGGGTCACCTCTTATTTATAAGCGTCTAAGACCCCTGCGTGAAAAACCACCTTTGGTGCAAAAAAAATCTCATATAGCACGTAATCACTCACACATGTATTGTTTTTCACACACATCATTAGATTTTCCATGCAACCCATGCCATTTCCATTTTTCTACGTTTTTATTCTGAAAAACAATTTTCGTGAAAAACCCCAGTCCACTATTTTGTTCATCACGCTATTTTTCGCACCCAACTGAAATATCTCGCGTACCACTTATTCTTTGCGCCCACCTGCTTTTACCAACAATCCATGTCTTCATTTTATAATTTTGAGGCCCAAAAATTTGGAAAACACTGGGAAACGATGCCACCTTCAATACTGTTGTCTATTGGAACTGTATGATCACTTTCCGGGCACACATTCTGAACTTCCACTGAGGATTGACAACAAACACAAACCATACTACAATTAATGCATATAATATCCATGGTTCCAACATGACTAATGATCCAAAATAGTTGAATCTCGAGGGTCACATTTCCATTTATACACACTTTGTTATTAAAGAGATGTGGTTTTGTTGTGTACAAAATAACACCCATTTTTTCAGGAAACAAATATCCTTTAATAAGATAGATACATTACACATTTTGACATGTAATAATATTAATTTACTTATTCAGATGATATTTTATTTTTCATTTAATTATATTCTTTAATGGGTCTTATGATTCAATTTTACGAAAGTGGAAATGGTTTTATGATACAATGTCATCATTTTTCAGGATTGTTTATGTTTATGTTTATTATGATAAAATATTATGTTCCATATCTCAAGAAACTCATGTAATTTCATATACTATGGTAATTTCATGATAATAACTAATTTCACTTCATTTTACTCTCTTTATGTACTCAATAATTCAAGGGAATGTTTTTAAGAAAAATCTTCTTCATTTCTCTCTTTGGTTCAAAAACCCTTTTTCTTCCATTTCCATTTTTTGGAAATGTTTAAAAATATTTATTAACACTCATAATGGATTTATTAAAAACAATTTTAAC
The DNA here is from genome assembly GCA_963277665.1 of Viscum album. NCBI lineage: Eukaryota > Viridiplantae > Streptophyta > Magnoliopsida > Santalales > Viscaceae > Viscum > Viscum album. The sequence continues at coordinate 1,494,358,587 of OY728119.1, read as the reverse complement.
CATGTTTGATTTTTTTTAAAAAATTAAAAGGAATATTCTTTTTATTTTTTAAAAATGGTAATCCCTCAATTTTTACCAATGTGTGAAATGAATGTTTTCTTTTATCTTGTATAGCCTAAATAAAATTTTACACTCTAAGATCCATTCATATTATTATAATATTATTATATATTTATCCAAAGTTATTTTCAAAGAAAATGATATCAAAAATATTTTATTAAATTTCTAGTCTAAAAAATAATAATTTAAAAAAGGATATTTTTTTCAAGAAATGTTGTAAGTGATATTTCAAAATTTGTTTCTGCATAAGAAAAAATACATTGATGTTAAATAATATTTACTAGGTATATAATCCAATTATTCCATATTTATTATTTCTCAGGATGGTTTATGATCAGTTTTTCTGTGGATGTACTATTATGATACCATTCACCATATTACTCTGAATTCTATGTGATTATGTTTATTGATTGAGGTAATTATTAAAATTTTATAACTTAGATATTCAATATGAATATTATGTTGATTATGTTTCACTCTTTTTATATGAGTAAAGACTTAGAATTACTAAGTGACACACATGTCCAACAATATCCCCTCATTGCATCAGTAGGTCTCATGAGATGAACTAATTTAGGTTTTTAGATGATTCCTTTACCATTTATAAAATATTTATTGCCATGAGGTCCAGAAGGTATGTTTATGATATCCATAATTACAAATTAACTATTTATGAAATTTTTTTATTAATGTTTCCATATAATTATTTTATTAGTTTTTATATCCATGTTTACGTTTCAATATCATGTGACTTTTAATTTGGCATTGTTTGATCATCCTTTATTCATGGATTATTAATCTTCACGTTCATGTTATTGATTAAATGGATAGTTTTTTAGTTATTTAACTTTATTTATTTATAATTTATTATATATTCATGATAGTTTTGGCATAATGGATACCCTTAATATGAATTTTAGGTCACCCATTTCATATGTTTCTTTACCAATGATTCCAAGATGAGTATTATGATTTATATGCAGAGTTATTCTAGAGGAAATAATAATTCACTTGAAGAAAACAATTTTTTATAATTTATATTTTCATTTGTAAATCATATTATAGTATGTATCTAGTAACCATGAATACTAAAATATTTGGTTCTTTGGGATGCAGTTCCTTGTATCTTATGCCAATGTAATAAAGTAACCATTGACTCTAGGAAACTTGGTTCAGGGTCTTTAAAGTTGTTATTTGAGGATATTTAGTTGAAACCTTGGGAAATAGATTAAGGAAAACCTATATTTTGGATAATAACCCAATGATAGACTTTGAGGATAAATATAAAATAGTGTCATAATGTTTTGGAAAGGAATGTAATACGTGGGTTTTACTAGAAATAGATCCATTAATAGATACTAAAATTGGGTATACTTCTAGAAAAGATATACCTATGTGTAATAAATTTGAAAATGGTGCATCGGTCTTGACTCAAATGTTACATGATACATGAAAATGGGCCATTCCATATAGCTAGTCTGACACTCTTTGGGAGTATGCTTTGGATAATTCAAATTTTCTTTACAAACTATTATAAAGGATTTGAAATGATTATGATAATGAATAAACTAGGTTAAAACTAAGGTATCTTAGATTTAAAATAAGGTTTCATGATTTATAAATCCGAAAAATTATTATTTGGTTTTCCCAGATCGACTACCGTTGCTAACACTATGAATTTTGGTTTTAATAAGTGGATAGAACCCTAAAGAATCATGTTAAAATTGAATATGATGGAACAAATTTTGACTATAAGAAACCAAATAGGATGAGGACAGTAGTGAAAGATATCTTTATTGCGCCTAATCATTTGTCCCAAAACATTATTAATAACATTTACCTTAACCAAGTCTTATGATCACCAAATAAGAGAGGGATGAAGGTCACTAAGTGATCGAGTGACGGGGACCATGGAGGGGAAAAAGAATAGTTTTCTATATTTAAAAAATGTGGAAAGAGACACCCAAGAATGTGTCTTAATGGAATGAAAAAATGTTTTATGTGTGTAAAAATAGGGAATAAAGCAATAAATATTCAAGGAAAAACTAAGAGTATGATTGAAGGAAATAAATATCATTATGGGGATCCATTTATAGTAAGTTTTCTTAAATGTGGGAAACTTGAGAATTATCCAAGTGAAATCCCTTTTCAAAAGGTTAAACTATAGATCAAGGAAGGGAATATGTTGAATTAAAATGGTTGATGCTTTTATATATTGGTATTGAATAATTAAATTTTAGGATCATTTTTATATATGGTATTTTGGTTATAGTAATCATGAATCATCTAAGGATTGTGTTGAATTTTAGAAGCATATATGTCTTCATTAACTCAATACCTATTGATACCATCAAGGGTTTATCACTTTAAGGTTTATTATAAGATTAATGACCTAAACACCCACTTTTTATTTTTTATATGATGGAATCTTACCAAGATTATAGATATTTTGTGAGCCGTTTATGGAAATTAAACCCATTGGTTTAGTATATTTTTTTAGTGAAAAACTTATTTAAGTAATAATGAATTTACATTTTGTGGGAATGAGTTTGAAGGTATATGTAGACTTTGATGTTTACCTTTTATTTTATGTCAAGGTAATTATATATTATTACACTTTGAAAACTATATAATAATTATATAAATATAGTTTTAGAAAAAGGAAAAATGAGATTTTGGGTGACAACATGTCACATCCAGTGAGGTTGTGAGTCTCAAATCCATAACTGAAAGGTAATAGGAGTATTGTTCCTACCATTTTCCTACGTTATGTTCATGTAAATATGACATTTTTTTTCATAAAATTATTTTATTCTAAAATAATTTTGGAATGGATTAAGTTGAATTTTAGGAGTTACTATTGAGGTTTAAAGATTAATGTATTATATTATACAACTTGTGCCAACAATATTTGTTTTGGAAAAAATTTAGAGAGATATGGGAAGAATTTTCACTCTATTAGAGATCTTGTGATTTATTAAAGGTTATTTTTAATGTTCCAATCATAAGAAGTTCAATTTATATTTTCATTTAATAGAGTAATATTTTAAGTATAAATTGATTTAAGAACAACCAAAGAATAATATTGTTCTTATGAAATAAAAATATATCAAGTAAGTATATTTCCTTATATTCATACATAGTAGAAGAACTCATCAACTTTAGGAAAAGAATCTTGAAAAAATTCTTATCATATTAACTTTATATACATTGATTAAAATGGACATTTAAATCATAATAGATTAATGGGTTTGGGGTCATTAACTTTCCATTGGTCAATCTATTTCTTGTGAACATTGATCTCTATCACTCCCTAAAATTATTTATGCTTTCCTTCTATATCAATATCATTACTTCACACAAATGTTCCCCAAATTAGAAACATAGTTATGCGTTATTCTAGATAAAATTTTTTACTTACCTTTATCTATTATGAAGAATACATTTTATTAACCATATTTAAAATGTGGGATTTAGACAAAGGAATTTTATAATTTCAATCCCTCGATTATTTAGGTCATGATTAAATTTTGAGGAACAAATTTATTTAAATAGTGTAGAATATAACAATATGAGGTTTTCAAATAGGAAAATAATGTTTGAAAGTGTATACGACATGTAGCACCAAGATTAGAAGGGAATGTATCACCCGGAGACTTTATAATATATTTATTTTTTAAATAAATCAATCTCCTAGAAAACTTATGATTCACTAAACTCTGAGTTTAAATGAAACATGACTTTATTAAAAAAATATTATTTAAACATAAAATTTATAACCTATTTGGTAATTTATAGGGTATTAATTAGAGAGAATAAATTATAAAAATTAAATGTTTTACATATGTATAAAATAATTTAAATGGTAATATATTGATTAGAAATAAAATAAGAACCCATTGATAGAAAATGAAATGTTTTCTTAAATACTGTATTTTTATAAAAGGTGGTTTAGTCATGCTTTGCACAAATAATTTAAAAATATTTTTTCACAATTTTAAAAAATTTATTGTAAAAAATTATTTTAATATTTTTTATCATAATATCAATATTTACTTATTTTAATTTTTCAGAAAAATATTGTTTTCTTAGTAAATAGTAAAAAATACCGACTTTTGTAAAATTTTCATTTACTTAAAATAAATAAAGTAATTTAAAACACCAATTATGATTAGAATTTTATTTCTAGATACATAAGTACTATTTTTTATATTTAATATAATTAATTAAATTTTAATCATCTTTACCCTAGATTTTAGTGTATTTTTGTTTTTGGTTTAAAAATCTCATTCTTTATAAAAACTATTTTAAAGTGCATAATGTTTTCCCATTCAAATTTAAAACATTAAACCATAATGATGAATTATGTAAATTAAATATATATATATATATAATATACATTGTAAATTTTAAATTCATGAAATGATTATTTCTATTCATATAGTTAATATAAGACCATCTTTTCCCTCAAAAACACATTTATTGAAAACTAATATTTTTTTATGTCTTTGAGAATAATTTTAAATAAATATAGCCACATAGGTAAATTTAATTTTGGAAAATAGATTCAATAATTCGAATCATCATAATTATTATTATTTAATAATATAAATTTTTTTTTTACAATTACAAATAGTAAAAAAAAAAGTAAAAATTAGTTATCACGGTTAAGGTAAAATGGGTTTATCGAGGCGTTGAACTAAGAATTCATGTGTCAGAAATGATATAAAATTTTTTCAAAACACATTTTATTACCATAATTAGACCTTATAACCACTAATGACATATAATTACCTATTTTTATGTCTTATTAAATGATAAAAACATGGGTATTACATTATCTTTTCAAAAATTCCATGTGTATCCTTTCACCCACTTATAAAAGGACACCCACTCTCCTTCCATATTCACACATCCAAAACAAATTGGTTTGAAAAATTCCTTCAATAATACCTTAATTAACTCACTCCTCACATCATAGAGGTCTTATTTTTATTAGGAATCCCTTATATGATGGTTTTAGGTATAAACCTAAAGAGTATCTCTAAAGAAGAGGTAAGATTCTTAAATGTGTGTATTTTTTTATTAATTCTTCCACATTTTCCAAATAATATTATAGCATGATAATATAATAAAACCATTATCCCATATATACATATATTTTATTATGTCAATTTCATAACCCAGATCCATCTCTATATCTATCAAATGGGTTATAAAACTATCGATCAAGTGCACCGTGAATTACTACCTCATAAACTTTTGTATTTCTGTTTCCCTCAACACCATTAAAGGATGGATATAATGATGGATTTGAAGAAAAAGTATGATATTTATTTCATTATTCTAATTTTAGAGTTATAATATCATATATACCTTATTACCTTCCATTCTATGGTGGGATATGATAATATTGCTTGTGTTTTTGATAGACTCCCTCCTCGCGAAGTGATGTGATTCATTTTCTTATTGCATTTTAAATGGAATATATTATGGTTTAAATAAATTAACATATATGTGATATTTATTACCTAACCAAAATTACTGAAATATAATATCACACATAATTTTTTACCTTCTAATCCACTGGAAAACAATAATGTTTCTCGTGTGTACGTGTGGAATTTTAAATCCACACAATGATGAGAAATGTTTTTCATTTTTTTACATAGATGGTAACAAGGATGGATTTCATTAATATAAATGATATATAACGTAATAATGATTATTTAAAGGTGAATTAATATATCCCTTTTATTTTTTTCCATCCTTCAAGAAAATGGAGAAAAAAATTCTTGTGTATGCCTATCTTACATTCTCCATGAATGGTGTAATGTATATTCTATCCATAAATTTTATAGATTAATGTAATTAAATATTTTTTGTTAGAGTTAGAAAATAAAGTGGTAGGGGTGAATTGAAAACCCAATAAAATTTCTTTTAAAAACCAGCTCAAATAAAATCACCAAATTAAAAACAAAATCTCCTAGTTAACTAAAAGGGTTTTTTGATATAACCTTGAGCTTTTAAAATATTTATTATATATTTATTAGTGATCAATTAAAAAATATTATAAATTAATTTAATTTTTTAAATATATTTACTTAATAATTTTTTTTATAAAAACACTAGTTAAGGCTTAATTGTCACAACCCGTCCTCGGGGCCCGTGCCGTGACTACCCCAAGCCCACATCCCATAGGCCAGGGGCTGGAGACTAGCACCGAAGGAAGAAATCCCAATAAAAAGGGAAGACATTGCCTTTAAAAAGTAAACAACACAACAGAGTACAAGGGGAAGAAAACACTATGTACAAAATAAAGTGTTGAAATGTAAAATGGCTAGAATACAAACCCAACTGAAAAGTACAATTACAACTGAACGAAAGTACAACAGAATAGACAAGCAGCTGGGAGAATAGAAGTAGCTCCTGGGTCTTCCACCTCGAATCCTACCTGAAGGGTAGGTTTAGAAAGCGCAGCTCCTGGATCGTCCACCACGGATCCTACCTGAAGGGTAGGTACATATAGCCTCCTCAATGCCCTCGCCCGTCAACCTCTTATGAGTACCATCTTGTCGGGAAATCTACCTTCGGATACTGACTCGTCATGAGGTCCACCTCCAGATACTGAGTTGTCATGAGGTCCACCATCGGGTACCATCCAGTCCTCGAACACTCGGCCTCTGTCTGCACTGTCCGTTGTCTGCATCCAACACAATGAGGTGCGGGGATAGCCCATGCAGGGGTGAGTATAATGATACTCAATAGGGACCACAAGACCCTCAAGGTCTCACTAAATCCAATAAGGATAACCCCAAAGCATGATCTAAACAGATAACCCTTAATTAGGTATAATCCCATACTTATACCAAAGTTATCAAGTAACCCCTCTCAACCATGAGGAAAAACACAAAGGTCATTGACTCAGCTCAAACTAGGGTTTTTATTATCAAAACCGCAACTACTGAAGAGCTACTCCTCTGTCAGATACACTGATCCTCTCATGACCTTGATGTGCTGCTCACTAACTTTAGACTGCTGAGGCACTCCTCCTTTCGAGTACCGCGGGTCAGCCACCCAAACACAGTAGTGCTCCCCACCGGGGTCTGCCACCCAAACACAGTAGTGAACCCCCCCTAATAGCCTGTAGAGGTACTCCTTCTGTCGAGTACCACAGGTCTGCAACCCAAATACAGTAGTGCTCCCCGCTGTGGGTCCACCAACCAAACACAGTAGTTCTCCCCACTGGACTATAAAAGTCACTTTGACTCGAATCGGACAAGCAATCATCGGGTCTTAGCCACTAACACGGTCTCTGTACTCCGTACGCTCGTCTCCGGGAGGGTCCACTCCATGAGCTACTGGTTTATACTCCATGTATCACAATGTCCCACTAAGAAGTATCTCAAAGGACCGCCTCGTCATAGGGGTCTCAGTGCAACAAACGGTGCGTCAATCGGACGACCGGTCTGTGAGTTATTAGCCTTTTAGTCCCGGGGGCCCGATTGGTTTTGTGTACGAACCAACCTGTCCCTATCTAAACTGTACCCCAAACTCACATAGGTTATACTCCAAGGGACCATTTCTCAACGTGATCACCAACACCGTAGACGGTTTGGAAAACGGACGTTCGGTTTGAAAGTTATCAGATTTTTCGTTCTAGGGGCCAGGTTGGATTTCAGGTACAATCCAAACCGACCATATTCTAACTGAGTCCAAAACTCAGGTGATGTATACCAAAAGAACCGTCTCATCAATATAAATCCAACAATGTCAACGGCATGTCAATCAGACGTCCGGAACTCAAGTTATAATCGTTTCCGCTCTGAGGGCCCGATTGGTTTTGGTTTCGAACCAAACCGGCCATAGCCATACTTCACCGAAACCTTGAGAGTAAAATACCGAAAGGACCGCCCGATCCAAGGAACCCTACACAACTGAAGGTGCATAGATCGGAGGTCCATAGGTCAAGATATGGGCATTTAACTGAAGGAGGTCCAAAAATAGGGGGTTTGGGCCTAGTCCGACCCGACCCAATACCACCTGGGTCGGCCCGAATCAGGTCGACCCGACCCGGGTCCAGGTCCGACCCATTTGGGCGTGTCCTGGCCCATCATTGGAGGCCCGACCCGGTGCTGGCGGCCCGGCCCAGCGCGGGCGGCCCGGCCCGACCGGTTGAGGCTTGGCCAGCGTGGCCGAGCGGACGCGGAGCGGGGGGGGGGGGGGCGCTTTTCCCCCCAGTTGACAAAGAACCTGTGTGGCTTTAAATCTTCCCCCCCCAAATCCGGAACGTCTTTCCCGTTCTGGTCCACAGTGGCTCAGCCATGGCGGTATTCTCTGGCAGTGTATCAGTGGTCCGTTTCACCCACCGTCTGCACCTAAGGTCACTACAGCACCCGAACTTCACTACGAAGACTTCAAATCGCCATTGCGGCCCGTTTCGTTATCGCCCGTCAATCCACACATCAATAAACAATCTGCGGGGGGGTTTTCAGGCCATGTTTTTTTGTCCGGTTCCCCGCACGTTAGGTGTTATACATTGGAAAAAATCAACACATGATTTCAACAACTTAACAAGGCATAATTTTAATCAATTAAAATTTATCTTAGTTCTTAACAATACTCCCGTAATTAAATATTCATGTCCCATAAATAATAACATTCACAGATCAACTTGATGATGAGTTGATCCACGTTCTTTGTTTTAGAAGGAAACAACCATAGGAATAATATCATTCTTAAATTAATCCGATACCTCATGTCGTTCGTCATTCGTTGACGATATCGCAAAAGGAAAAGGACATTAGTTAATTGACGTCGTCGGATGGTAAGAGGTGATGGTGACAATGGTCATTGGCGTTCATCGTTTCCTCAAAGATCTTCGATCCGGCCCGAGCATCATTCATTGGAGATCCGACGGTTGGAGTACCGTTCTTCGTCAAGGGTGGGAGTCGTTCTTCAATAAAGGCGCATCGTTCTTCAATGAGGATGAATTATCTTCTCTTCCTTCTTCTTCTTATTCTTCTTCTCACAAAGGCTCTCTCACTCTCCCCAAAGTCTTCACACAACAAGCCCTACCAAAAATAAAATAATACTTACTCTTATTTTATTTTAACATGCCAAGCCTTCAAAAATTAAAATTCAAACTCTTAGTTAAATTAATTGAATAGGTTAAATCAATTAATTTTAATGTGAGTTGGCATGAAATAAAGAGCGAGAGAGGGTGAGTTACACAATTAAAGAGGGAGTTAGGAGTTATACATTTATTACAAGGGTTTTAAGGGGGTTTGGGAAAGTGACGGGCTGGGGATCGTGTGGGACCCACCTCACCTTAATCCTCACATGGTTAGTTGGCAACTAGTGGTTCCACCCCAACTTCTACACTTAGGATATAACCACCTAAGTTGGGAATAAAATTTGTACCACAAATTTTATTCAATTCTTTATTAATCCTCAAATTCTAACAACTCCTCTAGAGAAAACACACCTTTGGTAAAGGTCCTCTTAAGAAAATATCGGCGCTACGAGTTCATCAGTGCCCTCATATTTCAATTTTGAGCACCGGTTCAAAATATAGAAAAACCTGCTAGTTCGTTCACTGAACGTACCCGATCCCAAAATCAGAAATTGATTCTGGGAACACCGGGCCTCAGAATTAGGTGTCGTTAGAAACTGCGTACTCGTAAAATTAAAAAGAAATTAAGAAAAAAATTTCCATGAAATTTCCGGGTCTTTACATTACTCCTACCTAAGGGATTTACGTCCCTGTAAAGCTTCAACACACACTAAAGAAAACAAAGTGGTACTAAGCACGCATCTGGGACTTCCGCTACCATGTGCTCTCGTAGAGGTTCTCGTGCTACCCGTGAAAGCGCATCTGAGGAATCAACCATCCACCTCCGACCTAGTCTTGTCGATCCTCGATCTCCACTGGAACCTCCGTCCATGTTACCCTGTCATCGACATCCAACTCCCTGTGGTTGATGACTTGTGAAAGATCATGCACGTATCTCCTCAACTGAGATGCGTGAATGAAATCATGCACCCGGTGCAACTGAGGAGAAAATGTCAAGTGATAAACCACTTTGCCTACCCTGCTGAGGACCTAGAAAGGTCCGTTGAACCTCAGAGATAACTTGCCGCCTCGACCACATCTCTGTAAACCTCGTCGAGGTGAGACCCATATAAGGACGTGGTCTCCATCCTCGAACTCTAGAGGCCTCCATTTCCTGATTAGAATTGAATCTCAAAAATACTGCTTCCACGAGGGTAAGGTTAACCTATTTAAGAGTGATCGACCGCACCCTACTATGCATGAGTTTATCCTGTACTGGCTGGGGTTTGCTTTTTGCCGACCTAGGAAAACCCATCCCAACGTTGTAGATAAACCACAACATTTTTGCCTAATGCAGTCAATCTGATTAAGAACTGTGAATCTAATCCATACCCAGACCAACGTCATAAGGCCTCGATGTTACCACCAAGAGATTCCAACCAAAACTCTCATCTCGAGGGTCAGATCACACTATCGACGTAAGTGTGATTATCAAGTCTCCTCCCAAAGATATCTCCAGACGTGAGGGTCAAGTCAATGGCTTACCGGAAACTCTAGGTCTGGGACAAGATTCGTGGCATTATATAATGATTCCTATCAATTTCTGTTATAACAATAGCTTGAGGTGGACAAAGACTGTCCCTCGAATCATTCATATAGCCATTGGGTCACACTCCTTGAACGCATGCAGCTAATATTTTTCCCTGCCCTCTATCTCCCTGAACCTGGCGGGGATAACAAAGGCGGGTGGTTGTAACATATTGAAATGTACACCACCTCATGTTTCTCTCCTATCTCTTCCTCAACATTTTCTTCTCCTCAGAATCATCTATCCTTAACCCTTCTTCTTCTTGATACATTTTACACGCCCGAGTCTCTAAGACTGGCGCCAGTTTCCCATTTCTTACTGCATTGTGTAGTCTTCATCCGCTCTTGGATGATCGGAACCTTCTCCGTTGTAGCTCATACCATCTCTGGTCGGTAATAATTTTGCTGACGTGGTATGTCGGTCAATGACCACCCTTCATCGCCTATGATTTGTAAGAGCTGCTAAGATTTCTCCTTCACTGAAAGGAGAAACTTGGTCTCATCCCCTAAATGAACCACACCCATTGCCTAATACAGTTAATCCTGAAATGAATGATGCATTCATTCCATGGACGACGTCGTAAGGACTTGACATTACTACCAAGAGATCTAACCATCACTCTCACCTCCACGGGTTGAGTCACACTGTCGGCATTAGTGTGAGGTAACTGGGTCTCCTCCAGTAGAAATCTCGAAAGTGAGGGTCAAGTCAACAGTTTTAACCGGGACCTCTTAGTGTCAATCAAACAAAAGGACAAGAAAGTAAACATCACAAAGATAAGTGTATTTTATTACTGTAGCTCAAAGTAAAAAGACACAAATACAACAATAACATGGAACTAGAAGTACCAAGAACAAAAGGAATCCACTAGTTCCGCTCCCTTCCACCTACTTCTGGAGCTCCACTACGTTATCCACCGCTCGGCTATTGCTCAAGCACCAGCCGCTGCTTCTATCTCAGGGGCTCCTCCGATGCCTACAGATCAAATGTGTAGGGAGTCAGATAGTCACGTGCCATGTGAACCTTCCTACCATAGGAGAAACACTGCCCGTTTCTAGCACGCCTGGCTCTGACTCCACCCCGGGTGCCCCACACTACCGATCCTATAACCCGAGGTCACCCACATGCTGGTCTGGTCCCCTTGGACCCCTGCATCATCTGTCCGCACAGACCAACACATGTCCTTTCCAGTCTGCTTTTTCCACACTCACACACACACTGGAGGACCTCCCAGAAGGTCACCCATCCTGATTACTACTTTAAGCCAAGCACGCTTAACTATAGAGTTCCAATCAGACAGGCCCCCGAAAAGGAAGGTGCACCTTGTTGACATGGGTAGTAACATTTGGCCTTTTTAAGTCTCACTTTTTCAGGGGTGTTACATCATCCACCCCTTTAAAACACAACGTCCCCATTGTGGACCCCAAGCCTCAAACCCAGGAAGTGCCTAAGCACTTCCGGCTGGGTATTTCCTCTGATACCAATTTGTCATGACCCGTCCTCGGGGTCCGTGCCGTGACTACCCCAAGCCCGCCTTCCATAGCTCGGAGCTGGCGACTAGCACCAAAGGCATAAATCCCAATAAAAAGGGAAGGCATTGCCTTTATAAAAGTAAACAACACAACAGAGTACAAGCGGAAGCAAACACTTAGTACAAAAGAAAGTGATGAAAAGTAAATGGGCCAGAATACAAACCCAACTGAAAAGTACGACTACAACTGAACGAAAGTACAACAGAAAAAACAAGCAGTTAAAAGAATAGAATTAGCTCCTGGGTCATCCACCTCGAATCCTATATGAAGGCTAGGTATAGATAGCGCAACTCCTGGATCATCCACCGCAGATCCTACCTGAAGGGTAGGTACATATAGCCTCCTCAACGCTCTCGCCCGTCAACCTCCTCCGAGTACCTTCTCATCGTGAAGTCCACCTCCAGATACTGACTCGTCGTGTGGTCCACCTCTGGATACTGACTTGTCGTGAGGTCCACCTCCAGGTACCATCCAGTCCTCGAACTCTTGACCTCCGTCTGCACTATCTGTCATCTGCATCCAACACAACGAGGAGTGGGCATAGCCCGTGCATGGGTGAGTATAACAATACTCAGTAGGGATCCCGAGACCCTCAAGGTCTCACTAAATCCAACAAGGATAACCACAATTTAGGATCTAAATAGATAAACCTTACTTAGGTATAAGCCCATACATATACCTAGGTTATCAAGTAACCCATCTAAATCATGAGGAAAAACACAAAGGTCATTGACTCAGCTCAAACCAGGATTTTCATTATTGAAACCGCAACTACTGAAGAGCTCCTCCTCTACCGAGCACACTGATCCTATCATGACTCCGAGGAACTGCTCACTAACTTAGACTTCTGAGGTACTCCTCCTATCGAGTACAGCTGGTGAGCCACCCAAACACAGTAGTGCTCCCCACCGGGGTCTACCACCCAAACACAATAGTGCACCCCCCTTAATAGCCTCCAGAGGTACTCCTTCTGTCGAGTACCGTGGGTTTTCCACCCAAACACAGTAGTGGTCCCCATCGTGGGTCCGCCACCCAGACACAGTAGTGATCCCCACTGGACTATAAAAGTCACTGCGACTCGAATCGGACAAGCTGTTATCAAGGTCTCATCCAGCTACACGATCTCCATACTCCGTACGCTCGTCTTCGGGAGGTTCCTCTCCACGAGCTACTGGTCGATACTCCAAGTATCACAAATTACCACGAAGAAGTATCTCAAAGGACTTCCTTGTCACAGGGGTATCAATGCAACCGACATCGCGTCAATCAGACATCCGGAACTGAAGTTATAACTATTTCCGCTCAGAGGGCTTGGTTGGTTTTGATTTCAAACCAACCCTTCAATACCCATAATTCGCCGAAACCATGAGTGTAATATACCAAAACGACCGTCTCAATTCACGGAACCCTACGCAATAGACGACGCGTCGATCGGAGGTCGGTAGCCCAAGATATGTGCGTCTAACTGAAGGAGGTCCAAAAATATGGGGTTTGGGCCCGGTCCGACCCGGCCCAATACCCCTTGGGTCGGCCCGAACCAGGTCTACCCAACCCGGGTCCGGGTCCGGCCTGGTTGGGCGCGGCCCGACCCGGTTGGCATGGCCTGGCCTGGCCCGGCGCTGGCAGCCCGACCCTGCGCTGGTGGCCCAACCCGGCACGGGCGGCCCGGCCCAGTCGGTTGGGGCTCAGCCAGCGTGGTCTAGCGGACGCGGAGTGGGGCGTGTTTTTCCCCCTGTTAATAGAGAACTGGCGCAGATTTAAAGTTGTGCCCCCTCAAAATACGGAAGGGATTTTCTATTCGGGTCCGCCGCGGCTCAGCCACGGAGGTATTCTCCGGAGGCACGCTGGTGCGGCGCGTCGCCGCTGCTTTCCACGGACCATCAGACATGCAACAGTGGTCCATTTCGCCCGCCGTCTATGCCTAAGGTCACTACGGTACCCGAACATCACTACGGAGACTTCACGTCACCATTAAGACCCATTTCGTTGTCTTCCGTCAATCCGCACATCAACAAACAATCTGCGGGGGTATCAGGCCGTGTTTGTTTGGCCCGCGCCCCACACGTTAGGTGTTATCAATTGGCAACAATCAACACATGATTTCAACAAATTAAAAGGACACAATTTTGATCAATTAAAATTGAACCTAGTTCCCAACAATACTCTCGTAATTAAATATTCTCGTCCTGCAAATAATAACATTCACAGATCAACCTGATGATGAGTTGATCCACGTTCTTTGTTTTAGAAGGAAACAACCATGGGAATAATATCATTCTTAAATTAATCCCTTACCTGGTGTCATTCATCGTTCCATGACGATATCGCGAAAGGGAAAGGACGTCGGTTCGTTGACGTCGTCACAAGGTAATAGGTGATAGTGACGATGGTCATTGGCATTCATCGTTTCCTCAGCGACCTTCGATCCGGCCCAAGCGTCGTTCGTTGGAGATCCGACGGTTGGAGTACCATTATTCATCGAGGGAGGGAGTCGTTCTTCGATAAAGAAGCATCATTCTTCGACGAGGAGGAATTCACTTCTCTTCCGTCTTCTTCTTCTTCTTACAAAGGCTCTCTCACTCCCCCAAAAGTCTCCACACAACAATCCGAACCCAAAATAAAAGAAGACTTATTCTTATTTTATTATAACATTCCAAGCATTCAAAACATAAAATTCAAACTCTTAGTTAAATTAATTGAATAGGTTTAATCAATTAATTTTAATGTGAGATGGCATGAAATAAAGAGGGGGAGAGGGGGAGTTACACAATTAAAGAGGGAGTGAGGAGTTATACATTAATTTCAAAGTGTTTAAGGGGGTTTGGGAAAGTGAAGGGTTATGGCTCGTGTGGGCCCCACCACACCTTAATGCTTACTTGGTTAGTTAGAAACTAGTGGTTCCACCACAACTTCTACATTTAGGATATAACCACCTATGTTGGGAATGAAATTTGTACCACAAATTTTTTTCAATCCGCAAATTCTAACAACTCCTCCCTAGAAAACGCACCTTTGGTAATGGTCCTCTTAAGAAAATACCGGTGCTGCGAGTTCATCGGTGCCCTCAGAATTCAATTCTGAGCACCGGTTTAAAATATTGAAAAACCCACTCGTTCGTTCAGTGAACTTATCCAAACCAAACTTTGGAAATTGATTCTGGGCACACCGGGCCTCAGAATCAGGTACCGTCAGAAATTGCGAACTCGTAAAATTCCAAAAAAATGAAGAAAAAAATTTCCTTGAAATTTCCAGGACTTTACATTAGTGTCAAAGTATTGATATTTTTATATATTAAAGAAAAATACTATTTAAATATTTGAAATTAAATAAAAAAACCTAAACACACAATAGAAAAAATGGGTTCAGTATCAAGATAAGACCCAATCCTCTCTACTTTGGATGTAACGATTACCAAGTAGATTATATAAATATAATCTAATCCAAAACTTGGATCAATTATACTAATAATATCATACAATCTATCCATGATCAAGGGTATACTCTATATTTATACATGGGTATAAAAACAACATAGGCCACATAAGGACCTCTTCCACAAACATCATGGGTAAGCATATAAAATTATATAAAATAGAATATGTAGTATTATTCAATTATTTCACAAGAGTCAGTGTGTGTGAAAATATAGAGAAAACAACACACTGATGAAGAGGTACATAAAATAAAATAGAGAAATTAGATAGATATAAGAAAATTAAGTGCTGTACAGTTTGTAAAGAACTAGTTATTAGAGTGTCATTAGGTTTGGATTAGTGAGTAGATCAAGCTATTTCTATCTAGGTTTCATGAAAACAGAGTGGCATAAAAACACTTGTTTTTTCATTTGAAAATATATGGATATTTAATCTGGTCAACTCTTTCATAGTTGAATGTAGGTAATGATTCATCATGTACGTTACTAATTAATGATCCTTCAATTATTCAACAAGTTGTGCACGCACACACTTATTTATAATATGTTATCTATCATGCATAAGGAGTCTCATGAGAATAAAAAACATGGTAAGAAGGAGTACCCATTGGAGAAAAATCATCAAAATATTCCAAATCCTTATAAATATCTCTGAATCATACTTTAATGCATCTGTGTAGTAATTTAATTAGTAATCCTCACATAATTATTCTTCATTAACATCGATAAAATATATGTTCAAGTATTTAATTCAAATTAGGAATAACATCAACATTATCACTCATGTAATACAAAAATATATAGAGGTGATTCAGTCTTGTGGTGACTCATTCTAGTTGTGAGTCATTTGATCTAATGGTGACTTGGGTCTAGTAGTGACTCAGTCTAGCGGTGACTAATTTAAACTAATGGTGACTTATTATGGTGGAAGCTAAACATTAGCATCCATACATTCCAACACTTATTCTTTCTTATGGTGGTTTATATCTAGCATCAGTATAAGTCTAGAGGCGAAACATTCCGGGGGAAAGTCATGCGAACTAATGGTGACATAGTCAAGCAGTAAGACATGTCTGGTGCTTACTCATTTCATCACTTATCCAAATCTCATTAGGTTTACTTATAAAGTAAAATTCTATAATAGAACATTAAATTCATTAAAAACATAACAAAAATGATTTGGAGATTT
The DNA here is from genome assembly GCA_963277665.1 of Viscum album. Classification (NCBI taxonomy): domain Eukaryota; kingdom Viridiplantae; phylum Streptophyta; class Magnoliopsida; order Santalales; family Viscaceae; genus Viscum; species Viscum album. The sequence continues at coordinate 1,494,341,730 of OY728119.1, read as the reverse complement.
AAAATAAAGATATTACAATAATATCCCTTCATTTAATGATAAAAACTCTTGTAATTTATATAAACCCAATTTAAGATAAACATACATATACAAAAAATAATTTAAATGGTAACATTTGGTTTAACATTTCAAATGAAAAGTGTCTGATATAAATAAATTGGTTATAAAAGATATGGTAACAATGAAATCTGGAATAAAGGGATAAAATATAGATAATTCCATTATCAAAATTCATGAGCAGTATCAACAATAAATGTAATTATGTTTTTCAATGGTAAAGAATATCACATTAAATTAGTAATTTTATCAAAGGAAAATAATAATGGTTTCAAAGAATAAGATAAATAAATATAAATAAGTATTTTTCTAAAGATAAACCTTGTATCAAAGGTAACATATCATAGTATATATAAATGAGGCATCAAAGAGTAATTTTGAGTTTAAAGATAAATAAATTACAAAATGTAATTTATAAAAAAGCTAAGATGTATGGCATAAAAGGAAAAAAGACAAGTGAATATGTATTAAAGGAAAAAAGAATTCCTATTCCAATAATATTGGTATCAATCAATAATTAACAATGTAAAATCCTTAAAAATGTAAATTCTGTAACTATTCTCCCCATTTTGGGATTATAAAAAAGGTAAAAAAACAGTAAATACAAATATATAAAGAAGAACAAAGAGACATTTCATAAATCCCAAAGGGTGATGATATTATAGCCCAAAAATATATATAGGGAAAAGTACAAGAGAATACCTATCAATGTAAAATTTCTAATCCGAATCACTCTATGCCTTATAACTAAGATTAGTACATCCCTTGACCATGTCTAAGGATTGAGTCACATAGGTAGAATTAGAGGGTGTTGTTGTAGTGGCTATAAGTATTGAAGGAGGACATGGAAGATCTATGATAATCACTATCCTGAGAATCCAGATGACTTCCATGGGTGACATGCTGAAGGGATGGTACTAATGAGGTAAAGGTCCAGTGGAAGGATAATTAATGAAATAAAATTTGAGAATATCCTCTAGGGATACTACTATAGTTATAGATACATATATGAATGAATTCGTAAGGTTGAAAAAATTCATGATAATATTTCCTCATAGGTTCATAAAACTAAAGATATAATTATTTTCCTCCAGGAAAACCTTGAGTAGAGGTTCCAAAACATTCAATATCCCAACTTGTTCATTGAATTCCCATGTGACAGGTGGCATCCTTATATTCTCATCCAAAAAATTTGAAAAGGTAATTTAACTCATGTTTTGTATACACCCAGGAAAGATAACATTTGATGGTATTTGTGATGGTTTAACTCTCACTTATATCCCTTTTTAACATTCAACTACTAATTCCTTTATGATCTCACCATGCTGGTTAATCAGCATCAGATCCTCCTGAAGAGTAGTATGAAAATATATCAAAACTACATGAAGGTTCTCTAAAACTATGGAGCTGATCAACTCAGAATCAACTGAAATTGAGTTAGGTGGAGCAGAAGATATAGAAGTCAATAATTGGAATCTCTCTAAACTATCCACCATAGTCGCCTGACTGGTAGAAAATGATATTCTCAACTATTCTATAACTTCTCACAAGGTTACCATCTAACTGGCTAAAACATGGTTCTCAATTTCAACGTCTTAAATACAAAAATTCCTTTTAGACTGAATGTGTCATAAACTAGATCAAAGAGTCATCTAGCATCAAATTTACTCTGATGAGTGATTTTAGGTTCCTGAGACCTAAAAAACCAACTGATGTATAAAATAAGAATCCCTATAAAAAGTACCCAAATATTCCTTAGATACAGTATTTGAAGGAACTGGGTCAACATGATTCTCAACACTAGGAACCCCATGGTCTAATATAATAGTAGGTTGAACTAAATGGATAGCCTGAAGCTCACCAGTATGATCAATGTTCTCTACCATGGATTCCTTATGATCTATTTCAACTCCATCTAAGATATAAAGTTGACCATCCTTTGATGGTGTACTCTTAACATAATTTGATTCATCATAAGAAATTATAAGATGTTTGGAACCATGGTAAGCACCCCCCTTTATGGGATACCCCATCCTCATCTAAAATAAGAATAAGTTTGGCTTCTCTATTCTCTCCAATATCTTTTGCAACATCCTTGGACTATGAATAGTGTAAAAAAAGCTTAAAATATCCTAGGAATTTCACCACTCATGAATATTAGCTAAAAAAAACTATAAGACAAATGGTAGTAGTATTATATCAAACAAAACTAGGGGATTATACCCCATTATCAAGTACTTAGGTTTTCCCTCTAGCATATGAAACATATTTTTCTGGGAGATCTGAAACCGATCATTCTAAGGACACAAATCTAATTGAACTAAGTCTCTCAAAATATTTTACTGATGAAAAATATCCAGTAGGGGATAGATGGGGAAATTATTCCCTAACAACACTAACACCATCATCATGATCAAATCCTCTAGCATCCCTATCCTCATCATCATCATCACCATAATTTTCATCTTGTCCATTTTCTATATCTTCTATATTTTCATTATAAAAGACCTCCAAAACATATTTAGAATATTTAGAAGAAGAAATTATAATTACCTAATCTCTAGAGTCCTTTATCACATCTTCATCTTATCTTTCAATTAACAAACTATCCTTGGTAGGGAGAGAGGTAGGATTACTAGTAGGGCCAAAAGACGAAACATGAATCTTTAGAATATCAGGGTCATTATCATCCTCAATTGAGGTATCCACCGCGACATCAATAGCTAAACCAAATTCCTCTTATTCTTCCTCATAAGTGTACTATACTATCTAATCTTGATCTAAGATAAGATCAACAAGGTTCTTGGATCTGGTAGGATGATCTATAAGAATAAAATCCTCATAGAGTTTTTCATTATCTTTGACCCACATTAATATACAAGTGTTCCAGTTCACCCTTGTACTTCTATAGATAACATTAGTTAGGTAGAAACCACCACATTTCACTGTATCTTATTCCTCTTAATATATCCAAAACATAGATTACAACATGGAATAAATTATCATGGGGTAAATAAGATAATTGGACCACGAATATGACTTACACATTCCCATCATTTATACCATGAGGTATATGCTCATGATTATCTTATCCCCTTGCTTCATAAGGAATATGAGTCGAATATATTGATATCTTATAGTATTGAAGTCACCATTATTAAGACATAATAAATTTTTTATACACATAAAATCATGTTTTCATTCCCCATACAACTCAATAGTAGTAGATCTTCTCAATGTTCCTTCTCCATTCAGCTTCTGCAAAACATTTTCATAACTGAACGATTCACTGGCATTGGGTATCATACCTTGATAATGTTCAAAAACTCCTTAGTAGATCACATTTAAGCATTTTTTCCATTTATTGAATAAAATACATACTCTTTACCATATGTCATGCTTCAAATTAGGTCATTCTTCTTTCCAAAAATGATCTCAGTAAACTTATAAAATAGACGAACCAATCTAAGATTAAACATTAGGCCATTTGTAGAGAACCATTCCACCCATTCTCGGTCTTGGATCACCCTTAGCACCAAATAATTATTGGTTAACATCCATTAGACATCTATTACATTTATGAAAACCACTACATGATTCCAAAGCTATGGGTTACTCAGTTTGATAATAGATCTATTAAGTTCTCCTCTTAAATTCTTTATAGGCCATGATTCCTTATGAGATGTGTCGGAAGGGAACTTCATTCTAACCATTGAAATGAAGCAAATACCAAAGAAATGGTGCATGCATCTTTAATTTTGGGAGAGAAAGAGAATGTTAAACAGCTCAATGTAAGTAGGCATGAGTGAGAGTGACTCAATTAAAATTTTTTATCCTGCTATATAATATAGCGATTCAAAATCGTAAAATATAAAAAAACATAAGAAAATTAAGACAACACATTAGAAATGGTAGAAACACATGAAATAAGGACCGGTTGCTCATTCAATGGTGATTCTCCAATGGTGACTTACTAAAAGTTACTTGGAAATGGTGACACACCAATAGTGTCTCTCTAATAGTGAATCCCCAAAAGTGAATCAACTCACCAAAGGTGACTCACCAATAGTGACTTGTTAATGGAGACTCCCAAAATGTGACTCGATGATGGTTACTCACAAATGGTGACTCAAAAATGGTGACTCACTAAGTGTAACCCACTAATCATGACTCCCCAACCGTGACATCCCAATAGTGACTCATCAATAGTTACTCACTAATGATGACTCACCAATAGTGACTCTTTCAAGATTAGACTATTTGAAATTTTCAATCGTAATTTGTGATTGATTTATTTTAATATCTTAAAATACAAGGGTTTTGTAAACATATAAACAAGGTGAGGTTCAATTCCTATGAATTCAAGATTTATACCACCCTTTTAAAAATTATCCCTCAAAAGTGATGTGTTACATAAATATGTTTTTTTCTAGAGTGACACAAAAGAATATTAGAAATATTTATTACACTTTTATTTTCACGATTTAAAGAGACATGTGTGAATTGGTATCCATAGTCTTTCAATGTGTATTTCAGATGAAAAATCTATACATAAAAACTCTCTATAGCTATCTATCTAGCTTAAAAAATAAATAGTGAAACTAGATTTTTCATCTTACTACACCAAGATACTAGTGACTTGACCAAAAGATGAAATGTTACAGAGGTTTTTTTCTATCTAACTTTCAAACACCAATATTAGCATCTAAATAACCAACTAAGTCAAATTATTAACATATAGGATATGAAATCTCTAAATTGGTTTTATGTTTGAGGTATTTAAAGATAATTTTATCAATAATTAAATGATATTATTTATATTTTTCTTGGAAATAGGCACACATACACACACTAAACATAATATTAAAACATATAGGAATTAAATATAGAAATATTTTAATCATGCATTCTTAATTGGTTTTATCCACTGATTTAAATCCTCATTAAGATCCAAATAAAAAAGAGGAACTCATGGGAGTATCAATACTTTTATTTCTATCCAAACCAAAACATTTTAAAATTTATTTATTGTACTTAATTTTTTTAACATAAATCTATATTTATTTTGGAAAATATAAAAATGAATAAATAATTTAGGTTTATACATTAAAATAATTTAAAATTAATTTTGAATCATCTTTGGAAAAGTAGTACGCAAATAATCTTTGTAATATCCCAAAATAATATCATCAACATAAATTTGAACTACCGAAACATTTGTAAAAAATATTTTAATAAAAATAATAAGATAAACTATAGATTTTAAAAAACCTTTATAAATTATAATAGAGTTGATCTTATCATACCAAGAACTTGTATATTATCTAAAACCATATAAAGACTTTTTTAATTTGAAAAAACGATTTGTAAAATGTGTATTTTTAATTTGAGGTGTTGTTCAACAAAAACATCATCAAATATATACCCATTTAATAATGAACTTTTGAAATGGATTTGATATAGTTTTAAATACAAATTTTATTCATGAGATAAATGTATTATAATGGATTCAAGTATATCCAATAGTGAATGTTTTCCTCCTATTTAATACACTTTTCTTGATTATACCTTTTTGCAACCAATCTAGATTTATTTCTTACTATAGTGCCTGGCTCATCAGCCTTGTTTATAAACACCCATTTTTTTATAGTAGTGAGGATGTATTTATGTATTATTAAAATTTCCAAAAAATTATTACTTTCAAACTAATTAAGTGAATCTTGCATTTACATTACCCATAACTCATATTTAATTACACCATTGATGTTCTTAGGATCAAGCTATGATAAGAATGCATGATGTTCAAACCAATTCCTAATATAATGTCTTGTATTTTTACCTATATCTATGTATAAAAATACATCATATAGAGTATGGTATTTAAAATTCCTAATAGATATTTAAAAAGAAGGTATAGTCATCTCATGGTCCACTATAGATTCAGGTCTGGGTTGTGAATGTTCTTAAGAAATTGATGATTTTTTGGTTGTTTACTGAATTGATAAAAGGTTTGGAATTAATGTAAAGAGATGAAAATTAATCATCAAGGATCTATACAGGTTTTTAGCTCATGTGGATATATCTCATCAAACTTTACATAATCATATTCTTCTATATTCATGGTTCTTTTTTAAAATACTATATAGAATTTATTTAAAGTTGAATAACCAAGGAAATTCCATCATCACTCTTAGAAGAAATTTTTTCAATAATATCCTTATAGTTAAGAATAAATATTATGAAGCTAAAAACACTAATTTAATTCAAATTTGGTTATCTACTATTGAACATTTCAAAAGGTATTTTCCTTAAGAGATATCTAATTAAAACTCTATTGATTATATAATAATATTTTCTCATATCCTCTTCCTAAAAATTGACAACAAGGTAATACTCATTAATCATTGTCTGATAACTTTCTTGAAGTGTTCTATTTATTATTTAATAACACCATTATATTGTGGGTCCTAAGAGGAAAAATGTTATGATTATATCCATTTTATGAGCAAAAATATTCAAAGTGTTGATTTTGAAACTCATGACCACGATCAATTTTTAAGGTCTTAGTCCAAATTCCACTAATATTTTATAAAAGTTTAGTATAATTGGTAAAATAAGAGTTGTCTTCACTATTGTGATACAGAAATAATAACCAAGTGTACCTAGAATAGTCATCTACAGGGACATAAACATAGTTTTTTCCATTTAGACTAAAAACTCTAGATAGTCCAAACAAGCCCAAGTGAACCAAATCTAGGGGTTTAGAAGTTAAAACATATTTTTTTTATTTCAAATATATCTTATGTTATTTTCTTTTTTGGCATGGGTTGCAGACTTTGTCTTTTTTGATTTCATGTTTTGGTTAATCATTGAATAACCCTTTCTAAGTGATCTTTTTAAGTGAGTGAATATTGTAATGGCTATTATCCTATGCTAAGTCAAATATTATTTGTAAAAGGAAATTAATTAGAAATTTTTTTATGAAAATAAAGAATCTAAATTAATATCATAAAAATTTTAATTTCTCATTGTAGTAAACACTAAAACAATTTAGATTAAAAAAAAGATGAAACCATTATTTTCAAATTTCATATAAAAACTATCATCACATAACTATGAGATTCTAAGAATATTTTTCTTTTAATCATATAAAAATATTACTTTATAATTTAATAAATTATTATAATTACTAATTTGGATGGGGCCAATGATTTTTTTCCTTTGGAATTTTCACCAAAAGTGACATTTCCAACAACTAGATTTATCAAAATTTTGAAGCTTGAGTAATCTCTAATAATGTGTCTTGAAAACCAACTTTCCAAGTATTATAAGTTCTTACTGGAGCTCTTTAAGAAAGTTCCTTACAGAACAAATATTGAGCCAAAAATGATTTTTGTACCATAATCTTATTGGTCCCAAAATTGTTTGTAATCAAGGATTTAGGTACCCATATTTTATTAATCGGTTTCAAATAATAGGATTTGAAACTTTTTGAAAAAAATCATTATTGGGTCCAAAAGTGTAAAAACTAGCATCAGATTTTCCAGAACTAGAACTATGAATAAAACTGTTATTGAAAATTATCATATATCTTGGTTGATAACATAATATATTAATATATTTTGGTACTATCTGTTTACATGTATTTTTGTGAGACTATTTCTCCAATTAGTAAATGTTTCTTGTCCCTTCTTTAGTTTCTTGATGTAAAATTTAAATTCAATGTTCTCTTTTAATAGTTGATTATTTTTTCTTTTAAAATTGAATGATCAAATTTAAAATTTTCATTTAAGGCATGTTATCCTTTTAGAATCTTATACTAATAAATAATTTCATTGAAGCTATGTTCTAAAATGTTATATCACTAATACATTTCATCATTAGTCATGTTATCACCAATATTTTCATCAGTATTTTCAACTATAGATTGATTAGAAAAATTTATAGGATAAGTAGAAAACACATTGGATACCTCTGATGTGTTTTTCATGAAACACATGTCAGATCTGTCATGTTTTTATTCTTGGGTAGTGTATGAATCTTTTGAGCTATCTTTAGAAGAACTCCATGTTTCATTTATTTATATATATTATTTATTATATTTTTCATCATATTTATTTTTATAATTTAGCTTAGTATAGTAACGTTTGACATGCTCTTTCCTTTTACACTTGTAGAACACATGTGATGGAATTAAATCTAATACCTAATGGATTTTAATAACCTTTTCAAAAAATCCATGTTATGTTTTCTTGTTATAGAAATCAATTAAATGATTTTGAAGGGTATATGATACCAAATGTATATTTAAATGTTTTTAAATATATTGGAGTTCAATCTTAAAGAAATAATTAATAGATCTTGTATTTTACATTAAAATGATAAGGAAAATAGTTTTTGAATCAAGAAGTTGAATAAAGATAAATATATCAAGTTTATAAGGGTCTAAATAAATGGTTGAAATTTTCATCTTATTTATCTTGTATGATAAGAGATGTCTTTTATTAACAATGTGATATTATGAACCACATAAGATGATGTTTTTAATATACATGGTTTTCAATTCATCAAATTATATAATAGTTTTTAAATAATGTTAATGATAAAATGGGTTTTTTCTAGGATAAAGAGTTTATCTAATATATCTTTAAAAATATTAAGGATATGATCCCACCACCCATCACTGAAATTTTTTAAAGTTTTAAGTTTAGTTTTTAGAATAAATATCTAAACACATACAACAACATATATATATCAACCCAACTTTTTCATACATTATTTTTAATATATACAACATAATATTAATACATTCAAGGATCAAAAGGTTTAGTGTCTTGAAAAAATTAGGCTCATACATCCCTAGTACACAATTAAACTTAACCATTATTTAATTCTTTATTATTTATCCTCTAAAATGATATAAAATTATTCTTAGAACATGTAATCACCTTAGGATATACCTAAATGAAAGGGGTGAGAAAAAAGATCAGTAAGGGGAGGAATAAGTGTTATGAATCAATTTTATATTGGTGAGGATAATCAATATCAACATATCATAAGAATGAGATTGTCCTTATTGTTGGACCCTCCATGATATTGTAGTTTTCATACTCACAAATAATGTCACTATACAGATTCCAATCTTTCATTCCAGTTTAATTTCTCTCAGTAAATACATTATGTCATACATAATCATATATTTTAATAATTGAATCACTAATATTCATGAATAAATATGTTCACAAATTTATTTATACATAAACTTCTGCATAACACTTAGTCTGGTAACATAGACACTTCACAATCATTCTAGATTCCTTGGAACTAATGGTAAGTTCAACAGGCCGAAGTATGACACACTGAAGTTAGACATACCAAAGTATGACGCACCGAAGTCAACACACCGAATTTCAAAACACTGAAGTATGACACACCAATGTATGACACACCGAAGTCAACACACTAAATTTCTACACACCAATGTATGACACACTGAAGTTCGACACACTAAAGAATGAAACAGTGAAGTTCGACAGAGCGAAGTCGCCACACGAAAGTTCGACAGACTGATTTATGACACACCAAAGTCGACACACCGATGTTCGACAGACCAAGGATGACACACCGAAGTGGACACACCAAAGTTGACAGACCGATGTAATCAAACCGAATATAACAGACCGAACATGACACACCAATTTTTATTAATAACTGTGTTGAGTTTATTAATTCAAATTTATCTCTAACGGTCATATTTGGGAAATTAATGTTCGGAATTTTTTTTAATGTTTTCTGTAAGACAATTCACAGACAGTACGAGGTACATGCACGTGTGAAGATCTTCATGCCTAGAGGATCGTAGAGTATAAAAGGACCTCATCTTTCACTTTAAAGAATATTGGAATATGAATTTTTGAATTTTGAGACACACTAATAAACATACTATGCAAATACATAAAGAGAAGAACCTAGTGCATGAGATTACATGATGATAGTAACAGGAAACCTTCTCCAAAAATCTCAGTTTACATAAAGACCTTGAAGAGATGAACATTTTCAATACTTGAATACAGAAAATACAATACTCTGTTCGGATGACTACTTCAAGAAGAGGAATAAAATACCATTTTCTCAACTTCCATTGAGTCTGACGCATTAATTCACAACACACAAAGAATTCTTATCTTCAGTATCTTTCTTTTTCTATTGTGTATATTTAATTAACTTTTGAGTAGAGTGTGTATCTATAAAATAACACACTCTGTCTCCTGCATTAAATTAAAGGATACAAGATATCCCCACTCAACCATTATTTTACTCTCATTTATACCCACAAATATGTGTGGAAGAGGTCCATGTGTGTCTTGGTAGTTTGTACCCATGAAGAACTGTGGAAGTGGTCCCTGTGTGGACTGAAGAGTACTGAGTGCTATTGTAAACCCCGATCTAGGGTGTTGATCAAAAGTTTTAAGATAAACTGCATGGTGGAAGGTGATCACCAAGTGGAGAGGACTAAGTCACTACTTGAGATTGAACCTCTTGTTTTATCTGTTGTTTTAATTATCATATGATTCTTTTATGATATGTATTTCCTGCATTAAGATAACTTGAACTTTGATAGTTAGTTTAGCAAGTGTTTACATCTATTTTGAATCCGTATTTTTTCTTCAAAAGTTTTTTTAATCTATAGGTTAGTAAAAATGAGAATTAATCAGTCTTCTTAGAATCTAATTGAACATTCAAGACTTTTATAAAATCACTACAAACTAATTTTTTGTTTATTTTTATAAGGATATTTTATTTTGTAAATAATCCTTTAAATTCTTTTTTATAGACACTCAATTAACCCACCCCTCATGAGTCATCTACTCTGACAAACATTTTGTATCAGAGGATTTTGAAAGTTACTGGTAGTTTGTGAAATCGTATCAACTGTGATTATAGTTGTGTTTCAATGATCTTTAAATTTATGTTATTTCTATATCTTTATCTATCTGAAATTCTGTTACAACTTTTATCATGGAAAATAGACTAGAAGGGGCCACTACTAATAGAACACAATTCTTCAATGCAACTAACTATGGTTAGTGGACACTTGAAATGAAAATTTATCTAGAAATTATGGGCTTTGAAATCTGGACGGCTATTGAATGTAAATATACAATACCTGAAACTGCTAGAGGCACTTGGGATGAATCTACCTATAATAATAATTGTAAAGAAATGAATTCTCTGTACTGTTACCTAGGGGAGGAAGAATTTAATCGTATTTTTTCCTGTAAAAATGCGTATGAAATTTAGGATACTTTAGCTATCTCTCATGAGGGAATAACTAATGTTAAATAAATGATATTAAATGCATACACTATTAAATATGATAATTTTAAAATGTAGCCTGATGAACCTATCTCTGAAATTTATCTCAGGTTCAATAAAATAGTGAACTCCATGAGTCTGCTTGGGAAACTAGTGGATAGCAAGGGACAAATCATGAGACTTCTTTAATGCCTACCTGATAGATGGAGAGGAACTTATGTTTCAATCTGAGAATCTTGTGACATAGGAAAACTTCCAGTGAAGGAGATAATTGAAAAGCTTATGATGTATGAAGAAGAACTCAAAGTAAATAAAGAAGTTGATGGGGAACCAAGGAAGAAGTCAGTATCATTCAAGACATCAAACTCAAATAGCAAATAAAGATTCAAGTTCCTATAGACAGTTCCACTAGTGATGATTCAGATTCAGATAGTGAGAAGGAAATGGTGCATCTTGATAGAAGGTTCAAAAAGTTCTACTAAAAAGAAGAAATTCTTTAGGAAGTAAAACTAAAAGTTAAAGTATGATAGTAAAGGACAATGGAAGAAAGATAGAAAATGGAATGACAAATCAAATGAAATAATCTGCTATGAGTGAAAACGAAAAGTTCATGTAATGGCAGAATACCCCAAGCTGAAATTCAAGAAGAAATATGAAGGTAAGGTAAAGATTTATAAAATTGCTATGAAAGATACTTGGAGTGCTTCAGAAGATAGCTCTCGTGGATCTGATGCTTCAGATAGTGAATAGAACAATCATGCCAACTTATGTTTCATGACAGAAACATCTGAGGTAACACTTAACTCTCCTATACATAATTCCTATTATTCTGGAAATAATATTGAGTCACATAATAATGAATATATGTCTAAGGATGAATTATTTAAATACTTTTAAATGATTGAGGATACATTTAATGAGCTCAATAATAAATATAAATTTTTAAAAAGACAGTATGCTTTAAATTATAATTGAAAATCTGATCTAGATATTGAAAATAAAAAATGTGTTCAGCTGCTAAAAGAAGATAATGAACTCAAATTATCAAATGAGCAATTAAAGAGAGATATTGAGAAATTTACTGCTGGTAGAGATACCTTGAATCAGTTTCTAGGACAACTGATTACCCCAAAATATACTTCTGGGATAGGTTATCAACCAGGTCAAATGAATTTATCTAAATCGTATTTTGTATCCAAATTTGGAAAATCTGCTACTAATTTTAAAAAACAGAATTGCACTACACGTTCTATACCTTCAAATTCTTTTACTATATCATATTCCTCAGGACCAAATAAAGTTTATTTTTCAAATACAATATATTCTGCATATAGGAAACCCATAAGACAGTTGTGGGTTCCTAAAGATTTTATTACTAATGTTTTTGGACCCAGACAAATATGGGTACCAAAATCGTTTCTTGGTTAAACTATTTTGTAAGTAAAATACCTAAATAGTTCCTCTAAAAAGATGTGGTACTTGGATAGTGTGTGTTAAAGGCATATGACAAGGGATTTTTCAAGCTTTAAAATTCTTATCAAGATCGATGGAGGACATGTCACATTTGGTGGCAATGGTAAAGGAAAAATCATCAGCCTAGGACAGATTGGTAACCCTAACTCTATTTCAATTTCTAATGTATTATATGCTGATGTAATAAAGTATAACCTGCTCATCAGATCCCAATTGTGTGATGATGGATTTAATTTTATGTTTAAAAATGATGCAAGCCGGGTTTTTTATGCCAAAAATAATTTGGTATTTACTTCTTTTAGAAATGATAATATATATGCTATAAATTTATAAACACTAGCCTCAAATAATGAATCTTGTCTAAATGCCTTTCACAAAGAGTCTTGGCTCTGGAATAGAAGACTAGGAAATGGTAATATACACTCTCTTAGGAAGTTAACTAGAAATGTCTTAGTTAGATACTTACGAAAAGTAGTGTTTTCATAAAATAGAGTATGTAATCCTTCTAAAAAAGGAAAGCAACATAAAATATCTTTCCAACCAAAGACAAAAGTATCTACTTCTCAACCTCCCAAGTTGGTTCACATGGACTTGTGTGGACCATCTAGAGTTTCAAGTCTCAATGGGAAGCACTATGTTTATGTTCTTGTAGTTGAATTCTCTAGGTATACCTGGACCTTTTTCTTGGATCATAAAAGTAAAGCATGTTCTCACTTTACTGAGTATTCTAGGACTATAGAAAATCCTAGTGGACTTAATATTAAATAATTAATAAATGATCATGGCTTTGAGTTTGAGAATCAAGACTTTGAAGCCTTTTTTTTCACAAAATGGCTATAATCACAACTTCTATACACCTAGAAAACCTCAACATAATGGTGTGGTTGAAAGATGGTAGTGAAAATTACAAGAAATTGTCCAGACTATGCTTAATGAATATGATCTACCAATTTATTTTTGGAATGAATCTATTATTACAGCTTTCTACATAATAAACAAAGTCTTAATTAGACCCATTCTTAAGAAAACTCATTACGAGTTTTAGAATAATAGGAAACCCAAAGAAGGTTTTGTAAAGTGTTTGGATGTAATGTTTATATCCTAAATACTAAAGATAATTTAGATAAATTTTACTTGAACTGTGATGAAGGAATATTTCTTGGATTATCTATATCAGGTAAATCCTATAGAGTCTTTAACAAGAAGACCAAATGTGTGGAGGAATCTGTACACATCAAGTTCTATGAAACAAATCCGCATGATCCCAAGAACTCACCAGAAAATATTGAAGAGGACATGTCCAATCTAGAAATTAATTATAAAATCCCAAATTATTTTGAGAAGGATTCTGTGAAAACATCCATTTCTGAAATTTTTCCTAACCTTAACCATAGTGAACCAGATCAACCTGACCAACTTGAAATATCAAGTCCTACTTTCTGAAGAATAACTAGAACCCTTAATAATCATCACTTATATGCTGTTGTTGGAGATTTAGATAAAGGAATGAAAACTAGAGATTCCTTGAGAAACCAGGTTGAACATCAAGCCTTCTTGTCAATGGTTGAACCTAAAAATATCAATGATGCTATCAATTATGAATTGTGGGTGATGGCCATGCAATAAGAACTTAATCAGTTTGAAATAAATAAAGTTTGGAAACTTGTAGAAAGAACTAAGGTTACTTTGACTATGGGAAGCAAATGGGTGTTTAGAAATAATGTAGATAAAGCTAAAAATATAGTTAGAAACAAAGTTAGACTAGTTGTACAAGGATATAATCAAGAAAAAGGAATTGATTATGAAGAGACCTTTGCACCAGTAGCAAGACTTGAGGCAATTAGGATCTTACTTGCCTATGGAGAACACATGGATCTCAAACATTATCAAATGGATGTCAAAATTGTATTCCTAAATGGTTATATAATTGAGGATGTTTTTGTTGAATAACCTCCAGGTTTTACAAATCCACATTTTCCAAATCATGTGTTCAAATTATCAAAAGATTTATATGTTTTGAAACAAGCTCCAAGAGATTGGTATGAAAGGATGAGTTATTTTCTTATTTCTAAAGGTTTTACAAAGGATTTCATGATCCCAGTTTATTTAAAAAAATAATTCAAAAATAAGTTTTAATAGCCCTAATATATGTAGATGATATTATTTTTGGATCATCTAAAATTCGTTTTGTAATGACTTTTCAAACATAATGCAAAGTGAGTTTGAAATGAGTTTAATGGGTGAACATAAATATTTCCTTGGATTGAAAATATTCCAAAATAAAGAATTTATTATCATAAATTAATGTAAGTATTCTACAGATATCTTGAAAATATATGGCTTTGATAAAATCAAGAGTAGTGAAACTCTTATGAGTTCTACATGTAAGTTAGATCTTGATGAAAATGGAAAATCAGTTGATCAAAATGCTTACAAAGGAATGATTGAGATTTTCATGTACTTAAATGATAGTAGGTTGGATATTATTTTTAGTGTGTTTTTGTGTTCGAGATTTCAAGAAAACCCAAAAGAGTCACACCTAAATAGTGTTAAAAGAATTTTCAAGTACCTCAAGTATACATCTAAATTAGGATTGTTCTATCCTAAAGGATAACCTTTTGATTTTTTTAGCTATTCAGATGCTGATTTTGGTGGATGTAAATTAGATAGAAAGAGTACTTCTAGAACATGTCACTTTTTAGGAAAGTCATTAATATCAAGGTGTAGTAAAAAGAAAAATTCAGTTGCATTATCAACAGCTGAAGAAGAGTACAATGATGCTGATAGTTGGTCTGCACAAATTTTGTGGACGAAACACACCTTATTAGACTATGGATTTCAATTTAAACATATCCCCATAAATTGTGACAACACAAGTGCAATTAATATTTCTATAAATCCAATTTCTAATTCTGGAACAAAAAATATTAATGTAAGACATAACTTTTTGAGAGATCATTATCAAAAATATGATATAACTATTGAGTTTATTGGGACTGAACATTAGCTTGCTGATATATTCACTAAACCCTTAAATTATGAAAGAATGAATTACATCAGACATGAACTAGGAATGATGAATCAGTAGGAGATCTTTATAAAACCAATCTTTATAAATGTTATCTCTCTAAAACCGATCTTTCTAAAACCAATGTTTCTAAAACCGATCTTTCTAAAACAGTTCTTTCTAAAACTGATCTTTCTAAAACCGATCTTTCTAAAACGATCATTCTAAAACTTATCTTTCTGAAACTAATCATTCTAAAATTGATCATTCTAAAACCAATCTTTCTACAACAAATCTATCTAAAACTGATCTTTCTAAAAACAATCTTTCTGAAACTGATCATTCTAAAACAGATCATTCTAAAAATGATTTTTCTAAAACTGGTCTTTGTGAAACTAATCATTGTAAAACCTATCTTTCTAAAACCAATATTTGGAAAACCAATATTTATAAAACTGGTCTTTATAAAAAAGATCTTTGTGAAACTGCTCATTCTAAAACTGATCTTCTTGAATCTGATTTTTTTACACCGATATATTTAAGGGTTCTTTTGTAAATTTTGTCTGCTTTAAATGAAATGACATTTTTTATCTATTTCAACTTACTGCATTAAAATTTTATGTTTTATGATTTACAATCCCTAAATGATATATTATGTCCAATCCATCCTGACCTTTCACCTTCTCTATAGCCACAAATCCTTCAACATTTAGCCACAATATCTCTGTCGACTCTCGACCTCCCAACACTACTGGAATCCGAAGCTTTGTCAGGGAAAAGACTAAGCACGAAATGGATGAACCTCAAAAATCTCCTCCTGATATGTGTTCGAAAGGTGAGACTAGTGGGATTGTGAAACCGACCTTAGAAAGATGAGTAGATACAGCTGAAATGGAGGTTTCTACTGAGTGGCTTCTGTCAAAAAAATCCTTTCTGCTAAAAGTGATGGAATTACAAGGGTGGATCAGTTGGTTTAACAACAATGAAAGACTCTATTATCCTCATTTTTTGCATGAGTTCTATTGACATCTGAGTATATCACATGAAAAAGTTAAGGCAGAAAAGATGAAATCTATGGTAATGAAAAAGGAAGTGGTTTTTCGTCTATGGAATGGGATGAATGCTTAGAGGTGCCCCATGAAGGTGTTTATGCTGACTATCCTAGTAATATTCCACCTTTATCAAACATATTTTCCTATAATTATTTTCTGAAGTAGCTCACTCGAAATGAAGAATCCAGAAGGACTGTTGTAAATGAATTCGAAGGAGTAGTGAGATTTCTTTTTAAGTTCATATAGCATCAAATCTTCCCAAGGAAGGGAGATTTCTCTGCTGTGAAATATCCAGATTTCTTCTTGATCTTTTTTTTGAAATATTCAATAAAGGTGAATCTGTGCAGATATCTTATGGTACATATTTCTTATTTGATTAAGGCATCTAAAAACGAAATGTACTTATACTATCTAAGTATGATTTCTACCATGTTAAAAAAATTAGATCGTGTAGAAGATGGAGATGAAGTGATAAGTTCATGCAGTGGTTTTTGTCTTTAGAAAGACAATGTTAAGAGGATGAAAATGTTCTGATACCCATGGAAATTTTATTGGGTAGGAAATGAAGAAATATTGTATGTTAATTTCAATCCATTTGATCACCCTTCTTGACAAATGGATCAAGTTGATCCAGGTCTCAAACCAGGAGAAGTTCAAGTTTATTATAATGAGGATACTGAACCTGAGGTTCCATGAGAAGAAGGATCTTCTTTTGATGATAAGAGTTATCTTGATATTGATGAAAGTCCCAAGAATACGACTTATGGACCTGCTAGTCCACCTATTGAATTTCCCTCAAGAGAATCTTTATTAGGTGAAGAAGAAGAAGAAGAAGAAAATGAAGTTACTAGAGTTGAAGGATATGTTAGAAAATCAGATGAGGTATCAGATGATAATAACGACGATGATGATGTTGATGATGGTGATGATAGAGGAAGTGTTGATCATGTGAGTGACTCTCTAAAAGTGGGAAAAAAGTGGTTGAAAGATCAAGTGAGGAATATGTTCATGGAGCTGGTGATGATATTGAGCCTACTGATCAATAGGTTGTTGAACATGAAGATACTAAACCTGAGGACAGACCACTCCATCCTAATATTAAAAACCAAGATCTCATTCAGGTATTGAATGATCCTACGGATGCTAGAAAATAATAAGAATATGTAGTTCCACTACCTCAAATTGAGGAAGTACATAGTGAACCTGAAATAGCTGGAGCTCAGGAAGAACCTGAAGTTCAGTTGGTTCATGTTCCCAAACAAGTTGTTGTGTCCAGAGATCCAGATGAATTACTTGATGATATTGATGTTATTATTGATCATCAGAAAAGAAGTGTTAGAATTGAAATTGTTGAGCCAAGAGATTGGACATGTAATAGAGAGTCGAATAGTGATCCAGGCTATATTCATTTCGATTTAGATTATGACTCAGATGATGAGAGGGTACCTCCTCCTCCTATTCTGCAAGTCCATGATGACCCAGAACCTGTTGCACCTACTCTTTTAGCTGAAACTCCACCTCAACAACCTATTTCTTAGTCAGTGCCCAGTGACTATATCACTAAGGATTATTTGGTAATGTTTAAGAATGAGATATGTGAGTATGTTCTAGCTTCAATGGGATCCATAAAGGAATCATCCACCTCAATAAGTATCTCGAATTATGATGCAACAAAGATTTCAAGAATTTTGATTCAGGAGATTCAACCGAATATTATTACTAAAGAAGAAACCATTATTAGACACAACATCTTGCTGAGAGAAGAAGTAAGAAAGATGAGCAATGAGATGAATTATCTGACCTCTGACTTCAAGACCTCCATTAGTGGTGTTCTAGAAGTTCTTAGGAACATTGTAACTCATATCCTCAATGTTTACCTAAAAAGGTTAAAGAAAATCATGCAAAAATGTTGATTGACCCATCTAGTTCCAAGAGTGGGAGAAGTGTTGTTGCTAATTTGGAATCCCTTAAGACTGTGATGAGAGAGGAAATTTAAAAACTCTAGATTGTTTTAGATAAATAAACCCCTGAAAAAGTACATCGGAATACCGATCATGTATACAATATGGTCAGACAGTGCACAAATGAAGCCTCTGCTCCTCAGAAAGAAATTCGGTAAAAGGTGGATAAGTATTTCACTAAGATATACACCAAGAATGACCTCATCAATAGTTTCATGTTTCTGGTAGAGAATCATCAAATTAATCCAGTCACAGAAGCCTTCAAAAAGAAAGTTCCCCAATTGAAAGAGTTTACACCTTTGCTGAGTAAATTTACAGACAATAAGGATGACATTGAGAAGGCAATGCAGTATGGTGATAAAATCATTAATGACTTTATCAACCTGCTCAAACCTTATCTGTATGTTCAGGTCGAGGCTATTATGGTCCCTCCATCTACATAAACTGGTACTGCCTCTCGGCCTCCTACTCCAATGACTCTCTCTCAATCTCTTACGCAAATTTGACTGATCGTTACAGAGTTGTCCCCAAGTCGTGTGTTGTCTGAGAGAAGGCTCAGCCTTACTGCTACTATCCCTATTGGTGTTGCCCTACCTGGTGTTATCCTCATACTTCCTTCCTATACCACTCCCAAACACTATCCTTCTTTTTTTGATCCTTTTGAAAAAGTAAAATATCCTTTCGACCAAACTCCCAAGTGATGGATTGTATATTTTGATAGGGTTTCGATTTTGATTTTTTTGATTTCCTTTTACTCTTATGCCTTTTAATAAAAATTCTTCTGGTATATTTTTTTTATATTATTTCTTCTTAATACATTTCTCTTTTTGTTAATCCCAAAAGGGGGAGAAAATAAGGTCATATATTGAGGGGAGGATTTTGTTTTAACTAAATTCTATCAATGAAAAACATTAGTTATAATGGAAAATTACATTCATCTATTATATATATTTTCATGTTTTCCATAATTTGTAATTATCAAAAAGGGGGAGATTGTTGGACCCTCCATGATATTGTAGTTTTCATAATCCTAAATAATGTCAATATACAGATTCTAATCATTCATGCCAGTTTAATATCTATCAGTAAATCAATTATGTCATACAACAACATATACTTTAATAAGTTAATCGCTTATATTCATGAATAAATATGTTCAAAAATGTATTTATACGTAAAATTTTGCATAACCCTTAGTTTGTTAACACAGACACTTAAAAATCATTGTAGATTCCTTGGCACTGATGGTTAGTTTGACAAACCAAAGTATGACACACCGAAGTTTGACACACCGAAGCATGGCACACCAAAGTCAACACACCGAAGTTTGACACACCGAAGTAGGACACACCAAACTAAGACACACCGAAGTAGACACACTGAATTTCGACACACCAAAGTATGACACACCGAAGTTCGACACACCGAAGTATGACACACCAAAGTTTGACAGACCGAAGTATGACACACCGAATTTGACACACAAAAGTTTAACAGACAAAACTCGACACACTGAAGTCGACACAAGGAAGATGATAGACCATTGTTTTCAAACCGAAGATAACAGACCGAAGATGACTTACTGATTGTTATAAATAACTATGTCGAGTTTATTAATTCAAATTTATCTCTAACGGTCATATTTGGACAAATTAATGTTCTGAAGTTTTTTAATATTATATATAGGACAATATGAAGACAGTACGAGGTACATGAATGTGCGACGATCTTCATGCCTAGAGGATCCTAGAGTATAGAAGGACCTCATAATTCAATTTAAAGAAGAGTGGAACACGAAGTATTTGATGTTGAGACACGCTGATATACAGCCTGTGTGAATACAAAAATAGAAGAACCTAGTGCTTGAGATTACATGGCGATAGTAACAAGAAACCTTCTCCAAAAATCTTAGTGTACATCGAGACCATGAAGAGATGAACC
The DNA here is from genome assembly GCA_963277665.1 of Viscum album. Lineage (NCBI taxonomy): Eukaryota > Viridiplantae > Streptophyta > Magnoliopsida > Santalales > Viscaceae > Viscum > Viscum album. The sequence goes on along the minus strand of OY728119.1, from coordinate 1,494,320,923 downwards.
TTTTCATTCCCAGAATACAGGAATTGCGATACTCTATTCTGAAGACTAATTATAGAAGATGAATCAAATACCATTTTCTCAATATCCATTAAGTCTAGAGCATTAGTTTAAAACACACATAGAATTATTATCTTCATTATCTCCCTTTTCTCTATTGTTTATATTTTATTAACTTTCAAGCAGAGTGTGTACTTGTAAAATAACACACACTCTCTCCTTCATTAAACTAAAAAATACAAGATATCCTTGCTGAACCATTCTTTTACTCTCGTGTATACCCACTGATAAGTGTGGAAGATGTCCCTATGTGGCCTAGAAGTTTGTACCCATGAAGAACTGTGGAAGAGGTCCATGTGTAGCTTGGACAGTACTGAGTGCTGTTGTAAACATTGATCCCTGGTGTGGATCAAAAGTTTTAAGATAAACTGCTTGGTGGAATGTTTTCACCAAGTGGAGAGGACTAATTATCTATTTGAGACTGAACCTATTTTTTTTATCCACTATGTTAATTATCTTATACATCTTTTATGATATGTATTTCCTGTATTAAGATAACCTGAACTTTGATAATTAGTTTAGAAAGTGTTTACATCAGTTTTGAATCAGTATTTTTACTTCAAAATTTTTGTTAATCAATAGGTTAGTAAAACTGAGAATTAATCAAACTTATGAGAATAAAATTTAGTCTTCAAGACTTTTATAAATTCAATACAAACTGACTTTGTGTTTGTTTTTATAAAGAGATGTTATTTTGTAAAGAATCCTTTTAACTGAAATTTTTATAGATACTCTATTCACCCCACTCTTGAGTAATCTACCCCGACCAAAACATATAATCATGAAGGAAACACTTATTTAAGGTATGGAATATTGAATATGCATAATAATGAAGCATCATAACATATTGTTCAAATACCACACATAGTTCTGAATGAAGCAAACATCATGTTCACACATATCAAAGGTGCCTAATTTGTGACATGATAATTGGGAAAAAATATAGCATCATGTTCACAAATAATACACAAAATATAATGACATTTATCAAATTATCCAATGAATTAGAGGGATAAATAATTACAGTCCCACCTATCACATCAAAAGAAAAGATCATAATCAAGTATGCAATATTGAATGTAAAACAATCATAGTCACGAAATATATCGATGGAAAGGAATTAGTTTAATAAATTATTCATAAAGAATGCATTCATAAATAACATTTATGATTCCAAAATTAGTAAGAAAAATCATATTTTTGAAAAAAAAATCATCATTCTTGAGTGGATATGAAACAAATCCAGAGGTGTTAATGCAATGTTTTAGAAATTAATGTCATTTTTTTAAGAACCTTGTAAATGGGTAGGAAAAATTTTCAAAATGGTAGAATCATATATATCCCAAAAAAATAAAAATGGAATGATATTGGAAGGAAATTTTAAATACATTAGAATAACATAAATACATATTTTTTTAAATAGGATGTATCCCAAAAAAGTAGTTTGGGTTTGAGAATACCCTTACCTTAAATCATCCTTTATTTCATTACTTTTTCACATGGAAAATAATAAAATTTAGTTTAACAAAACATGGAACCATAGTTGATTTATGTTCATTTTTTTAACTTCTTATAAATTATAATGATTTGATTCTAGTAAATAATTGCCTTTGTCAAAAGTAAAACATTTTGATATCATGTTTTCCTAAAAAATATCCAATTTTGTTTCATTTTCATTTTCTTGTTCATGGAAACATAAACATAAGTAAAATTTGTTCCAAAATCTTAAAATAAATATATTATACATTCATATATAATAAATAATTTATTATAACCATACTTAAGTCTGGTTATAATAAAACTAATGTTAACATCCTCATTGGTGGTTAACTAACCATTAATAGGGGATATTCTAAAGAGGGGGAAGACAAGTATAAAATAAAAATATATCGTAAAAAATAATTATAGTATTTAATATCATTAATATAATGTAAAAATCTTCTAAATTAAAATTAAATTATATAGATTTTAAATGATTTGATAATAGTAAGAAGAGAAGTGAAAATTGGAAGGAATTTTGATGAAAACATACTCCTTTCTCGATATTTATTATTTTCTTCAAAACTAAAATCCTTTGATTCCAGGAGATTTATTTATTTATAAAATAACAAAGTATTATAAGGGGTTTTATATAGTGTATTGTGTTTGATATTTTTCTTTGGTATGTTATAGAAGAGCGGATTTACAAGGGGTGGGTAAGGGGTATGTATACTTGATGAGTGTGGTATTTTGAGAATAATATATTAAATAAAATATAATATCCAAGGTAAAAAATCGAATTAATTTCTTCTTAAATTATGAAATAAATTTTAATAAAATTACATGATTTCAGTACTTTGAATCGCCTTATTAATCTTTTTTTTATTTTATTCAAAAGAAAAAATTGAAAATTGAAAAAACACATTAACATTTTAGGCTTTATAAAAATAATTTTTATCTTTGGGAATTTAGTTTATTGATTTAAATGTCATATTTGTCTTATTAAAATTATTTTTGGTTAAAATAACATATTTATAGTTTACCGTGTCATTATTTCATTAGCATAATATAATAAAATGTAATGGCCTGGACCTCTCTAGTCCATTACATTTTGAAAATGCGGTGTTAGAGGCATTCTAGAAGGCCAAGGAGACATTGGCGTGCATTTGGGTGGACTTTTAAGGAATAATAAAGGGAAGTAGCTTTCGCACGGGCTGCGCACGGTTTGTCTAAACCGTACTTCCAAACCGTGTAAGGTTGGCATTAGAGGTAGTGGCTAACGCATGGTTAGTGGATGGTTTAGATAACCGTGTGGACTAACCATGCGAGGAGTGTTGACAAGGAAGAATATTATGCACGGTTAGCACATGTTTTGTCAAACCGTGCGGACTGACCATGCGGGCACTTAATCTTAGATCCTAAAATTGTGGATATAACTCGTTTTTCCTCTAAATGGTTCGTTTAAGCCCTTATGTGGCTATAACATGGGATTACCCTTCCTTGAGGATAATAGAACCTCTCCTAAGCATTTCGGAAACGATCTTAAGGCTTATCATGGAGAATCGAAGCCGGTTTCTTGAGGTATGTGATCGTTCTTGTTTGGTTTCTTAGATCTACTTAGATCTACTCCTCCTCTTCTCTTGGCTTCTTAGATCTACACCTGTTATTGGTAGATCTAATTGCGTGGATGTCTAATATGGTGAGTTTTGGTCTCGATCTTTCTAGGAGGACAGATCTAAGGCAAGTTTTTGGAGAACCGACCTGGGTTTCTTTAGCGTTCTTCGACCATCGTGGTTTCGTCAAAAACCTTTGAGGTAGGAATCATACCATCATCTCTTTCTATTTTGTGCATCATGCGAGGTGGGTATCCACTTTTCTTCATGATATATGGTTGAACTAGGTAAATAAAGATAATAACTGGTTAAATAATGGGTTTGCGGAAATTTTGTTGATATTGTTGTTTTATTTTCATCAATTCTTATCCTTTGATTATGCTGTGAATTGAGTGGGCTTATTCCTACTGAAAATCACGGTTGTTGGGGGCCTTTTCTTGCGCAATTAAATGTTTCCCTGTTTTTCTAAATTGTTTTGTGGATGGAATTCATAGAATGTGGAAATTGGTTAATCATGTAACGTTGGATGATTAAATGAATACCTGGAACCCTTGTATGATAACCCCAATTAGACTAAATGAACGAATAAATTTTTCGGGTTCTGTTTGGGGTCTAATTATATGAAGGGGTGTTTCATGGGTTGTTTTGGAATGGGTGAGCAGAGGGGCTGCAGTTGGCTTGGTTTTGGGTTGGCGTGTATGATGTGGTTGTGATGGGCAGTGGGGCTGTGGGAAATGGTATCAAAGGGATGATGATGTGGTACGAGTATTGTTTCCGATGTGTTTGCAGTTATGGTGGTTGGAAGTAGGGCTACAGGGATGGCTGTGTATATGAATAAAAATTGGAAGAGTTAGCTAATGAATTGTGGGACATTGTAGTTGATTAAATACAGAAAATCAGTGGAATTGTTTGGCTGAGAAAAGAAAATGGTGTTGTGTTTCTTGTGTTTTCCTTAACATTATTTGTGGTTGTCATAGATATGTTTTATGAACATTTGATATGGTTTTTTTGTTTTTAGTTTCTTGGTATTTATGGAACTGATAAACTAAAACTTTTTAAACATGAAAAGATTAATGGGGTTATGGCTATTTATTGTGTGCATACTTTTGTGGTAGCAAGGTTGAGGCATGTGCTCAAATCTTTGTGAAGACATCCTTAGGATTGGATGAGTGGTTGATATAATTATATAAATATGTAAGATTGATGTTTCTTTGTGCACCGCACCCATGTTGAGCACTACATACCGAACACCCGTGTGACGGGGGGTGAGATTCCCAACATCCAAAGGATGGCTGGTTACTGTTCTTCCTTGTGCTCCCTCTTCCAGGTTCTATAGCCCAAGATCCTATGGGCAGGTGGTGACAGATATTTACTAAGAGTCTTTGGGATGATGATGTGATGTGTTCCTAAGAGTCTTCGAGATGAGGATGTGATGTGGTTCCCAGGTGTCTTCGGGATGAGATGTGGTTATGGTCGAGGATTGAGTGCCGGTGGGATATGGGATGAGATGTGGTTATGGCCAAGGATTGAGTGTCAGCGAGATACTATGAGCTTTATATTTCTAGATTGCAGCACTAGAACGAGCTTTTTCTGTCTAGGTTGCGGCACTAGCTCAGGAAGAGGGGGAAGCATCAGAGCGTTAAGTGTGAGGTCATGAGTAGTAATCAGTGGGAAGGTGTTGTGGGGTACCCATACTTTGATAATATTACTATACTACTCAATTTACATGCAATATTTTATGAGTGTGGCTTGTGAGGTTGGGTGGATAGATTCCTTTCTAGGCTCTGCTTCCTCCTATTTTCTCACGGAGCATTAGGATGTCTCCCCACATGTCCATGATTGCTTTAGGTCTTCCTTCCGAGTATACTTGTATGCTCACCCTACGTTTACTTTCATGTTTTCAGGATGACATCAGGGACCATGCGGGACCTTTCCAGTAGGGCATTGGAGTTTTGCTGGTTGTATTATTTTCTTTTTTTGTTATTGTACTTGGGAGATTTTCTTGTACCGATACTTTTGTTTTAGTTTTCTATAGAACATGAATATGGGTTGGTTTTGGGTTTATTTTCATTTACTTGTTCATTTTTATTTTGATGTTTGACTCTTCCTATTTCCCGATCTTAATTAATAAAAAGGGAAATACCTCCCATATTTGTGGAAACTCATACCCTTGCTACTAGTCACCACTCTGGGGCCTACTAGAGGCGGGACTCGGGGTTCAATATCTCCCTTTCACCATTACCAGCTCAGGAGGGGCATCTTTGGGGGGAGGGTGTCATGATAGAATGGTATCAGAGGTTAGAGGTTAATAGATAAGAAGGATTTAGGAGTTAGGAATAGTGAGGATTACATTGGATTGTAGGGAAATAGTGTTGGAAAATCTTGGGGTGTGAAATAGTCCAGGGAAGACCGGCTAATACACGGGATTTTAGGGCCACCCATGATCCGATGCAAGGACTCTAGGCCTACCGAACGACCATGTGAGGCTACACTAATTGCAGGTTAGAGACCTTAGGGAAGGTACATAAATCATGATGACTTGTGTTCTTATGTTTCTTGGGTATTTTGTGGATTTAATATGAATAATAAGTATTATAAAATTTAATAACTATATTCTACACTACTCAGGCTTAGGCATTCTTTGTTCACCCTACTACTATGGCACATGGGAAATGACCACGAGTAGTGCAGGGGATCAAGGCCCAAGAGGTTGACTTGGCAGATCGACAAAGGGCTGACCGAGAGGAGGAGGACGATCAGTGGCAGAAGACTCTTCGAGCCTTTTAGCGGCAGACCCTTGGGAAGAACGAGGGCATCATCTCAGACATGGAGACAGAGAGCTGGCTTGAGTAGCTGGTGATTTCTTTCAGCTTGATCCGAGCTTCGACGGAGTACTGGGTTCCTATGGCTGTGAGCCAGATGCGTGGAGCATCGCATCAGTGGTGGACACATTATCTTGAGGAGAAGAGGGATGCTGAGGTCACGTGGACTGACCTCAAGGAGTTCTAGGCGAAATTACTCTCTTCCATGATGAAGGATGAGAAGAGGGAAGAACTACTCTCCCTCTAGAAGGAGAGCATGTCAGTGAGAGAGTTGGGGATCAAGTTCAAGGATCTCCTTCGCTTTACTCCCAACCTCTTTCTGGATGAGGAGTCTCAAGAGAGATGTTTGGAGGAGGCACTTCAGCCTTCTCTCTAGTATGCTGTTACCCCCTTCACCCTACCGACGTACTTGGATGTCTAGAAGAAGGTTGAAGTGGTGGGAAGGATGGAAACGCTCGGAGGTATATCGCGAGAGGGAATCCAGTTGGGCTCGTCTAAGGGGAAATCCATCACCAGTAGGCCTCTAGCATCAGGGCCCCCTAGGTTCTGACTAGTAGGGAGTAGGCCTAAGTATTTTTAGTTCTGATCTCCCAGTCCTCTCCCTTTTACTTCAGGCATGGGATAGAGGTGTTTCATCTATGGAAGTCATGGGAACCTTTGGAACCAGTGCCCAGATTGAGTATAGTACAATGGAGGTGGACCAATACAACATTCGCCATAGCCACAACAGTTTCTAGCCTGGCCCTTCCAGCAGCAGCAGCAGTAGGGGCAGCGAGATCCCTCTCCTGCGAGGGAAGACATTGCAGGAGGAGGCTGACCTCAGGGTGATCCTCAGTGACCTTGACAAGGGTGTGGTCAGGGAGGCGGCCGACAGCTGGGGGGTAAAGGAGTTGGGCGTGGACAATTGCACACCACAGAGGCAGCGGTTCTAGTAGGTCTAGAAGTCATTCGAGGTATAATAAGATTGTTTAGTACCCTTGCATATGCCTTGATTGATTCAGGAGATTCACACTCCTTTGTTGCACCCAATCTAGCCTGTGCCTTGGGCCTAGACATATAAACACTTTCCATACCCTTCGTTTTGAGTATGAGAGTCAGAGGTCAGACCAGCTCGTCTCTTGTTTTCTAGGGATGTAGGTTGATGTTGGGGCCACACCAATCCAGTGGATATCTCCTTTTACTAAAAATGAAGCCATACAACATCATTATAGGCATCGACTGGTTGTTCTCGTTGTCTGCCATCATCGATTGTTTTCGAATAAGGGTTGTTTTTTCAGGTGTGGGCGGCCAATGTGTGACTTTCATCGGTGAGCGGGGTTGCCAGGAGGGCAGCCGGTGAGGGGATCCCTTCCCTTACTTGTTAGCTGAACTATCAGTGGAGTCAGCGAATACATAAATGGTGGAAGTCCCAGGGATCATCGGTGAGTTTATGGACATCTTATCTGAAGAGGTGTAGAATCTACCCCTTGACGTGATGTTGAGTTTGAGATAGACTTGCAACCTGGTGTCCATCCGATTTCCATGGATCCCTACCTGATGTCACCTTCTGAGTTGCGGGAGTTGCACATTCAGATTGAAGATCTGATGAAGAACAGTTTTGTTCGACCAAGTGAATCACCTTGGGGTGCTCCTGTCTTGTTCGCAAAGAAGGTAGATGGTGGTCTCACACCATGCATAGACTACAAGAGATTGAATCGGGAAAAGGTCAAGAACTGTTACCCCCTCTCGAGGATAGAAAATCTCTTTGACCAGCTGAGGGGAGTAGGTTGGTTCTCTAAGATCGATCTGTGGTCTGGATATCACCAGTTGAGGATGAAGGAGGGTGACATTTCTAATACTACCTTTAGATGTAGGTATGGACACTTTGATTTTTTAGTCATGCCATTTGGTGTTACAAATTCACCAGCTGTGTTCATGGGACTCATGAACTCCGTCTTCCAGGAATAACCGGATCGGTTTGTAGTCGTTTTTATTGACGACATTTTAATCTAGTCAAGATCAGAGGAGGATCACGCTGAGCACCTGAGAATAGTTTTATAGGTCTTCCGTCAGAACCAACTATATGGGAAATTGTCCACGTGCATGTTCTGGATGCGAGAAGTGCACTTTGTTTGGCACGTGGTGTCTGAGCAGGGAATATCAGTGAACCCATCGAAGGTCGAGGTGGGTGTTTCTTGGGAAGCACCCAAGAACGTGGCAGAGGTTCGAAGTTTCCATGGACTGGCAGTTTACTACCAGAGGTTTGTGCCCAACATCTCCTGAGTTACAGCACCTGTGACAGCCTTGACAAATAAGGATCGAGCTTTTTTATGGGATGAGCAGTGTGGGGCATCCTTCGGTTATCTAAAGGGAAGGTTGGTTAGTGCCCCATTGTTGAGATTACCAGAAGAGGGAGTAACGTTTGAGGTATTCTGTGATGCCTTAGGCCATGTCTTGGGGTGCGTGTTGATGCAACAACAGGGGGTGATCAACTCTGGGTCTAGGCAGTTATTTCCTGATTTATGTAACTATGCCACCCATGATTGAGAGCTTTTGGCAGTTGTGTTCGCACTGAAGTTGTGGTGGAATTACCTCATCGGGGAGCGCTTCTTGGTCTTCACGGATCACAAGAGTTTGAAGTACATCCTCTCCCAGCGGGACCTGAATTTGCGGCAGCATAGGTGGATGGAGTTCCTTCCGGACTATGACTTTGAAATATTCTACACCGAAGACAAATGAAATGTGGTGGCTGACACTTTGAGTAGGAGGAAGGATGCGGTTCGAGAGTTGTCAGATTTCTGGAAGGTGATGGAAGAATTGGCTGATCTACACCTCGATGTATGGGAATATGGTGGTAGAGGTTGTCTATTTCAGATGACAGTGCAGTCCTCCCTAATATGGTAGGTGGAGGAGTCTCAGTGGGGAGACATAGAGAGTGAATTAATGCGCGATCGGGCTATCCAGGGCAATGATTCGGAGGGATGGTCGAAGGATGGTCTGAATCAGATGCTTTTCTGGGGGAAGTTGTTTGTTCCAGAGGAAATGCGTGAGAGAGTTCTTGGTGAGTTTCACAACTCACCCCTGGAATTACACCCGGCAACTTCCAAGATATACCAGGGCTTGAAAGGGTAGTTCTTGTGGCTTGAGTTGAAAAGGGTAGTAGCATGGTTTGTAGCAAAGTGCCTCATGTGTCAGTAGGTGAAGGCTAAACACCACGTCCCAGGAGGTCTGTTACAACCTTTAGATGTCCCCGAGTGGAAGTGGGATGAAATATATATGGATTTCTTTACATGTCTACCCAAGGTTCAAGGAGGCTGCGACGCTATCTGGGTAGTGGTGGACCGGTTGACGAAATCGGCTCACTTCCTAGAAATCAAGGAGTCAAGTACAGTTGAGGCCCTAGCTCAGAGGTATGTGAATGAGATGGTGCAGTTGCATGGAATTCCAAGATCTATAATCTATGACTGGGATACCCGGTTTACCTCACGGGTCTAGAGAGGATTGCAACATGCTTTTGGCACCCGGCTATCCCTCAACACTTCTTTCCACCCCCAGACAGATGGACAGACATAGCACACCATCCAGACTTTAGAAGATATGCTACGAGCATCTGTTTTGGGCCTTGGAGGATCATGGGTTCAACAATTTCCTCTGATAGAGTTCTCTTACAACAACATTTATCACTCTACCATTGGAATGGATCTTTTCGAATCTTTGTACGGGAGGCCGTGCCGCTCACCTGTTTGCTGAACAGAGGTCAGAGAAGTAGGTGTTCTTGGCCTGGAGGTGGAGCAGAGCATGATGGAGAAGGTTCGGGTTATAAGAGAGATGATAAATGCAGCTCAGGACCGGCAGAAGTCATACGCTGATAATAGGAGGAGACCCTTGGAGTTTGAGTTCGGGGACCATGAGTTCTTGAAGGTCTCTCCTCGGCATGGGCAACGAAGATTCGGAAAGGGAAGAAATATTTCTCCCAGGTTCGTCGGGCCCTTCGAGGTGTCGCGGCGGGTTAGTGAGGTGGCTTATCAGCTGGTGTTGCCGCCACCGCTTCAAAGGGTGCATGGCGTCTTCCATGTGTCTCAGCTCCGTCGGTACCTACACGAAGATTCACACATTCTTGACTGGGGAGAGCTAGATATTGGGGATGATGCAACGTTCGTGGAGAGAACCATGATGATTTAAGGTCATGAAGAGAAGGTGCTTCGTGGATGAACTATTCCTTTGGTTCATGTGCTATGGAGGCATGGTGGGATTGAGGAGAGTACCTGGGAACGGGAAGCATAGATGCGTGCCCATTACCTAGAGTTGTTTTGAGTTTTATCCTGTTTTTTCATAACTATTTACGATGTAATTCTTGACATGGTTAACAATGAAATGTGTTTCAAGTGTGTAAGAAATGTCTGGAAATGTGGGGAGGGGAGGACCTGATCCCTAGTTAAGATGCATTAAAGTGGATGTGCCTAAACTCGTGTAGACGAGTCAGTGCCGACCAAAGCTGATATTATCTTAATGTGGAGGAACGGAAACCCCTCACCCACCTGAATGGATGGTTTAATCATTTTCCTTACGTGGTTTCACGGGGGAGAGGAGTGGTATGTTGGTGATTGTTTAGGAGATAGGTAAAGAAGGGGGCACTCCTAGGTAACAAGGAGGTTTTCTTTTGAGGGTATCTTTCAAGGGTGGGAGTTGTTCGGACCCCTATCCTTTATTTAGGTGGGTTTTGGATTCTCGAGGATGAGAATGTTTTGAGAGGTATCTGATGTAATGGAATGAACCTCTCCAGTCCATTACATTGTTAAAATGAGGTGTTAGAGGTGTTCTGGAAGGTCGAGGTGAATTTCGGGTGCGTTTGGGTGGACTTTTAAGGAAGACTAAAGGGTAGTATCTTTCGCACGGGCTACGCACAGTTTTACTAAACCGAGCGTTCAAACCGTGCGAGGTTGGTGTTAGAGGAAGTGGCTAACACATGGTTAGGACATGATTTGGATAACCCTATGGACTAACCGTGTGAGGAGTGTTGACAAGGAAGATTCTAACACATGGTTAGCGCACGGTTTTTCAAACCGTGCGGACTAACCATGAGGGAACCTAATCATAGATCCTAAAATTGAGGATCTAACTCGTTTTTCCTTTAAATGGTTTGTTTAATCCCTTAAGTGGCCATAACTCGGGATTACCCATCCTTGAGGATATGAGAACCTCTCCCAAGCATTTTGGAAATGATTTGATGGCTTCTCTTGGCGAATCGAAGCCGATTTTTTGAGGTATGTGATGGTTCTTGTTTGGTTTCTTAGATCTACTTAGATCTACTCCTCCTCTTTTATCGGTTTCTTAGATATATTCCTGTTATGGGTAGATCTAAGTTTTTTGATGTCTAATATGGTGGGTTTTGGTCTTGATCTTTCTTGGAAGAGAGATCTAAGGTGGGGTTTGGGAGAACTGACCCAGGTTTCTTGAGTGTTCATCGACCGTCGTGGTTTCGTCAAAAACCATTGAGGTAGGGATATTACCTTCGTCTCTCTATCTTTTGTACATCATGTGGGGTGGGTATACTCTTGTTTTCATGAGATACAGTTGAAATAGTTAAATAAAGATAATAACTAGTTAATGAAAGGGTTTGGGGAAATTTTGTTGATATTGTTATTTTATTTTAATCAATGATTATCCTTTGATTATGTTGTGAATTGAATGGGACTATTCCTACTGAAAATCACAGTTGTTGGGGGCCTTTTATTACACAATTAAATGTTTCCCTATTTTTATGGATTGTTTCGTGGATGGAATTCATAGAATGTGAAAATTGGTTAATCATGTAAAGTTGGATGATTAAATGAATACCTGGAACCCTTATATGATCACCCCGATTAAACTAAATTAAAGAATGAATTTTTGGGTACAAGTTGGGGTCTAATTATGTGAAGTGGTGTTTCGTGGGTTGTTGTAGAACAAGTGAGCAGTGGGGCTATGCTTGGATTGGTTGTGGTTTGGCATGTATGATGTGGTTGTGATGGGCAGTGGGGCTGCAAGAAATGGTATCGAAGGGATGATGATGCGGTACGAGTATTGTTTCTGATGCGTTTGTGGTTATTGTGGTTGGTAGCAGGGTAACATGGATGGTTTTTCATATGAATAAAAAGTAGAAGAGTTAGATAATGAATTTTGGGACATGGTAGTTGATTAAATGCAAAAAATAAATGTAATTTTTTGGCAGATAAAAGAAAATGGTGTTGTGTTGCTTTTGTTTTCCTTAACATTATTTTTGGTTGGTATGGATATGTTTTATGAACATTTGATCAGGTTTGGTTTTTGTTAGTTTCTCGGTAATTAAGTAATTGATAAACTAAAACTATTGAAACATGAAAAGCTTAATGGGGATGTTTCTGTTTATTGTGTGCATACTTTCGTGGTAGTAGTGTCGAGGCATGTGCTCTGATCTTTGCATAGAAGCCTTAGGATGGGATGAGTGGTTGATATAATTATATAAATATGTACATTTTTTTTCTTTATGCACCCCACCCATGTTGAGAACTACGTGCTGAATACCCGTGGGATGGGGGTGAGATTCCCAACATCCAAAGGATGGATAGTTACTATTCTTACCTGTGCTCCCTCTTCCAAGTTCTATAGACCAAGATCCTTCTGGTAGGTGGTGAAAGATATTTCTTAAGAGTCTTTCGGATGAGGATGTGATGTGTTCCCAAGATTCTTTGGGATGAGGATGTGATGTGGTTCCCAGGTGTCTTCAGGATGAGTTGTGGTTATGTTCGTGGATTGAGTGCTGGCAGGATATAGGATGGGATGTGGTTATGGCTGAGGATTGAGTGCCGGTAGGATACTATGAGCTTCATATGGCCAGGTTGCGGCACTAGCTTGAGCTTCGTATGGCCAGGTTGTGGCACTAGCTCAAGAATAAGGGGAATAATTAGAGTGTTAGGCGTGATGGATTCATCAGTAATCATTGGGAAGGTGGTGTGGGGTACCCATGCTTTGATAATATTACTATACTACTCTATTGACTTGCGATATTTGGTGAGTGTGGCTCGTGAGGTTGGGTGGATAGATTCCTTTCTAGGCTCTGGTTCCTTCTGTTTTCTCACAGGGCATTAGGATGTATCCTAACCTGTGCATGAGAGATTTAGGTCTTCCTACTGAGTATACTTGTATGCACACGCTACGTTAACTTTCTTGATTTTAGGAGGACTTCAGGGACCGTATGGGACCATGCTAGTTGGGTGTTGGAGTTTTGCAGGTTGCAGTTTTTTCTTTCTATTTTGTATCATACTTGGGAGATTTTCTTATACCTATACTTTTGTTTCAGTTTTGTATAAAACATACATATGGGTTGGTTTTTGGGTTTATTTTCATTTACTTGTTCCTTTTTCTTTTGGGGTTTGATTCTTCCTATTTCCCAATCTTAATTAATAAAAATGGTATTGCCTCCCATATTTGTGGAAACTCATACCCTTAGTGTTAGTCGCCACTCTAGGGCCTACTGGAGGTGGGACTCAAGGGTCATTATCTCCCTTTCACCATTACCAGCTCTAGAGGGGCATCTTTGGTGGGTGGGGGTCGTGACGTAAAACATGTGGTATTTAAAGAAAAATATTTTTACAATTCATGTAAAATTGAAATTTTTTAGAAAATTAATAAAAAATCTCCCTTGGAAAATTTATAGAGGTTGATTATGAAAAAAGAAATTAATTTTATCAATATAATTTTCATATAATGATAATTTTAATTATTAACAAAAAATTATTATTATTTTCAAATATGATAAAATAGAGTTTATTAAAATGGTTCTTATGATTTATTTGTGTTTTTAATCTTGATATTTTCTTATTATATTATAATATTTATATTTTCTTAAATAACTCATTATTATTATTATTTACATTAAATTTTTTTATTTTGGGATCAAATTACTATTATAGATAAATAAGTTATTATTCTTAATGGTCAGATTACTATTACAATGATCAAGTTATTATTCCAATGGTCACATTACTATTGAAATTTTTATATTACCTATTGTAAATATAACTTAATTAATTCATTTAAAATTCAATAAAATTCTTCTAATGGGTATATATTTTCTATTTCTAGGTTGTTTATGGGTTTAGTAGTATTTTATTTCTTTTGTATAGTGTTTTTTATGTTGGAGATTATTTTAGAATATTGAAAAGATCCCTATTTTTCCATTCTAGTTTTCTTGTTATATTTTTTCCCATTGTAATGATTGTAAATTTTATAGGTTTATTTGTTGACTAATATAACATTATCTGTTAATGAAAAATTGTTTTGTTTTTTTCTCTATGTTTTTTATATGTATAATATTATATGTAATATAATATAAAACATATTTATTCATGAATTAAATATATAATATAAACTCAAGGTCATTACACTCTTACCCCTTTAGAAATTTCATCCCTAAAATTTCAAATCATATTCTTGGTTGAAAATAAATTTCGGTACATTTTTATCATTATTTCATTCAGTTCCCACTTAACCTCTTCATATCTAGGGTTTTACCAAAATAATTTTTCAAGGAGAGTTGGATTATTTAATAAACATTTATCTCTATGGTCTGTGATCTTCATTGTCTTCTCCTCATAAGAGAGGTCATTATCCAATTTTACCACCAATAGATTCAGTAATTTTGGGTGATAAGGTATTTACTTCCTCAATAGAGATAGGAGGAACACATCATGAAGATGAGCCATTTTTGTTGAGGTGCTTGCTGAAAGGCCACTAATCCATTGTGATCAAGGATATAAAAGGGGAAAATGTACCTAAAGTTAATCTTCCATTTATTTCTAATCCAGATGACTCTCTTCCATGGTTATATTAAAAGGGAAACCTTATCTCCATCATCAAACTCAAAGTCTCTTCAATAGTTATTTGTATAGATTTTATTCTAACTATGACTTGATTTTATATGATATTTGATGTCTTGAACATTTTCTACCATCTCTTTATCTTAAATGATTACGAGTATCTTTTTTCTCCAAATTCATCATATTAAGATTTTTTTTACATAAGTTCCAATATATAGCTTCATTTGGATCCATTTAAACACTTTATTAGAATTTATTTTCTATGGTAATTCAAATAATGGGAGATATTGATCTCGTAAACCTTTAAATTACATTTTATAATATCTCAACATGTCTTTGAGTGTCTGAATGGTCCTTTTATATTTACCATCATTTTTGAGGTGATAGGACATACTAAAATTCAATTCATTATTCAGTGAATATTGAATAATTATATAGAATACAAAATTAAACATTGGATCAAGATCACATATGATCTAATGTGGTTCTCCATGTTTCTTCACTACTTCATTTACTTATATATTAGATAGTTTTCCAAGATAGAAATATTCCCCAATAGTGATGAAGTGGTTAGTATTGGTGAGTAGATCAAGCCTAACCCAAATTTTATTGATTCCTTTGGATATCATCAGAATACTAGTGAAAAAGTCAATAATTATTTTTACTAATTTATAAGTGGTAATGAGAAATTTTTCTATCATCCCCTTTGACTTATGTTACACTACTCTAAATTTATAACATATAAATAAATTTTAGGTTTACTCTACAATATCATTCTTCATATTGTCCCACCAGAAGTTATTTTAAAAGTCATAGTACATCTTGGTACTCTGGGATGGATGGAGAAAAATGGGCTATTTTAATGATCCAATAGCTCTATATTTATTATAGGTTATGAAGGAACATAAAAATTGGTTCCAAAATTAATGAAACTATCTTCACCAAAATGAAATTTATAAATCTCTCATTCTTATATTGATTCCACATTCTTATAGATATCTGGATCATCTATTTTTTCTAAGATAATTAACTACATTGTTCTCCTTTCTAGGATGTTTCTAAATAGAGATATCATAGTTCATGATCATATCTAACTATACTTATCGATGCTTGTTTGGATATTTATATGTGAATATATACCAAAGACACTTGTAATTTTATATATGATATGATTTTATATGTAGAGGTAGTACCACTAAATACGTAATGGGAATATAACAGTTTCTGACTCTAGATCATGCATCATGTAGTATTTCTCGTGCATATTCAACTATCATGAGGCATAGTCTACCACTTAATCATACTACATGAGTACATGATGCAATAATTTTCTTGAATCATCACTATATTTCAAAATAAATTCTCTACATGATGGTAGTTTGAGTATAAGTGTAAAGATTAACCTCTTATTGAGCTCTATAAATCTTTACTCACATTTTCTCTCCATACATAATTTACACCTTTCCTTGTTAACATAGTTTTCATGCTATAAAATCATAATAATTTCAACACAAAACATTGGTAGTACCCATCTAAGCATATTTTTTTAAAAGGCTCGGGTCGAAGCCTCAATTTATTATTTAAAGAAAAGACATATTTAGTGTGGGTAGAGGGAGACCCATTACATAGCCTGAAGACCCAAGGAAAAGTGGTCAGAATACAAGACATGAAAGCCCATTTTTTGTCCCAAAGGACCCCTGGGTGAACAGCACCGCTACAATACCCGAACTGCTACAGTACATGCTACAGTACCACCACTACTAAAGTTCCTGTTACAGTGGCTCCACCACTTCAGTGTCGTTGTTGCTACAGCGCCATTTCTAATGTTCTACTGCTGCTACAATACTACTATAGTACCCCCAGTATTCTGTCTCTTCCCGAATTTGATCTTGGGTCTTTTGGATGCTAAGCAAGAGCCTGTACCACTTGGCTACAGACTCATTGGCACCCATCTAAGCATGTAATAATATGTATTACAATTAAACTTATGGGTTTAGGCCATTTCTCAATTACCTTTTTCTTTTAAGGGTCCATATAAATTCTGTCATTTCGGATCACATTCCCCAAGAATGAGACTTGATGAATCCCAAAGTCATAATTCCCAAAAATAGAATACATTTTTTCCTTTTATAATGTCACAAACAAAATATATAGATTATTTTTATATTTCTCATTGATCTTAAAATAAATGAGAATTCATCAATAAAGACAAAAACAAAATTTTCAATGTATTTTATAAATTCTATATTCACCAAATCCATGATGATTTTAGGGTCATTAGTAAGTGAAAAGGAAATCACTATGAAATAATAGTTCCCATAACTTATACGAAAGACAATATTTTTTTAATATATCCCTTCTTCACCTCCATATGATGATATGGATAATGAATATCCACCAAATTTTCGTACATATCTCCACATATTTTAATGAATAACTCATAAATCATTGGTTTGGATACCTGTTATTTTTTTTTAACTTGATGAGATATCAGTAATCGATAGACAATAGCATTGATCCATCATTTTTCCTGAAAAAGATAATTTTTTCACCTTAAGGAGATACACTAGGTCATATGAACCCTTTTTTCTAAATTATCTTTTAGGAGATTCTATAACTCCTATATTTTAATTGGTTCCATCCTATATGGTAATTTGAAGATTATAACATCTTCAGATATAAAATTTTTTGAGACGTCTACAATACAATATGGGGGAATTTTGGGTCAATTATCAAGAAATATATCATTATATTCCCATAAAATGGTTATTTCCTCATGTTTTATAATTTCCATTGAATCAACCATTTGGTAAAGGTATTATTCTTCATTGGGTGTCAACACTGACACTATTTAGGGAATTTATAAAGGGGATTCATGATCATTCTTACATTTGTGAAGGATCATGGGATGGTGAAAAATATAGAATAAGAGTTCCTTTTTCCAATAACTATTGTGCGATATATATAACAAGCGGCACTCTAATCCAAGTATAGTGTCAAATTTCAACAAGGTAAGAAATATGAGATTCACTTAAAAGAATATTCCCACAGACACTAACAATAGAAGAGTCCAAAACCTGGTGTCATTGATCTCATAACTATGTGTTTTTATGGATATATCTACTAAAATATATTAGATTTTTGACTCAACAGTTCTAGAAAACATGCAAGATATATTGGAATACATATAAATAGAATAAAATAAATCTTTTTTCCATTATTGAGTACATAATAAGTGTATATTATATGACTTAATTTTCATGGTCCACCTCAGTGGTGGGGATGAAATAAACTTTACCTTTCACAATCATCATTAGTGGTTGTTAATGCAGATTACCCTCAATAGCCCGTGGTTTAGGTCATAGGCATGAATAATACTATTACTCCTTATAATTGAAGCATTGAGTTGTGGGAGGTTCATTGGGAGGTACCTTCCTTTAATCCATCACATTGGTGAGATTATTGTTGTATATTTTTATATTCATGAACTTGGCTTACTTCTATCACGGGTATGATTCATTTACATATCCATTTATAGAAATTACCATGATAATTTTTTCCATATTTTCGACATGTGGTTGGTTTGATCTTTTTTCCACCTTTAAATTTTTACCCAAAATCATGAAATTATATTCTTCTCACCTTATATCCATTTTCGTGGTTCCATTATCAAAACTATATATATTCTTTGAGACAAATCAAAATAATTCATCTCTTAATGTCTCAGATAGCTTGATCCTTTTGAAGGTTTTATTTAAAAACACTAGAAAATATATCTATTTTGTTAAAAAAAGTATAAAAAATAATAGGTGTATCTTGGAATCCTTGTGAATGTTTCCTCATAAGTTGAAACAGATTGAACCTTGTTTTTTATGATCTAATAATTCTCTCTCACTATATTTGTTCAAATATTTTGACAGAAATTATTTTTTAGGGTTATATTCTTAAAGTATTCCAAATATATTTCATCTATTTAATTATTTGTCATGGTATTCATTATGAACACCCAATGTTGATCAATATCTCCATCTAAATGATAAAACACCAAGGTAAAATTATCCTGGTTAGAATAGTGGATCAATGAAAAGATCTTCTCCATTTTGTAAACAAACTATTCCATGAAAAATGGATCTAAAAATCCACTAAACATCAATAGTGGTTTTCATAAAAAGCACTAGATTTATAGTTTATCATTCTTGGTTGAAGGAAGAAATTCCACATGATTCAGGTTATTATTTACAGCCTAAGATAGATGGATAAATATCACCATAGTGTTTTGAACTCCACCTCCCATATACATGGGGATTTAATTCATACAATTATTATATTGTACTATACATGGGTTATTAGTATGATTTCTCCAGGTTTCCAGCATTTTATAAAATAGAAATGACTTGAAAAAATATAAGTAAAAAAACATGAATAAATAATTTATTCTTATGCCAAAATTAATTCTGGTCCCTCTTATTATAATTTTCCTCAAATGATTCTTCTAAGATCATGTAATTTAATCATTATCTAACATTAAGAGGAATAATTATTTAATCATTTATCCTTCACAATGGTTTGTATATAGTTTTTTATTAACCTACGAATATCCCTCAACAGTTTAAAACCAGGTGTGAACCAAGGCCTCTTTGTCATGTACTAGGTGATGATAATGTTAATGTCCAATGCTCTCTTTTTGGGTTATTACCCCTAGGTACAAATATTTTAGATCCACATCCATTTGTAGTATCCATACATGGACCAAATTGCACAGAATCCACACACTGTTATAATTTTAAAAAATTGTAGGATGTTTACATATAATTCGACTTAACCTTATGGTTTTCACTGATTATTTCTAATAATAATTCCTAAATTTACTAAAACACCCTCTAATACCAACTATGTCGACCCAACTTTTCCATACATTACTATTACACCACTTTTAAGATAGAAAACATAACAGTAATAAATTCAAGGAAAAACAGTATTAAATTTTGGGAAAATTATGATTACAAATTACTTGTATATAATAAAACATAAAAATTATTCAAAATCCTTCCTCATTGTACTACAAAATTTGGTCTAATTCTTAATAGAACATGTAATAACATAATGATATACATCCAATAATGTGGAGAGCTAAAAACCTTATTAGTGGAGGAATAAGGGACATAGATAAATAGTGCATGGATGATCATATCATAATAACATGAAAATATTCATAATCATGAGGGAAATACTTATAATGGAATGTAATGTGGCATATGAATAGTAATGAAACATAATAACATAGTTTTAAAATAATAAACATAGTTGTGAAAAATTATTTAATCATGTCCACACAGAACATAAGTAAATTGATTATATCATCACAATTGTTTAACAAAGATAGAATCTTGTTTATTCATAGTACACATAATATCAAGAGATATTTCACATTACCCAATTCAATAAATTTAAATATAATTTTTATTCCCTCTAGTCACATAATTACTCATTCATAATCATTCATGCCACCTAAAATGTAAAACAATCATAATCATGGTATAACCCCAAGGAAATGAATGGGGTTTATAAGGAATATTTTCATGAACACCATTGGGGTTCTAAAATGAATAAGGTAAATAATATTTTTTTTCAAAAAACATATTAATTTTTTATTGGATAAAAAATAACTGAAGTGGAGTTAGTGTAATTTTTTTGAAATTAAATACCTTTTAAGAAAACTTTGTAAATGTAGTAGAAATAATTTTTAAAGGGTAAAAAAATGTGTAGACCCAAAAATAAATAGGAAAGGATAGTGTAAGGACATTTCAATGACATTATAAGAACATATATACATAAAAAATTTAAAGGTTTGGATCAGCTAAAAAGGTGTTTTGGTCAACTAATCCCCTTAACTCAAATCCTACCTTATTTCATGGCTTTTCACCTCAGGAATAATGAAAATAAGTTTATTAAAACATGTAACCAAAATTGAATTATGTAAATTTTTCCCTATTTATCAATAATAATAATTGGATTATATTCATTAATTCCATTTGTTAAAAGGGTTACATTTTGATAGTACGTTTTCTTAAAAAATATCCTTTTTTGTTTCGACTTCACAATTTTTTATCAAGGTGATTCATATATAAATATATTTATGTACAAAAGATTAAAATAAATATAATTATTCAATTATATATCATAAATAATAAAATATTACCATATATATCTGTGATGATAATAAAAGGATTCAAAATGTCCTCATTGGCCGTTAACTGACTATTAATTGGGCATTGTCAAATGGTTAGGAAGAGAAGTATAAAATATAAATACGTCATATACATGATAATTAACATAGGTTAATATTATTAATTAAATATATAAACATGAATAAATTAATATTATAACATTTTCATTTGAAAGGAATAGATACACAAAGGATGAAATGAAAAAAATGAAGAAAATTTGATGAAACCCATCTTGTTTCTTGGTGTTTCTTATTTTCTATCGCACTAGAATCCTTTGATTATTGTGGTTAGTTTTCTATTGAATGTCCCTAATTATTCTAAGGGAATTGATAGAGGGAATTTTTTTAGATATCTAGCTTTGGTAAGTAAGGGAGTAGTGGTCTCCCAAGGGGAGGGAGAGAGGGTATTAATAATTTAAGAGAGGGTTATTTTAAGGATAAAGTATTAAATAAAATATAATATCAAAAATGAACCACTATATAGTACTTTTTTCATTATGAAATATATTTGAATAAAAAATAATTAATTTAGGACTTTTAATCACTTAATAATTCTAATTTATTATTTTAATCAAATGGATAGTAAAAATTGAAAAAATATCTATTTAATAGAAAATTTAGACATTTTGGATTTGGAAAATAACATTGAGGTTTAGAAATATTTTTTTTAATGGTACATCTTTTATATTAATGTTATTTTAGGAATAAATAAACAATTTAAAATTTAATAATTTGTTATTGTATCATTATAATCCAATAAAATATGTGGTATTTAGAAAACATTATTTTTACTATTCACATAAAAATTGAAGTAGTTAAAAAAATTACAAAAAACCCCTTTTAAAAATTAAATGTGATGATTCTAATAATGAATTTAATTTTATAAAAATTATTTTATAACATTTTTCAATTTAATCATTAACATAAAAACTTTTATTTTAGTGAAATATATTAAAATTCGATTTATTAAAAAGGGCTTGTAATTTATTGGAGTTTTTAATACTGATATTCACTTGATGGTAGTATAATATTTATATAATTTTAAAATAATAATTTTAAATATTATTTATATTTTATTTTATTATTTTGATGTCAAATTACTATTCCCAATGATCGTGTTACTATTCCTAACTATTAGATTACTATTCGCAAAGTCACATTAATGATTCAATGGTCATATTACATCCTATAAATACCACTTCATTCCATCATTCAACGTTCACTGAAATTTATCCTACGCATCTATATTTTCTATTTATATGATTTTGATTGGTTTAATAATATTTTTTTTCTTTTCTTTAGTGTTTTTCATGGGGTAATTAATTTAGTTGATTAAACATATAAAGAGTTTTCCATTTTATTATTTTTATTTTATAATATTTATCCCATTATAATATGTTACATTTTAATAGGTATAATTACTTACAATTTTAATGTTTTATATTAATGAAATAATTTTTTTAGCTTTTATTTGTGTTTTATATGTATAATATGATATATAATATAATATTGCACATATTTATTAAAAACAATGTCACATTTAAACTTCTTTTCATTAAAATATATGATATAAATATAATATTTTATTTTTCAGATATTATCACAAAATGAAATATGTTTTATTTCCAAAAAAGTGTTTTTGTATCTATTTATAATATTTTGAAGAGAATATAGATTCTAATATTTAATAGGAAGTTTATTTAGACTTATAGAAAGTAAGAATTATAAAAAATAAAGAATCATTCCAATAAAAAAATCAAATATAAAATTACTATTTATGTTCCCATTAGATTTTTTTTACTTTTTTTTAATGATCGTGTCATTATATGTATTGGAGATGATGGGTGATGGAGTGAGATTCAACCCTACCAGTAGAAAATTTAAAGGGTTCTTATGTTTATAGGTAAAATATATTTTTTTTGAAACCATTGGACATGAAAAGTAAGAAATTTTATTATATTATAAAGAGTGTTTGGAATAATGTTTTACTTATTGATGTGGCATCTCATCCTAGATGCAATATATCAGTTCCCTGATTTGGTTCGTTATATGACCTCATGTGTGCCTCTCTATATGATAGAGGTTTTTTTATTCACATCAATGATGTAATAAGGTACATAGGGAGACTATACCCTCTTTACAAGAGAAAGATACTAAAAAACATAATAACTAATAAAAAATCAATAAAGACCAATAACATAGAATAACTATGCATCTCATAACCAAAACCCAAAACTAGGCATATACCCACAAACCATTATAATAATCATGACATGGTATATTACTATCATGTTTCAAATAAAGATACACTAAAAATCCCCAAAATGTGTCCTTACACCTATCCATACCCCCTTATCAATTATCTATCCCATAATCCTAACTTAGACTTCAATCATAATAAAATCTCCTAAATCCTATCATACAAGCATGAAATTTTCTCATGTACCCTTGGTGGAATAATAAATGTATGATTATGACTTAGTATTCCACCACCAACCATGTATTAATAAATATAAAGTATAATAAAAAATAGTCAATTTAATATTATAAAGGAAATAATCCACTGGGTAATAAATAAACCACGTGTCACAATAAACCATTATCAATTTCCAATTGAGTTCCTGGGTTTCACCTTGAAAACCAATTGACTAAACCTACTATGGTTGTTCTAGATGTCAGAAACATGAAACTAAAATCAATAGGGTTAACACTCTAAATATAAGGGGGTATCCATTTATTCATTAAAAATTATAGGCACCGGAAAGAATCATTCCAATATAACATACCATTTAATATGCTATTTGTGCTTGATTATCATGTTGACACCCAAGAGAAGAATAAAGTGATCCATGTCCATCATATGAAGTCAAGTATGTTGTACATAATATCTAGCCATCCTAAATCAAGGATAAGTAACATCATTTCCAATATCCTACCCATGGGTTTGGATAATCATATTCAACATTTCAAACCATTCATTAATAATAAATTTCTAAGGTCTGACATAAATGAACTTTTTCAACAAAATAACATAAATTGTTCAAATATTTCATTTATATTTATTCACATGGACTATTTTACTCAATGCCAATACGAAATTCCGTAACCAAAACACTAAAACATTTATTCTCATAACACAACCAATGGAGGATATTTAAAACTATCTAACAACAAGAACAATCCCCTTTAACCATTTTCCTTTACTCCCTTTCCCATGTCATAATGCTTATAATTTTTGAGTTTCATCCAAACAACTCCTTCTTTCATGATAACATGTAAAAATATAAACACAACCAATTTAATCTCATATACCCCTTATTCAATCATTTAGTAACTCATTTCACCATTATCCATGGATTAATAAACCCAATGGGTGGCCTCAAAACTAGTCTCATTTTCATCAATGAACCCAATAGGGCTTATAAATGGTATTTTTCATCAATTGAAATAATAATTTAATATTATAAGTCCTTGAAAAAAATTTGCAGCATTAAAACACATTGTAATAACCACATATACAAGAAAAATATCCAGAAAACTTTAAATATCATATAAAATTCCTATATTATTCTCATTGAAATACAATCATGCAACTTTGGCCTTTCATTCAAGATAAAACGACCTCAAATCACAAGGTGAAGAAATTCCTAGAAAATTGGGTTTGTATGATTTAGAACAATAAAAACAACCCAACTAAGTGTCTTCTATAAAATATATGTAAATAAATTTGGAGACATAAAAGGGGATTCAAATAACACTAAACAACACATCATATTTCTTACCATAGACGGAGACCCACTCTTGGAAGAGTTTGGATAAAGAGGTTTGAACCCTATGATTTTGAAGATGAAACAAGGGTAAAAAATTGATGTGATCATTTATGAATCAAGAGGGTAAAATTTTAATTTTCCTACCTTTAATTAGTTTCATGGTTTGACCACATGGTTTTCCAAAACATGTGACTCCCATATAGTCACCTCTATCCAAAAGGGAACTAAGACACATGTTTTACTATGGATCCCATAGGGTTTTCCAAACCATGTGAAATACATTCCATTGGATCTATCTAAGGATTAAAAATTTCCATACACCCCATGTATAGTTTACTACACATGAAACCCCCTCTCATGGGGGCCACAATCATGGAGAACAACTAATATTAGCTGTGAACCAACCATGAAACATGTAATGCACAAATATTTTTAATCATTTTTTATGTTTTGAAAACTAATAGAAATATTAAGAAAATTAAAACACACAAAATGTATTACTTTAACCATATTTAAAATGATTTGAAATAAAATTAAAATATATACATACATCCTAAAATTTTAGGATCATACAACCTCCCCAAATTATAATAAATCATCTTCGTATTGATCTCTCAAGCACCACTAAGTCTCTGAGGAAGAAATATTAGGCCACTTGGACTTCATATCATCTTCCCAATCCCATGTATCATCAAGATTCTGGGTATGCTTCTAAAACAATCAGACCAAAGTTACATACTTACCCAGAATAATTTTCTCACTACAATACACAACACAAATCAAATGATCTTCAAAGGACACATCATCCTCAAGATCAAGATAATCAACATAAATCAAATGAGAAGTGTAAGATACATTATTTATAGGTGTCTATATCTCTTAGTTTATCATTAAACTTATTTCGGTAGTTTTTTCATTCAAATTTATACTTTTTTGGCAATGTTTAATCCTGGATTCTTGTTTGTTTGAATAAATATAGTCATGGGTTGCGATAAAACTTGAGAAAACTAGATAGGATCTATGGGGGAAGCGGTTCAGGGATTATATATAAGTTAAATAAGTTTAGGTATAAATAGATCATAGTTTACCATGGTTTCTTGGTAATTTGGGAAACCTAAAAGGGGGTTTGGGTTTTAATAAGGAAACTAGTTTGAAAATTATATGTATTCTATTTAAACACCATAAAAATTGGTTACATGACATGTAAAAGATGCCAAAAATGTGTTGTAAACTAAATCATGATGTGAAGTGGCAACATGTCATGAACCAATCATATTATGTGTACTTTTTTAGTGAATTTATTATTCATACAAGGTGATAGGTTTTTCATTATATCCTTATAAAAAGAAATACATGATGTGTAATTGAATTATATGCCATGTAATTCCATGAGTATCAGTTTTAACGTATGTTTTGAGGTTTATTTCTCTTCATCTCGCATTAATCTTTCTACTATCAATCCTAGGGAAGCTTCAAGGAGATTTTGGATCACCTCTCTCCATTATGGACATCCCAATTGTGCGATCTGTCCCCAATTATCCTTGTGATTTTCAAAAACTTCATCTATATTGGTGTTTTCCATTGGAAGCATAATGTTATATTTCTAGTTATAGATATGGGTTTTAAATCATAACCATATGGTTTCATTTTCAATTGAAAATTTTATGAAATATGTTGATTTTTCCAAAACATGTGTGCAATTGTTAATTAATTGAATAAAATTTTGATAGTCTTATGTTGGATTTTTCATTGGATTCCTTTGGATTCCATTAGAAATGTGACATGGATTATGAATACTCGTTTGGTGAGAAATCTTTGAAAATAATGAATTATCATTGGATTATATATGATTTTTTCATGAAATGTGATTAGGTTGATTGATTTATATATATTCACCATGGAACATGGATTAATTGATTAATGGAAATAATAGGTAAATTGGAAGAAAAATGGTAATTTTTAGAATTAAACAATTGGTTTTATGTTGATATATTGTGATATGATTATTGTTGTGATATACCTTGACACATGATGAAATGTTTTTATACTAGGCTATTCCCTAACACATGTTGAGATTACTATATATTAGGAAATTCCTTGACACTTGCTAACATGCTTATATACCAGGCCATTCTTTGAAACATTCCTAGATTCTTATATACTGGGTTGTACCCTAGAACATTATGAGATTATTATATACTAGGATATCCCCTGACACATGGTGTGATTCTAATATAGTGGGATTTTCCCAGTGATTTTTATAACTTGGGAATATGATTTTGGTTGGCATGGTTGTGAGACATTCTCAAAGACATTCTAACATAGCATCAAGGCAGGTTATGTTTTACCACAGTTATTTGTCTATGGTTGGCATAGTTGTGAGACGTGCTCATAGATATTCTAGAATAAAGATGATGTAGGTTGTTCCTATATTATATTAAATGTTGTAGTAATCAATACACATTTTTATCACATTATTGAATGTGAATATTATTAGAATGGTTTATTTAGACATGGTGGTGTTAAACTACTGAACTTTACTCACACCCTATTCAAGATTCCATTTGGTTCCCAAGCATACTTCAGGGATGTAGGTTTGTACAAGAGAAAGGTACTTTATTTTTTACTTGTTGTTTGGAGAATGGGCTAAAGTTAAAATATGGGTCCGATATGGGGTTTAGGATTTATTTTTTGTTTAATCTTGTGTTAGATTACTCTTTTATTTTTAATGTTCTCAGTTTTACATTTAAGTTTATTTCAACTTTTCTTTACATAATACCTCATTTTTGGTATATTGGTTTCTCATTTATTTTCCTAGTTCTATTATTTGGTTTCAACTATGTCTATTACACAAATTTATTTTGTTTATATTACTTATTAAAAATTATATTACACTTCATACCAGGGGTACTATATTTCCACTAAACATATCATATCCCCACTATTATTCATTACAATCTAGAATATGGGGAGGTATGCTTAAGGTCTTATAACCAACCCTTTTTTTCCACACGTGAGTTCTTTATCATGGGACATTACAAAGTGGTATCAATGGAGAGGGTTTTATTTTCTATTTATTTTCTATTTATGAAAGGTATAATAAATAATAGGAAGTGTCAGGACTCAGTAATGAGATTTTTGATGGGAGTATCTAATCCAATTACAAAGGAAAACCCATGTTCTCGAGTATAGGATTGTTGTTTATGATGTTTTCTTGTTACTGTTTGATGTTATTTCACCTTGGGTGATTCAAATTTTGTGTCTTGTTATTATTTCATGAGATTTATATCCCTGGCCTAGCATAGTGAAAGATGATTATTCATGCATCATGATAGGCACATAGGGATATATATTGACATGCACGGTTCATGATAGAGTCATAATTATATGTATGTGATTTATTACATGTGTAAAATATGGTTTGAGATATCTATTATATCTGATAAATAAAACGAATGAACTATTATGTATTATTAAATGACTTTTTAATTCATGTTTAGAGAGACTACGAGTCAGTGGTTATCTGTTGTATTCACCTATTGATGTTGACCTTTATGTTACCCAATTCTCTAAGGTGTGTGCTTGTCTTAAATAGAAAATGAATCCTCTTCATCTTTGAATTTATTTTCAGAAGAGTATAAATCAGTATGCTACTAACATAGATGATTCAATGACTCCTATATATTCTGAGAAACATATGTATGTTCATATTTGTGATAAATTTTTTAGGGTCATGTGATCCATGTATAGGGATACTTTTCATGTCATATATTTGATATCCGGTCTGATGAGAGAGTTTTATCCATAACATCTTTCTATCTTCACTGAGGATAAGGACACCCAGGTAGTCGAGTTATAGATTAATTTAGTCTATAAAATATTTAGAAAACTATAGAAACCTACATAATATAGGGTGAATCATGTTTCATATATTCTTCATGGACCAACAAAGTGATGGTGGGACATTATGAAGAAATTTTTGCAATTGAAGGATTTGTCTTGGAAGGAATTGAAGATGAAGTTTCTAAGAAACAACCACCCAGAGATGTTGAGGGATGATAAGTCTTGGGAGTTCATTTTTTTATTACCATAGGGCATATCTATATTGGTATTCTCCATATGTTTCACTAAATTTAATCTCTTTGAATAATCCTTAAAATATTATGAGATCTCTTGGATAAGATGTTTTCGAGATGGGATTCACAATGAGATCAGTTAATTGGTGAAAATTATATATCTGAGCAGTTTTGATAATGTGATGAATCAAGCACTCATCATGGATGTAAATCTTATAGAAGAATCTATCAACGTCCGATCACTTTCAATAGGTAGAACATATATCTCTTCTTTTGGTAGAAATAAGTTTTTCTATGATATATTTCTTTATGATAGTAGTGGGAAAGGATTCTTGGGTAGTGGAAAACTGTTTTAAGTACACGTTACATTGTGGTGTTTTCAATGTGGAATCTTTGTCTATAAGCACCCTAAGTGTCCTTAACACACAAATGATTGTCGTGTCTATGGTAGACTGGTTCATCTTTAGAGGTTTTGTGGGAAATTCCCATATAAGACTAGTGGAAGGGGATCAAGATAGGAACATGAGTCTGGAAGGGTCACAACTACCCCTCAATAGGCTGGTAGATGAATTTATACCTATTTTTAGGCTGATATAAGGGATGTGGTACCCTAGTGTAGGAGAAGAAATACCACTTAAAAGGAACAACACCAGGGAGTCAGGATGGAGCCTTGGAATAGGGGAGATCCAGCTACATGTTATATTTTTCTTTGACCGGTTTGGATGTAAGACATTCTACCATTAGAGGTACAATTATTGTATAATCTCCCTTAGTTTACATTGTGTTTTATACATGATCGTCACATTCCTTTTTTGTATGATATTTTTGAAACTGGTTTAGGCTTGGTTATGGAAATCATAGATGGTGCTTCAACCATTGATACATCGTTGGGAGTGTGATCACAGAATAATAAATGTTGCAAGATGTGTTTTCCAGAGATTGGAAGTTATCATTTCTTTTGAAAATTGTTTTCATTGGAAATGGAAGGTTTCAATTTGATTAATGGTATGGATTGGGTAGTTATATACCAGTCTCATATATAATTTTGTAGGATGAAAGTTACCATTCGATCTCTAGAAGGATGAATCTATTCCCAAAAAGTTGAGTGAAATCTACAGGTTAGTCATGCAGGAATAATTCAGTGAATATTTGATTTTATCATAACTAAAATAGATAGTATTTCTCTATATGATGGTGGAATGTAGTAGGATTATTTGACTCTAGTGCTAAATCATTTTTATGAAATCATTAATCATGACATATATGGCTTTCCACTTGATAAAATGATTTACTTTTCAATTGATTTAGCATAGGGAGTTGAGCAATATTCTATTCCGACTTACAAATTGGAACTAACAATGCTTCAAAAGTTTAAATTCTTGTTGGAAGATCTAAATGATATGTGTTCCAAATGACTGAGTACATAACCTAGGGGTTATCAATTTCTCTTCAACAAAATGGATAATGGAACCTTGTAGTTAGGTGTGGATTATCGAATATTGAACCTAATGATAGTAAAGAACTCATATCCCCTTCTGTGCATCAATGATATATTCAATCTGCTGAGATGTGATAGGATATTCTCTAAGTTCTATTTGAGATTAGGATTCCACCAGTTAAGACTAAGACCATCAGACATGCCGCATACTACTTTTATTAATATGTATGGATTTTATGAGTTTGTAGTGATTTTTTGGGTTTGATAATGCATTAGTGTAATTCCTGGACTTGATGAATAGAATACTTCTTCCTTTTGTAGACAAATTTGTGGTAGATTTTTCCGATTATATCTTAGTGTACTCATAGTCAGTAGACGATAATTCACAAAATCTTGACATCATATCATCATTACACTAAGATAACCAAATTTAGTTTCAATATTGATAAAGTTTACTTATTGGGCCATGTAATCTCATTGGAAAGAGTGTTTATGGAAATCAAGAAGGTTGCAGTCGTTGGATCTTGGGAGCATCCCAAGAATGTATTTAAGATTCTGAGAATTCTGAGTTTGGTTAGTTATTGGCAATTCCTTATTTATTAATTCTCCCATCTAGAATAACTTATGTATAGATTTACTAAGAAGGGTGTGAGGTTTTATTGGTTGGACTCTTGGGAGGAAGTTTTTTTGGATCTGAAATTTAGGATGACCTCCACACCTATCCTCACTTTTCCTATGGCGGGTAATTCATATACCATGTACTATGATGCATCTATAGTTAGAATTGGATTATTTCTAATGCAAGGGGATAGTGTCATTTCTAATGGATCCAATAAGTTAAGACATCGTGATAGGGATTACTCTACTCATGATCTGCAGTTAGCAGTGGTGGTACATTCCCTATGATGTTGGAGATATTATCTAATGGGTGAGTGGTGTGTGGTGTACATGGACTATAAGAGCCTTAGGAACATCTTTTCATATTGAATCATAAAACTTCATTAGTGGATATGGGTTGAGTATATTCAGTCTTTAGACTTCAAGTTCACTTATACATAGGGGGAGGGTAACATCAATGCTGATTTATTGAACCAAAAGACAGAGAAAGAGGCAGTATAGGAGTCTTGCAATGAGTGGTGGATGATGAAACTATTTTCAGACAAGTATATAGATGTTCTTGTGTTTTAGGGATGTGTATCTCTGGTTTCGATATATGTTATACCTATTCTTTTGTACCAAATTAATATTAGGTATTTATCTGATTTGAAGGGCTTAATTATGAGAGATATCATATATGGTCGGGAGACACCATCAGTATGGTGTCTTGGAATTGGAAATTATCTTCTTTTCAATGGATGAATATGGGTTCTTATGGACTTACATGAGGAGCTATTAAGAGAGTTTCATGCTTCAAGATGGGCAGTACATCCTAGTTTGAAGAAGATATATCTTTATATCCATAGAAAGTAGTGGTGGATAGGAATGAATAAGAAGGTAGTAGGGTTTGTTTTAAGATGTTTCACTTGTCAGTATGTGAAATCCAAGAATTATAGGCTAGTTTATATTTTCTAGACTTTTCCCATTCATGAGTGGAAATGGCATGGTGTCACTATTAATTTGGGGATAGGATTACCTAAGACACATCAGAATAACGATGTAGTATGGGTGATTGTAGATTTATTGAATGTTGTATCCCACTAATTTCGTATTAGGGAATCCTTAAAAATTCATGATATGTGTAGTCTTAATTTGTTAAAGGTAGTTCGGTTGCACAATTTTCTACTGGGTATCATTTTTTATATAGATCCTTATTTCAAATCACTATTCTTCTAGGGTCTTAATAAAAATTGGGATCACATTTCCATTTGATTACAACCATTCATCCTTAGATTAATGGTCAATATGAGAAAATGTTCATGTTATAGAGGATATTCTATAGGGCCATGTTTTCAATTTTGTCACTTCATGTTAGAAATATATGTCACTCTTGGAGTTTGAATAAAATAAAATATTCCAATAATCGATCCAGATAGAACCCTTATAGGCTTTCCGTTAGTCCCACAAGGCCAAATACCCTAATAGGGGGGGTGAATTAGGGTATGATATATCTTAGAACTCATCTACTCTGAATACCATTTTTCTATTAAGAAGAACTCTCTTATATCTCTTTCCCGTAAGAAAACATTGAATAGAAATTAAATAATGCACAGGATACAAAATTTTTTACTTTGTTCACACTCAAAGGGATATGTCTAAGTAGCATACACTGGTTATGTTCCGATGTACCAAATCCACTATAATATCATTACTATTTACAATGTTCGTGGTGGAATCACTATCCCACTTGGTGTACAACTAATCACAATTTGAATGCTCACTGCTCTCTCAAATGAAGTTTGATCACTGCTTCATCGAAATATCCACTCATAGTTTATAGACCTATAGGTTACATCCTGAACTGTATGTAGATGATCTATTGAATTTCTAATTTCATCCACAGATGAATACTTCTTTAACGTACAATTGAACTGGGAAACCTCAAATTTTACGCGCAACCCTTACTATGCCTTGTTCAAAATTCCCTTTCCTTGCACAGAATATATATCTTTTTTTTCATGCAATCCCAACACCACTTTTTTTGCAATTTCAAAAATTTTACACAACCTTTATTTTATGATCAATTTTAACATTTATTCTCAACATCAATTTTTAGATACAACACAAAATTTTTCACAAAACTCCCTTTGCGTATTTTTTACATGCATTAGAGCTCTGATCATATCTAAATCTTGAGCTATATTAAATGAAGGTTCACCTCATATTTATTATCAAACTAAAACCCTATAGAAAAAACCCTCCTTGAGTGCATAATATTCTTCGAGTGAGAAAAAATCATTTTCCGTGCAACACCGTATTTCGCACACTACTCTATATTTCATATACCCCATGCCTTTGCCATTTTTCGAGATTCTGATCTTTTTATCACCTCTAGACCATCCATTCATTTCTCAAGGTTCTTCTATCAATCATGGATTGTAATAAAAATCTCTTGAAACCAAAAAATCACCAGGGATTCCCCCTTTTTCAACAAACTTAACTTAGAAACCCACCTTGTCAACAAACAAAACATCAAGGCCTGTTTTGTCAACAAACACAACCAAACCAAAAAAATGATTCAATGCTGCCATGAAGGATTTTTTCCAAACACTTTGTATGTAAGAATGTATTTTTCACATCATTTTTGGTTGGAGGTAGGTGAGGCAGTACTTGTTGGACCTAGTCTAGTGAAGGAGACATCTGAGTAGGTTCAGTTGATCAAGAGGTTGTCAGTGACCACACATAGCAGGGAAAAAATCATATGATGACCCTCAAAGATGACATGTGGTGTTCAAGGTTATTTATAATTTTTCCTTTTGGTGTCTCCTAGATGGGGGCAATATCATATTATGAAATATAGAAAGATAGAACCTAGGTTTCCTGGGATACATGAGATAGTGGAAAGGTTCGGTCTAATGAAATACTGGTTATCCCTTCCACAGTACTACAATGCCATGAATGGCATGTTTCGTGTGTCATAGCTTCAAGGATATCATCTAGACCATTCTCATATGATACAAAAAAATTAAATCTATATTTATATAGATGTGTCCTTTGAGGAGCATCCTATATGGATTCTCGACCACAATGAGAGATATCTTCAAGGTAGGAATATACTGTTGGTTTAAGTATAGTGAGAGAATGGGATAGTTTAGGAGGATAAATAAGAGAGGGAGTTTTATATATAGACACAGTGGTCTTAATTGTTTTCCAAGACCCTATAGTGAAACTTGTAATAGCTCGGGGAAAAGATGTTATATAGTGGGGTGGTTGTAAGATCCCATTTTTTCCTTAGTATATCTCTCTCTTATTTTTTAAAAATCTTATTTGAGTTGTATTTTACTCATATTTAAAACATGGTTGACATGTTTTATCGTGGATTTTTATTTTCTTAAATAAAATCACACTTGGGTTGTAAGGAAACTTGAGAAACCCAAAGAGGATCCATGGGGGAAGAAGTTCTGGGTTCTATTTAAATTAATAGAGTCCGAGTAAAAATGGGTCACCAATGGTTCTTGGTATGTTTAGTAGCCATAAAAACAATCTACAAAAAATTTACAATACTTTCAGATGGGTTAAATGATGTATAAATTCCATAAGACTAATGTCATGAACAAATTCATGACATGAAGTGGTTATATGTCCTGAACCAATCACAAAATGTGTAATGTTCAAGAAAATTTAATATTAATCTGAGGAGATGGGTTTTTGGGGGTATTCTTATAAAAAGAAACACCTGATATGTAAATGTATTAAATGTTGTTTTATTCCCAAAGAATTAGTTTTAATGTATGTTGTGTAGCTAATATCACATTCATCTTGTGTGTAGCCTTACCCTCTCTGTCCTACGGTAGCTTCTAAGAGATTCTAGAGCACTTCTCTCCATTACAGTTTTCCTATTTGTGTAATCAATCCCTGATTATCCTTGTGATATTCTACACCTTTGACTTTTTTTCTATTTTCCATGGGAAAAATTGCATTATTCACTGGTAAAAGGTAAGGGTCTAAATCTTAACCTTATAGTGTGATTTTTCAATTTATAATTTTATGAAATATTTAGATTGTGCTAATACATGTGCACAATAATGAATGAATTAAATAAAATGATGATGATCTTATGTTGGATTATTTATTAGATCTCTTTGGAATCAATTGATTATGTTATGTAACATATGGCTACTAATTGGGTGAGACAAACTTTGAAAATAAGTAATTAAAAATAGCGTACATATGATTTTAGTGTGTCATGTTATTCGAGTTATTAATTAAAATTGATTCACTATAGAATGTTTCTTAATTGATTAAATGAAATAATTTGTAAATTGGAAGACTAATGGTATCTATAAGAATTAATCATTTGGTTTTATGTGGTCATATTGTGATATGCTTGTGGTTGTGATATGCCCTGACACATGATGAGATGATTATATACTAGGCTATTCCCTGACTCAAGTTGAGAGGATAAGATATTGAGTTGTGCCCTTACACATGGTGAGATGTTTATATACTGATCTTTTCCATGACACATGTTGAGATGTTTATATACTGGTATATTTCACGGAATATACAAGGAGAAATTGTTTATTGGAATTGTACCTAAAACATGCTATGATGCTTATTTAGCAGGCTTGGCCAAGTGATTTGTTATACCAGGAGTATATAAATATGGTTGGCATGGTTGTGAGAAAGGATCAGAGACATTCTAGAATGGTACTAAGGAAGGTCATGTTTCACCATGGTTATATGGTTATAGTTGGCATGGTTGTGAGACATGTTCAAAGATATTATGGTATGGTGACGAAGTAGGTTTTTGTTTTATTTTATTAATTTTTGAATTAATTAATACATCTTTTTATCTCATTATAGCACGAAATTATTATTAGAATGGTTTCTTTAGTCCTAGTGGTGTCGACCTACTAATTTTTAATCACACTTTATTTGGCCCGTTGTTTAATACCTGAGAAGAATTCATGGATGTAGGGTTGGAAAAGGTAAATGGAACTTTTTTACTTACTTGTTTCTTTCTAGATGGGATAGATTTAAGATATGGGTTTTACATTGTGTTTGGGACTAGATTTTTTTTATTTTATCTTGTATTAGATAACTATTTTGTTTTTAATATTTCTAGTTTAACATTTAGATACATATCATCCTATACTTAAACGACACCTCATTTTTGGTATAATGGTTTCTCATTTATTTTTAAATATCTTATATTTGGTTTCCACTCTTTCTATTACTCTAATTTCTTTTATTTATATGTACTATTTTCATTACTATTACACTTCATATCAAAGGGTATATTCTCCCCACTAAACATATCACAGCCTCTCTGCTAGTTGGAAGTATCTCACGTATGGGGTGGTACACTTGAGGTCTCATAACCAACCTTTTTTATAACATGATAGATTTCCATATTAAGGGAAGTTATAATAAGGGTCGGGGTTGTATTGTCAAAGATGTGACAAATGAAAAAACATATATATTTCTATAGAAAGATAAGAATAAATGAAATAGTCATGAGACATGTTAGAAGAAGTTTGAAAAATCTATAATATTTATTGGATAATAAAAATGAATAAGAAAATAGGTTAAATGTTAATCCTATAATTATATAGGATATAATTGTAGAGTATTCAAAAAGTAAGTATATTTGAAGAACACTCCCACATACATGCTGTTGAGAAATAGAGATTGTGGTAACCAAATAAGTTATATATTTTTTATATTTTAGATCAAGAAAATATTATTTCGGATGACCTATTTATATAAAAATAAAGAATGATGGAGAGGGAGAGATCTTAATGTGATTGTGAGTGTAGAATCGACAGTTTTTGAACAGTGTATTAAAAGAACCCATGAAATTTTAAAGGAATGAGGTGAAATCCATTTTAAAAAAATTGACGATCATTTGGTATAGAATCTAATGGATGAAGAGATTCTGTGATAACCATTATTATAGAATCATGAGGTAGAACAAGGAAGAAGATGTTGAGTAAAGACTAAATGTGTAGTTTCTTGGATCTATTCATTGATCCCTTAGAATATTGAGAATGTATTAGATTCAAAATGACTACATAAGATCTAGTTTCAGTTAAGAAATCTAGGTGAGTAGTTCTATTGAAAATATGTTAATTATAAATGATGTATATTCTCATTTTCAGGAGGTTCAATTTATTATATTATATAATTTGAAAAATATTTTTTATGAGGAAAGAGATCATAATTAATTATGAAAAAGAATCATGTGAATATTAGTTAGACTTTATCAATAATGATATGAAATAATATCATGTATATATATGAGGGGATGTTGTGGAACTTGTATGACTCTTGGTATATATGGATGGTATAGTGTGAAGATTTGTTTTCAGTGATAAGTTGATTTTTCAAATTTTTAATGAGATACTTTCAGGTTAATGTATAGTGAGACTCTGTGAAAGTGTTGGAAGCACTATACCATTATAGTATACATTGATTATAGTGTATAATAGAGGATTATGTAGGACAAATAATCATAGAAAGGGATGGGTCATCGAGATGAAATTTGTAAAAATATGTTTTGAAATCTTTCTTTTATTTAAATTAATTAATTGGGGCTTATGGTCTCTAGGTTAAACATAAAATGATACAAATATCTTAATTGATAATATTTTTTCGCAAAAATGGGGATAAAATTATATAGAAAATTTGGATTTTAATAAAAACTGAACAACACTTAATTCACCCACTCATAATTGTTTGAAGGATCAACTATGATATTAATAAATAAGATGACAAAAGTTGAAAAAAATAATGAAAAATATCAATGAGACTAGATTTTAAAAATTACCAAAAGGTATTTATAATAATGGGTATCTTGAAAAACATTATTGAAAGTTATTCCTTTGAAAAATCATGTTCATTCTATGAAGAATATCAAGAGTATGTCAATGATAAATCACTTATAGATTTTTACCCCAAAGTAAAGGATTAGCTTGAATTAGTTCTCATTTTATTTATTTAATATACATTGGTATGATTAAAAAAATTAATGATTTGAAATCAAATCTATAACAATAATCTTATTCTTGTGAAGAAGTACTAGACTATTGGTTTGAATAGTCAACACACATACACCACTATTGAGAGAAAAATGATAAATCTTAACCCTTAGTAATGAAATATATTTTCAAGATATTGAATTTTTCGAAATTTAGTTTTTGAGGTGGATGTGATTAAATATCTTGTAATAAAAGTATTACATGCATTTTCGAAGTTAAAAAAAGTCTCCATGAATTTTAATGATGCACAGATGTGGGCGAACAAAAATAAAGTAAAGGAGATTAAAATATCTCTATAAAATAAAGAAATAATTTATAAAGTTCACGTAAAAAATATGAATAATTAATGGTAAGAGATATTTAACATAGTTATGGTTGACAATAAAAAACTCATTTTAAAGTTCCTTGAATTATATATACAACTAAAAAATAGGGAATCGTCCCATGTTCGAACTTCCCAAGCTAGTGAGAATATTTTTAATATAACTCAAGTTTCAAAGAAGTTTTTTCACTTAAAATGGATTCATATAGATGATAATGAGACCATGATAAAATTTGGAGAAGCCTACAAATAAAATAATTAGAAGAAGGTATCCCACTCATCACATAAAATAGACAATATTAAATTTTTTTTATTTATATGTTTTGTAAACAACTCAAAATATATAAAAACATGGGTATAAATGTTTTGATAAACACACCAATGTATTAAGGGCGTTTGTGATCACTTATAGGAAGATAATAACCCCTTATTGAACCAAAAAGAGTGGTGATACTTATCAAAAATAGGAAGTATACATATTTTTATAGAATATAGTTAAAGAGAAAATAAAGATATTTTTTGGTCATTGTAGGTGTTGTTGGAGTTTGGGTATAGAGAAAATGAGTTTTTGAAT
Source organism: Viscum album (assembly GCA_963277665.1). NCBI lineage: Eukaryota > Viridiplantae > Streptophyta > Magnoliopsida > Santalales > Viscaceae > Viscum > Viscum album. The sequence continues at coordinate 1,494,282,090 of OY728119.1, read as the reverse complement.
AATAGATAATAATTTTAAAACTATATACGACCTAAACTAAGGGGAAGTAATAGTTTAACAAGAGGAAAAAATGTTGTTCCAAACTAGTCTTCATAGAACAAAATAAATATATCAAATAAAAAAAGATATTTCATTACCTATAATATATCAGTTATTATTAAAATAATATTTTACAAACATTTGATTAATACTAATATGTTCCAACTAGTAAAAACTCTTATAATTATGTGAATAATTTCCCAAAAACAAAAATAAAAGAAAAACAAAAATAAAATTAAGTCTACCTTGAGGGGTAATCATATGAATAAATATGGTGAGAATGTTACTCGTAATAAGTTAGTGATGAAGGCTGGTAAAGATATCACACCAGAGAATCAGGGATTACTCTTTTATAAAATAAAAGGTTGTATCATATACCATTGTAAAATAACATTAATGATCAATGTAAAGGTATTAATATGTAAATAAAAAGTTATTTAATCCAAGAAATGTATATAAATATTTTTAGTTTGGAGACATCATATATGATGACTTTGTGAGGTTTCCTAAGAAATGAAACTCAAAGTATACTGAATAATTGCGTGGAAGGTGAACTAAGGAACGTCACATAGATACCAAATAAATTACATGACTACCTAGTCATAAGTTGATGAAAATGAAAATGGGAAAACATCAATGTCTTCATGTTTTGAAACTATTTCTATAAAGAATAAATCAACAAAAAATAGAGGAAAGATGATGTAGATAAAGGGGGTATGATAATATGAACTAGTTAGTTAGGAAATGATAAAAAAGGATAAAGATAAAAAATTAGTGTGATGAATTTTATTAAGTGAAGAATCCATTTCTAAATAATAATAAAATTTTAAATGTAGATAAATTTAAGCTTCTCCTAAGTGAACAAACATGAAGAATAAAAAAAATAGGAATGAAGGAGGATAAACACTTTAAAGAATCCATGAATTGGTTTTTTGGGTTTAGAAAGAGGTATGAACCCCCACAGTTCAATGAAGGAGCTAATAGAATTCTAAATTTTTCCTATACTAACTATTTTTACTACCTTGAAGATGTAATTGAAGGTGAAGTATGAAAATGAATAAATGATAAAGGTTGTGATATTTTTAAATAGATTTATAAAAACAATCATAATGAAAATTTTCAATTGGAATCAAGTTACCTACTAAAAACACATCACTTGATATATTTCCTTTTGTATCAAACATCAACAGGTATGAAAAGTGCATGGATCATTTGTTCTGATGAAGAATCAACCATGGTGAATAATCAATGGAATTTCTTCAGGGGATAATAAATAAGTGATACGTGATTGAGATTTATTATTTTCATAATAATATGTAATTATATATATCCCAAAAAAATAGTTTAACCTTGAGGCATAAAGATAAATTTTCCATGATTATTCTTGTTTATAATAAATCTATTTATAAAGGGAAACTACTCTTAAGAATTTGAAGGAAAATATACTTATACTTGAGTATTTTCGATGTGTTTATTAAATTGGAGTGTAGGTTCATAAAATTTGTTGAATTTTTTTATCATTCTATAAATATATAAATTTCAATGTTTTACTACATCAAGGATTATATATATACAAACATGGTTATTTGGTAAAATCAGTATTATTTTCTATAGTAGGTTATCCCAAGTTGACTTAGCATTAACATAATTAAGGATCCTATAAAGACATATTTGGGTTAATACTTCCATTAAGAAAGTATAACTTAATTAGAGAGAAGAAGTTACCTTGAGTAAGAGGATATTTTCATTGTAAAACCTTCCCATGAATTTGTGGTATGAACAATGGTGAGAGAAAAAAAATCCTCCTTTGAATTTGTTATCATTCAGGGGTAGAGGGAAAAAAATTCTAATGGATTATTTAAATAAATTTATTATATTTTTGAGCTCTAATTATTGAAAATAATCTCAAAGGGGGGATTGATGTTCCCTTTGGATTGTGTTTGTACTTATTTTCAATGATATTTTCAATATATATCATGTAGATGATCGATGATGGAGTGAGATTCCACCCACCCAAAGGAACACATGAAGGGTGTCCATGTGTATTATTAATGTACATTTATGATCCAAATAATGAGAATGAAAAAGAAGAAAGGATGTTATCTTGGGAGTTAATTTTTGAGGATATTTCTACTTGGAGATAATCCATTTACATGAAAATATTTGTATAGTAGTTCCTCATTTAATTAATTGACTGGTGCAAATGAAAGAAGGATAACTTGTCTGAAATAGTTTAAATAAGATTGATAATCTAGTTTCTATGTATATATTCAATTTATTTCATTAAAATTTGTTAAAATCTAGTTGATTGTTGATTTTTAATACCCAAGGGGTTCGAGAAACCATCATATTAAAACTAAGCATAAAGGGAAAAGATTTTTGTCATAAAAAACACTTGGATGAAGGTTTTAAAGACCAATTCTAATTTATTGATTAAGTTGAAGTGAGGTTTATAGAATTACTCTATCATGAGTTTTATTATAATTCAATAGTTATTGGGAATGGATCTGAAGTGTTTCTGAAGTTGTGATACATTCCCAAGGGGATTTTGAAGAATTTGAGAAATGCTAGAGTTTCTTAGAATTGGATCTAAATTAATATGATGATATTCCTGATTTATGGGTTGAGGATGAAAAAATGATAGTTTTGATTTAAAATGATTCATAATCATATTTTTAAGAGTCATTATTCTCTATGTATGAGTTTTTTTTAGAAAAAAATGTGCATATGTGTCTTTAGAATGAAACATACAGGTGATCTTGACCTCTTCATGAGACATTTGACATTGTGTATGAGTCATTGGAAGGTGGATATTACTTAATATAAATCTAATACTATTTATTAAATCATAAAAAGAACTATTTGACAATCATGTGTTGTTTGATATTATTTTCTGATATTTTATATGAGTCATACCCAACATAGAGAAATTAATAAATTCTTCTAGATAAATTATGAGTTCTCTAGATTTAATATATAAATAAAGAAATTAATTTGGATGATTTTTAGACTGATTTTAAAGTATTTAAACATAATAAATTAAATTTGAAAATATATCTAAATTTTTTATCAGATTGTGTCTGAATTGAGAAAAGAGTAGATCAAATAAAGAGGGAGTTTAATAGTCTATTTCAAGTTAAAAAATAGAGATTCCGAATTTTATCATTCTAATAAAAATTATATTAAATGGTTTTTTGGTTATTAAATAATGTTCCAAATATCATGAATATATGTTGATAGATGATACAATCTTTATTTTGAAAAATATATATGAAATAAAATATAACAGAGGATCAATGTACTATTTATTCCAATATTTTCTAATAAAATATTTGAAAATAGTCAATCTCTGATATAAATAGAATTATTGAGAATGTGTTGATAATAATTTGTAGTGGATTTAAATATTAATAAGTTATATAGATAAATAATAATAATGAGTATATTGAACTATGTATTTCTTTGATGTTTATGCTAGAATCTTATGGTTTACCTATGAGTTTCGAGATTTACACTGTTTTAATGGAAAAATCCAATCCAAAATTTCATGTGTTGTATATTTTTATTAAAACAATGATATCTTTTTATATATGGATTTATCTGTGAATATGAGAAATAATGGATGAGTATAGAGGAATGTTGTAAGAATCTATAATATCTATTGACCAAGACTAATGAGAAAGAAACACAAAGCAAGGGTAAATTTTTAATTTTATAGGAGACACCTATTGTAGATAAAAAAAGTAAGGATATCATAGTAGAAATCCTACAAATAATCTATTGAGAAATATATATCATGAATCCAAATTATTAAAATATTTTCATATATTAGAAAAATAGAAAATATTATTCACGATATCCTATATTTAAAAATAAAAAGTATGAGAGAGATATTAGTGTGAATATGATTCTAAAATAGGGGGAATATGCATAATATATAATTATTTTTTATCTTTTTGAAAAACGAATTAAAATATTATACTAAACTATAGTGAGGATAATTTATGTATTGAAATTTAAGGAAGAAGAGATCCTGTAAGAATAAATTTTTTATATTCATTAGGAGAAATAAATAATAATAAAATGAGGATATAATGAATATGTTGTAACATTGTTTATCTATTTATTTAGACTTTAAAATATCAAATATCTATAGGATTTTTAATAATCATAAGATCTTGATTGTGAGTCAATAAAGCCAGGTCAATTTTTTTTTGATAATAGGTGATGTTGAGTTGAATCATATAACTAGTTATTAAAAATTAAATTACTTATATATTGTAATTAAGATAAATTTTTATGATGAAGAAGGAGAAAAAACATTTGAATGATAAATAATCATATGTAGATTTAATGATCTACTTAAATAATTTTTTAAGACAATTAATTTTTTATACAAAGTGAGAAGATTTGGAACCAGCAATACTCTAGGTATTCCAGGATAACATAGTCTAAAGTAGAGACTTCAGTATGAGGATGATTTTGTCAAAGGAATCGTGAAACCATTATAGTTAAATATTTATTATAGTTGATAATTTGTGATTGGGGTGAATAAAAAAATACTAACAGGGAGTAAGTCTTATATCTAAAACATTAACAATACCATGTACCATATTTACTTCCATTCTATACATTTCATTTAGATGAAAATTTCTTGGTAAAACATAAAATGATCCAAATATCTCAACTGGATACAAAGTTACTTTACCAAATGGGTTTAATGTTTTATTATAAATATTTGGATTTTGGAAAAAATTATACAACACTTGATTAGCCCCCCTTCAGTTCCAACACTGACCCTTAAGGGAATTTATACTATATATCCTAATATAAATTTAGTTTCTATTTATAAAAAATTTAAAGAGTTTAATATTTTTACCATAATGATTTCAAGTAAAAAAAATTATGGTAAATTTCTATGAATGATGTCAATGATGAACTTAGAAAGATTTATAAGTAAACTATAAAATTTATAAAAAGCATAACCTAGTATTTTGTGAAATAATAGAGTTTGAATATGTGATCAATGATTTAAACATAAGGAATATATTTCTTCATTTTCACAATTTTTCAAACATACATTATTTGGGGATAATACTCACTAAAAGAGTTTATTGTGATGATTTTATTAGATTATCACATAGAGATATAGTAAGAATCACATATAGATGTAATGATTAAAAAACATTTCAATTGAATTAATCATAAGGACTCTTTGTAATTATAAAATATAATATATAATTATATGTGAACTTACGTGCGTGTTTTAATATTCTCCAAATATTTTAGGAATATTAAATGTATCATGTTATATAAAAATGTTGACTCTACATTATCATTCTTTTACATTGGTTGAATATATTTTGTTAATTGAAATACTAATTATCCTCTCAAACTATTAAATTGAATTATCCTTAATAAATTTTCATCATGGTTTATTATATTTTTTGATTAAATATTAAGGTTATCATGATTATGATTTTTCATAGAGATATACAATATTATCATGAGGCATAAAAAATAGTATCACGCCCTTAATTACCCATAAAGTATTCCTTATGGATTATTGTACATAATTTATTTTTTATACTATGGGTTCAAGTTTAATATTTTTATTCTCCCATATATTAGGTTTTATATATACCTATAATGATAACATTCGTGCTTTGATACAATTTTTATGAAATTCTTAAGGCTTAGAAAATCTGGGGTGGTTGGCTGTATTTTTTGTTAAATTTCTAGGTTAAGAGTAACCAATATGGGATTTATCCTATCATATGATGTGTATATCATCTAGTACCTTTATTAATATATAATAATGGAGTGTAAAAATGTATAGATACAAAAGAATTTATTTTATTATCTATTTGTGTAATGGGTGTTTGATACAGTCATTATCTATGGTGAGTGACATGTGATCCATTCATTGACATAGTCAATATGCATTCAATGGATCGAGAATATATGAAAATTATATTGGATAGGAATAATACATGGCATTTGATACTTTATTTCTTATAAAACTAATTTATATAAAATTTTAACATTTATATGATACAATTAATGGACATATGTATTGAGATACTTCTATTTGATGAAGATCATCATAGATCCCTTCGTAGTTTGAGTACACTGATGTTTTTATAAAGGATTATCTTAGTTTCGATCTATTAATTCAAGAATTAATATTCTTATCAATTATATAAAGGCTAATTAGGACACATTTTATAGTTTAGTAACTGGAATTGAGATTCAAGAAACTCTTAGAGTTACTCTAAAAGTGTTCAGAGTTTTTCAAAAAAAAAGTTTCAGGTGAATATTCATATGTATTGAATATGATGTGATACATGATGAAAATAATTAGCTAATTCTAGAAATATTATATAGATATCCAAATTTTTTTTGAATATTCTTTAATAAGTATTTATATATCATGTGATATAGGGTGAAAGGTCAAAAAGTTTATGAAGATTTAGTGTAAGTGAGTGATTGATGGAAATATGCCTTAAAGAAAATATAATGCATATATGTTTTTTTAGATATAAAATATTATATAAAATGAGTGTTCCATAAGGTATTATATACATGTTTAAATGGATTATTATAAACCATTTATTATACCATCTCATAAGATTTAGTGATATTGTATTGGAGTTTCCTAGGCCAAGCTACACTATATGGTAAGGGATTCTCATAGGGAAATGTTATTAAAGGAAAAATATTGTATGATTCTCATATAAACATGTCATTATGCATTATCATCCAAATATTATGAGTTATTGTTAACATCTCTTCTACATTGGATATCATCAGAAATGTTTCATAAAATGAAATATATGAGAGAATCAATCATGAATTTGAATGAAAAATGATAATCGACTAAAGTGAAGATCATATATTATATAATATATTTGTAAATTATCTAGTAGTATTAAGAGTGTCCTAATAAAAAAATAAATATATTTATCCATTTATATGGTTCCAATTTATGATTTTCTATGCCACATATCAATTCTGTAATTTCTTTGTCTACCCCCTCCATTTTCCACATGATATACCAATATATTTGGGAAGAAGGAAAGATCATTCAAAAGTTGTTAGATGATTTAGTTTTTATATAGATACACATTATATGAAAGATAATTTTTACTATTTATGAGTGATCTTCATAAACCATATTTAATTAAGAATAAAGTGATGAGGTTGTCAATAATTAAAGGTACATGTTCTATATTTATGTTATACATGATTTTGATTTTCATAAAATGTAAATAATTGGAATTTTAGGTTTCTAATATATTTTAATAATTTTTTATTATATTGTTAAATCTTTAAAAAACCCTTTTCCTTGATATTTGACTTTATTTATCATTTATCGTATTATATTGTTATTTAGGAAGGACATTATGCCTATCATATAATATATGAATCTTGGATAGTTTAGTGCAAAATCCTTTAACCTAGACCATCATATAGATAAACTCAAATCTATTCTTCTAGTATCCTAATATTATAAGGGGTTTATAGTTAAGTTTAAACCAAATCCCATAGTTTAATATTATCCCAAAATACTATTAGGGTCTCATGTACTCAACATGTCTTACATGAGATAATACATTGGTGACCATATTTAGGATCACCTACAGTATTGGATCATTAATCTATTTACATGTGTTTTATTTTGAAGTTATTACACACATAGTGTTTGTGGGGTTTTCTTTATCTCACATTTATAATATATATCTTATTTATATAATTTAATAACAATTTCATCTTGTAAAATCATTATTATCTCATGTTTTGTTCTTATATGTATACATTATTCTAAGGATTTTTTCTATAATACTTATTCCATAAAATAGATTAATATTCTAAAAATATATTAACATGAGACTCTTTAAACAACTCAAATCTTGTGTTTCTAAACCAAATTAGAAGAAAAATATATTTCCACATATCTAAATTCATCACATGAATAAGTTACATGAATCCACTTTCATGTAATAGATTATAATTATATGAAATGAATATCCTATATAAGAGTAAGCATGGAATGATAAGCAGAAAACCCACAATTTTCTATAAATAGAATAAACTTCTATTATGATGAGTATTCTGACACAAATTCCTTCCACCCATGGTTATTTACCTAAGAGGGACTTTAATTCCATCATAATTTGTCACTAAATATGTACTGACTGTACTAAACTTCTAAAATTAAGAACATAACATTATATTATACCAAATTCAAGGTAAATTAACAAAAACATATTATGCCTTGATACATATCATGTAATTTATGGTATGAAATAATTATAGTAACCAGATTAATTCATTCAATAAAAATCATATAATATTTATATTAAATAAATAATTTAAATAAATGAATATTTAAATTGGAATAAAACTATTACATTAATTATTTAATTATTTAACATGATTTAAATAACTTTAGTGAAACATTTTTAATAAAACCTATTTTTAAATAGTATAAAGTCCCATAATTTTATCATGGTCCTAAAGGGAATGAAATGGTAAATAATTTTCAATAATTTTAAATAAAAAAGTATTTTCATTAAAATTATACATTGGACATTTTTCACTATGACATGTTGTCCTCTTAGTAAAACTCTTTTTATAAGAATAAAATTATTTTCACCCATAAGTCCAAGCCATTTTAGTCCTATGGTTTTATCATAAACCACACCATATACAAAAGAGTTTGGTATTATCTTTTCATTTCCTGAGGGATATTTTATCCATTTTTTCATATAGCTATTGAGTTTTGAAAAGGAATTTTAAATTCCCAAAATGACTTAGTAATTTATACGCTATAATTATCAATGATTATGATGGGGTTCACAAAATAATAAAAAGTATCCAAACCATTGAATTGATACATTGTGAACAATGCTGTATTTTTTACGGAATTCTCATCCAGATTGAAAAAGTAATTTTAATTTGGACTATGAAATGGTCTCATAAAATATGTGAGACTGTTACCATATCAAGAAGGACTATTACATTATCTTTTGGAATCAATAACATGGACACCAAATTTAAATGTGGTTATGTCTTGAAACTTTTTAAGAATTCATTTAGGTTTGTTTGAACCAAACATAACCCACTAATTTATCATCAAGCCTTACTCTAATACCATTTATGACTTTCAAGAGATATAATAATATCCATTTTTAGTGTAAGTGAACACAAAAATTATTCTTATATTTAATGTAAAATGAAACAATAATATTAATAATAAAATTATGAAATGAACTTACCTATTTGCATAAGATTTTGATCTTCATTGGTAGTGATTTTGATTGAGATCCCTAAAAAACAAAAAAATATGATCTTGACTTCAATGGTTTCTAAAAGCTACTGGAATATTTATATTTTTTTGTAGACCATAATTATTTTAATGGTGTTCCAGTATCACCTCCTCAAAGTAAAATAGATATTCATGAGATTGGGAAAGAGTTTTAGATAGTATAATAATCTTTAATGTGTAAAATGAGGTCCCCAAATTCCAATTCAATAGTTAATTATCATTAAATGATAAATCTTATTAGAAATAAATTGTTTTAAATATATTTAATGGTTCCTCGATGTTTTAACACTTTACAAAATTAACCTTATTTATGAATCTAATTATAAAACACCTTTACTAATCAATGATAAAGTTACATATCATATGATGATGTGTAAATAAACAATAATTCTTACAACAAACAAGGGGGATAATTTGAATGATATCATATATCCTTCTCTATATGAAAATGAAATGATATCAAATACCATATAAATTCATATAACAGAACAAGGTGGCGTTTACAACTTTTTAGTTAGTACTTTTGTAATATGAGAATGATTTAGAAGTGAAGACAATGTAATAGAATTTATTTATAACTGAGATGATGTTTCCAAAAATATTGAAAATTTATAAGAATCATAGGATAAAGATAATGAGTTATCAATGTCCAATTATAAATAAAAATCCTTTTCAACTCATCTGATGTTGAGAAATTAGATAGAGGTTTACATTTTTCTTAGATATTTAGGAAAAAGGATTCCAACTAGGGTAAATTTGAGTATAAATTCACATATGTCATTATTTTATCTTATTAGGCTAAGAAATTTGAAAGAACCAAAAGATAATAAAGAGTGGAATAATGTCATGAAATTTGCTAACCTATATCCTACTTAACCAATAAACCGAGATGGTTCACCATGCGAACTCAAGACCATATCCTCAAACACCAGAGACTTTTGGCTATTAGAGGGGGTCTAAGGCAATACTATGTGGATATTATTCCCGCATATCAGAATGTTTAATAACAATATAAATATTCTAGTGTCGACCACATCAAAGTATGTAAGAATAAAAAATCAAAAAATCATCCTATAATATAAAAAGAAATGTCATAAAGGCTCAAATAGCCATAAAATTAATACAATTGACCACCCACTAACTAGATAGATAACTTGAAAAATAAAGAAAAATACATGAAAAAGGGATGTACTACATCTCCAAGATGAATCTCATCTAGTCTATTGATTTCATCTAATCTATGCTACCCGATCATGAAAAACATAACATGGAACTCAGTGAAATCCTGTACTTATAATAAACACATGAGGGATACGTGAGTACCCATGTGTAGTTGAAACCAAGGTAGGGTGTGGGTAAAACCTAGAAGGTCACCACCAATGGTTACTAAAAAAAATAATTTTTAAAATAGTTCATGTTGCTAATAATGGAAAAATGAATGGTACAGAAAAGGAGATGCATCTAAAAAACAATTTAGTGACTGACCAATTGGCCCTCGGTTTTAGAATGACAACCAGGACAACTAAACCTAAATTAACCAAAATTGATTGAGTAATTAATAAAACATAGGGTGATTCAAATTGTAAATATTGGAAAGGGTATCTTCATTTATCATTTAAATCATTAAAGAATAAAAAATCAATCTAGTTAACTAAAACTTAAATGTGAATTACATTTATGAAACATAGAACCATACATCATAATAACAATGCTTAGATCCTCATTCTCATGCCTAATAATACATTTAAATAATAGTTATTGGATCATCCATCCAACACATACTCATATATTTAACCAATAGCTCCCAATGCATCAATCCATCAATTTAATGCATAAATACAAAGAATCAATCCAAAATCCATTTCCATCTAGTATACTAGTATTCCAAGATACTTATTCTTAAACATTAACAATATATAATACTATTATTTTTTATAACCTCATTGTGACACCTAATTCACATAGTATATTACTTGTACTTAGAGAATCATTCAAAAACCTAACCCCTAATGTTTACTATCCATGCATGGAGTATTTGTCTTACACCCAAACCATTTCATAATTTTTTAAAATACTAAGGGTCAACCTATTAACATTACAAAGAATGAAAAAAAATTTACACCATTACCATTTATAAACGGCCTTACGGTACTTACATGTTGAGACAAGGAGGATTCCTTTCATTTAATTTAATTTTTAAAAGAGATATCAAGGAATATTCTTAAAGGGGGAACCATAAAACCTTTACTAATATCAATGGAATCAATTTATAACCATTTTTAATAAACCCATTTAGAGGATAAAACCTAATTTTAAAAAAATAACCAATTTTAAATAGGTATTTCCCCCTTAACACCCAAAATCAGGTCAAAACCTCACATGCATCAAAATATTTCAAATGCTTCCTAAGCCTTTTTAAGATCATAACATATAAAAACATTCCAATTAATCCTTTAAAAAATCATAAAATAGATTTCTCAAAGTCCTATCATGTACACCTTAAACATTAAATATAACCAACCAATTAGATTAACCTCATTGACCTTGTAACACACTTACTTTACCTGTGAGAATCACATTATACAATTTCTAATAGATGGGCCACCCCATAGGTGGTTGTAGGTTTGGTCTTACAAACACCGATAGATCAAATGATATCTTTGGAAGATCAAAGACACCAATTTAAATCCCAAAACAATTCACTTTAACAATGAAAAAAAGATCACGAGACAATGTATTTAAAGAACATACCACATAGACCAAAAAATAAATTAACAGAACTATAAGAATATATCTTAGACTAACAACCTTGTTTAACAAATTCTTCCATAACATTTTCAAAGCATTAAGGCCTTTCTAAGGCACACCCAAAACCCTATAAATCCAAATGAACTCATCTCAACCACCAAAGCTCTAACCTTAGGTTAAGAAACCATAATTAAATAATTAGGAAGGTTATAATAAATTAATGCATTAAACCACAATTCAGAATAACACTTAAAAACAAATCAGGTCATCATGCTGTATTAAAATTGAAGCAAACCACTTTTCAAAGCCCGGATCCATAATGCTGACCACATTATAGGATCCATACCTAAGTGGAGATACCATTTTATCGATTAATTATTTTATATTATTAAGAAAAAATAAAGAAAATTCACCATAGTATTACACCTTAATAAAAAATATCTCAACAAAATTAGGAAATTTTCTTGTGATCTTCTATATAAAATCTGACCAAAATGACTATGATAAATAGAATAATACACCATTTTATAATGGAATTTTCGATTAACATAAACCAGAGAACTCCAAATTTGATAGGAGTAAGATGAAACTGAAGAGAATTCAGTGGAGGAGAATAACTTAGCTAAATCACTAAGGAATCATCATGAACACACCCCAAATCATGGTTAAAATATGGGGAAGGGGTAGGTGATATACATGGTTAATGAACACCAACTGGGGAAGAAATGGGTGGAGTGGCCTAAAAATTTAGGAACCATTTTTGTAAAATACCCCTTTTATAATGTTTTGAGAAGCTACAAGCTTTAGTTGAATGGTTTACCAAAATGTTCACTAACTAAGTAGTTGGAACTATCCAAATACAACCCACCCATATGGGTTTTCTGAATTATTGGAAAAAAATATTCATTGACCACCAAACATCCCCACTAGACCCCTCTACAACATTTAACCTGGGTTTTCTAAAACCATGTGCTTGTCATTCACCAATTCCTAGGCTATCCAAAACCTCACACAGTTTCTCCTTTGGATCACATGATTTCCCTCAAATAATTATCCAACAATTAAATCCAACCATACTCAATTCAAAATGAACTAAAAGTCCCTTTACCATCTAGTTGTCTCGTGTTTTCTATAAAAATCTTCACAGCAAACCATACACCCTGGAAAAAAACCCAAAACACTTGAAACTTAACTCAAAGCCTCCAAATCCCATCCGAACACAGGACCTACTTTCCAAACCTCATTCCTCATCTCACAAAATTATTTTATGACATTAGAACAATGTTAATATCATTCTATGTATGGATTAAAATTTTAACCCTTCAAACAAATGAAAATTAAAATTCATTCTAAAATTTCCCGATTGTACATACACGAGATCTTACAACTACCCCACTATACTACTTCTCATCACCAAGTTGTATTAATAGACATCCATTTTAACCACCTGACCTACATTTGTCACCATTTATTGCCAAAACATTATTCAACATCTATAATATTGATACACTACCAAGGTACAACCCCTAAATCTTGGCACACAATCAACCAAAACACGATCCAATGGTCATTGTCAAATATGAAACACCAAGATGGAACTTACCCAAGCCCATCCAACAAAAAAAATAATTTTTTTAACCACCAAAACACCCACAAGGGAAATGGTTCTCCATACCATAAGCTTTATATTATCATTAACAAAATACCATGCTTAACCACTCTTCTATTGGAAAAGTCCAACGAGACCTCAAATTCACACTTCCCCAATGTACCTAATGTAATTTCTAACACACCACACCCAAACACCTACAAGAATTCTAATCATCATTGGAATCATTCCTCATCATCGAAAACAATATCTAGAGGATTCATACTAGCCATCCAATAATGAAATAATAAATACCAACATTTCCTCAAAATCCTAGTCCGAAATCCAAAACACACACATTTCACAAGTTAACCCAAGTCTGTATATCCCTATCCAACATATCCTGAAAGTGTTCAAATCCAATTGTTGAGAAATTTTTACCTTACCCGATCTCAATTACATAATGACCAGAGGCATTCCATGATCACCCAAACAAACCCAATAGATTCTATACCTGACTACTGGTGAAAATCCATAGTAAGATGCTCTACTGACCCAAAACATCCATTGCTCTCTACCGCACCACAAATGCATCCCCTATACAAGAACCTCCAATTGAATTTTGAAACCAATTTGGTCCCAAAACCAACACTCATCTTAATCATCCATCATAAATAATTTTTTGTGACAATTCCCTGTAGAGTGCAGAAATACACCTCATCAATTCCTCAGTTGAATCATAATGGAACCACGACTTATCCATGGTCAGTTCTATACACCTTTGACCCTTCCAACATGAGGTCTGCACCTCTATGACCAACACTTCACACCCCACCATAGGAGTATCATTTACACTTCCTCTATTAATATACTATGACCACCAATTCCCACACTCCAACCACTACTAAATCTAGGAATTGGACATGGTCATATCACTCCAACCAATGGGACAAAAAATACATCAATCATCACCCATTCACATCTTACCAAAATGGTACCCATGGAATTCTTCAAAATAGGGTCCACTAAAAGGACTTACTTATAATGCTTATTGGTGAACATACCATCACACAGATTCAAATAAACTGCCCCTTGAGTTCGACGTCCAAATATTCCCATTATCATTCCAAAAAAGAAATTTGGGTAGATGGGTATATAGACAATGCTATCTCAATGTACTTTGGATGATGTCAAGATATTGGGTATGATTGTCTCTAAAATAAGAGTAAACTAAGATGTCATTGATTAATACCCCCAAAATATTTTTTTTTGATGTCACCTCTAACAATTGGGACATGTCAAACCCATTCAAATGTCATGTGCCTCTTTTTCTATAAGCACCCCATCATAACCGTATTGATTATATGCAAACTCATGACTACCTACTTAACTGAAGAACCTTAGGAATATGCTCCCGTAATATCTGATCCACAATCCTAATGACATAGTGCATCACCGCACACTCATTCCTCAAATGTCCAATTGACACTTAACCCTTTAATTCCATTAATTAATGAAAAAAAACTTTTATTAGACTACAGTGAGTTTAAACTTTTCAAAACCTAGTTCAGAAGCCCTAACCACTTCCCATGCCTCTCTCACAATACCTTTTCACCCAATACAGATCACCCTTGGTGATTTCCAAAACTAAAGGTAAATGACTGATAAAAAAAATTCTTCTCCACTAAGAAATTATTATCATTCAGAAGTTATAATATATTCGTATATACTTCCACAATGTTCCTGAAGATTCATCAAAAGCTTACTGGGCCTATCAGCTTACCAGCCCTTCCCTCTTAAACAACATGTGATATGAAAAATCAACACTACAAGTTCATACCATCACAAAGAAACTGTAAATCTCAATGTACTACACCTTGGTAACATAAAATGTCTTATGTATATTCATGACTATCACCCACGTAATTTCTTTAATTAGAAACCATACAACATCAAGAAACTCTTGTCCTTCTGGTCCAACTCACAAAAAATTGTCACATACCTCTTCCCCCACCATTACCCGAGCTAGGAACCAGAACAAGTCTATCCCCCAAAAGACCAATCACAATTTGGTTACACTAGAAGACAAGTCTTACTTCTGAATATAGATGGAATTCAACTAACCTAATCCCTATACCAGGATTCTCCCGTAAAACTCTATTTTCCAAAGTCCAAAGAATCCAGCCATTCCTCAATCACACAAATAAACACCAAACATGGTCAAAAACTTTTATGGGTTACCCTTGAAATCACATAGTACTAACTCCCTACATTGGAGTCACATCAATAAGGTCACTCTATTCTCACACCTAGCCCTACCTATGAATTATCATGTCAACCACTAGGTTCAACCACCTATTTCTTATCCAACTCATAGAAGGATACAACACAGGAGTGATAATACAAAATCTTGTATCATTATCACATGAAATCGACCTATCAAAACACCTATCTCTAGGGTCTTAGAAATAGAAAAAATCACATTCTAAACAAAATTACAATAACTAAGGAATCAATCCTCACGAAGAATATACACATCAAGCCGGACCCTACAGGACCAGGTCACATAATCAATCTCAAAAAAAACTAACCCAAAAGGCTCGAACATTTATATATTTATATAATGCTAACCCACCCGGTTCACTACACCTACTTTCCATGAGGACCACATCAATATCATCATCAAATATTTTCTCACCCTAGATCCACATTACCTTCCATAATAAAGGTATCCATATAAAATTACGCCCATCCTCATAGAATTACACAATGTAATAATACATGAAAACATCATATGAGTAGTTTTGGAAACTTTAAACAATTGATCCTCTATCATCATCAACATCACAGACTAACATGCCTATAACATGTTGATCCTACATACCTACCATCATTTATGATATGTATATTTCCTCTAGATACCAAGAGTGAAATATAAATCATGGGCTTCTTTAGAATATGATAAGAATAATAAAAATATTAGAAAAAAACTCCAAAACCACTTATACATCAATAAAATAAAATATCTAATTAAATCCTAGTATCATAAACTATAACAGAAATCTCATCATTGGTAGCATGAAAATCCTATTACAATGAGTGTTTGCAAAAAATTATAAAGATATTGATCACAAAATTTGAATTTTTTTAATATAAATAGTATAGAAAATCAAAAAATTGTAAAAAAATAGGAAAGAAATCTCATCTAATAAAATATTTTAATGTCTCGACTCAGATTCCACAGAACTAGTTTACCGATCGAGTTCACCACATGACCTCAAGCACACATCCTCGTATAAAAGAGGCTATTGAATAGTAATGAGGGTTTAAGGTAATACCATGAGAGACTATACTCTCTTATCAGAGTGTAGAATAATAATATAAATATCCAATCATAACCAATATTAGATTATTTATAAAGAAAAAATTAATAGATTATGCCATAATATAATGAAAAATGCACTAAAGGACCAAAAAATCATATAATATATTTAACCCACCACCCACTGGGATTGTTACAAAAGAATCATAAATAAAATAAAATCAATTAAAAAGATTATACTATATCTTTGAGATGAAGCTCATCTAGTCTCCTGATACCTTCTTAGTTTTCAGGTCTGTTCAAGAAATACTCAACATGGGATTTAGCTTAAACCTATTCCAAAATTAATTATATTAGGGATACTCATATACTAATTCATAGTGGTGACCTAGTCAAGGTTTGAGTAAAAAACAATAGTCCACCAAAAATGGAATTTAAAAAAATTACCAGTTAGTGAAACTGTGAATTACTATAAAAATGGATGGATAAACAAAATTTAAATGGAGATACATCTCAAAAACCCATTTAGTGATAGAACTATTTTCCCTTGGGTTCTTCAAAAAAATTGCTCAAATTAAACCTACATCGAACAAAATTAATCATATAAGTAATAAAACAGAGTGATACATGCTGTAACTAAAGGAAAGTTGAGTTTTATATATCATTTACCTCATAAAATCATAAAACATCAATCCAGTTATATTAGCATCAAAGGAAGAGTACGGCGTCAGATTGGTGAAACTATACATCATAACAATAATTCTCACAGACTCAGTCCATAACCTACTCATAAATTCAAATAGTAGTTGTCATAGAATCATTCCGACAAATACTCATACATTTAAACAACAATGACTATAGCATTATTCGAGAACAATAAACCAATGATGAAGAGTTTATTCCAAAATCCATTTCTACCTATTATACTAGCATTCCTGGAGACTCATTCTAGAACTTAAATAAAAAAGTGTGATATTATATTCTAGATCCTAAGGATGGAACCTAATAAACATAGTGTACAACATGTTCTTAGAGTGTTTGTATGAAAATTGAACCATATAGTTTACAATCAATTCATGGAGAATCAGTTGTACACCCAATCCATTTTGACAATTCTCAAAATTCTAAGAGCGAACATATTTATCTTACAAATAATTTCAAAAACCAGAAAAAACACTTTTTAGAAAATTATAATTTCCCAATGTCCTTATTGGTCATCCATGCTGAGATAAGGCTAATTTCATTATTGTCATAAAATCATTAAAAGATCCATGAATGAAGCTTCCTATAGGGGAAACCACACACCGATTTCGAATCATGACTAATATCCATTTATAACCCCATTTTGTAAACCCATCTAGAGGTTAACACCTCAGTTATAAATAAGAACCAATTCTAAACATTGATATCCCTACTTAACACACAAAACTAGTTCAAATACTCACACTCATGGTTAAAGTAATTTTAAATTCCTCATAGGTCTTTAATAATATCTATTTATATAAATACATTACAATAAATCATTTAAAAATGTCATAAAATATGTTTCCCCAAGTCTTAACAAGTAACCCTTAACCATTAAATATGACCAACAAATAGGATTATCTGGGAAAATCCCATAACCTATAAATTTTTTCCTTTACAACCACATTTTACCCTTTCAAAGAGATATAGCACCCAAATGGTGGTTGTATGTTCGGTCTTACAAGCTCCAACAAATCGAACACGATTTGTTGGATTTTTATGGGGACAATTAAAATCTAGACCCAATTACTGAAACCAAGGGAAACAAATCCCCACATAAGGGATATATAGCACATAATAGATACACATGTGAATAAATTGACAAGAATATAAGTTAAGATCTTAACCTCAAAACCTCATTTAATGAATATTTTCATAACATTTCCAAAGAATGGTAGACATTCTAGGGCCCATCCAAAGTCATCGACATCCAAATGAGCTCATCACAACCACCCAATCTCTAACCTCATGCCAAGAGTCAACAATATATTAATTATAAAAATTATAATTAACGAATGCATTAAAACCCCAAATTAGAATAATACTAGAATACATATTAGGTAATGATTTAAAACTAAAACCAATGACAAACCCTTTCCAAAGACCTATGACATAACCTCATCCACATCTTGTAAAAAATCATTAAGTGGAAATAAAATTTCAATAATCAATTAATTAATTTCATGAGTGAAGAAAAATGAAAATCCCCCATGGTCCCATACCTTAATGAAACATCGTAAAAAATATATGGAAGTCATATCAGAATATCCTCTATGAAAGATGACCAAAATCCCATGGAAAATAGAATATTACACCATGATATAATGGAATCATCATCAAAATGTAAATTATAGAACTCCAAATTAGATAGGAGTAAGAAGAAGTGGAAGAGAAGTCACTTAAGGAGAATAACTCACCTAAATCACTAATTGAACACCACAAACACAACCCAAATGAAGAATTTAACAAGGGGGGAGGTCTTATGGACACCCCTGGTTTATGAACACGAAATGGGGGGAAATAGGGTGGAGTGGTCTAAAAATTTGTGGTTGAATTTTGGACCCCCCTTTTAATGAGGTTACAGAAAAATGCATGGTTTGGCTAAATGATTTTCGAAACCATCGTCCATCCATGTAGTTGGAATTTCCAAAATCCAACCCACCCATATAGTTTTACCAAATTATTTTCCAACCCATGAATCAACAGTGAAATACCCCACTAAACCCCTCGACAACATGGTGCATGGTTTGTTTGTAATCTTTCACAGGCCACGGGTCAAGTCCTAGGATCTCCTCAACATCCCATGGTTTCTCCTTTGGCTCACACATTTTACTCAAAACCATTATGGAACAACACAACCAAATTATTTTAAAATAAAAATGAACTAAAAATCCATTAACATTAATGTGTCACACTATTTCTCCTGAACTATTCATATTAAACTATGAACCTTGTCCAAAAAACTGCAAAAAACCAAAAACACTACCTAAATTTCTAAAATCACATCCAAAACACCTAGATACCTCTTGATCCCAATTCATTATCCCAAAAAATAATTTTGAGACAACAAATATCTCGGAATATCTGTTTGAGTCTTGATTTAAAATTCATCCCATCTAGTAAATTAAAATTTATATTCCTTCTGAAATTTCAAACTCATAAAAACATGTGATCTTACATGTTATTAATAAGGAATTATATCAGATCAAGAATAATGATACATTATATTTTGTACCCAAAGAAATTAATAATATATTTATTGGAAATAATTGGGTATCCCATAATAGGTTTTTATGAAAGGAATAAGTGATCCAAAACAAGGAATGATTTGTGTGAAAATGCTACTCAAAGTTTTAAGGAATTTATTTTGATTAGACTTTTTACAAGCTTATAGTCTTGAAACCCTTAGTATTTTTATTTTTATTATTATAATAATATGATTCAAAATCATTCAAATGGATTTCAAACCTGCATTAATCAATGGATATATAGAATATGGCATGTACATTGAGAAACAAGATGAATTATTTCATTGATAAAATGAATGATATTTTTTAAATTTAAATAAATAATTATATTTCCTTGAAGAAAGAACCATGTTAAATATACTTAAATCTCAATTCATTCTTTATTTCACTCATATTCATGAAGGGATATGTAGGGAAAAAAAATATATAAAAAAGTAAATAAATAAGTATCTATAATCATTAATGTATCTTTAGATTTAAAATTCATCTCTATACATTAATAATTTGTTTATAAAGAGTTTCCATTATAAATGAATAATATGTTTGAGATGCTTCGTCATGGAGAGATGAAATACTTCATGGGATTGAAAATTTATTAATTGGAATAAAATATTTTTATTTCATAATAAAATTATGATGATAACATTTAGGGAAGTTTGGTATAAATTATTTTATATAGGTTTCTACCAAAATTTAATTTTGAACCATGATTTCAAAATTTGAAGAAAAAAAAGAAGTTTATTATGAAGAGATAAAAAACCATGTAGGATTCTACTCAATTGCCTATTTTGTGGTCAAATTTAGTGTTTGATGTTCTATTATGCTATAGATATGAAAATTCACACAAAATTAATCACATAATGTTACTAAAAAGTGAATCCTTAGATATATTTAATGAATAATTAAATAAAAATTTAAATATAAAAATAATGGAATTCTGGGTTAATTTGGATATATAGATACCTATTGTAATGGAAATATTGTTAATATTAGATCATCATCTATTTTAGATTTCTTTCTAAGATTAATATGTGTGACACGGTAATAAATTATGTATAATTCAATGATTATGTTAGTTTATAATGCTAAAACTCAAGTAAAAAACTAATTAATGTGGATAAACACTCAATTTTATGATCTGAAAATGAAGTGGAGTAACTATTCCATATGTGATTTGATAATCATAATGATTTAAATATTTCATAGAATAAAAATAAATATTTTCAATAAGATAAAATTTATATCAATTTCCACTTTATTAAGGATATAGTTGATCAAGGAGTGTTAAATATGGATTTTGTTTAAACCAAGTGGAAAATAATGGATGCACTGACTAACCCTATACCAAAATAAAAAATTCATAAAATGAGATTGATGATGGGAGTTTAAACTCAATCAATTTATGTCTAAGGTATGATGATTTCACCCTATCAATTATTCTTTTGATTTTTTGTCAAAGATATATAATATATAAACATGAATATAAAATATATATTTTCATTAATTGATGAGAAATATCTTATTATTGGGGAGTATATATTTATAGGGATTTTTTCAAAAGGTGTAGTTTTCATTTAATCATGTAAATTATTGTAATTGTTTTATAAACCCTATGTATAAGAAGTTTTTATTTGGTATATGAATGGATAGTTTTAAAGTGTATGGGAAGAATATGAAGTATAAGTATATTGATGAAGTATGTTGAAAATGGATGTATGTTACCTTACTGAAAATATTTTTTATTTTTATTCATTATTCTTGTTTCTTAAACTAATTTCACTCTAGTAAGATAATAATTATTGAATGATGACTAATTTATATATTTAAAGGGTGGTTTATGTTCATTGGTTTAAAAAATCTATTAGTCTTTATGATTAACAATAAAAACCAATTGGGGTTATATAGAATATAATGTTAAGGGAGTTTTTTAAGACATGGTGCTATTTAGATAATATATATTAACCAAAACAATATGTTTTTAAAGGGGTTGTTTGACTTGATTTATGTGACATAATCTAGATGAGGTAAGTATGGTATTTTTTTAAAGCATCAAAATGGTTGTTCAATGAATGAATCACATTCAAACTCAAGTGAATCATGCTAATTTCTTTGAATTAATGTTCAGTTGGAAGTATGTAAAATCATGGATGTTATTTAGAACTGAGAAGGGGGAGTTTTTAGAGGATTTTTGGTGCTTAAAATATGATCATAGAAAAATGGATTCCATATTGAGATAATGGGTTTGTGAAAGATTAAAATCTATATAATTTAGAACACATTATTTTATAGTGAAAAAAATCATTACTTGAATTGGTTTTGGAGTTTTATGACTTTTGGAGATGGTACTTCAAGATATAAAGATCAAAAAATAATGCTAAATCCATGATTTTTTTTGTGTTCACACTTTTTATGGAGTAAAACTATATTCCATGAAATGGAGATTAATATCTCCATGAAACAAATAATCATTCTGTAATATAACGCAGCCATTAAAAAATTATTGATGATGATGGGAGTATTTGTGGCAGTGAAAAGGGTTTTATGATAGTGTATTTGATTTAATTTAGAAGAGTTCGGTCACACCATAATGCATGTGGCCATGGTGTTTTTGTACATATTTGGAATTAATGGAGTAAGAAACCACACCATAAAAAATTTGGTCAGGCCATGAGAAATTTTGATGTTGTGAAGAACGTAAAGGGAAATTGAATTTTATAGTAGTATTTTAATATGTTGTTCCTAGAATAACATGGTAGAAGTGTAAGGGATATGTCCACACTATGATATATTATATAGTTTATAAATTGAGTGTTTTGCGAATGTGGCTCAATGGGTGACTCATAAGAAACTGAAAATCGAATCTTCAATTCCCAAAAACACATTAATGGTAGATTGATTATTAGAATTGAATTTATCGATGAAAAAATGCAGGAGAAGTTGAAAAAGAAGTTGTATTTTAATTTAAAATTTAAATTCATATTTCATTGATAAAATAATAATTTCTATTGTCGTTCATTAATAGAGTGGTATATAGAGAATAAATGGGATAGAGAGGCAAATAATAATAATGTTATTTAACATGTGCCTATAATAGGTTGTTAAAAAAACAATTATTTACAAATTTAAATGAATTATAGTGGTCAACCAAGGTTGTCTTCATAAAGAAGCATGCAATAGTTAAGATGACACCATAAAACTTGAGAATGAAGTGGAGGTTATTTTTTAAATTTTTTTATTTTGAAAATAAACTAAAGAAAAAAACATAAGAAATAAATTAAGAAAAATATTTCAAAAAAATTTGAAAAGTATTTGATTCAATATAGTGATAGAAATGGGTGATCAGGTCAGGTTCAGATTTCCAATTACAATGTTATCATAGTTTCTATTTTTCAAATCTTCTTCCCCTAAGACAATTAAAGTGAGATTCCATGTTTTCTTCCTCTTAATCCCTTGGTCAAATGGTATTTGTGAGAATAAACCATGATAATATCTCAACTTGACCTACTATCCTTATTTTTTGTTAGATAATTGTATAAATGCCCTCAATTGACATAGGAAATACCCGATCAGGTATTGTATATCCTAAAAAAATGAAAATATACACTACCACTCCCAAATATATTGACAATCACTAAGTATTAAACCACTAATACCAGCTACATTCCATTATATATGAAATAGAACATAATAGAGGGAGAAAATTATCATTTACCAAATCAATAAAAAAATATAATCTAAAATGAAATACAAAGCATACTGGATAATAAAAACTTCTCTTAGTAATTGAAACCGACTTCACAGAAGAGAGAAAATATTTTATACCATTATTTGTATGAACACCATCATTATAAAAATTAAAACCTATCCCTACACATTAAATCATATGATTACTAATCTATGTGAAGATTATCCATGAATAATGGGTAAGAACAAGACATTACAAAACTAAGAAGAATGAAAATAGGGAAAATGAATTACAGAAGATTTCACCTCCAGAATATGTCCATTGAAATATTTATTCACTTATACCCACCATACTCCTAATACATCCCAACTTACCTTCTTAAAGGTTGTTATAAATTAATTTTACTAACTAATCACAAATATTTAATTCATTTGGACATGCGTAGAGAAACATATGAATTAATTACTCAAGTACACATTTTTTGGATGAGGAGGAACTTCAACTTCCTCCAATTGGATTCCCAAAAAGGAAAACGTAATGAGATAATTTCTCTATGGTGTTTAATGGGAAAATTATTATTTTATTTATATTTCCAATCTAGAAATAATAATCTCATTGGAGTGTCTTTAGTCCCATATATTCCCCAATTACTGAGGTGGGGTTTATTCTATCGGACAAAAATATTTCTCCATGTGATTTATTATTATGGTCCAGTGTGTTTTGAATTTGATCTAGTTTCAAAAGAAAAAGTTTAATAAAACTTGAAATAGAAGCCAAAAAAATTAATAACATCAATTTTATCAAAATTGTAAACGTTATGACACCAATACAAAATCTATATAAAACTATTAGATTTCTAGAGTTATCAAATTTTAATAATTAAGCCCAAAATTCACTAAAAATATGAAAAACATGAAAATAAGATTAATTTGATGAATTAAAAGGTATTAAATAATTTAAAAAAATACAAAGAATTATGAAAATATTAGATCTATATGATATATCAAACATAACACTTGGACTCATGGAAAATTAAGCATCAAATCCCAATAAAATCAAATTCAAAACACATACTCATGGGTCCACCAATTCCACACCAAGAAACAAAAGATAGCATGGGTCATAAAAATAAATAATTACAAGTTATTAATTTAGATAATTCAATATTTTTTCTCTTCATTTCTCTTCCCCTTCACACAAAACACATACCTCACATGAATATTCTCTCCTCTCACAAATTCCAATTTTCAATAAAGTTTTTCTCATAAAACCCATGGAAGAGTCACTATAGGCTTGATAAATTCTTACCTCTACACCCGATTTGAGTCAAGGAAATGTTTATATCATCAGTAATTTGAAGTGTTGTTCTGTGTATTTAATTTGGTAGAATCATTACGTGAAACATTATGAGGCCGAATGAGGAGGGCTTGGATCTTTTTGAAGTAAAATTAGAAGATTCTAATTTTCAATCAAGTATGGTCCACTCCTCAATCCCCCTAGTAGAAAATTAGCTCATTCATCATGAAAAATCAATAAAATTGAAAAACATTCATAATTTAAACCTTAAAAACTCAGTCTTCTTAAACATAATTTTTCTTGAATTCTATAGATAGGCTCAACATTATTTCTCGTTTTTAAGATCTAGAAAGGCACAACTTCTTTTATATTGAAATTTTAAAAAAGAAAAAACATTAGAAGGAATTAATTTTTAAGAAAAAAATAATATATTCAACATTTTTTCACCAAATGATGTAGCACAGGACAAGACAACTTCCACTAACACTTAAGTTCAACTAGATCATGCAATTTCTCTTCATGGGCTGATTGGATAAGAAAATTTGGATTGTAATGTTTATAACCTAACAGTTAGTTCATGGATTATAAGGTATCATGTATAAAATATAAATTTAAGGATATAATTAAAAGTGTTATGTTGAAAATGGGATTTCAAAACAAAGAAATTACTCAATCATTTAAAACACAAGTACCACAAACCATCAGGTTTTGATTGGAATAAATCAAATTTTGGTTAAAAAAATTAGAGTTTGGTTCTCTCAAGTAGTAAGGTGAATGAAAATAATATGTAAAAAATGGGTTATGATCCTCATAATAAATTTATTTAAAAGATAAATATTGTGACATGTTGTGTAAGATTCAAAAATATGAGTAATTTTCATTTAAATCCCAAAGATTAGAACTTGAAACAAATTCATTTCTAGCATTCATTTATGCATAGTTTTATGGAATAAATTGTTTCAGTAATTTAAATGTGTTTTAAAAATGGAAATTATAATCATTTCAACTCAATAATTTAAAAAGAACAAAAAAATTGAAAATGAAACCCAAAAAATTGAAAATACGCATTATTTTTTTCGAAAATAGAAAAAAAAAACAATTAAAACCCCTAAACTACATAGATTTCTTACCATATACTTAACTAATTAAATTTTATAAATTAAATCAAGTGTATTTAACATGTAAATATATTTTTAAATTAATCACAACAAACAATTAAGTTTAATGGGGATTTACACCCTTATTTATTGATAGTGCAATGTTGAGTTAAGATCCAACGTGTTTCAAACTAAAAAAAGTATAGGAAAAAAATTAAAACATAAAAAATTTATTGTATGAGAAGAAAATAGAAATATAATGAAAATTTAAGGAAAAATATTGGTTTAACCCCCCAAGTGGGTCATGGGTTTTAAAAACCGTAATATAGGAATTTCCAATTGGTCATCCCCAATCTGATGGTTGGTGGAGCTACATTGTGATGAACTACCCGTACTTATTATTTACATCTTTCATTTCTTAACATTTCTGAGGAATACATGGACATATCAGACAAAATACACCCTCATAAAAATGAGATACATATTGTAAGGTGGAGTCAGGACAAATAATGAGTTATCCTCTTTCTTGGTTTCCTCTTTCATAACATATTCTTCATTTTCCAGTGGTTTCTCAAGGTATGTTTCTTCAAAATAATAGTCAAAGGGAATTTTTTAGGGTAATTATATTTCAATAAAATTAAAACCTGAAGAATAAATATCAAAATCTTTTTCCTCAATGTAATAAGATTTTTTTCTTGTTTTCCTTAGTAAAATCCACTTTTATCTTTTCATGTACTCCATCCAATAAATGTTTAACTTCTTCAGGGAGCTCTATATATTACTCCCTAGTTTTATATTGTTTTTCAAAATCTTCCTCTAAGAAAAAATTTACATTTTTCGAATCTCATAATTTCAATCAATGGGAGGTTATAATCAGTTTAATTTCTATAAAATTAAAAGATAATTTGTTAAAAAAAATATCACCTCCCTGTGTTTGTTTAACATAAATTTCTTCTTCAAAGAAAGTTCCTCATTGAGTTGAATTTAACTAGATAAATTTAGGTAGTTAGGCGCATCTATTAGAAATATTAATGGAGAGTTCACTTCCACTTTAACACCCCAATCTTACATGGTATGCTTCTCTTTGAATAATACAGTAGCATGTGTTGTATGCAACTTCGAGTTCTAGCACAACACAACCAATCAAACTAGTCTTTATGAATTGTAATACCCACTTTTTAAAATTTTATTAATTTTTTATTTCAAAATGGAATTCATTTTTGGATTCAAAATACCTAAATTAGATAAGGGTGAATTCTTTGTACTTTTCTGATAACTTTTATATTTTGATGAATAGTGAAAATTACTGAACATTAATTAAAAACAAATTTTTTAATCCAACTAATTCATAGTGATAAATTATAATATTGAGTGGTTTTAAAGTATAATTAGAATTTATTATTACCATTTAATTCAATATTGGAAATATGATGTAATTTCACAATTAAACTATACATAAACAAGTCTCAATCTTTTGATAGTTATTATTTCTTAAAAACACGCTTTTTGTTTGACAATGGAAATTAATTTTAAATTAATTTCTTCCACTTATATGTTTTGAATTTTGAAAAATAATTTCCATATTTAGAATCCAGAACTTAAAATTGTGTAAATAGATAACTTTTGTTTTTAGACATTTTGAATAATTACGTCGGTAAATAATATATTTACCATGGTTACAAGGTAAATATAGTAAATAAGGTTAAACAAATAATATTATAATAATATTAAATTACCCTAACACGTGTCCTAAAACTATTGGCAGAAACATACCCGACCATGGTAATCATTGGGTTGATTTTGGGACCCCATGGAGCCACTTGTAAGTGATAATGACACTTTATATTAATTAAGTTAAAGTAAATACAAAAATGACATAAGCATATATCTTTTAGGGAAAAAACTTTATAAAGGGTTATATATGTTTTCTTTTCGAATATAAATATTCCTTAGAAATATAAGACTATTTCCTACATAATGGTATTTTATTTATAATATTTAGACATTGAATAATTAAATTTATTTATGACACAATAATGATGCAGTACTTTCTTTATTAATGAAAAAATCAAATAATTGGTATTATAAATGTTAAAATAAATAAAATTTAAATTTTTGATGACATAGACGAATTTTATAGGTTAATATGACATGTTAGTATTGCCTAAATAAATTTAGTGCGAATTAATAATGTTTTTAGTGTTTTAATAACAATCAATTATTAAATAGAGTCAAAATTGTCATGAAAGAGTTTATAAAGAAAATATTATATTATTAATTGATATTCTATTTCTAAAAATCTAAGGTTCAGCCAAAGGACTTATATAATGACTGGTGTAACATTATTGAACCACTTGGGGTTTTCTTGGAAGTATATAGTAAGTTTATTAACTATATAATATAAAAATACATAGATACATGGTAAATGTCAAACTATTTAACTAAGAGTCAAATCTAAAAGTTAAGGTTAATATAGTGACCCAAACTTGTCTAAAACGTATTGGTTGAGAGGTTTTTGACCCATCCCCACCTTATCATTTAAATAATACATTTTTTAACCATTATAAACTGAATTGTATTTTATTATAAAATATTATTTCAGGATTTTCTTAAGGTTCCCCTCACCCCTCTTATAAAATGGCACCCCCTTCTCTCAAATTCATACCCTCAAAGTCTTTTGGTTCAGCCAAACCCTGTCCAAATATCCTCTCAACTTCCCCTAATTCATCTTAGAGGCCTTCCTTTAGTCATAAATCCAACTTAAAGAGCTATTTTTATCACATCAAAAGGAAGAACCCGAAGAAGATGTAATAATTTCACCAGCCACTTTCAAGTTCTTTTCTTATTCCAGTTACTTTTTCTTTGTTGTTTCCATTCTAAAATAATAACTCCAGTATCTTCTATATAATTTTATGTTATTATAAATATTTTACAACCAAATTCATTATTCTATCCATCTTTTTAATGACATGTCACCATATGTGCGTACGTAAGACTTACAGTCTCCACGTCGTGGTGTAATTTTTATTCAATAAAATATTATTTGAATGGGTATAATAATGATGTATAACTGATTTAAATAATAAATATAATATGAAAATGATTCTGTATATATGATATAATATCCAATTATATATTATTTTAATATCAAATGAATGATATTGTCACTCGTACGTACGTACGGATTACCGTATCCACGAACGTGATGAGATTCATTCCCCGTCGTATCCATTCAAGAAAAATATTCATTTGATGATTAAAAATAATGTTTAAATACTTGATATAATTATGTATATGAATAAGATACATCCCATCCATAAAAAATATGACTCACATAACAAATAATATAAATGAAAACGAATCCGTTAGCACCCGAAATGACGATAATACTAAGATATTATTAACAAAGAAATGTTAAAAGATCATATATGATATAATATTAATGCATATGATTATTTTATAATTTAATAACAATCATTTAACCATTATACAGGTGGTTAACCTACCCATGACCAAGGAAAAGTACAAGCTAAGGGTTTATTTCACAATATCTTCATTATCCGAGTTCGTTTATACATAATTATCTACTGGGGCCTCTTTATCATCCACATCCATGATTCATAAAAATGTATTCCAAAACATTTTTAATATTTACTATACTATGGGTTAAATTCATTTATACCCTTTTTTGAATTTTTATAAAATTGTTTGAACGGAATATTTCCATCGTTTTCCAAACAAGGACCATTGTAACATTTTTGACTATATTAAGGTAATAATGTCTTTTTTAACTTATACAGTGGGTGCATCGATTTTCCACTGTTATAAAATCGTCAAAGTTTCCCTTACAATCTTATAATAATTAAATTTTTTCTTTTTTAATTATGTGACTTTTACATGATTTCCAAAAAAGAGATATTTCTCTCAAATAGTTTTGATTTCATCTATGTTAACATCCTTTGAAGGATTTTAAGCTTCTTTAAAGTTGATTTATTATGATACAATATTTATATATAGTATTGAAGGTTTGGTGATATGTTTGACTGTGGATGTGTTAATTTTATACCATTCATGGTTTATGGAGAAAGTATTGGCATTTCTTATGCTAGTTTTAATATGAATGTTTATTTTATGTTTAAACCTGTTCATATAAGGAATGCATTGGACTTAGTATGTGATGTGTGGAGCCCGATATAGATCCTTGATGCATCGGTAGGTCTCATGAGACAAACTAGTTTATTAGAATAAGGCTTCGACAAAATATTATTTGTAGTCTTGGCACAAGCCCCTGACTATGTGGTTATGATAGTGTGACATTATGCATTCAATCATTATAAATGTGGTTATCGATATTGTATGTGATTATTCGACTGGTAGAATATCAATGTGAATAAGTAAAAGGAATTATTTCATTTCACTTTTTCCATATTATGCTGAAGTTCAAGTTTAAAAGGATTTTGTTTTATTTATACATTCCCTTAAATGTTTATGCATATTTATGAATGTTTTTGCTATATTTTTATCCTTACTGAGCATCTAAGCTATCCCCCTTCTATGTTTTATTTTTTCCAGATTGTGAAGAAGTATTTTATGTCTAGCCTATAGGGATAGTCTGAGGGGATATGAGTGTGGACCATGGAGACTATGTTGTTGTAGTTTTCCACATTATAATGTAATGTAATAATTATGAATGCATCTAGGGTTTCCAATGATACTAAACTAATCGGTCTTTCGAGACATGATTTTTGTGATCATTCCAGTGTTATGTAATAATGCACTGACTCTGGGTAACTGGGGTCGGGGCGTTACAGTTGGTATTAGATGAAGGTTAGTATAAAACTTTGAAGATAGATTTAGATAAACTTGCATTAGAGAATGTATCCCTAAGATAGACTTTTATGATTAATATATAAGAACTTCCTATAATTTTGGTATTGTAGATATTTTGTGAGTTTTTCAAGCAATACATCCTTGTCTGGATATGAGCAGGTAGAGGAGGCTCTGACATAGATGTATCTAGGGGTAAAAATTGAAAACACTACTTTGAGCTAGACTCGAACAGGAACTGGTTCATGACAACATGCCTCACTGCACTCTTGGATACGACAATCACGAGGAATATGACTATGATAATTCTCATTTTCTTAACAAACCATTACAATGTGTTTATGGGTATATACATCCTCAAAGAAAACATTTTTTCTATGATTATGGATTATATCCATAAAATTTTCAATATATGTTAACTGATTTACAAGTTTGAAATTATGTATTTCGATTCATAAACTAATCTAGTTTATGACATTTTATAGAAATGGCGCCTAGTGTAATGAATGGAAACTGTATCAATACACACACCCCATGTAGGGATTTCCCTCCAGCTCAAGATAATTATAGTGGAGCTAGTGATACAACTAGTGCTGATCAACTTATCACCATACTGGGATAACTCACGTAGGTTATGAATAATGACCTTACCCATATGGATCACCCTGATCCACAATGTAGAGGATCAATGTTAGATCGCTTTATGAGGCAAAAACCACCAAAAATCAATGGGAGTACAAATACATTGGTAGATGAGAAATGTATAAGTTCTTTAGAGAAAATATTCCATGCCTTAGGGAGTAGCGAAAGGGAAAATGTTGTCATGGAAGTTTACCAAGTCATTGGATATGCTGATAAATGGTGGTCATTGATTCAAAACACAAATAGAAGATGATGAAGTATCAAATATGGAATGGACGGATATTAAAGATATTTTCTTAGAAAATTACATTCCTCGTGACCGTCGAGTAGATATGGAATGGAAATTTCAGAGTTTGAGGAAAAATGAGGATGAGAATGTCACAAAGTATGCGGATAACTTTACAAGGTTAGAGAGATGTGGAGCAGATCATATATGTAACCCAATATGTAATATTGATCATTTCTTTGATGGGTTAAAACTGTTTCTCCATCGAGCATTAGTCTCACAATCCTTCTCATCATACGGAGATATTGTCTCATGTGCTATCAAGATAGAAAAATAATTCTCTAAGTCTTATGACATTATAGCAAAGCAAGAGAAGAAGAGATATGTTGATCACTCTGGAAATGGAAATAAGGGGAAGAAGGGAAATGTTGAATATTCATCCTGTAGTAAATGTGGAATGAAACACCCCAGTACTTTCTTGAAGGTAATGAGAGTCTAATACAAGTGTAGTGAAAAAGGAAACCAAGATCGTGATTCCAAGGGGAAGAAAGAAGCTACTGATGTTCAATGCTTCAATTTCAGGGAGATAGGAGATTATTCAAATGAATGTCCTAAGCATATGGGGAAATTACCTCAGAAAAGGCCAAGGGACCAAGGCCAAGCTTGTGCTATCACTAATGCTGAGGTTGAAGCTCCAAAAGACATGGTGGTGGATAATGTAATGTTTTCCTCAAGTTTAGTCAATTCTTTATTTGATTCTAGATCATTGCATTGTTTCATATCATCCAAATTTGCTAAAAAAATTAGATATTTCCAATTTTATTTAACAAGGGAGTTGTCAGTAAAAACTCTTAAAGGAAGTATCATTGCTATAATGTTTTTTTGAATCAGTTCCCATTAGGGTATATAAATGTTCTTTATTTTCTAATCTCATCATCATACCCATGATTGAATTTGATATAATCCTCGGTATGGATTGGATTTCAGATTATGATGCAAAATTTTATTGTAAGAAGAAGGAGGTTACTATTTTTTATGACTATGATAAAGAACACCTTATCATTAGAGCAGAATCTCCACCACCTAATTCTTATCTAGATCCACCCATAGTATCTCAAATAAATTTAATTATTATGGAGGAATAGAATGAAATAACTTTAGGTGAGGAAAAATAATGTTCAAATAGATGATGTACCTATTGTGAAAGAATATGTTGATGTGTTCACAGAAGATTTATATGGACATCCTCCAGAATGGGAAATTGAGTGTTCCATTGATTTATTTCTTGGATCAAGGCCCATATCGAAGACCCCTTATAGAATTTCAACCGTGGAATTAGTTGAACTAAAGAAACAACAAGAGGAATTAAGTAATAAGGGATTGAGTCACCCTAATGTTTCTCAAAGGGGATCCCCTATCTTTTTTGTTAAGAAGAAAGATGGATCTATGAGGTTATGTATCGACTACATGGAGATCGATTCTATAACAATAAAGAACAAGTATCCCTTACCTCATATTGATGATTTATTTGACCAATTGCATGGAGCTCAATACTTTTCAAAGATTGACCTTCAATCTAGATACCATAATTTGTGTGTATAGAAGGAAGACATTCTGAAGACAACATTTATAACCAGGTACAGGCATTACGAGTTTATAGTAATGCCTTTTGGATTTACTAATGCACCCTATGTTTGAATGGATCTAATGAATAGAGTTTTCAAGGAATATCTCCATGATTTTTAGTAGTATTTATTGATGATATCTTGGTATACTCCAAAAGCTACCAAGATCATTAAAATCACTTGCTTATTATTCTAAATACTCTTAGAATACATGAATTATATGGAATGTTTAGCTAGTGTGAATTCTGGCTTTAGGGGATTTATTTTCTTGGCCATATTTTCTCTAAGGATTGAATCTATGTTGATCTTTATAAGACAATAGCAATTCAAGAATGGCCAGCATCGACGATTACATCTGAGGTACACAGTTTTTTTGGTTTAGCAGGTTATTATCAATATTTCATCCAGAATTTTTCCTGGTCGGCTAACCCATTAACAGAGCTCACATGAAAAGGGGTTATATTTTTTTGGACAAAAGAGTGTGAAGAATGGTTTGAAGAACTGAAGATAATATTAGTCAATGCTCTTATATTGACTCTACCATTGGGGAATCATGGGTTTGTTATGGATAATTATGCTTCAAATAAAGGACTTGGTTGTGTCCTTATGTAGAATGATAGGGTTATTGCCTATGCATCACGAAAGCTAGCAATTCATGAGAAAAACTATCCTACTCATGAGCATGAGTTAGAAGTTATAATATTTTCTTTGAATATATAGAGAAACAATCAATATGGTGAAAATAAGATATTTATACTGATCATAAGAGTTTGAAGCATATTTACTCACAGAAAGAACTCAACATGAGGAAATGGAGATGGCTTGAACTACTCATGGATTATGATTCCATGACACACTACCACTCGGGGAAGGAAAATAAGGTGGAAGGTGCTTTGAGTAGAAAGGTTCATGGAGTTTTGAACATGATGAGAGTTGAAAGGGATACTATTTTCATGGATCTAGTGAAGATGGATATGGGAATTACCATGGAAGGTGACACATCGATACTTTTTCAAATGGTTTCCAAACCATCTTTACTAGAAAGGATAAAGAATTCTCAGACTGGTGATGAAGAGTTTAAAAAGAAGATTAATGCTGTGAAAGATGGTAGATTGAGTGAATTATTGTGGGAGGATGAAATTTTGAAATTTGGGAAGAGATATTATGTTCCTGATATACCTGATCTAAAAAGATAATTGTTGGATGATGCTCATAGTTCCAATTTCTCTATAAACCCTGGGAGCACAAAAATGTATAGATATTTGATGGAACATTTTTGGTGGGACAACATGAAGATGGAGATTACTGATTTTGTGTCAAGATATATGGTTTGTCAATAAGTGAAAGATGGAAGGAAACAACCTGGAGGAGTTATGCATCCTCTTCCCATACTTGAGTGGAAATGGGATAATATTATGATGGAATTTGTCATGGGACTACCAAGGACTCCTAGAAGTAACGATGCAATATGGGTCATTGTTGATCTTTTTACCAAGTCCCCACATTTGCTTTCTATAAGAAAATATTTACCACTTGAACATCTAGAAATATTATATGTTAATGAAGTTGTTAGACTTCATGGAGTATCCCTATCGATTTTTTCTGATCATGATCCATGTTTTACATCAAGATTCTGGAAAAGTCTTCAGAATTCATTGGATACTAAACATTGTTTGAGCACTACCTACCACCCCCAAACTAATGGGCAATCAAAAAAGACTATTCAAACCTTAGAATACATGTTAAGATGTTTCTCACTTGACCTTCAGGGTATATGGGATCAATATTTACCTCTGGTGAAATTTTATTATAACAATAGATTCCATTTATGTATTCAGATGGCACCATATGAAGCGTTATACAGAAAGAGATATGACACACCAACATGTTGGGATGATGTTGGTGAAAGAAAACTCGTTGGCTAAGAACATGTGGTAGAAATGATGGAAAAGGTGAAGGTAATCCAAAACTACATCAAAGAAGCTCAATGTAGGCAGAAGAGCTGTGCCAGTAACTGAAGGAAGGATTTGGAATTTCAGGTAGAAGATCATGGTTTCTTGAAGGTATTTCCATGGAAGGGTGTTATAAGTTTTGGTAAGAAGGGTAAATTGAGTCACTGGTACATCAGACCTTTCAAAATTCTAGAATGAAATAGGGTTGTAGCTTACCAGTTGGCAATGCCGTCAAGTCTCTCCAAAGTTCACAATGTACTCCACGTATCACTATTGAGAAAATACATTCTTGACCCAACACATGTACTCACCTATTAGGAATTAGAACTGGAACCCAATCAATATTATTGCGAAGATCCTATCAAGATTCTTGATACAAGAGAATAAGTGCTGAGAAACCGCACGACTCGTCCAGTAAAAGTTCTATGGAGAAACCATAGGATGGAAGAGGCAATGTGGGAACCTGAGAAACTTATGATGAAGAACCACCCGAGTATTTTTATGTAGTAATATTCTAGAAATTTTGAGGGCAAAATTATTTGAAGGAGGGGGGAATGTAACACCCCAAGCTTCCACAGTACGCTTCTCTTTGAATAATGCAGTAGCATGTGTTGTATGCAACTTCGAGTTCTAACACACCAAAACGAATCAAAATAGCCGTTATGAATAGTAATACCCAATTTTAGAATATATATGAATTTTATCTTTCAAAATGGACTTAATTTTTGGATTATAAATGTCTAAATTAGCTAAGGGTGAATTTTTGGTACTTTCCTGATAACTTTCATATTTAAATGAATAGTGAAAATTACTAAACATTAATTAAAAACAACTTTTTTAATCCAAATAATTTATTATGATAAATTATACTATTGAGTGGTTTTATGGTTTAATTAGAATATATTTTTACCATTTAATCCAATATTGGTAATTGGATGTAATTTCACATGTAAACTAGACATAAACAAGTGTTAATCTTTTGATAGTTATTATTTCTTAAAAAAACATACTCTTTGTTTTGACAACAAGAATTAATTTTAAATAATTTTTTTCCAACTCTTTGTTTTGAATTTAAAAAAATGGATTCCATATTTATAATCAGCAGGTCAAAATATTGTAAATAGATAAATATTATTTTTATACATTTTGAATAATTACTTCAGTAAATATTTTATTTACCATGGTTATAGGGTAAATCTGGTAAATAAGGGTAACAAAATAATATTATAATAAAATTAAATTACCATATCATGTGTCCTAACCCTATAGGATGAAACATGTCCAACCATTTCCATATTTGGGTTGATTTTGCGACCCCATGGATCCACTAGTAAGTGATAATGACTCTTTATATTAATTATGTTAATGTAAATACTAAAATGACATAAGCATATATCTTTTAGAAAAACAATTTTTAAATGAGGTTATATATGTTATACTTTCGACTATAAATATTAATTCGAAATATAATATGATTTCCCACATAATAGTATTTTATATTTAATTTTTAGACTTTGAATAATTAAATTTATTTATGACACAATAATGATGCAGTATTTTACATATTAATTAAAGAATCAAATAATTGGTATTATAAATGTTGAAATAAATACAATTTGAACGTTTTTATGACATAAAAAAATTTTATAGGTTAATATGAAATGTTATGATTTCTTAAATGAATTTAGTTTGAATTAATAAAGTAGTTCATACTTAACAAAAATCAAGTATTAAATAGTTTCAAAATTGACATAAAAGGGTTTTTAAACCAAATATTATATTATTAATTGATATTCAATTCCTAAATATATAAGGTTCAAAAAAATGACATATATAATGATAGGTGCATCATTAATGAATTACTTGAGGTTCTCTTGGAAGTATATAGCAATTTTGTTAACTATATAATATAAAAATACAAAGAGACATGGTAAATGTCAAACTATTTAACTAAGAGTTGAATTTTAAAGTTAAGTTTAATATAATGACCCAAACCTGTATAAAACCTATTGGTTGAGTGGTTTTCAAACCATCCTCACCTTAACTTTAAATAATAAATTTTTTATACACAATAAACAGAAAATTATTTTATTATAAAATAATATTTCTAGCTTTTCCTAAGGTGCCCCTCACCCCTCTTATAAAAGGGCACCCCCTTTTCTCTAATTTATACCTTCAAAGCCTTTTGGTTCAGCCAAAATCTACCTACATATCCTCTAAAATTACCTCAATTCATCCTATAGTCCTTCATTTGATCATAATTCCAACTTAAAGATCCCTTTTGATCAAATCAAAATGAAGAACCCGAAGAAGAGGTAATAATTTCCCCACCCTCTTTCAAGTTCTTTTCTTCTTCCACTTACTTTTTCTTCGTTGTTTCCATTATAAAATAATAACTCCAATATCTTCTGTATACTATGATGTTAGTATAAATATGGTACAACCAAATTCATTATTCTATCCATCCTTTGAATGACATTTCACCATACGTGCGTACGTACGGCTTACAGTCTCCACTTCATGGTGTAATTGTTATTCAATACATTATTATTTGGATGAGTATAATAATGATGTGTAACTGATGTAAATAATAAATATAATGTGATAATTATTCTGTATATATGATATACTATCCAATTATATATTATTTTAATATCAAAAGAATGATATTGTCGCTCGTGCGTACGTACAGATTACCGTCTCCATGAACTTGATGAGATTCATTCCCCGTCGTATCCATTCAAGACTAATTTTCATTTTATGATTAAAAATTATGTTTAAATACATGATATCATTCTGGATATGAATAATATACATCCCATACATAACAAATATGACTCACATAATAAATAATATAAAAGAAAACAAATCTGTTAACACCCAAAATGACTAAAATACTTTGATATTATTAATAAAGCAATGTTAAAAGATCATATATGATATCATGTTAATGTATATGATTCTTGTATAATTTAATAACAATAATTTAACCATTATATACAAGGTTAACATACCCTCGACCAAGGAAAAGTACAAGGTAAGAGTTTATTTCATAATCTCTTCATTATCTGAGGTTGTTTGTAGATAATTATCTATTGGGACCTCTTTATCATCCACATCCATGTTTCTTAAAAATTTATTCCAAAAACATTTTTATTATTTAATAGACTATGGGTTAATGTCATTTATTCCCTTGTTTTTACTTTCTATAAAATGGTTTGAAAGGAATCTTTCCGTCATTTTCCAAACAAGGTCCTTTTTATCCTTTTTGACAAAAATAACATAAGAATGTATTTTTTTAACTTATACAGTAGGTGCAGCTATTTTTTTCCATTATAAAATCATCAAAGCTTACCTTACAAGCTTATAAAAATATTTTCAAAGTATATGTTTTATTTTATATTCATGTGACTTTTAAATGTTTTCAAAAAGATAGATATTTCTCTCAAATAGTTTTGATTTCATCTATGTCAACATCCTTTGATGTATTTTAAGCTTCTTTGAAGTTGATTTATTAGGATACAAAATTTCTATATAGTAATGAAGGTTTTGTGATATGTTTGACTATGGATGTGTTAATTTCATAC
Organism: Viscum album; assembly: GCA_963277665.1. Classification (NCBI taxonomy): domain Eukaryota; kingdom Viridiplantae; phylum Streptophyta; class Magnoliopsida; order Santalales; family Viscaceae; genus Viscum; species Viscum album. The sequence continues at coordinate 1,494,242,853 of OY728119.1, read as the reverse complement.
AAGTTATTGTTTTTGGAGAACGTATTATCATTTCGTATACTATTTTTAATACGAATGTTTATGTTATGTTTAAACATGTTCATATGAGGAATTCATTAGACATAGTAAGTAATGGGTTGATCCCTCTATAACTCCTCGATGCATCGGTAGGTCTCATGAGACAAACTAGTGTCTTGGCACAAGGCCTTGACAAAATCTTATTTGTAGTCTTGTAACAAGGCCTTGCAAATATGGTTATGATAGTCTGGAATTATGCATTCCATTATTATGAAAGTGGTTATTGATATTGCATGTGATTATTCGACTAGTAGAATATCAATGTGAATAAGTAAATGACATTATTTCATTTTATTTTTTCCATATTATGCTAAAGTTCAAGTTTAAAAGTCTTTTGTTTTTTTATACATTGAAATAAATGTTTATGATTATTTATGAATTTTTCTACTATATTGTTATCCTTACTGAGAATCTGAGCTCACCCCTTTCTATGTTTTATTTTTCCCACGATGTGAAGAAGTATTTTATGACTGACCTACAGGGATAGTCTGAGGGGATATGAGTGTGGACTATGGATACTATGTTTTTGTAGTTTTTCACTTTATCGTGTAATATAAGGCTTATGAATGTATCTAGTATTTCCAAGTATACTAAAATAATCCCTCTTTAGAGACATGATCTTTTGTGATCATGCCGATGTTATGTAATAATGCACTAACTCTGGGTAACTGGGGTCGGGGAATTATATCCGCCACTAGTTCTGATTCTTGTTTAGGTTGAAGTCCTTTATCCAACAAAACTTCTTCATTTTAATTGAATATTTTATAATCTATTTTTTCTTGATTATACATGTCCAAAATTTCTAGAAAATAGATACCTATAACATGACCATTCAACATTTCCTTGATGAAAATAGTAAGTTCATAAAACTTTTTTAAGTGTGCCATCACATAATTATCTACTATTTCTCCTTGAACAGGTGAGTTATCAATCTTGGAAGAATAATTATATTTGGAATAAATAATGTATTTTTTAATTTTTTAATGAAATAGAAGAAAATATTTATAAAAAGTCATAATTAGATTTTTGTAGTTGACTCCTGAAAACAACGCCATGTTCTGACATGTTTTAGTCATAGGGTGTGACAAAAATAATTTTTCCTAAGTTAAATGTAGTAATGTGGTCATCCTGGTTTTTATATATATAAGATCATACAAAAATCAATCTTTCATATTAAATTTTGAGAAAGAAGAGGAGGTTTATTTGAAATTATTTTATTTTGAAAAGAATCAAAAAGAAAAAAAAGAAATCAACTATGAAATATATTTAAATCAAATTTACAAATAATTTGATTTAAAAAAACGATGTGAATTGTGTGATAAGGTCAGGTTCAATTTTACAATTGTAATTCTATCAGTTTTCCAATTTAACAGATCCTATTCTACTAAGCCGATTAAAGTAAGATTCCATGATCGATTCCTCTCAATCCCTTATTCGAATGGTGATTGTGAGAGAAAAACATTCAAAGATCCCATCTTGATATGCTCTTCTGGTCTTATGTTAGATATTTGTAGATAATACCAATAATTGACTTGGGAAATACCCATTATAGTCTTATTTATACCAAAATATAAAAAAATACACTACCCCTCCCACACATACTGGGAGTCCCTGAGTAATTCACTATTAAGCACTGGTTTATTCCAAAAAATGTAATTTATTACTTAATAGAGGGATAAAATGATCATTGAACAAAGAAATAACAACAACAGAATCTAAAACCAATTTAAATCAGACTTGATCATAAAAAGTTCTACTCGAAATTGAAACTAACATCATAGAATAGAGAAAATATTTTATATAATTAAGAGCATGAAATCAAGCATTACAAAATGTAAAATATCACCTTCCCTAATCACATAGAAGATAAACCCTACATCTTAATTGTATCCATGAAAAGGATTGAATAAGAATACATTAAAAACATAAAATAAATAAAATAGTGTAAATTACGAACAAAAAATTTCTCCTTCAAAATATGAAAACTAAAATTTTGATTCACTTATTCCCAAAAAACTCCAAAAACATGGAAATATCCCTTATTGAAAGTTATTTGAAATGAAGTCAGATATCGACTATCAAATTTAAAATTACATTAGAAACTTTTAGATGGTGAGTTATAAATTAATTACTCAAGTTCACTATTTTTGGATGACGAGACTCTTCATGTTCCTCCAACTGGACTCATGAAAAGACAACCTAATTGAGATAATTTTTCCATGGTATTTAATAGGGGAATTAATATTTTACTTTTATTTATAATATATCACGTATCACCTCATTGATATATATCTAGTCAAAGATATTCCTTTATTATAGATTTGGTGTCCATTCTATCATCAAAAAATAATTATCCATAAAATTTATTTTTATGGGCCAGTGTGTTTCAGATTTGATCTAGGTCTAGAAGAAAATTTTGAATCCCATGAACAAAAAATTTGAAAAAAAATAATCCCTTAAATTGGATAAAATTATTCAAAGATATGATCACAATATAATAGTTCTAGGAAGATATTAAATTTACATAATTAACCAGTTTCCACAATTAATCCCAAAATTCACCAGAAATAATAAAATGATGGAAATAATATCAAATTGATTAATTGGAATGTATTAAAAAAAATAATAAACATATGAAGATTTATTATATTATTTTACCTATAATAAATATAGGATATGGAGATAATAATAGAACTAAAAAGAAGGTTTTTCATTGTTTCAAATAATATTTATTGTGAGTCTGGGAGTTAAATAGGAATAAGAATAACTAAAACTTAATGGAAATATCTTATGGGTGAAGTCTCTAGTTTATTATATTTTAGATTATTATATTATTGTTTTTGGGGATAATATTAAACATGTTAGTAAAAAACATTTTGTATCATAAGTACAAGGATAAACCCTACTCAATGAATCTAACATGTTAAAACTAATGAATCATGTGATCATGGGTTTTTCTAGATTAGGTAAAAGAAGTATCCATTAATTTTAAATATAGGACCATGAAAATTGATTGTGAATTGTTTATATACTATTCGATTTCTTTGGAGAATTGTGAAAAAGAATTAGTCACTCAATATTTTAAGAGAATAAGGTTATTTCTTAGTGGAATATAAAAGGAATAAAATGATCCACTGATTCACATCTCCTCCATGTGAATTCATATTATTCTTATGAAATTTCAAGAAAAAATAATTAAATAATAAAATAAAAATTCACTTTAAACAGGTTGTGAGAAATTTAATCAAAATTGATAAATATTTTAAGTTTATTTCATTGTCCACCAATAATTCTAAACATCAATTCCTCGATGGGATCTATATCATAACTAAGTGATTTGAATCAATCCCCAAAAATAAATAATATAGGATGGAAGGGTAAAGACTATTTAACCTATTGGAAGAGAAACACTAGAGAACACTAATAATCACGTTTTCTATCTATCAATGGAATAAAGAATACAACCCTCTTATATGTTATTTATAGTAAAAGTGGAATTCAATAGCCTCCAATGAAGTTAAATTTGTATAAAATCAAATTTGGTTCAACAAATAGCCTAAAAAGTTTAGTTACAAAATTTGATAGCATTACCAAATTGATTAAGTCCCAAACCACCTTTGGAAGTGCATTGATTATCCCCCAAATTTCATAAATCTAGAAAATAATGTTCTTAAATGATCACTCAATGTGGGATTATATTTTTTAAACATATAATGTTCCTTGAAAACTGATTACATGAATTTCATTTCTAAATCCCTTTCGGTATTTTCCATTTTATCATGGGTACATATTAATAATATATATATATCATTATTTATAATAAAATTTCACTTTTAAAATCCCAGTAGGCTCATAAAATTACACTGAGATAGTGGTGAATTAGAATGAACCCATATTTACTAAATTATTTTCACTTTAATAATTTAAACCACTATACCTATTAGGTTGAATGGATATCATACATATCATGAAACACATTCACATATATTGTATGAAATCATGTAAAGAAATCATGAAAAATGATATTTTTACAAGATTCCCCCAAATATGAGTGACCATTTCCTTGTAGTGTTCATTTAGATTCTAATACATAGGTGATCACTTCTATAATAATGTGAAATAATATGGTGAGGGTATCATCCTTCACCCATGAGGATATCACCTAAAAGTCTTCAGGTCTCCCAACGTGTTATTTATATTGACTCATTCCATTTTATAATTTTCATCCAATAAAAACTCTTCAACATGTTCTTGAATATTAATAGGATATCACAACATCACCAATGTATATCATCTTCCTAAAACTTATGAATTCAATAACAAATTGGTTTTTAATAGAAAAAACATTCAAGTTTTCATTTTCCTTTTAAACTTTTGAATGATCAATACATTAAAATAATGAAAACCTATGTGTTGTATTCTTCCTCCTAAATTAATAACATCAATAAACAATACATAATCTAGTAAAAGTGACATGACCCAAGTCAAGTTCCTGATCACCCTCGCTCAAAACTATTGATATGGAATCATAGTATATATAATGGGAATTATTTCCTCCAATAAAAAAAGAATATATATGGATATTTTACCCACAAGTACAACACACCCACTCTGTACCTCCAAGAACCATTTACAACAAAAATATCCAACATGAAATAATATTAAATAAACAAAACATATTCAGGACACATTCACAAGATGAACTGAAAATAAATACACAACAACAAGAGAATTGAACAACATCTAGAATAAATAAGGAACAACATGACCGATATTTCCATGATAAAAAAATAAAATCCAAGGTACCCAACATAATATTCATTCAACCTCAATGTTAACCATGATATTTTATAGAAACATATTTCTAAAACCAAAATAATGTTACAATGAAAATTTTAAAACCATTACATAATTTAAAACACACCTTTTTAAATCTTCCTTTAAGAAGACTTTTTAAAACTACATGAGAAATAAATTCAAAATAAACTAATAGGAACCTTAATTAAATTAACTAACCAAAATTATAAAAAAACAATGTTAAAAAATGAAATAGTAAGAAATATAAAACAAAAGTAACATTGGTAGAATATGACATGTGGAATTAGTAAGAATAATGTAAAACAAGATTAATATTATTATTTTTTAAATTAGAAAAGAACAAAGTATATTTAATCAGGGGAAAAATTTAGACCCATAATGAGATGATCCTAAACCTATTCTAGTAGAACCATATTCTGAAATATTTATGAATCTCAAGTCTATAACCTACTAAATACTCATATCTAGCCCCACCAATTGAACTCCCCCTAGGCTAAGGGATTTTCTATTACAGGTGGTGTTTGTTCAGTGTCATCATGACTACATATTAACTATCTTGTAACCTATCACTAAGATGTTTATGATTCTATTGATAATAAAAATAGGAGGTATGGTAATATTTATAATCTATTACTATATTTTAACCTATCAATAAAAAAACTCATAATTCCACATCATAATAATTTCACCTGATCCAACCTCCTCGCACTCTCAAATAGAAACCCCGTATCTAAGACACACCCAAGAGAATAAAAAAAGTTGTATTAACTCAAAAAGTCACATATAATATAATAAAATGGGGATTTATATAAGTCTAAGACATATTTTTGAAAAAATATTAATAGAATTATCCAACCATGATATATAATTTAAAACTAGTAAGATATTCTAAAAATTGACTTTGAAAACCATTTCCAAATAAGTTTCACTTAAAACACCCATTATAATGTTCCAAACGTGTCTTACTCTTTCTCTTTAGAATATCCCCTAAAAAATTCTTTAGAATACCATTTTGAAATATAAATACCTTTAAAAACTATTTTAACTCTTAAGAAACAAAAAATTAAAAAAAACATAGTATTCATATAGAATATATATTATCAGTATCTCAATAAATAATAGATAATAAATAATAAAATGATGTAAACCATAAATAAAATAATATTTTACAATATAAACACATCAATATACACAAATAATTAAAATTGAAATCAATAAATAACCTAATCCCTTAATTCATCTCACATGAAAACTTGTAAGGTCCAGAAAAATCAATTGAATAATTAAATATATCAAGAAAAAAAATATGATTTTATCATATACCTAGTGTAAATAAATTTATTTTAAATCAACTCATAAGCTTATAAATTTTACCAATCTTTTTATAAACCCACTAACGGTTTCTAAAATATTATTAATTTTAAGGGATTATTTTTAGAAACCCAAGAATTCATGGTGTGTCTAGAAAATGAAAATACAAGAAAGAACCTACCTCTAATGTTGTGATGAAAAATAGAAACTATAAAATATTGAATAAAAAAACTTAAAAGATAATTTTTATACCTTAAACTAAATTAATCATAAAGTACAAGGTAGAAACCCCACACTAGGGTTTGTATAAGAGGATACAAAATAAATGGAATGAGGAAAATAATAAGAATATGATGATGAGAGAATAAAAAGACCTAAACTTGATAGATCCTCTTTAAAATAGATGGATTAAAACCCAAAAATAAAATAGAATGTGGGATGCCCATAGGGATACTCTTTAGCACACCCCATTAAAATGGGTTGAAAGTTCGTAATTCAAGTTTAAAATTGATAAAGGGAATATAGTTACCCATTATTTTAGAACATATAATTTCTTTAAATATATTCTATAATAGGTATCTTGTTTCTCACAAAAGACCAAGAAAAAAGTCATAATACACATTACTACAACATAAGAAAACAAATTAATTCATTATGAGGATAAAAATAGAATTATGAAAATAAAAAAGTGTGATAAATGCACAAGTACAAAAAAATACCATGAATGAATAATATTTATCTGAATTTCTTTCCATAAAGAACATAACACTAATAAAAACTATTGATAAAATGTTAAAAATTGAAATAATGTTTTTTATGTTGAGAAAAAAGTAAATGAATAATATTAACGACCATATTAATGTTTTTCTATATATTAGAATAAAATATAAACCTTATATATAGATGTTGTTTTGGGAGAAGGAGGAAGGAAATGGTCTCCGGAAAAATAGATTGTTTCTATAAATAAAACTATTAGAATTATAATAATTTACCCACTAAAGTTTCACATGTAGATTAGCATAGTGGAAAACTAAAACTCATGAACTTCACTTACCATTTGAAGAATTGTACCAGAAGTAGGATGTAACATCACCCATACCAAAAAACTAAGTCCACCTTAGACACACCTCATGAAAAAACATAAAATTCAATGGAAATACAAAAAATTATAATACATGAAACTGATATATATAAAGTAGTAAATAAAAACAAGATATATTTATCATTCTTAAAAACTTTTTCCAATATTTATAGGAGGAACCACTTCATAATAATTATATTACCATAAGTACAGAATAATACAATCAATGAATAAACACCATTAGTAATTTCTCATTATTTAATTATTAAAACTATATAAAGCTTCAATGTAATATGCATGCATCTGTTTCACTCTCACATGTATTGATTCTCTGTATTGGGTCAGTCCCTAATTTGTTTTATAGGAAATTTATCTGGTTTTCTAGGTCACATATCATTCCTATATTCATTGGGGGGACTCCAAATATAATGACATTGTTTATTTCATGTAAAACATTTGACTTTAAATATTTTACTTGATAAAAACTTCTAGATTAAAATTTCTAGATAATTATTTTTGTAAGGTTCACTAACATTCTAAACCAACCTTAAAGTCATTAGAGGATATAGACATCTGATGGCCATACTATTTCTAAAGATATGAACTACTATTTCGTATATGTCGAGCCCAAATATGTATTTCTGATCAATGTTTTGATGCATATAAATCCAATTCTTGAACATCAGATACTCTAAATATCTGATGTTATGAAAATTTGGTACTCTAAACCTCGGATTCTATAAAAGAGGCTTCACATACTAATTATATCCCACTGGAATACTTATTCTTGACAAAATCTCAAAAACCATGCTTAGTAAAATTCCTTCCTCAGTATATAGTATCATAATTCATCCACCTTGTCTATTCCATTCAGCAATCCCCATTGAGACATGACACTACTTTATAAGTTTAATGAGCTTAAGACTTAGTGAACATTTACACTAGGTTTTGGATACTAGAGAACTCTAGAGATTTAAAACATTCTCCTACTTCATATTTATAATGAATTGTTTACTTCAAGTCAATTTTATTTTCACTTTCATGAAAAACTAGATTATGATACAAGTGGATTTCAGTTTGGATGTCACAGAAAATAATACATTCTTCCTAACATATTCCTTATTCCTTTTAGAAATTCTTCAACCAAACTATATCCTTACCAGCATCCATTATTTTAAAAATAAATTATTTCTTGAAGTAGTTTTCCATGCTCATTAACCTTTATTTAAAAGGTTTAAAATGGGAATTTCATAATGTTTGATGAATGGGTCACTTTTTAACATCTTCAATAAAGTTTAAAAATGATGGTGACTTTTAAAATTTATGACTTGAACATATTTCCTCATCATCATAACAATTTTTTTCCATATTCCTTTAAAATTATCTAAAATTAATCAAAAGAATAAAAATTTAATAATATTTTCAGAATTTTTATTTTGTAAAATTACAAAAACAAATATGTATTTTTCATTGTTTTCTAATAAACTTTTGAAATGTTATTTTAAATGTATCATCATCTATGTATCATACTTTAATGATTCATATGAATCTCTAGGGACATGATCCTATAATAATATTCAATACCGTTATCTAAATGGTTTTTAATGATGTCTTGAAGAGATCATCAAGAAACTCATTTCTATTTCATGGTAAAATGATCCTATAATATTTTTGATGAAGTGAAAGAATATATGTGTTTTATTTGATGATATGTTACTTGTAAATTATTGATAAAAGAGTGATTTTGGTGAAAACTCAGATATCTAAATGAATTTTCCTAATATACGATTGGTGGGTCTATTATAGATCTCTAATGCATTGGGTAATGATATAAAGTTAATTAGATGAAGGTTATTTGAATAAAATATTAGTGTTATGTTACTCCTTAGAGAACATAGAGTTATCTGATTTTATTTTACTTCTAATAGATAACATAGTTTACTTGTTATATTTAACTCCAAATAGATATGAAAATTATCTAGATAGGTGAGTCCATAATTATTTTTTATGTTTTAAGATACCTACACTATTTTTCAATGCTTTCCATGAGTTCTAATTGATTGGTTTCTCAAATATTATTTTTAAAAGGATCATGATTTCTAAATTACCTAAATATTATCTTATATTTGAGATTTATTCCATGTATCATGATTTATGTTATTTATGTTTATGGGTAGTGTTTATATTATTCTATTATCATCCACTTTTATTATATAATTTCACCTTTATTCTCATCTTATTCTCATTGAGGACATTCAGTTATTAATTTTTTATGTTTACCCATACTAAGTGTTTGATCTTACCCTACATATGTTTTCTATTTCTCTAGTTTATGAAGAATTGTTTAAAATTAATTATGTATAGAAACATTTCATTTGTGAATAATTTTTTTGGATATATTAAAGAATTATTATGAAATAAGAAAATTTGGGTATAGTATGAAAAATGATCATTGGAAGACAATGGTTTTGTAATGTAAGAGGTTGTAAAAATTCTATAAAACAATAATACTAAAAGGTTCTCATGTATTTTAGTGATCAAATATATTTTTATGAATTGTTATGCTTAGTATCACTAAAATCATATCATGTTTATCGATATAAAAACCTTAATTGGAAATATTATGTTTTTAGCACTAGATCCAGGGGTGTGGATTCAGGGATGTTAAAATTTGTATCAGAGTAGGTTTGGACATATTTTGAGATTATGTTTTTTTCATGTTAGGTTAACAAAAGAGTTGTGGATACTATCATGTTTTTATAATTTTACAGTTTAGCATATGTTTCATGAATAAATTATCCCTTTAATTTCATATATGATTATACCTAAAGGTGATTTGAAACATTCAATGGGTTTTTAAGGGATGCTATATTGAGTTAATAATTATCTATTTGATATTGGGTAAACCTTGATATTTTATAAATGAATTTCTTACTAGGTGATAATTTTATTGATATTTATGATCAATCTGAGGATAATAACTGAGTTTATTATATAATGTTTACTCATGTAATTTTGGTGAAGTTCACAACATTGTATGATTTTTTAGTGATTTAATTTATTTAGGTGAAAACCTATTTTGATGGGTTTTATGGATTATCTATTTAGGAAATGATATATGTTAGTCCTTAACTATTATAATTGAAGTATTGGGGATAAAGTTTATATAACATTAGGTAAAGGTTATTTGGGTATTATATATTCAGGTGATAACCATTTTGGTTTTAGTAAACACATGAGGAATATATTTTAATGTTTTTGTGGATAGTGTCAAAGCCTCATTTTTATTATTAAACCAAAGACATCTTTTTACTGGATAGAGGGATACCGACTACATTTCCTGAAGGCCCAAGGCCAAGTGTCCTGAATACTAGGCTAGAAAGACCAATTTTTTTCCGAAAGTGCCCTTCGGTGAATAGTACTTCTACAATACTCCGACTGCTAGAGTACCCGCTAAAGTACCGCCACCACTACAGTATCGCCACGGCTACAGTACCTTCTACAGTGCCTTGCTACAGTGATGCTATAGTACCTGGAAATTATTCCCTTCCCAGATTCAATCTTGTGTTTTTTAAATTCCAAGCATGATCCTATACCACTTGGGTATAGGCTTGTTGGCATGAATAATATCTTTTAATCATTTTAAATATTGTATGGTCAATCATAATATTATTATATTTCTTTAGGTATTAAATATTCATACTAATATTTCGGAGTAAAATATGAGGCAAATGTGGAAAATGTTTATAACATGCAACCAAATGATTAGATTTAATTTATGTATTTGAAGAAAAATAATTTAAGTATATTTCATTATATTCTTATTATAAATATTAAATCATTTCATAAACTTTATGAAAGGTATCTTGAAATAAAAATTTTTATCATATTACCTTCATTTCTAGTGAATTGATTTTCTTCTTAATCACTAATTGATTTATGGGTTTTTGGTCATTAAATTTTCTAGGATAAATTTATCTATCACCCTCTACTATTCCGTAGTAGTTTTTTCTCCCCTATATCCATATTTTAACCCCTTATTATTTTTATCATTATATTGGAACCTAATTATATGTGTTTTTAAGTAGCCTTTATGTTTCCGAAATTCCCTTTTCAAGGTAAGTTATATTAACCCCTTTTAGGATGTGGATTTCTGACAAAGTGGTTTTAAAATATATAACCCTTGAATTACAATACTCAAGATTAAATTGAAAGGACACGATTTATTTATTGGGAGGGGTGGGATTTAGTATATTGATATTTTAAAATATTATTATATAAGACTTCTAATATGAAACACATCACTAAACTTAAATGAACCATGAAATAAACATATTATAATTATGATAATTATAATATATCCATTAATTTTGTGGTTATTAAAATAAATAAAATAATTATGAAATAGTTTTATGGTGGTTCTACTTAATAAAAATTGATTGATTACTGCTCAGTAAATAAGTTTCAATTTTTGATGAGGTCATTTTATACATCACAAATATTTTTTCTTCAAAATTGGTTTATTTTTATTTTTGTGAGAAAATATTAAAATTGTTTTTTCCAAATATAGAAATATTATTCCATAAAAAGATATAATTTTTTAAATCATAATATCAAAATTAGACTGATGTTAGGTTTTGGTATTTTTTTGAAAGAATTATTGTTTTTGTGAATAGAACAAAATAACCATTTTATAAAAAAATGTCATTTACATTAAAGTATTTATGATTTCCATTTTTTGGAGTTGTTATTAAAATATAATTACTTTATTTTGATTAAAAATAATAACATTAATTTCATTATATCAATTATATTCAGTATTTTTCTATAAAAACATTTTTATATTTAAAAAAAATTGAAAGTCATTCTTCTATGGGTTTTGTAGGTTTATTTTTTTTAAAAAAATACTCTAATTATAGCAATTTAAAATGATAAAAATTATTTAATTTTTTAATTATCTTATAAAAAATTAGTAAATAATGTAACTTTATTTTTTTTATAATGAATAGTAACCACTATAAAATGTTTCATCTTATTAAAGGGTAAAATTGGATAAACAAGGTTAAAATTATCAAATAAGGCTTAAAAATATTCCATAATCTTGACTATATTTCATTAGATGAGTTTAATTTGACTTTGAACTTCTTATTTTAAAATATATGATAATTTGTGGAATTGTTTTATAAATACCTGTATAATATTTTAAGTAATAGAATATTCCAAAATGCCTCCTTCTTTATTTAAATGTTTATAATATTTAATGGGATGGATAAAAAAATATTAGATGGTTATAAAAGATTATTTTGAATATTAGTAAATATATTTTATTATGATAATTTATTTTTATATTTTAGTGATGAAATAATTTTCTTAAATTCTTATGAAACATACAAATAGTGGTTATGAAAGCTGTATAATAATCAAGTAAATTATTCTAAAAACACAAAAATTTATGTTATTTCTGGTCAATTTTTGGTATCGCAATTATTTTTTAGATTAATATAAATTATTTTTAATTTTTATGATGTTTTTAGTTTAATTACATTACTCTATTGATATTTTTTGACGTCAAATTATGTAAATAGTTCCATAAATGATTTCTAATGGTATTTTATGTTATATAATATTTTATTAAATGATTTAAATTCATAAAAATATTATATTTTCCCAATTTAATGGGATATGGTCAATGATATAAACCATTTTCCACTTATGGGTCTCTTTTCCTTTAATTGTAACATTATTAACCCCTAAAGAGTAAAAAACTATAACGCTGTGATAATATTAAAAAGTGTTAAAGGGGGTTACAACTACAAGATAAGGGTTAAAACATAAAATTAATTGGGCTAAATATTATTTTATTAGAGTATTCATACTTATATCTATCCAATATTTTAAATATATCAATTTTTTCTACTTTAAAATGATAATTAATTTATCATTTAATACATTAAGTAGTTCTATGTGTTCCCCTCTCCTCTCTTATTTTAGGACACCACCTCTCCTCTATTACTCACACTTCATGAGACACATAGATCTACCAACAAGAAAAAAATCTTCCTAAATTATTTTTAAATATTATATACCTTCTTTCCTTCTAAAAAGGCCATTCCTAGGATACTTAAAGAGATATGCAACGGTGGTTCATCAAATAGGAGGTAATCATCTCCATTGAGAATTTTCATTTTACTTGTTCTTATACCTCCTTAAATTCTATATTAACCATTAAAATATAGTGAAATTACTATCTCCCATATATAGAGATTTTATTATGTTAATTAAATATCCTTATTTATCACTTTTTCAATTAAACATGAAGAAAAATCATCGTTCATGTGTACATGCAGACTACCTCGTGGAAAGCCGATGTATTTTGTTTCTCATAAATATTTTCATGGATGGTTATTATTATGGATTTAATATATATATATATATATATAATACTAATGTCATAATTGTGATTTTTTAAATATAATATTTCATCAATATTCATACCATTTGAATCATATAAAATGCAATAATCGCATGTGTGTACATATGGACTACCATATCCAAATAGTGGTGTGATTAATTTTTAAATAAAGTCTCTCATGGTCATACATGGGGTTAGATTTAAAAAATTTATTTGATTCTTATATAATTATAATTATTTTATAAAGAAAATATTTTATTTTATTACTTTATATTTCATCCAATGAAAAGTAAAAATGTCACTCGTGTGTATATACAAACTATATTCTCATGAGACGATATATTTTTTCCTAAACACATTTCATGAATTACATTAAAATATTATATAATTTATAAAAATATCAATTATGTAATTATTATATATACATACATATTATGTTATAATTGAAACTTTGTACACGGTGAACCAAAAAATTGTTTTTTCATTATGGATTGGACAACCATAAAACACCTGTTGTGAACTTAATATATTAAGTAATTAAATGTTTAATTGAAATAAATAGTTTACTGATAAATTTAAAATATTGTAAAAGGTTATTAAGAAATTAAATAATTTAAATAGGATTTAAAGTACATAGTAGAATGCTTGGACACAAGGTAAGGAGTTTCTGAACACAATATCCACTAATTGGGTTATAATTATATTAAATTAACTATATTTTTAAATTTATTATATATTAAATTACCTATAATTATATTATATTTTTTACACTTAATTTATTTGGTTTTAATTATCATCATCATAATGTGGATTTATATTTAAAAAAAAATAGCACTCGCACTAGTCCCATCAAGGTAGGCCAAGGGAAAACATGGATATAGAGGCCTAAAATGGTGGGGACCAAGAGAATACACTCTAATGATATTAACCCCTATTGGTTTAAGATTTAAAGTTCATTATGAAATATGATCTCCAATCGAATAGTATCCAACAAGGCTAGGTAATCCACTACTATATTCCCCTCACACCAGGTGTGGGACACTTTGGCATTAGTGTCAAGGATACTATGGAATTTTAGAATGGTATATACAATTGACCAAGGGGTAGATCCAAGGACAAAAATGGAGTTGTGGACCTGCATAGAGTCAGTATATGCTTCTACTAAATCCAGACCCCTCTACCTACAAATAGCGAGACCAACTAACATAGACTTTTCCTCCGCCAACAACAAAGAGCCCTGGACCAAATGGATAGAAAACTCCAGGATGACCGAACCACCGCTATCAAAAAAAATCCCTCTTCCATTAATATTTTTGGAAACCCAAGAACCATATGTGTTGATCATTAAGCCCCACTGGGAGGGATGACATATTATCCAGGTTCTACCATTAGGACTGATAATAGGATGAGTGACATTGGTAACGTTTTTAAATCGTTTCAAGGTAATAGCCTCCCTCTAATTGCAGGGAGATCTAACAATATTGATAAAAAAGATTTTAATTCTAAAAATGATCGTTCTCCCAGACTATTCCACCCTTTCATGGGTCCACCTGTTTTGTTCCTACCCCATACACCGACATCCGACATTCAACACCAGAGCACGATCACTTATCTCTGAACCCCCCTCCCTTGAGTCGTGGAACCAACATTATAAGAAGGTTTTCTCAGCCATATCACGAATATAAAACACCATGGATTCATCAAAAAAATTCCAGACCTCCTCCACCCACTCACTATTGAAGAAAAAGTTCCCTCAGCTCTTATCCTTGTGAGTCCTGTAGCAGACATACCTAGATGTCAGGCTTACTCCGCATCACTTAAAATTTTCATCAGTGGGGATAGAGTTATTTCAAACTCTATCAATAAGAATGTTATACATTTTATAGATGTTCTTGTCCCAAAGTAGATCATTCCACTCATCCCCATCACCCAACATCAACAGAGCCCGGTGATAATCCTTAGATGTAAAGGCATAGAAGTAAGATGGGGTGAACACACATCTATCTGAGGATGAAGATAGCTCAATGAGATTGAACATATGAGAATGATCCTGATTCAGAACAGAATTGATAAAGGATGGGTGAAGACCATATTCACAAAAGGAAATGGTCGTGGCAAGACACCCTAGAAAAATGATGAGGTCCCCATACCAGTTATCGTGCTAGAGGGAAATCTCATCGGTCTCAATAATCCAACAATTATGAAGACAAATAGACGCAATGATGGGCCCAACCACACTCCACATTAAAGAGGTGTGTCCATACCTAACGTCCCATCCCCCCACGTAACAGTGGTGCATGGTCCACCCCCCATATGGTGCAATTTTTTCAACACCTCCCATGCCATTTTGGCATGAATAAAGGTGAGTTTCCCATAGAGACTCTAAACATTAATTCCTTCTTCACTGGTGGGCCTCTCTATCTTCTTTCAGGAAGCTCAGTGTCTTATTCCCTCAATCTTTGGGTCATAGATAAACCGAGCTAGAATGCTGTCAATGTTATGGATAAATACCTTGGGAAACCTTACCACATATAAAATGTGAATGGGGATGGACAAAAGTACACTATTAACAAGTGTTATCCTTCCCCTGAATGACAGATACCTATTCTAATATTTGATCTCCCTTTCTATGATCTTTTAAACAAGATGGTCGAAGTATCGAATAAACAACCTCTTTGAGGAGAGTGGGGATCCCAGGTAAAACATGGGGAGAAAGAATTTTTCTATACCTAGAAAGTGACCCACTTAAAGAGCCCAACTAGTAGTACAACTACTAGATATATAGAAGCTGCTCTTAGTCTTTTTGATCACCTGACCACTCCAATGATAATAGAATTCCTGGAATTTGATCAATCTCGGCACTGACCAACTTAAAGCATTGGAGAAGAAATGAAATCACCCACAAAAATAAGGTGTGACACCGATGGGAAGTGAATCCTCCTATGATATGGTAGTATGCCACCACTGCTAGTACTGCATTGGATAAGGAGGTTGAGAACATATTGAGCCATAATTAAAAGACTCAGGTAGAATGTTTCCCCTTGCCGCATACCCCATGTTTCTTTGAAGAAGCCAAAAGTTTTACCAACAAAAGAGATTTCCATCCAGGATGATATGAAACACTAGAATATCATATAAATATTAAAAGATGACAGGCCCATACCTTCTAGAACCTTGTTGACAAAGATCTATTGAACACAGTCATATGACCTGATCATATCAAGATTGATCTCAATATTTGAACCGCGAGACTTTAATTTTAAATTTCTGATCATTTCCTAAGCCAGTGAAATTGCCTATGGATGGACCACCAACTCTTGAACCCATCATCCTCCATGGAAATCCAACTGGGAAATTTCTTGGACAGATGAGCGTTAATGGTGATAGAATGGATTTTAAGGGAAATTACACATGCTAATAAGACGGTAATTGTCAATGGAAGAAGGGGGGTTTGAGTTAGGGATGAGCACCACTGATGTAATTCTAGCATCACATGGAAGCATGCCTCCCTAAAAGATGTCTTGGATCACCTCAATTAACTCAACCTTTACCGTCTCCCAAGAGGCTCTGTAGAAGGATCTAGGAAACCTATTTTTCCCCACCACACTATCGTGATTAAGGCTCTGCATGGACTAGAGAATATCATCTTCTTGAGTTAAGGCCCCCAATGCTTCATTGTTACAATTAGAAAAGTTGGAGAGAATTTCATCAAAAGGCCCCGCTGCTCCTCCAAGGTACCCACTCAGGAAGAGTGGGATGGGTCCAGCAAGAAGTTTATGAAAATGGGAGCTCACCAAGGCACCAATCACCTCCCTGTCGTCAGTAAAGGAACCTTCTGCCAGCTCAATATTTGGATTCACCCAACTTCACCTTTCCTTTAAACATGAATGAATAAAAATTCATATTGCAGTCCCCCTCTTTGAGCCACTCAACACTTGTATCTTCCTTGGCCTATCATTTTTGTCTAAGGAGAATGTATGCTTGGAGTTCTTTCCTACTAGATAGGTCCTCAAAGATCCTTTCATACAAAACCTCTTCAAGGCACTACTCTATATGATCAAAGTCATGCAAGGTAATCTCCAGGTCCCTCTTAGATATGGAAATAGCCTTCGACCACACCTGATGCCTCAGATTGAGTTGTCGATGTTTTTTGTGAAGTGATAACCGTGTGTGAACTTTGGATGTTTTGATCTAGAAATCTCTAAATATGTCAAATTAGAAAGTGGAGTTATCATAGTTCTGGTTGAATCGTAACCTCTCAGGATGGTTGTGCCCGAAGGATAATAAAACAAACAACAGGGAGTGATCCGACAGACTGCGTTGGAGGTGCACCACCTGGGTGTTGGCATACATGGATACTGCATACATGCTGTCTACAAATCTATCCAAGAGGATTTTTGAACTTCATATCCCATGCTGGTTATTAAACCACGTGAAGTGGTCCCACGAGTACCTGAGATCCATCAAGCCTCTTACCAACAAGAATTGAGCAAAATCGAGGTTATCCTTCCTGTAGAACGGACCTCTACCCTTCCTTTCCTACAAGTAGAAAACTATGTTCAAATAACCCCCCAGATGATCAAAGGAGATTTTCCAGGGTCAAACACATTCAGATCATTCCATAACATTACCCTTTGCTGAGAATCACAACTATCCTAGATACGAGAAACATAGACGAAGTGATGGTCATAGGACACCGTGATAGTGATAAACTGGTCCCCCATGTTGGTCAGATCAACATAAAATCTTATGTGATAGATACTCCATATGAGATTGTTGGAAGGTTCACATTCATGAATCCATACAGATTGAGTTTCCTATAGAACACACAAATCCTGCTAGAATGATGCTTATGTTAAGAAATGGCCATCAGAGATTCCATATGTTTTAGAATCATTGAAGACAAAAAAATTGTCCTGATATAAGCTCGGATCCCACAGTTGTTCCATATAAGAAATGGTATTATGGTAAATAGAGGGATCTAGGATTGGCCCAAGAGTTTGTGTCCTTCTCAAAGTGGGAGGTCAACTGCCTAATTGTCCCAAAGGGTTTTCCTAGTCACAGTTTTAATTCTTGGAGACATAATTCAAGTTATAAACCATGTATTATTTTATGTGTTGTACATACTACCACTTGAATGTTTTTTTACATATTATTTCATTGAGATTATGTTTTTTATATAATCATTTTATATTATTTTATTCAATATATTTTTTATTCTAAAATTACTTGAGTTGCAAGGGTTTCTCATATCAAAATTCCTTTTTTGGGACATCATTTAATTGACACAACTATATTCATATATATGGTGTATATAATGAATATTAAAATATATGAAAATTAATATTTTAATTATTATGGTAATTTATTATAATTTATATGTTATTTATTTTAATGAGTTTTTTGTTTTATAAGGCCATAAATGTGTTTTATTTAAAAACACTGATTTAAACATATTAAAATACTTTTAACAAAAATCAAACTCTGTATTCATTATATTATTTAATGACTATTATCATATAAGTATAAAAAACTTTTTAAAGATATTTACTATGATATTTTACCATCATATAAGAGTCTTTAATAAGGAAATATATCAACTTTTCCACATGGGTTACTTTGGACTCTCTTTAGATAGGATTTAAATGAATTTTAATTATTTAATGTTTATGACATGAATCTATTTTATCACTACCATAACTATTTTTTTTATATTTCATTAAATGCATCCATGATTATTTTCAAAAAATAAATTTCTCAAAATTTTGGGAATTTTCAGTTCTTAATAGTACAAAAAGGGTATTTTCCCATATTTCCAATAAATGATTTAAATATACCTTAAAAGGTATTTAAATCAATGTAAATATCATTAAATGGTTTATATACATCACTATGCATATGATCTTATGAAACAATTCACATTATTTCTATTAATAGTTTATATTTATTCTTTAAAGAGACTATTAAGATATGTGATCTATTATAGTTTTGATAGAATGAAAAAAATCCTTTTTTTGTTTCATGATATGTTATTTGAACATTGTTTATTAAATTGATATTGAGGAGCAAACATTAATACTTAAGGGTATTTTTATTATATATGATTTGTGGGTTTGTTATAGATATCCAATGCATTGGTTAATGAGTCAAATTTAAATGGATGTAACTTTTTCTTATGAAAAATAGATATATGTAACCCCTATGTGACAATCAAGTTAACTAATTGTAATGTACTCCCAATAAATGATTGAGTCTACTAGTTATAGGTTACTCCAAATAGATATGGTAATTATCTATTTTTTAGTTCTAGGAAGATTGATTGATGTTCCAAGATACCTACACTATTTATTTAATTATTTCTATGGGTTTTAATATATATATTACTCAAGGACTGTTTTCACATGGATCCTGATTGTTGAGTCATATTACTCTTGTATTATATAATATCATTATTCCACGTTTCATTATTTATGAACCAAATTTTTATGGGTTTTAATTCTTTTAAGTTACTATCATGCACTTTGATTATGTCATCATACCCTTTATGGTCATATTATGCTCAAAAATTAAATCCATCTACTAATTATTATATTTACCCCTACTAAGAAATTTATATCACACATATTTTTATCATTTACTTGATTTACGAAGAATTATTTTAAATTAATTAAGTCTAAATATGTTTCATTTCTGAATAATATTATGGGAGATAATTAAGACTTGACGTGAAATAAGAAAATTTTGGTATAGTAGAAAAAATGGTCACTTAAAGACCTGGGTTCTGTTATGTAAGAGTTTCCCCATGTTATGTAATTATAAAAACCTAAAATTTCATTGGGTATATAATAGAACTAATATATATATTTTATGATGTATGTTTTAGCTGAATAAATTTGGTTATTGTTTATTTATATAAGAAAAAAGAAATATAATGCCTATATTTTAAGCACTAGATCTAAGGGTGTGGGTCAGGGACTGTTATATTATAGGTGTGAGTAATCTTCTAAAATAGGTGCCTAATATATTTATTTTGGTTATAAATGTTCAAAGATAATTTTTCACTAAGAGGGATTATTGGAAAGGGTATTTTTTATCAATTTAATTTTGTTGAGAGATATTATTTATATGCCTAATTTCATTTAAGTGGTTTGTATACATCCTATTTGATATATTATATCATGAATTTTCATTTATTCATGGTATCTATTGTTCAATATCAAGAACAATATTTCATAGAATTTATTTTAAAAGATTTTGATCTAGAAAATAATTCACATTATCTTTAAATGTTACCTTTTCTTCCATGTCCATATCAAATATTACAATTAATGTTTACTATTCTTAAATTGAAATAAAAATATTTTTTATTTTTCGAATTTGTTAAATTTTAATAATCTCTTTAATATTTGAGTTTGAAAAAAAATATTTTCAAAATATTAAAACAAATTTCCATTCTAAGTTAATATTTATCAATCCCACTCGATCTTTCCTATGGAAAACCATTAAAACTTTTTAATGGATATGTTATTTTGATTTATTTTAATAAATTTTCTATTGGTACTCTATTATTGTCATGAGTTTTTGTGACAACCGGGTCCCAGTGATAGCATAGACACCCCACCTTAATATGGTCGTCGGGTCCCAGCCCACCAGGTACCCCCATAGCCCTGCAAACATGTGGTCCCTGCCATGGGTCCCCCCACGTTCCTGAATGAGTCATCTGACTACTGATAATCCCCACAGTCCAACACTTTTCCTTTCTACTGTGCTTTGTCCTCACCCACACACACCATGGAAAACCTCCTAGAAGGTCACCCATCCTGATCACTACTTCAGGCCAAGCACGCTTAACTATGGAGTTCTAATCAAGAGGAATCCCGAAAAGGAAGGTGCACCTTGTTGACACGAGTTGTATCATCTAGTTCTCAGTGTCACTAAAACATTGTCTCTTGGTACTCTATTATTATCATGAGTTTCTGTGACAATCGGGTCCTGGTGACAGCAGAGACACCCCACCTTAACATGGTCATCGGGTCCCAGCCCACCAAGTACCCCAGTTTCCCTCCAGACACGTGGTCCCCACCATGGGTCCCACCCACAGGCCCGAACGAGTCATCTGACAAATGAAAGTCCCGACATGCCAACACTTGTCCTTTCCAGTGTACTTTTTCCTCACTCACACACACCCTGAAAAAAATCCGAGAAGATCACCCATCCTGATCACTACTCCAGGACAAGCATGCTTAAATGTAGAGTTCTAATAAAAAAATCCCGAAAAGGAAGGTGCACCTTGTTGACATGAGTCTTATCATTTTTTTCCCAGTGTCACTAAAACATTTTCTCTTGGTACTGTGTTATTAACATGAGTTTCTCTGGAAATCGGGTCCCTATGATAGTAGAGACACCCCACCATAAAATGGTCGCCAGGTCCCAGACCGCCAGGTACCCCAGTTGCCATGTAGACACATGGCCCCCATCATGGGTCCCACCCACATGCTTGAATGGGTCATCTAACAAATGACCATCCCCACAGGCCAACACTTGTCCTTTCTTGTGTGCTTTTTCCTCACTCACACACACCCTAGACAACTTCCTAGAAGGTCACCCATCCTGATCACTACTCAGGCCAAGCACACTTATTTGTGGACTTCTAATCAAGATGACTCCCGAAAAGGAATGTGTGCCTTATTGACATGAGTCATATCATTTAGTCATTTAACCATTTTTCATTCAGTGGTGTTAAAATAACCCCCCGCCCTTTAAAAAACAATGTCCTCGTTGTGTGTCATACATCTCAACCAAGGTAGTCGACCAATATTAAGGCTGGGTACCAACTCTGACACCAAATGTAACAACTGGTCCCTGGTGATAGCAAAGACACCCTGCCTTTATCATGGTTTTCGAGTCCTGGCCCACCAGGTACCAGCAGTTGCCCCACAGACATGTGGTCGCCACCCTGGGGCCCACCCACATGCCTGAACAGGTCATCTGACTAATGATTGTCCCCATAGGCCAACACATGTCCTGTTGAGTGTGATTTTTCCTCACTCACACACACCCTGAAGAATGTTCCCATAAGGTCACCCATCCTGGTTTCTACTCCCGGTCAAGAACGCTAAAATGTGGAGTTTTAATCTGGTAGGCTCCCGAAAAGGAAGGTTCTCCTTCTTGACATGAGTCATATAATTTAGTCATTTAACCCTCTATCGTTTAGGGATGTTATAGTTTCAATGTTTAATTTTTACAAATGATATAGATTAAAGATATTTTTAGTTTTTCTCATCTCACATGGTATTAAATATATGTTTAAAGTATGTATTTTTAACACCAAACCTGTGAGTGCTAGACTGGGGAACATTAATTTCTAATGAAATTGTTAGATGGTTATGAGGATGAAGAACCCATCAAGAAATAATTTAAGGGTGAGAATATAATGTTAAGAAAAAATAAAAAATTATCAAAAAATATTATTTTCTAGTAATATATCAGAAAAAAGAGTTGAAGGTGCATAAAGTTAATGATTATAAAAACATTAGTGAAAAATTTCACATAGTTTTAATAAAAAAATAACTATTGGAAGAATATGATAATGAGAGCATAAATATTGAGGGAAGATTATAGATTATGGTTTAATAATAATCATAACTTGAAAAAATTCATGATTGAAGGAAAATAATGAATAAATAAAGTAGATTGGAATGATATTAGAATCTATATATACAATAGTTAGAACAAGTATAATATTATTTGAAGGATGGAATTGAATAACATAAACATTGATATTCTTGAAACTCATAGAAGAAGATTGATATCATGATCAAAATTAAAGAGAAAACCTAGACTATAAATTGATTTATGATTTTGTAAAGGATCTTGTAAAAGTGTCTAAGTATCATGAAATTTGTTTTTCATGTGATGATTTCTTGATGATCAAGAAATAATTCTGATACCTGCTAGAAAATTTGTAATTTAGATTGAATGGGTTATGGGAAAATATGAGGAGGTTCATGGGGATTCAATAGTGAAAGAAAAATATTTTCCACTATAAATTTGTTTAAATATATGAGCGATAATATTTCAGGGTTGATAAAAAATAATAAATATTAAGGATAAACATTAAACCAAAATCTCCCACACCTTGGAAGAATGTTTATTTGGGTGATTCAAAAAAGATACAAAAGGCCACATTAGAAATAGTATAGACATAGAAAAAACACCATTATTTTAAGGTTATTATTGTGGAAATATGTGGTATACACAATATGTTTCCTCCATAAAAAGGGCATTTCTATTCTTTGAGAAAAAAATATATGTGTAGAAATTTCCATGCTCTGAATATTTTTAATAGCTATTGAGTTTGTATAGAGGTTATAGAAACAACACTTGGAATCCCACATTATGAGTGTAAAGAATTGTGTTTATCGAGACCCAAATAAAGATTATTATTATATGTATGTAACACCTCTAGATTTTATGGTATGCCTCTTTTTAAATAAATTTTACCTCTTTGATATCTTGTGTTTCATGCAACGACTTGCTTAAACGAATAATGAAATATTACTATGTGATCGTTATAAATTATCAGTTAAAATAGTAGGAATGAATATTACTAAACACATTATTGAATATATAATTCTCAAGCTCATTTTTTATGCATTAGTTAATATATTGTGAATAAGATCTTAATTTCTAGTAAAGTAATTTATTCTTCAAAATTTTGTTTTCCTTAAAAAATTGTTTTCTTTCTTTTTATGAATATTATAATCAATTTATGGAACTTATAAAAAATTTATTTTGTTAGAATAATATAATTTTTGAAATAATCATATTAAATTTATCTTATGGGTAATTTTAGGGAAACTTCTGGAAAAATTTATTTTCCAACGAATAGTGAAAAAATAGTTACTTTTATAAAACTGTCTTTTTATTTATATTAAAAATTATATTTATGATATTAATTTGATATAAAAGTATGTTTATAAATATTTAGATACTTATAATATAACCAATTACATTCTAATCATCCATAGACATTATTTTTTGTATAAGTACATTTTTTGTTTAAAAACACATTTTAAAATAAAATTGTTTTTCATTACATCTTGTGTGATTATTTTAAATTAAATTATGAAACTTATATGTTTTTTATTTTTAAAAATTTTCTAAATATTTTTATTAATAATAATTAAATTTATTAAATAGTTCCCTATCATTATTTTATCAATATGAATAGTAACCTTAAACTTTTTCGTTATTGCAGTAAAGGGTTTATTAGGTAATTTAGGTCAAAAATAAAAAGGTATTGCTTATAAAATTACCTTAAAAATTCCAAAATTTTATTTTATGCGTATTTTCCTTCCATTAGTAATCATGTTTGAAAATTTTAACATTTTTTTCATTATCAAGTGATTATGTCTATTATAGTATTTTATATAAATAAAATCCAATGATGTCACATTCATGATTTTAAAATTATAACATTTTTAATATGGTGTAATCCAAAATATATTGTTGAATATAAATATTATCTTGAAATATAAAATATATATGTACAACATGGTAGTTTATTTTTAATTTTTCGTGAAAAAATATTTAACTTATATAATTACACAATGATGATGAATTAATTATTCAATAAATGGAAAAATCAAATACATGATATTTAAAATATTAAAATAAATATACTTATTGATAATCATTGTAATATAATAATTTCATTTTTGAACATGACATATTATGGATGAATTTAAATATTCCTTTCAAATTGATCATGTAATATTTATTTTATTAAATTGAAATTAATGATTAGTTCTTAAAATTGACACTATGAATATTTTATAGTAAATAATATTTCTTTATATGATATAGAATTAAAAATTTAAATATTAAACTAGGCCAATGTATTGGTATGAAATTTAAATTTTTTTACATGATCCATTTATGGGATATTTTTCATTTTATACTAAATATATTGACCCTCAAAAAGTAAAAAATCATGATTTTATGGTATGATTTAAAAGGGTTAAATAAAGGTTAAAACAAAATCATAACGGTAGAAATTTAGTCAAAACATATCTAAATTTTATTAGATGTGGGTATTTAGACCCATAATAATTTTATATTATAAATTAATATTTTTAATCCCTTTGGAATTAAAATTTAGTTTATATTAATTTAATATTTTAAAAAAAATTTAAGGTTCCCCTCAATTCAAATATAAAAGGGTCCCACTTCCTTAACTAATTTACAACACTTTGAAAAATCTAGATTGACCCAATAAGACACATTACTTTTATTAACATCCTTATCCATGTTCTAGAAGTTTTATTCTCCCCAATAGACCAATATTAAGTGCCCCAATAAGAGATCTAAAGGAAGTCCATCAAAAAAGAGGTCGTCATTTTTTATCAACACTTTCACGGTTATTTCTTCTTCAACTTATTATTCCTGTGTTTTTACAACATAAAATAATAAATATAGTATCTCCAATATACAAAGATGTTATTATTATTTTGAAACAATAGTAGTATACATTTTATCCATCCTATGTAAAACAAAAGTACCTTATGTGTGTATATTCAGCTTACCATCTCCTTGTATTAGCGTAATTCCTTTTTCATCACAACAATATAAAGATGATAATAACGATGGAAATAATGGTTATATATGTTACTTATAAAATTATATTTATTAATTAAAATTAAAATGTTTTCACTTATTTACCATTTCACCATTTAGATAATAATTATGTCGCTCGTGTGTCTGTATGGCATATTGTCTCCACAACACGACATGATTCATTTTGCTTGTTCAACATTTAATAATGGTTAAAAAACTATATTTAAGGATTAAATATGATATTTTCAACATTAATTTTTTTTTATAGATTATTATTTTAGATCATATGTATGATAACTGAGACTTTCATTAAAAATCATACATGAGAAAAAAAAGGAAATTAACACATAAAACAATGGTAATAAAGATATATTATTATCAAAAGTAAGATAATATGATATAAGGGGATCATATATGATACCATAAATATGTATATTGTTATGTTATAAATTAATAAAATTATTTCAACCATTATATATAAGGTTAAAGAAAATTCCAATAAAGGAATGTGCAAGGTAAGGGGTTCTCACATCACTTTTACTTCTCTAAGATATATGCCTTATTCCACACTTATTTATTTTTTATGGTGAATATACTATTCCTTTAGTAAATAATATCATGTATATAATTATATTTATGGTATTAAATTTTTCATTTAATTATTATCTCTGTTATGAGTGTTATGATTTAGAAGTTACCAAATTGGTAAGATTTCATTTCACAATCTCATTATTATTCGGGGTTGTTTTCATCCTAGTATCCATTAGGGGAATCATAAAATATTTATATGATGAAATAAATTTATTTCCTTATTATATGGTAATTTTTGAACCCTTTAAGTTATATTACTATTTTCCTACTCTTTGGTTCTTAAAATCTTTGAGAAAATGTTTTTAAAAAACTGACATTATTTATCTCTTTTGTTAGAAATATGTTTTCATCAAAACCATTGTTTTCTAAAAATATTTTTCAAAAAAACATAATATTTTTAAAATTGATTTTAATAATATTTTACCTTATATTAAAAAAATATGAAAATAATATTCATTTCATTCTCGAAACAATTCACATTTATCTTTTTTTAAAAATGTGATAAGAAAATATTCATTTACATTTGTAGAATATATACATAATTTCCTACCATCATTACCATATAATTTTTTAAATTTTATTTTACAATTTTTCAAAGCTTATCATCATATAAAATTATTTTCAAAAATATTTGTGAAATTTTATTATAAAAATTTATTTTTCATAATGAAAATGGGATTTTCCTCAAAATATTTTTAACGATATTATTATTCATCAATGAAATCAACCCTTTACCATATTTATGATCCATAAGTGGTTTTTTATATTAATATAATCCTAATTAATTATTAGGTTTGTTTATGATTAGTTTTATTACAATATATTCTATATGAATATTCTTCCAATATAGATAGTTATTTATTTTGGAAAGCCATGTTGATTTAGTTGTTAAGAATGAATTTGACTTAGTATGTGACTGGCATGGCCCGATACAGCCCCTCGATGCATCGGTATGTCTAATGAGACAAAATAGTTTGGGTATTTTCCTAGGCCTTACACATTTATTTATGGTTTCTTGGATGAATCCTTAATGGTATGTTTATAATTTTCTATATTATGTATTTCATAACTATAATATCAATTATAATTTTCCATATTATTATTCAATTAGTGGAATATCCATTTTTATGTTTCATTATCATTTGATTATTTTTACTATATTATTTGATCAGACATTATTCCTTACATATTGTTCTAATGTTATTGATTAAATCTCATGTTGTTCATTTATTTACCTTTTCATATTGTTTATACCTTATTTTCTCATAGCTTCTACTGTATACTTACCCTTATTAAGAATTTTATGTCACCCATTTATTATATTTCCTTTTTCCCAGGATATAAGGATATTTTTAATGATTTATATTCATAGATAAAATAATGGAAATAATGAAACTATAGAATTAATTTTTTTGTATTATTTTTTATAAAATTTAATATATTATCAAGTGTGTATCTAGTTTTTCAAAGACTTCTATACTATTTGGTCATTTGGGTTATGAATACTTGTATCTTATGCCAATGTAATAATTTAACCATTGGATATGGAATTCTATGTTCATGGTATTATAGTTGGAATTAGAGAAAGTTTATTAGAATCCTTGAGAACTAGATTTAGGGTAACACATAATAGAAAAAGAAACCTTATGAAATAATTTGGAAATATATAAAAATGAACTAAGCTTATGATTTATAAATTTTTTATACATAAATTATAAATTTATGTTATGTGTATTAATATTTTTTTATTTTAAATTATGTTTCATAATGTTATGATCTAATCTAGTGTATTCCATTTTTTAAAAATTGAACCTAGAAGAATGAATGAAAACTGTAATAATGCACATAATCCATAGAGTAAGAATGATCATTTATTTGATGGGTTGAAGAAAAAATATCAAAGGGAACTACTCTCCATAACATTATCATTATAAAAGGTCATAGAATTATGTGATAACCAAATTGAGAAATAACTCTAAAATTATTATAACTTCTAGTCGAAGTGGGAGAAGAAGAGGACGATAGAGAAAATGATGGAAATGAAAATAAGGGAAAAAATGATTTTCCTATAATTAATACTTGTGGAAAGAAACACCTTGGTATATGCTTAAATGAAAATTTATTTTGTTTAAGTGTGGTGTAGTTAGCCACCATATTAATTATTACAAGGGTGGGAAATAATTTTCCAATGTGTAATGCTTCCACTATAAGGATATGGGGTATTATGCAAATGAATTCCCCAATAATTAATGGAATGCACATCAGAAGAAGAAAATGGATCAAGTCAATCTTACGATATTAATACAGCAAAAATTGAATGATTAATATTCATCTATGTTAGATCTAATAAATATTTTATTGTATAAGTATCATGAAAAATATAATTATTGTGTTGTATTACCATTTATTTAAATATTTCCACGAATTAGAGGAATAGTATAGGTAACCAAGAGATGTGATGTTTCTGAAAGTTTACCATTTAAAAAACATGATTTTTGGAAGATAGACTTAATATGTGATTGATATTGAGATAATAATGATAAATATATATTTATGGGGTATTATTTCAGCCATTAACAAATAATTTTTTATGATTATTTATGTTATCTTTTCTAAAATTATTAGAAGTCTGGATTTAGGTAATATATTCAATAACCTCAGATTTTATTTTTTGAAGAATACATGTTTTCATTAAGTCTTAATGGTGATAAAGGTATTGAAATATTTTTATATGAAAATAAGATATGCATTATATCATTTGGGGAAAATATAATATCAATTTCATTTTAGGAATTTAATGACCTTCCATCAAAATATAGGGACACATGTATTTTGAATGAATCATATGGTTAACAACTTATGGAACTAATTAAGTTGATCATTGGATATTTTTTATTTAGGATAGAGCATGATTTATTATATTGGATAACATGTGATAACCATTTTGAGTTTGGTAAATATTTACAGGCTAATGGAATTACATATGGAACTTTTGACAAATGTACTTCATGCATAAAAGGTTTTCTTCAATATACATTTCTAATTATATAAAATGAAGTGGAAATAGATTTAAGAATAGAAAAGGAATGTGATTGGGACATAGAATAAAAAAGTGAGTTTATTTTCAAATATTATTTATCTAGATATTAAAATAATCCCAAAATTCTAGTAAAATTATTTCAGAACAAAATCATAATCTGTTTACTTTTATTTTTTAGAAGTCAATGGTTTTTCATCATATTACAAGATTTACATTTTTCAAGGTTAAACTTCTAATGACCATGTTATATATCACTATCCACCAGAAATTTCTAGTTATATTCCTTTTCCATGTCCATATGATGACTTCCCACTAATTTTCATCTAATCAGAATCCTCGTTTTGTGGTGACCTATGCATTTTTCTTTCCCTCGTATTAAGAGGAATTTCAATTAATCCTTTTTAATATTTGGGTTTCCCAAAAAGAAATTTTAAAATATGAACCCTTGATTTTAAAAGTAAAATTTCAAATTGTGAGGATTCAATTTATTTAAGGATGGGAGAATGTAACATCCTGAGATTTTACGATATGTCTCTTTTTAAATAAATTTGATCCCTTTAGTAGCTTATGTTTCATGCGACACATAGCTTAAACAAACAATATAATATTATTATGTGAATATTGTAAGCTAATAATTAAAATGGTATGAATTAATATTATTGACCACATTATGAAATACATAATTTTACAACTCATGTTTAATGTATTAATTAAATCTTTTTGAATAAAAACATAATTCTTAGAAAATTTGTTTATTCTTTGAAAATATATTTTCATCAAAAATGGTTTTCTTTGTTTTTATGAATATTAAAATTAATTTTAGAAAATTATATAAAATTTATTTTATAATAATAATGTAATTTTTAAAATGATCATATTAAAATCATTTTATGGTGTATTTTTTTGAAATTAATGAAAAGTTTGATTTTCTAGTGAATTATGAAAAATATTTATTTTTAAATAACCTTATTCTTTATTATATTCAAACATATATTTATGATTTTAATTTGATATAAAATCAACTTAATTACTATTTATTTAGTTAAAATTTAATTAATTAAATTTTAATCATAGTTATAAATTATTTTGTTATAATTACATTTTTTGGATTAAAAAATAATTTTTCACAAAAATTATTTTTCATTTCATATTGAATAATTATTTTTAAAATATATTTTACTGAATATAAGTTTTGAATCATAAAAATTGGATTCCATATTTATATTCATATGATACAAAATTAGTAAATTATTTTCTTTTATTATTGATCAATATTAAGTATAACCTTTCTTTTTTTTGTTACAATTATAAAGAGTAAATTAGGTTATTTAGGTTTAAAATAAAATGATATGTTCTATAAAATTACCATAAAACATGAAAAAAAATTATTGTATGTGTACTTTCCATCCAAAAGTATTCCATTTTATAATATATGGCCATTTAATTTTGGAAGTGATTATGAACCTAATAAAATTTTATTTAATGAAAAGTGAAAGATGTAACATTCATGATTTTTATAAATATGTCCTTTTTAATATGATTTTTTCTAGAAGATATCTTATACTATAGGTATTATTTTTAGATTTCAAATATTTATCTACATTGTGGTAGTTTATTTTTATTTTTTAGGGAAAAACTAATTACCTTAAATAATTACATGATGAAGATGAAGTAATTATTCAATTAATTGAAAAATCATATAAATTATAGTAAAAATATTCAAATAAATGTTATTTGAGAAATTTTTTGCCATCAAATATTATATATATGAGCCTGAAAAATTTTTAATTTCTGAAAATATTTTTTTCAAATTTATCTTATTTTATAAATTTTATTAAATTTAATGTAATGAATTGTTCTAAAAATAAACATTAGAAATATTTTAAAGAAAATAATAATTTATGAAATGATATAAAATTAAAAAAAATTATAAAATTGGACGAATAAATTGGATAATATTTAAATTTTTTCCATGATCCATTTATGTGTATTTTTTCTTTTTATAATAACTACATTAACTCTCAAAGAGTAAAAAACCATGTTGTCATCGTAAGAGATGAAGAGGTTAAAGAAGGGTTAAAACCAAAAGATAAGGGTAGTTATTTAGTCGAAACATATCTACATTTTATTTCATGTTGTTATTAAGACTCATAATAATCTTATGTTTGAAATTAATTAGTTTTGGGACATTTTTATTTGAAAATTAATGTATATTATTTTGATATTTTATGAAATTTATAATGTTCCCCTCACTTGAATTATAAAAGAGAACCCCTTACATCACTTATTTACACCACTTTGAGCCATATATCTCAACCATGTCTTGACCATTCTTTTTCCAAAATTCATTATCCATGTTCTGGAGGTTCTAGTATCCTTAAAATACCAACCTTAATTCCCATAATAATATATCTAAATGAAGTCCAACGAAGAAGAAGAAATCATTTTTATCAACTCTTTCAAGTTTATTTATTCTTATAAATACTATTTATGTGTTGTTTCCATCATAAAAGAATAACTCTAGTATCATATATATAATTATGAGTTATTAGGATTATGAAACAACTATATAATACATTTTATTCATCCAATGAAAAATTAAAGCACCGCACATGTGTGCATAAGACTTCTCATATCCACATAGTGGTGTAATTTGTTTTTCATTAGTACATTATAAGGATGGATATAATGATGTAAATAATGGATTTGTTATGTAAATATGACATGATATTTATTCTTTAAAATTAATATGTCACCCACTTCATTATCATTTCAACATTAAGGGAATGATAAGATCATTCAAGCGTGCGTACAAACTTCCATTTCCACCACATATTGTGATTTAATTTCCACATTAAACTTTCAATAATGGTTATAAATATATATTTATTGGTTAAATATGATATTTATAAGTTTATTATAATTTTTTAGATGATGGTTTTACATACTATGTAAGAAAAATAAGACTTATACATGAGAAAACAAGGCAATTAACCCTCAAAACAAGATTAATAACAAAATATTATTGAAAACAGGTGATAATATTATATAATAAGATAATATGTGATATAATAAATATTAATATCATTATGTTATAAATTAATAACAAGACATAAAACATTAGAAGATATGTTAATTCACATTCTACTAAAGTAAAGAACAAGGTTAGGTTTTGTCATCTCACTTTTACTTCTATGAGATATATGGTTTATTCACCACTTATTTCTTTTGTGTGATGAATATATTACCCATTTGGTATATAATATCATAAATATCATTATCCTAATATAATTAAATTATTCATTTAATTTTTATTACCTTTATGTGTCCAATTTTTCATAAGTTATGAGAGTTGTATGAGTTTATTTACCAGTCTCTTCATTATTCGGGGTTTCTAATTTAAGTTTTCCTTTGGGAATAATTTAATATTTATATGTTGAACTCAAACTATTTCATTATTATATATTAATTAATGAACTCTTCAAGTGATAATATCATTTTTTTACAATTGTGTACTTAACATGGTTGAAAAAATATTTTTAGGAAAATCCCACCTTATTTCTCTTTTCTGGTGGAAATATTTTTTCATCCAAAACATTATTTTATAAAGAAGGATTTTTTAAAGAATTAATTTTGAAAATGTTTAATTAAAGTAATTTTTACCTATTTTTATTAAAAATAAATGAAAGGAATCTCATTGTTTTTTTTTTCACAATAATTCTTGATTAGCTTTTACTAAAAATGTGGAAGGAAAATTTTGATTAACATGTACGATGTGATTATAATTTCATACCTTCATCACCATGAAATGTTTTGAATATTATTTTATAAGGAATAAAATGTCACCATAAAATAAAATTATTTTCAAAATGTTTTTAGAACTTTAATTTTTAAAAAGTGATTTCCAAAATGAAAAAGGTTATTTTCTACAAAATGTTTTTGAAGATATTTTTATTCAGTAATGACATCAAATTTAATATACTTAGGATCCACTAGGGATATTTTGTATTGATATCATACTTATTATTTATTTGGATGGATTATGATTAGATTGAGTAGAAATTATTTTGTATGACTAGTTCATCTAATATGGGTTGTATTTGATTTTTTAATGGCTTGTTGATTCAGTTGTGAGGAATTCATTAGACATAGTAAGATAGGTGTAGTGACCGTTATGTCCCCTTAATGTATCAGTAGGTTTCAATAGAAAAAATAGTTGGTTATTTTCTAAGGCTTTAGCTATTTATATATAGTGTTTTTTCATATCCTTTAGGATATGTTTATATTGCCCTGCATTATGCATTCCCTTATTATGAAGTTAGTTATTAATTTCTATGTGATTATTAAACTAGTAGAATATCCATGGTTAATATTAATTATCATCTGATTATTTTTATGGAATTATTTGATTATGATTTATTTATAATATTTTATGCTCATGTTATTGATTAAATTGAATGTGTTTGAGTTATTTACAAAGCCTCGAAACACCCTCTTACCCTTCCCCTAAGGATCTAGGGCTTTCTCCTTTTTTTCCTTCCTTCCCCCTCCGTGTTGGGATCTTCATGCGGTGTCTTTGGTTCAACTCATTGTGGGATTATTCACTGGTGCGCCGATGTTGTCTCTTGGTGGTGCTTATGATGACTGCTCAGTGCGGGTCTGACGGAGTGTTGTGGTCAACATCCTCTTTTGGGAGGGCTTCGTTTCTTTTTCAGAGGTGGTAGTTCTTGGTGGTTATTTGGAGGACGGATTGACGCGGGACCGACGGTGTGACATAGTCAACTTTCTTGATTCTCAGCGGGGCTTTGAGGATAGGTGCCTCGATTCTCGGTGGTGTTTTGAAGGTTAGGCATGAATCTTCCATTTTGGCATTCAACGTTCTAGGCGGTGATTTAGACGTCGTTCCAGGCATGCAGCTCGGCCAGATCTATTGTGCTACGGAGGGGGGAGGTTTTCCATCCCAGATCCTATGAGTTTTGACATATTGTTTATTCAGTGATTCGGTGATCTTGTTTTCTATATGATTCTGGTTTTCTGGATGGATATGGTTTTTGGCTGTCCAGGTTCATCATCATTGTAACTTCTCTGCACTCCTTGTCACCATAAGTCTTTTACTGAAACCTAGTAAGGGTTAATCATGGTTCTGATAAAAGTAGATCCATGCCCAGAGTGGAATTTCTGTTTCAAGAAGACCTTGATTATCTTATCAGTGGTGTTCCCTTAGCATGGGGTTGGGTCATCCAGTCCTAGGTGATGATGGATTGATCTTGTGGTGTTTGAACTGTCTTATGGTCTTCTGTGGATATGGTGGTGGTAGTATTTTTAGTTGTACATCGGGGTTGGCCTAGGATGGTCGATGTTTGGGGTTCAATGGTTTTGTTTTTTTTTCAAAATGGTGGAAGGGTATGCGAGACCTGTTCGTTTGGTGTTGCACCTGGACATGACCACATGGAGCAAGCCCCATAAGAGGTTCTAGATACTTTTTTTCATCATTGCAATGCTTTATGGATTTGGATATTTGAGAGGTTATGGTGCAAGCCATCGGATCAGGCTTGTGCTTTGACACATGACACTAGCTTTCCATTCCGCCTTGCACGAGTGGAAATTTTTTCATGAACGTTTTCTAGGGAGGGTTTTATTCATGTAGTTATTTTTGTTTATCTCAGATGACCTTTGGGTTGTGAATGTTTTATGTTGATGACGTTTGTTCGAGTTCCCCACTTCATCACTTAAAAGGGGGATGCTTTGATTTAAAATAAAAAATTAAGGCCTTCGGGCCGTTGGATGGTGTTTGAGTTATTTACCATTCCATATTTTTTATTCCTTATTTATTATATATTTCATTATACTCTTAAACTTAATAATAATTTTATCTAACCCCTTTATTATGTTTTACTATTTTTTAGAATATGAGGATATTTTTTATTGATATTTAGGGATACAGTAAAGGGAATAATGGAATTCTCAAGGAAATTCTTTGTGAATTTTTGTTTTAAATTGTATTATGAATCTCATATATGTATCAGGTTTACCATGTATTCTAAACTATTTGGTATTTTAGGATATGATTACTTGTATCATATTATAATTCAATAAATTAATCAATGGATCTTGGATATTAGGATCATGATCTTTATAGTATAATATTATTTAAATAGTATTAAAACTAATAATAAATTTCCATCCTTATAATATAATAATAGTACAATAGATCTAGATGTAGAAAAAAATCATTCACTGATAATTGAAAGTAAACAATGAATATAGATACATAAAGGGAAAATCTAAAGGAAAATTTATTAGATATTTCCTTAAAAGTGACAAATTAGGATAGTGTTTTTAGCTATAATAGTGGATACACATTAGACATGACATGAAACTTGAATCTTATCACAAAAATTAAATTAATCCAAAAAGATATCACTCATTTTGTTAATGATGAATCATTAAAGATATTTGGATAAAAAACATCTAAAATAAGTGGAGAATACTTGATTTATGTGTATTTATAGGTTTTTAAAGAACCTAGTCACAATTTAATATGTTTAAATTAATTAGGAAATAAAGGAATGTTGTAAATATTAATAATAAGGATTTCGTCATTAAATGAATAAATGGTATTTTCATGATAATTTTTGAGAGTAAAAAGGGTGATATCTACATCATTGGTGGAGAGTTAGACATATATACCAGAAAAAAGAGAATAAGGTGTGGAAAATATTATTATCCACTTGGGAAAAAATTCCATAGAATATTTGGGGAATAATGAAAGATATCATTATATCCCTAAACCTTGATGTGGCAGCACTCATACATGTAATAATTTTCAAATATTGAAGATATTACAAAATAATTACATTAGAAGAGATAAAAATTCATTGAGATTGATTGAATTGGTGCACATTATTTGAGTAGGATAATATCACAAAAATCCATGTATAGAAAGTAATATTGTATACTATTCATTGATGATTGTATTTGGACAGAATATATGATTATAATTTCCTGGAAATATAATGTGTGAAAATATATTACTTATTACCAAAAATTTTATTAAAATATTATTAGTATTAAAATTTATATTTTTTGAACTGATAAAAGTAAGAAATCAACTAATAATTAGGTGGAGGAATATCTAAAGAGTTATACGATGATAAAAAATGTTTTAGGGGTGATGACTCATTAATGAAACTAATTCATTGAGAGGAAAAACTATATTATTAATAATATGACCCAAAAAATTAGCATTTTGAATAATCTACCAAATAAATATTATAATTATGTAGTGATTATATCATTTTTAACTAAATAGAGCTTTTTTATATTTGAATGAAGATAATAAATCCAACATGCTATGCTATAGGAAGAATCCAACATTAAATCACTTTTTCATCATCTAGAGTAAATTATTTATTCTAAATGAATAGAAGAACCAAAATATTTAATCACAAGGTGATGAAGGTAATTTTATTATATAAACATATAAAATAAAGGAATAGAAATTCTATAGAAAATTGTTTGATAAAACTATTGAAATTCATGATGTAATAATTATGTTGTAAGAAATATTTTTAGGATCTAGTAAGTATGAATTACAAAAAAATAGTTAATAAAATATTAAAGGAGAGTGATGTAGATGTTAGAAACCTAGGGTGAACATGGGAATATTAAATACTCAAAATAACACATCTATTATGAGACAATTCTAGTGGATTCATTAGTTGAAAAGAATATTAAGATTTAGGGATAAAATCAGAAAATAAAATATTTTTGGTGATCAGGAAGCTGTGGTGGAAAAATGATGGTTAAGAATCTATGAAAAATCTATTTCTAACAATATTTAAATCCAAAATAATTTATAGAGTCATGAAAATATAAAAATCATCCCAAAGAGATTAATGAAGATCATGAATAAATTGAGAAAAATAAAATATGGGAGATTATATTAAGGCTAAAATATATAAATTTAATCATATTCATGTGGGTGTTTCCTAAAAAGATCAATGTATATAACAATGTGACTTTGAAAAAATAATGACAGGTTTGAAATGGTTATTCCCAAATTTAATGGATTTTTGCTAATTTAACATTTACACAGATTTCTTGTTTGAATACTATTATAATTTTATATGTAAATTTCTATTAGAAGATTATTCAAGTTGTATGAAATGAATGTTAAATTAGCATTCCTAAATGGAAATCTTAAGATGGAAGTATGCATTGAGTAACGAGATATACATTTTATTGATGAATATGATTAAATATAATTATACAAGTTAAAAAGTATGTTGTACTAGATAAATTAATCACCAAGACCTTTGTATTATAAGATTGGTCAATAATTGAGAGATATTGGAATATAAAAAGGATTAGTTGATAAAAATCTATATATTAAGAGAGATAATGATCAAATAATTTTATTTCTTATTTATGTTGGTGACATAATATTTATAGTATTATATGATACACAATGAAATCTATTTATAATGTACATGAGGTGTTAATTCTAAAAGACTTTGATTAGGGAGATAACTTTTTCTCTTTGTTTATAGGTAACTCAATGAAGGGATATAACATTTACTTCTAAATCATAATATTCAATAGAAGTTATCAAAAGATTTGTAGTTTGAGGATTCTTAGGTGATTAAAACATCAGTCAATACCTAGATTAATTTTTACACGGGTCATGATGATAATATGGTCGATGTAATAGGGTATTCAAAAAACCTTGAAATCATATGTATCTAACAGTGACATGACCTAAAATTGAATTTCAGACTTCTCAATATTCATGGTATTAAATATAACCTAAGGAAATATATATGTTATTAGATAATTCTTTGATACTTCAATAGCATGGTGTATTTCCTATGATTTTATCAAATAACATTTCAATAATAATTTTTAGCATATGTGAAAGTGAATTAGGATAGTTTAATGGCTGATCGAAAATCAACATTAGAATTTTCTTTATATCATGGACCATTATTAACATCATGAAAGTGTAAAAAGAAAAAATTATATCTCAATTAGCATTGTATAGGATTAATATATAGTTTCTACTAAAGCATGCACTTTTTTGCTATGGATAAATAAATAGCTCAATGATGTTTCAGTTGATATGAAATATCCTCTTTTAATCAGTTGTGATAAATCAAGTGCTATTAATATTAGCAAAAATATAGTCTATAAAAAAATATAATGTTGATAAAAAGTATCATTTCATCAAGAATAATTTTATAAAAGGGTTTTTATATCTAGATCATGTGTCAGCGCCGAATTATGTTACATATATCATAAATAAGGAGCAACCAAAAGTTGAGTTTGATAATCACTAGCTGGATATTGAAGCCCACCAGTCTCTATCCAAATATATGGTGTGAAGAGGATACCCCCACTCCCCATATATTTACTATTTTTAATAAATAATAGTAACTTTATGGAATTAGACTTTATGATTTCTAACCATTATTTTTGAATTTGTAGATAAGTTCTCTTTGGGTTCACTTACTGGTGAGATTTTCTATAAGATATACATGGGTGAAAATATCAACATTTAGATATATAATGGTTTGAATGTTATTTCCATTTGTAAAATATTGAGAAATACTATGATTTTGTTTCATAAAGGGTGTGGGAGTTCAGGAAAAATTCCTCATGGGTGATTTCAAATGTATATTTAGGGGAATTATCATTGTGAAGTGTTTAAGAACATGAAAATAATAGAAGTTTTTTCATGTGAAACCATTCATTTAAATCTTGTTTCTCTAAAAAATATTAGAACATATGTGTGTAGAGTTTATGTTTAGTGGAATATTTATGTTTTATCTAATGGAAAAGAATTTATGTTTTAGATATTGTTAGTTCTTGTGTTTTTAAATTATAATGGATTGAATGATTTTTAAAGTGTTTTTAACATCCACAAAGGGGGATATTGTTAAAAATAATACCATAGAACTTTTTTCTTGGTTTTTTATTGAAAAGTGCATCGAAAAAGATTTTAGAGGAATTTTTAATAATAATTCATGTTTATGATAAATGTTGAATAATTTTTTGATGTTTCTTGCAGAATGACAGGTGATTGGTCATTCAATGGGATGTGGGGACTATAGTAGCCATACTTTTCTTATATGATTACTACGTCATTTTAAAGATAAACAATGTAAAAGATTACACAACTAGGATCCAAAGTTTTAGTATCCTGGAAAAATTAGAGCAATAAATAACTTTTTCATAAAAAATATATAAATATATATATAAATCCCTCTTCTCTTGATTATTTTTTGCTCTTTTGTTCTCCTTAGTACAATTATTTACCTATGAATATACATCAAAATAAGGGATGAGTTAAAAGACCAGTAAGATGATGAATGAGATACATGAAACATGGGTTATCATAGTCATAGTTATCATAATATAATAAAAGTATCATCATTATAATCCTGAGAGGAAACATTAGACAAATACATGGAGTATAGTATTATATAAAAATGAGACATCATGTCTTAGTGGTAAAATACCACACATTGTTGTGAACAAATATACCATTATGTTCATGCATTTTTTCACTATAACTCATGAGATACAGCACATTACATAATGAATTGGATCTCTATATAATTTTGATCTCACCCATTACATTATAACATTTACATGCGCTATATAATTCTAGGTTTACCCATCACATCATAACATGTACATTATCATACATACCAAATATAATGTATATCAATCATGAGGATAAAATAACACATGGATAGGAATGGGTTTCATTTCATAAATAATACTTTCATGAATAATGTTTGTGGTTCCTAAATTAATGATGGAATATCATACATCGTATAAGAATCATTAAACATGACTGAAGAAGAAACAAACTCACGGGAACTAAAAGATGTATTTTTGGAAAGAAGAATTTTATTGAAAAATATTTTCATTTGTCATAAAACTAGATTAGAAACATGTATAACCCATAAAAGAAAATTTAAGAAAAAATAGATGATATTTTGGGAATATTAAATGTATATCTATATTTAAAATGGAGTGAAAAAGGGAAAACAAGAAGAAAGAGAGTTGGATTCGAGAATCCATTTACCTTATTTCTAAATGATTACTTCTCTTTAAAATCCTAGATAATCGGATTAAATACAATAATTAAAAAAAATATAACATTTTATAAATTAAATTTATTCAGTATTGTTTTATTATGTTCATTCGTGATATTTTCAATCAGTTATAGAGTTTAAATTCATCGTTTGGGAGTGTTTTTTTCTTGGTTTTCATGATCAGTAAGCTTTTATATGAGTATAAAAGTTCATGTAAAATTCAAATAGTTAACCTGAATTTAAATTATATGTTATTAATGATTTTTCAAAATATTAAATGATCTTATATATCATTTTGATATATGGTATACAGGTTATTTATTAGATCAATTGTTAATAAATATTTTTTAATATGTTTTAGCGGTTTTACGACCATTATTAGCTTATATAATTTTATTTAAATAATGTTTATATAATGATTATATAACATTATATAACTTATAATATGTATAATAAAATTTTATTTAATCATAATTATGGTTTTATGACTAGTCTTGAAGGCGGTAGTGAAAAATGAAAAAGCATCGTCCACGATTGTGGTAAATTGTCACCCCACTGGCAATATTTTCATGTTTGGAAAAAAATGAAAAAAGGAAGGGGACTTGAAGATGAATTATCCCATTAACATAATTAATTGATAGTATATAAAATATAATCGAGTTATCATGGGTCTTGTTTAGGTGGATGTGATTATAGTATAAGAAAATAA
Source organism: Viscum album (assembly GCA_963277665.1). Lineage (NCBI taxonomy): Eukaryota > Viridiplantae > Streptophyta > Magnoliopsida > Santalales > Viscaceae > Viscum > Viscum album. Next base: position 1,494,201,111 of record OY728119.1, on the reverse strand, counting down.
TGAGATTGAAAAAAAATAAAAAGAAATATTATTTTTCATCATTAATTTATCCCCTTTAGGAAAAATGGTTTGGTGTTTTTATGAGTTAAGGGGATCCTGGGAGTGTGGTAGGGCCTTGGGAAGAGGACTTGGAAGAATTTTAACAAGGATCAAATCTTTTAATGTATGAGGAAAAGAGGTGGTGAGAGTGCTATTTATAGGGCATGAGATGAGTCTTTTCTCTTTTTTTATTCATTAATTTATTATTTTGGCTCAAGGCTACGAATAGTTTGAACCTTACCATTACGAATAAAAAAATAATAAAGGGGCATTTAATATTATGGTACTTAAATCAGTGATGGTTAAATAAATATTATATTTTACTTATAATGTATATATACCATAAATTATCATATTTCATTATTCACAAAAAAATCAAGTATTTTAAAAAATACCAAAAAAGCACCTAGAATTTTTTTTGACATTTAGAATTGAAAAATGAACACCCTTTTATAAAAATAATTTTCTAAATATGATAAATTTATTTTTTAATTAAAAACATCAATCACTTGAAATATATAGATTTTAAAATTATAATTGATTTTATAAAACTTTGATAATTAATTAAGTTCTCAAAAAATTATATTATAACCATAAGAAAAAATGTTAATTTGTTGAAAATATTTAATGAAAATAATTTTTCTTTTAAAAAAAGATTTTAATTATAAAATTATAAATAAACATTTATGTTTTATAGAAATACCAACACTTAATTAATAATTTTTAAAATATTTATTTACTTATACTATGATATAATTATATCATATTATAATTTATAAGATAAATAATTTTTTTACTTTCATAGATAAGGTTATTATTCTATTAGTTGATTTACAATTCCTAATTGTAACAATACTATTCCAAATATCATGTTGTTATTCCATTGTTAATGGTTCCTTAACATCTGAAAATACCACTTACTTCATTCATTATTGATTTAAAAAATTTTATTATGTTTTCAAATAGATTTTATGTTATTTAAATTATATAACATGATTATTAGAAGGTAATTTACATTAATAAAATTCTGGTTCATTACATTCTTAACCATTATAAAAATGTTCCATTAAAATTTCATTTATAATATAAAATGAAAAAAGTGAGGGTACTTGTCCCTTATATCTTCCTCAGGTTCCCATGTCGCTTCATCATACATATGGTTCTGCCATAGTACTTTGACCAAGTAAGTAGTATTGTTGCCTAGAAAATTATCTCTATGGTCTGAGATCATCACTAGAAAATCCTCATAAGATAAATCATTTTCCAACTATACCAACTCTAGAATCATTACATGCGATGGATCTGGTATATACTATCTTAATATAGATACATAGAATGCATTGGGTACATGATACATGGTAGGTGGAAGGGTTAATCGATAGGACACACCTCAAAAATGATCAAGGATCTCTAAGAGGTTTATGTACCTATGAATCATCTTTCCATTATTCTGAAATATCAAGATCCTCTTCCATAGAGATATATGGAGGAATAACATGTGTCCAACCTTAAAATCTAGGTCACATTGGCAATTTCCTGCAAAGCTCTTTGTTTAATTTCACCTACCTTGATGTGTTGTTGAATTGTTTTTACCTTTTACACCATTTATTAAAACATTTCTGGTCATAAAAACTCACACTAATTGACTTCATCCTATCACATTAGTGTTTTGTATTTTTCCCATTAAGGGATTCATATTGATCCATAAGTATTCTCGAGTGAAATCTATTATTGTAAGATAATGTGGAAAGAGGAAGATGTTGGTCCTATACTCCATTGAAGTCCAAAGAATATGACCTCAACATTTCTTCTATTTTTTCAATCATGCACTCATATTGGACATAAGTTTGAGGACAATAAGTCATATAGAAGTTCAAATCAGTGTTTGGAGCATGATGGAGACTTTTCCATAAATTTGAGGTGATGCTTAGATTTCTATTAGACACAATTTATTGTAGTATTACTTACAAGGTTACCACTTCTCTAATATATATATTTGTGAGTTTATCTAGTGAGAAGTCATATTGAATTTTGATAAAGTGATTTGTCTTTGTAAGACAATCCACAAAAACCCATATAGCATTGTTTCCTCTAGATGTATTTGGGAGTTTGGTGACAATGTCCATGATAAATGTTTCCCATTTCAATGTTGTTATGGTTAATGGTTGCATCATCCCATTAGAACATTGCCTTTAATACTATATTCAGCAATCTCCTTCTTCATATTATCCCACCAACAGTTGCCTTGGTGATCTCGATACATCTTTGTGCTCTCGGAGTGAATATAGAAGGTTTAGATTTGTGTGTCATTCAGAAGATCCTTCTTTATCTCTGGACCGGATGGTAGTCATAGTTGTGACCCAAATATTACAACTCCTTCCTCATCCATTTTAAACTAGGAGGATTTCCATTTTCTCATATCTTCAACCTTCTTTTTAATTTCCACACTATTTATTTAAGCATTCTATATTTTCACTAAAAGGGATGGTTGAGAAATCATTTAAGAAAGGATTGGTGGTTTTCATTCCTTATTGATTCTCATGTCGATAATTTGAAAAAATAAAAATATTGGATCCATCCCAATTATCATCATTGATAATATTGTAGGATTCTTTCTACACATAGGATCCTACACTTTATTCTCTTTTCCAATATGGTAATGGATTGAGAATTCATAATCCATGATGAGCTCTAACCATCTTTGTTGGCGCTTAATAGGCTCGTTATGTGTAAAGATATATTTTAGGATCTTATGATCAATATATAATTCACACTTCTCCCCATAGAGATAATAGGTCTATCTTTTCAATGCAAAGATCACAGCTGTCAAATCCAGATCATGCGTTGAATATATTTTCTCATGAATTTTTAACTTCATGGAGGCATAAGATATAACTTTATCATTTTTTCATCAGTAAACTTCCTAAACCCTACATTGAAGCATCACTGTAAACCATAAAGAGTTCCCCACTTGTCATAAGTTTGAGTACTGGTGCGGGGATAAGCCTCTTATTTAACTCTTCAAAATCAATCTTCACATTCACTATTCCAGAAAAATGTTTCTCCAATCCGAGTAAACATATTTATTGGGTTTGAAAATTGTGAAAAGTTCTTCGAAAATTTACATAAATACCTAAATAGACCAAGTAAACTACAAATCTCTATTACAGATGTTGGAATGGGCCACTCTTTAATTGCCTTTGTCTTATAAGGGTATACTGACATTCTTTTAATGGTGATAACATGCCCCAAGAATGGAACTTCAACCATATAGAACTCACATTTATTTTACATTTCATAAATTTCTCCCCTAAAAAATTATTTAGCATAGCATTCAATTTCTCCTCATATACCTCGTTGCTCTTTGTGTATATTATAATATCATCGATAAAGACTACCATAATTTTTTTGAGGTAATATCGAATAACTATATTGACTAAAACCATGAATATTGTTAGAGAATTAGTGAGTCCAAAAGGCATCACTATGAACTCATGGTGTCCACACCTTGTCTGAAAGGTAGTATTGGTAATATCATCCTTCCATGTTTTTAATTGGAGATATCCCGATAGAAGTTCCCCCTTAGAGAAATACTTTGACCCACACAATTGATCAAAAAATTAATGAATCCATGGAATGGGAAACTTGTTCCTTATCCTGATTTTGTTGAGCTCACAAAAATAAATATATAGGAACATTGATCCACATTATTCTTGATGAATAGGACTGGTGCACCCCATGGTGAAGCACTCTGGCATATAAAATCCTTGCCCATATTCTCTTACATCTACTTCTTAAATTCCTCCAAATCAGTGGTGCTCATTCTATAAGGTGTATTTGATATAGGAAAATATCCATAAATTAGTTAAATTAAGAACTCAACCTATTGGATAAGAGGAAGACTGGGTAGTTCATTAGGGAACACATCCGTGTAGTCCCTCACAATGTGCATGTCTTTGAGCATGATTCTCTCCTTTGTCTCAATTCTTTTGAGCAAGAGATGCTTGGTCATAAGGAAACATTATCCACAATTGAAATGATGATTATAAAGGATATTCATACTTATCCTTACTCATGTAAAGAATTAGATTATGCCTTGGGATATGAATATTAAGCTCCCTTTAAAGACATTTGTGGCTGGTTTTGTATAAAGATAGTAAATCCATTCCCAAGATAGCATCAGACTCCACCAAAAGAAGTAAGGCCTTATTTGTTGGGAGGTTCATTCCACAAACATTAAATGGGGAGGAGTGATATACTTTGGATCCAATAATTTCACCATTTTCTATTCTCATAGATAACTCAACCTCCATATTGTGATGGGGTGTTTTAATAAATCTTCTAAACTTGCAAGATATTAAAGAATTCGTAGAACCAAAATCAATTAGTATGTCACTTGTTCTATAATGAATGGATAGAATACCTATCACCACATCATTATCAGGATTCACACTAGCAGTGATGATGGAATAAACATTCCATTGATCCTTTGGATTGAGGGGCTTCTAACTCTGATTACCCTCAAGAACTCACGGTTTAGTGAACTGGCATGCATAGTGCCCTTATCCCTAGCTTTAAAGCATTAAACTGTGGGTGGTTATCTCAATTCCTCCATCACATTGAATGGATTATTTCTATCTCTACAACATTCATGAGCATTTTGGCCTTCTCTCCCACACTTATATCATTTCCCCAACTTTTTGAGGCAGTTCCCATGATGATTCCTCCCACATTTTTGACATGTGAGTGGTTGAGTTTTCTTTACACCTTTTTCATTGTATCCCGCATCTTGAAACTCTATCTTTGATTTATTATCACCATATACATGAGACTAATATCATAACTTCATCTCCACTTTGATATCACATAGAACAAATTCTTCATAAATCCCAACATCTCAAATTTCTAGAGCCTTTAGAAGGTGTGGTTTTAACCACCAAAAGATCTATTAATTTTTCTATCATTGTTTATAAAAAAACCCAATGAATACCCAGAATGACTTGTTAAATTTTATTCATAGGTCGTGATATATTAACCTTCCCTTTTCATCTCCTCTATGAATTCTATATTCATATATTTTATGAATAGTTCAAGGAAAATACTTATAAAAAAATTATCTTATAGTCTTCCCAATACATATCTTCAATTTCATACTTTGGCTTGGTATTTTTAATAAATTCCCAACATTTATTAGCCTCTTTATCTAGATGATAAATTACTAGATTCACCTTATCCTTCATATAACAGTGAATTATATAAAATATCTTCTCCATTTTTTTGACCCAATATTTTGTGACAAGTAGATCAGAAGATCTACTAAATTTTTGTGTTCATTACCGCATAAAAGACTTGATAGCTAGTTTCTCACTCTTAAGTGAAGGAATATGTTCTATATTATTTAGGTTATTATTCATATCTTGAGAAATTTGGGTAAGAATATCCATCAAATTTTGAACTCCACCTCCCAAGTCACTAGGGATGTCATTTGAGAAATCGTTTCATTGTACCTCACATGGGTAATAATCCTAGTATGTACTGGTTCCCACTATTTTCTAAAATAGAAATGTTTTGAACAAAACATCATTAAACAATTCATGAATAAATAATTTATTACTTTTTGTAATTAACTGTAAATGCATGTCTTGTGGGATCCCTATGTTTATTATTTTTGAAAAATAAATGTCCTTGGGTTCTTACTTATACATAGTTTCTTGCTAATGTTTTTCACTAGTTCTATCTAATCCTAAATCCCAAAATTAACTAAACCATGATCTAATACCAACTATTGTGAACATAATTTTCTAACATGATTATTACATAATTTTAAAGATAAATAATATAAAAGTTTACACAACCAGGATCCAGTGGTTTAGTATCTTGGGAAAATTAGGATCATACATAACTTTTACATAATAAAACTTAAACATTTACCCAGTTACTTTTTCTTTAGATTATTATTGTCCCTTATTCTCTACTTAGTATAAGTATTCACCTGAGAATATACATCAAAAAAAGGTGAGCTAAAATACTAGTAAGAGGATGAATAGAAGACATAAAACATGGTTGAGCATAATCATAGTTATCATAACATAAGTAATTAATCATCATCATAATCATGAGATGAATCATCACATAAAGACATGGAATGTGTAAATTCATAAAAATGAAGAATTATGTATTAGTTCTCAAATACCACACATTGTTTTGAAGAAGGATATAATAATTTTCAAAACTATTTCACTTTATCACATGAGATAATTCATAGAACCCAATGATTTAGAGCACTATATCATTCTATGTACACCCATCACATAATAAAATTTACAATATCTATATAATTCTGGGTTCAATCATTGCATCATAATATTTATATTTTCATTCTATCAAAATAGAACATATATAAATCTTGGATATAAAATAACCCATGGATAAGAATGGGTTAAATTTAATAAAGAAAACGTTAATGAAAAAAATTTGGGTTTCCCAAATTAAAAATGCAATATCATACATGGTATAAGAATCATCAAGTTTTAGTGAAAATGAAATAATTTCATGATAAGTAAAAAATGTATTTTTTGACAGAAGAGTTATTTTGGAAAAATATATTCATTTTTCATAAAACCATATTAGAAACATATATATATATATATATACCCTAGCATAAAAGGAAATTAAAAATAAATGATATTTAAGGAAAATTTATACTGAAGACGGAGTGAATGAGGGTAAACCCAAAGAAAGAGAGTTGGGTTTGAGAATCCCCTTACATTATTTATTAATGATTCCTTCACATTAATATCCTAGACAATAAAAATAAATTCATTAATTAAAAAATAAAAAACCTTTAATATATTCATTTGATTTATTACTATTTTATTAAGTTCATTTATGGTCTTTTTTATTATTTACATTGTTAAATTTTATCTTTTGGGAGTGTTCGTTTTCTTGGTTTTCATGATCAGTTCGCTTGTATATGAGAATGGAAGTTCCTGTAAAATTTAAATTGTTATCCAGAATTGAAATTATGTTCTATTAATAATCCTTAAAAATATTAAACAATTTAATATATAATTGTGTTATGTGGTTTGAGGATTATTTATTATATTTAATGTTAATGAAAATGATTTTATTAGTTTTTTCTGTTTTAAAACTATTATGAGCTTATTATATCATTTTATTTAACATCATATTTATATACTTCTTATAGAATATTTTCTAACTTATAATATGTATAAAAATATATTAACTTACCATAATTATGATTTTTTGACAATCCTTGAAGACATTAGTGAGAAATGAAAATGCATTGCCCATGTTTTTGGTAAATCGACACACAACAGATGATATTTTCATGTTTAGAAAAAAGGGAAGACACATGAAGATGAGTTATTACATTAAAATAATAATATCAAATAATATAAAATATACTTTATTTATCATACCTTTTGGATAGTTTGATCTGTGGAGAGGATAAAAATAATAAAATTGAAAAGAAAATAAAAGAATAAGAAAGAGGATTTTGTCTCTTGAATTGCTTCTCCTTGAGAACATACTTAGGGAAAAGAGTTCGGTCTTTTGATGATACCAAGGGATAATAGACATGGGGTAGGGTCTTGGGATTAGTATTTGGTAGAATTCAAAAAAAATTAATATCATGGAATGTGTGAAGAGAAGATGTGGTGAGATGTGGTATTTATTGGAGAGGAGTGGGGTGATTTCTAATTATTTTATCCATTAGTTTATTATTTTGGATCAAGACTATGAATAGGTAGATTCTTATCACTAATTAAATTAAAATAATTATGTTGAATGTGATATTATGTTTATTACATCAATGATGAGTCATGGAATAGTGTATTTAACTTATAATGTATATATACCATAAATTACTGTATTTCATTATTCATCAAAAATTCACATATTTTAGAAAAATGCCAAAAATTAACCCTAACCATTTTTTTACATATAAAATTTAAAAAAATCCATTTTATGAAAATAATTTTCATTGAATGATAAATTTAAATTTTAAATAAATTTATCATTTACTCAAGAAATACATAATTTAACATTATAACTTATTTTTTGAAACTTTCAAAAATTTATTAAGGTCACATAAAATTATATTATAATTATTAGAAAAAAAATTCATTTATCAATCTATTTTAAGAAACTAATTTTTATTAAAAATAATTATATAAATTAAAAAATTATAAATAATCATTTATGTTTTATAAAAATACCAAAACTTAATGAATAATTTTTAAAATATTTATTTACTTATACTATGATATAATTTTATCATATTATCATATATAATATATCTATTTTTTTTGTACATATATATATGAGGATAATATTATATTGGATAATTTACCATTCTTAATTTTCACATTACTATTCTTAAGGTCATGTTTTTATTCAACCGATAAGATTCCTAAACTTCAAGAAATGCTACTTATTTCATTCACTCTTCATTTATAATGGTTTTATTATATTCCCAAAGTGCTTTTATGTGATTTATACTATATTATATAATTATATGAATGGAATTTTCATTGATAAATTTATGGGTCGTTATAGGGAAACATCATTTTCTTTGAAAAATGATGAGAAAATTCATGCCACACAATAGAACATGGTGTTTTGAGGTTAAAAATTAACTATGTTAAATAAAGAATGGTTTTTAACCTCTTCATGGTGATTTATGTTTTTCATTGGATGTTTTCCAATGTAAAACTATGATCAATATCTTAGGAACTATGGAATAAATGCTAAAATGTATTGAATGTTAAAATATAAAAGGAATACTTTTCAAATGAGATGGTTATTTGAAATGGTAAAATGGTGTATGCCACATTAGGGATGATTTCATAGTGAATTATCAAAATCTTCATGGTAAAAAGGTTTTCCACTATGGGTCTTTGAATTGCCATGGTTGATTTATATATTACTAGTTATCTTAGGATACTGTAGATCCCCAAAGTTGTGGTCCTAGAATTCGGGGGGGGGGGGGTTAAGCTTAATAATATGTCGATAAAACCAGGAATCTGATCATGTTTTTGGGAACGTTGAACGTATTTTCTCCAAGTGAAATATTGTATCATTGTTTTCATTATACCTTATCATTTTGTGAAGTTTAGAGGATTTTTTCTAAAGTAATTTACATTAAATATTTGATAGGTATGAGAATTAAATATGGGTTCCATATTATATTGATAATATCTATTCCTTATAGGATTTGATTCATTAAAATCACTAGTTCAAATTTCCTATCATTTAGGAATATGATCCATGAGTTAAAATGGTAATATTGAATCAAAATTAAAGGGGAGTGTTTTGATGATTTTTTTTCACAAACAAAAGATGAATTTAAGATATATATAGATTTTAATTTAGTGTTTTTATAGATATAAAAATAGATATATCTATATCTTTAAAATGTATAAAGAATAATAATGGAGGATATAGTGGAAATGGATCATAAAGAGTAAGAGAGAACATTAGAGAGATATCTAGGTGGATATTCTTACTATAGGTTCTTAGAGTTAACTAGTTGTTGAAAATGGGGAATAATTGATATTCTCATATTGGTGTATACTCTATCATTGTTCATGAAGATCTTGAAAATAACCCATGTGGATGTATAAAGTCTTCTAAGTGTGTGAGGGTAGTAATTTCATATTATCTATGAAATTTATAAACCTAGAGGTTTAGTTTAGATAATATGAATTATAATATAAATAGTTTGATTAGGTTTTTAGGTGTACGACACATCACTGTTGAATTTGTTTTTGTATTAGAACATATTAGGTGAACCAAAAAAATTCCTTTTGTACCTACTTTAATTTCTATATCACTTCGTATTAATTTTCATGGAGTGAAGTGTTTCTGATAATGAAAAACAAAAATATTTGGTGAGGGATATTTGGGAACGATTCATATATCCTAATTCACCCCACCCCTAAGGGTATTTAAAATTTCTATGACCAAAAAAATACTACTAAGAACTATATTATGATCCACAATACCCAAATAATAAGTATTATTTTAATGGGAAAATCTTTTCACATGTGAAAAAATATTTTCATCCATATCCACTTACCATTATCGATGATTTTAATCAATCTTATATAAATATATTAGATTAAATTATAATCAATAATATCACATTCAGATAAGAAAATAAATTCCATATTGAAATGATAAAATCAATTTTGAAAGAAAAAAACATGAATATTTTAAAAATATATATAATTTAGTTGTGGAATTGACTAACGACATTAAAAATTCATTCATGAAATAAATCAAAGGATTAATCTTTACACCCACACACAGAAACCAAAACGCAGTTTTTTATATTAAAACATGATAAAACTTTGGGTGGTTGGGTCACACCATAACACACCACCTATGTTTTGACTTCTTCTTGAGTCTACATTTGATTATCTGGCTCCCTAAAAATTAAAAAACAATCCAAAAATATTTTATTTTTTATTGATTAATAAATAAGTATTTTTGTGTTTCATGCATGAATTATTGTTGAATCATACCTTATATCTAATTAACTATCAACTACTTCACATTATTCATTTATTTTTTAAAATATATTCAAGGAAATGATGAAAATTAGAAACCATCACTCAAGGTAGATACTAACATATTAATTCAATCACATCTTATATGGATATTAACTTAAATATTTTATACATTATATTTTTAAGTTATGGAGATACAACATGATAAATAGGCTTTCATGAGGCACATATAAATCAAAAAGTATGTAAAATTATTCTGGTGGTTTATAAAAATGAATCCCCACCCGTCTTATGGTTATGGATGACTTATATCCTTGTTTTTTATATCCAACTATTTTAAATTAATTTCCCCATATTTTATTTTAATATTAAAGTAAAATAGTTTTGTAATGTGTGGGTGTAATGTATCGTTTATAATATAAATAATTTTTTAAATATAATTAAATGTTTATATGTTTTGTTTTTCATATTTTAAATTACATTTTTTAATAATTTCAATTTTATTTTATTTTAAATAACTTTTATTTTTATCCCTCATTATTATTTTTTATAATAAATTATTTTGTGTGTTTTGTATGTTAATAACACGTGATTATATGATATTAAATTTTTTCACACTTATCATGCTTCAATGAAATACATTTTAAAATTTGAATATCAATTAAAATTGACCATAAATATGGTTCTATATTATATCTAACTAGATTTGTATATAAAGAAAAAAATTTCTTTGATATAGAACTCAACAACTTGGTAATGGTTTGATGGAATTATTAAATGTTTCTATAAAACTATTGAGAAGTTAAAAAAAAATATAATTTTTTTATACATTGTTATTTTATTATTAAACTCATAAACTCCACACATTTTTTATTAGATATGTTTATTTTTTGACATGGAGATAAAATAAAATTAAAATAAATACTTGATACATCCCAAAGGTATCCGAAAAATTCAATTATTTCTTAAGAAATGTATATGAACCTTAATTAATGTGTTTCTAAAATAACATATGCATGTATATCTATTTTTAAAATATTTTTTCCACCTCTAAAAATTATACAAATAGATATATATAAGAGTGATGAAATTAACAACATTTGGATATGTATTTTTTGAGATATTGACGTTTGAATTTTAAAATCATTTTCCTAATTTTTCAATATAGTTAATTAGACTTTGGTTGTAAAGAGTAATATAATGTTTAAGTAAGAATAACCAAGGAAAATAGTATTCAATTAAATTGACATTAATTTTAAAATGGAAATCAATAAGGAAATAATAGGAAATGGTTGATACATACTCACATGAATGGATTTAATAAAAATATTCTTTCTTTGATGAATTTCATTTGTAATGATTTCATTTCATCAGATTTAAAATTAGGTAAACTTATGATATTTATATTCCTATTTTTATAGATAATAACTAAATTTTATAATAGTTTATTTGGAATTAATATTTGACTTTATTTTTCTACTAAATATAAAAAATTTGGGTTTGGATGAATTACAATATATAAATTATTTGATCTTTATTGAAAGTGATTTTTCCAATGTGTGGAAATGTGTAATTGCAGATGTTTTCTCATATTGTGAATTATCAAATATTTTCAACCTTATACTTTTGATTTGAAATGAATAAGGTTTATAGTATACATTCATTTAATCCTTTTAAATTATAGTCTCATTTTATTCCATTTTTTTAAAATATAATAATAAATAGAAAATGCAGGATCATTTGTATTTCCATGGAAAGATGGGAATTTTAAAAAATTTTAAAAAAATAGAACTAAATTCAACCATATTCAAAAAAAATAACTTTCTAAAGTATACCATTTTTATTTGGTTTTATTTTATACAACTATAATTTTTACTCAATCCAAACATATGGTGCCAAAATGAAATATAAAAAATGGAGAAATTATGGGGAGACATAACATAAAATCATTCAGTAAATGGGTTATAACTTGTGATGTGAAACTATAAATGGTTATATTTTAAAAAATAATCAATGATAATCTTATGGGCCATTTAATGAAATATATCATATAAATAGCCACTCCTTAAAGAGTACTTAGGTTGTACTAATATTGAGAAAAATGATTGGTCCATGATCATTTTCCATGCTTAACAATTGTTTTTGTTTGGGATTCAACTTGAATAAATTTTATTTAAATGTGACTATATTTTCCTTTTTCTAAGATATATTCATATGATATTTTTTCTACCCTTCTTTATTAATTTTATTTATTAATATTTTTCATGAAATTATAAACCCCCTAGTGATCAATTTAGGGAGAAAAAATTGATTTAACATTTAGTGGTATGTTTACAATTTATGGGAAAGTAATTTAAACTCTATTTTTATGTTATATTATTCTTAATTTATGATTTTTTTAATATGTTCTTGTCATTCATTCTCACGTTATAATTAAAGGATCAAAATCCCTATGATTTCATACAAAGATTATACTATGTGATTATTTTTGTTGGTTGGTCTATTCTCTTTCCTTTTTTCTCATTAGTGTTCTTTTGAGTAACATACATGTATTAAATAAAATATCTATCACTCTTTACTATTCATGTTAGAGTGTTTGAAAATTTTTATTCTAGAAAAAAATTTGTACAATATATTTATTTTATCATGTATTTTCTTGATGAGATCAAATTATGAATTTAGACACAAATAAATTGATTCCCAATGATTTTTGGAGAATATATTTGTGCTTATAATTGAATAGTAAGTTATATCCAATTATGTTATGGAAATATTTTCCAAATTCGTAACCAAATCACAGAATTTTATACCACATCATAAAATATTTTTGGATAGGCCATGGTATAGTTAGTTCCAGCACATCATGGTGTAGTTAATATCATTTTATGTGGTTTCTGATATATTTTGTTAAACACTTATTCTCTATATATATGTTTATAAACACACATTTATCATCAATATTTCATGGTTATAATAGTTTCAATATCTAAAACATTTAAAAATTTTGACAAATAAATCACGATAATGATTTTAAAGTTAAAAAGGTATAACTAGTTAAATGTTTATAAAATTTTTCATTTAATAGAAAAATGAAAGGGAATCCAAGAAGCCTCCTTGAATGGATATATAAATGAGAAAATAGTATGTAATTATTGTGGTATTTAAAATACTAGATTCATGTAGTAATTATCCTGAAGATAAATATCTCTTTCTCTTTCACCCTCTCTCTTTATTTATCTTTAGATAAAGGTTCTAAAAATATATGTGGAAGAGAGAGACATTACCTATCCAAGATAAGACATAGGAAAGTTAAAAATGGTTATGTATCATTGAAACTAAAAAGGGTAATTATAGAAAATGAAAATGTTCATGGGGCCTGATTTGAATATATAGAAAAAATTAATGGTGTATTAGGAGTGGATTGATTTTTTGAAAGAATAAAAAAATGATATTTATAGAAAATAATAAATATAAATTTTAAAAACAATAATTGTTCATTTATTTTTCTATAAAATGACATAAATGGGAGAAAAAATGGCCATGGCTTAATAAAATTCATATGACCACAACATATTTTCTATAAAATGACCATAGAAAATTTTTAGGAAAATAGTGTATTATAAGATGGTAACATTGTATCATGGTTTACTTATAAAATATTTCATGGTGTATGATTTCATAAGAGAAACATGGCCATACCATGGTAGGACAATGGTATAATCTCAAGAGTGTGACTTCAATTTTTTTCCTAAAATGGATTAGATAATATAAAACAGTTTCACAAATTGTCATAGTTATGGTGCATCCATAAAACCAAAATGAAATATATTATTCCATGTATCCTTCATGATTTTGGTATCAAAAATGGATTTTATTGTTTAATAATATCATAGTGAAAATATATAGCATTTATAATTTTAAATAAAAATATTTTTTGTTAAAAATCTCAAAACAAATTCTCTATGGAGGCCCAAAATTGACCACACTAAAAATTATGGGTACAATAAACTATAAAGACCATATGATTCATATATTTGATATAGGTTTAATTTAGATTTTTATGGTGAATAATTTATAAAAAAAATTATAAATTATGAAACAATTAGAAATTGAAAGATGTTTCTAGCACACCATACCCATGCCAAAACCCTCTTTAGGGAAGGTCTCATTGAAAACAACTTATCCACTACCCCAGATGAAATGTAGGACACAATAAAAAATACCCTTTCCAACCTACCTAGAAAAGGGAACACTGTGAGACATAAAGACCATCATTCGTCATCATGGATGGGTTGGTATCCAATATCTACCTGCAGAATCCAAAAAATTGGCGCATATACAATAAATAATAAACAAGGAATACAAGCCATCATATAGCTCGTTATCTCATTATAATGACATTAGTCACTCAAGAAATAGTCCCACACATATCATCATCCATATATCCTTGTAGGATAATATCATTAAACCATATCAGTTGTAAATTTTAAGCATGTGAATCCTCTCAACTTTATTATCTTGCCCATAAGGGGATCCTCTAGGTTCCCTCAAACCCACATCTACCATCTAAGGGTTTAATAATATCTATATAGTATAATCCAATAATTTGATACTAAAACAAATGTCACCATGAAACACATACACCATAAATTATCATGTAATAATAGTGCACTAGGAAATCATATCCATTAATCATAGAGAATCAATAATTATATATAAAATTTGTTATCATCTATATAAGATAAAATAAAATAAAAAGATAAACAATCACTTCTAAAATTCCTTTACAAAACCAATCAAAACCCTATTTAAAATGGAAAAATTTTCATTCTTACACATGATAAGACCTTGGCCAAAATCCCACAAAAAATATATTTTGAATCCCCCCACTAACATTTTGAAATTGCATGTCAAAACCAACTTTAAAGTCACTGTTTTCCCTTCAAAACCCCATTAAATCAACCATTTTTTTTAAAACAATTTCAAAAGGAAATCAATTTCTCTTGGAAAACAAACTCATATAACTAAATAAATAAATATGAACCACGATATTTCTTCTAACATGATACAACTGATGAATAATTTAACAGGATAAGTTGTATTTGTTGACAGTTTGGATAATTTCATCTTTTTATAATATATAGATGAGACCATACATGTATATAAACATGTAAATAAAAGTATTAATAATGCACACACATGGGAATAAAATCACCAAATGGGAATGATACATTATAAATTCAATTCCACATACCTAAATTAGTTATCTTGAAGTTTATCTAAACATTTTAGTGACCTTATTTGAGTCCTTGAGGACCGATATCATCAATAAGTACAATAAAATTAATAAAATAAACATTTAAAAACAAAATCACAACTTGTAATAATTGATTCAAAAATCACCAGGAATACTCATATTATCAAATACATAACCAGAAGGGTATGTTCCACTTCTAGAATACACCCATACCTACACCATAAAAAATCTCCAAATCACATCCTCAAATTAAAATAAAAATTATCTCAAAATAATTAAAACCCCAAAATATATCTGTAAGGAATCATACCTTAAGTAAAATATGAATAGTATATTTAGTCACTCCTATAAAGATGTCATCCACATGGAAAACATTAAATCCCCATCAAATTGTATTAATCCTACATGATCTAGTAAAATTGTCTCTCTAAAACCCAAACATAACATACCAAAAATCAATATAAAGGGAGAGACAAGTAGTACAAGGGGATAAATCTTACCTTGAATATGGATGATGAAATCCTTATGAATGATTTTATTGTATGGGAGATAAATGGAGACAAAATAGAAAAAATGAGGTCTCTCAATTTTCATCCCAATAGTTAGACGTCATAAAACTCAATGGGGTTACAAAATACAACACCCTCTCACACTACTAATATTCCTTCGAAATAATATGCCCATAGTAATGGTGAGGTGCACCCATGGGTTTCAACAAATGGTGATCCATAAAAAAATGATCAGGGAATGACCCATATGGGATACAACACAACCTCATAATGGTGGAAGGGCAATCTCTTGATGAGGATCCATCATAGTGTAACCCTCCTAGGTCACGAAATGATTTACTATAGGTAGAGGGCCTCATCCCTCTTCCAAAACTATCATGACTTAACCTACCTAATTCATGATATGGACTTTTATTTATAATAAAATTTCATGAATAAATGCATGATAACTCACTACAAACACTCATCTATTAAACCACTACTACTAAAACATCCCATAACGCATTTCAAACATGACCAAAACATACACCATTTTTTAAACTCTGAAATTCAATCCTATTCATTTTTTCACCATCCTTTATTGACATAGGTTACTAAAAAACCTCATTAAAATTATTATCATGTTAAATAATATATATAATTACTCTAAAAATAAATAGTGACACACCTCAATCATTAATTAACCATCTAATTGTTGTCTCTCATTATTGAACCCATCATGTACTTCTACTATGCAAATCCAACACGGACGTGTACTATTCACTAAAACCTGATGTACTCATTCATTTAGCTTCCCGCACATCTACTAATGACCATCATAAAACCTTTAGAATAATTATATTTTATAGACCCATAATTCATATTGATACAGTTTATAACTCATCATATATATTTCCACACTACAATGTTATTCAATCCTCCTCAAGCTGGAATTCCACGAAGACACTTAGATGCACTTGTTGACACTCTATCACTTCTCTTGGTCATGACAGCATATCTCTTTGCTGCATCACCAAATCATCCAAACACTTTAACAATTTTTTTGAACCCAAAACTCAATGAAATTCCATGGTTTATTCTCAACCAACAAAAATCACCTGTGTACTCCACCTATGAGTTCTGAAACATCATAATCAAACTCGCTCTCAAAATATGCTGCATCCACAACCCTGAATGACACGAGGTCCATACATTTATGTCCAATATAATTCTAGAAACTAGAGGAGTGTTCTTATAATCACCTCGTTGAACCAAAACACTGTATCTTCACCAATCATATCACTTCCAACATAAAACATAATGACTAGACATTAGCTCATTGCTCATACCTGAGCACAAACCCACAACACCAATCACCAAACACTAAATTGATACTCAATTTAACCCATAAACATAGAGACATCAATGTAATTGATGATGATTCATATAAGGGATTGTAGTTTTCTCCACCATATGACTCTGCTACAAATGACTAATTTTGGTTAATGTCTCTCCCCACCAAATGAATTTCCTTTAAAAAATGTACATCAAATAGTCTAATTAGTGAAATCACCAAACTCGAAATTGGTTGCTTGATCCTAACAAAAAATATCCATCCATGGATCTCCAAACATAAGGATATTTTTAAATGAACTTTCAATACCTATTGAATTCACAATACACACCCTCACGTTGCCCCAATTTTATCACTTAGAACAAAGAAATCCTAATATAAATTAGAATTAGTATCTTTTACCATCACCAAACTAAATCGGATCCGCACAATTAATTTAAAACGATGATTTACATTAAAATATCGTGAAATACTAGTAGATAAAAAACTTTTATTAACCAAATCTCTCTTAATAAAAATAATAAAATTCAATAAATTTTATTTATAAGGGTACCATTTTCTTATTTTGAAAAACTTTCAAAACATTTTCCACATAGAAAAACTCGTTTGGTATTTCGAAACACACTTAGGCATTAAAAGAATTTTCCTAAAAAACAAATATTTCAAAATACATATCCTATTAGATCCCTTAAAAAACTGATTACATTTTCCATAGCATTTTGAAATCCAATTTCAAAACCCCTTTTTCCTTACACTTCCCCAAAACCCAAAACCCAAACCATTTCCAAATCACTAGATCCATGATCCATTTCATATAAAACCATCATATAATATTGTTTTATTCAAACCTATTTCCACTAAAAAAATATCTTTTCCAAACCATGTGTCTCTTTTTAAATAAGGCTTATCTCAAAAAACAATTATTATGAAAATAATATCCCTATAGTGCCTAATAATCATAGTCATAACATACCAAAAAATCCACTTGAATATATATTAATAAAATAACCCCTTATAATATATTTGAGAGAACACTAATTATATTATATGTTTTTTATATTAATAATGGATCTAGATAAGGAAATATTTAAAACAAAAAATCCCATTAATGAATGTATTATGCTCTAATTATGCCACTAAAATGATGTATGAGAAACCCAATGGAAAATGTTCCATATGGATCATCCTAAGTCACACCTCTCCTACATTGGGGTCAATGATATAATCAAAAATATAACTCACCCTATAAATCATAGTACCATAACTAGACATCCATAAGAAACATGGGTTTCAATAAAATTCATGTTATTTAAGAAAGGACATAATTAACTTCCCAATTCCAGATAACCTTTATCCAAACTAATTAAAATTTTCACATAATAAAATAAGATCTTATACCATTTTTAATGATCTAAAATAGAAAACCTAAACAACATCGGATCAAGAGTTTGTATTATACCCCAAGCATGGCCAAATTTATGCAATGGAATTATCACTAGAAATAAATTATTAAAAATTCACTATGTGACTATTATTTCAAAAATTATTACTAAGGTTCATGAATGAACCTACAAAAAAATATGTGTAACTCATTCATGTAACCAACATCCCAAAAAATATGGATAAATAAACAAGAATGAAAGATATCTCACATAATATAAAATATAAATTGGTAAATAGTATATATGATGTATCAAAACATAATATAGAACCAATAATATATAATCATAGAAAATAAGAATCATATAAAAATGGAACACTATCTTGTATACATGATGAATAGAAATTGTAAATTAACAATAATCACATCTAGACTAACTAACACATGCCAACCTAATGAATTCTAGTCATTGAAAAATATTTAGACATGAGCCATGTGTCTAACTCCAAGAGATACTGATGTTTTGAGAGAAAACATGAGGGAATACCCATGTACATCGAAACCCATATTGTGTAAATAAGTAGAGGTTGAGTTTATTGAGCCAATAAGAATCTCCATTGCATTAAAATTTCTGATTTATAATTTGGTAAAGTGGATGTGCATGAAATATGTATAGAGTGTACAAGTCAAGTCTATGAATGACCCAAAACACAACTAAAAATTGAAGTCTTTGTGATAAGTCATTTGCGACGGGGTCCTTTCATAAATGACCCATTACTGAAAATTGTGTCTGAAATATTTTTTTTGCGACGGTCCTTCATAAAAAAACAATTTTCAATGTGTTCTCTTCTCATCATAAATAGTTTATCTAGATTTAAAAAAACATTTGGCGATAGACCCATCACAAAAAACATAAAATAATTATAAAATAATAATCATCATCATTATAAATAATTATTAAATTAAAAAACTAATATAAAAAATAAAATTAATAACAATATTATTAAATATTAAAATATAATAAAATTTTAAAATTTTAAAAAAAAAATATTCACAAAAATAATAATAATAATAATAATAATAATTAAATATAAAAATAATAAATAAATTGTAAACCAAATGTAAATTAAAATAATATAATATAATAATAAAAAACTAAATATTCATAATAATATAAAAAATACACTATATAGAATTGTAAATATATGGATTAATAAAAATATTTCAAGAAAAATACATTTAAATGATTATCATGAAGATTATATAAATCACTAAGTGATATGGTCATTTAGAGGAGCGGGTGGAGGGAACTCCATCCCTAAAACATGAGTCAGACATCATCTATACTTCATCTTCTACTCATGCTTCTGCTGTTGGGATCAATGTACCTTCTCTTGTTGTTGTTGTTGTTGTTGTTGTTGTTGCTGCTGCTATCTCTGAAGCAATTCCTACTCCCTACACATGGTCTCTATAAGCACACCATAAGCTCACAACTTCTACTTATACTATGAAGAATGTGATATTGACTCCCTATGAGCTCCTCTCAAGATGCACAATAATATCAAAGTGGTACCATAATAACTCTT
Organism: Viscum album; assembly: GCA_963277665.1. Classification (NCBI taxonomy): domain Eukaryota; kingdom Viridiplantae; phylum Streptophyta; class Magnoliopsida; order Santalales; family Viscaceae; genus Viscum; species Viscum album. The sequence goes on along the minus strand of OY728119.1, from coordinate 1,494,180,471 downwards.
AGGTGTCAATCGAGAGTTGATACTAATGAATAAGTATTTCTCGATAGCATACCAAGTCATCTGCATCCATACTACAACAACAAATACTATTGTACATTAGGTTTGATCCTTAATATTTTCCTGCAATTCAGCCTATGTCTAAGATTTTTTGGCCTCATATGACTCCTTCAATTGTAATTTAAAATTAAAATAGTTAAAATATTGTTTGTAATTAATTTGAAAACTCAAAAAGAAATTATACTGACCACAATATTACATTGGTGATCACCTATAATCTCTCTAGTGTCATAGCAACTATACATCCTTCTATAAACATTGAACTCTATAATATCTAGTTATTGGACTTCCTATATGAGTAAAAATTAAATATTTTACTTTTAATGGTATATAAATTATTAATAAAATTACTTACCAAATGTTGTTGATACGTACTGAATTTACGACTACCAACGTCATGTGCCACCTCATGTCTCACATGGTTCTATCAACCAAATGATTCTATCTTATGAAACGTATCTCTCATCCAAAATGAACATTATCCATCCCAAACCTGAAATGAGATGTAATTTGATTAGTGGGTGCTAGAAGACTAATCAAAATCTGTAACTCTAACTTTCTGCATTGTTTTCCTCCTCATATTGTGCAAATATTAAAGGAAACATTCTTTCTTATTCCCTCCCATGCCTCCCAAATATATCCCCACATTCTATCATCAACAAGATACCATAAACCCCACAAATAATTAATAATATCATGTTATTAATTAAATAAATCTCGAAGTAACTATTATTTATTTATGTGCTATCCAATGTTCGAACATGCAGTGTTTAACATCAATGGGAATCTAATCTCATGAATCCAATACTCTAGAAAAATAATTCAACTATATAAAACAACCTAATCTAGCTTCTATATGAAAAAATCTATGAAAAAAGAGAAAAAAAATCAATATATAAATAAATTAATGAAAATTAATGAAAACTAATAAAAATACGCATCTAAAAATACCTTCACATGCATGGATTGAATTGAATATTTGAACATAACTCATGGGTTGGGTCATGAATAAAAAATATCAAAAGATGAAGAATACTTTAATTTTTTGCTGAACTGCCAGTAGTATGGGGGTCAGATGAAGTACCATCAAGATCGTCATTAGGTAGTACAATATCATCAAACTCATGAATTATATCAAATAAAAGTTTTTCAAACTTCTGAAATAATAAATTAAATTTTTTAACAAATAATATAAAATAATAATTGAATATAGATATATATTATTTACAATTATAACCATTATTTAATTATGTAAATATTTATCCTCATATTTATATATGACAGTGCCAATATCTTCATATTCCTCCTCAGTGACATCAATTTCCATGGTAGTTTTGTCTTTGTCATCACTTTCTATTTCAAATCCACCTGTTACATCAACAACGTCATTACCTCCATCAACCCACAAATGTGGGGTGTAATCATAAATATTTGTGCCTCTATGAAAAATATATATTTAGAGTTTTCTCTTAAATTTTTTGAATTCCTTTCACTTCATAAAAACCACATTCACTTTGGTTAAATCATTTCCCATAATATTTTATTTGTATTATGATCCACCAATTATTAAAATATCTTTAAGCAGCATAATAATTTTCGTAATAAATTTTAGGTTCTTGATGATCCAATAAAAATGGCTCATTTACTATAAGAAGAAATTTATATTTAATATCAATGATTACATTGTGTGGATAAACAGACAATCTTATATCAGTATCGAACAAATGACATTTAAACATCATTACATAATTTTTTTCAAATAAAAAAATTTCAATTTTTTCCTCCCACATTCCGTAAAAGACAATTTCACTTTCTCTATGATGAGACCATCTCATGAAAACACCACTATTAATTGTTTTTTCTATTCCTTATATGCATTTGTATGAAATCGAAAACTATTCAACACATATGCATTATATGATTTATCAAATTTGTATGGTGGGTTACCCAATACAGATAATTGAATATCATTTTTATCAAAATATAGAGATACATAAAAATTGGAAAAAAAATTATCAATATAACAAGTAATAAATTTATTTTATATGTTAATCCATAAAAATTTAACTTTACCAGTTTTTGAAACTAGAAGAAAAAAATATTCTGATGACGTTCTTCCAGAGTAGCTATTGTAATATATAGAAACTATTTGTTAATATGATTATCATATAATATAAAAATAAAATAATATTAATTTACATAAAAAATATAGAATAAATTATTTGGGAACTCACAATACAAATGGTTTCATTTCTTCACAGTTGAGCAGAGCATATGTATAAGCCCTATGATGTTCGTCATCTGTAAGTAATCATTCAGGAAGTCTACCAAATCCAAGTTTAGTCTCATTAAAAACTAATGATTGATTTCTCACTTCATCATCAACATTTCCCTCATTGCGGCCCAAGAATTTTTTTGAAGGATATTCATATTGAAAATAATGAAAGTATAAGAAATAAAATTCCTCCAATAGATAATCTTCTCTAATTGATCCTTATACCAATAATTTTTTAGGGCATTTTTTCTTCAAATTATACATGTATCACTCACAAGGATATATCCATTAAAACTATACAGGATTCATATGTTTTTCTTCATTCTGAAAATGTAATATCAAATGTTCCATTGAATCCAATAAATATAGTTGGAATTTTTTTCCCAATTTACATAAAATTAAAACAACATCTTCTTGCACTCTACTTAGTGCATCATAGTCTATTGTCTCCACAAAAACGTCTAAGAAAAAAATATTATATTTCTCTTAGATCGTCCCAAATCATAGAATTCAACAGAACTCTAAATATAATGGGTTGAATTATTTCCATTATAACATGATAATCATGGCTTTTTATAAGATAATATGACTATTTTTGAGATATCTAGCCAATTTTAGAAAATAACCAACCAAAATCCTCAAATTTACAATCTATTGAAAAAATAATAAAATATTTTTTTGGAAACTATATATGCATATTTTGGATTCATAAACATCTATGATTTTACATTTTTAAGAATTTCAATTTATGGTCACCTGTAAATTTGGGAAATAACTAATTTTTCCTTTACATTATCTTTTTTCTTTCCAAATTTTTCCAAAACTGTATAAAATATATTATGAAAAAATTTATTCACAATATCCATGACATCCAACATGTTTTTGATGAACAAATTTGACCAAAATGGCATACCCCAAAAAATACTCTTTTTTATCCAATTGTGTTCATCCCAGAATCCATATATTTTCTATTGGTTTATAGTTAGTATAAAGATAATTATAGGTAATGAAGTGAAAATATATTTTAACTCAATAACAGATATCATTTTTGGAGGCCCATATATTTCAATTATATATTTTCTAAAATGATTTTTATTCCTCTAGAAAGGGTGATCGATTGGAAGAAATCTGTGATAATTGTCGAAAAAACAATACTTTCTTCCATTGATAAGAATAAAATCCTTAAAATCTATTATATAATAGAGATATGATTTTGGATCATGTTTAATCTCTCTAGATAACATTTCATATTTTAATAAGTCACCAATTGTCCACATTAAGGCAACATTCATGAGGAAATTTTTTTTCTACACAACATCATATGTTTTAACACCATTACACCACAATAATTTTAACTCATCAATCAATGGGTTCAAATAAATATCGATATTTTTTTTGGATGTCTAATAATAAATAAGGTCAAAATGATATATGGCATATTCATCAATATCCACAGAGGTAAATTTTATAGAGTTATAACGGTAGGCCAAGAAGAATATTGACTACTATAAGAACCAAATGGACAAAATATGTCAGTTAAAAGACCCAATCGCATGTTTCAAGAATCTGTATAAAAATATGGATTTACTTGATAAAAAGGTTTCTATGAATCACCATATGCATGATGATTTAAACATTTACTAGTTAAAATATTTGTTATGTTCCATGACATCAATGATGTTATTTTATAAAACATAAATAAATGCTACAACCTAGTTTTAAGTGGGAAATACAAAAACTATTTTATAATAATCAATCTATACTTCCATAATGGATCCTTTTTGTACCTCAATTATTCAAATGTAGGAAAAATAACTAATGATTCCTCTTAACTATAGTATAAGATGAAATAATTTAAACATGAATGATTCTTCTGATAACCAAGACCCAAATTATAAAACCACCTCTTTCTATCATATAAATTTATAGGTAACATATTTCTTTTAGGTAATAGTTCCTTAACTAAAGATAATATCTGATCAAAATTCCTATTTGACATTCCATTAGCTGATTTAATAGGCATAATTTTTTTAATCTCTTTAAATTTTATTATCTTGTAACCATAATATAATGGAACCTTATTGGAATTCAAAAACTGATAAATTTAGGATAGTTCTTACTCATGAGTTAAATCAAAATCATCTTCAGTTTCAATTTTTTTAAAACACGGACCTACCACATCATGTACAAAATTTTGAAACATTGATGTATTTGGATCTAAATTATTAGTGACTTCTCTGGAATTGTGTTCACCATGTTTATATCAAAAAATATAATCTTTTAAAAAAAATATAACACAATAGGTGACCCCAACATTTTCAAATGTTTCAAACCTCCTAAAATCACATTTCTTATATGGGAAAATAATTATCCTTCCGAATCAAATTCTTTTCTTGATGAGTTAAATGATAAAAAAGCTTCAACACCTTCAATATATATAGGATTTATACTAGAACCATTTGGATTATTATGATGATTAATCCAATTGGGATTATGTAATAAAGATTTTTCTCAATATTCATATACCATTTAACTCTAGAAAATATAAAATAAATAATTTTTTTATGATTATTTGGATATAAGATAAATAAAATTCAAAAAAGAGAAGAAAATTGAAAAATTAGAAATGATTTGTAAATATTATAAATTTTATCTATTTACCACTATTATTTTACGAATTACTAATTTTTACTATTTACCATTACTATTAACTAATTATAGTGATTTAATTTTCGGTTCTCTTAATATTTAATAATCACCACTAATTTTTACTAATTTTCTCTAATTACCGCTAATTTTTAATAAATATACTGATTTACAATTAATTTTTACTAATTTCTCACCATTTTTTACTTATTAAAACATAATATTTATAGAAAGGTATAAATCATAGTTTTAACAATCAACATATGACGATTTTTTTCAACAATGTCCAAATATGTTATTGCACCAGTTTATTTTAATCATCAATAATATTTTTTAATTATCAGTATTTTTTAATAATTAATGCTACTTTTGACTATTATTTAATACAAAGTGACAAAATATATTATAAATTACATAAAAGGATAAAATTTTAGAATTTTATTCCCCAGTCATTGCTCGGGAAATTTAAAATTATGACTTTTTCCATTTTCATTTTCTAATAATTTATAATAGAAAATTTTTATCTCATACTAATTTATAATAAATTATACCAATTTATACAACTAATTAATACTAATTATCCCTAATTAACACTAATTATTACTAAATAAGTCTAATTATTACTAATTAATACTAATTATTAAAAATTACTTGAAATTATTACTAATTATTACTAAATACATTTAATTTTTTAAAATATTTTATAATTACTACTAATCTTTACTAATTACAAATAATTTTTACTAATTACCATCCATTTTTATATATTATTAAAAATTATTAATAATTATTACTAATTACCACTAATTATTACAAATGTTTACCAAATATTACTAATTAACACAAATTATTAGTAATTATCACTAATTATTACTGATTACAGCTAATTTTTTCTAATTCCCGCTAATTATTACTAATTACATATATGATTTACAAATTACCCCTAATTTTTAATAATTACCAATAATTTTACATAATTACAACTAATTATTACTTATTATTACTAGTCATAAAAAATTATTAATAATTATTTCTAATTATTACTAATTATTACTTATTTCCACTAATTATTAGTAATTATTACTAATCTCTGATAATTATTATAAATTACCACTAATTATTACTAATTACCTCTAATTACCTCTAATTTTTACTAATTACTACTAATTACAATTAATTTTTACTAATTACCACTAATTTTTAGTAATTATTACTAATTACAACTAATTACTACCAATTACCAGTAATTATTAATAATTACCACTAATTAAAACTAATTACGACTAATTACCACAAATTACAAGTAATTTCCACTAATTACCACTAATTTTTATTAATTACCACTAATTAACTCTAATTTTAAATAATTACCAGTGATTATTTTTAATTATTTCTAATTATTACTAATTATTACTAATTGTTACTAATTACCACTATTTACTACTAATTTTTACTAATTATTACAAATAACTACTAATTACCACTAATTACTATGAATTACTTCTAATTACCACTAATTTTTACTATTTACCACTAATTTCAAATAATTTTTAATAATTACCACTAATTATTGGTATTTATTACTAATTACCATAAATTAATGCTAATTATTACAAATTATTACTAATTATTACTAATTATTCTTAATTATTCCTAATTATTATTAATTACCACTAATTGAAACAAATTACCACGAATTTTCATTTATTTTTAGAACACCAATAAATTACCACTAATATTTACTAATTAGAACTAATTGGCACTAATTACCATTGATTTTGTCTAATTCCCACTAATTACCACTAATTATCACTAATTATCAATAATTTTTACTAATTATTAGAAATTACTATGAATTATTTCTATGCATTGTTAATTATTACATATTATTTCTAATTTCCACTAATTATTATTAATTACCACTAAATACCACTTATTTTTAGTAATTATCACTAATTACCACTAAATTTTACTAATTAACACTAATTATCATTAGCTAATTACCACTAAGGAAAACTAATTATTACTAATTATTACTAATTATTATTAATTATAACTAATTACCACTAATTGTCACAAATGATGACTAATTACTACTAATTAGTACTAATTACTACTAATTACAACTAATTATTATTAAATATTACTAATTATTACTAATTAATACTCATAGTTAATAATTATTACTAATTTCCATTAATTAATAAAAAATTAATAATTATCAATAATTTTTACTAATTATCACTAACTATCAGTAATCGTTACTAATTGTTTCTAATTTCTACTAATTATTACTAATTACGACTAATCACAATTTTTTTTACTAATTAGCAATAATTACAACTAATTTTTACTAATTATCACTAATTACCACTATATTTTTTACTAATTATCACTAATTACCACTAATTATTAAGAATTATTACTAATTATCACTTATTATTAATAATTTTTACTAATTATAACTTACTATCACTAATTATCACTAATTATTGATAATTAACATGATTTAATAAAAATTACCCTTTTTTACTAATTACCATTACTTCTTACTAATTACTGCTAATTTTAACTAACTACCGCAAATTTTTACTAAATACCACTAATTTTTACTAATTACTACTAACTATTAATAATTATCATTAATTATTACCAGTAATGCTGGTTATCAATTATTATTACTAATTTTTAATAATTTATATATTTTTTTACTAATTACTAGTAATATTTTTAAATTACCACTAATCTTTATTAATTATACTGATGTATCACTATTTTTTACTAATTGACGCTAGTAAATACTATTTGCCACTATTTTGTACTAATTATCATTAATTATTTAGAATTATAGGTAAATTTTTCAAATTGGGGATATTTTTTAATAATTACCTGTAATTATTACTAATTATCACTAATTAAAACTAATTACTGCTAATTACCAGATATTATTAATAATTCTTATTAATTTATAACAATTTTTTACTAATTAATGATAAATTTTAATAATTATTTTGATTTATTGCTATTTTTTTCTAATTACCACTAATTAATAATAATTATCACTTTTTTACTCATTACACTTAATTTTTTCTAATTAGCACTAATTATAGCTATTTACCGCTAATTAAAACCAATTATTGCAAATTTAAACTATTTAATTTTTAATTACTAACATTACTACCAATTAATACTGAATATTACTAATTTAAAATAACTACTGCTAAATATAAACAATTATTTATAATTATAAATAATTACATATAATTATAAATAATTACTTCTAATTAACTCTAATGACAACTAATAAAAATATTAAAATCTAATAAAAAATAAAATAAATAAATTTGAAAATTAAAACATTACATAAATACCTTAAAAATAAAGCTTATGTGTGCAGAAAACATCAACATTTCCTTTAACGTAAAATTTTGTTCCTCTACTTGAAGTGGGAGTGAAAATTGGAGAAAGGAGATGTGAATTGGTGAATGGAGAGAAAAAATAGGAGGGGGTATATATTGGTTAGATTAGTAGTGACGAGATTATTTGTGATGGGAACCCAGTCTTAAATAGTTCTCACTATATATGTATGAGATGGCAGTTAAAAAACTAATTGTGACGAGTCCAGTCACAAATACTCACATGTCGAGAGAGTATTTAGTATGGGTGAATGTTCTTGTTGCAATTACCTTCACACGACCAATGATATTTGTGACATGACTTGGTTTTGGTCACAAATACTCATTCCCGTGCTTTTGCAGGAAGGGGCACCAATAGTATTTGCGACGAGATTTGAATCTCTTCGCAAATAGTCCCCCCGAAGAAACCATTTGTGATGAGCGCAATGTCTGTCGCAAAAGGTTGTTTTTCTTGTAGTGAACAAAAAATCATAACACATTATACCAAATCAATTATACATGTTAGGTCACTATGTGTTAGCCAGGAAACCATGACACCTGAACATACCTGATTCATCTTCATACAAGTTAGAAGGGGTCAACGTAATCTATATGTCTTGAAACATATTCGAAGATATAGGGAAGGTAACACATAAGGTCCCTTGATCACCCCTGGTCCTGGGAGATGCCTCATGATAAGTTCACAGATCTATTACCCTTAGAAAAGGCCACACTGAATAAATCCCATGTTGGTCTCTCATAGGGAAGGGTGAATCATATATTACCCATGACTATCCCCAAATCGAAGGCTTTATTAAAAATATCCCAAATGCTACCCACCGATGCAAGGTAGGGTGCATTGAAAAGTACACAGCTCAAATCCTTTGTTAGAGAAGGCCGCACTAAAAGGAGACTAATCATTGATTTAGGGTAGCGTATACTTTATAGTATCTATTGTATATCCATTATCAAAGAATCCACATGAAAACCGCTATCATGACCCCTTCCCACAAGGTGTACACCTCCTAGGTCGGCAATGTGGGAAGGGAGATAGTGACCGCCTAAGTCCTGCCACCAGTATGCCTTAGGTTGGCGACTAGCACTGAGGGTGTCATAAACACACAGATGGGAGGACATACCCTCTGATAGAACACATACAAAAAAGAGAGATAAGACATACACCAACAAACTCCAACTCATACTGCAATATGAAAAGAAACCCAAGTACACATATGTAATTGAAGGTTCCGAGCACATCGAAAGCGCAGTAGGGCCGACAGCAAAATTTAATTTTTTTCATGATTAATGATTATTCTGGAATCTATATGATGATGAATTCTAGTCTCCATGGAATAGAATTGAAGAATTAGATAAAGAAGAAAGAGGCCTGAAACCTTTATACAGGATCTTTCATGTCATGTTTATAATTAATTTGAATAATTTCATAAAGAAAAGAATATCTGGATCTTTAGTACATTCTTCATTGATGATGTTGATCATCTGAAATGACCCTTTTAGATTATTTTGTTTTTCTTGTGAGGATCCAAATTAGAATCCCTATATTATTGATCCACATGTGCTTCTATGGCCTTTAATCATCATCACTTATTCACTGGGTGCTAGCGCGATAATATGAGGTTCTTGTGTTAGTCGTTCTTGATCCCTTGTTATCTGGGCATGAAGAATGCCTCTCGTTCTTCAGAGGGGCGGGAAGAGGATTCAAGAGAGAAATTGTTTAGCCCAAAAATTCTCAATTAACTGGTCATGCAATTCAGTACAAGGAACAATAGACGTACGTGTCTATTTATCGACATTGGGATTTGGTAACAATATTTAATTGCATAAAAGAAATTAATTACATTCATAACCATAATACCACATCATAATTTATGGTGTGGCAACTTGTGAAAAAATGGAATTATAAATAAAATTTTTCCTCACAAAACAATAGCAGTGTTATTGTTACTTTAATTTGTGACAACTAGTTAAATAATTATTTACCATCTTGAAATAAATTATTTTTCTACCAAACCGAATTTGATCCGCTCGAACTCCACATATTTTTATTGAACACCAGAATAAATAAATAAATAATTTATTCTCTTAAAAAATTATTTTTTTATAAACTAGTAAAAAAATATTTATTAAATGTTCAATAAAATAAATAAATATATTTTACCCATAATCAACTAAAAAACATTAATTTAATTTATGCAATCAATATAACATGAATAAAATTATTCCACTGTACTGAGAATAATATTTATTACATTAATTAAATTCAAATGGAATTTAACCAAGCCACCCGAAACACGTAATGTGTGACCCTACAAGATTCTTTGTCATTGGCATTGGGCAGGTTGGCCTAAATTCCAAGAGTAATGTCTAGCAATGAGTCAAGGAAACCGAGAGAAATAACATAAAGTTAAAACAATGACATCCACATATGAATGTTCACTGTTTAATATAGTCCCTTTGTCTCAATATCTCATCAAGCATGTTTCATGATAGTGTCATCAATATTTTTTTCTTGATACGGCATTCTTTGACTAACTAAAATAAACTCATCATTTCACCAAATCCATGAAATTTTGTGTGACAGATCTATTTCAATCAAAGGGCCAAGATATCAACTTCCCAAAATGGAAGGGACAAATACCTCCTCGACTTATCTATTAATAACATGCCACTCATGACGTACCCAACATACCCTAATTCCAGCCAAATGTCTGAGTGATGGTTTTTTGTCAACAAATCAAAATGAGTGAGTCATGACTCATATTAATGATAATATTAATGTCTATGTATCATTACACATGCTCGTATATAGGAATATCTAATGACACCTAAACATGTTGAATTATTACAGTTGAGTCTATTCTCATAATCTCCCATCTTATAGATTACCAAGTACAAACATCATGAGAGGAAGTCTCATCTGATTATGAGTACTCGCACCTGATGTTCTATATTCTATAAGTCCCATTATAGTATTTCATCCAACTACAGAACTATATTTAATAATATTTTCATAGAACATAAAGTTTCTCATCAGAGTGGGGAACTATTATGACCTTGTCAATGTGACAAATACTCCAAGAAATTATTACACTATATTCATGCAGAATAATGAACAATTTGTAATAAGATGTCTAAAATTAAAATATATTAAATATTCATGTAATCAAGGTATAAATAGTTGTTTCTAGGACACCAACTCTTACAAACTCCTACATGGACTAGATCCAACTGCCTACGACTTTCAATCCTCTAGACCTCACATGATGATCGTGTTTCTGCTAAGTTAAGGCTTTAGTCAAGGGGTCCACCATGTTATCTTCCATTGAAATATTTCTCAATAAAATTTCACCTCTCTAAGAAAAATCCCTCATGATATGATACATCTGAATTATGTGATTTGTGTGCTGATGTGACCTTGGCTCTTTTGCGAGATCCACTCCTGCAGAATTATCACAGTATAGTGTGATGGGATCATTACTTTTAGGTATCACATACAGCTATTGGATAAATCATTGCATCCAAACTACTTATTTTGCTGATTCAGAAGCTGTGATATACTCGTACCCTGCTATAGAATCTGCGATCACACTCTTCTAGCTCACTACACCTCAATTCAAAGTGAAGATATATCCCATATGTGACTTCATGTCATCTTGATCAGCCTGGAAACTAGAATCTGCATATCCTCTGATGCCTAGTTCTTCGTCTCCTCCATAAACTAGGAACATATCCTTAGTATGCCTAAGATACATTTGAATAGTCTTGACTTCCATAAAATGGTAGTCACCTGGGTCATCTTGATATCTTCCTACCACACACATTGTGTAGGCAACATCTATCTTACTACATAGCCTGGAATACATGAATGACCTAATCGCTAATATGTATTGAGTCCTTTCCATTATCATTCATTCCTCATGTGTTTGAGGACACATTTTCTTAGAAATACTAATGCCATGTGATGATAGCAACAATTATCTCTTGGATTGTTCCATACTAAATATCTTCAGCATCTTATCAATGTATGTACTTTGACATATGCCTGGAAATATATTGGAACTATCATGATAGATCTTGATACCGGGAATATATGTTTCCTTATCCAAGTCCTTCATGGAGAAGCATTGATTCAACTATTCCTTAATAGACTGTAAGACTGGTATCTCGTTTCCAATATGTAATATGTAAGCAACATATACTATTAGGAACATGACTGCACTCCCACTAAGTCATTTGTAGACACATTGCTCACATTCATTCTTGATAAAACAAAATTTCATTATGATTACATCGAAATTAATGTTCCATGACTTGAATGTTGTCATTAATCCATAAATGTATTTCTATAACTTTCATACCTTATTAGAATCCTCCGGAGTCATAAAACCTTCACATTGTGTCTTGTAGACATCTTCCTGAATATTCCCATTAAAGAAGGCTATTTTTACATCCATTTGTCAAATCTCTTAATCATGGTAAGTGGAAATGGCCAATAGAATTCTGATGGATTTCATCAATTCAACTGGTGAAAAGGTTTCTTCATAGTCAATACCAAGATTCTTCTTTAACCCTTTTACAACCAGTCATGCTTTATAGGTACTAACTTTTCCTTCCAAGTCTAGTATATTCTTGAATACCCATTTGAAACCAGTAAGATTTATATTAACTTGAGTACCAACAAAAATCCACAATAGTTTTTGTTACATGGAATCCATTTCAAAATTCATGGCTTCATTCCACTTCTAAACATTAGTGCTACTTACATATTCTTTGAAGGTTAGAGGATCATTATTATCAACTAATAACGAGTCACCATCCCAGGTAACTAGAAAATCGTATCATTCTGGTTCTCTAACAACTCTTATACTTTGGCATAGTTCTTGTGTCTCTGGAATAGTTCTTTCTTCCATGGGGATTTTTGTAATCTATTCATGTACCAACTCTTGTTAACTTGATCCTTGACTTCATCGAAGTCTATCTCACTCCCACTATCTCTTTCTGAGATATGCTCCCTCTAAAAGAATATGGAGTGTATTTCCACTATAACCATTTTTTCTGAAAGGTTGTATAGGTAATATCCCCTTGTTTCAATGGGGTATCCTATAAGGGTACACTTTGTGCCTCAGGGTGCAAGTTTTTTACTTGAAGAGGCCTTAACAAATGCATCACTTCCCTACAGAAGTAAATTTGATAACATGGCTTTTTTCCACTCCAAAACTCGTATGTAATACCATTTATCGATTTAGTTGGTACTTGTTCCATTGTATGATTCACTGTTTTTAATGCGTATCCCCCAAAGGATAATGGAAGACTCGCATAGATCATTATTGATCTCACCATGTCCAACAAGGTGTGGTTCCTCCTTTAACTCACACCATTCCACTGGGGATTGTAAGGAGGAGTGAGTTGAGATAGGATCCCAAACACTCATAAGTAATCAATGAAGTCTTGATTAAGATATTATCCACCTCAGTTTGAGTGGAGTTTTTTAATCCTCTTACCAAGTTGGTTCTCAACTTCATTCATTTATTCTTTGAACTTATCAACAGAATCCAACTTATAACTCATTAACTATATATATCAATATTTTATAAAATCATCAGTAAAAGTTATAAAATATGAGTACCCTCCTCTCGCTTCAATTGAAAATGCTCTATACAGATCAGAATGAACCAATTCAAGAAGCTCTTTAGCCCTTTCAGCTTTCCGCTAAATGGGGATTTGGTCAATTTACCTTGTAAACTTGCATGACATGTGACCAGTGGGTTTATTTTGAAAGAATCTAAATATCCATCTTGATGTAACATTCTCAAGAGTTTCTCATTTACATGACCTAACCGGTGATGCAAAATTTGGGTGTGGTATGAGTTATATGAAGTATCTTTGTTATTGATTTCCATTACTAGGTTTGTGTAATCCAACACGTAAAGACCTTTGTATAAATGTGCCCTACCAGAACAAATGTTATCTTTTTAAAAGAAGAAACATCCATTTCCAAACATGAAAAACATCCATCTGTATCTAATCTGTATATAGAAATAATTTTTTTTATTAATAGACGAAACAAAATAAAAATCCTTTAGCAAAAAGATTATCCCAGTTGGAAACGTGAGATGGTAGTCCTCGAAAGCTACAACAACAAGTCTGGCTCTTTTGGCTGCTCATAGATCTACCTCACCTCGGTTAATCTTCCTGAATCTACTTGGTTCTTTTATTTGGGTAAATATGTGAGACCAAAATATGTATCTGATACCCAAATTGTAGAAATAGATAGATTATATTTGATAAAAAATACACCTGAATCTTCCCCTTTCTTCTAGGGATGGGTGCATTTCTTCTTCTAGTGGCCCTAATTACCATATAAGAAACAAAAAACTCCATGTTCCCTTTCCTCCCCTTTTATCTTCCATTTATTTTAAGGGTGTAAAGAAGCTTTGGGGTTAAATGTCTTTGCATTATCTTTCCTCTTATTCACCATAAGTACAGAAGGATTTTCACTCTCTATATCTTTGTCCACTTGGCGAATGAGGACAACACAGTGTTGTCTATATTGAAATTAAAAACAAAGCTGGAGAAGATATGAGGAAGTGAGGAAAGAATGATATTGGTACCTAGTTATTTAGGGAGTTTAAACCCTAGAACCTCCAAGTGCTCAATGTATCCAATAATCATTACTACTTGAGGCCCAACTGGGAAACCTTCTCCAAGCTTACTCTGAAAAAGTTCCCTAGAGATCTCAAATAGTTATTGTCTTTCTCTCTCTTTGTAAAGACTATTTAGGTGCTCGAGCAAGCTATTGTCATCCATGTTTTCACGTGACTTCATGAGCTCACTATAAATTGATGATAACATCAAACATTGAATGTCGACCATGTCATTCATATGTTTCTCATAGACTATGAACTCTTCGCCACTCACCTCTTGGGTAAGTGGATTAGGTAATGCTGACTCCATCATGTAAGACTTTTATTCATGGTGTAGAATAACCCAAAGGCATCTAAACTATTATTGGAAGTTACTGCTAGTGAGGATGTTGTCTTTATGAAGAATAGATCACAGGGATAGTCTGGTTGAAGATTTTATCATTTTACTCTACAATTAGAAGAGCAGATCATTAGTAATTTCTTGATTACTTTTAATGATAAATAATAAATTAATTTTATTAAGTCTCCTACTATTTCATCAAGTCCCAATGTCCCTCACTATTCAACTTAGAATTTCTCGTTTCCATGAAATTATAGTGCAAAGGATACATATTCCCCTTTGCATAACCCCAACAAGGGTTGTTCAAGCTAATAGAAGGTATTTAGGTAGGCGGGTCTTTGCCAACTGTGGGTTTGAACCTCCTTAATCTATTGAGTGGAATCCCCAATCCTAAAATCTTGACTTTGTATTTCCTCAACTCTTGCCTCCAATACTACACCAAGAATAAAAAGGGATACTCCTCTTGATGTAATATGGTTAATTAATCCAAAAACCATTCATAAGGTATTTATGTATAAAATTAGGTGTCTCAAACCAGGTTTGGTCAAACACATAATTTTAATGCATTTTTTCCTTAATCAAGTAACATAAGGCATGGTCTGACTTAATATTTTATTTGAGGTATTTTTATCTCTTATGTGAAAAATTCTTATTGTCGTTATCACCTGATTGTTAATATTATATGGAACTTACATAAGTTATTAACTATTTCTTCATAATATTTACGCATAAGACTGGTTTATTTTAGTTCCATCTTGCATGCTTGTTTGATTCATTAATTATGTGATCATGGAAACACATCCATAATGATAAACCATGCAAATGATATAAATAAGATAAAGAAAAGGGATGATTATGAGATTTTCGAATGGTTAGTTTATCTAGAGGTTTATAAACTATCCTTTCCCTAGGGTAGAAGCACCATGAACCTTTTGGGTTCGTGTTTACACCTTTTCTCATGTCCACCTCTGTATCTCTAGGTATTGGTTTTGTCTGAACTCCATCTTGAACCGCCTCCTCTAGATGTAGATTTCCATCCATTACATATACCTTTTTTAACTGACACACAGTTGAGGGGTAAAAGGGGGGGGTTTACATTAATGAAACCATGGGCATGCAGGCCCTACATATGAATTAGTAGAGACGGATCGTAGGCCGACAATTAATTTAATAAATAAATTAAAATGAAACCAATCACTTACAATAGTATTGGTCTAGATCATGATCACCCACATATATGCAACGATTTTCGTATTTAATAAAACTAGTATTCAGGTCATTAAGCATTATTGTTTAACATAAATCACGCTCGAATCAATTAACTATCATATTTAATTAATAAATTTTTTTAACATAAAACCTTTTTCTAAATTTCCTTTAGATTATCATCCATCATAATTTTAAACAAATAAATTCATTTAAAATTATCTTTTTATGTAACATGTACCTTGGAGGAAATCTGATGATTTCCTATTCATAACTACTAAATGAGTCGAAATTATCATTTAACAGATGTTAAAATATATATATATATATATAACACCTATAATGTGTTGTGCCCAACTTTATGCCTACACCATGGTACATGTCTCAAGGGTTTTTATTATATAATAATTTTTTAATAAATCTATGTAATTTGGATTAGTACACGCTGTGTAGTTCCTACAATATAGCGTGTACTATGATTCACCATCCATATAATGTATGCTCCTGGGGATACGACATGTATTTGTACATCAGAAATCATCGGAGTACACGACATGTACAATGGGCCACATATCATGTAGTATCTGTGTTACATAGTCTCCAGCTAAGAATGCCTTGTACAGCATACACGTTCCAAACCTAACCAAAGGGACTACACACAGTGTCTAGTGGGCCTCACAACCTGTAATCCGGAAACCATGGGCCACCTATTCCTAGTGAACACATGGAGTCTTTAAGAATTTTACAAACTCCAATGACACATCTTGGTTTTGCAGACTAGTCTCGATACATTGAACCTTGAAACATGGTGTGTGAATCCAACTACATGTTTTGTATTATTGTGTTGTACGGCCAAGAACCATTGGCACCTCCAAATGAGATCCACTATTTTATATTAATCAAAATTAAAAGAAAATATTTTTCTATAAGGAGAAAGAGAAATGAAAGAGGAAGAATTGATCTCAAGATTCAGATTTGAATATCGATTAACCTGAATTGAAAAATTAAATTATTAACTCGCAAATCATCAATGAATTATAAAATATTTCTATAAAATATGATGTAACCACTCTTATTACACTTTAAGGTTTCGAGCATAGCAAAATTACTCTAGGACCGACTCCAAAATTGAAATTTTACCATGATCAATGATTATTCTGGGATAAATACAACAATGAAATCCAGTCTCCACATAATAGAATCAAATATTTAGATAAAGAAGGAATAGGACTAAAACCTTTACGAGGATCTTTTACATCATGTTTATAATTAATTTAATTAATTTCATAAAGAAAATAAAACCTGGATTTTCAGTTCTTTATTAATTGATGATGTTGATCATCTAGAATGACCCTTCCGTATCATCTCATTTCACTTGTGAGGATCCAAAATAGAATCCATCTAGAGGTTATCCACACATGATCTGATGTCCTCTAATTGACAGTACTCTTTCTCTGAGTGTTAGTGGGGTGAAGCGAGTGTGTTGTGTTAGTCATTATTGATCGCTTGTTCTTTGACCTTAAAGAATGACTCTTGTTCTTGAGATGGGTGGGAAGAGGGTTTCAGAGAGATATTGTTTATCCCAACAATTCTCAATTCACATGGCATTTAGTTTGATAAATGACATAATAGACATTCATGTCTATTTATCGACATGGGAATTTGGTTATTATATTTAATTGCATAAAAACAATTAAATACTTTCTTAACCTTAGGGAAACCCCATGCTTTTAATAATAATATCATGTCATTATTGATGGTGAGCCAACTTGCACAAAAATGGAATTATAAATAAAATTCCACATCACAAAAAATAGAAGAGTTATTATTATTTAAATTTGTTCCATCTAGTTATAAAATCACTTGCCATATTTCAAGTAATTATTTTACTACTAGGCCAGCCTTGGTCCACTCGAACTCCACTTCCATTTACTGAACACCTAAATAAATAAATTAATAACTTATTCTCTTAAATAAATATTTTTTTAAACTAGTAAATTATTTATTAAATGTTTGATAATATATATATATATATGTGTTTATTTATATTATCCACTTTCCAATGAATAAATATATATTTAATTTCTAAAATTAATTTAACTTGAATTAAATTATTCTAGTGTCGTGAAAATAATATTTATTCAATTAATTAAATTCAAATAGAATTTAACTCAGACCACCCTAAACACTTAGTGTGTGACCCTATTTGATTTCTTTTCATTGACATTAAGAGAACATTCCAAATGTCAAAGAGTACTGTTTAGAAATTGGTCAAGGAACCCAAGAGAAAGAACTTAAAGTCGCAACAATGAAATCCACATATGAATGTTCACTGTGTAATGTAATCCCTTTTTCTCAATATATCATCAAGAGGGTTTTGTGATAGTGTCATTAACCATTTTTTTTGATAATTCACTCTTCGACTACCTGAAATAAACTCACCATTACACCATGGGAATTAAATTTCGCATGATGGTTCTATTTCAATCAAAGGGAAAATATTTCAACTTCCATAAATGGAAGGGAAAAATCCTTCCTCAACTTATCCATTAATAACATTCCACTCAGTATGCACCCAACATACCCTACTTCGCACCAACAGTTTTCTTGATGGTTTTCATCAGTAAATAAAAGTACATGAGTCATTACATGTATTAATGATAATATTAAAGTTTAAGGATCATTATATATGCTCACAGATAAGAATATCTGATGACACAAAAACATGAAAAATTCATACTAGTGGGTTTGTCCTCATAATCTCTCATATTGGAGATTACCATGTACGGAATTCATGAGAGTAAGTATCATCTATTTATGAGTACTTGCACATGATAGTCTGTATAATATGTAACCCATTATAGTATTTAATCCAAACACAAAACTATATTTAAGAATTTATTCATAGAACTTCAAGGTTCTAATCATAGCAGGGAACTGCTATGACATTATCAATGAGAAAAATACTCCAGGACATTACTACACTATAGTCATGAAGAATAATGAACAATATTTAAAAAGAAATGTTTAATATTAAATTATATTAAATATTCATTAATAAAAGTGAAACTAGTTGGTTCCAGGACACCAAATCTTTGTGTAATTCCATGAAATAACTACTACAACTAGAAGGGGAAATGAAAGTACCAAAATAAATTAACACAACTTCGACTACAAAGCCCAAATAGCTCCTACAAAAATCCCCAAACTAGTAATAACCATCTTAATATTCAACCTACTCTAAGTGAACTGAAAAAGAGTTTGTATAACAAAGTGTTAGTATGAATGTATGCTTAGTAGGATCCACCCATAAACTATAGTGAAAAGGTAAAGAAAGTATGCTAAATCAAAGTGAACAATAAGTGAAAATAACTTGTCAGCTAAATAGGTATGCTATGTTCCCAGCCTCTCTATAGAAACTTTCACTATGTATCTAATATAATAGTATATAATATAATAAATAATATCAAGGGTACCCCACTACCAATTTTTCATTGGTTTTTAGATTTTCCCTAAATGTTGCACGTCTTAAACATCTCTCTCCAAAAGGGATTTCCTGCAAACACCTAGGAAGTGCACCACAATATGAACGTTCTACATAAAAACCACACAAAACCACTACATCCATGTAACCATAGTAACCAAGTAGTTTTTGGGATCCACCACAGCTCATATAATGTGTATCATATGTCAGGCATTATACCTCATGCCATTATAGCCCATACAATGAATAAAGATCCTTAAGACATCACATCCTATATACATTACACCTATAGAATTCCATAGGGAACTATATCCAGAATATATGTGTGTGAATAACCACAATCCATTACAGCCCTCTGCACACATATATGGGGAAAACTAACCATTATGCTTATTAGAAAAAGTAACTACCAAGAGAAGAGAGTGGGGACAAGGGGTATAGTCATCCATCCATATTCCACTATAATGTTTGGTAAAACACCCCCCCCCCCCCCTAGAGTTCAGAATCCCCGAGGTGTCTGTTTCCCTAACTGAAGGGGTGGAGTAGCGTATAGAAACACAAAAAGTATAGAATATACTATGGATCAAAACCACACTTTGGGAAAAACCTGGCCTTAGACTCAACTGTATCTAACATCTCTCAGACTCCCGACTTCCACTTATAAGACTATGTATCCTAAAATCACACAACCATTTAAAGAAATACATTAGATTACTTTATCCTTTTTTATCAGTTGCACTTTACATTAATTAATTCTTTAACCATTAGTTAACCGTCATTAATTCCACATTACATTTCATTAACATTCAAACCAAGATCCAAAGTTCCTTTAAACTATAATCTCATCATTACCTTACACGAAGTTCCAACCCCAAGTGTTAACATCATTTATTCAATCATTTATTAAAATAATTATTACTTTTCCATATTCCCAGGCATTATAGAAAAACAGTCTAAGATACCAAACATAAGGGGCTCAACATGGTGAGTATATGGACTACCCTTCACGTCTTTTCCACCTATATCAGGAGCGTAGACCCATCCTCCCTCGATAAGATAAACACAGAAATCACGTGGCATGCCCCACATGTCTTCACCCCTTTTAGAAGATGGTTAAGAAAGACTAGAAACCTTGAGTAGTGGGGAAATTAAATAATATAAACAACCAAAAAATTTAAAAAATCATTCAATCATTCACATACAACCTGTTTCATCATCTTCAGTGTCCTCCCCAACCCCAAATGCATAAACCGATGCACCTCACCACTATAGGCAACAACTGCTCCCACAACCAGTGGGCCACCCATCCCCCACATCTCACAACATACATCCGAGCTCATAACACATCACAAGTAGCATGAAAAATAATAAAGGAACATGGATCATGACCCTAAACAAGTCATTCTACCTTCACAAGCAATGAACACTCTTAGATCCAATGCAGAAGGCACTCGACCTTACAATAAAGAGGGTAACTCATAACCCTACAAGGAATTAACTTTTTTCTATAAACCATCTCTTTAATCCATCATGAATTAATTGATGTATTATTTTTAGGTTCCAACTACGAGAAACCTAAACAGTAAGATATCACAAATTAACTCAACAGTTAATTGACATGCCTTTAATTAATTATCAACAATAATCAACATTCCTCTGGCTCATCAATTAATTCAATTAAACATTATTACTACAACAATAACCAAATTTATTTCCATGCCTCTTTATCTTTGAAAAATAATTACAATTAATCATATTTTATGTTCTTTACCAATTTTCTTCAGTAACGATATGCTAAACAAGGCAAGAATATATATCAAACTATCGAGAAAAATAAAAGGTAATAATATATGATTGATACCAATTTATTTATCCAGTTTAAATATTTATTATGTCAATTCCATTTTGATCCAGTGGAATAAAACATTATAACTCTACAGTTACACATAAAAGAATATAGAATCCAAGAATACCCTACCTCAAATTCTTCTTGACGTTATTTAAACGAGAATGATCCACACAACTGGTCACGATCACCTCACCCCATGACAACTGCATCTATCCATGGATGTCGCAGCACGACCGTACCAACAAACACCCATGAAAAATCCCTTAGAAACATGGTGATTACATGGAATAACATGGAAAAAAATGTTAAAATAAGTATAAAATAAAACATATGAACAGATGTAGATCATACCTTATATCAATAATGGGTTGAAACTGGCTTCTTACACCAAAATAGTGGGTGCTCATGCATTAAGAATAAACATCAAGGGGAAAAAATCCAAGGATTAAGGTTCAATCACACCACTTATATGGGAAGAGTGTATCAGGGCACTTCACACTAAGAGAAATGAGAAGGAATGAAAGAAGTGAAGGTGACTGACTTTGAAAGACAGATCTGAGACTAATGGAATTTGAAATGGTTTAGATTTTCCATTAATGAGAATCACATTAATCCAAACGATTTGACTATGTAAAGGCATCCTGAGCCTTAGGAAAACTAATATAAGAGTTAGGGGATTTGAATCGGCTTTAAATCCCTTAAAACAGGGTCTTGAATGAATTTTTTGTCAAAGAAAACACTAAATAGGAGAAATTTTAGGAAGTTGGAAACACTATACACCTACCAAAAGCAGGAAACATTGTACACCTACTGACAGCTGGAAACATTGTACACCTACTAACGACTAGAAAAATGGTACACCTACCAATGGATGGAAACACTCTACAGCTACCAATGGATGGAAGCATTGTACACCTACTAACAGAAGGAAACACTGTACACTTAGCAATGTATGGAAACATTTTACACCAATCGACATCTAGAAACACTATACACCTACCAAAATTTGGAAACATTATACACCTACCGACGTATGGAAACAATGTACACCTATAAGTGTTTTGAAACACTATACGCCTACCGATGTCTAGAAACATTGTACACCTATCGACAACAAGAAATATTGTACACCTACCGATGTCTGGAAATACTGTACACCTACTGATGTCTAGAAACACTGTACACCTACCAATAGTTGGAAACACTATACACTTACTGACAATTGGAAACACTATACACCTATCGATGTCTGGAAACACTATACACTTACAGATG
Organism: Viscum album; assembly: GCA_963277665.1. NCBI lineage: Eukaryota > Viridiplantae > Streptophyta > Magnoliopsida > Santalales > Viscaceae > Viscum > Viscum album. Next base: position 1,494,157,279 of record OY728119.1, on the reverse strand, counting down.
TATCAAAACACTATACACCTACCAATGGATGGAAACACTATATACCTACTGACCTCTAGAAACACTATAAACCTACCGTCATCTGAAATCATTACACACCTACCGACGACTGGAAACACTATACAAAAAACTAGAAACACTATTCATAGAACTAGAAATTTGGATAAGTGTTAGGGATAAAAAACCTTAACCTCCCATAACACCTCAAACACTGAATTTCAAAAAATGGAATAGACCGAAGTGGTCAGAGTGCTTACATCAAATACCTCCCAAACATTCTCATCGTTGAGAATTAAAAACCAACCTAAAAAGAAACAAAAAGGGGGTATGAACAACCACCCATTGAGATACCTTTCAAGATAAATAATGCCACAAAATCAACAAAAGAAATCCAGCTCATAAATATGAAAGGTCTCTAATCAAAAATGAGCATCAGTACAAGAAAAGATAAAAAAATTAAACATCTTGGGGTATTGAGGGAATATATGGGACTCATATTCCCATGTACTCTCCTCCACACAACAATTTCCCACAAGACACTGACCAAAGGGATAGAATCCCCATGCAATCCATTCTTCTTGTGGTCTTGGATCTCTTCATGCCACTCCTCGAAGGCCGCATCATCATCAACTTTGATCTCTCCCTAATAGATGATGTGAGAGTTTTTAAGAAGATAACGGCGAAGTTGTGACACATGAAAAACATCGTGTGTCTGTCTCATCTGCATGGGAAGTGTATACCCGATATTCCACATCTCTTAAATGATCCAACACCTTGAAAGGCCCATCAAACTAGGTAGGAAGGTTACTACCACAACCAAACCTTCACTACCCACGATGAAGAGTCTCCTTCAGAAACACATGATCCCCAAAGTAAAACTCTAGAGGTATCCTCCTATGATCAGCATAGGACTTCTAATGATCTTGTGCTATCTTCATCCTCTCAATATACACTTGAACCATCTCTGTTGTGTTTTATTCCAATTTTGGTCTGAGAATTGCTAAATCTCTGACCCCAGACCAGATTAATGGAGAATGACATGGTTGGTCATACAAGGATTCAAAGGGCTCCATACCAATGGTGGAGTGAAAAATATTTTTGTAAGATAACTCTGCCAAGGGTAAGTGCCTCATCCAAAAACCTCCAAAATCCAGCACACATGAGAAAAACATATCTTCAAAAGTATGGATGGTTTTCTCTATATAACTGTTCATTTGCAGATGAAAATTAGTGCTAAGGAATAGCTGGGAGCCAAAATAACACTTGAGAAATATCCACACCCTAAAGGTAAAATGAGGATCTTGAACAAAAATTATTGTCCTCAGGACTCCTTGAAGTCTCACCACCTCCTCTAGATACTACCTCAAAAAAACATCCATTGAGCTTGATTCCTTGATTACTATGAAGTGGTATGATTTCGTCAAATGATCCAATATTACCTATATAGAATCATAGACTCCTTGAGATTGAGGTAAACCAGTAAAAAGGTCCATTGAGATGTCCTCCCACTTCCACTAAGGAATATCCAATAGCTGGAGAAAACCACTGGGAACATGGCGCTCAGCCTTCACCTTCTGGCAGACCAAACATCGAGACACAAACTCCGCAACTACATGGTTCATCCCAGGCCACCAAATCTGACTCCTCAATGCTCTGTAAATCTTTGTCATGCTAGGATGAACTGCTAAAGGAGAACTATGGAACTATATGAGAACTATCTCCCACATCACCAAAGGGAAAAAAATCCTTCCCTGATACAACAATCATTTTTGATCATCCTTAGAACAACCATAAAGGGCCTCACCAGAAACAACTATGTCTCTCCAAACCCCCAACTCTAGATCCCACAACTGGGACCCTTCCACCTGCTACACCAATGATGACTGCACCGTCATCTAAAAAAGACATCATCTACCCCTGACTTCTCCCATATACCGATGAAATGCTAAAAGTTCTACCATACTCTCCAAGAATCACCAGATTCACACACTTCATCACTACACAACTACCTGATCAGCGTATGAGATACAACATTCCCCTTTCCATGTGTATATGAAATTTCGATGTTTTATTCCTATAAGAACTCCGTCTACCAATGTTTCTATAATATCAAGTCGCACTTGGAGAAAACATACCTTAGGATATTATGATGAGTGAGAACCACAAAGTGCTATCCAATTACGTAATGTCTCCACAAATTCAGATCAAACACTACTTCATCCAACTCAATATCATGGGTGGAATAGTTTCATTTGTGGGGACGCAACTTCCAAGAACCATAAGACACAACTGATCTTTATTGTATTAGAACGCAACCTTACCCCAGACACGAATCATCAAAAAAAAACCAGACACCCTCTGTAGGAATACAAGGAACCATAAAACTTATCAACCTCTCGTTTAGATACCCAAAAGTTGTATAACACTGATTAGTCCACATAAACGCATGATCCTTCTTGGTCAATGCTATTAGAGGAATCATAACCTGAGAGAAACCGACTACGAACCTCTTGTAATAGCCTGTGTGTCCAAGGAATCATTGTACCTCTGCCAATATCTTGGGGGCTTCCCAAGACACAACTTTTTCTATCTTTTATGGATCCATAACTTCCCCCCATTGGGATAGAACATTTCAAAAGAAACAAACTTATAGATCCCAAAACTCACACATCGACAACTTCCCAAACAACTTTAGTTGATGAAGAACTCCCGAAACTGTATGCATATTCTCTTCATGCTCTTCCTTAGATGCAGATTAAATAAGGATTTCATCAATGAAAACCACCATGAACATATCCAGGAACTCACATAACACATTGTTCGTCAACCCCATGAACATCGTTGGATCATTCATCACACTGAATGACATTAAAATGAACTCATAATTCCCATGGAGAAAATGGAATTCACTCTTCAGGATATGCTCATTCATCACACACATATGATGATATCATGAGTGAAATTTAATCTTTGAGAACAAACCTTCACCCTTCATTTGATTGAAAAAATAATCAATCCATGGATGACGATAAAAATTCTTCACTGTCACTTTGTTTATGTGATGATAATTGATACACAATTGAAAATTACCGTCATCATTCTTCACAATAAAAATTGTTTAACCACACAGTGAGACACTCGACCAAATAAAACTACATTGTAATAGACTATTGAACTATATACACAGCTCCCATAACTCAGAAGGGGCCATCCAATAAAAATACATAGATATAGGAGATGCTCTTGGTTGTAGATCTATCCCAAACTCGATCTCTCATCGAGGGGGTGATGCTAAAATATATTCTAGAAATACATTAGGGTAATCTTCTATTATCGTGGGAAATGACAACTACTAAACCTTTGAAAAACATAGAATTAGATTACCCATCAAGGGTGAAAAGGATAGAACACACCTCTAACCAATCTGAGGGTCTCTGTCTCCAACAAACACCACTGGCTATCCATTAGCATCAAAGAACACCACATGCCTTCTGAATTAATCCATGATATCTTGAATCGAATAAAAAAAATTCATTTTTAGGATAACATCATATGTTTGTATCCATAAACATAGTAAATCTTCCCAAGAGCGGTGGTTCCCCATCACTTGCTCATAGTCTTTACATACATCAAACAATTCAGCTTTACCTCCAACTGGCATAGTCAACGCCAAGGTCAATGGAAGCCACTCTACATCAAGTCCCCAATAATGGAAAAGGGAAGGTTATATGAAGGCGTGTGTCACTCTTGATTCAAAAAAGGCATACAACCAAGTAGAAAACAAGTAAAGGGTTCCTCAAAGGACGTCTGGCTCGCCTAGCGCTGGCAATGTTAAAGCGTGAAGCTAACCAAGACCTGCCCCACGACCTCTCTGATCCTGATGATGACCATCACTAGGGTTTTGCTATACTCTTTGAGGATGGGAAGCATCCCGAGGTTGTTCTCCTTTGGTCCCATTTTCTCTCCGATGATCCAAAGCTGGTGCAACCTACTACTACTACATCAGCTGGAACTGCCTCAATGAAGGACCCTAGAGAAGAACATCTGGTGCATGATGACCGCTATAAATGGTTAGTCACTCTCACTGTTGATGACTTCAGCCTCCATAAGAGAAACAAGAACCTGATCCATTATCATAGTTTTGATAGATGACTCCCCCAAAGAAATGAGATTCTAAGGGCTAGGACCTACCCCCGACCGAATGGAAATTCTTCTTCCCCGAAAACCAGTAACCCCAGAACATAGCTCTTTTTTGTGAGGAGTCCTGATCAATCCTCTCTCATTATGATCCACTTCTATATAACATGATCTCGATGACCTCTTCCCTTGACAGCACCCCAATATATATCTTGAGCCTAAATTTGGTAACATGGAACTGGATATCTGGATGAAAAGGCTCTTTCAAATGCCTTACCCTAGCCTCCACATATGGAAACCGGTCCGAAGCATATTGTAATAGGATCCTGAAATGAATTCCAAACACTCACACACTGTAGATCCCTTATCGATGGGTAAGTAGCTCATGGAAAGTATATTCCTTCATGGTCGAAGAATAAAACTCGACTCGGAACATGTCTCAGAACTCCTCCCATGAGATCGTCGACTCCTCACGATCCCTGAGGAACCATAACTACCTCGCTGCCCAAGAATGAATCATCAAAACCAAATACACCTAGTGCTCCTTCCAAGTATGGATCAAACTGAATTCTATCACAACCTCATCAAACCAGTATTTTTTTACTACATATGAAACAGATCCATCTTACTTATCCAGACTCTAGTGATGAAACTCTTAGAGTTTTCTCCTCCAAGTGTTGTCTTCATCAACTTATACCCCAAAACGATCTGTTGGAGCAACCTACTATACATTGCCTTCATGATCCTAACAAGGATGTTGACCTAGAGCCATACCTTCAAAATAATAACCAGTTAGAGCTACTAAACCTGTTATATGTATGAATCAAAATTAATTAGTTAATTTTTTTATTCATTTTTGGTTAACATATCCCAAAGTTTACCCATTAAAACATTGCAACAAGGAAGAATGATGGATGATCCTTTTCTCGGTCTCTACCCAACAACCAGTGTCACCTGGTTTAGTTGTCACTCTCAACTTGAATGTTTGTGCATCAAATTATAGGGGTCTGAAACACCTATGTCTCAGTCGGTCCTTAGTGTTTACATCCCTTGTTAAAATTATCTGACACGGTTTCCCAACCAACCCATGCACCCTCACCTATACCTAACACCAAACTCCATCCCATCCCTCAAACTACCTCTAATACCACTCTATCATGACCCCTCCCCACAATATATACCGATCATGGGTCGGAAATGTGAGAATAGGGATAGTGACCCCTTAAGTCCTGCCTCCAGTAGACCCTGAGTTGGCAACTATCACCGATGGTATAACAAACACCCAAATGGGAGGAATTACCCTCTAAGAGAACACATGAAAACGATAGATATAAGACAGACACCAACCAAATCCAACTTAGACTACAATATGAAATGAAACCCAAGTAAAAATATGAAATTTCATTCATGAACTTCTACAACTGGACGAGAAAACTACAAGCTCCAAAAAAAAATTAACAGAATAGCGACCCAAAATCCCAAACAACTCCAAAAAAACCCTCCAAGATAGTACTTACCAGCCTAATCTCCAACCTTCTCCAAGTGACCGAAAAAATAGTTTATATAACATAGGTCGAGTATAATAGTATACTCAGTAAGATCATCCTCAGAGATTCTCATGAAAAACTAAATAAAACATGCTAAAGCAGAGTGAACAACAAGTGAAACTAACTCATCAGCTAAACAGGTATACTATGTTCCCAACCTCACCATGGATACTCTCACCAAGTATTAAATACAAGAGTATATAATATAATAAATAATATCTCGGGAACCCTCTTACCACTTCTCCACTAGTTTGACATTTTCCCCAACGTCGCACGTCCTAAGCATCGCTCTCCAAAAAGGCTTGCCCACAGACACCTAGGAGAAGCACTACAACATGAACCTTGTGCAAAAAAACCACTACGTAGATGTATCAAATGTAACCAGGTAGTTTCCAGGATCCACCACATCTCTCATAACGTGTATCACACATAGAGACTTATACCTCAAGCCATTAAATCCCATACACTAAGTATGGATCCTCAATCCATCACATCATATACATGTTACACCTATATTAGTCCATAGGGTACTATATCCAAAATATATGTTTGTAAATAACAACAAGCCTTTACCACACTCTACACACATATATAGGGAAAACTATCCAATGTGCCAACCACCACAAGTACTACCAAGAGAAGAGAGAAGGGCCAAAGTGGCTATTCAGCCATCCATCCTCCCACCATAATGGTGTGTAAAACACCCCCTAGGGTTCAGAATCCCTGGGGTTTCAATTTACCTAACTGATAGGGTGGATTATTGTATAGAAACACAAAAATTACAGAATATATTATATCTCACAACCACACTATGGGCATAACCAATTATTACACTCAAATGTAGCTAATGTCTCTCGAACTCCCAGCTCCCACTCCTAAGACTAGGTATCCTATAAGCACAAAAATATTTAAATAGAGAAATTAGATTACTTTATCCCTTTTTTTAGTTTGACGTTATGTTAATTAATTCTTTAACCAATAATTAACCTTTACTAATTCCACATTACATGTCATTATCATGCCAACCAAGATCCACAGTTCCTTTAAATTTTAACCTCATATTGACTTACATGAAGTTTCAATCCAATGAGTTAACATCATTTACTCAATCATTTATTAACAGCATTATTACATTCCCATATTCCCATGAATTCTAGAAAAAAAATAATCTACCAAACACAAGGGGATGAACACAATGAGTAAATGGACTATCATCAAGTCTTTTCCACCTATAGTAAGAGCATATAACCATCCTCCCTGATGAATGTAAACGTAGAAGTCATGTGGCATGCCCTGTGCATCTTTTCCCATTTTGGAAGGAGGGTAAGGAAGACCATCTAACTTGAGAAGTGGGGAAAGTAAAGCAGATAAAAACCCAATAAGATTCAGTAAGAATCCAATCATTCACAAATAAAACGTTTCATCATCTCTAATGTCCTCCCCAACACCAACATGCATAAACTAATGCATCTCGCCACTCTAGGCATCAACTGTTTCCACAACCACTGGGCCTCTCTTCCCCCCATATCTCACAACATCCACCCAGGCTCATAACACATCATAAGAAGCATGAAAAATTACAAAGAAATTGGACTCTTGTCCTTAATCAAGGCATTCTGTCTTAATACACAATGAGCTCTCATGGATCCAATACAGAAGGCACTCAGCCTCACATTAAAGAGGGTAACTCAGAACCCTACAAGGCATTGAATTTTATCTATCTACCGTCCCTTTAAACCATATTTAATTAATCGATTAATCATTTGTCTCTTCCATCTACAGGAAAGATAAATTTTCAGCTATCACAAATAAACTCAACAGTAAATTGGCATGCATTTAATTTATTATCAAAAATATTCAGCATGCCTCTTGATCATCAATTAATTCAATAAAACATGCTTAATACAAAAAAATCATATTTATTTACATGCACCTTTATAATTGAAAAATAATTACATGTAATCCAATTTTCCTTTATTTACCAATTTACGTCAATAAGGACATGCTAAACAATGAATGAATAAATATCACACTATCTATCAAAACAAGAGGTAATAACATACGATCGATACCAATTTATTTATACAGTTCAAATATTTATTATATCAATTCCATTATGATCCACTGGTATAAAACATTCTAACTCAACAGTTTCACATAAAAGTATAGAGAATCCATGAATCCCCTAGCCCAGAAGGTTCTTGAAGTTATTTATAGAAGAATTATCCACGTAACAGTTCACAATCGCCTCACCCCACGACAACTGCATCCACCCGAGGATGTCGTGATACGACTGCACAAACCGGCACCCAAGAAAACTCCATTATAAACATGTATATCACATGCCATAACATTGAAAGGAGAAACCAGAAAATAAGGATCGAAGAAAACAAAAGAACGGAGGTAGATCATACCTTCTATCGATGATGGGTCGATACTTGCTACTTGCACCAAAAAACGGGGTTCACATGCAGTAGGAAGAAACTTCAAGGGAAAAAATCCAAGGATTAAGGTTTGATCACACCACTCTTATGGGAAGAATGTATTGGGGCACCTCACATTGAGATAAATGAGAAGGAATAGAAGAAGGGAAGGTGCCCAAATTTTAAGTATTGGATCTGAGACTAACAATATTTAAAAAGATTAAAAATTCCCATTAATGTGGATCACATTAATCCATGCAGTTTGAATATGTAAAGGCATACTGAGCCTTATAAAAATTAATACATGAGTTATGGGATTTGAATTGGCCTTAAATCCCTTAAAACAAGGTCTTGAATGCATTTTTCATCAAAGAAAATACTGAAGGGGTGAAAATGTATAAATCTAGAAACAATGTACACCTACTGATAGCTGGAAACATTATACTCCTATCGAAGGTTAGAAATACTATATACCTATAGATTTTTGGAAACACTGTATACCTACCGATGGATAGAAACAGTGTATACTTACCAACATCTAAAAACATTATACGCCTACCAATGACTGGAAATATTATAAACCTACTGACGTCTGGTAACATTGTACACCTACTAATATCTAGAAACAGTGTAAACCTACAAACATCTGGAAATAATATACACCTACTGATTTCTGGAAACATTGTACACCTACTAATATATTGAAACATTGTACACCTATTGATAGTTGGAAACACTGTTCACATACTGATGTTAGGAAACACTGTACACTTACAAACAGTTAAAAACATGTACACCTACCAACATCTGGAAACATTGTACACCTACCGATGTCTGGAAACACTTTACACCTACTGACAGCTGGAAACTCTATACACTTATCGACATCTGAAAACACTATACACCTACCAATGTCTGGAAACACTATACACCTACCGACATCTAGAAACATTATACACAAAACTGGAAACACTGCTCACAGAACTAGAAATCTGGAAAAGTGTTGGGGATAAGTCACTTTAACCAATCAAAACATCTCAAACACCAGATTTTAGCAAAGTAATGGACCAGAGAGGTCGAGGGAAATAAAACCCCAACCATTAATCCCACATACCATGTAGGTATTATTATAAAGTACCAAGAAAAATCCCCTTAGGAAATAGTGAGATGTAAGCCATAGGGCTGAACCTTCTTCCCCAAGATAGCCTGGAATCAAGTATCATTATTTTTCATCCACACAACCAGTACAAAAACACAAGAAAAATCAACTTGATAATGCATCCCATCGCACAACTCATCACAAGGGTTCTAGTTACATGGGACCAATCCCCTCACAAATCATCACCCATGAATCCTTATAAGTTAATTTACTAAGATCAACTCAATATCACACACTAAACCTTTCAAGCCTCTTGGAATTCTTATCTCACTATAAGGGAATCTTTTAGTGTCCCTCATATCTATCTCTACCCTCTAAGTGGTCAAGCACATATATCTGAATGATGCTAATACATTGATATAATAAAAACATAACCACCCAACAAACATACCAAGCATGATAATGAAACAATATAACACTTGGAACCCACATCCATCAAGATCATATCTAAAATCATTCTTTCAAAAATTGGGAATCTACCACATGAGGTAAAACATATTTAAACAACTCAACCAAGACCTTCTGGATTTCCTTTCGTAAACCAACCAAAATCATCCATAAAAATAATTTGTAAGGAACAATTTTTCATATTTACCATGGAAGACGATTGGCTAAAATCCAAATAAAATTTTATTTAGAAAACAACCGTTAAATTTTGAAATGAAATTTTAGAAACATTTTTATTAAATAACTACTTTTACATTAAAATAAAATTCAATCAACCCACTTTTTTAAAACACATTTTAAAAAGGAAACCTCTTACAATTTAAAATCCAACACATTTTAACAAGAAATTTATTAAGATGAAAACAATGATTCATTTGACCAAGGATCCACTATCAAAAAAAATATTAATATATGTGGCCTATGTTGACTATTAGGCCATGTGATCCCATTCTAATATTTGAAGAAGACCAAACAAGTTATTAAATGTGTCAATACAAATAATATTAATGATCACACATGAATATAAAATCACCATAAAATAATTTTAGTCAATAAATTCAAGGCCAACTACTTCAAAGGACTATTCGTAATCCCATACTAGGATTGTATCGACCTCCATTTAGTCTATAATCACATCATGAATAATCATCATCAAATTAGTGAAGTTAACATTTAAAAACAAAATAAAAATTAGAACAATTGACCCCAAACCCATTGGAAGAACTCACTTCACCAGAACAATGAGAAAAAATTTATTATTCAATCTTTTCACACACTCGATCTTAAGGAACATAAAATACCAAAATTATATCCTTGAATCAATTCCGAATTTAACATAAAAAATATATAAACTATAAATAAATAAATGTGGAAGAATACAATAAGACAATAATAAATTGTGTATTGAATACCTCCTTATAGGATATTAGTTATGACCCATACAATAAAGAAGCATCAAATGGGATTATTTCACCATGATTAATGAAATCGTCTCATCAAAACCATAACCAAGTGGAAAAAAATCAAATGAATGAAATAGGTAACTAAAAGGATAAGGGAATTGATCTTACTAAGAATTCATATGATGAAATTATCTTGAATGGTCTAGATAATAGTAGAGACTACGGAGGATAGAGGGACAATGAGGGATTTCTATATTCTTATAGAAGGTTGGAGCCTGAGAAACCCAAGGGCGATCCAAAACAATAACCCCTCACAAGTTATTACAACCCCTTAAAAATCCCGGAAACATAATTTTTATATGATCAAGATGATTTCTCTATGATGTACCATCACCAAACTATGGGGGCCCTATGGGTGACGACTCAACCACACCAAGGAAGAGGTTCTACCTAGCAGCAAAGACCTACCATAGCATAAACCACCTGGTTTGGAGATCAATTGTACCTAGGTAAAGAGAATGATACCATATCCAAATCCATCCTAAAGTAACCCACCAAGGTTATAGTTTAATCTTCTTTACACTATATAATTTCATCCACCAACAACCAGGAACACACTTCAAGAACTCATCCAATTGACTACCATTCTTAAAACATTCCATTAACTATTTAAAATAATAATAAACCATCCCTCCTCAATTCAAATCTAAAAAATCAATCATCTCATTTTCTACCAACAAATACTGAATATTTACATTGACTATTCAATATATTGATGGTGACTAAGTAAAATATATAATATCTAGGATTTGGTACATTGATGAATTTATAAAAAAAAAGTAATATTTTAAACAAAATAAAGCTTATTAGAGGGTCCTATTATTCAAAAATGTTTAGTGGAATATAAATGAGGATTCTAGGAGAGGTTGTGCTTCCATAGTGAATATTATTAACACTGGAAGAGGAATTTATTTTAAAACGAAAAATGCTTCAGGAACTATAGTGGAGAGTCCACATCAATTTTTAATGAGATAATAATAAATTATTCTATTCTTAAGGTTATATGATAATTATTTTACATTATATAAGTATCTAAAATATATATATATGAATAAAAAATAGATAACTATTGATGGAATATGCTTAAGTTATACATTAAGTTGATGATGGAAATGTTTTTACATTGATATGTTAAATTCATTGGATTACTTTAATTCCCTATTAGATTACAATAAAGATTATATATTTTCTTCTTTCTTTATATTATGTGATAGGTGGTGTTATTTAAAACAACTAATTATTATCAATAAATAAGATAATTTATATGGTCATGGCTGATCCAATTCAATAACCTAATTTAAAAGGAGATAAATATAAAAATGTTTTATCCCAGATAAGGGGGATTATCAAACATATTTATTAAAATTTGAGGGATAGTGGTCCATCCCCCTAACTATGGCATATATTAAATAATAAAATATTATTATCATAATATTACTCTAAAAATATATAATTCCATAAATTATTGGCATATAATAGTTTTTTAAAATATTCTCACTTTATGAAATAGATGTTATTTCTTAAAAATTAATTTTTGTGTATTATCATGATATTTGGGGAGAAAATATAATTTTTCAGAGGGTAACGGGAGTCTTTTTGGTCATAGATAAGTTGAAAGAGTAAAAAATAGAAGATTAAACCAATGAAATTCAAAGTTAATGTCACTTTATATCCTAATGTAGTTTATTATTTGTTGGTAATAATAAATATTATTTTAAAGAGTTATATTTTTTACCAAATAATTTCAATTGTAATATTTTTAAAATGATTCCATAATTATGATGATATTCTTAAAAAAATATCTAAGTAAACAAAAAAAGTTATTAATATCATAATATTATATTTTTTGAAGTAAATAATTTTGAACACTATGTTTCATGATTTAACATTTGGATTATTATTCATAAGCCTATTTATTATTAAAAAACATTATTTATATGTCATCCATTAGAAAAGTTTCTTAAAATATTTCATTAGATATTGACATGGATATGTGTTAGGGATTACATAATGGTCTAATGAGTTTAACAGAAAACAAATAGTGTAAAAAAGGCATATTTGTTAGTATATCATAACTAATGTGATTAAATGAGCACTTTTGTTTGGTTTTTTATATATTACTGAAGTAGTTTAATAATTTAAAATATTTAATATTATATAAAATAAACTCTCCAATTTATCATTATTTTATGTTGGATGAATTTATTTATGAAGTCAAATATAAATTGAAATCTACAATTTTGATTTTTAGATATCCATCACTGATGTTCAACATAGAGTATTATAGGTTTTGATGAAATGTTAAGTTTATAACCGTTAGGACATCATATGGTGTTAAAAATATGACCATGAAAAATGAAATGAGATTTTCATACTAGATGTCCCACCAAGTATACCACACAGAGAATCATGCACTATTTATTTAGTATAATAGGTGGGTATATTTCAAATTTAATCCCCATATCTGACTATATAAAGATATATAGAATGATGAAATTTATATTTTCATACCTTTCTAACCCTAGCTTTGAGGTTGTTCTAATCATATAGTGGTTGGGTATGTTATTTATTTTTTCAATGGTTGAGGCATAACCAAGATGGGATTTTTTCACTCTCATAATGTCTATATTATACCATCTGGTACCTTGATTGATATAGTTTGATAAATATTATAACAATACCTAGATAGGTTATAAGATATATGATTAACTATTTGTATGAGTTATTTGTTGTGTTCTCATCCACTTTGGTGAATGATGTGTGATATGTTCATTTATATGGTTAGTCTATACTCGGAGAATCGAGAATGTATGAGTTGGATATATGGGATTGAAATAATTCATCTCACATAGTCACTAAATGTATTTATCAAAAGGATTATATAATTTCTCAAAAAAATTATAATATAGTTAGTAAGAACTGCTATAAAAATTCATGCATTTGATATAGAAGATGCCAAATCCCATTGTAACTTGATAATAATTGATAATGTTCATGATTTTTCTCTTCACTTAAATTTATTGATTTACGAATTTATAGTTGTTATCAATGAATCAAAATCTCATGGGGTTACACATTATGGTTTTATGAATGAGGAGTATGTTTTTATAAATTTTTTATACAAAACATTTAGATTTTCCCCAAATATATTTTTGAGGATATATGAAAGACAATATGGATGTAGTTTCACAATTTAGTACATATTATATAACATGTTGTGAAAATTAATGATATATTTTACAAAATCATTTTGGATGATATCAAAAAAATAGTTTTAATATGTTTTCACATGTTGTTTTATATGATATGTTATAAATTTAATGAGTAATAAATCTATAAATATTTAGTCTAATTGACACATTAATGGAAATATGAATCAAATTTAGGACCACAACATGGTGGTTTAGACCAGGTCTTATTCTGTTTTGGGATATAAGAAGGAATGGTGACTTTCACCTTGTAATGGTATATTTCATGGGGTTTTATGTGTTATGAGATAACATGTGTTAATGCCTTTTTCCCATGCTCTATGTTATTATAAATAGTTTTATCATAATTAAATAATTATTTAAGGATATTTTTAGATAAAAAATATATTTAAAAGTAAAAAATAAAATCACAATGATGGGTTATAAGTTCCAAAGATTTGTATGTTATGAAAAATTTCATTTAATTGTTGAATTTTTAGATGCTAATAATCTTCTATAGATGGATATGTAATGGATGACATAGTATGTGATTTTTGTGGTTATTTTCATACTAGATCTTTCTCTAATTATCCCAATATGGAAGCTATCTCTATGACTGAAAACTGACATTTTTATTGATTTTGAAAATCCATCATACAGAGGGAACAAAAATAAAACATCATGGTTGTCTAAAGTAATGTAAACCCAAAGAATAATTGGCTACAAATTCCATCCCATCATTTGGAAAAGAACCCAAACAAAATAAATAACCCATTATTTGATTTGAGGATGTCGTAGACACCAAATAATCAGCCACCATTTTCCCCTCTGTCCATGTGTGGGATAACTTCATATGATTACCTATGAGTAGTTTTCATTTTATGATAGTGTATACAATGTTCCAAGGAAAATTTCCCTTGAATAAAAATTATTTATATAGTATCATGGAGTCTGCCTCCAACAACTTAAGATTTATATGCCTTTAGTTTCATATCTCCAGCCCAGTATCCAAGTCCAAAGCCTCCACCTGTAATTCGTCACCTCTGCCATAGAAGGTTGTGAATGCTACAATTATGGATCCCCTTTGATCTCAAACAACCCCGCCCCCACGCATCTCCCCACTGAGTAGGGACCCATTCGTATTAAGCTTTATCCTCTCACTATGAGGATTCCAACATACCCAACATCCCCTCCCCATATTTCCAACCTGATTTTCATGTGAGAGATTTGGGATAATTGAGTTCACAGATGGTGCTGATTGTTAATCCGAGCACAACCAAACCAGATCCAAAAGATTTTTTTCATGTTGAAGATTATATTTTCCTGAGATACAAAACTATTTTTGTGGAGAACAACATTCTAGGCCTACTATATGGTCCATGAACCTGTGATAAGAATGACATCCCTGGCCTTTCTCTTATCCCCATGAGTCTCCGCTCCTCTAAACCACAAGCTGAGAAAATCATCCTAAACCACATCCGACGAATCCTAGCCAAAGAAATCCCCAAAGATCTTTTATACCCCTCAGGACCAATCACTGTCATAGAAAAAATTTCCCACTATTTCTTAGGTAGATGGCCTGCAGCACCATCACCTAGAATCCATCGTCACACCCATATGTTGCATATTCTCATCAGTAGGGAAGGCTTTATTCCTCACATGCCACAACAAGAAATTAAATTTGGATGGAATCTCCCTGCACCACAAAGTCACCCCCATTGATCTTCATTCAACATGTCCCTCATCACATGTATGAAATACTTTATGGAAAAATATCTTACATCGAGCTTGTGAAGATGAGTTTATTAGGATCATCACTAGTAGCAATGTTGTTAGAAAAAGAAAGTTGATTCGAATCAAGAATTGTCTGGTGGAACCTAGGGTAACCTCTAGCCTCTCTAAAGGACATGTATGGGGTGTGGAATCCTGGGAAATGGATCATTCCCACCCCAAATATTGCTACCAAATATTAATGATCTATGTTCCCACTAACCAATGCGAGTGTTGTTGTAGAATTTGCATGTAAGGGTAAATCAGATTCCATATCCTAGATAGAGGAATTATATGATCACACTTTTTCAGACCGTGTATGTCCTATATAGTATTTCCCCAAATGGACCGACCTTCTGGTGCCTCCCACACAAGAATTTAATAAATCTCTTTTATTGTTGAGGAGACACTGCTCAGGTCAATTCCCCATTTGGAGAGAGGTCTTGCAAGTCGTTTACCTGATTCCCAATGATGTCTTCCTTTCATTTGACCATATCATTTGAAAGGCTCTATAATCTTAGCCATATTGGAAATCACACTCTTGGGAACCTACTGGGTGGAGAGAATGTGCATGGTAATAGAAGACATGACATTGTTCAACAATGTTATGTAGCCTCTAAAGGATAGGAATCTATTTTTCCAGTTGTACATGCATCCCAAAATGTTTCTTATGAGTTTATAAAAATGATGGATCCTAAGAGAGGAAGGAGTAACAAGATCCTTGAGGTAATCCATGGGAAAATATCCACGCTTTATACTCAAGATATCCCCCATTTCCATCTCCCTCCTCTCAGGGATCTTCTTAGTTATATAAAAAATACTTTTCTCTTTGTTCACCACCTTCCCACTCCACTTGCACTATTCCCCTATAATCCCATTGCCATTGATAAATACAATCATATCATCTACAGACATCGAGTGACAGATACCCCCTTATACCCATTGAAGCTATCTCCCTCTATATCTATATAAATAACGATTTTAAAAAACCTTAAGAGATGATATTTTTCTAGTGTTCAAATCCTGACCACTATAGCCTGGACTCAGTGCCTAATTTATTACATTTTTATAAGATACAAGGAATCAAATCCTGAATAACCGAATAGTTCAGTAGTATTGGTACACTAGATATATACATGATTCCAATTTTACATTTGATAACACAAAGTGTAACATATTTATTTTCAGGAATAACATTATTCCCTCTAGCATATCATTACTAATCAATCATAGTTCACTTCATTGAATTTTGATTAAGGGAAACAAAATAATTTTTTGCTCAAATTATCAATAAGGGTTGAGTAAAGTGGAATCTATCATGGTTTAATAGCGAATAATCAATATGGAAAGGTAAATAATTGAAAAAAAAATCCATTTAATCAATAACATGCATATCATAATTTGATAAATAATAATCAATACGGAATGATAAACAATTAAAAACAAAAACCATTTAATCAATAAAGAGAGGATGAAATGAATCCATAGATAATATTATTGTAAAAATATATTGGATAATAATAATTTAATTCTTAATGATTGAAATTATTAATTATTAGACATCATGTTCTTAGTCACATGATACCTCTACTATCAAGACCTTTCACAATATAGGATAAAACTATAGGTAGAAACCCATTTAATACTAGATTACTGATTCGAATC
This sequence comes from Viscum album, assembly GCA_963277665.1. Lineage (NCBI taxonomy): Eukaryota > Viridiplantae > Streptophyta > Magnoliopsida > Santalales > Viscaceae > Viscum > Viscum album. The sequence continues at coordinate 1,494,139,981 of OY728119.1, read as the reverse complement.
ATGAGGATATTAATGAATCTTGGGGATATATAATTTTTGTCCCCACATGTCACAACATATCAAAAGTATTCCTCATATATTGATTAATATATTTAATTCTTGAACAATATTCCCTATCAAAAAATATCTGTATTGAATTAAGGATACAAATTTATGAATATTTCCCCAATGAAAATAACAATCAATGTATCACACGGTATGTAGAATTATATGAGGTTTTAGAAAGAAAAATACCAATGATAAATAATATATATATTTAGTTTAAATTTATTGTCTAATTATTACAAGAAAGTGAATATTATTAGGGAAAGTTAATGACAACAAAAATGAATCAATAAATCAAATGTCAATTCATTCCATGGTAAAAATTGTCATAAACTATACATATAAAGAATAAGGATGGTATAAATACATAATATTTCTAGTTCATTATAATTAGAATAAAGGGTTTTTATCATAGATGAATATAAAAACTATAAAAATATATTTAAAAACATTATTAAGGAAAATTTTCATTTATCTTTGAAAATATAAGTTTTATAAAACGTTCAAAAATATTTTTAAGATGGTTTTATTTTAAAATAACCACTAAAACTTATCAAATAAGCTATAAAACAATGAGTGGTCATGACATCTCAATATTTTATTCATTCCATACTTGTTAAAAAAACATTCCTTTCATTTTAACGGTTAAAGACAAACTGACCTCATCTTGAAAATGAAATGAAGATTCCATTAAAAAAATTACAAAATTTTAAAAGGGTAAAAATTTATTAAATAAATAATTTATAAATTCATTATATAATCTTTGGAAAAAAATCTATGAAACATGGTTTTCGATGAAAAAATATTTCTGACCGAATATAGAAATAAAATCAAATTTTTCTAGAAACATTTCTTTGATTTCTTTATATAGAAAAGAGTAGAACACTGTGTAACTTATTGAAAATATGTTTAATAAAAATACGATAAGAAAAATAAATCGGTTTATTATACATTTATCAAATAATATCCTTCAATTAAATCCATGTTATAAACAATCCCGATTAAAATGAAATTGTTAAATAAACCCTTACGATGATCATAATGTTGAAGTGAGAATTAATTAATGAATAGATTATGTGTATAAAATTTAAATAAAAATATAGAAAGTGAAAATACCACATAATAAATTAAAAATTCATTATACAAATAATATTATAATATCAAAGGAAAAACAAAAAGTAGTATAACATAATGAAAAGAAATTGATTCCTGAAATTATTTACCATTTGGTAACTTTCATGAAAAATCCCCTGAGAAGAAATAATTCAATTTGAATTTTAAAATAAAAATAATTATTATGGAATTATCATACTACATGGAAATGTCTTTTTATACCCCATATTAAAATTAATTATGGTCAAAACATTACAATATTCCATAATAAATAGAAATTGAGATGTAGTCTCTAACACCATGCTTCTTTTTGGTTGAACATGATTTAACCTCCTATATAGTGGTTTTAAACATATTATTATCTTATACTAGAAAAATATTAATGTTTATAATTTTATATATGATTATTTTATAATATATTGTCAGTATGTAGTTAATAATGTATCATTATTTGCATTATTTTGGGTGTTATTTGTCTTTTTTCACATTCGTGCTTTTTCCTAAATGTTCTGGTTCTTATGCAAATTATTTTGCTTCATCATCTATAGAATAAAAAATAAAATAATTATCTAATTTAAACATGAATTATAATTTCAATAACAATCATGAATGATGGATTTACCTAACCTAATTGAAACTTCTGAATGTATGATGAATATACGAGAATAGGTGGCCTTTTATTAGTCAGGTGAGTAGCATACTTGTAGTTTTTGAAAAGATAAAGGTGTAACCACATTTTCCACATGAAATAATGCTACAAAATGGATTAATATCAACACTTAAACCTGATAATGTAAAAATTGTGTCTATAAAATAGATTTTAGAGAAGTTTTTATGTCATTTTAAACCTTATCTTCTTAGTTTAACCCTCAGTAATGTAGTTTTTCCCTTAACCATGGTAAATAGTTTTTACTATTTTTCTATTAATTATGGAAAACATTTCCTTGAACTTGTTAGATAATTATGATACAAAATATTAATTCCATTTTTTAAATTTCATTCATGGAAGTGGAAAATATTAATTTAAAATTTACCCCATAGACTCGATGAGAATGTCAGTTTTCAAAGGAAAAATGTTCAAAATATTTCATGGTCTATATATCAAAATTAAATATGAAAATAATTAATATTACATATATTGGTTAAATTGTAATATAATTTAGAAAATTTTACATTAAAACTAATTTAAAATATAATTTAAGTGTATTACTAATTTAAATTAAAATGAGGTTTTTAATTAAAATTCAGTATTTTTTATTATTCATCAAAAAATAGAACATTTCAATAAAATTCCATAAAATAACCCTAAGATAATTTTTATATTATGATTTCAAAAATGAATTTAATTTTATCATATAGATTTTTTAAAATTAGTAAATAATAAATTTAAATTACTTGCACAAAAGGGGGATAAATCATCTTTTAGAAAAAAAATTAGAAAAAAAAATTATTTTTTTAAATGATTATTACTTTATTTATAATAAATAACGAAACGTGATTTTAATAATTTATTCATTATTATTCATACCCTCTAATTTAACAGTTATGTTTTAATGGTATACTATATTATGGCTCATTTTGACTCAAGGTTTCCTGTACCAAAAGAAATCAAACTGATTAAATTTTATGAAATATATTTCATTGGTAGTTTATCTCAATGTTACGCATAACATACAATATAAAAAATAAAGTTCTTATTCTAAAATCCCCATATTTTAAAATATCATAACCTTAAATAAATTTTATTCACACATTTCAAACATGATGTAGAAAATCAAGGGTGTGGTATTTGGAAAATCTATTATTGAAAACCCCACATCATAAAAGTGTTAATAAAGAATCCTCTTAATAAGAGAGAAAGGGATGTAGAAAGGTCATATGTAATAACACATAACTAGATTTATAAGTATAATAACATTGTTGTAAATTAAAGATATGAACATGGAGGAAAAAATAAATAATTATAGAAAATGATATAGTTTTGTGGTCATAAAAAATTGAATGATCAATGGGATGTTATGGACCTAAAAACCATAAATAAATAATGATTTGAAAGACTATTTGATTCATTTAATATGAAGGTAATATAATATTTTTTTCATTTCAAGATCACTTTTCTAAATATGTGGAATTATTTCATTATCTAATAATATAAGGAAATATACTAAGTTGATACATTTATATTTCATCAGAAATTTTAATCCTTGGGTTGTGCTTAGATCAATTTCCAATTCATCACCTACTCTAAGAATAAATACCCGAAATTGAAATTTTTATGCTTAACGAACTGAAATTTACTTTTATTTTATCATAATAACTATAAAAGGGTGAAAATTATTTTCTTATATTTTTAAATATTTAATAAGCCCATTATTATTAGAAAATGTTGTAAATATGGTACATTAATCTCTAAACCGTAAGAGTAACCCTACATGTTTGACCCTAATACTTATCCATAAAATATTGTAACTAAAAATAATGATATATTAAACCTGACATCATGTATTCTAACGGTAGGTGCTAAACCCTTATCTTCATTTGGTTGTGAGTTCAAGCCCTTCCACCTTTCTAGATGTGATGTGTTGTCACCTAATATATGAGTTGTCCTTTTTATAAATCCAAAATAATATAATTCATATAACATTACAAATATTTGATGACCTATAATTTCTAAAACATCAAATATAAGATAAACATTAAAGGTTACTAATTCTTTTAAAATTATTCCAACAATATATGAGGGAATTTTTCCATTAATAAGTTTTTCACTAAAACATATACTAATCAAATGGTATGTATTTCCCTAATTGTCTCTCCAAATACATTTAATCATGTTATGTTCCTACCACACAAATTTCAGAAATGGGTGTTTAATAATTTGAACTTATAATCATCTTTAGAATCATAAACACATAATGGTATCCATAAATATTATGTTAATAAATAAATATATGCTTCGGAAATTTTACACAATCCTTATATGTTTCCTGATTCTTATAACCAAAATATCATTGCTAAAAATACATATACAATATAATTTTGGAATAAAAATACAAAAAAAATTAACCATTTTATTTCATAATATACTACCCCTTGGCCTAGGATTTATCCTCTAGAAGGGGTTGTTGACTCAAGTAATGCCCAAGTTCACCACATTTAATACGAATAAATATATGTGGATCCATTGGATGAAATTTATTTCCTTCTATCATACTCTTTATTTTTCCTCGTCAGTTCTTTACATAATTCCCTTGTTTTCCACACATAAATATTTTTTAAATTCCTTTTAGACACATTAGTTTTAGTCTCAGATACCTTAATTTTAACTGATATCATTCATTTTTACCAACTATTCAAATCCATCATAATGTTTTCGAATGAAAATTTTAATTATCCAAATCATATCCCCTAGAAGTGTCAAACCTAGTGCATAATAAGTCTCATTTTCATCCACCAGGTAATGATTAGGTCAATCCTAATGTACCCTTTTCTGGGTTATTAAAACTATATACATCTTTTCTAGAACCACACCCACTTATAGTATCCATAAAAATTGTATTTCAAATAAAAACTAGATAATATCTACCTTATTGAAACTATAGGATGTTATTATACACTTATCCTAAAATTATATCAATGGTTTATATTCCAAAATCAATTTTTCCTAAATCTATTTCTCATGGTTTCTACTAAATGAACTCTAACACAAACTACATCAAAACTAACCACATTATCCTAATACTGGTGTCTGATTTATTACATTTTCATATTATAAAAGGAATCACATCTATAAAGACTAAATATTATAATATTATCATTAAACTAGATACACACATGATTCCCATATTACATTTGAAAACCCAAATTACAATATTTTTTTGAATAAAATTATTTACTCTATATGATCCTTGAACATTCAACCTATTAAACTTCTTAGAATCCTTTTGAAAGGGAAAAAATAATGGTGGTATCAAAGGATCAGTAAGTTTATGTGCAATGGAATTTATTATAAATAAATTGAAAATTATCAATATGAAAGGGTAAATGACTGAACACACATTCCATTTAATCATTAACATGGATATCATAAATAGATAAAGAATAATAAATATGGAAAGGTATATAACTTAAAAAACATTCCATTTAATCAAAAAATATAAGATTATATACATATAAAGATAATTTCATTGTGAAAATATCATTGATAATAATAATTAAATTCCTACTGAATTTAATGATTAATTATTATACATTATGTTCTTAGGAATGTGATACCTTTACTGTCAATACATTTCATAAGAAAGTATAAAATTATCAGTATAAACCCTTTTAATTCTAACTTCCAAATTCACATAATGAGATTAACGATGCATCTAGGTGGTACATAATTTTGGGCCTCACCCATAACTGTATATCCAAATCATTCCTTGTATACTGAGTAATGGATTTAAATCATGGATACTGTGCCTTATCATCAAATATATGTATTGAATAAATGATATGTAGTTATCAATATTTACTAATATAAATAAATTACATTCAACGTAGAACACCATATGTATAAATGATATATATTTTATGAAATAAAAATATCCATAATAAATAATATGGATATTTAGGTGGAAATATAATGTATTTTAATCACCGTAAAGTGAATATTTCAAGGGAAAGTATGTAACTACAAAAATGAATCAATAAATTGAATTTAAATACTTGAATTGGTAAAAATTATCCTAAAATCTAAAGAAATAATGATTATGGTATCATTACGACATATCTCTAGAAGAGTATGATTAAAATAATGGGGTGGTGTCATTAATGAATAAAAATACCATAAAAATATATTTAAAAACATTATTGAGGAGAATATCACTTAAACATTTAATATAGAGACCCTACATTTTCCTACATTACAATCACGTCATTATAATGATAAAAAAATTAATACTATTACACATAGAGGATCCAAAGGTTAAGTGTCTTGTGAAACCTAGGACAACACATAACATTTACAACATTGAACATAATTATTTATTTAGTTCCTTCTTCACTATATTCTTATTAGCACTTCACATATACTTAGTGCATGTAGTCACTTGAGTATAAACATCAAAAGGGGTGAGATAAATGCCCAGTAATAGGATATATTTGAATAATATAACAATGGGTGATCATAATCATAACATAGGAAGAGGATCATGAACATGAGATAAAGGATTAATAAAATACAGGGAGCATGGAAATCCATAAAAATGAAACATCATGTCTTAGTGGTTAATTACCACACATACTTATGAACAAATCTAGAATCTTTCTCCCACATAATTTCACTTTAACTCATGAGATTCAACACTTTACCCAATTTATTAGAGCACTGTATAATACTGGGTGCACCCGTCATATTCAAGCATGCATATTGCAATATATAATTGTGGGTGCACATGCCCCAACATAACACTGTCATTATCATGAATTCCACATATAACATATAAAGAAAAATGGACATAAATAACCCATGAAAATGAATGGGTTTCATATCATAAGAACACATTAATATACTTTGGGTTCCAAAAATAATGTGGGAAAAACCTACTTGACATAATAACCATCAACCATGAGTGAGAAATAAAAGGTGTGTTTATGAAAGAAGAGTTATTTTGGAAAACGTTTTTTTGAAATTAACTCTAGTGGAATACATTTATATCCCAAAAAAGTTAATATAATTATGAAAAAATAAATATTAAGGAGTGACCATACCAGAAAAGTAGCGAAAGAGGGAGAACCTGAAGAAAGAAGGTTGGGTTCGAGAATTTTCACTTACCTTGTATCTGAACACATTCTTCGATTTAATGTCCTATATAACCACATTAGATTCATAAATTATCAATTCCAGAACCTTTTTTACATTAATTTTCTTCATTATGGTTTCATTAAGTTATTTTATGGGCCTTTGGATGAGTTATAGAGTTTAAAAACATTGTTTTAGAATGTCTATTTTTTGGGTTTTCTTGAGCGGTACAATTGTATTAATAAATGGAAGTTCATATGGAACATGGGTAAACATCCTGAATTGATATTAAATGTTATTAATAATCTTACAAGAATTTAAATGCTCTTATAATTTATTATATTATATACCATGTAGATGAATCATTAAATAAAATCTTAATGAGGATCATTGGGGTAAATTCCATGGTTTTTCATCCACAACAAACTTGGTTCTTTAAATTAGTCAGTAATATGTACATAAGTTAGTCTCATAACATTAAATATGATATAATACAAATAAAATATTCTGTTTCATCCATAATAATGGTTTCATGACCAGATATGAAGGTAAAATTGAATAATTAAAACCTGTCATTCAAGAAGGTGATAAATTAACATCTCACCACTAATGAAAAAATTACCTATACCAACGGTTTGGAACTATTGGTATAGGTCCCCAAAATGTTGGTATAGCCTACACAAATGGTTTGGGAAACTATTGGGTTATTTGGCATGGCGATAGACCTATCCCAACTGTTTTGGGATAGGTCTTTCCCAACGGTTTTGGGAAATGTCTTTTCCAATGGTTTTCCTCAAAATTTTGGGATAGGTTTATCAAAAAACCAAATCACCCAACAGTTTTCCAAACCATTGGTATAGGTAAATTGAAAAAAATTATAGTGGAGGTTTGAACCCACAACGTGTGGGTTATATATCAAAGACATCACCATTATCCTACAGTTAAATTTGTGAAGATATTTGGATATATATATATATAATTTATATAATTATTTATTTGATTATATTTGACAAAATAATTTATAAAAAATAAGGTTACATATCCCAATGTTTTTTAAAAATATTGTGATAGGCATATCCCAATGGTTTTAAGAACCATTGGGATAGGACCCCACCCTTTCCCAATAGTTTTTTCCAAACTGTTGGGAAAATTGGTATCAGAATGGGATTTTCCCAATAGTTTGGTAAAACCGTTGGAAATCCATACCCATTCCCAACAGTTTTTCCAAACCATTGGGAATAGTAGTGTCAATTTGGGCTTTTCCCAACTGTTTGAAAAAACCATTGGGAAAGGGGGTCTCAATGTGGGATTTTTCCTACAGTTTATAAAAACCGTTGGGAAAGGGTATGGATTTACCAATGTTTTTGCCAAACCATTTGGAAAAGTGTTGCCAATACTGGATTTCCCAAGAGTTTGGAAAAATAGTTGGGAAAAGTTGTCTAAAATAGGGCTTTTCCCAATAGTTTGGAAAAACCCTTGGGAAATCCATACCTTTCCCCACAGTTTTTCCAAACAATTTGGAAAAGTGGTATCAACGTGGGATTTTTCCAACATTTTGGTAAAACCATTGGGAAAGGGTACCTATAACAATGGTTATTACAAACCTCGGGTATAGATGTGTTGGTATAGGTAAGATCTATAGTAGTTCGCGAATAACGTTTTCCTTTCTCAAATAAAAAGAAGAGGAGTAGTGGGTTGGATGCTACAATATCCCATTAGTATCATATAATTATATTATATGTATGATAATGGAGTTACCATACCATTTGGATGAATATATTTGGGAGATAATAATACAAGAACTTGAAATTTAATGTAAAATAAAGGAAAAGAGAGAGTGAGTAATTACCTCTTGAATCCTCCTCTTGAGATCCTCCTTAAAGAAGCTAGGCTTGGTCTCTTTATAAGACCAGAAGCTCTTGGAAGTTTTATAGGGGATGGGTAAGATACATGGGTAGAGTTTAGATAGGTATTAAATCTTAAGAGGCGTGGTTTGGAAAGGGGAGGGAGAGGATACATGATGAGGGGGTGTTTTTAGAATAAAATATTAAATAAAATAATATATCAAGTGTTAGACAAGTAATAGTTGTTTTTTGAGATCAAAAAATAATATATTAATATAATATAATTTTTTTTGAATTTAAATAATCTTTATAATTTGAATTCATTAATTTATTAAAAGGAATGTAAAAGAAAGAGAAAGTGATACTTTAAGGAATCACCTTTTAACATTAGGATTTTGAAAGTTATTTTTAGGATTGGAAATTTAGTTTATTGTATTTTAAGGAAAAATTTATGAAAGTAAATATAATAGGTCCGAATATAAGGTTATATAAATTTTATGTCATCATTACATCATGAATGATGTAATTTAAGATACATTGGTTCTCTGAAAAACTGTATTTTTACTATTCATCTGAAAATTAAAGTATTGCAGAAAAATACTAAAAATTTATCGTAACTATTTTTTGACATGTAGAATCTAAAAATGAATTCCATTTTTCAAAAATAATTTCCTAAACATGATTCATTTAATATTTCACTAAAATCATAATTTACTTGAAAATACAGTATTTAAAATTAAAACTGATTTTATAATGCCTTCCAAAATTTCATAGGGACGTATAAAATTATATTAAAACTAGAAGAAATAAAATTGTTAATTTATAGACACATTTTAAGAAAATATATTTTCTTTTCAATTAATTAATTAATTAAATTTTTTATTTATGACTTACAAAAATACCAATATTTTTACTAAAGTCAAATTATCACTTATAAGATGCCTAAAGATTATATAGACTTTCAAGGCTAAGTTTAATATTACTTTTGATTATTTAAAATTCCTAAGGATCATAATATTATTCATAAAGGTAGGTTACTATTTATAAGGGTATGTTACTATTCACCAAAAATTATGTTTGTTCTATTAGACTACAAAAATCATCTTGAAGACAATCTTGTATGTCAGATTTTCGAAATTCAGAACATAGAAGTGGGAAAATTATGTTTAATGGTCACATAATATTAAAAAAAATTATGTCATTGTGATTCCTTATGTGATTATACTACAAGAATTATTATAATAAGGGGATTCCATTGATAAAACTTTGGGTCATTACATTCTTCCCCGCTTATGAAATTTCACCCACGAATTTTCGTTTTACAAAAACAGGTGAGGGTACTTATCCTTCATCACCTCCTCTGGTTCCCAAGTAGATTTTCAAGCTTGTGGTTCCTCCACAACACTTTGATAAGGTCGATTGTCTTGTACTGTAGAACCCTATCTCTCTGGTCCATAATCTTCACTTATTATGCCTCATAAGAGAGATCATCTTCCAGCTATACCACCTTTGAGTTTAGTACATGTGGGGGGATCTGGTATGTACTTCCTCAGTAGTGATACGTGAAACACATCATGGAGATGAGCCCTATTTTGTGGAAGTGAAAGCTGATTGGCCACGACTCCTATGCGGTCAAGGATCTCTATGGGGCATGTGTACCTTTGGCTTTACTTCCCTTTATTTTTAAAACCACATGACTCCCTTCTATGGTGATATTTGAAGGAATACTTTATCCCCAATGTCAAACTCTAAGTCCATTTAATGGTTTTCGCCATATCTCTTTTTCCAAATTTGAGAAACATTGATATGTTTCCGGATGACTTGAACCTTCTCTGTCATCTCTTGCACAAAGTCAGGTCCAATTAGCTTTATTTCTCCAACTTCATCCCAACAGGATGGAGTTCTACATCGCTTTCCATACAGATATTCATATGAGGCCATGTGAATACTCGAGTGGAAGAAATTATTGAATGAGAACTCAACCAATAGGAGATGTTGATCCCATCTAGCTTTTAATTCTAAAGAGAAGGCTCATATCATGTCTTCAATTGTCAGAATAGACTGTTTAGATTGGCCATCAATTTGGGGGTGATAGGCCATGATAAAATTAAATTTAGCACTCAATTAATGTTGAAGGATTCTCCAGAATATAATTGTGAAACTTGTATCATGGTTAGAGACAATCGAGAGTGGAATACTATCCATTCTCACCACTTCCTTCACATATATCATCGCAAGTTTTTCAAGAGAGAGACCCTCTTGAATAGCGATAAAATGGGTAGTCTTGGTGAGACATTCAACCACAAACCATATCAAATTATTTACCATCAATGTCTTCGGGAGACCCGTGTAAAAATACATAGCAACATTCTCCCATTTTCAGATGGGTATAGGTAATGGCTACATCAACCCTTTGACATTTTTCGCTCTACATTAACTTTGTGACATACCAAGAACCTTGATATATATTCAGCAATCTCATTTTTCATGTTATCCCACCAAAAGTGTTATCATAGATCACAGTACATCTTGGTTCCACCAGGATGTATAGAGAATGTTGAGTTATGTGCATTTTCTAATAGATCCTTCTTTATCCTGGGTGATGAAGGGACACAAATCCCTGTTCAAAACTGAATCACTCATTCATCGTCGATATGGAAAACTTACATATTCCTTTAATTTACAATATTCACCATATTTTGTAACTCTAGATCATCCCATTGTGCCTTCTTAATCATTTCCTGGATCGATGGTTGCTCAATCATTTGGGTAAGGTAGGATGTATCCCCTGACCTTGTGATTTACAAATACATCCATTGAATATCCAAGAATATAGGGTATTTCTCAATCTGCAACATGGATAGACTAGCATGTTCTTTTCTTCTTTGAGAATCAGCTACCTTGTTCACCTTTCTAGGATGATAGTGAATAGAGCAATCATAATCATTGATTATCTTTATTCTTATACTTCGACACATGTTGAGATCCTTTTTTGTGAATTTATACTTTAAAATCTTATAGTCGGTGTATATGTCACACTTATCACCATAAAGTTAGTGCCGCCATATATTCATGGAAAAAATCATGGCTACTAGCTCTAGATCATGCTTCAGGTAGTTCTTCTAATGGATCTTCAATTTCTATAAGTCATAGGTTGTGATACTATCATTTTGCATGAGTAGACAACCCAAGCCTTTAATTGAAGCGTAATTATATATCACAACACTTTCTCCATTTTTCTATAGTGTGGGTATAGATGAAGTGATCAACCTTATCTTTAGCTCCTTGAAGCTTTCCTCATATTCTTCCTTCTATAAGTACTTTACCCCTTTCTTTGTTAACTTCTTTAGTGGGCATTACAATCATGATAAATTTCTCAGAAAATTTTAGTAGTACCCAGCCAATCCATGAAAACTACGTATATTTGTGAAACTAGATGGCCTGGGACATTACTCAATCACCTTTGTTTTAGAAGGGTCCACAGAAATTCCCTCACTTGTGATCACATATTCCATGTACGTGACTTTCTTCATCCAAATGTCACACTTGCTGAACTTGTCATACAATTTCTCCTTTCCCAATGGCACGAACAAAATTCTTATATATTATTAATGTTCCTCCTTTATCTTTGAGGAGATGAGAATATCATCGATAAACACTACCACAAATTTATCAAGGTAATGTCTAAAGACTATATTCATCAAATCCATGATGATTTCAGGGGCATTAGTAAGTCTTAAGTGCATCACAAGAAACTCATAGTTCCCATACCTTGTACAGAAGGAAGTCTTCTCAATATCGTCCCTCTTCAACTTAAGTCAATGATAACCAAAATGAAGATCCACATTTGAGAATTATTGAGATCCTATTAACTGATCGAACAAGTCATCAATCCTTGGAAGAAGATACATGTTCTTTATGGTGATATTGTTGAGTTCTGGATAATAGATACACAACCTCATTTTTACATCCTTCTTATTCACAAAGAGCACGGGTGCACCCCAAGGTGATGCACTAGGGAATGTGGACCCTTTTTTCAAATGATATTATAATGTATTCTTTAACTCATCTAGTAAAATAGTAGTTATCCTATACAGACACTTCAAGATAGGAGTATCTCCAGGTATTAGTTTTATTGAGAACTCTACCTCACAATCCAGGGAAGTCCAGATAACTCTTTTGGAAATACATCACTATATTCCCTCACAACTGGTATTTCTGCAAAGTTGGAACTGGATTTTGACTCAACCATTTGGGAGAGGTATGATTATTTATAGGGAATCAACACCCACACAGTTGAAGGATTTTTCAAGGGAGATTCATGATCTTCCTTGCATTTTTAGAGGATCATGGGATGATTTGGAATAAGAAGATATACTTCCTTACAGTTAATATTTTATCTATATAACGAGATACAATCCATTCCCATTATAGTGTAAAATTCCACTACGGTAAGTATTAAGAGATTCACTGGAAGAATATTCCCACATATTCCAACAAGAGAAGATTCAAACACTTGGGTTGTTATGATTTCACTACATTATTTTTTACAGACATCTCTACTTCAAGGTTTCAGGTCTTCGATTCTATAGTTCTATAAAACTTGCAAGATATAAAGGAATGCATGGAACCAAAATCAAATAATACTTTTCCCATTCATGAGTGAATTGGATGTATACCTTTTACGAATTAATTATGTTACCACACTTTCACAATAGTTATGGAATAAGACTTCTCTTTTTACATTGGATTTTGTGGCTGATGACATTGATTACCCTTGGGGAATCTAGGTCTAGTGGACTAGATTTCATAATTCTCTTTCTCCCTACAGTTGTAGAATTCGACCATGGGTGGTGCTCCCCATTATTTCACTACATTCTCGTTCTTTATCATGTCTTCTCAAGATGCTCAAGAATGGTGTCCTTTTTCCCCACACTTGAATCACTTCCCCATTCCTTTGAGTTAGTTCCCCTGATGAAACATCCCACATTTTTGGCATGTGGGCAATTGAGTTTTCTTCCCACCTTTATCATTAGATCCTTCTACTTGGAACTCCATATTTAGTTTCTTATCAACAAACTCATGGGACCATTCTACAAACTCCATCTCTAGTTTGATATCATATCAAACAACTTCTTCATAACTCCCAATGTCTCTAATTTCATGATCCGTTAGAATTTTTGGTTTTAATCCAATAAATAATCTATCAATTCTTCTATCATTGTTGATAAAAAACCCGAAGCGTACCATAAAAGCCTTGTGAAATTCTCTTCATAAGGTGTGACAGATTCTCCTTCTTTTATCATGATCTCTATGAATTATCACACTATTTTCGTACAAAGAGTTAGTGGGAAATACTTATTAAGAAACATGATCTTAAATTCTTCCCATTCCATATCTTGAATTTCCTCCCTTGGCATGGTTTTATTAATCAATTAAAACCATTGATCGGCCTCTCCATCTAGAAAATAAATTACTAGTTTCACCAAATCTATCTTAGAAAAATTAAGCACAGAAAAGATATTTTCCATTGAGTTGACCCATTGTTCTGCAACTAGTGGATCCGAAGATCTACTAAATGTTGGTGGTCATTTTCATATACAACACTCGACAGCCAGTTTCCCCCTCTTAGGTGAAGGAGGACGTTCCCCGTTATTCTGGTTATTGTTCACAACCTATTATTATTGGCTAATCATCACCAAGATTTTTTGAACTCCACATCCCAAAGAATTGGGGATTTCATTCGGGAAATCATTTCATTGGCCCTTGCATGAGTTGTTGGCCTGGTTTCTCCTGGTTCACATCATTTTCTAAAATATAAAATGTTAGAACAAAACATAATTCAATAATTCACGAATAAGTAACTTATTCATTAGTAAAATTTACTCTAAAAACATAAATAATGGGATCCATATAAAAATATTATTGTGTGCATATTTTTACTTAGTCTCGTTCTAGAGGTTTCCTCTATGGTTCACTAATCCTAATTCCCAAATTAACTAAACTTTTCCTCTAATAGAAACTATAGCGACCATACATTTTCCTACATTACAATGAAATCATTATAAAGATAAAAAAATAATAGTATTACACCTATAGGATCAAAAGAATTAGTGTCTTGGGAAAACAAGGACCATACATAAAATTTACAACTTCAAACATAATCACTTATTTAATTCCTTCTTCCCTAGCTTCTTATTAGCACTTGAACTCTCCTTAGTATAGGTAGTCACATGAGTATTTACATAAATAGGGGTGATCTAAATACCCCATAATAGGATAAATACAAACACTATAACCATGGGTGATCATAATCATATCATAGGCAAATGATCATGAACATGAGAGGAAGCATCAATAAAAGACTTGGAATGTGGAAATGCATAAAAATGAAACATCATGTCTTAGTGGTTAACTACCACACATACTTGTGAAAAAAGATAAAATCTTGTTCACACTTCATTTAACTCTAATCCATGAGAATAATAACTTTACCCAATGCATTGGAGCGATGTATAATTCCTATCGTACCCGTCACATTCAAACATTCATATTGAGCTATATAATTTCAGGCGTACCCTCCACATCATAACTTTATAATTATCATGTATGCCACATAAAAGATATAAAAAAATGAACATAAATTACCCATGTAAATTAATGGGATTCATATAATAATAACACATTCATAAATTTTGGGTTCCCAAAATAAAGTGGGAGAAATATACTTGAACAATAACCATCAACCTTGAGTGAGAAATAAAAGGTTCCTTTATGAAAGAAGAGTTATTTTTGAAAAAACAATTTAACATAAAGTCCTATGGAAAACATATATATACGAGAATATATAATATAATTATGAAAAAATAATTTTTAAGGATTTAAAATACCAAAATTTAGTGAAAGAGGGAGAACCTGAAGAAATAAAGTTGGGTTTGAGAATTTCCTCTTACCTTGTATCTGAACGCTTTATTCACTTTAATGTTCTATATAACCACATTAGATTAATTAATTATGTATTAAATAACCTTTTTTACAATAATATGGTTCATTTTGGTTTCATTGAGTTATTTTATGGTCCTTTGGATGAGTTATAGAGTTTAATAACATTGTTCGGGAATGTTCATTTTTATGGTTTTCTTGAGCGGTTCACTTGTATTCATAAATGGAAGTTCATGTAGAACATGGGTAAAAATCCAGAACTGATATTACATGTTATTAATTATATTATAGTAGTTTAAATTATCTTATAATCGATGATATTATATACCATGTGGATGAATCATTAGATAGGATCCTAATGATGATCGTTTTGGTTAATTCAGCGGTTTTTCATACACAACGAACTTGTTTCATTTAATAATTTAGTTATATGTACATAAGATTGTTCCAGAAAATTATATATGATGTAATAAATATAAAATATTCTATTTCAACGATAAAAATGGTTTTATGACTATATCTGAAGGTAGAAATGGGAAAAATAAAATGTGTCATTCTTGAAGGTGATAAATTAACACCTCACGAGCAACATTTTCCTTTCTAAAATAAAAAGAAGAGGGGAAGGGGGATGGATGATAGAACATCACATTAGTAAAATGAAATAATATTATATGTATTCTAATGGTGTTACTATACCATTGGGATGAATATGGGTGGGGATAGAATAAGAAAAGAACTTGAAATTGAAAGAAAAATAAAGGAAAAGCGAGAGAGGAATCACATCTTGAATCCTCCTCTTGAGATCCTCCTTAAAGAAGTTAGGGTTGGTATCATGATGAGACCAAAAGCTCTTAAACGTGATATAGGGAATAGGGATGATGCTTAGATAGTGTTTAGAAAGGTCTGGAAGCTTTATAGTTGTGGTTTGTCAAGGGGAGGGAGAGGGGTTATTTATATATGAGGAGGGGTGTTTTTAGAATAAAATATTAAATAAAATAATATATCAAATGTTACACTTGTCAGAGTAGTTTTTTGATATCATAAATAATATATTAATATAATATAATTCCTTCTAGACTTTAAATCATCTTTATAATTCGAATTCAGTAATTTATTAAAAGGAAAGTGAAAGAAAGATAAAAAGATACTTTAAGGAATCACCTTTTGACTTTAGGCTTTGGAAAGTTCTTTCTTGGTTTGGAGATTGAGTTTATTATATTTTAAGGAACCATATATGAAATTAAATATATCGTGGTAGAATATAATGTTCTAGAAATATTATTTCATCATTACATCATTAATGATTCAATTTAAGATACAATGGATATGAGAAAAACTATATTATTACTATTCAATCCAAAATTGATGTATTTCATAAAAATCCAAAACATTCAACCTAACGATTTTTTGATGTGTAGAATCCAAAAAATAATTCAATTTTTTTAAAAATATATATTATAAACATGATTAATTTAATATTTAATTAAAATCATAATATACTTGAAAAATATAGTTTTTAAAATTAAAACTAATTTCATAATGCGTTCCAAAATTACATAAAGCCTTATAAAATTATCTTAAAACTAAATGACATATAATTTTTATTTTATTAACAAATTTTAAGAAAATAAATTTTATTTTAAATTAAATAATTAATTATAATAAATTTTTTATGACTTACAAAAAAACAAATATTTTTACTAAGGTAAAATTGTTACTTATAATATGCCTAAAGTTTATTTAATCTTTAAAGGCTATGGTTACTATTAATTTTGACGATTTATTATTCATAAGGGTAGGTTACTATTCATAAGGGAATGTTATTATTCACCAAAAAATATGTTTGCTCTATAAGACTAAAAAATCATCTTGAACACAATCATGTATCTTGGATTTTCGAAATTCAAAATATAGAAGTGGAAAAAATATTTTTAATGGTCACATAATATTTAGTATCATTATATGTCATTTTTCTTCTTAATTTTATTACACTATAAGGAATAACAATAATAAGGGAATTACTTTGATAAAATTTAGGGTCCCTACTTTTGAAATATATGTTATCAAAACTAAAAGTTTACAAAATACATTGAAAATAATTTTTTAAAATAACATTTTAATATTATAAAATAATATTTATAACATTGAAAAGTCATGATGGTTGGAAATTCTATTCGCAAAGTACACATTAAAACAAATATTTATTTCACTTTTCTAAAAATATCCAAATGAGACTTGTTTTGAAAATAACATGATAATTGCTTTCAAAAAAATGAAATGTAAAAATGGGAAAAAATTTATTTAATAATTATTTTTATATAAAGTGTAAAAATAGTTTTGAAAAAAGTTGTTAGAAAACATTGTTTTTGAAGAAAAGGTATTTATGGCCAAAGAGATAAATGATTTCAAATTATACTAAAAAAATTATCTCAATCATGTTAATTAAAAAAACGGAAAATGGTAAAAATATATTAGAAATTAATTTATAATTAGGGGATAATAAAATTATAGGGTGTTATTATTAATTGATCAAATAAATTCTTTCAATGAAAACTCAAGTGTAAACAATCCTGATTAAAATGAGATTGTGAAATAAACCCTTACAAAGATCATAACATTGAAGTTAGAATTAAACAATAAACAGATTATGTGTATAAAATTTAAACAAAAATTTAAAAATTTAAAATACCACATAAGATAATAAAAATTCATGATGTATAATATATTATAATATCAAAGGAAAAATAAGAAGTAATGTTACTTAATGAATAGAAATTGAGTTATAATATTCTTTACCTCTTGTTAAATTTAATTTAAAATTACCTTGGATGAAATAATTCAATTTTAATTTTAAAATAAAATGAATATTTAATAAATCATTATATTTATTGTAAAATGTTAATTATATACACCATATAAATTAAATTAAATACATAACATTAAAATATCACTCAATGAAGATAAATTGAGATGAATTCCAATAGCTCATGTTTCCCTTTGGTTGAACATGAATTAACAACTAGTATAGTGGTTTTAAACATGTTATTAAATTATAATAAAACCATATTCATATTTATAACATCATATATGATTCCTTTTAGTAGTTATTATCACCCATTCATTAATAATATTTAATTATTTTCATTGTTTTGAGTATTAATTTCCTTGTTTTCTAATTCATGTTTTTTAGTGGAAGTTCCAATTATTGTGAATTTTATAATGTTTCATTATCTAAATATTAATAATCATGGAAAAATTATCATATATATACATAAATTATAATTTTAATACCTATCATGAAATATGGGTTTGACAAATTATGTACGTTGTGATCTAGGAGATTATAGTCCATACATATGCTTGGGTAAAATTCCCTTTTTTCAATGATATTTATGGAAAAGAGGTAAGTAATATTTTATATATCTAGAATGATCAAAATTTTATAAAAAAATATTATTTATTTAAATATACATATATATATATATTTCATCTTTTTGTGTGGTGAGGAAAACAGTCACATCCCATCATGAAGGTGGTGGTCCAAACATACACGAATAATGTAATCATCATTAAATGAGTGAAAAGGTAATGAATAAAATGAAATATTATCTTTTCAGAATGAAATATATTTCATTAATATCATAATTATTTCATATATATCACATAAATTCATTAAAATTTTCCTTATTAAATTCTAGTTAATTTGTTAGAGAAAAACAAATCGCATCGCTTTATGGGGTGGTAGTTTGCCGTACAAATAAGGAAAGTTATCAAATCCCTTACAGTGTGGAAATTAATAATTTATATAAGAAATAATGACTTAAGAGGTATAATTATGTTAGAAATAATATATATATATATATATATATATAATATACTTTATATTCATTATCTAACCCAAATGTGAGAGGTGTTTATGGAAAATGTGCCACATTGATTCGTGAGGCGGTAGTCCACCATTCACACGAGTGGCGTTATCAATCCCCATTTGAGAAAAGAGGAGATGGATATAGGTAATTAAAATAAAATAAAAAAACATCTTACTCTATGTTAGATACTCGTGATATTATATAATCATAAATAAATATTATTTTAAGGAGGCAGACAAGAAATTAAAGAAAAATGCATAGTTTGCAATTTTACCTCTTCTCGGATCACCTCTTTAAGATTATAGAAAAAGTATTCCTAAATTGGATTTATGAAAAAATTGCTTATAGGATTATTTTATGTATGTTGGTAAGTTATTTAGAAAATTATTGGCTGAACAAAAATGGATTTTAAGTTGAGAAGAAGATAAGAGAGGGGGTGTCCTTTTATTAGTGGGGTGAGTGAAACACTTGTAATATTTGAAAATATAATGGGTTATAAACGTTTTTAACAAAAAAAAGTTAAAAAATATATTATTAAAAATTATAAGAAATTATAATCTCTAAATATATCCATCCATTATATTATATACAAAATTTTGTGCTATTTTAAATATTATCTTCTTAATTTAACCGCCGGTAAACCCATCTTTACTGTAATCATGGTAGATATTATTTATAGTTTACATTATTTATTATGGTAAAAATTAATTTTACATTGTTTTGTAATCATGATTCCAAATATGTAATAATATTTTCATAATTCCATTCATGGAAGTTGAAATTTTTAATTTTAAATTGATCATGTGGATACGACGAGAAAGAGGCGTTTCAAAGAGAAAATGTTCAAAAGCTTACACGGTTTTTATATCAATATTAAACATGTAAATCATTCTATTCACCTATATGAGTTATATTTTAAAATAATTGAACTAATTTTAATTTAAAATTATTTTAAACTATAATTTTACTTTATAAATAATTTAATCCAAAAGGTAGTTTTCAGTTAATATTCAGTATTTTCACTATTCATAAAAAAATGAATCATTTTATTAGAATAACAAAAAATTACCCTAAAATAATTTCAATATTATAATTAAAATAATGAACCTAATTTTATCACATAAATTTCCTAAAAGTGTTTAAAATTATTTTTCAAATACTTTCACAATATATGGAAAAACCATATTTTAGAAAAAATACATTGTTTCATAAAAAATTTCTCATTATTTTAAATTATTAATATTTTATTAATATTCAATATATAACCTTAATTTTTATAATGTATTTAGTAATATTAATACCATCCAGTTTAATTTTTTGTTTAAAATGTTATTCGATATTATAGATCATTTTAACTTGGGGTTCTATGTTTTGCAAGCTATCAAAGATATTAAATTTTATGAAATATATATTGTGGGTTGTTTAAGCTCAATGTAGAATGTGACATATACTATCAAAAAATGTTATTATTTTAAAATCATTGGTTGTTAAACCATGTACTAGTAGTCTCATAGAAACCACGGATACCCTAGGAGGAAGAATCATATTAGATGATTTTCTATGATTTATATAAAGATCATGTTTTGGGGATTTGAAATATTTATACCAATAGGGAAAAGTTAAATCATTATTCTTTTATTTATATATTATAATATAAATTGAATGGTACAATAGAAAATTCACTTTTTGTTTTTTAACTAATTTTGGATAATTACTATTCCATTTAAAACCCATCAACATGAAATCATAAACTCTATTAGTATCCATTGGTATAATTCATGTAATTTATGATTTATTTCATATCCCTTCAGAGTGATGATATTCAATCATCAAGGAAATCTTACTGAGTTGATTATGATTTTTCTATCTACTTATTTATTTTTACTAAATATTTTTATACTATTATCCAAATAAAAAATATCTTTTTTTTCAAATTCCATTTATTTTTTAGATGTATGTTTTATTATTATTTATTGACTACATTCATTGGTAGATGACATAATTGTATACTTTATTTAAAAAATTATTGTAAAAATAAATAACTAATTTAAAATGTAATAACAACTATATCAATGGGTGGTATTATGACTATTCCATTTCATATATGACTTGAAAAAACAAATTTTAGTGATAACCTAGAGGTATTAATAGAACCTTATTAGGATCAAATCCACTTAAAGTTATCATCATAGTGTTTATGCCCACAAGTGTTGTTGTCTTATGGAAATATTGTATCATGTGATGTATATAAATGGAAATACACTATCATTTATATTTTTTATTGAATAAAGCATGGTTTATTATATGATAAAAACCTCTTTGAATATATATACCATCATGTTATCTAGGATCGAGGATTATAATATTGTGTTTTAATGATATGTTAAGACTATTATGAGTAATATCCATTAACTAGAGACAGAAATGATCACTCACTGGATATAAGTTAGTGAATTTTTATATAGATTGACTCATGAGATATTCTTTATTATTAGTATGGTCAAGTTTACATTTACAAGACAAAAGATAGAGCACCATGGGTAACCTTAATGTTTCTATCAAGGAAGCAGTGTTAAGATCCTCAGTATAATTTCTGAAAATCTTTCTGTGATTTTTTATATTTTGAAAAAAAAATGAAAATAAGAAAAAAAGTTTTGGAAAACACTGTATTGAATGATGGAATAGTGATTATATGGAATAAAAATCGATGAAACGAACAACCAAAAGAACATGAAAAAAAATACAAGGAAAAAGACCAACAAGAACAAGTATAGAACAAGGTGGATCAACTCTCAACTCCCTATCATATATCAATTAAAGAATAAAACAAATAACTCTGATCACTACACAATTCTTGACGAATGACATAGATTACACATCAATATTAGATAAACAGTGAACAATCAATCAAGGAATTTCTTCAGTGCTAGAGAATTCCTCCGAACTAGAAACTGATTCCCTCAATAGATTCATCCCATATTGGAATTATAATAAGGCAGAATAATCCTTTTGAGAACATTAAATCACACAAACCACCTCCATTTCTCATTTTGAGAAATTGAGAAAGTAAGGGAAGAATAAATTATATGACAGAGTATCAAACTAATTCTATGCAAGGGTTTTATTTAGCTTACCCTAATTCATAAGAACAATCAGCTAAGGTCAATAAAAATATGATGATCACAATGTAGACCATTTCTTTAGGTTGCATCAGGTTTCACCACTTGAATATGGACTCTCAAATTTGATCTCCAATAATAGATAAATGAGATAAAAAAACTAAAAATTTATAATGAACAAAAAAACACAAAAACATCATGATTTAATTCAAACATCACAATTTTAATTTCAAAATAACGTAGCATAAAATATTTATAGAGATAGAATAGAAAACAAAAATAGTTAAATTGGTAGAATATATAAGAGTGGGTTCCCATCTCTAGTGAGAATACATTCTTATATCTGGGGTGTGAGTTCCCCAGAATGAGGGAGAAGGTCACTCCCATATTATGCTAAAAAAACTAAGCTCAAAAGAAAATAAATGATATCCTACAGGCATGAGATCCAAATGGTATTCCTTTATGTGCGTATCACCGGCCTTCTATGAACTCCCAGTGAACATAATCATCACATGGAAATAATACCCTCTCTTCATTAAAATTTCCCCATTATCTCCACTTTCTATTGACATATGAGAAAACCGAGAGGGAAACATCACATAAAATTCACATAAAAAAATAAAAATATATTACATAATTATATTAAATAAAAATTGACTAAAAATAAAAATATACAAATGTTAAAATAGATATAATTACAATTAAATAATTATGAACACATTTTAATCAAAATAAATATATATTATTTAAATAAAATTATTAATATGAAATATATATATATATATATAAAATTTATTATATGTATTAATTTATATTAACTATTGTATATATATTAATTAAATTGATTATATTATTATAAATATTTTTATTTTGATATATATATTGTTATTATAAATAATAATATTTTTTTACTACTATTATTATAAATTATATTAATTTTCCATATTTTATTATTTTATATAATATATAATATATTATAATTATATAAAATAAAATAAAAAAATATAGAAACAAGGGGGTGGGATCACGAGAAGCATAGGGAATGGGGGAGGGGCTGCAACGAGCAAGAGGAAGGGGGTTGAAGTTAAGTCGACTAGCGATTCGACATTTGGAGGTATGATTTGCGGTTGTGGATCATGGCAGCTATCAAAGGTGAGGGAGATCCAGTTCATGATGGAAATGGAAGCAAGATTTTTTACTATACTTGTGTGGCCTCATACGGGTCTCAGTTTCTAGTGGCGGTTCTAGAAATATTAGTCAAGGAGAAACTCAGTTCTGCGGTTGGGGTTCCAGATATAATGATCGTCAATGGGTGGTTCATCAGACAATGAAACTTCTCTAAATGAATTATAATTGACAGATCTGGAAATATTGGATGTTGGTCTTTATTTCATTAGAATTAATATCCCATGAACTTTAGGTTCTGCAAATTTTTTCTGATTTCTTGTTCGATTTATTTTTTCTTCTACTGCTCCATTTGATTGTACTAGTTTGATTTTTCTATAGTTGGTAGTATTTCTGGTTCCATTGTATTTTTTTCAACTTTTGTAGTTGGGTAAGTGTTGGCAGAGTGGTGAGTTGTATGAAATACCAATGGTGAGTCATGGAGTGATAGTGGTTGAGAAAAGATGGGTTTGTGGTGACTCGGGACACAACTCCAGAGAAATTGGTAGTGAGATAGGGTTGGCGGAAGGTTTTTCGGTGAGCGAGTGTTAGTGGTGACATCATGAGTCAACGTCATAGGGCACAGTAGCAAGTGAATAAATTAAAAACATGATAGTACGACATGACTCGCTATAGGCTTTACCAATGGTGGTATTGATTTTTGGTAAAGGAAATGATATTGACGGTGAGAATGGTGATTGGTAGTGACTCTTTTGAGCCATTTGCGTTTTGGTAGAGACTCAAAAGAGTCACCATTATGTTCTTTTCCTCGAGGCGAGTGCAGATAAGCACACCTAAAAATAAAGAAATAAATTAGAAAAATAAAATTACAAAACAAAACACAAACAAATTAAAATCAACATTATTTTCAATTTTTAATAGATAAATTAAATTAATTAATTTTAAAGAATAAAAAATAATAATTGAAAATTATTAATAAAAAGAATAAATTAAATTAATAATTAAATTAAACATTTGTGAAATTAAAAATGATTACATGAATAATTAATTAAATAAATGAATAAATGAAATGATTATTTTGAAAAACATAATATAAAAATATGAATGAATGAATGAAAATAAAATGTCTAAATAAAAAATAATAATAAAAACTAAAAGTAAAAAGTTAATGAATAAATTTATTTTATTATTGAAAACATCCAAAAATAATCAGTAAAAACACACTTTTAACACAGAAACATATTATTAATAATTAATTCTACAAAATACAATAATTTTTAATTATTACTCAATAAATATTATTTTAATAATAAAAAGTGGAGAGAACATGAAAAAATGATGTGGCGGATAGTAATGAATAACAACCACATCAAAATCCTCCACAGTTAAATATTTGTTTGTCCACAAAGAATAAATTCTTTTTTCTTTATAAAATAGAAGGAATGATTTTTCAACTTCAGTTCAACATGTGCAGGTCAAAAAATTATAGAGGTGTAGAACTAGGACCAACTTTTCATAAAATTCTCAAAATAAAATGGGTTCTTCCTAACTTCAATCACCCACTAAAAATCCAAGTAAACATAGACTCATTCACTATCAATGATTTCATTCCTTCTATATGAATTCACCTACTTCCCAAATTTAATTCCAAATCATATTCCAAATCTAAGATTGACAACATATTAGATGTAATGGAATTAAAATATTAAAAAAATAAACCTTAAATTTTCACTTTATCCTAGGTTATTTCTTTGAATCACTTAGTTGATACAACTCAAATGATCTTCATACAGTTCAATTGTTTCCTTCTTCATCCGGGTAAAAATTTTGACTCACCTTAATTAACTCATTTTTACCCCTGGACACTTAATTATTATTTTTTATTTTCCCCAACCATGTATGTAAAAATCACTATGAAAATGCACTTATACAATATATGCATAGGGATAACATAGACATTGAATTCCTAGAGTCTCAATGATTCTTCATGGGATCACATTTTACCATTTTACTTCAGTTTCAAAGGACTTCAAATAATACCATTTTAGTAGGCTCCTTAAATTGGTTGATTTTTTTAAATAAGGTGACACCCCTTGGTTCTAGTAAAAATTTATAGTTAACAAATGTCATGATCACATTTCCAAAATTATCTATCCTACATCACTAAATCCCTCAGTTCCTAATAGTAAATCCATAAATACAATGTGCAACTACACTCAGGAAACATATATCCTTAACAATTTAAGAATTAGTGCAACTCTCAACAACTAGAATGTTGTTATCCACTAGGTAAAAAGTAATTGTTGTGCAGATAGAAGAAAGAAGAACCTTACGTTGTGTAATAAGTTTTAATTTTGTTCGAAATTATTTGAAAAATTTTGAAAAGAATTTGGACCTTTTTTTACAAAAAAATTATGGGTAATTGATGTGATAAAAAGTCTCCACTCTCAGACACATAAAACTCAACATTTTCACAAATGTTGAATCTTAATGTGGGAGATATAAATTTTTAAATAATATTTGAAATTTAGTATAAAAAATATTTTTTAATGGGTAGGATTGAAGCTTAAATTTTTTAACATACAACATAAAGATGAAAAATGAAAAAAAAAATGTAAAAAAGAAACCCCACCATCCATCACCAACCAAATATGTATATTTTTTAAATGTTAATATTGTTGAATTATAAAATAAGACATAAAATTTTACAATTTAGTTTAAAAAAAGCATGATATCCTATATTGTATAGTAGAAGCATAATGAAATTTAAAATACTGGGTGTAGTCAGGTTTTATAAACGATGCCTCCCCTTTTCTATTTTTGCATGTTCCCTGGCAGCACAACTCAAGTCCCTACAAGATTTAAACAATTTAAATTATACTTCAAGAAATAACGTTCAAAGTAAAATGCAACCAAAGTATGAGTTGTGAAGTTTTATCTGATAATTCTAATGTGTTGATTTTTTGGTATTGACTAACTACCACATTGATCCTACTACCTAATTATATTTCGAAAAAATGCAGCATAGATTAAAACAGTATGGATAATAAAAAAATATAAAGAAATAAAAAAGGATAATTATGGGATACCCCCAAGGGGTGCTATAGTTTGAATGTTCACAACTCAAAAGTCATTAGATCAAACATAGTCTAATGGTGGATGATGATTCTTTATAAGGAACCACCATACGTGTTTCTTCCCAACTTCACTGCATTTCTATTGGTTGGGTACCCCTTATTTAGCTTTAATAAAATCCTCCTACTTAACATTGGAGTACTTCATGTTGATTGGTGAAGGGGAAAACATGTTATAGATGTACTACCCAACCTTTTCATATTGAGGTTGGGAGTGAACAAGTTATAAGACTAGAACTCTTGGAAGTAAATTTTCCTCTTTTTTAAGTCAATAAATTATTTTATCTTATATGACAAATAGTGTTTCATCATCCACAACTAAACTGATGCACAACTCTAAAACATCTTATTTAGTAGCTATTCAGAAACTGGAAGTCTAAACATGAATTGAGAGTTTCATTAAGTCCTTAATAGGTTTATCTTCCTCATGAGTCACTAGGAAATCATGCAACATAGCTAACTCTTTAAAACGTACATTATTATAATCTAAATTAGTATCAAATTTAAAAAATTTTATAATCACACAATCACAAATATTTCTCAACGAAATGAAATTATCCCAGATATGGTTTAAAATTATCTTATCCAATAGTATTTAGTTCCTTTGAGAGAAAATATGATGAAGGAGTGATGTAGTCAACCTCCTCTGGAAATTCTTTAAAACATATCACCTCTCAGATGGTTTCCTCTAATAAAAATGAGAGTAAATATTATGTTGTTTTGACTTGTGGTAATAAGGAAAATCATTAGACAAGTCTATATGATCAAAATAAATAGTATGAAAATATAGGGAAATAATGATCATACAAGAGATGTCCAACATCATTAATTTGAAAATTTTATATATCCTTCCAGAACTTGAATCAATCTTCAATGGTTAACTCCAAGGTAAAATCCAAATCAAAATAGGCAACCGAACTTCTTCATCCTTTTGTTTCTTTTCTCATGCCTTCTTAGTTTCTCTCTAAAATGTGAAAATATAGTGGGTTTCTAAGGATTAGCATTTATTCATTGGTCCTATTGAACCAAGTAGAAGGGTCTAAGGATGTCCATGACCCTCTTTATATCCATAAGATCCTTCTTGGTAGGCTCATTGTCAACTTAACTATTTGTTATTTGATATAACCTTGGTGAAAACTATTGTTTTGTTTGATGAGTGATAGACCTTGTGGAATCTGAAATCACTCATACTAGTAATATTTATAAACACAAATTTGAATAAGGTCACATCCTCATAAAGTTATTTCACAAGAGAGAAATCAGGAATATCATCACCGAAAGAGAACATAGTGTCCAATTGTTTTTTTTCATTTTTTTAAAATAAAATAAAAAATAGAATACATAATTAGGAAAACCCTAATTCACTAGAAATAGAAAAAAAAATTGACAGTGTCCTTATCATGAGTATGAACAAGTTTACATTTATAAGACCCAAGATATAGCATGATGTCTAACCTAAGGTGCACTCTATGGAAATCAATGTCGAGATCCTTAGTGGAATTTAGGAAAATATTTTTTTGATTTCTTATATTTTGAATAAACCCAATGAAAATAAGAAAAAACAGTTTTGAAAAAAAGTATAGAGGGATGAAATGGTGATAAAATAGAAGAACAATCAATGAAATAAACAACTAAAATAACATGAAAATACATCAAGTCAAGTAAAAATATCAACAAGAACAAGGCTGAATTTAGGTGGATTCATCCTCAACTCCCAATCATTGATTAGTTGAAGAATAAATATAAAACCATATGATCTCCACTCAATTAATTTTTGATGACTCAAATCACACATCTATATCAACTAATCAATGAACACTCAAATAAATAATTTCTTTAGTGCTCGAGAATTCCTCTGAATTTCAAAGTGATTCACTCATCAAAGTCAACCCAACAAGGAATTATCATAAGGAAAAATTATCCTACTAAGATCATCAAATCACAAAACCCAACTCAATTAATTAGTCTGAGAAATTGATAAAGGGGATAAGAAATGAGACAATAGAGTGCTAAATATATTCTATGAAAGGGTTTGTTCTCACTCACCCAAATTCAGAGTCACAATATATTAAGGTGAAGAAAAAGATGATAATTTTTATAAAGATCATATTTCAAGTCCATGCCATGTTTCACCACAAGATCTAGTCTCAAAAATTAGATCTCTAGTACTGGAGAATGGAGATAAAAAAATACATGAATAACTAAAAAATATGAAACAAAAATCAAAATTGAATTCATACATCACAATTTTAATTTAAAAATAGAGAAGCAAAAAATATTTATAGAAATGAAAATGAAAATGAAAACAATGAATGTGGAAGAAGATGAATGAGCATGATCCTATATCCACTGAGACAATGTTCCGATGAATGTGGTGTGAGTTCCCTATAATGAGAGGAGAAGGTCACTCCCCTATTATTCAAAAAAAACTCAAAAGAAAATCAATGAAATCCCACAAAAAGTAGATCAACATGGCATTCCGTGATGCATGCGTCACCGACCTTCGGTAAACTCTTAGTCAATATAACCATCACTTTGCAAGGACCACCTCTATTCATTGAAATTTCACCATGTTCTTTTCTTTCCAATGCCCTTGGAGAAAATAGAGAGAGAAACATCACACAACGACTATACAAAGAAAATAAAAATATATTAATTTATTTGATTAAATAAAAATTAAATATAAATATAAATATATTAATGATAAAAATGATATAATTACTATTAAATAATTATAAACACATGTTAATAAAAATAAATATATATTATTTAAATAAATATATTATTAGAAAATTGATATATATATAATACTAATTATATTTATTAATTGATGTGAACTATTATATATATTAATTAAATTTCTTATATTATTATTATATATTTCTATGTATTTTGATATATATATATCATTATTATATTTCATTATATTTGTTTACGATTATTATTATATATTACATTAATTTTATATATGTTATTATTATATATAGTATATTAAATATTATAATTACATAAAATAAAATTTAAAAAGGAGAAAAAAGGAGGGTGAATGTCATGAGAGGCAGAGGGAATGGGGGAGGGGTGCGGTGAGTAGGAGGAAGTGGGGTTGTAGCAGAGTTGTCTTGTGGTTTGAAGCACTAAATCATGGTTCAGGGTGGCAGATCACTATAGTTGGTGGAGGAGAGGGAGAGGCAATTCATGTTGATTCAAGAATCTAAAGGCTTGTCTATTCTTGAATGGCATCAGATGGCTCTTGATTTTAGGTGTTGATGCCATAAATTTCATTCAAGGATAGAAAAAGTTCTACTACTAGGGCTCTATATCTGATTATCATCGGTGGTGGTTCCTCGGATGGCGATACCTCTTAAGATGGATTATGATTTACAAATATAGAAATATTGGATGTTGCTTTTTATTTCATAAGATATGAAAACCCATAGACCTTTTATTCTTTTTTTTGATTCCTAGTTCGATTGAAATTTTCTTCTTTTTCTCTATTTGATTATGCCGGTTTGATTCTACGGCTAGTGGTGTTTTATTTTTCTTTTGTTGGATTTATTTTTTCAATTGTTGTAGTTTTGGAAGTGAGGGAGTAGCAGTGAGTTATAGGAAATCCCAATAGTGAGTCGTGATGTGATGATGGGTGATAAACGATGGGTTTTCAGTGACTCATGACTCACATCCAGAAAAGATGGTGGTGAGATATTGTTGGAAGATGGATTTTGGGTGAGTGAGTGTTGGTAGTGACTCCCTGAGTCACAATCAGAGGACACATCAGTGAGTGATAAAATGAGAAACCCGATGATGATACATGAATCACCATTGAATTTTCCAATGTTTAGACTTATTTTTTGCAAAGGAAATAGTGATGGGTGTGGGAAAGGTGGATGGTGGTGACTCATTAGATTTATCAATGGTGTTTTAGTGGTAACTCAAAAAGTAGAGAAGTGGAATGTTAAAAAAAGATGTAAATAAAACAAATTAAAAATATAAAACAAAACACAATAAATTAAAATCAATTTTGTTTTCAAATTTAAAAAATAAATTAAATTAATTAATTTGAATAGATAAAAATAATAATAAAATAAAATTGATTATAGAATAAAAAAATTAAAATAAATTAATGAATTGGGAATTTATGAAATAAAAAATTATTACATAAAGAATTAATAAAATAAATATATAAGTGAAAAGGTAATTGTGAAAAATTTAAAATCAATGAACTAATGGAAAAGAAATTTAAAATTAAAACAATACAAAATAATAAAAATTTAAAGTAAAAAAATAATGAATAAATTATTTTTATTATTGAAAAAGTAAAAAATAAACTCAAAAAGGAACTTTTAACAAGAAAACATTTTATTAAAAATTCAGTCTACAAAACACAAAAATTGTTAATTATTAAAAAAATAAATTATTTTCATAATAAAAATACAACAAAAAGTAAAAAACATTTGGTGAAAAGAGTAATGAAAAATAGCCACATCGACTCAGCTAAAGTTCACATTTTGGATTGTTAAATATTTTTCATTCATTTAATATAAGTTAAAATTAGCTATGAATCTATTGACTTAAGGTTTTCTAATATTATCTCTACTTTTCTGGTTTTATACATTAATATCTATATAATGTCATTTGATAATTTTTATTAAAAGAAGGTAATTGGTTATGAAACTAATCAAGAAGATAGAATTGATTAACCATGATAATATGTGTCCAACTATATAATATGTTATTTCATTAAGGACCATAATTGAGTGTTGAATACGT
Organism: Viscum album; assembly: GCA_963277665.1. Classification (NCBI taxonomy): domain Eukaryota; kingdom Viridiplantae; phylum Streptophyta; class Magnoliopsida; order Santalales; family Viscaceae; genus Viscum; species Viscum album. Next base: position 1,494,108,235 of record OY728119.1, on the reverse strand, counting down.
AAGTTTCTGTCCATTCCAAGATACTTACGTATATTATAACTATATATGTTTTAGTAAATTAATGGATTTAAAAAATAAAAAATCTATATTGGATTGAAATTATCCACATCTTGTACTCAACACCAAGGAAAATGGAACCTTGATAATGGATATGTGTTTAATTAGATCACAGTAAACCCCTTTATAATCTGGGTATCTTTGATTTGATTCTAAATTTCTCTCATAGTTTATAATTATTAATGATATTCTTGATTATTTAAAACATTACAAAGGAACCTTAGGGTCACACATAAATAATGATAATTGGGATATTTGGACTGTTATGATTATTTCCAAACCAAAAGTTATTAGGTTTATTATAAACAAAAAATTGACATCTTTTTAGTGCATTTAAAATATTTAATTAAATAATAGTAACTTAATTAAATAATTAATTTTTGAAATTGATGTTTGATTATGGGGAAGGGTATAACGACCCATACTTTACATACATTGTTAATACTTCGAAATTGAAGCACACTTATTACAACATATGACAAAACCACAAAGGACCGTATAGGTATAGTGTCTTTAGAAACTGGGAAACATAAACAACTGGTTCATAAATCTTCTACAGTGTCTCCCATTTATTTCATCATATCTAGGGTCCCTTTTAGCATATTCTACTTAATATCCATCTTCCTGACCTGGGGAAAAGAAAACATAAAAGGGTGAGCTCAAATGCTCAGCAAGGGCAAATAAAAATCATATCATATCTTTATGAAAATAAAAACCTGCAAAAGATATCATAATATCTTATCATGGAATAAATCATAGAAGTGAAAATGAGATCCCCATAATCATAACATAAAACTTGAAACTTTGTGGCATGCACACATAATCATGGAAAATCATTTCTTGTTAGTCATGACTCATTGCCAAGACTATCTTAGTGGACAAAGTCCCTTTCTGAACCGAGTTCACTCCTCGTTTCGGTCCTGTTTCACTGAACCGAAATAACCTTCCGTTCCAGCCATGTCTATCTCATGAGATATAAAATCATTACCCAATGCATTGGAGCGAGATATAGGTCCCACCCATCTTATAATGAATCCTTTCTTATGTGTGCCACATAATCATAAAACATACATCATCGCATAACACATGTAACAAAAATGGGATTCTTGAAACATCATGACATCATAAATCAATTCATATAAGATAAAGGAATTCATAAACATAATTCCATCACAACATAGTCAAATAAATGTAAAAATATGGATAGAAACAGAACCCTTTATTATCTTAGATGGAAAATAATTTTGATAAAACACTTGAATTGAATTCTTGAGGAAAATATCCTTTCTTCTTAAAAATCAATTTATTTTCACAAAACATCATGCAATTTTAAAAGAAAGAGATTTTATTGAAAATAGTCATGAAATCTTTTAGAGGAATCTTCATGAAAATAATGCTTTATAAAACAGTAGAAATCCGTTCGTGTCGTATAAGTTAAAAAAAACATTCTTCGTACTTTTGTAGGAAAAGTCAAAAAGTACCTCATACGAAAAACGACAAAAGATTCCTTTCATACGTATTACTAAAAACTCACCGAAGGGTAAAAATGGATTTAAACAATTTTAGGTGGATGGAAATAATATTACATATTGAGTAAACATGGATGTGGATGATAAAATACACCCCAGTAAATACTTACGAATAAACAATCTCGGATAAAAATGAGATTGTGATATTTCCCTTACCTTAGGTCCGATTTGCTTTGTTCGTGTCCGAAGCTCCTGTATAATGGTTTAAATAATGTTATTGACTTATTCCAGAATCATACATATTGATATGATATCATATATGGTCATATTATTAGCTTCTTGTTAGTAATATTTCATTGTTACTTGTTACTCGGGTCTTTATAACTTTTTGTTCTTATGCGAGTTTTGTCGAATAAATTCTTATTCTTATCTTTAGGTTATAGATAATTCATTTCCAGAATGGTATTAGTGTAGTATATACCATATTCATTCATTCAATTCATTTATATAATCATTATGAAATGAAGATCATGTAGAACGAGTCGCATCACATCGTGGAGACGGTATTCCGTACGTACGCACGAGTGATGATATCGTTACTATGATCGTGGAATTGTATTGGAGTATATATATATATTATTTCAGTATCAATATTACTTCATAATAATCATATATAGTTACTCATTACACCATTATAACCATCCTTGTAAGGGGATGGTGGAAAAATAGATTACACCACGGCGTGGAGACGGTATTCCGTACGTACGCACGCGCGGTGATTTCATTTTTCCGTATGATGGATAGAAGGTGAATTAGGGTTGTTTCATATTTATAATAACATATCAGTATGTAAGTAATACTGATGTTATTACTTTATCATGAAAAAACTAAATAAGAAGAAGTTGAAGAAGAAAGAAATTGAAAAGATCGGTAATGGATATTACCTCTTCTTTGGAACGCCTCTTTGAATCCTCCACTTAAGGAACTAAGATTGGTCTTTGGAGAAGACCAGGACCTCTAGGATTATTATAGGGAAGTGGAGAGGAGAAAATGGCAGGGGTTGGCCGAGCTTAAGTGCTCAAATTGGTGTGAGGAGGAGGGGGAGGAGGAGGTGCCCTTTTATAAGGGAGGAGAGGGGCACCTTAGGAATATCTCAAAATATTATTTTATATTAAAGTCAAAATCGGTTTATAATGGTTCCAAAGGGTCTTATTTCGAAGCTAAAGTGGGGATGGGTCGAAATCCTATCAACCAATAGGATTTAGACAAGTTTAGGGTATTATTTTAACCTTATCAATTAGATTTAACTCTAAGTTAATTAATTTAACTTTTACCGTGTCTTTTTGTTTTCTTTCACTATATGGTTAATACACTTACTATAACATGCCAAAAGAACCCCAATTTGTTTATTATTAATATATATATCCTTATATAAGTCATTTGGCCGAACCTTAGATTTTTAGGAATAAAATAACAATTAATAATATAATATTTGATTTAAAAACTATTTTGTTTCAATTTTGACACTATTTGATATATGATTTTTGTGAAAGTCATAACAGAATTATATGTTCGAACCAAGTTGATTAAATCAACATTAATATATCATAGTAACCTAGAAAATTAGTGGAATTCATAAAAAGTCTTAAATTACATTTATTTTGGTATTTATATTATCAATTTTGTCAATATTTCATTAATAAGATAATTACTGCATCATCTTTGTGTCATAAATAAATTAAATTATTTGATGTCTAAAAATTACAAATAAAATATCACCATGTAGGAAATCGTTTTAGCTTTCTAATGAATATTTACAATTGAATTTAGCTTATGTATAACCCCATAATAAAAATGATTTACTTATTAAACTTTGATTTTAACTATTTTAACCCTTCTTTAAATAAATTAATAATAAATGTACTAATCTAATCCAAGTGGGCCTAAATGGTCATATTTTATTCCTAAGTTTGTTTTTGGTCGAATTACACTTGTCCAATAGAATTAGTACATGTGTTAGGGTAATATTAATATCATATTTACCCTTAGTTACCCTATTTACTATTAACCGCGGTAAAAAAAGTAAAAAGTTACTATTCACCAAAAAATTATTTTCATCTCATTGAACCACATTTTAGTCCTTGATATTAACCGTGTCTCTCGGATTTTCTAAATTCCATTCACAGAAGTGGTAAAATTAAGTTTTATGCAAAATTCAGTTTTTTTAACCTACCACTTAGTGGTTTCACTATTCATCAAAAATTGAAAGTTTTCAGAAAAATACCAAAATTTCCCCCTAGGCTAATTTCGATATTCTGAGTCCAAAAATGAAGTCCATTTTGAAAAATAAAATTTATAAAATTTCAAAAAGTGGTTATTACTATTCATAACGGCTAGTTTTAATAGCATATTGTTGTTTAGTGAAACTCGGTATTGCGTACGACGCACGCTATCGAGGAAGGTCGCGATTGTGTGTAAAGCAAGCCAAGAAAGTGTTGTGTAGAAAAAGATTCCTTTGATGACTTATATAACATAAAAGTCTCGGGTGTTACATTCTACCCCCCTTAAAAAGAATTTCGCCCTCGAAATTCGTCACTTTGTAACAAACAGATGAGGATAATTCTCCCTCATCATATCCTCAAGCTCCCATGTAGATTCTTCAAGTTGGTGGTTCCTCCATAAAACCTTCACCAAGCGAGTGGTCTTGTTTCGTAGGACTTTTTCGCTACGATCCAGAATCTCTATCGGCTGTTCTTCATAAGAAAGATCTTGCTCCAGCGGTACAACTTCTGAGCTGAGTACATGTGAAGGATCTGGTATGTACTTTCTCAGGAGAGATACATGGAACACATCGTGAACTTGAGAGAGATTCGGTGGAAGCGCCAATCGGTAAGCTACCTTCCCAACACGATCCAGTATTTCAAAAGGACCGATATATCTAGGGCTCAACTTCCCCTTCTTTCCAAATCTCATAACCCTCTTCCAGGGAGATATTCGTAAGAACACTTTATCACCCACTTCAAACTCTAGGTCTTTTATTCGGTTGTCGGCATAACTTTTCTGTCGACTCTGAGCTACTCTTATGTGTTGTTGAATAGATCTGACCTTTTCTGCCATTTAATCAACGAGATCAAGTCCTAATAGCTTTCTTTCCCCAAATTCATCCCAGCAAGTTGGAGTCCTGCATTTCTTTCCATAGAGAGCTTCATAAGGAGACATCTGAATACTGGAGTGAAAGCTATTATTATAAGAAAATTCTACCAAAGGTAGGTGTTGATCCCAACCTCCTTTGAAATCCATAGAGCGAGCTCTCAACATATCTTCTAGGGTTTGAATTGTTCTCTCAGACTGACCGTCTGTCTGGGGATGATAAGCACTGCTGAAACTCAACTCTGTATCTAGAGTATGCTGAAGACTTCGCCAGAACTTCGAGGTAAATCTCGGATCCCGATCAGATATAATAGAAAGTGGTACTCCATGCAATCTTACCACTTCCTTTACATATATCCTGGCAAGCTGATCTAGAGAGAAATCCTCTCTAATATGAATGAAGTGTGCAGACTTTGTAAGACGATCAACTATGACCCAGATAGCATTATTGCCTTTGGATGTTTTAGGAAGTCCTGTGACAAAGTCCATAGTGATGTTTTCCCATTTCCATTCGGGTATGGGTAATGGTTGTAACATCCCCTTAGACTTCTGTCTCTCAGCTTTAACTTGTTGACAAACCAAGCATCGAGAGACATATTCAGCAACATCTCTTTTCATGCCATCCCACCAGAAGTACTCTTTCAGATCCCTATACATCTTCGTGCTTCTAGGATGAATAGAGAATGAAGAACTATGAGCCTCATCCAGCAGCTCCTTCTTTAATTCGGGGATTGAAGGAACACAAACCCGATTCCTGAACTTTATTATCCCATCACAATCAAGGTTGAATTCAGGAACATTTCTCACCTTATTTTGTAACTCGGCATCTTCTTTCTGTGCCTCTTTAATCTTCACATGTATAGATGGTTGAACACTCATTTGAGAAAGATAAGATTTTTTCCTTTCCATTATAATTCCAAGATCCATCCTTTGTAAATCCATAAATATTGGATCTTTTGTAATCCTCATCAGGGATAAACTAGCATGGTCTTGTCGACTTAATGCATCTTCCACCTTGTTTGCTTTCCCAGGGTGGTAATGGATTGAGCAGTCATAATCCTTAATCAGCTCCAGCCATCTTCTTTGACGCATATTCAGCTCCTTTTGTGTGAAAATATACTTTAAACTTTTATGATCAGTATAAATATCACACCTTTCACCATAAAGGTAATGCTTCCAAATCTTTAGTGCAAAGATTACCGCAGCCAACTCCAAATCATGTGTTGGGTAATTTTGCTCATGGATTTTCAACTGTCGTGAGGCATAAGCTATCACCATATCATTTTGCATAAGAACACACCCCAATCCCTTCTTGGATGCATCACTGTAGATCACAAACCTTTCTCCACTACAAGGCAGTGTGAGCACAGGTGCACTGGATAACCTTCTTTTCAACTCCTTGAAATTCTCTTCACATTCCTCTGTCCAGACAAACTTAACTCCCTTCCGAGTCAACTTGGTGATTGGATTAGATAATCGTGAAAAATCTTTTACAAAACGTCGATAATATCCAGCCAAACCATGAAAACTTCGGATCTCAGTTACTGTTGTTGGTCTTGACCATCTTTCGATAACCTCTGTTTTTGCTGGATCCACAAATATCCCCTCTTTTGAGATTATATGACCCAAAAATGCAACTTTTTGAAGCCAAAATTCACACTTGGTAAATTTGGCATAAAGCTTCTCCTTTCTCAGGGTCTTCAATATAATTCTCAAGTGATCTTCATGCTCTTCCTTGCTCTTTGAATAGACAATAATATCGTCTATAAAGACTACCACAAATTGATCAAGATAGTCTCTAAAGACTCTATTCATTAGATCCATGAAGATAGTAGGGGCATTAGTAAGACCAAATGGCATCACTATAAATTCATAGTGTCCATACCTTGTACGGAAAGCCGTCTTTGGTATATCCTCCCTTTTGACCCTTAATTGATGATACCCTGAACGAAGATCAATCTTGGAAAAGTATTGAGCTCCGCGTAGTTGGTCAAATAAGTCATCAATGCGTGGGAGAGGATATTTGTTCTTGATAGTGATCATGTTAAGTTCTCGATAATCAATGCAGAGTCTCATTGATCCATCTTTCTTCTTAACAAATAGAACAGGTGCTCCCCAAGGTGACGCACTAGGGCGTATGAATCCCTTATCAAGATTCTCTTGGAGTTGCTTCTTCAATTCCTGCAACTCAATTGGGGCCATTCTATAAGGTGTCTTTGAAATAGGCAAAGCACCCGGTACCAGTTCTATTGAAAACTCAACTTCACGATTTGGTGGAAGACCCGGAAATTCCTCCAGAAAGACATCATCAAACTCCCGTACAATGGGCATATTCTTAATCGTGAGTTTCTCACCAACCATTTGAGATAAATAACCTTCATTTAGTGGAATCAATACCCATAAGATGGAAGAAATTTCCACTGGAAGGTTATGTTCATCCTTGCATTGATAGACGATCGTAGATTGATCTGGAATATGAAATGTGACTTCCCTTCTTTGGCAATCGATATGAGCTCCATGTAGAGAAAGCCAATCCATGCCAAGAATCACATCAAATTCCACTAAAGGAAGGATCACAAGATTTGCAGGAAGCACTTTCCCACAAACTTCGATCGGAGAAGAATTATAAACTTTTGATGCGATTGATGTGCCATTAGGTGTTGTCACAGCTAACTCAACATCTAATTGTTGAGGTAATACGGCGATACCCTTAGAAAAGTCTTCAAAAATAAAAGAGTGGGTGGATCCAGAATCAAATAAAACATTTGCTACTTTAGAGTGGATGGTAAGTGTACCTTTCACCACATCGTTATCGTACTCCACATCGCTGATAGAAATTGCATGTGACTTTCCTTTGTCTTTAGCCTTAAGAGTTTGTTGACGTCGACCATCATCATCAACCCTTGGATTTGGGCATTGATTGGCATAATGCCCAATCTCCTTGCACTTGAAACATTGAAGTGTAGTAGGTTCATTCTGTGTATCCCTTCCTTTGTTTGCGTCATTAGACATCTTCTTCCCATTATCACGACATTCAAATGCCCGATGACCTTCTTTTCCACATTTAAAACATTTACTTGTCCCTTTAAGACAACTCCCTCCATGTTTCTTTCCACACTTTGAGCATAAGGGAAAGTTCATCTTCTTTTCCGTTTGCTCTTTAGATTTTTCTTTGAATTCCATCTTCCTCTTCTTATCAAACCCATGTGACTGATGGGTTACTCCAATCTCCATCTCGACTTTGAGAGCACATCGAACGATTTCCTCGTAGCTATTGAAGTCCCTTATGGCTAACGCCCTTCGAAGACTTGGTTTTAAGCCACTAAAGAATCGATCGATCTTACTCTCAGGTTGAATAATAATACCAGAAGTGTACCTTGCAAGTCTTGTAAAATTTGCTTCATAGGTACTAACAAATTCATCATCCCTTTGCTTCAGTTCAAGGAACTCTTTCTCCATCTTTGTTCGGAGAATACGAGGGAAGTACTTATTGAAAAATAAGTTCTTGAACTCGTCCCATTCCATAGACTCAATTTCATCCCTTTTCCTCATATTCTTAATAAGATTCCACCATTGATCAGCATCTCCTTCCAAACGATACACTGCTAGGATGACTTTATCATGCTCAGAACATTGAAGAACTGAAAATATCTTTTCAGTAGTACTAATCCATTGTTCAGCAACTAATGGATCAGTAGACCCGCTGAAAGAAGGTGGACGCTGCCTCATGAAGGATTCAACAGAATGTTTCTCCCTCCTTTGCTCGTTTGGAAATCCTCCATGATTCATAGCTTGAGAAAGTTGTGTGAGCATGGCTACAAGATTTTGTATTCCAGCTCCCATATCGTTTGGTTGCTCAGGGGGACAATCATTGCATTGCCCATCGCATTCCGCATTAACACGGTTCCTTCGGGATCCAGCCATTGACTAAAACCAAGAAGAATAGTGTGAGCAACACTAATTATAATAGGAAACCACATAATTCAAGAATAAAAAATTTTCATGCTTATGGTCTTATCCTAGGTTATTCATGGCCATTTCTAAGATTGTGTTCTATGCTTAGACTTATCCTTAGGGTTCTTACTAAGGCTTTCACATCCTAGTTTCCAAAGGTTGACTATACCTTTCCTATGATACCAACTATAACGACCCATACTTTACATACATTGTTAATACTTCGAAATTGAAACACACTTATTACAACATATGACAAAACCACAAAGGACCGTATAGGTATAGTGTCTTTAGAAACTGGGAAACATAAACAACTGGTTCATAAATCTTCTACAGTGTCTCCCATTTATTTCATCATATCTAGGGTCCCTTTTAGCATATTCTACTTAATATCCATCTTCCTGACCTGGGGAAAAGAAAACATAAAGGGTGAGCTCAAATGCTCATCAAGGGAAAATAAAAATCATATCATATCTTAATGAAAATCAAAACCTGCAAAAGAGATCATAATATCTTAACATGGAATAAATCATAGAAGTGAAAATGAGATCCCCATAATCATAACATAAAACTTGAAACTTTGTGGCATGCACACATAATCATGGAAAATCATTTCTTGTTAGTCATGACTCATTGCCAAGACTATCTTAGTGGACAAAGTCCCTTTCTGAACCGAGTTCACTCCTCGTTTCAGTCCTGTTTCACTGAACCGAAATAACCTTCCGTTCCAGCCATGTCTATCTCATGAGATATAAAATCATTACCCAATGCATTGGAGGGAGATATAGGTCCCACCCATCTTATAATGAATCCTTTCTTATGTGTGCCACATAATCATAAAACATACATCATCGCATAACACATGTAACAAAAATGGGATTCTTGAAACATCATGACATCATAAATCAATTCATATAAGATAAAGGAATTCATAAACATAATTCCATCACAACATAGTCAAATAAATGTAAAAATATGGATAGAAACATAACCCTTTATTATCTTAGATGGAAAATAATTTTGATAAAACACTTGAATTGAATTCTTGAGGAAAATATCCTCTCTTCTTCAAAATCAATTTCTTTTCACAAAACATCATGCAATTTTAAAAGAAAGAGATTTTATTGAAAATAGTCATGAAATCTTTTAGAGGAAGCTTCATGAAAATAAGGCTTTATAAAACAGTAGAAATCCGTTCGTGTCGTATAAGTTAAAAAAACATTCTTCGTACTTTTGTAGGAAAAGTCAAAAAGTACCTCATACGAAAAACGACAAAAGATTCCTTTCATACGTATTACTAAAAACTCACCGAAGGGTAAAAATGGATTTAAACAATTTTAGGTGGATGGAAATAATATTACATATTGAGTAAACATGGATGTGGATGATAAAATAGACCCCAGTAAATACTTACGAATAAACAATCTCGGATAAAAATGAGATTGTGATATTTCCCTTACCTTAGGTCCGATTTGCTTTTTTCGTGTCCGAAGCTCCTGTATAATGGTTTAAATAATGTTATTGACTTATTCCAGAATCATACATATTGATATGATATCATATATGGTCATGTTATTAGCTTCTTGTTAGTAATATTTCATTGTTACTTGTTACTCGGGTCTTTATAACTTTTTGTTCTTATGCGTGTTTTGTCGAATAAATTCTTATTCTTATCTTTAGGTTATAGATAATTCATTTCCAGAATGGTATTAGTGTATTATATACCATATTCATTCATTCAATTCATTTATATAATCGTTATGAAATGAAGATCATGTAGAACGAGTCGCATCACATCGTGGAGACGGTATTCCGTACGTACGCACGAGTGATGATATCATTCCTATGATCGTGGAATTGTATTGGAGTATATATATATATTATTTCAGTATCAATATTACTTCATAATAATCATATATAGTTACTCATTACACCATTATAACCATCCTTGTAAGGTGATGGTGGAAAAATAGATTACACCACGGCGTGGAGACGGTATTCCGTACGTACGCACGCGCGGTGATTTCATTTTTCCGTAGGATGGATAGAAGGTGAATTAGGGTTGTTTCATATTTATAATAACATATCAGTATGTAAGTAATACTGATGTTATTACTTTATCATGAAACAACTAAAGAAGAAGAAGTTGAAGAAGAAAGAAATTGAAAAGATCGGTAATGGATATTACCTCTTCTTTGGAACGCCTCTTTGAATCCTCCACTTAAGGAACTAAGATTGGTCTTTGGAGAAGACCAGGACCTCTAGGATTATTCTAGGGAAGTGGAGAGGAGAAAATGGTAGGTTTTGGCCGAGCTTGAGTGCTCAAATTGGTGTGAGGAGGAGGGGGAGGAGGTGCCCTTTTATAAGGGAGGAGAGGGGCACCTTAGGAATATCTCAAAATATTATTTTATATTAAAGTCAAAATCGGTTTATAATGGTTCCAAAGGGTCTTATTTCGAAGCTAAAGAGGGGATGGGTCGAAATCCTATCAACCAATAGGATTTAGACAAGTTTAGGGTATTATTTTAACCTTATCAATTAGATTTAACTCTAAGTTAATTAATTTAACTTTTACCGTGTCTTTTTGTTTTCTTTCACTATATGGTTAATACACTTACTATAACATGCCAAACGAACCCCAAATTGTTTATTATTAATATATATATCCTTATCTAAGTCATTTGGCCGAACCTTAGATTTTTAGGAATAAAATAACAATTAATAATATAATATTTGATTTAAAAACTATTTTGTTTCAATTTTGACACTATTTGATATATGATTTTTGTGAAAGTCATAACAGAATTATATGTTCAAACCAAGTTGATTAAATCAACATTAATATATCATAGTAACCTAGAAAATTAGTGGAATTCATAAAAAGTCTTAAATTACATTTATTTTGGTATTTATATTATCAATTTTGTCAATATTTCATTAATAAGATAATTACTGCATCATCTTTGTGTCATAAATAAATTAAATTATTTGATGTCTATAAATTACAAATAAAATATCACCATGTAGGAAATCTTTTTAGATTTCTAATGAATATTTAAAATTGAATTTATCTTATGTATAACCCCATATTAAAAATGATTTACTTATTAAACGTTGATTTTAACTATTTTAACCCTTCTTTAAATAAATTAATAATAAATGTCCTAATCTAATCCAAGTGGGCCTAAATGGTCATATTTTATTCCTAAGTTTGTTTTTGGTCGAATTACACTTGTCCAATAGAATTAGGACATGTGTTAGGGTAATATTAATATCATATTTACCCTTAGTTACCCTATTTACTATTAACCGCGGTAAAAAAAGTAAAAAGTTACTATTCACCAAAAAATTATTTTCATCTCATTGAACCACATTTTAGTCCTTGATATTAACCGTGTCTCTTGGATTTTCGAAATTCCATTCACAGAAGTGGTAAAATTAAGTTTTATGCAAAATTCAGTTTTTTTAACCTACCACTTAGTGGTTTCACTATTCATCAAAAATTGAAAGTTTTCAGAAAAATACCAAAATTTCACCCTAGGCTAATTTCGATATTCTGAGTCCAAAAATGAAGTCCATTTTGACAAATAAAATTTATAAAATTTAAAAAAGTGGTTATTACTATTCATAACGGCTAGTTTTAATAGCATATTGTTGTTTAGTGAAACTCGGTATTGCGTACGACGCAAGCTATCGAGGAAGGTCGCGATTGCGTGTAAAGCAAGCCAAGCAAGTGTTGTGTAGAAAATGATTCCTTTGATGATTTATATAACATAAAAGTCTCGGGTGTTACAAAGGGTGTTTTATTTTTTTTAATAATAATAAAAGTAAATGTATAGAGACCCAGGATTGACGTACATGGAAATTACATTATTTTTGCGGAATACTTAATATATAAAAAAACAGATAACCAAGGACCGTAATAGTTTAGTGTCTTTGGAAACTTGGAACATAATATTCTAATCATGGTGAAGGATCTTCAACATATCCCATAAATATCTCCCCCTATTGTTTTCTTACCTAAAATTGTTCCTTATATGCTGGGTAAAAGAAATCATATAAAGGGTGAGCTCAATAAGGGTAAACATGGAAAACATAAAACAATCTATACTCATTTGAAAATGAAAACATGAACATAATATTTAAACATCAAAATCATGAGAAAATACATAAAACATTGCAGTACATAAGGCATAGATCCCAAAGAAACATTAATAATGATAAAATAGCATTTAAATAAAACATTTAATTGTGTAAAAACATTATGCACATGATATGATTTCCATATTAGCCAAGGCATTTCTACCAAGACTATCATAGTGGAAAAAGTCCATTACTGAACTGGCTTTACTTGTCATTCCATCCATGTATTACTGAACTATTTTTACTTACCGTTCCATCCATATTTATCTCATGAGATATAATTCTTTACCCAATGTATTGGAGGGAGATATAGGTCCCACCTATCTCATAATGAAACCATTCTTATGTGTGCCACAAAATCATTTATCATACATTATAGTATAACCCATGTCATAAAAATGGGATTCTTAAACATCCTTCCAACATAACATATTCCATATAAGATAAAAGGACTTTATAAAAATTATTTCATAATAACATAATCAAATCAGTGTAATAATATTCATAGAAACAGAAGTCTATATTATCTTAGATGCAAAATTATTTTAATAAAACACTTGTACTCCATTCTTGAGGAAAATATTCTTTATACTCCAAAAACAATTTTCCATTATTAAAATGTCATACAATTTTAAACAAAAAGAAGTTAATTGAAAATATACTTGAAAACATGTAAAGGAATATTTATAGAATTAATGTTCATAAATATCCATTCATGTCATATAAGTAAAAAAACATTCCTCTCATACTTTGGTCGGAAAAGTCAAAAATTATCTCGTACTGAAAATGAAAAAAGATTATTTTCATAACGTTTACTAAAAATTAACCAATAGGTAAAATTAGATTTAAACATTTTTATGGGAATATAAATAATATTACATATTGAGTAAACATGTATGTTGATGATAAATATTCCCAAGTAAATTCTGATGTATAAACAATATCGGATAAAAATGAGATTGCAATATTTTCCCTTACCTTTGGTCTGATATGATTTGTACGTATATGAAACTACTATATAATGATTTAAATAATGTCATTTACTTATTCTAGAATCATATTCACTGTTATGATATCATATATGGTCATATTCTAATCTTATTATTAGTAATATTTCTTTGCTATTTTTTATTCGGGTGTTCATTGCTTTATGTACTTATGCGTGTTTTGTAGAATAAATTTTTATTCCTATTTGTAGGTTTTAGATAAATAATTTACATAATGGTATTAGTGTAATATATATCATATTTATTCATTCAATTCATTTATATAATCATTATTCAATGAAGATCATGTTGAACGAGTCACATCACATCGTAGAGACGGTAGGACATACGTACGCACGAGCGATGATATCATTCCCATGATTGTGGAATTGTAGTGAAGTGTATGTTGAATATTATTTCAGAATAAATATCACTTTGAAATAATAATATATAGTTATTTATTCTATCCTTATACTGATCCAAGTTTGGTTGTGACGAAGTAAAAGATTACACCATGGCGTGGAGATGGTAAACCGTACGTACGCACTCGTCGTGATTTCATTTTTCCCATAGGTTTGATAGATGATAGAATATGGTTGTTTCATATTCATAATAACATATTATTATATAGGTTATTCTGGATTTATTACTTAATAATAAAAAAACACATATATTGGAAGTAGGAGAAGAAACAAGTCTGAAAGAATCGGTAAATGAGATTTCATATTCTTCGACGCGCCTCCTCTAAACTCCTCATAGGTCACAAAATTTGGTCTTTGAAGAAGATCAGGACCTCTAGTAGGTTTATAAGGAAGTGGATAAGTGAAATTGGTCGAGTTTGGATGAATTTGAAAGCATAAAAATGGTGTAAAGTGGAGAGGGAGGAGGTTCCCATTTATAAGGGAGGAGATGAGCACCTTTGGAAACCTAAAAAATATAAATTTATAATAAATTCAAACACCACTTAAAAAATATAAAAAATGACTCAAATATAATATGATATGATATAGGGTTGTAATCTCATAATCCAATAATATTTCGACATGTTTTATGTTTATTTTAAACCTTATCATTTTGATTTATCCTTATTTAATCTGTTTAATTTTATTTGTGGTAATAATATTATAAATTTTAAGTTGTAATAAATACATAATTATATGTTTAAAATTTCCTATAATATGATACTTTATGACCATATCGACCATATAATTTTAAATTTCTAATAATTAAATATTTTTGTGATTTATAAATAATATAATAATATGTTATTTTTATAAAATACGAATAGTGAAAATTTTGACATTATTCATTTATTTTAATTTAAATAAAATACACACAAATAATATATTTGAACCAAAATATTTAATAGGTTCCTAACATGTCACATTCATCTATAAAACTCATGGAGAATATTAATTACTTCATATAATATTTATTTTAATATTTTTAAAACCATTTATTTGATATTTATCATAATAAAATGATTACTACAGCATTTTTGTATAATTATTTAATATAATTATTTTTTTGCATAAAAATTAAAAAAAATACAATGATGAATAAAAATTCAATATATTTTATAATAATTCTTTTAGTTGAATTTATATTCTAAAACACCCAACTTTTAAAATGTTATGTTTATTAAATTATGAAGGTGACAACTTTGACATCATTTAAAATAAAATAATATAAGTGTCATAATCGCTTTTATAAGGCTTCAAATGGTCAAATATTCGACCTTCAGATGATTATGGTTTATATGTACACGAAAAATAAGGTTTGGTCTAGTTTTTGGGCCTTTATGGGTATTATTAGTTTAATAAAAATTATATTATAAATTTTTCACTAAATAAATAATTTCTCCATCATTAATGTATAAGCTATTAAAATAATTATATATTTCTTAAAAATTACAAATAAATTACCATGATAAATAAAAATAATTTATATTTCATAGAAGTATTTATAACATAATTTATATTTTGAATAACCTTATATTAAAAATAATTTAATTATTAAAATTTTATTGAGACATATTTCACTTTCATTTAAATAAAATAATTTAAAGGTCTTAATCACATACAAGTGGGTTCTAATAGATATAATTTCTACCCAATTATATTTTAGGATGAAATATAATTATCCAATTATATTAAGACAATTGTTAGGGTAATTTTATAATATTATTTTTACCCATAATTACCTAATTTACCTTTAACTGTGTGTAAGTAAAATTTACCGTAGTTACTATTCATAATACCCAAAAACAGAAATTATCCTATTAACATAATTTATACCTAATGATTCCAAATATGGAATTAATTTTTCCAAATTAAAAACACAGAACTTGCTATAATTAATTTAAAATTAATCCCATTGTGGAAAAAAACAGGTTTTTATTTAAAACATTGCAAAAGATTGAAATGTTTTTACATATGAATTCAATGTAAAATTAATGATAATAACATAAATAATATTAAATGGTAAAAATGTTTTTTATTTATAATTTAAAACCATAAAATATTTAATTAAACCGTATAAATTATCTTGATGAAAAAAGTTTTTTTAAATTAAAATTTAGCGTATTTTTACTATTCATCAAAATATAAACGTTATCAGAAAAATATCAAAACATTAACAAATGTATATTTTTATATCCTGATTCACATGAAGAAGATTATTTTGTAAAATTTAACTTATAAACTTGTTAAAAATTTGATAGGTGTGCCATCAATATGTGGAAAACTGCATTTTTTTAAAAATACTTAATTTACCCAAAAAAATTATTTTGTTCTCATACCATGATATAGAAAATGTGTAATATGAATGATAATGTTATAAAATTAAAAATGTGGATAATAATATTCATAACGGCTAGTTCATAATAATATTATAACAATATATCGTTGTTTAGTGAAACTCGGTATTGCGTACAACACACGCTATTGAGGAAGGTCTCTTTTGTGTGCAACATAACCCTAGAATTGTGTCTGAATATAATACAAGTTAATATGGTGCTGCGTATAGCGCAAGCTAATATTGGTGTATCATACAACACAAGAAATAAAAGTATTTAAAAAGAATATTTCTCATAAAATCTCAGGTTGATACATTCTACCCCCCTTAAAATGAATTTCAACCTCAAAATTCATCCTGGTTATAAGTCGTTTACTTCTTGTAAGTTTCTTTCATAGAAACCCACATTTTAAAAAGGAATAATAAAACTTAATTTTAAAAAATAAAGTATGAAACATAATGGTTATCCAAATTAACTCATCACATGGTTTCCACATAAGATAACATAGGTGAAAATATGGATATGGAAGAGAAATCGAACAACCAAGTTCTGATGAAGAGCGGAAGAGAACATGGCAATGAAAAAGCCAACAATCACAAATCCATAAATTTTTTATGATCTACGGTACCATCTGATTCATCGTCTACGAGGGTACTAGGACAACGTTTTTTCTTTTCAATATCATTTCCCTATAGTTGAAAATTATGAATTAGAAGAAATACATACTTGATTTTGCTACAGTCTCATCATTTGTCATTCCTTGAATAATTTCCACTTCACATATTAAAGAAATGAAGTTGAATTTTTCATTCATGAAGTGTTAGCAGATCGTGTGATAGAATGATGGGTCATTCCATCTATCTCAAACAAAAGGTTGGAAAAAGTTATTAAATATACATAAATACATATATGGTGATATTAATCATATATAGTTCCAAAAATGGACTTATAATTCATATATAATACCGCTAAATAAAATAAAACTAATTTTTACAAATCAGGGGCTTCCTGTAGGCCAATGGTAGGCCATAATGGAATGTCTCACTTCAGTTGTGGGTTTTATTCATGCATCCTTGTTTGACGTGATGGGTTGTCACCTGTCCTATGGGTTGTACTTTTTCTAAAACTATACTATCATGATTTCAAAAAGTTCTAGCCTTAAATAATACTATATGATGTCCAAATTAATCCATTACAATCATTAGGATTATCTAAAATACTTTTTTCCAATCTCATAGTATAAAGAAAAATATTACTAGAGAGGTCATATACAAAGCATGTGATTACCATCATTTATCTCCCATATATCATAAGATATATCTTGTTGGTCATATTCCAAACATGTGAATACCTTAATCATGTATTTTCTTGAAACATGAATTACCATATAACCTTAGTGAAAACATTAATGCTATCCAAAGTTAATTATTTCCACATACTAAAATCCCAAAAATTTTATATACTCAAACCATCATGTAACTTTGTCCATATATTTTCCATGATCTCAATAATACGATCAAACATATTATTTACTCTGTATCCCTTCATTATGTGCATATAATCTTCATTCTAAGAATATTTCAATCACCTTTCATGGTTACTGGTTCCATGCAATTATTAAAAAACAATAGACTGATATTCCCATATTCCATAATACTATAAATGAGATTCCACAACACTATTTCAGAATCTCGTTACATATAAACTTAATCATTCCACCACTTCGTTGTCATATTCAAAATCACCAATAGTGACTACATGTGACTTCCTTTTTTCCTTTTCCTTAAAATGTTTTTGATGTCGATCATCATTAACCCTTGGATTAGGGCATTGGATAGCATATTGCCCCATTTCCTTGCACTTGTGGAATTGAAGTGTTCGTGGTGCATTCTCTGTAGTCTTTTCTCTATTCACAACATTAACTACCTTTTTTCTATTACTTCAATACTCAGATGTTTAATGACATTCTTTGCCACACTTAAAACATTTTATAGACCCTTTAAGACAATCTCCACCATGCTTTTTTCATCACATTGAGCATAACGAAACATTTGTCTTATTTTCACCATTGTTTGGAGATTTTTCCTTGAACTCCATCTTTCACTTCTTGTCAAAACCATGAGATGGGTATGTAACAGAAACTTCCAGTTCTACCTTTATAGCACAACACATAATTTCTTTATATCTACTGATGTCTCTTATAGCTAATTCCCTTTGAAGACTTGGTTTTATGGTACTGAAGAATCGATCAACTTTACATTCAGGATGGATGACAAAGCCAGATACATACCTTGAAAGCCTTGTAAAATTCTCTTCGTATATACCAACAGATTCATCATCCTTTTGCTTAAGGTCGAGGAACTCTTTTTCCATATTTGTTCAAATAATACGAGGTAAGTACTTATTGAAAAACATGTTAATGAACTTGTCCCATTCCATGGAATCAATTTCATCTTGGGGACTTGTATTTTTAATTAGAGTCCACCACTGGTTTGTTTCAACTTCAAAACGGTAAACATAAAAAATGACCTTTTCATGTTCTGAACAGTGAAGTATGGAAAATGTCTTTTCAATGGTGTTGATCCATTGTTTAGAAATAAGTGGATTAGAAGACCCATTGAAAGAAGGTGAATGTTTCCTCATGAAGGACTCAATAGAATATTGTTCCCTTATCTTCTCATTTAGAAGTGCAGAATGATTCATAGCTTGTGTAAGTATAGAAATAATATTTTTCACTCCATTTCCCATAACATTTGGTTGTTCAAAAAGACAATCATTGCATTTCCCAATGCACTGATCATTAAAACTATTCCTTCGGGTTCCAGCCATTATCTAAAACCCAAAAGGAATAGTGTGAGAGGCAAGAATCATACTAGGAAAACCACATAATCAAGGGGGTACCTTCAATATCTAACATATTATGATTAATTCTAAGATCATTACAGTAATTATAGGACTATAACCTATACTTATACTTAACCATATGGATATCCCTATACATACCTTAGAAATATCTATAGGGATCTCACTAAAGTTTTCACATCCTAGTTTCCAAAGGTTAACTAAACCATTCCTCAGATACCAACTGTAGAGAACCTGGCTTGACGTACATGGACATTACATTACTTTTGTGGAATACTTAATACATAATAAAAACAGACACCCATGGAACGTAACATTTTAGTATCTTTGGAAACTCAAAACATAATCTTTTAATCATGGTGAAAGATCAAAAACATCTACCATAAAGATCTTTCCCTTTTGTTTTCTTACCTAAAATCTTTCCTTATATCATGGGGAAAAGAAAATGTATAAAGGGTGAGCTCAAATTCTCAGTAAAGGTAACCCTGGAAAACATAAAAAAAATCCATAAACATTTGAACGTGAAAACATGAACATAATATTTAATCATCAAATTCATGAGAAATGACATTAAACATTATAGTACATAAGGCATAGATCATAAATAAACATTAATCATGATAAAATAGCATGGAAATAAAACATGTGATTGTGGAAAAACATTAATCACATGATATGATTTCCATAGTAGCCAAGGCATTGCTGCCAAGATTATCATAGTGGAAAAATTCCATTACTGAAACATGTTTACATGTCGTTTCGGCCCTGTATTACTGAACCAGATTTACTTTCTGTTCCAGCCATGTTTATCTCATGAGGTATAAATATTTACCCAATGTATTAGAGGGATATATTGTAACACCCCTAGATTTTATGAGAAATATTCAATTTAATTACATTGATGTTTTGTGTTATATGCTACACCAAGATTATATTACGTTATAGGCAACACCGTATTAGCTTTTATTATACACAAACACTATTCTTGGCTGGTGTTGCACGCAAAAGAGACCTTCCTCAATAGCGTGTGTCATACGCAATACTGAGTTTCACTAAACAATAATATATTGTTATAATATTATTAAGAACTAGTCATTATGAATATTATTAACCAAATTTTGAATTTTATAACATTATAATTTATCTTAAACATTTTCTAGATCATGGTATGAGAACAAAATAAATTTTTCATGTAAAATAAGTATTTTTCAAAAAATACAGTTTTGCTGCCTTTTGATGGAACACCTAACTAATTTTTAACAAGTTTATAAGTTTAATTTTACAAAATAAACTTCTTCTTGTGAATAAGGATATGAAAATTTACATTGGATAATGTTTTGATATTTTTCTGATAAAGTTCAAATTTTGATGAATAGTAAAAATATGCTAAATTTTAATTGAAAACAACTTTTTTCATCAAGATAATTAATATGGTTAAATTATATTATTGAATGGTTTTAAATTAGAAATAGAATATATTTTTACCATTCAACATAATTTAAGTCAATATCATTAATTTTACATTGAATTAATTGGTAAAAACATTTCAATCTTTAGAAATGTTTTAAATAAAAATCCGTTTTTTTCGACAACGGGACTAATTTTAAATTAATTACTACAAATTAGGTGTTTAGAATTTGGAAAAATGGATTCCATATTTTGAATCATTAGTTACAAATTATTTTAATAGGATACTTTTTTATTTTTGGGCATTATGAATAATAACTACAGAAAATATTATTTACCAAAGTTAAAGGTAAATTATGTAATTAAGGGTAAAAATAATATTATAAAACTACCCTACAATTGTCTTAATATAATTAGATGATTAAATATCATCAAAAAATATAATTGGGTTGAAATTATATCTATTAGAACCCAATTGTATGTGATTAAGATCTTTAATTTATTTTATTTAAATGAAAGTGAAATATGTCGCACTCAAATTTTAATAATTAAATTAAATTTAATATAATGCTATACAGAATATAAATTCGGTTATAAATACTCAGTTGAAATCTAAAATGAGTATATTTATCATGTTAGTTTATTTGTAATTTTTAAGAAATATATAATTACCTTAATAACTTATACATTAATGATGCAGGAATTATTTATTTAGTGAAAAATCAATAATATAGTTTTTATTAAACTAATAATACCCATAAAAGGCCCAAAACCCTTACCAAAAGTTATTGGTCGTGTTAATATAAACAATAATAAACCAAAGGTCGAATTTTTTACCATTTTTAGCCTTATAAAAGTGATTATGACCCCTATATTATTTTATTTTAAATGATGTCAAAGTTGTCACCTTCATAATTTAATAAACATAGCATTTTAAAAGGTGCATGTTTTAGGAAAAAAATTCGACTAAAAGTATTATTTTGAAAGATATTAGTTTTTTATTCATCATAGTATTTTATTAATAATTTTTATGCAACAAATAAGTATATTAAATAATTATACAAAAATGTTGAAGTTATCATTTTATAAAGAGAAACATCAAATAAATGGTTTTAAAAATATTAAACTAAAAATCATATGAACTAATTAATATTCTCCATGAATTTTCTATATTAATATGAAATTTTAGGAACCTATTAAATATTTTTTTTCGAATATATTCTCTGTGTGTATTTTATTTAAATTCAAATAAATGAATAGTGTCAAAATTTACACTATTGGTATTTTAAAAAAATATCATATTATTAAATTATATAAAAATCACAAAAATATTTAAAAAATACAAATTGAAAATTATATGGTTGAAAAGGATATAAGGTATCAAATAATGGGAAATTTACAACATATAATTATTTATTTCTTACAATTTAAAATTTATTATATTATTACCACAAATAAAATTAAATAGATTAAATAAGGATAAATCAAAATGATAGTGTTAAAATAAAATTAAAACATGTATAAATTTTATTGGTTGATGATATTACAACCCTAACTAATATAATATTCAAATTTAGTCAATTTTTGAGGTTTTTAAGTGGGGTTTGAATTTAGAATAAATTAATATTTTTTAGGTTTCCAAAGGTACCCCTCTCTTCCCTTATAAAAGGGCACCTCCTCCCTCTCCACCTCACACCATTTTTGAGCTTTCAAATTCATCCAAAACCATCCCATTTCACGTATCCACTTTCATATAAACCTAATATATGTCTTGGTCTTATTTAATGTCCAAATTTTGTGCCCCTAGAGGAGGTTATGAGGATGCATGTCGAAGAAGAGGTAATATCCTTTACCGATTCTTTCAAACTTATTTCATCTCCTACTTCCTCTATATGTGTTGTTTCATTATTAAGTAATAACTACAGTACCACTTGTATACTGATATGTTATTATGAATATGAAACAACCATATTCTATCTTCTATCCATCGTATGAAAAAAATGAAATCACCACACATGCGTACGTACGACTTACCATCTCCACGTCGTGGTGTAATCTTTTATTTCATCACTAACATACTTAGATAAGTATAAGGATTGAAGAAATAACAATATATGATTATTTTAAAGTTATAGTTATTTATAAATATTATACACCAAACACTTCAATAAAATTCCACAATCATGGGAATAATATCATCGCTCGTGCGTATGTACGACCTACCGTCTCCACGACGTGATGAGACTCATTCTACATGATCTTCATTGAATAATGATTATATAAATTAATTGAATGAATTAATATGATATATATTACAATAATAAAATTATGTAAATGATGTATCTATAACCTAAAAAGGAGGAAAACTAATTTATTCTACAAAACACGCATAAGTACATAAAGCAATGAACACCCGAATAACAGGTAGTAATGAAATATTACTAATAAGAAGATAATAATATGACCATATATGAGATCATAACAATGAATACGATTCTTTAATAAGTAAATGAAATTATTTAAATCATTATATTAGAGGATCATATTCGTACAAAGTATACCAGTCCTAAGGTAAGTGAAAATCTCGCAATCTCATTTTTATTTGAGATTGTTTATACTTTAGAATTTACGGGGACATATTTATCATCCACATCCATGTTTACTAAATATGTAATATTATTTATATACTCCTACACATTTTTAAATCCAATTTTACCTATTGGTGAATTTTTATTCAATGTTATGAAAGGAGTCTTTTGTCATTGTCGGTATGAGACACTTTTTGACATTAATGGCCAAAGTACGAGAAGAATGTTTTTACCTTATATGACATGAATGGATTTTTATGAACATTATTTCCATGAAGCATCCTTTAAAAGTTTTGAAGTTTATTATAGATTAACATCTTTTAGTTTAAAATTGTATGACATTTTTGGTAAGTAAAAAAAATTTGAAGTAAAAAGGGATATTTTCCTCAAGAATGGAGTTCAAGTCTTTTATCAAAATTATTTTCCATCTAAAGTAATATAGGGTTATGTTTCTCTACCTTTTATTAAATTTATTTTATTATATTATGATTGAATTATTATTATGAATTCCTTTTATCTTATATTTATTATGTTATGATGGCATAATGTTTAAGAATCCCATTTTTGTGCACTAAGAGGAGTTTAGAGGAGGCGCGTCGAAGAATAGGAAATCTCATTTACCGATTCTTTCAGACTTGTTTCTTCTCCTACTTCCTCTATATGTATTTTTCATTATTAAGTAATAACTCCATCATCACCTATATACTAATATGTTTTTTTGAATATGAAATAACCATATTCTTTCATCTATCAATCCTATGTGAAAAATGAAATCACCACGAGTGTGTACATACGGTTTACAATCTCCACGCTGTGGTGTAATCTTTTATTTCGTCACTAATATACTTGGATCAGTATGAGGATGGAAGAAGAAACTATATATGATTATTTTAAAGTGATATTGATTCTTAAATATTATAAACCATACAATTCAATACAATTCCACAATCATGGGAATGATATCATCGCTCGTGCAAATGTACGACATACTGTCTCCACGATGTGATGTGATTCGTTAGACATGATCTTAATTGAGTAATGATTATATAAATGACTTGAATGAATAAATATGATATATACTACACTAAAACCATTCATTAACTTATGTATCTATAACTTAAAAATATGAATACGAATTTATTCTACAAAACACGCATAAGTATATAAAGCAATTAACACTCGACTAACAAATAGAAATGAAATATTACTAATAAGAAGATAAGAATATGATCATATATGATATCATAACAATAAATATCATTCTATAATAAGTCAGTGACATTATTTAAATCATTATACAGAAATTTCATGTACGTACAAAGCATATCGGACCTAAGGTACAGGAAAATCTAGAAATCTCATTTTTATCCTAGATTGTATATACTTTAGAATTTACTGGGGCATATTTATCATCCACATACATGTTTACTGAATATGTAATATTATTTCTATCCTACTACCAATTTTTAACACCAATTTTATATATTGGTTATTTTTTAGTAAAATTTATTATAGGAATCTTTTTTCATTTTCAGAACGAGATACTTTTTGACTTTTCTGGCCAAAGTACGAGAAGAATGTTTTTTTAAATTATATGGAATTAATGTATTTTTATGAAAATTATTTCTATGAATATTCATTTACAAGTGTTAATGTTTATTTTCAATTAACTTATTTTAGTTTAAAATTGAATTACATGTTAAGAAATGGAAAAAAAATTGAAGTAGAAAGAATATTTTCCTCAAGAATGGAGTTCAAGTGTTTTATCAAAATTATTTTCCATCTAAGATAATAGAGGGTTCTATTTCTATCCCAATTATTACATCAATTTGATTATGTTATGATGGATTTATTTTTATGATTTCATTTTATCTTATATGGATTATGTTATGATGGAATGATGTTTAAGAATTCCATTTGTTATTACATGGGTTATGCTTTGATGTATGATTTATGATTTTGTGGCACACATAAGAATGGATTCATTATGAGATGTGTGGGACCTATATCTCCCTCTAAACATTGGGTGAAGATTTATATCTCATGAGATAAAAATTGCTGGAATGGAATGTAAATCCAGTTCAGTAATACTGGGTTGGAACGACATATAATCCCAGTTCCGTAATGGACTTTGTACACTTTGATAGTCTTGGAAGCAATGCCTTGGATACTATGGAAATAAAATGATGTGATTAATGGTTTTACATAATTAAATGTTTTATTTCCATTATTTTTTATCAAAATTAATGTTTTTGTTTATGATCTACGCCTTATGTACTGCAATGTTTTATGTCATTGCTCATGATTATGATGTTTAAATATTATGTTCATGTTTTCACGTTCAAATGTTTATGGATCATTTTATTTTTTCCATGTTTACCCTTACTAAGAATTTGATCTCACCCTTTGTATTTTTTCTTTTCCCTATGATATAAGGAATGGATTTTGGTTAGAAAACGAAAGGGTAAGATCTTTATGGGAGATGTTGAAGATCTCTCACTATGATTAGAAGATTATGTTATGAGTTTCCAAAGACACTAAACTATTAATTTCCTGGGTGTCTGTTTTTGTTATGTATTAAGTATTTTGCAAAAGTAATGTAATGTCCATGTACATCAAGCCTGGGTCTCAATAGATATAGGTCCCACCCATCTCATAATGAAACCATTATTTTGTGTTCTATAAAATCATAAATCATACATCATAGCATAACCCATGTAATAAAAAATGGGAATCTTAAACATCATGCCATCATAACATTATCCATATAAGATAAAAAAGACTTCCTAAAAATAAGTCCATCATAACATAATCAAATCAATGTAATAATAGGGATAGAAATAGAACCCTACATTATCTTAGATGGAAATTAATTTTGATAAAACACTTGGACTCCATTCTTGTGGAAAATATCATTATTACTTCAAATTTTTTTCCATTCTTAAAATGTCATAAAATTTTAAAATAAAAGAATTTAATTGAAAATAAACTTGAAAACTTGTAAAGGAATATTCATGGAAATAATTTTCAAAAAATTCCATTCTTTCCGAATAAGTTAAAAAACATTATTCTCATACTTTTGCCAGAAAAGTCAAATAGTATATTGTACTGAAAACGAGAAAAGATTCCTTTCATAAATTTTTCTAAAAATTCACCAATAGGAAAAATTGGATTTAAAATTTTTTAGGAGGATAGAAATAATCGTACGTGTTGAGTAAATAAGGATGTGGATGATAAATATTCCCTGGTATATTCTGAAGTATAAACAATCTCAGATAAAAATGAGATTGAAAGATTTTCCTTTATCTTAGGTCTAATATATTTTGTACATATCTGAAACTACTATAGAATGATTTAAATAATGTCATTGAATTATTCCAGAATCCTATTAATTGTGATAATATCATATATGGTATTATTCTTATCTTCTTATTAGTAATATTTCATTGCTACTTAATATTCAGGTGTTCATTGCTTTATGTACTTATGCGTGTTTTGTATAATAAATTATTATTCCTCTTTTTAGGTTATAGTTACATCATTTACATAATAGTATTTTTTGTAATATATATCATATTTTTTAATTAAATTCATTTATATAAAAATTATTCAATAAAGATCATGTAGAACGGGTCACATCACATCGTGGAGACGGTAGGCCATACGTACACACGAGCGATGATATCATTACCATGATTGTGGAATTGTATTGATGTGTATGGAATATAATATTTCAGAATCAATATAACTTTACAATAATCATATATATTTATTTCTTCCATCCTTATACTGATCCAAGTATGTAATTTATGAAATAAAAGATTACACCACTGCGTGGAGACGGTAAGCCGTATGTACGCACGCATGGTGATTTAATTTTTTTCATAGGATGGATAGAAGATAGAATATGGTTGTTTAATATTCATAATAACATATCAGTATACAAGTAATACTGGAGTTATTACTTAATAATGAAACAACACATATAGACGATGTTGGAGAAGAAATAAGTTTGAAAGAATCGGTAAAGGGTATTTCCTCTTCTTCGACACGCCTCCGCTTAACCACCTATTAGGGCACAAAAGTTGTCTTTGAAGAAGACAAGGAACTATAGTAGGTTTATAGAGAAGTTTAAAAGTGAAATGGACAGGGCTTGGACGAATTTTAAAGCTCAAAAACGGTGTGAATTGGAGAGGGAGGATGTGCCCTTTTATAAG
The DNA here is from genome assembly GCA_963277665.1 of Viscum album. Taxonomy (NCBI): domain Eukaryota; kingdom Viridiplantae; phylum Streptophyta; class Magnoliopsida; order Santalales; family Viscaceae; genus Viscum; species Viscum album. The sequence goes on along the minus strand of OY728119.1, from coordinate 1,494,080,605 downwards.
GGAGGAGAGGGGCACCTTTGGTTACCTAAAAAATATTAATTTATAATAAATTCAAACCCCAGATAAAAACCTCAAAAAATTACTCAATTAGAATATGTTATGAGATATGGTTGTAATCTAATCAACCAATAAAATTTAGACATGTTTTATGTTTATTTTAAACCTTATCATTTTGATTTATCATTATTTAATCTATTTAATTTTATTTGAGGTAATAATATTCTAAATTTTAAATTGGGAAAATTACATACTTATATGTTGTAAAGTGTCCAAAATTAAATACTTTATTACCTTTTATACCATATAATTTTCAATTTTTAATTTTTAACTATTTTTGTGATTTTTAAATAATTTAATAATATGTTATTTTTATAAAATACCAATATTGTAAATTTTGACACTATTCATTTAATTGAATTTAAATAAAATACACACAAATAATATGTTCGAACTAAAATATTTAATAGGTTCATAACATGTCATATTCATCTATAAAATTTGTTTAGAATATTAATTAGTTCATATAATATTTATTTTAATATTTTTAAAACTATTTATTTGATATTTCTCTTAATAAAATAATTACTACAGCATTTTTGTATAATTATTCATTATACTTATTTGTTGCATAAAATTTAAAAATAAAATAATATGATGAATATAAATTTAATATATTTCATATTAAAACTTTTTGTCGAATTTGGCTTCTAAAAAACCCATCTTTTAAATTTTTATGTTTAATAAATTATGAAGGTGACAAATTTGACATCACTTAACATAAAATAATATAAGTGTAATAATTACATTTATAAGGCTCAAAATGGTCAAACATTTGAGTTTTGGATGCTTATGGTTTATATTTACACGACCAATATGTCTATATCTAGGTTTTGGGATTTTAATGGTTATTATTAGTTTATTAAAAACTATATTACTGATTTTTCACTAAATAAATAATTTTTGCATCATTAATGTATAAGCTATTAAGGTGATTATATATTTATAAAAAATTACAAATAAATTACCATGATAAATAAAAACATTTTATATTTCAAATGATTATTTATAACCAAATTTATATTCTTTATATCTTTACATTAAAGATAATTTAATTATTAAAATTTGAGTAAGACATATTTCACTTTCATTTAAATAAAATAAATTAAAGGTCTTAATCAAATACAAGTGGGTTATAATAGATATAATTTCTACCCAAGTATATTTTAGGATGAAATATAATCATAAAAGTTTATTAAGACAAGTGTTAGGGTAGTTTTATAATATTTTTTTACCCTTAATTACCTAATTTACCTTTAACTACGGTAAATAAACTTTACCATAGTTACTATTCAAAATGCCAAAAATAAAGAGTACCCTATTAAAATAATTTTTACCTAATGATTCCAAATATAGAGTCCATTTTTCCGAATTCAAATCATAGAAGTTTCAGTAATTAACTTAAAAGTAATCCTGTTGTTGAAAAAAATGGGTTTTATTTGAAACATTGTAAAAGATTGAAATGTTTTTACCTATGAATTCAATGTAAAATTAATGATAATGACATACATTACATTAAATGGTAAAATATATTATAATTATTCTTTAAAAAAATTAAATATTATAATTTAACGATATAAATTATGTTGATGAAAAAAGGTGTTTTTAATTAAAATTTAGCGTATTTTTACTATTCATCAAAATATGAACATTATCAGAAAAATATCAAAACATTATACGATGTAATTTTTTATATAATGATTCATAATAAGAAGTTTGTTTTGTAAAATTTAACTTTTAAACTTGTTTAAAATTATATTTAAAATAGGTGCCCATCAAAAGGTGGAAAAATGCATTTTTTTGAAAAATACTTATTTTATCCAAAAAATTTGTTTTGTTCTCATACAATGATCTAGAAAATGGGTACGATGAATGATAATGTTATAAAATTTAAAATGTGGTTAATAATGTTCATAATGGCTAGTTCATAATAATATTATAACAATATATTGTTGTTTAGTGAAACTCGTTATTGCGTACAACACACGCTATTGAGGAAGGTCTCTCTTGCATGCAACACAGGTCAATAATAGTGTTTGTGTATAATACAAGCTAATATGGTGTTGCGTATAGATCAAGATAATCTTGGTGTATCATATAACACAAGGCATCAATGTAATTGAAAATAATATTTCTCATAAAATCTCAGGGGGTTACAAAATGACTAATGAAATAGTTTAAGTAATGGGTGAGAAGATTATAGAACTCATTGATGATTATTTTGAGATATATCTTGGAGTTGCCAAGGATTATATATTTTCGTTGACTTCTAAGTTACATGGTAACTGTGATTTATTTTTATGATATAAAATTGGATTTATATACTCATATTAATATGATTATAAAAGAAAATGAAGAATGTTGTTACATAAATACTTTTTAATGGAATATTCAAGGAAGAATCATGTATATTTGATGATTATATAGTTTTAATTATTAATATTTAAGGACAATTTCATGTTAGAATTACCTGGGATATGGTAAACACCAAGAGGGGTAAGAATCAATGTTTATATTTTAGTTCAATCCCATTTTCTCCCTCTTCTTAATTAACATAGTTCTATTGAGAACATAATGTAAAATAAATAAACAGTAACACTACATATTCATTAATGTGGTTTATCACCATAAAGGATGACTACATGCATGGTGTATGTGATTTTTATCGCCCCCCCCCCCCACTGCTCTCATTTTATTATCATGAAGTATCTCCAAACAAGGGTATTCCATTAAACATTTTATAACTATTGGAACCAACAATAATTTTTAAACACGAACTAACATATTGAATACAATAGAGTTTTTTTAATAAAAATATAACCAGTGCTGTGAAATCCAAAATTGGGATAATATGATTTTTATTTAATTATTTCTCTTCTCAAAGAGAGACCCCCTGGCTATTCTCCACTCACTATATTTTGTCAGAATAATTATAGCATTGTCAAACTACATTATCTACATTTATTTTCCCTTATATATTCTTTATCTCACTTGGATTTAATTTTCATATGTTTTATGTGAAAAATGTTTAATCTAGGTGAATAAATTTTACAACACTCTCAATCACTAAAACCTGTATAACCAATCATCAATAATATCATCATTTATTTCCTTTTAAAAATATAACAATACTCTATTTGAAAAAATAATAATAATTAGATTATTAACTCTCCAAAATACCCATGTATTCTATTCAATATATACATTAATTCATGCCTGAGCAGTTTTAATGGAGAGTAACTTTTTTATGATATGGGTTTCAATTGATCATCTAAATTTTTTTCCAAGGAATCGCATGTTGTGACATGAGTCACTCTCAGAAAAACTTCTTCAATTATCCCGAAATAGTGACTTGTACTTCTTCTCCGCGACATGGTTATAACTCTATTCTCACAAACTATTATCGTTTTTCTATTCATTAACAAACAGAATCACAACATAATATCTACCTTCAACCTTTATCACCGAATAACATGTCTTGAATTCTAATCATAACAGAAATTAGGATATTTAACTAATTAAAGAATAGATAAATCATAATGTGAATTAATATATCTATATAATATTTCATTCTAGTGCACAATTTTATTTCTCAAAGGAACTTCCTTTATAAATTAAAAAACTATCCTTTTTTAGTCCATATCCTCTTAATGTATCTTACAGACAATTCTTATGATCTTTAAAATAACTCTAAAAAATGTACTTAATTTTTAAATTTTTAATATTAATTATGATAATGAATCTTATGAAATATATATTTACTCTCACAATTCTTAATGAGAGTAACAAAGATACTCTGATGAGTTCATTAAAAGAATCTTATATTCTCATATGGATTCCATCTTATTGTAAAATCATCAAATTATAACTAAGGGAGACTCTTACGTGTGGTAAAATGACTCCTATTTTATTTTTTAGATTTTAAACCATTAACATATAATTACATAAATATTCAATTTATATTTGAATCATTTATAATATTCTCAATCCATATCAACTACTTTAATTCCTCTCAAAAAATTTATCAATACATTAACACATAATTTAAGAAAATACTTTAACAACACGCTCAAGTGGGATTAAAAATATCCTCATTTATATTTATTATCAATATCAATACCATATATTTGAATTTATTAACACATCTGAAAGTTCTGCCCATTAATCTGTAAAAATAGAAATGTTGATCTCTTATCTCCGCCTTATTTACAATAAATAAAAAAACATTATATAGAGGGTGTTAAAAATATTTTTCAAATCAGTGATATATAAAACAGTCATCTATAAGTCTAATTTGACTAGCTAAGTGTAAATAATGTGTGATTAACTAAAACAAAAATGTTTTATATGAATAGTTAAACCAATGGTACTAACTCAAAATCAATATTTTGAAAAAATAAAACTAATTTAAAAATGCATTATTGCACTCTATCAATATAAAAATTAAAACATTTTAAAAATAAATAGATTTATAACCCATTTAGGAATTTTAAGAACAATTTAAAAGTGGGGGAACTAAAAAATATACCTCTATGTCAGTAAGTGGTATTTTCTCCCATTTTCAAGCTCATATTACTAGATGAACTAGATAAATAACGGTTTGTAAAAATATCATAAATATTCTCATAGTATGGAATAAATTCCAACTTTATAAAACAAAAAAGAACCCTTTATTTAAAAAAATATACTTAAAATAAATCAAGATTTGATCCAAAATCATGTAATGGAATTTTTGTAGAATTATATAACTTTGATTATCATAGTCAATAACGAGTCGATATCTAGAAATTGCATTCATGTCTTCAGGTTGAGTATTCATAAAAATCTTCATTGTAGCGGCATATGATGAAACCAAATATTCATCTTCAATAGACCTCTATGTAACTAATACATATATATTAGAGTTCCATGATACACATCTTTCCCTTATGAAAAATTCTCCAACTGATGTGGACTTCCGATCATTAACACCACTTTCCAAAGAAACATTAATAATTTTTTTTCATATCCAAATTACCTTTCTTTTTATATGATAATATCCATAGTTAAAAGAATTTTATATATATATTAGAATTATTTTGTTATATTATAAATTTTATTATTTAGGATTAGATTGATATATGATATAAATAGTAAATAGATAGACAATGACTGATCAAGATTTAGTCAAGTATAAGAGAGACCTAATTAACTTTTCAAATTCAGCTTAATTTGAAAATTTCTCTTCATATCCTTGATTAATTTATTTTATTACTTGTATTGCTGTATAAACTCATCACGATTTATATGTGACCAACATATTTAATATATACTTTTAATAAATTTTTAAGAGATAAATATTTCACTAGTAGCATGGGTGATTTGATGTCCCAAGAAACATTTCATCTTCCCAAGAGTAGACATTTCAAAAAAAGCATCATGTATGTGGAAAATTATTCTATAAATTTTTCTTATTCATTAAAAAAAGTAATATTATCAACATAAAAATGAAGATGAGTTATTTTTTATTGGTATTATTTACATAACAATTTATAATTAGCTAGAATTTCTTGAAATTCATGATTCTCGGGTAATCATCCACCTTGAAATTCGAATCTCACAGAGCTTGTTTCAATAGATAACAAGTGTTTTCAATTTACACAATTTTCTACCATATGTATCAAGAATAAAATATTTTGCATCCTCTATGTCTAATTATTCATTCATATCGACATTCAAAAATACTGATTTACAAAAATTTATAAAATATTTAAATATATTTATGATACAATTAAAAGTAATGTTCTAATAGTTTCTTTCCTAGAAGAAGAAGAAAATGATTCATCAAAATTATTACCCACTATTTTTGAGTAATACTTGAATAAAATTATTTCTTTTGTATAGAAATATTACTTTCCTTATTCATAATATTCCTAAATACCCATTTTAACTGGTGATATTTTCCTCTTTCTTCCTAGCAATAATCTCCCATGATTTATTCTTCTTTTTTTTATTAAACTATTCATTACTATATTGGGTCAATTATGTCTCTAAAATTCTTCTTGGGTAGTTTTTGGTTCACCCTTTGAATGTATACAAGAATAAATCTTCAACATTATCCTACTTCTAGTTTTCATCGCATGATTCTTATAGTCAATTATATTCTCAACCTCAACTTGTTTCATCATTATTTCATTTTTTATATATTATTTAGAAAATCGATTTCATCATTAGTATAAGAAGAATCAACATCTTTATCCTGAATCAATGTATTTTGATATGTATCCACTATAGGTTAAAACTTACAACATAAACATCATCATCCATCGTGAATTGATATTTATTTCCTCGTCATTTTCTATGAAAATAACATTATCATATCCCATTATCATGTCAGATTTGTTTTTTTCACTTATAAGATATTTTATTCGATGTATAACCTAGGAAGATTTCATTTTTAAACTTCTCATCAAATTTACTATTGCATATAACATTAATATTGATCATACATGGGATATAAAACACTTTAATGTGATTTAAATTCATATTTTATTTGAACCACATTTCATTGGAATTCATATTTGAATTATCCTAAAAATACATGTGTTTTTAATTGTTCTTATCATGTTAATTTCCTATAGCCCGAAACATCTTGGGGTTTCATGCCTAGCTAGAATATTTATTATCATATCAACATGAATTATTTTTTTCTTTTTATCTTATCCATTACTTTAAAATTTATATGGTACATTTAATTCATTTATATTTACATTTTTATAATTATATTCAAAATATTTTCAATTACCATACTTAGTACCTTTATTTGACCTCATCCTCTTTAAAGAAAATAAAATTTTATTTTTAGATAGACATCTAAAACTTTTCAACATTATAAAAGATATATATATGTGGGATATAAAAATAATTAATTTCATTCATGTGATTATATCAATGAAATCTATAAATTAAATTTCACCACATTTTCAATTATTTTTTATGGGTCCCCAAACAATAGAGTCGACCAAGTCTAATGTTCTTTTAGTTCAAATAATAAATCTTGAAACTTGTGATCATCATTTTTTCTTCCTTCATTTTTTGAAAATTATGGGAGCATATTCTTTTAAAAATGGTATATTTTTTTACAAATTATTCACAATCTAATTTCATCATGTTATTTTGTTTAATATTACCTAGGATTTTATGAAAAAAATCTTAACTCTCATACTTAAGTTCAAATCTATTTTGGATTCTATAACTTGAAATATGTTACCTTGGACTCCCAAACCTTTTATTACCACTAATCTGTCTTCCAATATAATTTCATAACACCCAATATTATTGGATACCATCTCATCACCATCATCACAGAGTTGTGATATACTCAATAGGTTGTTCTTTAGTTCATTAATAAATCAAAAATTCTTAAAACGTATATGTTTTTTACCAATAAATCCATTTCAATACCTGTGATTCTTCATGAAATATTACATTAAAATGTGAAAGATTCCCATTTCTTATTGTTCAAAATTACTCATTTAATTTGAATCACATTCCATGTAATAAGATAAAATATTATCCATAATTCATTTCTTCTCAATTTTTTAAGAATTAAATGTAACTTCATCCATATTATCATATTTATTGAAATGATTCCAATTCATAACATTTATATATTTCTATCACATATTTATTTGATATGGTATTGATTTAAGACACTCATTTATACATGATTCCTTCTAGATCACACCTACCAAAAACTTCTTGAAAAACCTCAATTTTTTTTTCAATTTTCTTTTCAGGTTGTTGGAACCTTTGATTTGTTCTATTTTTATTATTTCATTACAATAGTTTTATGTTCTATTTTTAGTCTATTAAAAAATTAATACCTGAATTTTTATTTTTCATTTACAGACACATCATAACAACAATAGTATCATTGAAACCTATTTATTTGATAGAAATTCTATTATTTCATGTCTTATTGTTTAGCGTCTTTCTCAGACTCCTAATAAGATTATTTCACCAAACATCTTCATGGATATATTATTTAGGAATCTAGGGATACTATTTATATTTCTAAAAAAAATTCCATTTATATATATTTTTATGATATTCTATTTATTTTTGTATTTTAAAGTAACCCAGTTTACTACTTTCCTCTGAATTCATATTAAAGCATAAATCGTTAGAATAATTCCATTAGAAGGCTTCCTGTTTTCATGAAAAAAAATTTGTGCTTCAAACATAATTAATGTTTATTTCTGGGATAAATTACCCCCAGTCAAAGATCTATTACAGTCACATTTAACACTTTTTTATCCGCTTCATAGATTCAATAATCTTAATCAATAAATTTTCTATGTCTTTTTCTAAAAGAATGATAGTTGAATTTATATCATTACTAATTTTTTTTCCTTGTATTTTCTATCTTTAAAAATTCAACTTCTTTTACAAGACTTCCCTTTTTCAATTTGTATATGATTAAACTTTTTTAACTTCTAGAGAAGTGAATTTTCATCCCTACATATTAAAATCTATTTTAATGTCATCTTTACATCCATTTTCAAATTGTGTCCCTTGGATGATTCTATTTTTTCAGAAAAAAACTATCCCTTAACTTATGATTAAGCCTCTAACTAATATACTTATCCTTACTATTTATCTTTGAGAACCATTTTAGAAATTTTTTTAGAAATATCACTCTCATCAAAAATTCCTTCACAATTAGAGAAAACTTTTTCAATTGATATGAAATCACTTCTATGAAATATAAGTGACCTATTATTATTATCCTTTTATTGAGTTTGATTTCAATTTATTTCTCCTTCTTGATAGACATAAAATATACCTTTAATATTTAAGGGGAATCAAGCTAATAAATGATCATTCATTCAACAGCAAAATAATTTAAAATCAACATTCCCTTTATACATAACATTCCCCTTTTTTAATGTTTCTTGACATTAAGGAGAGGAAATTCCATATTTTCTTATTTATGAGGATCCATATGCTCATATTCAATTTTTAGCCCCATATAATCATTAAAATATATTTTTTTATTTATTTTCATTGGTTTTGAGAGAATCACCCCTTCTCATATCGTAATTTATGCGACTGTTATGTAATTCATCAATAATGAAATTATCAAGATCATTAACTTTATTAACTAAAATAAATACCTCAAACATATTTGGTAAAATTCTCATAATTTTCGTTTCCACAATAAAATATTTAAGTTTTCCTATAAATCCTTAGATAGAATTAAATATCAAATAAATTTATTTAAAAAATCATCGACTATTTTAATTTATTTCATTCTGATATCTTAAAAATAGTTCCTATCATTTGTAACTTGGCATCATTCACCTTCTTATACAATTAAAAAATACCTTGATTTTTTTTCCAAATCTCATGATCATTTTCATATCCCATAACATTTTTTAATTCCTTTTTAGATAAATAGGATAAAAATGGATTTTTTCAATTCTATTTTTTGTTAATATTCATTTTATCAATTAAAAACTATGAATTAGTTTCATAAGAAACTATAAAACTATAATGAAAATAATATTAAACATCTAATACAAGTGATAGAATATAGGGAACCATCCTCTCCTTAAAAATGTGAAAAAAAAATCATCTAATGTTGTAATACCATTATTTTTGATTCATTTATGTTGATACACCACATTCTTCAAGAGAGACCATTATGGGAAATCCTATGCACTAATACATGTTTTTAAGCAGACATAAGATTAAGTAAACAATTACTAGATCATATATTAGTATTTATATGTTTTTGAATCCCAATAACTCACTATTATTATTCAATGTGTCGCTCTTAAACTCACAATGGGGTAGAAATAAATGCGGACACAACACATTTGATAATAATGTTTGTTGACCTCACCTATTTTGATAATCTCAATCATGTACTCATATGTGTTGAAAATCCCAATTATGTCTTCATTCTCTATGATATTGTTAAATATTGTTGATCTATACTTTAATTCTTTCCAATCTGTGATCAAACCAATAATAATCTTTAAAATAGTCTTTGGAATATGTTAATCATCATTTATCCATGTTCATACAAGTTATAAATTGATTCTAACACAATCAGATGTGTTCTGCATAAAACAGATAAGTAATCTGTCTATAGCTACTGATAAAGAGCTACCGGTAACCAGTCTACCGATAGACTTAGTCTACCGACAGACAGCTACCGATAGACTTAACACAGAGTTACCGATGTACTTATAAATACAGCTACCGATACAAACGTAGAGCTACCGGTGTAAGTATAAATAGCTACCGATGGAATAAGTCACTGATGGACGAAGCTACCGATAGACTCACAGCCACCGATGCATGTACCTACCGACGCATGGAGCTACCGATGCATGTACCAACCGACGCATAGAGCCACCGATAGAGTCAAAGCAACTAATGACATCATGCTACCGATGCTCAAGCTACCGATGTTCAAGCTACCGATGCTGATTACCTACCGATCACTCAACTCACTGTTTGAATTTATTTATTTCCTATATTTAATCTATCTAACGGTCATATCATGTACATTTTAATGATTTGTCAAATACCTGATAAAGGTTGTCGGATGTCAGGAACCCGTACCTCGTACCTGCTGAAAAGAAATCTTTTTTGTCCCCTGATGGGAGATAAATACGAGAAGACTACATACCAGAAATATGCGAACGTGTGAAGAAAACAAACAACAAGAAGCGAACCAGAAAAGTGCGGTGCATCCATTATACCAAAAACGACACAAGCACAAGAGGAACACAGAGAAGCTCATAGACAATCAAGCATACTCGAGGAGTGTTCTGTGCATAAAAGAAGAACTTCATCGACTACATTCTCACCACCTGTGAACCTGGAGCATACGACACTCTATTTCTCAACAGAAACAAGAAGAGGACTCAGACTCACTTCTAATCGAATCCAAAGGAGTCCAGAGCTATACTGAAATCACCAGAACCATCTCTAAACTCTACATCTCTTGTTCTGTGATTTATTACCATTCATTTCGAGCAGTGTGTGTTATCTGCTATATCTAACACATACACTGTCTCCTGTACTCAAACTGAAGGATCTGTAAATCCTTACAAAACTCTTTCATTCTTTCTTTCCCACGAAGAACTGTGGTAGAGGTCGTGTGTGACCTGGACAGCTGGTTGCTGTTGTACTGTTTCCCACGAAGAACAGTGGTAGAGGTCTTGGACCTGGACAGTTGTAAACTGTTGAACCCCGATCCAGGGTGTGGATCATTTTTATATAAACTTTTGAGAGGACTAAGTCTCGGCTTGAGACTGAACCTCTTGGTTACATTGTTGTGCCATCTATTTCGAAGTTTTATTCCGCTGCTAATCACTTTAAAACCAATACTGTTTTTAAATATTACTTTGATAATTAAATTAGCAAGTGTTTATGTTAAGTGTAGATTAGTAAGTTAGTTTCAAAAGATAATCACACACTCCTGTGTTGGTTAACTGGGAATTAATCAATCCCTTGAGAACCTAACAGAATCTCTACTTTAATATAAATTCACTACAGTTTAATTTATTATTTTATTTGGGGGTTTTTAAGACACTGCTTTTAAATATAGAAATTTTAATTGGTACTCAATTCACCCCCCTCTTGAGTAAACCACTCCGACCAACACTTGGTATCATAGGTTGAAAATACTTTCTAAAAGTACTCTGCTTTTGAACTGTGATTTTAGTTGTATTTTAAAGTTCTTAAAATTTCTGTTATTTCTAAATTTTTATCTCTTTAAAATTTTCTTATCATGGACAATAGACTTGAGGGTGCTGCTACTAACCAGCCACCTTTCTTCAATGGAACTAATTATGCTCAGTGGAAGCTGAAAATGAAAATCCATCTAGAAAGCATAGGTTTTGATATTTGGACTGCTATTGAATCAGAATACAAAATTCCTACTACTGCTAGATCTACTTGGGATGAACCTACAAAGACTGCTTACAATAACAACTGTAAAGCTACGAATGCCTTGTACTGTGCTCTAGGAGATGAAGAGTTTAATAGAATTTCTGCATGTAAAACTGCTTTTGAAATTTGGGATACCTTAGCTGTTTCTCATGAAGGAACAACTAATGTGAAAGAAATGAGATTGAACACTTATACTATCAAGTATGATAATTTTAAAATGAAGCCTGACGAACCCATTTCTGACATGTATCTCAGGTTCAATGAAATTGTCAATACAATGATTTCGCTGGGAAAGGATGTCTCATCGAAGGAACAAATTATGAGAATTTTGAGATGTCTACCTGATAGATGGAGAGGCACATCTGTCTCAATCAGAGAATCATGTGACATAGCTGCTCTACCTGTCAAGGAACTAATTGGCAAGCTGATGATGTATGAAGAAGAGCTTAAAGTGAACAAATAGGAAGACAATGAACCTGCAAGAAAGTCTGTTGCTTTCAAATCCTCAACTTCAAAGAATAAGGACAAGGAAAAGCTTCAAGCTGTAGTTGAAAGTTCAAGCTGTGAAGACAGTGGAAGTGATTCTGACAGTGATGCTGAGATGGCTCACATTGCTAGAAGATTTAAGAAATTTTATAGGAAAAAGAAGTTCTTCAGAAAAACAAATTATAAGGGTAAGTATGATCACCAAGGCAAATGGAAAAAGGACTGGAAGAAGAATGACAAATCAGATGATGTTGTCTGCTATGAGTGCAAGAGAAAAGGACACATTAAAGCCGACTGTCCAAAGCTGAAATATAAAAAGAAATATGAATATAAGGACAATAAGTTTAAGAAAGCTATGAAGGATACTTGGAGTGCTTCAGAAGACAGCACAAGTGAAGCTGAATCTTCAGACTCTGAAAGGAATCGAGCCAACATGTGCTTTATGGCAAACACTTCTGAGGTAACTGCTGAAACTCCTGCTTCAAATTTATATTATTCTGGAGATGATTCTGAAGGTGATAACATGTCTAAATATGAACTGTTTGAATACTGTGATATGCTGGAAGAGACATGTAATGAACTTAAGGATAAATACAAGTTATTAAAGAAACAGCATGCTCTCACCACTACACTTAAAACCGAACTTACTATTGAAAAAGAGAAAAATGCTCAACTGTTAAAAGAAAATACAGAACTGAAACTGTCAAATGAGCAACTTAGAAAAGACTTAGAGAAGTTCACCAATGGCAAGAATACTCTAACACAGATGCTAGGAAAGCAAGTATCACCTAAATATACTACTGGTATAGGATACCAACCTGGACAAAGGTAAATTGCTAAAACTAGATTCATTTCTAAATCTGGACAGAATGAAGGTAATTCTGGAACTTCATATGCTTTAATCAGTTATATACATAGCTATGGATCTAATAAAGTTTATCTTTCAAAGCATGTCAATTCTACAAATTATGTGAGACCCATTAGACAAATATGGGTACCTAAAGTGTTATTGGCTAACCTGTCTGGACCCAAGAAAATCTAGGTACCAAAATCATCTCCCGTCTAAATCTGTTTTGTAGGGAACTTGCTTAAAGAGCTCCTGTAAAGAGACATGGTACTTGGACAGTGGATGTTCAAGACATATGTCAGGAGACTTCTCTTGTTTCAAGAGTTTAATAAAAGTTGATGGAGGCTTTGTCACCTTTGGTGATAACTCAAAAGGGAAAATCATCGGCCCAGGCCAGATTGGTAACACTGATTCAATTTTGATTTCTAAAGTTTTATTTGTTGATGGCCTTAAATACAATTTATTAAGTATTTCTCAGTTATGTGATGATGGTTTTCATGTTAAATTTGAAAATGATTCTTGCAAAGTTTTTGATTCTAAGAATGTTTTGGTATTTTCTGCCTTAAGAAATGAAAATGTTTATGCTGTTAATCTGAATTCTTTAGCTAAGCAGAATATTAATTGTTTGAATTCTTTTCATAAAGAATCTTGGCTATGGCACAGAAGATTAGGACATTGCAACATTCACTCACTTAGAAAACTTTCTAGGAAAAACCTAGTTAGAGATCTACCTAAGTTAGAATTCCCAAATGATAGAGTGTGTAACCCCTGTCAAAAGGGAAAACAACACAAAGTTTCTTTTAAATCAAAGAAAGAAGTTTCAACTTCTCAACCACTTGAATTGGTTCACATGGATTTGTTTGGACCATCAAGAGTTTCTAGTTTAAATGGGAAGCACTATGTTTATGTTCTTGTAGATGACTTTTCTAGATATACTTGGGTATATTTTCTAGCTCACAAAAGTGAAGCTTGTTCTTACTTTGTTAAATACTCCAAGTCTGTAGAAAATCTTAGTGGACTCAAGATTAAGACCCTGAGAAGTGATCATGGTCGTGAGTTTGAAAATCAAGATTTTGAATCTTATTGCTCACACAATGGCTATACTCATAACTTCTCTGCCCCTAGAACACCCCAACAGAATGGTGTAGTAGAAAGAAGAAACCGAACTCTTCAAGAAATTGCTAGAACCATGCTCAATGAATATGACCTGCCTATTTACTTTTGGGCTGAAGCTGTAAATACAGCTTGTTATGTTATTAATAGAGTCTTGATTAGACCAGTTCTTAAGAAAACCCCTTATGAATTGTGGAACAATAGAAATCCCAAGGTTAATTACTTTAAATTTTTTGGTTGCAAAGTATTTATTCTGAATACTAAAGATAATCTGGATAAGTTTGCTTCCAAAAGTGATGAAGGAATTTTTCTGGGTTACTCTATTTCAAGTAAAGCCTATAGTGTATTCAATAAGAAAACCAAATGTGTGGAAGAATCTGTTCACATCAAGTTTGATGAAACTGATCCACATGAGCCTAAAACCTCTCTTGAAAATCTTGAAGAAGATTTTTCTATTCTGGACCTTAATGATAAATCTAAAGAACCTGTTATAAAAGTATCCAGTTCTGGACTTTCTCCAGAATCTGCTTCTATTGAACCCGAACATATAGATGAACCTGAAATTTCTAGTCCAACCTTTACTAGATCAACGAGGATTCTAAAGAATCATCCTTTAGAAGCTGTTGTTGGTAATCTGGATAGAGGAACACAAACTAGAGCTTCTCTAAGAAACCAGGTTGAACATCAAGCCTTTCTTTCACAGCTGGAACCCAAAAATATCAATGATGCTATCAATGATGAATTCTGGGTAATAGCTATGCAGGAAGAATTAAATCAGTTTGAAAGAAACAAAGTCTGGGAATTAGTTGACAGACCCAAGGACACTTTGACAATAGGCACAAAATGGGTTTTTAGAAATAAAGTAGATGAATCTGGAAATATAGTTAGAAACAAAGCTAGACTAGTTGCACAAGGATATAGTCAAGAAGAAGGCATAGACTATGAGGAAACTTTTGCACCTGTAGCTAGACTAGAAGCCATTAGGATCTTACTTGCATATGCTGCACATCTGGATTTCATGTTATATCAAATGGATGTAAAAAGTGCATTTCTAAATGGTTTTATAATTGAAGATGTTTTTGTAGAACAACCACCTGGATTTGCTAACCCCCATTTTCCAAATCAAGTTTTTAAACTTTCTAAAGCTTTGTATGGTTTAAAACAAGCTCCAAGAGCTTGGTATGATAGACTTAGCAATTTCCTTATTTCAAAAGGTTTTACCAAAGGGATTGCTGATCCAACTCTTTTTATTAAAATAATTTCTAAAGATGTTTTAGTTGTACAAATATATGTTGATGATATTATTTTTGGATCTTCTAAACACTCTTTATGTACTGATTTTTCAAAAAGTATGCAAAATGAATTTGAAATGAGCTTAATGGGAGAGCTTAAGTACTTTCTTGGATTTCAAGTATTTCAAAATGAAAATGGTATTATTTTGAATCAAAGTAAATATACAAAGGATCTTTTAAAACGTTTTGGTCTGGATAGTATCAAGGAAAGTGAAACTCCTATGAGTACTACCTGTAAATTGGATACAGATGAAACTGGGAAACCAGTTGATCAAACAAATTACAGAGGTATGATTGGTAGTTTACTTTATCTTACTGCTAGTCGACCTGATATTATGTTTAGTCTGTGTATGTGTGCTAGATTTCAAGCTAACCCAAAAGAATCTCATTTGCTTGCTGTTAAAAGAATTTTTAAATATCTCAAACACACGGTTAACTTAGGTTTGTTTTACCCAAAAGGACAATCCTTTGAGTTAATGAGTTATTCAGATGCTGACTTTGTTGGCTGTAAGCTAGATAGAAAAAGAACATCAGGAACATGTCATTTGCTTGGAAAATCCTTAGTTTCTTGGTGTAGTAAGAAACAGAACTCGGTTGCATTATCTACTGCTGAAGCAGAATATATAGCTGCTGGTAGTTGCTGTGCACAAATTCTGTGGATGAAACACACTCTTTTGGACTGTGGATATGTTTTTAAACATGTTTCAATCAACTGTGATAACACCAGTGCAATAAACATCTCTAAGAATCCTGTATCTCACTCTAGAACCAAAAACATAGATGTAAGACACCATTTCCTAAGAGATCACTATCAAAAAGGTGATATTTCTCTTGAATTTATTGGCACTGAACATCAATTGGCTGATATTTTCACTAAACCTTTAAGTTCGGATAGGCTAAGTTTCATAAGACATGAACTGGGAATGTTTAATCACAACTGATGTGAAATTCTCACCGATGTGAAATTCTCACCGACGTGAAAATTCTCACTGATGTGAAATTCTCACCGATGTGAAATTCTCACCGACGTGAAAATTCTCACTGATGTAAAATTCTCACCGATGTGAAATTCTCACCGACGTGAAAATGCTCACCGATGTAAGTTTCTCACCGACGTAGAAATTCTCACCGATGTACAACTCTCACCGATTTGTTTTTCTCACCGATGGTTAACTCACACCGATGCAAAGTTTAAAACTTCTGTCTGCCGCCAAGAATACGAATCGTTTTATTTTACTTTATTACTCTATTTTAATCGTTTATTTGGAATTCCTAAATGATAAAACTAAGTCTAAGCCACTTCTTACCTCACCGAGCTCAAAATCTCTCACCTTCGAACCTTAGCACCCAAATCGACCAAGAACCCTAAACCCGCGATGGCAAAAACCAAGCTTCCTATCGTCAGAGATGAAAGTGCAGAACCAAATGCTAAGAAGCAGAAGACACAGCATAAAGCCAGTGCTAGTGAAGTCAAAACTAGATCGGGAAGGCGACCAGTGAATCCTCACTTGCAGAATAGAGATATAGTAATCGAGAAGGAACTGTGCGTGGAATGGCTACTTCCTAGCAAATCCTTAGTGCTCGAGATTCTGGAAGACCAAAAATGGGTGGATTGTTTCTCGAATAACAATGGCCCATACTACCCGAAATTGGTAAAGCAGTTCTATGAGTTTGTAACCTTTGTGAAGTCTGAGAATGAGAATCGGGTAAGCTCTTTTGTAAATGGAAAAGAGATGTCTTTTTCTTCAGTAGAGTGGGCTGAGAGTTTAAAAGTACCCCATGAAGGTGTCTCTGGGTATGTATAAAGAGCAATGCCACCTAGTAGTGACATTTTTGATTATGAGACCTCTTTACAAGAGCTGACTGGGAATGGAAATCAAAGGCAAGTGGTAGCTGCTGAAATGGATGGAGAGAATCGACTGCTTTTCAAATTTGTTCAGCATGTGTTGATACCGAGGAGAGGAGATTTTGCAAATCTGAGATATCAAGATATCTATCTTCTTCATTTGCTAAGACATGGTGTAAAAGTCAATCTGTGCAGATTGTTGATGCTTCAAATGGAAGACATGATTAGACCAAAGTCAAAGACCAATGCTTTGTTCTTTGCCAAGCTGATTTCAGTGATGATAAAAGTGAAAGAAATAGCTGAGTCTCAGGATGAGACAGTTGTAGTCAAGAACAATTTCTGCATCACCTCGACTGTTTGCAAGTATATGAAAATTAACTGGAACCCATGGAAGGGAGAATGGGTCAGTGATGATCAGAAAATCTATGATAGGTTTAATCCTGTGGATTATCCCTCAAGACCAAAGGATATGAGAGATCCGAGTCTAAGACCTGATGAAGAGGAACCTGCTTATAGTGATGAGACAGAAGAAGAAGAAGAAGAAGAAACTCCTATGGATGTTGGAGGAGATCCAGACTTCCCCCAAGTCCTGTTGCAGAACTGGTTTATTCTAGGAAAGGAAAAGTAGAGGAAGTTTTGCCTACTTATGAGGAAGACCAGTCTGTACCTCACCAAGAAGAAGAGGAAAAGGAGAATGCAGTTGAATCGCCTGCTTCTGGTAGGTTAAGTATGAGTCCCTTAATTGGAAACTCAGCTATACCTGCTGCTGAAGAAGAAAGAGATAGAGAAGAAGCTGTACCTGTATCAGAAGATCTTCTAGATGCTGCACCTGTAGAACTTGTGGTAGAAGATTCTGATGAAGAACGGCCAGCAGAAAAGGCTGTTGTGATACATGAGAATGCACCCATTGTGGGGGAGCATCAGTCTGTGCTTGGAAATGTTACAGTAGCTGTTGAGCTTGGAGACTGGGTAGAAGACCGAGGGTTTATAGTCTGTGGATTGGATTATCCAGATTCTGACAATGAGATGTCTGTGGATAGACCAAAGACCAATTATGATCTTGCTGCTGAGTTGTTGCCAGACGATGTGGTCAGATTTCATGATTTGACTAAGCTGAAAGAGGACCCCAAATCCAGTTTTGTTGAAGAAGTGAAGCTAATGGAAACCTCTCTTGCATCCTCAATCAATTCAATAATGACTAATTCTGTAGTTAATTTGGCCTCAGCAAGGGGATCTGCTGCAGTTGTCTCAAGTGATTTTGTCTCCAAATCAGATCTTGAATCCATGAAGGATGAGATAAAAGAATCATTCAGTGCTTCAGTTGCTGAGATGAAGGAAAGATTTTATGAAGAAATGAAAGTGCTAGAGAGATCCTTCGAGCTATCTCTGGCTTGTAATTTATCTTCCTTTATGTCTGAGATTTTGGAAGAAGTGAAAGAATTCCAGACTCAGTCTTCAAGAATCGAAGCTGATCTGGAAGCTCTCAAGACATCACTGGTTGCTTTGGATACCTATATGAGCTCCAAGTCTCAAGCTGACGAGGACCTAGCCTATGTGAAGAGTGTAGTCAGCCAGTTTGTCTTAGTGTTTGAAAGTTTCAAAACCTCAGTGAAGGATCATGTTCAATTACAAGACTCTCAAGTTCAAAGCCTAATCAGTGGTTTGTCAAAGAGTTTTAAAGAAACTGTTTCCTTCTCTCTTGGCCCTCTCACATCCAAACCATCAGTTGATATGAACTCAGTTCGAGCAATATTGAAGGAGGAGATTGGTTCTATTCCTACCAGTGGTTCTGGGGACTCATCAGAGTTAAGCCGAGTGGTGCTTTCTACAAGGGATTCTGCCAGAGAAATCATGAAGATAGTTCAAGATTTTATGAGAGAAGCCTCTGCCTCTCAAGAAGCCATAAAAAGCAAAGTGGACTACTACTTCTCCAAAATTTTCACCAAGCATCAACTCGAACACCACTTCAAGCTAATGTTGGAACACATGAAGCTCCCTCCAGTCACTCAAGCTTTCAGAGAACAAGTGAGCAAGCTGAGAGAACTGACTCCTGCCTTAGAGAAATTCATGGAGAACAAAGATGATTTCATCTCTGCTATGGAAAGAGGAGGAGGAATTATTATGGATTTTAGAAATCTGCTGCTGCCCTTCTTGCATGTTGATGCTAGACCAGTCATCATCCCTCCTGCTTTGCCTGCTTCTGCCTCAGCTGCTTCCTCAGTCCAGCTGACTCCTGTTCAAGCCATTCAAAGCC
Organism: Viscum album; assembly: GCA_963277665.1. Taxonomy (NCBI): domain Eukaryota; kingdom Viridiplantae; phylum Streptophyta; class Magnoliopsida; order Santalales; family Viscaceae; genus Viscum; species Viscum album. The sequence goes on along the minus strand of OY728119.1, from coordinate 1,494,060,758 downwards.
TCAAACCAATGATCACCCAAAAAATCTTCAACCTACAAGCCTGACTCTGTGTCAGTGGCCCAGCCTCCTTTAATCTTTTCTGGCATTCCCAAACCTTCACCTGAATCCTCACCACCCGAGCATCTTTCTGATCCCAAAGGAACATCTCACATTGCAGATGCGGATTGAACCAGTGGCCAAGCTTTTTGATAGGAATTCCTTTGTAATCTGTTTTTGTTGTACTTTTTGACTACTATAATACAGAACACTTTTTACTTCTCTTTGTTCTATTTCTCTCCTATATATATATATATATGCTTTCCCACTTTTTGATTATCACAAAGGGGGAGAACAATAAGAGAGGGGGAGAAACTTTTTATGCGAGAATAAGGAGGAGAACAAAATGAGAAATATTTTCAATGGAGAAAAATAAGGCATAAGGGGAAACACATTATCCTTTGTTTTGTTTCCATTTTTTATCTCTGATACCTTATGTCTATATAGTACCTTATTATTTTTACCTCTGATAACTTATGTCTATATCATACTATTTCTATTATCTATGATGCTGTTTTCTCTGAGAAAATTGAATTCAATATTATACTCTTTACTATTATATTTTCACTATGTTAACTGCCCATATCATAAATTGTGATTATCAAAAAGGGGGAGATTGTTGACCTCACCTATTTTGATAATCTCAATCATGTACTCATATGTGTTGAAAATCCCAATTATGTCTTCATTCTCTATGATATTGTTAAATATTGTTGATCTATACTTTAATTCTTTCCAATCTATGATCAAACCAATAATAATCTTTAAAATAGTCTTTGGAATATGTTAATCATCATTTATCCATGTTCATACAAGTTATAAATTGATTCTAACACAATCAGATGTGTTCTGCATAAAACAGATAAGTAATCTGTCTATAGCTACTGATAAAGAGCTACCGGTAACCAGTCTACCGATAGACTTAGTCTACCGACAGACAGCTACCGATAGACTTAACACAGAGTTACCGATGTACTTATAAATACAGCTACCGATACAAACGTAGAGCTACCGGTGTAAGTATAAATAGCTACCGATGGAATAAGTCACTGATGGACGAAGCTACCGATAGACTCACAGCCACCGATGCATGTACCTACCGACGCATGGAGCTACCGATGCATGTACCAACCGACGCATAGAGCCACCGATAGAGTCAAAGCAACTAATGACATCAAGCTACCGATTCTCAAGCTACCGATGTTCAAGCTACCGATGTTGATTACCTACCGATCACTCAACTCACTGTTTGAATTTCTTTATTTCCTATATTTAATCTATCTAACGGTCATATCATGTACATTTTAATGATTTGTCAAATACCTGATAAAGGTTGTCGGATGTCAGGAACCCGTACCTCGTACCTGCTGAAAAGAAATCTTTTCTGTCCCCTGATGGGAGATAAATACGAGAAGACTACATACCAGAAATATGCGAACGTGTGAAGAAAACAAACAACAAGAAGCGAACCAGAAAAGTGCGGTGCATCCATTATACCAAAAACGACACAAGCACAAGAGGAACACAGAGAAGCTCATAGACAATCAAGCATACTCGAGGAGTGTTCTGTGCATACAAGAAGAACTTCATCGACTACATTCTCACCACCTGTGAACCTGGAGCATACGACACTCTGTTTCTCAACAAAAACAAGAAGAGGACTCAGACTCACTTCTAATCGAATCCAAAGGAGTCCAGAGCTATACTGAAATCACCAGAACCATCTCTAAACTCTACATCTCTTGTTCTGTGATTTATTACCATTAATTTCGAGTAGTGTGTGTTATCTGCTATATCTAACACATACACTGTCTCCTGTACTCAAACTGAAGGATCAGTAAATCCTTACAAAACTCTTTCATTCTTTCTTTCCCACGAAGAACTGTGGTAGAGGTCGTGTGTGACCTGGACAGCTGGTTGCTGTTGTACTGTTTCCCACGAAGAACAGTGGTAGAGGTCTTGGACCTGGACAGTTGTAAACTGTTGAACCCCGATCCAGGGTGTGGATCATTTTTATATAAACTTTTGAGAGGACTAAGTCTCGGCTTGAGACTGAACCTCTTGGTTACATTGTTGTGCCATCTATTTCGAAGTTTTATTCCGCTTCTAATCACTTTAAAAACAATACTGTTTTTAAAGATTACTTTGATAATTAAATTAGCAAGTGTTTATGTTAAGTGTAGATTAGTAAGTTAGTTTCAAAAGATAATCACACACTCCTGTGTTGGTTAACTGGGAATTAATCAATCCCTTGAGAACCTAACAGAATCTCTACTTTAATATAAATTCACTACAGTTTAATTTATTATTTTATTTGGGGGTCTTTAAGACACTGCTTTTAAATATAGAAATTTTAATTGGTACTCAATTCACCCCCCTCTTGAGTAAACCACTCCGACCAACAATGTTAACCATAAAAAAGGATGACTATATCTATAATTTATGGTTTTTTATCCAATGCACATATTGTTATCATTTCACTATCAATAATTTGATACAGAAATGGGTATGATATCGAACTGACTATAAATACTAACACCAAACAGACTTTTATAACAAGCACAAACAATTAGAACCAAACCAAAACACGTTTAAGAAAATGATTACCAATACTGTGTGACCCATAAATGGGGTAATTTTATTTTGATCCTCTTCTATCTATTCCCAGAAAATTATTAATGTTTTTATTCTCCACTCACTATATTCTGTTATAATCATTGAAACATTTCTAAAATCTATTATCCCCAGTTTTTAATTTATGTATCCATCATCTCAACTGAATTAAATTTTCAAACATTTTATTTGAAAAACATTTAATCTTATAAAATTAATTCTATATCATTATAAGTCATCAAAACTCCAATACATGATCATAAATAATATCTACATTTAGTTTCAATTAAAATTAGAAATTATTCTCCATGTGATAACCAAAATAATCACATACATATCTCTATAATATACTCACATATTCAACTCCATGCATCCATGAATTCATACTTGAAAAGTTCTAGTTAATAAAAACTTACTCACAATGTGGTATTTTTTTGATCATCATAAATTTTTTTATGAAATCTTATGTTTGTAACATGATTCAATATTATAACATCTTAATTAATTATCAATAAATCACGAAATGTACTTATTTCCCATGACATGCATGTATCACTATTCTCAAAACATTCCTCATTTTTATCTTCATTATCAAACAAAATCATAGCTTGAGATTTCTATTCACCCTATATCACTGAGTACCTGAGATTTAATCATAATCACAACACAAATCATGATATTTAAATCATTTGGGAATATGTCAAGAATCATTAAGAATAATCTCATTTAAGAATATTTATTTCTAGAACCCTAACCCATTTCGAAAAGGAACTGAGCATTATTAATTAAAAATGATTTGTCAAATTTCAGTAAGAATCATTATAATGAACATCGTGAACTCTAAAATGACTCTTACTAACATTCAAATTAACATTATGAAAGTATATATTATTATTGTTTTTGATCTCCAATTCTAGAATGACTCTTTCACAAGAGATATTTAATTATACGTTTCTCAGTGAGAATCTTGATGTGGCCCTTATGTGTTCTAAAAATGTATCTTATGTTCTCACTTATCATCAAACACTTTGTAAAATCGTTAAAATGTAACATAAATTGACTTATATACATGATGGTATGAGTTACCTATGACTACCAATTTTCATATTTTAACTCATAACTCAAAAAATCATCAAATCGTATTATAATAACTTTGTGCCTTCACTAAATGCACCTCTAGCTACTAAAATTCATTTCAAAAAAATTCTAAATTCCTTAATACATATATTGATAAAAATACCACATCATCCATAAGTGGGGTTTATGGGTTTAATGGATAATTAAATCATTATCTACTAAGTCATCTTAGAATAGATGGTAATCTAGTTGTTAGAGAGATTAAATAAGAATATAATGGATGGATGAAGATGGTTATTAGTTGAGTGTGCAACATTCCTTTTTAATTAAACTAAATGGATAATGAAACATATGGGAATATCTATTAGATGATAATTAGATTTAGATATAAATAGTTTATAAATTTTGAAATAGGATCTATATTAATTTAATTTAATTATGATTTGATTATTGAAATAGAGTAAGAATATGTTCACATGAAAACCATAAAAATTATATAATTTTTTAAAACAACCCATTTAGATAACATTAAAATATTCCATTCAAACATTTTTTAAAGTAAAAAAATATTATAAATTAACTTAAACAATTATTGAAGCATAGATAAGGGCATCCATAAAATCATCTAAAAATATGGATATGGGGAGGTAGATTACTAACCAAAAAGAATAGGTTTTGTCTCTTTAACTTATAATTATCAGATTTGGTAGATAATTTATCATAAGAAATGAAATTGATAGAGGACATGATAATATTGAAGAATAAATATAGGGAAAAAATTATGGTTTTTATATAAATAAATTTTATATAGATTTTACAAATAAATAAATTCATTCATTACAATATTTATTTTAAAATGATATTAGAAATAAATCCTTACAATTTTCATAATAGTTGAATAAAAATATATTGAATGAGAAAATTTTATTTGAATTTATAAATCTTATTTAAAACATAACATAAGATATCAATGGGTTAATCCAACAAAATAACACTATATAATAGTGAATAATGTGGAAAAAATGAAACATGTCTCAAGGAATTGAAAATGAGACCAAGAAACCCTAACCTTTATTTTGATCATCTGCAAATGTGTTTTAACCTCATATATAAAAAAATAACCATTTTAATAACTTATTTTAGATCCTTATTAATTTAATAATAAATTGAAAAAAATAAATTATAATCATTATTTATATATTTTTTAGTAAGTTATTATTTATTTCCATAATCAGATGTTAGTGATTTTGAATGTTTCACACACACATTGCAATGTCAATATAAATAACCATTAATTTATATTGATTTACTATTTCTTGGATTATTTAAGGTACTATTATAGAAACTATATAATTATTTATAAATTTTTAATTTGATTCCATTGTATTTTTAGTTATGATTTCTGAATATGAACTCAGTGATAAGCTTGTTTGGTAAATTTAATCAATAAATAGTGGTAAACTAATAATGGATTAGATATTATCAAAATAAATAAGCCATCCTTTCAAAATCATTAATATTTTCAAAAAAAATATTTTTTTCATTAAATATATTATTAAAACCATCTGAGTAAGAGGATAATGAAAATTTATATATGTCATTTATGGAAGTGGTAATCCAAAGATAACATGAATTCAATATAATAGTTATATTAATTAAATTATATCAAAATGAATAGTATAATATTAGAGAAGAAATATAAAAAATAAAAAGTTAGGGATTAGATAATACCCTTATTGAGGACTTAAATATTATCTTTAATTTGTTATTGAATATGGAGGACATGTGGAAATGAAATCGGATTTACATTCTCTCAAGAAGAACGTACTTCATGTACCTCTAAAATTTCAAAATTCTCATAAAATTATGGTGGACTTAGCCCACCCAGAGTTCCCAAAATCATCTAAACAACCTCCTTTTCAATCTTTGAATGCTCTTGGGGTGGATTCATCTACCTACTAGGAAACTGGGTCTCATATTTAAGGCTTGTATCTGTTTTCTAGGCTATCTATGAAAGATGCTCCTCTCAAATCCACCCTTCATTAGTCTTTTCTCCATCCTCGGTTTCTGGTAGTTTCTCTAGGATTATCTTTTTCCAGTTCAAAGGATTGAACTCATGTGATGACCTTATCAGTGTCATCTATTGAGGATTCTTATTTAATGCTCAGATGCACCTTAGTGGCCCAGTTCTGAGAAGAAAATCCACCACTATGGTTATTTGAGAACTTCATTTGTACATGGGGATTATAGAGGCTAGCCTACGTATCAGAGCTGAATAAAAAATCATTCTGCATTGCTCTGACTTCATGTGAGGACTTAACTAGGATTTGGCTAGGACCCCCTACTCGATTAATAGGTGGCGTTTCTAGACCTATCATTGGTCCGTGTAGGTCTGTCACGGTCGGGAGTCTCCTTTTGCAGGGTTATGGATTAAGATTTTAGGGTTACCAATTAGTTTTAACAACATTGATTTTTTAGAAAGGATATGGAACCTCATGAGTGAGTTTCTGTGCATGGGAGACTTCTCAATTAAGCCTTAAAACCCATCCATGGTTGGTATCTACACCTCCATGGATCCCCCAACCTCTCAAGAGATATTGATTCTTTGAGTTGGAGATGATTTGGAATGGAGATAATCACTTTTTTATCCATCGGAACCTCATTACAATACATACTATCTTTATAATGGCCAGGCTGTGATGGTGTACAAAAAGAAATCGTTACATCATGTGTCACACTGTCATAAAATCCTCTTGTCCAGTGAAGTATCTTCCTCAGTAGTAAAATGTGGCACCACACCCATCTGATCATTCATCCAGACCAACTATTTCATATTTGGTTGGCCCCTCGGATCCAATTCCGGTTGACTCCTCTCTCTCTCTCTCTAAATTTTTGAGTCAGAGTGTGGAAGATACATTTTTCATCAATGCATGGACATTGTTCAATTTTTTTGAGGTTTTCCTTAGATCTATTAGGGTTTAATGTTCATTCTAATATCTTATTCCATATAAGGTTTTCACTCCAAGGGAATGATATTTTTAGACCAGATACCCCCCCTCATGTTCTCCTCCCCACCACAACCCTGGTTCCTCTTGTTACTTCACAGTTTCACATACAGATAGATATAGTTTTTATTTTGTCTATAATAATGCATAACTTCTTTTTTATTGATATCTGATGGTGATTTGGATCATTCCCAACCGTCAATGGATGAGGTTCAATCCCCCCTTGACTCTACCTCCCACTTGAATGGCTTTAAGGTTCTATAATCTCCTCAATTGAACCTCATGCCTAAGGAGGTCCATTTTAGGAAGATAGTTACATAAATCTCTTATCATTGGGGTGTGTACGAGGGCCATTTCTATTTGAAAATTGATGTTCTATTTCTCAGGGGTTCCTTTGATCCTTACAGTTCATGGGGCCAAATCCATGATGCCCCTCTCCCGATTCTTGTTCGGAACACCCGTGGTATTGGTTCTTGGGATAAAAAATACACCTTTATTATGAAATGAATCATTATAATGTTTTGGTTATTGCTATTCTCAAACCCAATGAACTTCCAATCAAGATTCAATGCTTTTCTCAATGGATTGCCTTGGTTGGTCACATGCATGGTGATGCGATAAACAACCATATTTGGATTTCTTGGGATTCTTCTCTTGTGGGGAAACGTGGGGTCTCAAATTAACACATTTAAATGATGATTAGTATTGTTAATCAATCCTTCCTTCTCTCCTTTGTGTATGGAAAATTTGATGTGGCAGCTATGGAATATCAAAGGATGGATCTAGGTGAGTTTATTCTAGGGAATGTTTCTTGATTTTTTGGGTGGATTTTAACACAATTATGGATCCAAAATAGAATAAAGTAAGTAGTATTGACTTACGGTAGGGAAAAAATAATATTCTTCCTTCGATTTAAGAAACAATCTTATAGATCTAGGGTATTTTGAGACAAATATATATGGTGTAATAATCAAGAATGGAGACAAAGAAAATGGTGTATACTGGACTAGTTTCTAGACAATATTTTGGAAATTTCTTAATTTTCATATGTAAAGAAGTGTAATCTAGTGAGATAATTATCTGACCACTCTCCTATTATCATCCCTCTTTAGTCCATAACAAGCAAGCACACAAGATTCAATTTTTCCAAGCGGTGGATATCATATCCCACATTTGGAAATTTTGTTAACATGTACCATGTAAACCCATGATGAACACATCATGTCTGGGATTTTATAACAATATGAGATTCCTTAATTGGAGCTTATTATTTGGAGTGCTAACTAAAAATCATTCTACAAGGGTTTGGAGTCCTTGAAAATGGAGATCAAACATGCTGGGATAAGATTAGCGGAATATTGGGATGATGAAATTTCTGGCGATATCATTAGAAGTAATAGATGGTTCTCAAATTTTTTTCTTAAGGTGGAAAAATCATATCATAAATTCACTAGAGCTTTTTGGCCCAATAAGGGTGATCATAAGACATGTTTTTCCCATGATTGCAACAAAGATAAGAAGAAAACATTTTCTCCTAACCTTCATATGAAGGATGGTACTTTCAATAATGATCTGAACATGGCTGGAGGTAGGGTTGCGTCCCATATAAAATATCTTCATGGTATGTTAATCACATCATGTAGGATGGTTATTCAACAAGGAATACTATTCTATTTGACAATATTCAAAGCGTGGTTCCTGAGTCAGTGAATTATTCTATTGGTAACATGATGGATGAGAAATAAATTTGGGATGATTTCAATTTTTTCAATCCTGATAGTTCTATAGGACTATATTGTTTCCCTAGACCCTTCTATAATAAAGACTGGTGTAAAATGAAAATTAAGTTGGTGAAAATCATTCATGACTTATTTAGGGTGTGTTCTGCCAACAGTGGTCTAAGATACAACAATGATCATTATTATAATGTTTAAGGATCCTTCCTATATCAGTCAATTTAGATCAATAAGTCTGAGAAACTTCTCTTACAACATGTTGGACATTATTTTTAATAGAAGGGTATCTCCTCTTCTGCATAAATAGGTATCAAAATAGAAACATGGCTTCATTCAAGGATGATTTATTTAGGCCTCAATTGGTTTGGTTCTAGAGATGATTGTAAAATCTAACATCAAAACAATGGTATGTAATATTTCACTTAAAGTCATTTTGGGAAAATAGTATGGTAGAATGGAATGAAGCTTCATTATAAAGTGATGTTTAGGATGAGATTTTTCAAGTGGGTGATTGAAATTATTTTCAATTATTATAGTTTGACATGGATTTTTTTCACTCTTAATGGAAAAAATTTGGGGTTTTTTAAGATATCTATGGTCTGTGACAGGGGGATTTTATATCTCCAAGTATATTCATCCTATCCAAGGATGTTCTTAGTAGATACATCACGAGGATTATTATTGATTGATCTATTATACACTATCCATGCAGACCTAATTTCACTGGTATCTCTTATTTACACATTGTGGATAATATCATTATTTTTTTAATGGGAGAAGCAGTTCTCTCCTCAATCTCAAAAAGGTCCTGGATGAATATAGAATGTGGAGTGGGAATCTTATAAATAAAAAAAATAGAATATTTTAATTTCAAGTCATTCATCAGAGAGAAGGAGTAGGAAGACTGAGAATTCCCTTATTATTCCAAGGAGTAAGTTTCTGATGGAATATCTAGGTGTAGATATTTCTCTAGGTCAAATAAGTATTCATCACTTTAAGGGTACCTTGGATAGAATATCAAGTCAGGTAAATAATTAGAAAAATTAGTTTCTATCATTTGGGGTATGTATTACCTCTGTTAACTATGTTCTTTCATCCATCCCCATGCATATTTTTCCACTCTCTGATTTCACAAGATATTGATAATAGTAATGGAGAAATTTTTTTGAAGTTTTTGTGGGATGAAAACGATGATGGGTGATTTCCTTAGGCTTCGTGGGAGAGGATGGATAATGATACGAAAGTCGGGGCATAAATGTGAGAATTGTGGAGGATTTCATGCATTTTGTTGAAGAAAAATTGTTTGGGACACTCTAGATGGTCGTTTTATAAGGGGTAAATTCATATCACAGAAGTATGATTCAACTGTGGGTGTTACAAATGACATGGTTACAAGAATATTGAAAATAGTCCAAGTCCATTCTAGGGATCTCTATCAACATGCACGCTGGGTTGTTGGCCACGGTGATATCAGTTTCTAGAATCAGAACTATGCAAGATCGATGATATGGTTCCTAGGGTGCCCAACCATTATATTTCCTTCATGGAGTCTTTCAGGTTTATTTTTTTATTCACACTACTTTCAATTTTCAATTGTGATACATATTTGATAATATCCTACTAAATGATGAAGAGGAGAGGTTGGTGTCCACAAGCTCTCTATTAGGTATTTTCAATGCCAAAGAATTCTTTATTATATGTCACGGCTCTGCAAATAGGGATGAATAGGGGGGATTCATTGGTTTCAGGGTATTCCCTAAAAATTTTACTTCCTATTTTGGCATATCATAAATCATTCCATTCCCCTGGACAAAGAGATACAATGAAAAGGAATCTCCCTTGTATCTAAATGTCATTGTGGCTCAATGCCAAGTGAAGAATAAACCATTCATGTTTTATTTCATTGGGAATGGGTAAAAAATACCTGGAAGAGGCTTTTAGAGTTATTCAAGTTTGGAGGAAATTATTGATTAAGTGATAAATTTTCTCATAGATGGTAAAATAGTACTTGGAATAATAAACATGAGCAGAAGGTTAGACTGTGTAGTTATTTGTAGGGTGTTGAACCATATAGAGGGAGATGTGTTATTATTTGCATGAGGGTATTCAGAGTTCACATTTTTTCATATGGAGAGATAATGTAGTATGACAGCCGAACATGGATTTCTTTAGGAGAATTAGAATAGGGCGCCGTAATTGAGAAACATGATTTTAGAAAGATATTTCTCCCCAATGTCTCAGCAGTTTCCACGACAGGGTAGATGGGTTATATTGAACCTGCATCATGTTGATCTGAAATTAAACATTGATCTGTTCTATACACATGGTATTATGTGGGTTAGTGGTATTTTTTTATGGAAGGGTCTCCATGGTGCTCACTTTCTCATCTGATAATAGTCAAGGTGACTATCTTATGGTGAAAAAAAGGAAATTCTTAGTGGCATAGAGCATTGTATGAATAGAAATCTAAACCTGGAATTAGTGGAGAAGGATTCATTAATCATCTAAAAATCCCTTCAAAAATGCAGATATCTCATGGAACATCATCTATATCATCCAATGCATTAATATTCTCTTGAGTGACCAATTTTAGGTGAGTGACATGACATGAAGGTAATAAGGTACCAAAAATCATCGCCTATAGGATTATTCAGAATGGACATTTACCTTATTTACTAGTATGGGATTTGTACTCCCCCCACAAATTTGTGAGAATTTTTAGAATTGATGCACTCAGTCAACATTTTTTTCCGACCCTAATGTACATGGGATTCTTGTTGTTCCTAACAATAATTAAATTCCTAATTTCATTAATGGAGGACTTGAGACACATTATTGTAATTAGGGGCTTCCAAAAGAGGTATATGGATATATATAAAGTAAAATGTTTATATTTTAAAAGATATTCTAAGGATAAGTGTGGTCTAAATTGGGTTTATGTGAGATCTACTTCTAAGTGAAAAGGAAGTACTTTTCATTGGAAACTATAGTTAAGTGAGGGATAAAGATGGATGACATGGTAGTTAGTCCAGTTAGGTGAAGAAATTATTATGAGAAATGTGTGTATGGATTTCCAAACAAACAAAGTTATTCTAGAATGTCTATGTGTAATTTAAATTTCATAATGTTTGTGACACATTATGTTCCCAATTTTTATCGTAAGGATCCATGACTAAATTTTTACCATGAAAATTAATTTTTTACTAAAAAATAAGATAAACGTTATTACCAAATTTAAACATGTTGGTTTTAAATTTGGACTCCATTAAATTTAATTAAATTCCTAAATATGGGAAAATTATATTTTTAAATAAATAATAAGGTATGGAAAAAATTATTTTTTCAGAAACTTTTGTTTGTATACATTAACATTCTCTGTCAAAATTTATTATCAATTAGTAATAAATGAGTGGTAATTTATATATTTTATATTTAAAATTCATATTATAGTTATTTAAAATATATTAATTTAATTTATTTATATAAAACGTTTATAAATACAATTATTTGAAAACTATTATTTTAACATATTAACTAATCTTTATCTTGGTTACTTATTTTAATGTTAAAAAATGAAAATGGAATTTTGAAAGAAAGTGGATGTTTTAAATTTAATATAAAAAACATAAATCATAAACTATTTTTTAGAAAATATTTACTTTTAATCCATAAAATGAATTATTTTTTTTAATTTCCATATAACACTTATTGAATAGATATTAATTTACTACCTTTATATATTATTAATAAATTTCATCGAAATCATGTTTTAGTAGTGGTTTATTTCATTTAGATAATGATTCCCAATATTTTTAAAAAATGGTTATTTAGAAAATACCACATTTATATTAAATGATGTTAACTAAATACTATTAAAACTAATTATTGATATTATAACAATTTTATCAACACATTGATATTAAAATATTTCTTTTAATTTTATAAAGACATTAAATTAATCTTTAATAAAAATAATATGTAATTACTATTTTTTTAATAAAATTATTTTAGTTATGTTTTATATTTTTATATAATTATTTAATATCATTGACTAATATAAACAATAAAAATATACCTATTGGAAACTTTTATATCATATTATTATACTTCAAATGGCCATATGTCCAATGATTATATGTCCAATGACCATATGTCCAACATTTTAGGATGTGTATCCTAGTTTATATCATCTAAAGTTAAAAGAATTAGATGTTTAAACATATGATTTTTGTGCATTGAAAATTTAATCTGTGATAGATGAATGGGATTTGTTTGTAGGTAAATTTATTTCAACTCTTCCGCACTAGTAGGGTCATTTAAATGTTGTATCTTACAATGATATGATGTGTGGTCTGAAATGATGGTGAACCTTATAGAGTTAATTCTATAGAATGAAGAATCTAGAAGTTTATATTGGGGTAAGCGGATGAGTGAAATAGTTCAACTAACAATCGATAGTGACATTCCATTTGGAATATCCTCCATGAATATGGTACGGTGGTATGACATGTACAGCTTGAAGAATTTCCTATAAAAGGAATCCTGGGTTAACCCTTATTAGATAATCAATGTGATAAATATTGAATCTAATGCATGCATAGTACATTAAAATTTTAAAGAGTGTTAATCATTTTTTAATGAAATATTAATCGTTGGGTTTGTCAAGATATTTGTATTCTTTTTTTATTATGGTAATATAAAGAAGTTGTGTTGGTTCCTCCTGTGCGGGTTTTAAAAAATTCTAAAGCTTCTTAAAATTATCCTATATTCATTTACTAATTCATGTACTATAGTTTCATGTAATAACATTTCTCGTATTTCCATTGAATTTTTTATTTTCTCTTGAGATGTGTATGAGGATTACTTAGTACATAGGCCAGTGTGTAGTGACTTATTACATCCGATAAATATTTTTGAGAGGAAATCAATATTCTGGAGGTTTGGTTTTCTGCTACGCTGATATGTGTGTGAACATCTAGTTGGTCGATGATCATACTTCTACTATTTTTATTTATAGTACATGCGATCAGTTTTTCATGTGACTATTCACATCATCCATCCCAAAACAAGTGGAATAAAAGTGATAGGTTCTAAGATCTTGGTTTTCACACTAGTTTCTTTTTCAAGGATTCTATCATATGATGGTAAAATCTAAATTTATAAATTCATGGGAATAGATTTTTTATTTTTGTGAATGTTGATTAAAGACCGATTGATTCAGGAGGACATAGATATTCCATTTTCCAATGTAAATCGATTAATAATAAATAAATATTATTGGGAATTATTTTATAGGAAATCATTGGTGGTGGTAAGAATATATCTGGAAAGATATGTTTCTTTTGGCATTCATGAGATGAAGAAAATATAATAAATTCTATAGTTAATGGAATACAAGAATGAAAAATTTATGCCCCTGGACAGGGTTTTCTTGTTGTGATGATTGTTTAGATTAATGTTTTCACAAGGAAGGAAATTCGAATATCATTTGAATGACTTAAACATAATTTTTTTCCGTATTCAATTGTAGAAATAATTTTTTAATGAAGATGATTGGGAATTGATGTTATTATCTTCACACTCATAAAATTGGGATGAAATGGTCACAAAATTTTGTTACTCTATTGGAAAAAATGATATGGTATTTGGTGATATATAGGACATAGTCTTGAATGAAGAACTAAGGAAGAGGGTAGTTCATGCACCAACTATTAGTTCCCTTAATATTGATGGAAGGGAATGGTAACCATATCAAAATTACAAAAAGAATCCAATAGAATAAAATTCATGTGAAAGAAGTAAAATCATGTCATCTTGTCCTTATCCAACCTATTGGAAATGTGGGAATAAAGGAAATATCAATAAGGATAACAATATTTAGAAGGAGAACATTAGAAATATTTCAACGACCAATAGTTTAGATTCTATCAAACCAATAGAATAAAAAAGGTAGTCTATTATGTTTGAATATTATGACAGATGCTTTAGTGATTGAATATGGATCATCCTATCATTCAACTAGATTTTAGAGATGCATAGTCAATTATGTATATAGAATGTTCTGGAAAATTCCATCTGATAGATGGTGAATCCCTGTAAGTATATGGAAAAGTAGATGTCAACTTGTTAAAAAGAATGGTGGATTCTAAAAACCATCCAAAGTTCACCACATATCTAACCTTAGAAGGAATATTATTATTTTCTTGGTAATTAGATGATGTTGGTTGTGGAAAAAACATTAAAAATGTGGTATATAGGGTTACTCAATGATCCATAGTGATTGAATAAAATGTAATGGATGATAAAATTAAAATAAAAACAATTACAATGGGAGTATAATCATCAAAACCACATCATTTGATGATTCATAAGTGGAAAAATGTGTTTCAATGCCCTCTATGAAAAGAACAAGAATGTTTTAATGTCCAAGTGAATAATAAATCATGATCTCATAGAAATTGGACTTTGTGAATGTTGTGTTCTAATAAATATGAAAATAGTGAATTTTATCATAGATGGTTGGAATCCTGTAAATAAGAAGTCAGTACTTGTACACTCAAATGTTTGGGGACCTTCCCCTATTAAGCTTTATAGTGGCCATCTCTAATTTCTCCCTTTAATTAATGATGCAACTAATATCAAATAGATTTATACTCTAAAAGGTTTATGTTTTGATATCATCATGATTGTACTATTTTATCAGTTTGCTGAAGTGGGTGAAGAAAGAAAATTATTATATAATAATGTCCTAAAAATTTAATGTTTATGGAAAATATAATTCAGTATGTGTTGGTGATGAATTCTCTCAAGTCACTATTTATAGAAAACATAGTTTTTCTATTCAATAATTCTTATTTCCTACATCATGTCTTCTATTTTAGGAATATAATGATTAAATATATAATCCATAGCTTTAGATAAAAAGTTCTAATGATTTATGATTTTTGGATGATAACAAAATCGAAAGCCATAGATTTTTGGAACAATATTTATGATGTTCGTAATGAAGTTGTTTGATGGAAGATGATTGTTGGAAAATTTTATTTTTATTTTTATTTTCAAAATTCACCTCAGTTTGATAATGTTTTCAAAAATAGTGGTAGGAAGGAGATGGAATCAGATGAATAGGATCGAACAAAGTTTTGTTAACCCTTTCTATAGAATGTAGCAAAAAGTTTAAAGAATTTGTAGGAAGAAAAATCATCTCACATACTTTTTATACGATATGAAGTTGTGTAATGAAGGTTTTTAAAAAGATATTAGATGTAAAAATGTGTTATGGAATAAAAGAATATTATACCATGTTATTTTACAAATTCCATCAATCAATATTTTATACTATAATATTATCTGTAAAATGTTACAATAATTCAACGGATGAACAATGTTTAAAAAAAATATGGTGATGCATTTATGTTCTGATGATTTCCAACATCATGATAAACAAATTTCACACAACCCATGTGTTTATTATATGTGTAAAAAAGTTTCTAAACATATATATTTTATTATATAGTGTTCATAAGATGTTCACTAGGTATAATTCTACCTGATAGTTATTTTTCAAAATAAAGTGGTGATACAATGTTTACAAAGTCTTTAATGTTCAATGAGTTTTTAAGAAGTAGTTTTACAATGTTCTATGGATATCATTAGTCATACACAATTCGAAAATGTTTTTGATGTGTCAAAAAGAATGATATGAATTCTTAAGATGGAGGAGGAGAAAGACATTAGTGTCAAAAAAATTATCCAATGATTTTCTAAGAAGTATGGTTGAATTACATATGATGAATTATTTCATTTTAAATCATCTGAATTAAAAATATTATTATTATTGGAGAATAGATAAGTTTTTATAATGTTATTAAATGAAGGATATTGAGAAATGTTATCGGAATAATTCATTGGAAAATGTTTTTCAAACAAACTCATTGTACAATATTTATCAAAAGAAAATTTAAAAAGTTATAGAGTTTGTGTTTCTACAATATGGTCGGATAAACATGTGGTATAATAATCTAAGTGAAGATAAATGTTTTTTATAGATTATCAGACTAATATTTTGTATAGAGTTCATCCAAAAAATGTTTTATAATGGAATAATCAGATAGATAGTTCTAATTCATTTCCTCAAATTGGGGGAGTTTGTAAATTCTTTTAAAATGTTACAACTAAGTTTTATTGTATCATTGGACATACTCATACTAGATGGAGAAACACTTTGAATGTTCCAGAGAATAATAATTCATGAAATGTTTTTTGATGTGATTTTATTTATGAAACATTTCTTAAAGATATTAAATGTGATGATTCTATATTAGTCATTCAATGATAAAAATATCATCAAAGGAATTTTAGTGATTCTATATGAGGAAGTAGTATTTTATTATATTTTAATTTATGTGAATCTTTATGAATACTCTAAAATCCCTGATGAAATTTTTATTAATTGTTTGAGTGGGATTTTTTAAATTCATATATTTTTTTGAGAGTGAAAATAAATTTGAATTCGCTCATTTTCTCATCTATAAATATAATGAGTGTACAATGTATGTGATTACTTTTCTCTGTTGAGAAAGTTGAAGTGTTGAAGAATTGGTTTCAGATAGATATAGTAGGCGATCTTCTCAATAAAAAATTTGAGAAGTAAAGTTTCCAACCATGAAATATTTTTGTTGAAGAAGGTGAATAACAATAATAAGAATAATTTGATTTTGATCAGAATTATTATTATCAAAAGAAAGAAAAAGAAAAAAAATTTCACCAAAAAATAATTTATAACATTTAAATCATACATACATAAGTGTGAGGAATAAGTAACTAGATGATGTTTCTGGAAGGAATTTCTAAACAAACCCAACAGATAGATGCATAACTAATTGAAGAAGTTAATACCTACTATTATGTAATAAAGTGAATATAAATTTGTTTATCAGGAATTTAAAAAGTAATGTTTGTAAAAGTAGCATACTGATAATGCAATTATGTTATTCAGGAATGTTTCTAATGTTTTTATGAAAGTCTTTTGAAATATTTAGTTGTGCAGAAAGCACATGCACAATTATTATTATCATTGTATAATGAAAGTGTATGGATATTTCCTACTTCCTATAACCACATAGAAGGTTTAGCACTATGATAAACATTGTGTTTTATATATAAACATTATTTTTGATAAATACTCAATTTGACATCATATATGACACGCAAAAGAGAGCATAAACGACCCGTGAAATATATTATTTAAATATGGCCTTTATAACCCCAAATTTAAAATGGAATCTATAAAGAGTAATAAATAAATTATAAAAATTATATGGTTTACACATTTATAATCTAAATTTATCGGTTATCAATTAATTAAAATTTAAAATAAGAATCATTTAAAAGAAAGAGAAATTCCCTT
This sequence comes from Viscum album, assembly GCA_963277665.1. Classification (NCBI taxonomy): domain Eukaryota; kingdom Viridiplantae; phylum Streptophyta; class Magnoliopsida; order Santalales; family Viscaceae; genus Viscum; species Viscum album. The sequence goes on along the minus strand of OY728119.1, from coordinate 1,494,042,882 downwards.
TTGAAAAACTACTATTTTTAAAAAAAGTCTTGTCATCACATTTTTCTCAAACTTATTAAAGTAATTTTTTCTAATTTTATAAAATTAATTTTAAAAAATCAAATTAGTTTTTTATATCATATTGAAAAAATTATCTTATATTTAATTTTTAATTATTTTCTGAAAAGATTAATTTTTCAATGAATGGTGAAAAAATACTGATTTTTAAAAAAATAATGTTTTCATTTAAAGAATGTACTAAGATACATTTTTTTAGAAAAATTTAGAAGTAAAATTAATTACATTATATCATAATTAATGTAATTTATTTCATTATAATCAATTGTATGTTCAATTTTCATATAAAAACTATTTGTAGTTATGAAAACTTTACCTTTGGGAAAAGGTTTCTTCGTCATGTCTGTTGGATTAAATTTAAATTAAATTCCTCCACCTGTATAGATTTAATTATGAAAAATTGATTCCATATTTTTAATCATATTAATTAATATTATATAATAATTCTAACTATGTCTTTGGTTATAACCAATTGTAATAACCAAAAAAAGTAATTATCATGGTTAAGGTCAAAATGGGTATACGAAGGGTTAAACTAAGAATATAAGTGTTAAAATGTCCCAATAAATTTTACAATTTCTATTGGATGGTATTATTTCGATCTTATAAGGTTCCATAATTACCCAATATGAATCCTTTTCCATGTTAATAATGTGGGCACAATTTATTCCTTTCAAATATTTCTAGTATATCCTCCTCCCACTTACAAAAGGGCACCCCCTCTTATCTCCTCTTTAAACATAAAAATCCATTGGTTTAGATTATCCCTTAAAAATATGTTCCTTAAACCACTCCCCATGACCCAGATTCCATGTTTTGATACAAAAACCAATATAAGAAGGCTTTATTTATAAATTGAAAGATATTGTCTGAAAAAGTGTTATAGTTCTTAACATTGAATTTTAATTTTATTTCATACATTAAAACCATTAAATATCCATAATTTAGGATAAAATAAAATAAAAATATAAAACATACATAGATGTTATTATGTTAAATTATTGACCTATATCTATATCCTCTTCCTTCAAATGGGAGAAGTAACTATCGATCAATTGTATGGCGGACAACAATCTCACGAACAAATATAATTCATTTTCCATAACCACCTATCATGGATGGATATAATTATGGATTTAATTTAAATATGTTATATTTATAAAATAATTAAACTTTCTTAATTACAATATATCATCCATCATATAACAACCATGTTCTTTATTACACATTAATTCATGATTTTTTTACATAAAAGTACACATAATACTACTTGGATGATAGATAAGTCTAGTATTATTAGAAATTATATACATAGAATAACATCATGAACATGAGACAGAATAACATTGTTGAAAACTTTGTTAACATGATTCTAAAATTCCATGTCGTTTAAAACTAAATGGGACATACTGGGGACCTATATAATAAAGGGGTGAGCTATAAATCCCCATAAGGGAATAAACATGGAATATGATGATACATGTTAGAAAACATGCATATAAATGGAGAATAAACGTTTTTAGTATCTTAATCATGAATAATAAGGCATGATATAACATGATAATCATAACTTGAGAAATGTGGCAACAACAAAAAATATTGAATCATAAACATAAGTCAAGAGTAACTTCTAAGATGTCATGATTGAAAAATAACCTTAAACGAATCATTTTTACTCTCTATCCCAACAAGACATCTCACAAGACTAAACATTCGATACTAAAATTTTGGGTTTATCCATCACTATTGTTTTATCAGTTCTAGCTAAAAGAACTGTAACAAACCCCCTTTGTCAGTGCAAAAAAACATTGTTAAAAGGGGTCCTTAACAAAGATTTTTTAACACTATTAATGGGGGTCTTTAATAGCATTAAAAATAACCTTTAAAGGGAGGCCTTTATGAGTTCTTGTAAAAAAAGTGTTGATAAACACCCTATCAGTGCCATTAAAAAGTGCTGATAAAAATGGGCATTTATCATTACTTTTTAAAAAAGAGCTGATAAAGGGTATATTTCAAAAAAATAATATTTCATTAAAAAATATATTAATATAGATATATATTTATATTGATATAAATATACTATTTTTTTTAAATATGATTTAGATAAGTCTAAATAGAAATTACACATAATATATGTGATATTTAGTGAAAAGGGATTATAAAATATTTTTAAAAATATTTTTAGTTAATAATTTTATATTTTTGTTGAGTAATATTCATTTAATTAAAATTTGAAGATAAAAATTCATAAAATTCATAAAAGATCTAAAATATGTTGAAAACCTAAACTAGAACTTCAAAAAACCATAAAATTTGACCTATATGTCTCTTTGAGCTCTACTACATACCAAATCTATGCCTATGATGAAATCTATTCCCTACTAACATAGGGATACCCTTTGTCACATTTTTTTGATGCCAAAAAAGTCCCAAAATGCCTTCAGAACTGTGTTTTTAGTTGGATTACCCCTCATTTTTAACATTTGAGGGATTTTAAGCCTCATTTAAGGGGGTATTTTTCTATTTTACAGTGGGTATTGAATCTATTACTAGGGATTACATTTAGATTGATATTATGGCTTTAAAATTTGATAATTTTTCACAATGTTCTATTATTTATAATCAAATATATATTAATATATACATATTTTTTATATATTCACATATAAAAAATTAATTTTATAAATTAATCATATTTACATATAAAATATACTCCTCAATATGAAAACCTTATCTAAATAAAAACTAATATCCATTTTATATAAAATACTAGTGTGTGAATATTTATATACCTAAACAATTAATATATATATATCTATATATCTATATTATATATATGTGTGTGAGTGTGTTTATTAAAAAATAGATATATATTTATATATATATTCTAGTATATGAATGTAAATATTAATATATAATATATGTAATTAAATATATACATGTAAAATTATATTTATAGATGTAGGTATATATATATATAAGACATATGTATGTTTGTATTTATAAACACACACACAAAAAATATATATTATATATTTATATAAAAATATATATATAAATATATGGATAAGAATGTAATGATATATACATATATAAAAATATTTATATATATCATAAAATTTAAAATAAAATAGTGTAGGTTAGTGGAAAAGGTGCTGGTGTATAACCTGGAGGTATCATGTTTGAAACTCACTGGTAGAAGGGATGTGCATGAGAGGGTGGGATTATCTAAAGCATTGATAGGGGGAGTGATGATAGGGGGTTTGGATGTGGAAATATAAATTATACCATTTATAAAAAATCCTTTTATCAGTGTAAAAAAAGAACTGATAAAGGCCCCCTTTATCAACTCTTTTTTTATTGGTGTTAAAGGGGGACTTTATTAGCACTTTTTACAAGCACTCTTAAAGATAACTCTTTAAAATCACATACATTATTAGTGGTTATATAGTTCTGATGAATCCCTTTAACTAAATTTCAGTACTGATTACCAATGTGTTGGATCGCTATAATATTTTTGGAACACCAGTCACTTTTATTTCATTCTCAAGTTTATGTTTTCCACATAGATAATACAATATGGATTCGTTAATCATCATATTTATTCCACAATCAATGAGTTTGGAATAAATAAATGCAATCCCATAGTAAATTATTTATAATTTCATAATGGTGATCACACTTAATAAGAAATGGGTATGGTATTCACTACACAATTGTTTTTCATGGAAAAATCACGGTAAAATTTCAACCCTACAACAACATAACATAAAAATTCATAAAATGGGTTGATGAGAGAGAAATAGGACTCTAATATTTTGAAATTTAAATGGAATTTAATGGGGACAAATAATACATATCCCAACATTAGTAATTGGATATATAAGGCATAAGATAATAAAGAAACTTCAATAAAGAAGAGAAGGTGAGGATAACCTACATGAGTGTGTAATTCCAAATGCTTGGGAGAAGATTCTTAATAGCTGGGGAACCTTGGGAGGACTCCAGAGATGGGAGGGAAAAGTATGGAAATGATCTAATTTTTTTAGTGTGTTTAAATTGGATATTGGGTGGGTATATATAGTAAATGAGTGGGAATTTCTTTATTGCATCCCAAACATAGGTTTTGGAATCTATATAACAACATAACCGAAACCACAAAACATACCATGGGTTTTGACCATAGTTTATGAAAAGTGTTACAAATTTTCATTATTATATAATGTCTTGGTCAGAACATAATAAAATAATACACTTGATTATTTGGAAGTGAATCGTACTCTTAAATAAATGATTATTAAACCTCAACATGTATTGATGGTTTTGGAGGATTCATAAAAGATTTATAAAATTAAGAAAAAAAAAACACATTATTTTAAATAAAAAATATATTTTGGTCTTGTATCCCATGTATAGTATTTACTACATCACTTTTGGGTCATTATGATGTCATAATACACAAAGTATAATTATTCAGTATTTAATTTTTACCTGAAAATTCGACTCTCATAAAATTATTAACAATTCACCATTGGATAATTTATACATTCTGACACAAAAAATAATATTCATTTTATCTTAATAACTGTTTTAATATTTTTATTTTCACTATTAAAATAATAATCAACATTTATTGGGAAATATCAGGGTTTTTTTAAATAACAGGTTTTGAACCCTTATAAAAATTACATTTGACTTCATAAAAATTATTTGATTGTTTATATTTGATAAAATTTATTTAATGATAATATTTTATTAAAATGTTATTTATTTCAAAATACCAATAATTCATCAAAATAAATGTCTTAATTAAAATTGAATATTTATTAAAAACATTTGTATTTTACTGTATAAAAATTAAAATCATATATAAAGTGAAGATAAGAAGTGAGTATGAACATTATTATATTGAAAAAATAAAATATACATATTCATATTATTATTTCCTTGATATATATCCCTTCAATACACCAAAGAAAATCCCTAAGAGTAAGGTGCGGAGTGGTGTGACTTTCATGGGGTGGTTTAGTGTATATGGTTTGGGTAGTGATATCGATGAGCTAGAAATTATCCCATAAATAGTTTCGATCATGCTTAAGTTGTTGGATGGCATCATGAAATTGGTCAAGGAAAATTTCTTGAGACTCGGTCTCCCTTAGAATTCCCTGATGAATGGTCTTTATAGGGAATGATCCTACTGGATAAGTCCATCACTTCTTTTTTATTTTTTAATTGAAATTGTTAAAACCCTATATTTATACTAATTATTTAATCACTATTCAACAACTATTTTATCAATGGTAAATATTCTTAAAATTAATTTTAATATGATAGGATATAATAAATCCAAATAATTTCATGTGTTTTCTATAACTATATTACATAATAATACATTTATTTAAACTATAAGGGAAATTTTATTTATAACTATTTGGGTCATTAGAATCTTCCCCCATTAAGAAATTTCTCCCTTAAAATTTTAATTTCTCACACTAAAATAGATGATGGTAACTTTTTTTCATCACTTCCTCTGGTTCCCATGTCTCTTCTCCGAACTTTTGGTTTCTCTACAACACTTTGATCTTGTGTCTTGTCTTATTTCGTAGAACTTTGTCTCTACGATCTAAGATCTTCACTAGCTACATTGCATATGAGATATCATTCCATAATGGTACCACATATAGATTGAGTACATGTGAGTGGTCTGGAAAGTACTTTCTCAAGAGGTATACATGGAATAACTTATGTACTTGAGATAGTTTATGAGAGAGTGCTAGTTGGTAGGCCACCACTCAGATGCGATCAAAGATATCAAAGGGGCTGATTTATCTTAGACTAAGCTTTCTATTCTTCCAAAACCTCATTATTTTATTCTATGGTGATATGTGGAGGAAGAAATTTTCTCCAACATCAAACTATTGACACATCGATGATTTTCATCATATCATTTCTCTCAACTCTGGCTAGCCTTAATTTGATACTGAATGGTCTTAACAATTTCCTCCATTTTTTCAACCATTTAAGGACCTAGTAGTTTTCATTCCCCAAATTCGTACCAAAATGATGGTGTTCAATACCACTTACAATAAAGTTCTTCATAGGGATCTATTTGTATTTTGAGTTCAAACTGTTGTTGTATGATAACTCGACCAGAGTAAGATGTTGGTCCCATACTCCTTTGAAGTTAATTGAGAATTTTCTCAACATGTCATAATGTTTCTATATAGTCCACTCAGATTGGCCATCATTTTGAGCATGATAATACAGTCTGAAGTTAAACGTAGTATTCAAAGTGTGTTGGAGACTATCTTATAACTTATAGGTAAATATTGGATCTCAAATAGATATAATAGATAGTGGTGTTCCATGTAGCCTCACCAGTTATCTAACGTATACCATTGCTTGTTTATCGAGTGATAAATCCTCTCAAATTGCAATGAAGTGTGTAGTATTTGTAAGATGATCCAACATAAACCATATAAAATTACTCCCTCTTTATGTCTTTATAAGATTAGTGACAAATTCCAGAGTGATTATTCCCATTTCCATGTATGAATTGGTAATGGTTTTATCATACCTTTGTATTTTTGCCTTTTAACATTCATTTTCTGATATAAATGACATATTTATGTATATTCAATGATATCATTCTTCATATTTTCCAACAAATATTGATCTAAGAGAACATGATACATATTTGTGCTTCTTGGGTGGATGGAGAAGGTTGAGTTATGTGAATCATCCAATATCTCTTTCTTTAACTCAGTATTTGATGGTACACATAGTATTGACCCAAATCTCAAAACTCCATCTTCATTAACATTTAATATATAGTATTTCCCTTTTCTTATAGATTCTAATTTACTTTGAATTCCCACATTATTTCTCTGAGTAGTCTTTATCTTTTTTTGAAAGGATGGTTTTTAAATCATTTGTGAATGTATTGATGATGTTCCTTATTTTATGATTCCTATTTCCATACATTTCAAGACTAAAAGACCAAATCCCTCTAAACGCTCATCAATATAAGAATTGATGGATCCTTTTAACATAGAGAACCATCCAATTTATTTACATTACCAATATGGTAGTGGATTGAGAATTCACAGTCCTTGATCAACACTATCCATATTTATTGGTGCATATTAATATCTTTCGATGATAATATGTAAATTATAATTTTTTAATACATATATATTTCACACTTCCCACAAAATAGATAATCCCAGTATATTTTTAAAGAAAATATTATAGATGCTAACTCCATATCTTGCATTGCCTAGTTCTATTCATGAACTTTCAACTACCTTGAACCATATTCTATGACTTTTTTATTCTATATTAACACAAAACCCAATATCTTCTTTGAAACATTGATAAATACCACAAAAAGTTGTACAATTGTGTGTAGTGTGAGTACAAGGGTAGTAATAAGACATATTTTCATCTTTTAGAATCTCTATTTTCAATCACCATTCCAAGAAAACTTAAACTCTTTCTGAGATATCTTGGTTAGAGGGTTTGAAAATCATGATAAATTTCTCAAAAATTGATGCTAATACACAACTAATCTGAGGAAACTATATATATTTGTAATAGATGATGGCCTTGACCATCCTTGAATTGATTATATTTTTAACAGTCTACATATATCTTATTTCTTGTTATAATATGTACCAATAATGATATTTCCTTCAACAAAAAAATTATATTTTTTGTACTTTGTATAAATATTATGCTTTCACAAGTTCTTTAGGACAGTGCTCAGATTCTCCTCATTCTTACCTTTGTTTTGGAGTATATTAGAATATCATCTATAAATACTACCAGAAAGTTTCCAAGGTAATCATTAAAGACACTATTTATAAAGTCCATGGAGATTTCTGAAGCATTAGTAATCCTGAGAGGAATCATTATGAACTCATAATGCCCACACCTCATATAAAAAGTGATTTTGTAAATATCCTCCTTCTACATCATAACACGGTAATATACCAAACTCATATACACCTTGGAGAATTATTATTCTACACATAGTTGATCAAATAATTCATCAATATGAGTTAGTGGATACTTTTTCTTTATAATGATCTTGTTGAGTTCATGATAATCAATGCAAATTTGTATTTACCCATCCTTTTTCGTGATGAAGACGGACTAGTGCACCCCATGGTGATGAACCTGGGTGTTTGAACCCTTTATGTTTATTCTCATGTTGTTATTTTATTAGCTCATCAATTTATATACCAATAATTCTATAAGGATTCATGGAAAATGGTAATTACCCTGGTATAAGCTTGATTTAATATTAATCCTCTCAGCTATGAGGAAGAACATACAATTATTTGGAAACACATCTGTGTATTCCCTCACAATTGGAACGTCTTCAAGGATGATTCATTCCTTAGACTCAATCATTTGAGATAGGTACACTTCCTCTTAGGGAAATAATTTCCATGCTTATTATGTTGGGGCTAAATAATATTTATCCTCCTCCCGACACATGTACAGAATTGGGGTTCGATCTATTATAAGTAGAGTGGTATAATTCTCGAGGCAATTTATGTTGTCTCTATATAGGAAAAACCAATACATACCCGTAATTACAAAAAATTAAACTAAATGTTATATGAAAAGTCTCTCTAGGAAGTTCACTCTAGAAATTGTAATATGTTAGGAGTTATATACTTGGTATATAATAATTTCCCCATTTTTAATATTCACCAATAACTCCAATTCCATTCTTTGTGGTGGTGTTTGAATAGTTCTACTAATCTTTGGTGAAATGCAAGAATGTGTTGAAATATAATAAAAAAGTAATTTTTTTATCCATGAATAGATACCTAGCATACCTATCACAACATCATTGTTAGGATCCACTATAACAGTTGTGATGGAAAAAAGATATCCCTTGTTTCCATATAGGTTTTTGGTTGTCTCCGAAAACCCTTTTCTTAGTGAATTGATTTGAAAAGTGTCTTGGTTCATTGAAGATAAAGAAATGAATTATATACTGATGGTTGATTGGAGAATTCCTTTCCTCCACCACATTAGTAAGTATCCCATGTCAGAATTTTCTAGCTAGGTTCCCTTTATTCCCACACAAAAAGCATTTTTGTATCCCATTAGGTAATTTCTAGCGTGCTTCTTTCAACACCTCTGATAAGTTGTATGTTGAACTTTCATTACACTATTATATTTATCCATAGTATATACATAATTAAACTCCACATTACACTTATAATCACCATGATACCCCTAAGATTATTATATCTCCATTTTGACTATGAGGTTACATCGAACAATTTCCACATAGCTATCAAAGTCATAGATTATTAGGGATTCTCACAGACTGGGTTTTAGCCTGCTAAATAAGTATTCAACCTTAAATTCTAGTGTAATGAAAAAGTTTGAGGTGTATTGTGTAGGCCTTGTGAAGTCCTCCTATTACTCCCCGATAAATTCTCCACCTATTTTTCTTGTGGGAAAAGAAAAAAAATTTATTTGAAGTTAGAGAGTGGGAGGAAAATATTTATCAATTTTTTTTCGAATTTCTTCCACCCAATCACTTCGATCTTTTCCTCAGGATTTTTAATCTTGATCAAATTCCACCATCGATGTAATGTCCTAACCCCAGAATCCTAGAACTTGTGCATTATTTTATAACATTAGTATGATTAGAATTTATCAAATACTAAAGTAATGAATAGTTTATCAATCTTATAAGACAAGATTACAGTCATGAATACATATAATACTTAAGAAAAAGAAAATAAATCATGATACAATATGAAATAAACTACATCCCTGAAATATTATTGAACAATTTATTCTTCAGAACCTGGGGAAAAGAATCATAAGAAATGGGTGATCTCAGATGATCAGTAAGTGTAAGTAATACAGTTAATGTTATTATAAACATAAACATTAGGAATGGAGAATAACAAAAAATAGGTGCCTTTAAAACATAAACATGAGCATAATATGACAGGAATGAACGCTGAGTAAATAAATCCATATAACTGATCACATGAAACATTTATCATTGACATTTTACTAGCCTAATAATCAAATGATTTATCAATTAATAATTCCATAATGAGGGAATTCATATCACAGACATCATAAAACCGTCGTCGAGGCATAGACTAATACTTTTTAAAATACTTGGGTAAGGCCTTGGCCCAAACCAAATTCTATTTTTTCTCATGAGACCTACCAATGAATCAAGGGGCTATAGTGGGCCCAAACCATCACTTGATAAGTCCAATGCATTCATATTATGTCTCATAAAAGATATATTTTAATCAAAGTGTCCCATTCAAATTTGAAATATTTTCATCATAATCATAGATTAAAATATTCTGATTAAATCAGTGATAAATTCTTAAGTAAAATTATCATTAAACATTCCAAAGTGTTCCATACCACTTTAAAACATTTAATTATTAATTTCATATAATATCATAAGAATAATAAGACTCATTATTTGATATAAAAAGGGAATTACATACACTATATGAAATTAATAAGTGTCAAATAAGTTATAAATCTCATATAATTAAAAGTGGGATGAGAAATACCCTTTTACTTGGAAAAATGAGTTCTTTCGCAAAATAATTTGTACTTTTTATAAAATCATATTGTAAACATGTATATACCATAAAAGAAAAGGGAATAAAATTTAAATTATATTAGAGGCATAAATTATTTCCCACAGAAGTTTAATCATGTAATAAGGTATTTAAAGAAGCTTTAGAAATAAAACATTTTAGTGTGTTTTAAGGAAAATATTAAAGAGATTTGAAAAAGGAATGACATGTTAGTTTTAATGAAACCATAAAATAATCAAGATTTGTTTTAAAGATAAAATTTATTATTTTTTAAATATAATTATTTCTTAAGATCAATTATATAGTTCACTTAAAAATATATTAGAATTCAAGAATTTCCCTTGAATTGGGCTTGTTTATCGGGAAGAATTTATAAAAGATACTTTTAAAACATGTAAATCCCCATAAAATGAAGAAGTATTATGATTGGTATATATATATAAAATTAAAACTTAATTTATTAATAGTACAGAATATCAAATAAAAACTTCATTGGTGTAAAGAGAGAAAAAGAGTAACTCAAATGGAAATGGAGGTTAGGGTAGAAAATCCTTACCACATAGAAATCAATTGAATCATATGACCTAAAATTAATAACCATAAAACGATATGTTTATTACCATGAAAATAAATATATTCATGAAATTATACATCAATGGTAATTATACATACACCACACACAATAATTAGTGGCGAGTAAGGCATATCTCACTGAAATTAAAGTGAGTTTATAAAACCCTTACCTTATGTCCGAATGTGTTCCTCTATTGAACTTAATGTCACAAAATATGTAATTAGACTCATGAATAACCTAACTAAAGACCTATTAGACATGTATTTAGTTTATCATGATTTTATGAAGTTATTTTATGTTCCCATTGAAAAGTTATAAGGTTGAATTTCACCATTCTAGAGTGTTCGATTTCTTGGTTATCATTATAGGTTTGTCTGTTTATAAAGTCAATGTGTAATGGATATAATTATAAAGAATTGAATTTATATAATAATTATTAATATAAATTATTTTAAATGGTTATACATATCATTTGGTTTTTTTGGAAAGGATGAATCATTAGATAAAATTTTGATGATAAATGCTTAGATTAATTTGGTGGTTTTTCGATCTCCAAGAACCCATTTTGTTTTATAATTTAATACCATCTGTAAAAACTGATTACAGAACATTTAATATGATATATTAAATATATTATGATCTGGTTAATCCTTAAAAATTGTTTCATGACCATAATTTAATATGGTAATATAAATTAAAAACTCATCGTCCTTGAATGTGATAAATTAACACATCCCATACCGTGTTTTCATTTTTAGTATAAGAAGAGGGGGAAAGAGTGATGATGTTGAAATATTCCAGTGGCATGATATAATTCCATTAAAATTAAGTTAAAATAATTATAATTTAATTTTTATGAGGTTAGGTTGGGATAGAGAAACAATAGAATATAACTTGTAAAAGAAATTGAAAGAAAAAGGAAGATAGGTTTACCTCTTGAGTACTCCTCCTTGAGAACCTCATTAAGGCCTTTGGTTTTGGACTTTTGGTGAGACCATCAGGTCTTGGACATGGTTAAGGGTCTTGGGAAGAGTATTTGGTAGAACTTAGGCATGTATTAAAGCTTTAGTGGTGTGATAGGTAGATGGGGTGAGAGGTGGGTTTTATATTGGAGGATATGAGGGTTTTCCTATTATTTTAATCCTTATTTTATTATTTTGGCTCATTACTATAAATAATATTTATTACTGTGACTAAAAATAGTAATAAGTTCATGTGAGTTTGAAACAATTTCCATTTACATCATCTATGACTCAAGAATGATCCAAATATTCATTTATTTAGCATATTTCGTAAATTATTGAATTTCATTATTCACAAAAATTCATGTATTTCAAGAAAATACCAAAAATACAACCTAAATTTTTTTTGACATGTATAATTAAAAAATAGACTCTGTTTTACCAAAATCATTTTCAAAATATGTGAAATTTAATTTTTAAATAAATTCATTATTTACATGAAAAAACATATTTTAATTTTAAAACTGATTTTTTAATAATTTAAAAAATTAACTGAGGTCTCATAAAGTTATCCTAAAATAATAGGAATAAAAAAATATTTATTTAGGAATAAATTTCATGAAAATAAATTTTAGTTTAAGTAAATTTATTAATTTAAAATTGTAAACAATTATTTAATACTCACAAAAATACCCACATTTAATTAATTATTTTTAAAACATTAAATATCATCTATAAGGTGTCTAAACATTTTTATACTTCATGGGTGAGGTTATTGTTCATAAGGGTCAATTTGATATTCTTAAGGGCAACATTATTATTCAAGAGGGTACATTACTATTCATTAGGGTCAAGTTACTATTTACTATGAAATTAAGTGGATCCCATGAAACACTAAAAAACATTCTGATCGCAATGGCGAATGTCCATTTTTTTAAATTAAAATCATATAAGTGGAAAAATAATGTTTCATGGATAGGTTATAACAATAAAAAATGATGTTTCATAGATACTCAATGTTCTGAGCACATAAGCTATCTAATGAATTAAAACTATTTATGAAGAAATATAACATAAAATCTTGGGGTCTCATATTAATAGTGAATATATTCAAAAAAATAATTTTGTTTTTATCAAAATAATTATATAATAAAATATATATATTATATTTAACTAAATAATATATTGATTAAAATAAATTTTTAAAAAACACTCAAATATATATATTTATATTAAAATATTCTTTTGCACAAAAATAATACTGTAAAATAGTATTTTTTTAGAATAATAATTAACATGAAAGCTATACACTATAATTATTAATAAGAATTATTATTAATTAAAACACCAAATTTTAAATTATTAAAAATTATTAAAAAATTTAAAGGGGTGTTAAATTATTATCTCCTCAATAAAATTTCATCCTTAGAATTCGATACTACACTTCAAAAGTTGAATATTGATGCTTGAAATTTCCCTTTTAGGAAACCCACATCAAAAATAGGGTTAATAAAATATTTTTTTAAGAAGAGGATAAGGGAGATGATATGGTCACCAAAAAAGTTATTCTTCTCAATGCAGTGACATTATTAAGAAGTCAAAACCTAGATGTGGAAGAAAAATAAAACTTTGAAGTTCTGATAGAATGTGATAGAGAACATGTTCAAATGAAAGATGATTAATAAAAAACTATAAACTACTATAAAAAATTTCATTGATATTATCAATGATTATGATAATGGGGTACAATTTTATATAAGAATCTTTTCCTTGAGTTGAGTAATTTTTACACTCTATAAATATTGGTTTCTATTTTATAAACACAATATTGTCCCTTGATTGTGGCTTGAACTATCTGTACTTCATCTCTTGGAAGATGTTACGTCATGTGGTGAAGTAATACATTAACCTCTAAAAACTCATGCAATGATAATCTTAATAAATTCATAAATGGTTGAACTTTCGAAAATATAATTATTCAACACTTTAGAAAGAAGGTCACTGAATTTCCGAGATGAATGTTTCCATGAATTAGCTCTAATTTTCACATTCCAAACATGTGAATAATTTCATCATGTATCCTCTTAAAATAAGGTAATAAATCAAATTACCATAAAAACATATTAGAACATGCTTTCTTAGATATTCCTTATGTAGGATATATGTTATTGGATATATTCCTTAAATCCAAAATTATTGTAAACTCCATCGATGATAGCATAGACCACTTGTCAACAAGTTATTAATCAATTCAAAGGTAGTCAGTACTTATTAAAATCAATCATTTCTCCATCATTATATCAACATCATAAATATATTATGGGTTCAATTTCCTTCAATCATGTGTTTTCCAAAAAGTTTTACTTTCTACTAAATATCTTTTCTTGGTATTACTAAGCATATTCTATTAAATTCTTAATGAAAAATTAATGTAGTTAAATTCTCATATATTCCATAATTCTTATAATCGGTACATTGCAAAAAAAAAATTCAAATGAAATAATTTTTTAATATACATATTATTTATTCTTCTTCATATGTTTTAATATAATAACTTGATCATTACCCAAATGAATCATTTGGGGTATATTTCTTTGATTCCTGGGTCATTGATTCATATAGTGTCACATCCCCCCATATTTGAAGCATTTTAAAATGGAAACCTTTTTCTTACGCTTACAATCAAGAACTTGGTGTCCTTTTCTCAACACTTATAAAAAACTTCCATTCCCTTCAAGAATTTTCTAGGGTGATTTGTTCCACAGTTATCACATGTGGGAGAAACCTTTATTCCATTATTCAGTTTATCTATATTTCACTCTTTCATCCTTTTCTTTTCTTGCATAACTTAAAATCTATAAGAATCATAGAATTATTTAATTATTTTTTTGACACATGATGTTATTTCCTCATATGATGAGGATACCTTGGAGACTATTTCCCTTTAAATAAATTTCTTAAGACCATGAAATATATGGTCCTTTTAACAATATTCATCATGTGAATTGGTGGAGTTATCATTCCTTCTTCTAGGATTCATTTCTAAACAATTCCATATACCATATTAGCTCATAAAATTATAAATTTCTATAACTCTACTAATGGTATATCACATAACATAAATTTAGGAATCGTAAATCCTAGAACCATATATTTTGGTTACATTGGAAGAATAATTATTTCATAATGGTATGAAAGAAAAATGTGAATTATCCTAAGAATATCCACAAAGAGTGTCAAACAAGGTGTATAGTAAGGATTGTTGTCATATACTAGGTTACCTCAAGTCAAGATCAAAACACCTTATCGGAGTTGTTACCCCTAGGTACATCTTTTCTAAAACCATGACCAGTTGCAGTATCCAGATATGGATATATTTTCTAATAATATCCACATAATATATGCATTATGAGAATTATAATATGTTCTTATATTCTTATCCTAAAATTCTATCATAGGGTTATGTTCCTTGACATATTTTTTCTAAATCTAGTTTCCAATGTTGCTACTAAACTTCCTCTAATACCATCTGCAACGCCTTGATCCCATAAGCTCGGTGACTGTGCATTTTTTTCTTCTATAGGAATGATTAAAAGGAATCAATTGGACTCCTCATGTATTAATAATGTTTTAATGATCACAAATCTTATTCATCCTGGTTAACTCCTGTAAATTATATCATATCATGTGTATTAATGTTTAAAGTATTTTTATTCTTTAAGAAGATCCATTCAAGATCTTAATTGCTCTATATTCGGTTTACATACATTATAATATCTTTGATACAATATCATAATACCTTATATGACAAATTATTAAGTCTAATTCATTCTATTATCATCATTTCTTATGTCTGAACAAAGTTGCTTTGAATAGTCTGAGTCACCCTGAGTCTGCCACTGGTTCTGTTTTTCTGACACCGTAAAGCAGACACTGTGAAGCAAGACACCGTGAACCTGACACCGTCATGTAAGACATCATGAAGTAGACACCATGAATCAAGTCACCATGAAGTAGACACCATAAAGAAAGACACCATGAAGTAGACACCGTGAAGTAAGACACAGTGAAGCGGACATCGTGAAGCAATCCACCGTGAAGAAGACACCGCGAACAAGACACTGTGACCATGAGACACCATGAAAAAGACAATGTGACCATGAGACACCATGAAAACCATAATCCATGACCAATATAGACACCTTGTTAAGGATATACCATTTCCATGACTTACTGTGACACTATTTCTTAAACTATTTTGTTATCTTTCAATTTAATTTCTAACAGTCATATTTGAAGCTCTTAATGAACTGACATAATTAATGTTTCTTTGTAGAAATATCATCAGACAGTATGAGGTATGAGGTGAATAATACATGAAACCTATTGGCTCCAACACATGCATTCTGAGATAAAAGCGAAGTGTGGCCAAGAATCACAATGCACGATACTGAATGAAAAACAAGGTTGTGAGAACCATAAACAAGAACACACTTAGGGCAAGGAAAGGCCGACTATATGCAACTCGACACTACTAGAGAACACACGAATCATATTTGAATCCTGGTAGACATATTTTCTTTGTTGAACCCTATGAAAAATAGTAGCTTAATCGCGACACTCTATTTTACAAACAAGGAATCAAAATCTACAACTGCTTCATCTTAGAAGACCAAAGCTACAAAGAAAAACACTCAGAGAATTTCTAAACCCATATCCTTATTTCTGCTCTGTTGCATATCTATTTATTAACTTTTGAGTAGAGTGTTTACCTGTAGAACAACACACTCTATCTCCTACACTAAACTGAAGGATACAATATATCCTTACTCAAACACTCTATTTACTCTTTGGTATACCCAAAGATAAGTGTGGAAGAGGTCCCTATGTGGCCTGGTATTTTGTACCCACGAAAAATATGGAAGTGGTCTTTGTGTGACCTGGAAAGTCTATGTACTATTTTCCACCCCAATTCAGGGTCTGGATCAAAGTTTATTTATATAAACTACTTGGTGGAAGGTGATCTCCAAGTGGAGTGGATTAGGTCTCAGCTTGAGCTGAACCACTTGTTTCATATCTGATGTGCTTCTTAATTTAGTTTTCTCTATTTTATTACTTTACTGTATAATCCAGAAATTACTAATTTTACATTGATAGTTATTCTTGGAAAGAATTTGTAACTGGCTTTTCTTAGTAGAATAACTTCAAAAGTAATATTAGTAACACAACTTAAGATTACTGAGAATTAATCAATCTTCTAAGAAGTTACTTAAACAATAAAACACTTATAACAGTATAACCTTGATTAACCGGGTTTCATTTAATCTTTGGGAAAGACTTTTTAGAAATAAATTTTTCATAAATTTTTATAGTTACTCAATTCACACCTCCCCTCTTGAGTAATCTACTCTGACCAACATTTGGTATCTTAGGTTGTTTATTAGGAATTTGTGTAATATTTTTCAACTGTGATTGTTGCTGTACTTTCAAGATCTATAAATTTATGTTAGTGCTAAATTTATTGCTCTTTTAAAGAAATAATTTATTATGGATAATATATTGGAAGGTGTTGCAACCAATAGACCACTACTCTTTAATGGAACCAATTATGCTCAATGGAAAATTAAAAAGAAAATGCATTTAGAGAGTATGAATTTTGAAATTTGGTTATCCATTATAGACGAATAAAAAATTCATGCTATTGATAGAATCACATGGGATGAACCTACAAAAACTACCTACAATAACAACTACAAAGCTATGAATTATTTATAATTTTCCTTGGGAGATGAAGAGTTTAATATAATTTCTGCTTGTAAAACTACCCATAAAATTTTGGATACCCTGTATGTCTCACATAAAGGAACATCCAGTGTAAAATAAATGAGACTTAATACTTATACAATCAAATATGATAATTTTAAAATTAAACCTGATGATCCTATTTCTGACATGTATCTTAGGTTCAATGAGATTTCCAACACAATGATTTCTCTTGGAAGAGAAGTCATTGCCAAAGAACATATTATGAGAATCCTTATATGTCTACTGGACAGATGGAGGGGAACCTCTGTCTATATTAGAGAATCGTGCGGCATCAGAAAACTTCCTATAAATGAACTCATTGAAAAGATGATGAGGTATGAAGAAGAGATGAAAGTCAATAAGGAAGAGGAGGATGAACCAAAGAGGAAATCTTTTGCATTCAATACCACCACCTCTAAGGACAAAGACAAAGGGAATCTGGAAGCTTATGTAAAAATATCCACCACTGAATAATCATCATCTGACAGTGATTAAGAGATGGCTCAACTATCCAAAAGATTTAAATTATTTTACAAATAGAAGAAATTTTTCAGAAAGCCTAACTTCACGAGAAATATTACCAAAAGGGATACTAGAAAAAGGTTTGGAAAAGAAGTGAAAAGACTAAGTAAATTATCTGCTATGAATATAAGCACAAAAGACATATAAAGGCTGACTTTCTAAAGCTGAAGTACAAAAAGAAATATGATACAAGGAGATGAAATACAAAATGTAAATTAAAGAAACCTCGAGTGATACTGAGAATAGTTCAAGCGACTCATATATATCACATGATGAACAGGATCAAAAACCCAATATGTGTTTTATGAAAAAAACATCTGAGGTAATACTAGACTCTTTTGTATATAGTTCATATTATTCTGAATATGAGAGTGACTCTGAAAAAATCACTAATGAAGAAATGTTTGAATACCATAACATGCTTGAGGAAACATGCAATGAACTAAAAGAAAAATATAAATCAATAAAGACACATAATTCTCTTACTATAACTATTAAATCTGAACTCAAAACTGAAAAGGAGAAAAATGCTCAGCTGCTCAAAGAAAAAAGTAAATTAAAAATGTCTACTGAGCAATTAAAGAGTGAATAAGAAAAGTTTACTAATGGGAAAAATACTCTTACCCAAATTCTAGGAAAACAAATTACCCCTAAATAAAACAATTGAATAGGTTATAAACCTAGTAAAAGAAACCTTAGTAGAAAAAATTTTGTTTTAAAATCTAGGACATACACTTTTACTTTCAGTTCTGGACTTAAATCAGCTAATTAAATCTACGATACATATTCTACTATTTCGAGTTTTTGTGGACTAAATACTGTCTATTTTTCAAATACTTTACAAAAATCTTATAGGAAACCTATGAGGAAAATATGTGTTTCTAAATCACTTATTACTAATATTACTAGACCCAAACAAGTATGGGTACCAAAATCTTTTTTTTTCTTAATATTATTTAAGGAATGCTGCTTAAAGAGCTCCAAAAAAAGTCTATGGTACTTGGATAGTGGATGTTCAAGGAACATGACTGGAGACTACTCATGCTTCAATAACATGATAAAATTAGATGGAGTACATGTCATATTTGGTTACAATGACAAGGGAATGATTATTGGCCTCGGCCAAATCGGTAACTCTAACTCAGTTTTAATTTCTAAAGTATAGTTTTTTAATGGTTTTAAATTCAATTTTCATAGTATCTCACAATTATGTGATGATGGATTTTTTGTTTTATTTGAAAATGATTCTTATAGTGTATTTATTTCTAAACATGAATTAGTATTTTCTACATTAGGAAATGAAAATTCTTATTCTGTTAATTTTGATTCTTTAGCTTCGCAAAATTCATCATGCTTAAATGTATTTCATAAAGAATCTTGGCTCTAGCATAAGATACTAAGACACTATAATGTTCAATCCCTTAGAAAGCTATCTAGAAAAAGGCTTGTTAAAAACTTACCCAAACTTGAATTTCAAAATGAAAATGTTTGTAATCCCTGTCAAAAGGGAAAACGACAAAAAGATTCTTTCAAACCAAAGAAAGAAGTGTTAATTTCTCAACCGCTCAAACTAGTTCACGTGGATTTGTTTGGAATATCTAGAGTTTCTAGTTTAAATGGGTCGCACTATTTTTATGTTCTTGTAGATGAATTTCCTATATATAATTAGACCTTCTTTATGTCTCACAAAAGTGGATCCTGCTCTTATTTTAACAAATATTCCAAGTATGTAGAAAATCTTAGTGGAATTAGAATTAAATCATTAAGAAGTGACCATGCCTATGAGTTTGAAAATCAAGAGTTTGAATCCTTTTTCCCAAAAAATGTTTATAGTCACAATTTATCTACCCCTAGAACATCTTAGCAGAATGGAGTTATAGAGAGACGAAATAGAACCCTATAAGAAATTTCTATAACAATGCTTAGTGAATATGGCCTACCTATTTATTTTTGGGCTGAAGCTATCAATACAACGTGCTTCATAATCAATAGAGTTTTGATCAGACCAATTATTTAGAGGACCCCTTATGTGTTTTGGGACAATAGAAAACCCATGGTCAGCTACTTAAATGTTTTTGGTAGCAAATTCTATATTCTTAATACCACATACAATATTGACAAATTTGTAACCAAATGTGATGAAGGTATCTTTTTTGGATATTCCATGTTTAGTAAATCCTATAGAGTGTTCAATAAAAGATCTAAATGTGTGTAAGAATATATTCATGTCAAATTTTATGAAACAGGTCCACATGAGCCTAAAACCATCCTAGAGAATCTGGAGGAAAATGTATCAAATCTGAACATCAATTCAAAATCCTTAGAATCTTCTGTGAAAGAATCTTTGAAAACATACAACTCCAGAAATTCCTCAGAATCAATTCACAATGAACCTTTATCTATTGATGAACCTAAAATTACTAGTCCCTATTTCTCTAGAACTATTATAACCCTAAGGAACCATCCTTTCGATTCTATTGTAGGAGACTTAGATAAATGAACTCAAAATAGAGATTCTATTAGAAATCAGGTTGGACATCAAGTTTTCTTGTCACAACTAGAACCTAAAAACATTAATGATGCTATTAATGATGAATCTTGGGTACTGGATATGAAAGAGGAACATAATCAGTTTGAAAGGAACAAAGTTTGGAAACTTGTTGAAATACCCAAGGACACATTCACCATAATCATTAAATAGGTATTTAGAAATAAGGTAGATGAATCTGATAACATAGTTAAAAACAAGGCTAGATTAGTTTCACAAGGCTATAGTCAAGAGGAAGGAATTAACTATGAGGAGACCTTTGCACCAGTAGCCAGACTTGAAGCCATCAGAATCCTGCATGCCTATGTTGCACATCTGGATTTCAAACTATATCAAATAGATGTTCAGAGTGCTTTCTAAAATGGGTATATAGCTGAGGATGTTTTTGTTGAACAACCCCTGTATTTACAAAGCCCCATTTTTCAAATCATATTTTTAAACTATCAAAATCCTTATATGGTTTAAAGAAAGATCCAAGAGCTTGGTATGATAGATTGAGTACTTTTCTTATTTCCAATGGTTTTATAAAAGGAATAGTTGATCCGACCATTTTTATAAAATGAATTTATTATGATGTTTTAGTTGTTCAAATCTATGTAGTTGAAATTATTTTTGGATCTTTGAAGAATTATTTATGTGTGGACTTTTCTAAAATGATGCAAAATGAATTTTAAATGAGTTTAATGGGTGAACTAAAATTCATTCTTGGATTTAAAATCTTTCAAAATAATGATGGAATTATTTTAAATCAAAGTAAATATAGTAGAGATATTCTAAAACATTTAGTATTGGATAGAACTAAAAGTAGTGACACTCCTATGAGTACCACTTGTAAGTTGGATCTTGATAAAGATGGAAAATCTGTTGATAAAACCAATAATAGAGGAATAATTGGATGTTTACTCTACTTAACTATTAGTCATCCTGACATTATGTTTAGTGTGTGTATGTCTGCTCGTTTTCAAGAAAACCCTAAGGAAACCCATTTAATTGTTGTAAAGATAATTTTCAAATACGTCAAGCATACTCCCAATCTTGGACTTTTTTATCCTAAAGGACAATCATTTGAATTAGTTAGTTATTGTGATGCAGACTTTGGTGGTTGTAAGTTAGATAGAAAAATCACCTCTAGAACTTGTTAACTTTTAGGCAAGTCACTAGTATCGTGGTGTAGAAAGAAACAAAATTCTATTTCATTATCTACTGTATAAGCTTAATACATAGCTGCTGGCAGTTGTTGTGCACAAATTTTGTGGATATAACACACATTACTAGATTATGGATATCAATTCAGACATGTACCTATAATTTGTAACATCACAAGTTCTATTAGCATCTCAAAAAATCTGGTTTCACAATCTAGTACAATGCACATTGATGTAAGACATCACTTTTTGAGATACCATTATCAAAAAGGTGATATCACTTTGGAATTCATTGGTTCTGAATAACAACATACTGATATATTCACCAAACCATTAAATTATGAAAGAATATAATACATCATAGATGAACTAGGAATGATAAATCTAAAATAGATAGTTTACTTGTTACTATTTCAGGTTTTACTGTTCGATATCTTACGGTATGATATATTACTATTTCAAGATTATGGTTTCTCGATTATTGTCTCACGGTAATGCGCACTGTGATGTTTGTTCACTATCTCACCGTAACATGCGTCTACTATCTCACCGTAACATATTTTCACTGTCTCACAATAATGACCAAACACGGTCTCACCGTAACAATTCTTTATTATTTTTCTGTAAAAAACCTGTATCACGGTAATTATCCTTTTCACAATTATTATTTTCCCACATTTTTATTTTTGTAATGTTTGATATTCCTAAATGATAAAATAAAGAATCACTCGATTATTCACTCAGGGTTTTATTCTACTTACTCTTTTCGAACCCTTCTTCTTTCCGGTAACCTATCTCTCTCTCTCTAACCTTCAGTGAATGCTACGAATGAAACATCATTCATCGTCAACACCTAAGAAGCACAACTCCAAGAAGAAGAAGATTTCACCTAACTGAACACCCAAAGGACCTTTAAATCTGAATCTGGTAAACTGCATTGTTTTACCTGAGAAAGAGATTTTCTACAAATTTATTTTTTTAGTAATTCTCTGGTATTGAAAGTGTTAGAACAAAAAAGCTGGTTAGAGTAGTTCTCAAAGGAAGATAGACCCATCTACCCTAGGTTAGTGGCTCAGTTTTATGAGTACATAAAGTTCTCTTTAGATTCTGGTGATATTTATGTTGTAAGAAGATGGGTCAGTGGATATAGATTATATTTCTCTTTGAGGATATGTGTTTCATGGCTTAGGATACCTCATGAAGGAATCTGTGAGGATTATTAAGTAGGACCTCCACCTTCAACCAAATTCTTTGATTTAGAGGATTCCATGAAAACCTTAACTGGAAATGGCACCCATAGGATAGCCATTGTTACTGAATTAGATGGAGAATAGAGGTTGTTGTTCATGTTTATAAAAAGTTTGGTTATTCCCAGAAAATGTGATTTTTCTATTTTAAATTATCAAGATGTGTTTTTGATCCACCTTATGAGAAATGGGCATAAGATCAAACTGTGAAATTATATCATCCATTATATGTGTGACCTGATAAAATTCACATCCAAGTCTACTTCATTGTTTTACTCTCGGTTAATCTCATCCATACGTCTTAAAAAAGGAATAGTTGGACCTAATGAGGAAGTGATTAAGGAATGTGAGTACTATCTTCCAAAATCCACTATGAAAATAATGAAGATAAACTAGAATCCTTAGAAAAATTAATGGGTGGAAGACCGTGATAGAATTTATGAGAAATTCAATCTACTGGATTATCCCTCAATACCAAGAAATATTTTTTATCCTGGTTTGGGACTAGATGAGATTGTTGAGTATCCTGAATTAGAGGAAGAACAGGCTGAATTTCCACTTAGGGAAGCTGTTATTATTGAGGAGGATGAGACTACTCTTACTCATGTAGGTCTTGAAGAAGAAGTCCCTACTTCTAAAGAATCTATTAATCTAGAAACTCGACCAGAGGCTGAAATAGAATCAGTTGTCAAAAAACATGAAAATAATTCCATGTAAGAGCCCACAATAGAATAGAATATAGTGGAAGAGCAACCTATTTTGCAAGAAATTAATCTTTATGAACTCCCAGTGGAACAATATGTTCCTGAAATCATCCCTTCAGCTGAAGAACGAATGGAGCTAGATTTTCAATTTCCTACGCCTGAAATGAGTGAGGAACGTAGAGCTGAGTCTGTGGAATTAGACTGAGATCCTAAGACTCTCAGTACTGAGAGGGAGGCACCTATTGAGGGGGAGAAAACCCAAATCTTTAGTCTATTGAAGCTTCACATCCAACTGAGTTATATCCTGTTGATGATCAGTATAATTTTCTCATTTATTATGATGTGGATGACTCTCAGCAGGTTACAGAAACTAGACATGATCCTTACTATATATTCTAGTTGAAATTAGATTCCAATATCACATGTGAGAATGAACCTGGGCCTATAATAGTCCCTACTCTAGATCCTTTTTCTAAACAACCATCTTTTTTAAGTAAGGATGATTTGAAGGAATTTGGTGGTACCCTCCTATCTCAATTTGAGAAACTCTTGAATACCCAACCTATTCCTGTGACCAATTTATGTGAGAGAGATTCCTCACTTTTGTTGGAAGAGATAATTTAGCATATTCAACCTAAAATGCTCAATGAGATTCAAGAAGTAAGAGTTGAAAATAATCCTCTCAGTAATGAAGTGAAGACCCTAAGAAGTTTTGTTGAAGACATTTAAAGAAAGATGCATTCAATATCTGAGCTTGTTGCTCCTCTTGTAGAACTTGTTGATCCTCACATCCCATAGGCTATTGTGTCTCAGATTCAACCTTATCTAGATTCCTTAGTTGAAAAGGTTTCTGAATGAAACAAACAAATTGTGAATGAAATGAGAGATCTTTTTTTCAATCGTAATAAACCCACTGATGAGTATACAGGGTGTATTCAAAAGGTGCTGAATCAACTCAAATCTCTTACCACATCTGTCAATGCCTCTAAAGCATCTGGTAAATCCTCTAAACCCTCCTTAGATAGTGATATGCTCAGAATTGTAGTTAAATAAGAGCTTCAAAATGTACTCAGTGGTCTCAAATCGGCTTGTCTATCTGAAGTTGTCTAGAAAAGTGATAGATTTCTTGACCTAGTTAAAATTTAGTCAAAAATTGCTAATGATGCTCAGTAAGAGATAGCCAAGAAAGTGGATTTATACTTCAATGGAATCTTCTCCTAGACGGATATGAAAAACCATTTAATGTTACTTGTAGAAAATCTGCAGATTCCTCCTATAACTCAAGCTTTCAAGACCCAAGTCCAAAATCCCACAAATTTTACTTGATTGTTGGACAATTTTATGGAGAAAAAAGATGATTTTGAGAAATACATGCAGTATGGTGGGGAGATCATTACAGATTTCATCAAACTCCTAAGACCCTCTCTTCATGTTCAGATTACAACCATTGTTGCTCCAATTGCTGCACCTCTTAGACCTGGGCTGCCTAACTTCACTTCCTCCCTGTCCTCAACCACTATGTCTATCGTCCATGCACTAAGTCATATCAGGCCTTTGATTCTCAAAAAACAATAGCCTTGATTGTCTACTGATCTTACATTGGCTCCATCAGTCTTTGAAGGCCTTACCTTACCCTATTTATCAACCACCTCACTACCTTATTCTACCTCGACCTCTGCCCCTATGGCTTCCTCTTCTGCCACTGCCGCTAAAGGCAAAGAGAAGGTCAACCCCTAAAGAAGAACAGTGATTTCTCTTTTTTTATAGGGATGTTATTTCTTTTTTATTTCTCTTTTGTTGTACTGAACCTTATTTGTTGTTACTGAAATGTGCATGTTTGACTTCTCTTATTCCATATTTTTGATATTCCCAAAAGGGGGAGAAATTTCTATATATTAGCCATTTATCTACCCATTTAAATCTATAGTTGAATCCAATATACTCCTTTAACATTAAATTGTTTGTGATCACAAAAAATGGGGATATTTTTGGATTCCTCATGTATTAATCATGTTTTAATGATCACAAATCTTATTAAACCTAGTTAACTCTTGTAAATTATATAAAATCATGTGTATTAATGTTTAAATTATTCTCATGCTTTAAGAATATCCATTCAGGATCTTAATTTCTCTATATTCAGTTTACTTACTTTATATTATCTTTGATATACTCTCATAATACATTCTCTGAAAATGATTATGTCTAATATGTTCTATTATAATCATTACATAAGTTCGAAAACAGTTACCTTGAAAATTCTGAGACACTGTGAGTCTACCACTAGTTCTGTATTTCTGACACCGTGAAGTAGACACCATGAAACAAGTCACCGTGAAGCAGACACTATCAAGAAAGACACCGAGAAGTAGACACTGTGAAGTAAGACACTGTGAATCAGACACCGTAAGACAAGTCACTGTGAATCAGAAACTGTGAAGCAAGACACCATGAAGAAGACACCATAAATAAAGACACCATGAAGAAGACACCACGAACAAGACCCAACAACCATGAGACACCGTGAACAAGACATCGTGACCAGGAGACACCGAGACACCGAGACACCTTGATCAATCTTGACACCGTTTGAAAGAGACATTGTTTCCATGACTTACTATGACAA
Source organism: Viscum album (assembly GCA_963277665.1). Taxonomy (NCBI): domain Eukaryota; kingdom Viridiplantae; phylum Streptophyta; class Magnoliopsida; order Santalales; family Viscaceae; genus Viscum; species Viscum album. The sequence continues at coordinate 1,494,016,079 of OY728119.1, read as the reverse complement.
TGATTCTTAAACTATTTTGTCTTCTTTCAATTTAATTTCTAACAGTAATATTTGAAGTTTTTAATTCACTTACATAATTAAGGTTTTTTTGTAGACATATCATCGGACAGTACGAGGTATGTGGTGCATAATACATGCAACCTGTTGGATCCAACACATGCATTCCAATATTAAAGCAATGTGTGGCCAAGAATCCCAATGCGCGATACTGAATGAAAAACAAGGTTTTCAGCACCATAACGAAGAGAAAACATAGTGAAAAAAAAGGATGACTATATGCAACTTGACACTACTGAAGAACACATGAAGCATATTTAAAGCCTAGAGGATGTCTTTGCTCTGTTGAACCTCTCGATGAACACTAGTTGAATCGCAACACTCTGTTTTATAGAGGACTCAAACTCTGCATCTGCTTCATCTCATAAGAACAAAGATGCAAAGACAAACACTCAGAGCATTTATAAACCCATCTCCATATTTCTGCTCTATTTTGTATCTGTTTATTACCTTTTGAGCAGAGTGTGTGCCTATAGAACAACACACTCTATCTCTTGCACTAAACTAAAGGATACACGATATCCTTACTCAAATACTTTATTTACTCTTTTGTATACCCATATATAAGTGTGAAAGATGTACCTTTTGCCTAGTATTTTGTCCCAATGAAAACAATGGAAGAGTTCCCTATGTGACCTGGACAGACTAGGTACTGTTGTTAACCCCGATTCAGGGTGTGGATAAAAATTTATTTATATAAACTACTTGGTGCCAGTTAATCCCCAAGTGGAGTGGATTAGTTCCCATCTTGATACTGAACCACTTGTTTCATATTTTTTGTGCTAATTAATTTAGTTTTCACTATTTTATTTCTTTACTGTAAAATCCAGAAATCACTAATTTTACTTTGATACTTAGTTTTGGAAATAGGTAGTAACTATATTGCATTAGTAGAATATCTTCAGAAGTAATATTAATAACACAACTTAATATTACTGAGAATTAATCAATTTTCTAAGAATTTAATTAAATAGTTAAACTTTTATAATAGTATAACCTTGATTAACTGGGCTGTATTTAATCTTTGGGGAAACCTTTTTAGAAATAAATTTTATAGAAATTTTTATTGTTACTCAATTCACCCCTCTCCTCTTCATTAATCTAATCCGACCAAAAGAATCAAATACCGAAGTACCAATCAGTTTATAAGTCTTAAAAGAACATATTCAATTCCTGAATACCAATAATACGTAGGCAAAAGAAAATAAAACATGATATAATATAAAATAAACTATATCCTTGAAAGTTTATTCAATGTTTTCTTCTTAAAAACCTAGTTAAAGGAAACATAAGAAAGGGGTGAGCTCAGGTTATCAATAAGGTTACGTAATATAGTGAATGTTATAGTAAACATAAACATTATTCATGGTGAATAACTAAAAACACATGCCTTTAAAACATAAACATGATCATAATATCGAAATAATGAAGGCTGAGTAAATTAAGCCATACATCTAATCACATGAAACTTTTACCATGGATATTATAGAAGTAGAATAATCAAAAATTAATCAATTAATAATACTATAATGAGGGAATACCTATTCCTAACATCATAATCCTATCTTCGAGGCCTCATCCAAGACTTATGAAAAATACTAGGGTAAATCCTTGACCAAAACCCAGTTCTATTTTGTCTCATTAGACCTATCGATTCATCGAGGGGCTATAGAAGGCCCCACCCATAAAATTATACGTAAAATGAATTAATAATATGTCTAATATAATATATATTTAAATCAAATTATCCCATACCAATTTGAATTATTTTCATCATAATCATATATGAAAAAACTCTGATTAAATCATTGATAAATTATTGAGGAAAATGATCATTAAATATACCAAAGTGTATCATAAAACTTTAATATATTTAATTACTAATTAAATATATTATCATAAGAATAATAAGACACTTTACCTGATATATTAAAGATAATTTCATACACCACATGGAAGGAATAAGTGGTGAACAAGTCATACATATCATATAATTAAAAGTGAGATGAGAAAAACTGTTTTACTTTGGAAAGAGGAGTTATTTTCGAAAAAAAAATTATTTTTTATAAAATAAGATTTTTAACATGTATATCTAAGAAAAGAAAATTGAAGGAAATTGAAATTATATTTTAGGCATAAATTATGTCCCACTGAAGTGAAATTATGTAAAAAGGGGTGTTTAAATAAGCTTTAGAAATAAAATATTTTAATACGGTTTAAGGAAAATATTAGATAGATTTTAAAGAATAAAATTAATGTTTGTTATCATAAAAAAAATTAATCAATGATAGGTTTTAATGATAAAATTTTTTATTTTAGAAACATAATTATTTCATAAAAATGATTATATAGTGCACTAAAAAATAGGTAAGAATTTGAGAAGTTCCCTTGAATCGGGCTTGTTTATCATGAAGAAATCTTGAAAGGTCTTTTTTAAAACATGTAAATCCACATAAAAGGAAGAAGGATTATTATTTGTACATATATATAGAACATTAAAATAGAATTTATGAAGCTTAAATAATAATAATTAAGAACTTAATTAGTGCAAAAAGATAAAAAAGTAACTCGAATAAAAATGGAGGTTCGGGTACAAAATGATTACCAAATTGAAATCAATTAAATCATATGAAAAAAATTAATAAGCATAAAATGATAAATTTAATTTCATTAAAATAAATATAATAATGATATGATACATCAATGGGAATTACACATACACCACACACAATAATTAGCGTCAAGTAAGGCATATCTCACGGAAATGAAAGTGAGTTTAGAAAACTCTTACCTTATGTTCGAATGTGTTCCACTCTTAACCTAAAAGTCCTGGAATATGAAATTAGACTCATTAATAACATAATTAAGAACCTGTTACATATGTATTTGGTTTATCCTAATTTTATTAATTTCATTTATGACTTTATTGATTAGTTATAAGGTTGAATTATGTCATTCCAGAGTGTTAGATTTCTTGGTTTTCATAATTGGTTCTCTTGTTTATAGTGTTCACGTGTAATGGATATAATTATAAAGAATTGGATATATTTAATATTTATTAAAATAAAATAGTTTAAATTTTTATTCATGTCATTTACTTATTTTGGGAGAGGATGAGTCATTAGATAAAAGTTTAATGATAAACGATTGAAATAACTTGGTGGTTTTTCGATCACCACAAACTCATTTTCTTTTATAATTTAATAAAATGGATACAAATACATTCAAAATAATTAAATAGGATATATTAAATATATTATGATCTGTTTAAACCAGAAAAATTGTTTCATGACAAGAATTTTATATAATAAAAGAAATTGAAAACAAGTTTTCCTTGAATGTGATAAATTAACACATCTGAGATACTGTTTTCATTTTTATTATAAGAGGAGGGGGGAAAAGAGACGATGAAAAAGAATTCCATTAGAATAATATATTTAGAATAAAATTAAGTTAATGGAATTATCATATCATTTATATGAGTGGAGTTGATTAGAGCTAAACAATAGATTGAAACATGTAAAATAAATTGAAAGAAAAAGGAAGAGAGGTTTACCTCTTGAGTACTCCTCCTTGAAAACCCTTTTAAGGCCTTTGGTTTTATCATTTTTGTGATACCAGTATGTATTTTATGATGTTAAGGGGATTTTAAATACTTTTTGACAAATATTTGGAAAGGATTAAAGCATAAGTTCCATGAGATGAAGACGGGATGAGGGGTGTTTTTTACAATGCAAGAGATGAGGGTTTTCCAATTATTTTATTATTTTGGATTAAGACTATGAATGATATTGATAATTGGGACTAAAAATAGTAATATGTGTATGTGAGTAAGAATAAATCTTCAATTAAATCATCCATGACTCATGAATGATGCAGAAATTCATTTATTTATCATATTTCTTAAATTATCAAATTTCACTATTCATAAAAATTCATGTATTTCAGAAAAAAATCAAAAAAATTAACACTAAATTTTTTTAAACATTTAGAATTATAATATGGACTTAATTTTACCAAAATAATTTTAAAACTATGTGAAATTTACTTTTTAAATAAAATCATGATTTACTTGAAAAATACAGATTTTAATTTTAAAACTGATTTTATAATACTTTAAAAAATTTACTTAGGTCTTGTAAAATTATCCTAAAATCATTGAAAAAATTATTTATTTAGGAATAAATTTTTTGAAAGTGAATTATATTTCATATAAATTTATTAATTTAAAATTTTAAATAAATATTTATTACTCATTAAAATACCGACACTTAATTATATATTTTTAAAACATTTACTCTAATTTAAAAGGCGCCTAAATTTTATTTATAATTTCATGGGTGAGTTTACGATTCATAAGGTTCAAGTTACTATTCTTAAGGGTAAAATTACTATTCAGACAGATACATTACTATTCATAAGGGTCAAGTTACTATTCACAAAAAATTAAGTTTATCCCACTACAGTCTAAAAAACTTGTCGATCTCAATAGTGTGTATGCATTTTTTGAAAATAAAATCACAAAAGTGACAAAATTAAGTTTCATGGCTTGTTTATAACTATAAATATTTTTTATTAGAGTCTCAATATTGTGTGCATATAATTTATCTAATAAATTGAAATTATTTATGAATAATTATACAATAAAATATTGGGGTGTCATATTAATAGTGAATATATTTGTAACATGATTTAGTTTTTATCAAAATAATTATAATAGTCAATATTTATTATATTTAATTAAATAATACATTGATAAAAATTATTTTTTAAAAAATAATCAAATATATATTCATATTAAAATATTCTTTTACAGAAAAATAATAATGTAAAATATCATTTTTTATAAAATTAATTAATTGGAAAGATATAAATTATAATTATTTTTTAGTATTATTATTATTTAGAACACTTAATTTTAAATTATTTAAAGTTATTAAACAAATTATTGGGGTGTTACAACTGATCATCTTTTACCTCCATATGATAAACATCCAACATAACCTTCTCTTGTTTAGAACATTGTATAATAAAGAAGATATTATCAATAGAGTTGATCCTTTATTACATGATTAAGGGATCAAATGATCCATTTAAAGATGAAAGTCTTTATCACATAAAGGACACAATTTTAGATTGTTCTTTCTTATGGGATTTTGGGTGCTCCTCCTAATCTAGGTTTATATTGAAAGCCTATGTCAGCTGAGAGAGTGTCATCACAAATTTTGTGATTCCTACTCCTATCATGTTGGACATCTTATTAGGGAATTAAACACATTTCCAATCGCATTGATTGTTTACATGATTCCTCATATTCCTAGATATTATCTATATTAAAGGAAAAATTAGGGATGATTATTCTAAATCTATTAAACACATAAAATGGAATCTAATGACTCTAAAAGATAAATTATAAATTTTTATTATTTATTTAACTTATCAATTTCTATGATTCATTCAATGATTTGTTTCTTAACATATATACCTGTGGGTATTTTTTGTTCCATTAATAATGGTTTGTAATGAGTGTATCAATTAACCAAATAATATCACCTGGTAGTTTTAAACTAGGTGTGGAGCAAGGATCATTGTGATGTCGTAGTTCCTTGTCGATTTTATCTCAAGACACTGTTTTTTGGTTTTTCACAAATGTACATATGATCCAAAGACACATCCAATTATAGTATCCAGAAAGGGATATATTTTATTATTAAACCACTTACTCTATACTTACCAAAACATAGGTATGTATTAATATACATAGTTTTATTGTTATGGATTTTTCTAGTGTTTTTTAATCCTAATCCCAAAATTAACTAAAATTTTTATTTGATACCAACTATAAAAATACCATTCTTTATTACACATTTATTAATGATTTATTACATAAAAGTACACATAATACAACCTGGAATATCTAGAAGTATTTTGTTTTTTAGAATTAGGTAAATATAAAAACATCTTGAACATGAGATACAACAACATTTTTAAAACCTTCTTTAACATGCTTCTAAAATTCTATGGATTTTAAAACTACATGGAATAACCTGGGGACATACCAAAAAAAGGGGGTGAGCTATAAAAACCAATAAGATAATAAACATGGATTAATGTGATACATGTTAAAATTAGTTATATAAACGGGGAATATAAAGCATGATAATCATAAACATGAATAATAAGGCAGGTTATAGAATGATAATAATAACATTGAAAATATAGAAATAACTTCAAACATTGTACACAAAACAGGTCAAGGAAAACTAACAAGACATCATGATAGAAAAATTATAATAAATTAATCAAGTTCACTCACTATCTAAAAACAATTTTTCATGAGTCTAAAAATTACCCAATGTATTGGGGTGCTATATAATTTTGGTCACACCCGTCACTTTTATTTAATTATCTTGTTTAAGTGTGCCACATAGATCATACAACATGTATTCATTAATCATCATATTTTATTCAAATATTAAAGAGAATGGAATAAATACATATAAGTACCATGTAAAATAATTATGAGTGTATAAAGGTGAACACCCATGATAGTAAATGGGTATGGTATTCACTTCACACTTTTTTTGGCACGGAAAATCCCACTGAAATTTTGGCAGCATAACACCGTCACATAAAAATTCATAAAATGGGTTAATGAGATATAAGGGGTATATCATAATTTAAAAATTAAATGTATAGTAATAGGGAAATTTAATGAAATATCCCAACATTAGGAATTGGGAATATAATACATAAGATAATAAAGAATCATTAATAAATAAGAGAAGGTAGAAATCTCTTACTTGAGTGTGTGACTCCAAATTCCTGATAAGAGCTTAATTAGAGTTTGTGGGCACCTTATGATGACAATATAGAGGTGTGGGAAGAATAAGATCTTTATAATATAATTTTTCGTGAAGAAAAATGCAATATTATGTGGTTTTATATAGGAAGTGTGTGGGGATTTATCTTTTATTTATCAAACATAGCTTTTGGCCTCTATATAATGAAATAACCAAAACCACAAAACACACCATGGTGTTTTCCCATGGTTTCTACCAAATAGGTGTGTTTTTAATTATTTTTCAAATCCAAGGGTAAAAAAAATAAAATAATGCCCTTTCTTATGTGGAAGTGAGTCATACTCTTAAATAAATGATTCTGAAACATTCAAATATATTAATGGTTTTGGAGGATTCATAAAGGCTTTTAAATATTACACAAATAAACATAAAATCAAATTATTTAAAATTTTAAAAATATATTTATTCTTATATTCTATTTATTGTATTTATTACATCACTTTTGGGTCATTATGATGTTGAAATACACTAATAATATATATATGATATTTAATTTTTTCCCGAAAATTTGGCAGTCTCAGAAAATTATGAAAATTACACTATTAGATAACTTTGAAATTATGATTCCAAAAAATAATACTCATTTCATCTAAATAATTTTTCTAAATATGTTAATGTTATCTTTTAAAATAAATATATACATTTATTGAGAAATTTTGGGTTTTTTTTATAATAACAGTTTTTGAAGCCTTATAAACATTACATTGGACATCATAAAAATTATACAATCATTTATATTTGATAGAAATTATTTAATTATAATATTTTATTAAAATATTATTTATTTAAAAAATAAATTAACTAATCGAAATAAACATCTTAATTGAAATTGGATAATAATAAAAAAATCAATTTTCATTTTATTATATAAAAATCAAATTCATTTATAATGTAATGATAAGAATATAATATATACATTTTTATATTGAGAAAAATATAGGATACATATTCATAACATTTTGGTATTGATACATATACCTTTAATAAAAAAGAAAACACCTTAATAGTAAGGTGTATGAAATGAGACTTTCAAGGGGTGGTTTGGAACATATGGTTTGGGTCATTATCACAATGAAAATGAAATTATCCCATAAATGGTTTTGATCATTATTAAGTTGTTGGATCTCAACATGGGACTCATCAAGGGAAAATCCCAAAGATGTTATCTCCCTCAGAAGCTCCAATAAATGGGCTTTATAAGGTAAAATCCTACTGGCTAAGGAAATTACTTTTTTTTGTCAATTGGATTGGCTAAAACCCTATATTTATACTTATCATGTGATAATTATTCAATGAATATTTTTTCAATAGTGATTATGGTTAACAGTCATTTAAATAGTATATGATATAATAAAATTGAATAATTTCATTTGTTATATATAACCATATTATATAACAGGACATTTAATTAAATCACAAGGTAAATTTTATTTATAACTATTTGGGTAGTTACATATCCACATAAATTCCAATCTATATGAAAATAATAACATCATTCATGCGTACGTGAGGAATACAACCTCAATGAAGAAAAGTGAATCATTTTCCCATTTATTTATACATGGATGGTAATAAGGGTATATTTAATGAATATATATGTTATATATTATATAATAATGATTTTGGAAAGTCGAAATAATACATACCTTTATTTCTTTCCAATCATAAAAAAGTGAAAGCAGTGTCCATGCATACATATGGCATACCTTCTCCTTGTAGGATGTAACTCATTTTTCTACCTATACCTTTTATGGACTATTATATATAATTATATATTTAATATATATGACATTTATATCACTGGTAACATTATGGAGATTTTGGAACTAGGAACAAAGTAAAAGGAATAAAACATCGAAACCAAAACATACATGAAAATGCAGAAAATGTCACTCAGAATAGTATTTTTAATAAAGACATGTTAAGAAATGGTTGATAAATATTTATAATAAAATATTAAAAATATTATATATATGAGTAAAGTTCAGAAATAGATGTATAATAAATCTATAATTTTTATATATGAGGTTCAGACACATATGAAGGAATTCAGACCTTAGGTAAGGGTTTCACATCTCACTTTTACTTCAGTGAGACATATTCCACATTAAGAACTTATTTCTTTTTTGTGGTGTATATACATAAAATTTAGTATGTTATATAATTAATATATTTTTCTTTATTGTATTTAAAATTTTAATTTGAAGTTTTTTATTTCATTGGGATTATGATTGAAATGTTACGCAAGTGGTAAGGGTTTATTTCACAATCTCATCATTATTCAGGATTGTTATGTTTAAGTCTCCCTTGGGATAATATTTTGATATTTATATCATAAAACTAGTCTATTTTATCATACAATAGTTATTATTGACCTTTTCAAGTAATATTTCCATTTTCAATCTTTTTTAATTAAAAGTATTTAGAAAATGGTTTTGAGGAATAACCCTATTTATTTTTATATATAATTTAAAACCATCTCACTTCCATGTACATGTTATTAAAAAATGTTTTCAATAATGAATTTAATACTACAATAATATTTTATGAAATAAAATTTTAACCGATGTTTGAATTTTTACAAAAAAAAATTAAATTAATCTTCTTTTAATTTTCATAATGAGGTAATTATTATCCTTTTTAAAATAGTGTGAAAATAATAATTTTTAACTTATAAAACATATAAAAAATTACTCATTATCATGAACAGCCATTATCTTATAGATTCTTTTATAACATCCCAAAAATATTTTAATGAAAATATTTTTCCTAATATTATTGAAATTTTTAGTTTTGAATGTAATTTTAAAAGTGAAAAAGATATTTTATTTAAAATGAATTAAATGGGATTTTTATTATATTTATATCCATAAAAGACAATAAACCTAATATTACCTTAAGAATTATTAGGAATATGTTTTAATGATACCATCCTTATTATTTCTCCAGATGTTTCATGGTTAGTTTGAATTGAGATATGTTGTAGTGATACCTTATTTAAATTTTCTCTATATGGTTTATAATCATTTTTCTGGAGATGTACTATTTTGATACCATTTTTTATATTATATAGGATGGTTTATGATTATATTTATTTACTAGGGAAATTAATTTCATTTCAGAAGATATTTTTTAAATATGAATGATTATATTGATTATGTTTTCCCCTTTCATATAAAGAATGTATTGAACTTAATAAGTGATAGTTGGGGCATGCTATAGCCCATCGATGCATTAATAGGTCTCATGTTCCAAAAAAGATTGGTTATTTGGATGAAACTTTACCCATTTATGTAAGATGTCTTTGTGTGAGGCCTTGATGATTTGGTGATGATTTCAGACATTACGAATTACCCTATTATGAGATTAGTTGTTGATGTACTTATGATTATTCAATTAGTTAGAATATTCACATATAAGTTTCAAGATCATGTGGTTATTTATATGGAATTATTTTGATAATTACCTATTCATACTATATTATTATTCCTATTAAATTTATTGATTAAATGAAATGTGTTTAATTTATTTATATTTTCACGTTGATTATGGAATAATTGATCAAGGTAGATTCCATTTTACTCATATCCTTACTAATAATTAAAACTCACCCCTTTATTCTATTTCCTTTCTAAATTTTTCCAGGAGGTCTATAATGATTGTTACGTAGGGATATTATTTACAGAATAATGGGTTAATCAATGAAATTTATTTATTGTATTAAATTTTTTAAAATGTAATGTGTAATTCAAGTATGTATATACATTTCCCAGATTACTAAACTATTCGATCCTTTAGGATGTGATCAATTGTATATAGCACCAATGTAATAAATTAACCACCAAATCTAGGATACTAGTTTCAATTTATTTACTATTGGTATTAGATCATGTTTAGTAGAAACCTGGTGATCTCGATTTATGAAAACATAGATTAAGAACATAATCCTATTAGTGACTTTGAGGATATTTCTAAGTAAAATATAATATCCTAATGTTTTTATAGGTTATAGGTTTGATAGATTTCCTAGAAATACATCCGTGTATGTATGCTACAAGTTAATGTGGATCTGACGTAGTTGTAGCTAGTGGTAATAACTCTAAAAAGGGAACATTTGTCTTTAACTCAATTGTCACCAGGTGCATGACAATGAGCCTTGCTCTACATCTAACTTGACACTCCTAGAAGATATTATTGGGTTAATTCAAATTTTATTTATGATATATGATGAATTATTTTTTGAGATGATGAAAATTAATGACCATGGTCAATCCTAAGGTGTACAATATTGCAAATAAGGTTTTATTATTTAGAGATCATGCAACTGATTATATAGTTTTCCACTATTATTATTGTTTCTCATGCTATGATTTTTTGTTTTAGTCAATTTATGGGACCCAAAGGAATATATAAAACATTAAATACAATGGTAAATGTGGTTATTATGAGAAACCAATTGGTATGATTATGGGGGTAACATATATCATGATTATTCCTAATAAATTATCAGGATATATGATTACCAACCTACACCTTAACTAAATCTCAGACTCACCAAATAAGAAAAGAATAGAATTCCTTGAGTTCTATAACATTGGTTACTATAGAGGGAAGGAGGTTATATTTTCCCCATGTCATAAATATGAAAATAGAAACCTAGGATAATATCTTAAAGAAATTGTAAAATGTTTTATTCGTGGAAAAGAAAGTAATACTGTAATGAATTACAGAGGAAAATTGAGGAGTTCAGTGGATAAAAAGATAATCCTACAGATCTATTTATAGTTCAATATCTTAAATGTGGGGGACCATAGAATTATCTTATTAAATTACCACTTTTTAAGGATATATTCTGGACAAAGGAATCAACTGTCATTGAATTAAAAAGGTTAAAGTATTTATATAGTGGGATTTTATAATTATGTTGTATAAATAGTTTTATTATTTGAATCATGAAAAATATAAGGATTGGGTTAATTATTGGAATCTTATATGGATTTTTGTATGATTAGAATAATAACACTAGATACCAACATGAGTTTATGAGTTTAAATTTGATCATAAGTTCAAATTTTTATACACCTTTTTTAGGTATTATGTGAGGGGTGTCCAAGATGATTAAAGGTATTATGGGAGACATTTATGGTAATATGACCCTTGGGATTAATATTATTTTTAGTAAAAATTTTATTTTAGGAATAATAGCTTCACATTTTATAGATATAATTTTAAAGGTGTTGACAACCTTTAGGTTTAATATGATCATTGATGTTAAGGTAATAATAGTCAATTATGATTTTATGATATTAGGGAAGAAAATAGGTTCTATAGAAAACCATAGTGGTTAAAAAGTCATTTGACGATAATTTTATATTTTTTGATGTTTATTATTTCTTGGGAATTTTATAAGAATTATATTAATATAGTTTTCGAAAAAGGATATCCCACATGCTGGGTGAAAACCCATCGCATTTTTCAAGGTCGTGGGGCTTGAACACATAATTGAAGAGAGAAAAGGGTGATATACTAAGCACCAGCCTATGTGATGTACTCTTTAATATAAAATTGTTTTTACTTGTACGGTTCAATGATTAAATAATAACATTATTTTTGGAAACATATTGTAGGATCAAATATTTTTGTAATTTTAGAATTTTGAAGTGATCAATGATATTTTGGGAGACAACTTATTGGTTTGAGATATAACAATTAGGTTTAATATAAAGGAATATTTAGGAAGAATGTTATGTTTTTAGAGATATAAGCAGAATTGTATGAGATAACCTTTTTGTTTATAACCATATTTCATATTGAGGTTAGTGAGGATATAGTGTTATTTATTTAAGGAATGACCTATATTAAACCTTTAGTTTTATTGTTGACTTTTGTAGATTAATATATTAAAATTAATTTTGGATATTATATTACAATATTAAAATAATTTTTGTTTTATTAATGATAGTAGGTATCTATCTTTATTGTATTGTGGATTATGTAATTCATCATAAGTTGATAATAGTTATTCAAGCATAAAAAAATCATCTTGTATGTTCATTTCATGGTGTAAGAGATGAAGTGGAAGTTAATCAAAGCACAACTAAAGGAATGAAAAATTATTATGAAATAAAAATATAATGAATAAGTATATTTTATGGTGATATATATATTAATAGTTAAATAATCCATAACATTAGGAAAATGACATTAAAATAAAATTTTAATACATTTACCTTTATATCTAATGAATCAATGGTCTTTTTACCCATAACAGATTTATAGATTTGTGGGTACTAAATTTCTATAAATCATTAACATTATTATGATCAATGATCTCTATAATTACCGATAATTATTTATACCTTTATTCCATTCTTTTAATTTCAATTAATTAATTTTTTTCGTCGTCAACTTAGTTTTGTTTTATTGAAGATGGCTTTCGTGATTCCATTTTACTTCTATCAAGAGGAAGTCTTATTAACCTTATTTATGATGTGGTCTTTCAATAAATATATTTTCAAATATCAAACCCTTAGTTATTGAGTGTGGGTTCAAATTTTTTGGATGAAATTAGTTAATGGTGGGTATAATGTTACTCCATGATATTTTATAAGAAGATTATTATATTCGATACTATATACAACATGCAATACAAGGCTTAAAGGACTTATGAAATATATTATTTAAATATGAAAATTATAACCTAGGATGTCAATTGGTGGATATAAATAGTAAAATCTCAGTTATTAAAGTTATATGGTTTGAAAATTTATAAGATAAATTCATTGGTTATCAATTAGAAATAAATAAAAATAATAATCAATTGAAATAAAAAGAAATGTCTTTCTGAAAAACATTATTTTTCTTAAAATGGTTTTGTCACATTTCTTACACTTATGTTAAATTTATTTTCTCAAATTTTATAAAATAAATTTTAATAAATAAAATAAATTTGTGAAATAATCATGAATGTATTAGCTTAGGTGAATTCTTATGAATTTTTTAAAAATATAATTTCTTCAAGGAATATTGAAAAAATACTAATTTTTGTTGGAATTTTTTTTTTTAATATTGTAGAATGTTAAATTTTATTTAAAATTGTTTTAAAAAGTAAAATTAGTTAAATTATATCATATATAATAGATTCCAAGTCATTTTAGTCAATTAAATGATCAGTTTTAATTTAATAATCTTGTATACATATGAAAACCATTCCATTGAAAGCCCATTTTTTTGTTGCGTATGAAGGATTATATATAAATTAAATTAAATAAATTATATGAATTTTGGAAAAACTAATTCCATATTTTGAATAATAATAATTAATATTATATTATAAGGTCAACTTAATTTATGGTCATAATGAATAGTAAATATTGCATATCATAGTTAAGGCTAAATGGGTTTATGAGTGGTTAAACTAAGAAGTTATAGGTTAAAATGTCCTAAAAAATTGTTATATTCTTATTTATGACCATATTTTGACCTTATATCATCTACATAGTGATAATATTTTGTTCCATTTTTCATGTGAATAATTTTGGTTCAATTTAATCTTTTCATAAATTCCAAGTGCCCCCCCCCCACAAATATAAAGGGAACACCCAATCCTATCAAATTCGCGCTTGAAAAGAAATTTGGATCCACCAAGACCTGAAAATTACCTTTCTTATATCCCGACACATGATTTTTAGTCCTTGGATTGATCATAAAACCAATCTATGTAGGTTTTGCGTAAAAAAATAAAGTGGTTTTATTAAAGGAGAGGTATAGTTCTTAACCACGAATTTTGTTTTTATTTATTCAATTAACTCTTTATAATCAATATAAACTATTTATAAAAAATATTTTCTACCATATAATGAGATGTTATTATATTAATATAATATAATTTATTTATTTCCAATTCCATCAAAAAGTAAATGGAATTGTCGATTGTGTGTAAAGTGGAATACAACATTGCGAATCGATTTAATTAGTTTTCCATCACAACCTATGAAGACATGATATAATAATGTTTATAATGTATATATATAATATTTATGACATATTTACACTTATAGAATTATAATATTATATTTTACCTCTTACCTTATAATCTGTTGAAAAATGATAACATCACTTTGCATAAATGTGGACTAGCGTCTCCAAAAAGCAATGTGAAATGTTTTTCAATTTTTTGTAATGTATGGAAATAATGAAATATTTAATAAATATACATGATATATAAATTATTTTTAATGGATAAATATTATTTACCATTATTTCTTTCCATCCATAAAAAAATGAAAACAATTTTCATGAATACGTACAACCAACCATCTACATGAATGGTGTAAATCATTTCTATGCCTTTATCTTTTATGGGATATAATGAATAGTTATATAATGAATATATAAATATTTTACATGATTTTAAAAATTCATTATATGATGCAACTATGATAAAATTACAAGAATATAAACTTCTAAACCAAGACAGACATGAATAACATAGTAGCTATCACCAAGAATAGTTTTTTAATAAAAAATTGTTCCTAAATGAGTGATAAAAAGTTATAAGAAAATATTATAAGTTTGATATATATATATATGAGTGTGTTTTTATAATTTAATTATAATAAATCTATAATTATTACTCAACAGTTCTGTACACATACGGTGGAATTTGGACAAAAGGTAAGAGTTTCTCGTCTCACTTTTACTTCCGTGAGACTTATGCCATAATCACCACTTATTTATTTAGTGTCGATTTTATAATTCACATTTAATTTTTTATATCATGAATATCTATATATTCATGGTATATAAAAGTTTCATTTAATGTTATTTCCTTCATGGGTTTTATGATTCAGTTGTCACTACATTGGAAAGGGTTTATTTCAAAATCTCATTATTATTTGGGACGATTTATGTTTAAGTATCCCTTAGGGGTATAGTTTTATATTTCTATATTAAATCTAATATATTTTATTCTTATATGGAAGTTTACTAAATTTTCAGGTAATAAAACTATTTTCATCTATTTGGTAATAAAAATCATTGAGAATGTTTTTTAAAGAAACCCCAACTTTATTTCTCTCTTCAATCGAAAACACTTTATCTTCTATATCCTTATTTTATAAAAATGTTTCTAATATTATTTTTTCTACAGTAAAAATATTTTATTATTTTAATTTTTACCCAAGTTTTAATTTTTTAAAAATTATTTTAAATAAATTTTCTTTTCATTTTCTGAACAAATTAATTTTTATCATTTTATAATTATGTGAATAGAATGTTTTTTAACATATATCGCCTGTACGGAATTATATTCCATCATGACCACTAAATGTTTTAATATTCCTTTTAAAGTTTAAAAATTTATTTTTATTAATTTTTTTACTACTATTTTGTAAATATTTAGTTTTGGAATGTGACTTTCAATGAGAAAAGGATATTTTCCTCAAGAATTTTTTTATTGGGATTTTAATGGTTTTTATATTCATCGATGAAAAAATCCCTCATATAATCTTATGCTCCATTTGGAAAATATTGTAATAATACCATCCTTATTATTTATCGAGGTTTTTTATGATCAATTTGACTAGGTATATGTTGTCATGATACCATCCTTATTATTTATCCATGTGGTTTATGATCAGTTTGACTTGGGATGTACTATTCTGATACCATTATATATATTAATATGGATAGTTGATGATTATGATTATTGACTGGGAGAAATTATTAATATTTCTTATACTAGTTTTTTAATATAAATTTTTTGTCCATTATGCTTCTCCCCATTCATATGAGGTATGCATTGGACATGGTAAGTGATGGGTGGGGCCCTCTATAGTGCCTTGATTTATCGATGGTTCTCAGGAGAGAAACTAGTTTACATATTTGGCTGAGGTCGTACCCATTTATTTAAGATGTCTTGGTAAGAGGCCTTGATTATATGGTGGTGATTTCTATCTATAACATCGTAATCTGGGCTCTACTTACAAGTGCCCGGAGATGATTGGTCACATGACCTCAGGAGTTCCTCCTTGTGATCCAGAGGTTTATGATTAGAAATGAGAGGAAAATATATAACATGGGGAGACTATACCCAATTAATCAAAGCATCAAAATAGTGGAAATAAAAAAAATAAATCAAAATATAAAAAACATAACAATAATAATACCATTATTACTTGATGACCAAAACATAAATACAATATCTAAACCAAAACAGTAGATTTTCCATGCCATATAAGTGTCGAGTGTCTAAATACATCCCAAAACTAAAGACATGCTGACAACTCCCAAAACGGGTCCTAACATCACGTATGGTTCTCTCATCCAGGACCCATTCCCAAATCATCCATCTAGCATAGGTTGCATGGACTTATCCTTTCTTGTAAACATAACGTAAATTTGAGTACCAATCCGGAATCCCATGTAGGGTGTGAGTATAACTTATAATTCCACCACCAATAATGTCTAAACAATATCCAGTCAATAAGAGTGTCTTTATTTGTAAAAATAATAATTTAAAAGTGATAAAATAAGTTGTTTATTAATTTAATTATCATTTAATTATCCACATAATACCTCAGGTTCAAGATGAAACTTTAACCATCAATCCCTACTTCAGATCATGTTAGAGTATGAAAAATCCCCAAGGGATATCGCATATCCTATAACTCATGGGTTTTCATTTATTATTTAATTCCAATTTATTATTATGTCTTGTTGGAATCATAGTCCAATGAAAACCTTTTGGGCCTAGAATTCTATGTTTATCACCAAGTGTTATTTTTAAGCATCATTTTATGACGCAAACTGCATTTATCAATCACGCATTTGGGCCTAGAACCTCATTTCTATCACCATGTGGGATTTTGAAGTATCATTTTATGTCCCAAAACATATTTATCAATCAAACATTTTGTCCTATAATGTCATGTATATCACCTTATAGTATTTTCAAGAATCATTCCATGTCCCACACCCCATTTATCAATCAATCACTTATATCACATATATCACATTTAACAATGTTAATCATCTTCAACACTCTGATTATTGTTTCACATCATGGTATACAATTTCAATTATAAATAAAATCAAGGTTTATAATTTTAATTCACATTGAATAATATGAACAATTCACTGTTAAACCATTTTTCTTGAAATAACCCAGAAACAAAATCACATCCAAGGTATATTAAAACAAGGGTAAAATAGTACCATTAAAAATTATAATATATCCCCAGAAAAGGACCAGATCTTAAAATCCCCACATTATAACATCGCATAATCAATATAAACTCATAATAATCTCTATGATTCTGAGATAAAAATATTGATACATTGGGCCTGAATATCTGATCCTCTCTCGCATGATTCCTACTGAAAAATGGTCATGTTTCCACAATACTCAAACTATAAGAATTGTCATTCCCTGAAACACTTTCTCATTGTTATCCACATCACACATTAGATACTCTTAAAAGGATTCATCAGTCTCAATCTCAACATAATGTATATTGACCACATGAAAAGGTTTGGGGTGATACTTCTGATGATGTGAAAGATAAAAAGCAAAATGCATAACATGATACCTATATGTAAGATCCAATAATTATTTCATTTACCGGAATATCTCCAAAAACAAAAAAGGTGAAACAAAACTCGATACAAATTTACCTACCACTAAGTACCATGGTGACCCAATCTAGGTGACACTGAAAGAAACACACGATCACCCACTGTAAACTCAAGGGGTTGTTGATGTCTATCGGCGTATTACTTATACCTTCTCTAATCCATAAACATACATTTCAATATCCACTAAACCTTGCATAAAATTTCCTTCATGAGACTTGGTCCCAAAAAATTTGAATCACATTCCCTCATCCAGTATAGTGGTGATCTACAAGGCCTGCCATAAATATATTCATAAGGTTTCATCTAAATAGTTTCCTAATAAATATAGTTATAGGAAAACCCCACCAGTTCAAGGTTCTTCTCCCATGAACCAACAAATTATATAATTCATTCCAAAATAATATCCTCCAAAAATAGTATATTACATTCTGACTTCCCATCCATATTTGGGTGGAAATCCATACTCAGAAATACCTATGTACCAAGGGCCTTCTATGAGACTTTATAGAAGGGTGAAGTATAACATGAGTCATTGTATGAAACTATACCCTGCGGCACCGTGTGAAGATAAATGATCTCACAAACATATATATTTCAACTAATCCACTGATAACATATCTCGTAGAGGCCTGAAATGTTCTAGTTTCATCAATCGATATATAATCACCCCAATAACATCATTCTACTGAGGTTTCCATGGGATAACCACCAAAAAATATATGGTAATGTCATCCCACTTCCATTGTTGAATGGGAAATACTTGTAGTAAACCACTTGGTCCTTAATTCATGACCATCACTTGTTGATAGGTGTAGAATCATGTCACAAACCCTAAAATATCCTTTTTTATGCTCAACCACAAATACAATCGATGTAGGTCTTGATACATTTTGGGGAAATGTGGATGCACCGCCCACTTTGAGGCATGAAATTGTCACATCTACTCCTCCCACTTACTCATAAGCATAAAAACCTGATTCCTAACATAGATGATATCATCTTCATCTAAGGTCTAGTATGAAAGTGACTTCCCACCTTCAAGGCATTTACTCAAGGACAAGCACTTCAGATCCCCATATTTCCTCTCCGTGATCTAGAACAAAAGTGGGTATTCCACTGATATTCAAATGTGGTTCATCTATTTTTGACCCTCCTGAACCACAAAATACATCTCAACCATAAAATTAATCATCTTATACTCATATATAGACTCCTAAGCTACTAGATCTTATATTTTCCTACTCAACTCATCATCAAAACTATTTTTATTACTGGGTGTATATGCAAGATCAAAGTTAAATGACAGCATATAGTCAACCCATCTACACTACAATATAATCAAATGTTTTTTTATTAAAGTTATAATTTATGATGTTATTATTAGTATACATAGTGAACATTTCTCCCAACAGATAATGCTGCTAACACTTTAAAGAATAAACCACTACCACTAACTTGAGGTTGTGCACAGGGCAATTCTGTTCATGTGGCCTCATCTTCTGATACCCATATTCTAGAAATTGAAATCTAAGTATCAAAAAAGCACCATTTCCTTCCCAACATGCATATAAAAACACCCTATAATCATCCATTATATCATGTATGATTAATATTGATGCAATTTTCAAATTCATATTCAACTCCTAGAAAGAATCGTGGCTTTCCCCATACAATTCATATTCTACTCCCTTATTGTTAAGAGAAAAACAGTGCTTCAATGTAAGATAAGTACTAAATGAACCTATGTTTGTATCTACCTAGTCCTAGAAATCCATGAATAATAAATAAATTCTTGGGATACTCCCAAGAAAAAACTATCTTCACCTTCTATAGGACCACTCAGACACCTTCCTCTAATATCATGTAACCTAAGAAATGTACCTGATCAATCTATAATTGGACCTTAAATATCTTGGTGTATAACTGATGCTCTCTAAGTGTACATAAGATGATGTTAAGATATTTATGATGATCATCATGAGTCTTAGATTACACCAAGATGTCATCTAAAAAAACACAACAATAAATTTATCCAAGTATGGATGGAAGACTGTGATAATCCAGGCCATTAACATATAATGAGTGTCCATCAAACAAATGGAATCACAATGAACTCATATAAATCATAAATTCTTATGAAACTCTTATAAGGTATGTAAGAAGGTCAAAATCTCAACTGATGATACCCCAATCTCAAGTCAATCTCAACCAACACATAAGATCCTCTCAAGTGGTCAAAGAGATCATCAATACGTGGAAGAAGGTATTTTCTCATAACTATCATCATATTCAACTTCTGGTAATCAAAACATAATTATAGGGTCCAATCATATTTATTTTCATAAAATATTGGGGAACCCCAAGGCATCATACTCAGATGGACAAAATCCTCAACCATCAACTCTTAGAGATGTGTCGTAATCTCTTGAATGTTTCTTTTGGTTCCAATCTATAAGTTTTAATGGAAACCATCTGAGATCTAGGTATGATATCGATATTAAAATTCACATATCATTAAAGTGGAACCCCAAATATTTACTTGGGAAACACTTCCTATAATTTATTTATTATGGGTGTAAATACATCATTATTCACACCCACATCATCTAGGAAAAGGGTTTCAACCTAGGCGATGATCTCCCCTATTTTTTGATGAACCAAAACTTCAAAACCTGGCTTGATATCCCACTCTCCATGATGAACATAATTTTTTCCCTCAAAAGACATAATGGACACTCACCATTGGTAATAATTTATTTGATATTGGTATGCTACTAACCAGTCCACACCCAAAATCATGTAAAAACCTAACATGTTAAGGAAGTATAGATCACATAGAAAACGGTACTCCCCATCCTATAAAGAACACAACTTTCACAAACAAGGAATCTCAACCATACCACCAGTGTTGTATTCATCACAATAACCCCACCCACAAACTCTACTTCTAGGCTCAAACCATTCACAAGTTGTGCATATATAAAATAAGTAGAAGAAACAGTACCAAATAATGCAT
The DNA here is from genome assembly GCA_963277665.1 of Viscum album. Lineage (NCBI taxonomy): Eukaryota > Viridiplantae > Streptophyta > Magnoliopsida > Santalales > Viscaceae > Viscum > Viscum album. The sequence continues at coordinate 1,493,994,506 of OY728119.1, read as the reverse complement.
TATAAATTTTAAAATCTACATGAATAATACCTCTAATTATTGATGGTACAACCTCTCTATCCATAATTGTATATTATGCTATATGAAACTTTCCTACCCATATTCCATGTGATGCAATTTCAGTCTCCTAAACTACATCTCTATGATTATATTGGTTCCCTTTCTTAAATGTACCACATCCACTTCCTCGATAACCATAACCAATATAACTATAACCACTAGACTCATATGGTGTAAAATACCCCCTTCTCATACTCTGGTTCTACCTAGATAGTTTTGACACCATGAAAGGAGTTCCATGCACTTTTCCATAGAATTGAATATTTAATCCTCACTTAGAAACTAAATATTGAGTTCGATTAGAAATATATATTTTTTGGAAGAATGATAATAATGGATTTCCATGTGTCATGACCCAACACATCCTAGACTGGTCTAGAAAACTTCTTGGGGTGAATATCCATTATTCATGGGGGTCAAGTGGTTCCCCCAAGTGAGCCACACTGGTACCCCCAAGTAGCATTAGTGCGTAGGGTACTTGCACATAAGTCTACCTAGCCGCTTTGGGAATCAGCTAGCATGACACCCCTAAGAGATACACCAGAGCAGAACACATGGGTGGAAAACCTGAGTGAGATATCATCATCATCCAAGGTCCCATATTTACATATAAATAAGACCATATGGTCTTTATTTTCATGACATAAATTCCTGAAGGCTAGTTGATTCTCTGCTCACCTAGTTCTTCACTCAAGGCATCCAAAACATTCTTGGTAGTCCTCTTAAACCTGAAAAAAGAGGAATTTAAAGGGACCCTATATGGTTTTAAATAAATAACACCTACACGAGGCACATTCCACCTATGATTGATGAACCCCAGTGCAAGGTCCCATTCTGTAATAAAAGGAATATGTGAGATGACCATGTTGTCATGAATTTTAAAATTTAATATGATTTAATGATGATTTAATAGCATATGGTAGACCCTAGGTCATCTCTAAAATATATTTTATCATTTATAGTATGAGTTTTTAATAAAAATTACTAAAATATGGGTGATTTTAAAAATAATATAGAAAATAAAATGACTTAATTAAAGAGTTTAATAGTTGATAAAGGATGGTGGTGTTTTTAGAATAATTAGAGAAGAAGTTCATTTCAAGTAAACTACAAATATTGGTTTATTCTTCATCTTAAAATAATACATATGTTATAATGGAATTCCTTGATCTAGGTTTTTCAATATCTTAATTCCACTCTTTCCTCTTACGACAATGCATATGGAGTCACCCTTTGACACAACAATCATGTTGTCAATTATTGGGAATAAATCATAGAGTTAATGCTTCCAAATCATACTAATATCTTATGTATGTGTGAAATAAAGATTATTCTTGTGTTTCCCAATCAAAGAAACCAAATATTACCTCTTGAAATATCACCCCAATCAATGATTAGATAAAAAGTGTTTTACTTTATTAAATAAAATTATAAATTAAAAAAAGAATGATGTTAAGATAAAAAAAATAAATGAAATGTTTCACAAAAAAATTACATTAAACTCGTATCATAACCAGTGTTGGAACTCCTTCCCATGTATGTGTAGCTCACATGAAATGATCATCCACTATTTAGGTCTCCGTTAAGAGGAGTAGGCTCAAGTGGAACTTATCCTTCATCCTTTATACCCTTATGAAAATATGGGCCTCTTAAACATATTATATGAGGAGAGGAATCCTTTGGATCTCAAAAATGGTATATCTTTTCTCATAGTTAAAACTCCCATATGGGTTTCCCAATGTATCATTTTTTAAGGAAATTAGAAGTTGGTTTTGAGCTCCCAGATTTCAAAAACCCACATGGACCATATTTATCAACCTTTATATGTTGTTATATCATTTTGGAGAAATTAAAAATGTTATATCCCCACCTTGTTACTATATCCACTGAATATATTTCCACCATTTGGGCACATAATACTCAAGATATCGATAGAATACATAACACCATTTTGACATTGTGTTGATTTCATTACCTAAATATATTGGTTCAAATAGACCCCTTAGTAGATTACTTGGGATAGGGTTTGTAACATCCCCAAATGATAAAGGGTTAAATGACTAAATGATATGACTCATGTCAATAAGGTGCACCTTCCTTTTGGGAGCCTACCTGATTAGAACTCTACAGTTAAGCGTGCTTGGCCTGGAGTAGTGAACAGGATGGGTGACTTTCTGGGAAGTTTCTCAGGATGTGTGTGAGTGACGACAAAGCACACTGGAAAGGACATGTGTTGGCCTGTGGGGCAGTCATTAGTTAGATGACCCGTTCGGGCACGTGGGTGGACCCTGGGGTGGGCCCCACGTGTCTGAGGGGCAACAGGGGTACCTGGTGGGCCAGGACCCGACGACCATGTTAAGGCGGGGTGGCTGTGCGGTCACCGGGACCCAGTTGTCACATTTGGTATCAGAGGAGGAACCCAGCCTTAAGTGCACGGTGCACTGCCTGGGTTGAGATGTAGAGCCCACAACGAGGGCGTTGTGCTCTAATGGGGGGGTGATTGTAACATCCCCAAATGATAAAGGGTTAAATGACTAAATGATATGACTCATCTCAACAAGGTGCACCTTCCTTTGTGGGAGCCTACCTAATTAGAACTCTACAGTTAAGCGTGCTTGGTCTGGAGTAGTGATCAGGATGGGTGACCTTTTGGGAAGTTTCTCAGGATGTGTGTGAGTGAGGAAAAAGCACACTGGAAAGGACATGTGTTGGCCTGTGGGGCATTCATTATTCAGATGACCCGTTTGGGCACGTGGGTGGATCTTAGGGTGGGCCTCACGTGTCTGCAGGGCAACAGGGGTACCTGGTGGGCCAGGACCCGACGGCCATGTTAAGGCGGGGTGGCTGTGCGGTCACCGGGACCCAGTTGTCACAGGATTCATTCATTATATTTGAATCATGACAAATTTTGGATCATCCCATAAAATTTCATGCTAATTGGATGCACGTTTTAGTATAATTTTTCATTTGAGTCCACTAGTGTGCTTGGAATAATGCACAGTTTGGCCCATTTTTCTTCCCTATTATCTTGGTCATCCCAAATTACCTCCACCTACAATGTAATTATTGAAACAAGTAACATTTACATTTTTAATTATGATAAAAAAATTAATTATTCTAAAATTAAGTGTAAATTGATATTAAAATTTTAATTTATGATAAAAAAAATTAGTTTAACGAGGCGGTAAAAGGGTGAAAATAAAATAGTGAATCTTAAAGGGATCAAACCCCCACACCTGAACATTTTCACTCTCAGGAAAACTAACAATTATAAAATTAATGACTATTGATATTCCCAAGTTCTTTAAGATTTATCATTTAAAATTTAATTCTTGACCGCAATTTGAATAATGAAAAAATCACACCAAGGAGTTATTCCTAGCAATCATAGAAAAATATGTCTCATAAATTGTTTCCGAATGAAATTCTAAGAGATTCATGATACCAATTTGAGCAAGTAATTTAGAACTAAAACATGCTAGTAATTCTCTAAATGTGTTTGTAACAAATATTTCATGATATTATTCCCACTTCATGTCTAGTAAATATAGGTTATTTTAAATATTTTTCACTTAAATGATTTTATCCACTGAACCTGGTAAACATCCTTCGTAATCATATTTCAATAACCACTAACATACGAATTCTTCGAAGTCAAAACGTAATCTCCCAACCTATATATCCCCATATGTTTCACATTTAATCTCTACCCTTATTAATTATTATTGTTTTTTTTTTCAAAAGTCACACATGAAACAAATCTCACACACTTCTCTCAGATGTTGTTTGATCTTAGCGTGACACTAATTATAATAGTTGTAATAAGATAAAAGGATTATGAAGGGTAATTTTACAACTTACCATGATACAACCAATGTTTTTTTGGTTTTTATATGTTTTTAGGGTGTATAATAGTTAGATAGCTGGTACACATGCATAGGTCGATCTGTTATAGCAATGAAATAGATCAGACAAGGAATGAAGATCTGAAAAAATAATTTTAGGAAGAAGATAAATATTAACCTAACTTATATTCATATTATATTAAATAATAAAAATCCACACTTCATGGTTGGATGAAAATATGTGTGGAGAAATTAAGTGCCCAAATTTTCCATTGACCTACTCAAACAAAGGATACCAATCTTCTCAAAGGTTTTAGAATGATTCAACCATGTATATCATCGAAAAACAACCAATTTTCAAGAGAATGTCACACAATGATAGTATATTCAAGCTAAAATAAAAATTTCATCATTGGATTTTTTTAATGTTAAAACAATTTGAAATAGGGAGATTCCACATGCATGTTCAATAATTTAGATGATTAAGAGAGCATAATATTCCAGGATTAAGTGAAAAAAATGAATCATTCGGCACAAAAGTGAAGGGTAAAAATTGCGGGGAAGTGAAAATACAATATAGCAAGACAAAAAGAGAATTAGACTAAGGATGATTAAAATTCATAACTAAACCAATAATATATCCATCCACCCACACCTAGAGCATGAAATGTCCTCACTGTAATATTAGAGAATGTGGGAAGGAAAGATAAAACCTGGCAGGTTTCATTCATAGGTTTATT